>OY720131.1:6903657-9468500 GCA_963082685.1 Cyclophora albipunctata | reverse complement strand
CTAACCTAACCTAACCTAACCTAACCTAACCTAACCTAACCTAACCTAACCTAACCTAACCTAACCTAACCTAACCTAACCTAACCTAACCTAACCTAACCTAACCTAACCTAACCTAACCTAACCTAACCTAACCTAACCTAACCTAACCTAACCTAACCTAACCTAACCTAACCTAACCTAACCTAACCTAACCTAACCTAACCTAACCTAACCTAACCTAACCTAACCTAACCTAACCTAACCTAACCTAACCTAACCTAACCTAACCTAACCTAACCTAACCTAACCTAACCTAACCTAACCTAACCTAACCTAACCTAACCTAACCTAACCTAACCTAACCTAACCTAACCTAACCTAACCTAACCTAACCTAACCTAACCTAACCTAACCTAACCTAACCTAACCTAACCTAACCTAACTAACCTAACCTAACCTAACCTAACCTAACCTAACCTAACCTAACCTAACCTAACCTAACCTAACCTAACCTAACCTAACCTAACCTAACCTAACCTAACCTAACCTAACCTAACCTAACCTAACCTAACCTAACCTAACCTAACCTAACCTAACCTAACCTAACCTAACCTAACCTAACCTAACCTAACCTAACCTAACCTAACCTAACCTACTAACCTAACCTAACCTAACCTAACCTAACCTAACCTAACCTAACCTAACCTAACCTAACCTAACCTAACCTAACCTAACCTAACCTAACCTAACCTAACCTAACCTAACCTAACCTAACCTAACCTAACCTAACCTAACCTAACCTAACCTAACCTAACCTAACCTAACCTAACCTAACCTAACCTAACCTAACCTAACCTAACCTAACCTAACCTAACCTAACCTAACCTAACCTAACCTAACCTAACCTAACCTAACCTAACCTAACCTAACCTAACCTAACCTAACCTAACCTAACCTAACCTAACCTAACCTAACCTAACCTAACCTAACCTAACCTAACCTAACCTAACCTAACCTAACCTAACCTAACCTAACCTAACCTAACCTAACCTAACCTAACCTAACCTAACCTAACCTAACCTAACCTAACCTAACCTAACCTAACCTAACCTAACCTAACCTAACCTAACCTAACCTAACCTAACCTAACCTAACCTAACCTAACCTAACCTAACCTAACCTAACCTAACCTAACCTAACCTAACCTAACCTAACCTAACCTAACCTAACCTAACCTAACCTAACCTAACCTAACCTAACCTAACCTAACCTAACCTAACCTAACCTAACCTAACCTAACCTAACCTAACCTAACCTAACCTAACCTAACCTAACCTAACCTAACCTAACCTAACCTAACCTAACCTAACCTAACCTAACCTAACCTAACCTAACCTAACCTAACCTAACCTAACCTAACCTAACCTAACCTAACCTAACCTAACCTAACCTAACCTAACCTAACCTAACCTAACCTAACCTAACCTAACCTAACCTAACCTAACCTAACCTAACCTAACCTAACCTAACCTAACCTAACCTAACCTAACCTAACCTAACCTAACCTAACCTAACCTAACCTAACCTAACCTAACCTAACCTAACCTAACCTAACCTAACCTAACCTAACCTAACCTAACCTAACCTAACCTAACCTAACCTAACCTAACCTAACCTAACCTAACCTAACCTAACCTAACCTAACCTAACCTAACCTAACCTAACCTAACCTAACCTAACCTAACCTAACCTAACCTAACCTAACCTAACCTAACCTAACCTAACCTAACCTAACCTAACCTAACCTAACCTAACCTAACCTAACCTAACCTAACCTAACCTAACCTAACCTAACCTAACCTAACCTAACCTAACCTAACCTAACCTAACCTAACCTAACCTAACCTAACCTAACCTAACCTAACCTAACCTAACCTAACCTAACCTAACCTAACCTAACCTAACCTAACCTAACCTAACCTAACCTAACCTAACCTAACCTAACCTAACCTAACCTAACCTAACCTAACCTAACCTAACCTAACCTAACCTAACCTAACCTAACCTAACCTAACCTAACCTAACCTAACCTAACCTAACCTAACCTAACCTAACCTAACCTAACCTAACCTAACCTAACCTAACCTAACCTAACCTAACCTAACCTAACCTAACCTAACCTAACCTAACCTAACCTAACCTAACCTAACCTAACCTAACCTAACCTAACCTAACCTAACCTAACCTAACCTAACCTAACCTAACCTAACCTAACCTAACCTAACCTAACCTAACCTAACCTAACCTAACCTAACCTAACCTAACCTAACCTAACCTAACCTAACCTAACCTAACCTAACCTAACCTAACCTAACCTAACCTAACCTAACCTAACCTAACCTAACCTAACCTAACCTAACCTAACCTAACCTAACCTAACCTAACCTAACCTAACCTAACCTAACCTAACCTAACCTAACCTAACCTAACCTAACCTAACCTAACCTAACCTAACCTAACCTAACACACCGTTTACAAAAACAGAGCTAATGTCGGCGGTGGAAAGCTTCAACCCAAAGAAGGCTCCGGGTAAAGATGGACTGACGTCAGACATCTGCCACCAAGCAATTATAACAGATCCAGAGTTGTTCCTCGCACTGACAAACAAATGTCTGGAGTTGCACCACTTCCCGAAGGCCTGGAAAGAAGCAACGGTGATAGTCCTCCGAAAGCCTGGAAAAGACGATTACCACAGCCCGAAATCATACAGGCCAATAGGCTTACTGCCAGTATTAGGAAAAATCTTCGAAAAACTAGTCATCGGACGACTAAAATGGCACCTGCTTCCAAAACTAAGTACTCGCCAATATGGCTTCATGCCCCAGAGAAGCACCGAAGACGCCCTCTATGACCTGATGCGACACGTACGTGGAAAACTAGCTCAAAAACGACTGGTGACGATGGTTTCGCTGGACATAGAGGGCGCCTTCGACGGCGCATGGTGGCCGGCCATAAAAGTTAAATTGGCAGAGGAAGGTAGCCCCTTCAACATAGGACAGGTAATGGACAGCTACCTCAAAGACAGAAAGGTAACCGTGAGATACGGCGGCGTGGAGTACACGAAGACCACCAACAAGGGCTGCGTGCAGGGATCCATTGGTGGTCCGATCCTGTGGAACGCGCTGCTGGACAACCTGTTGAAGGAGCTAGAGAAGCAGGGCTACTATGTCCAGGCATTCGCAGACGACATAGTGCTTGTGTTCGACGGGGAAGAGGCCAGGGAAGTGGAAAGACAGGCCAATGCAGCTCTCGCGCATGTTCGGAGGTGGGGTGTCGAGAACAAACTTAAATTCGCACCTCAAAAAACCAAAGCGATGGTCATTACTAAAAAACTAAAGTTCGACACCCCGCGTCTGAACATGGGCGGGATCGACATTGAAATGTCTAAAGAGATTAAGATCCTGGGGCTCACGATAGATGATAAGCTAACATTCAATACCCACGTAGCCAACATTATGAAAAAAGCAACAAACATCTACAAGCAACTATCGCGAGCAGCCAGGATCAGCTGGGGACTAAACCCTGAAATCATCAGGACCATCTATACGGCGACTATAGAACCCATCGTATTGTACGCCGCCAGCGCTTGGGCACCTGCAGCAACAAAAATTAGTATACGTAAAAGACTCAACTCGTTACAAAGGGGGTTTGCTCAAAAAATGACGAGAGCGTACAGAACAGTATCCCTTAACTCGGCCCTGATACTGGCTGGTATACTCCCCTTGGACCTCCGCATTAAAGAAGCAGCCGCACTATATGAGGCCAAGAGGGGGGTGTCACAGCCAGGACCAGACGACCGGGAAGTAGAGGAGCGAGCACCGACGTTGGAGGCACCACACCCGGAGCAGAATATGAGCCTGGAGTTCATAAACTTGGTAGACGATCAACAAGTGCAAGATAATAACACCCAAACAGTGAAAATATTTACTGACGGCAGCAAAATTGGGGGTCAAGTCGGAGCGGCGATATCCATTTGGAGCGGCAACGCAGAGACAAAGACCCTCAAACAAAAACTAGCCGCACACTGCACCGTCTACCAAGCGGAACTCCTGGCCATATCCAGTGCAACGGATGAGGTGATCAAAAGACCCGAAAAGACGTACGGAGTATACAGCGACTCGCGATCAGCCCTAGAGTCTATTAAAAACCTTGGCTCGACCCACCCGCTGGCGGTAAGGATTCGTAAAAACCTACGTGCAATAAAGCAACAAAATAAGGAACTATCCCTGTTCTGGATAAAAGCTCACGCTGGACTGGAGGGTAATGAGAGAGCGGATCTTTTGGCTAAAGAAGCAGCCCTCAAATTAAAAAAGAAACCAGATTATAATAAGTGCCCCATTTCATTCATCAAGCGACAACTCCGGGAGCAGTCGATTGATGAATGGAATGAGAGGTACAAAACAGAAACCACAGCTGAAACGACAAAAATATTTTTACCAGACGCCAAAGAGGCTTATAGGATAGTGCGAAGGATAACTTTCACCAACTTTGTCACCCAAACACTAACAGGACATGGTGGACTGGCAGGGTATCTGTTTCGCTTTAGGTGTGCGGAGAGCCCAGCATGTCCCTGTGACCCAAGCATACACGAGACGGTGGAACATATCATCTTTAATTGTCCTATATTCGGAATAGAACGTTTTGAAACAGAGCAGGCATTAGACACAAACATCACAAAACATACAGCACCAACATTAATACAATCCAACACAAAAAGAGACATATTTTTAAAATTCTGCACAAAAGTTATAGAAAAAGTAAACAACAGAAATAAAACCAAACTAAACTAATCAGATAATAAATAAAGTAAAAATTCAAATAAAGGCAACAAAGGTCTCTGATAATGTCAGAGGGAGTATGGCAATCCTGTTTAACCCAAAGAAATGTCATTGTAAACAAACATGTAATTAGATAAAGTAAGAAAATTGTAATACATATAATACTAGAATAAGAACAATAATGTAAAAAGAAATTGTTGATATTAAATAAAACCAATTTGTTAAAACTTACTTAGCTCGCGGGCCGGGCCAGAAAGCGCCCGGACAGGAAAAAAAAAAAAAAAAAAAAAAAAAAAAAAAAAAAAAACCTAACCTAACCTAACCTAACCTAACCTAACCTAACCTAACCTAACCTAACCTAACCTAACCTAACCTAACCTAACCTAACCTAACCTAACCTAACCTAACCTAACCTAACCTAACCTAACCTAACCTAACCTAACCTAACCTAACCTAACCTAACCTAACCTAACCTAACCTAACCTAACCTAACCTAACCTAACCTAACCTAACCTAACCTAACCTAACCTAACCTAACCTAACCTAACCTAACCTAACCTAACCTAACCTAACCTAACCTAACCTAACCTAACCTAACCTAACCTAACCTAACCTAACCTAACCTAACCTAACCTAACCCAGTTGCACTCGAACCGCGTCCGAGAACGCCAAGTTTTCAACTCGCTCCGCACGAAAAAATTCGGGAAAAATCCATTTGTGCTCGGAAATTTACGCGCGATATACCAAAAGTTGCGGAATCACGAGGCGCACCCGCCGCACGCATCCGCACCGAAATCTCGCGAAAATTGTGAGTTTGCGAAGCAAAATAGTGATTTTCTGGAACAAAAAGTGAAATATCTCTGGATCTGCAGTGACGACCCCCTGTTTTTAAACAGTGGTCAGGAAGCCCTAGTGTGCCCCTACACACCTGCACGCCACGTTTTTGGAAATCACCCATAGTTTCGTGGCTTAGGCCAAAAAACAAAAACCACGTGGCCTTTGAGCCACGAAACTACAATACCTAGGCGCAAACAGAGGACACCACCAGTAAGCGGCCAGCGAGCAGATAACGGAGGCAGTTTTTGCAGACCGAAAAGATAAGTGTTCGACGAGAAAACGCAATCTGAAAAAATTAGAGATTTCAAAATTGAATAACTTCTCAACGAAATCTATGACACCCTGTTTTTATACAGTCAATAGATAGACAAGGGGGTTATCTTGCCCCCTACCAAATTTCAAAAAATTCGGCTGAAGGCGCGCGAAACTAGAGACTTTTTAATATTGCGGGTAGTCAAATACCCACTATTAGTAGAGTGTGACCATTTATAATATAAGTTATAGAATTAAGACTACTTTCTCGACTATTTGACCCTATTTTAAAACCTTAATTGTGAATACTTTTCATTTTATTGTATTTTTTCATATTTTTTCTGTGTTTATTTGTATTTAAAAATCGGGGGTAGTTGTGAGAGGCTCAACACGTACACCATTGGATAGGGTTTCTCATTCCGCTTATTTAGAGCCCAAACTCGACCAGTCTACCTTCAAAAATTAGAAAGTAGGTAAAATTTTGGCCGCCATTTTGAAATTTTGTCTGGTAAATATCTTCGGCCCTAAGGGTCATATCGTGTCGGGGTTTTCAGGGTTAGCGTAGCCGTGTTGAGGGCTACCAGATCCCGTGGCGGACAAAAATTTTTTCAGGCCTGAAAAAATTTTCAGGTTCTCCGCGGGACCGACGGTCCTGTTGCTCCTGCGCCCCCCCAAGGAAGTCCCGTCTCGATGGGACCAATAATACCGGAGTAACCGAGGTTCCAATTTTACAGGCCGTACAGGACGAAATTTCAAAATCGTCATAACTCCGGCAATTTTGAACCTACGGTGACGTGGTTTTCATATTTGTAACCAGCTTAAAGAGCCCTTCACAACTGACCTGTAAAAATAATTTATAGTCGGAGAGCCTATAGCAAAAACTTTTTGCATTAAAACTAGTTTCCACGCTTTCAAAAGTGTAAGTTATTTCATTTGCAATTTTCTGACGATACTGGACTACTGTTATATAGTAATAAGTAACATAATAATATTAGAGGGTTACGAGCCAATATTGACCCCCCTGACGTGGAAGAAACCTGAGCTGCTAGCATACGTTTTACATACTAACTGAATACCCATTTAATACTTACTTATACTTACCTTAACACTGGAACAAACACCCGCCACCATGTTTCACACACCTACCAAACGGACCATTTCTAGTCCTGACATCCCCCCAGCACCACCTTCCCCGACGCTCGAGGCAAGCACCTCTACAGCTCCTGAACAGCTGTCGCAGGAGCCGCGCAGCATTGGAGAGTCGGAGGCTGGAACACAGCAACCGCCAACAGGAACCCTGAAACAGAAAAGTACATTAATTAAAGCGAAGAAAACCACGGACCCCACCACGACCAAGAGCCCGTCCGCGTATCCCAACAGGATTGCCGAGGCGAAATCTTGCCTTATGAAGGCAAAGATTCAGCTCGGTAACTCCCGAAATACTAAGACGGAGATCAAGGATGGAGTCGTAGCGGCAGTAGAGCGGCTGTACCAACTAGTGAAGGAGTCCGAGGAGGAAAACAAGAAGCTGAAAAAGGAGGAAGGAAAAGATAAAGAGCGGCAGGTGTTGGAGACGGAAGAACTAAATGTCCTGCTGCCCCCAACATCAACCGACATTGGGAAAGAAGAGATCTCTCTATTGCTCTCCACCCTAGCAGAACACACTAGACTGGTGCAGGAGAACAATGTGAAAATGGAGAACCTGAAAAAGAGCCTGGAAACTCATGAAGAAAACTCGTCGAGGGCAACATATGCGGGAGTGCTAACCGGAGCGCCTAGAGTGAAACATCCCGCTCAAACAGCATTGCACTCCATAGTAGTGTCCGCCAAAAACGATCAGGAGACGGGAGAACAGGTTCTCGAAAGAATAAGGGAGACCATTGACGCTAAGGAAGGATGGGTACGAGTGGAAAAAGTAAGGAAGGCAAAGGATCGGAAGGTAATAGTTGGATGTAGGACAGAAGAAGAAAGAGAAAAAGTAAAAGAAAGACTAAAACTAGCAGAAGCGCACCTAAATGTTGAAGAGGTCAAAAATAAAGACCCATTGGTACTTCTCAGAGACGTACTAATTTCACACACAAATGAAGATGTGATAAAGGCTCTGAAAAACCAGAATAAGGACATCTTTAGAGGCCTAAAAAGCGAAGAGCAGACGATTGCTATCAAGTATAGGAAAAAGGCGAGAAACCCCCACCAGTGTCACATCGTCTTGCAAGTACCACCGAAATTGTGGCAAAGAATTCTGTATGCAGAAACGGTTGGCATAGACCTACAGAGGATTCACGTAGCTGACCAATCGCCACTCGTACAGTGCTCGATGTGTCTAGGATACGGCCACGGCAGAAGACTCTGCAAGGAAACTACTCCAAAATGCAGCCACTGTGGAGGTCCGCATATGAAAACAGCATGCGCTGACTGGATGGCTGATGTAGTCCCCAAATGCCCCAACTGTGTAAACGCAAAAATGGATAGGGTGGATCACAATGCGTTCAACTCAGAATGCGCAGTGAGGCAAAAGTGGGATGCATTGGCCCGAGCAACCGTAGCGTATTGCTAAAGTTGTCCCTACGGAAAATTCGTCGCCAAACAGGGAGAAGCCATACCTCGCCGTCCAAGCAAACCTGCAACGGAAGGCTCTAGCCACACAGGAACTACTACTCGAGTCAAGCAACAAGGGGGTGGCCTTCGCCCTGGTTCAGGAGCCATATATCGGGGCTCTAGGTAGAATGAGACACTACTCCGGTACGAGGATATTCCAGCATATTGGTCAAGAAGAAGGCGTTGTCAAGGCGGCAGTAGTCGTCTTTGACGATGACATAGACGCAGTCATATGCCCAGCATACACCACGCATAACATAGTTGTGGTGAAAATTCGGACCAAAGTGTGGGAAATAGTAGTCGTCTCGTTCTACTTTGAGCCAGATGTACTGGACCTGAGCGAGTATCTGGAACAAATTAAAAGGATAAAGCGAGAAATAGGATCTACAAAAATCATCTTCGGGGGCGATGCTAACGCCAAGAACACCTGGTGGGGAGGTGATAAAATAGACAGGAAGGGTGAAGATCTAGCAGGAATGTTTGATGAACTTGATCTTCAAATCCTAAACAATAGCGATATACCTACGTTTGCGACTGTTAGAGGTAATCAGACCTTCAGCAGCTTTGTGGACGTGACGGTGTGCACAGCGGAACTTCTCAACCTAATAGATGAGTGGAAAGTCGACGAGAGCATGACAAGCTCGGACCACAATACAATAGTATTTAAGATAAGACTTACCAAATCCAGAGGCATCGATATCCAAACATCCACCAGAATCTATAACACTAAAAAAGCCAATTGGAACAAATTTAGTAAGAAATTGTCAAAATTACTAACGGAAAACACAATTAACACGTCTATCATAGCAAACATAAACAGTACAATAGCCCTAGAACAAGCAATAGAAAACTACACAACACAAATAACCCAAGCAACAATAAACACAATACCTAAAAGAAGAATAAAAAATATACTTACCTTACCATGGTGGTCCGAGAAGCTCACCGACTTGAAGAAAGAGGTTGCCACAAAGAAGCGTAGAGTCCACTGCGCCGCAAAAGTCCGTAAAGCCAAAGTTATTGAAGAGTACCTGAAACAAAAAGAGCAATATGAGTTAGAAGCAATAAACGCACAAACACTCAGCTGGAAGGAATTTTGCGGGAAACAGGACAAAGAAGGAGTATGGGAAGGAATATACCGGGTGATAGGAAGGACTACAGAAAGGCTTCCCGATATTCCGCTAAAGAAGGACGGAATGGTCCTGGATCCTCTAGAATCGGCAAAACTTCTCGCGGAGACATTCTACCCGGAAGATGCAGAAGAAGAGGACAACGATGATCACCGCGAAATCAGACGAAAGGCAAGATGCGCAATCGAGATGAGTCATATAGCAGAGGACCCACCGTTTACTATGCAAGAGCTCAAATTTGCAGTGACCAGCTTCAATCCCAAAAAAGCCCCGGGCGGAGATGGTCTGACCGCAGACATCTGTGAACAAGCAATCCGAGTGGACCCAGAGCTATTTCTCACAATTGTAAACAAATGCTTGGAATTGAGATTTTTCCCAGCAATCTGGAAGCGAGCCACAGTGGTCATACTCCGAAAACCAGGAAAAGATGACTACTGCAATCCAAAGTCATACAGGCCTATAGGCCTGCTCCCGGTGCTGGGGAAAATCTTTGAAAAAATGTTAGTCGCAAGATTGAAACACCATCTTATACCAAGGATGAGTCCCCGTCAGTATGGATTCATGCCCCAGAGGAGTACCGAGGACTCCCTCTATGATCTTATGGCACACGTGCGCAATAAACTAGATCAAAAGCGCTTAGTGTTAGTGGTGTCGCTAGATATTGAGGGAGCCTTCGACAGCGCTTGGTGGCCGATGATCACGATTCGACTGGTCGAGGAAGACTGCCCACCGAACACTGGGGGAACTATGGAAAGCTGCCTCTCCGATAGAACAGTAACAGTGCGGTATGCAGGACAAACATACTCAAAGCCAACCAATAAAGGATGTGTCCAGGGATCAATTAGTGGTCCAATCCTTTGGAACCTTATTATTGACCCACTGCTCCAGGAACTTGCAATGCGCGGTATTTACCTCCAGGCTTTCGCGGACGACGTTACGATGGTTTTCGATGCGGAAACGGCCTTAGAGGTGCAGCAAGAGGCTAATGTCGTTCTCGAATATGTTAGGGAGTGGGGTGTCCGGAATAAACTGAAGTTTGCACCGCAAAAAACAAGTGCTATGGTTATCACGCGGAAACTAAAGTATGACACACCAGTTCTGACCATGGGCGGGATCGACATCCAAATGGTCAAGGAGATGAAGCTCCTGGGACTCTTGATAGACGACAAGCTAACTTTCAACAGCCACATAACATCTGTGTGCCAAAGAGCCATCAAATTGTATAAACGTCTATCAAGAGCCGCAAGGGTCAGCTGGGGGCTAAACCCGGAAGTTATTCGCACGATTTATGTCGCGGTAATCGAGCCAATAATTCTATACGCGGCAAGCGCCTGGGCACCCTCCGCAAGCAAGCTGCAATCGCGGAAACAGCTGAACGTAGTGCAGCGAGGATTTGCCCAAAAAATGACCAAGGCATACCGCACGGTCTCCCTGAACGCGGCTCTGGTGTTGGCTGGAATACTCCCGCTCGATCTCCGAATTAGAGAGGCAGCCGCCCTCTATGAGATCAAGCGTGGGGTGTCCCATCCGGCGCTAGGAGACCGTGAGACCGAGAACAGGACTCCCTTTGCCGAAGCACCTCACCCAGCCCAAGATATCGACCTGAAGTTCACAAGCCTCGTAGATAGAGAAGCAGTAGACGCAAACAACACCCAAGCAGTCCGAATTTTCACAGATGGGAGCAAGATTGAGGGCAAAGTCGGTGCCGCGTTATCCATCTGGAACAGCGATGAAGAGACGAAAGCCCTCAAGCTCATACTAGCCCCATACTGCACCGTCTACCAAGCAGAACTTCTGGCGATATGGAGGGCAACGGGAGAGATACTCCAAAGGCCAGAGCAGAGCTTCGGGATATATAGTGACTCAAGATCTGCTCTTGAGTCCCTTATAAACCCGAACTCCCACCACCCCCTGGCAACTCAAGCCCGGCGCAACTTAAAGGCGACACAGGAACAGCATAAAACTGTTGCTTTATGTTGGATAAAAGCCCACGCCGGGCTCGATGGCAACGAGAGAGCGGACCACCTGGCAAAAGAAGCTGCGCTAAAAAGCAAAAAGAGGCCCGATTACGACAAGTGCCCGGTTTCATTCGCCAAGCGAACGCTAAGACAGCAGTCGCTTGTCGAATGGAACCAGAGGTACCAATCAAACCATACAGCGACGGTAACAAAAATTTTCTTTCCGGATGCAGTCGCAGCACATAGGACCGTCCGAAAACTTAGGATAGACCACATCATCACGCAAATCCTGACCGGCCACGGCGGGTTCTCCGAATACTTGAACAGGTTCAAGTGTTCGGACAACCCAGCGTGTGCTTGTGACAGGAACGAAAAAGAAACGGTCCAACACCTACTCTTTGAATGCCCAATATACGCACAAAATAGAATCTCCCTAGAGTATGAAATAAATGAAAACGTTACTTTAGAAAATGCACCTCATCTTATAAGTAGCAAATGTAGAGAAAAGTTCATGAAATTTTGTAAAAACATTGCACAAAGGACAATAGATAGGAACAAAACTAGCACACAGAACAACTCACAAACACAAAGACACTAAAACTGAGCAAATAACAAAATAAATGCAGAAAAGGTCTCTGATTACGTCAGAGGGAAAGTCGCAATCCTGATCCCAAATTGTATGTAGGAATAATATGTAAGAATTGTAAACTAGATTAAGAAAATGTATTGTACACAAACATAAAATGTTGTAAGGAAATGAATGTAACTACTTCAATAAATGACAAACGTGTAATAATTTAATTAGCTCGCGGGCCGGGCCAGAAAGCGCCCGGACAGGAAAAAAAAAAAAAAAAAAAAAAAAAAAAAAACCTAACCTAACCTAACCTAACCTAACCTAACCTAACCTAACCTAACCTAACCTAACCTAACCTGCCTAACCTGCTTTGAACCACAGCTTAGGACCACCTTCTCATTCTTAGACGCCTGGTGGCCCAGTATCAAAGTTCAGCTTATAACCAAGAAATGCCCAGAAAACCTGTACCGCCTGGCAGACAGCAACCTCAAAGACAGGAAAATTACCATATGGTACTCTGGAGTTATGGTCACCAAGTCCGTACAAAGAGGTTGCGTCCAGGGCAGTATCACGGGTCCAGCAAACTGGAACTTGGAAGTGGACTCATTACTAGAGGAGTTCAAGGATGACCCACTTATACACATGCAGGCATTTGCAGATGATGTGACAGTGATGGTAGCAGCAGACAACCGTGAACAGCTAGAGTCGATCATCAACCCAACACTTCACAGAGTCGCACAGTGGGGTCGCCAGCATAAGCTCAGATTCTCACCACAGAAGACATCTTTAATGATTGTAACGAGGAAGCTGAACCCTGGCACCCCGCTCATCACCATGGATGGTGTTCAACTGACACCAGTGGACAAAATCAAGTTGCTCGGGTTAATAATTGACAAAAGTCTGACGTTCAGAGACCATGTACAATTGGCATGCACCAAGGCAGCTTCAGTATACAAAGGGCTAGCACGATCCGCAAAACCGTCCTGGGGCCTCAGCCCGGAGATCGTGCGCCAAATGTATATTGGAGCCATAGAGCCAATCATGCTCTATGCAGCCAGTACATGGGCAGATTGTACTACGAAAGAGTACATCAAAAACAGACTGCGCTCCACACAACGTCTCTTCGCTATAAAGATATGCAAAGCGTATCGCACTGTATCCTATGACTCTGCAATAACACTCGCGGGAATCCTACCAATCGACCTCAGAGCTAGGGAAGTAGCGGAACTCTACGCAATAAGAAGAGGTGAACCCCTACCTGAAGTCATGGGGCGAGAAATAGACATCCGGGTTCCCTTTGCTGAATTGCCGCATCCAGCGTTAAGAAGGGGTATAGGATACAGCGTGATCACCAGAGATGAAGAGATTGAAGCCCGAGAAAGCGAAAGTATGTGCATCTTTACAGACGGGTCGAAGATCGATGATAAAGTAGGATGTGCACTATCGTGCTGGAGAGAAGGGAGAGAAGTGCAGAGCAAAAAGTTTCTACTGGAGAGCTTCTGCTCAGTGTACCAGTCGGAACTTTATGCTCTGAACCGAGCAGTCAACTTAGTATCAAGCAACCCCCGTCTTACAAATGTTAAGCTGATAAGCGACTCCAGATCCTCACTGGAGGCGATCCAGAACAGGCAATCAACCAATCAACTTGTAGTAGACATTCAAAGGGGTCTTGACACCCTACACTACAATAACAGAAGCGTCGAACTTCTATGGGTTCGAGCACACAATGGGGCAGAAGGAAATGAAAGAGCCGACCAGCTAGCAAAACAAGCAGCTCACAAAAAGACGGCCCCGGATTACTGTTTGATCCCTATTTCATACGCCAAAAAAGTAATAAGACAGCGCACTCTCATAGAATGGCAAAAGCAATACAGTGGATCAACAAAGGGTAAAATCACGAAAGCCTTCTTCCCCAATATAACGGAAGCTTATAAGACGATAAGAGAGGTAGGTCTCTCTTACTGGAAAACTCAAATATGGACCGGTCACGGTGCCACAGCAGAGTATCTCCACCGATTTAAAAGAGCAGACAGTCCAAGCTGCCACTGCTCAAGCGAACAAACACAGGACGTAGCACATATCCTGAACGAGTGCCCGATTTTCGGAATGCGAAGGATCCAATTTGAAATAGAATTCAAAACAAAAGTGTCAAGTGATACCTGGCAATTGCTAATAAAAGGTAATTCCGGGCACAAATTCAGTGACTTCTGCGTCTCAGTAATACAGGCAGTGGCGAGCCAAAACAAGGCCACTTGCAGGCCATCGTAATTTAATAAGCCTGAGTGTATACAACGCGAGACCCAAGATCCCAGAATAATAAATATCTGGGGAAAAATCAGATATATAAAAAAAAAAAAAAAAAAAAAAAAAAAAAAAACCCTGCCTAACCTAAGCCTAGCCTAACCTAAGCCTAGCCTAACCTAAGCCTAGCCTAACCTAAGCCTAGCCTAACCTAAGCCTAGCCTAACCTAAGCCTAGCCTAACCTAAGCCTAGCCTAACCTAAGCCTAGCCTAACCTAAGCCTTTTTTTTTTTTTGTTTTTTTTTTTTTTTTTGTTTAGCAGTGGAAATGCATTTACGCATCCCCCGCCGTCCGGGTGGTGCCAGACGACAGGGGTATGTGGGGCTCAACCCGGTAGGCAAGCTCCCCCCGCTGCCGGGGCTCATCGCACCTACCGCAGTGACTACCCACTAAAACCACTGCTGTGCCTTCGGTGCGCTTAGTGTCGGGAACGTGGGAAACGGAGATTCATCCACCGAACCCGACAGCGCCGGGCCCCCTGGGGTGGGGGCCCCCTCCTCGGGGGGTGTTAGGGGTTAACACCCCCCGGTCTTTCGTTAAGTGGCGCGCGGAAGACACCGCGCGCGCGCCACCTCGAGGCCTTTTCGCAGTGGCACACCCGCACCCCGGGGGCCACCGCAGCCTCAACTAAGGAGGTAGAAGGGCGTCCGCGTACGCCCTTCTACGCCGGCCTCCTCGGCGGCGGCGCATGGGGCAGTCGGAGACCGCCTCACGCTCGCGCTCTGCCGCCTCCTTCTGCATGAGCACGCTCTCGCAGAAGTGGCCACCGCGGTCCAGGACTCCTCACTTTGGACCATAGAGTGAACTACGGCCCGCAGCGAGAAGTCAAAACCGACTACGGCGGCCATGGCCATGCGTTGGTCCGACCAAGCCGGACACACCTCCAGCGTATGTTGCGCCGAGTCTTCTTCGGCGCCGCAATGGTGGCAGATCGGCGTCGGCTCCCTCAAAGCTATGCGACACAGGTATTTGCCGAAACAACCATGTCCCGACAAAACCTGCGTCAAGCGAAAGCTGAGTCTGCCATGCTGCCGATTGAGCCACCCGTCGAGGACATCTCTGATGGCCTCGACTAGCCTAACCTAAGCCTAGCCTAACCTAAGCCTAGCCTAACCTAAGCCTAGCCTAACCTAAGCCTAGCCTAACCTAAGCCTAGCCTAAACTAAGCCTAGCCTAACCTAAGCCTAGGCTAGTTAGCTTTCAAATGACACAGGTCATGTCACTGTTGAGCATTAGGATCAGCGTCTATAGCATTGGTCAACTCCAATCTTCGGTGGTCGAAAACACCAGGTTGGCCGTCGATTTCGACATAACCGTCAAAGGGTGACTTGTACAACTCCCCAAGACCTATTAAATGACATAGGTCATGTCACTGTTGAGCATTAGGATCAGCGTCCATAGCATAGTTCAAATCCAACCTTCGGTGGTCGAAAACACCAGGTTGGCCGTCGATTTTGATATATTCGTCAAAGGGTGACTTGAACAACTCCCCAAGAGCTTTCGAATGACATAGGTCATGTCACTGTTGAGCATTAGGATCAGCGTCCATAGCATTGGTCAACTCCAATCTTCGGTGGTCGAAAACACCAAGTTGGCCGTCGATTTCGATATATTCGTCAAAGGCTGACTTGTACAACTCCTCAAGAGCTTTCAAATGACATAGGTCATGTCACTGTTGAGCATTAGGATCAGCGTCTATAGCATTGGTCAATTCCAATCTTCGGTGGTCGAAAACACCAAGTTGGCCGTCGATTTCGACATAACCATCAAAGGGCGACTGATACAACTCTTCAAGAGCTTTCAAATGACATATGTCATGTCACTGTTGAGCATCGGGCCAGGCTCCATAGTAATCCGCCCAAGGTCCTTTATTTATTTGCCCTGTTATGGCACTGCAAACTAAAAATATTTAAAAAAAAACTTAAACACTAATTTATGAATGAATATTAATATAAAATGTTGCATCTAATAAAATAATAAAATAAAAATACAGGAACAAAATATAGCATACATATCAGGGCTAACATAACAAAATACACTTATACATACTCGTACACTCTTTTCATCGAAGTAAACATTTAAGATTGTAATAGGCTTTGCCTATCAAATAACTTTTCAATTTTTGTTTGAATTTGTTTATGTTAACTTCTTTTTTTATGTGTTGAATTTTATTGTAATTTTTTATTGCCATTCCATAAGGACCTGAACTATAAATTGATAAATTAGAGGTTGGTAAAGCTAACCTATCTCCATGCCTTAAATTAAGATGTTTGGTATAACAATCTTTAGATTGAGGAAACATTGATAAATTGTTCTTAACAAATTCTGATATTTCATATAAATGTATTATTATATACTGGGTGTAAGCAGACTACGTCCGAATACTGAAGGGGTAGATACCAATCCCTAAACGCCCTTAGGTAACGTCCTTCATCTCAGAAATGAACTTTTTTGAACAAAAAATTATTTTTAATTTTCTTCATGTTTTTGTCAGCCAGCAATGTAAACCGTATTCAGTAGAACGCAACAACGTACGAATAGGTACAGTACGCGGGCGCGCGCGCCCGTCTGGTAGGTTCGATATTGAACCACAGATTGAACTAACATAGCGATAGGTACCTACCTCGCTCGCTAAAGAGATCGCTATTCTATTATCAAAATTCTCAACCCTGCTGCCATTAGATTTTACTTACAAATCGGGAAACTTACAAATTGAGAATGTTACCTACATTCTCACCTAAGAATTAGATAAGAACCACAAGACCACGGAGGCTGTTATGTTGTTATGACATCAAACGTGTCATTAAGTAATGAACTTGGGATTAAAGAGGCCTCCACGGACCACTAGACACAGCCTGTCTCGATTCTGAATTCTTTAGATGTATCTAAGCGCCTCGGTTCGCGGCCTCGGTTCCTTGTGTACCTTTGATGTTATTTCTGTTAGTCATTTAAGTAATGTTTAGCTTAATAAGGAAGTGTAATCTTATTCTTAAATAAATTATTTCTAATTTCAGATCATGTTACAAAGTGGTGCGCGGTCAGCCGTTCACCTGATATTTATAAATAGCGTCCGATAGGATAATGTTTATTTGCCAAGTGCGATTCGCATCGTGCATAATTGGTTCCGTAGAATACTTTTGTTAATTCTACTTCCTACGTAATAACAAGTGGGTGTCCAATCAATTGATTATTTTTGTGGGCCGATAATATTGCCCTTTGTGTTTCAATTAAGATACAAATCAAGGTATTTGATAATATATGAAACACAAAGAGAAACGCCATTCAACCGAATTAAAAGAAAATACACGTACAATTTATTTGCTTTTGTTATCTACTTGTCTTCTTTCAAAGTCTGCCTTTAGATTAGTGGCGAACCCTGGTGTCGGAGATTTTAAACCACCCAAAGGTGACGACTTGAACTAAAGATTGAAACAATCGGAACCGACGACTTTACGTGCCCTCCTAAGCACGGTAGCGCTTAGATATAAATGCCACTATCGGCCACAATCAACACTCACAATGAGCTAATATAGCTTAGTCAAACTACGCAATCGCTAGTTTAATTACGATTAACTAAATAGTAGGAGTGCCCTGTTTGCCTACAACACAGAGCACACTGTGGCCTCCAAGATGCGGACCCTGAACAAAGTAAAAGAAGTTCTACTTCTAACTACTAGACGGCGTTATAATAAAAAGTGATATTTTATTTTAATGCAAAAATAAAATATAAAGTAAGTACGAGTACATATAGGTACTAAATAAATGATGATGCATCAGTTGTAATTTTATTTTACTCTGACTTTTATTCTGACAATCTTCGATCAACAGTATCGTTGATCGAACGTGACAATATTTGCTGGTAATTTTACCCGCGTAACTTGTTTCTTGGCGGAATTTCGGGATAAATGTGCGTATTTTATTACTTTTTTATTTAACTAGCCGCGCCCCGCGGTGTTAACCACGTTCCCGCGGGAATTTCAGGATAAAATGTATGTAATTCTGATGTATAACCTATATTAGGTACTGTAAAGTTTCATCCAATCCGTCTGGCAGAGAATAACAAACAAACATATTATTATTATCCATCCTCATAAACTTTTGTATTTATAATATTAGTAGGACAATCATCCAGTTAAAGTCCCGTTTAAATCGGTGCAGCTGCTTCGAATAATCTTTTACTTTTTTAAAGCTTTTTAATTTTAATTCTTTTTAAATATCACTACCCACCTGTACAGGAAACTCAGTATTAGTCGCGCCACACATAACTCACGTATTTTTTTAATCCCAACATTGATTGTTAGGCGCGGCGAAGTTCGCCAGGACAGTTAGTGATTACTAAAATGAAACTCTATGTACTCAAAATTACTTATTTATTATTATTAAAATTAGATTGAATATAAAAAATACAGCTAAAATTAAAATAATTGCAGCAAATGTATGCATTTATATCAAATGTATCATTGAATTTCTTTTAACCACACAGTTGGGGATCTGCACATCATATAATTATTTTTATTGGTACAAAAGTTGTTGTAAAACACTAGTTATGTAATTATTTAGTACAATAATGTAGGCAACATTGTTTACTTGAACAAAACTAACATTAACTTAAACTACTGTAGACTAGTACAGGGCTGGGAGTCCGAGGTCCTCTTCAAGGAAGCTCTCTATTGAAATATCATCTGGAAAATAAACAATATCAAATATTATATTGTGTGGTATTCATTGTGCGAAGGCAGATGTGATTGTGGATCTCTGTCCGTACCTGTGAAGGGGTCGTCAAGTGAGTGCATCAGCTCGGGTGAGCGCGGGCGCGGCGGCGGCGGCGTGCGCGGCGGCGAGCCCGCCGGCGCCGCGTGGGCCGCCAGCAGGAAGTCGAACATGTCGCAGTCATCTAGACATCATAACACACTTCACTCTAGGATACTGTGTTTCACTCACATGTGACAACTATATATTGCACAATGCACATACACATTCGATTGAGGGTAGGTTACGTAGCTACAATGTTACCATATTTGTGTGCTGGCGGCTTTGTGAACTCGAGCTGCTCGAAGGCGCAGCCGTCGCTGTAGATGAGCGGGCCCAGGTTGTGCGTGCGCGGCGTGAAGGCGGCGCGCGGCGTGCCCTGCAGCGGCATCGCCTTGCCTGCGTTGCACATGAAGGTCTTTTTGCCCTCGCCCGCCAACGCCTTCTTCGCAGGCTCGTTTGGCTTTATGGGACCTCCGGACACTGATTTTCCCATATTTTCTGTGATTAAAAGTGTATTTGTTATTGGTTATCAAATTTTCCATGGTTGATTGAGTAGAATAGAAATTATAAAATCTTAACTTACCAATGTTACACAGCGGTTGTCGCGAGACATTTTTCACTGTAGACCGTGTTAGACGGTCGCCAAATATATCGAAAACAGACTCAGCCATTATTTTCGGTATTTAAAAATATTTTCTTTTTCGACAGTCAACAGTCAACACACACATAAAATAAAACGCTCGTTATTTCGTCCGTTTTTTAAAGGATTTGTTTTGGTTTGAAATTTGAAAACGGATAATCTGACAGCAGCTGGCAAAAGTGGCAGAATTTACCGAATTGGACACAGACTGTTATATGAAATTGACGTTGACAGCTGATTGTAACGATGAGTAATCAATGACGATAATGCAGTCGATGTCAAAATTAATTTTGAGCGAAAGTCAAGTCAACTGTCAAGCTGTCAATGAAATCAAATCAATCAATGTTTACTTCAGTTTTAGTTGTCTGTGGTTGTCGTGTCGTTCGTAGGAATCGTAGGTAGGTATTAATTGTGCCAAACCGCCTGTGCCAAACGCATGAAAAACGCATGCGAACATGCGAACCTCGGACCAAGAATCATACTGCGAACGATGCGAACAGCACACGAACGAACAGCATCTCTGTTTCCTGGTCTGTCATGTACAGCATCCATCCGTAAATGTCCTGGTCTGTGATGGTACAGCTGAAGGAAGCGAGGAATGAATAGTAGTTTTGTCGAAGATGGTTTTGTAAATTATAATTTTTTGTTCGAGTTTGTCTCGTCGTCTGCGACGTTAAGTGAATATTCACTTTGGTGATTTTAGTGGTGTTGTTAGTGTTATCACAAGTCGTGCTAAAGTCAACATACTTTAGGACAATGATTTAAATGGTGCTCGATTTGTAATGTTGGTTATATTCATTAATTGATGCTCGTTTTCAGCACGTACCTACGATTTAATCTCTGAACAAACATACTGTCGACACAATGCAATTTTGAATGATTAGATTTCATCATATGTAGGTATTCAATTTAAATAAATATGTCTGAGGATAATAAATCCAAGTCGAACGGGCTAGGAGCGGATCCGCTTCAGCGGCTCGCGTCGTTCAAGCCGCCGCGGGACCTGTCGCTCGGCGGCGTGAAGCCCAACAAGAAGCTATTCACGCCCAACCTCAATGTCTCCCGCAACAAGAACAGAGGGTGAGCATCATAATGAGCACTGTGCTACCGCGGCGCCGCGCCCTTGCGCAGGCCTATAGCTAACCACTAGAAAGGAGACATTGTGGCTGAGAGTATAACTGCTTGCTACTGTTTGATCTTACCCAGGCATTGGGAATATATCAAATTCTCACTTCTTAGGTAGTTCATTGCGATTGTTAAGCAACATGCAGCGCAACCCCTACTTGGATGGGTTGCCGATAGTGGCATTTTTATCTGAGCGCTACCGTGTCTTGGAGGACATGTTAAATTCTGGGTCCCGGTTGTTTCAATTGTTAGACCATGTTGGCGGTCTAAAACCTCCCGACACCAGGGTTAGCCCCTGACCTACTCGAACTTACTGTTACTTCTCAGGTAACCATAGCCTTGTATTTATATTTGTAATTTTTTTTTATAATTTCAGCGAAAGTTCTCTCAACAATAAAGAGCAAAAGAAAGATGAGAGGCACAGGCGGGACCGCAAGAATGACAGAAATAAACCATTTAACAAAAACGGGCCCAAAGTGATCAAGTCGAGTGGAGTGTTCTCGGAGGGTAAGCCTGCACTGCTGCATTCAGTGGCATGGCCTGTTTAGAGCCAGGTTCAGGTTGATGTAGTGACAACATTTTTAGTAGTAATAGTGTACAGTGACATTATTTTTTTATTTCTATCCATATCCTCTGCGTCTGTCTATGTATTTCTAAACTTTTTTCTTTTAAAACATGCAGTGGATTTTAATTGAATGTTCACCATATTTTAGAAAATGTATTCCCATTAGTTAATATTATTATATTACTAGAGGGTGGGTCTCTAGTTATTATATTTGTGTTAGGACCAATTTGGCCATCCTTTCACCTGGTTACTGACTTTCCATTAGAATAATATTATGTAGGCTCTTCATTGTAGAGGTTGATAGAGAACTGAGATATATGAATGATCATCACTGAGTGTGTGTGTGTCAGGTCTGGGCAGCGCGGAGCGCGTGTCGTCGCGCGCGTCGCACTCCGCGCGGGAGGTTGAGCCCGCCGCCGCGCTTAGGAAACCCACCATCAGAGTCAAGGATGTTGTAAAGGTAAACTTAATTTATTACACATATCACTCATTGTGTCTTATCAAAAGACTGAATCTGACTTTTGGATTTGGCAAATTACTAGCGCTCCACTATTTACTATTAATAGGTTTACATTTGTTGTTCTGTTGTAGTAAAGTCAAACATTGAGGCGTGAGGCAGCTACGTGAAGGGTGGTTCCCACGTCATCGTCAAACTTAACGATTTCCATGTATATCAGATTGACGCAGAGCTGGAGGAGGCGCGCGTCCGCGCGGCTCTGGGCGAGGCGGAGGCGGGCGAGGCGGCGGCGGGGGGCGCGGCGATGGACTTCAAGCGCGCGCGCGAACACGACGCGCCCGTGCAGCTGCCCATGTACGACGGAGGTGCGTACAACTCCAATTTTGTATTGAATACTTGTGACAAGGTTCACAATTTTCATGGCCCGACTGTGTGTATATAATATATGGTGTATGTTTCGTTTGTCAGAACTGATCGAGAAGTTGCAGGCGGCGAGCGTGAAGCAGGAGGTGGTCATCAAGACGGAGCCGTCGGAGAGCGACGGCGGTGAGACACCGACACAGACACTCACTAATGAATACACATATGAACTCACTTCATTGTTATAATTCTATGTTTTTTTTTAAAACTGCTTACATGATGCTTGTGTCGGATGTTGTCGTATAAAAAGTGTCAGGTTACGTGTTCTGTAGTGTGTGTGTGTGTGTGTGCAGGCGCGGAGGTACGCGCGGCGGTGCGCGCGGCTGCGGGCGACAACTCCGAGGTGGTGGAGCTGCTGCGCGCCGAGCGGCCCGCGCTCATCCTGCTGCAGGTAACACTATACTGCTGCATTCGACATACAAATAGTACATGGAAATATTGCAGTGAACTCTGGGAAACCTTTATAAAGATGCATGTAAGAAAAGCTGTCATTACCAGCTGTGCCCCGCGGTTTCACCCGCAGCGTACCCGGTTCCGTAGGAATTTAGGGATTTTTATTACCTACTAGCATCGCCCCGCAGTTTTACCCGCGTTGTACCCGTTCCCGTGGGAATTTCGGGATGAAAAATAGCTTATAACCTTACCGTTGAATGTGGCTGTATCTATTACATTCTTAATTCCTGAGATTACCTCGAACACACAAACAAACTTAAAAATTTTACCTCTTTATAATATTAGTATAGTATAGATTATCCTCTTCCTGATCAATAAAAAAACATTAATTAAAATCAATCCAGAGTTAAAAAATAATGCACATACCTAGTAACTGCATTTAATGCATAGGGCGTATTTATGTATGTTTTCCTGTTCATTGTGCTTTTAATGAGCCATCGGTATTCGGTTGCAACTGTTGTAGTTGCCGGACTCGCTGCCAGGGCGCGGCGGGCGTGCGGACGACGCGCCGCGCCGCGGCGAGCCGGCGGCCGCAGACGACCAGGACGAGCAACCGGTACGGGGTAGCGACGGGTCGGGCAGGGCGGTCTCCTCGTGGTGGTTGTCGAGGACAGTGTGCTGAGGGACGGTGTGTGTGCAGGCGGACGCGCGCTGCCGGCTGGCGGAGCTGCCGGAGGGCGCGCTGGGGCGGCTGCGCGTGCACCGCTCGGGGCGCGTGACGCTGGCGCTGGGCAGCGCGCGGCTGGAGCTGCGCGCCGGCACGCGGCCCGCGGCGGCGCAGACGGTCGTGTCGGCCGCGTGGGACGAACGCTCGCGTGCCGCGCGGCTCGTGGCGCTCGGCCCGCTTGACCACAAGCTCAACCTCGTGCCGCACTGGGAGTCGCTCTTCCAGGACATACCTACCTAGCTAATAGCCTTACCTATGTTAATTGTTGATTAAATTACCTATGTTTTAAAAACAACATTCTATTTTATAGCCCTCTCTTAACTACTATACTTCTTCATCGAGTGGAACAGCCTCCGTGGTCTTGTGGTGTGAGCGCCTGGCTCACGACCCGGAGGTTCCGGGTTCGATTCCCAGTGGGGATATCTCACAAAAATCTCTTTGTGAGACTTTCCTCAGTTTGGTTAGGGCATTGCAGGCTGAATCACCTGATTGCTCGAAAAGTAAGATCTTCTTCTTCTTCATCGAGTGGATGGTCAACCTGACCAATCCTGGTGTCAGAGTTATTGAGCCGCCAAAGGCCTCTGACATGGCTCATGTAACAACTACTATCCGTAAGTAAGATGATTCCGTGCTTCGGAGGGCACATTAAGCCGTCGGTCCCGGTTACTTTCTAGGGATAGTAGTCGTTACTTGAGCCATGTCAGAGGCCTTTGGCGGCTCAATAACTCTGACACCAGGATTGGTCAGGTTGGCCATCCACTCGATGAAGACTACTATACTTATAGGAGACACTTGGTTGTTTGGAGAAAATGAATGATTTATTTATTGCATCTTATGAATAATATATTTTTTATCACTACTTATTTACATAGTACAGAAATACCCACTGGCATTTTTATGTGCTAGATCGTGTAGTGGTCTCCGCCTGTTCTTTTGGTGGTGTGATGAGAGTGTCTCTGCCCATGATTTGGTTGCCTTTGAGATCAATGGCAAAGTTGTAGTCGATGGGGTTGGCGAGAGCGCGGTCGATGGCCTCGTCCAGCGTGGCGGGCGTGATGAAGGAGGCGGCGCGCTGCTTCTCCTGGCGCACGAGCTGGTCGGCGGCGGCGACGCGCGCGCGGTGCCTCTCGTCGTCGCGCTGCATCTTGTCGAGCGCGTACTCGTGCAGGCGCTCGCGCTCGGCGGCTCGCCGCGCCGCGCGCTCTGCCGCCACCTCGAGGTTCCATTGCTCATTGAGTTCGACGCAGCGGCTCCACTCCTCCGCCTCCAGCCGCAGCGACGTCTCCGAACTGGCGTCCTCTTTCGTCGACTTATCCTTGATCATTTCCTCGTGGTAGAACCTCCGAATGGCTCGCATCTGTGTGTGGTAGTTGTTTGTTATCCGTTTCAACTCGATCCGCTCGTCTTCAGACACTTCTGGCCGTTTTGGGATCCTATAAATTTTGCTTTTAGCAACTGGCAGCCATCGAGGTTTTCTGTGAGCTTCGGCTCTTTGAATTAAAACTGGGATAAATCTTTTTGTTAACACTTTTTGAGAAATCATATTTGTTTTAATTGATAACTTTGTATTGTAGACAATTTTTTAGAAAACAGAAAACAAGATTACCACAGAAATTAGGTACATAGCCTAAAAATCACAGCTAAAAATTTAATTGTCTTGTCAATAAAAGTGTCACTGTCAACCACAGACCAACTGTCAAACTCACAGACTCCGAATTTTTTACTGTCAGATATCCGTTTTATCAAATCTGTCACTGTCAGACATCCTATTGTCAAATGTGTTACTGTCAGACATCGTTATGTTTGCCAAACCCAAAGTCCAAACCTGTTTGTTATTGTCAAATTGTCAACACAGATTCAGCACAGATTGTCAGACTTTGTTTAATTTTTTATTTCCGATACTATTGTTATTTCACCGTAGTTTATAAAATGCTCAAATAATCTATTTAATTAATTTATAAATACAAAGTTTTTAATAGACATGATAAAACTGTCTGCTCTGAACGATGAATCTGAAGAGGAGAGCGGCTCCGAAGAGGAGATCACTAAAGAAGCTTTGGAACAGATCGCGCTCCAACAGTACTCGAAAGCCCTCGAACTGCAAAGAAAAGGTAATTTAAAAGATGCTACTCAATTACTACAAGAACTCATTGACACAGAATTGCTATATGAAGTTAAGAAACCCGGTCCGGGCGAAAAAGCGGCGGGACCGCTGTTTAATTTGAAATATTTATGTTACAAAAATTTGGGGTCGATGCTAAGTGCTGCTGACGACGTCGATGGTGCCATTGATGCTTATTACACGGCCGCCGAACTCGACGACACGGACGTGACTCTTTGGAACCGTCTGGGGCAGGCTTGTATCCGAGCGAAGCGCTTCGAGAGCGCACTGGACGCGTTCCAGAAGGGAGCGGACCGTAACCCGCGCTACTGGCCCTGTCTCGACCGGATCGTGACGCTGCTGCTCGGTCTCAACTACAAGGAGGACTGCATCGCCGCTATCCACGACACCCTGCAGCTGGACCCCGGTTACCTGAGGGGGCTCGCCTACAGGAAATACATTTACACCACATTCCCATACATCAGAGACTACATGGAATACTCTAATCCTATTTACAAATGGAATGAGAATGAGGATGATCAGATAGATGAGAAAAAAGCTCAAATATTAATTAAAGAAGCCACTGATATACAAGAGACATACTTTGAACAACTTAGAGCTGCAGAATTTATATATAAACTTCCAGATTTGAAATTAAAGAAACCTATTTCTGAATTAACATGGCAATCAGTTGGAGACTCTCTGGTGCACATGCACAATTATATGACAGAGCACTGTTACAGTCATGCATGCTTCTTAGAACTATCCTTTGAGAAGGAAGAGAAAGAGGAGCCCATGGAGGTGTGTGAGGAAGTCAAGGAGGCAGAGGAGACTGACGAGAAGGACGCAACAGACACCGAGAAGAATCCAGAGAATGAGTCTGAGAATGAAAACAATTCAGATAAAGATCAGAAGGCAGCTACAGACTCGGAGAAAGTGGAAAGTGATGTAGAAGTGGTGAGCGGCGCGGCGAGCGAGGCCGCCGCGGCTGAGGGCCCGCCGCCGCCCGAGCCCAAGAAGAAGGCCACCGTGCGCCGCAGGGGCAGTGACCTCAGTTTCCTGCAGCAATGGGAGTGGTGCAACAAGCGCCGCTCCGGCCGAAAAAAGCCCGTCAATACTAAGGACCATCTTGACGATAACATCTACGACACACTCCGGAGGATGGTACCCGCCGGCTTGGGACATGAAGCAGTGCACAAGAAGGACTCTCCAGAGAGAGCCGCCTCTCCAGACACTAAGGACATTGCTAAACTATTTGATGAAAAACCAAAGGAGCAAGAAGAAAATCAACAGTATTTTGGATCAGAGAGTGAACAAAGAGATGTAAAAATATTTATCAACAAATATACTGATAATAAGAGGGATATAATTGAAATGTTAAAAGAATATTTGTATTTTTTATCAACTAAATGGAGGATAAAGTGGCCAGAGGGGTTGTCTAAAGTGTACAATGAAGCCAACAAGTGCTACAACAAGCACATTGATATCCCGAGCTGCTCGGACGAGAACAAGGAGGAGCTGCTGCACTACTGCCTCGTGAACATGCTGGCGCAGGAGTTCGACATTAGCGACAAATCCAAATTAACATCCGATCACAACAAAAACTTTGATTTACCTGTCATAGAAGCCATTGGCATCACATTATATCTTAAACCAAACATATTCTCAGAGACAGATTTTTTAGAAATGTTATTGAGGCAACTTTGGATTAAAATTCATGTTAATATGATGAATAAGCAAGAGGCTGTCGCTCTCGACTGCCTTTACCAACTGCTCTACGAGTTTGAAGACATGGGCGACAGTCACGACACATACAATCTGGAAGTTATCAACTTTGCCTTCAAACCAAATATCAATGAAGGTGAAGTATTGACAAATATTAAATTCTTGGAGAGGAATAAAAAGCTTTCTACTGTTATGGACCTGTACGATCAGGAGAACTACGATGAAGTCCTTGCTATAGTATTGGATTCATTTGAACATTGCAAGGATTTGGGCAAAAATCAAGATGAGGAGATGTCCTTAGACTTGGCCGTGCAGCTGTCGCTCATTCTCGACGCGTACTGGGCGCTCGACGACATCGACAACTGCTTCAAGTGGTCGCTCACGTGTCTGCACGAAGCTCTCAAGTATTACTTTAGATTCACCTCTGGCTCACCCGAGTATGATAAATGGTCTACAACCATTGTGAAAATACTCTGCTGTATGGAACACATTCTTATGACAGAAGGTCTATCTTGTTTAGAAAAAGTCTCGCTACAAGAGCTGAGCCAAGGCTTGGAGAACCTCATCAGGATAATCGGACACCAGGTAGAGACCAATGCATTGGAAATGCCTTTCAATTCTGTGGCTCCCTGGATCGTGATGCATTATATTCTACAAAGAGAGGAGGACCAGGGCCGAAGCCGTGTGGATCCCGAGAAGGAGGGCGACGAAGTGCCGAACCCGTTGCTGGTGCTGTTCATCGGCCACGAGCAGCTCGGCAACCGCGGCTGGTGCTG
This sequence comes from Cyclophora albipunctata, assembly GCA_963082685.1. Lineage (NCBI taxonomy): Eukaryota > Metazoa > Arthropoda > Insecta > Lepidoptera > Geometridae > Cyclophora > Cyclophora albipunctata. The sequence continues at coordinate 9,440,349 of OY720131.1, read as the reverse complement.
CAAAAGCGAGGCGAAGCTGCTGTACTTCATCCTAGACACGGTGGCGCCGCGGCTGCGCTCGCCCGCGCTGGCGCGCTGCCTGGAGCCCGTGTGCCAGTACATGGAGCAGTGCGTGCAGTGCTTGTTCGGCCACCCCGGCAAGAAGACAAAGCTCAAGTACCTGGTGGAGCACAACGCGGCGCCGCGCGACATTACGTGGGAGCGCGCGCAGCAGGTCTACGAGATCTTCCGCCCGCACGAGCTGCCGGCGCTCGAGGGCAAGATCCCGAGCATCTCCGGCGACACGGAGCAGCTGTTCCACCGCATCCTAGCGCTGATGCCCGCGGACCACGATCCAGCCAAGTACGTGCCCGACATAGAGAAATACATCAAGGGACTCGACGACAGGCTGCCAGCCACGCCGCCGCTACTGCCCTACAAAATGAGAGACATCTATTACCTGCTGGGAGATTACTATTTTAAGAAGGAGGAAGGCAAATTGGCTGTCAAGTATAACATCCTGGACGTGATTGTCAATAAAAACCGACTAGAATCTTGGGCGGAAATATCGTTGGCGAAAGCTCTGAATCTAGAGAGAATATTGATTTCATGTAAGAACTTTAATAATGAAAGAGATTATTTAAATCCGGCAAAGTGCATAATCCGATGCTTCAAGCGCACCGTGGAGCTGGACCCGTCGCACTGCAACATGTGGATCGAGTACGGCATGTTCGTGTACACGGTGCACTCGTTCTGCTCGCGGCTGCTCAAGCAGGCCAGCGAGTCGCTCAGCATGGAGGACTTCGAGGCGCTCGAGCGCCAGAAGGAGGAGATGCTCGACACCACACACAGGTGTTTCATCAACGTCCTTAACTGCCTCAAAAACAGTAGTGACGATGAAAAAGCAAACGAGGATTCCTGGTTGTATTATTACATGCTGGGTAAAGTAGCAGAGAAACGAAACAAACCGCCGAACGTGTATCTCGAGTACTACTTGCAGGGAGTCAAGAGTTTACAGGAAACCGAGGCGACGTATCCACTCAAGATCAATTATAACTCTCCGACAAATTTATGCATCGAAGTGTTGGAGTTACACTATAGAATTCACGCGTCAATTCTCAAGTTCATAGAGCAGCACGAAAATAAACCCATTTCGGCATCGCTTGGAAAAGTCTTTGCCAAGTGTATCGATGAATGGAAAAACGGGCCGTTCATAAAGAAACCGAAGAAGGACGGCGCGACCGAGGCGGAGAGCGAGGCGAGCGATGCGGCGCGGAGCGAGGCCCCGTCCGCCCCCGCCCCGCGCGTCCCGCCCGCCCCAGCCGCCAACATCCTTAAGCGCTCCATCAGCGACGCCGGCGACGACGAGACGCGGGAAGCGAAACGATTCAAACTAGAATCCGCTGCCGCTAAAGTCAGAAGGTCCGCCTCTTATGACACCGAAAGGTTGACCTCCAAAGAGCCCGCTGTCATGAATGCGGAAGTCGCTAATGATAATGAAACAACTGAACCTACCTTAGAGCAGAATAAAGTAGAAGATGCTCCACCCATAACAATTGAAGAAAAATCTTTGGAAAAATCTGAAGTGAAGCCTGATGAAACCGAAAAAAATTTAGACGCAGAGACGACGGCGACAGCGTCAGTCGTGGAGAAGCCGTCAGTTGGCGATAAGTTTGAAGAGGAAGACAAGATAGAGGAGGAGCGGTGCTCGAGCGCGTCCTCGTCGTCGTCGTCGTCGTCAAGCTCGAGCTCGTCGGACAGCAGCTCGTCGCGATCCTCGGACTCTGACCGCTCCGACGCGGACAAGTGCATCTCGGAGGAGCAGCTGGCTGCCGTCACCGCCGCCTGCCTCGACGCGCTCGAGGACTGCGCCAGCCGCTTCCCGCCGCACTACAAGGCCATCTACCGCGTGGCGCACTACCACTTCTACTACAAGAAAGGGAAAGATATCGAGAGATGTCGAGATCTCATGCTTGCCATGTTCACGTCCAGAAACGGACAGAGACTGGGAGGTCTTTTCAGTGAACGCAAACTCAACAACTTCTTCAACAACATTTGGAAGATTCCTCACAACGAAGTGGATCGCGCGGGCGGCTTCGCTTTCCACATGAGCCGATGTGTTCTGTTGACAATGGAAATTTTGAAGGAAATCGATGACCACAAGACGTTACTCGATCTCAGTATACAGCTGCAGAGGATCCCGGAGCCCGACAAGCGATACCTGCGCGACTCGGACCGCGAGGAGCTGGCGCAGCAAGCGTTCTCGCTGTGCGTACAGTCGCTCAAGGGCCAGGTCACCAAGTTCAGCCAGCAAGCGGATCTCAAGAGCAATGCCGTGGAGCAACAGGCGCTCCGGAGCCTCATGCTCGACATATACAGGGCTTATCAAAGGGTGCAAAAACAACCAAACTCAAAGCAGTTCACCAACTTGCTCGTGGAAGCTTTCAAATTGGTAACGACAGACCCAATCAACGAAAATATGAATTTTGTCGATCTCAGTATGAAATATTGTCAGAAATTGATTCAACAATTAAAGTACGAGGCTACCGTCGCCAGTTTAGATAAGACGCAGAGTGTGCAGAAGAAACAGCCGACCAAGCAGCACGCAGAGGCCCCCAAGCCGCCGGCGCCGGCGCCCAGCGCCAAGCCCGAGGCGTCGCGCGCCGCGCCCGCGCCCGCGCCCGCGCCCGCGCCCGCCGCCGCGCCCGCGCCCAAGATGTCCGCCTCCGAGATGGCGGCCGCCTTCCAGAACTACCTGCCCATGCTGAACGAGCCGATGCTATCGCAGCACACCGCCGCCGCGCTCTCGCTCAGCTACCTGAGTAACATGAGCGCGCTGGCGGGCTACTCGTCGCTGCAGAACTCCCTCCAGGCGTCTCTTCAGAACAGTCTTCAGAACTCGTTCCAGGCGGAGTTCTACCGGCAGTTCTTGGGCCAGACGCTGTCGTCGTACATGCCGCCGGTGAAGAAGCCGCGCGGGCCGAAGCCGTCAGGCTCGCGCGGCGCGGTGCCGGTCAAGGCGTCCAAGTCGTTCTCAAGCCCGAAGCCGCCGGCGCCGGTCGCGCCTCTCCAGAAGTCATCGTCGCTGCTGGCGCCCAGCATGAGCTCGGTGCTGCCGAAGCTGCCGACGTCGCTGTCGTCGAGCCTGGTGACGTCGTACAGCTCGCACTCGCTGCACAAGTCGTCGGGGGGGAAGGCGGGCGCGTCAGGGCTGCACATCAAGCCGCTGGCGCAGACGAGCCCGAGCCGCACGCTGCAGGAGAAGCTCGCCGAGCGCCAGAAGCACTCGCAACCGGCGCCGCCCAAGCCGTCGCCGCAGGATCTCTCCGCCTCCATCAGCAAGCTGCCCTCCTCGCTGACCATCACCAAGACTTCGCTCCCGAAGCCGCACAAGAAGCCCGACGCCAAGAAGTCGTTGACATTCAACAGTGAAAGACCAAAACCCATCCCCACTGACGAAGTCATTGTGTTAGATGATGATTAGATTAGGTCATAATTGCTACAATATCACAACGGCAGGTGACCTTGCTTCTTCTGGAGATATAGTCGGCTTGTAACCGTTTTGTAGTTAGTTACATCTACCAACATGCTAAAGATATGAAGTTTGCAGTTTGACGCAAAAACTTCGGTTTTGAAGTAGTTATTTCCATATATATAATTGACGAGCAAGACTACCTGCCGTTTGCTATTACTAGTATTATTCGAGTATTAGGACTGATTTCAATAAGTTGCTTGTAATTAAGTAATGTACTTTATTTATTAGATATTACACCATTATAATATGATCATTTTTTTATTTACATTAACAATCAACTTACAGTACACAATAGGTACAACTATACCCAGTTTTATATAACAAAAAGGCGTTAAACGTCATTAATAAGTTCAGTACAAATTAGGAATATTGTTCTTTATATTTTCTTGTTTTCAAGATAGATATAAAGTAAACTTATGACACACATGCAAAAGTCAGACTTACAATTTCTGAACCATGCGTATCTCTTATTCAGGAACACAAAAACATAATGTATTGACAGAACTACCTACATGCCAACATTGATAAATAATACCTTAACAATTTTATTGCTGTCTACATAATTTCATGCTTACACATTCTATCTGATTAGATTGACAAGAGATAGTAAAATACACATTTAACGCATTCCTGGGAAGCATTACTTATGGTCGGTTTTTAAGTTCAGTTTAACATTGTTTGCATGAAATAAGTCAAATTTTGATGGCTGTAAGGTTAGATTCATAAGACAGTGCATATAGATGTATTTTATGTTTAAACCTATATGTTAGTCTGTCTGTATGGTATTTATAACATAGGCCTTTAGTTATTATTGCATGTTATAATAACTTGCTTGAAATAAATTATTTATATTGTATTTTACAATGCCTAAACATGATCTGCTATATATTGCCGATATGCCGGTAGGGATATGATTTTGCAACCGGTCGTTAGTCTTTCAGTGGTATATTCACAAAAAGTTTGTCATCAAACCGAAGCAGAATGTGTAACCGGTGAGTAGTTTGTGTCCACACTGGTGAACCGGAGTGCTTGTGTAACTCGTGTGTTAGCGGTGGTATTGTGTGTGTGTTACTGCAGCGTGTTCTCATAGAACTGTATCATGAGGTCGCTGAGGTTGACGCCGAGCGCGAGCGTCGCCACGTACAGCAGCGGCAGCAGCGGCAGCGGGTACAGGAACACGCGCGCGTTCCCCACCGACGGCAGGTCTGCAACACATTGCACATTCTTTTACATTACGCTCCCCATGGTTTAGTAGGAATCTCGGTTATTTACAATCTTCCACGTAACATCAGTTATTCGTGCCTCGCGGTCTCACCGCGTAATACCCCGTGTCTTATTCCGATATAAATATAGCCCATGTTACTGTAAAGTTTATTTAATATTCAATGTATTGCATGGAAGGCGACCAGACCGCAACCTAAACGCAGACACTATACTTTGTCTATATTTTTAGATGTACTCTAACTATAGATAGATAAGCAATGTATACTCACTGTTGTACCCCAGGAACGAGATGTAGAAGTAGTAGATGAACGAGGCGAGCCAGAAGGTGTTGCACACCAGACACGACAGGAAGCCACTGTCGCGGATCAGGTCTGCAACAGAGACGGGCATCACGTGTTGTCAGTGCACCCGGTTTGTGATAGTATTAGCGGCACACTGTTCAGCCACTGGTCAGCCGTGTTGGTACTATCACACGTCACACACACCCATTATAATTTTGAGTTAAAGTTTAATAAGTTGGGATGATAAATTAACTCCATGTCAAAGATGTATTCTGTAGTTGTGAAAGCATATCCAATAGAGCCTTTTGTGTTTATAATCTATGTTACAATCACGCCGAAACTATTCAATCAATTTAAATTAAATTGGTACAGATGCTGCAGGTGGAACCGTGGGGAACAGCTAGTATTAATATAAGTAGGTAAAGAATTATGAATAAAATATAAATATCATTTTAGTATATTATTTGCCCATGTGTGTGTGTCAGGTACTTACTTATGAAGAGCAGAATATGGAAACAGTGTAACAGCGAGAGCGGCGGGAAGAAGGCATTGACGTGTACGTCGAACGCGTACCCCCACTCGATGTCGGGCGCCAGCGCGTCGCGGCGCAGGTAGCGGTTGCTGAGGAACCAGAGCAGCGACGACACGGCGGCCGCCACGCCCAGGAACTCCACGCACACCACGTACAGCACCAGGCGCGCCACCGTGCCGCGCGGCAGGCCCAGCGCCGCGCCCAGGCAGATGGACGACACTGCAACATTACCATGTCAGAGCATTCATCACTAGCAGAGTAGCAATGCCCTAAACTTTCACACCCACAAAAAGCCATTACTTTTTAGGGTTCCATAGCCAATGGCAAAAAACGGAACCTTTAAGGATTCGTCAAATGTTTGTCTGTCCGTCTGTATGTCACAGCTATTTTTTTCCGAAACTATAAGAACAATACTGTTGACTCTTTCCCCATACGAACTGAAACTCGTTTTTTTTTTATCAAACCCTATGTGTAGCGTGTCTATGGATAGGTATTATTAGATATTCAAAAATCGGCCAAGTGCGAGTGGGACTCACGCATGAAGGGTTCCATACCATTATCGAACAAGAAACGGTATTTATTTTATTTTTAGTATTTGTTGTTATTTTGTTAGCGGCACTAAAAATACATCATCCGTGAAAATTACAACTGACTAGCTATCGCCGTTCTTGAGATACAGCCTGGTGACAGACGGATGGACAGACGGACAGCGAAGTCTCAGTAGTAGGGTCCCGTTTTTACCCTTTGGGTATGAAACCCTAAAAATGATATTGAGGTTCTAATAATTTTTTTTCTAAACTGAATAGTTTGCTCAAGAGACACTTCCATAGTGACCAAAGTGTGCCCCCCTGTAACTTCTAACATAAGATAAAAAAAATAATAATATATGATGTAGGTACATCACCATGCAAACTTCAATCAACTCAAATATGAAAACAAAAACAATGAACTACAAGAACTTTTACATTATGTTACTCGCTGCTACGGTACCCTTCATGGGCGAGGCTGACTTGCACTTGGCTGCTTTTTTCATTAATGGCACATGAAGATAGTTTAATTTCTAACTAACTTACCATTTGTGACACTCTATATAACAGAGTAATTACTTACAGAGCATCCAAATGCTGAGTAGAACTAGGAATGCTGGGTCGTCTCTTGCAAACTGGGATTTAGTATCTGAAATAGATACACTTTAAATACACCTAAGTTTAAATTACAATTTCACCTTTACACAATGTTTATGTGCGATGACTAAGCCAGTGACTACAACAATACTTATTGAACACAAGCGATCCCATCTGTTACAAATGAGCAGGCTTGCTGTAGGCCTCAAACTACGTCAATCTGTCTACGTTCAGTACAATATAGAGGGGCTGTACTAACGTTTTCTATAATTGAAATTCCTAAACACTTTCTGAGGCGACACAAACAGATAAACCATTTGCCAAGCCGCAAACTCGAAATCCATTTGGTTGAACTTGAAGAGCCTTCTCAAGTATTTGTATCGCTTGACAGCGGCGCTCGGCGTCGCCGGCTGGTAGTTGGCGGGCGCCGGCAGCGGCGACGTGCTGCGGGGGTAGTTGCTGGCGCCCGGGGTAGGCGACGTCGAGTACTTCATTGTGACTTTCACTTAGATTACTTTATTTACAATTCAGTAACACGGTAAGATGGTTATTAATATAAACAACACATTGGATTTAATTTAATTGAATGGTTTATACACTTTTAGATATTGCAATATTTTTGCATTTATATTATTTTGAGAAATAAAACAATACCCAACCGACTTGGAATAAATACGATACGAGTTAAACAAATTAGGGAGGGGACGAACTATTTGAACACTCGACTATTCAATGAAATGAATCGGTATTTATTTATTTTTGTAATAATAGTCGATTTATTTTATTTTATTAATGTACAGATATTCTTTTTTTCTTCCCGCACATCCGTATGTACCGGATGCGGGGAGAGACGCTCAACAGGAACCTCCGATTGTACGTTCCCGTTTTAACAAATAATAAAGTTTTTATACATCAATATATAGTAAGGTAAGTATTATTTCACGTCAATTTATTATTTTTTATTCCTCTTGAAACTTTCACTATATTAATTTTAGGAATAAGAATAAGAATAAGAATAGGAATAAGATATACGAATTAGTTCATTTTTCAAAAATGATATTTAATGATTGAATAATTGATATTAACATTATGACTACGGGTTTTGCGCGGGACAGAGGGTCTTGAACAAGACTAATTGATAGATATTTTTAATCCTTCCTCTTCAAATTATGAATTAATTCGAATGATGATCGAATACTTATCGATTTGGTTCCGAAGTATGCACCTACCTATTCATAACTCACTACAGCTACAAACTACAAATCACATACGTCATCTGTTAAAATGACAGACTGACAAACGTGTTTTTTGACATAATATGACGTTGATTAGGTACTATTTGAACATTTGACAGTCGGGACGGTAACAGATAAATACACAAATTTTCATGTTTGTTTTCTTCTGGTCTGTGCACTCCATTTTTAACCGACTGCAAAAACAGAAGGCGGAGGTTCTCAATTCGGCCGGTATATTTATTTTTTAAGTGATGATGATGGGGATTGGGGATGTCATGGGCATCACTCTTTGTTTCCTGGTCTGTGGATTACATTTTGAACTTGCCAATGCTTCTCGCGTTGCTACGAAATACTTTAGAAGTTTTTGAGAAAAGTGAGGTGTTGAAACTTTCATCTTTATCTACGAGGGAAACTTTTGACTCTTGACTTTTGAACGGAAGGAATCCTTCCGTGAAATGCTGTCATAACATCCTTCCGAAGGACAGCATTTCCCCTCAAGCCGCCCACAGCAGCTCGTGTACTAGGTACCCTCTGAAGGTTGTTATTGTTGCCGTTGTTGGTGCCGTGATATAATAATTCCATATAAATTACCGTCTTAATCATAAAAACTTGAAGAGTTCATTTGAGTCTAAGCAATACAGTAGGATTAAGTACTTTATTTTATTTCGTCAAAAATGAGAACACTTGAAACGCCAACGCCCGCCACCGGTATCACGAACGGATTATAGATCTATCTCTTTTTTACACGCAGTAGGAACTTCGCTCTTCCGTGTTATTTTACCTTATCTATGTACTTACTTACTCTATTATAATTAAAATAAATACACTTTAGTATGACTTTAGTTAATTTAAAATAGTTGTATTATTAAAATAATTATAAATTATAACTTATACACTATTTTGGAATAGATTAACATAAAATAGTCAGTTCTTAATCTTATCACAATGTTACACTTAGATTTAACATAATTAACTGGATTATTGAAATAAGTACATATGGTAAATATTACAAGAATGTAAATATTGCCATCTTTATTATCTACATAAGTACGTGTTTGGTGCCTACTTATTAAGTACCTACCTTTTTGGATAGCTATACATTATTTCCATATTATTAATTATTGTTATAGAAATGGCCATAACTTATCATCTATTTGGTAACTAATATTACCTACAATTGAAATCGAGAAACGTTATCATGAAGAGCCAGGTATTGACGGTGTCGAGTGACCAGCGAGAAGTCGACCGCATGGATGTAGACTACAGATGCTAACTACGAGGTTAGTCGTAGATGTGCTGCCGGAGCCAGGCGTCGTAGCGCGTGACGCGCGTGTACACGCCGGGGTAGCCGGGCTCGCCGCACTTGTTGCCGAACGATACGACGCCGATCTGCGTCCAACGCCCCTCCAGCTGCAGCATCAGCGGCCCTCCGGAGTCGCCCTGGAATCATGACACACACCAATGTAATAAAAATCTAATTGTCTTGAAGCCCCTACCTATGTAGCTGGATCCATAGGGTGAATCTGTTAGGAATCCGTCTTGACTTAATTTTGACTGGATAGTGTAGTAGTGGTGGTAGGTACCTGGCAGGCGTCGACGCCGCCGCGCGAGAAACCGGCGCAGAGGAAGGTGTCGGTGATGGGCTGGAAGTAGGCCTTGTCGCACTGGTCGTTGCTCCAGACGGGAAGGCGCGCCTCCAGCTGGCGCGCGCTCTCGCTGCCGCCGTAGCGCGTGGTGCCCCACCCCACCACCGACGCCAGCGACCGCTCGAACGTGCGCTGCAGCTGCTCGCCCACCGGCAGGCAGATCGGGATCACGTACTTATTCTTCTGGACGTTTTCTGTCAACAATACGTACAGAAGCAAGGTTACCAAAAAGTGCTTTATATATTTTATTGACCTTTTCAGTAAGATGTTTCTTTTAAGACTGTTAGGTGAGGCAGGCAGTTGCCCTAGGTTTATGTAAGTAAGTACTAGGGGTAGTATATACCTGCGAGCACGAGTATGGCGATGTCGTTATAGAAGCCAACACGCGCGAACTGCTCGTGCGCGCGCACCTCGGCTACACGCAGCGTCACGGGCCGCGAGGGCTCGTCGTCGCGCGACAGGTCCACGTCGCCCAGCCGCACCGTGAACTGCCGTGGTGGGAACCTGCAAGACGATACCAACAAATTACATTTGTTGCTTACTACGTAGCAAGAGATATGTAAAGCTCTGCTGATGCTCACGGTCTCTGCTTGGAGTCGCGCGTGCAGTGGGCAGCGGTGAGCACGTGTCGCTTGTTGACGAGCGTGCCGCCGCACCAGAACTCGCGCCGCTTGCTGCCGTGCAGGAAGATGGCCGCCATCCAGGGCCAAGCCCCCGACTTGGACTCCGTGCCGCCCACGATACGCCCACCCTCGTCCTCGCGCTGACCGCACTCTGGAACACATCAATTAACACGATGAATAAACTATTCAGCAATCAATATCGAACCCATGAAATAATAAGTAGAGACAAAGTAATCACCACTCTCATCGACGATGTTGGAAAAGTTGGTGATGGCCGGAGGCGGCACCGTGTAGAACGTGGTGGTCCTGATCGGCTTGGCGGTGGTGAGGGCGGTGGCGAGCGCCGGCTTGCGCGTCGTCGCGGGCTTTGGTTTCTTAGTGGTGAGGACTTGCACTGCGGAGGGCCTCTTGGTGGTCGTGGTCTTAGGCTTCTGGGTGGTCACGGGAACCAGGTACGTGGGTTTGCTGGTCGTCGCCACGGCGGGCTTCTCGAAGACCGGCGTGGTTGTGACTATTGCGTCTCTCGGACAACACACGCCGGGAACGAAGAGTTCCTTGAAACATAAGGACTCGCGCAGGTTGACCAGGTTGAGCAGCAGCTGCGGACAGTTACTGAGGTCCTCGCAGACGCCCTCCTCCCCCTCCGGCGTGGTGCAGGCCTTCACGTCGTTCTTGTCGTTGGCGGTCGCTATTTTGGTGATGGGGGCGTCAGGGAGCACTTTGGGTAACGCTTTCTTGACGATGGGCGCTATCTTGTCGGTGACGTTCCTCCCGAGGACGTTCTTGCTGATGGTGTAGAGCGCGGCCGGCAGCTGCTGCAGCGTGGGGTCCTCCTCGCGGCGGTCGTGCTCGTCGTTTACCATGTCTACGAGGTAGTGGCCCACCGTATTGATCGCTCCCAACGTCTCCGATATCTTCGTGAACGCCGAGTCGGAGAGGAGCCTCCCATCGCTGTGGGTCTCGGCAGGGATCGGGTCAAAGGACGACCTGCCTTCGTAGTGTTGGGGGAACTCTTGATAAGGAGCCGCGGGGCGAGGCCCGAAAAACCCCGTGTTGTATGAGGTTTGCTGAGGGATCTGCGGCAGCGCGTACGAGTCGTACGTCTGCGGGTACTCCGGGGACCTCTTCCTCGACGCGGAGAACTGCCGCCAGGGTGGGGGCGCCGGCGGGGACCACGGCGCCTGCGGGGACGGCGGGGACCACGGCGCCTGCGGCGACGGCGGGGACCACGGCGCCTGCGGCGACGGCGGGGACCACGGCGTCTGCGGCGACGGCGGGGACCACGGCGTCTGCGGGGACGACGGGCTCGGCGAGCCTGCAACAGTGAGGGGATCATCAGAGCTCAGTTCAGATGGAGGCCGCTTCTATTATAAGAACGAGTCATGGCCGGTATTTAGATGCCTACCTACCCGGTTGATGCGCCGGGAACTGACAGTTTGATGTCGTCACGACGAGTAGGATTCCTGGAAAAAACAAAAATACAATCAATATCTTAGTTATGTACTAAGTATAAATACAAATCGTAAGTTTGCTATACTTTTAACTACGTACACAAGTTTATTTTAAAATCGAAACGAATCCAAATCAGCTCAGGCTATAAAATGTATACAAAAATTGAAGATCTTCCCACGCCTCACCATTATATCCTTATTAGAGATGATTCGAAATCAGAGAAAGTAGCCGCCTGTATATGTACCGTATGTTTATTGTTGCATTAGTTACAAAACAAACACTCGAGTCAAATAACACGCTCAGGGAATAACGGAAGAAACACGAGTTACAATGTCCGCTGCATCGCTTACGATAGCTACTAAAAACACTTTATCCTCTGACAATCACACTCCTAGAGACATATGAAGGCTATGATTCGTAAAGTTTACTGTTCTTGTAAATATTCTTGTATACTGGTAAATACAATTTTGGCTTCGTCTAAGTAGTTTCCTCTATGTAAAGGTGGACAGATGGACAGGTCGCAAATACATTCAGTCCTGAACATACGTATTGATTTATTTTTGTTTAAGCTAATAACCTACGGTCTACCTAACGAAATGATCTACCTTCATAATAATCATCTATAGAGTGTAAATAGAGATCTAGAGATCTGATACATTGTTTCAATTTCTTCGCAACTGTCATTAAACATTACGCAAGTAATTTCAAGTAAGAGCTTCTAATTTCGACATCATTCATACCAGAAGCGTGCATTGAAAAGGCTTTGGCCGCAAGCAGAAGTGTACACAAAAACAACACAACAGAGAGCCTCATCTCGCAGCCGAGACGCCGTGACGGTGTGACTCACGTCTCGGAGAGGCTCGGCGTCACGTAACTGATTTACAAATACTTTACTAAGTTCAGGATGGACCTTGTCACCTTTACGTAACAGCATGAGGTTTGTTATGAATAACAAGTCCGGTACCACAGCCTGGCCCCAATGTCGCCACACCACGCTCTAGAAGCCTATTGTACGAGTATCTAGCGCCTATGCTTAGTTTGTATATATACTTGTACAGTGACGGACTCGTGGTCACACCGTTTTGTTACACCAGTGTAACTACGAGTAATTTATTTTCCTCTTGGTCACACTACTCTAAAAAGGATCGCACTTGACTGAATAGTAGGTGTGTAGTGAAGTGCCCGATAGATAAATTAATTACGATAGACAACCGTAGGTTAGGTTAGGTTAAGTTTATATCAGGCCCGAAGGGCCAAAATAAGGCGGAAATAGGAGCTCCGCGCAGCGGAGCTCCGTCGACACTATTATGGCACAAACTGGAACTTCAAAAGTTATATTATATTATTAACATTAAATTATATTATTTATTGAGTCTATTTTTTTGTTTGTGTAAAGCCTGTTTCATTTTAGTTTTTGTGTTTTTGTGTCTAAATGCCATTACTATTTTTGTTTCGATAACTACATTAGTAGCGTATTGATCGGTACCTACACTGTCACTTTCCCGACACTAGTAGTGTAACCACGAGTCTTATGTTTCATTAATTACTGTTGATCACACCGCACAGTGTGACCAAGAGGAAAATAAATTACTCGTAGTTACACTGGTGTAACAAAACGGTGTGACCACGAGTCCGTCATCACTTGTACCTATGAGCTCCTAATGAATTCATTACAATTTCAGTAGGTCACAAGAGCTATGTTATTCAGAGTTAGGTACCCTAATTATATAGTGTTTGGTAATCCGCTACCCTAATACGAGTTATAAACTACGAGTTAGGTGAAGACTTTGTAATAGTATTGAGTGAGTGAACCGTATTTCATAACTGGGTCCGGTAACCGGTACCGGTATGTGGTAAGCATGCGGGCTGCGCGGTCGGAGAGCACGCGTCATTGGTATTGGATGCGCGTGCGCAGTGAACCTCCGGAGGTCACACACTCCAGGATTTGAAGGTTTCGTAATGGCGGCGACAGTTACTTATCATTATTATCTTATGGCATTCGTGGTGCATATCTAGCCTAGATACCTTGTTTACATTATTTCATAACAAACGCGAAATGTTCTAGGTTCTCTACTATAATCGACGGATCATCTACAATAATTTATTTGTTAATCATGAGGCTCGCCCGCACGTTTAATTTTTTCCGAGGTTGCTCAACGCGGGTTTTCCAAAGAAACCGCTTCGGTATCGATATCGATATTTGAAGGATTACTTCAGGTTTTTCAATGCACGACTAACATTTGTTACGTCAATTACAAAGAAGAATAAATTATATCAGCAATGTAGTGTTGCGTGTTACTCAACATTAATTAGAATTATTTTCAAAAAACCAAAAGGCGCCTACGCTCTTAGTAAAATAGCGTAAAAATTAAAAAGTAGATAATATACATAAATACAACATTCGCGCGCGCAAATTGACAACGCGAGATAATGGCGGACGGTTACATAAAATGCGCAGGAAAGATGACATCACAACTTTCACTATCGGCCAGTATCGCGGTCAGTGAGCCAAGATGGGCTGCGAGCACACCGCGTCACCGCGTCACCGCGTCACCCGCGGCGGCCGGCTGCGGCGCGAAGATCAATGGAACGTGATCTTGGTTTCATTTTTGTAGGCTTTTTGTCTAAGAAGTAGGTTGATGATGAGCGTTAGCAAGTCTAGTTAGGCTTTGTCTTGGGCACCACACGTACTACGGTTCTTAGCTTTTGTTAGGCAGGTTGGTAAGGTGCCTTTGCTTTTGGTAAATTCAGGTATTTTATTTAACATTTCTCAAAGGCCTTTAAGATTTGGATTACTAATTAGCATTTTAAGATTACTTAATTTAATTAGTGCCATTATGTTTTTGTTGCTATTTTACGTAACATTTTGTATCTTTCACTTTAGTCGACAATGCATGCAGCTCGCGGAGCGCGGGATGTCTCATGTCATACAGAGTCAGTTCGTCGCTCAAACGACTGGACCTCTTGGTTACATGGTCGTATTCTATCTTCCTACGATACCTTCCTATACAGAGTAAATTATTATTTAAATTGGATGTCGATTTCGATTAAATACATGTATTCTCTTAACATGTGATCATTTAACCTGAATGCCAAATGAGGCGTGTAATGAATGCGAGTCGCGCTCATCACAGGTCTCATTAAGTATTCTGTGCGTTTCCTTGCGACTGCAAACTTCTAATTGACATCTATTAGAAGCGGCCACGTCGCGGCGCCGCTGTGGGCGCTTCTAGGAAACAAGGTTTTATGAAGTTTACATTGGGTTAGATCTGTTTCACATCGATACCAGATATGTAACCTACTCAAAGTTATAAAACCACTTCAGTGTCTTGAGACAAAACAGTAATTAGTTGTCATCTTTGAAAATCATCATATCTTTGTAGCAGTACATGCTAAACTTCAAGGAGTAAACAAACTGTTACTTTTAGGTTTACTCAAAGTAAAATAAGGCCTTTGTAACTACAAACAATAAATATGTGCTCTCCCTTTTCCTTTCGGTTCATCATAACATGTCATTGTGTAGATAAATAATGTACCTAATAGTTATTAATGTTATAGAAATTGTGCAATTGCACGCGTCCGACATCCGGGTCAGGTTGAGAAACAATTGTCTTTCTACGGCCCGAGGTGGCGCCGGGAGTAGGAGTGTCATGTCACAATGCGTGTGTCATGTCGGCGGTCACCCTGACACAACTGCTCAGATTGGATTGCTTATCATCATCATATCTTATGACAAGTTTCTTTTCAAATAAGATGGGTGAGTCTGGATGTATGAGAATCTATCCTTGAGAGATTCTCATACATCCAGAGATCCCGTGACATTTTGTTGATATTGAATAGAAAGTACCTACATGATACGTGATTTACGGAAACGGGATCGAACTGCGAATACTTAGTCGCATTATGCATAAAACAGTGACCGAGGACACCGAGGTACAGCACGAAGCCACGAGAAAGTGAGGGGATCTGATTGACTTTGAGTGCCACCGCTATTATCTTAAACTACGCGGTTAATACGATAGTATACTTGGAAGATATGGGATACCTTATGCAGTGAGTATTCGTGGGATTCTGCTCGCAATCCAATGCATCTATAGAGTACTATTACAGGGTCTGTTGGATGGATCACTTTTGATTGCCTATTGATTGTGAAGGAAGGAAGGTTCAAGCCTTTAAACTGTATGTACCTAATAATAACTTTAAACTCTTTGGGAAGAGACAAATATCCAGTAAATATAAGCAGCTAGTTATATTTGTATACCCAGCGAGGGCGCGCGTCGTGTGCAGCGCGCGAGGGCGGGTCTCCGCGGTGAAACTTGAGCAATTACCATGAGCCGGCGACGGCTCGGAACTGCACAACTTGTGCCGCCAATGAATACTTACTCCGCTCACTGTGGAGGAACACACTCCAGTTTCGTTAGTCAACGGCGAGAAACTACCCAACCGCCGACAAGATACGC
The DNA here is from genome assembly GCA_963082685.1 of Cyclophora albipunctata. Taxonomy (NCBI): domain Eukaryota; kingdom Metazoa; phylum Arthropoda; class Insecta; order Lepidoptera; family Geometridae; genus Cyclophora; species Cyclophora albipunctata. The sequence continues at coordinate 9,424,258 of OY720131.1, read as the reverse complement.
AGCCTGAAGACAACGCTGAAGACGGTGTGTGGCCTGATTCGAACAAGTACATATTTCATAGAAGAAAGTTTTTTAACAAGCTTTTATTTTTTGTCATTTTTGCCATTATAATACATTCTCCAGACCAAACTTGTTTTCTCAATTCCTGTTCAATGTTGGAAACCGGGAAGTGCATTAAATATATCTTGCAAGATTTGATTACAAACACCGGGACCGGTGAAACTAAATAAAAGCTTGTAAAAATGATTGGTTGGCGCATTAACTTCATCCGGGGTACATCCAGCGAGTGCGGTCTACGGAGTTCTTGTGTAAGTGGTTTACTAAACTCGAACCACATAATCACGGAGAAAAACCGCGAACAGTAACTTGTAGTGGAGCCTTCGCCCACAGACATTCTACACTCCACGTGTAGAATGATTCAATATCCCCGGGCTTCGGAGCTTAATGTAAATAAATATGGAACAAACAGTGCGGCGGCAGGTCAAATGAAAAGTCCGCGGCTCGGGGAGAGCGCGCTCGGAAAAAGGCAATAAATGTCGGATTGTTAACAATAACAACTTTACCCGACTGACGTCAGGCCGACGAGCCCGCCATAAATAATACAGTATTTATTATTATTATCAGCCGTTTGTGTCCCAATGCTGGGCAAAGGCCTCTCCCCATTCCTTCCATGTATCCCTGTTCTGGGCCACTTCTCTCCAGTTGGTCTGGTATGCGTCGAGATCGTCCCGCCACCTGCGCCTCGGTCTGCCGCGTCGCCTGCTCGCTGGATCTGGCTGCCACTCAGTGGCTGTTCTGGCCCACAGCTCTTCTGGCATGCGGCAGACGTGGCCGGCCCAGTCCCATTTAAGTTTAGCGGCTTTGTGAGCTACATCAATGATCTGTGTCCTGGAGCGCAGTTCGGTGTTGCGTATCCTGTCCGTACGCTTTACACCCAGGATGCTGCGCTCCATCGCACGTTGACAAACTTGGAGTTTAGACTTTTGAACCTGGGTAAGTGACCAAGTCTGCGCACCATACGTGAGAACGGGGAGGATGCATACGTCCATTAGCTTCCGTTTAAGGGACAAGGGGAGCTTTCCTTTCATAATATCGCCCATGGACCAAAAAGTCTTCCAGGCATTTTCAGATCGTCTTGTGACTTCTTTGTCTTGCCTATCTTTAAAGGAGACTATTTGGCCCAGGTAGACATACTCTTGGACGTATGCAAGATGTTCTCCATCCACCGTTACCCTGGTCTCAGCGCGATTGGTCATTACTTTGGTCTTATCCCGTTAATACAGTATATCATAAAGAAATACTGTATTATTCCCACATAATAATAATTCCTCCCCTTTTCTCTCCAGGCCGCAAGTTATAAATATCTAGACGTATTTTCAACGAATTTGCTCTGTAATTTACATCGAGCCACATTTTCGATGATGAACGTTCGACCCAACACGCCACGCTCGCGTCCTGAACATGTGTCGAATGTGTCGGACACCGCGCGATGCGGGTCTCCGATGTCATCGAAGGCGCAGGTAAAAGCTATCTCCAATTCTCTATAAAAACATTTTATTTAAAGAAAGTGCTCATTTGCATATTACGAATCCTCTGTCTGGTTATGTATGATAACTTATTTGATTGTGTTGCTTGTGTGCCTACCAGCTCGGCGTAATATAACTACTACCTAATATTACAGATTTTTATTATTTGTTGGTTTAATGGTTCATACTTATGTTATCGTTGCATTACTTCTGAAGCAGTGATCGAGTATAATAAATATGTCATTCCTTTATGAATCTTCTGTTCTCATTAATTATCAAAATTATCAAGGTCCTAAAGACTTGTGGCATGTATGGGGACCAGAGGGGACAGTGACCTTTCAATATGGCCATCCTCTAAATATAGAGGACCGCAGTTTTATTCGATTTGAGTCACCCGACACGATACGTGCGATCCGTTTAGGGTTTAACGAAGCCGCCTTTTAGAGATAATTTTAATTTGCTTACTGTTTCCCTGTTCAAGATAGCGGCACATCTATTTATTATTAGTTTACGATGTTAAGATCATATCGGAGCGGAACTATGTTTAGGTAATATGCCATACGTATAACAGATTCTCATCTATCTGATTCTGATTTTACTGAAATCACGTAATAAATAAGTGATCAAATAATAAATATTAAATAAGTACTCGTATACAGTCGCCGATGAGCGCGTGTGGCGTGCGCGCGGTGCGTGCGCGCGCTGTTCCGTCATGTAGTGTGTGAATTATTCCATAAAATGACCACTTATCACAATCTATTCGTATTTGCCGCTGATAGAGTCCAATTAACTAACTATGTGAAATCTACCGAATACACCCGAGCCGATAAAAAAACGCTCTTAACACTGAACTCCCGCACGAGCCGCTGCGACGTAATCGAGCAGTTCTTGTAGCTGTTATGTATCTGCAGTTCGTTAACAAGGTCACACTGGCAATAAATACAGATGTGGTCAATTAGGTAGGTACTACGATGAATGTAACTTATTCCTAGTCATGGGTTTTTGCTACGTATTCGCTGGTAAAGCCTTTGATCCCTTTGAACTTTGGCTCGGATAGTTGATCTGCGACTCTCCTTGTTCCAGGTATGCAGTATTATAATACTAGGCATGGTCCCGTTGTGCTACCAATCAGCCCCAACAGGTGAGTGCATTCGTTATGCAAATGATATCGAATCGAGAACTTATTGACAATGTATCGGAACCTAACGGAAAGCCGTCCCACAGCGGGCGAGTCCCGGCGGGACGTCCTTTATGTGTCGCGTGGAGCTAGTGACGAGCGGCGGGGGAGCGCTAGGCTGCAGCGCGGAGGCACGCGTTTGATTGTAACGTCCTCGTCCAATGTAATGAGTGTGCTATAATTAAGGGAAAGTATCAAGAGAGAATGGTCTTCCTCCGTACTGTGACAAAATATCTAACAGAGGTAATCTATCTTCTTGATCTTGATATGATCCAAATGTAACTAAGTAACGTTACAAGCACCATTAGAAACTCTAGTTGAATACTGAACCCGATTAGATAGGAGTATAGGAGGCATGCGCACAGCAACAATTGCCGAAGGAAAATCGATAGATCATAGATTATTGAGAGGAAGTATAGATTCGTATTGAATACATTGTACGAGTAAACGGTTCGAGCGCGCTTGGCGCCTCCAGCACCGTTGGCTGTAGACCGGGCAGTCGAGACGCGGTGCCCGCAATATACTACTCTGCAGATTTATACATAAGCTCGTTACTCCATCACATTGTTAGTCGTATTGATGGTATAAGTTATAATAAAAAAACGTACCGTAAAGGAGAAGGCGTCCGTTCCTAGTGGGGTCAGCCATGTTAGTGTAATATGTAATATTTTACGTCACGAATCACTTTCACTGCGGGTGTGTCGGAGTGCACCATGTCGTGTCGGTGGCGACGGCGCGGCTCGGCGCGCGACTGACGGCGCGGGCGCGAGGAGCTGCGAGGAGCCCGGGCAGAGTGGAAGGGCTTCTGCGAGGAGGAGGCGGCGCCGCTGCGGGAGTGCGTGAGCGCAGCGCGCGTCTCCGAACAGATTGTAATCATCGCGTCATGACGCCTACGCTTTTACTTTCCGTTGGACGCGCACGGCCGACGCGTCATTCGGGGAGCGGAGCTGATGATTATCGCGTTGCGCCGCGCCGAACCGCGGGTTGTAGGCGGGAGGCTTTTTTTCATCGTTTTGGCAAAACTCTTTCACTTGCGAGACAAGAGGTGCATTAGCGTCATTAGAGGCCGATTACACCTTCAATACAGGTTTAATTGAGTCGGAACATGACGACTCTACATATCTAATTATAATGGACCTAAGAAAGTTTCTGCTCGTATAACTATCTTACGAATACAATTTAAGGAAAATCACACAAAAAACTGTATAATGATGTGAATCACTTTTACCCGCGTCTCGTTCCCAACGTTCGCCCGGAGATTGTTCGAAGAAGCATTGTCGTGTTACCTGCGGGGCGACTTGAAAACGAAACTAACCACTCAATATGTTTGCATTTAATCATACCAATCACTAGAACTCGTATAGTACTTAGTTGTACCTAAAGTAGTGTCAGTACACATATCTAAGTAATTAAAATGAAATTGTACTACGTAAGCCTGCTCCTGTGGACATAATATGATGAAGAGTGGTTCACAAAACAAGTGAAGTAACACAATGTCTTCGCGGAATCGTTGAGCAACAGTTGGGTTTTACATTTTGCCAAAAGCTTTACGTTGCGACATTTGTTGACTAAGTTTAACCACCAAAGTACTCGTAAAACCACGAAGCTAGAACAAAGAGGAGTTGCCTTAAGCAACGTAGCACTGGGATTCAACTCGGTCCTGACGTTGTCATGGTGGGCGGAGCCACTTAGGCTCCGCCCACCTGAACGCTGTAGTATGCTATCAGCGTTCCTCAGGTGCACATGTGACGAGACTCGCAATAAAAGTGTGTTTTTTGCGTTTTTAACAAGAAAAGGATGAAGTGTTGTGTTTTACTATGTCAAAGTTACTCAGACAGACGTTCTGATAATATGAGTGGCATCTCATTTCATGTGTAAGTATTTTTTTCCCCAAATAAATATAAAAGTTCTAGAACATTCTCAGCTTTCAGCGTTAAAATTCTACTACTTGACACTAGATGGCGACACATTTCGGAAGAAAATACATAAGTTTACGTATAATTTTGCAGTATTATATTGTAATAATAATACGTAAATACTAAAAACTGTTATACACTTAGTCCTAAATACCTTTTAGTAGCTAAAACAGTACTTTTATAGTTTTTATTATTATATTATTAATGGGCCGCCATCTATCGTCAACTAGAATAACTATTTTAAACTTCAGAAATATCCAGGGCCGTACTCAGATTTTTGTAAAAATTTTACCAACTAATTTAATTAAAAGTAATTTTAATTATTTTTATATGTTCGTTTTAGATTTCCATCCGACGATAATTTAAAACAGCAATGGATTACAAAACTTAATAGACCGGATTGGACACCAACAAAATACACAAAAATTTGTTCTTGCCATTTCAATGATGTCTTATTATAGTAGTTTATGCAACTGTCATATAAAGAAGGGTGTACCCGTGTTATATGCAGTTGCATACACTACTTTATCTTCACTAATGCAATTAATCAAACAAAATTTTAAAAACAAAACACATTGCGAAACATTAAATTCACGCGTACGTGTATTGTCACAGTGAACTTGCCGCCATTAAAATCTAACCAATGAGAGCGCAGCTGCGCGCGCAGGGCCGCAGGGCGCGATATTATAATGAGATTTTACGATATCGATGTGGATATTATAACATCATGTGCAATTGCTTAAATTGAGTGTTTTAGTTGTCTGCGCTATAACTGTAGTAATTATAAGTCAAGTATTGGAAACATAAATAGAATGTCACAACATTAGTGTAGATAAAATAAATAAATAAGTACATTCATGTGTTATTCTGTATAATCTATATTACTGTAAAGTTTCATCCAAATCCGTCGCGTGGTTTTTACGTGAAAGAGCAACAAACATACATCCATACATCCATCCTCACAAAATTTCGCATAATATTATAGTAGGATGCAACAGTCTAGAAAGTGCATTTGACTCGCGTTTGTATCGATACAAATGCGCGTTGACGGCGCGTATAAAAAACGTCGTGTGCAAAGGCTCTTATTTTATTACAAGCTTTTATTTAGTTTCACCTGTCCCGATGTTTGTGTGAAATTAAATCTTGCAAGTTAAATTTGGTCCACTTCCCGGTTACCGATTGAGCTGAAATTTGCAACACATCTTTGGTTCTGATGACAATGCAATTAATTAGTTGTAGTCGGTATTGTTATTAATCTAAAATGGCCGCCCTAACAAAATGGCGGTGTACATTTTTGTCGTTATTTATATTCGTGATCGCGATTGCAAAAGAAAAAAATGTAACATGCTTTTATTTAACAAAAATTGGGTACGTGATAAAAACGCAAAGATTTAATACAAGGTGTAAAAGATACTTAGGTATCTAGATAATTAGGTATCTACGATATTATTGTGACGAAGACAAAGAAGCTTAATTTTTCGTTAAAGGTTGCAATGTCAGTGCATACATTTATTATCTTGTTTTAATTATTATTTTATTATTTTAGTTCATTTTATTAACAAATAATAAAAGATTGTTTTAAAAAAAAGTCTTTTCATTTGATTTATTTCCCTATAAAATTTTTTTGAAGCTGAGTTTTGAGTTCTGAGTACGTCCCATCACATTAAGACTTTTGACACCTAGTGTGAAGTAGCTGAACTACGTAGTAACATCAACATCAACCTAAACTAGTAGTTTTGCTATTAGCCGATAGATGGAATATTGAGAAGTGGGCGGAGCTTAACACCACCTCAGTGCCCCCTCACCCCGCAAACTATCACGCGTCGTTTCATAGGGAAATTGAATTACCACACCTCCTCTTTGTTTTAGCTTCGAGCGTAAAACCTAATGAATATCGTCTCCGGGCCGACAACCTTCATCTCTGGTCAAGGATTACGTCCGTGTTTACTTCAACTTGTTTCATTTACTTGCAAAATTTGGGAAAGTCCAACTTTAATACGAGATTACCGCTTCCAGCGAAGGCTGGTTGGTAGAGTTGAAGGATATTGCTTGTATAAAACAGGCAGGCGTTCACAATAGACGGCGCGGAGTGAATGCTGAAGATGGATGGTCCTTTGTAGCGGACGCGCGCGGAGCGGCACAATGGCGCCCATCGACACATCCGGCGCTCCGGCCTTTATACGGGGCTTCTTATACCGAGCTCAGTATTGTAGGCACGGGCTATTCTTGTAGGGTTATTATCCCGCGATTCAAAGAGACGCTTCAATTTCGAGGGCCGGAATTTGTGGTATTGCTGATCTGAATAGATTTCAGGCGCTGGTGCCTAGGTTGACTGTAGTTTAAGTCTATGCGATTGTTAAGCAACGTGCAGCTCAGCCACTACTTGGATGGGTACTATATAGGCATTTCTACCTGAGCGCTTCAATGCTTCGGTGAGCATGTTGGAGTGTCGATCCCAGGTTTTGAAATAGTTCACGCTAGTCCATATTGAGGGCATCCCGGCAGTCTGACAGCTAACGAAAATGTTTCCCCCACCTGACTAAAAGTATCAAAATTGACAATCTTAATTGCTAGTTTGCTTCATCACTACATAGTATAAAATAAAGTCGTGTCTGTTTGTCTGTATGCTTAAATCTTTAAAATTACGCAACGGATTTTGATGCGGTTTTTTGTAATAGGTAGAGTGATTCAAGAGGAAGGTTTTTATGTAAAAAAAATCCCGAAATTCCCACGGGAACGGGCACAACGCGGGTATATGTAACCCAAGGTATGAAAAACATGCCTAAAAAAATTGGATGAAAAATTGATGATACACAAAAACAATGTTCTACACAATCAAAGTACATATCATTGCGAACAAATAAGTTCGCGAGGGCATATGTCTAACTATTATAGTTAAGCCACAATAACCGTTTTTAGTTAAAATTAATTCGTTAAAAAAGGAGTGTAATTTTAAGTTGATGAAATTCATACGATGTTATGAATCTACATCAAAATAAATGGCTCTACAATCAAGGTTAATTATGTTTCTTTGTATACCTCTTTAAATTATTAAAATCGGACAGTTAGTTTCAGAGTTATGATGAGAAATATCACTACATAGTATAAAATAAAGTCGTCTCTGTTTCGTGTCTGTTTGTCTGTTTGTCTGTATGCTTAAATCTTTAAAATTACGCAACGGATTTTGATGCGGTTTTTTGTAATAGGTAGAGTGATTCAAGAGGAAGGTTTTTATGTAAAAAAAAATCCCGAAATTCCCACGGGAACGGGCACAACGCGGGTAAAACCGCGGGGCGCTGCTTACAAAATAATAATGCTCGATGGCGGGTCTCTTATGGCTACTTACTGTTTCGTGCGGTCAAAGCGCGCGGGGATATACCTACATACCTACGAACTACGAACGAAGAAGACGCGCTATGTAGGTATTATCCCGAATTCTTCCTCATATGAAATCTTGATTGTGTATACATATATACTCGCGCGAGACATGTAATATTTTATCCCCAATTTCCCACTTGAAATTTTGATTGTGTATATTCCTGCGGGAGACACGCAATGTTTTATCCCGATTTTCCTACATGAAATCTTGATTACCCGAAGCGAAGCGAGGGCGGGTCGCTAGTACATCTATATAGAAACGCCTGTCATCTCACTGACGTTCGTACTGATATCTTCATAGCTTCGTTCTACGTAAGTGGCTCATAAAATACCTGTAGAGCTCTCGCTGTGATTCGGTTTATGCTTCAATTAAAGAACAGTAAAACGAATCGAGTGGGCGTTCCTGAAATGACGTGATAACGGCTGCAGCGGCACGCGGCGGCGCCGCGCGGTGACGCGTACACTGCCGTCACTGCCGAGTAACACTTACATTAAAAGCAATGTAGGTACCTATGTCAATTGATCTCAGACGTAAGATCTAAATTCCGCGCTATTTGCACAGATTACTAAATAGTACTACCACAGATTACTAAATAGTACTACGTACAGATACTTCACTCTGTAGAAAATGTTCAATACCTACTGCTATAATTGCCTACTCCGTCGCGTCAGCAACCGCTGCACGCTAAAATGTGCCTAAATGCTCAAGCGTACAGACAGTTGTGATTGCTTCGCACCGCGCGATCCCACAGCAATCGCAGGGCTGCCTCTTCGATAAAATTAAATTGGCGACGACGCATCGCTAAACTAATATTCTAAAACAGAGCGTTGCTTGCTGCTTGTAGGTACCTATCTATATTTTTTTCGACGTTGGTGTAATTGGGCTTTTGAAAAAAAAAATTTTTTGTGATAAATCGAAAGATTATATATTAGTTTTATAACAAAACTATTTTTATTTTAGTTGTTTCGCAATAATTCAAAAGTTATTTCAAAATAAAAATTAATTTTTAATAGCTTCTATCGCGGGCCTTGAGCGCGGGGACCAAATCCAAAATTTCCGTAACGAAAAAACCTCACGCTTACCCGATCCGACGGGAAGGAGGTGTGGCTTGAAGGCCGTGCATCGTCTAACGTCGTTTCAGTTCGGCAGTCTTCGACACGGCGTTGTGTGCGATTGTGCGTTGGGGGTGAGAGAGGGTGGTGAGAGAGGGGGGTGAGAAAGGGTGGTGAGAGGGGGGGGTGAGAGAGGGGTGAGAGAGGGGGGTGAGAGAGGGTGGTGAGAGAGGGTGGTGAGAGAGGGGGGTGAGAGAGAGGGGTGAGAGAGGGGGGTGAGAGAGGGGGGTGAGAGAGGGGGGTGAGAGGGGGGGGTGAGAGAGGGGTGAGAGAGGGGGGTGAGAGAGGGGGTGAGAGAGGGTGGTGAGAGAGGGGGGTGAGAGAGGGGGTGAGAGAGGGGTGAGAGAGGGGTGAGAGAGGGGGATGAGATAGGTCGGTGAGAGAGTGTGGTAAGAGAGGGTGGTGAGAGGGTGGTGAGAGAGGGTGGTGAGAGAGGGTGGTGAGAGAGGGGGGTGAGAGAGGGGTGAGAGAGGGGTGAGAGAGGGGTGAGAGAGGGGTGTGAGAGAGGGGGGTGAGAGAGGGGGGTGAGAGAGGGGGGTGAGAGAGGGGGGTGAGAGAGGGTGGTGAGAGAGGGGTGAGAGAGGGGGTGAGAGAGGGGGTGAGAGAGGGGGTGAGAGAGGGGGTGAGAGAGGGGGTGAGAGAGGGGGGTGAGAGAGAGGGGTGAGAGAGAGGGGTGAGAGAAAGGGGTGAGAGAGAGGGGTGAGAGAGAGGTGTGAGAGGGGTGAGAGAGGGGTGAGAGAGGGGGGTGAGAGAGGGGGGTGAGAGAGGTTGGTGAGAGAGGGGTGAGAGAGGGTGGTGAGAGAGGGGTGAGAGAGGGTGGTGAGAGAGGGGTGAGAGAGGGTGGTGATAGAGGGGTGAGAGAGGGGGGTGAGAGAGGGTGGTGAGAGAGGGTGGTGAGAGAGGGTGGTGAGAGAGGGTGGTGAGAGAGGGTGGTGAGAGAGGGTGGTGAGAGAGGGTGGTGAGAGAGGGTGGTGAGAGAGGGGTGAGAGAGGGGGGTGAGAGAGGTGGTTAGAGAGGAGTGAGAGAGGGGTGAGAGAGGGTGGTGAGAGAGGGGTGAGAGAGGGTGGTGAGAGAGGGGTGAGAGAGGGGGGTGAGAGTGGGGGGTGAGAGAGGGGGGTGAGAGAGGGGGGTGAGAGAGGGGGGTGAGAGAGGGGGGTGAGAGAGGGGGTGAGAGAGGGGGGTGAGAGAGGGGGTGAGAGAGGGGGGTGAGAGTGGGGGGTGAGAGAGGGGGGTGAGAGAGGGGGGTGAGAGAGGGGGGTGAGAGAGGGGGGTGAGAGAGGGGGGTGAGAGAGGGGTGAGAGAGGGGTGAGAGAGGGGGGTGAGAGAGGGGGGTGAGAGAGAGGGGTGAGAGAGGGGGTGAGAGAGGGGGGTGAGAGAGGGTGGTGAGAGAGGGGTGAGAGAGGGGGTGAGAGAGGGGGGTGAGAGAGAGGGGTGAGAGAGAGGGGTGAGAGAGAGGGGTGAGAGAGAGGCGTGAGAGAGGGGGTGAGAGAGAGGGGGTGAGAGAGAGGAGGTGGGAGGGGTGAGAGAGAGAAGGCGGGAGGGGAGAGAGAGAGGAGGCGGGTGGGGTGAGAGAGAAGAGATATCAAATATATCAAATATAATTGCATAAGTTGATACAAAATGCTATGCAATAGCTTCACCGCGGCAGTCCCCGAGTGCCACACGTCTTTTTTGAATCCAGTACCGAAGACACTCGGACAACTCCCGAACAAACCCGAGCGCGTGTGACGTCATAATGGTAGCCCCATTCGGTTACACGTGTAATAGCCGTAAACGTTGTACGTACTTATGGTTATTAGCTCTATCATTATCACGTCACAACTATGGTGATCAATTATGGCGCGTTTATAGTCACGTGACTTTTATTCAAATTTCATCAATTTTTAATTGTTTATAATTAATTGAAAAATCACGCATCGTAGGTACGCAAACGAATGAATAATAGTAGTTTATGCAACTGTGTAGATAAAACAATTAATATGGTACAACGTGGGTGTACGCTTCGCTTGCGGCAACCACACTGATTTGGGCCCCAGAGGGCCCGAGACCGCTCGGCCGGGCGGTAGGTAATTATAGCGCGCAAGTACATGGAGTGACGTAGCCCTGGTACTACGTACAGATACTTCACTCTGTAGAAAATGTTCAATACCTACTGCTATAATTGCCTACTCCGTCGCGTCAGCAACCGCTGCACGCTAAAATGTGCCTAAATGCTCAAGCGTACAGTTGTGATTGCTTCGCACCGCGCGATCCCACAGCAATCGCAGGGCTGCCTCTTCGATAAAATTAAATTGGCGACGCATCGCTAAACTAATATTCTAAAACAGAGCGTTGCTTGCTGCTTGTAGGTACCTATCTATATTTTTTTCGAGGTTGGTGTAATTGGGCTTTTGAAAAAAAAATTTTTTTGTGATAAATCGAAAGATTATATATTAGTTTTATAACAAAACTATTTTTACTTTAGTTTTTTCGCAATAATTCAAAAGTTATTTCAAAATAAAAATTAATTTTTGAATCCAGTACCGAAGACACTCGGACAACTCCCGAACAAACCCGAGCGCGTGTGACGTCATAATGGTAGCCCCATTCGGTTACACGTGTAATAGCCGTAAACGTTGTACGTACTTATGGTTATTAGCTCTATCATTATCACGTCACAACTATGGTGACCAATTATGGCGCGTTTATAGTCACGTGACTTTTATTCAAATTTCATCAATTTTTAATTGTTTAATAATTAATTGAAAAAAATTTTTTTTTAAGTTTTTGCATTAAATATCAATATTATTAATAATAAAGTTTTAAAATACATAAATAAATCAATATGTGTAGATAAAACAATTAATATGGTACAACGTGGGTGTACGCTTCGCTTGCGGCAACCACACTGAATTGGGCCCCAGACAGAGGGCCCGAGACCGCTCGGCCGGGCGGTAGGTAATTATAGCGCGCAAGTACATGGAGTGACGTAGCCCTGCTATTTGTCTGTTACTAAGGTAAATAGTCTCCGGTCGGAATGTATGATTTACGTGATCGTAGGACAGTTAAACGTAGGATGAACTTCGCTCCGTGCCAAGACAATGTGCCGTGACACACGGATGGACTGTTTGTTATTGTTGGCCGATGTGTACCTGTCCCGCGGGAAAATATTTGTTCAACGTCATGTTGACCGACTCACAGAAACTCAAGGTCAGCTCGTAGATGTGGGTTCCAAATGTTGTACTAGCACCATACGCCAAGCAACAGTCGAGACGGAGTAGGAGTGGGTTTATGTATGTTTTTTAATTTCCATCAATTAGACTAGGTATTAGGTAGCGTTTATCTTTTAACAGAAAGCTGCGGTAAATGTTATCGTCGACTAATTCAACTATGAATCCTAGCTGTTTCGCGCGGCTTTTCTTGGTTTCCGTAGGATCCCATATGCTAAGATCCCATATGAAAAGTAGCCTTATTCTGGTTTTTTACTGCAAAGCTTAACTAGAAGTTGTTGAGTAGTTATTGCGGAAGAGTTTAAAACATCCATCCATCCAGCGGCGCAGACCGATGTGGTGGTGCGGTGTGTGTCGTGGCGTGTCGCCGCGGGCCGGAGTGTGGGTCGGAAGCTGCGCATCCCCGCGGATCAATATCTGCGTGCCGCGCCAGTCCGCCGCGCCCTCCTCTCGCGACATCATCCCACACATCACAACTATTGCTTTTTTTACTCTGATTTTTGGATAACCTTTTACCTCTTTTGGTCCGGATTATTTCTGGAAAATGAGACTTTGTTGAGGTGAGTGCACTAAGTTTTAATTACAATTAGTAACTCTGTGGTCGAAATGTAGAGCATCTATGTGTGAGTGTGTTTATTTAAAGGTAAGTTACAGTATGTATCGGAACCCGTTTTTATTACCTACTTCAACTTAATTGTTATAGGAATTCAAAAACCAATTACCTAATCTCTCGCAGCACTCCCTTCACACGCCAAATGTAGAACATACTTTGAACATAATATAAATATTTCTTATAACCTGCCTCCTTCTGCGATAACTGTACCCAATATGGTTTAAAGGAATATTACGCAAACTAAAAACGTCGTTTAATATCACGTTAACGGTTCCTACATAGGATAAACTTCAAGAGTAAACTCCTTACGAATAAGATTAAAACTCTCTGAGGAGTCAAAGCACCGGTAATCCTTCATCAGACATCGAGTAATCCTTGCATTATGTAGGTATAATGATGTGAAATATTTTCTATGAGAGTGATCATTCTACCGACTTGTGTACTAGTAGGTATAGGTACATGTTATCTGGAGCACCTCGCGAGGTGGCACGCACCTTTGTGTAAATAGCCGCCAGTGGCGCCCTCGCGACACCTTCATCTTGGAAATTTCTTGACGTTTATTTCTATACATTGTATAGCTCCATAGTAACAAATTATTAATAGAGTATTTTAACAAGATATTGATTTACTGCTATAGACCGATTAATCAAACCATGAAACCGTAACTAGTTTTTAAATACACTGTACAACATAAATTAATAAAATCTAATTAGGTATACGAAACCAATTAAATATAACTAAGCAGTAAAGTCGGGTTCGTTTTCATTTGTTTTTATGACTTGGCGCTCGGTACCTAGCGAGCGACAATAAGGCACAGATTACTAAATAGTTACTACGTAATAAGGTTTGTCTTATTTTTATTTCGGTGTGGAGCTCTGCTAGTCTCGTCATAAACTACTTTATCTACACTAATGTTGTAACATTCTACTTATGTTTCCAATACTTGACTTATAATTACTACTGTTATAGCGCAGGCAACTAAAACACTCAATTTAAGCAATTGCACATGATGTTATAATATCCACATCGATATCGTAAAATCTCATTATAACATCATTATAACGCGACCAATTAACCTGGCGAGCCTTATGTCAAAATCCTCATACTAGTTGTATACAATTTTGATATTAGGCTGGCTTTTGAAAACAGTTGGGTTATACGTGAAAACTTCGTCGAAACTACATACACAAAACTCTTTGGTAAGATCTCGCTCGCTCCTGATTGGCCCTACGCGCAGCTGCGCTCTCATTGGTTAGATTTTAATGGCGGCAAGTTCACTGTGACAATACACGTACGCGTGAAAAACTATTGTCAGCTTTTACTCTTGTTGTTTGATTAATTGCATTAGTGAAGATAAAGTAGTGTATGCAACTGCATATAACACGGGTATTAAAACACTCGTTACTATTATGAAACTCGCTGCGCTCGTTTCATAAACTCACACTCGTGTTTTAATACCTTATATGACAGTTGCATAAACTACTATAATACATTTGTGACTGGTGTTTGTGGTGTTTATGGCGTTTGCATCTATCGCCGTTTGAAATTCTTCAATAATAATGATCACTCGTGGAGTAGCTTGACTAAGCGATGTTAGCGTGCAGCTCGGTCCCAACTTGGATGGGTACCCCATAGTGGCTTTTCTGTCTGAGCGCTACCTACCGTGTTTCGTAGGGCACATTAAGCAGTCGGTCCTGGTTTTTTCAATAGTTAGACCATTTCGGAGGTCTTAAATTGTTGTAAAAACTCCGAAATGAATGAATGAATGAATGAGCACACGAGACACAATTTGTCTCTCGTGTGTTGTTGTCGCAACAAATCTTACCTATGTAATGTCGGTTTGTTCTATTGTCGGAGCGACAACCTTCACATCGGTAGAGCAGTCCCAAACTAAAACTAGCCGAGCATCCGGGCTCGAGGGCGACGGTTTCCGCTGGGCCCTGCCTGTACGTCACTCAATTGTAGATATTAAATTATTTTGAAACCTATAGTTACTCACTGGTTCCTTAGGTTTAAGCTAAGGGCTATAGTTACTTTTTAAATTTACTTTAGTGCCGGTTGTGTATTTGAGCCCTTTACAGCCAGGGAACTAATATTTAACAAAACGGGTTCCTTAACTTCAACTCTCCGCACGCAGATCATGTCGTCCCCGGCGCCTGACGCGCCCCGTCGCGTCGGCGCCGCGCGTTGCCGCTGGCCCTCCGCGGCCTGCCGCAGTATTTTTTTCAATCCCGATATTGGCCGCGAACTCGAATCAATACCGTATAAACGAGCGGGTTCATCCCTCTCTGCTACCTTTTTGTAATGTTAGGGCATTAGGGTGCCTAACATCAGAGTAAGGCTATGCTACTTTGCTAAGCTACGTCTGGTATCCACCTGCAATAAAAAACGTAACGCAGCAACATAACATATTAGCGAACCTCTGGGGGAAAGGCACGCTCGACGACCCTTAAGGGCGAGTTCACTCGCGACGCAACCCGGCCCGAGAGTGACTAGGGCTTGATATGTTGGTACCTCTGGCATTAATCACGTCTTGAGGTACCATCGAGGAACTCTCCAGCTCTGTTGCCACTATGAACTATTGCTATGCTATGTGTGTGTGTGTGTGTGTGTGTGTGTGTGTGTGTGTGTATGTGATATGATCTTCTTCTTATCGAGTGGATGGTCAACCTGACCAATCCTGGTGTCAGAGTTATTGAGCCGCCAAAGGCCTCTGACATGGCTCATGTAACGACTACTATCCGTAGAAAGTAACCGGGACCGACGGCTTAACGTGCCCTCCGAAGCACGGAATCATTTTTAAAATAGATAGAGTGATTCAAGAGGAAGGTTTATATTTATAAAAATTCTCAAAATTTCCACGGGAACGAGCACAACGCGGATAAACCGTGGGGCACTGCTAGTTAATATATAAATCTACTTGTTAAAAAAAATAGGCACATATCTCTTTCTTTGTATACTCGTTTTCTGTGACTAAATAGATTATTTCTATCTTTTTAGTTACTAATTTTTGAAGGCGGTTAGACTTTTTTAAAAGTTTTTTTATTATTAAATTATGCACATGGTTCACTGCATTTTTGGATAAGCAAAATCTTGCAAGGAATTCTTGATCGTTAAGTTTTAAAAAATAGTCTAGAGTTCTAGGAATGATTTGTATAGAATAATATTCTTCTTCTAACTCATCGATTTGGAGCTCTATTATATCAAAAATATCCATTTTTTTTTATCAACTTTACTATGGTAAAGAGATTTGAATTTTATTTATGTTTGAAGTATGTAGGGGTAATAAATATTGGTAGAGAAGCTACAAACACTCTGACTTGTATCACTCACCAGTCGAAGCTACGAGTAAGTTACTTGCTACTTTATTCTTTGATTAGCGTTACTCAGAGATGGTGAAATTCGATAAATTGTTACTCGTGACTTTAAGCGACGAGTAGCTTACTTGACACTTTACTTGGAGGTGGTGAACGAGGCCCTAAACATATTAAAGTATTAGTCCTGAATGACGGATCAACTCAAGCCGCTGATCGTAGAGATCTGAAACTGGGATGGTGCGTCCTTTGTATGACAACAACCAATTAAACTCATATTAGAACCATTTCGACTCGTACGCGGACGAAATAAACGACGACGATTGCTCGTGTCAACAGCTATACTGTAATAGTAAGTACTAATAATGTCTTGCCAATGTAATAAAGCTGAAGAGTTTGATATTCGATTTATTTTGTTTGTTTAACGCGCTCAGAAACTGCCAATCAGATTTGAATAATTCTTTTTGGAATGAATAGCCACATTCAATGGGAAGATTATAGGTTATTTTTCATCCCAAAATTCCCACGGGAACGGGCACAATGTGGGTAAACCCGCGGGGCACTGCTGTGCAAAATAAAAACATATGGCGTGCGTAATAGTAGTTTATGCAACGTCATATAAAGAAGGGTATTAAAACACGAGTGTGAGTTTATGAAACGAGCGCAGCGAGTTTCATAATAGTAACGAGTGTTTTAATACCCGTGTTATATGCAGTTGCATACACTACTTTATCTTCACTATTTAATGCAATTAATCAAACAAAATTTTAAAAACAAAACACATTGCGAAACATTAAATTCACGCGTAGGTACGTGTATTGTCACAGTGAACTTGCCGCCATTAAAATCTAACCAATGAGAGCGCAGCTGCGCGTAGGGCCAATCAGGAGCGAGAGCGAGATCTTACCAAAGAGTTTTGTGTATGTAGTTTCGACGAAGTTTTCACGTATAACCCAACTGTTTTCAAAAGCCAGCCTAATATCAAAATTTTATACAACTAGTATGAGGATTTTGACATAAGGCTCGCCAGGTTAATTGGTCGCGTTATAATGATGTTATAATGTTATATTATAATGATATTATAACATCATGTGCAATTGCTTAAATTGAGTGTTTTAGTTGTCTGTGCTATAACAGTAGTAATTATAAGTCAAGTATTGGAATCATAAGTAGAATGTTACAACATTAGTGTAGATAAACGTAGTTTCAAAATTGATATGAGTTGTTAATTGATGATCAACAACAACACCAGGTGGTTGTGAAAGTATTGAGATGAGCTCGTTACCGGAACATCAATACGCGAGCGCGCGACCTACTTCCGAGAGTGTGCTCCCGGGCGCGACCACTGACCCGCCCCGAACTCTGACTCGCACTCGATCCAATCTGTTCACTAACAACAAGTTGCACTCGTCAAAACGGCATCTCCCCGTTTCACGGGAATACGCGTACGGGTATAGGGTGGACCCTCGGTGGATACCACGTGATACAACCTCGAATCATTTTATTAGAAAACAAACATTAACGGAGTTACCAAACTGCCCCTCCTCTTGATTGCTGTCGCACGTCTAGGAACCATCTCGGAGTTAACTTTCAGTTTCCGTTGCTTTTGTTTGCCTTCCGTGTGTTACCTTAGCTGTGAAGACTTTTCGAAAGACAACATGCAGCTGTTAGTTAGCGCAACTTCTTCAAAGTTTCAAGCAAAGCTTCTTTTCTCTTAAAAAACAATCTATACATTATGATCAAACATTATGTTCCTTTTAAGAAGGAATATATTAAAGGTGTATAGTGTGGTATGAGTGCGAGTGCGTGTAGCGGCGCGGGCGGGGGGCGCATGCGCGGCCCGCAGCCTCCGGTGCACCGCCCTGCAGCCGCCTGCACGCCGCGGGCCCACTCGCGACTCGCGGCGCCCTCCGCTCGCACTCCGCTCACCGCCAACACCTCGCCACCTCAACACCTCGCCACCTCAACACCTCGACAGACAACGAGCTAGCTCTCATCTATATTGTTACCAAGGAACTTCCGGGTTAAGGTAGAATTTTTTTTCGGGTTTGCTTTGGATGTACTTTTTATTTTCAATTTAAAATGGTAAAATAGGCACCCTTCTATTTTAATTCATGTATGTAGCTATTTACAATTATTTCCTAATATTTGATTAATTTAGTTTTATCCTGTCAATACATTGGTTTGTTTAGTATTAATTTTAATTTCCATGACAAAGGAGTTTTGATGCAATTTTTCCAAAATGGCTTCCGCCTTGATTTATTGGCAACCTGTTACGCAGCGGAGTACTAGTCGTGGGACGTAATCTCAACAACTTGGTGGAGCAGTTTAAAACAGAGGCTTAATATCAAATGAGACGGACGCAAGATGAAGTGTAGAGATGCTAATATTGTGTAAAGTGATGATTGATGACCTCCTGACAGGCGCCATGTTTTCCGATACATCCTGCGATGAGTACCTGGGAGTCTGCGAGGTACATGCAGGCATGCGCGCCGACCGCTCTCGCAGGACATTCAACTCGGAACATTAATCGATACAGTAAAATTACTATTTATAGAAATTGCGATATGGACTTGTGAATTGTGATATTTTAACTGTTTTTCTTTACACAATAATGTGAACTCTTCCATCTTGGATCACGGGCACGTTGAGTTTACATTTTGTTTTTCTTTATGAACTCTCTTTCGGTTCGGCCCATTACGGAATCGCGACAGGTTCAATGCACAAACAGTCATGCCATCATTTAAGATTTGAATTGAACCTCTTCTTAACTTTAATTATACCTGTTGCGACTTTCTGGAATCTTGATTCAAAACGCTCGCGGTACCTTATGGCTAACGTGACCATATTATGCAGTTCCATTTTTCGGTTGTCTATCCCGGTGTACCCGAAAGATAGCTCCGGGACGCCAAAATGTCCCGTTTTCAACATGGCGCTGAAAGGGCTCTGGACACATTCGTACAATTTCCACATTCGTACAATTCCACATTCGTACAATTCCACATTCGTACAATTCCACATTCGTACAAATAGGTGCTATAAAACCGATAACTATGGAACTAGTAAAAAAAAAAAACCCTAACCTACCGAATAGTAAGTATTTGTACGAATTTGGAAAACAATTTAGGAAAAATTTTACGAATGTGGAATTGTACGAATGTGGAAATTGTACGAATGTGATCTCACACGCTGAAAGTTGGTCAGCCGGGCCGAGCGCGCAGAGCTTCTTCACAACCGGTGTTGTATTTGTAGTCCGGGTTTTGATAATAGACAAAATAATTTGGATTTTGATGAAAATTACGCGCGGCTTGCGACGCTTCACTCGACACGCGCATCGCCCTGTTATTCAAGAAACGAACAATTTAGCTCAAGCTTCGCGAAGGCAGACCTATATTGGCCAAGTAAAACCTGCAAAATTTTCGTTCGCGCTTCGCGCTTGCTCAATTATCACTCAGTTAGTATTAAATTAATCAATATACTTGGACATAAAATTACTTTAAAGTCCACGATGATAATAACTCGTGCGACGCAAATAAAAAAAAACGATGTCCCGTTTTGAGCCAAAAAAAATGGTCACGTTACTCATAGCAATCTTATCACAAGCCTGGTAACGTAGAAGTTACATGATGGTTGCGTTACCTGGTGTTGGGGGGTCGGCGGTCGTGGCTCGCAGTTTCAGACAGTATCGTCTAAGCCGGCCGCGCGCGCGTACCACTGGTACCCGCCACTAGTACCCGCCACAGTGAGCTCGTGCCGCGGTACCACCGGGTGCCACTCCGCGTGCACATCACTGCACCGTTAACGATATTATTACAACAAGTGCGTTTGTAAATATTTGGCAAGCTTCCGCCGCCGTTAGTTTATTTATAAAATAGACACGCTCGGACTGTTTAAGTGATAATATCGAAAGCAGTGGTTACATTGCTATTTACGAGTTTTCATTGAGCACCGGGTAAGTTATTACTCATAACATGATTTATTAATCGGTCCGAACAGATCTTATAAAGCTTTTAGTGTAATCTTAGAAGTTTTCAGCTTGCAACGAGGTGCTACCAGCTACCAGATTCTTATTGGATTCTTGGGTCACCTGTGTTTTGTTAAAAAAAAATATGTTCTACCCAGCTGAACTAACATCACTTTATTTTCTCGAGCGAAAGCCTGATAGGTTTATAATCGTCTTATGTAGAACAGATGCTCTATTTACTTTTAAAATGCCGTAAATTGAGACATGAATGTATCTCTTAATTGTAAACTCTTGTTAGACACTTCACATACTCGTTGTAGGCATTCCGCCAACTGTAAAAAATGTGAACGATTTGCACTATACATTACAAAGTCAATGTTCTAGATATTGTTTATACAAGTTTTAAAGTGCATAAACGCAAATCATAATAACAAATGTTAACTTCACGAAATGAATCTATCACTGTAACCAAGTGGAGGGACATATTTCAGCTTGTTATTTCTTTAGACATTCGTTTATTGTTGCATGTTTTAAACTTGAAATCTTTCGATTATCATCAGGTATTTCGACCATGTTCGTAGCGTGAATTAGAGGATAGAGAGGTCGATTCCTATTGGAATCGACCTCTCTATCCTCTAATAATAAATAATGATTCAAATAATCACTTCACATATAATTTTCGAAGTCACAATGTTAAAGCTTACAAGATAATTAAAGATTACTTAGATTTACTATTATTAAGAATGAACGTCCCCCGAGCTCGTGGCTGCCTGCGCTCCGTCCCTCAAAGAGTATCCGTTCCCTCCTGTCCACCTTCAACTCCCGGTCCTACAAGATGGCTGCACCAGAGGTCGGTGTTCGTTGTCAATTGACCGTCTTAAATCCGGAAGTGCCCATAAACATTTTTTATTGGTAGTTAGAGGTGATCTTCATAACATTACCCACACAGCCAAAAACACAAAGGTGATGTTTCCATTAGCTGTAGTCTGTAGACAAATATATCAGAACGTTTGTTTTATTAAAGCAAACAATGTCAATTAAAGTGTATTAAATGAAACACGCGAATATTGAATCAGAAGGGTGAGAGGGGGACCGGATGCAAAGCCATTACCGTGGGGGGGGGGGGTGCGGCTGGAGGGATCAGGAGGTGCTGTCGACGGGCATTGAGGTGTAGCTTCGACTTAGGCATAAGCTTCCTTACAAAATATAGTTGAAATAATGAAACCTACATAGACTTAACCCTTCTAACACTGTCGTTATTAGCACATAACTTAAATGTAATCCATATATGTAATATAAATAATAAATAATATACCCGGACAAATTCACACACAGTTAATTCGACCCAAAGTAAGCTCTAAGCTTGTGTTATGGAATCTAACTAACATAGACAAAATACTTTATCTAATATATAAAATTCTCGTGTCACGTTGTGCGTAATTGAACTACTCTGAAACGGCTCGACCGATTCTCATGAAATTTTGTGTACATATCGAGTAGGCCTGAGAATCGGACAACGTCTATCTCCTCTGAAACGGCTCGACCGATTCTCATGAAATTTTGTGTGCATACGGGAACGGGTACAACGCGGGTGAAACCGCGGGGCGCAGCTAGTAAGAATATATATCGCCAACAACTATGTCTGCACATATTGTTGACTCCGGGCGGGAATCGAACCCGCAACCCCCGACACAGTAAGCGCTCTCACTGCCACTGTGCCAACAGGCTTATCGCATATCACAATGTTTTCCTTCAATCCAATAACGGTACGCAACATAGGCGTAAATGAAGGAGGATTTACGAAGGGGGTCTTACTAGTGCCTTTAAAAAAAATTCATGAACGCGACGACGAGAGCCGAGACACGCCGAATATTTACGTCCACTAAAACATAAGAATATGATCGATGAGGCGTCCCTCCTCCATCTCGGCCCCTCGGCGTTCCATTGTCCCTCCAGCGCGCGCGGAGCCTCCTCGCGGTGACGGGCCGTTACAACCACATCAATCACACTCCGCTCACAATGTCGGTGAAACAATCAGGAAGCTCTTTATCAGACAACTTTAAAGAGACCGACCTCCTTGCAAAATGGATTAACTCTCCAACATTAATTACGTTTGGAAACGTTAGCTGGTATCAATCTGGAGACAGAAACGTTGCAGATATACTATCATTTGATTAAGATTGTAAAATATTTCAAGCAGCAAGGGTTTTTAAGGTTTTCGGGAGTCCGGAAGTTCCGTTTTTGCACCTTTCATCTACCATCGTGTCGGGTACATATGATGCTTCCTGACAATTACATCACCCAAATATTAAGGCCAAAAATTAATAATAATAATTTAGTTGTGGTCAACGATACTGTGTCGAAGAACCAGTGCTTCATACTGGACTCTGCTCTACTTGATCGAAGCGTGTTACACTGGCGCTGGTTCCTGTGCTACGATAAGTTACGGTCACCCTTGCCAACTGCCACAATCACGCTACTCAACGTGGGTCATTCAATCATACCTTATTCAAGCGTATTCAAGCTTTATATTCAAAAAACTAATACATAGGTACTACCAATAAAAACAGACCAAAATAAAAGCTTTCAACAAAAGGCGAGGTGATTAAAGGATGACGAGTGGATCAGCTCCTTGTAATTATAAAGTAGGTTATTAATACATTATTCATTAGCGTGGTTTATGCTGTTGGTTTTATAAACCTCCACCGTAGCGGGGCGGGTCGGCTCGCCGCCGCCGCGCCCGGTGCGACACGCACGGCGCTTACAAAATGAGCCGCTATTATAATGCCATAAGATTGATCTTAATTATTCGGGTTGGGTCGGTAATTGGTTTGATTTGTGTGATAATATAAAAGTAGTGCGGTGTGATACGTATCCTTTTTATACTTTGGGGTGAACTGTTGGTAGACGGAGGTAACTATACATTACTTTGTGAAATCTACTTAATGTTATACACAAACTTGCTTGATTGCATATATATATGTATGTGGTATATTGAGGCACACAATAGGTTGCGGTGACATATTTAACAGATTGGTAAAGTAACCTTATTAAGGTAAGGTTTGATTCAAATGAGTTATGCTCATGTCTGCGCCTGAGGCCTATTGAATTATGGACGCGCTGCCGGTAATGTGGTTACGCGGAAATGTCACATCAAATTGGTCGCCGAGGCGCGCTACTGGTTTATTCAGTTAACTACTACTTACCTCTTGTCTGTGACGGGTACAAATTAATAGTATTTTGCTCGATACATACTTAGATAGAATCTATAAAAATGGTTTAACTAAGATAAATGTCAGTCACTAAACATAGAATGGATTTTGTTTCGTTCGGAACGAGCAGGGCGATTGTTGTTTGAAATCTGTATTTTGTATAGCTGAATATTTTCATCGCGGTGCAGCGGCGAGGCGATAAGATAACTAGTGATGTCCAGGCAGCTCCTGACCTAACTACTAACACCACGTGTGTTGTTCCAGTCGGAGGATGGACATCCGCCGGCCGCGATGTGTCCTCCTCGTACTACTACTGCTGTGCCTCGTGCACCACTCGCTGTGAGTATACCTGACTCCATCCAATATACTTACTACTCTACTCTGCTTTACTCTCGTGTAATTTACAGCACATCTTAATATCGATGAATGCTGAACGCATCTTCAACTAAACTCTACAGCATTGTGCAGGGCACTTTCAGTTATCAGTTATTATTAGGGCTCGGTTGTGATCATTCTTACCATATGAAATATTATATGACATATTATTATACCTATTACATATTATATTATTGATTCATCATTCTATATTGATATGTAGCATTCATCGTATATGAGCATCAATTTGGAATCGTTGAAAAGACCACCGCTGGATGTTTAATTTTTGTGTTATGTACAGATGCATGAACGGGGGGAAGATAAACTTCCGCGAGAAGGAGAAGCAGATCCTGGACCAGATCCTGGGCCCGGGCCGCTACGACGCGCGCATCCGCCCCTCCGGCATCAACGGCACTGGTGAGCATCGCCCCGACCCACTCTCCCCCCCCCCCCCCCCCCTCCCTCCGAACTACCCGAATAAGAAATTTTGACTAGCCACCTCCGCGATCTAAATTGTTTTTCAATGAAATTCCTCCTGGAGCTCGTATGTATGTGTACAATCTCGAAACCAATGATAGCATGTCTAGGCCTGAGTTCCTAAGTCAGCGGCTATTGCTTGCAGTATTAGGGGGGCCACTGAGTTACACTATATCTGTGTTCATGTATATTTCCCCTCGAGTGTTTTCGTCTGCTCTTCAAGATTTTCCAAAATTCTTCACAGCAATCACGATATGAAGGAAAATGTCGCAAACTTTAATTTCCTGCTTCCACCGAACGCTGACACACTAACAGCAACTCAACGTTGTTTGTCATAGAGCACAATATAGCACTACGATGTTTACACCACAGACTATGTTGCTGCTAATTTTATTTATAAAGCTTTACACGAAACTGATGGAATATTTGATCGCGTGCGATAGCAGTAGGTACATATAATATTATAATAATCTGAACTAAGTGTATACTCGTACTTGTACAGGCGCATGTATTGGGATAGACGCTCGCTTGCAAAGATTACCAAGTATTCTTCGAAAGAATAACTCCATTTGTTTACAAAGATCTAATTAAACCGGTCGAGGTTCAAAAATAGTCTGCACTCACCCTTGGGAATAGTTTCAGTCAAATGACTTGTAACCGGTCGGTTCGGAGCGCACCGACAATAATGTTGTAAATATTTTTCCTTTAACTATTGGCCGCGATCCAAGGAGTATAATTACGATTGACACTAGAATATTTGTGGGTCTCGTGTCGTCAGGTGGGACGCGCCACGTGCAGACATGTGTGCATGGTCTATGGAGCGCGGGCGCCGCCCCCGCGGCCGCGGCTACCGTACACAAGTCACAGGGTGTCACTGCACCTCACTGCCACTATTCATTTAATTAATCTTAGCTTTTAATTAACTCCAAACCAATTACTTCTAGCTACTATTTAATTACGTTTCAATTATAAGTTGGCACGAACTGATATTTTCAGAGACCTAGAGGCCTTTGCTATGCAGTGGGGATTAGGGTCTTAAAGAATGGATTCTAAATGCTAAACTATACTCGTATATCATGCCAACCGGGTGCCTTACATAAAACTCTTTCAATTATTTTTGTTGTCGGAAAAGTAGAGGCCTACTCGGAAGTATTCAAAAGCAACTACAATAAATCTTTAATCCTTAATGTTGTTCGTGCCTCGCGCCTCAGCCTTGGGGTAAATTGACAACAAACAGTTCAATTTGGAGCGGGTCCATTAATCAATGCATTAATAGTTAAACTGAACCGTACCTACGTACGGCCGGTGGACCGCCGTGAACTTATGGGCTCTACAAAACTGTTTGTGAATATTAAATACAGGGTGTAACGCCATTTACGTGCACATCTATAACATGCCCGCAGCTCATTCGTCCATATTGAGTTAACTTGTTTCCCTTTTTCCATTTCGCCATGTAAAGAACGTATTGTTCTATTTATGATCTTCAATATCAACTTTAAGTTGACAGATCCGCGCAACGTGCGGCGGCAGACCGCACACGAGACCGAACGAGCTCCCGAACAATATCGGCTCTCGGCCAGCGTCTGGACTATGACACAGTGTCCGAGTGATGTTGTTGTTCGTAGGCAGGCATATTTTAAGTTTCCGTGTGGGTGTCAAAGGGCAGTCACTTTTTGTTTAAATGGTTTTACCACGTTTCGACAGATGGACCGGCAGTAGTAAACATTAACATATTTGTCCGAAGTATAACCACGATCAGCGACAATAAGATGGTTAGTAACGGCGCCTCAAACTATCGGTTCTCTATTCGCGATCTCAACGAGCGGCGAGCGGTGCCAACACCTCCTTCTTATTCATTACTCTATTTTGAAAATTTCTCGTTATTTGTTCAGCCATGCTGCAGTACGCCGGCCATCTTGAATGAATTGAGATCTCGAATAGCACGAAGACATAGTTGATATAATTTTATTCTGTAACATCTCACGCGACGTTCTCGATAGTGCTTGTCTGTTTTATGTTGTCTGCCTGCGCGTGGTCCTCTGTGTGTAGAACGAGACGATCGGTTCATGTTTCTTTTGACTAATATTATGTTTCAGAATAGCTTCCTAACAGTAGGTGCGCTCAATACTGGGGTTAACTCCATTGGAATTATTTCCGCAAATTAGGTTTCAGTTACACTATATTTAGGGCATGCTTCGCGTCATAAAACTGGAAACAATGGAAATTATCTCACTAATGGATAAAAGTGACACTCAGTATTGAATTGCACCTAAATTGATGAAAGTATTTCGAGTCGGAATATAGCCGAGTAGTGAACCCCCGCTCGGGCCCAATGCACTGTGTGGCCCGAGCTCGCCGCGCGAGTGCGGGCGAGTCGATAAACTGTTACTATTACTCATTTATATGTAACGAAAATACTTACGTTACCCAATATTCAAAATATTTAAACAATATTGTTTTGTATAATTACAGTATCTGTATGTATGACATGACATGATTAAATTAGGTATTGGCCACACTATCGCACTCACAGTACACAGTCATTTATCTTCTATCTAGGTATACTGTATTGTATTTATGTATTTTCTATTTACTTATGTTAACGATACCTCCAACGTGTTCAATATTAATAATGAGGTACTAACACGCATTACATTAGGTGTACATGTTCCTCAGATATACGATACACTAGCAGCGCCCCGCGGTTTTACCCGCGTTGTGCCCGTTCCCGTAGGAAATCCGGGATAAAATGTAGCCTATAGCCTTCCTCGATAAATAGACTATCTAACAGTGAAAGAATTATTCAAATCGGTTCAGTAGTTTCTGAGATTAGCGCGTTTAAACAAACAAACAAACAAACAAAACAAACTCTTCAGCTTTATAATATTAGTATAGATTATGTTCTGTATAAATTTATTACATGCATTTATTCTATTCTATTGTTATTTTTTACGTTCCTAGCATTGGTTGTTAAACTTGTGTTTGATTTCCGTGTAGCCACTCAATAAAATTAATCAGCAATCAGTAGAGCAATGATAATAAAGTACCGCAGGAGGTCACACGCGAATATCGGCGCAATCACAATATAACGGTGCCATGGAATCAATATCATGTTTGACACCATTATCCGGCGTTATCCGGACGTTATATCGATTTAATCACTCGGTGTCACGAATACATTTAAGTTAAATACGTGGTACAAATGTACAGGCTTTCAGATCCGAGCTTTATGGATTATAAACTTTTACTAGAAAAGTTACGAAATAGAAAACAATCAACGATTATTGTTATTTTTAGAAATGTTCGAGGCCCTTAATCAAACTCTTGTCTTATATAAAACGGCGACAGTACCCTGTTATTTCTGACTGATTAGGACAGTTAAAATATTGCTGAAACTGTATGAATATGTACATTTGCGTCCGCTGGCCAGTTAGAGGTCGCGGCGCGGGCCTCAGCCGGCCGTCGACGAACAAATGGTTAATATCAGGCGGCGGGTCGCGCCGGGTCGCGCCGGTGCTTCATTACACGACTCCTTGCACTTTACTCCTCCAAGTTGGACTTGAGGCCGACAAGCCGACCCGGCCGACACGCCGCCACTGCATTAACAGACAATTGCATAACAGATTACGTTAACTGAAGTTGTTTATTAGAAGTAAATCACTGACTAGACTGGAAACCGCGGATTCTTCAATTAATTGTTGTGAGGATAATAAATGGTTATTGGAGTATATTTATTTATATTTGGACATTTTATCTTGAATCATTTTTAGAATATGTATCGTCTACCTGTCAACGATTATTTTATTTCGATCAAGGCCGTAGCGATGACTTCAATGCAAATTCTATAGAACTAAACTTAGCATTTTGTACCTCCTTCTGTAAAATTATTTGTCTTCTATTTAAACGCAGTTTTCAATATGTTTGATATCTTTTTAAATACGCTAAAGTACTTGAATGTATCTGATTACACTAACACAAATTCCCATCAACAGGCCAGTTTGAATTTGTTTTGCTGATTTTGTTTATTTAATCGTTTTCTGTTGTGTTGTTTACTTTGATCACGATCGTTTGAGTTGGACTCTTTCCTTTGTGTGAACATCCATCGACTACATGTGACTCTTTCCAGGCACAGGTGAGTCCGCCCGTCCGGCGGGCCGGCCTCCGGCGCCGGCTCGCGTTCTCCTACTGTTAAGCTAACCTTTAAGTTAGGGTGTTACTCTGTTGTGACCCGTTACTTACCCGTGATTTTGCTTGGTACTTAGATGGGCCGGCAGTAGTGAGTGTCAATATATTTGTCAGGAGTATTTCAAAGATCGATGACGTGACGATGGTAAGTGTCTGGTGGCTGCCGCCGCGAGTAGTCCCCGCGCCAAGTCAAATGAACGGGCAACTCCCTCCCGCCGGCCCGCAACCGGCCGAGGAGCGAATTACCCAACACTCACACACCCTATATTATACTTACTGTATTCTTCATTTTTATTTGTAATATTAATTTGTTTTACAACATTTTCCAATTCGTATGTTTCCGACGACCAAAATCGTTTTTATCCGCGAGCCAGCCGGGCCCGTCGACGCCAACGCGCCAGCGAAACGGATTTCGGTTGTACCTAGATAGCTACTTTATGTTAGTATTAGATGGCTGGTTGTACCTCATCCCGGACGCGGCCCATCAGCTCCATTACTTATATTTTGTCATCCGCCATCCATGACGCGTCGCGTCGGTTAGGTGCCTGGACTCGACTCGACCCGACTAAGATGATGTTTGTTTGTTTGTCACGAAGGCAATGCGCCAACACTAGCCCGCGTCAACCTGTACCTCCGTTCCATCAGCAAAATAGACGATTACAACATGGTGAGTGGTGCCGCGGCGACAACGGCCGCGAGCCGCGCGCTTCCATTGTAAACCAAGTTGCCGGCTGCCCGCGCTCCCTGCGCTCTTGTTCCTCACCCACACCACAATATATTGTGCCCACACCCTGTCCACAGTGCAGCGCCGCAACTTTGTTTATAATGGAGCTGGCTGATAACATTATATACAATGATGACTGGCAATTGGTATCTGCACTTTGCTAAACATTCTACAGCTGTCGTGATGGTTGTGTCAGTGGTTCTGTTCTGTTTGTTTCGTTCTGTTCGGTTTGTTTTCGTTTGTTTAACTTTGTGTTCGATGACGCACTTGTTCTCTAACGTTGGTTTGATATTTGTTTCATTCCTCTTGTCCGTGTTGTGATGAACCTAATACTAAGTGCTCGTCCCGTCACTCGCGCTAACCCAGCGGTGCGGTGCCGCGTTCCCATCGCTTCAGCTCTTTGTCCTAATCTTATATAAATCAGAAACTGATCCATTATAATTATTCTTTAAATCTCTGGTGACACTTATATGTAAACTATGATTTTGTAAATATGGACGTTTACGTTTGTTTGTGTTGGTTATGATTTGTTTTGTTTGATTTGGTACTAGTATATAGTGAGCGCAGGCTCGGTGCTCGGTGTACAGACAGTAGTCACGGCGACTGATCGGCACTCAGTTGTAGAGCACGCGCCGCGGGCAGGGCTCGGACGGCGCCCGCGGGCAAGCTTGCACCACCGCAGTGGCTCGACCGACGACCACCGCGACCACCGCGCCACCGCGACTACCGCGACCAACGCGACCACTCGCGACCACCCGCGACCACCCGCGACCACCGCGTCCACCCGCGGCCCGCACCCACCCATCATCCACCATGACATTATTATTTATACCACATTATTTTAATCATGCTTATTATTTTAGTTAATGCATTAATTTGATGAGGAACTTATAAAAACTATTTTGGTCGTGTAACTCGTATTCCGTATGTGATGACTGTGATGTTCATGTGGATTTGTGTTGTGTAATGAGCCGGTTATCGGCGCGCCCGCACTCGCCGCGTCCGCCGGCTATCCGGCGAGACGTTAGCTAGTTCCGCCGTAACTGCATGAAGGTAACAAGCATTCCTTCGACGAATGCTGTCCACGGTGAGTTGTCGTAGGCTTGGCTTGCTGCATGCGACGCGCCCCCGGGTGCCCCCTGGACCCGCATCGCCTCTCCTCGCACAGCACCCGCCTCTCTCCCCGAGCCCGGGGCTCGCTCTGACGGGCGTGACGTCGCGGAGTGCGGAGGGACGCGGCGCGGCGTCCTCCCGAGCATGCTCCTCGACTCATTCCAATTATTACGTGACGTTAATTCATTTGACTTGCTATATTGTCGAGGGATCTTTTGTTGCGAAAATATTGATTAATTTATTGAGAGAGAACCCTCGGCAATGCCCCCCTCCCTAGCGATAATTAATAATTGTATATTAATGAACTCGATTTGTGTCAATATATGGGATGGGACAGTGCCCGACGCCATTGATGGAATTACATTAAACAAGGACGGAAGACAGCTGATACAAAGTTTTCTTTAAAATGCTTTTAGTTTGATCTTCCGAATGCATTTTGTAAGATTCCTGCTCAGCTTGCTTCTTTGTACCAATCAATATTAAGTTCATTTGTACATTAAGTGGACCAAACTCATCGCCACCAACATACGAGTAGATGTCATTAGAGTCAAGTTATTATCAGAATCATGATCATTGCACATTAATGCCGTAATATTCATTACTATAATTAGAACTTTTCATCAATGGTGATATTAGAAGACCAAATTTCATAACATAACGTTTTTTCAAATGAATTTATAGAAAACAATCATCGAACACAATTGGCACAGTTTGAAACACAACTAGAAAAATATTGGCACAAATTAAACACAGAGCTTTAAGAAATTTACTATATAAATGTTATTATAATGTCATTATGATTAGCGAAATAGATGGGCTTGAAGCTGTAAAATAGAAGCAATGTTAACAGAAACAGCTTTTAGAGACAAACGCTGAGGATGTTATAGTTGGTCGCGCACGTTGAGACATTGTCGAGGAAGGGCGGACGCGGACAATGTCCCGACGCGGCGCGACTGACTCTATAATGAGGTGACGTTTGCAGGAATACTCTGTACAGTTGACGTTCAGAGAACAGTGGTTAGATGAGAGACTGAAGTTCAATAACTTAGGAGGTAAGTGTGACGATGGAATATTATGATGTTAAAGACCCTTGAACTTATTAACTGTGCAGTGGCTCTCAGTGGCCCAATACGTGGCCAACCTTCATGATCGGTCGCACGCGCAGGTCGCCTCAAGTACCTAACCCTGACGGAGGCCAACCGCGTGTGGATGCCGGACCTGTTCTTTTCCAACGAGAAGGAAGGCCACTTCCACAACATCATCATGCCCAACGTGTATATCCGCATCTTCCCCAACGGCAACGTGCTGTACAGCATCCGGATCTCGCTGACGCTCTCGTGCCCTATGAACCTCAAGCTGTACCCGTTGGACAAGCAGACGTGTTCGCTCAGGATGGCCAGCTGTGAGTGCTAAGTTTTACATACTTGACCATCTCACTTGTATATGGCGATGATGTTCTACAAATTCGTTCGTTCCAGACGGGTGGACGACCGACGACCTGGTGTTCCTGTGGAAGGAGGGCGACCCCGTGCAAGTGGTCAAGAACTTACACCTACCACGCTTCACCCTGGAGAAATTCCTCACTGACTACTGTAACAGCAAAACTAATACTGGTACGTTTTCTTCGATTGAACATTATTTCCAAATATAAAAAAGTAATAACTATATTTGCCGAATTTGCATTTATAGTCAGTGTTTGAGTTGGTACATTGTTTGGCTTCAGGTGAATACAGTTGTCTAAAAGTGGATCTGCTGTTCAAGCGCGAGTTCAGCTACTACCTGATCCAGATCTACATCCCGTGCTGCATGCTGGTGATCGTGTCGTGGGTGTCGTTCTGGCTAGACCAGGGCGCGGTGCCGGCGCGCGTGTCGCTCGGCGTGACCACGCTGCTCACGATGGCGACACAGTCGTCGGGCATCAACGCGTCGCTGCCGCCCGTCTCGTACACGAAGGCCATTGACGTGTGGACGGGCGTGTGCCTCACATTCGTGTTCGGCGCGCTGCTCGAGTTCGCGCTCGTCAACTACGCGTCGCGCTCCGACATGCACCGCGAGAACATGAAGAAGGCGCGCCGCGAGATGGAGGCCGCCAACATGGACGCCGCCTCCGACCTGCTCGACACCGACAGCAACGCCACCTTCGCTATGGTGAGCTCGCCACCGATACTCACCCCCGCCGCATCACTTTCTCTATCTACATATAGCTTCCTCGTCTTATTTTTATTAAAAAATAATATTACTCTTTCGATCAAAAACTGATTTAAATTGCTTCGACACTCGACATAATTATGAATGCATCTTTAAAGAATACTTTGGTATGTCCAATGTGGATTTCATATTAATTTCTTGATTAGTACCTACAATAAAATGGGGTAAGGGGTATAGTGTTGGGATAGGCTAGTGTGTAACGGTGAGTGTGCGAGATGTGTTGTGTCCTTCGGGCCTGACTGGTCTGCAACTGCAGAAGCCGCTGGTGCGCGGCGCCGACCAGATGCGGCAGTGCGAGGTGCACATGGAGCCGCCGCGCAAGAACTGCTGCCGCCTCTGGATGAGCAAGTTCCCGACGCGCTCCAAGCGCATCGACGTCATCTCGCGCATCACCTTCCCGCTCGTGTTCGCGCTCTTCAACCTCGCCTACTGGTAACGTATTGTTTCACCTCTTGTTAGGCACTGCATAATGTAGTGAGGTAACGCGCCCTTTGCTCGCAGGTCGACGTACCTGTTCCGGGACGAGGACGAGGAGAAGTGATTCAGTGTGAACTCGCAGAGCGGCGAGTTGACGCAGCTGTGGGCGTCGGTGGCGGTGCCGTACGTGGCGTTCACGCTCATCTACGTGGTGTTCCTGCGGCCGCTGGACACGCATGGCGCCACTGCGGCCGCGCGCGCCGCGCTCGCCACCGCCGCCGCCCGCCGCCGCGAGCCCGAGGCCGCCGCCGCCGCCGAGGGCCGCGGCGCCGCCGTCCCCGACGCGGGCTCCGGCCCAGACCCCGAGGCACGCCCCTCACCGCTCCGCTCCTCCACTCCAGTGACTGTAGTCCAAACAGTATATTACACTGTTAATTAGTGACGGCTCACTTCACATTTTCTCTCCCTCTGACAACATTCCCTTTTCTTACATTTCATAATTGAATGTTATTATCGATGTTGTATACATAGTGAAACTTTGAAAAGACAATATCAATTGTTTGAGATTACGATGTTAAACTTTAAGTGGAGTGGTTCAATACTGAGGCGGAGGCGGACGAGACGCCACACGCAGCACTGGCCGCGCGGGGAGTCCGGCCGGCGGTCACCGCGGCTATTTAGTTTGGTTCACTCTCGTCTTCCGAAGTTCTCCACCGCGTCACGTCACAATCGGTAGTGTTCTAGTCTCTGTTAGATTCGTCACCGCTTCCACTGACACGCTCAATCGACACTTTTCAATCTCATATAATGTACAAAACAATAATTCTTCTTTTCAAAGATTTTCGATAACTTTACTAACAATGATTCCTTGTATGGACTCGTTTAGTGTAAGGGACGTGCAGACGTGTAGTACTGAAATAAATGTCATACATATAGGACACTGCGTACTATGTATGGGACGAATGTATTTACACTTTGATTTCCGATTGAGCTCACCTCGCGTGGAGGGAACTTTATCTCTTAGATATAGAATAGAATTCAATATTCTATTACTTAGATATAGAAGATCCATGTTATAAGTCGGCCTAGGTGTATACTTTGTAGGTATCAGTTTTAACCAAATAAATTATTATACTCGTCTGTAAGACAAAAAGGAATTTATAATGCACGTTAATCACTGTATTAATAGATTAGATAAACTATGAGGAAAATATGACTATGTATCATTCTAGGGAATATCATGTTTCACAAACATTAAGTTACGACCGCCGTCATCAACAGCGGTTCCGTTGTTTCAAAACTCTTTCAGTTTCGTTTTGAACGTCGCATGTTCACACTTCGCTGACGTAATGTTACAGCATCCTCATCATATTAGACATATTTGGACATAAAGTTCTTTCCCTTAAGCTTAGAGAACCCGTTAATTTTAATATATGAAAGATGTAGGTATGTTTGTATATAAAGGCCTACTATTTTCTACACCTGTGTCGCTCAGTGTACAGTTCTATGTATATAAGTTTTATGTTAAATATGTTCATGGAGTGCGTTAGTTATATGCGATGGCTGACAGATCAGTCCACTGAATGAAGCTACGGCACCGCACACATCGCATATAACTGGGGCCTGTATAGAATGTGTATAAATACTGTCATTATCGTCTTTAAATAATAGTAACATGCTTATTAACTGAAAGTTACGAATAGGTACCTGATATGGATCCACCGCGGAAGATGTTAAAAAGCGTGTTATTATAATGAATAATGTTCGTAGCTATCTCTGACGCCGCGCCCGCCCCGCTCCGGGCCGCCCACTCGGCGGCGCGGCGCCGCGCGGGCGCCCCGGCGGGGCGGGCGCGGGCTACGCGATGCAACTCAACTGATGACAACTGTTCCATTTCATACGATTATGCTCATTTCTTTCTCCGTCCTTGATTTCAAGTAATATTTTAGGTTGTTATCAATTAAAAAATACATGTGTAGAGTCGCGTCACCTCTCAGTACTTGTTTAACTTATAGATATAATAAGGGCTGTGAAAATTGCGTAACAACTGTGACATCCGATAACTGTTGATATCTTACGATGCGTCGTGGTTTGATTGCGTCGAATCATTTCATTGTTGATGTCAATTAATTCAGTATTTGTAACATCGTCTACATATCGACAGCGATAGTCTATGGTCTGTGGACACATGCTGACGCGCAGCAGCGTGGTGCAGCACCGTGCAGCGCCGCGCAGCAGCACGCGGCTTGAGCCCGCCGGATGGTTTATGTTGTATTGTAACTACCAACTCTGTCAGTGAATTTATTGTCCCTATAGTAACAGCATACAGCAGTTGTAAGCTATCTAATAATTATAATGTAATGTAATGTACGTCTGACAAGATTTTAATAAACGTATACCCATCTGTGTGCCTCGTCTCATTGTGTCCTGCTCGGGAAACTCGAAGTAAGGTACACCTTGTACTGATATAAGTACGCATTAGTTATTTAATAAGTCAAAAATTCACACAGTTAATATCTTACTCGCTATCTTACGCACTAGTTCAATATTATAACAATTTCAAAAAATATTTTAAATACGCTAAATGCTTTACATTTTCCCCCTCACATCCAGCCGCGTGAGGTTGAAATTAGCGAAGCATTTTGTAAGATGAAAGGTCGACGCGACGAATAAACGAAAATTGAAACCATACATATGCATATAAAAAAACATACTGAAAGAAACTCAGGAGATGAAACTCTATAAATATGATAGGGTTTTAAATAATATTAACATCTAATCTCGATAGTAAAGAAATAATTAGATAAAAAATACAAGCAAACATGGTAAGTAACATGTTGCGCGATATGATGAACTAATTATTCTTGGTTCCGGACGTGAGTGCGGTGTGACGTCGGCGGCGCTCAGTTCTTCCCTTCTGTCTGACAAGCGAGGAACCTCTCCGCCTCTCTCTGAAAATAAACCACAGTTGGTGAACTTGACTTACGATGTTTTAGGACCACATCAGTGTTATACAATTATATGGAATCGGTAGTATTCGGTAATGTCCAAGAATCCAAGGCCTGACTAAAACAGTTCTTTAAATAGCCCAGATTAGCGTTTGCTATGATTAAGGATTCAGATCCTAAACGGATATAAAATCAATCGGTTTGTTTCAGACTTGGCTTAGCGCGGGCGAACCTCCTCGGTGATCTAGTGGCATGTGCACTCGCCTGCCAAGACTGAGGTCCCGGGTTCAGTTCCCGGGTCGAGCGAAAACATGTTTCCTACTTTTCAAACATGGCTCGGGTTTGAGAACACCAACCCGCATTAGGCTAGCCGGTGATTATGCCTAATCCTCCTCACTGTACTAATATCTTCAGTGAGATGAGAGGCCTCTGCCCAGCAGTGGGACATGACAGGCTAATACTTACTTACTTTATGCCCGGCGTAACACGGTGCTTAAGCTCTTCGTATAAGCCATACGGGTATGTTAGTTAGTAAGGAAGTAAGTAAGTTGGAGAAAGTTAGTGGCCAATCCTGGTGTTGCAGTTTTTAGACCGCTTAAAGGCCTCCGACAATTGTACGTGCCTTCCGAAGCACGGGAGCGCTCAGATAGAAATTCCACTATCAGCCACCCATCCAAGTAGGGTCGAGCTCCACGTTGCTTAACAATCACAATGAACTAACATCGCTAAGTCATGTTACGCCACGAGCGGTACAGCGAGCGTTAGTTACCTGTATCAGCCTGAGTATGGCGTACAGCGCGTCGTCCTGCAGGCAGGCGTCGGGCGGCTGCGGCAGGCGCGCGAGCGGTGCCAGCGGCGGCTCCGAGCGCTTGCCGTTGCCCCAGTCCGTGCTGAACGTCAGCTGCGCCGCGCTGGCCGCCACCAGCGCCAGCCAACATACTAGCACGCCGCGAAACATGCTCCTACCACTACGCTTAGACAACTCACACAAGAACTGGACTCTACGCCAAATGATGGGACACCGGACTGAGCCCTTCACTACCCTGCGGATTCAATAAAGAATGTTCCTTCTTGCCGAATTCAAATGTAGAATGGTCATCTTGAAGGCACCCCGCCACTTATATACCTCACTGAAATTAATCAACCAGTTGGTTGGCTTCGAACAAATCAAAAGAAACCGCTGTAGTTGTAGTCATCCGTAATGAGGCGCCGCCTACAACCGTTGGACTTGTTTTCAGTAATTGCTTTTATTTCTTTTAACATTTTTTATGGAAGTTTATGAGTGGGAAATAAGTTGGAAGTTCGAATACCTATAAATTGTCTATTTCAATGACTTCCGAACTCAACCCACGGCTTAGTATTAATATGTTATTTTTTTAAAGACTCAACTAGTCCTAAATCCTAGGTGTACATTTTAACATTCCCAAGAAATAATTAGAGAGTGTTAAACAAAGATATCATGTCATGTGCTTTGGATTCGTATCTTTTATCTATACTTCTATACTTCTATACTAATATAATATATAATTATAATAATATTATAAAGAGGAAAGGTTTGATTTTTTGTTTGTTTGTTTGTTTGTTTGTCTCGAATAGGCTCTGAAACTACTGCACCGAATTAAAAAATTCTTTCACCATTCGAAAGCTACACTATCCCTGAGTGCCATAGGCTATATTTATTCCCGAAATTCCCACCGGAACGGGCACAACGCGGGTATATGTAACCCAAGGTATGAAAAACATGCCTAAAAAAATTGGTTTTTGGCGTGCGCTACTAAATCTATTGATGATACACAAAAACAATGTTCTACACAATCAAAGTACATATCATTGCAAACAAATAAGTTCGCGAGGGCATATGTCTAACTATTATAGTTAAGACACAATAACCGTTTTAAGTTAAAATTAATTAGTTAAAAAAGGAGTGTAATTTTAAGTTGATGATATTCATATGATGATATGAATCTACATCAAAATAAATGGCTCTACAATCAAGGTTAATTATGTTTCTTTGTGTACCTCTTTAAATTATTAAAATCGGACAGTTAGTTTCAGAGTTATGATGAGAAATATCACTACATAGTATAAAATAAAGTCGTCTCTGTTTCGTGTCTGTTTGTCTGTATGCTTAAATCTTTAAAATTACGCAACGGATTTTGATGCGGTTTTTTTGTAATAGGTAGAGTGATTCAAGAGGAAGGTTTTTGTGTAAAAAAATTCCCGAAATTCCCACGGGAGCGGCCACAACGCGGGTAAAACCGCGGGGCGCTGCTTACAAAATAGTAATGCTCGATGGCGGGTCTCTTATGGCTACTTACTGTTTCGTGCGGTCAAAGCGCGCGGGGATATAGGTACCTACCTACGAACTACGAACGACGAAGACGTGCTATGTAGGTATTATCCCGAATTCTTCCTCACATGAAATCTTGATTGTGTATACATATATACTCGCGCGAGACATGTAATATTTTATCCCCAATTTCCCACTTGAAATTTTGATTGTGTATATTCCTGCGGGAGACACGCAATGTTTTATCCCGATTTTCCTACATGAAATCTTGATTACCCGAAGCGAAGCGAGGGCGGGTCGCTATATAAAATAAAGTCGTCTCTGTTTCGTGTCTGTCTGTCTGTTTGTCTGTATGCTTAAATCTTTAAAATTACGCAACGGATTTTGATGCGGTTTTTTGTAATAGATAGAGTGATTCAAGAGGAAGGTTTATATGTAAAAAAATTCCCGAAATTCCCACGGGAACGGGCACAACGCGGGTAAAACCACGGGGCGCTGCTTACAAAATAATAATGCTCGATGGCGGGTCTCTTATGCCCGGGATACACGAGGCTAGTTATCGATATTCTGAGCCCACTCGCTACGATGGCGCTACGACGTAGTAGCCTCATGAGCCTCGTGAGCCTCTTGAGTCTCAATTAACTTGTGGTAATTATTTAATAAACCAACTTTATTGAATAAATACAAAACTAGCCGCGCACCGCGGTGTTACGCGTTGTACCCGTTCCCGTAGGAATTTCGCGATATAATGAATCCCATGTGTTATTCGTTTGTATAACCTATATTACTGTAAAGTTTAATCCAAATCCGTTCAGTAGTTTTTGCGTGAAAGAGTAACATTTCGACTCACAAATTTTCGCATTATAATATCAATAGGATGTATGTAGTGTGTGGTCTGAGTGTGTGGTATATAATATAATACACGTTATATATACTAGAATTTGTGTAATATCCTATCTAGTTAACTATTCCACAATAAGATATACTCATTATGACAAATTAAACTAAGAAGGGCTTCTTTAATCATTGCCAGTCCGTTCCATCCGCGTATAAAACTCCAACCTCGCCTCTAGAATGCATCAGTCCGTTATTAGACACCCGATGTAACAGAGACAATCCTTGGTAGAGCCAATACCAAGACAGCAGACAGCCAGTGAGTCGAGTAGCAAGCCATCAACAGTGATCCAGTGACCAACGAGACACCTAATAGTGAAGTACCAGCGTGTTAGCAGCCAACCATAGCACGCCAGCAGCTAGCTGTGCTCTAGAAGGTGTCCAATCCCGTTAGCCCGTCGAAGATGTTTCCTCGCCTGTTGTGCGTGGTGGTATGGTTGTGTGCGTGCGCGGTGCTGGCGCACGCGCAGCTCACGTTCACGTCCAGCTGGGGCGGTAAGCGCGCGGCCGCGCTCGCGCTCAACTGCCGGAACGACGACGCGCTGGCGGCTGTCTACAAACTTATACAGGTGACAGACAAAAAAAATTCTTAACGTTCTTGTGTAGATATTATAATGTCCCATCGTGAACATACGAGTATATAGTGTCAGGATAGAAGTTAGTGTAATATAAGCGTATCCGGGCCTCGAAAGATGTGTTAAAATTAGAGCCATTCTTCGGCCACCATTAAGTGGCCTATACACGATCTAAGAACACCGATAACAGATTGGCTAGTACCATTCACAAGATTTACCGTGATGATAATTCAAGCCCATGCTTATAATTCTTGTGTTTATTTCCAGAGTGAGGCTGAGAAGCTCCTGTTCTGTTCCAAGTCCTGAGCGCCCGCCAGCCGCCGGCTGCACTCCCACCACGCGACCACCCCACGACGAACCACGATACTTAGTTTCATGCGTACTTTTATTATAATGTTGAATGATTTATGAATGAAACGCCATGCAATGTGTTCTTAGCCTAATTACGCACAATGTTTATCTATGGTTTAAATAACTTGTATTGTTAAATAAAAATATCCAAAATGTATCGTTCTTTGTCTTTGTCTTATTATCATAACAGTGTTCTAGTTTACCAACCCCATTCAGTTAAGAAGTAAGTTGTAGCAACATTTTACCCGTCCTATAAAGTAATATTTAAAGTCTACGAGATACCTACATCGCGTCGTAGCCATCTCGTAGTACAGGATATAGCGTAGGCATTCTGTAGCAGGAATATCGTGAGACAGATAGCTCGTAGCACGGGTTACGATTGCTACGTCGTAGTTCGTAGCCATTCGTAAGAAAAAATAAAAAGCATTTCGCAATGGGAACAAGAGGAAATAAGTATGTATGTTAGACTTGGTTTGAAACTTATGACTGAGAATAAGGCTTAGGAAGTGAATACACGATAACGATTCTGTCACTGAAGTAGAACTCTACTAATAAACGTAATAAACACGCTGTATGAACTACGTCGTAGCGGACTCGTAGCACAGGGTACATGTTGTAAGTCTATTTTAATTAAATCACCATCTCCTTTACATTTTATGATAGCAATGATTTATAGGGGGTGCTCTTAGAAATAGATACACATCTATACTAATATTATCTATACTAATATTATAAAGCTGAAGAGTTTGTTTTGTTTGTTTGTTTGTTTGTTTGTTTGTTTGTTTGTTTGTTTGTTTGTTTAAACGCGCTAATCTCAGAAACTACTTACTGAACCGATTTGAATAATTCTTTCACTGTTAGATAGTCTATTTATCGAGGAAGGCTATAGGCTACATTTTATCCCGAAATTCCCACGGGAACGGGCACAACGCGGGTAAAACCGCGGGGTGCTGCTAGTTAATAATGGACTGTTTTTATGCAATTATAATACACAGTCGACCCGCCCTCGCTTCGCTTCGGGTAATCAAGATTTCATGTAGGAAAATCAGGATAAAATATAACAAATATTCAAGAGGGGCTACCATACGACAAACGTGTTTTTTTGCCGTTTTTCAAAGTACGGAACCTTCCGTGCGTTCGTCTGACTCGCACTTGGCCAGTTTTTTATTTTGTATATTTCTCATTAAAACTCTGAAAGTAACTGTCCGATTTTAACAATTTAAAGAGGTATATAAAGTAACATAATTATCCTTGATTGTAGAGCCATTATTTTGATTTAGATTAATATCATAATCTTAAAATTACACTCCTTTTTTAACTAATTAATTTTAACCAAAAACGGTTATTGTGGCTTATCTATAATAGTTAGACATATGCCCTTGCGAACTTATTTGTTCGCAATAATATGTGAGCATACATAGGGACAGACAGACAGACAAACAGCGAAAGGCGACTTTGTTTTATACTATGTGGTGATTAATTAAACCCTCTATACACGCAGATTATTTATTATATACTTTTAGATATATCACTACATAGTATAAAATAAAGTCGTCTCTGTTTGTCTGTATGCTTAAATAAATCTTTAAAATTACGCAACGGATTTTGATGCGGTTTTTTGTAATAGGTAGAGTGATTCAAGAGGAAGGTTTTTATGTAAAAAAATTCCCGAAATTCCCACGGGAACGGGCACAACGCGGGTAAAACCGCGGGGCGCTGCTAGTACTTGTATAAATCTGATTTTTTGTAATGGATAGCCACATTCAACGGGAAGGTTATCCTACTAATATTATAAATTCGAAAGTATGTGAGGATGGATGTATGGATGTATGTTTGTTGCTCTTTCACGCAAAAACTACAGAACGGATTTGGATGAAACTTTACAGTAATAAAGGTTAAACATCAGAATAAAACATGGGATACATTTTATCCCGAAATTCCCGCGGGAACCGATACAACGCGGGTAACACCGCGGGGCGCTGCTAGTAGCATAATAATTGGTGACAATCCAAAGTGTGTTCAACCTACTGAATGAAGCTACACCCCCATGGCACGACGTAATGACTACTTCGTTATAATTACGGGCAGGAACATAAATAAAGCCAAGCAGGTTATATTAGTCATTTATTAAAATGTTTTATTAAATTATTATAAAATATGTTAGTAATTTATTATCACAATTTAGTATCGTTATAATTACAGTCCTGATCATATCCCTATGACGCTGACGGAGAAAGTACTTGTGTGACCCCGCTGGTATCAAGCGACATCCGGCCCGCGGGCGGCATGTCATCCTCATCTAGAGCCTCTCTCATGCGTCTCTTGTAGATCTCGCTGTCAGGGTTGTTCTCCTGGTTCCGGCACCTGTCCAGCTTCTTCTCTATGGCTCGGACTCTCTCCCGAGCCGGGCTCTCAACCATTTTGACCATAGATCTAATCTTCCTAACAGCTTCAATCAAAAGGGCTAGCTTCTCGGGCCCCGCATCTCTGAAGAGCATGTCAGTGACATAGCTGTCTAGATTCTCCTGCTCCTTGCTGGCAGCATGCAGGACTGCAGCAAGAGCTATTTGAGATGGTGCATACACAAGACATGCGTCCGTTAAGAATACCTTTTCAAGAAACTCATCGATTCCACTTCTTAATCTCTCGGGGTTGGCAAGTGAGCAGCGGGTCTTGATGTCGATGAGGAAGCCCTCGACGGGGCGGAACGGGTTGTGGATAGTGAGGTGGTAGTTGAGCTGCTGCATGAGGAGCAGCTCGTTGTTCAGGATGATGTCGGACGCCTTGTCGCGGTCGCCCTTGATGTTGGCCACGAACTGCCCGATGGACACGTTGAACTCTTCCACCTTGCACGCCAGGTACACGCAGGTAGCCAATATTTCCTTCGGGTGATAGTCCATCGATGAATTGTACAGATAAAATCGTTTAAAGTAATGGAACGCTGTTCCGACTACTCCCTTCGGCATCGGCGGGCTGAACCTCTTGCAGAACTCCTTGAGGTGCAGTTCATACTGCTTGAGGAGTAGTCGTTCCTCGTCAGGGGATAGGAAGAAGTTATATCGCTGGTATTCATCGATGTGAGCGCCGTGGCGAGTTATGAACTGCAAGTTGTGTTTTTCTCTGAGCTGTGCTAGTTCATTTTCATCACTGAAAGTCCAAAATTTTCTTTGCGAGCTGGTAGAAAACATTGTTATATCAAAAGTTCTGACAGTCACTTGGAAATTAATTAAACAGTAAATAAATCGCTACAACAGTGAACAGCAATATTTCCAAACAGAGTTCCTTCCTATTTCCCAACGGAAAACGGAAATAAATTTGGTTAGGACATCTGACACTGACACTGACAATATTGATAGTTGACATTGATAGTTAAATTTACTTTGACATTTCAGTATTTCCTGTTTTTGACAATAATGACTTTGAAGTAATGACAATGCGAAGAGAAAAAAAAAGTTATGTGTCTCTTTTTAGGCAACGAAAAATATATCTACCTATTTCTTTCCCTCGTACTTGCTTGAGTCATCATCTGGGGAGATGTCAGATGACAGAATGTCAGTCAGTATAAAAAAGTGGTGTTGTCTAGAAATAAAATTGAACTTAATTTACTTGTAGAAATTGTGATATATCTTCGGCTTCTATATTTTAATTTGTGTAAATTGTGTTATTAAACTAACAATATGTCGCGACCGGGAGGAAATCAAGCACAGACTTATAAACTTGTTGTTGTCGGTGGCGGAGGAGTCGGAAAGAGTGCAATCACAATCCAATTCATTCAGGTATTTGTTGACTTAGAATAGAACACGCCCAGCGACAGAACTGTAATCTGTATTCCCACTGACCAGTGAACACAACTAGTCCGAGAGGAAGTCTTAATGAGTAATCATTGATAGTATTATGTATGTGTTCATTGTTATAAATAGTTTTGTCGAGACAGTGTCAAGGCTGGCGGGCGGAGGCTGAGCTGCCGCCCACTGTCTTGGACATATGGTGCTGAAAGGCGCGCGTTTTGTTTCAGAGCTACTTCGTGACGGACTACGACCCCACGATAGAGGACAGCTATACGAAGCAGTGCGTGATCGACGACGTGCCCGCCAAGCTCGACAGTGAGTAGGGACGCCCGCCACCCGCCACCCGCCACCCGGTGGCCGCGCGCGGGCGGCACTGGCATGGGTGTCACAAGGCTAAGCAATAACAGTACCAACACCCCCACACTCCTATTTATTCTCTGACCTTTGCCTAATTGGAGACAAAATCTGGCTTTACATAGGTAATGACAATTCATGCAATTCAAACAATGCAATTCATTCAACATTTAGCTGGAAACACTATATCAGGAGTCCACTAAAGTCCACTAAAAGTTTGTTACCTTTGGAAACCTTATAGTGTGACAAAGGTCAGATTCCTTCAAAGGTCTAATACAATAAATGATTTGTGCATTACTCTCCCTGGTAACTAAACATACCTTGCTCCCTATCAACATTGTTTTTACTATAAGAATGTGACGCACAATGTTTGCTTCATATCTGTTTCAAGGAGTTTTCCTGTTAAGCATGTAATGTTGCAATAGTTTACCTTCAATAGTGGATCTGAGTCACAGGTCTTTCATTAATGGTGAATAGTAGCTATCAACTTTGTTTTGCCTTGAAACAGTATCCTGTACTATGTGTCACTAGACGCCGACCCAATTAAACATATCTCTTAAACTAGGAATATCTTATGGTTGGTTATCATACATTCATTAGTTGCTAATTGAACTGGATAATTAACACTACATTAATGTTTCTTTCTATTTGGCTACTTTTAATCTCAATTTTAAATCCTGCGTCTACTTAATATTTACTCATAATTCAAAGTGTGGGTAAGCTGTTAAACAAATATTGGTTAGCCTTATACCAATACAAAAACTTAGTTAGTATCTATTTTTATTGAGAGTTGAAGGGCTGGTCCTCATAA
Source organism: Cyclophora albipunctata (assembly GCA_963082685.1). Lineage (NCBI taxonomy): Eukaryota > Metazoa > Arthropoda > Insecta > Lepidoptera > Geometridae > Cyclophora > Cyclophora albipunctata. Next base: position 9,379,326 of record OY720131.1, on the reverse strand, counting down.
CTCGCCTCGAGTGATTCTTAACATTTATTAACACAACACAGGTACAGTGAAGGGCGCGGCTAGTAAAGCTAGAAAGCCCGCTAACATTGTACCACGTTCAGTTCTAGACACGGCGGGCCAGGAGGAGTTCAGCGCGATGCGCGAGCAGTACATGCGGTCGGGCGAGGGCTTCCTGCTCGTGTTCTCGGTGGCGGACCACGCCTCCTTCGACGAGCTCTACAAGTTCCACAAGCAGATCCTGCGCGTCAAGGACCGCGACGAGTTCCCCATGCTGGTTGTCGGGAATAAAGCCGATCTCGATTATCAGAGAGTGGTATGTCACTTCACTATTTATTCTTCGGTGGTCGAAAACACCGAGTTGGTCGTCGATTTTGATATAACTGTCAAGGAGTGACTTGGACAACTCTTCAAGAGCTTTCAAATGACATCAGTCATGTCACTGTTGAGCAATACGATCAGGGTCAACTGCACGTACACCTAGTGTTGATTCTTCGGTGGTCGAAAACACCGAGTTGGGCGTCGATTTCGATATAACTATCAAAAAGTGACTTGTAAGAGCTTTCAAATGACATAAGTCATGTCACTGTTGAGCATTCCGCCCAGGCTCCACAGCACCTCCAGTGGTAATTCTTCGGTGGTCGAAATCACCGAGTTGACCGTCGATTTCGATATAACTGTCAAGGAGTAACTTCTACAACTCTTTAATACCTTTCAAATGACATTAGGTCTTGTCACTGTTGAGCATTGGGCCAGGCTCCATAGTTACCTGCCCGAGGTCCTTAATTTTTACATTTCTGGAGCGTGTAGTTCAATAACGGTTTGGAATATGGAAAAAGTGGATAGAATTAAAGTTATAGAGAATTTTATAAGCTTTCATTTTTCTCAGGTACTTTTATGATAAAACTTACAGTTCTGCCGAAAATCGCGAAAAACTCATTTTTTTTACCTTTGACCTTGAATAAAAAAAAATCCATACACGGGAATGATGGGGAACTTTTTAACATTGTTTATAATTATGTTTTGAACAATTTTCCTGATTTTCAGCTTGTTGGGACTTTATGTAACTTCGAATGTCTAAATTGACCGGAGTATTAGGTGTAAAATAATTAGCTATTTGAGCCAGGTTGTATGTGAAGGACCAATAGAAATAGATTGAGAGTCTTTTCCCCCGTAAGAGTTTAAGTTATTATGTTTAATTATGATGATATGATGATGACCCCTTAGTATTTCAGTTTAATGATAATTATTTAAAAATCCCCCTTTCATTGACAAGATTTTCATAATAAACTTTTTAAACAGAATTACGTCATTTTAAAACAAGATTATCTAGCAACCCATTCACACGTTTCGCAGGTATCTCTAGAAGAAGCGCAAGCGCTGTCCCGCCAGCTGAAGGTCCCGTACATCGAGTGCAGCGCCAAGGCGCGCATGAACGTGGACCAAGCGTTCCACGAGCTGGTGCGGCTCGTGCGCCGCTTCCAGGAGGCCGAGCGCGTCAACGTGAAGCTCGACCACCACGCCAAGAAGAGGAAGTGCACCATACTGTAACACTAGCCGCTACTAGGGTAACAGAAAACTTCACAACTATGTCTTCTCAGAAGAGTTAAAGGTCTCAACGAATATGGTCGATTTTCCAACAGAATAGAGAAAAATAGGTTCAGCCAGGGTGTTGATGGAAAAAGTCATAATTTTTTCCTCTTTAGAGGACAACCTTAACCAAACCAAAAGGACGACCTTATTAGTTCAGATTTTAACTTTTAAGAAGAAGTAGATTGTACTCGGTAGCCTTTAAATAGAGAAAGACATGGTATACAGAAACTTGACATGGATGTTGGAGTTATTTTATGAAGGTTAAAAACATGAACACCGATGGCATCTTAGTCGCATACCAGAGTGAGCCACGGATCTATACGAAACTAAGGGCATGCTCAGAAATATTAGTAACTAATAGTAACATTAGTGCCAAGAATGATGAAATATATTACACTTTTTGGATTACAAATGACAACTCCATATCAAACGATGTTTATGGACGCCATGAGGTTGTTTCAGCAAAGGTGGTACCATATCTTTCTCTGTTTAAAATAATCTAAGCATACACATCTTATTTATTTTTATACTCTTCTTTCTGTGACCATAGATATTCTTTACTTCTTGTTCTGTAGGTGTAAGGTTTAATTCCTGCCTGCTAATAATTAATTTATAAGAATGTTTTCTTTAACTTGGTATAACTATGTTCTTATTTACTTATCTATGATTTCCTTCGATCAACAATACACAACTAGATATCGGGTCACGTACAAAATCAAAGCTAAATACTGTCCGCGTGAATGACGTGACAGCTTATTTTGTTTACTACCGAACTGACAAAAAAGTTTTAAAACAGTTCGAAGTTCAACCTAATTACAACCATGACATCTAGCAATAAAGTAGCAAATCTTCAAATATTATCTTATGCAATAAATTACTCCTGTCACTTCACACACAAACGAAAAGACAACATTTAGTGTGAAATCAACCTTAACGACCTACAAATAAAGTAATTTATTCCCGTGTTTACCTTCCTTTCGTTTTTTAATTTGATATTATTTATTAGTTTAAAATATAACTTATTCTACATGTATGTACTTACCGAAATTAAGACAATCCGGCCGTTAAATTGTTTTTCCAGACATTATTTTTGCAACTTTTGAATAAACATTGCGGCATTGTGACACGTGTTTACATTGGCTGTGCTGTGGTTCGAGGGAACTAAATAAAATAGCGGCTCTCTTTTCAAATGAGGCGTTATTCACCTAGACGTATTATATGTGATGACCCGAAATCTAGTTGTGTATTGTTGATCGATGATGATTTCAATTTAATTTTAGTAAATTGATTATTTTATTTATTTTCTCTCACATTGTGCCACGTGGACATGAAATTCATAAACATAGGCCATCTCTTTTTAAATGGCGCAATATTTACTGTCATTTTCAAAGTGGCAGTTGTCTTTTTGTATTGTGCACGATCAAAATAGGTGCTATTACTGTAATATTATTTATTATGTATTTATTTATTGCACAAATATTTATAGACTTGTGTGTTGTTTTTCTTTATTTCGGCATACCTCGCGAGTATGTTTCTTCACAAACTGTAGCATCGACAAACATACACGTAGATGTTAGACTAACAATATGGCGCATGTCCTAACATTCGAAGTCTTGTAAACCAAATACTATTTATACTAAATGAAACGGGTCTGTATCGTGTTAGATAATTTAACGTATTTACTAAAATACGTACCCGACGTTTCGAGTGGATTACACCGCTCGTGGTCACGGGGAGACTCTGAGTCTCCCCGTGACCACGAGCGGTGTAATCCATCGGTGTATATATATCGGTGTAATCCACTCGAAACGTCGGGTACGTATTTTAGTAAATACGTTAAATTATCTAACACGATACAGACCCGTTTCATTTAGTATAATGAGTGCAAATCGTGTGAGTTTAAAAAGTTTATAACCAAATACTAATTGTGTAAAACAACGTTTTTGTTATATTTGTCGTTATAATAATTTAGAGTAAGCTGTATTTAACGCTATAAATAATGAAGTGCAATCAATGAGGTAATCACCGCGCGGCGGAATAACTTTTATGATAGTTGATTACCTTTGTCAAATACTTGTGTCATTTGGAACGTTAAAGGAATAATGCATTCAAATAATATTTGTAGTTAAAAGTTAATTGATAGGTCATCCCATGACATTCGATTTGAAATAACCAACTTCCAAATGACACAACTGACGAGTAGGTATCTTTGCACTGTGTCGTGGTGCGGGTAGCTGTCTAGTAGCAGTTGTAACGATTACAATAATTGTACTGAGATGACAGCTGTCCCCGAGACACGACAGAGCCCGAACTTCAACGTAGAAGACATCAGAATACTAACAAAGTATGTCTTCTTGCGGTACATTGACTTCCCGTCGGTTAAAATAATATGCATTAGATTGTAAGTAACAGTTTCTAAAATAATAAACCATTACCTGATTTTTTATAAAGATATACTATATTTTTATATTACAATATTTATTTTCTAGCAATGTTTTGCAAATAGCGATGCGCAGACGTTTTGATAAATATATACAATATTATTATTTATACGAGATGTAGCGGGGCCTCGCCGACACGACGAAGCTAGGAGGTTTACTTGTCAAACATCGCACATTTAAACTACATTTTACAACTTATATACAAAGTATTCAAACTACATTTTACAACTTATATACAAAGTATTAAATAATATGATATTTATTGACTGTTTTTACTGTCATTGTGTGTGTGTCGGCGAGAGAAGACCCTTCCTTATATTGTCTAGCTTACTAATGTCGAGAGAAATCTAGTAATATTGTTTTTTACCAGCTTTTATAAATGTTAGAGATATTAATGAGACTTCCACACGTTCACATTGAACGGAATCCAATGCTTAACTAATAGTGGCTGTATAAATATCATACATAAAGATTATTGTATTCTTGTATTTAGTTTGTGGTCGCCAACAGTATTTTTTGTGTTGTGACTTTATTTCTTAGCACGTTGTTTATTTATTAACCCCACCAATCTGTGAAGATATTACTCCTTGTGGGTAGTAGGTAATATGTCAATTTTGTTATTGAACTTGTCAAATCTTTATAACTGTGTTACTAGTCAAAATTGAACGAACTTTTTTGTTTATGGTATCATTTTTCGTTGAAATCGTTGATTTGGAATAGGTACGTTTTGTAAAATATTTGGACTCATTGTGTAATTAATAATTATTAATCAACAATAATTAACGATATAGTTAGTTATCGTTACTGCCCCGTAGTATTGGTGGTCTACGATGGCCCACCTCCTCCGATTGTATTCCGCCAACATTGTTTGTATAATTTAGTGAACACGTCCCGACCAGAGCCCGACCGTTGAGAGTGGTGCAATAATCGTGAAGAGCTTTAACTAGGACGCCTCAGTCCGCACTAACAGACAACTGTTGTCCAGCTAATGTTATTATAAATAGTTATTTGTATAAATAATAAATTGTAACATATTATACGGAGCTTTTCCTTTATAACGACACCTTTATTTGAGACAAAGGCCTTTGCCACACTTGACGGATCTTCCGCGATGGAACGCCAGTCGCCAATACATATTATAGCATATAATTTACGCTGCGACGGAACGACCGATATTCCGCGTAGTGTGTTCGCTATTTGTAATTTATATGCAATAATATGTATTGTGGCAAAGGCCTTACACATTGGGGTCAATAACTTTTGTAGGGAAGACTATGAATATCGGGGTCAACCTTCATAGTGAGCGTCAATGGCCTTTATAGGGAGTGTCAATTAAATATCTGGGTCAATGTACTTTTATAGGGAGGAGTATGAATTGAATGTCGTGGACAATGACCATTATAGGCACTGAACTTTGTAAATATTTCTACTTAGGGGTATTATTGCAAAAAAACATTTAGCTAGTCAATATTAAGGCAAAATGATTTTGAATAGCAAAAAATAAAACCACACAGTCTAGATACGATCTGATTTCATGTATTAACAATAATTTACAGCTAGTTTAGAGTAGTTCACTTCTTGGCGAGCGCGGCGAGGTCGGCGATGCAGCGGTCCAGGGCCTGCTTCTCCTGGTCGGGCGTGATGGCCTTGGTCACGTTGGTCACGACCCAGTCCACCATGTGGCGCTGCGCCAGGCGCCGCTCCAGGTTCGTCTTCTCGAGCTGGTAGTCGAGGCGGCGCTTCACCTATAAACATTATAAAGTGTTAGTCGCTAGTGATTAATGGGGTTGCTTAAAACTAGTCTCAAAAGGCGCGAGTTCGGTTTGTTCTTCCTTAAGTTTATTTCTATGTGATTCATTTGCTTTTCTGCAGCAATTTCAGAATGAAAAGTAGTGTATGTTGTTCCTTATCCGGGGTTGTTCTTTAAAGTGCCCGAAAGGCGTAATATAACGAACACAGGTTGTCTATGTAATAAAATCTAGGCGTTTTTACCCACAACTCGTTCACCATAGGTGGCGCCAATGAAAAAATAAAATAGATCCCACTTATTTTCTCAGATTTGGGTCACGGCCTTGCCAGTAAGATTTTGGTAGTAAGAAGTTAGCGCATCTATAATGTAAGTTGAGCGACAGTATGTGTACGGCACCTCGGAGTAGGTGTGCATGAGGCGCTCGCGGTAGGCGGCCTCGAGCTGCAGCAGCACGTTCTCCTTCTTGGCCTGCACCAGCAGCTCCTGGCCCGCGGCGCGCCACTGCGCCTTCTGCTCTTCCGAGATGGCATCCTCCAGCGCCTTTACCGTCTCCACACGCCCTTTGTTGTACTCTTTCTCTACGTTCTGCAAGGGAAATCGTCCAAAGTTAACTAAGCAATGAACAATCAACCACATTATAACTGTCTTGAAAAGCAGATTCTTGTTTATATCTCATTAATTTTGTTTTTACTGCATGTTAAGCAGTCCTCTATATATTTATTACTCGCCGCACCCCGCGGTGTTACCCGCGTTGTACCCGTTTCCGCGGAAATTTCGGGATAAAATGTATCCCATCTGCTATTCTGATAAAACCTATATTACTGTGTTTCATCGAAATCCGTTCAGTAATTTTTGTATTAAAAAGTACATACATTCATCCTCACAAACTTTCGCATTTATAATATTTGTAGGATTTCATTTATTTAATAAAGGAATTTTCTTAATTTGATTAGTCAGTAAAATCAAAATGGGGTGTATAGGCAGAATACATATTATTAAGGTATTGTAGAATCAATGGACATTCCATGGTGGAGACCTTGTAGTGAGTTTACCTGTCATAAGAAATGTTCTCATCTCTCTTTCCATTTACACAAAATATTTTAATGATTTTTATGAAGAGAAGCATTATTAATCTTTGTATTCATTATTCCTTACATCAACTTCCTTGTCGAGATAAGCAGCAATCTGTGGGCCAAACTTTTTGGTGGCGTAGGCGACCATGATGAGCAGTGAGAGACCGGTGTAGTACTCGTGCTCCATGATGAAGATCTCCTTGCTGCAGAGGTATGTGGTGAGTCCCACACCAAATGTGTATGGGCCAGTCACTCCTGTCTTCGAGTGGAAGAACTGGAACCTGGAATGTACAGGTAGAAGATGGTGTTAGGGTGGTTGTCAATGTTACATTTCGTCTATATTTTGTGAAAGCATGCATATCATAGCTCGATTTATATCTCACTAGCTGTCTCCAAAAAGTAGAGTGTAAATGATGTTATTGATGAAAAGTAATTGAAGAGGAACTCAGGTCTTAGAAGAAGCAGTTTTCAACAGGTTAATATTTTTGACTAAAAGTTATTCAGAAGACCACAGACCCTGACCACATGCAAGTCAAAGTGGATTAAAATTTCATTGGTAGGTAATTTTAGCCTTTACTTTCACATTATAATACAAGTTTGCATATTGATTTGGTTAATAAAACAAAGGGTGTACCAACCATTCCTCGGGTAAGAAGCCGAGGCGCACCTTGCCGGGCTCGGCGGCGCGCACGGGCCGCGGGAAGTTCACCTCATCGCGCACGCCGGAGTCCGAGGCGGCGCCACGGGACACCACACACGTGGACGCGGACTGTCGGGCCGCCGCTGAAACATATAGCAGCCCTGTCAGCTTACGTGGCGAGGCAAATATGAAATTAACATTAACAATGGAATATTATCCAATAAAATCATGTTACTCTGTTACTACCCATATTACTTGAATTTAGAGTTAGATTTTATAAAGAGATACCTACCTAATGATTTTCTTATTACATTTTGATATAATAATATGATAATATTTAGGTTTACAAATGAAAAAACTTACATCCTCAAACTCAACTCAGTGTTCAAATCATTAAAATAAATCTCATTTGATTAATGTTTAAAATACATACAGATTAATATTAAAATTATGCTTCCACTTTCTCAAGCTGTCCCCGATTTTGCATTATTTTTATTTACATCGCGTTCGCAAGACAAACGTGACATTTTATTCTACTTTTTTTAAAATAAATTATCTATCGTTATTGATATTGACTTATCAGCTGACATTTTAGGTTAGGATATTTTTGAAAATGGAATCATAATTACTTAACTCTGTTTTAATTCTGTCCATATGGCAATTATTTGTTGTCCACCTCAGGCAGGACAGCTATATAAATAATTTAAATTACAATTGATAAACAAGAAAAAAGGCGTAACAGGCGCAAGACATTTGTCAAATAGTGATTACATAAACCTAGGTAAGGATCACGGTTAATTAAGGTTAAAACATCCAGAAACCAGAGTATATTGATAGAAAAACTTGATTTAAAATAAGAAATACACATACCTGAACGCAAAGCAACGCGTGAAAGCATTTTTGTTAGCGTAATTCTAATAAAATTTAATAAATCCGATAGTCCTCCAGAAAAGTACTTTGCGCTAGGGTTGTCACACAACACCGAATCTGTGACCGAATCGAATCACCGAAACCGAAATCAAATCAACTGTCAAATCGATACATATTAGCAAATTATAATCGACTATCATGAAAATAATCGAACGAATAATTCAGATTAATATTACAGTATGAACCAGCTGTAGCAGCTAAATGGATAAAATCAAATTATCTTTATTAGTATTAAATAAAATATAAATATATACTTATATCTATAATAAAAGAGGTAAAATTTTGTAAGTTTGTTAGTTTGTACGTTCGAGCTAATCTCGGGAATTACCTGTCCGATTATAATAATCCTTTTTGTAATAGATAGCTACATTCAACGGGAAGGTCATAGGCTATTTTTCATCACGTTATTCCCACGGGCACGGGCACAACGCGGGTAAAATATTAGATAAATCAATTTTGCTAATTTTCAAATAAGGGTTCGGAAGCCAAGATTGAAATAAAAATCTTTGTGATTATTTTTATAGCAACACTGACTACACTATATTATTGTAGTGGGCAAAGTTTCAAAAATATTGATCCATTATTTTGCTGTTTGTTTTGTGGTTGTTGAACCAAAATAAATATTTTTATCGGAAATATATATCACCTTGATCATAAGTACCTATTAAATATTAAAACACCAGTATCTACTCTTCAATAAAGTTCTTCTAGCTGGTTTGCATCATGGCTAATGTACATTCAATCTGGAAGAAGATGGTTGGTTAAAAAATAAGTTATTATAGTTCTTATCAATCACTAATAATTTTAGTAAGCGGGTTTTTTCACGGCATGCCTTTAATTTCAAAATAAATATTTTTCTTATCGTTGAACCTTTTTGATAAAATCATATCGTTCAAAAACCATGTTCAAAAATCAAGGACAACATTTTTAAACAAAATGACAAAGACAGACATATAACTACACATAATAAGATTGATTGATAGTGACACACACAAGTTAACTTGACACGGTGCTTGACACACACTAACAAGTAACAAGCAAGTGTCAGACCATTGTCAGACGAACGAAATTGAATCGATGACATCGATGTGTTGTTTTTCGTGTTGTGGTTTTGTTCAAAACGTTATTATTTTATGATTTTCGTGAACAAATCACGATATCTACTACCATGGGGGCCTTCGCGTCCTGCTGTAAGCCATCAGCAACAGATATCACTCCAGATGTTGTAAGTTTAGAGTAAAATAGGTTTTAAAACAGTATTACTTTTTGTTTATTTCTTTTTCGGAAGGAAAGTAATCACAACCTTAGCTAGATCATTCTCTTAGACAAAAGTAATTTGTGTGAAATACGTTAATCTATAGAATAATAACAAAAAGAACAAAACATTCTTAACAATGTAGATATTGATCGAAAATAAGAATGGTGTCCTACAAAATACCTTATTAGCATACCTACCAAATTATCTAATATTGTAATTATTAGACTGGTTGAACAACTTTTTTTATATTAAAAATATTTTGCAACAATTAGAAACACATCAAAGTCTAGCTATTACCAAGTAACAAAATGCAAATACCTATAAATTGTCTTCTATTTATAGGGACATAATAATCATTACCTGCCCCACCCTTTGCATCGCATCTGATTTGTTCCCCAGGAGACCCGCCGGAGGCAGCAGACAGAGGCGGCGGAGCGGCGCGCGGCGGCGGAGGCGGCCCGCGGCGTGCGTGACCCCAAGAGAGTGAAGCTCCAGCAGGAGAAGCAGGACCAGATGGAGCGGCGCGAACAAGAGCTCGCTGCCGCCGGGGGGGCCACGCTTAAGGTATTATTATCGTCATTTGTGACCCAGACCTAATGACGGAGATAAAGACCCCCTATTTTGTGCTCCTTCTGCTTTCTATGATATGATTAGAGGTAGAAATAGGATAAAACATTTCTACCCTAAAAGTATCAACTGAGTGTGTCTTATGAAGTATCCTTAAATTATTTATTAAATGCAAAATGTCTGTTACAGCTAAAATGTTTCACAGACAGACATTCCAAAGGAAATTAGTTTGATGCATGTTAAATCCAATAAGTTCAATGAAATCAAATGAATTTTGAATCACATAACATATTTCTTTTGTCATGTTTCAGTGGACGTCGAACTGAGACGAGGCCCCGGCGGAGCAGGCCGGCAGCTTGCAGCTGCCACCCGACCCGACCGACCCTAACCAGAAGTATAAATACAAGAACTAGCTACAAACTACACTGCACAAGCTTTCTTGCCACAACATTATCAATAGTTTATTGTCCTAACTATGCATAATATGCAGTGAGACAAAAAAATACAGGTTCTATTATATTAGTTCATAAATTGTGCAGTAGAGGCGCTGGTGTTGAAGGACAACAGTATAATTATTGTAGTGTATTTTAAATGTTGTGTATCTTATCATTATCAAATGTTAGCTGTATTAACCTATATTTTTAAAATTGTATTTATGTTTTTCTTAATGTTTACTATTAGTCTATATGCAATGTAATAATTGAGTTTGCAGCTAAGGGCAAGGGCCAATAATATAGTTTTACGAAATAATTGGATTTTTGCCTGATTAAGATTAATTAACTTTGTTTAGCGAGCTTACAAAATGTTGTACAACAACCTTAATTGAATGAGCCTATGTTACCAAAACAGTCCATTATTGTTATAAATAAGTTGTCTACATTGTTATATTAATGTTAAGTGTTAAATGTCTATAAAAGCTTCTGTATGTTAGCTTAATAATATGTAGTTCAGTAATAATCACTAGATACTATAAAGCTTTTTCTTTCAAATACAATATTGGGTATGGCAAAGCTCATGCGAAACAAATCTTATGAATTAACTTCACGTAACACTTAGACCAAAATTGTATTGAATTTACAAGTCTACATTTCTACACTACTATTATATATAAATAACTATTTTTACAAGAAAATATTTATAACAAAATGTGTTAGATGAATGTTGTAATCATGAGTTATGAATGGAATAAAACATTATATAACTGCTAAATTAACTGTTTCCATTAAGTACCCTATTCATTTCGTTCGTCTTGGAGGTCGATATGAAATAAAAATTGAATAATAATATTTGTATTGCCAAGCATGGCATGCATGTGGGATTCATACTCAAAGGTGGGATTATTTCGGGATCATTCTATGTGTGTGTATCTCGGTGAAAATTGATTTAATAAAATGACCAGCGAATTCAATGCCTTTGTGAAATTAGAAAATATCGACCTATTCGGGGGTAACTTTCGCCAGTTTCGAAAGGCTATTATATTTCATAAGCATACGTAGAGGGTTCATGTATTTTTTTATATGAATTTTTGGATAGAAGTTCTTTATCGCGCGTTGCAAAGGGGGCTAGACGGCAAAAATGGTAACGAAATTTTTTAGGCCAGAGAGGGACAGACAGAGAAACATGCGCGAGAGAGACAGACAAAGAAACTTGCCGCATGTTTCTGTGTCTGTCTCTCTCTCTCTCTCTTATAGAAAGCAAGCTAGATATTTTCTTTTCGTCTTTCTATTTCGCATTGAACAGTGTGGTGTCGCGACGATTATTTTTGTTGATAATAAATAAACTTCGTTCCATCCGGGTGTCCCTTGACACTTCTCAAGTTTTTTTTGTATGTTTTGTTAAGTTGTACGTTAAGTTGTAAAACCTTTAATATGTCTCTTTTATTTTCTGAAATTTTGTAAATCATGTTATTTTGTCGACAGTCTGTTATTTTACCAAATTAAATAAAGCTTAATTGTTGACTATGCATGCAGTCGTCACCTATAATTGCAATGTAACTAACCTCTGTGTCTATTAAAATGTATTTTCTATCTTGTTTTAGTGTACATTGTGTTGGTGATCAATAAATAAATAAATAAATAACTGATTTTAGATTTCCTCCCGACCATGGATCGTCTCAGATCGAACCGCCCTCTAGTCCTGCAAACACTGGCGTTGTCTTTACTCAGCCTGGGCGTGTTCGGGTTCGTGCATTACGACCGGGCTTATGTGCAGGTAATTAACATCACCACATATTGTAGAGCATAGTTCCCAGCCACGTCTGTTTGTTTATAATAAACTTCAAAAACGGTGAATAGGAGAATAGGACGAATCTAGTCCTCGTTTGGTTGCAGGCGCGGTTCAGCATGGAGGCGTACCGCCAGGACCCGCAGACGTCTCGCGGGCTCTCCGACATCTACCGGTCACTGCTCATCATATTCTTCGTCATGGTAAGATCACGTGTCACTAAACTGCTTCACTTACCATCGAAAAGGTGTTTGATGAAAGATAAGTGAAGCGAAAAGAACTTATGCGCGATCACATGGAATCATGTACAACAACAACAACTCATCCTAAGTATGTTTAGATTTAAGGTATTTTTGTTAATTGTATCTATAATTTGTGTCTTTGCTGTAAATAAATATTTTTCATTTTCATTTTCATTTTCAGATATTCCGCGTGCGTTACTCAGTAAGCCGCACGGACGGGGTGAAGTGGTCGACGGCGGCGCACGTGGGCGGCGTGACGGCGGCCTTCACGGCGCTCTTGCTGGCCGCGCTCGCCGCCATGTCCTGCGACTCCGCACTGCAGGGAGGACTGCCTAATTTTCAGTGTAGTGGCCATTGTGGGTAAGTGTTAGGTGAAAAAAAAAACAGAACTGTAACCAGCTCTATGTGAAGCGTGGTCCACATTTGTATCATTTCGGTGTATCGTATCTCCGTTGCGTGGCCTCGGCGCGTATCATGATCGCTAATTTGGACGTAAGATGATACCCGTTAATGATACACGCCGTATCTGATACGGCCCGATCCACACTAACCGCGTATCTTGATACACCTCGTATTCGATACGCGTATCACGATCGGTAGTATGGACGTATTTTGATACTGTATCACGATACTGGATCGCGATACGATACGTGATACACCGCGAACCATCTGGTTCGGTTTTTCTGCAATGATAGGCGATAGCCGATACACTGACATGATACAGCATTTGATAAGTATGGACCCGGTTTTTACCAAATACGCCTTAATGATACGACATGGACAAAATGAGCGTCCATATTTATGATACAAATACTCGATACGATACGCTGATCGGGATACACCGAAATGATACAAATGTGGACCCAGCTTAATATATATTCGTATTCGTAAGGAAGCTGGTAGCATCTTGTACATATTCCCGCTTAGCGCTTGGAAGCATCAACGATCTACACCTTGTGGCGCTACGGCGCAACGCTACGGCACGTCGCTACGGCGCAGTGCTACGGCGCGGCGCTACGGTGCGGTGCTTCAGCGCGGCGCTACGGTGCGGCGCAACGGGGCGTAGCTATAGCGCGACGCTACAATGCTTTAGCGTCGCGGCGTTATGACATTACGAAAGCTAATTTCGATAATGATATTTAGTCCATCGAAATGTTACATTTTTTAGGCCTAACCTTGCGTTTTTTAGAGGACGCAATTTTATTTTTTTGATGTGTAGGGGGGGTCAGTGTAAAGCTAAAAACAAGTTTGTGGGGTCGCCACCCTTGTCCCACGGCCGCAATCTTGAAAATAGGGGTTGAAATGGTTTTTACGATATATCTCTTAAACTAATAATTTTATTAAAAAAAATTGGTAACATTTTTGTTACAAATTAAATTCTCTACAACTTTGGTCCAGTAACTTTTTGTCGTAGAACTATAAATAAAAAAGTTATAAGCGAAAATGTCCAGAAATTCGAAAAGTAAAATTAAAAGACTATAAGGGACATTACAGCTGCTGCTGATCCTAATACCGATCTATCGAAGGTCGTAGTTTGATTAGGTGGGTTCCATTTGCTCATGTCGTGCATAGGTGCGATTGGATATATCATGTCTGGTAGTGGACTCGAGGATATCTTCAAATTAATTTATGCTGAGAACTGTGTACAGCACATAATGTCTGGACATGCTTATGGTAGGGCTGTACGTGCTCATTTGCTAGTGCATTTATCAGTAACAAAAATAGTTATGGATTCAATCGAATTTACAGAAGAAGAATGAGATTTTCTGGTTGATAATAGTACTATAAATGAGCACGTACAGCCCTACCATAAGCATGTCCAGACATTATGTGCTGTACACAGTTCTCAGCATACATTAATTTGAAGATATCCTCGAGTCCACTACCAGACATGATATATCCAATCGCACCTATGAACGACATGAGCAAATGGAACCCACCTAATCGAACTACGACCTTCGATAGATCGGTATTAGGATCAACAGCAGCTGTAATGTCCCTTATGTCTTTTATTTTTACTTTTCGAATTTCTGAACATTTTCGCTTATAACTTTTTTATTTATAGTTCTACGACAAAAAGTTACTGGACCAAAGTTGTAGAGAATTTAATTGGCAACAAAAATATTAACAATTTTTTAAAATAATATTAATAGTTTAGGAGATATATCGTAAAAACCATTTCAACCCCTATTTTCAAGATGGCGGCCGTGGGACAAGGGTGGCGACCCCACAAACTTGTTTTTAGCTTTACACTGACCCCCCCTACACATCAAAAAAATAAAATTGCGTCCTCTAAAAAACGCAACCCCAAATGTAACTTTTCGATGGACTAATTACCCGTATCTTCTTACACTGAGTTGGTCTAGTTGAAGTTTAATTTATTATTTGAATTCCGAACCACTGTGTCCAAATTTATATTTCGTTCTACGATCAACAATACACAACTTCGTTTTTCAAAATGCAATGTATCAAAGGTTACTACTGATATTATCATAAATGCATGATTGTATAATTCCCAGGTGCAACTCTGAGCAGTACGGCATGAGCCCCGTGTGCGACCCGCGCGACTCGGTCACCTACTACTCGCCGTGCCACGCCGGCTGCAACACGACCATCGACCTCAATGGGTTCTTGTAAGAAGCTGTACACTTGTGAATTAAAAACAATCATTATCGGAACGTGGGGCGTACCCTACATATATTTCCGTTGTTAGTGTACCCATTTTAAATTTTTGTTGAGATCCAATTGAGAGCCTCTAATTGTCCCCTCCACTCGGGCTGCGCGGCTGAACTTGGACTGTTACGTTTAGCTTGAAGACACGTTTTGAAAAGCTATCTGTTGACACCGGTGTCTTGTGCAGGGTGTTCCAGAACTGCTCGTGCGGCGGCGGGACGCTGGTGCGCGGCGCGTGCTCGGTGGCCGCGTGCCGCACCGCCTTCTCCGCCTACCAGGTGCTGTTCACCGTCATGCTGGCCGTCGCAGGTACCTCACTACTGTCGCCAGTTTACTTTGACACTTACCAATAACATTACGAAACAACTACAATTCCCTTTCTTATTCCTAAAATGATGTAAACTAAAATGGCTCATTCTGCAACCGAAGAATTGGTATGGATAAATGGAAATGGTAAAATGGCTCTATCTTTCCACATAAGACTATATAAGGTGTATCGTTGGGATTATAAATTGATGAAAACCCTTTTCCTCCACGGTTACAAAATCTGCCACTGTTAAGGAGACTCGTAAGAGGAAATAGATTGTTTGAGGTGGCGACGTGCGTGTACTCATATACATATGATCAGGCCGGCACAGTCGGATACCACACTTTTATCCGCCTGAATTTGTGCACACGAACCCTCATCTTTAACCCGAGTCTACTTACTAACCTATACTTGTCCCCAACCCGCAGCGTCTTCGTTCCTGATGCAAGGCATGTCGGTGCTACGCAGCGTGGCGCGCGCCGACAAGCCGGCGGCGGTGGGCGCCTCCTTCGCCGTCGTCGCCTTCTTCACCTACGTTCTGGGCCATCTCATGTACATGGGGATTAGCTGTGAGTACCTACCATGACTATCAAAGAACAGGTTCCAATTAAAGCTAGATTAATGTATAAAAAACCTGCCTAATTTGACACAAAATCACGTCACGTCACTTTCGTGATTACATATCATTATTTGGCTGACAGCCCCACCCTCAAACACTGAATATAAAGAATAATGATTCGCCTCAGACGTAAGCTCTAAACTCGTACATCACTACCACTCTCTGGTCCACCCTCCAGACCTGGCCTGCGTGCAGCCCGGGGGCCTGCCGTGCGCGCTCCACGGCAGCGTGCTGTGGTCGCTGGTGGCGACCAGCGCGGCGCTGGCGGCCGCCTCCGCCGCGCTCAGCCTGCTGGCCAGCAAGCAGCAGCCGCCCGAGCCCACTACTGAGCTATAAACGAACAACCACTAACGAATAGTGACCACTTGTATTATGAATTCATGTGGTTACCTGGGCAGTGGGTAAACTGCTGAGTCTTATATGAACAACCACTACCCAACCTGCCACCAAAATCTGACCGTCTGAACACCAAGTGATGTGGTTGATTAGAACCACTATTGAAAAGGGCAATTCAACAATCAACCACTATTTATCCGTGACCGCTTATTATGTGGAGCAATGTGGTGACGTCAACCACACCTACCACCGGAAAGTAATGCTCGGAACTGTAACTATACACTACAGATAAATGTGATTCATTATTTATTTAGTAATTTAAAAAGGTATGTGATGTACTATTAATTGAAGTGCAAGTATTGGCACATGTTCATGGATCTTGCCACGTCTGGTAGATTATAGCATAGCTTGTGGTGTATGTTTATTTAAGAGAATGTAAGCCCTAATGTGAGGAGTCTATATTATAATGATTATAAGGTGAAATCTAATGTTTTGTTAGTAAATATTTTAGTGAATAAGTGATAGTGTTCCAACTGCCTGCCCTGTTTACAATATTTAAATATTACGGACATAAAATAAATGAAAAATAAAACCACAAACTAATCTCATAATTGGAATATTTATAATAAAATAAAATCCTCTAAAACAAATTCATACATCAAATAAAACGACTATTTTAAGAATAAAACAGTATTTTACCAAGCCAATACCGGAAACTGTTTTGATAATTATAGGACACACTTTCCTACGCAAACACCAAACACCAGATTCAAATAGTAAAGGATTCCAAAGACAAAATCAAATTGGCTGATGTTGAGTTAGAACAAGTTACTTCTGCAAAAAATCTAGGCCTAATATTAGACGGAGAGCAAAAATATATTGATCATGTTAATAACAAAATTCGAAATGCCTTTTTCAGACTTAAAACTCTCTATAAAATCAGACCCTATATTAAAGAAAACCTAAGAGCTCAACTCGCTGATCTACTAGTGCTGTCTCAGTTCAACTATTGTAGTGCAGTGTTTGGTCCCAGATTGAACTCCCATACAGAAAAAGCAATCCAGCGTGTTCAGAACGCTTGTATTACGTTTTGCATACAATGTGCCTAGAAGAGAACATATAATGCCATACCTAAATAGGAATAATATTTTGAATATGAGCGCTCGTAGGGAGCTTCACTATGCTTGCACTGTACACAGAGTACTTTGGACCAAAAAGCCCGAGTATTAATTGAGAAGCTCACCTGGGCGACGTCGACCTCTCAGAGACAACTCCGTTCCGCCACTAAATCTCAGCTACAAATTCCGTTCCATAAGTCTACTCGTTTCGAAGGTAGTTTTAGATTCACTGCAGCAAAAATTTGGAATAACATTCCTCCTCCTATGAGAATTAAAATAACTATTGATAGCTTTAAGTTTAAATACAAGTGTGCCTTACTGAAACGACAAATTGCTGCAGAGAATCTAATTCAATCATATTGCTTTACTCTTTCCCTGAATTCATTTTTCTAATTCTGTTACGCCCTCGTATCATTATCACACACACACACACACACGCACGCACGCACGCACGCACGCACGCACGCACGCACGCACGCACGCACGCACGCACGCACGCACGCACGCACGCACGCACGCACGCACGCACGCACGCACGCACGCACGCACGCACGCACGCACGCACGCACGCACGCACGCACGCACGCACGCACGCACGCACGCACGCACGCACGCACGCACGCACGCACGCACGCACGCACGCACGCACGCACGCACGCACGCACGCACGCACGCACGCACGCACGCACGCACGCACGCACGCACGCACGCACGCACGCACACACACACACACACACACACACACACACACACACACACACACACACACACACACACACACACACACACACACACACACACACACACACACACACACACACACACACACACACACGGTCGGTGGAGATAACATATTACTTATTTCATAATTTTATTTTTATTTCATTTTGCGAGACGATGTGAACTTTTGCTAAGTCTACCAGAGCGCTGTACCGAGACTTCGGCCTCGGTACAGCATTCGCTGAGACGCCTCCATTTGCTACATTTTTTTTTTAAAATATTTTAATTACTCTACCAGGTAGAATAATAATTACCGAATTACCCAGCGCAGTAATTGACATTGTAAACGCAATTAGCACCTTGCTTGCACTTGCGTGGACGTACTTAGGCACAGGTTATATGCCTACTTCGAGTAGCCAGTAAACACACGGTAGGTAGCTGTTTATATCGTGAGTTTATTGGCTAATAACTGCCGCAGGTCACTAGTTAATTAATAAAATAAAGAATATTATATACCGAGTAAGAACTAAGAAAGAAGGATACCAAGAACGAACCTATTACAGTCGATACTTCTTCTACAATACTAAAATCCAATATTCTGAATGGAACAAAGTTAAACTCCGTGCTAAGCATCTAGGATTTTCTACAAACGAACGACACTAATATATCTTTCTGAACAATTAACAGCCATAGGCTCTCGTCTTCACTACCTAGCCAGTGATCTAGCAAAATCCAAGAACTATAAATTCTGTTGGACTTCTTAAGAAGAGTGTACGTAAGAAAAGACGAAAACTCACCAATAATCTTAATTAAGCTGATTGCCAAGTTCATCAATTGATGCAAGGGATATGATTATACTTAGCCATGTCCGTCGTTTAGTCACGCCAGAGTAGGTACCCTAACATATCTTCTGTGTCTTTATATTTATACTAGCTGTGCCCCGCGGTTTCACCCACAGCGCACCCGTTCCCGTAGGAAATACGGGATAAATAGAATCCAATATCCGTCTCCTGGTTTTAAGCTACCTCCCCACCAATTTTCAGCCAAATCGGTTCAGCCGTTCTCGAGTTATAAATGGTGTAACTAACACGACTTTCTTTTATATATATAGATTTATGTACATTTTTACTTTTTAGCATTTCGATACCACTAATATTTGGGTACAAAGCTCTGTCACTACTACAGCCTTAATTTCGCTAAAAACTATTTTCTCTTACATATACCTATCACTTGTGGGACCAAATACATATATTGCATATTGCTTGTAACAATTTCCGATTACTAGGTATCTTAATCTTCGTCATATTCTCATTTAGGTATTTACAAATATCACACATTATGAATAGATAGACAGTACTGAAATATCAACCTGTGTATATTAATAATATAATAATATACCCGAACAAAGCTATTAATATAGCAAAACATTGATTTCATTATACTTACAGAGTGTAGAATTAAATCTCAATTCAATAGAGCAGCCCCACATATGTATGAACAATTACAAATCTATCTTATACCACCTCAAACCACATAATATATCAAAACGACGGTGTCGTCGCCTACTTAGGACAAAACACTTCTGCTAAAGTCAACGAGCTACAACTTGAAAATGCGCCTTGTCTCCGTAAAGATATACCTAGGTACTAATAAGTAATACTACTATCCTAAGAATTTACCGATCTCCTTCAAGTTGCAAAGCCGATACTGTTATACATTCTCTAGATACGTACCAAAGGCGACATCAAAATTCATTTTCTGCCTCAACAAACAGAACAGACCAATGCAGATGATAGAAACAATATACTTTCATACCTAAATATGTGGTCGTCGCGTACAGTGAGTAGCGCGCCCGCGTGTCGTGTCGGTCGTGTCGCGCGCGACTGACGCGTCGTGTCGTGTCGTGTTGCAGGAGGCCCGTCCGCCACGCACCTGCAGGTGCTGCAGCTGAAGGTGGTGAGCAACGAGTACTGCGAGAACGCGTACCGCCAGTACAAGGCGCAGAAGATCGACGAGCGCGTGCTCTGAAAACGTAGTAATTCTTTTCTTTAAGGTGCTCTGCGCCGGCTTCGAGAAGGGTGGGAAAGACGCCTGCCAAGGCGACAGCGGCGGCCCGCTCATATAGCCCATGACTACACTAGACTACACACACCTAACATTCAGCTACGATACAGGATACACCCTACCTAATTAAATGAGTCTCTTTTTACTAACACTTATGGCGCCTGTGATAAATCGTGGGGCAATAAACTATACGGAGATTGCCATGCGATTTTCCATAGGTGCATCCTCCTTTAAAATATGAATGTGTTTGTAGTCAGTATCAATACAAAAATTATGCTTGGCTATGGGCTTCGCCGCAAAAAGAATGGAGATCTAAATGAGTGCCAAGTTCTAGGCAAAATCCCAATATGTATTTATAGGAACAAATTAACATTATGAACAAGTAATAAACTCTATTCCTTCTCTTTATTGGATACCTATCACAATTGTTGTTATTTAAAAATGTGAGATCTTAAAGTGGGTTAGATTTGACTAGACCAGTTTTCATAACATCAGTCATTTTAAAAAGTTATTCAACATATAGGTATATATTTATTTTAATTCTGATAAAAACTGGCCTAGTCAAATCTATGGGACCCCCCCTATTTTTTAACTTTTTTTATTTTAAGGTTTTTTTTTACGCTTACACACAATTACCGAGCTAATAGATTCCAAATTTCATCCTTCTAGGTCATCTGGAAGTAGGTTAGGTTAAGGTACTATTATGTCAGTCAATCAGTCAGTCAGTCAGTCAATACAAAAATTTACGACTTTATGACCTTCATATCTTTATAACCGTTTGAGCTAGCTTCATGAAATTTTGGCTTCTACGAGTAGATGTCCTAATGGATATAATTAAACACACTTAGTTTAATGTGTTTGCGTTAAATAGGTTTTGAGTTATAGAAGGGTCAGAAGCGGCACCAAGTGGTTCTTGTAATATTACACTCGGCGCTGGCGGGCAGTTCCTTTTCTTGAACTTGTCTTGACACGCTGCCGCATGTCTAGATACTGATGGTCGTTCATGTTTCCAGTGGAACTCTGAGACCCTGAAGACGTACCTCTACCAGATAGGCGTGGAGTTGTACGGCAAGAAGTGCGCGGAGGCGGGCTTCCCGGGCGTGTACACGCGCGTGACCCACTTCGTGCCCTGGATCGTGGAGAAGATCACGGGAGACCCTCAGGAGTAGGACATGGACATTCGAACACCCTGAAATGTTTATAGTCCCAGTGGAATTACGGCTAATTTCCTCAGTGTACTCATTTACTTTGAGATGAGAGGCCTTTGCCCAGCTGTGGGACATTACTCATCCCAGTGGGAACTCTCATCATAATTTAATATTTAACTATGTGATATGGGAGCCTTCTGCATCCTTAATTTATTGACTTGTTGTTTTACAACAAAATATTTACGTTATCTAATGAATTACCAGTGAGTTACCAATATGAGTACCATTTATTTATCACTACATAGTATAAAATAAAGTCGTCTCTTTTTCGTTCGTTTTTCGTCACACTGTTTGTCTGTCTGTATGCTTAAATCTTTAAAATTACGCAACGGATTTTGATGCGGTTTTTTGTAATAGGTAGAGTGATTCAAGAGGAAGGTTTTTATGTAAAAAAAATCCCGAAATTCCCACGGGAACGGGCACAACGCGGGTAAAACCGCGGGGCGCTGCTAGTAATTTATAATCTACATTATCTCATTAAACGTTTTGAATTATGACTAAGCTTAAGTACAAGACCAGTTTCTCAGAATTAGCTGATTGTATAATTAATTTGTGTGTGACAACAACAAGTGACACAACATTAACAATAAATAATAAAGAAATCGCGGTGGAACCATAAACATGGCACGACTTTGTCTAGATTTCATTACTTTTAGAGATAAACAAGCAGCTCCATCGAGACTTGGCTAGTTTTTTACAGAATGTTTTTGATGGGATATTGCACTTCTTTTTGAAAAACGCGGGCTTATTGATTTATTTTATTCGATTTTCTTATTTGACACAGTTTTTTAACATCAAATGAAGCGGCCCACCAGGTTGAATATCTTTTGTAAAGAAGGTAAGTATATGTCGATATCTAATAGTTTGGTTGGGCTTTTGTGTTTTCTAATCAGGGTCACCAGGTACTCCAGATCTTCGATTATCCCAGTTTTTATAGTTTTCCCTTTATGTGGCCATTAAACCCTAACTCTGTACCAAATGTCAGCTCTCTAAGTTTATGGGAAGTACTAGTTCTATTTTGATGATCATGAGTGGGTGAGTGAGTGAGTGTCATAATTGCGAAACTTTGGTTTCGCTTAACTTCGGAACTAAATGACTTTAAATTTTGGATTTTACGTATGTGATTATAGCTTACTAGATGACATAAATTTTTACGTTCTGGTCTTATCCAGAGGTTCTCAAACAGGGGCCTGAAAATGCGGCGAAATTGTTCCAGTAAAGGATGGTACGGCAATGTTTGCTTCGCGCTCGACTTGGCGGGGGCACTGCCGTGCCCCCAGATAATGCGAGCGGGCGCTGGCGGGCTGGCGCCGCGGGCCGTTATATATATATACTGTATAACTATATTGGCGGGTCGGGGATACACAAACGATGTACTTATATATTCGCGGAAAGACACACAATGTTTTATCCTGATTTTCCTACATTAAATCTTGATTACCCGAAGCGAAGCGACGAGGGCGGGTCAGTATAGGATATAAAATAGTAATGTTCGATCTGTTATGCCTAATGTTTCGTGCGGGCAAAGCGTACGGGGATATGCCTATGTAGGTACCTACAAGCGACGAAGAAGACGCGCTATGTATTTATCCCGAATTTCTAGGTTAATTATGTAACTTTAAATACCTCTTTTAATTATTATATCTCTAATAATTGATAATCTTTATTGATAACTGATAATCTTTATTTACTAAAGCATTACATTCCTTAAAAATTACATTACTTAAAATAAACAAATTATACATTTTAGAATTGTATGGCGGTCTCTGCACTAGGCTCGAAGTCTTTATCGCAGAGACCAATGGCGAAGTATATAAAAAAGAGATTGGCGACAACTGCGGTTCAAACACCGTTAATCTTGTGGAATAACAAAAATAAAATAGAACATAAAATAAATAAAAAACTTAAACTTAAAAAATTGCCTCCAAAATATATAAAATTATACGAAAAAGTGTGTGTGTCGTGTGTTGTAGAATACAAAATTCTCTACAAATTTTGTTCAAAAGTTTTTTTCATACGGTGAACCGTTGAGATATTTA
Source organism: Cyclophora albipunctata (assembly GCA_963082685.1). NCBI lineage: Eukaryota > Metazoa > Arthropoda > Insecta > Lepidoptera > Geometridae > Cyclophora > Cyclophora albipunctata. The sequence continues at coordinate 9,355,528 of OY720131.1, read as the reverse complement.
CAAAAAAGCAAAACCCGATTTTTGTGACCTTTGACCTTGAAATTTAATAGTTGCGTACACCCTACCATTATGTAGGTTATGCGACAACTTTTAGGGTGCCAATATACAAGTATTTACAGACTTACAGCTGGGTATCTCGAATTCCAAGGTGAACTTACTATAATGACTGGACTATATCTACATTTAATAGTACGATTTACATTTATATTTATATATAATGAGATTTTCTATGACATAAATGTAATTAGCATTAAATAAATCAACTTTTTAAAAAAATAATCGTATTCGAGTTTTTTGCATTTTCTGAGAAGATTTACTATAGTAACATATATATATTTTTTCACCATCGGAAAGTAGAGATTTCAAGGAACAGAAAACATACCAACTTTTTGAAAAAAGCTGATATTTTGACGGGTGAATTTTCGATTGAAAATTAGGGTGCTTTTTCGATATTAATTCAAAATAAGGTGAAAAAATAAATATTTTTAGTCAAATAAATTACAGTATATTTGGGACATAATAAGGAAAGTTTTCACCAAATTTTGTAGAAAAAAAAATATTTTTGAGGAAGATAAACGTAAAAAACCAAAAACGTGGTGTTTTGGATTTTTCACATATATTTTGAGGTTTTGTGAACAAATTGTCAATAAAAGAGTTGTAGATCATTTTATTACCTACAACTTTGCGATTTGACTTGTTTCCGTAGGACTTGTGGTTTTTCCGGAAATCGAGATAAACCATTTTTACCCCTAAAAACCCACCCCCTTCCCCCTTCCCGACCTCAGATCGCCCGTAATTTATTTTTCCTTTCATTTTTATAATATTCCCCTCCTTTTCTAATGGGTTTCATCCTACTATTATGTTTTTTTGTTTTTAATTATTTTTAAAGGCTTCTACCCCGGTCTAATATGGGTTTGTCCGGCGAATGTATAATATGTATTAGAATGTTGTGGAATGAGATTAGGAGTTGAGTGTGTAATGAACATGTGTTTGGTAGGTAAATAAGTTGAAGTTTACGGTATTTTCGTTGGTCTAGTGTGACATGAGACAAAACGAGCTCAAAATTTGACGTTGCACAGGGGACAAAATTATATAAAAGCACAGAATCAATAATTATAAGTTTAGAAATTAGATATAGACACGCTTGCACAAAGTAGGCTCTATGAACACTCATTATAATCTTATCTTATATATAAAATTCTCGTGTCACAATGTTCGTTCAGCCGTTTTTTCATGGACCTACTATTTTCTCCTATTAGTAGGACCACGAGGGAGACCTATTTCTGTCTTTCCTATTATATACTATAAATAGAAACAACCAATAATTTATACACCCTGTATATGTCATTTTAATGAAAAGATGAAAAAAAAAAATAACCCTAACCTACCGAATAGTAAGTAATTCGGTAGGTTAGGGTTATTGGAGTAACGAGAAACTTATACAGGAGGTAGATTTTTGATTCACCCTAGAATAGGACAGCCAGAAATAGGTCTCCCTCGTGGTCCTACTAATAGGAGAAAATAGTAGGTCCATGAAAAAACGGCAGTTCGTTCCCGTACTCCTCCGAAACGGCTCAACCGATTCTCATGAAATTTTGCGAGCATATCGGGTAGGCCTGAGAATCGGCCAACATCTATTTTTCATCCCGAAATTCCCGCGGGAACGGGTACAACGCGGGTGAAACCGCGGGGCGCAGCTAGTCTTATATATAAGACTAGCAGCGCCCCGCGGTTTTACCCGCGTTGTACCCGTTCCCGTGGGAATTTCGGGAATTTTTATACATATAAACCTTCCTCTTGAATCACTCTACCTATTACAAAAAACCGCATCAAAATCCGTTGCGTAATTTTAAAGATTTAAGCATACAGACAGACAAACAGTGTGACAGACACGAAAAAGAGACGACTTTATTTTATACTATGTAGTGATTCTCGTGTCACAATGTTCGTTCCCATACTCCTCCGAAACGGCTTGACCGATTCTCATGAAATTTTGTGAGCATATTGAGTAGGTCTGAGAATCGGCCAACATCTATTTTTCAACCCGAAATTCCCGCGGGAACGGGTACAACGCGAGTAAAACCGCGGGGCGCAGCTAGTAACAATATATATAACCATTTGACGCAACATAATATAAGCTAACAAGCTATCAGACTCTGAACGCAGACGATGACGCCACAGATGAGGCGGTGCACCCTGTTGGACAGTTAGTTTCAGAGCTATGTTGATAAACAAATATTGTTATACCTACCTACTGTACCGTGATACACGAGCGATGTAATATACTTGCGGGAAGATACGGTATGTTTTATCACGAACTTCCCCACAAGAAATCTTGAATGTGTAGGTATATACTAGCGGGAGACACGCTATGTTTTATCCCGAATTTCCCACATGAAATCTCGATTGTGTATATAGATATACTCGTCAGACAAACGCTATGTTTTATCCCGAATTTCCCACATGAAATCTCGATTGTGTATATAGATATACTCGTCAGACAAACGCTATGTTTTATCCCGAATTTCCCACATGAAATCTCGATTGTGTATGATATACTCGTCAGACAAACGCTATGTTTTATCCCGAATTTCCCACATGAAATCTTGATGAACCGCAGCGAAACGAGGGCGGGTCGCACTAGTAAATAATATTTTATTGAACCTACCTACTGGTATTTTGTTTTACTTATTATTTTCCCCCACGTTCACAACATAAATATGTGTTAGTATAGGTACACTAATGCGGACCTTTACATAAGTATTTTCGGTTATATTAGTCATAGAGTTAGTGCCTACTTTTAGATAGGTATTATCAATGATAATGATAAGATTTTTTTAATAAATAACAGAATTCAATAGAATTAGGTATTTTCATTATCACGGCGCGCGCTAAATCTCACGATTTTATTATTTCGATATTATCAATATACTTAATAAATGGATTACATTAAGTATGACAATACATGCAAATATAACAACGGCACTTTCTTACTTTTGAACTTCAAACAGAAAATTAAACATTTTACCAAGTGCACTTGATGAGGTCACATTGTATTGAAACAAAAAATCTTATAGCATAAGATCAGTGCCGGATTAGCCACGAAGCAAGCAAGAGTAGCAAATGCTAGGGGCCCCGCGCATGTGGGGACCTCGCGCGTGTGGGGGCGCACTAACGTGTTCTGACCATAAAAAGTATAATAAGATTTAGTCACAATTACCAAGAAGAAAAGAATTGCATTACAATGATCAACTATAATTTTATTTATTGTTCTATCTGCCGGTCATACCAAAAACCATGTTTCGCACCGCACTACACTACACGCACGAACACGAATATCTGACAACATGCGTAGTAGACTAGTACAGATAATATGTTAAATAAATTAAATCATAGTACCTACAATGAAACCTATTACAAAAGGTTCGAAAAAATTTCGCTCGCGCTCCGCGCTCGCGTATTCATTCTGTGTGTTTTTGCCGTAGGGAACTACTCCTCTCATTATACTGTTATTACTATTAGCATTATATGGGAGATGGTTTAATCTTAGCTGAATGCATAAAAACAAATCCTGGATCCGCGCCTGAGTTTATTACTCCGAGAAGTTGATATCAAAAGCATTATTCACAAATTTGCCCAAATTAAATAAAAAAAGTTTATTTGCAACAGTTTTTGTTTTATTTAATACCATAAACTCGATAAGTACCTCACATAAAACAGTGTAAGGGCCCCTTGATAGAATTTGCTACAGGCCCCGCGCTGGCTTAATCCGGCACTGCATAAGATACTCTAATATATGTACTTACTCATGAGTAAAAAGCGTTAACGCATGAGTCACGCAGAACCAACCCCGCGCGGCTCCGCTAGCTAGATACCGCGGAAGACTTATTAGCGTATTACACTGATAACAGTTATCGTTTCGTACAGTTCATTTCCATATAATCTGAAATCAGACATTCGTTCTCTCAGACAGTTCCATAAAAAGAGGCTACATTGTTGTGACGAACACACAACACTATATTGTTTATGTAATTAACTAATACCAACCTAATTGGTATTTAACTGTTACTTAAAATAACTTTATAATTGACATCACTAGTGAATGGTTATCTCAATAACATTCATAGTTCTGTGATAAAAATAAATAAAGTGAGTGATAAAACATGCAGTTAAATGGAGATACACGTAAGTAAAGTTTGTCATTGTTTACTAATAACAAAGATTGGGTAAGGTGAGTAACCGACCTGTTATCGATATGAGTTAATATTAGGCGGATCCAGGTAGGTTTATCAAGCATATTGCTGCTCAGACAATTTAAAAAAGACCCCGAATCTTGCCTCCTTGAATAAAGGTACTGGCTCAGGTTAACAAATAGTTACTACGCAACCCCTTGACGTTACCTATATTGTCAGGCCAGGATTGGTCAGGTTGACCATCTACTCGATGAAGAAGAAGAACAATGTCAGGCCCAAATTATAATTCTTAAATCCTTAACGCAACCCCTTCCTATTGCCACCCTCGGGATGACATCTGCTAGTCACACGTTTAAAAAAGTTATCTCCCACTAATTATATAATTGACAGAACGAGATAACAAAAGCGGCCAAGTGCGAGTCGGACTCGCCCATGAAGGGTTCCGTAGCAGCGAGTAACATAATAAAGAAGTTCTTGAAGTTCGTTGTACTTACTACTACTTACTTACTTAGCGTGTGGGTTGTGATCGATTAACGACCTCACAAACCAAAAAACTAAAAAAATAAAAAAAACTACTAACTAGACCTCGTTCAAACCAATTTTCGGTGTTAGATTACATTGTTATGTACATCATATATTTTTTTTAGTTTTATCATTCTCTTATTTTAGAAGTTACAGGGGGGGGGACACACATTTTACCACTTTGGAAGAGTCTCTCGCGCAAACTATTCAGTTTAGAAAAATATGATATTAGAAACCTCAATACCATTTTTGAAGACCTATCCATAGATACCCCACACGTATGGGTTTGATGAAAAAAAAAAAATTTTTTTTCATTTCTAAGTATGGGAGACCCCCCTAAAATTTTATTTTTTTTCTATTTTAGTGTGAAAATATTAATGCGGTTCACAGAATACATCTACACACTAAGTTTCAACAACATAGCTCTTATAGTTTCGGAGAAAAAAGGCTGTGACATACGGACAGACGGACGGACAGACAGACAGACAGACATGACGAATCTATAAGGGTTCCGTTTTTGCCATTTGGCTACGGAACCCTAAAAACTAGTTAACACTGAATACAATAATCACAATATGAATGAGTCATTACGTTAAGTACAACTTGTTATCGCATTAAGTGTCCAGGTGGTTGACAATCAATCAATTAGTATCTATCTGGATATTATCTCGATCTTACGCTGAGTACATCCAAATGGTCGACAAACATTCCCAAAAAACAGCAAACATTATCCACCTGACTCATAAACGCCCTTTAACTAAAACTTTGTCTCGTTCGCTCTTTCGAAAATAGCGTATGTCGGAAAGGGACAAACCGTTTCCTAGCTCAAATGTTGTTAATAAGCGTGTATGAAGCAGCAGCAGATCCAATCATTACGGTACTTCAGAGTCTAAGCCCTAGGTTTGACGTTGGTTACCTATATTGTCAGGTCCGGATGATTCTGGACGCCATCCCAACCGTTCCTGTTTGCCACCGAGCCGCCATTTGTTAAAGTCGCGTAATAGGTAAAAAAAACAATTAGAGATAACCCCTGATTATAATTAACTAGCTGTGCCCCGCGGTTTCACCCGCAGCGCCAGAAAAAAAAATCATCCAATTTGGTACAGTCGTTCTGAAGTTATGGTGTCCGCTAACCTGTACGAACTTATTGCATGCAGTGTTCTCGAAGGTGTGGTACGGTCTGCGGCACTACGTGCTCGTGCTGGGGACCTTCAACCTGTTCCTAGTGCTCGCCTCAGTGGTGGTCATCATGCTGGAGACCAACGCGCTGCTACTGCTGCGGCGCGACGCCGCCAGCTTCGTGCCCTCCTTGACTGAAGGTACTTTCGTCACTAGTTATATGCTCCGATAAACAAGCGAATGTAAGTTTAAAACAATTCTGAATTCACACATGTTCTACTCTCCATTGAGTGGTAGGACTCCCTCCCTTTTGATGTCCCTCTTACAAATGTTGTATGTAGTCCCTTCCTTGTTTTAGACTCATGTGATGCACCATTTCAGACTGGGTGATCATAGCAGCGGGTGGTGTGGAGTTCCTGCTGGGTGCCGCGGTGGCGTGGTGGGGCGGAGGGCGGCGGCCCGCGTCGCTGAGCGCGGCGCTCGCGGGGTCGGCGGCCGTGGGGCTCGTCGTGCTGGCCTTCCCCTTCTCCGAACATAGTCTACAGGATGAAGGTATAGAATTGGGCCTGCTTTGTAAACGGCGTAATAATTATACAAGGTTTAATTTCCCCTTTTTATTAGTTACATAAGAGTTCGATGAGAATTGACTTACCATTGAATAGCCTATGGATTTGATCTGGGCTCCAAAGCATACTAATCACTAACAGCTCTAAAAGATAAAGATAAAGCTCAAAAAAGTAAAACAGATTTATTAACCCAAAAAAAATTTTAATTGTACAGTTTTCCAGTTCCCATGCCGTTATCTATAGAGAACCTAGAGGCATACTCCTGGAAATCCCGAGCTAGCAATTGTTGGCAAATACAGAATCATTACAAGTGCAGAGTAACCTCAGGCTGTCTTCTTTCTCTTTTATTCTTCTCACCCCGTTCACCTCGTTCGTCTGTCTAGATCTTTGCGGGTCGGAGTTCCCGGTGGCGTCCTCCCACTCGGCGTGGCGCACGGCGACGCTGGCCGCGACCGCCGTGCTGTGCACGCTCGCCAAGGTGACCGTGTGGGCGCACGGACTCACGTACATCGACGATCACGACCCGAAGAGTGGCCCTAATTACTATGGTATGTTGAATTGAGAAAATCAGTTGATGTCTGTTTGGATTCATTGTAATTAGGTACTTTCTGAATTCGAATGAATTGGCACACATTTGGCTTGGGTAACTGCCCTGATGGAAAATACAATGTCAGCTGCAGCAGGTGACTTGACAATTCAAGCTTGACTTGACGCTTTAACAAACCGGCGAAAACCCTTTCGCGTGGCACACACTCGCTCACTCTGACGGCGCGTGACAGCCTGTCAATACCTATAATTTAGATACTCAGGGCCTTATTCACAAACGCTTATTAAAAGCACATTAGCTATCAAATGGTTTGTCCCTTTCCGACATACCCTATTTGCTAAAGAGCGAAAGAGACGAAACACTTTAAAACAGTGTTTAAGTTAAATATCGCTTATGACTAAGGCGGCTCATCTTCCACCAGAACATACCTCACATCCAGTACTCCAAACCGTCCCGCTTAGTTTATTATACAATTCCTGGCTTAATACTTCTTTAGTAACTTACTAGAAGTATTCATAATGGCTGGTATGGCAGGTAACCTGATCGCCATCCGCATGGCGCTGAGCCTGAGCGCGCAGGGCTTGCTGCAGAACGCGTCGCGCGGCGCCATCTGGTGGCAGCCGCAGCTGTCGCTCAGCCTGCTCGTGCTCATGTTCGCGGTGCTGTTCGCGCTCTTCCCGAAAAGGATGCAGGACTTCCCGGCGCCGCAGGTGGACACTGGTAATGAAGATCATTGGGTAGCAATGTGGTTATGTGGCTCACAGTGGTCGTATACAGATTTATTAAATAAGCGAGAGTACCGTTACTGTACTTAATATTTGTATACGGGATTTGCGTATTAATATTTAATATCACTTGGTAAGGACAAGGTGGAATTAATATACACCTATAACAGAATGGAGATTTCAAATACAACTAATGATTACAACGTAAATTACTAAACTTCTTTATGATATAGCTCTATGGCTCGGCAGTCGATATGAAAATTTAACCACAAGAGCTCGGTCTCGGTAAGCATGTCACATGGTATTTTAACTGGAGATACCAAACATGGCTCGGGTCTGGGATGACACGTAAACCGTAGTACATGCCATCTAAATAATGCTGCTGGTGCGCCATCCACATTCCTCTAACTAAAGCTGATTTTATTGTGCCGTACTTTACTGATTTTAGATTTCCTCCCGACCATGGATCGTCTCAGATCGAACCGCCCTCTAGTCCTGCAAACACTGGCGTTGTCTTTACTCAGCCTGGGCGTGTTCGGGTTCGTGCATTACGACCGGGCTTATGTGCAGGTAATTAACATCACCACATATTGTAGAGCATAGTTCCCAGCCACGTCTGTTTGTTTATAATAAACGTCAAAAACGGTGAATAGGAGAATAGGACGAATCTAGTCCTCGTTTGGTTGCAGGCGCGGTTCAGCATGGAGGCGTACCGCCAGGACCCGCAGACGTCTCGCGCGCTCTCCGACATCTACCGGTCACTGCTCATCATATTCTTCGTCATGGTAAGATCACGTGTCACTAAACTGCTTCACTTACCATCGAAAAGGTGTTTGCTGAAAGATAAGTGAAGCGAAAAGAACTTACGCTCGATCACATGGAATCATGTAAAACAATAACAACTCATGTTCGTGTAGATATTCCGCGTGCGTTACTCAGTAAGCCGCACGGACGGGGTGAAGTGGTCGACGGCGGCGCACGTGGGCGGCGTGACGGCGGCCTTCACGGCGCTCTTGCTGGCCGCGCTCGCCGCCATGTCCTGCGACTCCGCGCTGCAGGGAGGACTGCCTAATTTGCAGTGTAGTGGCCATTGTGGGTAAGTGGACTATGATTATGGTTTTAAAGATTGTTTTAGGAAAACAAAAATTCCAGAACTTTAACCAGCTCTGTGTGAAGCGTAATGCCATATACAGTACGGAAGCTGGTAGCATATTGTACATATTCCCGCTTAGCGTTAGGTAGCATCATCGATCTACACCTTATGGCGCTGCGGCGCAAAGTTACGGCACGGCGCACTGTGCTTAATAATGGCGCGGCGTTACGATGCGGTGCTTTGGCGTTACGGCGTGGCGCTACAGCGCTATGGCGTTACGGCGCTACTGCGATACGCCAGGACGGCGATACGGCGCTACGGAATCTAATCTCAATGATGCCAGAGTTCCCGTACTACTTACACTGAGTTAATCTTCTTGAAGTTTTCTTTATTAATTGACTTCCGAACCACTGTGTCCAAAATTTAATTTCGTTTTACAAAATTTATATTGTACTAGCAGCGCCCCGCGGTTTTACCCGCGTTGTGCCCGTTCCCGTGGGAATTTCGGGATAAAATGTAGCCTATAGCCTTCCTCGATAAATAGACTATCTAACAGTGAAAGAATTATTCAAATCGGTTCAGTAGTTTCTGAGATTAGCGCGTTTAAACAAACAAACAAACAAACAAACAAACAAACAAAACAAACTCTTCAGCTTTATAATATTAGTATAGATGTAACAATGACGCCTGTATTAAAGGTTATCTTACTACTGATAGTATCAAAAATGCATTATTATATAATTCCCAGGTGCAACTCTGAGCAGTACGGCATGAGCCCCGTGTGCGACCCGCGCGACTCGGTCACCTACTACTCGCCGTGCCACGCCGGCTGCAACGAGACCATCGACCTCAATGGGTTCTTGTAAGAAGCTGTACACTTGTGATTAAAAACAATCATTATCGGAACGTAGGGCGTTCCCTACATAATTATATTTCCGTTGTTAGTGTACTCATTTTCAATTTTTGTTGTGATCCAATCTAGAGCCTCTAATTGGCCCTTCCACTCGGGCTGCGCGGTTGAACTTGGACTGTTACGTTTAGCTTGAAGACACGTTTTAATCCGGTCAATTTAAACCGAAAATGAGGGTGAGGTTACATAAAGTCCCAACAAGCTGAAAATCAGTAAAATTGTTCAAAACATAATTATAAACAATGTGTAAAAGTTCCCCATCATTCCCGTGTATGGATTTTTTTTTATTCAAGGTCAAAGGTAAAAAAAAAATTTTTTTCGCGAATATCTGAAAAACGGTGCAATGTAGCAAAAAAAAGTGTATGATGAAATGAAAGCTTATAAAATTCTCTATAACTTTAATTGTATCCACTTTTTCCATATTCCAAACCGTAATTGAACTACGCGCTCCAGAAATGTAAAAATTAAGGACCTCGGGCAGGTAACTATGGAGCCTGCCCCAATGCTCAACAGTGACATGACCTATGTCATTTGAAAGGTCTTGAAGAGTTGTACAAGTTACTCCTAGACAGTTATATCGAATTCGATGGCCAACTCGGTGTTTTCGACCACCGAAGAATTACCACTGGAGGTGCTGTGGAGCCTGGACGGAATGCTCAACAGTGACGTGACTTACGCATTTGAAAGCTCTTACAAGTCACTTTTTGATAGTTATATCGAAATCGACGCCAAACTTGGTGTTTTCGACCACCGAAGAAAAAACACTAGGTGTATGTGCACTAATGTGCAGTTGACCCTGATCGTATTGCTCAACAGTGACATGACTAATGTCATTTGAAAGCTCTTACAAGTCACTCCTTGACAGTTATATCGAAATTGACGGCCAACTCGGTGTTTTCGACCACCGAAGTATCGAGACTGATCGTATTGCTCAACAGTGACATGACACATATCATTTGAAAGCTCATAAAGAGTTTTATAAGTCACTCTTTGATAGTTATATCGAAATCGCCGTCCACCTTAGTGTTTTCGACCACGGAAGAATGGAGTTGGGCTATGCTATACCGAAGGGCTTCGGCCGCCTACGAAACCATGCTACGTAACCAGTTACGTGGGAAGAATTTTTTTTCTTGCTACGAAACCAGTTACGTACAAAGAAGTTTTTTTCTTCCTACGAAACTGGTTTCGTAGAAAGATTTTTTTTCTACAGGAACACAAAAAAAAATAACCCTAACCTACCGAACAGTAAGAAAATTGTTTTTACGTAACTAGTTACAGATCAGTATTTTCTTACTATTCGGTAGGTTAGGGTTATTTTTTTTTTCTGCGATTATCGTGGTTCTCCTGTGTTAAAAAAATGCAAAAATGTTTTTGTCTCTTATCCGCAAATGCAAAGATGTGTCACAAACAGGTTTCGTAGCAAGAAAAATAATTCTTCCCACGTAACTGGTTACGTAGCATTGGTTACCAGTTTCGTAGGAAGAAAAAAACTTCTTCCCACGTAACTGGTTTCGTAGCAAGAAAAAAAATTCTTCCCACGTAACTGGTTACGTAGCATGGTTTCGTAGGCGGCCGAAGCGTACCGAAGTATCGACCCTGATCCTAATGCTCAACAGTGACATGACCTATGTCATTTGAAAGCTCTTGAAGAGTTGTACGAGTCACTCTTTGACAGTTATATCGAAATCGACCGCCAACGCGGTGTTTTCGACCACCGAAGAATCGACACTGGGTGTATGTGCAGTTGACCCTGATGGTATTGCTCAACAGTGACATAACTTATGTCATTTGAAAGCCCTTGAAGATTTGTCCAAGTCACTCCTTGACATTTATATCGAATTCGACGGTTAACTCGGTGTTTTTGACAAAAAAAATATATATAACTTCACTCTCATTTTTTGGTCTAAATTGACCGGATTATCAAGGAGTGACTTGGACAACTCTTCAAGGGCTTTCAAATGACATAAGTTATGTCACTGTTGAGCAATACCATCAGGGTCAACTGCACATACACCCAGTGTCGATTCTTCGGTGGTCGAAAACACCGCGTTGGCGGTCGATTTCGATATAACTGTCAAAGAGTGACTCGTACAACTCTTCAAGAGCTTTCAAATGACATAAGTCATGTCACTGTTGAGCATTAGGATCAGGGTCGATACTTCGGTATAGCATAGCCCAAGTCCATTCTTCCGTGGTCGAAAACACTAAGTTGGACGGCGATTTCGATATAACTATCAAAGAGTGACTTATAAAACTCTTTATGAGCTTTCAAATTATATGTGTCATGTCACTGTCGAGCAATACTATCAGTGTCGATACTTCGGTGGTCGAAAACACCGAGTTGGCCGTCGATTTCGATATAACTGTCAAGGAGTGACTTGTAAGAGCTTTCAAATGACATTAGTCATGTCACTGTTGAGCAATACGATCAGGGTCAACTGCACATTAGTGCACATACACCTAGTGTTTTTTCTTCGGTGGTCGAAATCACCGAGTTTGGCGTCGATTTCGACATAACTATCAAAAAGTGACTTGTAAGAGCTTTCAAATGCGTAAGTCATGTCACTGTTGAGCATTCCGTCCAGGCTCCACAGCACCTCCAGTGGTAATTCTTCGGTGGTCGAAAACACCGAGTTGGCCATCGAATTCGATATAACTGTCTAGAAGTAACTTGTACAACTCTTCAAGACCTTTCAAATGACATGGGTCATGTCACTGTTGAGCATTGGGGCAGGCTCCATAGTTACCTGCCCGAGGTCCTTAATTTTTACATTTCTGGAGCGTGTAGTTTAATAACGGTTTGGAATATGGAAAAAGTGGATAGAATTAAAGTTATAGAGAATTTTATTAGCTTTCATTTCATCATACACTTTTTTTTGCTACATTGCACCGTTTTTCAGATATTCGCGAAAATCACTTTTTTTTTACCTTTGACCTTGAATAAAAAAAAAACCATACACGGGAATGATGGGGAACTTCTACACATTGTTTATATGTAATTATGTTTTGAACAATTTTACTGATTTTCAGCTTGTTGGGACTTTATGTAACCTCGAATGTCTAAATTGACCGGAGTATTTTGAAAAGCTGTCTGTTGACACCGGTGTCTTGTGCAGGGTGTTCCAGAACTGCTCGTGCGGCGGCGGCGGGACGCTGGTGCGCGGCGCGTGCTCGGTGGCCGCGTGCCGCACCGCCTTCTCCGCCTACCAGGTGCTGTTCACCGTCATGCTGGCCGTCGCAGGTACCTCACTACTGTCGCCAGTTTACTTTGACACTTACCAATAACATACGAAACAACCACAAATCCCTTTCCCCTTCTTCATAAAATGTAAACTGAAATAGCTCATTCTCCAATCAAAATGGTAAAATAGCTCATCTTTCTACATAAGAAAAACCGTTAGTCCGTTTTCGCAATTGCGGTTTCACAATTGGCTGCGAAAGAAGAATTATTTTTCACTGTTTCGTAATTAACTTTCAAACAAGAATTTATTTTCTGTTTTCACAATAAATCTCAAAGAAATAACTCAAAGTATGTACTCGTAAAATACATGCAATTCGGTAGGTTAGGGTTATTTTTTTTTTAAGTATCTTAGCATATAGCTATAAAACAGTAAATAAAATCTTATTTCGTAGTTAATTACGAAACTCAATTACTAAAACAGAAAATAAATTCTTGTTTGAAAGTTAATTACGAAACAGTGAAAAATAATTCGTCTTTCGCAGCCAATTGTGAAACCGCAATTGCGAAAACGGACTAAACCAAGAAAAAGATGTATCGTTGGGATGAGAAATCGATGAAAAACCCTTTTCCTCCACGGTTACAAAATATGCTTAGTGCAAAATAGTACTTTAGTTCAGGAGACTCGTAAGAATAAATTGATTGTAAGGAGTGCCCAAGTAACAAAATCTGGTGCTATAAAAGACCTGAGAACGCTTAAGAGCGTCCTAATTAATGTCATGATTAGCACTATAATAGTACTATACATGTTTATACATATACACCCCGGATTAGGCCCGAGTTTTATCACTGATTATTCTATAAACATTACATAAAAGCTGACACGGTGATAAATCAGCTCTGTAATTGAAATGTAAAAGTGATTAGAAACGCGTTTTAGTACTAAAATAGCGCTATCTGCAACGTTTTTGACATAAATTTGCTCTATAAAAGTGACCAAAACATGTTTATAGTGTTATTTTGCACCGTAAACGTTTCCAATGATCTTTTTTCGTGCGGTGTATTGTGAGTATCTTCAAGAAAACAAATATCGCTAAGTTTATGTTTTATGTCACTATATAGAATTGTTGATAAACGTAACGTAATTAAAAGGACATGCTCGACTACAATAAATTCATGGACCTGCAGTAAATCTGCAGTAACTTGCACTTGCGAAAATAATTGTGTCGTTAAAGTCATTATGCTGATTTCAAATTTGACAATGCGCCCTCATAACTTTCATGTTTTAATTATTTTTAATTAATAAAATAAGAACTTCTCCCGACAATGGCTGATATAGTACATATTGGCTCCAACTATGCTGCTAATGTGCTACCATGACAAAAAACAGCAGCCATTTTTTCACCTAACACGGATTAGGGTTCCGTTGTCCAAAAATCAAAATTATTTGTTTGTTTTAGTGATGCCCTACCTGCAATTAATAAATATATATCTTTTAGACGTGGATTGTTTCCTGAGGAGATTTCATTTTATACTTTTAAGTAATAATATACTTGAATGGCCGTGGCAAGAAACACATTTTAAACTTGCACGCATTTGTATTGTGTGTGGCTATCTTACCGATTCACACCTACCAAATCATTTTGTGATGAATAAGACTACCTAATATCAATATAATTATATCATGTGCAGAACCATGTGTCATATTTTCTGCAACTGCTTGGCCAGTATTTACATTTTGTAAATGAGCCTGTTTTATTGATGATAATGCTTGTGTGTATTGCTTCTTTATCTTATTTTCATAACTACCACTCCCTTTATACCGACGCAGAGATACTAAATCCATTATTAAACCCTTAATACTGTAGTTTTTTAACAGATTTCTGTAAACTTTCGACACTATGCCGCCATTTATAAAGTACTTATCATATAAATGATACTTAAAAGCTAGTATAGATCTAATTAGTCCATTAATTATACATTTTAGAGCTTTTATATTATGTAATAGTCTTGTAGAAGTAACCTAAACTCACTTATAAAGCTATTTAAAATATAAGTTATTTAGAAAATGCACCAGAAGTCATTTTGGTACTATTTAGTACTATAGAAGAATTTTCATGGCTTTAACAGAACTAGCCCCATAGCCATGTTAAGGGAGCCTTTAAAACGCTGAAACGTTACGAAATGGTTGTGCAAGGTACTTTTATAGTGCAAATTTGTCATATAATAGTGTTTTCGATACTGCTGCAGTACTAGTACTATAAAGGTAATTTTGAGGTAGATATTATTAGTGCCAAATAGATATATAAAAGTGTCAATAAGTTTGTATAGAGTATTAAATAGTACTATAATCGTATATTTTGTACCCATTATAGTGCAGCACTTTAAATATTCTTTTGTAAGGTCCTGTAAGCGGTTTAGGCCCATCTCGTAGCCAGATTTGGTAGCTAGCTTCCAAATGGGAGAAATAATCCCGATTCGAAGCTGGCTACGAAATAGGAATTCGAAAGTCCAAGATTTAGGATTTTAAATAGTAAAAAAAAAAAACCCTAACCTACCGAATAGATCGTTCCCATTTAGTACCTAGCTACAAGATGGGAAAACACTTTTCTCATTTCGTAGCTAGCTACCAAATCTGGCTACGAGATGGGCCTAAACTCTGTAAGCATTTAAAGAGCTAATTTATAGGACTTAAACGCTCTTTTATATTATAGAACCAAACCACTCTGTTGAAAACCGTTATAGTACAAGCAGTCACAATGGTTACCATTATAGGCCTACTATATTACTGTTTGGTGATAAAACGCCTTAGTTATAGAACTTTTTGTTACTTGGGTGGCGACGTGCGTGTGCACATATATACATATGATCAGGCCGGCACAGTCGGATACTACACTTCATCCGCCTGAATGTGTGTACTCGAACCCTCATCTACTTACTAACCTATACTTGCCCCCAACCCGCAGCGTCCTCGTTCCTGATGCAAGGCATGTCGGTGCTGCGCAGCGTGGCGCGCGCCGACAAGCCGGCAGCGGTGGGCGCCTCCTTTGCCGTCGTCGCCTTCTTCACCTACGTGCTGGGCCATCCCATGTACATGGGGATTAGCTGTGAGTACCTACCATGACTATCAAAGAACAGGTTCCAATTAAAGCTAGATTAATGTATAAAAAATTGGAAAGAATCGATTTACCTACTGCACATATTTCCCTGCCTAATTTGACACAAAATCACGTCTCGTCACTTTCGTGATTACATATCATTATTTGGCTGACAGCCCCACCCTCAAACACTGAATATAAAGAATAATGATTCGCCTCAGACGTAAGCTCTAAACTCGTACATCACTACCACTCTCTGGTCCACCCTCCAGACCTGGCCTGCGTGCAGCCCGGGGGCCTGCCGTGCGCGCTCCACGGCAGCGTGCTGTGGTCGCTGGTGGCGACCAGCGCGGCGCTGGCGGCCGCCTCCGCCGCGCTCAGCCTGCTGGCCAGCAAGCAGCAGCCGCCCGAGCCCACTACTGAGCTATAAACGAACAACCACTAACGAATAGTGACCACTTGTATTATGAATTCATGTGGTTACGTGGGCAGTGGGTAAGCTGCTGAGTTGTATATGAGCAACCACTACCCAACCTGCCACCAAAATCTGACCGTCTGAACACCAAGTGATGTGGTTGATTAGAACCACTATTGAAAAGGGCAATTCAACAATCAACCACTATTTATCCGTGACCGCTTATTATGTGGAGCAATGTGGTGACCTCAACCACACCTACCACCGGAAAGTAATGCTCGGAACTGTAACTATACACTACAGATAAATGTGATTCATTATTCATTTAGTAATTTAAAAAGGTAATTTAAAAAGGTACTATTAATTGAAGTGCAAGTATTGGCACGTGTTCATGGATCTTAACACGTCTGGTAGATTATAGCATAGCTTGTGTGTTTATACGTTATTTCTGCATTCCAGATATTTTTTGTAAACAAAGTAATGTCAAGATTTGTCACTGTCAATGTAGGAGGTCAGATGTGTCGAACCTTCGGGTAATTTCATTTAAAAATTATAATATTATTAATTTATAAAAAAATATTAATATTTCTGTATGAACATTAAAAACACTGCAAGTTCATTACATACATTTATTCACTATCCGAAGAGATATTCAGTTAAGATTCTGCATCTGAGTCATTCGCATTTATAATAAAACTATCAGTAACTTAAAAAGAAAGAGATTTAAAAAAATGAGTTTTCATGATTTTCAGCAAAACGGTATGTTTCATCATAAAAATACCTTAGACAAAATTGTAGATCATAAAATTATCTGCAAAAAATTTATTCATACTTTTTTCCACGAGCCACTTTTTGTGAGATATAACGATTCAAAAAGTTATAAAGGTCAATTATGACCAACGTGTGCATATTAATGCACACATTTTCCCGCCACCTATGAGGTAGTGTACTTAGCGCTTTTTTGGAGTCCAAAATACGAACCACGAATAAAATAAAATGGCGACTCTAAAAAATGTGCTGCGTGCGTCTCTGTAGTGTTCCAAGTATACATAAATAAACTGCACAAAAAAAGCTTTTGATAATTTTAATTTTCTTCAGAATAACAATCGTATAAAAGTCAATACTGCATAATCGTTTGAATAATTATCTAGCTATCCCCTTATTTTTATAAGATAAATAAATACCGTGAAATCGTCAAATTAACAACTGCACGATTTTCGTGCAGGGTTTGTGCACTGGTATCACATTTAAAAAAAAACTGGAGTTTTGAAATAACGTATAGTTAAGAGAATGTAGCCTTAATGTGAGGAGTCAAGATTATAATTATTATAAGGAGAAATCTAATGTTTTGTTTGTAAATATATTAGTGAATAAGTAATAGTGTTCTAACTGCCTGCCTTGTTTACAATATTTAATTATTATGGACATACAATAAATAAAAACTTGAGAGGTGTCAAGGGACACCCGGATGGAACGAAGTTTATTTATTATCACCAAAAATAATCGTCGCGACACCACACTGTTCAATGCGAAATAGAAAGACGAAACGAAAATATCTAGCTTGCAGAGAGAGAGTTTCTGTGTCTGTCTCTCTCTTCCGTGCGCAAGTTTCTCTGTCTGTCCCTCTCTGGCCTAAAAAATGTCCTAAAAAATGTGTTACCATTTTTTCCGTCTAGCCCCCTTTCGCAACGCGCGATAAGGAACTTCGTTCCAAAAATAAAACCACAAACTAATCTCATAATTGGAATATTTATAATAAAATAAAATCCTCTAAAACAAATTCATACATCAAATAAAACGACAATTTTAAGAAAAAAACAGTATTTTTATGTAAAAATATAAGGAACACATTATTAAAAACGCCAATCACCTAAGTACCTACGTATTTTTGGTTTTATTTCGATGATTGTTACTTTTTAAATAATAAAACGAATTGCGACACAATATTATTGAAAAATATAATATCATACCAATTATTATTAAGGTTAAATTAATTTCAGGGTATCGATCACATTCGAATACCCCAAATAAATAAATACATATATACTGCAATGTGAATAATGGGATGTACGTCTGTATGTAACATGATTTCTTTTAACATTATATTTACATAAACACATACTTGTGGTGGCAAACAACCATACAAACTGACTAACAAATATTGACAATGTGACATACAGACATACACAGGAGCGCTTCACATCGTTCACTCAACTGACAGCTGTGAGTGCGCCCGCTATTTGTACGAGAGTTATTGTACGTATCATAGACTAGGCAAGCATCATTATTTATTTACATGCAAATATTTACTTACAGTAAAACATACACTCTGTGATGTTCAAAAAATAAAAAATAAACCTCGTCGGGGATCGAACCCTGAACCGACTACTTAGATTATTATTAGAACCTATAATCCCCTAAGGTTGAAAACTGTACTTCACACGATATTACACTGTATTGTTATGACCTTTAGGCCTAGTTTGCGTTAATGGTCCAAAATGCGGAGATTTCCGGACACTATTTTGTTCTCCAATAACGCGCCTGAAGGGATGTCGATCCGGTCGCCATGATTTGCGATTATGATCACTGTGCCCTGCGGAATAACGGTAACTTTGTAAATAGTATTATTATTGTCACTATAAGCCTCATGCATTATGTAAGTATATCAAGTATGTGTGTATGAATGAGTATGTCTGCGAATGTGTGGCTGTGTGTAAGACGATAGACCAGGGCCGAAGCCTTTAAAAATGGTAAAAAACGAAAAAAAATTACAGTAGGATGAAACCCATTGGAAAAGGAGGGAAATATGATCAAAATGAAAGGAAAAATAAATTACAGACGATCCGAGTTCGGGAAGTGGGAGGGGGTGAGTTTTTAAGGGTAAAAAATGGTTTATCTTGATTTCCGGCAAAACTACAAGTCCTATAGAAAAAAGTTAAATGGTAAAGTTGTAGGTAATAAAAAGATCTACAACTTTTGTATTTGCAATTTTTTCACATAACCTCAAAATTTAGGTGAAAAATTCAAAAAAACAAGTTTTTGGTTTTTTATTTATATCTTTTTCAAAAAATAATTTTTTTCTACGAAATTTGGTGAAAACTTACCTTATTATGTCCCAAATACACTGTAATTTATTTGATTAAAAATATTTATTTTTTCGCCTTATTTTAACTTAATATCAAAAAATCACCCTAATTTTCAATTGAAAATTCTGACGTCAAAATATCAGCTTTTTTCAAAAAATTGGTATGTTTTCTGTTCCTTAGAATCTTTACTTTCCGATGATGAAAAAATATATATATGTTACTGTAGTAAATCTTCTCAGAAAATGCAAAAAACTCGAATACGATTATTTTATTAAAAAGTTGATTTATTTAATGCTAATTACATTTATGTCATAGAAAATCTCATTACATATAAATATAAATGTAAATCGTACTATTAAATGTAGATATAGTCCAGTCATTATAGTAAGTTCACCTCGGAATTCGAGATACCCAGCTGTAAGTCTGTAAATACTTGTATATTGACACCCTAAAAGTTGTATCATAACCTACATAATATGGTAGGGTGTACGCAACTATTAAATTTCAAGGTCAAAGGTCACAAAAATCGGTTTCCGCTTTTTTGTAAATATCTCATTTCCTATGGGTTTTTTGCTATTTGTATTTATTGTCAATATTGTAGAATACAAAATTGTCTACAAATTTTGTTCAAAATTTTTTTTCATACGGTGAACCGTTGAGATATTTACAAAAAAGCATAAACCGATTTTTGTGACCTTTCACCTTGAAATTTAATAGTTGCGTACACCCTACCATATTATGTAGGTTATGATACAACTTTTAGGGTGTCAATATACAAGTATTTACAGACTTACAGCTGGGTATCTCGAATTCCGAGGTGAACTTACTATAATGACTGGACTATATCTACATTTAATAGTACGATTTACATTTATATTTATATGTAATGAGATTTTCTATGACATAAATGTAATTAGCATTAAATAAATCAACTTTTTAATAAAATAATCGTATTCGAGTTTTTTGCATTTTCTGAGAAGATTTACTACAGTAACATATATATATTTTTTCATCATCGGAAAGTAAAGATTCTAAGGAACAGAAAACATACCAATTTTTTGAAAAAAGCTGATATTTTGACGTCAGAATTTTCAATTGAAAATTAGGGTGATTTTTTGATATTAAGTTAAAATAAGGCGAAAAAATAAATATTTTTAATCAAATAAATTACAGTGTATTTGGGACATAATAAGGTAAGTTTTCACCAAATTTCGTAGAAAAAAATTTTTTTTTGAAAAAGATATAAATAAAAAACCAAAAACTTGGTTTTTTGAATTTTTCACCTAAATTTTGAGGTTATGTGAAAAAATTGCAAATACAAAAGTTGTAGATCTTTTTATTACCTACAACTTTGCCATTTAACTTTTTTCTATAGGACTTGTAGTTTTGCCGGAAATCAAGATAAACCATTTTTACCCTTAAAAACTCACCCCCTCCCACTTCCCGAACTCGGATCGTCTGTAATTTATTTTTCCTTTCATTTTGATCATATTTCCTTCCTTTTCCAATGGGTTTCATCCTACTGTAATTTTTTTTCGTTTCAAAACTTATCGACCCTGGTCTAGAACTGTGTGTGTAAATTACATATGTGTGTTTTTGTATTTACGTGCTTTAGTGTGTGCGTGGGTGAATTAGTGTATTTATGTGTTATTATTTACCTTGAGCGTAACTCCACGTCCGAACGTAACATCACCAGAAACAGTGAGGTGATCCAACTCGATAAGGTCCGGAATGGTCGCGAATCTGTTGAGACACTCCTTCACCTTAGCGAAGTGGTTGTCGCCGAGTTTGACGAGCGGCGTGGAGGGGAACATGCGCTGCGGCGACATCGCCAGCGAGCCGTGCGCCAGGCGGTACAGGTTGGACATCACTAGCAGCAGGTCGGAGGTCTTCTTGACGGGCAGGAAGCGGCTCCGCGGCACGTTGACCCCCAGCGAGCTCTCGAAGCACTTCATGGCCGCCCCGACGGCCGTCTCCAGCTGGATGACGTTGGTTCCGTCGGACAGCGTCTTGTTGTTGACGATGATCTCCATGTTGAGCGAGCCGCGCTCCACCACGCGCTGCACGGCCTCCAGCTTCGCCCACAAGTTGTTGGTGTTGAAGAACTTGAACTGCGACACGGACTTGAAGTCGTCCACGTGCTCCTTGGGCACTTGCGCGATCTCCAGCAGCCGCAGTTTGTCTTCGTACTGGATCAGTGTGCCTCCCTGGAATGGGTTATGTAATTTGTTAATACATTTATATGTACCACATTTTATTTAATGAGATTGAACAGTCATGTCCGGTTATTTCGACTCGAGTCGACTAAGAGAGCGAGAGAAATAAATCCATAGGCATCATGTAACTTCTGTCGTATAATCATAATATTAATTCTGCGAGTTTTAAGGTTGTAAGTAACTTTGCATTAGTTATGTTGAAATTATAGCACGGATTCGCATAAATAGCAAATATCCAATTCATATTTAATTCCTGATATTCCGAAAGTAAATTATTTAGCCGAGTGTGTATGAACTATTCATAGACACAAAACGACTTATTTTATATGATACGAGGTGGCCAACAGTAGCCCATTAGATTCCAACCCTTTCCCGGCGCCTCACCTTAACGTCGGCGCGGGTCTTGTCGGTGACCTCCATGACGAACTCGCTGCGGCCCTCGCCCTCCAGCAGGTGCGTGAGGATGTTGAGGTCGACGGTGGCGCCGAGGTTGTCGATGTTGCTGATGAAGCAGTAGGTGCGGCCCTCGCGGATGAAGCGCTGCAGCAGCCCCGAGTTGTAGAACGACTCGTAGAAGTCGCCGTGCCCGGGGGGGTACCAGCTGCGGCGCGGAGGTCGACGGTTATACAGTGGGGCTTTATTAGGGCACGTATGGGAGGTATAAAAAAGTATGAAGATACAGAGAAACTTTGTTAGGAAACATCAATATTTTTGAGAATAATAAATTTGTATACTCAAAAACATTATTTCAAGCTTTGTGGCTGGTAATATCGTAAATTTTTGGTTCGGTTTAGAAAAGTCCGATATCCTAGTGCATCTTTAGCGCCGGACACGATTGACGTTTTATTGACTAAAGCATGCTATAGCGTGACTGATTACATTGAGAACAAAGAACATGTACTCTATATTTATATATTCTATATTTATGTATTCAAATTTTATTAAAACCTTATTAAAAAATAACCAGCAGAATTTCTTGTCCGTTCTACTACTCTGCTGATGTTCTTCCGAATGGGTGGTACGTTCAAAGCAGACTTTTTGGGGTCAACACTGAATAAATGTTTCGACTTTGACTTGGAGTGAGGTATGAGCGTAAAGTATGAGGTATGCACTCACGCCTCGATGTCCTTGTGCACGTCGGCGTCCTTGGCGACGGGCAGCAGCGACTCGCGGTTGATGCGCGGGTGGCACGACTGGTTGAACGTGTGGATGTCGAGCTTCAGGCCCTGGTACTTGCGGATCACCTTCTGCGTGTCCTCGTCCGTGTTGAACGAGTTCATCAGCACCAGCGGCACGTTGCACTTGTACGTCTTGTTCAGGTGCTGCCAAGGAAACAGTGGGCTAAGGTATTTGGAAAAGGATTTTCTCTTATCTCTTTTTACCACATAGAACGGTTTAAACAGGGCTGGGGTGGTAGAGTACAGTTGTCATCAGTTTATTGTTTGTAAACATTATTGAGCTTAACATGATTAACTTATATTTTGATTGACCTCAAAGTTACATAGTTGGTTTATTATCTAATGTTTAAATAGGTATTTAAAACCATAATGTTTAAATTAAACATAATGTTTTAATAAATAGATATAACCAATAGTTTAATAGCGAAGAGGCTTAAAACATATATTCACATTATCGAAGACTTTAAACTATGAAACAATCATCAAACCTCCCTACAATATCCCCTACATCTTACCTCGATCTGCTGCACAGTCAAGTCGAGGAAGGTGAGCTCGTTCCGGACCTGGATGACGGACTTGGGCCCCTTGCAGCCCATGGAGGTGCCGAGCCCTCCGTTGAGCTTCACCACCACCAGCTTGTCGAGCATGTGGTGCACGTGCTCCGTGCTGGGCGTGACCAGCGAGGAGTAGTCGATCACCGCGCCTTCAGGCAGCTTCTCGATCTTCTCCCACGTCATGGAGGGACCCTCTGGTGGGGAGATCGATAGATCAAGGTAAAAAGTATTTATAGCTTGTAGCCTCGTGAGGTCGGTATTTACACTTGAAAGCTTCTGTCGTTCTTTTGAACCTTTATATTTTAGGTGGAATAATCATCACTCAAGTAAGGATTTTTTTTTATGTTTTTGGTGGGATAATCATCACTCTAGTAAGGATTTTTTTTTAATGTTTTTGGTGGGATAATCATCACTCAAGTAAGGATTTTTTTAAATGTTTTTGGTGGGATAATCATCACTCAAGTAAGGATTTTTTTTATGTTTTTGGTGGGATAATCATCACTCAAGTAAGGATTTTTTTTTATGTTTTTGGTGGGATAATCATCACTCAAGTAAGGATTTTTTTTATGTTTTTGGTGGGATAATCATCACTCAAGTAAGGATTTTTTTTTAATGTTTTTGGTGGGATAATCATCACTCTAGTAAGGATTTATTTTTTTAGCTACGCAGTTGGATTTGTCCAGTTGTATTTGCCCAGCTATGGGAAGTGGTCCAGGAGGGTTCGGCGGCAACCCTGCCTGTCTTAAGAACTCACACCCATCGCTGTCGCTTTCGGCCACACCTTGGATTAAAACTTATTAGATGCATTAAGATGTATGACCTATATCTATCGCCTAATATAAATTGAATAGAGGCCAATTTAAGTTACTAACGTGCATTGAGCGTGTTTACTGTCGCCATCTACTTCTAGTATAGCTGATCTATAATATTAAGTGTCTTAGTATACCCGATGCTACTCACGCTCTTCAGCCAGAAACCTGCCGAAGAGGTTCTTGAAGCCGCGGTACTCCTTCTCGATGAGCGGGCGCCGCGCGTCGGGCGCGGAGGCGAGCAGCTTCTCCAGGTCCACCTCGAGGCGCGCCAGCGCGTCGCGCTTCGTCGCCTCCTTGAAGTCGCGCGACCCCGACGGGGTGCGCTGGTGGCTGCGGATCTGAGGACACCAGTCGCACACTTACACGGTTGAGCAAAGCAGGAGGAAAACGCGCCGGCACCGGAATATGTCCTGTAGTTTTCTTATATGTATTGTCTATGGACTTGCCGCGCACGGTTTAAACCGGTGGCCGGCGATATTTCGATTCTATAATATAGACAAGAAACCTCGAGTCTGGATCCAAAGTATAAACACAAACCGTTTTCGTTGCTCAGTGGCCATTGTCCAACCCGAATGTTGGAATTTTGGAAACCAGAAAAGGTCTCCAACAAGCATCCCCAACAGGATGGGAATGCATTTATTTAATGCAGTTAGTAGTTATACACATTTGTTTTAGTTATTATGAAGATTGGTACTTCTTTGTGTGGGTATTTTATCTTCACATCAAGTGGACACACACTCAGTATTTCATAATGTTATAACATCTTCATGACTACGAGTTTTTTAAGACGAGGTTCAAAGTTAATATTAACAGGTAACTCATGTAAAACTCATTATTTACGACAAAAACAGATAAAAATAAATAACAGCAAATCACCATGCGAGGTATTATGGAGTGGCAAAACAAAACCAATGACGGGGATAATTACTTCTTCACTATATAAATTATGACAATAGTCCTTTTATCCTACAAGGTAGCCAATCGAACGTATTCTAGAGATTTTAAAACAAAATCGACACTTGCCGACTCCATTACCTCCTCACTGGTCGTTCGTTGTCAAGCTCTCATTATTTGAGAGATGAGATTGCAATGACGGGTATAGTAAGAGCGCAATCATGTTCAAAATAACTCACAAAAAACATATGTAAAAACAAGGTAACATGGTGGAATTAACGTGCAATTCTATAAATCTAAGAATCCGGTTTTTCTTGAGAACTTACTTTTTGGGTGTCAGTTAAACCACCTAAAGATTGGCGGGTATAGTTTTACCGGCATCGTATCTACAATGTAAATAGCTAATCCAGTGACCCGCCGCTCAAACATAGCTCTCATTATGGCTAATCGATATTAGTAACGCAGCGCGGAGAACCTTCGTTTGTTATATACACGTTAATTAGAAGCAGGCGTAACGAATTGATTTCATTGTATGCTGCATGAAAATGTTAAGCATATTTATAAGCTTATCATTTTCATCCTTCTATAAAACCTAATAACATGGCAATGAGAATTTTGAAATTTTATATCGTGACAGCAACTGATCCTTCCTAAAATCACAAAAAAATATTTTGTACTGGTATTATAATTATACTGATATCTTCGGTGAGATGTAAGGCCTTTGCTTAGCAGTGCCAGTGGGACATTGGAGGCTACTACTTTACTCTATATTATAACTGCGCAGTCTGTCAGTCTGTCAGTTCAGTATCATAGGTCAGTCTATTACGTTGTCATATTTGGTATAAAAACTATTGAAGCCTCAAGGTCAAACAAATTGTCCTTCGCATCCCAAAACTCCCACAAGCTTGGACACAATGCGGGGACACCGCTAAGAACAGGTATAACGCAACACTTGTACATATGAATTTACTACATAATAAATGTGTAGTTGGTCGTCAAGTATCTAAACCAAACAACTACGCCACCGAAGGACGCGCAGAACAAATCAATTAAATAAAATACCGGCCCGAACATAATCACATTCCGCTTTATTTAGATAAGGGCCGGTTATAAATCATACGATTCTGGTTTTTACTATCATTCTACTAGATATTCACGAAAATACAACATCGTCAAGTGAGAACTAAACAAAACTAGGTATTTTGTGACTTGTTCCAAAAGTGTGAACAAGTAGCAGCACCCTACGTTGCGCCCGTGGACAATTCGGGAGCAAAATTAGCCCAAATTATATCTTAAATGTGGCTCCCTATCACCTGCATACATACACAATTATTAAAATCAGACCGGAAGTTCCAGAGTTCTTGACACTTTAAACAAACAAAAAATTTAACCCTTGAATGGGCGAGCATCTTAGTCCTGCAAGTGTAACTGGGTCTTAAAATGAGGTCCTCTGCTTGACATAGTGATCTCATCTAATGACTTGGTTATTTTACTATCATGCAAGTTTCCGATACTGTCTACTAGGTCACGTGTCACGGTGACTATGCAGTCTAAACAGCAACATTAGATGCTGATGTTTTCCGCGTTCGCCTGAATGAAGGTAGGCTGGTTCGAATGACGCGTTAATTCACGCGTCATATTCTAACACATGGTAATTAGTAACTACGTGCCTTGAGGTGTTTCGGGAGACTGTTTAAATTATAACTAACTTAACTAAGATACGTAAACTATTCGGACGTTAACTATGATCTACTTAGTTTGTTAAACATGCGATCTATATAATTGAGCGATGTTTTTAACATTATAAACAAAAAAGTAAGTTACTGATTGGTTACAATAATAATGAATCAAAATAAACAATACAATGTTAATACCAAGGCTTGAGGGCCCTAATATTAGCACAACTACATACTTAAAGAGATTAACACGCAATAAATGTCGCCTTGCTAGCCTACCCGAAGCTGCGAAGTGTGTTCATAGATAACAAGCAAAACGTATGAGGGGGTCACCCAGGTTTAGGCCCATCTCGTAGCCAGATTTGGTAGCTAGCTTCCAAATGGGAGAAATAATCCCGATTCGAAGCTGGCTACGAAATAGGAATTCGAAAGTCAAAGATTTAGGATTCTTAACTAGTAAAAAAAAAAATAACCCTAACCTACCGAATAGATCATTCCCATTTAGTAGCTAGCTACAAGATGGGAAAACACTTTTCTCATTTCGTAGCTAGCTACCAAATCTGGCTACGAGATGGGCCTAACCTGTCACCCACACTCCGAATGGGTTAAAACCACTTGGCTCCCCACCGAAACAGGGACAGGTGCAACTAAGTAATAGCTTGTAATCTGTGTTTTAATCGTACATACTAGATACTTATATATCCTTCAGTGGTCGTTTGTAAAACAAAATCTTCTAACGTTTAAATATCGATTTTAAAATGTCCAACGTTCCAATTTTTCAAATTCGAATGAGTCCAATATGAATGACTGTAACATACCCAGGACTTCATGAGATCACTTCCGATAGTCATTGTGAGCACAGACGACTCGAACAAACACTAACGATTACAGTATTGATAGCACGTGTGAGCGACAGCGGCGCGCCGACACACTGATTACGATTACTAGCTTTTGATAATTTTTATGGAGGTAGTTACTGTACAGGTGAGGCCACGTACGTGCGGGCTGACAAGCGGTGGCGGCAGCAAGTCAATACGGAGACTATGAATTTGTAGACAGTTTGGGGGTTCAAGTCCCTTACCACTCCCGATCCCGAAATGATTAATTAATTATTGGAAAGTCAATAAATTTAGAGTGAATATTTCGATTTCCAGCTACAGTTAATTGTAGTAACAATGAGTCTAATTGGACTGAATCATGAGGAGGCTGAGTGTTTGACCCGTGGACAGGACGGGACCCCCAGCGCGTACACGACATCTTATATGTACTATCTTGTTGCTTTGTCACTCTGAGAAATTGAGGGTATTCATATTTATTTCTTGGAGATGTTTCAATATGGCCCAACTAATAAAATATCTAATGGCACAGCTGTAATGTTGTTGTAAATGTTACCGATATCAAACTCGCCCCCGCCACCGAATACCAATGAAAACAAGCCCTAATGAATATTAATATAATGACTACAGATTATGTTTTATTAGATGTTCCAAAGATAACATTATCATGTCGGTCTATCGAAATAAAACATCAGGTGATGGTCGGATCGCTACACTCCATACAAGGTAGATACTAGACAGACGTAAATACAGAGTACAGTTAAACTCGTCTCTCCTATTGCTATAGTGGTTTTTAAGCAAAGAAGATTATCTCTGCTTCACCAGCATCTAGGTACAACATATTTTTTTAGAGTCTGAAAATATAATTTTTATATGGCCGATTTGACAATCAAAAACGATTCCTAAGGTTCAGTAATTTCAGTGAGCGATTTCACTTCTTTCCTACCCCATCACTAAATCTTTTCCTCGTTCCTTACATTTTAGGCCAACCAGAAAAAGATTATAATTAATTACCTTTACCAAACCATTTCAAAACAGAAGTTCCTACTTTCCGTACAAAAGTAAGAGTCAACCAGTCAACACTGCACTGTTGTTTAGGAGTGAAGTCTCGTGACAGTGCAGGACAAATGACATTACGACGAGTGGTCACGTAAACGTGATGCCAAAACAATACCAATCAACCTTCGAGTCATTGCTAATTATTTATTATTGATCATTTGAATCCAGTGCTAATATTATAATAGGATAGATATACCTTATGAAATATTGCTATAGTGCAGGTACTTTGTTGAGCAGGTTTACCATCCGAGGTAGAAGACACGCTTAATATTTCTTCAAGTAATTAATAACGTCGAATCACGAGGCGCGTATTGCTCACTCAGCAATATCTGCGACTACATGGGCGTTATATACCTGTGCTTGACGCGGAGATAGAACAACACCAGATCATACATCAGTAAACTTAACATATCTTCATTCATCATGCGCTACGGAATATGCATAATTAACTTTTAATATCAATTACATTTACATAGTTACAACTATATGCGTAAGATACCTATTCACTATAGCTACCTAACGACATATAACATGATATTTATTTATAAATCATATTATAAACGTGCATAACATTGCTCTGGTTCTCTGAAGGCTCCCGGCTCGACGATTACCGCTCTAACAAGTTAGACCATTTATTGTCCTGGTAGACCTGACACCTAGAATATCCCAATTCCGCCTCCGACTCAGACATTACTCAGTGGTTGCTGGTAAACTATATAGCGGGTAACATATTCGCCTGCCGTCAGTGTGGTCAGTTTATTCAAATGATACGACCGCGACTCTTGACAAGGTTACGATCAACTGCGCACTACGCACTCTTACGTAATTACAAACAATATAATCACTTCAAGATTGGTTTTAAAAAAGATATTTTATTTTAAAAGAAATTTGGGAATACCTTTGCCCAGCAGTGGGACAGTGAGATTACATAAAAAAAGACCTAAACATGACAAACACTGTTAAAAACATCTTTCGAACAAATCTCTATCTTTTAATGTCGGTTTTAAAGCTCTGAATAAGAGCGGTAACGAAAGATAGGGTTTTAGTTGACAAAACTTACAGACCGAAGTCGGTGTAATATTTACTGGTGTACATGCTGAGAATGAATTCTGCTAAATCAAATTGTGTTAATTGAGTCTCCATTGGATCGCAATGGAATAGTTATGATATATAGGTACTTTGTTCCTAGCACCATAACATTGTTCCAAATATTCAAAGAAGATCTAAATTGAACAAAAAGGCACTCATGGAACAGGGCACACAGTGGAATTGACCACCTTTTTATAAGCACAAAGTATACAGTTTGTTCACGTAGGTATTTGATGATTAAACTTCTTCAAATTTGCAATGTTAAGTAGGTATGTACCTATACAGTACATTGCTAATCTCTTACCACTGATTAAACGAGTTTTCAAGTATTGTGTAACGTACGTATGTGCGAGTATGTGTGTCATAATAATATATAATTTTCATTAAGAAGATGTTTAATTTTAAATTCTCATATTTTAAATAAAGTTTATCATCAGGAAGTTTTCTTTTTGTTTGTATAATTAATTAGAATGACGTTTGTATGCAAATAAATTTTAAAACAAAAATGTTTTTTTAAATACCTGACTCGCCCTTTTGACCACCTTAAAGGTCCTACAATGTTGTTTGATCACCTACAATGTTCGTTAGTATTCACATAATGCCGATGTTTTTATTTTTTACCATCAACCCGATACTGTCAGGTCATCGTGATGAGTGAACTGTGCACATGCGTGGGCGCATCGACTGAGAATAACAACTGTAATTGGGACTTCCTTTCATTTAAGCGAATTGAGACTCTATGGTCTATTTATAGAAGTCTCTGTACTGTTCGCCTATACACTACTTGTAGGTTTACTGATATCTCGCTCCCGTATTTTAGATGCGGTAATGAGAATGTAATTTTTTTATGGTTCCAATAAATATACTCCTATGAATTTATCCTTGAGCAGGGAGAATACAAAGGATATTAAATATTATATGTGCTAGTTAACATTATTAATTAGCTTTCACGTGTGAAGTTAGTAAAGTTAGTAAGATGCAGTTATTGTCAATTATGTTCCAATTTTAAGAACAAGGTGCGTGAATATTTATTAGTCATAGATTTACTCATAAAATCATAAGAGACGATTGCATTTGTACACATGCATATTAAATTATACTCTAAGGGCGGATTGCACAAAAACTCTTGAATTTATTTAATCCTTAAATATGTTAAAGAAACAAAAGCTGTTCGTTCAAATTGTATTTTACCTTCCACCAAATAGAACACAATTTAAAACGAACGTCATTTGTTTTTTAAACATATTTAAGCGCTAAATAGATTGAAGATTTCTCGTGCCAATCGCTCTTAATCAACACTGCACGTACCTTGCTTAATATATCCATGGTTAATTTAAAAAAAAAATCACTATAAAAGAACACAACACAGACGTAAGTTTAAAAACTGGGCGGGAAAGTAATAAAACCGTGCGCGGCTCGGCGAGCAATGGCGGGCTCGGTAGTAAAACTGAGAAACGTTCGTAAAGTAGTGTCACAATATACCGGCGAGCAGATAAACTAATTGATAGTGTTATCGTCTGCTGGTCTTTACTCGCACTCGAGATGATGGTACTGTAATATAACTACAATGGACGAATGTTTGTCTGTCCGACTTTGTCCTGCTTTCGCAACCATTAATACAATTATGGAAGATTTTTTATTGGACTGCGAGACGATGCGAAATGTAGTTCATGAGTTCATACCTTTTGACAATTTCCTTCTGTTTTAAAGATTCCTCAAATTATAAAACATTACGGGTACTTCGAAAACTGCATGCTTCACGGGACGTCACCACATTACCTACCAAAAGGGACCTCATCTAACGGTTGAATGTTTTCTTTTATCTATACTCTATACTAATATTATAAAGCTGAAGAGTTTGTTTTGTTTGTTTGTTTGTTTGTTTGTTTGTTTGTTTGTTTGTTTGTTTGTTTGTTTGTTTGTTTGTTTGTTTGTTTAAACGCGCTAATCTCAGAAACTACTGAACCGATTTGAATAATTCTTTCACTGTTAGATAGTCTATTTATCGAGGAAGGCTATAGGCTACATTTTATCCCGAAATTCCCACGGGAACGGGCACAACGCGGGTAAAACCGCGGGGCGCTGCTAGTTAATTATAAAAAGATTTCCTTACTTTTCTATAAACAGAAATAAAAGCAATCAAACGATCGATCGCTCTGTGACCTTGTAATCCCTTTTTAATCCGCGGACCCCCTGGGATAAGCTTGCGACCCCCAAGTTGAGAAACTCTAAACCAACGTGTAATTTAAACAATAATTGCATTGTGTAAGCATCATTAAATAAAAAAATGTTTAAGCTATTAGCTACCAATCTAATATAGTGAACCTTTATCACAACGTGACCTCTCGATAAACAGACAGACAGCGGGTCAATGTCGGAGCACTCCGTATCGATAGCGCGACGCTCGACGCTCGCGTAAACAAACCCGCGATCACAGCTAGTCGCTAATACACGTATTTATGTATGGAATCCATTATCGTATTCTACAATCGAATAAATTCCCACCTAATCTTGAAATAAAGAAAATATTTTCCAGCTATTCCGGCGAGATAATGCGTACTTTAATTAAGTACTTTAAACTTCGCATTTGGAAACCCATTTGGATACATCATACATTGCATTGTGGTGTAGATTTATAATAACCTCGAGCTACACCTATGAATGTGCACACTTAGTACCTATATTATGTGTATTTTCTTAGGTTTTTAATAGTTAAGTTCTGCGGTTTTCTACCGAGTTTTCCTTAACGCTACTTTGTGGTGAACAAGTCCTACATAGTACAACCTATTCCATCCACGAGGCACGAGGGGGCGCGGTCACAGCCTGGTTTACGTCTAGTCATGAAGGACTTGCCGAGTAATCGTTATGCGTAAAAAAATGCGATGTTGGTATCGATATAAAAATACTAATGACGCTATAGTATGACAGTAACTGATAATAAGCATGATAGTATAAAAGAAATATCTACGAGGATACTACATACGAGTATATACCTACAGCAACAGCTGTAGAAAGAGTTGTTTCGGTCAATAGCGATAGCTATTGACCGAAAATCAATAGCGACAATCTTCGCATTTTTGGGCCATAGTTAGGGAACGGGAAGCGCAATTGTAATTTTTCTGGCGAAATTATTTTTGCTTGCTTGTGTAAAAATGCTTCAGTTTTCTCCTTTTTGGCTAATTTAGTTCCCATGGGTTTATTGTGGAATTTTTGTTTTATTATTCTTGTCGGGTCGTCGCGCGTTGGCCCCCAAGCGGGAACCTCGGGTGCCCCCATGAACCGCCAACGTCGCTTATCTCTATCTAGTTGGATCACAATATATCTTTGTACATGACTGTAGAGATAAGATTATGGGCCGTGTGTCACCTGAAATTCCGCTAGGAACTGGTTGACAGGGGAGAATCCGCCGGACGCTGCTAATCTTAACATCTAGAGTTCAAAGAGACTGTGGATCAATTTTGGTTCAATCTCTTTAATCTTATAAACCAAGTCTCTCTAATTACTAAGTAATTGCATGCAAAATATAACCCACATATATCAATCTGTCTTAATCAGTTCCATTTACTATTCATCCCACATTTTAACACTGAAATGAGATATTATTTCATTACTTCCAATGTTTCTTATGTATGAAAATCTAATCTAAAAACTATTATAAGTGAACAAACCAACATATCTAAATCTAAGATATAATCAAGAATAAGTATTACACCATGCAAGTTAGCAAGTAAACAATTATATCGACCTATCCGAAGAACAAAGTCTGATGTGATCATAGACCAAAATTTAGTTTAATAGCTAAACGAGCAAAGGATAACATAGTTTACTAAACTGTGTTTTCAGAATTTTCATATCTTTTGTAGTTTTGTAAATATATAATCGAATAACGTCCTATTTGATATCGTCTCCGCTGTAAAACGCGCTATGTGTACAGGGGACGGCGCGCGGGGAGCGCGCGAGTGCGGGCGCGCCGTCCGATCGTCAGTTCGGCCGCTACTCGACGGAGAACGGGTGCTTGTGTGATATGCGCTTACATTTTATAATTTTAAAGAAGATTCTGTAGTTTTAAGGTGTTTTGCATGAATGTAATATAGTTAAAGATGTCACGATCAAGAAAAATACTCAACATGTTACAAGAAGATGCAGAACATAGATCATCAAATTCGTTAATTTCGAATTTTGATTCTATTAATCGTGGTAAGTTAAATTATGTATTAATATATCTTTTAATTCACGATGCCTCATATACATTATTGAAGTCAGATTGATTTTGGTCAATAACGATACTAGTTGAATGCAATTTGTAACTATTCCATCAAATAACGTCCTATATGTTCACATCGGACGTTTTTCTATGGAGAACATTATAAACGGGTTTTTAGCGCTAAAATACGATTTTTGTAACTAATATTCATTATGAAATTACTCTTTATTTATTATTAAACGACAAAAAAAAGTAGTCCCATAATATATTAAGACGTTTTATTAAAACTTTATGAAAATTCTAAGCGTCTTATGTAATTCTAGGATGTTTTTCTCCGGAATCTATGATACATTTTGATGGTTCGATATTAAAATAGGACTTTGTTACTCGAACAATGAAATCAATACGGACGTTATTCAATTGAAAAAATCTTTATTTTAAGGAATATTTTAAAATTAAATGAGTAATTAATTGCTTGGTATATAGTATTCAAATTATATAGACGTTGAGTTTTATTAATAATTATTTACAAAGTTTTATTTGATTTTAGTTGCGGATGATGAACGTGGCTTGGACGAAAGTGGTGTGACGTCGCCTTTGCCTCCTGGTGCAGAGGAAGTCAGTCATCAGTTAGCTGATATATGGGAAGAAGTTTTGCGCGAAGATGATGGAACCACGGAGGTCGTCTGTGACAGCTCTGTACCGATTGTCATGCCTGGTCTGTCCGTCGAGGATGATTACAATAATCAACCTAGTACATTTTCATTGGAAGTGCCTTCTAGTTACGAAAATTCTCCGTTAATAAATCTTGAAGAGTTAGAAGTTTCATCTAATGAACTGTCTATACCTACACCCATGCCATCTCCCGCAAACCATCACTCAATCTGTAATAGCGTATTCTGTTTTGCTCATGAAGGTACTTCTTCTGTTTCTTCGTCAAGCTTTACTCCTAGGACTACCAAAAAACGGCAGAAACGTGTAAAAGAATGGGGCGACGTCAAACGTAAATGCCTTAAAAACTTAGGTAAGAAATACGTTACTAAGAAGGGAAAAGCTATGGACGAAAAAACTATGGGGCTATCATGTAAATGCCGTAACGAATGTTCTGCAAACATATCTCACCAACAACGATTAGACTGCTTCACGAAATTTTGGCAACTGGGAGATCGAGCCTTGCAGTGGAATTTCATAATCAAATATTCTGACAAAATGAATAAGAAACGGTGTCTGAATCAAGGTACTCCTAATAATAGGAAATATACTTTTAAATATTATCTGCCGCTGATTACACATTCTAGCCAAACTCAGTGTGAGAGAATTAACGTATGCCAAACTATGTTTCTCAATACTCTTGCTATTTCGACTCGTATATTGAAGACTGCATGGGCAAAGTACGACGGGAGTGTCATTATAGAGGAAGATAGACGGGGCCATCATAACAATCACAAGATCGTCGTAGATGATGCAATGAAACAAAGTATTTGTGACCATGTTCGGGCCTTTGCCCCTATTGAATCGCACTACATACGTAAGAATAGCCAAAAGCTGTACCTTCAAGGAGATTTGAGTATTGCAAAAATGTTTAAACTGTATCTTCTATGGTTCGACCCCCAGAAATATGCGTCGAAGGCTACAAAAGAACGCCAATACCGTGACTGTGTCAACTCGAACTTTAATTTAGCTTTCCACATTCCTAAGAAGGACCAATGTGATGAGTGCCATATTTTCAGATTGAAGGTGAATCCAACTGATTCAGAGAAAGAAGTTTTTCAGCAACATCAGGCTAACAAGAAGGTAGCGAGGGAAATTAAGAGCACTGATAAAAAAGACGCTGAAGATTCGAATGGAAAGATCCTTACTGCCGTATTTGATTTTGAAAAAGTGTTACAGTGTCCTCATGGCAATATAAACATATTTTATTATAAGAGAAAGCTATCTTCTTACAACTTCACGGTTTTTGACATGGGTAAAAAAAATGCTGTTTGCTACATGTGGGACGAGTCGGTGGCAAAAAGAGGCGCCAATGAAGTAAGCAGTTGCCTCATAGATTTTATGCAAACTAACGTCGAGCGAGGAGCCCGAGAGTTTCGTTTTTGGTCTGATAATTGTGCTGGGCAGAACCGCAACCGCTTTGTTTTCGCAATGTATGTTCACGCCGCAAAAAAGCTTAACATCTCCATAACACACCGATTCTTGCAAAAAGGACACACCCAGAACGAGGGGGATAGTGTTCATTCTGTGATAGAAAGAGCTTCACAGATGAAGACTATCTACACCCCGCAAGAATGGTGCTTATTAGCAAGGTGGGCCAAAAACGAAGGCGAGCCCTATGTTGTTCGCAACGTAACACAGAATGACGTGTTTGAC
This sequence comes from Cyclophora albipunctata, assembly GCA_963082685.1. NCBI lineage: Eukaryota > Metazoa > Arthropoda > Insecta > Lepidoptera > Geometridae > Cyclophora > Cyclophora albipunctata. Next base: position 9,319,191 of record OY720131.1, on the reverse strand, counting down.
TTTAAATGCCTCGTTAATAATAAGGTTTGGATGAAAGACATCAAGGGTAATAAGGTTAACTGGAATAACATCCGAGAAGTTCATGCAGACGGTGGGGATCCTAACAAATTGTTTTTTAAATATGACCTGACTCAACCTGATTATGACATTTTAGTAATACGGGGTAACACAAGGAATTCTGTACAAACTGAACTCAAACCAGCTTACTCGGGACCGATTATGATTCCTTCTGCGAAATATAAAGATTTGATTGATATGTGCAGATCACAAGTTATTCCGGTAGAATATCATCCATACTTTACATCTTTGCCACATCACACCAATGTTAGCATTCCTGAAGAATCGGATACGGATTCGTCTGAATAACTTTTATTATTTTGTTCCATTTTTCTCATTCTACTATTATTTCTGTTATTTAGTATACCTAAATATTGTTCATGACTATGTAGGTCACGATGCAAGACTGATGATTATTTTTATAGAATATTATAAACTCGTTGACATTATTTGATTTTGTAAAGATTTATATAATTTTATTACTACAAATTAAGTAACTGTTGTGATAAAAAATATAAGACTGCTACAAAGTGCATTCATACTCTGTGATGAAACGTGCCATATAGTTAACTATTTTAGTTGTATTGTTTAAGAAAGCGGAGTTAAGTCTAAACCCGATTGATATAAATTTTAAGACTGTATTAATAGTTAATAGGTGACATAACTCTACTTAGTAGATACATAACTTAAGAGTTACTAATTTTAAAATGATAATATATATTTTTATAATGTTTATAATAATAATTGTGTTTAATATTATGTCATCTTACTGTTTGATACCTATGGGATTTATTAATAAACGATTTGCACATATAAATTTTCGTTTTTATTAAAAAAAATATTTGAAATATTCACAAAGGACCTTTAAGAGTTGGACAATTCCAATGAAAAACGACCCATTTTTATATAGAACGTTTCTTAAATAAAAAGTTTCCGTAAAACAATGTCCATAGTTCACAACAAACCTCCGCTCTTCCGCCATAAAACGTCTTATGTATATATAGAACCCACTATCTCGTCAATTAAAGTAATTAGTAATATGCAATATAGAGCATTTAATTAGGCTAGGTTTTAGACTAACATATAAAAAAAATCTAAATGATATGTCTTATTTGTAAAGAGATAGAGAGGTCAACAACTTCTTCTGTCTGTACTGAAAACTGCCAACTTTGCACATCAGACTTTGTTCTTTGGAACAGTCGTTATCGATCATTCTCACCGCCGGCTTGAGTCTCGAGTCATCGCTCTGAAATGTGTTAAAAAGTGCATCGTAATCATCAGGTTGTACGCTGTTATTATTGATAGCGTACTAGTTGTTAGGGCCTTTACCCAACCATCATTAGTGATTAATATTTGGTGCTATGATGAAGAAAATTATTATCAGGGAAAGAAAAAAATATTCTAGTTAGGAATTTAAATAATTAAGTTATAAAACAAATCTAATGTTACAATTACAAATATGAGTTAAAGCTTTAATATAAGATTCTGGTCTAATGTGACCCCTGGATAAGATATCAATTTTGTTTAATGAACTGTTCATGCTTGGTAACAATTATAATTTGAGTATAAAAATCATTCTTTATAAAAGTTTCAAATTTATTGATAATGGTAATTGAGTGTCATTAAAGACTATAAAAAATGTTGCTACAGAGCAAATATTTTCATTGTGTTAATAAAATAAGTCTGCCCTATAGATAGAAGTCAAATTTTTATAAATCTATTTAAATGTATCTGTTAGAAAATAAATATAAATTTTGAATTCAAACTAGGTGTACACTTTGCTTTTATTTTGCATTTTTATCTGACGTTTCGGCCCCTTTACAGGAACTGTGATCACAGAAGACTGTAAAATAAATGCGAAGTGTATCCGTAATCGGAGTTTCAATTAAAAAAGAATAGTGTTCGCTTAAACTTAAGAAACCATAAATATAAATTTGTTAATTAATAGTAGAAATATCTTCTTAAGGCTTTTATGCCCTCATTGATGTACATATGTAGGGGTTTATTATGTAGTTCCATTATTCCAAAGTATTTTTAGAATAGTAAACAGGTAGCCCTGGTCCGTCTCCAAACTCGATCTCACGCAACAAAACATGTATTTACTCAAAATAAACCATGAAAATGCACTCGACTCTCGCCTTCGCCGACACTCGTTTTCTATCATGATTATCATAATCTCGACTGGAAAAGTACCTAACTACATCAAATAATAGATAAATAATATATTATTGTTCTTATTGAAAAGCCAGAGCGACCTCTAAGCTCCAACAAGGTCACAGAAATAAATAAACGAATTTATCATGTACGGCGGGCATAATACTAGTACTAGTATTACGTAAATAACTTAACCCACACACGCATACAGCCAAGATAAAACTATTTATTACCTTCTTATCACCGTCCCTGGCGTCACTCATTGTGATTTTATGTAATAAATTTATATAATTTTGAATAAATTCAGCGAATACACCGATCACCGAAATGCGGTGTTTGACGTTTCCAAAATGTCAAAAACAGGTGATTGTCAAAATAGATTCGTTCAAAAACGGAGATGATTATTAGCTTAGCTAGAGCCGTACGAACCCTTTTCGGAATAGATAGAATCATTCCAAATATATTTGATTGATATGAGACCAAATGGAATGGGGATACTACCATAACGTTATTGGTATCCAATATCCATTCTAACAAACGTCCACACACAGCAGTACGTACAGTATGTAGACGTATGCGTCCAGAAGAACCGGTGCATATTACTATAGCTTTAAGGGGTGCATTTTTACCAATATTTGAATAATATCGAGTCTCACTCAATACAGCCATATTCCGAGCAGCTCGAGGGATTTTAGAGGGCACAGTGAAGTTCAGAGCAGATAGGAGGCCAGGCACGTCAAACATTCCGTTAACCAATATGAAAAGAAAAGAGAGCAAACATATGTCTACGATCAGATAGGGAAGCCATCGCAAAGTGCTTTAGCCGTTCCTGGTAAGATTGAACTTTTTTCGCAAGATTACTTTAAAATGTGAGATGCCAGAGAAAACGTTTTTGTACACTCTCAATTCGCTTTCTGTAAATATCATGATCCCTTTCATGATACAGAAAGCGAATTGAGATCCAGATTATAATTAATATTAAGGTATACGGCAGCTTTAGTTAGAGGAATGTGGATGGCGCAGCCGAAGTATTGTGTTAGATGTAATGTTACTACGTTTTACGTGTCATCCCAGACCCGAGTCATGTTTGGTAATTCCACTTGAAATACCATTTGACATACCTACCGAAGCCAAGCTCTAGTGTTTTCATACCAACTACCGAGTCATAGAGCAAAGAAGTTTAGTAATATACGTTCTATTCATAAATTGTATTTGAAATCCCAATGTGTTAAAGGTGGATATTAATTCCACCTTATCAAGTATTAATTAGCACGTAAATCCCTTGTACAGGTACTAAGTATGCTACTAACTATCGCCTCTTTAATTTACCCCTATATCAACTGTCTGTGACCCACATTACTATCGGCCCAATAATTTACATTACCAGTGTCAACCTGCGGCTCCGGTAAGTCCTGCATCCTTTTCGGGAAGATAGCGAACAGCACCGCGAACATGAGCACGAGCAGGCTGAGCGACAGCTGCGGCTGCCACCAGGCGGCGCCGCGCGACGCGCCCTGCAGCCAGCCCTGCGCGCCCAGCCCCAGGGACATGCGGATGGAGATCAGGATACCTGCCATACCAGCCATTATGAATACTTCTAGTAAGTTACAAATGTATTAGTCAGTAATTTTATAATAAGCTAAGCGGGACGATTTGGAATACTGAATGTAAGATAGATAAGGTATTTAATATTGGTAGCATAACAGCCAATAGTGTATGCCACGCAAAAAAGCTTTTTCGCCGGTTTGTTAAAGCGTCAAGTCAAGCTTGAATTGTCCAGTCACCTGCTGCATCTGACATTGTATTTTCCATCAAGGCAGTTACCCAAGCCAAATGTGTGTCAATGCATTCGAGTTCAGAAAGTACCTAATTACAATTAATCCAAACAGACATCAACTGATTTTCTCAATTCAACATACCATAGTAATAAGGCCCACTCTTCGGGTCGTGATCGTCGATGTACGTGAGTCCGTGCGCCCACACGGTCACCTTGGCGAGCGTGCACAGCACGGCGGTCGCGGCCAGCGTCGCCGTGCGCCACGCCGAGTGGGAGGACGCCACCGGGAACTCCGACCCGCAAAGATCTAGACAGACGAACGAGGTGAACGGGGTGAGAAGAATAAAGGAGAAAGAAGACAGCCTGAGGTTACTCTGCACTTGTAATGATTCTGTATTTGCCAACAATGGCTAGCTCGGGATTTCCAGGAGTATGCCTCTAGGTTCTCTATAGATAACGGCATGGGAACTGGAAAACTGTAACAATTTTTTTTGGGATAATAAATCTGTTTTACTTTTTTGAGCTTTATCTTTATCTTTTAGAGCTGTTAGTGATTAGTATGCTTTGGAGCCCAGATTAAATCCATAGGCTATCCAATGGTAAGTCAATTCTCATCGAACTCTTATGTAGAGGATGCTTCAAGTTTACCGCTGCAAAGATCTGGAACGACCTCCCACCTCCCTTAGGAGGTAAAATAAGTACAAACTCTTTTAAACGTCTGTTCAAAGCAGCGTTACTAAGAAGACAGATAGCAGCGGTAAACGTGAGACATGCCTATAGCGAGATGTTAAAACTAAAAGATTATTTCACGATTTAACCTTATTATATTTCATTATGATGTTTAGGATAACCAAAACACACTACACAATATACACACACAAACACACACGCACACATAGCGTCAACTTTTCATTTTTATTTTTTCACGTTTTTGTATTATTGTTATTATTTTTTATGTTTGAAGAGTACCTATATTATGTTAATGTTTTTGATCTCAACTTGCTAGCCACAGATGTCCTGTATTTATGACATCTGTGTTGCTAGCCATAATATCTATCTGTCACACGCTTCCGCCCTCCATCTCAGGGCGCAGGCGGCAACTGAAAACCAGCGCCGCGCCGTGCGGGATCCGTTCTGCACAGCAACAGCCACAGAGTACTTTTTTTATATATGAAATAGAGGTATATCTCAGCGATCAAAATGGGAAACGTCAAATGACGCCCTCTGGACGCAGGTTTTGTTACCAATGCCAGCTTACGTAGCGCGCGCACACATACAAGCATACCCACACATGCGTACTCGTATACGTTGCTTACTCCTAATAATTATTTTCAAGGTATTTTTAATCGCTTTTCTACTGGTGAATTACTTAATCAGTAGAAAAGCGAAAAGTAATTCACATTATTATACAATAAAACAATATAATTATTAATTTTCAATATAATTATTTATTTCTTTCTTTTCAAACACTTTTTATTAAGTTTTACAGCCTTAATTTTAAATAAATCAGTGTTGTCATCACACTCTCTCTTATTTATTAAAATATTATTAATATCTTTACAATAATTATAAATAAAAAATCTGCAGGATATTTTTATTAAAAAATCAATTAGGTAATTGTTTGCTGTGTACTGGGCATTTTATAAAAGAAAAATCTACAGCTATAAATATTATTGTTGTTATTAGGTTCCTTAGATAGTTTTGGGCTAAATTTTCTTTTAATATTATATAATTTATATCCTGCAGATTAGAGATACAATTTAAGAGAGAGTCGCTGGGACTGCTGGGATATTTGAGGGCTGATTCCCACCACCACCCCTCGCACACCGCATCGGTTCCAAGGACACTAATCAACAGAGCCCTGAGATTATGTGATCCCGAATACGTGGACGCCGAGCTCTCTCATGTGCGGGGAGTGCTAGAGAGAAACGGTTACAGCTAGAGACACAGTCTACGGATTGCAAATACGTCGTGCCGCACCCGGGAGCCCACAGCAGATAGGGCGCTGATGTACCTGCCTTACATAAGGGGTGTTACTGACAAAATCGGACATATGATGCGGCGGAAATTCAACATCAAGACCATCTTTCGTCCAGCTACACAGTTAGGGCAGCTACTTCGTTCGCCGAAGGATAGGGAACCGTTGGGGGTCCCCGGAGTTTACAAGATACCCTGCGATTGTGGGAAGTGCTATATAGGTGAGACAAAGCGGAATGTGGCTACGAGGCTTACTGAACACATTCGAGCGCTGAAGAATGTTGACATCAACCGTTCAGCGGTGGCGGAACACGCTATAGCTTCGGACACGACTCATTTCATTAGGTTTGACCAGACGAGGATCTTAGCCCGGGAAAAACGGTACGTCACCCGAAAGATTCGCGAGGCCATTGAAATAAGTCGTTGTCCGAACTTTAATCGAGATAGTGGATGGATGCTGCCTGCTGAGCGCTTCACCCACCTCCTGATGAAGGCCACCGTATGTGGCCGAAACGTGTAGAGGAACTCTCGACAGTAGTCTCCGTCGTACGTAAGTTCCCGTTTAAATAAATAATAATGACATTAACGTACGTTTCAATTAATAGTAAAATCAACGGACTTAGGTGGAATATGCACTTTTAGACGATAACAAACAATAACAAACAATACAGACACGAAGCGCAATCGCAAACCGGCGGCCAAGTTTTGTTATAAAATATAATTTAAATAATTTCCGTTTAAAAAAGTACTCCGTGGTTTTGACTGTTTGGTTTGACATTCATTCAGTGTTGCCAACTTGGATTTCAAAAAATCAGTAGACCAGGTTTCGAAAATGCGTAGAATTAGCAAAACTTGTTTATGAAAAGTTAGTAGATCTACGTACTTTTTTTTATAATAAAATGTAATGAAGAGCTAAGTGTAGGCAAAACTTAATAAAACGAATGTTTTGGAATATAATTTATTATCCGACTCCTTAACGGGTAACATTCCGCCTCGTAACCGATGAGCGGAATCGTTAGCATTTTTCACGCCATCTTGTGTAACTAACTGAAAAACTTAACCACAAATTGTTAATACTGCCATCTGTTTGGGGGTTTCCTAAAGATAACATAAATATAATGTAACTAAATTAAACTGTCAGTTTGATGTATAAGTCGGCAATACATTTGGTGTTCAACTTTATTTTGGATATTTATAGGAGAATGATTACCAGTTTGCTACTTCTAAGATTGTCAAGCCTGGCAACAGCTGAGTTGCAGCCTTTTGCCAAGTTCCTTGGATTTGAATTCTCTGTGTATTTATTTTATGTGGAATTCTCTGTGGATTTTTTTTATTCTCTGTGTATATTTCAATTTTTAATTTTTGGCAATAAATGTATTTTATTCTTTATTCTTATTCTTCTTATTCTTATGTAAGTAATAAAAAGGGGAAATTAAACCTTGAATAATTATTACGCCGTTTACAAAGCAGGCCCAATTCTATACCTTCATCCTGTAGACTATGTTCGGAGAAGGGGAAGGCCAGCACGACGAGCCCCACGGCCGCCGACCCCGCGAGCGCCGCGCTCAGCGACGCGGGCCGCCGCCCTCCGCCCCACCACGCCACCGCGGCACCCAGCAGGAACTCCACACCACCCGCTGCTATGATCACCCAGTCTGAAATGGTGCATCACATGATTATGTCTAAAACAAGGAAGGGACTACATACAACATTTGTAAGAGGGACATCAAAAGGGAGGGAGTACCGTCCTACCTACCACTCAATGGAGAGTAGAACATGTGTGAATTCAGAATTGTATTAAACTTACATTTGCTTGTTTATCGGAGCATAACTAGTGATGGAATTACCTTCAGTCAAGGAGGGCACGTAGCTGGCGGCGTCGCGCCGAAGCAACAGCAGCGCGTTGGTCTCCAGCATGATGACCACCAGGAAGGCGCCCTGCAGGAACAGGTCGAAGGTCCGCAACACGAGCACGTAGCGCCGCAGACCATACCACACCTTCGAGAACACTGCATGCAATAAGTAATAACTACGTTTTCGGATTCACTTCGTTTTTTTTTTACATTTTTATCTGACCCCATTTTTGTTTTGGCCCCATGTAACAGAGGACTGTGACCACGGGTAATGTAAAGGTGCCGAAACGCCAGATAAAAATGTAATGTAATTCAAAACGAGTAGCGTTCGTTTAAACTTAAGAAACCAGTAAGTTGGTACAGGTTAGTGGGCATCCCACTGGACCGCCTCAAGGCGACCGACATGGTCTTAGGATTGAAGCGGATAAAGTTACTCCAGTCGAAAAGTTGTAATATTAATTGGTAATCGAAGGATTTAATTTAGATTACAATGCAATAAGTGTAGCGTACCTAGCGTACATAATAAATATGTAGTAGGTAATCAACCTTGCCATGAATCACCTGGTCAATAATAAGCTGTAATTTTAATTACTGGTTCAATTACCTGTGATTAGGAATATGTAGTATCAATGTATCCAACCGCTTTACTTATGGTTGTTATCTTATTAATTATAATCAGGGGTAATCCCTAATTGATTTTGTTTTCACTTAAGACTCGGCTTTAACAAATGGCGGCTCGGTGGCAAACAGTAAGGGTTGGGATGGGCGTCTCGAATCATACGGACCTGACAATATAGGTAACTAACGTCAAATCCAGGGTAATAAACAACGTCAAATTTAGGGTTTTAAACACCATAATGACTGGACTTAAAAAGCTAAATATTTTAAGTTTGTTTGTCGTACAGGTTGGATGTACTCAGCGCAGGTTCGAGAAATACTCAGATGGAAGATAGGAGATACTGATTGATTGATTGTGAACCACATGCCACATGGACACTTTATTCGATAACAAGTAGTAGTTTTATTTTAATTACTCATTTATATCTGTGATTATTGTGTTCAGTGTTTACTCGCCACTTCATATTGTTACCACGAGGGTGGCAATAGGAAGGGGGCGGTGGGGGTGATTTAAGAATTATAATTCGGGCCTGAGATTATAGGTAACGTAAAGTGGTTGTGTAGTAACTATTTATTAATTGGTGACAGTTCCTTCAACGGGCTTTTTAAAATTGTCCGAGCCTACCCTCATCAGGGTCATGCTGCCCTGGATCCTGGATGCGCCTAATATTAATTTCGATAACATGGTTGGTTACTCAGTACTCACCTTACTTAATCGATGTTATTAGTAAATAAACAATGTAAAACTTTACTTACAAGTATCTCCTTTTAACTGCATGTTACACTACCACTTAAGAAAACTTCAAATTGTCCTCCCAGTCCGTAATCATAACATAGTCATGCTTATTTGTTTACTTTCATCACAGAACTATGAATGTTATTGAGATAACCATTTCCTAGTGATGACAATTATAAAGTTAATTTAAGTAACAGTTAAATACCAATTAGGTTGGTATTAGTTAATTACATAAACAATATAGTGTTGTGTGTTCGTCGCAACAATGCGGACACTTCTGATGGAACTATCTGAGAGAACTAATGTCTCATTTCAGATAATATGTGACTGAACTGCGCGAAACGATAACTGTTATCATTATCAGTGATAAGTCTTCCGCGTTATCTAGCTAGCGGAGCCGCGCGGGTGTACGTGCTGCGGGATTCAACTTATGGGTTAAAGTATATTGCAGTAACTTATGCTACAAGATTTTTTATTTCAATACTATGTGACTGTCAAAATAGGTTGTGTTGGTGCAGGAATTTGAGTCCAGAGATATTGAAATAGTAGATAGGTATAATGCATAGCGCGCGGCGTGATATAAAAAATACCTAATTCTATTCAATTCTGTTATTTTATACAATCTAATCATCCCCCACTAATATTAGAAATGCTTAGTTAGTGAGGATGGATGTATGAATGGATGTATGTTTGTTACTTTTTCATGCAAAAACGATTGAACGGATTTGAATGAAACTTTAGAGTAATATAGGATACACATCAGAATAACATATTGGATACATTCTATCCCGTAATTACCGCGGGAACGGGTAAGACGCGGGTGCAACCGCAGGGCGCAGGTACTCATTGATAATCTCTAAAAGTAGGCCTTAACCCTAACTCTATTTGTGTAACAAAAAATATGTAGAGTTCCACTTGCATTATGTATATTTATGTTGTGAATGTGGGGAAGAATAAGTAAAACAAAATAACGGTACTAAAATATTATTTATTAAAAATGTCATGAGTTGCTACAGTTAACACAACTAAATATAGTCTAAACGTACTTTCAGATAGTACAAATAATAAGTCATTGTAAGGCACCTATAGATAGGTCTATTTCCAAAGGACCTCTACGAGTTGCGAGCTCTCGGAAGCTGCCAAATGAGCGAACAAGATTAGTATAAATAAATAAATAATACTTTATTTTAATACTAGTTAAGTGGAGAGGTAATCGGAATGTTCTGAAAAGCATCCGACTGACGCAGAGGTACAGAAGCTCATCAGCAACTATAGAAGCACTATAGGGAGGGTCCTCTTTCAATACCGATGATGATGTCACTTGTCAATGAATCGACGGCGGCCATATTGATCACATGTTTGGCGCATTATTGTAAACTCTTGCGACCTCTAGGAGCATGCTTGTGAATAATAATATGCCTAACACATAGTACACCGACCTATGTGTTAGGCAAATTAGTTACATAATCAGATAATCCTGATGAACTGGTCTTGTACTTAAGCTTAATCATAATCAAAAATATTTAATGAGATAATGTAGATTATAAATTTTAAATAAATAGTATTCATATTTCAATGAATTAAGTACTTCATTAGGTAACGTAAATATTTTGCTGTAAAACAACAAGTCAATAAATTAAGGATGCAGAAGGCTCCCATATCACATAGTTAAATATTAAATTATGATGAGAGTTCCCACTGGGATGAGTAATGTCCCACAGCTGGGCAAAGGCCTCTCATCTCAAAGTAAATGAGTACACTGAGGAAATTAGCCGTAATTCCACTGGGACTATAAACATTTCAGGGTGTTCGAATGTCCATGTCCTACTCCTGAGGGTCTCCCGTGATCTTCTCCACGATCCAGGGCACGAAGTGGGTCACGCGCGTGTACACGCCCGGGAAGCCCGCCTCCGCGCACTTCTTGCCGAACGACACCACGCCTATCTGGTAGAGGTACGTCTTCAGGGTCTCGGAGTTCCACTGGAAACAAAACCAACCATCAGTTCACTGACCATCAAACTCATTTTTATGTTATACTAGCAGCGTCCCGCGGTTTTACCCGCGTTATGCCCGTACCCGTGGGAATTTCGGGAATTTTTATACATATAAACCTTCCTCTTGTCTCACTTTATCTATTTTAAAAAACAGCGGCGAAATCCGTGCAATAGTATTTGAGTTTATCGCGAACAGACAGACAGACAGACAGACGCGGCCTGGGACTTGATTTTATAATATTTTATGTATTGATAGTGATAGTGAAGAAGATGCTCCTATGAGAAATCATGTAGCAATCTCCGTATAGTGTATTGTCGCATGATTAACACAGGCGCTATATGGACTCGGTAGGTAACTGAATGGTATGTGTAGTGTTGTAGTTAAATGTAGTGCACTCACGATGGGCTGCATGAGCGGGCCGCCGCTGTCGCCCTGGCAGGCGTCCTTGCCGCCCTTCTCGAAGCCGGCGCAGAGCACGCGCTCGTCGATCTTCTGCGCCTTGTACTGGCGGTACGCGTTCGCGCAGTACTCGTTGCTCACCACCGGCAGCTGCAGCACCTGCAGGTGCGTGGCGGACGGGCCTCCTGCAACACGATACGACACAACGCGTCAGTCGCGCGCGACACGACACTATACGACACGACATGACACAACCCGATGCGTGCGCTACTCACTGTACTCCGTGTGGCCCCAGCCCGCGATCAGCGGGTTGTAGTCCTCGAAGGAGCGCGCGCGCAGCTCCGCGCCCACCGGCAGGCAGATGGGCCGCACCAGGGCTGAAACAGTCAACACGCCCGTGAGCGACTCGTCGCACGTCACACGTCACACGTCGCCCGTCGCACGTCACGTCACGTCACGCACCGGTGAAGGCGACGTCCTGCGCCAGCACGAGCAGCGCCACGTCGCTGGTGAAGCTCTTGGGGCTGTACTGCTCGTGCATCAGCTGGCTCTGGATGAGCACGTCCTGCGGCGCCGCGCCCTCGTCCTCGCGGGCCAGGTCCAGCTCGCCCAGCCGCACCAGGTACCTGCACGGCACGCACACACCATTATAACAAGATATAAAAAATACACTTACATATATCTACGACCACGGTACAGTGGGTATGTGACTTTAAACGTAGACTATTTTCCTTATGAGTCAGTCAAGTATATCGAATATTCGAGACTAACTTTGGCTTCATGAAACCTACGAAATGCCTTTTAACGTGTAGTATCTATTGTACTTTCAGTTTTGTCAGTTGATCTACTTATACCTTAATCAAATCATTATGGACTAAAAATACGACCATCATCTTATTAATGAAGGCCAGCTAAGTATGCTGTACGATTCCATTGCAACTGGCCGTAGATTATAGTCTATGTTTGAGGATTAACCTTTAAATGAATTAATATTATTATTGTTAATCGCAGGTCGTAAAAGTATCTTTTTAATCTGTCTTAACAATAGACATTACTTTTTATAATACCTATATTTTTTCTGCACCTATTAAGTGTTTCCAAAGTATAAAGAACCTAATCTAAACTGTAGGTATAATAAGCAATATAATATTATGCTGTTTTTCTAATTTGATTTAATTGGGAATTAAATACTTCTCAATTGGTTTTTATTTAGTTTTCGATACCTTTGTAAGTAAGGATCAAGTGTCGACTTTTCCTCGTTAATTTATTTTATTAACTAACTAGTGACCTGCGGCAGTTATTAGCCAGTGAACTCACGATATAAACAGCTACCTACCATGTGTTTACTGGCTACTCGAAGCAGGTACATAACCTGTGCCTAAGTACAACTACGCAAGTGCAAGCAAGGTGCTAATTGCGTTTACAATGTCAATTACTGCGCTGGGTAAATAACATCGAGTCGCTGTCATAAATAACGAGAAGAGCAAACCGGTTGTGGAAGTACATGGAATATAAACATTAACCACGTCTAGCGTTTGCATTCGTTATGTATTTTAATAATTGAAATAGACACAATTGCAAACAATTGCGTTTTTCATAAAATATGTTTCACTCGAACGACTGTAGAACTTTGAATATAAAAACAGTTTTCAGTAGGTATTTGTTTAGTATTACAGACACAAAAAATATTAAAATGTTTAAAAGCCCTCCTCGTATAAACGGCTGAACCGATTTTTACCAAACATAGCTAAGAATCACCGCAAGGAACCTGACTTTCAAATGTATGTTTTCTCACACGCACTGCTATGTTTCGGAAACAGGAGACTGTCAAACTTTTGTCTTTTGGCTCAGGCGCATACGGCGCAGCACCTACTTCAGGCATGCCCAGGGGCAGCTGGGCCGCAAACCGAGCACAAGATGGTCGGTGAAGAGAGGTCATGGGAAGCAGTCTTCTCTTTTGCTGAAGAAGCAATGCTGGCAAGAGAGACTGCGGAGCGGGCCAGGGAGACGGATCCCCTCTCTCACCCGCTCCGCCGAGAGCGGAGGAGGCAGCAACGTCGAGTTTTGACTCGGCTGCAACCACCGCCTGGACTTCGGGAGCCGGATGTGGGAATTCCAGCTCCTCTCTCACACTAAAGGACTTTCATCACGTCCCTTTTTGGGAGCGGAGTCCCACGGAGGCGAGCGGTGCGCTAGGTGTCCTGAGCGTGCCGCTCGGCAGACGCGATGAGGGGTGATGAGACGCTTTGCCTCTCCCTTCCCCTCCGAGGCGTGCTCGCCCACGCGAGCTGGTGGCGTGGCTGAAGAAGCGGACATCTTGGTATGCCGAAAGGTAGCCCCGCGACTTCAGCCTAGGCCATAAGACGGAACACGGATGGGGTTTAGTGGGTATTACCCGACACGTTTTGTGCCGGGGTTGAGTCCCACATACCCCGGTTGTTTCCCCAAACAACCGGGGATGCGTAAATGCATTCCCCATCCATAAAAAAAAGGCGCACGGATTCTCGGTTAACTGTAAGTAACTAATTGTCAAGAATGCAAGATACTGTTCCATTGACTCTTAAGTGGGTTTTCTAATTATATAATTAATTACATAGTATTGCATTATTTACGTCAAGGAAAAAAGCTCCAATAATTGGCCGCAGTTTAAATTGAACGTGACATACGAGTATGTACGATCGTTACAAATTATTTATAGCAATTTACTCTTGATTTATGATGGATATTATAATAATGGCGTCGCGTCGTTATAGTTGTTATTTTTTAACATAATACCTAAACGTGTATAGCGAGATAATTATTAATGAGTTGATGCAGCAAAAACGGTGACGGAAGTAAGTGGATGGAGTAAATACCCAAGCACATAACAGTGCGTTTATAACGATTCAACTTGTGGCTGTAATATACAGCTGCTGTTTCTCATCTCTAGATCTCATTCATTATTTACCCCATTTTTTAAGAGCGGTTTCTGTTCCACTGCCAGGCAATTGCTGGGCCTACCTTACTTCTAGGTTTCTCTGTGGAGAGCATTTCACATCAATGCCCAACTCGTTGCGCCACCTGTGGTAGACCGCAGGCGTAACCCGTCAGACCCAACTAATCCTATAGTAGTATAATTAAAAGAAGTGTAACCCCAAGCTACGTTGGTTGTGTGTGACTCACAGCTCCTTCTCGTGGTTGTAGATGCAGTGCGCGGCGGTGAGCACGTGGCGCGCGGAGACCAGCGAGCCGCCGCACTGCCAGTTCACGTCGTCGCCGCGCTTGTAACCCAGCAGCGCCATCCACGGGAACGCGCCTGGGTAACAACACATTCTGAAGACATTCGATATGATTTGGTAGTAGTGAACTCTGCTCGAACTCAAGGTAAGGTCAGTCACCTAACTCAGTGACGGCATGTTACCCGGTTTGATTAAGGGCATCATTTAACAATGTAAAGTCTCTTCAGATAAACTTCTTCGCAATCAAGTCTGTAGTTGGCTCTAAAGTACCCCAAACTTCATACCAAGTTTAGCAGGAATTCCTCCAACGACTCTGCTTAGCGTAGTGTTACTGAAGCCGCACACGGGAGGCTCCGGGAGCGGCACGAACACGTTCGCAGACTTGACTCCGGCGGAGGCGGCGGTGGTCGCGCGTGCGGGAGTCGTGGTCGGGCGGGCGGCGGTGGTGGCCGGGCGAGGAGTGGTCGTGGTGGGCGGGCGGCGGGTGGTCGTGGTCTGAGGGGGGATGGTGGGCAGGCCCGGCAGCGGGCAGCATACCTGGACATATCAGGATTGTGATTAGTTGATGGTGGAAACGCGAAACAACTCGATGTACTTTCGTTTCGAGGGTGTCTAGAAACCCAAGGACAAGTTCCTGGTCCCACCTTGGGGCGACTGCCATCGAAGCCGCAGTGCGCCTGGCGCAGCATGCGCACGGCCGAAGGGTTGGTCTGCGCCTCCTGCAGCAGCCGCAGGAACGGCTCACAGGAGTAGATGTTGATGCAGTTGCCGATCTCGTTGGTAATCGTCTGGCAAGGGTCCTCTGTGGAAAATAGCGCGCCATGAAAATCGGAAAATATCCTGATGCTCGACCCCATTATACCTCAGAAAAAACGAGTTCGAACTTGCACGTTAGCGAGATCTTTTGGTCTGTGGGGAGAAGCCGCGGGGAATAAACCATTATTAGATAATATTATACTTAATGTTACTGGTTTTCGATAAACTTTTATTGAGCCAGAACTGCTATTAATATTGTGTAATAAAGACAGCCAGTAGTTTTTTCTGATATCTTTAAGCACCCATTGTGTGGTGGCGCGCGGCGGTGGCTGTACCGGCGACCTTCAGCGCGTGCGCACCTCGCACCGTATTATTGAGGAAACAAACATGAAAATCAAAAAACCTACATTACGATTATTTTAAAAACTATTTTTGTCTATAAATTTACGTTTTGAAAATCTTCTGTATGGTGTGTGTGGAACTATGAAGTCTATATGTCTCAGGACAGTCGTCCTAAACATAAGACATTAAGTAAGAATTGTGGTAAAATAAAACCAATGTTTTAAGTTAAAATCAAGTTTTCGTAAATGTGATACTCTGGTTTTGAGATGCACCTTGAATAATGAATTCAAGTTACACCTAAAGGTCAAGAGCGGCGCCGTGTGTTTTTTGTTTCGTCGCACTTAGTATGTGGCACCATATGATATTACTTCAAGTACAGTACGTTACAGACATCATCTACTCGTATATCTATACTACTTACGGAAAACATAGTTCATGGTTGAAGTAGTTCCTGGTCGCGGTGTGGGGATAAAAAGGATATTGAGATCACTTAAGAGATACTTACGGAACACAGGGTTGGAGTCATAGT
This sequence comes from Cyclophora albipunctata, assembly GCA_963082685.1. NCBI lineage: Eukaryota > Metazoa > Arthropoda > Insecta > Lepidoptera > Geometridae > Cyclophora > Cyclophora albipunctata. Next base: position 9,302,780 of record OY720131.1, on the reverse strand, counting down.
TGAAGTTGTTCCTGGATTCTGTGTCGGGTACAGCGGCCGGGTTGTCTGGTTGAAACAGTGCCGGTGGGGCCGGTGTGTCCCCTCCGAATAGTACGGGGGCCTCGGTCTGCAGCGCGGAGTCCTGGGCTGGCTGTTCTGGTTGGAAGTTCACCGCGTCATAGGGCGCGTCGGATGCCTCGTTCTGCGGGAACTCCGTGGGGAACGCGACGGGTGGGTAAGTATTCCCCCCGCTGGGGCCCTGCCCCCCCTGGTCTTGGTACTGGGTTCCTGCGGGGCGGTCGTACTGGTTGGTGACGGGCCGCTGCTGGTTGGGCCGCAGGAACCCGTTGATCGTGTTCCCGATGTTCGGGATGATGTTGGTGGCGAACTGCAGCGGGGATCGCCGCCCTGAGTCTTGGGAGAAGAATCCTGGAAGAAAGATTATTTTTGAGCAATGTTATGAGATTAGTTCGCAGAAGGCGCAAGTACCGTTAAGCTTTGCTAAATATGAACAGTCCGGCGTCAAAACAGGGCAATACATATTATGGCTATGTATTTCCAAAATGGAAACTTTACTAGACAAGACGCCTATCCTATCCCCAGCTTACACATAGGACCGCTGACTAATAACCTAGGATCACTCCCCAAATATTTGAGGATATAATATGGACATGTGGACTGTGGACTTCACCCGTCTCCTCACAAAAGATCACCTGAATAAAACAGTTAGGTTGAACAATAAGTTGACATCACTCTCTTGTTACAATTAGTAACACATGTCCGGCGGTACTTAATAGAATTATTTGTTAGTATTTGATGTTTCTATTCACAAGAGGAAGATCCGGTAACTAATGTCCTAAAACATTAAATTCCTTTTTTACCTACTTTATTAGCCAGTACTAGTAGTAGTACAGTAGTGTACTCAGTTACGTACTTTAAATATGTAACTAAGTTAAGTACTAGTGTAATTTGACACTATAACGGCAATTCGTTACGCGTAGGGTTTGATGGGAAACTACGTCGCTGTAGCGCGCATCGGTTATGAAACTTATGGATGAAGTATATTACATTAAAGGCTCTACAGCTCTTTGGATTTCATGAGTTACAGTTTAATAAACTCCATAAAATCCTCCACTGTTATAATTACAAATATAATTTGACTCGACAACATTTTAATTGCCGAATAAGGATGCTTGAACAAGGAACCGAGCCGTAAGGTCGTTTGTAAAACGAAATTAATATACATGTATCACGAACCCGTTCGAGTCGCACTTCATAGTTATGCTAATGGCACCGAATCACATGTAGGTACTCGTAGGTAACTACTGTGACTATATTTTGCGAATTATTATTTTATGCTGAAAGCGACCCTCCCTCGCTTCGCTTCGGTTAACCGAGATGCGTTATGTTTCCGTAAGAATTTCGTGTTAGGAGTGATAAGAGTATATGTATAAGCCTTCCTCTTAAATTATCCTGTCTTTTGGTGTAAACTGCATGAAATCCGGTTCAGTCTTTATTGAGATTAGCGCAAATATCCTACAGGATGGTAGACTTCATTTTAGACTATGTAAACACAACATTTAAAATAAAAAATAATAAAAATAAATTATTAACAAATGAAAATAATATGATCCTCTGTGCTTTACCTAACTGTTGTTCTGACCTCCACAGTTTGTCGAACTTGTCCAAATGAACCGCGTATCAAATAATAAATAATGACCACTCGTAGCAGGCTCACACGGACTGCGGTAAAGGTAATTCCCACAGCAAAGGCAAGAGTTACATCCCTTCCACGATAGTAAGAGTGTAAATAGGAAATACGTCACAGGTAGTTTGTACAGCCGATAGAAAGACTTTATGATAATTCTGTTTCTCTTCTACTATTGTATTCTAGGAAGGTTCTTGTTTTATACTCTCTTTTCGCTTTATGAAAACTTATTTAACTAGGGCAGGGCAGACTCCTACCCCGCGCTAACCTAAGGCTTAATTGCCACATACGACTATACCTAAAGCATGCAAATAATTATATATTTGCAACTTAAATTTAGTCAAGTTTAAAACAAAGTTAAACAAATTCAAGTTTTTAAACAATTCAAGTTTTTAAAAATCTGTTGATTAACTTTCAATTTAAAACGCACACTTAAATCCTTGTTAATCGTTAAAAAAGATTAGATGAAACAAAATAAATATTTTTATTACCATACAAGGAGTTGCCTATAATTAAGATTCGCCGATTTGGGCATATTTTTATAGTTAATGAAGTAACTAGTTTCAATCTTTTTTTGTGAGTTCTCGATCCTGTTATTAAACAATTATATCTGAGGGTCCGACGTCAGCCAAAAAGTTCCTCAATAAGTTTCTAGAATACTTCTCCAAGGAAACGCAAATATTAAAAAAAACTCACTTATTGTCTGATTAAATTTAGCTTTTTCTATATATACGCATTAAACGAAGGTTACTCAATCTTAAGCACTTTCTTACAATGCTTTTTTCGCCTCATCCACGAATGAAAATATTGGGTTTATTAGTTTTAATTAAAAGTAAGGATGCATTGGAGATAAGTTCAATAAGTTAACTTAGATTTATACTTATTGGTTAATGATTCTGAAGCTTTATTATCTCTACGATCAAATATAAACGATATCAAACAGAAACTCACCGAACTGACAATTAACAACACCGACACTCACAACCAAACACAAAAACAAACGCTCTTTCGCCATTTCGATAATAAATAAAATATCCTGTATCTTATGCACTCGATAGTAAACCAGTTGAATGTTTCAGAACTGGTTGAGTTATATTTAGTTTATTTGGAGGTGTCACAAGTGTATGTGTCGCGTGTGATCGCGGCGCGCGGCGGCTCACTAGTCCGCCCCGCTGACCGCTCCGAACCTTATATTATTCTTCACGCGAGCTGCCTCCGAGGTGATCGAGTCACCGCGTCATCTGTACAGATCTTTTGGTAATCAACCGGCTCTTTAGATGTTATGAGTCTTATGGAGGTTTTGTATGATTAATGATGCTTTTTATTATCATTTGTTGTAATTACTAAAGTATTGTTATTGAGGCTGTATAGCGGTTTTTACATATTAATAATAAGGAAAGTCCTGTATCCGCATGTGGTTGGTAACTATAGTTACTTTGGAATTGAGAACAACTGACGACTTTTGGTTATCGGGAGTGAGTTCCAAATGTGTGAAGGGTTAATCAGTTTCAATATTTTGTAATACAATGCTCACCACTCTTTATGTCCGAGCTGGAGTTCCTCCCCTTCTTGTTGGAGGAGCCGATCTTGGTGTTCTTGACGACCACCTTGTAGGTGTTGTAGGCCTGCGAGTGCGCGGCGGCGTAGCCCGCGCTCACGTGCGCCGCGTGCCGCGTCGTAGATGTGGCCGCGCGGCGGGGAGTACGAGTAATACGCGGGCCCAGGAGCGTACAGGAGCGTAGGGCTCCCGGACGAGTGGCCGTAGTACTGGGAGCACGGCCGCGTGCCGTACTTCTTGGAGGAGCAGAGCAGCGCGCCGCCGCCGCCGTGCGCTGCGTGCCCGTACGAGTACTGCGGCCCGGGCGAGTACTGCGGCCCGAGCGAGTACTGCGGCCCGAGCGAGTACTGCGGCCCGGGCGCGTGCTCGTGTCCGTAGCCGTACCCGTGCCCGTACCCGTGCCCGGAGTGCGGCGGCCCGTGTGCGTAGAAGGAGCTGAAGATGGCGCCGAGTGCCTCGTAGTAGTCGGGCGAGTGCGTGGGCGGCGGCGGCTTGTACACGAAGGGCGTCTCGAGGCACTTGCCCTGCCGCTGCGCCAGGATCAGCAGCACCGGGAAGCTCTGTATCACGCTGCACACGGCGCTCTCGCGCATCGTCATCGCGACTGAGTCAATATAATTTTTCAAACTTAAAATGTAGGTATCTGGGATGGAAATGTTTTAGGCTATTTCCTATGTTGAAACCTTAATTCGAGTTGTGCAAACTGAAATTTGTTTGGATCTGATCTCGATGATATCTTTGGGTGAATTAAATATATGGTGCAATAAATACCTTTTGTTATCCGAAAAACATTACTGCCAATTTTTCTAAAACCTACCACTTCAATATAAATACAAACAAAGTGAAATCCCCGCGGGTCATTACCGACAGATCCCCGTCTGCGCCCGGTGACGCGGCTCATTATCGCGGACGCATTTGTAATGTAAACAAAATACATTAATTTAGGTTACACTCATATTGAATACATGAAGTACTTATCTATCTATAGAGATGCTCAGTTTGACGGACAAGCTCGCTCTCGATACACAAAATAAAAGGATAAATAATAAAAGACACTATCGTTTCCACCTCGTATAATCAGTAAAACGAAATATTTAAATAAAGTGAAGTGAAATAAAGCTCTCCGGCCCAGGCTAGGGCAAAGGCCTCAGTTTAAAATAAGTAAAACTGTGCAGTGAGCGGCCTGTTTACTTTCCGATTAATCAATTATTTTATTGTTTTTTAATACAAATGGCAAAGGTGTCGTGTTTATTTTTGTGTCTGATCCTGAGCTGCAGTTCTGTTAATTGTAGATTTAGTAAGTCTCTGTTAATTAGGTGTTATTTTACATAAGTCTGGGTTATTTAAGTTAATGTAACTATATAATATCAAGACATACTCGAGTCTTACGTTATCCTGGTCAAGTTTCTACCTTTTTTAAAACCACTAACAAATAGTTCTCTATTTGTTAGTGGTTTTAAAATAAACACAGTCCTAATAAACACAGATACTCCCCTAAGCACTCTCCTGCCACGAAAACTATCAAGTTTTAGTCCGAGGCAGCAAAACAAAACCAATTAAGATACATTAATCTCAAAAGATGAGAGGTCTTTGCCCTGCATTGAAACATACATTCTTACATGTACTAAACACACACACCGTCTATTGTGAAAGTTACAGTGGATATGATTGAATTCCAAACTAATTGATTAAGGATATTATTCTAACTTTCTGGGGAAAAGTTTGCTTGTTTATAGGAGTTTTTCTACGGAAATTCCATCTGATTTGCAAGGTAGGTCATAGACAACATATATCCCAAAATTCCTTTCGGACGACCACAACGCCAGAAAAATTGCGATGCGTTGTTAGTATATGACATTTAAATGTATATCTGTTATGATGCTGTGTTTGATTGCAAACATGATATAACTTAATACTTAGGTTATAATAACGTAGTATTTAGTTGGCACAGTCGTAAGGTCGGTCGGTATCTTGTGTTCGGATGATATGCACCGAGGACAGCTACTCGAGGGTGGCCGTCACCAGCTCCCGGGCCTTCCACCAATTTCTGATGATTTATTATTTTTTCATCAAGCTTGATAAACAGAAAGTATATCCAATTTAATCCTGATTTCCCGACGCAAGTGTCATTAATTCGATGCGTATCGCGTATTTTTGTAAAGATATGCATAGACAGGCATTCAACTTCAGAATTTTATATGTCGTATCGTTGATGCTGCGTGTCGACGCTTGCAGTTAACCCGAGATTATTTTTATTGACCTCACTTTAATATCACATGGGTATTCACTGGCTATTTTGTTAAATTACTCGTTGAAACTTCCTGATTATCATCTAGTATTAGCATCTGAGTTACAACTTTAACAATATTTAGAGGATTTCCTAACTCAAAATGTTATCCTTTAAAATAATCCTTGTTTCAGCTTTCTTCTCCCAAGACTCGGATACACAGTCTCCGCTGCAATTGGTTACGAATATAATCCCGAACATCGGGGTCACGCTCAGTGGGTTGCTGCGCCCGAGCCAGCAGCGGCCCGTCACCAACCAGTACGAGCAACCCGCCGGGGGGGTTCAGTACCAGGGTCAGGGAGACCGGGGCCCCAGCGGCGGCCACACATACCTCGGGTTTCCCACCGAGTTCCCTCAGACCACTGAGTATGTGACCCAATCAGTACGTGATGAGCCTCATGACGAAGTGGACTTCGAGCAGGATGACCGCGGGGCCGGCTCCACCGCAGGGGCCTCGGTGACTCCGCCACAGTCTGAGGCTCCGGACGTGTCTACATCGAGCTCAACTGCGGCTCCAATTGTTTTTACACCAGAAACCGAGTCCAGGAATAATTTTGTCTCTGATACTAATAGTACGTACCAGCTAAGCATTAGAGTACCCTTCCATCGGAGATGTTCTATGCTACGTTGCTATGGTAGTCGTGACTCAAGAACGTCACTACACCGCTTCTCTACTATCGATACATTGCATAGCTTGAACAGCACATCTTGCTTCAGATCACATTCAACTTACTCCACTACACAGTTAAATATTTTTTTCGTAGCACACCTGCATTTCGTAGCTCTGGTGGAAAGGCACCCTAAGGTTACTTGTGTAACGAATCTTTTTTGCCTTGTCTTACAAACATTAATGCTATTTGTTTGTTCCAGTTCAAGTTTGCCGGATGATTAACGACGAGCCTGGTACCTGCGTGAACATCCTCGCGTGCTCTCCGTTCCTGCGCGTGCTGCAGGAGTCGCAGACCAACCCCGCAGCCGTGCGCATGCTGCGCCAGGCGCACTGCGGCTTCGACGGCAGTCGCCCCAAGGTGGGATCAGAGACTTGTCTAAACACCCTCATAACGAAAGAGCATCAACATTTCCGCGTTAACAAATGCCATTAGTCGAAATCTTGCTTCGGATCTTTACGACCCACTATTTTAACCCATTGTATAATGTCCAGGTGTGCTGTCCGCTGCCGAACATGCTCCCTACATCACAGAACTCAACAACTAAAGAGACCAAGGAGATCCCCCTATCCTCCGCGACCACCGCGAGCCCCGCGACCCCCTCGAACGACAACGTGTTCGTGTCGCTGCCGGAGCCCCCCGTGTGCGGCGTCAGTCACGCCGAGCTGGGCAGGATCGTTGATGGTGTGCCCGCTAACCTTGGTGAGGATGTTAGGTTTGATGGTTGTGATAAAATACTCGTGGTCGTAAAGAGATTGTTTGGAGGATTAATATTTTTATTGTTACGTGTAGACTCATTCAAATTATGAGAGACTAAAGCTTGATAAAGCTTTTACAATAAAGACATCCTCTATTTCCAGGCGCGTTCCCGTGGATGGCGCTGCTGGGCTACAAGCGCGGCGACGACGTGAACTGGCAGTGCGGCGGCTCGCTGGTCTCCGCGCGCCACGTGCTCACCGCCGCGCACTGCATCTACAACCACGAGAACGACTTGTCAGTATCTCACCTACGAAATTATCAAAATCACACACATCTATAGTTTAACCATGCGTGGGTTAATGGGCCCCGTTGATGAAGCAAGTGAGTTTTGTGTGTGCGTGCAGGTACCTGGTGCGGCTGGGCGAGCTGGACCTGGCGCGCGAGGACGAGGGCGCGGCGCCGCAGGACGTGCTCATCCAGAGCCAGCTGATGCACGAGCAGTACAGCCCCAAGAGCTTCACCAGCGACGTGGCGCTGCTCGTGCTGGCGCAGGACGTCGCCTTCACCGGTGCGTGACGTGACGTGACGTGCGACGGGCGACGTGTGACGTGTGACGTGCGACGAGTCGCTCACGGGCGTGTTGACTGTTTCAGCCCTGGTGCGGCCCATCTGCCTGCCGGTGGGCGCGGAGCTGCGCGCGCGCTCCTTCGAGGACTACAACCCGCTGATCGCGGGCTGGGGCCACACGGAGTACAGTGAGTAGCGCACGCATCGGGTTGTGTGGTGTCGTGTCGTGTCGAGTGCGACTGACGCGTCGTGTCGTGTCGTGTTGCAGGAGGCCCGTCCGCCACGCACCTGCAGGTGCTGCAGCTGCCGGTGGTGAGCAACGAGTACTGCGCGAACGCATACCGCCAGTACAAGGCGCAGAAGATCGACGAGCGCGTGCTCTGCGCCGGCTTCGAGAAGGGCGGCAAGGACGCCTGCCAGGGCGACAGCGGCGGCCCGCTCATGCAGCCCATCGTGAGTGCACCGAGTACTCTCTTTAATAATGTAAAGTAAATAATCATATTACGAGATATGTTCACGCCCATCGTCTGTTGCAGTGGAACTCGGCGACGTTCAAGACGTACCTGTACCAGATCGGCGTGATCTCGTTCGGCATCAAGTGCGCGGAGGCGGGCTACCCGGGCGTGTACACGCGCGTCACGCACTTCGTACCCTGGATCGTGACCCACATCACGGGCGTGCCGCAGGCATAGGGGCATTCGGTAGAACATGAGTAACGTTCGTCACTATTTATCTTATGTTGTAATATATTTGTAAAGTTATAACTACGTTTTTTTAATTTTTTTATTATTTTCTACATTATCATTGGTCTAAAGTCAATGGTCGTTAAACATTAAATACAAAACCGCCACTAGTAAAATGATGTCTGCTCTTGTAAAATAAATGTGCTCCGCAGATAGAAGTTGCAAGCAAGCCTTGAGATCAAATTTTGGCTATTATTTATTGTAGTAATGCAATAGTTGGACAGATTTTAATTTATTGGCGTTGTTGGAACGCCCGAAAACGTTGTAATGATTCAACATCATCGTCTATAGGTTAACGGCCGACCCTGGTATTGGAGTCACTGATATCTGACCAAGGTGTTTAATAAACAAATAATTACTTGAAAGTATTAACAAAGTTCAAAGTCTAAGGATTGCAGCTATTTAGAAAATGCACCGAGGTCGTAGATGAGACATTATTACGCACGCTTTCAATTCATGGTGCAACATTATTGGAGATGTTACCATCTTCTCCGACCAGACTCAGTTATACTCCGCGACCTTGAGCCAAATACCTGACCTATGACGCGACTCCTCTACGCACTAGATGTACTCGTAGGTCTAGTAAACAAGTAATGTTAGGTCTTAAATAATAATCTAGGTTGACCTGTGGTTTTGAACGAGGGTTTTCCTCATGTGGTGTTTCTTCGGTTATTGTTTAGTATCTTTATATATCTACCTTGTTACCTCCTGGCTGTGCTATTCAATACCTCCGCTTTGCTGGTAGACCCATGGAAGGGCAACAGGTCAAGTTGATATGAACCAATCTGTGGCACCACATTGTTACGCAATGTACCCAAATGTTTAATGTTCGTGACAGATATGTTTTGTTATGGTTTATTGCCCGATTTAGATATTTAATTGATCAAAAGATACCATCTCTTATCTACGAGTATCATAAAAATAACAAAACAAATTGCAGCTTGCACAATTCGAATTAGGGTTTCACCATAGGAAATAGCCCAAAAATTTCCATCCTAGATACATTTCACGTTTGAAGTTGCATTGAATCAGACGCGATGACGATGCGCGAGAGCGCCGTGTGCAGCGTGATACAGAGCTTCCCGGTGCTGCTGATCCTGGCGCAGCGGCAGGGCAAGTGCCTCGAGACGCCCTTCGTGTACAAGCCGCCGCCGCCCACGCACTCGCCCGACTACTACGAGGCACTCGGCGCCATCTTCAGCTCCTTCTACGCACACGGGCCGCCGCACTCCGGGCACGGCTATGGGCACGGGCACGGCTACGGGCACGAGCACGCGCCCGGGCCGCAGTACTCGCCCGGGCCGCAGTACTCGTACGGGCCGCAGTACTCGTACGGGCACGCAGCGCACGGCGGCGGCGGCGCGCTGCTCTGCTCCTCCAAGAAGTACGGCACGCGGCCGTGCTCCCAGTACTACGGCCACTCGTCCGGGAGCCCTACGCTCCTGTACGCCAGCTCGGGCCACGGCTCCACGCTGGCTGGGCCCGCGTACTACTCGTACTCCCCGCCGCGCGGCCACATCTACGACGCGGCGCACGTGAGCGCGGGCTACGCCGCCGCGCACTCGCAGGCCTACAACACTTACAAGGTGGTCGTCAAGAATACCAAGATCGGCTCCTCCAACAAGAAGGAGAAGAAATCGAAGCGACGAGTTAGAGATAAAGTTAGGAACTAATACTAGAAGAAGTTTAAAGTAAAGTTAAAACTAGAAGAACTTTAGAACTAGAATTTTAAAGTTAAGTTAAAAGTTACATTGAACTGAATTAAAATTTACATGACAATTGTTTGTTTACCAGAGATAGAAGATATATAAGTTAAAGCCTCTCGCTCGGTTAAAGCCGAGAATGTTTAAAATTCACAAAATTCCTCGGTTGCCGCACATAAGCATTCGGTTAGGCAACTGATCACATGTATGTAGAAAGCAACGACTTCTGGGCAACAGCCTCTCATGTTTCTGAAGACATAAGTACGATGAGGTGGTGATTACCACAATGCTTGCCTGATATGAATTGGTCAAAACAAAGCCATATAATTAAAATCAACATCATAAACGCACTACGGCGGAAACCATTATTAAATTGGTCTGTAATAAATAACGCGAGTCACAAACATTTGCTAGAAAACCTACACATTGACAAGTAAAATACCAAACTTTTGACGAATTCCCGTTTCTGTTAAATTCCTATGATGACGTGTTACGGAGGCGGAATCGAGAGGTTGATTTATTAGATCTTATTGTACAGTTATTGGAAATCAAGGTCATTGTGTATGCGTTACGTATCGTGTGACACTGTGACATATAGGACCAAGTTCCAAGGGTAGACACAGATTTATTACTTAATTTGCAGGACCACGCGGTTTCACTCGCCTTGTACATGTTTCCGGAAGAGTTCTGGAAGGAAAGCAAATTTTGGAACAAACTCTTCAGCTTTGTTATACCTGTTTAGAAGCGAGTAAAGCCGGGCTTCAATTCGGCAGTATTTTTGTTTGTCACTTACGTCACAGATGAGGCCCGAGTGTACCCTCTGAATTACACTAAGATAGAGATGCACTGTCGGCCATCCATCCAAGTAGAGGCCGAGCTGCCCGTTTCTTAACAATCGCGAAAAACTAACAACGCTTAGTCAAACTACGCAATATTAGTTAGAAACATATACGACAACTATATGGTTCTAACTAAATAACTTTTGTTAACTTTTTCTGAGAATGCTAATTAGCAAGTCCAGACTCGCACGCAAAATGTTAATCAGCAGATATTACGTTCTTTTACTTATTTTTAATCAGCTGGGTATTACCTGCTGCTTATCGGTGTTTTAATAAATAATCCGGTTTTCCAACTGTTTAGCCGACTGTGTTTTATTTTATATCTCTACGCGCTAGTAGATCGCCCTCGCCCTCGCTTCGCTTCGGTTAATCAAGATTTCATGTGGGACATTTGGGATAAATAAAGCATAGTTTTGTAGATAGTAATGTTGATCCTCGCGAATGCATTTGCCATCCCGCCCTCATGCCCTCACGCCCTCACGCCCTCATGGCGAAAGTGCAGTGGGTATATTTCCTAATTTTATTTTACGTATCTCGAATTTATTCTTAACACAATTTTAAAGAGGTATTTAAAGCCATATTCTTAACCTTGATAATAAATTCATATAAACATTATCCACTTCAAATTACACACAATTATAACTGATGAATTTTAACAAAAAGCGGTTGATATGCCGTAACTGTAATAGATGGACATTATAATGCCATTGTTGACTTTTTTCTAGTTATTTAAGTTCTTTGAATATGTCGAGCCAAATAGTAGTTTATGCAACGTCATATAAAGAAGGGTATTAAAGCACGAGTGTGAGTTTATGAAACGAGCGCAGCGAGTTTCATAATAGTAACGAGTGTTTTAATACCCGTGTTATATGCAGTTGCATACACTACTTTATCTTCACTATTTAATGCAATTAATCAAACAAAATTTTAAAAACAAAACACATTGCGAAACATTAAATTCACGCGTAGGTACGTGTATTGTCACAGTGAACTTGCCGCCATTAAAATCTAACCAATGAGAGCGCAGCTGCGCGTAGGGCCAATCAGGAGCGAGCGAGATCTTACCAAAGAGTTTTGTGTATGTAGTTTCGACGAAGTTTTCACGTATAACCCAACTATTTTAAAAAGCCAGCATAATATCAAAATTTTATACAACTAGTATGAGGATTTTGACATAAGGCTCGCCAGGTTAATTGGTCGCGTTATAATGATGTTATAATGTTAAATTATAATGATATTATAACATCATGTGCAATTGCTTAAATTGAGTGTTTTAGTTGTCTGCGCTATAACAGTAGTAATTATAAGTCAAGTATTGGAAACATAAGTAGAATGTTACAACATTAGTGTAGATAAACATTATTTTTCAAATCAATAATAAGATAATAATATGCAAGGCAACTGATATTTTTATACACTTTTTTCATACTTTTTACCAACTTGAGTACGGATTCCTAATTTTATAGAAATGTATTGTTACATATACATACATCTTTGGGAATACATTTTATATAGTAAAAACTGCATCAAAATCCGTTGCGTGGTTTAAAAGAAAAAAGCTCTAACAAACAGACAGAGACGGAGGGCGATTTTGTTTTATACTTTGTAGTGATAACACATTGAACTCACGTATACAAAATATTTATGTACACAATATCTTGTATTTGTTCGACCATGATAATATTTTATAGACACTTTTTCCTTATTCTACTTTAAATCAATATATCAACAATGTGTTGGAAATTAGAATGACGGGACCGGAATCCACTGGATCCGGTTCCGGTAGACAGTAGTCAGAGTAACAAATACCTAGAAGTGGTACTGACCGCTGGATCCGGTATTCCCTTCCGTCTACACACGGCGTCGGGGAGGCCGCGGACACAGCTGACAAGGTCGTCTCACACATTGTGCACTATACAATACTAATGCAAAAGAGTTTGTTCTTTGAACGCGCCAATCTGAAAAACTGTCAGTCGGATTTGTTTTTCTTATTTCATGGCTACAGAGATGTTGGCGGGACGAACTGTACGCTACAAGACGGACTGGCAATTGGTGGCCCTAAATTGAGAAGAGTGGCGGGAATGGAAGGAGCAATGCCCAACAGTGAGACGATACGGACTAACAGTAAGGATCAACACTGCGTTAAGCGTACGCCCGTCGCGCGTCGCGTCGGTTCACTTTTGTATGACAACGGACGCGACGGGCGCCCGCGACGGTTCACTTTTGTATGACAACGCACGCGACGGGCGCCCGCGACGGTTCACTTTTGTATGACAACGCACGCGACGGGCGCCCGCGACGGTTCACTTTTGTATGGAACCGCGGCGTGCGCACGCTTAACACAGTGTCGGCCCTAACATCCAAGGGAAGGGCTGTAGGCTAATTTGTTATAGGTTAAATTCCTACAAGAACGTGCCCAACGTGAGTAAAGCCGAGGGCGCTATTAATATACGATACAAGCCATGCTGTTAGTAATAACGCTGTATATGGAGTGCGTAGGCGACCGTTCATAATAATTAATCGTTATTGATATTACACGTAATGTGGAGCTGTCACTGACTGCTCCATATTCATATTCTTGAACAGGCGTGTGTTGGCATGTCTAGCCTCACCTCGCAGTTCTCTTTGAGTTGTCGAAGGTACGAATGAAATATAATTTAAGGATATTAGATAAATAATGAATTAAAAGTAGATAACTCAATAAAAGGAAGGTTATAGGTACGTCATCCAAATTTCCTTCAGACGTTAATTGGATCGCAATAACAGATTACATGTGAATTAATCCGCAATTATCAGTTAATCTGTTTTTTTAAACAATTAATCTGGTGTTATGACGCGGTATCCCCGATACGGGTGATTAGGGCGATATATAAGTATTGGGTATCGTGCGGGAGCGCTAAGCCTCTTCGGTGTTCACAATGATGGCCGGTAAAGGATTGATATTCGTCGCGTTGTTGGTGGCCTGCTCGGGTGAGACATACTGACTACTATACTAAATGAAACGGGTCTGTATCGTGTTAGATAATTTAACGTATTTACTAAAATACGTACCCGACGTTTCGAGTGGATTACACCGCTCGTGGTCACGGGAAGTTGAGTCTTCCCGTGACCACGAGCGGTGTAATCCACTCGAAACGTCGGGTACGTATTTTAGTAAATACGTTAAATTATCTAACACGATACAGACCCGTTTCATTTAGTATAATGAGTGCAAATCGTGTGAGTTTAAAAAGTTTATACTGACTACTATCACGATATCAACACATTGTCAACACATACAACAACAGAAGTAACGTTCGTACTCAGAGACGTCTCAGAGATTTAATGAGTAATTTTTACATGTAATGTATTAATAGTAAAAAATACCTCAATTACTTAAGTGTCGATTTAATGGACCTGTCTGAGTGCGGCAGTAAGGCCCAATTTCACCGTTACAACTGAACTCGATTAGTTCAACTTAATCCCAGTTCACGAGCTAGACTGCGATCAAACCTTCAAAATGTATTCACTTCTAGTGAATCAGCTCAAACCGCCTAATGGCCTCCGACATTGTCTGACGATTGAAACAACCGGGACCGATTGTTTAACGTGCCCTCCGAAGTACGTTAGCGCTCAGATAAAAATACCACTATAGCCCATCCAAGTAGGGGTCAGCTTAACAATCGCAGTAAACGAACATCGCTTAGTTAGACAAGGCCGCGTGCGCTACAACACTTAGTATACATTGTGTTTGTTCCGTGGCAGCCATCCCAGCACCAGAAGAGAGCTTCTCGTGGTTCGAGCACGTGGACCGCAGCTCGCGCATCGTGGGCGGCACGGTGGCGGCGGAGGGCAGCCACCCCTGGATGGTGGCCATGACCAGCGGCACCCTCATCCGCTCCTTCATGTGCGGCGGCTCCGTCATCGGGCTGAGGCACGTGCTCACCGCCGCGCACTGCATCGACGCCGTCTTCAGCTGGGGGTCTCTCTCCAGGTGATAAAACATGACTTTTAATCTGCAAAACTAGATTGTTTTAAATATTAGTCGAGAGCAGTTGAGCCACACACAGCCACACGATGTTTTTTAAAACCTGAAATTCTCTTCACGCTCGAGTACACGGTGCTTTGTTCGAAAATATTTAATTTATTGCAAAGAAACTCTTACCCATAACGTGTCATAGCGCGCAAGTTATTAGTTAATTCTATCCTTTCGTGGCAATACATTCCCTTCATGACGTTCATAAACTATATCCAAAAAATGTCCAATCTATTACTGTCCTCTAACTGCTGTCGTTTGCCCAGCTCCCTGCGCGTGACGGTGGGCACCAACCGCTGGAACCAGGGCGGTCTGACGTACAGCCTGTCCGGGAACGCCACGCACCAGAACTACGTCTCCAGCACCATCAAGAACGACATCGGCATCCTCTTCACCAGCACCGACATCCGCTACTCCGAGCTGGTGGCGCCCGCGCGACTTTCCTACGACTACGTGGATGGAGGCGTGCCTTCGAGAGTCGCAGGCTGGGGCAGGATCAGGGTGAGCACATTTAGATTACAAAAACTCAGGCTAACAACGAAGTATGTTTAAAAATGGACGTACTGTCTATAGTTGTACGGTTTTGAAGGTTTTTGGAAGGTGTTACTCTAATGCCAGTGGAGTTTAGCTTCGAAAACGTGTAAGCCTGCGTTTTTGTGTGAGTGTCAGTTGTAGTAGTCGATGATATTGTTTGATTGAAAGTAGTAAATGTTAAGTAAATGCTGTCACCCATAATTTGTATGGGGATTCAATAGTTACCATGCTTCAAAAACAGTTTTGACTGTTTTAGTTGTTTTCTATATATATATTTTTAATTCTGTCATCGGTAACCAACTAATCTATACGAGATGGTGAGAGATGACGAGCCCTTCTTGCCCCCACGTGTCTCACTCCATGCCCTCACCCCGCAGGCCGGCGGCGCGCTCTCCGCGTCGCTCCTGGAGCTGGACACGGCCACCATCAGCGGCGAGCAGTGCGCCGCCGACGTGCGCCAGTCCTCCATCGACCTCAACACAAACGCGCCCCCCGTCGAGGGCCACATTGAGATCTGTACCTACCACTCACCTGGATACGGAACCTGTAACGTGAGTCCATACACTCGTACGAACATTATCACCCACTTAACACACACATAACAAATCATATTTAAATGTTTTGACAAGAACATAGGAAAAAAGGACTAAAGATCTATTAGGGAGTATACGAGTACATGCGCTATTGCGTTTAATGGCTTCATGACTCAGTTTGAAAATATTATAATCTTCTTCTAATAAATAAAATTAATGTGTCACGGGGTGCGTGGTTGAATTCCTCCGAAATGGCTTGACCGATTCTCATGAGAAATTTTGAGTGCATATCGGGTAGGTCTGAGAATCGGACAACATCTATTTTTCATCCCGAAATTCTGGCGGGAACGGGTACAACGCGAGTGAAACCGCGGGGCGCAGCTAGTTAATCTATATATACTTATAAAAGAAAGTCGTGTTAGTTACACTATAACTCGAGAACGGCTGAACCGATTTGGCTGAAAATTGGTGGGGAGGTAGTTTAGAAACAGGAAACGGATATAGAATACTATTTATCCCGTATTTCATACGGGAACGGGTGCACTGTGGGTGAAACCGCGGGGCACAACTGGTAGTATCTAAAATTGTATGTTTTCACATTATAGAAGATGTAAATCATTAAAAGAAGATTATCATGTTCATGTCAGTAGTTATTAAAGTTTTCAGTATGCTTAAAATTGTCATGGACTGACTGAAAAAGTCCATAAACAACTCAACTAATTCCAATTAAACATATGATGTCTGGTCCCCAGGGCGACAGCGGCAGCGCGCTCAGCCGCACCGACACGGGCGAGCAGATCGGCGTCGTGTCGTGGGGCTTCCCGTGCGCGCGCGGCGCCCCCGACATGTACGCGCGAGTCAGCGCCTTCCGCGACTGGATCCTGCAGAGACTGTAAACACCACCACGGAATACCGACCCTTGTTAATATACTCTATTCAATAAGAATTTGATCTATCTTTATTGAAGCCTCTAGCTTTGAACGTACCCTTTTGTATTTGATAATTGGGTTTATGCGTCAAGGGACTACAAGGTAAAACGACGAGGTATAAAAATGTCTACTTTCTGAAAATAAATTCGTCTGAGTATTATAAAGCCAAGGTATACAAACGTCTTAGTCTAATAAAACCGATGTATAAAAATGTCTACAATTACTTGGTCTAAAATGAAAAATGACAACGTATAAAAATGTCTACTTATCATGAGTAGGTAATTATGTAGTTCCATCTTATATGCCAAGAAGATTTATGCGACTAGGGACTACAATGGGAACGATCTATTCGGTAGGTTAGGGTTATTTTTTTTTTTACTAGTTAAAATCCTAAATGTTGGACTTTCGAATTCCTATTTCGTAGCCAGCTTCGAATCGGGATTATTTCTCCCATTTGGAAGCTAGCTACCAAATCTGGCTACGAGATGGGCCTAAACCTAAAAATGTAGGCCAGTTAGTACGATCTATTCCGATAAAAAAAAAATAACCCTAACCTACCGAATAGTAAGAAAATACTAAAGTAGTCATTTTTATACTTCGACAATTTTACTCATTGACATTTTTATACATCGACATACATAAACCATGTCAATATTATACTGGGACGAAATAAGACCAGTAGACATTTTTATACCTCGTCATTTTACCTTGTAGTCCCTTGACGCATAAACCGATAAATTGTTGTTTGATTAAGGCTGTGTGTTCTCTTTGTTGTAGCGTCTAGTTTTTAACCGACTTCAGAAACGGTGGTAGTTTGCATAAAAGTGGTCTGTAGTCGGATTTTTGCTTTAAAAAGTTATGTAGGATACTTACATAAGTTTCACTTCTATAATAATTCTTAAGGAAGTATCATGTCTCGGGCGTTCGTTTAGATTGAGTTGGCGAGTTTGGAATTTGTCGTCGATATTGAAGTCGCCATATATACAGACAGAATATAGACATTTGGTTTGGCTTTTCCAAAAATCTTACTACCTATTACGTACTAGAGCAAAAAAATATAAATACATTTTAATTTGTCAGAGAACATTAATCACAGAAGGCCGTGTTGTCCAAACACGTCACAACTCACAGCATATTACGTATATCACTTTCATTCCATTCATGCGCCGCAAGGTCGCGTTATATTAGTCAATCACCAAACATGCAGAGGTAATGATTTATTTATACAAATAGTTCAAACACTAAGTACTGCCTAATGCCCGACTCTTCTCTGCGTAGTGTTATCGAAGCCTTGAGTTCGACCTTCAATGATTCAAAATCATGTTTATTATTCAGTGATTAGATCACAGAGTATCAGAAGAGGTTTTTCTAATACATACTTGTCATTCGTCTCGCGCAGTGTTGCAGCATGTTCATATGGCATCACTCGGACCAACGCGACGGTGATGTTATCTTAAAGGATGCGTTATAGGAATAATCAAAGTCATAATAAATATGTAAAAATCGTTTAATTTACTTATTTGTATGTAAAATACATAATGGCTTCAATATTTATGTACAAAATATTTACAGCTACTTAGAACATATTGACATTACTTAGTCCTTTGCTACTTTTAAAATAAAATTGTTTTAAAAGTAGTAAAGGATCCCCTTAAAGTAATAATAAATAATGTTAGGACGCGTCGAGTCCCTCTTAGTGACTACAAGGCAGGTTATGGCTTCTCTTACTTTAGGATATTTTACAATAATATACAATTTATAATCTTATATTTGGTGGAATGTTTCACTTTTCAATTTGTCTTCTTTGTTCGTCAAAAGAACAATAAATATCTTCTCAAACATACGAAAGGTTCACGGCTATTTACAGAGATCATGTCATAATATT
Source organism: Cyclophora albipunctata (assembly GCA_963082685.1). Lineage (NCBI taxonomy): Eukaryota > Metazoa > Arthropoda > Insecta > Lepidoptera > Geometridae > Cyclophora > Cyclophora albipunctata. The sequence goes on along the minus strand of OY720131.1, from coordinate 9,284,133 downwards.
TCAGGATCAAGGAACAATCATGAAATATCTGGCCGATCTGAAATCACACTTAGAACACACTTTATTTCATATATTTTTAATATCTACTTCTTATGTCATATTCAGTTTTAAGTAAAAACCAACCAAGCTGTTCTGTAGTTTAAGTTTGTTTTTGTAGGCTCCAGCTACCGCTTTCTTCCTTCGTCCTGGGAGGGTCTTCCTAGAAGGATCTAGAAAGGATTCGATGATGACTCAATGTCAAGGTCAGTCGGAGTGGTTCTGACCCAACTAACAGTAGTGGCGTGCGTCATTTCATTCTGAAGACACGTAGTCCTACAGAAGTTTTCTCTTGCTAATCGATGAAGGATCGACGGCCAATAGATAGCAAGTACCATAGGACAGAAAAACCATGAGCGGCCAGTAGGTACCATTTGACGTTTAGTGGTGACTTGGTGAGCCACATTAGGAATAATGGACGAAGATATATGTATAGTCGAGACTGATAACGTTTATATCTCGATATGCGACGTTTGGAATCGTTTCCGGTGACTTTCCCTTGTGAGGTCAAAAAAGGCACCACTCGAATTTAATTGTGGGGTAATTTGGAACAGTTTACATATATCCCCATATGTGGTAAGTGTCATATTGGTCAGTTGGAGTGGTTGCGCGCGGGGTGCGGCGCGTGCGGGGGGCGCGGCGGGTGCGGGGGGTGCGCGGGCGCGGGGTAGGGCGGCGCGGGCAGCAGCGCGGGGTTGGCCACCGCGATGATGCTGTCGCCGCGCGCCGCCACCACCGTCGGCCGCTCCTCCGACTCCTGCGCACATGTAACAACTGGCTAAAGAGATTCCAATCAATGAGTACAGAGTGAGGAGTAGAAATACACATACTATGCATAAAATGTTACAAAACTTCCTTACTATTTCATATGTCATCTGCAGACAACAGAGGCCACCAATGATGTTACACCATCGACTTGTATATAAATATATCTTTACAATTAGAACTAGACAAGGCTTTTGTAATTATATGACTGTCTGACAGAGGGGGAACAGAAACAATTATGCTAATTAAATTGATTCACAATTAAATCTGGATGTAATAGAACAATTGATATTTTACTATGAGTAAAATGTGAGGCTAATGGTACTGTTCACGGTACACTCACCGGCGGCGGAGTGCTGGTGCTGGAGTACGAGCATCGGGAATCGGCGTCGTCGCTCTCGGTCTTCACTCCCCACCATCTGGAGACGAGGGTACATTCACTAAGATACATTCATTAAAGGTACATTAAAGCCTAAGGACCCTAAGGTTGTATTTCTCTTTTCCACATTTCTTATTTAGCAGTTCTCTACCAGTTGCAGCTTGTACTCTTTTTTGGATTTACAATGGTAGGATTAGAGGATTAAGGAACTTGCTCGTGCGTAATGTAAACATTGCCTATAGTTTTTGAGACTACTTTTTACCATAGTGTACGATATGAGTCCTGTTTATTTCTAAGATATGATGTTATTTCCTCACCCGTGGTTGGAACTGCTCCGCGACGCGTCCGGACTCGCTCGGACCCCGTTGTCGTCGATCTCCTGTTAAACATCATTGCTTTTTAAATTCTAGTTCTTTTTACCAAAACTGAAAACATACTTAGTTTACTCCTACACTCAGAACGTAACTTAAATTAATATATTTGAAAAAGGTATGTAATTAACGAAATATCACTATTTTTCATGCCTGACATGTCAAAAACTCTCAACACTCATTGATCTTTATTTAGGGATCATTTGACGTGTCTGAGTACGGTAAGTTAGTGTTTATAATTTTATTATTGGGACATGAATACGTTAGGACATTATTAGCACTATGTTGTAAATAACCATTCAATAAAAAATAAAAAGACGTGAGGCACTCAGGGACTGCCGCGGTAAAGCTATTGCATAGTTATTTTTTGTATCACTAGATGGCGTTAGTGGGGAGCGTGAGGTTTTTTCACGTGAGGTTTTTTCATTACGGAATTTCTGGATTCGGTCCCCGCGCTCAAGGCCCGCGATAGGACCTATGCAATAGCTTAAAATTCAGTGTGAAGCGATCCGTTAATCCGTATTAGTTTCGTTGCTAGTTTGAAGCAGTTCTAAGAATTAATAAATGATAAAGAAACTTAATTTCATGCGAATAGAAAATAAATATAAATTATCATAATAATGAAAATGCAAACTAATATACAAATGTATCCACTTACCAAGACAAGAGCCCGAGAATCTAAAGCAAAATGAACTACGAGTACATACAGAGAATGAGACGAGGCGTCCGGCTGGGTGAGTCATGCTTACCTTTACACAAAGCATATATATTTTAAACTACGCTTGTTCGTTGATGTGTTAGTATTTTTTCCATTAAACAAATTGATTCTATTATACATTCCCTTTACATTCCACTTGGAATTTAACGTAAATTCCAATAACGTATTGGAATTTACGTCCCTTAAGTGACGACTTAAGGGCGTTCCACAAGGATTTCTTATGGACCCGAAATATATACATATGTGTCTTGAGATTTCAGGATAGTTACATTCCCATATCTCAGTGTTGTATAATGTTGACTAAGATATATGATTATAAAAGTGACGAATAGTTATGTTCCAAAAAGAAACATTCTAAGTATACATCAACCGAGAAATCTTAAGCTGAACATTTTCTTCGTCTTTAATAGCCTTTGGGGAGAGAACGCGATGAAACTTTCATACTATACTAGAATTTTTCTCTCGATGGAACAGTATAGGCGTGTAGCATTCTTATTGAGTTAAAAGACTTATAGATTTACATTCTTTGGACTATGTCCAGTGCAATAAAAAAATGGAGAAGATATTTACAAAACATATTTTTGGGTTGAAGTGCATCTGTACTCTTTGGACCCAATAACATGACAGTATTTACAATAATATAGCTAAGTATATACAGAACTTAGAGTTTATAAACGATCGTTTAGAAATCGGATTGTCACATTCAATCTGACTATGTGAATGATTCCCATCTAAACACATGCGTAGGTTTTTGTTTCTATGTATTAATAATTTCCTTTAAGCCCACTTGTTAGTGTTGTTTATAAAAGGATATAGTATAAGTCCTTCGATCGAAAATTCTTAACTACTTCCTGATGTAAAATATATACCATTAAGTGTCGTGGTAGCTTTAAAACGAAGAAATAGGATCAAAGTATATAGCTCCAGTGGTAAATCCAGGGAGGCTAAGGGTTTAAATGGATGAATGAGGGTAAAGGGAAGACTGAGGATTCCCCCAAAATCAGCAGGCCTCACATAGCAACATATTTGCTTTGATACAAGTTAAGAACCCTCCCCTTTCTCCAAACCAAAATCCTCTACCCATCTAGGGTTAAACCTCCTATTCCATATTGAATGTAATGTGTGATCCCAGTGTTAATGTGTTAGTCGTTGCATGTGTGTGTGTGTCAGATGTGTGTGAGGTCTACGAGCGTGACCTGTCGCGGACGCTTGCTGGGCGTCTCGTCGTCGTCCCGCTCCGCGCCCGGCGACGCACTGCACGGCAAGCTGCAACATCATACCACATTGTTGTTACTTTACTTCATGAAATACCGTTGGTAGGACTTACTAATGTTTTATCCTTTTGCGCCCGAGTCATAGTGGACCTTGCCACCCGATCCAGCTGGCTATGACTCAGTTGAAATGGGATAGTAATCACAATATAGTAGTGCTCACACAATTCGTACGTACCTGTGTTTAGTGTAGTGCAAGCCCGCGCGTCGCACGAGTTGTCTGGCGAGCGGGAACAGCTCGTCCCGGCGCGTCAGCAGCGCCGGCACGCAGCGGCAGATCTGTGCCGCCGCCTCGTTCACCATCACCTGCAACAACGGCCAGTTTAACTACTGATCTACTGACGACAACGACGGAGTCGGTCTGTTCGGTCTTATCTTCACCTCGTGTAAAGTGAGCGGCTTCTCCGGCTTCCTCTTACAGTCAAACCGGCCATAGATCGCCGCGTACTTTCGAATCTCTTCCATCCGGCGCGGGTCCGACTCCGGCATCATCATCACCAGCTCCAACTCCTTGCACATCTTTTTCTTGGTGTTCTGTGGCTTCGGTTCAAGCTGGGGCAGGTGTTTGCTGAGCTTCTCCGCGGCGGAGGCGAGCTTCTGAACGTGGACGTCGAGCAGGACGGGGGGCAGGTGCGGGGGCGAGGTGGCGGAGCAGGGGCTGGAGCGGGGCGAGGGCGCGGGCGAGGGCGCGCGCGGGGGCGAAGGGGGCGCGCGGGGCGCGGGGCTGGCGCGCGGCGGCGACGGCGGCGCCGAGGGCGAGCGCGCCGCGCGCAGCAGCGCCGCGTCGGGCGCCAGCGCCGGCACGATGGGGATCTGGAACAGCGCCGGGTTGGTGACCCACTCCTGCAGCGCCTTCTGCAGCCGCCGCACGTGCAGCGGCTTGGACGCCATGCCCACCAGCGCCATGATCTCCAGGAACTCCTCCTCGCCCGCGTCGCACAGCTGCTGCACGTCGTCGCCGCCTGCAATACACCACCACGAACATAACAATTAATAATAAATAATAATCAGTTCATAAAATAGACAGGTGAACCTAAAAGTAGTGTTGGTAAAATTCCAAACGTTTTTTTTCATTACTCTAAAAACAATTTATTAATCTAAAAATTTTATGATTCTCGTCTTCAACTTTAGGAACGCAAGAAAAAACTAATTCTCATCAAAGAAAAAATCCATTTCCATAAAAGTTGACGTAAAAAAAGCGCGCGCAGACATGCAAATTATTTTTTTAATCTTTTACTTTTACTCGGCCGCTAAGGAAGGGTTAGCTGGGTCCGCATTATTCTTTGTTTTTTTATCTATCCCCTTGGCAAAATGGTCACGTTTACATTTGCATATTTGTCTAAATTAGCGGAGTATGAGGCGGTGTTTTTTGTGAGTATCTCACGTTTTTATCAGACAATAGCGGAGAAATGAAGTCGCCTGCGAGCGCGGCTGCGTGTCAAAGAGCTCGGCCAAGACAATGTTACACTTTTTATGCTTTGGGAACATCTAGTGGGGATGATGGGAAATACTGTTTGAAATCCTTACATTTGTTTTTTATACAAATGTATTTTACATATCTTGCTTGTACATACGTTAGGGGTTTTCCTTTGAAAATGTTAACGAATAATCAAAATAAATTCAGTAGGTACTCATTAACTGTTTAACGGTATCCCCGACGCCTTCGACGCGTTTTATTTTTTGTAATTACAGAAATACATGTAACTTCAAAAAAGTTATCTATTCGGATGTTTCTATGTATTGAGTTCATGATTTCAGAAATAACTTTTTCATTTATGTTGTTTTTAACGGACTTTAATTAAGTTAAAACTGGCCCTATTGAAAAGTTTCGGGTGAAATGCCGTTCACAAAGGACGAGTTTCTCAATTCAGTTGGTATGTTTGAAACTTGTACTGCTATTTTGAATTTAAAGTGCGTTTACGCTTCGCTTTTACGAGTATTTACATTTATATCTGACGTTTCGGCCCCTTTACAGGAGCTGTGGTCACAGAAGACGGAAACGTAGTTTCAATTCAGAATGAGTAGTTCGCTTAAACTTCAGAAGCCAGCTTGTGGTGCTCGTGAACAGTAGTACAGGTCTCGTACCCATCTCGAGCAGCGTGTCGTAGTAGGCGAGCAGGCTGGCGCGCTGCATCACGCGGTACAGCTGCAGCTCGGCCTCGTTCGCCGGCGCCGACGTCACCATCACTGCAAGCAACAACACCTTGTTACTCAACACTCCGTGCCCCGTGCTCCGTGCTGCGAAGGGCACGTTAAATTGTCGGTCCTGGTTGTTTCAGGCCTTCAAACTCGGCGGTCTAGAAACTCCGACACCAGGGCTACTAACACACTCACTTTGTATTTACATATCGTATTAATCATTCATTACTATAATAGGTAGTCTATTTTTTCTGACGAGATTTTAAATGGTCGATATTCTATCGATAGACAATTAATTCTGACCTACTTCATCATTCACTAAACCCTTTTCGTTTATAGAAGGAATTATCTTTGGTCACAAACAGTGGAATTAAGTAGTTCTTTGTTCAAATTATTAGCTTAGCTTCGCATATTGTCATAGATTAGAAAGCTGTTACTATGCCATTGCAAGCTCAACCTTTTATTTCATAAGAGTACTAAAATGTAAAGTAATACGACCAAAGACCTTCAACAACTGAAAAGAAAGATATCATTAAACCATATTATGTTATGTAGGTACCTATGTGCTCTACCGTTGCGCTACATCAGACCATAGAGGTAGAATACGTAGCTCAGGACTAGGATAGGTCTCTTTCTCTACTCTCTACTATGTATGTTTGTGTAAAATGTAAAAATACACTTGGGTTTTACAAAAATACTCCATTTACACTTTTTTTATAGATCTCTTCTTATTTTCAAACCGAATAACCGAGCTTTCGCCTTCCATTTCATTTTGTAAGTACATAGTTTTTTGCAAATCGAGATGTAAGATGAGTAGTAAAAAAATCTAAGTGGTAGTTTTGAAATAATAGACAAACGCTTCGTTAATAGAACCTACATACTCGTACCTACATGAAGAGTGAATGTCGAAGCCCTGATGCTACTTTCTCCAATTCAGACTCAGTGAATAAAGCCTTAGTTCCATGTAACGTTGATGAAAATGAAAGCTGCCAGACTTTGAATCATGTGCAGGTTATTTGATGAAATTAAGTATGTTTTTGTTTGGCTTCCCTGAAGCCTGCAATTTAAGTAAATAAAATCGGTAATAAAGCATCCGCAAATAATCGGGACAAGAACAGACCAATTGGCCTCCAAATTAAGCCCATCTGCCCGTCAGACTTTATAAAAACCTAAATGCTTATCCTGAATACATTTTAGTTTCTGGAAATCCAATAAACCCGGTGATTTGCGTGCGTCGAACAATTTAGAAGCGTACGAGTCGCGTGAGGAGAGACGCGCACAAAAAACCTAACCCCTTTTAATAACAACCCCAGTTATTACCGAAAAGAATCGCTCCGACCGTTACCGGACGAAAAAATAGATGAATAAGGTTTTACATAAAGGGGTCGACCTCCTTTGTTAAGAACGGGTTGGTCGCGCCAATGCGGCCCGCGCGCGGGAAGCGGATCGATCCCAAATGTCATTAAAAATGTTGCCACCCTCGGTAGTGTGCACTATTGGTTTTTATGACGGAGAAAAAAACGTGGGGTGGGTCTGACTCCACCCTAACCCAGGTAGAAACCTTTGTAAATACAACAAAAAATAATTTCACAAAAAATTTTTTGGGTCATGTGAGGTCGTAGACAATATAATAGAGTACATAAATAGACTGCAATAATATAGTCCATGTTTGTAAATATATTTTAAGGCTCACATAAACTTTACTTTAAGTGGTTAACATTGACATTGACACAAGTAGGTAGGTATTGAAAATGCTAGAAGCAATAGTCCAGAACACCAAGTTGGAAATAATTTAAATGCCCATATATTGATTGTAAGCAATTTCCATTAAGTTTTTACTAATATTATTTACCTTCAGGAAATCAGCAAATTTACTTTTTGATAGGTAGTACGACGTAAAGAATGAAATAAAAAACTTAGTTCATAGTAATAAATAATAATTGAAAAAAAACTATTATTTAAATGCATACCTTTAGTTTTATTATACAACTCATCGAGTCTTTTCACAAATACAATATCCATAATTAATTATTCACCCAAGAAAAGTTGGTCTAGGCAATATAATAAAAAACAAAACTTAAAAAAAACTGATGAGAAACATTGAAAAAATAAAAGTAACATAAAAAAACAACTTTCTCACTCGCAGACGATGTCCAAAAAATAGATTAACATAATCTTTTAGGCGCAAAAAATCGCCACAAATATACCTATGCAAATTATGTTCTTCTAGTGACGAGCGCAGGGGGCCGTCCACGGCATTGTTTTTTTTTTTAATTTTACTTTTTTCTTTTAAAAAAGTGGTCACGTAACACATTAGCATACAGACATTTGTTTAGTTAATTTTATGCATGTCTCACGATGTCTTGGCGTTTTTTGCGTCTAGAAAAAAATAGGCCTTGAGAAACTCTTTCACTACTGTTATTCACGTCTGAAGGGATAATGATTGTGTTTTGTCTTGTTTTGTGAAGACGGCGGAATTAGAGAAATTATTCTAATGAATACATTCGCACAAGAAGGATTGCGCCAAGTATCCACCTCGCTAATACTAATAGCACCATGATAAATAAACGGAAACCAATCTCTGAAAAAGTTTAAATTCTTAAAAGCCCATATCCTAACATAGCAGACAGGCAATTAGGTCTTAATCTAATGCCTAGTTTTTGTCAAGTTTTTGCCGCTGCGTTCCGAGCGCTTTACGGACAGGCACGCAATGCTAACCAGATTATAAATCATTTAATAAGCTACGCACGACCGAGGTGATTAATTATTGCATTACCTTTGACTTCGAACGTCGCGATTAAGTATAAATAAGTATAATAAAAATAACACCCTCATGATGGAGGTATCAAGTAAATAAATAAAGTGAATGCAGTTTTAATAATGCACGATGTGTAAAAAGTTGGCGCCTATTTTAAAGTAGTGTCGGATTGCTAAAGCTTAGTCGAGAAGTTCTCTCTTTACGACATTCGGATCTCTACCAACGAACTGGTTGATTATATTAGCCGAGTTATCCGAGGCATTAAAATAACAAACGACATCCTCCTAATTACCCGTCTCACCGCAGACGCAACGCGTTCATTCAAACCGTGCGAATATCCACACTCACTCCACATTCGAATGTAATTAGCTTAAAAAAATTTCTATGAATGGAGTTCCCGACACTGGCTGAATACAATTTCTTTAGAGGATAAACAAAAACATCCTTTTGTCGCGCGTAAAATTTGAATAAAGTAAAAAAGGCGCTAATGACGAGGTTGGGAGCAAAACAATGTCGGCGGGATGCGGAGTTGCATTCGATTTAGTATTTTTAACACTTGCATGTGATTGATATGCTTAATAGTGTCTCCGAGTTTGAATATTAATGAGGTGGCATTGTGCAGGTGACTGGTAACAAGGAGCCGGGCTGCCGAGGATATCCGTGCGAAATTACGAGTGATGAAAAAATATATTTGAATTTAGGAATTAAAGGATTAGGCGTGATCATGAATACGTTGTCTTTGAAGACGGTTGCGTATTCAATGATAGGTAATTAACCGTACTATTATAAGATGTAGAATTCTTTTTGTCTACATCTTTTAGTGATTCATGGAACAAAATCTTTATAAAGAGGTAGGTACTTACATAGTTATAATCTCAGTAGTATACCGTCACCAAATTAGGTTAAGAAGTTCTGCTAAACCACAAATGGTGAAACTCCAAAATTATAAGTAAATAATAGTCCGCATCGAGCGGTGAGGGCTGTCAATATTAATCTACCGATTTGTCTCCTCACAAAAAACGAGTCGAACATCTATAAAATTCAAATCTCTTTTGTCTTACCTTTAATGACACACAAATAAAAACTCATTCAAAAAATCCTAATCCCAACTGTCTTCCGGCGTCACAAAAAACAAAAGTGGAGAATGACTGGCTGATTTACATACGAGATTGGTTCCAAAAAAGGATTAATACCTACGCCGGGCTTTTTTGAGATCGAAAGTGAGATTCCGCCAAGCAGGTGGATCCGAGGTCTTTTTCTAGTAATTAATCAAAGCTGCATCTGTTGTAATTACTGCAGTTTGAGGGGTTAATCAAATATAATAAAGAAATTAGATTGACGGACCGACATGTGCACCGTGCGGCGGGCGGCGAGCGGCGACCGCGCGCAGACACGATGAACTTGTAATTACATGGTTTAAATTAAAACAAAGAAAAATAAGTACTTATTTAATTTTCAGCCGTGTAAAAACTAATCGAATTTCACAATACTTAAATTTTTTATATTTATAGGCATTTAATTTATTTTGTAGCTGTCTTTTTTTACAAGTGCTGACGTTATCATGAATAAATTATTTCCACAAAAATAAATGCGACGGGTAACATTAAAAAATCAATTTAATTTTTTTCCCAATTTCAATCCCCAGCCAAGCTGCAGTGCGTGGCTGGTGGTGGTGGCTATCAATACGTTCCTCGGGTCGCCCGGAGCGCCACTTAAACAATTTACATGAGCGCCGTATAGCCTCTAATTGATACCGCTCTAGTCACCTCACTCGTGAGGGTCGAATAGTTAGCGCCCTATTTTTTTGACCACCGCGGGGTGCGACCGGCAGGGCTGATATTGAGATAAAGTTGTAATTTCGTGTTACATATTTATCGATTTAAAAAAAATGTGTTAAAATTATAGTATCTACGTATTTTAGCCGTGTTTAAGATAGTATCTATGTGTTATGAAATGAAGACGCATTAATTGTAAACTTCTACTTGATTTAACTAATAAAAAAATATCATATATCCATACTGATTTACTAGATGTAAGTAATTACAAAAATGATCTATAATTAGTTACCTAGATTGAATACGATACGGAATATGATGATTCTAATATCGATAGAGTTGTCAACCCTAGGCCGCGGGTCCCGACGGCCCGCGCGCCAGCTGTCCGTCAACGGGCGCGACTCAACCCTTCGACGTGTTTACATTCGTACCCCGCGAAATACAGGCTCACTAGTGCGGCACACTGTACATAGGACCCTACTCAACTATGCATATACCTAATAATAAATTAACTTCTATTCTGAATTTAAACTACCTTTACGGGAATTCGCTTTTATGTTACATTTTTATCTGACTTTTTGGTCCCTTTATAGGAACCGTAAAGTAAAATAAAAGCGAAGTGTATCCGTAAACGTAGTTTTAATCCAAAATGTTAAGAGTTCGCCTAAACCTAAGAAACCAATCCAGTTTCATTAAATGCCAACATAAAACAACGTGCAGCTAGACCACTGGGTGTCTCATTGTGGCATTTCTATTTAAGTTCTGAGCGTTAATGTGCTTGGAGGGCACGTTAAATTGTCGGTCCCGAACAAACATAAGACGATGATGGAGGCCCTTAAACGGTCTACAAACTCCGACACTAAGGTTGGCCACAAACTTACTATCTTAATAAAATTGATTCTCTCATGGATCTCATTTCCGTAATTTTGTTACAAATAAATCTTATTGGAACACCTTGTTGTCGTTGTATTTAGATAAACTACAATCAAGACCCATTCGTTATTCAATACAAAGCAATAACTCTTTTGAAACCACAGACAACTGTCCACTCGCGCCCCCAATTTTATTTTTTATCGGACCTCCTTACACTCCTCAGTTTTTCTCTACGGTTATGTTTAACGTTCTCACGGAGGAGGCTGAATACTTGAATGGACTGTTGTCGTTGTCCGTAAAAAAACGCGGAAGGGTTGCCAGTGTTTAAAATTATTAGTTTGTTTTCGCTGGCCGTAAGGTGCAGTCTGTGGGAATAAATGACCCTTCGTTTTGATATTATTTTTTGAGTTCCGGGAAGATGTTTTTGGTTTAATGAGAGGATGTGGACAGATGAGTGTTGATGTTGTATTGTGTGAGTGGACGGAGGGGGTCGGGTTACTGGGAGCGAGCGAGGAGACGAGGGTCGGCCGAGGGTGCGCAGGGGTCACAGCGAAGACGGTGGAAAATGAACTGTTTCAAGACATATTCAATTACATTTTTATTTGGATATACCTACTCAAAACAAAATACAAAACTATAAATACCTATAAACTATTATTATTTGTCTTCTACTTTAAATTATCCATTCTAACAGTGATTAGGTAACTATATCTTAAGATTAGACACCGTTATCGACTAAAATATACCTGATATAAATACAGGGACGTAAACATTGACAAACAACAATAATTTCAACTTGTGTCCAAGTTATTAATTTCAAAGCTTATGAATCTAAAAAAACCCTTCAACCATCAAACAAACCTCATTCTCACGTTTTGATCATTAGTTTTTTAATCCCGCGGTCTCGCCCACAGGTGACGCCATAAAAAAGATATAAACCATAGACTAGAGGAGTTCCCGCGTTTTTGTACAGTTTTTGTTGCGAGGGAATGTTGGGGCGAGTTACTCTTATTGTTTTATTAATCTGAATGAATTCGGTTGATCGAGTCAATTAACATTTACCTACCTACATTTTATTTTAGAGATAAAATCGGAATGAATATATGTATTAGTCTTTGAAATAAAAATATTTCATCGTATTGTATGGAAAATGTCTATATGAAAACGCAACATACCTCATTTTTATAAAAAAAACTACGAGTATACCTTAGAATCTACTAGTATTCTACGAGTATTTATTATCTTTGTCACAAGCCTTGTATTAGTAGTCATCTAGTCAAATTTCCTATAACCTTTAATAGATTCTAAAAACCAGGATATCCCGTCATAATAATAAAAAACTGACCCCTAAAGTGTACCATTAAACACAGAAATTCAATAAAATTAAAAATAATGACGCGCGGACATATGTCACTTCCTCGGCGCGGCGCGGCGGCCGGGCAACCGGGCAACCCTTTGGATCATCTCCAATCAAATTGACAATTAAATAGAAATAAAACAAATCTTTGTGGCCAGGAAACGCACGTCAATTTATGTTTTTTAAACAACAGGTGGGCTTAGGAAACTGTGTATAATGCGCACGAAGAAAGCGTGACAAAATGTACGTCCAAACATGTGTTAGAATCGTTAATTAATTAGTCAAGAAATTGAAAGTTAACCCTTTGCTGTGGGGTAGAAAGTGGATGAAAAACGTCGTATCATCAATGTTTAACCACATAGGTAATATAAAAAAATATTAGCCGGTAATATCCCACAGCTGGCCAAAGGCCTCTCATCTCACTGAAGATATCAGTACAGTGAGGAGGATTTGACGTTATCACCACGCTGGCCAAATGCGGGTTGGTAATCTCAAACCCGAGCCATGTTTGAAAAGTCGGAAACATGTTTTCGCTCGACCCGGGAATTGAACCCAGGACCTTTGGCAGGCGAGTGCACATACCACTAGACCACCGAGGCGTATCACATAGGAATACTTATTATTGATTAGGTAAGCATTGTTTTGATAATTCATTTTACTGTTATCCACTTATAGTGTTGTTTCTCTACATCTAATTTAGCCTTTTAACGATTCATTTAACGAGATAAAAACCAACAATTACAGTTCAATTTACAACACGTATCCTGCTATTATGACAACACAAACATACGCGTTACATTTCAGCTTATTATCTAGCTCTTATAACAATGGTATAGAGTTTACAATCGAGCGACAATCGTCTGTTAGATGAATGCTGTAGTTCGCGCGATGTCATTTGGGTCACTCGACAGTTGGTTTTGATTTTATTTACTTTTTGTGGTTTTTCTTGAATTATTTCCATTAGTACGCTGAATTATCGATATAATTATTACTTGGTGTCCTATTTTGCACATATGGGCCCGCTAATTGTTGTCGTACTGAAGTGATAGTGAATCATAGTCTGTATTACTTTATTATCGTAATAAAAATTGCTTAAACATTTTATTATATTCCTTTCTAGGATTAAATAAAAAACATCAGCAAAAAAGAAAATTTGTTTGTTTGGTGTATACAACACAACTACACATGTTTGCATACATTAGTATAATATTTTATTAGCTCGTAGACTTTTCATTGTAGTCGCCGGGCGGTACAAACAGTGCTCATATAAAAACAGCGATCAATAACATCACCTGTCAATACAAAGTAAACAATTTCAATCGAACTCAAGTTCAACAACCTTCAAAACATCCCTGTCAAACGAAAAGGAACCTTTTTCACGTCTACTTTAAGGTTGAAAAGGTGTAACTCTTTGATATATCAGTCAGTAGGTAACATCTGCTTGGCAGATGCACGGTCTCTATACTAATCGGAGATGGCAGCAAAAGGGTTAGCTTTGTAGGTGACCTCCACTTAAACATACATTATAATTATATTTTATTTACACACAATAATATATTAAAAACCACTTACATACATCACACATTCATATCCCAGTAACATAACATTCATAACACAAATAAATAATTTCTAACCAAATGTAAACAAACAATAATTCGGCAAGCAAACCCGCGCGATATGCGTTGTTCCGAATTTGTGCAAATCTTGCATTTAAGTTAATTGTGGAATGTGAAGCCACGCGGAGGCGCATCGCGCGCGCGCAATCGATCACAGCGTATGCTACGAGAGACACATACAACTCGTTCTCACGCGCACTCGCGTTTTGCCCACGCGTGAACTGTTCACTTACTACTTTGATTAATTACATGATATGTATTATGTGCTACATTGATCCTGTCTTGCTATCCTTCTAAAAACTAAAATAGTGTGTGTTGTGTGTGGCTAATAAACTTTGGCAATTCATCTTTGTGGTTTAATTCAACCAATATTACCACGCACACCCCCTAAAACTGGTGACCCCGACGTGATCTAAAACTGGTGACCCCGGAACAAACTGAGGAACACGGAAGACAAGGAGCAATTCGCAGCCTGGATGTCGGCGTCGAGTGGTTCAGATACCACCGGTAACGTGGACACGCGTCCACGACGCCACTCCAAAATCAAGATGGCGTCTCCCGTCGTGCCCGCTTTAACAGTTGCAAGTAATCCAGTGAGCATAAGAATACCACCTTTTTGGCCTGAAAAACCAGCAATTTGGTTCGCACAAGTAGAAGGACAGTTTGCAATCATGCGCGTGACAGACGAAGCAGCCAAATTCTACCACATTTTGGCTTCGCTCGACCGTCAGTATGCTGCTGAAATAGAGGACATCCTCACTGGTCCTCCCAATTACCAACGCCTCAAAGAGGAGTTAATCAAAAGGTTGTCTGCGTCGAGAGAAAATAAAGTCAAACAACTTTTGACCTACGAGCAGCTAGGTGATCGCAAGCCGTCACAATTCCTTCGGCATCTTCAACATCTCGCCGGTCCAGATATCCCTCAAGAATTTCTCCAAACAATCTGGACGAGCCGACTACCCGTTTCACTTCAGCCTATCGTTGCGTCACAGCCTACCCTGGGTCTTGACGCACTCGCTGAACTCGCTGACCGCGTCCATGACATCGCAGTGCCATCTCATCAAGTTGCTGCAACCTCAACGGTACCGTCATCATCAATAGCTGTTGAGGAGCTCACACGCCAGGTAGCTCAGCTGACGCGCCAGGTGAGCGCTTTAACTATCCAATCGCGACATCGACCTCGACCCACCGAGCGCCGCAGAGATGCGCAACGCAGCCGATCGACGTCACGACGTTCAGCGTCGAACTACCGCAAGTACCCAGTTTGTTGGTACCACTCACGGCATGGTTCCAAAGCTCGTCGGTGTATCCAGCCGTGCGACTACAACCAGGGAAACGAGAGAGGCAGTCAGTGATGGCGACTGATGATTGCCACAACCCCAGCTCAGGTCGCCTCTTCATCACGGATCGTGGTTCACAGATACAGTTTCTAATAGACACTGGAAGTGACATTTGTGTGTACCCGGTTTCAGCCCTTAAAAGGCAACTTTGTAAATCAACATATCAGCTCAGTGCTGCCAATGGTTCGACTATCGACACTTACGGCTACATGCAATTAAATTTGAATTTGGGTCTGCGGCGTGATTTTCCGTGGCGTTTTGTTGTTGCTGACGTCACAAAAGCAATCATAGGCGTAGATTTCCTTTCTCACTATCGTTTGGTTGTTGATGTTGGCCAACAGAAGCTTATCGATAGTCTAACCAATGTTAGCACTGTAGCTTGTTTAGATTTAAGCGACAATGCTGTTTTAAGTGTTAAGGTAGCTAGTTTTAATGGTGATACTGTGTATCATAAAATTTTGTCTAATTTCCCGGAAATTACACGTCCTTTTGGAACTCCTCAAATCGCAAAACACAATACACAACACCACATTCGCACCACACCAGGTCCACCTGTATCATGTTCTCCTCGCCGTCTCGCGCCTGATAAATTGAAGGTAGCTCGTCAAGAATTTGACGCTATGATTGCAAGCGGTATCGCACGTCCTTCTGACAGCCCTTGGGCATCACCTCTTCATCTCGTGACTAAAAAAGATAATGGGTGGCGTCCATGCGGCGATTACCGCCAATTAAACGCTCGTACTATACCAGATCAGTATCCGATTCGTCATATACAGGATTTTTCGCAAAACCTGTCGGGTTGTACTGTATACTCGAGTATCGATTTAGTGAAAGCATATAATCAGATTAGTGTTAATAGGGCAGATATTCCGAAAACTGCAATAACAACACCCTTCGGATTGTTTGAATTTTTAGTCATGACATTTGGACTTCGTAACGCAAGTAAAACCTTTCAGAGATTTGTTGATGAGCTTACTCGTGGCTTAGACTTTTGCTGGCCTTACCAGGACGATTTTCTTGTGTTCAGCCGCACGCCACGTGAGCACGAAGAACACTTGCGTCAACTTTTTACGCGAATGAGAGAATTCGGTATATTAATCAATCCGGCCAAGTGTGTCTTCGGTGTGTCTAATATTCAATTTCTCGGCTACGAAATCTCTGAAAGCGGCACCAAACCTCTGGACAGCAAGGTAAAGGCAATGTCTGATTTCCCTCTACCAAAAACCGTCCGAGAACTCAGACGATTTTTGGGCATGGTAAATTTTTACAGGCGATTTTTACCCAACGCCGCTCAGATTCAAGCACCCCTGAATGCCTTACTGTCCGGATCGGTTAAGGCATCCGATCCGATTGTTATGACTAAAGAATCATTGCAAGCGTTCGAAAACTGCAAGAAGAGTCTGTGCAATGCAGCACTTTTAGCTCATCCTGATTCGCAAGCTAAATTAGGATTGGCCACTGACGCCTCAGACACGGCGATAGGTGGTGTCCTGCAACAGCTCAAGGATGGAGACTGGCAGCCATTAGCATTTTTCTCTCGCAAGTTAAGCCCGTCACAAACGAAATACTCTCCGTATGACCGTGAGCTCCTTGCCATTTACGAGAGTATAAAATACTTCCGCCATATGCTGGAAGCTACTCACTTCACTATCTATACTGACCACAAACCTCTTTGTTACGCATTCAGTGAACGTAAAAGTAACTGCTCACCACGTCAGTATAGACACCTTAATTTCATCTCGCAGTTCACCACCGATATCGTTTTTATTGCTGGTAAGGACAACGTGGTTGCCGACACACTATCACGCGTCGATGAACTGCAGGTACCAGTTGACCTTGAAGTGATGGCTGAGCTCCAAGGTTCAGATCCAGACCTTGCGGAACACCTCAAAGGTGACACTTCACTTCGCCTTACACAGACGAATATACCTGGGAGTCGTACCGTTCTGTACTGCGACGTCAGTACACCGACACCCAGACCTTTCGTCCCTAAACAACTTCGAATGCAAGTTTACAACAGTCTCCACTCCCTCAGCCACCCCGGTGCAAATGCTACCGCCAAACTCGTTGCACAACGTTTTGTTTGGCCACTGATGCGAAGGGACTGCCGAGAATGGGCTAAGTCATGTTTGGCATGCCAGCGCTCGAAGGTAACGAGACACGTTGCCTCACCTTTAGGTACGCACGATTTACCTTCAGCACGGTTCAAACATGTACATCTAGACCTAATCGGCCCACTACCATCATCCAATAATTATCGGTACTGCCTCACAGCCGTCGATCGCTTTACGCGATGGCCGGAAGCTGTGCCTATTACCGATATTTCCGCGGAAACAGTGGCCAAAACGTTTATTTCCTGTTGGGTGGCACGATATGGTTGTCCTACCGAGATCGTAACCGATCGAGGCGGACAATTCCAATCGGCACTGTTTCAACAGCTTTCTCGGTCCATCGGTTACGATCACCGTAGGACAACGAGTTATCATCCGCAATGCAACGGATTGGTGGAGCGTTTTCACAGGCAACTAAAAGCTGCAATTACCTGTCATGCAGACACCAAGTGGACCGAATCACTTCCACTTGTGTTGCTAGGCATTAGGAGTGCCTTTAAGGAAGACCTCCAGACTTCATCAGCTGAGTTGGTGTACGGTGAACCACTTCGTCTCCCTGGCGAATTCTTCGGTCACGATATTGCGTACTACACCACCGACATCACCGATTTCGCGGCTCGGTTGAAGTCCTTTGCGGAAAATATTCGTCCGGTTCCCTCCCAACACCACTCAAATCGCAGAGCTTTCGTATTCCAAGATCTAGCTACATGCAGTCACGTATTCCTTAGGGAAGAAGTGATGCGTGGCTCATTCCAGCCTGCTTACACTGGTCCATACGAAGTGCTCAAAAGAAGGAGTAAAACATTTATTATTCGCGTTAGGAACAAAGATCTCACAGTAACTATAGACCGCCTTAAGCCAGCCTATATACTAGACGTTCGTGTACCCGTTCCTCGATCCTACACTGCAACTCCAGAACGTGTCCCTGTTCATCCACCGCAGGAAAAGACCGCGCTAACAACTACGCGTTCAGGTCGTACAGTACGGTTCCCTGACTTTTATCGCCCTTAGTCGGTCTCTGGAGGGGGATGATGTAGGTGACCTCCACTTAAACATACATTATAATTATATTTTATTTACACACAATAATATATTAAAAACCACTTACATACATCACACATTCATATCCCAGTAACATAACATTCATAACACAAATAAATAATTTCTAACCAAATGTAAACAAACAATAATTCGGCAAGCAAACCCGCGCGATATGCGTTGTTCCGAATTTGTGCAAATCTTGCATTTAAGTTAATTGTGGAATGTGAAGCCACGCGGAGGCGCATCGCGCGCGCGCAATCGATCACAGCGTATGCTACGAGAGACACATACAACTCGTTCTCACGCGCACTCGCGTTTTGCCCACGCGTGAACTGTTCACTTACTACTTTGATTAATTACATGATATGTATTATGTGCTACATTGATCCTGTCTTGCTATCCTTCTAAAAACTAAAATAGTGTGTGTTGTGTGTGGCTAATAAACTTTGGCAATTCATCTTTGTGGTTTAATTCAACCAATATTACCACGCACACCCCCTAAAAGCTTCAAATAAAAGAAAATAAACCATTTTCGATCTTATGTTATAAACCTTTAGAAGCAGTCGATGTGTTTTTGATCATTTCCTGCTTAGTTCCTTTTGGTTTCGAAAATGTTATTCGGTGGCAAATAGAAGATGTCATGGTTTCAATTTTGGTCAATTCAATGGTCAATAGGGTTTAAAGAGTGAATCAAATAAAACGATGTGTGTTCTATTTACTATTGGTTGGTTTAAAACGTACAGCTGTCATTATTTTTATGGATGATTTTAGTTTAGGACTCGTCATCGTCATTTCGAGTAGGTTTAGTGGCTAACCCAGCCGGAGTATTTATATTTAATCCGCCTAGAGGTCTCCGACATGGTGTAGCGATTGCAACTTAACTTAACGTGCCCTAAAACACGGTAGCGCTCACATAGAACGGCCACCCATCCAAGAAGGGCCGAGCTGCACGTTGCTTAACAATTGCAATTGCAATGATCTACATTGCTAAGTCAAACTACGTCACGAGCGCTTGACTAAACTTTCTAAAATGAAGAAATAGTAATTCCAAAAATATACTAATTATGCAAGGAGACTAATTAGTACAAAAGACATCAACGCGCTACCTCTTCCCTAATACGTAATTAATTGTGATATTTATTTCAGAGTCACGGAACTAGCCCTAACTTTAATCATTGAGAACATTTTTATAATTTTACTTACAATTTGGTGTCCTATGGCATACATTTCAGTTTAAATAACTTTAATTAGCTACTCGAAAACTTTAATGAAATACTTGGTATAGTCCACAGAGCACAAACCTCTATAGACCGCTCGTGGAGTCCGATTGGCACACACTTGTTAATGATCGTTCACATAACCTACTTTCGCTCAACAAAAAGGTTGACAATCGTCAATATTATGAGTGGCCGCAAAAACTGGCGGACACTCGTACGAGACGCAGTGGACTAGTGATACCTTTAAGAACGTCATTTCATTATTTTACAACTGGCTAGCTGCAGTACTTATTACTATAATCGCTTCTGTGTAAAAACCCTTTTGAATAAGTAGATTTTATAAACTAATTTATGTAAAACTAGCAGCGCCCCGCGGTTTTACCCGCGTTATGCCCGTTCCCGTGGGAATATCGGGAATTTTTATACATATAAATCTTTCTCTCGAATTACAAAATTACAAAAAACCGCATCAAAATCCGTTGCGTAATTTTAAAGATTTAAGCATACAGACAAACAAACAGACAAAAAAACCGACTTTGTTTTATACTATGTAGTGATAAAAAAGCTTTTTACTTAATTTCCACCAATTATCGTCTCGTGGCAACTATTACCGACACGTACCAAGATGTCAATGAATAACTTAACATTTAATTTTCTTTTATTCAACTTTTTCTCCATTTTCATTCAGTTAAGTGGTCAATGAAAGTGCACAATTGCCTTCATTAACCTCGCGGTCATTTTAATGTCATCCTATTTAGTGAAGCGGAATGTTTGAGTTCAGTTAATGAATTCAATTATGCATTTCTACTTTTTGACGGACTGTGACGCGGACGCAGAAATTCGCGCCAAAAAATTGGTGAAACGTACAAATAAAGGAAGTGAGCGCGATCCGTCGCTAGTCGCTTATTATAAATAATTAATGATTCGGTCCGCCCTTATGCACGATAAAATGCCATTACGGTTTTCATCGAGAACTTGCAAAAAACCTCGAAAACCGCCGCTGTCAGAACTCGTCCATACAAAAACTCCTCTTAAAAGAGTGCGCTCGCATCCCTGAAATTCCCGCGCCGTTTCTTACGCCGCGCGGTCATTTGACTCCGGCCATTATCCGCGGAATTAACAACAGTAAAAAAATACTGATTCGATAAAGGTATATTCGCGTTGTCGCCGACCGTTTTTGCAATATAAATAAAGGGCATACGGCGAGGGCACCGGTAATGGCGTCAAACGCGATAAACGTTGCCCTCATGAAAATTCAGCGGCGCATTATGTACGGGCCCTGAAGAACCGAGGACCTCATTCCTGCGAGATATTTCATCACAACTTAGACTGCGGGTAAAAACCGCGCCGATGCAGTTGCGACTTAATGTATTTTTATACGATAAAAAAGTAGTTATTATCCGAGTTCCGTTCCATTCGAATGTGGCAAGCAGCGCGTTAATATCACAAATGACAGATGCGTCATTCCACCGCCACACAGAGCCTCCTATTTGGACAGTGGCTTCGTCTAGACGAGAGGAAAAAACTCAGGACAATTAAAAGCTATTTGCATATTCACATCGGCATTAAATAAGCCGATTCAAGAATGGGGTACGAAAGGAGAAGCAAAAAATGTTAAAGGAGATAAAAAACCGCGTTTTATCGTGTTTTGGAACGCATCTTTGCGTAACGGAGTTCTTTATTTGAATTGAATGACGTAAAAGTATTTGTGTTGGGTTTTAAACAATGCAGTAATGCAGCGGGCGAGACATACGGGAACCGGTGGCGCTGCGCGGGCCGATGCGAGCCGCGATACCACTCGGACCCGAGATGCGCCCAGATACGGGTGATCAGCCAGCAACGGCTAATTAGTGCTACTGAATGCCAGCCCTGTCGCTTGTAGGTTCTTTTTATTAAATTATCTGCTACTATTATTCATTCTAACCCGGAATCTGAGAAAAAAAAACCTAATCGTTGTGAGCTATTAGCTAACAATTATGAAGTAAGGTGTAAGATTAGAAAGTAAAATAAAAGCTGCAAAAATAGCACGGTTTTTAAAACAACAGGTAGGTACTAATAAAACTTTTACCCGAGATATAAATAACCTCTTTCTACCTATTTATTGTCCATGGCACATAAGTAAAAAGAAAGTAACTCCTACCCAGTTCTATCATGATATAAGTTATGTGAACACATTTTAATTCCATAAAAATATAATAAACGAAGGAAGTCTGCCGCCATACATCACCGAGACAAGAATATTTTTATGTTTTTAACTCTGCTACAAAAATTGGTGCGAATCTACATAATATGTAGATTATGATGCCGGCCATGTTGTATTATTTTTTGTGAATTTGTAAAAGAAAATTTACATTATTAACATAATAATTAGAAAAGGCTTGTTAAATACTACACCTACTATATTCCTGAGAACATACAATGAATCACAAACAAAAAAGTTTAGCATTATTTCTTTAACTACGCAAAAACTGTCATTCGAATAAGCTCTCCTTACCTAACTACTATGAGCCATGTCAGAGGCCTTTGGCGGCTCAATAACTCTGACACCAGGATTGGTCAGGTTGACCATCCACTCGATGAAGAAGAAGACCTAACTACTCTACTACCTTTTTTCAATAAACCAATCATTTAAGCCGCAATTTTTTTACGTGGGAGCTAATTCAAACTGAATGAAATACTAATATTCATAATTAAGTTTAACCGCATTTCAATCAAAAAAGTAATTTTAAAGAAGTTGAAGGAAATTATTCGCACCTACGAGAAGAATTATTATGATAATAATTAGTTACAAACCAGCTTAATTGAGGCGCTTCACATTATTGTAGCTAATTATCAAAACCTACAAGGAAACGAAATATGTACAAACATTACAAGTTTAGTTCAGTATGTAGGCAACCAATACCTCTTCACAACCTACAAAAAGGTTTCTTGAAAGTCGAATATATCGTACGGAACCCAAACCCTCGATATGAATTCACCCTCTTCAGTTTTAATTTATTTTCGTTTTTCGTTTCAGTCCATATTTATACTTTATTGTGTAGATTAAACACGAAACAGATTTGTTTTTGCCTGTTGCATTTTTATGGAGTCGTTTTACATAATACTTTTTTATATTAAAATAGCTCGTTGTTGGAGGAGCGTTTTAAAAATATACCTTTTGTTTTTGAGTGTGTGCAGGTGGTGGACGTTTAATAAGCTTAATAGAGACCTACCCACTGCGTATTTCATATTTTATTAAAACAATTGTACATTAACAATGTTAAGGCCTGCATTTTCCCACCATTGGGACTCGCATTTTGTGTGTTACATTCTTGTTACATTATACACTCTTTTTACCAAACTACAAGTCTCTCAACCAGTTGCTCTTTTGTAGTATCATTTAAGTATTCAAAATAATAAGAACTAAACTTTTCTAAACAGTTATTAAAATCTCAATCAATTGAAGATTACTTGTGTTCAACAACATTAAAAACTAACACTACAATGTTGCCGCAGTAAATTAATTTGCCCGAGCGCGGGTAACGCTAAGTGCCCTATTGTGGACGGGTCGTTTTTGCCCCACACAATGTGAGTTGACTTTTTCCATGTTTTCCACGGTTTTTCCTCACTCGCGACGTTTTTCTGATGTCTGTCTGTACGGTGTAGGTGGATGGAGTCGTCTTGGTACTTTCAGATTGTTTTATATGTACTTTATATTCGTTTGTATTGTGTCGGCACAAGTGTCTCAAATGTATTTATTGCGTAGCGTATTTGATGCTTTTAATTCACAAATATTATATAATATATTTATATATTATATTATTAAATTAGCATTCATATTCTTCTTAGAACACATGTTTATGACATAGTAAACAAGTATTTTTTCAAACATTTTTTCGTCTGTTTTCCACTTTACTTACCTATATAAAATTATTATTTAAAAACGTTTTAACATTAACGCACATTTATTTGAATGCTAGGTAACCCATTAAATGCTACTCAAGTATCAAGAGCAGGCGCGCACTTCAAGACATCAAGAACCGAAGGCAATAAGCAAAAACTCCATCCCAAGACAAAGCGAGCTCCTATGGCGTAGAAAAACGCAAATTGCAAACTAACGGGTTCGATTCCCAGCGAATGCTACTTTTCTTTCAATATGTTTAACTTTTTGTGAACTATGTCTCATAGGAATTTGTGTTCGAGAAAAAATAGGAATGTTGAGAAAAGAGAAGGTTGAGATAACTAGGTGTTTAGTATATATATACATACCTAGATAGTAAAACAAATGGCTCGTGTGTGTGGACATTTAATTAATAATTGTATGCGTAGACTTCTTAGTACGTTTCATTGTAAGCCAATTTGGCGATCGTCTGTCGTCAGATAATAAAATTGATAAGATAATTATATTAAATTGCATTTGCATCAAATAATAAACAATATGAAATTACTAAACACCGATAGTGGTTATGCAGTAACTTCGTCAATTGATATACATACGAGTATAGATTTTGTTTCATACGAAAACATCTTAATGTATTATATAACATAGGTATGTTTTTATTAAAGATAGTAGTATCTTGAATAAAAACATACCTGTAGATATACATGTCGATGTAAGTACCTTATTATATTGTTTGTTATAAAGCATTCTACAGAGCACTGGAACAGGGCCCAGTAGTGGGACGCATTATCAAATAAAAGTTGTAGGTTAAACAGTCTTCACTACATAGTATAAAATAAAGTCGTCTCTGTTTCGTGTCTGTTTGTCTGTATGCTTAAATCTTTAAAATTACGCAACGGATTTTGATGCGTAATTTTGTTTTTTGTAATAGGTAGAGTGATTCAAGAGGAAGGTTTTTATGTAAAAAAATTCCCGAAATTCCCACGGGAACGGGCACAACGCGGGTAAAACCGCGGGGCGCTGCTAGTTTAATCTAAACAATTTCAAAGACATTGCGCTCGGCCACGGTTGGATAGTAGCATTTCTATCCGAGCGCTACCGTGCTTCGGAGGACACGTTAAGAAGTCGATCCGATTGTTTCATTCGTAATTCGCTCAACCATATCGAAGGTATTTAGGCGGAAGGTTTAGAAGGTAACTTACACGAATATAATGAAATTAATTAATGAACTTGTTAGAATGCATTTTCAGGGTGGATTTTAAGTTATGTTTTCAGAGGTTTTCTAGGATATAAATTAAGCTGAGCCAATTTGAACTTTATTACTATAACAAAATATAAAATAATAGAAAACCTACGACAATGATATCTAAATCTTTAGTGTTTTTTAAACATTATATGTATATTGTGAAGCCCTTTAAAGTTCATATCTGTCTGTGTTCTTGGTTTCGCAAAAGTGTTACAAATTGAAAGTTTAACTTGCGTAATACTCTGTAATTTAATATATACATTTAACTTAGTAATATAATATACGAGTATAATATAAATCGCCAAACTTGCTACAATAGTTCCATTACATGGGTACCCAACTTGTTTAGGCAATGTTGTCACTACCTATAGGTATCATTCAAACATTATAATGTTCCAAACTTTGGGGAAGAACTTTTAACCCTTTGCACGGTAATTGCTCCTCAACCCCTTCACTGTATTGATATCGTAACGACCAAAAGTTCTCAGCGCAGTAAGATTTAAGAGGGCATTTATTTTTCCAATAACACTTTAACACATAGTAAATGCGATGATGCAAATTAAGCAACCCCTAAGTCCATTTAAGTTTGTTTGACGAAGTAAAAATAGTTGATGGTTTGAGTTGCGTCCTCGAAATTTTTCGATTCGGAGGTTAACCCTTCAACTGGTAGTTGTCGGTGACTTACTGGTGCCGTTGAGGTTCCTGCCGATGATCTTGTTGGCCCCGTTGTGGACGGGGTGCACGGGGTGCACGGGGTGCACGGGCACGCGGCCCTTCTCCTCCGGCGACTCCATGCTCTCGCCGGCGCACATCAACTCAAACTTCACACAACGAACTCCCGCCAACGCCGACCGACTGACATAACACTCGAGCGACGTTTGTTTATGTTCGCGGCGGCGGCGGCGGCGGCGTGGTATCAAGCGCGCGGCGCGGGGCTCGCAGCTCGACTGGCGCGGAGCCCCGGGCCCCGCCCTACGCCGCGGCCCCTCCACGACACCCCACGCTCGCCTTCGCCTCACACAAAAAACCGTCTCGTCCTATTAACGAATTTTTGTTAATGTACTTCGAGGGAAAGGGTAAAACTTGAGGGTCGACCGCTTCGCGCTTTTTATTAACTTTTTGAATTGCTTTCGGCATCGATCGACGCTATTTCGGAATACGCTCACGGACTTTTTGAGAATTCTTTGAAAGTTAAGGAAATAAACTTAAGATTTTCCCTATACATTATACTATCTAGATATTATAACTATCTATCTATCTAATACAATGCGGCATTCTTTAGCACTCTCTGATGATTGAGTTACCCGAAGGAGTAAACGGAATCTAATAATGCAATATAAGTTATCTAAACTGAAAGCTCAGTGAGTTGCGGGATTCCTCAGTAATGAATCAATTACTTCAACGAGCTCCGATACAAATAAAGCTTAGAAAAGTTCATTTTCTTTTCCAAGAAAAGCTCTCGAGCGAGCTTTTCTTTTAATTTCAATTTTGCTTTCACTAGTACTGGTACTTACTTACATTGTTTCTTGCAATTAACTAACTAAATAATTAAACGTTTGAATAAATCGTTCGATACTAGATGTAAGCCTCCGATCACATGCGCTAATAATCTACATACTAATGTGTCGTTTAACTGCTTACTTAGTACTAGTCAATGATTATGCAAAAAGTGGATCTAAGTCTAACTAAGATGCACTTTTTTACCTTCCTAGCTCTACCTAGTACTGTATTGTAAGCTTTTACGGTAGATCGATGGAGTGATTATGTATTGAAGTTGTACCTTGTCAACGAAATAGTTTTCTAATAATGTTTAAAGATTAGTACGGCGTTCGTTTAGATTACAAGCAGCCGTGACGGCGAGTTCAGAAGATTATATCACACACGTTAAATTAGCTTATATTAAACTACGCTCAATATCTACCATTTTGTACCGTGTTGCCAATCTTAGATGCATCAGAACGAGCTCTTACGTAACACCATCTATAGCGAGATGCAGAGAAACGTAAACCAATGTAAACACATAGCTCTCGGCTAAATATAGCAAAAACTATATTCTCATACGAAAACTGAAAGAAAGTGATTCCCATTTGGTGTGTTATCGGGCGATATGAGTGATATAATTATTGGCGTATGCTGTATGAGGTCCGCGGAATGAGCCGGGAATGTGGCGAGATTACGAGCGCTCGTGGGAAATACTGCCTCTGGGGCTCTTACTGGCCGGGCCGGGCCACGCGACTAGCGGAGCAAGTGGGACAGCCATCAGTGACTATCGTTAAGACTTGGAGTAACACGACTGCTTACAAATTGTCTTTACTTAATATGTACACGAGCGTATTGTAGTTATAGTAGTAACATAAGTAAAATATAAGTCGTCGATATATATACAATGGAACTATATTAATATTTTGAATAAATCTAGTCTAATCTTCTGACCTGACTGTGCCATAGATTAATTGCGAAGCATTATGCTTTGAAAAAGTCAAGGCAGGATACTACAATTGCTAATCTCCTCTTTGCCACGAACATAAAAGACGTTTACTAGAATACGCACTACACATATACGATTGTTTCGCAAACAAAATATGAAACGAATTTACAAAAATAAAACGCTTACATCGTAACGAATTCCAATCGCCGTGTCTAATAAAACCGCTAATCCACTCGCTGATTGCGAGTCCTCAAAGTTTTTCTGTAAATAATATCCGACGGACGGTTAAGGTAGTGTAGGTTTTTCCTGCTCTCGGTGAAAGGTTGACACTACGCTGGCTAGCTGGAAATATGTGAGATGATAGACTAACGGCCCGACTGTGGGAACTAGCGTCTAGTGCTGGGCGAAACTTCAGTACACTGGGTTCTTATTGAAAGGTCGTATAAAAACATTGGCTACACAATGTGGAAAGTGCATGAGAACTGACCTACGCAATGCGCATGGTACCAAGTATCGTTTTGGCTGCATTCAACGAAAATGATGATGACTTCGCGGATTGGCGAATGATTGGATTCGTTACTAGAGAGAAACTTTTTATCACATTTCTGAGATTAGTAAGTCACATTATCTCTTAACGACCATTAATAAAGGCATCATTTTATGAACATTAATAAAAGTGAATTCTTTTTATGGATATTTCATTAATATAATTGTTTAATACAGATGTGATGAACGTAGTGATTAATAAGTATATGTACTCCTCTATTTACCTACTCTGCAATAGGTTTTAGGCAACTGGTTATGTCACCTTATGAGCAGGTAGTCGGTAGGTGTCTCGGAGTATTTTTAAAGTTCTTAGCATTGTTTCAAGACATCATAACTGGCCCAGCCGAATAAAACAAAGTCTGCTTTTTGCGATCACCTCAAATCTTCAGAACTCATCCAAATTCTGAATTGTTAACGCGATAAAAAATTAAAAATGCCTCTCATCGAGATCGATGCAAATAGCGCTCGGCCAGAGCCGCGCTAAAAACTGATAGGAACTCATAGTATTTCATCGACATCGCGGGCTATTGAGCGAACTCGGTGTTTTTGCCGAGATTCCCGCGATCGGGTAACTGCCGGTTTTTGCCTCGCAGCCCGAGTCTGGGAAGACATCGCCAGCAGTCTTCCAGCACAAAAACCGCGCCAGGGCCGCCATAACGCTAACCGACGCAAAAACTGCGACATACGTATAGAATTAATGCGGCGACTCTTTAATTTTCTTCAAGAAAGCGCGGGAGGAAATGGTGGTAGGTAATGAGTGTTGCCAGACGCAAAAACTATCTGTATAATGACGACGGTCATTTAACCAGTTTATTTTTCTGTTCTTGCTGGAAGATGCGTAAAAAGTAACATGTTGGAATCTTATGAGTGCACCGTTCTTATAAGACGTGAATTCATAATGCGGTGCAAGTAAAAAATATTTAACTTCATGTCATTAAATGCCTTTAATTTTATAGCATGAGGATTGATATAGTACCTATCTAAGTGTAGGCATGTTATGTGAGCTTTATCTTCATGTTCAGTACCTACTACTTATACTGGACTATACTGGAGTCTATACTGGACTATACTATACTGGAGTCTTATCTCCAATTAGTAGGTACCTAGATTTAATGATGATTATTTGATGATATCTAATTGGAATCGGACCACTGCGTAAAATAATGTACAAGTATAATATACAATGAAGTAAATGCCCCGTAGCAGCTTTGGTTTTAAATCTAAGTTCAGGGTCTAAGTCAATTTATTTGCAGTTGTTTAAGTTTACCCGATGTTACATTTTCGATGAATGATGATTTAAAGTGAAGACATTGCACTGGCTCGTAGAATACCTACTCACTGCTGCCTTCCGAGTTACTAGGAAATTCGAGTTTTGAAAAGTCATGTATGCAAAATGACGTCATTTAGTTAATGGTCGTTTTTAATATCGTTTCTGAATACGGTATTTAGCACATTTACCTACATCTGGTGGAAGTGTGGTTAGCATGCTGTGTTTACCTTAAGAAGGTCATACACATGCCGTCTTCAGGTTTACATACCTACCGATAATAGATACATTAAACTAGCTATCGACCCGGCAAACGTTGTTTTGCCATAAAAAATTAAGGGGTGGACCACCCTCTCTCTCTCTCTCTCTCTTCCTGGTTATGTGTCCCACAAATCAAAATAATCTTTACAGTAGTTTAGGAGTCCATCGACGTGATACGTCATTTTTATATACAATAATACATTAATGTGAAATGTTCATCTGCTACCATAGATAGGTTATTGGATTAGTCGGTTGTTAGTTCCTTAAGCACAAGTCCACCGCGGCACATGGGTTACCTAAGCTTCGTTATGGAAGAACCCACGGACACGCTACGCACGAAATAACTTCATAAGTAAATATATTATACGCATGACTTGCTCCGATATGGCACCCATATGTAGCGCAACCAGCTCAACACTGTCTACGCTGCACACGCTGCGCTCGCGGCAAAAGGAAGCACATAGCTAGAGCTTGAGCGAGTTACACACGGTGAGTAGGATCGTCGTAGGTCGATTAGTTAAATAAAGGTTCGAAATTTTAAATTATTCAGATTCGTTCATTTTCAAACATTCCGCTAAAATACCGAACATACCACGTCTGTGGAACACACTCAATAGCATGACGTTGACCACAGATAAAACATAATAGGTTAAATCAATTTGACAGCTACTTCAATCGTGACATTGACGTTTGATAATGTTAACTTGAATCAAGTGAAGAAAATATAGTCTGTAATATTTTTTTTATTTGCTACACCGAATGAAATGCTAAACCAATGCCAAACAGAATTTTGAAATTTGAATTTTGTTTGACGCCAACGACCGCTCATTCGAACAGTTATTTTTACTGACGAAGAATAATATCAAAACATTACTAATTTGTATGTTGAAACAAATAAATATAGTGTAGTTTTATTCATTTGTGTTGTGCTTGTGGTGTTCAATAATAATGGCTTCCGAAAAAGGATGTAAAAGGGACAAAAACCAAAATATTCAGGTGTCCGTTCGACTTCGGTAAGTTTCTTTAAAAAAATCTTTATTTATAACTAAAATGTATAATATTTCATACAAAAAACTTATCACGAACTTAATGTAATAATCATGGATCTTTAAAACATCCAAATGTTATGTAAACAAATCATGGTCTTACTACACCTTGCCTCGACATAATTTTTACTCTTTATGTTTTTATAACCAGAGTTTCCTACTCAATTTTATCTTGCAATGAGGTGTATTTATATAGCTGAGAGTGTGCATAGAGACAATTCTTAATCCTTAAAGTCTGACCTACTAATTCCTTCACAGTGATGATTCATAAAACGTTTGAAGTGATGGTATAATTTTATCATTATTCCAATATTGTATGCTATTGTATGCTTAAAGCCTGAAGTTATTATATATTTTACCTCAGGCTGATCAAAACTAACCAATAGGCATTACCAATAGGAACTAGTTGGGTTACATATTTAACTTTTAGACATTAATAAATTGATACACAATGCTTACTTCAGAGTACTCACTACATGTGGTCCATGTAGTCATTTCTTGTTAATTTTGATCGAAATGTTGATCTAAGTGTTGAAACTTGTATATTTATTTACTTTAGTCTTTTGAATTAATGGATCCTTACTGTTCTGATATCTCCATGATAGGTAGGGGCCCTTACTCAGCAGTGAGACACCACAGTATCTAGACATTTCACTAGTTAATACTTGCGTTTTCCAGCCCGTTGAACCAGCGCGAGCGGGACATAAAGTCTCTGGGAGTGGTGGAAGTACATCACAACAGAGAAGTGTTTGTCAAACTGTCCCAGCAGAACTCTTTGACCAAGAAGTTTACCTTTGACAGGGCATTCGGACCCAATGTTAAACAGGTAAATTAGAAATATATAAAACTTGAAGACCCCTTGCAATTTTATCCCCATTTTACCCATTAGTAGGGATTTGTGGGTACAAATCTTCCTTTTGTTATTTGTCCTAGACCAATTTAACTCTATGCTAATTTTTATCCTGATCCATTGTGCAGTTTTAATGTGGCTATAGCCTATTCTTAAGAGCACCATAATGAGTCAATAATGACTCATTATTGTGCTCATGATTTTTATTAAATATAAATAAAAATCATCACCTTACAACTTTCTATTTCCAGGTGGAAGTATACCAAGAGGTGGTGAGCCCCCTGATCGAGGAGGTGCTGGCCGGCTACAACTGCACAGTGTTTGCATATGGACAGACCGGCACCGGCAAGACACACACTATGGTCGGCGAGCATAGTGGGGATGAGACTACTTGGCAGAGTGTGAGGATTTAATGTTTATTCATATTTATGATAAGTTCGTCCGTTAATCTAGGTTTTATCTACGTGGTTTCCGTTCCGATGAAAATTTTGTGTTGAAAATTAATAAAGAGTACCTCGGTATCTCCCAGGACCCGTTAGCTGGTATCATCCCGCGCGCCCTCAGCCAGCTGTTCGACGAGCTGCGGCTGACCAACACGGAGTACACGGTGCGCGTCTCCTACCTCGAGCTCTACAATGAAGAACTCTTCGATCTGCTCTCCTCGTCGGAAGATAACTCCAAGCTGAGGATATATGAAGATGTGACTAGGAAGGGATCCAATATTGTGAACGGGCTGGAGGAGATTACGGTGAGATTTTAAGGCTTGCAACTTTGTAACTTAACTGAATTGTTATTGAAAGTTTATATTAGCTAAAATTCCTTCAAATAATTGGTTAACCAACATTAACTTGTTTTTAAGATAGCTATAAACTTGTATTTGTGTTCAGGTATACAATAAGAACGAAGTATACAAGATAATGGCGCAAGGACAGGAGAGGAAACGGGTTGCGTCCACTCTCATGAATGCACAGTCGAGGTATGTGTACATACATATATATATATATAAAGTATACACCATTATCTGTACCCCGCGGTTTTACCCACACTCAATAGATGACGCTAGGATGCAAATCAGAAAATGCGGACGATATCTTCACAGATTTATATAATATATTCATATAAAGTATTTGTGTATGTATATGAAATAGTATCGGTTAGTTAGATTCTATAATACAAGCTTAACCTCAGTAACAAATACTTTCCTATTGCAGTTTCCAACTCAATCTGTGCATTAAAAAAAATATGTGAGTTGCAATGTTAATGAATAAAATCGTTGTTATGTAAATTTTTGTAATGTTTCCTCAAAACTAAAGTAAGTACCGCCTTATTCATAAACGTAATTTAACTTAAACGCTGATTTAAAGTGTTTTGTCTCTTTTGCTCCTTGGAAAATAGCGTAAGTCGGAAAGGGACAAACTATTTGATAGGTAAAATACTGTTAAAAAGCGTTATGAATAAGGCCCATCACTATCACTACATAGTATAAAATAAAGTCGTCTCTTTTTCGTGTCTGTCACACTGTTTGTCTGTCTGTATGCTTAAATCTTTAAAATTACGCAACGGATTTTGATGCGGTTTTTTGTAATAGGTAGAGTGATTCAAGAGGAAGGTTTTTATGTAAAAAAATTCCCGAAATTCCCACGGGAACGGGCACAACGCGGGTAAAACCGCAGGGCGCTGCTAGTATTAGATAAAACTAATATGTATGTACTACTAAGTATAGTACCAGTTATAATGTAATGGATTGATTTGGTTTCTGCAATAGTTTGAGGAATTTTACAACAGCTCAAAGGTTTGAGGAAGCATTATACTTTATTAAATGTAGAAAAGTAATATTATATACCATAATATATAATCATAGCTTATTCAGTTCACAATCACTTCATATTGGGTAGATTACGAAGTTTCTGCTTCAAAGTTAACAGTACATATATTTATGTTACCACTGACATTTGAAAAAAACTATTCAACTGAAGCACATAGGCGTTAGTGCATACCATGTCTAACCACAGTAATAGAAATAGAAAAATAGAAATAGAAAACGTTTATTCACAACATAAAAGAGATGATATACAAAAAAACAAAAAATAAGAAAGAGAATACGAGAAAGGACAAAATTTTTAAAATAAAATAGAGTAGAGGTTAGAATCATTTGTTTACTCATTTCAACCACTAGAAATAGTCAATCTTATCTTACATTCATACTTAAAACATTTGTACTACCAAATAAGTATTAGTAGTATCTCACAAAAATAACTTTGTGAGACCATCCTCAGTTTGGTTAGGGCATTGCAGGCTGAATCGCCTGATTGCCCGAAAAGTAAGATGATTCTTACTGATGTTACTTTCTACGGACAGTAGTCGTTACATGAGCCATGTCAGAGGCCTTTGGCGGCTCAATAACTCTGACGCCAGGATTGGTCAGGTTGGCCATCCACTCGATAAGAAGAAGATTAAGCCTGTAATGTCCCACAGTTGGGCAAAGGCCTCTCTTCTCACTGAAGATGTCAGTACAGTGAGGAGGTTTCAGGCGTAATCACCACGCTTGCCTAATGCGGGTTGGTGATCTCAAACCCGAGCCATGTTTGAAAAGTATGAAACATGTTTTCGCTCGACCTGGGAATTGAACCCGGGACCTCAGTCTTGGCAGGCGAGTGCACATACCACTAGACCACCGAGGCGATTACCACTACCAAATAAAGTGAAGTAAAAATAAAAATACACCCAGTAGGCCAACTACCCTCTAAAATATGTGCACACATTCATATAGACGCGTAGTTACACGTCTTCCGTAGAAAATATCCACTCACTAAAATGTCAAATGTCAACCCCTTTTGAATCTTAAGTAAGCGTGCATTTATATGTGCGTGTTTAAACTGTGGTTACATCTATATATTTATTGGCTTACACATTAATTGTTCATTACAGCCGTTCCCATACCGTGTTCACGATCGTTATACACATGAAGGAGAACAGTCCGGAGGGCGAGGAGCTGGTGAAGATCGGCAAGCTGAACCTGGTGGACCTCGCGGGCTCCGAGAACATCAGCAAGGCGGGCAGCGACAACCCGGCCAAGCGCGAGCGCGCGCGCGAGTGCGTCAACATCAACCAGTCGCTGCTCACCCTCGGCCGCGTCATCACCGCGCTCGTCGAGAGACACCCGCACATACCCTACAGGTAACACTTATTAACTTTACGGGTGATCCCATTACCAACTTATTCGTGTCTTAAATCAAGTTTTAAATATGTATTTGCTTTAGTCACAACCTATTTCCTAGAAGGCAAACATTGATGAAGTTTTCTCCTGCGACTCGCCTCCGCGATACTGCCAAATAAACAAACCGTTTACGACTCCAATTGCATATTTTTGTTATTGATATCCCGTCGGTTTATTTCTCATTGCATAGGTAGTAAACAGCCATACATTGACACATGATATTGCATCGCAGAGAGTCGAAGCTGACGCGCATCCTGCAGGAGTCGCTGGGCGGACGCACGAAGACGTCCATCATCGCCACCGTGTCGCCGGGCCACAAGGACCTGGAGGAGACGCTGTCCACGCTGGAGTACGCGCACCGCGCCAAGAATATACAGAACAAGCCCGAGGTCAACCAGAAGATGACCAAGAAGGCCATTCTCAAGGAGTACGCGGAGGAGATCGACCGCCTCAAGAAGGACCTGCAGGCGGCCAGGGATAAGAATGGTACGCTTTAACTAACACATAAATAACATGTACACTGACTTCTTTCCACTAGCTGACCTAGCTCCCTGCAGCTTTGATCGCTCCTAATAACCAATCTTTATAAACTTATTCATTCAAAACTACCATTAAATCATTATAAAACTACATTCTCACTCCCACAGGCGTATACCTAGCCAACGAAACCTACAGCGAGCTAACCCTCAAACAAGAGGAGCAACGGAAAGAGATCCAGGAACTGCTCCTGAAGAAGCGCGCCATGGAGGAGGAGAGGGAGAAGAAGGAGAGCGTGTTCGGGGAGATGAGCGACCAGCTGCGGCGGAGAGAGGAGGAGCTGCGGGCCACCAAGGAGAGGCTCGGCAGCGTCAAGACGCAGCTCGTCAACACGGCCAACGTGAGTTGACTCATTCATCTGCCTCCGACATGGTCTAGCTATTGAAACAACCGGGACCTACTTTTTTATGTGACTTGATGACAACTTCGTTTCACTAAGCTATATGAATTCATTGCGATCATTAAGCAACGTGCGGATAGATAAACTACTGAATATTACAATAGATAGATACTATGAAAGACTTATTTATTTACTTAGAAAAATAGCATTAGTAGTTGAACCATTTAAGCAATACATGAAACATTAGCCATCCCATTCTGATTAAAAACGTTGTCCTAGATTTAGTAATACGTTATAGAAGTAAGATTATATGAATAAATATTTAGATATTTATAAATATACGTACATTTCCAGCTGCTCCAAAGCGCCCGCGTAGACGCGAGCGAGCAGCGCCACCTCGTGGACAAACACGTTCTCACGGAGAGCGAGCTGAGCGCGCAGGCGAGCGACCTGCTGCGCGTCGCCGACACCGTCACGGGGCACGTCGGGCTGCTGCACGAGGCAGTGGACCGGAGGAGGTAACGCCGTACCATACACTCATTCACTAGGTCGATTGTCGCTCTGAATCTGGGTCATTCAAGATTTGGGGAGAACTATCGTAGTTGTAATAGATTTTGGGAGTCATAACCGTAACACCAGGGTTAGAGACTGACCTAATCGAACAAACTTAGTGACCGGAGTCCTGATAGCTCGGTATGAGACTTGTTAAAGTATGTTATTAATTTGTCTACTATATATTTTTTCGAATTAACGCGCCCAAGCATACAATGTCTTGAGCTTGAATATAATAATATCAGAAAGACCAACATATCAGTATAAGATAGCATCACTAGATAAAAAGTGTACTAATAATATTTCCCCATAGAAACGTGGAGTGTACCAACCTGGAAGTGACGCGGTCGTTCCGCGGCGAGGCGGCGCAGCAGCGGGAGCAGCTGCTCGCGCTCTCCGACCGGCACACGGAGGCCGTCGAGCGCGCGCTCGACGGTATACATCGCACGCTAGGTGAGGGTAAAAAAGATAAATCTTGAATGAAAATAAAAGAATCAATCCCATTTGTATCTTTTTTAACAGTTAAAGTTGGGTTGGTTACCTTAACCAACTAACGGATCCAGACATTAGCCCTATAAAATAAAACAAACTCTAGCTTTGTCATATTAATTGTCTCACCGACATGTCGTAATCTATAACCAATCGTACTACGGACAAAACGGAATAAAATTATATGAACTTACTTACTTTTTCCAGATAATTTCAACACGACCAACATGACGATTTTACAAGAAAATATACAGAAGTTGGAAAGCGATGTTCAAATTATATTGGAGACAGAAGAACTGGTAAGAAAGGCTATTGAACATCTAGAAAATCCTTAAAATAAGTTTTGCTATTGTTTATAGTTGCTTTCGGATTATATCTAAATAAATAAATATCTAGTATCTATCTCATTGTGGAACGCCGGATTAACCAGGATTATTAATCTTGATTGAACCATTAGACGGGCAGATGCGCAGTTATAAATACTAGCGATTCGCCCTCTGCGATTAATTACGATTTAGTCGTAAAATTCTCTATCTTGAATCTTTAAAATAGTTTTAAAGTAATAGACACACAGACGAATCGTGACTTTGTTTTATACTGCTATATTCTGTAGTATCCATGAAATCCTTCCTTTCCAGATGAAGCAACAACTAGCTTCAAACCACAGCAGCCTGGTATCTTCTACAACCGAGCACCAATCTTCAATGGAGTCTATTTCGTCCGCGCGTCACGCGTTGCTGCAGGGTCTGCTGCAGGAGTTGATGGAGAGCATCCGAGGAGTTGTAGAAGCGGTCGCCAATGAGGATGTGCACGGAAATGTCGCCAAGTTTGTCAATCAATGGGTCAGTTTGGTTCGATATTAATTGCTTCTTTAGTATCAGAAATTTCTACACTGGTCCTACAATTGAAAAACTAGCGCATTCTAACAGACAAATGAAGTTTTAGTCGGTTCGGCTTCGGCTTTATAAATATTAAACTATAAACTATTTTTATTATAAGTCAGTATAGATAGCACTAACTATGATAGGAGGAATAATTAGGCATTAACCTCAGTTGAATTATGTACCGGGCAGTACTCCCACTCGTCGGCCCGCGTGCGCTGCCTGCGGCGCGCGTGCGCCGAGCTGAGCGCGCGTCTCCGCGCCGCCGCCGACTCGGCGCGGCGCGGCCACCGTGTGCGCCGCGGAGAGAGGGCTGCCCGGGTACAGGAGAGGGAGAGGGAGATTCAGGTGGTTGTGCAGGTCAGTAGCGACGTTCATCAAACGAGGGGTTTTTTTACAGTTAGTTATGTTACTCTATGTTTATGTTTGGTATTCATAGCTCTAACCTGTTTTCACAGCGGATATAACATTATAAACGTGCCGCACCTTATTCCAAAACAAATGCTAAAGTTCATATAAAAAAAGTTGTTGCTTGATTCCCGAACAAATTACCAATTATGATTACTTGATTCTTTTGTTTTTGAATAAGGCAATACATGTTCTTATTTTTGTTTTACACTCGGACTGACTTAATTAAGAGTTTGTCTTCATTCTATTTTGTCATATCTTCAGCCAGCGACGTTTATTTGCCCTACAAAGTGTTAACCTTAGCCATAGAACATGGTAAGGTGAAAATACTACATAAATATTATTGTTCCGTTTAGCAAATCGAACAAGACCGCATACTGTCCGAAAAACGTTTGACCGCGCAAATGGAAGCTATTGAAAGCGAGCGACGCGACACGCGACTGCGTTTAGAGAAGTGGGCGGAAGACGAGAGGAGAATACTCGAGGAGAGGATCAACAGGCATGTGGAGATCGAGACGAGGGCTATGGAGGAGAGGTGAGTTAAAAAAAGTATTAGCCTGTATTATCACAGCTGGGCACAGGCCTCTCATCACACTAAAGATATTAGTACAGTGAGATATTACTGATAAGCGCTGTTGCCAGATGCGGGTTAGTGATATCCTATGTTTGGTATCCATCATCATATTAAACTTACCATAGCATGCGAGTCTGGTGTTTTACAAAACAGCTACCAGCTGCTTTCGCTTTCTTAAGAAATTCTTCTAGGCTCCTTTTTGACAAGTTTTGTGAACAAAAAGTGGTTTATGACCATCTGTAGGTTTTAATTTTATTCCTGGCTTGATATGTTACGAAAACTCTGTTTGACTTTACCAGGTTATCCAAAACACTGTCGGAAATCGAAGAGGATCGCGCCATACTGACTGCACGAATTTCCAAACACATTGAATGGCAGAACAAGTTGATGAAGGAGGGAGAGGAGGAGCGGGTCCGGGAGAGAGAACAACTGGAGGCGGCCGAGAGAGAGAGGAAACACGAGCAGGAGACCATCGGGGAGTTTGACAAGGATGTCGATCAGCGTGAGTGACATTGCACCTAAAATGCGAATACGTTTACCTTTAATTTATGAGACATTGATCAATTTTATATTGGTAGTGAAATGATGCAATGCAAACGATAAACCGGCTCCAGACTAGTTTTAAAATGAAAACCATGACACCTATGTAATTATTGGATTCTTTGACATTAACACAGTTAAGATAAACGATATAACATTGTTACAGAGACGAGCGCCATCACGGTGGACATGGAGGCGTTGAGTGTGGACGTGGTGAAGGTGGTGGAGCACTCGTACAGCCACCTGCTGCAGACGCTGCACACGCACCGGCAACTGATACAGGTACCGACCTCACTCAACTAAACATATTGAAGTGTTCTTCACAAAACCTTAAAACATGTGTTCACTGTAATATCTCGCTATGATGCACCGACTTGTCTCATTTTTAACTCTTGATGCTAAAGAAAAATGCCTTAAGTTTATTTAAGCTATATATCAATAAATAAATAAATATCTACATACATATTATGTATACTCGAATTCATGCAGCGTGGCTTGAATAATAAAAAGCCTAAATAATAAAACTTTGTTATAATACTAATACTAAAGTCATCTTTGTTGTTATCATAGAATCAATGCAGTGAGATGGTGTCCCGCGACAGTGAAGACAACAAGCGAGTGCTGTGTGAGAGCGAGGCGACGCTGCGGCGACTCGTTGGCGACAACCAACGACTCGGGGAACAAATTGTCGACAACTTACAGGTAAGCAACTCATACATGATTTATTAATTAAAGTTATTTCCAGGGTTTTTAATTTCATTCTTCAACTATCTTTTATATGTGTTCATGTGTATACATTCAAAATAAATATACAATAAAATATGATAGTCTGTTCTGTGTCTGATAAATAAGTTTTATTTCATTATTAAGGCGACGATTTCGTTACCGGTTTGTTTACATTGAGGTCGTAAGTTCAAAGTAGTAAATAAATTGACGTGTAGTGTTTCCATTACAGAAGTTTTTAAACACACAAAATATTTAAAATAAATTAAAAAACGAAAACATTTCCCCTTACAGTCAACCAACACAACGACAATATCCACCCTACAACACCTGTCCACGTCACTGCACAACGTTATATCGTCAACATCTACTCACACGACGTCTCACGGCGAGTGTATCTCGGAAGTCGCGGCGTTATCGCGGCACTTCCGCCAGACGCTGCGCGACGCGGCGGCGCGCCTGCGCGCGGCGGAGGACGAGTGGCTCGGCGGACAGTATGCCGTGTATAAGGCCACAGGTCAGTATGGGTGGAGTTCATTTTAGAGATACTAGCAAAGCCTCGCGTTTGAGTATTTTGGGATAAAACGCTATTCGAAGTTCAAGTTACACTATTCGTAGCCTATGTTATGCTATTCGTAGCCCAAGTTATGCTATTCGTAGCCCAAGTCATGCTATTCTTAGCCTATGTTATGCTATTCGTAGCCCAAGTCATGCTATTCTTAGCCTATGTTATGCTATTCGTAGCCCAAGTCATGCTATTCGTAGCCAAAGTCATGCTATTCGTAGCCTATGTTATGCTTTTCCAATAGCCAAGTAGCCAATATGCGTTGGCACAAACGTTCTCATCTTATCTTAATGCATGTGCGACCATTTTCCATGACTAATTCAAAATACAATTTTGAAGTGTTAATATCTGTTGACGTGTATCCACTTGTTGCGCAGGGTCGACGCCGGCGCGGGCGGAGTACCGCTACCCGCGCGCGCTGGCCGCCACCTCGCCGCACGACCGGCTGCTGGCGCGGCGCCGCGCCGCCAGCCGACACTCCTTCGACGAGGTATACTAGTATACCACTACAACATGAACACACATATTAGAAATACTCTCCCTGGACTAAATCTTGAATGGAGGTATCCAATACAAGAATAATGATTCGAATCGCACTCTTCAAGTTCGATTCTAATAATGGCTACTCTCAGACTACATCCTTGAGATAGCGTGTGGAAATAAACAATTCGAAACTCTTCACATTTATATTTGTATAGGTTTCTTTCTTTAATTTTTTCATATCAATCTCTACCAAAAATACAAATATTTTCGACTTCAAATTATTGAACATACCTACACAAACACATGACACAAAGATTCATATCTCAGTTATCATCTTTATGAAAATAAAGGTAGTTCATGAAGCACATACACTATGTGTCACTATGTAACACCATCTCAGGACTGCATCGTGCTGGAGTCCGAGGAGTCGTCCCCGAGCGAGAGCGGCTCCAGCTGCTCGCCCGCGCGCTCGCCCGCCCCCGACGCGCAGCTCGGCATCTTCAAGAGTACCTCCGAGATTGATATATACGCGATTAAAAGGGTAACTCACTCAATATTTTGCACAGGAAGACACTATACGTACATACTGATAATCAGTAAAATATTACTAAGATCTGGGGTGGATATGGTCACCCAAGATAATGCCTGTTGTCACTTCGCTTTTATCTCTTGAAGAAAGTCTTTAGAGAAGAGATTCGCATGCATATTAACCCTTACTTACGGCCATCTTTCTAATAGAAAACTAAACTAACTAACCTAATAAACGCAAATTTATATATGTTATTAAAAAACTGTTATATCATACGCACTTAAAATGGGCAGTTATCGAAATGCTGCGTGTGTGCACCCGCAATATAATAAGAAATGATCAACGTATACCATTCTTATATCGACAGCAACAAGAACACGGCAAAGAGAACGTGAACCGTTCGTTCAAGAAGCCGTCGAAGCTGCCCGCGCCCGCCTCGCTCAAGAAGCCGCTCGGCGACAGCAACGGGCCCGCGCACTGACCCCGCCGGCGCCGCTATACGTACACTAGGATACGTAGGTAAGGGATCCTACACACATGTTCCGAACATGCATGTCATCAGGTCATGCACGAACATGTTATGTTCTGTCGAGTGCGTGCGAACATCATGTTCGCACGCACTCGACAGAACATAACTTTCCTGATTACTGCACGTTTTCGACACGGTTTTGCCGCCCAGCAATGCCGAATAATGCCGGCCCGAATATGTCTGTAGTTACCCTTAGAGTTATAGCTAGGTAAAAAATTACTAATCCAACTGGGAACGTTGTTGGACTTGGTACAGTCAGCCTACGACAACTGTCTGACTGTACTTACTTACGTCCCTACCCTAAACGTGTATGTTATTATGATAACTAATGTAATTTAATTGTAGATATTTTTATCTCAATATTGGTATAGTGTTATAACGCCAATCAGACGCCATGAGCGATACTTTTTTATTGGTTGTTTACTGTAATATCAATATTAGGCTATACGAACATTATTCCTTGATTCTTAGCACTAATTTGATTTGTATTGAAAGTATTTAGTTTGATTCAAGTGTCGAACACTTACATACTATATACACAATGTTCAGAACTTGAAAACTGTACTAAGATACATTTATTATTGTATGTTAAATCAAATTCGTTTTCGAACCTCAACCGAGGTTAAGTTGTGTGTGTGTTCATGCCCACTAGTTATTTAAAATTTCCTAATTTTGGAGGCAAAATTCCATACTCACCCGCTTT
The DNA here is from genome assembly GCA_963082685.1 of Cyclophora albipunctata. Classification (NCBI taxonomy): domain Eukaryota; kingdom Metazoa; phylum Arthropoda; class Insecta; order Lepidoptera; family Geometridae; genus Cyclophora; species Cyclophora albipunctata. The sequence continues at coordinate 9,241,772 of OY720131.1, read as the reverse complement.
TTAGTCAAACAGCTTCCTGTATTATATCTGATATCCGTATGATTTTATAAATAGTTTATATTTAACACTATTCGTAGTATTAGAACAGTGTAGTGTGCTTTTTAGTAGATAATACAATTTTATTCCTCTTTATTTACAAAGAAATCCTCTAGCATTTGTTATTTCGGACAATCTATATCTTTAATTAGCTCTTTCGACGAAACTCATATTCTTTTACATATAACTGAGTGCGTTTTCACTGAAGCGGTGCGGAACCCGATTCACAAATCACAGCGCATCGGGATTGTCAAACAACGCATTGACATTGTCAAAATATTAGCATAATGTACTTTTTAAACTCGCACGATTTGTACTCATTATACTAAATGAAACGGGTCTGTATCGCGTTAGATACAGACCCGTTTCATTTAGTATTATTTGCATAATGCGTTCTGATTGGTCCATTGAGCTCCCCTCAGTTTCAATGGAAAACCACATTAGTGGGTTCCAACTACAATATAAAAAGGCTTTAATGTTGAACGATATGTGCTACTTGTATTGTATCCAAATATTATAAACTAGTTTTAAACGGACAAGTAGATTTTAATATTTTATATAAAATTAATTATAATTATGATATTCATGGTACTGTGTGTTGACGTTATTTAAATAAATATTTTTATTCTATCCTGGTCTTTCATTCAAAGCTTACGTTTATAACATTTTATCAGTGTCATCTTAGATTACTGATGACGTAGGTTTTGATATTAATCTACCTAAACGATTAACACATTAGAGATATGAACAAGGAGAAGGTTCTGCCACCAGCGAGACACCGTGCTGATCACGCAGTGAATTAAAAACAATTTAAAATTATAGTTTATTAGCAGACAGACATAATACCTACATTTACAAGGTAGTAAGACTTTCAGGACGATTGTGGAAAATTACACTTTTCAATGATTAATTTAAAATTCATCGGTAAAATATCCATTAGCGTTTAGTGTCTATGATTACTCTGCGTGTTTTATTTAGTGTTGCCAGTTAATAATTTCCCACAATCGTATCGAAATAATACCATAATTTATTTACATCTCACAAGAGTTAAAATAAACTTAAAATCTATTATTTATAAATGAATATTCTTGAATACGAATATGGCTTTGAGATAATGAAAACATCAATATGATCTTAACCATAGCCTTTACTTATTTACTAAACTGGGTATGTATAAAATATCGTTTGGTCTTTCGTACTAAAACTAATATAATGTATAGAAAATATTTTTATATAGTTTAAATACATACTCGTAAATCTCTTGCGCTGCCATGTCTATCTTTGAAGTTGAGTTATTATTTAATACAAACAGAAAACTTCAAAATTATTTCTATCTAGCTAAAAAGGACTGCTATACGTTTGATGTTGACTTCTGTGCCTAGTGTGTACGAGGATATGTTTGTGGCACCATAGCTGAAACGATGGACTGATTTCGATGCGTTTTTCGTTTGTAAGCCAGTTTCTTTCCGGTGGTTCTATTTGGTAAAAATCGATTTTTGAAATGTTGATTAAAAATCGGTGCCGTTTTTTGACAGGGGGTTTTTAAATTTAACTTGTTTTAAGTAATACAATATTTGATTGAGGATTATAATTCGATAAAATATTTTAGGAAACTGTAGACAAGAGAAGAAAATCATGGCTTTAATAAAACAAATAGGAAAATAATAAATGGTGGGTGTATACGTATATAATATAAATTAATATGTAAATATATCTTCTAAAAGTAAACTAATACTAGCTTTATCGTATTGTATTTACAGACGGCGGCCATCCCTAGTGCTGGACTGGGAGCGTTCTGATAAACTATTTCTATGAAAACACTTCCATACAACCAATAGTTTAGGAAAACACAGCGAATGGACGCCTTCATAAATATTAACTTATCTATCAATAAATATAAATGCGTGAAGAAGTCTTATTTCAATACGTCGAGTCTCATTCCATGAAGTTTTAACTTTAGTTTAGAAAATGAACTCTATAACGTTCTATAGAGAGTTATTTTTAATTTATTTCATCAAAAGCCTTGATGAAAAGCCTTAGATGGTGTTTGGATCGAGAATTTATCGATATCATTATTTACCTAAATGCATTTTGAATTTTTTAGAACTCGAACATATTTCAAAGGAGGAGCTTAAAAGGGATTACAAAGAGAATATCTCTGAATGACATCGTAACCCTGCACTATCCAGACGTCGTTTGCCCCACCCAGAAGTCCCATGATAACTTGTGTACAATCTATTTCCTTTAAACGTGACTAAAATCAATCTACAACTATTTCATTTTCCGTGGTAGTATCTAATTATTTCACTTCGATGACCTGTGTATCATTGATTGTAGTCCCGTTTAAAGAATCCCAGTGGCGTGTAGCGGCGGCGCGCGGCGGTCACTGGTTGTTGACGGATATGATCTGGTTGATCCAGCCGATGAAGGCGGACACCTTGGCGTACACGCCGGGCACGTCCTGGCGGCCGCAGCCGAAGCCCCACGACACGAGCCCCACCAGCTCGTAGAACCCGTCGTCCTGGCACACCAGCGGACCGCCGCCGTCACCCTGGAATAATACACATGGACATGGACTTGTAAAGTTATCATTATTAGGTATTTACTGAAGCTACAGACACAGTAAAGTATCGCTCTAGGTACAGTCTTCTCGATACGAGCGACGTATCCAAGATTCATTTAAAATAATGACAAAGTAAGCCTTATGAAAGATCGAACTTAATGTCATTATGAAGGTTACTGCGACAACTAGGAGCGGCAGCAACTCTCTCTGTATACAATTCTAAGAGCCTTATTCATGAACGCTTATTAACAGCACTTTCGCTATCAAATGGTTTGTCCCTTTCCGACATACGCTATTTTGCGAAGAGCAAAAGAGAAAAAAACCCCTTTTAACAGTGTTTTAGTTAAATAGCGTTTATGAATAAGGCGGTTTTTCTACGTAATCAGTTCCTTTTTGTAATAGAGCAGTTGTACTTATTCACACAAACTAGTTTCAATCCTAGCTCCAACTAATTATACTTCATTATAAATGCCACTTCATGTCAAAGCTTCGAAGCATGTCACATTCGCCCGGAACCTTGCTATATATGTGGTCCTATACACCCTATCTCTCGCTAGTCACCTGGCAGGCGTCGTTGCCGTGCTCGCCGCCGGCGCAGAAGGAGCTGGCGGGCAGGATGAAGATCTTCTCGGTGACCGCGTTGACCTTGCGGATGCACTCCGCGTCGCTCACGATCGGCAGCTCCGCTTCGCGCACGCGCAGCGGGATCGGGCCGGCTGCGGATACAGTCATTCATTAGGTACCACAATTTGAAAACAACGAGGACTAAAATAATATATTCAGATTAAAATTGCAGCAAAAGGTGAACTCTCAGCTGGCGAGATACCGAGGTACAGTTTAGTACAGTTCAGACGCATCCCGCTCCACTGATTGGTGTTATATACAGTTGAAGAAGATACATAATTTCTTTGAATAGGTAGTTGTTCAAAACTGATGACTGTGACCGTGCGACGCCGTGCAAAGAATGACCGTAATTCGCCGGTCAGCATTTTTAACGCGGACAATACCGATGCACAGGTGAATGACCGCCCGGGCCAGATGACGTCGGCCCCCCCGGCTCCTAAACCGAAACCCGTGCCTGTTGCGCCTTCGACTGCTCCACGTGTCCTCAAGCAAAAGAAGAGTTATGCGCAAGCGTTCCGCCAGCCACTACCTATGCCTCGGCAGGTGTCCACTGCTGAGGAAAACTGTGTGGTTGCGCCGAAGGGATACAGAGCGTGAAAAGTCGACGTGGACGGCTTCACCCTGGTGGAAAAACGTCGACCAAAGCCGTCTCGCAACCAACGTGGTACCGCCGCCGCTACAGCAACAGAGGGCACTCTCCGTGTTGTGGAGCCTACCGTTTCGCTGTACATATCAAGATTAGACTCTAACACCGCAGGCGAAGAAGTCTTGAAATATGTGCAGCAGAGAGTCTGTTTTTGGACAAAGGAATCTATACGGCTCAACCTGCGTCGCCTGGAGTCAACGAGGGATACGACATTCAAGTCGTATGTGCTTCAAGTGCCTGTGAAGCACAAGGCAATGTTCTTCTCTCCCGACTTTTGGCCCGCAGGAGTGGTATATCGTCGCTTCAGGGAAGCATTTACGAAAAAAATCCCTGACTAATATATTAGGCATAATTATAAGTATAAATGTATATATGTTAGTTTGTAAGGTATGTATGTAAAGTAGAATGTAAGCTATATTTTATTGTTGCTCGGTTTGAGAGGTATCACCTTTCCGTGACACAGTTTACACTAGTATGGGAGGTGATGTCTCGATAACTGAGCGAAATATAATGTAATTACATTTGAAATTAATAAATGAATTTGATTTGATTTGAATTTGAATTTGATGATCTGATGTGTAAACCGATTCCCTGCTCAATAGAATGACATGAGGACTCACTCTCGGCCATGTACCCGTAGCCGGTGACGGTGCAGCGCTTGCCGGGCGCGTGCGCGGAGTCGCGCGCGGGCAGGCACACGAGGCACACGCCCTCCGTGAGCTCCACCTTGCCGCCCAGCTTCAGCAGCGCGATGTCGTTGTCCAGCGTCTGGCTGTTGTGGTTGTGGTGGATGTACGTCGTCAGCACCTGTGGAGCAGGGGGATCATTATGTAGAAATAGGATGCCTTTCACCGATTATTAATAATTCCTGATATAAAGAAAGTTTGGTGATGAAGTAAGAATCGAATAACGTCACGGTCGAGCGCGTTGAAGTATTTTCTTTTGAAAGTTTTTAAAAGGAAAGTTTAAGGAATCCGCCAGGATACCTAAAGTCCAGAGAGTTTTTAAACTGACTTGTTGGACCCGCAGTCAAGTCTGCGTTTGGTCAGTGTAATACAGTTTTCGGTACCTAAGATTATTGAGTTAAAATATTTTTTTACTAATATGCAATCCCAGTACGGTTTTAACTAAAGAATGTCTGGACTAAGATCTACGCAGGCTCTCATTAGCCATTACCCAAGAGTATTTATATATATACCTTCAGTGTCTGCGCGCCGGGCGAGCCGTACTTCCTGGTGAGGTCGTGGTCCCCGACCCGCACGTACGTGGTCTCCTGCATCCGCACCATGCTGCAACATCACAACACATCACATCAGTTTATGTACAACCAAAAGAACAGGCCCGTGCCCAGAATGGAATCATTCCTGAAGTTTAGGTTAATTGTAGTCGATCGATGGCCTAAGTAAAGTTTTAATAATCATCTCATATATGTACAGCCTCATTGAGGGGCAGATAGGTACAAAACTTCCAATAGGAAAACATCTGAAATAACCCTCCTTGGGCTTCGCCGCAGTTGGGTAAAAAGTTAGCTGCAAATACGGATGAGTGCTGGATCAGTCAACTCAGAGGGCTAGAATGACGGCATGGGGTACTCGTGGTCGAGGTCTCACTTGGTGACGCAGTGCGCGGCGGTGAGCACCCACTGCGTGCCGATGAGCGCGGCGCCGCACAGGTACTGGTTGTTCTGGTTGATGAGCGCCGTCTGCCAGCACCACTCGCCGCGCTCGCCGTCCAGCCCGCCCATCACGCGCGCCGCGCGCCCGCCCGCGCTGCCTGCCGCACCACAAACATTCAACAAACATTTTCAACTACCTCAACAATGGTCATCACACAAGACAAACAAATCTATTCTTCCTCTACTGTATTGACTTACCTCTAACAAAAGGTGTGTGTGTGTATAGCGAATCCTGTAATTTCCATTGTAGCAGGGACTTTTGATTTATATAATTACGAGGATCTTACCTTTAACTCCGCACACGTATCTGTTGTACTTCTCCGGCGGTTTCGTGGAGTAGTTGGTGTTGTAGCCGTAGTCCGGCAAGTACGGCACTGGAATATTACAATACATTAATTATGGTGGTCCTCGAACACTTAGCATACGAATACAAATACTATGAGAACTTTACAGATTCACGTTTGAAGGTGCGATTACTGTTAGTCGTTTGTCACTTATAAACCCGTTACTCAAAGAAATTATTTTTAACAATGTCTCCGAGTGTAACCCTTCCCCTTACACTTTGTGTCTTATCAATAAAGTCTGTATTGGTTGACTCACAGACTGGCGTGGTGTGCGGCTGCAGCGGCGTGGTGTAGGGCGTGTAGTGAGTGTTGTAGATCTTGTCTTGGGCAGGCGGCGGCGGCGCGGGCGGGTCGGGGCGCGCGCCCGTGGCCTCCTGCACCTTGCTCTTGGGCGCGCAGCACGCCGTGCCCGCCTTGCGGCACTTGAACACGTCCGTTATCTCCGCGTTGTCTGCAACACAATCTCATTCATAAGTGGCTCTTAGTACAACTTAGAGGTGATTACCCTTCTTACAAATATAAAGAGAGTGTAAGTGAAATAAACGCGCGGCGCAATGAGTAATATGATTATGCTTTACAAGACCTTTTGGTTCAATGAAATTGAAATTATCATTAGGCCTGGCTTGTATGCTCACATAGACGTCTCTTAACAATCAGAGTTAATGTTTTTTTAATCACACTTAACTTCGTTACTATCGTAGACTTGTATTGGTAGCATATAGTAATACTCACGGAAGCATGTGAAGGTGGAGAGTAGCGGCATGATGCAGGAGCCGGGGCAGTCGGGGCGGGGGTCGACGGGCGCGGGGGTCGTCGTCGTGGTGGTGGTCGTGGTGCGGGGGGGCACTCTGGGCGAAGTAGTACAATGTATGGGGGGCTTTGTAAAGGTGCATTCTACGCTAACGACAATTATTGTCAGTTAGTTGTTTGGTTCAGCTTGTAGTAGTTTATGTAAGTACTAGCAGCGCCCCGCGGTTTTACCCGCGTTGTGCCCGTTCCCGTGGGAATTTCGGGATTTTTTTTACATAAAAACCTTCCTCTTGAATCACTCTACCTATTACAAAAAACCGCATCAAAATCCGTTGCGTAATTTTAAAGATTTAAGCATACAGACAGACAAACAGACAGACAGACACGAAAAAGAGACGACTTTATTTTATACTATGTAGTGATGTACGTATTCACTTGAAACCCCATACTCCCACCTTACAAGCTATTATCTTCCTTTTGTGAAGAAGCGATACTCGGAAAACACATCGAGATAACAGGATAAAGTAATACTCACTCACATTGCTCCCTCCCATGTTTTTGGGGATGTGTGACTAGCAGTTGTGATTTAATTCATCATACCATACATCGCCAAAGGGATTCTACGAGTTGGATTTATATCTAAACGTACACATTTTTGCATGTTTCTTTTAAAAAAAATTCTTATCGCTGGTACGTTCAAAAGAGCTACCTTAGGACCAAAACGAAATATAATATTTATCTTTTATTTTTATTTTATCTAATTTTTTTGTTAATGGCATGGTGGAGTGTATACTGACTTGGTGTTGTCACAGCAGATGGAGGAGCTGTGCTTGCATTGCGTGTTGTGCACGAGCACGGCGGGCGACTTGCAGAACGCCGCCATGATGTTCAGCATGCAGTAGCCGCGGCAGCGCGGCAGCGGTGGCTGCATACACACGACTTGGTTACAGGACATTCAGGTTTATTGTACATAGTCAAAGAGGCTTTATTAATTAAAACCTCAACTGAAATTGAATTCATTTAACAATGCAGCACTCTCAATGCTACAAAAGTGTGCACGGCACAGCGGCAGCAAATAGCGAATTCTTTATTTAATAAAACTCGTGAGCTATAAATCCCTCGCCTTTTTCTCTTACCCATCTAACAGAAGTAGGTACTTTTGCTCCTTTGAGTTTCTAGCGATCTTTATCCGTCTCTATTGTCCATCTTTATCCGTTCCGTATCTTTTTAACATCCGCATATCTCCACCATACTGCTCATCGATAAGTCAGTATCTCACAGAACACAACATTAATTAGATGCTAGCTCACCGGTGGCCTGGTGGTAGTGGGGCGGTGCGTGGTGGTGGGGCGCGGGCGCCGCGTGGTGGTCTCGGCCTTCTGCTCGTTGAGGCAGCACGAGCCCTCGTCGGGGCACGACGCCTCGTGGTCGATGTGGTCGCACAGCAGCGAGAACAGCCCGCCGATACACTCGCCGCGGCACTTGCGCCCCGGCTTGGGCTTCGAGGTTGTCGTTAACTGAAATGAACAGTTCAGTTGAATGTTCCATAGACGTTTAAACCGCTGAGAAGCCTCTGATATGATCTGACGATTGAAACAACAAAGATCAGCACCGTCTGAAACACGATAGCGCTCAGATAGAAATACCACCATCGGCCACCCATCCGAATGGTGACCGAGCTGCACGTTTACCTATCGCAATGAGTTACAGCTTACAAACTCTGCCAGAAGTGTTACAACTACATATTTTAGCTAGATAAGTACCAAGAGCGAGAAATAGAACCTTCGATTAACCAACTTTCACAGGAACCAATTTACTATTTTCAAGAGTATAATTGTCATGATCTACATACAGCAGTAGTGGGCTTCTTGGTGGCATGTTTCTTGTCGCTGGGCACGACGAGGTCGGGCGGCGGGCGGTCCCCGTAGTTGTCCTTGGAGACGCAGCAGCGGCGGCCCTCGGCGCACAGCCCGCGCGCCGTCAGGTACGCCTCGCAGTACTGCGTCAGCCGGGACTCCACGCACACGCCGGGGCACGCTATGTTACCTAACATATGACAACGGATTATGGCTGATTATTCCGTTCAATCTGATTGATTCTCCTATCTAAAACCAATTCTAACTGGGCCTGGAAGCTTTCAAATCATTATTGTGATGTGACAGATGCAATTAATCATAACTAATCAACACAGTTTCTTGTTGACTTTTGCGGTAATTTCTGTCAATGAAACCTTTATTAAATAAACTTTACTTTGCTATACGTGTGCGTATCATCCTGTTATGTTCTACAGTTTAAAAATTGAAAGTCTCATCACATCAATATAGAAGTTGCATTCCGTCCGCTTTTGTACTTGACTTCTCTTTATCCCTCGCTATCCTCTTTTACTCCTTAGTTAGGATGAAAGTCGTATCCCAATCACGTGAGTAGATAGTGAGTGATGTCCGTGAGTCATATGGGGTACCTATTTACCACTATCTTTGTACTTGTCGGCGGGCGGGGGGCGCGTGGTGGGCTCGTCCTCGTACTCGTCCTCCTCGTCGCTGTGCGGGGTCGTGTAGCGCGTGGTGAACGGCTTGCGGGTCGACGGCAGGGTCTCGTTGTCTGCAAGGGCGTATGGACACAATCAGAGGTAGAATAACTTGTTATTTTAACTTAGTTAATCTATCTACCTGTGAACTTATGTACCGATGATGAATGTTCCGCAATGTGCAAAGGTCGTGACTGCGATGAATTAGAGCAAGATGCTTTTGACTGTCTAAGACCCCGAGTACTAGAATTACAGGCTTAATAGATATGTAGAATTGATCACTGATACATATGACTCATATAGAACTTATCTTTAAAACCAAACCTCATGTAAGTCTAGACTATAAAGGAAGTTTTGTTAAGTTGGGTTCAAAAGTTCACTGTTATTGTAATTTAAAAGTCTTCAATAACACTTGTGAATCAGTTCTATGGGGTAGTAGAGTACTCACTGACGGGCTCGTCGGCGCAGCACTTCATGGAGGGCGTGGGGCACTCCACCTCCTCCAGCACGTTGGAGCAGATGAGCGCCGCCAGCGAGTGCATGCACACGCCCGGGCAGTCCTTCGACTCCACCTGCGTGTCCAGCGTGTCGATCAGACCTGCGGGGAAAAGTGCTACATTTACTAACTGAGTGTAACTGAGTGAGTGAGTAAAAACATGTAGACTTATACTTAATTTCAAGTGAGCGGTTCTGTGGTAAAAAAAGGATTAGCCTAATGTCTAAATAAATAAAGGATCTGTAGGTAACCAATGTTTGTTTTGCGTTAATGCCCAAATTTTTATAGAAATTTTAGTTTTAGTGTTTGTGCAAATATATATTGTAACAGCTAAAAGTGTGTGTTTATTATTAGAACTCCATATTGCTTATATTTCTTTAGCATAAGTATCAGTGATGTGTAGAATCGTTAAGTTCTACGTTTACAGAAAATAGCAAAAAATTGTGATGATAATATGATAAGATTAATATAAACGTCTGGGCGATCTGTAATACCAGTACTTACATTCAATTATCGTTTTCCTTAAATATTTAGCGCGTTAATAAAAACGTTATAACTATCACAACCTTTTAATGTCTGTCAATCAATCACTTACTCAACTGACCATACAAGACACGCTACATTTTAACAATATCAATGGGCAATTCGCGCTCATTGGACTACCTAATGAACTAGGTTATTAGACCAAAATGGTGGTATCCTAATACAAATTCGGTGGCACTTCGCCATACAAGTGATGCGTGCTCATTGCGAGGAGTGGACCCGCGGCGCCCGGGTCCGTTAGACCGCATTCCGGCTCATGACGGACAGACAAACTGTACAACTCGTATTTGTATGTACAGAATAGTTGCGTGAATCATAGCTTCTAATCTAGCGAACTCTGACAGCGTATCATTAGGAAAGTTGCAGACAAGATTGACTAGATATTTAACTGCTAATAATCATGAGTGCAGTTATGTAACTCTGGTTTTAAAAGCTTTTTTTATTTGTGCGTGAGAGGATAAACCCACACTTTTACAAGCTTTTATTTGCATATAAAACTTTATTAACTCTTCAATACACAATCGTGAGTATAAAAGCCAAAGGCCTTGTTCAGAGAGACGCGGTACTTTCCACTGCGCGTATAGTGTGGCGTATGGGACCAAAACGCGCGTGATCACCCTTCTACGTCAATGCTCTTATAAGTAATTATAAAATATTTATTTACTGACATCTACATATTTTTCACAAACATTCAGTAACGACAAAAACAAAACTGCTTATAACTTGCGACGGGCGCGACTCGGCCCTCAATGCTCGGCATATCCCTCAATATACCTCTCCCATACAAGTACTCAACTATGCTGCAGTTGTTCTTCTATAGCTAAACTATAATTGTGATAGTTGTAAAGAGAAGCTCTGCTCCGGAACACCTGACCTCGACCGCGACCCACTGCGCCACCGCAGGAGGAAATACCGCGCGTGACAGACACACTTCCGCCCGTCACTTAGTGTCTACTCGATCGAATTATTCAGTAAATTATAGTGGTTTCATTTAGAATCTTGCTCAATACGAGTGCTTTGATGCGAAAATATAAACTAAAATCAAATTCCTATTAAAATCCTTTTGTTTCTTCTAATGTTAACTGGAGAATTTGGTTTTTAACTGGATTTTCAAGTATTATTATAGAATAATTAGCCTTGCCTTTATATAGCTACAGTCAGTTTAGGATAGGTAGGTATAACTTCTATCTAATTCCATTTCTCTAATAACGTATGGCCCAGCTTTTCCTTTAATTACTTTCATTGTTTCACAATATTTATTGGTTTGGCGTAATCATCGTGTAGTTGAGGAAGTTGAATGTTTAACCATCATTTTAAATAATTGTAATTCGGTTATTTTAGAACAATATCCTTGTCTTTCAACTGTCCTTATCTAAAGGAGCAAGGTACTGGTTGAAAGTCGCTCAAACGTTATCACCGGGTGTGATATCAGTGAGGGAGCATTCAGTGAAGCACCGTTACTCTCGGTGACCCGCGCGGAGAAATCGACCGCCGCTCGACTCGCACAGAAATCGAAAGTAACCTCACTGCGTATCTAATTGTATTAACTGAAATACTTCGACCGGCAACACCACGTGGAGATTAGTATGGGAATCTGTCGAGGATATATCAGAGAGTAGAGATCGTACAGAAATGGTACATGACAGTACAGAGTTTTAAGAAACTTTGATTTATGAACGGAGATTAAAGGGCTTTACTCAGTAGATACGATTACTGAGTATAAAATGATTGTAATGATCTGATATCTTATAGACATTTTAATTAGAATTTGATATACTGTCCACTTTTAACTTTTTATGGAAGTAAAAATAAGAGAATGAGTGTTGGGGACCCTACAACCTCTTCTATTAGCATTTCTAGAAGATATATTTGAAACTCCTAGCATACACTTCAATTTTTTTTCTTTAATAATTAATCCTCAGTATATGTATATACATTAAATATTATAATTATTCGTAATACAATATATGAGTCTAACTATTATATTTAAATACATTATCAATGATATATTAGCGACAGTTACCGTGACGCGAGCTTTCTCGCGGGTCATTGACCGTGCGAAAGCAGCGTCAGCGGCCAATGTGACGTCACAAAGTACTCTGTGACGTCAGATTAATTAAAGATGTTTTGAACAAAAGATGAAAAGAAAACATTCCATATTTTAAAAACTTGGCAGCGTCTACCATGAAAACGTAACAATCACAGTAACAATTGAACTGATAAAACCTGACCTGAGATATAGCCTGACGAATAAAACCGTTATCCACAGTATAAAATAAGAAAATTTTATATCTCAGTATTATCAAGTTTTGTATGGAAATGTCAAACTTATGCAAAGTAAGTAAGTTCTCTTAGTTACTTAGCTTACTTACTTACCTTACTTTAACTTACTTAGTTACTTAAACATATGCTAAAACAGTTATATGTACTTCGAACAACTTTTTTAGAAAATGTAAGTATCGCGTCCCCCTATAACAGTAGGTAACAGACAGAGACAATGTAAGAGTGAGTTTAGCATTTATAATATAAATATTATGTTAATTGTGGTTTTGAAAGCGGCCGCGCGGTGACTCAGTACCGAGTCCATTGCAACTGAAAGTAAAACCTAGATTCGGCCAAACACTAACTAATGTTTTGATAATATTTGTTGACGGCTTTCACTTTGTTTTGTAATTGGGAGACATATTGTATGAGCAGACAGATGAGATATTGTATACAGTACAGTACAGACTCGAAATTTGCACAGACGATTGAGTCTGCTTATTGTGTGACTTTTACCGTCATAATAGACTTTACAATTGTTTCATGTACGTATGTGAAAGACTCAAAGTCTTTACTATAAATATAACACAATTAATTTGTACATACACAATAAACATCAAATACATAATAATTTGTGCAAGTTGGTATTGCAAGCTCGTTGATGTCTTTTGTATGGAAGCCTTGGTTAGGTTTTGTTATGGATATATGGTAAGGTAAGTTCGCGGTATGTCAGAACTAACTCAAACTCAAAAACTTCTAACTATGATTATTAAAGAAAGCCTATATAAAATAACAGTCTAACTAGCAATTAATCAAGCGTAACTAACATCGTTATCATAATATTTTAATACCAATATTTAATGAAATACTTATTCTCAAAAACCTTTAGAATCCCCTCAAGTGTTTCTATATATAGGTTAAAATGATAATCATAATCAATAATCACTCCATAGGAAGGAGTAAATGACTGGCAGAAGGCGGGGGATGGGGCATTACTTAGTAATTCACTTTCAGCGCACGACAGACCACCGATACCACGAGTAGCTCTCGCCGCGTCGCGTCGCGTCGCGTCGCCTGAAGATTTCACCGCGCGCAGACAGACACGGGGCCGCGAGTGCAGCGCTACATATTAATACGATCATTATCTGGCTACATCTAATAATCTGCGCAGGCCGCAGACCTTAGTCATAGTCCTTAGACTGTCTATTGGGTTTGAAAATTTATAAAGGAGCTCATGTTAAAGACGTGACACTTAAAAGACATGTCTGTCAAACAAATAAAAAAGTTAAATGTTGTTAAACTGACCAAATACCGACTTGACTGCGTCAGTCGGAAAACTGGAGTTTAGCCGTAGTCCGCAATAGTCCTTATGGGGTTCACACAACAATCAGTAAATATCCTGAGTGAGTAAATAGTTTTAAAAAATCAGTGTTAAATAGGTCATGTTACTTCGGTAAAATACATATGCCTACTTCATGTTTTTCAGTTTGAAATTTTACGCTACAAATAAACTTAATACTTAGTTATGGATAGCCAAAGTTACGATTAATATTACTTCATAAACATAATAGATGGATAATGGGACAATCATATAGACCTTTGCCTAATATCCTGCTAGTCGACGAACAAGCAAACATCATACACCTGACAACCAAAACCAAATTCCTACCCATTAGTCTCCTGCTCATGATCTCTACTATGTACTCAAAATGTAGTGATTAGTGACCGAGTGTTAACAGTCTTACGGCCGCGCGGGCGAAGAGTGAGGGGCGGGGAGGGGGTGGCGGAGCGAGGGTGCGGGGGGTTGAGAGAAAGTCCTGCAGACGGAGCGGCGCGGTGTGGAGAGGCACGGCAGGAGCACACGCACCGTGGGAATGGAATCACCTACATTTATTATCGAATCACCTACATTTATTACATCGGGCAGTTGGCCCAGCCTTGGAATGATCCTGAAGGAAGATTGGAATAAAATCAATTATTTAAAAAATTAAAAACAATATTCGTGCCGCCTACGTGCGCCTTTTTATAACTATTCATATAAGTGAGGAATGTGAACACTGACAGGTTCCCCAACAAAACAATATTTGATTGTACTGTGTTATGGCCTGTAGGGACAATACAGGCTAATACTAATAGTATTGTCTATACATAGACTGTTATGAAAGTTGTGAACCAGCAGTTAGTATGAATTTACAAACTCAAAGTTTTACTTCTTCTTCTACCTTCTTGACCCAACGCAACCGGTGCTCTTCAACCAAGTTGATAAATTCAAACAGAAATAGGTACTTTAATTTTGATCCTTGTCTTCGTTTAAATTTTCCCTGATCGTCTCTTTATTTTTATAGCCAGGAAATAGAGAAGCGTCAGTTAGTTCATCGCTCTTCCGTGTTCATACCCACTAAAAACTAGAACTAAACTGACTGAAAACTGACTAACCAACTCAAACCCACTCGAAGGATTACTGTAACTTTGTTATATGCGTACATTTCACACGCGTGAGACCATTCTAGCCGTTTTAATTATTTACGTGAAATGAGTCCATCAGTTGTTGGATGAAACAATTTGAACGAATTGAGAATTTGCGAATATAATCGGCCAATTTAGTAATTATAACATATACTCGTACATCGATTTAACTCCCTTCGTATAATGACAACTAAAGATAGTATTTCTTCCGATTTCAAACAAAGTCCTACCGTGACCCGTCCACATCTACACCGAAGCTGTTGCTAATTATAAAACCAAAGCCCATTTAATAACTATAAAAGCAAGTCAAATAGTTGTAGAATTTAGTAACGACGCGTACTAGCAGCGTTTACAGTTAGCAAGGAAGTGGGTCGCGGCGGATTCGAATTATATCTAATTAACAGGCTGCCCCCACGCGCGGAGACATGGACATGTACCGCCGAGTATAGAATAAGGATTTATGAAATCGAAGGAAAGATTAGGACAAAAGACGAACGAGTAGATACGTACATCAAAAGGTATAAGCAACATGCCTGCTAAAGTCTACCACTCAGCCTGACTTACGCCTGTTTCAGATAAAACGCCTGAACGCCTGTTTCAGATAAAATTAAAAGTTAATGAAAATAACTTCATCAAAATCTCAGCAGCAAGTCATCTTGGCGTCTTGTTCAATCAGTGCGGCATTCGAACGCAGCCGAAGGTCGTCTCTACGTGTTCGTTCGCGGTACAATAATCGCATAAATTAACGGCGCGCGCGCACCGGTACCGCGGCCCATATACCACGCGGCGGCCGCGGAACAACACCACATTAACATCATAATATATTTCAAATAGTTGCAACGAAAGTTTTGCGTATGTCGTAATAACTCGTACGGTACTCATCATACATACTTGCATATTGTATACAAATGCACTACTGACATTTTCCAACAATACTCGATTAGTTTCGCCTGTAATTACGGACGTGATGACTTTTAAAACAACTATGTAAAGAAATGCTTTTACCTAACTTGAGCGCTAGTTAAGTTAGTTGCGTCGTGTTTTATGTAAAACTATGTATAAGTGAAATTGTCGTCGCAGGCCCTCGGACTGGTTCGTCAATAATTGCGTCATGAACATAATGTTATTTAATTTCACTCAGTGCTGCTCCCACGGTTTCACCAGGCTATAAATAAATACGTGTAATAGATTTTATTTTATTTCTTTGTAAAAGACGACAAATGTCGGCATCAAAATAGTTACGACTATGTCTCGAGAAAAAGACTTCAACGCGCTCGGCGGTTTTCGTTCATTTGTGTGTGGTATCATTATTATGTACTTGTTCCTTTAGGTAAATGGAAATTAATGGTGTGTGAACATAAATGCAGTTTTTTATTCAAAGTTTCACCATTAATTTCCCAGAAATTCTGATCAAACAAAACAAGTGAGTGTTTCTGAAAACTGTGTTGCGCGGATAACGTTAAACTATTCTTTTAACGAAATTGTATAATGTTAAAATATGATTCATTTTTTTAAAATTATATTTGAAACTATACTACTTATTTAGTTACATTTGATAATCTTTACATACGTTACGCCGTTTATCGTGGAGCGCGTTGATGTCTTTTCTATGAAGATATTCTTTACTTTGACTTTTGTGAACATATTTTGTTCTGAGCAACAATATTAAAAGAATTTAGGTTTTAAGACTGATTCTCAGCTTCTTTTCTCATAACAGGCCACAGTGTTCTGTGTCTCGTGGTAATTCAAAGAAACAGTTTTAAAAGTTGGTTGGTAAAATCTAGACTAGAGAGACGTTTCTGGAACTTAGAAAATGTATTTGCAAGTGCTTCTAGTTGCGCACATATGACTTTGTCAATATATATTTATACTAGCTGCGCCCCGCGGTTTCACCCGCTTTGTACCCGTTCCCGCGGGAATTTCGGGATGAAAATTGATGTTGTCAGATTCTCAGGCCTACCCGATATGTACACAAAATTTCATGAGAATCGGTCGAGCCGTTTCGGAGGAGTACGCGAACGAACACTGTGACACGAGAATTTTATATATAAGATTATGTAGGTATACAATGTGCTAAGTATACGTAGATGCTAATGAACTTCCTTTGATTTTGACCTTAAATTGGAACTCGCATATTATCGCCTTCATTCATAACAGATTCAAATATTTATTGAAAACTGGTTACGATTTTTGATTAGGTGCTAAACTTAAGTGGTAGTAGCTTTCATAAGGATAACTGAATTATAGGACTGTTAACTTAAATAGACACATATAAAACGGGCAGTCAGGAGGACATGACCTATGTATGAGTTCTTTTTTAAGAGATTTGAATACTTATTAAAAATTTGTTACGAAATATAAGGATTACGTGTTAAACATAAATAACAACATAACGGTTTTTAAAAGTATAGAACAGTTACATTAAAAAGGAACCTATATAAATAGGACAGTTCTACCACAATTGGGCACAACCAACGTAATGAGGACGTGACCTATCTCACTTGTGAAAGTATATGAGCCACAGAGTATTTACCACGGAGTACTTACTAGAAAAGAATGAACTGGCAAACGAGTCATCCTGGCACAGAGCCGGCGAGACCGCGAGAAAGATCACAAATACCGCCCGTGGCACTGTCATGGTTGCACTGTCACTGACTGTCAGTCTGAGGCGGGCGTCAGTCGCGGCACATGGCGTGGGGTCGGGGTGCCGCGCGCGCGAGGACTGCTGGTGAAAGAAGAAAGGTGCGCTGCGTACGCGCAGCCGCCAGAGAGTAGCCAGTGTAGAAGGGTCATTCGATGGCTAGGTGTTGGTGTCTTCTTTGAAGTTGTAGAGTAGACCTAGTTGGGGTTATAAACTAAACATACTTACAGAAGACTTGTAATAAATAGATTGACTCCATAGACGTGCTTTAATAATTAAAACAAGATAATAATATAATCGAGCCGTAATTTTAGTTAACCTTTTGTTTGCCGGGATTAGAAACACAATAAAAAATCAATTGTGTCTGGCTTGGATCCGCGTTCCGGCATAGGTGGGGTAAAGCATGTTAAAGTGACAAACAGATTATGCCGAAATTGATTTCGTAATATATGTAGGCACAGTAGAAAGGTCTAATTTCGACATAATTTATAAGTAGAGCAAAAGTTTTTAGCGTGTGAGGAACACCTCATTGAACAAAACTGTTTCAAGTTCGAGCTTCTCATCTGTTTTATTATTAATCTTTGTCAAATAGGTATCATTTAACGGCAAACGCGTCTTCGTCGGCGCTCAGTGGACCACTTACATACATCCTATCTTTACACACGCTGATCAATCAAATACCGTTCAGTACTACAATAAAAACAAAAGGGCTTCTCGATTGTATCGAATTGTTTAAGATTATATCGACTTTATGATGTGGGTACATTTCTAATGCAAAGTGTAGGTACCTAGGTAGGCAATTTGTGTATACATATGTACCTATCTACCTGTCTACGTCTTGTCATCTAATAGGTATTCAAAAGAGAGTTGAGTTACAGCATTGAAGAGGAGGAAAAGTTACAAAATATTATTATCAAACTCGGCAGTCGCGTTATTTTTATACTGCAATAAAACTGCACAAACAAATAAGAATAACAATGTAAGATATTTTTTGCAGTGGCATCTTACAGGCTATTACTAACTTCCCCACTATTACAATTCTCGTACTAATCCTCATAGCTACTGGTGTCAAATTCTGATAAAACCGCCATTAAAATCATAGATCTCCGAACTCGATGAAGCGTTAAAATACTCGATGAAACCACTCGAGCTGACCAGCTAAATGAAATCACGGACTAATGTCCAATTATGTAAATGTGAGTGTTACGGTACCGGCGCGCGGAGCGGGTTCGGTTCCCGGCCGCGGCTCGTGACGTGTGCTAACGGGTGTCTAGCTCAATATTCATATAATAAAACGCTGGTATGTCTGCTGCTTTGTCATCTTTTAATGATATAGGTGTGGGCGGTTTATGGCTGTTTGATTCACAGAACAATTGATATATACCGTCATGATTTACCCGCGTGCTCTAAACCGCCTCCTTCTTGAATATTATTAGCTTAGCTATCCAATGCAAACATAATTACCTATAGATAGAGAAAAAAACGGAAAACCGAAGCATCCCCCCAATGTATTTCAAATGATAAATCGAGATCTGATAGCGGGTACCACCAGACAGCAAGGTACCCTAAACTTACGTAAGTTTATAAATACCCTTTACCACGAAGTACGGTACTTGTACATCTCAGTGGGCGGAAGGGTCTTAAATAAATAAAAACCGTTCTCAATTTCAATGCCCTCTGGTGAAGAGAAATAAAAACAAGAGTCGGCGGGCGCCGCGTGACGTCACACCTCCCGTGTTCACGGGACGTACATTAATTCTCGGTGACCTTGTCTTGCATCGTAACGGGACTTTAACTCGGACACGGAGCGCGCAGTAGAGGCAACGCTTCGTATGTTGAAGATGCCCTATCTGTACCAAACTACTGAGCTCTTTACCCCCCCGTGTCAATAATAGAAGGTCTATAATAATAGAAAGATGTATGTTTGAACAAATATGACATTTAACTGAAACTCGGTAATAGGGTCCCGTATTTTTCCTTTGGGTATGGAACCCTAAAAAAGACATGAATGGTACAAAATCGACAAGATACCAAGAAAGATACCAAAGAGTAAGTAAGTTAATTTATGTAGACAAAAATATTTATGGTCGTTGGAAACCGGGGCATGAAATTGATATGAAAATAAACACCCTAATTACCTGCATATACCATTAGATACACCTCCGGACGAACTAATTCGCGTCCGTAAGCAGAGAACAGCTCCCTCCACTCACATAACCGTATCTCCGATCGGTTATTTATTCTATGTCGGTATCGGAATCGTAATCGGCGCACGCGCATCTCGGTGCTCGTTATTTTATTGGAGCCGCCTCCCGCGGGCCCGAATACAACCCACAATTTATTACAAACGCACAACAAGCACCGTTACTCACCACTTGAAAACATTGCTTTATTTATATCCCCTATCGATTATGCAATCGATCTTCTCACTAATCGGTCCAATCTTACAGTTTTTTATAGATACATTTTTATGTTCATACATTTTTTAACACGCAAAGTAAACAAATAAAACGCCAAATGATTACAAAACTTTAGTTTTATTACAAAACAATCAACTTTTTGAGTCTTACTTTATATTTAAATATTTACAATGTCTTACAAATGTTTGGATAGTTACGAAAATACCTTAAGTTAATGTCACACAAGTACTAATTCAAAATGTACTTTTTACCCTTGAGAGTTTTAATCACCTTAGTATAATTACTTTTATTTATACTCGTAGTTACTCCCTAGACTACATAATAATAAAAACCTATTTTAGCAATCGTTTCTTCCGGCCATTCCAATAACAGATATCGATCGGTAATCCTCGTAAGCTGATAACTTTCGACAATTAATCAATATAAATTAATGTCAAATTCTAATCTCTTATATTAGACATAGAAACATGACAAACACGATGTGTTATCCTAGGTGGTAGTATTCAAAAGGCTAGCTCAAAAGAGCCTCAAAAGTATTCAAGAGATTACGGACCAAGATTGGTTATCGGAACTGGTTGTTAGATGACAAGGTAAATTATCAGCGCCCCTAGCAGGCGTGAATGGAACTGAATATGACATCGCGAGATACTGCTACTACAGTTCAGAATTACACAAACTTTAATTTACAATTATTTATTATTAAATACAAGCTTATTAAATAGATGCTTAGGTACATTAAAATCCACAATTATATCAAAGATCAAGCAAAGGTTATTATATTTGTATGTACCAATTTATGTCCACCAAAACTGTTAATTACGAAATGTATTTTATCCATCAACACTTTTATACGAGTGTTTGAGAACATTTTACTTTATTTAATGGCTATATTTCCACTGAGGTGGCTCTATTGGTCAATGACATTGCATTGAGTATTTGTAATACATACAAATAGTGCACTCGGAACAGCTGAAGTGGAAACAACCCCAAAAGTGGTATACCAATGCCTTCTTACTAATCTTATCAGCTAATTGGTTGACAAGTTAAACATCCAACATGGGATTTGACTTTATGGCTTAATTATTTATTTAGTTTTCATCTTATTCAATCTCACTTTAGTGAATATAAGGGTATTCATAGTAGCGTAGAGTTAATATGAAGCGACGAACTCTAGAGATGACACGAATCAAACAATAGAATTAAAAACCAAACAAACGGCAATTACAAACTTAACATAGCTTTCAATCTATTTCCACAACAAAAAGGTTACAAATAAGCATTTTAGAAAATCCAATGGGCCTTAAGTTGTACAGAATACAGATACTTATAGTATTTTGAATTTGTTTATTTACTTGAACACATGAATTGAATGACATGAATTGATGTCACTCCATTAAATAATGTCACATCATATTCAGTCTTGCCCTGCTATGTTCAGTTTCAAATAGACACGTCGCTTCGCTTCTGCGCTATGCTAGTTTGAATTAACCCTAAATGTTACCAAAGGAAAAACTACAAATCTACCAAAGGTATTATGACATTTTGTCGATAATATTCAAACCTTATTTCTATGTGCTTAAGATACAAATTAGTACGAGCCTTGCTCAATACTTTAAGAGTTTTTCAATTTCGATTTGTGTTCTATATAGATACAACTATGGTAGAGTCTATGGTATGGTATAGTATGAGCATCGCGACAAAATCCCGTAATTTGCAAATATTACTCAACAAATGAAATGTGAGAAAGCTTCCAATACGATCAGATCAGTATTCATAAACATATTTGACTTCAAATATATTATTGTATTGGTCACATGTTCTGTCTAACTGTAATATTTGCTTCTAAACACGGGACACGATTTATTTACAGACTAGACTCACAATGAGAATCAAAGAACAGTGGCAATTAACGAAACTGGCAATTAAAGAAAACTAACTGATTTTTGATTGTGATTCCAAATATAACAATTTATCAATCAGGTGATGTCATAAAAGTTACTTGGTGAAATGGTCGAAACTTCGAGTATTTACAATCAACTATACCCATTCTTCTTCATCGAGTGGATGGCCACCCTGACCAATCCTGGTGTCAGAGTTATTGAGCCGCCTGAGGCCTCTGACATGACTATACTCATTAAACCTAAATAATCCAAACCAATAAAAACAGACGTCAAATCATAAAAGCTCAGTAATGCTGATTTTACGTCGGTGAACTAAAATACTATAAGTCGGACTTGCGCGAGTACCTAGTGATTTTTTATATCCAATGCGATTTTTTGTGTCCCATATTTTTTATTTTATTAATAACCAAAATACAAAAAGTTAAAAACTCGCACTTAGCCGGTATTTTTCGACAATATCGTGACGTGTAACATATAACAACAAAAATGAACTCTGCCTAACACACCTTTAAACTATTGTGAGACAGAATATTAATAAAGAAAATATTTTTTACATATCACTAATAACTCAATTCATAATCATACTAGCAGCGCCCTGCGGTTTTACTCGCGCTGTGCCTGAAAAATAGCCTTATACCTTGTGTTGAATGTGGCTATCCATTACAAAAATAGTTACTCGAATCAAATTGGTAGTTTCTGAGATTAGCGCGTACAAACAAACAAACTCTTCTTCAAAACAAAAGCTTTATTATATTATAGTATAATATAGATTTTTCCGTAATTTCCCCGGCCCAACCATGCCACAACTGTCTTTAACTGTGTTCTTTGAGTTTCCCATGGGAGTGGGTAAAATACAGACGCAACAGCAGGATGATATGAGAAAAAAATAGATGTTGATTGGTGCAATATTTGAATGGCATGTTTACAACCAATCTATTTCTAAAAGGTAGCTACATAGCTCTTATAACTCATAATCTAATTTTACGTCGGAATTTTGCTGTAAAAAGGGTAGCAATTATATTCCGGCAGGCATTAATCGGCCTTGCCAGGTGGCAAAGCCGACCGAATAAGTTTAGTAATTGCTTCGAGTTAGCTTTTTTCGGCACGCGACTATACTAGCGACCGATTGTGCCGGCCTGAACATGTGCTAGCTACCCTTATATCAAATTTTGCCACATGGTTTTCCTAGGTGTGCTGGTATCCTAACTAGAGATGCCACCCATTTAGCTAAGGAGTAAATTCAAGTAGGTTAGTGGCCAACACTGTTGTCAGTGTTAGATCGCCTTCAACATGGTCTAACGATGGAAATAACTTGAGACGACGATTTAACGTGCCCTCTGAAGATAACTAATATGTAAAGTAATAATACTATTACCAAATAGAATATTAGTGGCATCTCTAGTGTTACCACCTGTCTTTACTTGTGGGTCTTAGCTGAAGTCGAGGTCCATAGCGGTCTTCATGTAGGCCTCGAGCTCCATGTCGAGCGCCGCCTTGGTGCCGGCCATGTACTGGTCCAGCTGGGCATCCAGTTCTTCTTTGGTCGGGATTGGCTTGGGCGTTTGGGGCCGCTTCAATATACCTACGGGATGAGTAAATAGATTTAGTTTTTTTTTTGAGGCTACTTTACAAGTGACTAGAACAATGTTAACTTAAGTATAGTACTAACAAATGATGAGTACTGTTTTTTTTGGCCAGTCTTCAAAAATTGCGAATGTTCACTCGCGCAAACGATAAAGGGTGAATACCACTTGTACAAATCAATTTCTTGTTTTACAAAAGTGAGCTGGTGGTTTATTTAATAAATTATTTTATTTAACCTGCATCAGTTCCTGCACTAGAACCTATCCTTATTAAAATCCTTAATTAAAAGGCTGGATATATCCACTACATACCCTTCCGCCCGCGCGCAGCCCCCCTCCCGCGCGCCGCCCCCCTCCCGCGCGCCGCGCCCCTCGTCTGGACTCCATTCTGCGCGGAGAGGCGGCCCACAGCCTGACGACCGTCCCTGAGTAATCAGATTAAGACTCATTATATATATAACATTGCATGGGACAGAACCGCAAAGCATGCAAGGGGACATAGAGGCCTTTATCCTGCATTGAGAGAATACAAACTGCTAAGAATGAGGAAGGTTATTTTTTATTCCGAAATTAAATTGGAAATGAGTACACTGCAGTGAAACAGTTCTTCCTGTACCTGAACCGGCCCCGCTGCCGCGGCCCCCCGCGTCGCCGCCCGCCACGAGCTCCCCACCCATAGTTCATAGTCACGGAGCGACCGCTCCAGTTACTGAAAATGACAAATAAATCCAATCAGTTTAAGACTAATATCATAACCAACTACATATTTAAGTTATGAAAATAACAATATAGGATGGTCTGGTTGACCATGACCATCACCCTAAGCCCAATTTCAACTTATATGCATAGTAGGCGGATTCAATAGTCACACAATATTAATTCAATAGTAACATAATTTATTGTTTGAGTATCCATTTTATGGTTAACAATAATGAAGGAACAGTCTGCTCTACTCGCCGGCTAACATCAAGCATAGTGTTAGTCACTCAATCATAGATATCAATTTCATTTAATAACTATGAAAGCAGAATGAAACACTATTGTTCATTAGCACCGTACCTGAGACTGGCATTAGACTGTCTCCCCGAGAACTGACTCTTAGCACTGTTATTCTGCGAAAGATTCCCGAAGCTGTTAGAGCGGCGCAGCGCCGACAGGTTGCCCTCGCTGCCGGCGCGGCGCAAGCGTCCCTGCCCGCGGCCTAACCGCTGCCGTAGGGCTTGCTGCCAACCGGGAAGGTAGTGTAAAACAACAAAAATCGCATATTGCAATAAAAATAAGTGAACCTCTATAAAATTACCATGATAATATACTAGAAACATACATTCGCGACAATGACAAATAACCAATGAAGAATGTTCATGTTCTTCGTAAACATATGGTTTGGGAAGTGATTATGGAAAACATGTTTGATTCGAAAAAAATAACCGGTCACTTGGGTAGAGCTGTGGGAGATGCTCAGGGCACGCAATAGACAATCGGTAGACTACCTTTTTGGCTTCGTATTGGAACCTGCGGATGATCTGATCGATCATGTTTTGGCTCATGTAGTTCAGTCGTTGGTTACGATATGGAGCGCCCATGGGATGCCGTCGTGGCCTCGCAGCACGGTCCGGAGGCATCTTAGCCAGTATTGTGAACCTCTCGTCCATCGTCATGCTTGTGGCTTGAACACCAAACACTTTTTCAATTGCCATATTCATAACTTTGCTACAGAGGCCGCGATAGACGGTACAACACAAACACAACTTAACCTACGAGTGCCGGCGTATGGAAACAGACACAGTTACAGAATACCATTGCCCATAATCACTACTAAGACAGTGATGACTTAGTAAAACAATGTACAATGAAACTTTATACGAACGAAAATCAAAAAATTGTAAATAATTTTATCAACGACGCTCGCGCGCCTTCTTTTTCAGATCCGATTTCTACAAAAGAATGAATGAATGAATGAAATGAAATCCGAACCACAGATACGAATGAATGACATAAGCTAAGTAAGCATGGAACATTGTCGTAAATGACATTGACAACTGACAAAAAAATAAATCAATGTCAAAATACGACCGACTGCAGGAAGATCACAGCTGAAAATGAAAATGTTTACTTTCAAAACTTTTACACGTGAAAACATAACACATAAAAATAATGACTCAAAAAGGAGAAGCTGACTCATTACAATTGATCAGCTTTGTAAAGCAACGTGTAAAGTTGCACTCCGACTGGATATTTAATTGAAGCGAAAGTTAAATGTTTTGTTTTGGTGTTGTGAGGTTACATAAGTAATAAGTTGGGTACCATGGTGCTGAATTCGTTTATAAGCGGGCGGGCGGTGGGCTCGCGAGTCATTTCGATCCAACCTACGATGTCGGACGTCGCCGACGAGTCCCCGGTAGACGAGTTTTCCCTCACAGACATGGATGCATGCTACGAGACCTTCGACAAGGATGGGCAAGTTTTCTCACACACAACCCTCATTATGCATCCTCACAGCTTTCTAATGATATACTTAATATTCTGAATTAAATGCCGTATTTATTGTAGAGTTGTGCATTGTTTTTCATTCATTATTGTAATATTGCGGGTTTATAATCAAAGTTCAAAGTAGTGAACTTTATTCTTGAGTCTTTAATTATTTATTCTTCAAATGACTTAAATTACGTTGGGGATTTACCTGTTACTGTGGGATTTTGTATAAATTAGTTTTATCCTTGTATTATTTGTATTTATGCATGCTTGGATTACACTTTATCCGTCTTGCTGTACCAATATCTTCAGTGAAGTAAGAGGCATTGGTTTAATGGTTAACCAATCATCATCTGCTGGCTTTGGCAGAAGACAAATATAAATAATTTAAAATAGTCAATACTTTTCTTTTTCTCATATAAAAATTGCTTAAGTAAATCAAAATATTTGATAGTTACATTTAATAAAATAAATAGCTGACAATATTTTAGATAATATGAAAGCTAGTGGAAGCTTATATTTTATTCAGTAAATAATATCTACTTTCATTAGTCTTTAAAAACTTCATACAGTGAAACCTGTTTTGCCTCAAGAGACCTAGATTTTTACAAACTTGATCAGGTTAGTGTCAGACATTCTGAGATTGTAACTGAATTTTGAACAAGTTAACCTTACTATGCTATAAGACTTATAGGCATAGTTCAAGCTTATTAACTTATACCATAAGTTAAAAAGGTATTAGATAAAGGCCGAAAAAGTCATTAGGTAAATTAATTTTAAAAACCTAATTTCAAAAGTATTTTTGTCTTCCTTTTATAGCCTGCTAAAATAATTTTGTTGAATTATGGCATGGAGATGGCTACCAACCAATGTGTGTGAAGCATGTCATACATTTTATCTCAAAATAGCCCAAAAGTGAGTCTAACACAGACAACCCCTAAGAAGCTGGTAAATCCCTACATCCTCAGATATTACAAAGACCCTTGGTGTTCATCTGACTGTTCACAATAAACTCAAAACTACCCATTTAGTAGACAATTCAATTCAATTCAAAATGTCTTTATTATATCAGATCATTACAATCATTTATAATCGTCAGCTTAAAATTAAGTTTACGTTAGTTCGCATCGCGCCACCTACTGAGAAGAACTAACAAGAAACTCAGTGGGGTTGTCATTTTTTTAATAAATAAATAAATAAATATACCTGGACAAATTCACACACGGTTAATTAGACCCAAAGTAAGCTCTAAGCTATGATTGTATTAACAATTTTAAGCCTTAAATAATAGAGCAATTCATTTCCAAACGTCTGAGTCTAGAATATACCTACTCTGAAACTGAGTAATATGCCTTTTGGCTGAGTCTATGCTAAATAAACTTTTTGTATTTAATAAATGAAAGACTTACCACGTCGCTTGGTAATTTGTTATAAAAACGTATACATTGACCTACGAAGGAGTGAGACACTTTATGGAGCCTAATAGTGGGCACAGCAAGCTTATTTTTATTCCTAAGATTAATTTGGTAGAGATCACTATTTTTCTTAAATTTAAAAAAGACAATTAGTAGGTAACATAACTTTTCAGCTGCCTAACATCCTGAAATTCATCTGGCCATGGATAATCCACGGGGTACTATTAGTATTGGCATATTAACACGAGTTTCAGGTGTTAACACTAGTTTAATCAATTGACGCCTTAAGCGCAATGTAGACCGAACCCGCCGGCTGCCACCAACATGTAAAATGCTGGCTGCTTGGTTAGCAGCTTAGTAAAAATGTGACCTATCCTCTTATCAAATAAGGTCGTAAATTCAATGTCGTTTCGAATTGTAGGCGACAGCTATGTACCTATTGCGCTTAAGATTTTAATAAAGCGGCGTCCACAGGGACGGCAAGTTAAACCTGGAGGAGTTCCGCCTGATCTGCAAGGCGCTGTTCCGCAACGAGAAGGGGCTGGTGTACCCGCTGGGCGAGGACCGCCTGCAGCACATCTTCAACGTGTTCGACCGCGACGGCGACTCCTTCATCGACAAGGAGGAGTTCACCTTCTGCTGGAACCATTGGATCAAAGTGGTCAGTGTGGTCACGCCTTTAGTGGCCTTTGCTTTCTTTTATTAGGACTGACGAAATATGTGTGAGGTACTCCGCATAATAACTCTAGTACTTAAACTTTAGTTGCACTATTTGGTAAAATACTTTAAAACGTATTTACCTGTAATGTCAGAAATATTATTATCAGCATTGCATTACATTATTATATGTGGGTGAGGCAGGTTAGGGTTTAGGCCTAGAGTTAAAATTCAAACCATCATGACAATTTTTTTAACCAAACACACATTCATTCATTGAAAGAAAGACTTCAGGGATTAAATAAGAATAGAATTACATTACCAAATTTCTTTAGAAGGAGTTGTCTTCGGCTGTACAATCGACCACATTAGTCCACCTTTGTAACTTTCGTTAAAAAAATAGTGTGTATGTACGTATGTGTGTGTGTGATGCAGATCGTGCGTCCAATCAGCGCGTTCCTGATCGTGGACGTGCAGAACGACTTCATCTCCGGCACCCTCAACATCAGCAAGTGCAGCGCGCACCAGGACGGCAGCGAGGTCAGTCACCACCTCACACTAACACGACATACCTTCCATTTATTTAAGCACTGCTCCGTGGATTTACCCGCGTTGTTTCCCCACCTGTGGGAATTGTGGCATGAAAATGTCACAAACCTTCCTCTTGAATCGCTCTGTATCATGGTGAAAACCGCATGAAAATCGGTTCAGTAATTTTCCGTTATAATATTACTACATTACAAGCTTTTATTTAACTTGCTGTCAACACTAAAACACTTCCTAGTATGTATTTCGGACACTAGGAAGCAGTGGCAGATCTTTCATAATAGGTTCTTCATTGACATTAAGTACATTCGAACATAATTTTACTAAGTTACGCCCATAAGTAATTAGCCTACCCAACAAGGATATGTATGTATACCCTGTCTGTATTAAGAAATATAATTTCTTCCATTTATGAAGAAAGGTTTAATTCAAATGCTAGGACTCGTTCAGCATTATTTTATTATCCTCATATCAAAATCCTTACATGATAAAGAATCGATCTCTACGAAAATAAATCATCTATACGCTAACCATAATATCCGAAGCTCGTCGTAAATAAACCTCACAATAGGTACAAAATGATCACAAAAGTATTAAATAAGAATGACTTCAGTAAGCAGATACGATAATATTTTACCATCAATGATTTATACGCGACATTCCGCTAAAATATACACGAGTATTACAGTATTCCCTGTGGTAAATAATAGCTGCCTATTTGTTAATGTCCCCGTACTTTCGTAGCGTACAGTGTAAGCCCTAAGTTGTAGAGCCTAGTCTAGACATTCCTAAGCCCTAGGTCTTGTGTAAGTGCCGTAAAGTATCAAGTTCTTTGATGTAACTACTCGAGGATATCGCGGTGACATCCATCGGATGTTCCACTTCGAATTCTTTCAATATGCTTTGCTTTTTTTGTACTGTCGGGGAAAAAAGCAAAAGTATTCGTTGTAATGTTCTACTGCAGGAACAACATAATATCGCATCTCATTGAATATATTAGTACAGCGATAACAGAGACATTTAACATTGCAATGAAATTTTATGAATAATGATGATAAAAATGAATATTATGTGAGTTCTGCCTCTAATATACCACCATTAAATAAACCGTTTAAAAGTCCATGGTGCGAGCTAACTATCACCTGTGACAAAACAACAGCAGTGAACACGAAATATTTGAAAAGAGTTATTATATTCAATAATAAAAGTGGGTCCATATTGGCTCAACTAAAGTTCTTTACCCGAAATTGTTCTTCCTAACGATTTGTAATCCGAATGATCACTCTTCCTAAAATTTTTCATCCTAAAGTTTTCATTCATACTATTTGTAGTGCTACCGGCGATGTTCATAACACTCATGTTTCCGAAAATTGTAATTAATAATATCATTAATGTAAATATATTTAAACTCCTACTGTTTTTTATCATAACGCTTTAAAGGAAAAGGTTTGTTTTTAAACTATTTCTTGTGATTACAAAACGGTTCCCTATCCATTTGCATAAAAACTTTAGACATAATATAACATGGCATAATTTTGTTGTAGCGCTCGCCGGCCGCTGCCGCGGCACCGCTCGCTTCGCTCGCTCGGCTCGCGCATAGTTGGTCACAGTTCTAACCTAACCTAACCTATAAAAAGAAATCTAAACAAAAAAGATATGACTTTGAATAATAGTATAAAAGAAACATGAGTGTTATGAACATCGCCGGTAGCACTACAAATAGTATGAATGAAAACTTTAGGATGAAAAATTTTAGGAAGAGTGATCATTCGGATTATGAACATTAGAGACAAAGTAGTTAGGAATTGTGATTGTTAGGATGAAAAATGTTAGGAAGAACATTTTCGGATTTCCAATTATCGGAGTTGAAAATTTAGGTGAACTTTGGCGCACCCAATAAAAGTGTTTTGATTTAACAGCTGTTAAGCATGGTTCATAATCGCTGTAAATGTTTCATAATCGCAGCCAGGAATTGAGCTCTGACCTGCTGCATATAAACACTTTATTGCGACAGTCAAGTGGCGAATATTGCTTACAGGTATTACTGGCTTATTTGATGCTTTGCTTCGTCACAATTTATTGAGGTTTTACTGCAGTGATTACTGAAAATAGATAAAGATAATTCAATTGCCTATTACCTTGATTAATCAATTAATTATCATAGGGCGTTATCATAGGGGCGATAACAATTTTGCAAGTATTGCTTACGTCATTTTAAAAATAACTAGCAGGTGAAACTTTGTCATAGCCATGGTATTCTTTTTGTTATTGCTGTAACTGATTGATAAGTTTGTGACTAATCAATTATAAAGTACCGTTAATTCCAGTTTAACTGAATCATGTTCTTAATTACATCCAGGACGGGTAGCCGATAGGTAGGCATTTCTATCTGTTCGCTCTGTGCTTCGGAAAGCACGTAAAACTGTCCATCCTGGTTATGATTTCAATCGTTAAACGATATCGAAGGCTCTAGGCGGTCTAAAGTTCCGACAACAGGGCACTAACTTACTTAGATATGTACATACTTAGTTTTCTATATATCTCAGTAATTAATTACTGCGTCCTTAAGTCGTGTAACTATCAAGTGATCCGACAGTACCTTATGATCTTTCGTGATTTACAGCAATATCTAGTGTATTAGCATAACAATACGTGGCCCGCGGCCCGCCATCGAAAAATAATACCAATGACGTATTTACCGAAGCTCACTATTTATAGAGATCACTCGAGTATTTGTCAAATCAATCGTCGCGCGTCGGTTTGAACCTTGTTCTTTGATATATTTTTCGTTTGATTTTGCTGAGGGCCCATCCACGGCGGTAGCACCTAAGGATGGGCAAAAGTTAGTCGCAGGATTGATTACTGAAATGACGTGGTTTTAGATCAATATTCTTATTTTGTATTAAATATCTAAATATCCCGAATGTTGCAAGTTTCTTATAATAAAAACATGAGAATATGAATAGCCTTTAATTTATTGAAGAGAATACTTTAAATACTATGTATAAACAACGAATTAAAAATCGAATCAATACAACTAATCTAAGTTTATCACTTTATTATCTTTAGTCTAAAGGACATCCTAGCTGTATCGATCAAACAGAACTAACCAACATGCACTTATATACGTAGGTGTACATGTGTGTGTGTGTGTGTGTGTCACACGCCACGTCACGGTGAACTGGCGTCCCTATAGGACTTGTTATATATGATCGTAAATCATGTTCATTGGATAGGCGGCGTTTTACATGTCCTGCGAAACACTATTTAGGTATAACAAAAACGCAGATTTTCTGCTTTTATAGGTAGTAATCATTTAAACAACCAGTCGGATTTCTAATATAATTTCTAATAGTAAGGGCCCCGCGGTCTTACCTGCGTAACACCCATTCCCGCGGTGGTTTTCCCATGTGTTATCCGGATCTATAACCTATATTACTGCAGAGTTTAATCCAAACACGTTCAGTAGAACGTGAAAGAGTAACAAACATACATACTTGTAAACTTTCGCATTTATTATATAGGTAGGTTTATTTGATATGAGTCAGAGCCTCAGGAATATCCTTAGTAAGACGCTACTCTGAACAGTTAAAACGCCCCCAAAAATAACTGTGTTATTTAAAGATGTACATATTTACTGTCTGTGTCTTGATGAAATTCCATCCAGCCATTGTTGAATAGCAAACAAACAATATTTTCATCCTCACAAATGTTCGCATTTACAATATTCGTCGTACAATATTCATATTAATAATATTTATGCGAAGGCTTGTGAGGACGGATGGGTAGATGCTTGTGTGTTTTGTACAAAAAACTACTGAATGGATCTATGTGAAAATTGGCACACAGAGGTTTATGTGTGTGTGTACATACTATTTAATGGCGTTCCTACTTCGACACCAAAGTTGTCCATTAACCAATGAGACATGAATGAGTGTATGACGCTGCAAGTACAGTCAAATTCAAAATATTTTATTTTATTAAATTTAGTCTTTTAAGTGACACGCCGGAAGGGTGTTTGCAAAAACAATAGGTAGGTACAGTCGATATCCCAGTCGATATATCAATCGATTAACTCATTAACTAAGACGAATTTTGATAATCATTGCTATAACTGAGATAATATAATGGGGGCCTGCTGCCCATTGAACGGTAACCTAACCTAACCTATGTTTGCAATTTTTCATCTGATTACATATACGAGTATGTTTAAGTACATGTATTGTCGCCGACGGTACGGTAATATATTTCATTCAATTATAAGTAGCAGACTTCGCTTCACAATCCCCGCCCGGTATCGGCCGAGCCCGCTGCGCCTCCTCGAGCCGCACACGCGACCGGCCTGTCAACTCTCTACATATTGATCGGATTAAAATTCACTTTTGTCAAGTATAAAAATAAAGTCCACAAGCGAACTGTAAAAACGTAATTTCCCATCAACCATTACTCAAATTGATTTCTTATACATTGTCTGTCTGGTTATTGCATACGCCAAGGTTGGCGGCGACACAGATTTATTAACGTACAACCAATTCTAATACTTACCTTTTGTTTATATATTATTGGTTTTGCTCTTAAGCAACAGCTACTAGAATATCAATAAGATCCTCAACGTAAATGTTTCTGTAGGAATTTTAGGAGAAAACTTAATGAAAATCTAAAGGGTCTTCAACTCTTTTATTTTCTAGTTTTATTGAAATGAGTCCAGTAATGCACCCCCGATAGACTTTCAAATATGTCAAAGACAAAGGTTTTTTCTTTAACAGAGAGAAGAAAATAAAGTCGTCTCTTTTTCGTGTCTGTCACACTGTTTGTCTGTCTGTATGCTTAAATCTTTAAAATTACGCAACGGATTTTGATGCGGTTTTTTGTAATAGGTAGAGTGATTCAAGAGGAAGGTTTTTATGTAAAAAAATTCCCGAAATTCCCACGGGAACGGGCACAACGCGGGTAAAACCGCGGGGCGCTGCTAGTAAAAAATATGATACTACAGGGTTCAGTAATTTCGTTAACTGTTGTTAACATACGTTAACAGACAGATAACTACTCGACTAGTAATTTATATTATTATTCGATCTTTACATACTTATTGAAAGTCCTCCGCGGCGTTAACTCATTATGATTGTTAAGCAACGCACAGCTCGGCCCCTACTTGGATGGGTGGTCGATAGTGCTTCCGAGGGCATGTTTATTTGCCGCTCTCGGTTATGTCAATCGTCAGACCATGTCTTGAGGCTATCAGACGGTCTGAAAACTCCGAACCTTCTCAGTTTGGTCTGTCCATGATTAACTCAAATACTACTCAAGGATTTACATGTAGTTTTCACCGAATGATAGAAGTTTGGCAATAGTATTCATCTCAATATCCACGGGAACTGGTACAATGCGGTTAAAACCGAAGGACACTGCCAATAAAAGTATAATATTATACATTGTTCTTGTGTTAATGCAATTATGTTATTGTTTACAAAGTTAATTGTTAAGTCGATCGTTTTTTGATGTCGATAATGGTGTCGCCATCGTCCACACAATGACAGATAACCTTTACCCTCCGTTCCGCATTGTAACAAAAACATAATGCTATTCTACAACATAAAAAATAAAATAAACACGAAAATAAAATGTTCAAAAAAGTATTTAAAAAGTTGCTGAAACATGGGCCCGGGGTAACCCCGTGACTGACGGCTAACTGCCGAAGTTCCACCGCTAATTCGCTGCAGTGCTCGCCTGCAGTCAAACTTTACAGGTTAACAATTGAAATTGAACGACTTCGTATTTCACATCGCATGCTCCCCGTAATAACTCAAGGGTTAACTTTCAAAGACCAAAAAAGTGAAATAAACTACCGAATCTGCACTATGACATTATCGTCCTTCGATTAACAACTTTATACAACACAAATAAAGTTGGAAGTTGTAAACGGGACCAGTTAATCACAAAGTTTCACTGGAAGCTCTTGAAAGTTGCACGGATAACTTGTTGTTCGTTAAGGGGAGTTCCAGCGGGTTATGAAGATAAACCGTTAAGTAAACGGTTGCATAAATGCGAAAATTTGTGAGGATGGATGTATATTACCCTTACACGCAAAAACTACTGAACGGATTTGGTTGAAACTTTACATTTATTATAGGTTATCAGAATAATACATTTACATTTTATCATTTACATTTTTTAATAATACATTTACATTATATACATTTTATCCCGAAATTCCCTCGGGAACGGGTACAACGCGGGTAACACTCGAGTCTTTATAAAACATTCAGGCTGTTCCACGCGGTGGTTCTTCCCGCGATCTAATAGATGGCGTTAGAGTGAAATATTTTGAAAATAAATATTGTGTTCATCAGGAAGAAATGTTTTCTCTTTAAATCATTAGTTTAGTTTAGTTATAGGGATCTTTTATGCCTGTTATAACAAATATATACCTCAAAAACTAACACATGCGAACTTAATTTTCATTGTATGTATTTCGATTTGAAAACCATCCTTGTCAATGTTTGCATGTCTCCCATGCCACATAGGCCTAGTTAAAGCAGGGTACACATTATAGATTGTTTGCATAACGCTCGCGCCCGGCCGCGCGAGCCTATCTCGTTGGGCACGTGCCAATGGTTTTGTAATCATTAAAGCTTAGTTAACGAGTCTTCTGAACAGGATAAACAGAGAAATATATTTTTTCTTCCGGCCGGTCGCAATATCCCATCTCGATCAGCAACTACTTAACACAGAGAAAATGGCAAAACTTTATGTGCTATCCTTAGTCATACTCATATATAAATGTTAAATACTGTTTGATAATTATTGTCTGAAGTAACTATTGTATAATATCAATGTATTTAAATTCAAGACAGGGTTGTTCACTAACCTACTCTAACTTATTTGTAGGACCGGTGAAATTAAACATTGGTAAACTAGTCCCGTTACTACGAGGCGGAAGTAATGACGACTACAAGTAACTCATTAAATAAAGGTCAAACTAATCCAAACAATGTATCTTCAATCCATTACAATCGCGGCGCGACCCCGCCGACGCCGCGTCAATTACTTAATTCGCGAACATAACCAAATGATAAGGTGAAAATTGCGAATCGTTTCGGCTCATCACGGAACGCTTTTGGCGAAATTAAATTGCCTGTCGAAATGTTTAAAAATAGTGGTTTCACACCTCGCGCGAGGCGGGCGGCGGCGGCGGCGGCGCCTGGCACGGGCGCGCGCCCGCTGCAGCCCTCAAATACTAAGGTTTTTTGCCCCATGGAAATTGGCCCGCAGTACAATGGTGTTCTACAAACATAATTTGCTACCGAACATTAGCTATTAATGGGATATCGGGCCTTGTGGGGGGCTCGTTGATTGCGATTTTGGTGATAATTAATTCACGTTTAGGTTAGGTTAGGTAATGGTGCTTACCTTTTATGTCACTAAATGAAAATCATGTCGTTTTACGATTATTTGAAATTAAAATAAAATCTCAAAAAAGATAAGAACATTTTAGCTCAAGCAAGTTCGTCTGCGGTTAGATTTAATAAAAGCATTAACAGACGATCGCACCGCACCGTGACCTTGGTGCGCTCCGGACCATATTCGATAGTGTGTACATCGGTCCGCCGCACATTATTATTATTATTGACGGTCCGCTCGGTCCGATGGTTCTGCCAAAGGATTTGGTGCGGTTCGCGCGTTGTTCGCTCGTGTGGCGCACCGCACCGTTTAGCGCTTTAGTCGCAATTCTGCCTCCGAGCGAGACACGCGTAACGAAGTTGTAATATATGGTTTCACCATTTCCAGCAATTCAGCAAATAGACCAGAACTCATGCGAAGGTATATACGAAAGTCTTCATCGTCTAGTTCCTTTATCAGTCGCATATGACTGTATGAGTCTCTGTATCTTAAATAAAATTTATAAGCATTAATAGACGATCGAACTTGTCCGCCCGAACCGCCGGACCGGTACGGTGCGCTCGACACGCCACACCACCGCACCGCACACGAGATGGTCCAGTGTGCTATCCGTGCTTGATCGCGTCAGACATGCCTCCAACCTTATCAAAGGAAGCTAAAATAGCTTTAATTGCGGCAACCGTCGTAGCTAGCACGCCTATCCAAAGGCAAAGGAAAAAAAGGAAAGAATGGGCAAAATTTTATTTAAGATACAGAGACTCATACAGTCATATGCGACTGATAAAGGAACTAGACGATGAAGACTTTCGTATATACCTTCGCATGAGTTCTGATCTATTTGCTGAATTGCTGGAAATGGTGAAACCATATATTACAACTTCGTTACGCGTGTCTCGCTCGGAGGCAGAATTGCGACTAAAGCGCTAAACGGTGCGGTGCGTGGGCCACACGAACGAACAACGCGCGAACCGCACCAAATCCTTTGACAGAACCATCGGACCGAGCGGACCGTCAATAATAATAATAATGTGCGGCGGACCGATGTACACACTATCGAATATGGTCCGGAGCGCACCAAGGTCACGGTGCGGTGCGATCGTCTGTTAATGCTTTATTAATGCTTTAAACATAATAAATCATTAAAGCACGATGTACCGTTTTTTCTTAGCGGTAGTCGGGAAAAATAAAATGAGCCCGTCACATCACCAACTAAACAATTTATATTCTCGAACACAATAACTAGTTACGTACATAGTTATCAAATGTAAAAATAGTAAAAGAATATGCTTTTTTCCAGTCCATTTGTTTTACGATCCGTAATAAACCGGTAAGGTTGCATCTCGTTCGGCAATGTCAAGGTCGAAGATAATCAGTTACAGTGGGAGGGAAGCATTGGGTGCGACGCGAAAATGCACCTAATGGTTATTACAGGGAAATTCGCTTTGATAACGGAAATTATCTTTATGACTGCGGAGGTAATTAGGAATTGCTCTTTACTATTTGCTAGATAGCTGTATAGAAATTTGCCGTGTTTAATAACTTGATTTTACTAGATGGTCTAAAAGCATCAAGGAAGCTAGGTTTGGTCTTACTTTTATCAAATTATACGCTTAAATAATCAAGTGAATACCAATTCTGAAACCAATAATTTTAAATATCATTTAAATAAATGTAATAGGAATAAGGTCTGTTGAATAAGAATATAATATGTTCGAGCAAGCATAACTAATAAATACCTACGTCAGTAATACTTTGTTATACGAGCAAAAACTGCAAAGGCATGCTTAAAGTAAGCGTGTTTTGCAGTGTCGGCGCTGCTAGTCCTAATTCGAGTAATATTCCTGCTAATATTATAAAAGCAGCGCCCCGCGGTTTTACCCGCGTTGTGCCCGTTCCCGTGGGAATTTCGGGAATTTTTTTACATAAAAACCTTCCTCTTGAATCACTCTACCTATTACAAAAAACCGCATCAAAATCCGTTGCGTAATTTTAAAGATTTAAGCATACAGACAGACAAACAGTGTGACAGACACGAAAAAGAGACGACTTTATTTTATACTATGTAGTGATGCGTATGCTGTGAGGATGTATGTATGTTTGTTTCTCTTTCACGAAAAAACTACTGAACGGATTTAGATGAAACTTTACTTAATAAAAATGAATTGCTGTTCGTTAGTCTGCTTAAAACTCGAGAACGGCTGAACCGATTTGGCTAATATTGGTCTTGAAATATTCATGAAAGTCCAGGGAAGGTTTAAACGGTAAGCAGTGAGGAAAAAAATGCGGTTGAAACCGCAGGGCACAGCTAGTATAGATATAATCATAATCATTTATTAAAATATATATTAGATTAACACATGGGATACATTGTATCCCGAAATTCCCAGCTAACCTGCAGTTGAAAGTTGAAACGCGGGTAAACCCGTTCGGCACTAAGTACTAGTTCACTTAATATGTTGGAATATCGACAGTAAACTCGTACCTACCTACCGTAAAGTCACAAACTCAAAGTCATCACTTGAACAGTTTACGCGAACAAAGCCGCGGTTAATTTATCAGCGCTCGACAAGCAGCCGAGCCCGGACATTAGTATTGTAATGCTATGAATGAATGGGTCCGCTCCAATGAGCCGCATTTCCTTGCAAATAGCTGCCGCGTGCGACCTGACGAACGATCGGAGACTAGCTGGTTCCAGCGATCTCGCTTCTTTGATTTACAGTATCGTTTGTGTACTTAATATAACTTGACGAAGCGAAAACCCCAGATAAGATTAACCTTTTTTGAAATTGGATAGTAATAGGATCGTTCTGTCTCATGCTGAATATTGTGGTTGTTAGAGCGCCCAAATCTCTGTCGGATATGAAATTTTCTATTTGTATTGTATATGATAGCCATATAAAAAAGGAGGTATATGCTAAACACCCACGGGAACAATCACAACGCGGGAACAATGCGACCATAATGCCAGGCGCTGCTACGAGTAGTAGGTTCATGACAGAGATGCGGTAGCAACCTATCAAATTCAAATCATTTATTCGTTCATTGAGATGCTATTTATTTTGAAGTATGTATTTAAAAAAAGGAATACAATGGTAACCAACAATAACGATTCAAGTGTTGTATCTGCGTGATTCCAGGTGGTGGAACCGATCAACCGCCTGCTGGAGAGCGTGTCGTTCGACTCGGTGTTCTACTCGCTGGACTGGCACCCGCCCGACCACGTGTCCTTCATAGAGAACGTGCACATGAGGGAGCTGCATCCCTCCAGTCCGGTCAGTATGCATCCACCAGTGTCTCCCTCCAGGTGGAACAGCTGATCAGCTGTCTGGTGTGGCGTGTGGTGGCTTCTGTCGTTTGTATTCTATATATGAATCATTGTAATATTCAACTTTACTATCTATATATATATAAAATTCAAAGTCCTGACTGACTGATAATCAACGCACAGCCTCAACCGCTACACCTATAAACATGAAATTTGGCAGGAAGGTTCTTCAAGTGACGTAAGTGCACACTAAGAAAGGATTTTCAAAAATTACTACGGGAACGGGCTCAACGCGGGCAAGGCCGCGGGGCGCTGCTAGTACTTTAATATTACTATTGGTGATTACGCCTAATACACCTCACTTTACTGATATCTTCAGTGAGATGCAAAGGCCTCTTAGTCCAGCAGCGGTTCATTCAACATTCTAAGTATATCGTATTCGTATAATAAAGAAAATTCCATTATTGGTGATGGTGAAGCGCATCGCTAGCATTAAGTAGAACCGAATTTCTTGTCCATCTTTTCTACTAATCTCCGAATAGTTGCTACATTCAATAGCCTCTTTAGGGCTGATACTGACCTTCATTTGTTGTGTTCGTGCGGCGGCAGGTGGCGGCGGACGCGGCGCAGGCGTACGACACGGTGGTGTTCGCGGGCCCGCCGCCCATGCGCCAGCGCCTGTGGCCGCGCCACTGCGTGCAGGACACCTGGGGCGCCGAGCTGCACCACCAGCTCAAGGTAACGCGACACCAGCCACAAGTCACATTCACATTCATTCACATGATTATAATAATTACGAGTAACAGTAGGTTCTGTATCCCCTCGCATGCCTCTCAAAAATACCGGGCTTGTCCCGTGACTCTAACAAAC
Source organism: Cyclophora albipunctata (assembly GCA_963082685.1). Taxonomy (NCBI): domain Eukaryota; kingdom Metazoa; phylum Arthropoda; class Insecta; order Lepidoptera; family Geometridae; genus Cyclophora; species Cyclophora albipunctata. The sequence goes on along the minus strand of OY720131.1, from coordinate 9,201,669 downwards.
CCCCAAATCTAACCCCGGACATACATACACAAATACTTTATAATGATATATAATTGACACCTAGACGTCGTGCTATATCTTCACATATTGTTGTCTCCGGGCGGGAATCGAAAGCGCAACCCCCAACCCTGACAGTAAGCGCTCTCACTGCGAATGTGCCAACGAGCTGGTCAGAAAATTCAAGCGCGTTAGCGCAGTCGCAGTGAGAGCGCTTACAGTGTCGGGGGCTGAGGTTCCAAAATGAAAATCTCTATTATATCAGATCATTACAATCATATGATCGACAAGTAATAGGGTTATGTAAAAAGCCAGACAGCAGTTAGGCAAGCATTTTGTCCCGAAATTCCCGCGGGAACGGGTACAACGTGGGTAACACCGCGGGGCATGGCTAGTATGCGAAAGTTTGTGAGGATGTTTGTATGTATCGCGAAAAACTACTGGACGGATTTGGATGAAACTTTACAGTAATATAGGTTATACATCAGAATAACACATGGGATACATTTTATCCCGAAATTCCCTTGGGAAAGGGTACAAGGCGGGTAACACCGTAGTGTTATATATGATTGCAGATGGTGGAGGGCGCGGTGAAGGTGTACAAGGGCACGAACCCCGACGTGGACTCGTACTCGGTGTTCTGGGACAACAAGAAGCTCGCCGACACGTCGCTCAGCACGCAGCTGCGCATGCGCGGCGCCACCGACATCTACATCTGCGGCCTCGCCTACGACGTCTGCGTCGGTACGTTCAGCTGGAGTTAGCATGTCCCACTGCTGGGCAGCCTCCGTGGTCTAGTGGTTTGAGCGCTCGGCTCACGATCCGGAGGTTCCGGGTTCGATTCCCGGTGGGGATATCTCACAAAAATCACTTTGTGAGACTGTCCTCAGTTTGGTTAGGGCATTGCAGGCTGAATCACCTGATTGCCCGAAAAGTAAGATGATTCCGTGCTTCGGAGGGCACGTTAAGCCGTCGGTCCCGGTTACTTTCTACGGATAGTAGTCGTTACATGAGCCATGTCAGAGGCCTTTGGCGGCTCAATAACTCTGACACCAGGATTGGTCAGGGTGACCATCCACTCGATAAGAAGAAGACTGCTGGGCAAAGGCCTCTCGTCTTACTGAACATCAGAGCAGCAAGACGGATTTAGAACAAAAGAGATTAATTTTAATGATTTCTAAAAGAAAGTATATATTACTTTACATTGGTTTGGAATAAAGACCATTCACATTTCCTACTGTGTGACCCAACTATCGTGTCGGCAGGCGCGACGATCGCGGACGCGCTGGCGATCGGATACCGCAGCATCCTGGTGGAGGACGCGTCGCGCGGCGTCGAGCTCGCCGACATGGACTCCACCAAGCAGAGCGTCCTGCGCAACCACGGCGTCATCGTCTCCTCCGACCAGGTACCATCATTATTTTTTTTATATTACACTAGCAGCGCCCCGCGGTTTTACCCACGTTGTACCCGTTCCAATGGGAATTTCGGGAAAAAATAGCCTATAACCTTCCCGTTGAATGTGGTTATCTATTACAGAAAGAATTATTCAAATCGGACTGATAATTCCCGAACTACCTAATTAGCTTGAACTTATAAACAAAGAAACAAACTTAAAAATTTTACTTTCTTATAATATTAGTATATAGTCTATGTGAACGCGTATTATTTTCGAGTAATATTGCGGATTGTTGAAACTTTAGTCACGTTTGTAAGCAACAGACTTGAACATCATCTCACAAATCTCTGTGTATCGTATAGGTTCGCGCGATGGTAGAGGGCCGCGACCGCCGACCCGAGCTCGGCTACAAGCTCGCCATGGAGCTGAAGGCCGCCATGGAAGACGACAACAACTGAAAAGAGAACCGAACCGAATAACACTACATCCAAGTATTAATATTTGCATTTCAACATACACAGCGCTGTGAACCTAGAAACAAACTTTTATCGTTTTGACGTTTGTCGTTGTCATTTTGACAGTTATTTTTGTCATTTCGACAGACGTCATTGTATCATGTCATTTTTCTTTGTCGTTTCGACATTTGTTGTTGGCATTTTAACATCTGTCGTTGGGATGCTGACATCTGTTGTCATTTTGCTGGATGACACATAATATGTCAACCAACTGTAAATTGTCAAATTTTAAATTGTGACGTATACATTGGTTATGTTTTTATTTTTATTTGTTGCTAATCAATTAATTTAGATCTGGTTTAGTTTTACGTATTTATTTTTATTTTAGAAATTAGTGTTAAATTAAATGGGGTACTTAAGTACATGATTTACTTAATTTTATAGTTTTTAATGTTAGAAGAACCGTGTTTGACACACGACGCTTATTTATTGAATTTTGTGTAGTTTTAAGTGAACCAATAGTACAAACGAGTTGAGCTCTGAACGGATCGTTACACATTTCTTGATGCGTTTTATATGATTCTAAGTAACCATATAGATACGTAAAATCGGTTGAACTGACCGAAACACTATTGTCGATGGTATTTCACCTTTTTAACTGGGTGCTAGATAACTCTGCGCGTGGACGAAATTGGAACTAAACGAGCTTTATACAAGGTCCAGTAAATTTAAGCTCAGTAAGAAGGTGGCGCCCTCGTCAGACGCAGATTTATCTAGCAGACTAGACAGTGATAGTATTTGAATGTCAGTTTAGATTATAATTATTTATAAAGCAGTGACACAAATCGTTCCTTTAATTTAGTAACTAGTAGTATTTAAAATATTATTCATTGCCACTTTTATTTATTTAATTATCTAACTTTGCTTAAGAAAGTTTTGGAAAATGATCCTAAATGATGAATCCTATTTTTGTAGTTTAGCAGCTATCATATGTTCTAATGTAAGGTCGTGGATATAGTCCTAGCTCGGCACTTCAATCTATACAGCTTTGTCCTACAGTATTATATAATAACATTCACTTCAAATCAATAGTACTAATTCTTGCCTGCTTACAAAACTGCTATCCTATATTCTCAGAATCGCCTTTACATAAAATGAAGATAATAGATCTGACAGTTGGATATAATATAAAAGATTTATAATATTTTAATGATATATCACATATATTTGGAAATCGGTTAGTGCTTATGTACTTTTGTTACTTATATGACAATGACTACAACTTAGTTAGGAACCTACATTCCTCATAGTATAATTACAAAATAGATCTCTTGTTGTATCGACAATACCGCTTTAGATTAGTTAAGAGAATGCACTGTAATGACTAATTGTGTTTAACACCAATATTGAATTAAAGAAATTGAAACTTATTATTCGCTGAGTTTTTTTACAAACCCCTTATATTAATTAAGAAAACATCCAGTAGTGCCAGCACAGCCGTTCGGAATGTTTTGAAAATCCGACTACAATATTACATGGTTTTGCTGGAACATACATAGAAAAATAACAACTCTTTTTTAAGTAGGTTAAGAAGGGACATTTGTAAAAAAAAAAGAATTCGTCAAAAAAATACTATATTCATCAACCAAAATAAAAATACTTATCCTATTTATATCTACAAGGCAACCTGAAGTTTGCAAAAATCACTAGAATAAAAAACATAGTGCCTGGCTGAAATGACAACCAGTTGTTAACTAAACTAATAGGTTTACTTACTCGCCAACCCCTAGGAAAACTGAGCTAGACTAGACCATGTCAGACCAAACAAGTCTACACACATATTATGTCACACCAAGTTATGTCAATAGTTCTGTACTAACTATTTGAGCTTCTGTTCTATTTATCGCATATCCCTTAAGCTGAGTCCCTACTAGCGACATTTGTCGAGCGACATGTGTCCCCAGAGACATCGGACGATGTCGGCCTTCGCCCCACGTCGCCCGATGTCTTGTCTCCACATCAGTTCAGTCGAACCTATCATGTCTCTGGAAGTGGTAGTGGTGTACAGTGAGGCGTCGTTCGACCACATTGTCGAAGGTTGCACGCATGGCCACACTATGTCACTACACTTCATCAACTGCGCGACAAGGAACAAGTTCCACAATGTCGCGGCGATGATGTCTCCGGGGACACATGTCGCTCGACAAATGTTCCTAGAGCGGATGACGCTTTAGGCCTCCACTTCACTAAAGCCGCTGATAGTTTATCAATGTCACGATCATCGAGCGAGCATCAACAGATCGCCGATCATTCATCCACAAATAGTTTGCTGTGCGAATACATTAATTGCGAATTTCCATAAAGCCGAAAAGACTAATGACCGATCGCTGTGATCACTGACGAATACAGACAACTTACGAGAATTTACTACACTACGATCGGGCTTGTATACAATCGTCTCAAAGCGGCGACTGTGAAGAGCCAGAAACGTACGATACACTATGCTATGACGCCTACGAAAACTGTAACAAGAAAAAATTCTATGATACAAAGTTAAATATCTGATGTTACTGATATTATGACTCCACAAGAGAGACAGTAAACAATGTATTTATGTCTATCACAAACATGTAACTCAATGATCACAAGCTAAATATTATTCATGGAAAAGATAACGAAGACTATTTACTTATTCATTATTATATTTTGCAGATATTATCCTGTTTACAATACTGCCTTACTTATAAATATAAGGCACCAGACAACCCACCCACAGTATGTTTGATTATTTATTAGATTCCACACAAAATAAATATAAAACCAATTATAAATTAATAAATTTACAAAAATACACAATTTACAAACAAGTACAACAACCATTACAGGACGGATATTATGATTCATTTCCTATCAGTTTCATTTATTATGCCTCTATGCCTAATTACAAATCTACACCAACGTAAACAATATTATGTTTCAAACAGAAAACATATACATACGCATAATAGTGCTAAAATTTGTGGATACTAAACATTAACGAATACAAACCCCACAGTATCACATTGTGTTCTATGCAGCCGTGATGGCACTCAGCACTTGTCTCCCCAACTTCTCGGCTATAAAGTCTATGAGAGTGAGCACCAGCTCCCTCCGGCTGGCCGAGCAAGCCATCAGTATGTCGAACGCTCGGATGTAGTCCACGGCGTCGAGGCGCCGCAGATAGTTGAAGATAATGAACAATACCTCATTCAACTTGTCCTTTACAGTTGCCCACAGCTCTCGAAGAGATACTACTTCTGAAAAGATGTGGAAATGACATTTGATTGGTGGCTGTGGCCAGTTATCAGCCCTAATCTAAATGTGAGACCATTCAGGTATAAATCTGATATATGACACAGTACCCATCTGTGCTTCCAGATCCTTCATTCTCCCAGTTAATCAACCAACACTCGATATAGTGAAGTGCACATGTGTTCCATGGATTAGCACATCATCAAATTAACAAGTCCAGTATGTTACAAATAGTTAGATCAAACATTACTAAATACAGTGTTTAACTTGAATACTAATACCCCACCAGTAAAATGCAAAGAATGTCAAATCTTACATGAAGTTGTCTGTTATTCATCTTGTGTTTGAGATGAGATAGTTTTTATTATAATAAATTAATCTACACTTTGTTTGGACTGGTTTAGTTGTTTGTACTCACTGGAGACCCCGTAGCCGGCGGCGCTCCCGATGCCGGCGCCGAGCGCGGCCCCGACGCGGCCGCCGGCGTACCCGCCGACCAGCCCGCCCGCCACCGCCATGGCGCCCGTCAGGAACGCGGTCTCGCAGTCCCACACTATCTCTATCCTGAAGAAATCACCTGGAAACACAACCGTCATGATTGTTTAGCGAGTGTCTCTTCTCTATCTGTATGTACGAGCTTAATTGGTTACCTATATGAAAAGTAACAGTCTTATTTATCTTATTACATACCGTTAAAGCCTGATGGTGAAAGTAGAACGGTTTTTTTTTGCGGCGAAAAACCTTGGGAGATTTTCGAGGAACAAAGCTACTTGCAACTGTGAATTCTCAAAGAATTTATTATTTACTGAAACAAATTATGCGAAGAAAGATATTTACTAACCGTGAATTTACTGCTCGCACTGCTACATATCGGCGAAGGTGATGTTTAATTACGTAGTAAAGTAAAAGAAATAGCTAACTTACCAATCTGCAATAATATTTGTTCCAGCCAGTTGGAATCAAATCTTATTTCATTTCGTACGTATGGCTGAAGTTGTGTAGACATTGTTTTGGTTGTTTAATATTTCCTTTTGCCAATATATATAAAATAAATCACAACACAATCATTAAAATCACAGTAGGTAGGTACGCCAGGTCAAGAATTTGATTTCTGTGTTTGATTTTGTTATGTTTGCTTCACTCACAGGTTTGTTTGGCAACAGTTCAACCGATTGACGTAAGTAATTTCTAAACCATAGATGATACTTGATAGACCAGAGCAGAGACCTAACCTGTCATTGAGCAGCACAGACTGCCGGCCTGTCGCTGTCGGTATGTGCTGGCTGGGTAATGACATGACAGCTATCTAACAAGCACATGATCAAGCGTATTTGTGTTTATTTGGTTATCTCATGGAATGGAATGGATTACAAAATTAAATGTATAACGAATGTTAGCTTGAACCGCTAACTGATTAATAAAATAATTTATCTACACTAATGTTGTAACATTCTACTTATGTTTCCAATACTTGACTTATAATTACTACTGTTATAGCGCAGACAACTAAAACACTCAATTTAAGCAATTGCACATGATGTTATAATATCCACATCGATATCGTAAAATCTCATTATAACATCATTATAACGCGACCAATTAACCTGGCGAGCCTTATGTCAAAATCCTCAAACTAGTTGTATAAAATTTTGATATTAGGCTGGCTTTTGAAAACAGTTGGGTTATACGTGAAAACTTCGTCGAAACTACTAAACTTACAACACAAAACTCTTTGGTAAGATCTCGCTCGCTCCTGATTGGCCCTACGCGCAGCTGCGCTCTCATTGGTTAGATTTTAATGGCGGCAAGTTCACTGTGACAATACACGTACGCGTGAATTTAATGTTTCGCAATGTGTTTTGTTTTTAAAATTTTGTTTGATTAATTGCATTAGTGAAGATAAAGTAGTGTATGCAACTGCATATAACACGGGTATTAAAACACGAGTGTGAGTTTATGAAACGAGCGCAGCGAGTTTCATAATAGTAACGAGTCTTCATAATAGTAGTCTTCATAATAGTATAATAGTAGAGTCGTCATAATAGTAACGAGTCTCTTCTTTATATGACAGTTGCATAAACTACTATTATGAACAATTAAATCTTGTATAACAATTTTCAATCGCAGTGATTTTTTTATGTAAACTTTATTTTGCTCGCCGTGCCTGAAAAAAAAGTTTTTTTTTCATTTTTCTTCTTGTTCACTGCAGCACAGACTGCGAGATTGCGACTGAGGAGACGTTTTATTTGACATTTATTTTTTATAGTAGGATGGGCACATTATTTAATAACTAATAAATGATTCTTTATCTATATGTAACTAACATGCATTATTATTTATGTGTACTTGTTTTAATTTGTTTATTATTTTATATTTATAAATGTGTTTGTCCTAGATTATGCTTGGAGGTAAACTCTTCACCACATAATTCATCACCACCGGTTTTTTTCTACCGAGAATACTGACACCGGCGGAATTGCAACTAAATGTCAGCAGAAGCCAATAACAAAAATTGAATTGAATTGAATAAATAAAATATACGAATTCAGAAACCTCCTTTTTTGAAGTCGGTAAAAATGTTATTTTAGATAATCTTTAGGATTAAATGAGAGATAAAAAATAAATACAAAAATTTATTTAAATTTATTACAGACTTATATTATTATTAGGCCGCCCGCAGATTATTATTTTTATTAATTGCAATACATTATAACATAAGTAAATAAATTACAAGATAAAATCTAATATTATTGTGATGAAGTTCATAGTTTAAAGTAATTATACTTAGAACTAACTTAAATTAGAAATTAATATTGCTTTATAAAGTCAGCTCCATTATGGTCCAAGTCAACACTAGTTCCGCAGTTTTTATGTAAGTAAAGTCATGTACATAAGACTGTGTCAGTTCAATATTTTCAAAAAGTAAAATATTATTAAATTCATTAAGTCAAGTCTGTCGTATAAATTTCATAAGTGTTATATAAAAAATACAATAATAATTCTTACAGATACATTATGACAAAAATATTTGCAAGTTACATTTCAAAAAATATGTCTTTCTATTTATAAAATACATTAGCAACATTTTATTTATTTATCAATTCAAATATAAATGTGAATAATCCCAACTCTTTCTAATTATGCATTGGTGATTTTTGACAGGATTTTTTTACCGAGGATGTTTCCCGCGGTTTCTAGCATCAGCAGGGCCAGCTGGGTGGACCCCGCCTGGTTCTCGATGATGAAACGCGCAGCGTTCGTGTAGTCCTGCAGCCCCAGGCCTGACAGGTAGTCGAACACGATGTCAAACAACTCCCAAAGCTTTGTTTTGATCTCCTCCCAAATCTGTCGCATAGACACCGCTGCAACAATAAACATGTAGTTTGAATTTAAAAAATATATATTTACGATGGATTTTTTTTAAGTTACTTGTTGAACTTGATGAAGTACTTTTCAAAGTAATGACTTGATTTGATTATTAATTTTCATAATAAGGTCGTCATAAAAAATCACTAAGCAAAATAATTAGAAAGAATGTATCATCGATGAATGATCGACAAAATATTCATCTACCCTCTTCGAAAATAAATTTCGTGTAACGTATTCGAGCATAATAAATACTTTCTTCATTTTTCTTTTGTATTTGCTATTGGTATTAGATTAATTTTTTTAGTTTTAGATGAATACAGACAATTACAAAATTTATTGTTGTTACGGTTTTTTAAAGAATGTGAATTTGACATAAACACCCTCCTAGCTCTTATAAAACATTCCTCGTTACTATTTAAAGTTTTCTGTTTTTATGTAGGAAAAGTATCTATTATATGAGTCTTACCGACGATCCCGATGCCGCACGCTCCCCCGATGGTGCCGCCGACCGCCGCGCCCATCTTCCCGCCGTAATGTCGGCCGAGTAAACCCCCCGCCAGAGTTAGCCCGGTGACCACCAGCACCGCGCCGCGGGACCTACCGTCGTTTGTGACCACTTTGAAGTCGAACTTATCGATCAGCGTGAGAATAAGATCCTCGATGGACTTCATATCAAATGACAGCCCGCTGGCGCTCGACCGCGAACACGACCCTCCCGAACATGGCATAACTTGATACGTTGACTCCTCATCGTCAGAGTCAACATCCGAATTACTATTATTCCAATATATACTCATTTTAAGTTAATATATTTTATTGTGATTAAGTTTCAGCCAAAAATATAGTTTCAATGTGACGTTTTCTAATTTTGATTTAATTTAGTTTGAAAAATCATGGGGATGATGCAATTTTATGGCGATGCGGTTCAACTTTTTAACACAGCGCGACGCGTGAGTACGACTTTACTTGGTGATGAATGGACGGAAATTAATAACTTACAAATTGTTCATTGGTTGAAGCAAGAAAATGGTGGTAGGAAGTAATGACCCAACCATAGACTAGATCACAGATGTAAAGTTAACTTCATTTTCTAGCGAGGATGTAGGCCCATCTCGTAGCCAGATTTGGTAGCTAGCTACGAAATGAGAAAAGTGTTTTCCCATCTTGTGGCTAGCTACTAAATGGGAACGATCTATTCGGTAGGTTAGGGTTATTTTTAAGCTATTGCATAGCTTCTATCGCGGGCCTTGAGCGCGGGGACCGAATCCAGAAATTCCGTAACGAAAAAACCTCACGCTCCCCACTCCGACGGGCAAGGAGGTGTGGCTTGAACCGTGCATTTGGCATAGGCGAATTGGCGAGTTGGCGAGTTGGAGAGCTGGCGAGTTGGCGAGCTGGCGAGCTGGCGAGTTGGCGAGTTGGCGAGCTGGTGAGCTGGCGAGTTTGCGAATTGGCGAGTTGGTGAGCTGGCGTGTTGGTGAGCTGGCGATCTGGCGAGTTTGTGAGCTGGCGAGCTGGCGAGTTGGCGATCTGGCGAGTTGGCGAGCTGGCGAGCTGGCGAGTTGGCGAGTTGGCGAGCTGGCGAGTTGGCGAGCTGGCAAGTTGGTGAGCTGGCGAGCTGGCGAGTTGGCAAATTGGCGAGTTGGCGAGTGGGCGAGTTGGCGAGATGACGAGTTGGCGAGTTGGCGAGTTGGCGAGCTGGCGAGCTGGCGAGTTGGCGAGTTGGCGAGCAGGCAAGTTGGCGAGCTGGCGAGCTGGCGAGTTGGCGAATTGGCGAGTTGGCGAGCTGGCGAGTTGGCGATCTGGCGAGTTTGTGAGCTGGCGATCTGGCGAGTTGGCGAGCTGGCGAGCTGGCGAGCTGGCGAGTTGGCGAGTTGGCGAGCTGGCGAGTTGGCGAGTTGGCGAGCTGGCGAGCTGGCGAGTTGGCGAGCTGTCGAGTTGGCGAGTTGGCGAGTTGGCGAGTTGGCGAGATTGTTTATATTGAGTTGCGATGTTGTTTATATTGAGTTGCGAGCTGGCTATTTGGCGAGTTGGCTATTGCATAGCTTCTATCGCGGGCCTTGAGCGCAGGGACCGAATCCAGAAATTCCGTAACGAAAAAACCTCACGCTCCCCACTCCGACGGGCAAGGAGGTGTGGCTTGAAGGCCGTGCAACGTCTAACGTCGTTTCAGTTCGGCAGTCTTCGACACGGCGTTGTGTGCGATTAGACGTATTAAATTATAATTGCATAAGTTGATACAAAATGCTATGCAATAGCTTTACCGCGGCAGTCCCCGAGTGCCACACGTCTTTTTTTTTTTACTAGTTAAAATCCTAAATCTTGGACTTTCGAATTCCTATTTCGTAGCCAGCTTCGAATCGGGATTATTTCTCCCATTTGAAAGCTAGCTACCAAATCTGGCTACGAGATGGGCCTAAACCGTCGAAAAGTTCGAACATGGTTCGACGGAAACAATTCTTTAGTTTCTTGGTCTGTGGAAACAATGTTGAATTCGTATGTTATCAAAAGTACACGTATGTACCAATTTTAAGTTAACGTATGCATTTTTACTTGCAGGGATCTACATTGAACATTTACGTTGTTCCACGGTACACATCATTATTTTATTATTTATTATCGCGCTTTTTTATTTCCTTATCGCGCGTTGCGAAAGGGGGCTAGACGGAAAAAATGGTAACGACATTTTTTAGGCCAGAGAGGGACAGACAGAAAAACTTGCGCACGCCAGAGAGAGGCAGACATAGAAACATGCGCGAGAGAGACAGACAGAGAAACATGCGCGGCGCGCATGTTTCTCTGCGCATGTTTCTCTGTCTGTCTCTCTCTGGCGTGCACATGTTTCTCTGTCCGTCTCTCTCTCTCTCTCTCTCTCTCTTCTATAAAGCAAGCTAGATATCGAAAGCAAGCTAGATCGTTTCGTCTTTCTATTTCGCATTGAACAGTGTGGTGTCGCGACGATTATTTTTGTTGATAATAAATAAATAAACTTCGTTCCATCCGGGTGTCCCTTGACACCTCTCAAGTTTTTTTTTTACTAATACAGCCTGTGGTCTCTGTAGTCTATATGTGTCAGTGTTGTATTGCACTCTGTGGTGGTCGGCTGATTCTAGTACCACACATGGACTTATTATTATAATCTGGACTGAGGACTGTTAAAAATGAAAAATACGAAAGCACACCTTACACCTTTACATTATGATTCAATTTGGGTTACCAACATAGACAGAGGCAAAACGAGCCAAGAGAGATAGCTAGTACCGAGGCCGTTTATCCCTTTCTAACACTTGCCATTCGATCGAAAAGTGGTAGTTGGTAGCATGTTGGTAGAAAATTATTTCACAACGCTGACTTTAAGCTTATCCTTATATTACATATAAAGTAAATATTGAATTAGATAAAATTTATTAATTACTTACTTAGCTTTATAATACTTCCATTGACTTAATATTCTGAAATACCTGCAGAGCCATAATTATTTAGAACTATTTGGTAAAATTATTAATAATTTCTCTATTATTATAGTAACCCTTTGAATTTGTCATGGCGACTTTGAATTCTCGTCTTCTCTTGAATATCTACCTATTTGTTTTATTTTATGCAATTTTGGGAGATTAGCTTATTGAAATGGTTAAAAAGTGCTGTATTCGTTTCTGTTAAACTGAATCCTATGGTGGTTGCGGGATATCCTTTCACAGGTAAGCCAAATAAGGGAAAAATTGAAAATTTGTTATGTAGGGTGACCATAAGTGCAAGCAATCACTCCTCGAATGATTTATGAGGATTAAAAATGGGTTACTATTAGGGTTGCAAAATTACGTAATTTTACCGAAAACGCTCGTAAAATACGAATAAATTACGGTAAATTACGGTAAAATTGGTAACGCTAACAACCACAGAAGCAAATAGAACAAAAGAAAAGCTTACTTTGATAGCTTTGCGTAGGATGTTGCCGATTAGTGCAGTTTGCAATAACATTTTGCGTTGTTGCCGTTCCGTAATAGGTAGACTGACGGACGAATAAGGTAGTGTAGCTATTTATTACCTAACCTTTGGTCTGTGTAAACACTACTGCAAACTGCACCCCTCGTCTGTGTGACGTTGACTTTGACAGCTTTTTCTTTTGTTCTATTTGCTTCTGTGGTGGTTAGGTTTACCAATTTTACCGTAATTTACCGTAATTTATTCGTATTTTACTTAAAATATGGTATATTACGTAAGTTTACGAATGTAATATTACCGGTTTACAACCCTAGTTATTATATTATATTTATAAGTAATTTTTTTTAAGTGTTAATAAAAATTTATTTAAATTACAACAATTTCTTTTATTTAAACATTATGCTTTTATAAGTAAAATCGGACTATCTTTTTTTAGTTTCACCTCAGTAGATAGTTCGATTTCAAATTCACAAAGCACCATCTATTCACTACATAGTATAAAATAAAGTCGCTATTTTTGTCTGTCTGTTTGTCTGTTTGTTTGTCTGTATGCTTAAATCTTTAAAATTACGCAACGGATTTTGATGCGGTTTTTTGTAATAGGTAGAGTGATTCAAGTCAAGAGGAAGGTTTATATGTATAAAAATTCCCGAAATTCCCACGGGACAGGCACAACGCGGGTAAAACCGCGGGGCGCCGCTAGTAAGCTATAAAGAACAAAATTTTCTTCAAGAAAACGCCCCTACGGCAGATTTTCTTACATGCACTTATAAAATAGATGGCGCTAAAACTTGAACGTAACTGCAGAGAATTAAATTAATTGGAAAGTTCCTCATTGTATTTTTTAAAACAAATATTATTTCATTATAATATTTGTCCCACCTAACGAAAAAGTGTGGTCATCCTATTAGAAAGTGACAAACAGCATCGGCTCTCAACATCTCGCTCGGCTCGTTTTTCGGCTGCTAGAGCTCAGTCCAGATTATAATAATAAGTCCATGGTACCACATGACCACTACCCACTACCTAGTGATTGCTTCGATCAACAATACAAGAGTGATTGGTAGTGATCTTATTTCCTCTATGGTCTGGAGTTGTTTCCTGTGGTTGTTGTTTCGTCGTGGACTGTCTGGGTCTGGCTTCGATCAATAATAGACAACTAGATTTCGGGTCGGCGCAAATCATACGTCCAGGTACTTAGCGCCTCTATTGAAAAGTGAGCCACTCTTATATTTAGTTCCCTCGAACCACAGCCAATGTAAACACGTGTCACAATGCCGCAATGTTTATTTAAAAGTTGCAAAAATAATGGCCGGAAAAACAATTTAACGGCCGGAGTGTCTTACTTTCGGTAAGTACATGTAGAATAAGTTATATTTTAAGCTAACTAATAAATAATATCAAATTTAAAAAAAAAATATTGTTTTGAAGTCACCGATACAAATGTTTGGCCAACGTTGGCGCAAAATTTTGTGAAACAGAACAGCAAATCCATGGAGTAGATTTGTAGTAATCATTTATTATATATAATTAATTTATTATATAATTTTTATTTATTTATTAATTGCACTGAACTGTACTTTTATTATTAAGATTATAATCATGAATATAAAGATGTGGAATTTAAGTATATTTTTATTTTTGACATCCAGCGATAGACACCTTGGCCAAAAACATACACAAACACAACAGAACACTAGCAAAAAAACAAGTATGTATACTATCAAACATAGATAGCCCAAAACATAAATAATTTTAAGTAAACTTTTACGTGCATATTACAAATTATATAAGTGTTCAAAACACGACTCCATTCCATCTGTAGTTCTTCAAAAAGAACGAACTGTTTTAAAACTTTTTTGTCAGGTTGGTAGTAAACAAAATTAGCTGTCAAACCGGACAGTTTTTAGCTTTGATTTTGTATGTGACCCGACATCTAGTTGTCTATTATTGATCGAAGGGGTCTGGTCCACACGTCTGGTCTGGTCTGTGATGTCTGATGTGGTGAATTGGTGATTCGTAGTCTGTGGTGGGGAAAGTAAAAACAAACAAACAAACAAACCAAGAAACAAACAAAATCTAATTCATTTGTGTTGTAATGTATGTATTTTATTGAGTTTGTGATCGACGAGCGTAGTAAATAGAGAAGTGTGGAGAATACCATGGACCTTAATTTAGCTAATAGAATTCAAATTGAAACCCAATTACTATCAGAAGAGAAATGGCTATTAGACACCCTCAAAAAGATTCAACTTCAGAGGCACTCGTTGCAGGTTCGTTTGTCCACTGTTCTGTTTACTTAACTAAGTCGCGATTTGCGTTATTAATTTACAGGCTATTACAAGTACTTACTTGTTTAATATCAAGCGATACTCAATACTCCTCTGTCCTATTTAGTTCCATAATTCTATAATGAAATTTTCCTCGTAGCATTTCTAATATGTATAGTAAATCACTTCAGATTGAGAGACTCCACCTCCAAAGCGTGCTATCCCGCCTCTTGCTGGAGAACAAGCCTTCAGAGTCCCGTGGCCCCGAGGATGTGGTAACAGAACTAGTAAGCGAGGCACAGTTACCCGTAGGGCCAGACGAACTGCACGAGCTGCTCTCACACCGAGATTTACAAGTGAATGAGCAAGAACTCAACTTGAATGTCTCCACACAAATGTTCCGTGAGTACTTTAATAGCAATATAGCAATTTGGAATCCTCTCACTGATAAAGTAGTTTTGTAATCCATTCACTATCATAAAATGATCCCTACAAAATAGCAGTGGGCTACACTATTACAAACTAATACTTGTTTTTTATTAAACAAATCCGAAACTCTCATTTCCTGAACACTTTCACACCTAAATCACAATTAGTTTTTAATGAAATTCTGTACAGCTTAGACTTTGGGAAAGAACATAGGCTATTAACCCAAGGCAACAAGTACAACACTAGTAAAACTACAAGGAATAGCTAGTATTTCACCATCATCATCAAAGGGGGGTTTTAAAATTGAGATAGAGATATGAGAGAAACATAGTACCTGACTGAAATGCACTATAAAGTTCTCTTGATAGACATCTTAGGTATATATTATGACTAGCAGCACCCCTGGGTTGTGCCTGTCCCAATGGGAATTTTAGGATAAAAAGTAGCTATCCCATTAAATATGGCTATCCATTACAACAAAAATTATTAAAATTGGGTGGTAGTTTGTGAGAAGCAAGTCGAAACAAACAAAAGAATCAAACTCTTCGGCTATTACACAAGTATAAATAATATGTCTAAAAATGTTTCTACGAGTACTAGTCCACCCAGAGCCATTGCATATCGCTTTTCAATTTCCTATGTCGATTGTGTTTCAGAACCAGTAAATGCAGACTTGGACATGGAAGAGGATGAGGAGGAGGATGACTGTGACAACTACGACATAGATATGAACATGTTCATGAACGGGGAAGACATTGACAACTGACTTGCGTTCACACTGTGGACCAGATTGGGGCCAGTCTTTATTTATGAGAGGCAAGGAGTCCTTTAGTGTGGCAGATTTGGGAGGAAATGTGATACCCATGATCATAGATGAGGCACTTCTTGTGGGAATATTGAAGAAAAAAATTAAAGCTGAATAAGCCAAGTATAGTAAACATTTATAG
Source organism: Cyclophora albipunctata (assembly GCA_963082685.1). Taxonomy (NCBI): domain Eukaryota; kingdom Metazoa; phylum Arthropoda; class Insecta; order Lepidoptera; family Geometridae; genus Cyclophora; species Cyclophora albipunctata. The sequence continues at coordinate 9,185,570 of OY720131.1, read as the reverse complement.
CTAAGGGAAGTTGTAATATAACTGTGTAATGTTGTAAATAAACATTAAAAATAAAATAACAAAGAATTTTAATAAAGTTCACCTTACACTAAGATTTACATTAAACATGTATGTATGTACACTAATTTATACAATATTTCAACAAAACATACTGGTGCTAACCAAAACTCTTCGGCGAAATTAGAATTATGTTAGAAAGAACATTCGATTTCTTGCGTTGGGCTCACACCCAGCTCAATACCAAGAGCATTGAAATTCAAAGTTAATACTACTCTACATTGTAATACCACAAATAGTGAAGTTACATCAAATTAAGTGATTCCTCCATCAAACTGTACAGGCTACATTATCTACTAATTAAGATAAAATCTCAAACAAATATTCGTCTACATACCACTTGGAAGTAAATATTTTAAAAATCTACTCTGACATTAATTATCTATAAAAAAACTGTCCAGCAATTTAATATAATATGTTACATGTATACAAACATTTCAAATTACTTATCAAGCTTGTCAGTCTTCCATTCAATAATAATTTCATACACATTCTTACTAGTTCATACAATATTAATAAATTATGTTATGTGAGTGATATACTTCCACATATTTATTATAATTACATACTCGTGAAGCTATTTGTACAGGCTTATGTATTTTATACATTAGTTAGTTATGTCTTTATGCAGTTAGGAAAATGAAAAGAATATCAAATGGTTATAAATATGTTCAGCATCTCAGAAAAATAACTACCTTGTACATTTATAAATAAACACAAACACAGATCATGAATGCGGCAATAAATTATATTTACGAGGTTCAAAGAAACGTTGAATAAAATCACAGAAATCAGGTTTCATTAACCGACTTCCAACAACACGAGGAGGTTGTTTAAACCAACTTAAAAAGTTAATCTTTTTATGTACTTAATGTTTACGCCAACCACGCATTTTATAGTTACATAAAAGTAGTTTTTTTAAGTTAGTTGTTGCAGTTTCACTGCGGCTACTAATTTAATCAAATACTTACCAACATAATAGTCAATTCTGTTTTTGTGATAACATATTTGTGTTTTCAATTTAAGGAAATCATTGCCAATTAGTTAGGAAAATATGAGTCTTACCGCGCAGTGGCGGATCTAGGCGAGGGGCTAAGGGGCCCCAAGGGATCATTTGAGCTCCCTTAAAAAACAAGTTTCCCTCAATAAAACCTACCCTCACCAGAGTCAACCCCAAACCCAAGTCGTCTACGCCCACGAGGGCTAAGCCCCCCAAGTTAAAATCCTGGATCCACTACTGATATTCACAAACGTCACGATGCTTCAACCGAATGTGACAGCACAAATACTGATTAACCGACCGCAAACTCCGGAGGGATTTTTTCAGTAAGAGTAAACATTATTTTTCAATGTTTAATACCTCATATCTGTGGTCCCAGTTGTAATAGACTGGGACTTTCCATTAAATTATAGTTTGAAGTTCCCTTTCGCTTAAAACGTTTTTTGTAATTTACATTTTTATAGAAAAGGAAGCAGCTTGTAGTTAAGTAACATTTGTGAATACGCGGTAAGAAACATGTCAATTCACAAGACCCGCAACTGGTCGACTGCCAACATCGGTGATTGTACGTGTATTTTGTAATGGCACTAAATGCTACATAATGGCCAACCGGTTTTTGAATCAGAATCATCATAAGATCCTGATTAAAATATTCAAGTTTCGACGATTTAGTTACCATTCAGTTTTCAATATTTTTGGAAAACGATTGTGAAGTATGTGTAAGTAGAAGTCGCGGCGGCTACCCGCAGCCGGCGGCGGCGGGCAGCGTGTAGAACAGGATGTAGGCGGCGCTGGAGCGCACCTCGCCCGCCGAGATCTCGCTCACCAGGTGGTCGTCGAACTTGTACCACTTGCCGTACAGGCTGCTCTTGCAGTACGCCGTGTAGTGGCCGCCCTCCATGGAGCCGTAGTGGTTGGACACGGCGTACAGGCTGTACGAGTGCTGCGTCGGGCAGTTGAGCGAGAAGGGCCGCATGTCCAGCGCCTCCAGCGGGAAGTCGATCAGCGTCTGCTTCTTGCGCAGCTCGCAGCTGTACTCCGCGGGGTCCACGTAGAACCGCTTGAAGTGGATCACCAGCACGGGCGGCAGCCGCGAGATGTCCAGTTTCTTCTGCGCGTCGCGCTTCTGCTTGCAGTTGGGGCAGTTCCAGCCGGGGATGGTCTCCTCCTTGAGGTAGAGCTTGAGGCAGTCGGTGAGGTCGCAGCGCGCCGCGTGCGGCGGCAGCTCCAGCGACAGGTTGCTGAAGGAGTCGTGCGTGAGGCTCTGGCGGCCGCACACCAGGCAGCGCACGGACGAGCGCATCTGGCCGTAGAACAGGCGCAGCACCAGCGACTCCTTGCCGCGCGTGTAGTCCAGCCACGCGCGCTCGGCCGGCGGCAGCGGCGCGCGCGCGGGCGCCGGCGCGGTGAACTGCAGCTCCAGGTGCAGCCAGTCCATGAGGATGGTGAGGAACTCGTGCGAGTCCTGCTGCTCGGCGCCGCGGAAGGCGCGCTGGTGGCGGCCCAGCTCGGCGCGCAGCTCGCGCGCGCAGATGAAGCGGTACTGGCCCGACCACAGCGCGCGCACGACGGCCGCCAGCTCCACCGCCACCGCGCCGCGCGTGCTGTTCGACCTGCACACACACGTACATAACAACACCTAGCTCGTTAGATACTTCAATCACTAAAATCCGAGGTCTAGTGGTTTGAGCGCTCGGCTCACGATCCGGAGGTTCCGGGTTCGATTCCCGGTGGGGATACCTCACAAAAATAACTTTGTGAGACCGTCCTCAGTTTGGTTAGGGCATTGCAGGCTGAATCACCTGATTGCCCGAAAAGTCGTGATTCCGTGCTTTGGAGGGCACGTTAAGCCGGCGGTCCCGGTTACTTTCTACGGACAGTAGTCGTTACATGAGCCATGTCAGAGGCCTTTGGCGGCTCAATAACTCTGACACCAGGATTGGTCAGGTTGACCATCCACTCGATAAGAAAAGAAAGATCACTAAAATAGGAAGAACGTCTTTGACGTAAGCTAAAAACAGGAAGGGGCCCACAACACTACCTTGCGGCAGGCCATACTAACATTTCATGGATGTCAATGAATCTTGTCAACGCGAAACATTACGTGCCGTAGAACATCGTAGACGGCGAATTGGAACAAACAATATCTTGGTTTCTTAAGGGCAATCCGTTTGCCCATGCAAATATTTGAACTATGCTTGTTTACTAACCTATTAACATGCTCCAAGTACTGGCCGTTGCAGAAGTAGGTGGCCAATATGGCGGTGTTGTTGAGGCACTGGATGATGGAGTTCATGTAGCACGTGTTGCCGAGGTTCTTGAGCCCTGTGAGCCCTCGACCCTGAGGATACACAGGCACGTTAACGAGGACTCTGAACAAGAGGTCTAGTTGTCTAGGTTACTGTACCCGTGATATTATACTCGTATGCCAAAGCAAGCGGCTTTGATGTGTAAAGGTATAGTCCCTTCAAAACAAGTTTTATATACCTGTGTCTTAATTGTTAATGAATAACCTTTGCTGCAAGATCTTACCAGACAAATAATATTAATGGTTTTAGACCTAAATGGTAACAATAATCTCTGTAGGTTCATTTAATAACGCATTCAATTTGTCAGAATAATACAAATCTGACCTGAACTACGGCGTAAAGTATCTGCTTACAACATGCAATGCAGCTCAAAATAACTTATTTTCTGAAAAGCCGGACCCTATTTATAAATTCAGTCGTTCAAAGTACTATCAACTATATTTTTAACCCCTCTTAGCCCGACGAGTGTGCATTTGGTTGTGACCCATGACCTTGCCTGTGAGTCGAGTCCGACTGTTTATCGACCGCACTGAAACAAAACCACTTAATGTACCAGTGGACTCGCCGCCTTATTTTCGCAAAGGTCACAGGCCACTGTTATGGTATTTCAGACCTTGTAATATGACGGCGGGTAAATTGCTTTACACGATTTGGATACGAACTATTAATAACGTTTTATATCGCCCCAAACGTGTTCAGTAAATGCCTATTAATTTGTAAGTTCTGCAGCGTGTTTATGGTATACAACTAATGTACTCCATCCACTCTTGTTCAGCTTGGGTTCATCTAAGAGTATATAATATCTCATCGGAATATTGGCAAAAAAGCTTAGCTCTGTCCATACTAATTTATTGCTGTAACGCTGATAGTTTCGAAAGCCTACATCTTATACAAATATTATCTCTTAAAAAATCATGAAATGTATTTCCATAGAAACAATATCAAATTCTGACGTGCTATATCATATGAGATAGCCATCCCAGATAGGTTATTGAGTTCGACCGTAAATAAGATAACTAGTATTTTCAATAAAAAAAAAACTAAAAAAACACGCTTTTATTGCAAATTGAACTAAAAACTAGAAAATAATTTTTCTCCTCAAATCAAAATTATAATAAAATTTAAGTTGTAACACAATGATTCAATTCAGAGTAAAAAGCGTGGGGTGCATTTTACTGTAGTTCATAACTATCCTCTCATAGATAGTTAGCAATGATGATTGTAATATTTAAAAATATTAAGCACCCCACGCTTTTTTACTCTGAATTAAATCATTGTGTTACAACTTAAATTTTATTATAATTTTGATTTGAGGAGAAAAAATATTTTCTAGTTTTTAGTTCAATTTGCAATAAAAGCGTGTTTTTTTAGTTTTTTTAAACTATAATTTTATTTTTTATTTTTTAGTAAGCATAACATTATATGCAACTTTTCATCCCGTAATTCCCACGGGAACGGGCCCATCACGGGAAAACCACGGGACGCTGTTAGTGTCTAGTACCATTTAGTAAAATAAAACAGAACTCCCGTTCCGTCCCACAGCGAGCGCCCGTTGATGTCTTTTATATGAAGTAATATTTTTTTAGTAAATCTGGCAAATCCATTAAGGATAACGGGAAACTGTTATTAAATTATTGCATTGTCATCGGTCCTTGATACATATGCAAAGTTTCAAATTAATCAGACTTCTGGAAGTTGGTGAAAATGATGTTCAAAGATTTCATTACATACGTACATACATACATACAGGCCAAGCTAATAAAAGCGTGTTAAAAACAAATGAGAGTGCCTTGTAAATAAAGGCGTGTTCGAACCAGCGTCAGACGGAGCGGTCTCGACACCGTCAGCTGATTCGATTCCCATCCCGACGGAGTAATTAATAATTATATTCTTTCAAGTACTCTTTTGAAAAATCTATGAAATTACTTCTATACATAGAAAGTGAAGAAAATAACAGCAAAAAGTTGACTGCACGTTTTTTGTTTAGTTAATCTAATCATGTACAAATTCATGAACAAACAATGTGTTTATCTACACTAATTTAATGTAAAACTCAAGAGTTTAATTTTTGTTTGTTTATTTGAAAGCGCTATCCGCCATATTTCTCTCCATAAACCTTTTTGTATATGTTAGCTACTTTATGTATATGTATATTTTTGTATATGTTAGGTTCAAATATCCTTTAACATACCTCATGTTAAAGGGTATTTGAACCTCGAAATGAACGCTTTAATACTGAACGGGTACAGTACGGGTAAAACTGCTGATAGAGTATAATATTAGTATAATAAATAAATAAAATAAATATACTTCGTAACGCAAAATTCTCACGAGAACGGGGTGACTGGGTGGTACAGGGGTGAATCTTTAGGGCTATTTTATAATATTAGTACATATTAGTATTGACAGATACTTATAGACTATAGAATACTAGCTGACCCGGCAATTTTCCATATAAAATTCAGGGGTGGACCACCCTAATCACTATATATTGCGATGTAAGCTATCCTATCTTTCAAGTTGGATCAAATTACACACGGTGTGCAAATCAAATTTAAAATCGGTTCAGTAGTGTAGGAGTCCATCGCGGACAAACAACGTGACACGTCATCTACACTAATATTATAAAGCGGAAATCTTTGTTTGTTTGTATGAATAGGCTCAAAAACTAATGGAGCGTTTTAAAAAATTCTTTCACCATTCGAAAGCTACATTATCCACGAGTAACATAGGCTATTTTTCATCCCGAAATTCCCACAGGAATGGACACAATTTTTATATAAAAAGATTTAATTGATGTGATGAAGATCTTACCCTCCTGAAGAGCCATGCTAAGTGATTCTGCGAGTACTTGAGCCTGACTTTGACCTTGAGCACCATACTAGCTGCGTCCAGCGGAATGCATCGGCGCTGGCACGCGAGTATTGTGGCTGGTGACCAGCGGGTAGTCACCGATTGACGGGTGTTTATGTGGTATTCCGTTTGTTATTTATGGTTCTGACAGCTAAGCGTGTGTGGATGGTTTTGCTTGTGTATTTTTTAGTTTGGTTTTTGTATGTGATTGTACCTTTCTTGTAAGCTATGGTTTTTTTGGCTCCGAACTTGAGTTGGATTCTTCTTTCTTTGTGGTTTTGTTAAGAGATTTTATGAACGCTTTATTTAAGAGCTTATATCACGAATTTAAGCTCTACTTAATTGAAAATTAATTATGTATGAAGTTCTTTTGTTTTTAGTTCTTAGTGTAGTAGTTGTCACAATTTTCTCTTAATTTGTATATTTCAAAGTTTTTCAAATCACTTGTCTAAGAACTTATACAATGTATTTAAGATCCGTCATATTAAAAAAAGGTAACTTGTTGATTTATCTTTAGGTTTGATTATAATATTGGAAGTTAAACTGATTTTAATTTTACTTTATGCGCGTAGCCAATAATTTTACGATACGAATTATGTTATATAGAAACTCCAAAAGTCTTTTTCTCAAAGATTCTTCGTCAACTGTTCTCCCAGACCCGGCCAAACACCATCACTTATTTAAAACTACACTTCATAATATTTATACTTAGTATACTTAGACATAGGAAACACTAGGACCAGTAAAACGATGAGATACCACACGAATACGGTTGATATTACCGTAGCGAACATTGGTTTGGCAATGAAGATATTGTACCGCGTCGTGGGGGTAGGTTTTAAGAGAATTTGGTCTTTATTGCGGGCGTGTTTGCAGCGTGCGGCGGTTGTGGGTAAACTGTCTTCACGTGGCGAGTGCTTCGAGTAGGGGTGGCTTAGGGGAGGCGAGGGTGGGGTGCCCATGACACAGGAGAAAATAGGTACATATTTTTTTGTAATTTTATATGATGGTTTTCTAAAAGTATTCGGATGGCTCTATACAAATAAATGTGGAGACAAATACGGTTAAATATAATAGTGGACTGATTTAAGATTACATAATATATATTTTAGGTGTCCCTAAAGTCTATGTTAAAAGAGGTGTTTTATGAATATTATTAAGCATTTGATTTATACCTACTGAAGTAATCCGACCGCAAAAGAAACAAACAAATTAGGATCCACCTTGATTCTAATCATTATCATTACATAGTATAAAACAAAGTCGCGTCTGTTTGTCTGTCTGTATGCTTAAATCTTTAAAATTACGCAACGGATTTTGATGCGGTTTTTTGTAATAGGTAGAGTGATTCAAGAGGAAGGTTTTTATGTAAAAAAATTCCCGAAATTCCCACGGGAACGGGCACAACGCGGGTAAAACCGCGGGGCGCTGCTAGTAATATTATATAATTTAAAAAAAATGAAACTACATTGCTTTTATCTGGAGTTTCGGCTCTTACAGTAACCATGGATAAAATGTAAAATAAAGGCCATATCCGTATACCTAGGTAGTTTCAATTCAAAATGAGTAGTGTTCGCTTAAACACCAGAAACCAAAACGTATCCCATTACTTATTTAAAACTAGCAGCGCCCCGCGGTTTTACCCGCGTTGTGCCCGTTCCCGTGGGAATTTCGGGAATTCTTTTACATAAAAACCTTCCTCTTGAATCACTCTACCTATTACAAAAAACCGCATCAAAATCCGTTGCGTAATTTTAAAGATTTAAGCATACAGACAGACAAACAGACACGACTTTATTTTATACTATGTAGTGAAGAATATCCCCCAAATAACATAAATACTGGTCACCCTACAGGGTCAAGACGACCGCAAGTGTAGCGACACTAGGTACGTCAAGACCAACCGTTTTATTGCAAGTAGGTATACAACAATACACTCGACGTACTCATGTATAAACCTACGTATACGTAAACACAATGCCGAACAGTCTAGCGGGACCTCAGCTTTATTTATTCAAGTGGTTACTATACATTCGTTGGTGAATTAGTTTTTTAATTTAAAGTATTCATTTGGGGTGACATCCTCCAATTTGTGCGGCACTGGAGGTTTAATTGTGTCTATGCGTTGTTGGGGTTGCTTTATTTTGGGGTATAGTTATTAAAATGTAAAGAGAGAGGGTATTTCAAAGATAGTTATAAAACGTATAAATATCGTAAGGATATTTTACTCTTATTACTTCTGTTCTCGAACATGACTTTGTTTGAGAACTAACCCGCAGTACCCAAACATGAAAGTTGTAGTCTGTAATATCCCACTGCAGGGCCTCTCACTTCAGTGAAGATCCAGTACATTGCGGATAAGGGTTGATAAAAGAAAAGTATATAATGTTATCTAATTTTAAGCGTACTAACTAAAACAGTAAACACTACGTCCGCCTTTCTAATAAGGCTTTTACGTCTACAGTAATTCATCTCGAAATTACTTGTAGATATTTCTAGATTTTTCTTACGTGATGACGATTGACGACCGTGATTGCGATCACGGTATAGATTGATTGCGCCCTCCGTGGGCGCGCTGGCGGATGCGTCATGCGCCTCAAGGCGAGGAATACGCGCAAGTGCACTAATGCGGACCAATCAACGGTGCACATCTCATTATAATGAACATCAACATTTACATCCTTTTACATCGCGTAATCCAGCATTAGATGCAACGCTTGATTGCTTCCAGGTGAAGCCGCGAAGCATATGTATGTGAGAATTCGTTAAATTATACTTCAAAAACAATTGTGCTGTATTAAATAAAGCAAGGTTATCAAGGAAGGTTTTTCAGTTACTATGTGTTTTGTTCGGCTACCTTGTATGTCCATTTGTTTAGTTCTGATCTTTATCTAGAAGGGTGTCTGGAAGACTTCGAACTTTACCTACCATCTTTTTATAAAAAAAGTTTTGTATAGTCAACAAGAGGATCGCCGGCGTTAGTACTTAATTATTTGATTAAACCCCCGACTCGAAAGAGAAACGTGTTATGTGTTTTACATGTCTGTATCTGTCTGTGGCATCGTACCGCCTAAACGTATGGATTTTCTTGGGAGTGTTCTAGAGCTATGATTAAACAAACCATCCGTCGCGGGTTAGTCTTCTTCTCAAATTGCGATGGGTTTTTCAATAAAAACAATTCAATACAACAAATTTATATGTAACTAGCAACGCCCCGCGGGTTTCCCCGCGTTGTCCATTCCCGTGGGAATTTCGGGATGAAAAATAGCCGATTACCTTCGCGTTGAATGTAGCTATATATTACAAAAATAATTATTAAAATCGGATCGGGAGTTTCTGAGGTAAGCGCGATCAAACAAACAAATTCTTCAACTTTATTATATTAGTTTAGTTATAGAGAAATAATATAATTGATATCTGTATTTATTAAATAAAGATATAAATAGTAATAAGTAGTAATGTAATAACGAATGCCATGTTTTCGTTCATTCTAAGCCGCTTTAAGAAGTCCTCACTAACGTGGCCACAGCGCCGGTAACGTGCCTCCCCACGTTGTCGCATAATCCGCGACTTAACGCATTGATGGCTAATATTTGGACACGGTTGTGAAACATGTAGTAGTGATTCGTAACTACTCGATATCGTATAGTTTATTATATATACGGATGAATTGTGTGTGTTTTGGTTTGTTTCTCTGTTCAATATTCAATATATCAAATGGGTTGATATTGCGTCTGGCGATCAGTCTAGTATTAGTAGACTAGCCGCGCCCCGCGGTGTTACCCGCCTTCAACCCTTTTGTGCGGGAATTTCGGGGTAAAATGTATCCCATGTTTTATTTATAACCTATATTACTGTAAAGTTTCATTTAAATCCGTCCAGTAGTTTTTCGTGAAAGACAATGCGAAAGTTTGTGAGGATGTACTCACGAACTTTTATAATAATAGCATTTATAATATTGGCAGGATGTTATGATCGGGAATTGTAATGTATTTGAATAATTTGTATAAAATGACCAGCTGCCCCGGCAAACGTTGTTTTGACATTTAAAAATTAAGGGGTGGACTACCCTCAACATTTAGGGGGATGAAAAATAGATGTTATCCGATTTTCAAAACTACCCAATATGCACACAATATTTGCCGTCCGTCTCGCTAAACTTATATAACGGCTTGATTAATTTAGGTAATTCTGATTCACAAATATGTGTAAGTTCTGAAAAGATATGTTCATTGTAACAACAATTTTTGTTTCTTATTTAAGTCAATACATTGCAACAGCACGATTCCACTACAAACAGAACCACAGACCAGGTTTCATCATCCCACGTGTATAAAGTTCAGGGGCCTATCGAAAGGGCCGCGTCGCATGTCGCAGAGACGCGTGCGACGCCGCGTGACGGACGTAGGGCTTCCGCGCCGCCCCGCTAATTACACATTGACTCATTTATTTATATTTATTTACTTTTGCTTCGCGATTTGTCAGGGTTTATCAACAAGGTAGCGGTGGAAGGTTTATGTTTATCTAAATTTTGTTGTTACCGACGAAAGGAAATTGTCCAGCTTTGGTAAAAGGTATAGAAGGTGGACAGAGGTCACAAAGTCATATTATGTATAAGCTTCAGAATATAATGAGATTTTTTTTACTGAAAATAATATAATTCAGAAGCCTTTTTTTAGGGTTCAGGAAGGTCTCAAGTGTATTTTGATAATTTCAGTTAAAATTTGCTAAGCCTATTATGATTTATGACCTAGGATCATGCAGCAAAGGTAGAGGTATTTTTACAAGTGAGCTGTCATAATGTGATGTGTTTTTATAAAGTTTCGGATAATTACGGAGACAAAACGGAAAATATTATATAACTATTTGTATTGACTTTGAAAAGGAGCAAAATCGGATATCCGTAACCGAAATCATCCGAAACTTACGGATAGTCCGAAATAATTAAAAATCCTTAACCGATATAAAATTATTTCAAATATCCGTAACCCTATCTGTCTGTATCCGAAATTAAATATCCGTAATATGTCTGATACGGATATCGTACAATCGCCCGCTATATCGTCAATGTAAGGGCTATATTAATAAACGCATATTAAGAACATTTTAGCTATCAAATGGTTTGTCACTTTCTGACATACGCAATTTTCCGAAGGGCAAAAGAGACAAAACACATTGTAACAGTGTTTTTGTTACAGAGCGTTTATTAATAGGGCGGTAAGTGTGTAAGTGTATGTATGTATGTGTGAGTACTCACGACGTCCCCCCAGACGGGCTGGAAGTCCCGGGGCCGCTGGTCCACGGGCGGCAGCTTCACGGGCTTCGTGCTGCGGTCGAACTGCGGCGGCGACTCCTCGTCCGACGAGCCCTGCTGCGCCCCGGGGACACACACTCTACATATTATCTTTTCTCATACATCTCATACAAATTATAAAATTGAATTGTTGTTCGTTAAGTCACAAAGACTAGGGCATTTTGGCTCATTTTGGTATTAAAACATTTGTGGAGTACGAATGGGGGTGACATTTGTCACAATGGACGCGTGATATTTGTCGTAATGCTCTCGGGTGGAATTAGTCAAAATGGACAGGTGACTGAGCGGTATCCACTGATTATTGTGTCTTCATCGTTGGGCATATCTTATTGTTATCTATTGTTACCGTACTGTATAAACCAAGTACAGTAAAACCAACCTTAGGTATATTAGGCTTGGAGTGTATCCTCAGGTCTGTATAATCCTAACTAATTCCCATATGAAAATAAGTAGGAAATGGTGGCTACCTCTCGGTCTGAAAACCAGCGCTTTACCGAGACTCCGGCCTCCGTACCTACAGCATCAGCTGAGACGTCTCCTATGCATTACTTTACTGCTTTAATACTGCATTAGTTTAGTTGTAATTTAGTATATTTTTTCTTGTATTGTGGTAATAATGAAAATGTGGATGAGTACCTTGGCGATGTTGGGGTCGGAGTGGGCGCGGGCGCGCTGCTGGTCCCCGGGCATGTCGTGGTCGGGGTCGGGGTCGGGCAGCTGCGCGGCCCGCTGGCGGTGCAGCTCGAGCTGCGCGCGCGCGCGCGTGAGCTGGCGCCGCTGCGCCGTGGCCGCCGCGATGCGCGCGCGCCGCGCCACCGCCACCTCGCGGTTCAGCGCCGTCTCTGAGGGAGGGCACAGCGCTTTATTGCTATTCTTCAACTAAGAGTCGACAGAATTGGATCTTGTTTTCCGGTTTCCAAATGAAAAATAGGTTTAAATATCATAATTCAAAAATACAATACAATTTTAACCGTATCATAATTATGGCCAAGTAACTATATGACAATTTTTGTAAGTGATGACCAAATCCGTATAAATTGGATTACGCCACTCGCTCGAATGCTCGTTACACAGGAACCCGCGTGGCTCACCCTGCTGGTCGGGGTCGGGCGCCGCGTCGGCGGCGACGTCCTCCGCGAGCCGCTCGGCCTCCTCGCGCTCGCGCCGCTGGTACTCCTCCAGCTGCTCGCGGAGACTTTGGTTCTCTTGTTCCTACACAAAACAATCAATAATTATAATTAGATAACTATTTAAGCCAAAAATAGGCATTAAAATACATATATTTTTCTGAGTTCTGTTATATATCCGATGTCCTTAACCACACAGTTTCTCACCATGCCCTTAACTCACGGTATCGCAGTCACAACCGTATGATGATCATTGATCATATGATGGTATGACTAGCTCCGCGTCGCGGTGTTATCCGCCCGTTCTCGTCGGGAATTTCCGGACAAAAAATGGCCTATAACCTGAAAGTAACACCTACTACAATGCCCTAACTGCCCCATGTCCTGCACTATGGAGGATTTATGGAAAGCCAGTAACAGTGCGATAGATGGCCAAATTCTGGTCCGGACACATATAAATAAATAAAAATAAAAGAAATAACCATATTGACTCGATAAGAAAAAGACCTGAAGGTGGCTTGTGTATCATATAGGTATACTAGCTGCACCCCGCGGTTTCACTCGCGTTGTACCCGTTCCCGCGGGAATTTCGGGATGAAAAATAGATGTTGTCGGATTCTCAGACCTACCCGATAAGCACACAAAATTTCATGAGAATCGGTCGAGCCGTTTCAGAGGAGTTCAACCACGGTACCCGTTCCCGCGGGAATTTCGGGATGAAAAATAGATGTTGGCCGATTCTCAGACCTACTAAATATGCTCACAAAATTTCATCAAAATCGGTCGAGCCGTTTCGGAGGAGTATGGCAACGAAAACTGTGACACGAGAATTTTATATATAGGTATATAGAACTTTATTTCTCATTCAGACATTAAGTCACTTACATGAGAACAAAAACTATTAAATAAATACAATTTTTTTGCGGGTGGTTTAACATAAAATACAGAGTATTTAAAAGTATTTGCTAGTTGTAGTTTTAGTAAAGACAAGTAAACAAGAAGCGAGTTCGTTTCGTTATCTAAGGGTGTGGTACAAGTTACACGATGTGGGTTTTTAGTATTTTAATTTCCAAATAGGTAATTAAATTATGGTTAAAATTACATGTGGCATATTTTTTAAATTTAGTATTTTATAGTGTTGTTTGTGTAATAATGTAATTAACCTTTTTTTTATATACATAACGAACTCGACTCTTTTACATGTTTGGGAAGTTTATTGCATAATTGTGCTCCTCCTAGTTAGTCCTTATGGTGGGCAGGACTACTAGATTACCTAACTACACTACATCTAACTATGTTATGCAATAAGTGAAGAAAGTTTGCTTTTGATTTTTTCTAAGTGGGCAACCCATTTTAAATTTTTATCTAGTGTTAATCCTAAATATTTTTCATGATTTGCTTGTTTTAATACCACATCATTAATTTTTAAGTCAAGATGTTAAGGGATATTTTTATTTTTTGCATTAAATATTACATATGAGGTTTTTGAAGTATTGATTGTTAAGAGGTTGTATTGGAACCATTTTTGAAGAACGTTTACATATCTCTATTATAAAAATGAATCGCAAAATTTGTTGCTAAGCGCATAACTTCATAACGACTGCATCAAATTGGATGATTCTTTTTTTAATGTGTTCCTTATTGTCAGGACAAGGTTTTTATATAAGAAACATAAGGAATAAAAATCTCAAAATTCCCACGGGAACGGGGGCGCTGCGGGTGAAACCGCGGGGCACAGCTAGTATACAATAAATACTGAAATGAGACTGGTTATTCCAAGCGCTTTCCAACGAAATATTAAACAACACAAACTTCTCTTGTTTATTCATATATTATGTTCGTATTTTATTAATATATCGGTTTTGTATGTATGTACATACCGGTTAGTCCAAACAATTTGAAGACAGCTTGGTGTGAAACCCATACTTGATATGTGTGATGTAGGTACTGACCATGTCGTACTGCTTGTTCTCGAGCTGCATGATCTGGCTGAGGATCTCCTGCTCGCGCAGGCGGTACAGCGCGCGCAGCTCGTCCTGCGGCTCCGTCTGCCGCTGCGTGTGCACCTTCTCCCAGTCCTGGGACGACATACATACTTGTTACTATTCTGCCTTGTCAATCATGCTATATTTATGCTAAAATATGCATGAAAGGAGTCATTGATAGCATGTATAACAAATAGAAAGATTTGCATTTCTCAGAAGACGCAAGGCGTTTTACCGCCTTTTTCATAAACGATATTTAACTTAAACAGTGATTTAAAGTGTGTGGTTTTAAAGGGACAAACCATTTGATAGCTCAAGTGCTGTTAAAAACCGTTTATGAATAAGGCCCTTAGTGGATTAGTGTTGCCTTAATCAAAAATTGTGAGGCCGCCAAGCTAATCCCGTCGCTGCGATCTTGAAAAATACGGGAGTGTTTTAACAGTAATCACTAAAAAGGTCTGTGGTTCCAGAAACTTTCTGAGACAATCGATTGCCCGGATAGCATTTCAGAGGTAATGAATTAAAAGGCCAGACATAGTCAATGAACAGATATTAGGGGGAACCGATGACACTGATGTCGGGAATAGATGACACTAAGGTCAGGCATCGATGTTATTGCCATATTTTTACTACCTCAGTACACTTAGCACTATCGGTCGGACCATATTTGTATTGGTGTGTTCGTGTGTGCGTATCGGTTTAGTTAACTTAGTACTCATGTAGTTTATCTGTGTGTGTGTGTGTGTGTGTGTGTGTGTGTGTGTGTGTGTGTGTGTGTGTGTGTGCGCGCGCGTGTGGCCCACCTGCTCGGCCTGCACGCGCTGCATCTCGACGGAGAGCGCGCTGTCGGCGAGCCGCTCCTGCTGCTCCAGGAGCAGCGCCATGCCGCGCGACCGCTCGGCGTACGTCTGTATCGCCGCGGCCTGCACGCCAACGACACAATATGTCCTAATTATTTATTTACAAAGATCTGAAACTGTCTTATGGCTCTTCTACACAATCGCCGATGGTAAGCGATAGCATTTGACCACGTACATGTACGCTTACTCGCTTATAATCGTCTATGAACGTCTTTGATCGTCTGCGTGACACCGCGATGAGCATCTTCGTCGGATTTTCGGGCACTCATCATAATTAATTCATGTGGATGCTTGCACGATTAACTTAGAGGCGGTCACAGACCACAGATCAAGCGTGCCACTATGACGTGATTGTGAAGAGGAGTATGAGTTCTAGAGATGTCAAGGAAGATGACATTCACAAACTATACACGTCCCGCGGTTTCACCCAGGTTGTACCGGTTCCCGCAGGTATTTCGGGATAAAATATATCCCATGTGTTATTCTGATATGATCCGTCCAGTAGTTTTTCGTGAAAGAGTAACAAACATACATACATACATCCTCACAAACTTTCGCATTTATAATATTAGTAGGATAGTGTAGTCAAAGTATAAGCAATATGTGAGGCATTCTCTTCGTACTTTTTATCTACATTTCTTTCCCAA
The DNA here is from genome assembly GCA_963082685.1 of Cyclophora albipunctata. Classification (NCBI taxonomy): domain Eukaryota; kingdom Metazoa; phylum Arthropoda; class Insecta; order Lepidoptera; family Geometridae; genus Cyclophora; species Cyclophora albipunctata. The sequence continues at coordinate 9,169,418 of OY720131.1, read as the reverse complement.
AATAGTGATAGCAATGCTAATTTAAATGACATTAACTATGACTGGAATCCTTCGGACACAACCTCTGACATAAGTAGTGTTCATATATGTAGACGAATCCGAAATACTCAACATTTTAAAGAAGTTAGATACATCTAAATCAAAGACAAAATGCATCCAATTATCTTAAAAAACTGTGCAGAAACTCTAGTAGTGCCTTTAGTAATTTTATTTAAAAAATCCCTGTCTGAATGTTCATTCCCCCATATGTGGAAAATGGCGTACATTACGCCGGTCCACAAAAAGGGCTCGAAAACGGACGTCTCGAATTACAGGCCTATTTCCAAGTTGTGCATTATTTCTAAAATATTTGAAAAAGTAGTTTATAATCAGGTGTACTCTGCACTAAAATATTCTTTTTCACCGTCAACATGGGTTTCTCAAAGGTAGGTCCACCATATCAAATCTCAGCATGTTTAATGAATACCTCACTAGAGCCACCCAAGGGCTCCCAGGTGGACGTTGCTTACACGGACTACAGTAAGTGCTTTGGCAGGATAGCCCACGCAATCCTCATCTGTAAACTTCAGTGTGCGGGCATAAGAGGGGACTTACTTCGGTGGTTCACATCCTATTTATTATTACGCTCTCAGGCAGTTGCGTTAAATAATTATATTTCTAGCTGGGTACACATACCGAGCGGTGTACCTCAAGGATCCCTCCTGGGACCCTTACTATTCATAATATTTATCAACGATATTATAAAGTGCTTCATACATACCAGTCTTATTTTACGCGGACGATATGAAGATATTTTTGAAAATTATGTCCGACTTAGATATTCAATTAATGCAACAGGATCTGCAACGTCTAGATGAATATTGCCTTACTAATAAACTGGACCTCAACCCGTCCAAGTGTTCTGTTACGACATTCACACGTAAGCTAGTTCCCATTCCATCTGTTTACACCCTTAAATCTCATCCTCTTCAAAAAGTTAATGTTGTCCGTGACCTTGGAGTGATTCATGACTCTAAGTTGCGTTTTGAAGAGCATGTGAATCACATAGTATGTAAGGCCTACTATTCAGTAGGCCTTACTGCTGGGATTTTTGATGCGCAACTCTACAGAATTTAAGAACGCTAAAACATTAAAAATACTCTATTGCACCTATGTCAGGAGTATATTGGAGTACGGATCTGAAGTCTGGAACTCGTGTATCATAAACACATCATACGAATTGAGCGAATACAAATGAAATTTATCAAATTTCTTTGCTTCCGATTAGGGATTCCGTATAGATCGGAAAACTATATTAAACTTTGCAGATAGTTCCATTTACTCCCATTGTCAATGCGTCGGGATATAGTTGATACCTCTTATCTTCTCAAAATAACGAACAACCAGATTGACAGCCCGGACCTTATTTGCAAAATTACTCTGTCTGTCCCTTCCAAGATGTTTAGACATAACCCACCCAATAGTATATGCGCTAATTACAGGCGTAACTCTTTTCTCGAGCGAGCAAGCAGGAATTTTAATAAACTTAGTAGGGAATATGAAGCATTAGATTTGTACAACACTAGTGTACCCACTGCAAGACGGATGCTCAGTAAAGCTTTCTTTGTTGATTAAGATTAAAAACAATTTCTTCTTTTTTTTTTTCTTTTCTCAATAGTGTATTATCGTTGATCATCAGTTTAACGTATAAGTTTAACGTAATTTTGTAATTTATTCTTCAAGCTCTTGTATTGTTACTCTAGAACTGCTTTCTATCCGTGAGGACCTATAATTGGCTTTCTGTTAAGATATGCTGTACTTTTTTAGAATAAGTGGTCAAGCTGTTGGACCTCCTAACACTAAATAAATAAATAAGTAGTGGTGTAGTGACCTTGCTGGTGCGGTCGACGAGCGGCTCGGCGCGGCGCGCCGGCGGCGGCGACAGCTCGGCCCACGACGGGTACTCGATTTCGCCTGCACACAGAATGCACTAGTTAAGGTATGGTCATATTAGTATAAGGTTTGACATTATAACACGAACAGATCACGGAATTTTGAGTTGAGTTATAATTTTTTAAAATGAAAACTACAATATATTTTGACAAGCCCGTTGACACAATGGCTGTGAGAGCGCTTACTGTGTCGGGGGTTGTGGGTTCGATTCCCGCCCGTGGTCAACAATATGAGAAGACATGGTTGTTGGCGACGACGTCTGGGTGTCAATTATATATTCTTATAAAGTATTGTATGTTTATGTAGTATCAGTTAGTAAGATTCCATATTACAAGATAGGAGTTTAGTTTGGAGCTCATTAACCATGAGAGAATTTGTCCGGGTATATTTAATTACATACCTCAGTAAACTTCAGTATACATGCTGAGGTATCGTGAGGCATACTGACCGAGCATGTCCTCGAGGCGCTCCTGGCGGCGCGCGGGCCGCGGGTTGGTGGTGAGGTGCGGGAAGCGCAGCACCCAGTCCTCGTAGCCGCCGCGCACGCACAGCGGCGCCCGGCTGTACTGCACCTTCACGTCCCACTGCACAGACAAAACATCACTTACAATACAGGAAAAATACAGGCTTTTTAATAAAAAAACAATGGTAGAGTCGAAATCCATTCATACATAAAAAGTCACCAAGACTCAAACACCAAGCGTTTTCGTATGATACTACAATACACCAAACAATGGTACCTTGAGCAGTATAGTCTTGAGCAGGAACAGCGTGTTCCCGGGGATGATGGCGGCGCTGGCCCAGTCCAGCAACACCACCAGGTCCACGGCCGCGCGCTGCGCCCAGCCGCCGCGCGCCTCCGCCGGCAGGTTCTGCTCCAGCATGTTGGCGGATTGCCTGTTACGATATACCGGAATAGTTACACCTTAGGAATATTTCTAATTTTTGTGAATACATTGTTAATGGTGTTTTAGATTTATTTTTGTTTCCCTTAGTATAGAATATAACGATACAATGCCATTGTGATTAATAGAGGGTCTAGAGAAGTGTAAGTCAAGGCGAGCTGTGGAGATTTTCTTCATCGTGGTGACATCTAGTCTACACAAATTGCAATAACGCAAATTTTAATGTGTTTGTGAAGTTATATCCTAGAAAAATCGCGGCACACATATAAATAAAATAAGAAGCTAACGTTCGGGACAAATCTAATCAGTATTTATTGAATTTTTAGCGAATATAGACACAGACAGACTGCCTTTTCCCAATATCATACAATCCAATACAAAAAGAATTATTCTCCTCGAACTCCTATATAAGTTTAGATATACAATAAAACCAGCCACTCACCCAGGCGATATGAACTCCTCGGGCACGCTGATGCAGGCGGGGTGGTTGATGTGCGACTCGATGAAGTCCTTCCCGGGCCGCGCGTCCAGGATGATCACCTTGTACTTGCCGTTCTTCAGGATTTGGTACAGGTTCTCGCTGGAGATCATCACCTCGTCTGGGTCTGGAGAATGTTTGCCGTTCGGTTAGTTGCAGTATTGACGACTAGCAGCGTTCCGAGGTCTTACCCGTTTTGTCACATTTCCCGTGGGAATTTCGAACGATAAATCTTCTTATATATAAAACTAGCAGCGCCCCGCGGTTTTACCCGCGTTGTGCCCGTTCCCGTAGGAAATCCGGGATAAAATGTAGCCTATAGCCTTCCTCGATAAATAGACTATCTAACAGTGAAAGAATTATTCAAATCGGTTCAGTAGTTTCTGAGATTAGCGCGTTTAAACAAACAAACAAACAAACAAACAAACAAACAAACAAACAAACAAAACAAACTCTTCAGCTTTATAATATTAGTATAGATTCTCGTGTCACAGTGTTCGTTCGCGTACTCCTCCGAAACGGCTCGACCGATTCTCATGAAATTTTGTGAGCATATTGAGTAGGTCTGAGAATCGGCCAACATCTATATTTTATCCCGAAATTCCCGCGGGAACGGGTACAACGCGGGTGAAACCGCGGGGCGCAGCTAGTAGTCTATAACTTTCTTTTAGTTGAATGTGGCTATCCATTACAAAAAGAATTTATGAAATTGGTTGAGTAGTTTCGAGATTAGATCATTCAAACAAACAGAAAATCAAACTTTTCAGCTTTATTATATAAGTAAAGATTGTGTATGCTGCTTATTGCAAAACAAGCTAATAGCTTCCCAGTTTGAGGGAACTTTTGGACAAAAATAATGTATTATATTGCATACAGACATGTCAAAGGGATATAAATGAAGCATTCCACATACTGTAGGTATGTATTTTATAATGATATAATAGTGAAAAGCCTTGTGGTGCTATGTGGTGGTTTTATAGTAATAAAAACAGGTGTCCACAAATTGGCCATCCTATTGCTCAGAAATGCACCCAATAAGTAACAGAAGCACAAACCTGGTAACTCCACATTTGATTGCGGTTCGTTCACGGGCACCACCTCCACCGCCTTCTTGCGGTTCTCCTCGATTGTCTGCTTGATGAGCTCATTCTCTTTGATGTCGTTCAACCGTTTGGCTTTCTGCTCTTGTTCATATCTGGAAAAGGGTTCAATAATTATGTAGTATTATATCATGTAGTTAAAAGTCATAAATTTACTGATAAATATCTTTAACTAGCCTCACCTTTTAGCGTGTTGTATGTGGTCCCATGGGAATTTCGGGGAAAAAAATTGCCTATAACTTTCTTTTTCAATGTACCTATCTAATGCCAAAAGAATCATTTGAAATGGTCTGAGATTGGCAAATCAAAAAATAATCCAATAATAAAATTTTACTTTTATTGTAATAGTTGAGATAGAAATAAAAGTATTTACAATCTTTTAAACCCACTAACTAGAGAAAATAATGAGTGTGTTCTATTGTTACTTGTATCCTAGGGACACCTATTTATTGGATGTGGGTGAAGCTGTGGCTGAAGCTTTTTATAAAAACAAATAAAAAATGCAAAGTGTAATCCAAATACCAAACACCAAAAAAACGAATTCACCTTAAATATTTTAGGTGTTAGGTAGGTATTTGAAAGTAAGTATTAGCCTGTGATGTCCCACTGCCACATAACTAAACATAGTGAATTTGTAATTAACTATTAAAATCTTCACAACAAAATCAAATGGATTTAATGTAGTCTAAGTTCACTTATGTACTAACTTTAGAAAGTAGATTGATTAGTAAAATTCATAAAAAAAAGGAACAGTCATAGACTGCAAATCCCATTGTAAGGAAATCCCTCTCCACGAATCGAAGATTTCAGTACAGTGAAGAGGATTAAAGGCATAACAAATTATATAGAGTTTTCTTATCAATTTGTTTTACAAAATAATTGCAAAGGAGCTTAAACAACAAAATACACAATTTCAAGAGATTTACAATTTGTTCTGCGTACATAAAGTGGATAGAATCAATTTGTTAAGCCTTTATTTGGTACAAGATAGTTATTGTATCGTCTGCCCACCTGTAATGCAGACTGTTTGTATTCTAGACTGGTTCACTGTGACTCCTACCTGTCAATCAAGCTCATCTTGAGCTTTTCAGCAGCGTCTAGGGCTCGGTTGGGGTTTTTAGCCCCGAGCATGTTGTTAAAGTAAGTCTTGTCCTTCATATACTCCTTGTCCTTGCTGATGAACGCGATCACCCGCAGGTACTTCATGAAGTACACGTACGCATACTCTTCGTCGCCCTTCGCCCGCGACTCCTCGGCACTCTCGAACAGTTTTAACGCAGTTTTACATAACCTTCAAACGTTATTACGAATTAATGGATTTAAGGTCAAAGATTACGATGTTTACGAGGTATTTATGACAGTTTTTACTCACAGAGTCGCTCGTTTGTTTTTCAAGTCGGGAACATTGTGCAGTTTGTCCAAATCCTCTATACATTTTCCAAGGTGAAGCTGAATTCTTCTAGGTTCCGTCATCCTGATGATTTGGTCTGCCTTCGTCAAATTTACGTAACAGACCCGTAACTTAAAGGTTGTTAGATTCTAAAACACTACATTTGTAACGAAAAACACAAAGATTATCACAAAAATTCACTGCAAACAACAAAAATCAAGAATCCAATCTGAAATATGTCATGTTTTTCTGGGCTGGCAGATTTTGACATTTTTGACAGTTGCTACGGTACGTTGACTACAGACTATAAATTAATGGGTTTGAATTGGGTTTAATGTGGATAAAATCACGTTTTTGATTGAATTGCATCAGAAATATCATGAAATCTCCTAAATTTAAGGTATACTCTTGTTCTTTTTATATTTAACTCATAGAGAAACCAAAATTATTTAAACAGCGAAATATAAACATATCCAGCAGTCTATGGTATTTCACATTTGACATTTTCACTTTGACAAATAAAGCAAGGGCCATGAAATTTGGAATTAATTCTTTCTCTTCATGATAAACTACTGCATTCCATTTTAAACTGTATCGTAACCGAATAAGCTATAATCTGATTTCAGAGTATATACAGCTGTTTGCTACCAAAACAACAAAGGACGCAAGTAAATAGCGCAGCGCAGAAGCGCAGGTTTTCATGCGCAGTGAACTCATCCAGATTTTCCTGGTCGATCGCGGTTTCCCATTTAGTTTTTCAGCTGATCACGCTTTCTACGGGCGCATAGCAGTTCTGCCGCGTCGCGGGTCATGTGCGAAACTGTCGCAGCGTTGTGAAATAGCTGTGTGATTGTGTTGTGTAGTTGCTTGATTAGCTAGTGGCAGTGAAAATGTTTTCAGGACTTACAAATCAGGTCAGTTCGTGGATGGGGGCTGCGAAGGGCGAGCCTCAGGACGAGGAAGTGCCCACCCCCACCAAAGAGGCCACGGGCGAGCCCGCGCCGGAGGCTGGCGCCGAGAAACAGAGGTATTCCATTGTTTTTGTTTCCTTTTTTGCGTTCCATTCGTTTATCGATTATTTCTTTGTAATTTTTTCACATCTTTTTTCATTTATTTTACTTTCCATTTAAATTCTACCTTCAAATTTGATAATTGAATAATAAATTTGATCTAAATGTAATTCTGTGTAAGTAAGTCCTGAAGTAATTGTGTTCTAATTGCAATCAGTGGTATCTAGGTCAAGAATTCAGTATTGATCTGGTCTGGAGCTTGCATCATATTGGTAGACACCCACTGAAAGTACTAGACTAGACTTGCAACACTTTACAAACCTAATTCTACTGCATTAGATTTTTTTTCTAGTTAACATTTTTATACTATTTTTTATTTCTAGCCCAACAAAGGGTGGAAGCAAGTTGGACCTGATCACCAATGCCAAGTCACAGTTGACTGGATGGCTTGGCTCCGGCATCCCCATCCCTGGCCTGAGGAAAAACGAAGCTGCTGCAGCCGAACCAGAGCCAGTGCCGGCTGAGCCAGCCGAAGTGCCAGAGACCAAGCCGGAGGGCAAGGACGATGATGATAACTCTAGGTATAATAGGTACGAGGGGTTTGGCAGATGTAATGAGTTATTTACTTTCTGTTCTTCGTGGCTGCTTTTAATTGCTAACAATGTCACAGATTTATTAACAGTCCTCGTTATCAAGAATGTTTAGATTTACGAGTGTAGCGATAAAGTGTTAATCAATTTATTAATTGTTTTATGTTGAAATTTATTTCCATTAGTCATCTAACACGGTTTAAATTATAACATTGGTAATTTAATATTACTTGAAAAGAAGTACCCACATATTAAAAAAATAATCTCGTAATATGCTAAACAATGAGAAAGTCAAAGACATTAAATATCTACAAATTAAAAGCAGTTAAACTCATGCTGTTAATAAATAAAGCAATAATTAAATCCTAGCATTCCATTGCACATCACGGCATTGCAATCACTAGCTTTTATATTATTATCACTACGTAAGCTATTGCACATTTATGTAACAATCAATATGCTGCCTTAATTGTATGTCATTTGTTAAAACAACATATTAAGCATGTTTTTTCATATATTTGCATATAACCCCCTTCCTCTTCACTATACTAAAGGCCCTTAATGCCGTGGAATCACTCAGGTTGATTTTACTCTATCATTAAGCACCACATATTGTTTTGCAATAATTATTATTATTCTAAGTAAGTATTTATTTCTTAACTCATTTATTCTGATCAAACCCCATTATTTCTTTCTTTTTTGTTGTTTAAATATTGCATTTTTTCTTGTAATATTATAAATAGTATATTTTAATATAATAGTTAATTATTTAGGTTTAAGTGAAAATAATTATACCTAGTTAATTATTTTTTTCTATCAGGTAGGTAATTTTTTTGTCCTTAACTCTTCAATAAGTATTGGTAGTTGACCACTTATAAGCGATTTACGCTTTTATACGGTTTGGGTCGCAGCGCAGGGATGCTGTGGATATCATATTTGGGATATGGACTTGTAAATGTCCTCTTACGCATCCAGATTGTATATTTTTCGTACATTAACTAATCTGTATTTTTATTAATTAAAAAATCGTATTCATTTGTCGGTATTTTTGTTAGTCGAAAAATAAGACGTTATCGTTCATTAATGACTCCGTTTAGCTCTGACCCGATTTATTAATTGAAAGCTTGTAACTATATTCGTTTAGGTTAAGGTTTCGAATATAATTTTATGAGTTGGGATTTTAATAACATATTCGATCGATTATTGATTTACCCTTTGTTAGTGGACTACTAATTTGCTGAGTGCCGAAGCGAAACTCTCTTTATAATACAGATAAATTGAATTATAGTTCCTCACAGAATCTTCGAACATATTATGTTACGTAACATTATTCGGAACAAGTCGCCGAATGACGACAAGATATCTTCGTCCCTTTAAAATGCCTTTAGATTCCAATAATGATTTGTTCCTATCATAAAAATATGCTTTCGGTGTCATAAGTGTTTATTTATTTGCATTGCTTTAAATTTTTGATACAATATCTAACTAGTACAATCCGGGTCAACGTCGTGAAACCATTTTTTGGATAGTCTCAATCTTTCTTCTATTCCCAGAATTAACAAGAATCATCGCCAAAAAACTAGCTCTCATTCAGGTACAAATAAAAACCGCACCCAAATCGGGTCACCCGGGTTTATGACAATGGTGCCACAGACATACACACATATTTTACGATGAAATTTATAACACCCCTCTTTTTGCGTCGGAGGTTAATTACCTATAGCAAAAGTTGATCCTACAGACTAGGCACGTATGAGTAGATTTGTTATCCGTTAGTAAAAGTAGACACTAGGATGGTACTATAATTGAGATACTGACCATTTTTTTTAAATAATTTTAAGCAATTTTCTGACCTACACGAAGTTTCCTTTAAATAGGAGTATACACTTGGTTGTCCAATGAGAGGAGCCACACTAGTCGATCCAACGCGCTCCGATCTTTTGGTGCTGCTCTGCGTAGCCCGAGTCGCGTTTCGAACGCGTTGGATCTCCTATAATGCGATTACGCCTGAAGCCAAAGCCTTTGTCTTTGCTTTTCTCTTTTCTAAAGACATCTCTCTATTCTCATACGAAGAAGTATTTAAATATAGAAGATAGAAAATGTCTTGTCTTGTCCTGTTCACAAAGTTTGGTTGATGATTTAGATTTTAGATGATCCAATAAGATGTCACTTTTCCTAACCCTTTACTTCGATGTGTGACGTGTGGTGTCGTTTGCAGCGCTACCGGAGGCGCTGACAGCCGGCCCGCGTCCACCGGCGGCACTCCCACCGAGGAGCAGCCCGCAGGCGTGGGCAACGGTAAGGTTCACTTGGTGTAGCTTGAAGAACATATTATGCTAGATACATTAATCAATTTTTATACTGTTTTCTTTAGTTTTATCATTACATGTTCTGTTATTTTATTTTAGTTCAGAGTTGTTTTGCTAAACGTTTTCAGATGCGAACAGTAGAAAGTATTTCTCGGTTGACGCTATCGAAGTGCCAGACATGCAAGAGTGTTAGTATTTTATTTTGGTTTATTATTTTATTTTCTTAAATAGGCCAGGTTCACACTTGACGATCCAAACCGAAGCCGCGATTGGTGGCATTATCCAACCGCAGGTTCAATTGGCGTAAGTAGAAACCTGAGTAATCCAGTGGATCATGGAACGCCCGATCTAAAATTGATCGTCTGGTGTAGACCCGGCTTATCCTTATGTTTATTATCATTTAATTATCTTTATATTTTATCCTCTTTCTTTGTTTCTCTTCACTACAAAGATACATACCTAATACCTATATTTAAAAAACGAAGGCTATCATACAGTGGCATAGTGGGACATACGGGTGCATCCGTCAACTCCTACTTAGCAAAACAACTAGCTGGTAATACATCAACTTCTCATATGATCTACATCGCATTAGAACAACCTCGCTAAAAGACGTCGTAGCAAAAAGACTACTTTTTCAAAATAGGTACAATTGAATACAAAACTGGCCACTTAAAATGTAAAAAAAAAATAACCCTAACCTACCGAATAGTAAGAAAATAGTTTTACTACTCGAAAATACATCAGTTCGGTAGGTTAGGGTAATTTTTTTTTTTTGACGCGAGTGGTAAGAAAACCTACCAGGAAAATAAGCTATTGAAAAATAATAAAGAAGCAAATCCTTCGCAAGAATGAATAGATAAATCTACGATTACGTGGGAAGTTAGTATCATAAGGTTCCTACGCCGTATCTATGAATAAATGTTTTTAAGTAAGTATACATACCTTAAATGATTTTATTACTGATAGTACTTTTGAAAAAGTAGTCTTTTTGCTACGACGTCTTTTAGCGAGGTTGTTCTAATGCGATGTAGATCATATGAGAAGTTGATGTATTACCAGCTAGTTGTTTTGCTAAGTAGGAGTTGACGGATGGACCCGGACATACATGTTTATACTTTATTTAAAAAAATATTTTATATTTCGAACTCCATTTCGCTCCGAACTTCAAATGACAGTTACAAAAGTCATCTGTCACTGACATTTTGACGTTGACGTTGACAGTGACAACGAAGGCGGTTGCCGGGGCCAAGTCGCTGGGCAACTTCCTGTACTCCGCGGTGAACAAGGCCGGGGCCAAGGTCAGCGAGACCACCGCCAAGATCAAGAAGACCGTCGAGGAAAACGTACGTATTAGCATTGTTCTAAGAAAGCTTCTTAGAATTCCTAGATGATTCCTACTGTTCTTCGGACAAACGTGAATGCTGATACAGCTTTGAAAAAGGTTGTGGCAATGTCAGCCACAAATACTTATCTTTCTTCCGATGTTTTAGTAGGAGTAAGTCTATTACGAAATTCCGAGATGTTTTCGTTTTGCTACATCGATATCAGGGTATTATGCTTCTAGTCTAGTCTAGGTCGTACTGAAACGTCGACATTCTGCTTCATCGTCATCGTGCTATGTCGACGTCCCGATAGATAAGTCCAAAAACTTGTTACAGGTTTATTAGCTGATCCTTGATTAACGATGGAAAGCTTAACAAAGCATCTTATTTATATTAAAAGAATTGATGAAACCTATTTCGAGTTAGTCCAACCGTTATATCCGGCCGATTCGCTTCATATATTTTTAAACAAAGGTATTCGTTGTGTCACTAATATTTTATGCCTCCCTTTTTGGTTAAAAAAATGTTGTCAGGCTTTTGCTACTCTGAAATAGCCGGCTGAAAAATAAACTTGGTTCGAGGCGACCCACTTCGTCCAAGACATCCGTCACTGTCAATGAATATACTGCAGCGCTACCACTGAATATAGATTTCTGATGCCAGTTCTATACGTTTTTAACTACATTTTTTCTATGTGACTTGGTAGAAATGAAAAAGTTGAGCCATTTAGTACTTTGTCACATAAAAATATAAAACAATCCCATTGATATGTTTGCAGGTATCAAAGAAATTTGAATATGATAAAGTTTTCGGTAAGCTTTACATTTTCATGAGCTGACTATATATCAGCCGCTCCTTTAACGCTGAGTTTTTCAATTTGAGTGATTTTCCGATCTCATAAAACTCGTTCCAATCCCGACCCAACTCTTAAACCGTCATTTATATTTTATCGCAAACCAATAACGATAACCAATAACGAAGTCTCTTACATTTCTCATTTTCCATCTTTCTTTAACACTCTCAAGTTGTATAGCTCTGTCTCATTCTAATGCTAGTCAATATCGGAGGTAGTTATGGCTTATGTTAGTGTTAGACCTGGTTGTTGAACTAGATTTTCGATAGTATAGTCGTGATACAGTTAGGTTTTATTGCTACGGCTTGAAGGGTCTGTGTTTGATTTTATTTGTTAAGGTCACAAGGGTCGCAAATATTTTATTGGTTGTATATTTTAGTGCCTGGAAGTGTCCAAACAATAATATCTGACCTTCCTTAGTAGAATGATTGGTGTTTTAATAACTTTTATTTACATTTATGATTGAGTTGGTACTGGTGTAATTTCTAATCCTGTTTTGAAGTTCTATCAGTAAATTCATTTTAAAACCTTCTTCCGCTTCAACGCTCCTACTATTTGAAAGTCGATCCGTCCCCATAAAGGTCCCTTACTCCATATTAAACGGTTCCAATCATCAATATCATTAAATTCCAACTACTTGATTGTATCCGATCACCGAATCTCCTCTAAGTAGTTCCCTATGGAGCGATCCTCCGAGACTCGAGATGAAAAGGACGAGGGACAAAGTGGCCTAGAGATAAAACTTTTGATTGGATTACTTGGAGTTTAACACCGTCACGGCTCACGTTCGGGAACTTTGCTGTTATATTAAAGGTGTCTTAAGAACAGTTTATGTTATTGGGCGAAAGCTGAGCTTTGCTGGCGAGTTTAATTGTATCCCTGCATTGTTGTGACTATGTAGTTACTAGTTGCTATGATTAGGTTAGCAGACATTGCCTCGGCCATTTTGGCTCCATAATGTCTCGGAAACAGTTTTTGTGGCAAAACTTTTAAAAGCTTTTACATTAACAAATAATGCTCGTGTAATCACATTGCAAATGGCGAAGCATGAGTTCCGTGAAAGTAATACTGTTTCTAAGTTTTCCATTTAGCAAAGTAAAATGGACCGAAGTTACGAGTGAACTATCCATTAGGCGGAAGGAGAAGTTGCTTTTTAAAAACATGTTTACGATGCGCTTCGGACGCAATGCAGATTAATAGAGCTGCAATGTTTCTAGAATTTTCTTGGAAGTTGGACGTTAAAAAGATGGATAGGAAGAAGGTAGGATGGTAGGTTGTTAAAAGTGACGGCCTGAAAGCGCTAACACTTTTGTTACCCATAAAAGTTGTTCCGGATGAAATTATATTCTGTTAGATAGCTACTAACAGTAAAGAAAACGTTTTGTTTTATGATTTAGACTTAGCATCAAACTTTAATGAAGAATGGGTTTATTAAAATCTAGATTTTAGCTAAACCCGTTTATGGTTTTTAAATGAAAATCCATTTTTATCAGGCTAAGCATACCCGCAGTCCCCCCGTACAACATTTTAAATCAACTGGACAGGAAAAGTAATACTTTTCCTGTCCAGTCCAGTCCAGTAAGTATTGAATGAAAAACGCAGCAGGCATTGATAAATCGTCGAATAAGTTTAGATTCATAACTACACTTGGCATCGGGCACGGAAAAATAGGAACAGTTGCAATCCGAGCACAAATAGCGTTAATACCCGACTGACATTTCGGGAGGTCGAAACTTGAAGTAAAACCTTCTTTGGGCGCTTATATGACCTCTATATGACCTTTTTGTTGGCTGGAAGCCAGTGGTAAGAATTGGAGCGGCGTAATGCAGACTGGTGACGCAACGGCACTGGTTTACAGTGGTGTGTCTAGAAAGAGTGTTAGACGTTTTCTATTGTCAACCTTATGCGGTGCTAGGCTATTGTTACATTTTGGGTTGAAAAAAATTCGGGATCTTTTTCTCCACATTTTACAACTCAACGAGTCATAAGATTGTGGATTAAGTAACTGTATTGGTTATAGGTCGACTATCTCATAGGCTCTCTTTTGTTAATTGTTTCCCCTTTTCAGGTCGTAATTAAAAAACCAATAACATAAAAATATACCCTTAAAGTAACTTGAAAACAGTTAGATGCAGTCTGCAGTGTATTATGTAGGGGTTGACTGTCCCATAGGACTTCTAGATTCCTCATTATATTCTCATTTACATTATTCCCTACATTCACAAAACTAATAGCACAAAAATATACCCCTTAATAAGACGTAAATACAACCTGAAAATATCACGTAACACACTTAGGAGCTACTTGAAAGTGCATTACTGTCGCCATCTCGCGCTGAGTGGTGCACAACTCAATTATCGGTATTGCTTCCCCAGCGTCTCGTGTTTATTCTGTACTCCGGTTATTGGGACAGGTCCACTCGGCTTGTTTACTTGGGAACCCAACTGGATTTATTAAATCAACGTTCGTAGTAATAACAAGTCTCTTGTGCATACGCCCACTTTTAAGGGGGATAGTATAAATACAATTGATATTACTATAATTGCTTACTTCAGTAAGTTTTACTTAAGTGATGTTGCTTTTCTAGTATCAGTTTATATTATGATTGTATGAGTAGTGTGTATAATTAAAATTACAATTATAACCTTTACATTAAACGCTTACGCCTTGAGGTGGGACATTGCAAATTTATAATCTTTATACGAAACTTTAGGGTCTCTCGCCCTGGTGTCGGAAGTTTTTAGACCGCCAAAAGGCATCCGATATGATGTAACGATTGAAACAATCAGGACCGGGAATTAAACATGACCCTCGAAGTACAGTAGCAATGCTACTTCCGGCCACCCATCCATGGCCGAGCTGCGATGTCGACACCGCCTAGTCAAACTACCTCACGAGCGCTACCTACTAAGTATTCCCGTACTCGAATAAAAGAGGAGTACCTTCAAATACATACTAGGTATTTAATTAATATGCAGATGCCTGTACGCCGACCTACATCGCCCGTTCGACCCCGTTCGCCGACCCCTCATTATCATGTGCTCTCGAAATCATGCTTTCGGCGTTTTATTCAATCTCTGGCACGTACGTGGTCGGGTAATCGCCGGAAAAACAGTTAATTAAAATTTCAGATGAATAGCAAAGTGATTAATATTTGGTACTTGTTTTGTTCTGCGTGTTTAAGCCGCGCCGCGATTATTTGGCGATTGTGTTAAGTGGTTAAACTCTTGAAACTTCACGTATTGGCTTCATTAAGTGATGTCTTCAGAGAAGAGTTAGGCTGTTTTGTATTGATATCGTTAATAAATAAAATAAATAAATAAATATACCCGGACAAATTCACTCACGGTTAATTAGACCCAAACTAAGCTCTAAGCTTGTAATATGGAATCTAACTAACTGATAGTACTACATATACATACACAAATACTTTATAAGAATATATAATTGACACCCAGACGTCGTCGCCAACAACTATGTCTTCACATATTGTTGACTCCGGGCGGGAATCGAACCCGCAGCCCCCGACACAGTAAGCGCTCTCACTGCCACTGTACCAACGGGCTCGGTCAAATAAGATGAAATGTCAGGTATTTGGAATGTTATGGGGTCAAATATGTATGTATATGGCCGATAGATATATACCTTCCCGTTGAATGTGGCTATCCATTACAAAAATAATTATTCAAATACGATCCTGAGATTTAAACAAACAAAAATCTCTTCAGCTTTATTATATTAGGATAGATTGGAGAGACCAGATCCTCACTGGATTTGAGAAGAAAATATATGACGCTTGTTTCTTTGAACATTTTAGATGCTAATTCGAACACAAAGAAATATTTCTCCATTTTAAGGCAATCCTGACAGTTGCACAAAACACACAAAGACTTTTGTGTTCACTGTCCATTAGTCTCTACTTAATACAGAATGAAATGTAAAGTGCTGCACAAAGTGAATACATTACAATCAGCGTATGTCCAGCATGTCTGTGACGCGGTTTAGAAAACCTTTGTGTTGCAGCCGGGGACTTTTGTAGCTTTATATTTAACTGAAGCTTTTATTTAACTGAAAGAGCTTTTGACAAAAGAGTTTTTTCTGGACTCATTTATTAAATATATTCCATTCTATAAATGGACTATGAATTGTTTCTACAAATAAAAATATTACGTTAAAGAAGAAAAGAACAAATGTAAGGCAATTCACTATGATTGGACTTTTTCTTTTTAAAAATATTTGCTACCTTATGCTCAGTGATGTGTGGGCGGACCCTGAAGTCCACAACTTTTTATTAGGTTGGCTATATTAGGCACTTTTATTTTTATTAAGTTGGCAGACAAGAAGAGCAATAAATTCGAACTTAACTTTTTGTTTAATGTTGAAGAAATTACTGCTTAACTTTTATGGACGTCAATTGACTTGTTTTTGTTAAGTTGCTATTTTTGAAGTTTTATAGAAATAATTTGTTTTATGGCAGATTGATTTACTGCCCGTCTCAAGGAAAGGGTTATTATGTTTTGCTAAGTCGGGTTATTTACTATTCACAGCTTCATCTTCAGTGTCATTTCGGTAAGCCGTTTACGTGAGTCGCGTTTCAATATACTGGTATGTTAGTTTAACGAACATTTATGCTGCATATAGCAAGCGACATTTATGCTGCATTAGCAACAATGCCTTATATCTTTAGTACGTCTCCAGTTTCCACTATTAAATTGTAACCATTAGAGCTTTTAGCGTTTTTTCTTCTCTCTATTGTCAATGTAGTTGTTTACATTTCTCTATTCTCCCGTATTCTCTACTACGCTATCTGCGATATATTTGCTTCTTTTTTAAATTCCAGAACAATCTTTATAGATCAGATTGACTTTTTCATTGGTTAAAATGTACCTTCTCTTTTTCTTCTACTCTCCGCTTAGCTCTTTTTTGATGATCTTTACCAAATTGAAGTGTCTTAAAAGTTAACCGAATAAATTATCAAAATGAACCGGTCCCTATTTAAATATAAATAAACGTTCGTCCTCTATTCTATACGACTTTAAATACTTGTCAGTTCTTTCACTTAAATATTCAAAAGCACAAATTACGAGTGGTCCGTTTCTTGCATTCGTTATTTATTAATATCTAATTGTGTTTGTTCCTCGGATGTCAAGTTAAACGTTCGTTTCGAACTCGTTGCGGAAGAATATTTAATTTTACCACAAAAAGGTTAAAAGCTAAAAGTTCTTTGTTGTTTTAATATTTACGAAGTTGATCTATTTTTTATGTCGGGTCTTTTGAGCGCTGTTCCAGATTTCCAACGATGCATAAGAAGGATTTAGTTTAACTGATTAATCCTTCATAATTTCAATATCCGGTATTAATCCCTTACAGAGTGTAACAATATAACTAATCTTTTTTTGAAATATGAATGCGTGTAAACGACGAAGCGTTGAGTATTAATTCTCCGTGGCCCCACATCGTTGATACCCCTTGGCCCCACGGTGGGCGCCACTATAATCCGCTCAGTGTAATTCAATGCCGCTCAGTTAACCGGCTTACCGCTCACCTCGAATTACTCACCCGGATTACTCGAATGGAGAAAGGAAAATTAGTTTTCTGTATGTGAAGTGGCCGCGATCAATGAAAAGTGATTATCTTAGTGAGCGAGAGTGGAGGATTAACGGCGCACCCACAAATCACAGAACTAAATCAGAGTTATTGAGCCGCCAAAGACCTCTGACATGGCTCATGTAACGACTACTATCCGTAGAAAGTAACCGGGACCGACGGGTTAACGTGCCCTCCGAAGCACGGAATCATCCTCCTTTTAAGGCAATCAGGTGATTAAGGCCTGTTATGCCCTAACCAAACTGGGGACAGTCTCACAAAGAGATTTTTGTGAGATATCCCCCACTGGGAATCGAACCCGGAACCTTCGGGTCGTGAGCCGAGCGCTCAAACCACAAGACCACGGAGGCTGGAGGAAATTCACACGGGAAACGGTTACAAAATGAGTAGTGTTGCGGGGCGCTGCTAATAAAAATCATAAACGAATACCTCCCTTCTAGACTGCGTCAGTGCAAATTTGACGGGAATGTGCTTTGATGCAATTTGTATGTAAAGTAGGCGTCAGATGCGCCCGACAAGCGCCGACAAAGTTCTCGTGTAAATTGAACTGAAGTTGCGTCAAAGCTTTCAGACGTAAACTAAAAAGCTCTACCGTTATGAGTTTGAAATGAAACATACTTTCATGATGCATGCTTTTGTAAAACATAAATGTTCAAACGAGCTTGTTATATTTCAAAAGGACTAGTGCATGAAAATATATAATCTATCAATATATATAAAAGGAAGTTGAGTTAGTTCCACCATTTATGACTCGAGAAAGGCCGAATAGGATAATAATTAAGGAAAATCCCGAAATTTCCACGGGAGCGGGTGCGCTGCGGGCGAAACCGCGGGGCACAGCTAGTATATATACAAGGAGTATATGTATGGCCCTATAAGTACTCAGCCGGTTTGTTTCGATAAAGCATGTAAATTGTTTTACGTGTGCAAAGGTAGAATACATCGTATTTAAAATTCCCATACAAAAGTAATTATTTTAATCTTAGAAATTTGCGACAACCCTAAATGCCTTTATTTACGGACTGCGACGCATTCGCTAGATCTGGACGCACCCTAAACCAGCACAAGCCTTTAGGAAAGACGTGCGCTTTGATGTGTGTGCCACTATCGTAAAAAATAACACTAGTTTTCACACATAAAAAAACAACTAGGTAGGTACGATTGTATCACTGGTTTAACAACTGAATATTGACACGATTTTGTTATCATTGATTAAGTTTACACAACACTAGGTACACAACAGACAAGACACTCCACAGTCTCCACACATCACTTCATAAGAAGACAATATTTAAATCCTACAAAAATATTTATCAGCTTAAAAATAGTTGTTTACATATTGGCAGCTTTCAAGAGCTGTCAAGAGCTGAGCAATAATAAGGTTATAAACTTTACCCATAAATAATCATATGTCGATTGCCAACCTCATTTCATAGCGTATCTAAAGGGCCCCATACACGGCACGATTCGTCTATACGATCGATCTGATGAAAATCGTGACGATTGATTGCATCAAAAATGTCGCTCATACTCGAAACGACTGGTCGTAACGATCGATCATTTACTTGTTTGAAGCTGAATGTTAAGGACGTGTTCAAATTAATGTTTTGGTTGCGATTTCCGACATCATTTTCGATTAAGTAAATCGTTAACGATCTTGACATACACCATCGATTCGTCGTTTCGATCGGTTTGACGCGACGGATCGTACAGATAAATCTCACCGTGTATGGGCCTCTTAGGGTGCGTCCACATCTGACGAATATGCCGCGAATGCGCAGGTCGCGAACCGTTTGTGAGCTCCCCGCGAGCTGCGCGCGTGCATTTTTGTTCGTGCGCCGCTCTTGCGCCGCTCGCGCGCAGTTCGCTCGCAACCTAAGCGCCGTATGCGATCAGCGCGCGGGCGGCGCGCTAGCGGCTCGCGTCTGCCTAAAGTACTGAGCCAATAAGCGCAATTGTAAGCGCGATAATTGAGCGCGCGCAGATCGCGGGCCGCGCGCGCGCCTTTTACGAGCCTTGCATGAGTTGCACTAAAGAGGTGCACCAAACCATTGCCGTGACTGCACGCGCGCGGCTTGCGGGCAGCTCGCACATGGCTGGCGAGCTGCACATTCGCGGCGCATTCGCCAGATGTGGACGCACCCTTAAGAGCTACTGTTGATGACGGCCTCTTTAAATAATACTCTTTGAAATGTCAATATTTTACTTTTCTACTTATGTTTTGTCTATTTTTGATTTCTGGTTTTTTGGTCTAGAGTTCAAAGTGAAAGGTCAAATAAACAGCTGTTGTAGGGTTGCCTCATCCTTGTGATAGTGTATTTCTGAAGGAAACTTTAAAAGTAAATACATGAATGAAAAACTTGGAAATATCAATTAGGGTAGAATAAACGTAGTTCGCCATGACGAGTAGAATGCCCTGCCTCGGTACTTATAGGGGTATTATGTTACACATTGTATAAAAGCGAAATCCATCACGAATCACAGAAACGAAGTGCCCTGGGAGCCTCAAATTTTGCGAAATTCAACCCCTAACTGGGGATTGCTGTTTCACCCCAAGCGAAGCGAGGGCTGGCTGCTAGTTTAATATAGATTGAAGCTATCGATATCATAGACTTACACATATTGGATAACTAGCAGCGCCCCGCGGTTTTACCCGCGTTGTGCCCGTTCCCGTAGGAAATCCGGGATAAAATGTAGCCTATAGCCTTCCTCGATAAATAGACTTTCTAACAGTGAAAGAATTATTCAAATCGGTTCAGTAGTTTCTGAGATTAGCGCGTTTAAACAAACAAACAAACAAACAAACAAACAAACAAACAAACAAAACAAACTCTTCAGCTTTATAATATTAGTATAGATAAGTCTTTGTCCGCAATCTATATAAAACAGTATTTAAAGAATAAATAAAACTTGAATGCAGTAAGTTCAGTGCTGACTATTCCAATTCCAAGAAAAGTAATCCACACATGAAATAGTTTCCAAAGAATTACCCCTTATCCCCCTAAGGGGAGACTAATTCGAGGCGCCACGGGGCCGTAAGTGGCCGGCTCAGGTGTTATCTTACGCGAGACAAAACTAGTAATAATTTGTAGTGTTAAGGAATGGAACGCGCTCTCGTGTAGAAATTATTTTTATATTTTCCTTACATTTATATTTTAAAATAAGTTTACGTTGCTTAAGCTTCACGTACATGTGTAATGAAATAAAGAAGATATTATATGATCATGTTGCTTAAAAGTTTGGGTTTAAAACCAGCATTTAGTATAATGCTTATCAGAATTGAAACTAGACATTGACACTTACGGCTATCATCGTTTTTATGATTGGTTAAATTGATAAATGTAGAAAAAAAGGTACCGAGAGCCTCCATGATTTCGAAATCGGTAAAATAAAGAGGTAGTTGCCCTATTTGTCGTTCAGTAATAAAAGCGATGTGCAACAAAGTCCCGAACATGCCTCATGTAGCAGCTAGTTTATGGCTCATCTACCTCGTGGCGTGGCTCGCGGACATTTGCCTGACAAACTTGCTGTAATGTCTATTGACATCATTCCATTTTATTTCCATAACCCACCTTCATTCCACGTTACATAAGATTCACATCAACATGGCTAAATTGATATAATACATCCGAGCACAGTTGCCCTGTAAATTGGAACCTAATGCCGTGGATTTAGTTATCATACCACGATATCTTTCCATCCCGTCCCGACAGCTATAAATTGCGGTTTCAGATGTAATATCTCCCGTGTTAGATTCGGTATCTTTATGAAATTGAAGAATATTCGCGTTTTTACTTCAACGTACCTTATTACATTTTTCTCGTTCAGACGTTTTATAATATTGGATGGGATATATTTCTTTGGTAGTACCAAGTGTCATTTGTTTTTCCCGGTCGATTGCTCTTCGGTGTCACTTAGCATCTGAAAACTCCCGACGGAGACCCTCGAGTTGTGAGCAAGTTACGCAATTACCACTCTACAAATCTGTCGTCTGCAGACATAACGTCAGCGAACCGAGCGCGGTACTACTCGATAAAGGCCTTCTACTATAGCACTGCGGCGACGGAATTATTCCATCTATTTTCGCCAGCGATGTTATGGCACGGCTATCTATTTGAATACAGCCTCTCCGAGCATCACAGTGAGACAAAGACCTCCTTCCTAACTCTTACAGAACATAGAACCTTCCAGAAATTTTCACTTAATTTTTTTGTACATTATTAAGATGGACGGTAATGGATGGATCCCTTCTCTTGAATATCGCGTCTGGGAAAATTGTTTGGTGAAACGCTCCGCTTTGCATACTTATTTCGGTCCCTTCACTAGTCTGTTCACGTAATTTTTTACGAGCCAAGATTTTTTGCTACAGCGCTTAGTGAGTACATTGCTCTGTTGCGCTGTTTACCTTATGGTTGGAAGAAAAGCAAAAATGTATAATAAGATAACGGATATAAACTGATTACGGTGTTTTCTTCCTCTTTGTTGTTTTTCAGGGAGAGTTTTTCGGTTATCGGGTTAATTCACTTACGGAGAATCTTTACTTAGAACGGAAACCCTGGTATTAGAATTTTGAAAAAAATCTTGGATGTTTTGATCTCTCACAGGACGTTTTGAATCGAGTTTATCAATCAGTTCTATCTGCTAGGACAATAACAGGCGCAACATTTATGGAAGAGAATACTTGTCTTGCTCCATTCCTGAATGTTTTATGGGCTTCCCTTTCCCTTTACATTTATTTCCGTGTTCCGTCTCCTCAGTGCACTATGGGCAACCTCCTCACACAATAAATCATGGGGCACTTGTTGGCGGCCAGACCCCAATCTCGACATATCAAAACGATGACACCCAACAATATATTGTCTCGTTTTTGCGAAAATATTGTGTCCCTCGTCCGTAAGTGACCCTGGGGGCCGCAGATTGTTCCTACAACATATAATAATATGTTTTTTCCGACATTTCTGATAATTTCGTAATACTTTTCTTTTGGTTCTTGTGTTTGCGGAAAAATCTGGTTTCTTTATTTTGACCCTTTTGTAATTAAATGGATTACATGAATTGGTCGTTTGGTTTACTTCGAATAATCTTATATTCGTTTTATATATTCTATCGTCGTAAGTACATGGTTATAAGAATAAAAGCTAAACTAAAGGACACTACCATATATATTTTGTATCTGCCACTATCCTACTGCTTTAAATGCAAAACACAGTACACCCTCGAGTTTGTTATGGGCAAGTTAGTTTGAAAAGAGTTGCCATCTAATATTTGCATATAAATATCGGTCGTCGAAGTTGCGGCGGTGCCGACCGGCGACCGTAACCAATTTATCTTGCTTCCCGCTCGGCTAGTTTCAAGGGAACTTTTATATTAACTCCCCGACGTTATGCTTCTTGATTCTATTCTAGATTACACGGTCTTAGTGCCTGTTCGATCTAGGTTGTTTTTTGGACTAGTTTTATTAACTTTTGGCAAGCGCTTTGATTACGGCTCATTCTTCTAGGTGTATTGTTAACTTCAATGACATTTACCTACTTATACCTAATTGTACTACACAGCACGATGTTATTGGATGTTACTCGACTTTTAAATGTTATCAAGCCAAAAGTATTAGCTTTTTAAAAAGGATTTGATTCTCCCTTGAACGTTAAAAACAATGAACTTATTTTCGGCAGCATTTATCTCCTCCGATAAAGCTTTAATTTCTCGGAACCTTGTAATTGCCAAAAACATTATAATTAACGAAAGTAATTTCCTGAATCCTTTCACAAAAATCGACGATAAATTGATTTCAATGGGAAGGGGAATCGCTTTCAACGGATAAAGTTTTGATAGATTTCATTTTAATTAACGGGATTTTTTACAAGTAATTGACGATTTTATGTAAATAGACAGAAGGAGGTTTATAGAAGTAGGCTGTCATTAGATTTTCTAGGCTTAGACACTAGTACGGTTTATATATACTGCTCTCCAACAATACTAACATAGATAGGCAAATCGTTTTAATTACGCCAGCTCCCAACGGATCATATAACCCTATATTTCCCAGTCTAGATGCTGGTCCTCAATTAACAATTTGTGCGTTCGCTTATCTTAACATTTGATTAGAAATAAAGCCATAAATCATTGAACTTCTAATTGAAAAATAAGGAGTTTTCTCACCTCAGTTTGTATCTTTTTATAATGGAAAGTAAACTCTGTTTCAATTTAAGAAAGCTAATATTGTGATTTCTTTCCCCTTAAATGCGGTCAGAGCAGGGGTTTTAATTATTTTCCCTGTCAATTGTGTAAAAGTTTTTGAAGAAACTGTATTAAAATGTGTCTTCCTAGAAACATTTGCGAATAAATCGGTTGCGTAATTTTTGCTCAGACTTCCTAAAGTATATGTTTGATGTTTATGTTGACTTCATAGTCAAATGTTTAAGAGTACTTTATAATATCCTTTCCAACACATAAGAAAGAGTTACTTTTTTCACATTAAACAAAACTTCATCCCACGCCAATCTGTCACCATGAAATATGAGTTAACTTGGCAAGTGCTTGACAAATATTAGCATCACAAATGGCTTCCATAAAAGTTAGCAAGCGTTTGCGCCGACACAGCGAATTATTACGTAATCTTTATTGCCTGCTGGTATAAAACGCATTACTTCACGTTATTCGCCAAGTCGCTGTGAGGATGGTTTCGCCCGAAGCTCGAGTTCGTTGACTTGGCATCGATTTTGAGCCAAGTTCGGAAGCTGGAATAGTGTTTGTTCAGGGTTTCTCAAGTTTAAGAGTTTCGTTTTAGGTTGAATTAGCATCGGTTATTGTATTCCGCATAGGGCTATTTTAAATTTTCAATTAAAACTTTTTCACAACTTCCAGCAAAGATAGATAAACTTTTAGTTTAATTAATTTGGTTTTTGTTCAATGCCTTGTTGGTGTAGCATGTGCAAGTGCCTGCCATGCCCCGGTTTCAATTCCCAGGTCGAGCCAACGCATGGAATCAATGCATGTTTCCAATGGAAAAAATTCAAATATGGATCGGTTCCGGGATCACAAACCCTCACTAGGCAAACCTCCATATTGCACTGACAGTTTCCGTGACATGACTTATGACTTGTCTTCTTTTATCATACCTACTAGCCGTTCCGCTTGGTGGTCCCGTGGTTCCACGGTGAACATGTTGTCGATCGTGTACGTTATTTTCCCAGATTTGGTGGGGTAGCGCCCATACATTTTGTGTAGTTGGAAAAATGTCTTCCTCTTTACATAATTAGTATAGATAACGTGACTTCTAAATCGCTACCGTATTTTTAACCTAATGCGGCGGCTTTTGATCTGCAGTGAGAGTGACTTTACTATAACTGAGATCGTCTATTTTTGGTCGTAGCTCGGGACTTCCTGTGAGCTCATAATCACAACTATAAATCAAGCCTTTCTCCTTAATCTAATACGACTTCTTGATTCCCGACCGATCATAAAGGTCAATGTAATTATAAGGGACGCGATCTGAATTAATACCAGGGGGTTGTATAAGGCCCTTTGAGCTGTGACGTCACGAGTGACTCTCAGCTTAGTGGACACTTGTCAGGGTTTTACGAAGAACCTTTCTAAATTATCATACTTTAAATTGAATACGAAATTATCCACTGGACTAGCCATTAGGTACGATTTTGGAGAAGTATTTTAATTTAATACTTTGGACACAGAATAGCTCATAGCTTTGGGGAGAGAATACAAAGTAATAAAATAGGTTGTTATTTTGTTTCAGACAATATTAACAAATATGTAAACAATAAATGGAAACAGAGACCCTTGTCATAAATAGTAATAACTCATGTCGCGTTAGATAAATATATGTACAATCGTTTTGTATATTGATTACGTATAAACATATGTATGTAGTATACAACAAAAGTTTCAAGCCCCGTTCGTATGCCTGTATGTTTTCACTGAACATGAAAACTAATGAACGGATTGTCATGCGGCTATTACCAAACGAATTGATTCAAGAGGAAATTTATATCTCACAATTCCTATAGAACCTTACACCACCTATAGATAGAACTTTACTCCCCTATTAAATAAATCTAAGCGAGGGCAGGTCGCTTTCGGTCGGTTCATGATGTTACGGAGTTAGCGATAAGGTAAGGATGGAGGAACAAAAAGATATCCACAATGAACATTACTTACTTATACGAGGAAAATATTGCTCCTATCAATTACGTCGATCTAATAAGGCATCTAATATATTTGATTTGCTTTTTCATATTATATGTAATTAGCAGCGCCCCGCGGTTTTATCCGCGTTGTGCCCGTTCCCGTAGGAATTTCGGGAATTTTTATACATATAAACCTCCTCCTCTTGAATCAACTCTATTTAAAAAACCACGTCAAAACTCGTTGCGAAGTTTTAAAGATCTAAGCATACATAGGGACAGACAGACAGGCAGCGGAAAGCGACTTTGTTTTATACTATGAAGTGATTGATACTCCTCTCTTAATGCAGTATATTATCAAAATAAATTTTGCAAATGGCAATGTTAACTAACATTTTCCGAGCATTGTCCTGTGATTGGTACATCAATAAGAGGCCCAAATAGCATAATTTAGTCCCGGTGTTAGTGGTAAAGGAAAATGGGTCTCTGTTTATTTTTGTTAGAATATTCCTTCAACTTCCTAAAGGAACAGATGTAATTAATTGAATTTATTAAATTTTTGTTTTGTTATGTATTTGTATTGTTATGTATCTTATTCAATGCGTTTTCATTTTCATTAATTACTAGCAGCGCCCGCGGTTTTACCCGCGTTGTGCCCGTAGGAATTTCGGAATGAAAAAACCTTCCCGTTGAATGTGGCTATCCATAACAAAAAGAATTATTCCATTCGGATTGGTAATTTCTGAGATTAACGCGTTCAAACTTTATTTTATTAGTATCGATGATTTGAAACGTTTTTTAAACGTACTTATATCCATAATTGTATCAATTCATGCTTATTATCCGTGCAATATTGCTTCACCGGTAAATTCTAAATTAAACAAAAACTTGATAAGAATGTATGGGACAGTTTTCAGATCTTTATAAACCCATTTCTAAAACTCTTTTTATATATTAAATACTAGCAATGGCCCGCGGGTTTTACCGCATTGTACTCCTTCAACCTTCAACAAACCTTCTTCTTGAATTACTCTGTATATTTACGAAAACATTTTGAAAATCCGTTCAGTAGTTTTTGGGAAAATCTAATACAGACAGACTGCTTTATGTGACTGGTTTATATGTATAGAAAGTTTTTAGAACGTTCAGATAAAAAAAAAAGATGGCATTTCCTATTCCAATCAAAGTAGTAAATTCGCTGAATACGAATGCCCGTATAACGCTGCAACGATCATTTCAGTACAATAGGGTGTATTTATGATGATAGTGTGATAGTTGGTAACCTTGCGACGGTGGCGCCGCGCGGCGGGCGGCGCTCGCACCTCTCGATCGATTGGCCGTCACGCGACAAAGCAGTCGCGATATACTGCCAGCTTTGTATTATGATGTATCGTCACATTTGACTCATGGTCTTACCTTATTCGTGTCTATCTTTTATCTCTATATAGGTGTATAAACTAACAAAGCCCTATGGTTTTACCTACGTTTTGACAGTTTCCTCGAGAATTTTAGGATGCTTTATAGCCTGAAATCTTCCGCTTTCAAGATTAGACGGGTAGCTTAATTTTTTGTGTCGTAAATACCAGTTGCTGTTCATTCGTTCAGTCTCGCTTAAACTTGACGGTAGGATCATTTCGGCTATCTAAATGTTTGTGGACGCCCAGAGAAAGATTAATTAAACGTACTCAATGCGGTTATGTATAATGCAGGCAACTTGTAAAGGGATAGTCGTTAACTATAAAATGTAATGGGTGCATGAATAAGGAGCCTTTGATTTGCTAAAACTTAGACACGGAAATTTTACTTAAAGGAAGGAGTAAAGTGGGTGAACTCGTTGGTGAAGCCGATTACAAGTTATCTGTCTGTTCGTACTTTAATGTTCATCTTCCTTTAACTTTTTTTAAACTTTAATGTCTCTCTCGATTGAAACATACTGAGGTCGATGGTCATGCGAGTCATATTTATTTATTTATGAAGTATCCTTTACATGTTCGAGCTTAATCTCTAAACAGGTGATATAACGATAAAAACCCGGAAACATGTCAGATATCACGTAAAAACCAGAGCGAAAGTGGCTCCTTGTAAATCTTGGTAACCAGTTACCTCAGGCTATCTATCGATCCTCGGGGGTCACGGGGGACACGTCATCCGACCCCCCGGCGCCGGACCCGCCGCGTCGCCAGATCGCTCAGATGTAATTAGTACCGGATACACCCGGCATCCGGTAATGCATCACGTATAACCGTTATTTATGTATGGGCTCATTTAATAGCCTTGATGGGGTTATCTGAGTGCTGTGGTCCGTCATTGGTACGGAAATAGACAGTGTCTGTATGAACTTTGTGAATTGGAATCTGTTTCTCATGCACGGTCATGTCATGAATTGATGATGATTAAAAATATTTACATCTTTTTCATCATCGTTCTATTCTTCGTAGTAGAAAAAAATCCAAAAGATAAGGAAAATTCGAACGCAACCTTCATTAATATTATTTTTCTCCCATTTGAAAGTCTAAATCTTTTCTCAATTGATATTTTTCAGCATTAATAAAATGTTAAACCTTTCAATTGACCCGCTGGGAGCCTGTCCAATAAATCCCGTTAAGAACGATATTGAATATTCGAGTTGGTTTCACGAGGACTCTATCGGGAAGCTTTCTGTATTCCAGTTACGGAGAGCTTTGAGCCGCCTTGCCTTACTCACTCGACGACTAATATGAGATTAAACATGCTTTAAAATTGATTTTTAAGATAGGTATATCAGTGTACATTACTGTGCATTCTATTTTCTGAGGAACCACTTACATAATTAGTAAGACTATAGAGTAAGACTTCCCATAATCCGCAACAATGAATGGAGCAAGAATTCGTGCGAATAAAAGTTGCCAACGTCTTGGAGCACGTGCGTAGAGGTTACCTTCCGACTTTACGTCACGGCACGTAACAAGCTGACAAATCAGAGCGCAGCCAGCGCCGAACTCGCATCAAATTAAAATTAAACCCCGCGCTGTGATTGGTCGGTTCCGAGGGGGCGGCCGGAGTGGAGGGGACGAGGTAGCCCGATCAATACCAGACTCTTACGTAACGCGCCCGCCACGCTATTATCGACTCACACCACCCGCTCTCGCTAGCTCATAAAGCTCATTTTCCCATCCTCTCGCAGCCTCTACAATAGGATCTGTGACGCCACAGAGCGTACTTCCGACATGAGTTTCGGGAGCGCCGTCGCATCGACCGTTACTCACCAAGTTTTCAATTCCAACTCAGAATGTAGCTAACGCAATTTAAGTTAACTATGAATATTGTAATGCCGTAATAGAATTCAGTAACAAGTTTGCTGAATTTCAAATTCAGAATGGTTGTATCTTTGTTGCGATGGGCGATGTCTGCTGCATGATTGAGTGCTAACACGACCGAATGTTAACATGCGTTTCATGTTGGAGGGGAACAATAGATGAGACTGAGTTTTGTAAGGAAAAAATAAACGTTTTACGAGTATGACTAGCATTTTATTTTTATTCTGCCAAAAACTGCCATTATCGCTAAGCAAGAAACACAATAAAAAATATGTAACATCATTAATTTAACTCCCATAAAACGCTGTATATAATATTTTAAAAGGAGCCCAAAAGGCCTATTTCTTGTTAATAGATTTCGCTGACCGTTCGTAAATGTCCGCTGAATTATCCATGTTTAAATCTTCTCACGCAAACGAATGTCACCAAGTTTTCCAGCAGAGACCCTTATTCATCATTTCTTGGATCAAAGGATTAGCTGGGATCGACATGGAGCCGTCTCCTTGTATAATCCAGGGGTTTATTGAATATTTTCTGCAGAATCAATATTTATCTTGCTTTAATAAGATACATTCCGGAAAATTACTGACCTATTATTTCAGATTATTGGTAAAGATGATGTAATTCTAAAAAAGGTCGCGTTCCTCCTGTCTTTTTATCGATATTTCTTCATTGTCTCATTTACGCTAATAAAGGCGACCGGGACGGAAAGAAAAAAGTATATATTTGAAACGTGCGCCGCATTTATTTGTAGGAACTGCCGCGGGAGCGGACTCTGTGATCATCCCGTAATTTACGATTATTTCATTTAAATTGGAAATTATGTAATTCCGGACAACATTTTCATTGTTTGCTGTATTTAAATTTACAGTTTAGCGATATTTGCTCTTTAAGTTACCATAATTAATAGTCTAAAAACAACTTTCCCTCGTTCCTAGCCATTTGTCCTGAAATTATCTAGTACCATATCCTGCCCACTCTGATGAAGCTGTTCATCAATCGGAACCACCCCATTGATAGATAACAAGTACAAATTCCCGACAAAGGATTGCAGACGGCCCAAACTGAAGGCTGTAATACATTAATAACGACCCCTATAAACGGCGCTGATTAAACCGACTTGACCGAAATGATGATTAATGGCGCGAAACGTTATTTATAACATCCATTGTGCGCCGGTTTACAGGCTTAATCATATTTTCTAATGTGCTTTTGAATGTCTAGGCGTTTTAGGAAAATTTGATTTTGCTTTTGCCTTCTATTGTAATTATGAATTTGAATCTTTGTATCGTAGCGCTACCATATTTAAAAGAGTATGTTAAACTGGCGAACCCGATTGTTTTAATCATTAGACCATGTTGAAGACCTTAAAGCGGTCTAAAAACTCCGACACCATGGTTGGCCATTACCTTCTCGAACTTACTTACCTCAAGTAAGGACCTCTTTCAATATTTTTACCAAGTATTTATTCCATGTTTTATTGTATCCTCTTCGGTCCCCTGTCAAACAAAGTTCTCTCAATACAAACCTATGTTTCTATGTCTCTACTATCCCTTGCCGCTAATTAGAATAAGTTCGATTACTTTTGTGACAAGGTAGCAAATCAAACCCCATTATGCAAATTATTTGTCACGTTTCATAAGTCGATACATTAGCCGGTCTATTTCCGTCGTCACCGGCCCGTATTATCATTGTTTGAATCGATATTCGTTATTCATTCATCGTTTAATTTGGTCGCCGCTCGACCTACATATCGGACCCGCCCGTGCCACTCCAGAACCTTCCACCAACCCTCACCGTATAATCACCGGGATTAATGCTCCAACTCTACAACATTCTAGACTTCATTAAAGTCTACAGTTCTTTCGTGTTCTTTGGAAACTATTTCTTCCACTGTTGTTTCAGTCGTCGATTAATCTTAATGGTTCTTTTAAGTCGTTTCACATTTTATTTGTTTCAGTTTTTTTTTACCTTTATTCCGTTGTAAAAGGATTTTCTTTGTGATATTCAACAATGGTTGCAAATAAAGCGGCTATATTCGCCTTTGAATTTATTATATTGAATGGGACTATTGAATTTGCTAGGAATCGGCTGAAAATGTATTGTGAATATTTTGTTTAAGTATGAATACAGTTATATTATATACAGAGGGTTTAGCGATTGCTGGGTTTTTACCCAAAAGTCTTTCTCGTTCCAAGGGCGATGTGTACCCAACCTTTTTTTATCTTACCCTAAATTTTACCCAAACAATTTAATAATCAAGCATCTCTTATTTTCAGGTAAGTACCATCAACTGACAATTATAAAGACATCCTGTTGCACGTAAGTGTTGTCCTCAATTATCCTCGTTACCTACGAGGATGTCGACAAAGGAGTTGAAGGAAAAGGAGGCAATTGTAAAGGATCAACGCGCAACAATCAGAGCCTTTTCGGAATGTTCGAGTACGTTGTTAGACGGAAGATTCAATATAAATCCTTTAAGCAGGATGTTAACATGAGAAAAGTCAAAGTATCCAACATTATGACGTTGAAGTATGTTTGTATCGATGATAGATGACACTGGGAGTGAGTTATCTGAATAATGGACAATATCAGTGTTTCTTTTTGAAGATTAGAATTGAAATCAGTTTTTTGTCGTCCGAGTTCTCTCCGCTTATTAAATACCAAGTTATCTACTTCATCACTATACAACAGACACCTAAACCTAAATTCATCAAATAAAAACATATATTTAGCCTTAGTTTAAAAAATCACCTTAACTGTGTCTGCGCCCTTTTAATTATTGGTAAAGGCCCCTCTCGATTTCCGTCATCCTTCTCGATTTCGACCTTTAACTGCCAAAGTTTCCATTGGCTTCATTTACCTTCCAATATCAGTAGTCCTCTGCTTTCCCTCTAATTAGCGGGAGCGATCCCCCAATTGTCGCGTTTAAAGTTAATAGTTGGGTGTGTTTAATGAGCGCTGCTGCGGCGTGACAATTAGTGCTGTCGTTTCAAGGGCCACTTGCGTTTACGAGTGACGGTTACAAAGTGTAGCGAACCGCTCAACGGGGAAGGGAACTGCAAATTGTTGATTCTGAAACTTTGTTCACATTATTTTAAGCTTAATGACATTTCTGTGGGAAGATATTGAAATGCACCTATGCTCTGTTACTGTCCTTTTTATTAAACCCATATCAAAAGACTTGCTATAGCTACGTAATTCGAGAGAAACGTAGCGTAAGAAATAAGAATTTAATGACCCATAAACGGTAGCAAATGATCAATCAAATCGTGTGTACTGATGCAAATCAATAAGACGAGCGTCAAGTCATGAATAAGAAATGTCGCCCCTCTACGACTGAAATCCGGCGGAAACGTAAACACTTGAACGTGTGAATTATTCAGCGGAGTCCGGCGATTTCGGGGCCATTTCGTGCTCCGCTGGGCGGCTGAAAGGATTCCCGAGTAACCCTGTTAAGTCAAGAGGTGCCAACAAAAACTGCTTCACGAAATAAATATACCGTTCACTCCAAGTGCTTTCATTAAATTGTAAAATCCGTGGACATTTTAACAGATTTCAAACTTCTATATTAAACTCCATTTAAACGGCAGTATATAAAAGGAGAAACTCCATTTCCACATTCATCTTTCTTACCCGAAACCCAATATTCATGCGAAATCGATAATCCTTTCAAATAACTTGGCCATGAAATTGACAGGAGGCAAATAAATATGCTATAAAAAGTAATAAAACGGTTCCTTGGGGAGAGCCTGCCTGCCGGGATGGGGTAAATTGGTCATCGTCCAAAAACAGAAATAATCCAGACGTTGCGTAACCGTCTAGTCGGAGCCACATTTGGCAGACGTACCCTCTCAATATTAATGTAGGTACGAGTGTTTTCCTTTCATATTGGATGAAGGTGTGATTCCAGAAATAGATTTGTAATATCACAGTCTCATAATCAAATCATTACGTGATCATTTATTCAAATGAGTCGTCGTAATAATAACTTGCTTTACGTGACGGATTAATTTGATGGACGTTTAATTTAGACTAAATGAATTGGTTTCTATTTTCGTTGATTAGTAAAGGGTCTATTCAGATCTGTCTTTAACTTTAACGGCTTTAACGAACTCTCGGGACACGGCTATCTCTAGCTTCGGCCTATTTTAGTTCTCGGTTTCAGAGCAATGATTACTTTGTTAATATCCAAGTTACGATTAGCTAATGAAGACATTGTTTTGATTTGAGATCTTCTGTGGCTTCCAGGGTTTGCTTGTTGGAACTTGATTCCTCAAGATCTACTGGAAATCTGGTGTTGGTTTTTAATGTTGTTATTTAATTATTCCCAAATAGAAATACAAATTGTGATTCCTTAACTTGATGGCGGTTAATACTATTACAAAACAAAGATACCTACAACAAATGGTGTTTTCTCCTTTTTTTGATACATAAAAAAATCGTTTTCAACCTTACGCTGGATAAATGAAAAGAGAAGAACAACAACGCGTCTTAACCTTTTCCTTGAACCATCCAGGATAATGTATACCTCTTAATACAGAGTTCAACGTTAACTTTACTAGTATGAGCCTTGTTTAATATAGTGGTTGTATCACATTGCATGTTCTTGTGGACCCGTAACAGGAGTGTTGTGACAATATGATTCATAGGGTTATAGTGTAGGAGTAATTAGATGTTCTTTATGAAGATCGGGTTTGAGATCACTAAGAAACCGCTGTAGACAAGCGTGATTAAGCTTACTCCTCCGCACTGTATTTGATATCTTCAGTGAGTGCCTTTGCAATGAAGTGGGATAATATAGTCTTTACGATATTAGTTTTGTCATATATACAGCCTAACATTATTAGGTTTTTACTATTTGCAATTTTTACAAGAGCCTTGCTTTTAAATTTATTATGATGATGACTATTTGCAAGAGCTAAAGAAGAGAAAGGATACTGATACTTTCACATGGCAAGACCCTTTTATGACCACTGTCATTTGATGACACAAAATCAGTAACAAAAAGTATTAGCCTGTAATGTCCCACTGCTGGCCAAAGGCCTCTCATGTCACTGAAGTTAACAGTACAGTGAGGAGGATTAGGCGTAATCACCACGCTTGCCTACTGCGGGTTGGTGCTCTCAAACCCGATCCATGTCACAATCAGCTCTTTTGCTATGAGACAATGGGATCTCTCTCTTCGTTTCTGATATAACTTGAAGACTATTAAACATTTCGATACTTGTCCTATTCCGTATACTCTGCATTTCAAACCTAATTATTCCTAGTGAATAGTGTATTTTAAGTCCTCGTACTCGTAATAGATTGCATTCAATTTATTTCTGAAACATTTTCCAGTGAGCATTTATGCTCCGGCAGCACATTTCCGCTTCCCTGTTTATTATAATTTTTTATAGGAAAGTAGAATTGAGTGTTATTTTTTCCAATTGTATAAAGTTATCAAATTGTTGTAATACTCGTAGAATAGTGCTATAATACAAACATGCACTAAAATCTAAATAAATATAAGATGCCCTATAGAAATCTTGACATTATGGGTTTTTATTATTTATTGATTATTTACACGTAGGTATAGCAACAGCGATACATGTAATCATTTCCTAGGGAACACTAATATGGTATAGTTCTTGAACGCCGATTTATTACCTATAATTACACAACATTCAATTAGTAAGAGTGTAGTGTCACTGCAGGCCTTTGTAGACATTTTGGGTTAGATGGTAAAATATATCCTCCTTCCACATGTCTACTCCATCTTCTTTTTAAATCCGACGCGGAATTATTCCGGAAACGCGAACATTTCCACGTGATTGGCCAATAATTTCAGCGCAATTTCCTCGCGCCATCCAATGGATATTTATGGTGGATAGTTGGCAGCGGACGTTGAATATTACGGGTAACGTTGCCGATCTATTACGTTATTGTTATTTTGTTTTGAGTTGACGATACAATGATGTGTTAATTATTGGTGTGGCTACAGCACGTCAGATAATGGTTAACTCTCGTATCGGAGT
The DNA here is from genome assembly GCA_963082685.1 of Cyclophora albipunctata. NCBI lineage: Eukaryota > Metazoa > Arthropoda > Insecta > Lepidoptera > Geometridae > Cyclophora > Cyclophora albipunctata. Next base: position 9,134,462 of record OY720131.1, on the reverse strand, counting down.
TTTTCGGTTAAACCATGTAAATCATTTGTTTCCACATCAAAAATATACAACCTACATAATAATAGAAAGAAAAAATAACAATTTATGATGCAGAGCAGCCGACTCAATATCCGCTGTGCCGCTCGCTGCTAGCACTCTATTTGAGAATACAATAAAAAAATTAGCTGGCCTATTACCTAATTGAACTTGCCGTTCTTAAAAGTTACTTCCAGAACTCATTTTCAATTCTCTATCGTTGTATCGTCGCCTTTGAAAATTGTATTCTCTAGAATTGGTATTCCTAGAAAATGTTTTATTTCTACCTAGAATTCTTGACGTGTTCCCGTTCAATAAAATACTTCATTGAAGTAATGTAAGATTTCACAGAAATAAATACAGTAGTTCTTGTAAGGGTATTATCAGTTAAACCGTTTCGACTTGTTTCGCACGGCTTCAGGTAAACGTATAAATAGATAACAAGATACTTTACAATGTTCACGATAACGATATAAGTTTTCTCATTTTTTCTTCAACTTTTTTGTATTTTCGTTGTGTTAAGAATAATAATAATTTGTATTGCTTTCGTTCGTTGAGTTTTACGTTAAGAAAAGTTGTTCTTTTCAATTTCAATTGACTTTGAAATTATTTTACCGTCTGAATGTCGCACTGTTAGTTGCTTTTTTCAACCTAAAATGTCTGACGCAGCTAACCTAGAACGCCGAGTGAGTGATCGATACGAATGTGGACCAAGTGGGTTAATGTAATCCGCGGGGAGCCTCGTTTGATGTATGGTAATGTTGCGTGGCTTGTACTCCCCCAGGGGGAGGGGAGGGGTCACGCGATAACTGACAGAAAGGGTTCCCATGTACAACTTGTGAATGAACCTTTTTCGTGTTGGCCTCAATGTACTCGTAGTACATATTTTAACTAACATTTTCCGTCACTGATAAAAATGTTAACAGTTTCAAATAAATCCTTCTGATTGAATAACGCTGAGCTTGGAATTAAATAGTTGTTCCAAACACCTAAGAGACTGTCCGTTAGTTTAAATCGTCCGGTCCGCACGTATAATTCTGTTCATTTGTGAACTGCGCTTCTCTGTATCACTAATTTTCATTCCGGTCCTTCCTCTAATCTCCTCCACTGTCCGTCCATTCCATAAGCTAATGTCCTGATTTAGCTGAATACAGCGTTATTTCCTCGCAATAAAAGCTACAGTGTTTCTGTTCATCGCGGCAGTATGTCTTCATTATCGCTCCCTCGCCGGTTTTCGGTTATTTGCTAGAAATGTTCATACATTGTACTCTATGTGGAGAGTTTGTTGGACGTTAGCAACTTGTTAATTAAGTCCGATGAGCAGTTTGTAAATTATACTTCATTTTGCCAAAATATTCAGTTTAATTTGGTGTTCAAAAACTATATCATCCACGTATTCGTTGAAACTTGTAATCATATTATTATAAGCTTTGAAATTTTATTTCATTTTGGGTCGTTTCTCCATTGCACGAACCATACAATTGCGAATAATCCTGTAATGGGACTTGATGTTTTTCTTGAAAATTTGCATAAACTATGCAAAGTGGTTGCTAGTAAAAAGTTTCGCGTCGGCACTTTGCCTGATTACGTATTGATCGGGGCTGGGGCGACTCTTAATTAGTTTTTAATTATTGCGTCGAGTTGCAAAGTTATACAGTTTATTACTGTTCCTTAATATTGCTGTTTGTTTGTGTTAATTGAAGTGGGAATAACATCGGGATTTATCATCTTTGAAGTTAATTTGTTGCAGAGCTTTTTGTGGAGCAATATCTGTAGATTATCATTTTCATTACTATGAATTAATCGGTCGAAGATATAAAGGAACTTGTGTTTATGATTTTTATCTGACTGGGGCTTTGATTATTGAGTGATTTTGAAATGCTTATCTTGGGGAGTTAATTTACTGTGTTTTTTGCCATTTGACACGAAATGTTTCAAAACATGCCTATGCTCTGCCCTCAAAGTTATGTTGACACCAAATTCACTGCGATTGCAATTTCGATTTCTGAAAATGGCTCCATTCAAACATTAAGTACGCTCGTTATTAACGTGTTACTAACCAAGACCGAGGGGGTTCTGAAGAGGCTGCATGAGGTTGTTAAAAGGGGTGCTTTACGACACAACCCTAACCGAAGGCACCCCATGATCTCACCGCGTTTATGGCCCATTCAACAGTTCATGAGAGTGCACGGAAACAAAATTGTGATTTGATTCTTTATGTCTCGTAAAGTAGAGTTTTAAATAACACGTGTTCCTCATAGTTATGGACGTGACTTTAAAGTTAATGGTGGGAGGACAGGAGCTGACGCTGCAGGAAATAATTCAGTCGTTTGGAACATGGTCAGAGTTAACGATTAGAATTTATTAGACTTGGCTAAGAAAGGAAACTTCCTGTTGTTTTATATACTTTAGCTATTTAAAAGCTTGTCTGCAACTGCAGTTGTGCCTCAAGAATATATCCGAAAATGTTATCACGTTAACTAATAATGAAATAACTGTAAACCTTATAAAATCACTGAATTCTCCTGGGCTCTCTTCCACAGGATTGAAATCTACGTTGATTACAGCAATTAATCAGTTTAACTTCACTTCGCGTGCCGTCGTATAAATAACCCAAGGTTGTTAATTTTCATGAATATGTAATTAGGACACGTAATAAGTTGAGTTTGCTCGTCGAGGAATTACTCGGTATTATTTGTGGGAGCTCCGCGTGACGTCATCGTGGCTTTGACATTGGTGCTGTTTACACTCGAGGTGGAGACGTCGGGCTTGTTAAGGATTTAATCAACGTATTTGTACGTAGCGTATTACTGTGACAAAGTTATACTAAATGAAACGGGTCTGTATCGCGTTAGATAATTTAACGTATTTTACTAACGGGATGACATTCCGTGACCACGAGTGTCGTAATTCGCTCGAAACGTCGGGTACGTATTTGAGTAAAATACGTTAAATTATCTAACGCGATATAGTCCCGTTTCATTTAGTATAATGAGTGCAAATCGTGTGAATTTAAAAAGTATGTGACAAAGTTGTTGAGAATGGGTAACACACAGGGACAATGGTATATTGACTCTTTTTTGTTGTTACGTTACAAAGCTCCTACGGACAACAAGAGTGCTGTCTGTAAACCGTTCCATTGAATTCTTTAAATATTTCATTGAGATCTCGCTCGTTCAAAGCAATGCTCTACGCTCTAGGTTTTATTCCACTGCGACAGTTAAATTACACACACAGAAGTTTTCCATTTCCTACATTTTATTCCATTCCATACGTCTGACTGTTAAAGCAGAATCGATACTGCATGTTTGCTTTCCCACTCTATTCTATATGCGATATAGTCCATTTTCCAAGGAGAGCAAATATTGGAATAAATGTAGTCTGAAGTGAATTCGACGGGTATTGGTTCTGTGGTTATTGTTCGAGTCGCAACTCGCTCCGTTATATACATTCGGTCTCATAATAACCTGAATATTATCTGCGTATTGCTCTTATGAATATTGTTGGTGTAGGCATATTGTATTTTCACTTTATTAAGTACCAATGGCTTCTATGCAGTCATCTGACATTTTTTATGTTTATTTGTAAGGCGGAGCTTATCGATAGTAAATGATATAATCTTATCGGTCTTGAATTTGGAGGATCCTCTTGTCTGATTGTGGAACGGAATAGAAATTCAATCAAAGTCAAAAATATACTACCATAATCGGATACTTCCCTTACCCTACTGCGTTATCGTTTCCAATGATTCGTCGAATTGAATGTAAAAAAGTTTATGAAACAGATTGCAAAAGTATTGGTCTCGAAAGTAAATCCCAAGGAATCCATCGATGAAGGAAGCTCGATTAATTCAATAAACATCAAAGGAGCGCCGTCTCTTTGTCGGCGTCCTATGAAAAAGGACATCTTTAAAGTGATTTTTTGTGGATTTTTTGTATTGATTCTGAAAGCGTTGAAAGCTTCTGTAGAGAGTTTCGGGAGCTTTTGGTTTTGTTCGACTTTTATGACATTAATAGAGTTAAATGGATTTTTCCCGTGTTTTGTGTTATTTATCTCCTCACTGTACTGATATCTTCAGTGAGATGAGAGGCCTTTGCCCAGCAGTGGGACATTACAGGTTAATACTTTACTTTACTAAAGTTTCACTTGGCTTATCACCAACAAACCGACTCCATAAACATATAAAATGGCTTATTTTGCTCAGCTTCATGAGCAGATACGAAAACCTAATAAAAACACAGATTTATCCGAGTTCGTGAAGCTAAATTTAATATTGTAATTTGAAATAACGGCGCGTCGTCCCGCGGTTTATCCCGCCGGATAAAAATGAAACAAATCTGTTTAATAGACGAGAAACGCTACTCCTGCTGCGAGGACATTATTTACATATTCCGAGGTAACTGCTTCCTCATAATATAATACGCAAAATGTATGTGGTTATAACAGAGGATGTAATGTACGAGGTTTAGCGTAGGCTTGGTTAATATTTGTGTCTTATAAAGTTGTTTGATATGGATCGAATTTTAAAATGTTGGTGACTTGTTTTGGTCATAGCGTTTAAGTCGGCCGTTTACTTACCTAATAACATAACATCTACGTCACATCTGCCGTTATTGTCCCACTGATGTTTCTCTCCTTTTCTCAATGTTTTTAAGAACTATTAGAACTAACCGACTTATCTGTACCTGCCAGTAGCGCCATCTACGTTACATCGGAACATATTGTAATTGAAATATCGATTAATCCGAGTCAAAGGATTAGATGAATGTTTGTCGATCAATTATAAGAGCAAACATGGATCGCCGATAAGTTTGTTTGTGTTTGTTCCTGTCGGGTCCAGGCTTATCCCTTTATTGTTGGCAGAGGATGCTAATGACGCCTTTGAAATTAGCATTTATAATGAGTGTTTATGTAAAAAATACGGCTTCGGCTTGAAATATCGACACGCGGCAATCTTTTCCGTATTTACTCCCCCTTTTGACAGTAATTGTAAATAAAACGCGAATAATGCTTAATTAAAATCGGCGATGATACTCGTAGTATGTATAATTGGACGATAACCTCCTAATAGTCTTAATGCGGTTTTATCAACAATGATCAATATTCGAAAGGTTTTTTTTGTAAACCCAAAGGTTAGGTCATATTAATTAAAAATGATTTATAGTAACGCTAAATGGCCGCCGCAATTTCATAAAATAAATTACTATTAACCATAACAAATGATCTAATTTCCTCCCTTTCTCACGAATTTAAACAAAGCCATCCTACGATATAGTGAAACGTTAATTTAACGAAATTAATGCGTTGCGAGGATGACCCAGTTACCTAATTTAAGAGGAAACCAGTTGTGGGACAGAAGCGCCCAGCGAGTCTCACTTCTGAAAGCTTTCAACTCGTGGAAATGGCTGATGAATACAAAATATTAATATTCATATGAAGGCTCTTGCATAATGCATTGCTCGGAATAGCAAGCTCGGAATTTTGCTCGGAATGCATTGCTCGGAGATGCAATATAACTCATATGATTACCTGCAATATATGTTCAGCAATATTCAATATACATATAACAAAGATATCATAAAACTTTAAGAGATAAACATTGAAATATGGGCGTCTCCAAGTTTCATAATACGGATAATGACCCGTGAATAAAATAGGATAAATCGTCAGATATCAAAGTTGATGACCCACTTTCATAATCTATATTCATATTCCCTGGCACGGGTTCTAAAACTTAATTTAATATATCCCCTTTTGTTAAGTGATACAGTACACAGTTGATTTCTGATAATCAATATTGTAATTTAAATACTGAGATTTAATATTAATTTGATTTCTCACATCTAAAAAAAAATCTTATTAAAATCTTAACTTAGTCTTCTATATGGTCGGGGAGCTTGATGCCCCTAGTCTCTGGTAAGAAATAGCAGGCGAGAGCACCGAGAAGGGGCGCGAGGGCGAAGACAGCTGGTGGAGCCAACGGGGCGGAGGTGCTGAGCCCGGCCACGAACGGAGCCACCATGGAGCCCACACGGCTTGCCATGGAAGACGCGCCCATCGCCATAGCGCGCGCCGCCGTCGGGAACAGCTCTGGAGTGTACATGTACCTGGAACATTACGCAATAATGTTTAGAAATTCCATATAGTTGAGGTGGGAGTCTGTGAAACGACTTCAACAATAGATTATATTTCGAAGAAATTGCATTGTGAAGAAAGTGCAAATTAATCAGTACAAAAAAGATAAAACTCACACGCCACTAAAGATTCCCGACGCTGTCCCCATACCCACGGAGCCTGCGACCAGCTTGAAGTAGAACCAGTCGTCGGGCACAGCCAAGAGGCCGTTGCAGATGCCGCAGACAATGAAGCACCATATCTGGGTGGCGCGCCGACCGAACCGACGGTTACACGCCCCGTTTATTATTATGCCCGGAATCTGGTAATAGAAGGAAGGAACATTGATGTTTTTGATAGACCAGAGTTAAAATGTGAATGTTCGGCAGGTAAATCAAATATATGTGGTATTAGATTTTCCTGCCGAACACGATTCGCTCTGAAGTGGAAAAAGGCTTAGTTATTTCATTCTATCACTGCACCATTTTCCTCAATGAAATAAATTGTCTTTAATAAATATAATATAATGATAAATATAGATAAAGTACTCGATTTAATAAAAAAAAAAATTCGAAGCTAATCTAGTTATGTATTTAATAATTCAAACTCACTTGCAAAGTTCCAGCCAGGGCCATAGCTATGAACGGATTCTTACTGGTCTGTCCAATGTATTGGTTACCGCCGTAGTGGCTTAGACCGATCATAAACCACATGACACAGGACAGCAAGTTCTTCGTTCTCAGAGATGGTTTCACGAAGAGGTCCAAGCAGGACGCTTTCGCCTTGGCGGGCCTAAGTGCAGCCTCTTTATATATGTCCTCCGCCACTTGGGATATCTGATCCGTGGGGAGACGGTTGCTGCAACCAGTGTTATGTATGGTGTGATATTCCAAAGTAAAAATTTAAGTTCATTATAACGTTTCGCTCAATAACAACATCTTAATCGTAACACACGTTAAAGTTACTTACTTAGTGGAAAAGCATAGCTTACCCTTTCGCTATCCTCGTCATTACTTTTTTCGCTTTTTCTGTCTTTCCGGAAGACAATAACCACCTAGGTGACTCTGGTAGGATGAAGAAATATGTCAAAAATAATAAATGTAAAACGCCTGTTCCAAGGATGATGTGATCCCAGGATCTGAGGTAGAATGCGAAGAGGGTCAAAGTGATTAGGCCGAGTGGGGCGAAAAGCATGCTCAAACTGTTGACGATTTCCCTCTTGTGTGGAGCCACAGATTCAAGGAGGATGGCGTGGTTCAGCAGCATGATCCCACCTGTGGCCCATCCGTCCAAAAATCTTAAGAGCGTGTATGACCAGAAAGTCGGTGAGAAAGGCAACAACAAGGTTACTATCAGCTTTTGCATGCATGCTGTCAGAGATGTTATTCTTCTGCCGCATCTTAAAATTTTAATTGACAATTAGTATGTATGACAAAGTTACGTTACGTTACGTAAGTGTAAGCGTACTCTTGACTTACCTGTCAGCAATGTATCCCAACACAAAACTTCCAATAAACACTCCAAACATGCAAATAATCTGAGACAAATTCGCGAGCCATTCCCGTTTACAAATCAGATCCCACTCTGATATGATCGTGTTACCGAAATCAGAGAAATATTCGTATTGCACACAGTCACTGTAACACGTGGAGTTTGATATTTCTGAGGAGTTGCTTCTCTCTAAACAAGTGAAGGTGGTCTTCGGGGCGAGGAATACGATCGCGAGCAATGTCCAATTGGCCGTTACTTTCGCCGGCCCCACAATTAGTATCAGGATCAATTTCTGCCATCTTCCAAACGCGCCTATAGTCTTGGTCAGTATATCTTCGTTTGTGTCTATTGCAACGCTTTCCGTTTCTATGTTTTTATCTGTATACATCTTTGTCGGCTGGGTTACGTTGTGAATATGTCTATTATGTAGCGATAATTTTATATATACACGAGAAAGATAAACAATCAGCTTAAGAGATATTATGTGACACTCAAATTGAGATGTTGATGATATATCTCTATATTATGTGTTTCTTGTATTTATAATAAGTTTAATGTTTTATCAGAAGATAAATCTATGTTAACTGATCTAGGTAGAGTGCATTTGAAGTTGCAGAGTCACTTTTCAATCTACTTTTTCCTCAAGATTTTATAATTTTACTTAAAAGTAAGTTAATATAAAATAAATGTTTCTTGTGTAGTGTTTTATTTTGTTGGCGTTCTGGAGTTCAAATTAAATATATTTAACTGCCTAGGCAGAAAGATAGAGGTTGGTCACATAAAAACATATTATTTAAAATCCAAAAATGTTGATCATTAAGAACCCCTTAATAAACGGATCCATAAATTAGTCTTCTATATGGTCAGTGAGCTTAATGCCTTTAGTTTCTGGTAGGTAGTAGCAGGCAGTAGCTGCGATGAGCGGCGCGAGCGCGAAGATCGTCGGGGGTGCGAGTGCTGAGGTCACGAACCCGGCCACGAAAGGGGCCAACATGGAGCCGATCTGACACGACATGGAGGTCACGCCCACCGCAATGGTGCGGGCCACCGTCGGGAACAACTCGGAAGTAAACATGAACCACCATGGCATCGTAATCATGGGCTCGTAAAATATACAATATACGTGCATGAGGACGGAGAAAAATGGAAAGAACTGCATAATCTAGCTAGAGGCTCGCTCTTTTGTTAAGGAAGAAAAATATTAGTTTAAAGATAAATTGCAGACATCCTTAACTACATAATTATTTCATTTACTGAAAGTACAATGGAATGGATTTTTTTAGGATTCTAGGAACGTGAATATATAGGGCACCTTAATTGGTTCCAACCTTGCCAATACATTTAAAGGACTCACATAGCGGTAAAAGTACCGGACACGGCCCCGACTCCGACAGAGCCTGCCCCCAACTTAAAGTAGACCCAGTCATCAGGTACAGCCAGGAGGGCGTTGCAAACGGCGCACACGATGAAGAAGTAGATTTGAGTGACGCGCCGGCCGAATACTCTGTTGCACACACCGTTGATGAGCACCCCTGGTAACTGAGAATGAAGGAAGATAATAATATAGAAATGTTCCTGTGACTGAAGATGTTTATGGATGGGTATGGGTTCGTTTCTATTAGAAGCTAGCTCGCGCGTATAATTCCCTGTTCTGTATATTTGCTATAAGTATTTTATAAACCTGGTTCTGAAAACAACGGACGCAAAACATATCCCATTTGGTGCAAACGCTCATAAGCTATGCGCGGTCATATATACCGCCGATTCATTTTGATTTGTACGTGTGTGGGGTTGAGTCTTCCGATAGCTGAGTGGGGTTGAATCGAATAATGCTATCAGTATAATTTTATCTCGGTTGTATATTATTCGCAATTCATAATTAACATTGCATTATTTTGATAGTTTCCTTCCTGTCTGCACATTGTCTTCTAGCTACTATACTCTAAATAAAACCATAACACGTGCTTACTAAAGACTTATCTAAATACCAATTTTTACTGTCTCAATGAAATATTTGCCAATAATAAACACTTTATTTACATATTTTAAAGATAAGATAACATTTCTCTACATTTTATTGCTTGTCACTTTAGGATGCTGTAGTTTAGATAATCTTATGAATTCTTATTAACGAGACTGAAACTACATCTTACTATCATAAAGTTTCACTTGCAAAACGACTACGCTCATTTTAAATGACTGCCATGTTTGCAGGTAGAACTCTACTCTCTAATTACTAAAGCATATTTTACTAGAACATTACAAGTATAACCGTATAAAGCATCATACAGACACTTAGAGCAAACGACACGTAATATCCCATTGCAGGGCAAAGGTCTCTCGCTCGCAAAGGATATCAAGAGTATAAACATTGTTTTTATAAATAACTTCTGTAGATCCTCAATGTTGAGCGTTAATCCAGATTAATGTTGCTGATGGATTGCCGCTCTCCGTTATGTTGGTTCGCTGTGGGTCGCAATGTCACGTTCCATTTGGTATAATAAGTTATTTCTGATTCAATTTTTGACAATGGGTGCTTTATTCAATATGCTACGATACGAGCAGATCAGTATTCTTTCATTTTTACGGTTGTCTGTCATCTACAACGTTATCGGATATGTAATCGAAAGTTATACTAAGAGAAGCAAGCAAGTTGATTCTGTGACTTCTAATGTCATCAGGATTGCAGCTGTTTATCTTCCTATCCATAATCTGACATTGAAAAGGTCTGGGTCACGCAGATGGAGTATCTTATCTGTATGATTATAACAACGGATATATTTACAAATCTTGATAAAAACAGATAAACAACTTTTACTTGTTGACATAATGAAGATAATGTAGAATAGAAAACATGAAATGATCTTATCGTTGTAACTCATATTTACATACAACTTTTGTTAATTATTAGTTCAATAAATAAAATGTTTGTACTGCAATTGTAAAAAAACTAGATTGACTCACTTGTGAAGCTCCCGCCAGTGCCACTGTGATGAATGGATTCTTGCTGGTCTGTCCGATGTATTGATTGCTCCCGTAGTAACTGAGGCCGACTATAATACACATGACGCAAGAGAGAAGACTCTTCACTCGTAACGATGGCTTCACGAAGAGGTCCAAGTAGGACGCCTTCGCCTTGGCGGGGTTAAGTGCAGCCTCTTTATGTATGGCCTCCGCCACTTGGGATATCTGGTCTGTAGGGAGACGGTTGCTGGAATAAGTACAATTATTATTAGTCACGTGTCACTGGGATTTGTTCGAAGGGTCAATTGAAGCCTACAAATGGAGTTTGTTTTACAAACGATATTTGATAGATTACAAATATTTTTAATATTGTAAACCAGACATACCATATTGCAATTTTAGTCATGACTATTTTTGCCTTTTCGATTTTCCCCGTAGACAACAACCACTTAGGAGACTCGAGTACCACGAAAAAGTACGTCAAAAATAATAAATGTACGGCGCCGATCCCAAGGATGAATTGGTCCCATGATCTGATCATGATATTCGTATTGAACACAGTCACTGTAACACGTGAAGTTTGATATTTCTGAGGAGTTGCTTGTCTCTAAACAAGTGAAGGTGGTCTTCGGAGCGAGGAATACGATCGCCATCATTGTCCACACCGCCGTAAATTTGCATGGCGCAATACCAAATATTAGAAATAGTTTTTGCCATCTTCCGTACCCACCAATTGTTTCTATAAGCGTATCTTTTGTTTCCATTATATTTTTCGAGATATTTAGTTTTGCAACGATTGTGCGGCAAGTTTATTTTTATTGGGTGCGAAAAAAAGGGCGTTATCTCACATGTAAATAAAAAGTATCACATGATCTCGATGACTCGAATAGTTTTGAAGACACTGAAGACAAAAATTTTGAATGAGTTTGTGAGAGAAGACTAATTTTTGTACTAAGCCTGCATTGCCTCGTTTTAAATGAGGCGACGTTGTTCAGAGTCGAGCGTGGCGAATCGATGAGGTATGGGATGCATATCTGTATTATGTATTAGGACTTTTTTTTTTTACAAAGTGTGATTGAGGTGGTGCGAGATGTATTAATACTCAGAGAATAATACAAACATTAAATATGTCATTACATGCCAGTAATTTATTATTAATTTAATAATGTATGTTGCCTTCTAAATTACTAAGTCAGCCACAATTAACGAGCATCTAAATAATACTATCTTAGGCGTAGGTACTATTCGGTAGGTTAGGGTTATATATTTTTTTTATTTAGAAGATAACTAGTGGCTAAGATAGTATTATTTAGATGCTCGTTAATTGTGGCTGACTTAGTAATTTAGAAGGCAACATACATTTTTGGGGGCGAAATATGATATTAAAAAGAAGCCTGTTTAATTAGCACCCTTAATTTAAGTGTTAATTTATTTACATTTATTGAAAAACACGACATAATATTTAGAGCAGTTAGAGTACAACTTGTGAGCTCCTATTTCGCGTTTTGTCCCGGGCAAATATATGGCCTCTTATATTATGAACTCAGCACTAAACTCAACTGGTTCCTTATCAACTTGATAATGCGAAATTATTTATTATATATTAAATATAAGAAAAATACATTTAAATTATATGATATCACTAAAATATTTGTACAATCTAACAGTGCTTACGAGTAATTGAACATAAAAATATAATTTAAAAACAGTTTTGTCACGTTTCTATGTAATCATCCAATTCTTTTCCCTTGGTCTCTGGGAGTACATAGCAAGCAACTATGCCAATGATGGGTGTAATAGCAAATACGACAGGTGGAAGCCACGGTGCGACTTGCTGCAGTGAGCCCACGAACGGCGCTAAGGCCGATCCAATTCTGTTGCCCGCTGAAGATGTACCAAACGCCATATTCCGAGCCACCGTCGGAAACAATTCGGGTGTGTACAAGTATCTGAAAAGACATTTGTGAAGCAGAATATAACAGAAAATGAAGAGATCATAGAAACAGCTGCCTTGGTTTATAATACAGTAGTCCCGATAATCCGGCATCTATGAATTAGCTGCTCTGGGACTATATAATACAACCCGTATAATAAAAAAATCATGATATATTTCATTAATGTATATCTTTCAATAGTAACCCAAACATATCAATTATCCGGTACCCCCTAGTTTGTTTTTTTGTTTTAATAACGCACTAATCTACGAGTTAAAATATATTTATAACGTATGTAAACACATTTTGAAGGAAAGTTCTATAGACTCTTACTATTATCCCGAAATTCCCACGGACACCCGTAAACCGCTGGATAAACCACACAGCTGCTAGTACTTACATTAAAGAAAACACGGCGTTAGGGCAGCCGATGCCCAAAGACCCGGCCACGAGTTTGATGTAGTACCAGTCATCAGAGAGCACGAGCAGAGCGCTGCACACCGCGCCAACCAGCAGGAAGCCGATGATCGTCCCCCGTCTCCCGTAGAACTTGGTTATGAAGCCACCGGCTATGATGCACGGGAACTGATGAGAAAATTATTGAGTTTATGTTACACAAGACCCCAGGATCCCGGGTTTCAAATACAACATTCCGATGGAAAACAAACCTCTTAATTAGAGAGGATAATTTTTAATATTAAGTATATCTCGAGACAGGTATCTGTACCACGGGTGGGCAAGATTCTTGGAAGAATTACTTTGAAAAACACTTTAAATAACTCACCTGTATTATCCCTGAAACGGAAACAGACAGAAATGGATTCGGAAACGTTTGACCGAAATACTGTGAGGAGCCGTACATGCACACGCCGACAGCGAACCAAACCAGGAACGAGCATATAGTCCGAAGTCGCAGACTCTTCAGTCTTATCAAATCAAAGAAATTCGCCTTAGTTTCCTTCTGTTGGTCGGATAAGCTTTTGTTTGATATCCGGTGAACCGCGTCGCGCACGTTACCCGTAGGGAGTTTGTTCCTAAAACAAAAGTTGTACCAATATTGAAGCTTTAGGGAGATTAAATAGAACCTTTGTTTGAATAAATTCAGGAAAATCCCTAGTTGCTCGCATCACGTCAGTGAGCCAAATATATTGTTATTTTTTGTCGTATTGCCGTATTTGTTGATAATTCTTTTTTCGATTAAATTTATAAACCTTACCACTTAGCAGCAGATTCCATGACTTTTGTAGCCTTATCTAATTTCTTCATTGTAATCAACCATTTAGGAGAATCCGGCAGTATGAAAAAGTAAGTTAAATATACTAAGGTTGGTACCGCTGCACACAAGCAGAACTTTCTCCAATCCCTGAGGTAGTAGGCTACTAGCGTCATGAGGACAACTCCGAAACAAATAGGGATCATGTACAAGGTAGTCATCAGCTCCCTCTTCCTGGCTCCGAAGATTTCAATGAGGAAGACGAATGACGTCATCATAGTGCCAGCTGAAACTATTCCCAGGCACAGGCGGGTGACTAAGAAGGTTTCGAGGTTTGGACTGAACGGAAGCAGGAACGAGAAACATGTTTCGAGGATACTCGCAATGATGAGGCATATTCGGCGGCCGTATCTGGAAAGGAAGGGAATTACAATAATATACACATAGATATTCTAACGCAAACGGGCTCAGCGTGAGTGTTGCCATACGCAAAGAACATTAATTATTATGAGGAGAAAAGGAGGTAATGTGTGCTTGCCGCGTCGCGTACGTCGTAAAACTTGATTAGGTACCTGTCTCCTATAAAACTGAACACAACATTCCCAACAATGATTCCAATCATGGCCAAACTCTGCGAAAAGTTTGCGATCCAATCTCTATCGCAGATGAGGTCCCATTCGCTTATAATGGAGTTGTCGAAGATGCTGAAATATTGATACTTCTCGCAGTCGTTGTAACACGTGTTATTCAACATCTCTTCGGTGGAGTTGGGTCTGCTGATGCATTGGAAACTGGTCTTGGGCGCCATGTACACGATGCCCATCTGTATCGCTGGCAACACCAACTTGATCGGCACTGCCAGTACTAAAAACAGCCCCATTTGCCATATTCCTATTTCTCCAATCGTCTTTGTATATTCGTCGGTCGCGTCTTCCTCACTTGGAGAGTCAGCCACTTTTTTCAACATCGTTGTGTCTCACTTCCCACTTAAAATTTCAACAGAAAAAAATTATTATTTCGACTGATATTGATTGTTACACATGGCTACTTCGTCTTGTCATTCACTAAATGTTTTGAGATATTTATTTAATTTACTCAAATTGTATTCAATTAGAGAAATACAGTGTCAACAGCGATAACATATTAATTACCTACCAGTTTGAGTCCAAGTCCGTTTTGTCGGTTTGTTTTGTCACGTTTGTAACTCTTTAGAGAGAATTCGTTAAAGTTTATAAACTACTCACCACTGAACACAAAAGCCGTCGCTAAACTATTGTCTCCCTAATTTGGCTCGCCGCTCGTCGTGTGATCGTGAAAAAAGTATACAACTAGTCTAAGATCCGAGCCTATATCGACCTTCACCGAGCTGATAATAGAACGAAACATATTTTATCATTAATTTAGTATATTAGAAAACATATTAAAAATGGGTTTGCTAAAAAATCCTGGGCAGACTATTTTTAATTATTTTTCAAAAAATGATTTTGAATTAAATGTTGCAACATCAGGATAATAAAAAAATATAATATCAATATATTGAGTTATAACTATAATAATATATCTATAATCTATAATAGACAATAAAAATATCAATTACTTACTTTGAAATTTTTTGGCTCTTTCTGGAAATAGAAACAAAGTGGACAGCCGAAAATTAAAATTAAAAAATAACAAAAAAGAGACTCGACATCTTGTATTACGATTTAAAATTGTATTACAAAACAGTATAAATACAAAAATAATATTAATTAAAAATAGTCTGCCCAGGATTTTTTTAGCAAACCCATTTTTAATATGTTTTCTAATATACTAAATTCCTGATAAAATATGTTTCGTTCCATTATCAGCTCGGTGAAGGTCGACATAGGCTGGGATCTTCTACTAAACAAATCGATGTTAATTTATGTTAATTGGTTGGTTTATTGGTTAATTTACAACATCAATTTTACTTCATTCTGTTACATTTTTACGTTAGTCAGATTCGATCTACATGACAATAGTAATAACGCGAGCTGAGCTGGCGAGATCTTGTTTTTTAAATGATTTATTTAATAAACTCTTCTGAAATATAATAAGAACTTTTATCTACACTAAAGGCCCATTTAGACGGGGAGAGTTTCTCGTACGTTTCCTTACGAGAAACCATACGCTACTATCACAAGCAATAATCGCCATAACACAATCGTATCAAAATGTTTACATACAGGCAAGAACTAAAATCTCGCCTACGATTATGTCATACGAGATTCGCATATGACTTATCGCTAGGCGATAATTGCCTATGTTTGTTTACACAACAAAAGTATAGTAAGCAGATTCTTGCTTAGGAGAGTCTCGACTTGTATAAACACGATCTCCTGTGACATATTTTCAAGTTGATACGAGTATCGTACAAATCAGCTTGAATCGTTTTAATAAAATCTCGCAATACGATTTTTGCTTTGAAATTCTGTTTACACGGACATAATAATATTCCATTGCAAGGCAATTGTCGCCCAAGGCAACGAGCGAGGAGAGCGATTGTTTAGACGAAAAAAATGTTTTATATTCCTTCGATAATTGTATCTTCGAGACGAGAAACTCTCCCCGTCTAAATGGGGCATAATGTTGTAACATTCTTCTTATGTTTCTAATACTTGACTTATAATTACTACTGTTATAGCGCAGACAACAAAACACTCAATTTAAGCAATTTCACATGATGGTATAATATCCACATCGATATCGTAAAATCTCATTATAACATCGCGCGCTCGCTCCTGATTGGCCCTGCGCGAGCTGCGCTCTCATTGGTTAGATTTTAATGCCGGCAAGTTCACTGTGACAATACACGTACGCGTGAAAAACTATTGTCAGCTTTTACTTGTTGTTTGATTAATTGCATTAGTGAAGATAAAGTAGTGTATGCAACTGCATATAACACGGGTATTAAAACACTCGTTACTATTATGAAACTCGCTGCGCTCGTTTCATAAACTCACACTCGTGTTTTAGTACCCTTCATTATATGACAGTTGCATAAACTACTATTACAAACCAAACGTAGTTACTTAATTGTACACCTTGTCTTATTATTGGTCGTGTAGTAATGTGGTGTTGTAGACTTCAGGAGACTAATACACGCCTCTGGGCCGCGTTCTGAGTCGCGTTGGTCCCACCTTCGAAGATCACGTCCAATTTGAGGTAGGCTGAATTGCCGCACTCAGAAACATGCATTCAACGGAATTAATTAGACTTAATTTTACATAACTTGTCGAAAATGACACTCTCGTTAAGCCGCATTCACATATGTCTGTCGTGTTGTGTTGTGAAGCTCTCTGTCGTGATGGCTACTGTTCACATATATCTGACGTGTTGTGATTGTGACTCATCACGACTCATTTTTTAATCAGTTTAGTTTTTTGTCTCGGAGAGTTCACACGTTCGCAATGTTTTTTCAAGAATCATCCGATTCTGACTCCGATTTTGAAGAAGACTTGCAATTATTGGCGCTGGCTACGCTTCTAATTAAACAAAGAAAGAAAAGAAGATATTGGATTCATCCAGTAAACAGAAAGAGAGAGAGACCAGAGGCGAGTTTCATTGTCTCATTAAAGAGCTTGAAAATGATGCTGAAAAACACATCACTGGCGCGTGGACATAATTCATTCGATGCGCTGTGTCGAGTCGCTACCCCGCCCCCCGCACTTCACCCGTTCTGACGTGGACTGGGATCGCTTGTGATGCGACACAACACAAGCCGTCATAACACACGCCATCGTATAAATTTGAACACAATCATATTAAATGTATGAAATCGATACCGTTCTGATGCGTCACAACACAACACGACAGACATACCTATGTGAATGCGGCTTTAAAGTGACCATTAGATTGGGAAAAATTAGTTATAAAATCTCATGTTTCTCGTAAGTAATCACTGAATAACTCCGAGTAGGGTAAGGTACTAAGTGAGGTTCATGTCGTAATGTGTGACTGTTTGTTTGTCTGCAGAGCATCCTGGGCGAGTTCAACCGCGAGCAGGACGCGTTCATCAAGGGGCAGGCGGGGGGCGCCGCCGCCGCCGCCGCGCCCTGGGTGGGCGCGCCCAACGAGGCCGGCCTCAAGGAGGAGTGCCTTTCCTTGTCCACTGTGAGTACAACTATACTCAATTTTTTCTTATTTGTCCCAAAATGTGGACCAATTTCGTCAATTTTCCAACCTCTATCTACTCTATCTACTCCTGAAGAGGAAAAAGGTTTAGTGATTTTATTTCATTCTTACCTTTCTAACTTTCTAGTTAAGTTAATTTTCTATCGTATACTATCTATATATCACTTAAATCACAAAATATACTTACCGACTGTATAGAGAACCTCCTATTTCCTTTGAAGTCGGCTAACATGTTTCAATAGCAACCCTGCGGTTTAAATCGCAATTAGAGTTGACATTTGACTTTGACTTTCATAGGGTTGTGGGTATATGTTATAAAAAAATATGGTGCATAGATCCAACAAGTAGTGTAAGACGTAGGGTCGCTCTTGAATGATAATATGAACTTTTAATGGCTGCCATATTTGGAATGATGGGTCCCTCCCCAAACCCACCCATCATTTACTTTGTCGATGACAAGTGGACAGCTAGAAATTATTAAAGAAGGGCGCAGTAATGTCCCTTAAAGTATTCATTAAGGGTTTTATTAGTCACATGTCGAGCAAGATTGATTCGATATACGATGAGTAGTATCACTGTGCTCGTGGTTGCTGGAAAGATTAATGGTTGTTATCAATATGTACGACCCAGACTATTTAAATGTTATTTAAACCCCGTTCTGTGAACAGAAGGTTTGCCCAAGCATACTACTGTACGGGCCGCGTTGTGATTGGAGGACTGCTACGCTCTGTAAGACCACAAAATAAAATACAACGACGTGCTACAAACATCTTCACTCGCATTAGTTTGATACCTTCCAAAATTCGTGTAGCGCGCATCTATGTGTGCGTGCGCTGTTACTAAGTTCAGTACTTAGTTCGTCATTGGCCTTCTGGGTGTCTCGGTAGTTATTGGTTGATGATGTTTGTGATGTCCTCGTGTCAGGACCGGCGGAACTTCGTGCGCGCGCCGCCGGCCGGCGTGGAGTTCGAGTTCGACTACGACAAGATGTACCCGGTGGCGCTCGCCATCATCGCCGAGGACCCCAACCTCGAGAAGATGCGCTTCGATCTCGTGCCAAAAGTGTAAGCAAACATACACAATACATGCACACTTGTAGTTGAGTAAGTTGAAGGTTGAAGGAGTCACAGCAAGAGGCAATTTGGTATTTACGAAACACTAGCAGCGATCCGCGGTTTGGCTCGGACGAAACGCATTGTAACCGATCCCTTGGGAGTTTCGAGATTAAAAGTAGCCTATGCGTTATTCTAATGTGTAAGTTAGATTTAAGTTTCATTTTAATACGTTCTGTAGTTTTGGTCACTGGGATCAAAGGAACTTTTGTATTTTTAAAAGCAAAATCTTTGCAACAACAAATTTTGTGACAATGTTATCTGTGCCAATTTGTGCCAACTGTGTTAAAAGAATTGATCATATAGTTGCAGACAATGACATGTTCGATTCCCACAGTAAAAAATATGTGGATAATTGAAGAATTAACTTTACAACATTAAATTCTTTGTACATTATTATATGTACAAAGACTATAACTTATTGTAATCGAATTCCAGTATCACGGAGGAGAACTTCTGGCGGAACTACTTCTACCGCATGTCGCTGATCGTGCAGGCCAACGAGGCGGACCACGCCGGCCGCCAGGCCTCGCAGGACGACTCGCAAGGTAGGGGGGACACGCACACACAGACACGCGGACCTGTGACCACACACACCGATACTGTAAAATATCACACGGACATATAACGCCACACACCGACACAGTAACACGACACACACACCTATACACGTAACATCACAATGACGCACTTGGAGCTATGAATACGGAAATGATTCAATTCACATCAGATCATGTGTATTTGTAAAGATGGGAGATGGAAAAGAATTGGGATAGAACTGAGATGGAAAAGGAAATTAAATTAAAAGGAAATTAAAGTTGCTGAATTGTAAGGTGTACTAATTGTTGAGTTTGATGTAGAGAGCACGGTGAAGTGGAAAGAAGCTCTTGTTGAACCGATTGGTAGTTTATAAGAAATGGTGGAAAAACCTCATACGTTTATTGAATCCTCAATTGGACTGGACTTTAAAGCATTAATGGCCTTTGCTAGCCTATGTAGCAATTACGTCAATGTCATTCCTATTTCATAGCAACAAGATACGTGGTCCATAATGTGTGATTAGTTAGGGTCATGTCGCTAGATTGCTACCTACCCGGAGCATGTATGAGAGTAGTTTTCATTAGTAAAACATTTCAATACAAAAACGGAGCTAGCAATGACGATACATACAACCATGGACCCGAAATCATTTTATTATTTATCACCCTCTTAGTTTGTATCATATTTTATTTGTCATTCTTATGTTTTGTTTCATGTTTATTTTGTTTTTAATCGTCAAGATGAATCCACAAGTGAGAGTCTAAATGCGAATGAGAAACCATCGCAGGAGTCGATCGATGACGTCAAGAAACGAATTAAATCGTTGAAAGTCGATAAAGAGAACGACGACGGTAAGACTTGATGACGCAATACTTCTGATACAACCTTCCTCATCGCACACACATAGCCAAATTGTTTATTTTACTTTACCAATATTTTCACGCTTCGTTCATTGTTTTTCATGTTTTCTCATCACAAAAACATAACGCAACTATTGGCCTTTAATAAGAATCAACCAACTTTGAGGAATATTGTCAAAATTTTATATTGCATCACTTTAATTGATTACTAAACAATTGAATTCGGTGGCACTGAAGAAAATGTTTAATTATCGTTCGTTTGTATATTTTTTGTTTAAATGAATATTGATGAGTAAGTTGGAGGTTTTTGTTCAACGACATACATATCCTACAAGAGTTCGCACTATTGCATTATGTTTATTTGTTATTCCATCGTAAGGATCATGTTCAACTTCATGTTTAGCCACGAGCACATTTCTTGCTATTACGTGTGAGTGTCCTGGAAACCAGCGAATTTGTGTCGTAATTTTAAGCAATTTTATGGAACATCGCTAAAAGCATATTTTCTCTCCTTTCCCTGGAATGCAGCTTAAAGCGAGACGCACGGACATCCAAAGGACATCCGCAATCACATAACACCAGCGTTTCACGGCTCTATATATTTATCTACTCGACCTTAAAACCTTATCCTTTGAGACTATTTTCGTTCATCACTTAAAAATGAGTCGGATAATGTATAGACCTGTTATTAACCAAAGCTTGAGTCAAGCGGAATGTATGCTATTCTAACAATGTATAATGGAGAAGAACATTATAATCTCGACGGACAATGCCAGCGCTACACTCGATAACGTTAATGGGTACGCACATGTAAAGGTAGACAATTAATGTTATTAAAATTCACGATTATTATATTGTATTTATGTAACTTATACTTGTTTTGAATGGATTTGGTCTTCGGCATCGTGTCCGATCATATTTCCTCGGTGCACCGCGCGTTGTTGGTACAAGTTATACGTCGATGATGTTATTGTAGCTGGCACTCTATAGATGACCGCGTGGCGCTGGCATTGTCGCGTCGAGTATTCAATTGTATCACTGTTAAATCCTTTCACTCACCTTGTATATCATTTGAGCGTTGAATATGTATAGAAATCTATGTCTGTTTATTTATAACTATTATAAAGTTTATAATACTATAATAACTGTGTCATATCTTCATTCTTGTTGTTATATCGTGCGTCTTATATATAAAATATGAATTAAATGTTACATGACAATATAGCTTCTTGACATCCTTCCTGTTGTACTTGATATTATTTGTATATACATATGTATGACAGTTTCGTTCGCTGTTGTAACGAGTATAGCAGTATTGGTCTGTATATCAATAGCCTCGACCGGGCACCGTTTCAGTGTTTCCACGTTTCTCTTCGATTGTACGACGCGCGACGTCTCGTCCGCATTAGCTATTGGCGTAAAGACCACTAATAGTTGAATTGTATACTTTAAAGTTTTCTCAATGGAATCTATATTAATGTCTACTGAATGTTATATATGTCTAAGTATTGAATAAGATTATGATATAGTTGTAACACCACACAGTTCATTACGATTCGGCTCAGTAGTGTTACTGTAACTATGTATCGATACAGTTTTGACATTGCTACTTTGATTCTTCCTCTTTTGTTTTGCTCTCTTCGCTTCTGTTTCCGTGCCTATTCTATCGGCCCTTGGCTTCACACTACCGCCTCCAGTATTACTCAAAGTTGGTTTCCATCTGTTGTCGATTCTGTTGCATGTAGCAGTGTTAAAACGTTTTGTATATAAAAGTGTTGTCAGATCCCCAGCTGTTTGATTGTCCATGTCATCGACACGACGGGCGTATCTTTAATGTTTCGACTCGTATATTATCAAGTAGATTATCTTACTTATATATCTCGTTACCTCTGGTCGCCATGACATATCACTTCACGGTGACAGTCAATTAAAATTTAAAATATACAATTTGCCGGTTTCAAACATCCATATTGTTGAAATCGTTCACTGACAACACATCTCTTCCCTTATACTTTTTCCTTTTGTAATTATTTACTAATAATAGAAATTAGGACAGTATTAATGATGAAATTAATCCATTATTGAAAAGTTGTGTAGATTTTAGATTGTAAAATTCATGTATAATGATTATAATAAATATTTGAGAATGTTGAACGGAACGTGATAATAACGTAACTGGCCTACAGAGCCGCCGCCATTTTGTTGACACTAACAAGATGGCTGCCGGATATTCATAGGAACGAGGCATTATATTGTTCAGAGTGCATTAACAATGTTTAATCACAATTTTAAATAAAAATTCAAATAATTTGGCTATGGTGTGTTCTGCTCTTAACCGACGTTTAAAACATAGTATTTCGTTCGATCCTCGAATCAAGTAGAGATATATTATATTTTGTTAGCGGCAGTAAGTTATGTTAAGTTGTATGAACACAATAATTGTTTCGATTGACATAACAACGTATTAGTGACGTACTTACTTAATGAAAAATTGGCATTTATAGTTAGTTATTATGAATTGAAATAATTATATTATTCTAAAATAATATTGGTGTTGTTATTTTGACTACGTTAAGTCTGTAGTGTCCCTACTAGTAACTTAGCTGTAGTTTTTCTCAGTAAAGTATTTTGACATATTTATGTCAGGATTTTCTATCAATGAATTCGAGTATATCAAGAAGTTATTGTTGGCAGCTGTATAAGTTGAGTTTTGAGAATATTTGTGTTCATAAGACAAATTCAATAAGTACACCTATCTCTATTAAATGAAATAAATACTTAGATATTATAAAGTAAATACTTACCTAATAACAGCCGTAGTTGGTTCGTTAATGGTAGATTACTCACCTACTCCAACTTTCTGATGTTTCTTGATACTTTAAGGGTGCCTTTTTATCAAAGGTAGGTACTCCACGATATGATGCTACGTCCGATATGATTGGTTGTTACCACCATCGCTATCGTTCCTATGCTATGTTCGATACTATTGGTTAGAGTTACATTTAGTTAGAGTATCATAACAGCTGGTGAAAAGGCTCCCTAAAAGCCAGGCTTTGAATATTGATAAATTTGAAAATATCTCTATTAATTATATCTACTGTAATATTGCAGAGCAATGGGAAAAGGAACTCGAAGCAGAGTTGAAAGAGTACGAAGTAGTGGCCGAGAAGAGTGGAGACGATAAGTGGGAGAAGGAATGCGAAGACTTGCTCGGGGAGGACGTGGACCTCAAGTAGATGGAGATGGGTGAGGCGGTGAGGTTGTGGCAATAGGATGCACGTCAAAGATAATGTCTCTTCTCTTCATATAGAAATAGAGAGAGAAAGGAAAAGTCTTTGTCTTGACGTGCATAAAGCCACGTAGGAATAGAGTCTTAGATGGTATCAATCTAGTTACGTATATGGATTAACGGTTGGGAGTAAGTTACCCGCTGTCCTATATGAGTGACAATCTTTAAACGATCGACTGTTGGTGGGTTGCTTCAGCTTACGCTCACGCATCATTAAACTAACACACAATGTCAGTCTCAAAGATGTAAGAAAATAAAAAATCGCGGCTTTCTACCGGCCGCTCAATAAGTAACAGACTGTAATTAAAGTTATGAAACAACGCTTTGTATTAAACAGAAATATAACAACATAAACAAGCATGAACCTTTTTAACGCTCTTTTGAAACAGCCCATAAAAATGTAAAATCAAAGCGAAGTGTATCCATAAGCGAATCTTTGCCAAAAATTATCGTAGATTGAAAATGTGTTGTCGGTCTTAGATGGCAGTGGGATAGGTGACGGTTTGTAGGTCATGTTGGATAGGGATAGGAAACTTTATGACAGCTCTTAAAAATTTTAACCGCTTTATTCATAAAAAATCTAAAACACTGATATAAAGTGCTTTGTCTCTTTTGTTCTTAGGAAAATAGCGTTAGTCGGAATGGGACGAACTATTAGCCAAAATGCTGTTAATAAGAGTTAATGAATAAGGTCCTGCGTTGCCAAATGAGTCTAAACTAGTATGGAGCATGGTTCGTTTCGTGTATCGGATTGGCTGTGCAAGTTATGTTGATATACCCAATCGTCTTGGTTTAATTTCACTACTTTTTAAAGAGAATATCAGAGCAGTCATAAAGATGGAATTTTGTCCAGACTAACAGGATGAATAAACAATTATATAATAATTAAAACTTAAATATTAACGATATCGAAACTCACTACACTCTTTTACAGATCATTGTGTATTTTCACCTTTTAGATGTTGTGTTTTTCTTCACAGGATTCACACGACATTTTTGCACTGAGCCATGTCAAGAAATAAATGCAATGCTAATGTTACTTTATCTCAAGTAAAGAGAATCATAAAATCATTTAATAGTATTTTTAATGTAAGTTGAGAATAAACGATTGTGTTGCAACACGACTACGATACAATTTAACATTATAATACTTGGTAGATAATACTATTTGGTCCATTTCAAGTTTTTTCTAGGATATTAATTTGGCGAGGTAACAATGGTTATTAGAAGATAAATTATAATTATTGATGACTGGCTTTCCATTAGAGATTATGGTCTTCTAACCCGCAAATAATATAGTTGAGATGAAGTTTTTCTTAAATTGCATAGCATTTGAATATTCGGTGTCAGGTTAGTGTGCGATTTTAACCAATCAGAAAGTCTTATTTCTAAAGCTCAGTTTAAGGTTATAATCAAGCGATCTCATTGGTTGGTGGTGCTTAGGCACTTTTCAATCCTAACAATATTTATTAAATTGCATAAAAAGTGGTCGGTTCTGAGAAAAAATTGAGTCTGGAAGAAAAAAACATTTTTTTTTAAAAGCTACTGTTTGGCTATTAATAAGTAGAATAGATAATAGAGTATAGTCACAGGTCATTTGAGATAATCTAGTTGTTAGCTTATGGAAGTATTTAAGACAAAGATTATAATAATAATGAGCACTGCAAGCTCAAAAAATCTTATGATATTTTAATAATTATCCAAAAAGTTTTACTAATATTTTTAACTAGCTTGTCTCCCGCGGCTGCGCTGGTTCGTTCTTAGAATATTTTGTATAATAAAAATGAAAATATAACATTTTAAAACCTTATTCCTGAAATAACTTTTTAATCCATATGTTACAAAGTCATACAGAGAAATAAATACGAAATGAAAGATTTAATTTCAGTACACAAGGATATAATATATTCAATTTGGCGTTACTAATAACGTTATCTTCGATATAGTACTCTGTATTTACTTGGAAATCACGTCAATAATGTCAAATTATACTAAGAAATTATTCTGAATATTTTTTTCAACATTAAGGTCAGTGGTCTATCGTCTGCATCACTCATTTCGCATTTATAATATTTGTATAAGTAGATATTTTATTATAACTTGTAATATTTGTTGGTTAAAATTTATAGATTTTAATTTGTTACTGTTATGCATAAGTACGTATGTTCTAGCTTACTATTAATTGTAAAATTTTGTATAACTAGTTATAATTTCTTACATCTTCAACTATACATAATTTTGAACGTGGCTTCTTGTAAATATAATAATTAAATTAAGCTTTTGAATTAAACATTCCTTGAAATGTATTTAAATAAATTGTTGTTATTTATATTGTTGTCTTTTATTATTACCTAGAAGAACCTACTCAACCAATGCAGTGTTCGAAAGTAACAAAAAATTTTCCGGGATTCCACTGCTGGGCAATAGCTTCTCGCTCACTGAAGTCTAAAAATTAAAACCACAGTCAGTGTCGCGTGCGTGTTCCTAATTATCTTTTTTTGAGTCTCGGTTTTTCTATACATCGCACCCTCAGCTATTGTGTTCAAAAGAGATAAAAATATAGCGCCTTCACACATTGAAAGAATGAGATGAAATGATGACAGGCGCTGTTGGCGCTGTTGACGAGAGATGGACTGACATTATGATTTTATGTCTTTTACTTTGAGTCGAAGTTATTGGTATGGATTATCTTAGAATAGTATACCTACTGTACACTTATAGTAAGTAGTAGTACTTAATATTAGAATTTATAGGGTGAAATAAGTAGTTTATTGGGAAGTGATCCGCGGGGTATTTTATAAAATACTAGCTGTGCCCCGCGGTTTCACCCGCAGCGCCCCCGTTCCCGTGGGAATTTTGAGATTTTTATTCCTTATTTTTCTTATATAAAAACTTTGTCCTGACAATAAGGAAAACATTAAAAAAAGAATCATCCAATTTGGTGCAGTCGTTCTGAAGTTATGCGCTTAGCAACAGATTCAGCGATTCATTTTTATATTATAGATGTTGAATCAGTGTCAATCAGCTTAATCAATAATTAAAAAAGAAGTGCCAAATTTCCGACTCTACTAGTACTCGTAGTGCCAAACGGTTGAGTCAAAGGAAATAAACGGGCCGGGGGTAGATAAGCGCTGATTTTTAAGCGTTATCACCACGCTTGCCCTAGCTTTTAATAAAGGTAATTGCCTACTTTGAATAGGAACTCTACTCTGAACTATTTTTGGAAAGGACATTAGAAACAGGCTTTGGTAGAAGTAACCTAAAACCAGCAGAGTTTCTCACCCATTTAACTCTGCTTATGTTCTTTGAATGGGTGTTGGCAAAAGAGCATCTTTGGGGGCAAAACTGAATAATAGTGTTAGAAATCGGATAATAAATAAACATAAAAAAAATGATTCGCATGTTTATTCGACGGGATGGTAAGTTATGTGATTATATATTTTTTCATATACGAGTATGATTCTAGTATTGGTGATGGTTCATTTTATTGCATAGATTACATTCTTTCCATAGAACTATGTTTTGGCCACATTTGGTATTCACCATCACCAATGATAACTTAGCCTAGCTCAGGATGAAATGCATCCTAGAGTACCAATAAGTAATGCATCGAATTCGTTATAGAATCGTTGAATAGAAAAGTGTGTACTTATACATTTTGTTGCTCAAGCATATTTGCCAGATTCAGTTTAATAATATTATGGAAAGAATTGAAGACCACATTAAAGAGAATTAACTATAGATACGCTATGAAGGTGAAACACTTTGCCCTGCCAGATCTACGGCAGACCACAGGCCTCTGAAGTTATCTGGATGAGAAAGATTACACTACAAACACATGTAAGTACACTCAATTATTTATTTTTACGAGCTTGTAATAAACTTGACCTGAGCAACAAAATTTGGAATGGAATTTTGAACCAGTCAACGTCAACCGGTTGAGCTGTTTGAATGTGTTCAGTCTCGCATTAGAATTAGGACGACCAATAGGTTCTTTGGTTGCGTCCACGAATGATCCTCGTTGTAATTTTTAAATATAAAAATAACGTGTCACTTTGTTTGTCCACCAGAGGGTGTCAGAATCGCTCAGTTACAACTTATAACTGAGAGTTCCCGTGGAAAATTCAGAAAAAATAGTTTAAGAGATAGAACCTTCTGTGCCCTTCTCTTAATTATTGTTTTCATGTAGTAACCATTATTAGTTACCTACTATAATGTGCTACCCCTACATTGTATCTATCACACAATCAACTCAGCAATACTTAGTTTACAACTAAATGTAAAATACTTTGGCCTTTGACTATCGAAATTACTAGTTATTGAATACCTAATTACGTGTAGAAGGTTTAGAAAAACCGTGTTTTTGTGATGATGACGTCGTTCAAGTAAAAACTGGAGGATTTTATTAATGTTTTTATAATATGATCTGTAGTTTTTTCCCCATAGTAATTGACACGATTACCTACCAGAATTGGCAATCTTATGGTGTCTTCCATAGTCAAGATTAATTTTAAAACACTATTTTCCCGAGATTTTATTCTCCTTTTTTAAGTTTAGTTATGCAAACGGAACAGACAGACACATAATGAAGGATTCCAAAACAACAATTGGCAAGAAAATATAACAAAATATTATTAAATTAGCAATTCACTTTATAATACGGAAGAGTAGGTACTCGCGACTCAACATTTTATTTATTTTGCGGATGTTGTCTGTTTCATCATTGTTGTTTGTTTTATTTATTGTTGTTATCCGTTTACTCAAAATCAAAAACAATTGCCATAATAATAAATAACTAGCGGGTACAATTAATTGTGTATGCTACAACGCTTCCGTGTAGTAGCGAGTACGCGCTCGCCTGAGAACCAAGACCACGTGTTCAGTTCGCGCCTCAATTAAATTGGTTTACAAATCACTTTTCAATTAAGACCCGGGTTTCAGATCAACATCCCCCAAAAGACAAACGTCATGAATACAATATCCTTCTTAATAAGCGGGCGGGACGTGTGATTATCAGTATCGCGGAGATAATGGCCCTGTCAATATCATAGCTATTGCTTCTGCTGTCTTTGAAATGCTGTCGCGACCCTAGTTTCGCGTCGCATTTACATGATGAAACTAGTTGCATGACACTAATTTCACCTAAAAATCGCGCAGGGCACGAAACTCATTTGCATTCATGAAATTAATGCATGCATTACGAAAATATTAAATTACATGTGAAACTGTTGTTAAAACTAATGTCACGAAATTAATTTCATGCCACTAATTTCGTAATGTAATTCCGGCTTAAAGGGAGGGTACTTAATAAGTACTAACTAGGTACTAACATTTTAGTATCTAACATGATGACCAACATCGGGTTGTCAACGACGATGCTGGAGCTGCGAAATAGAATATAAACTAGCAGAACCTCGAAGTTTTTCTCACTTTGTGCTCGTTCCTGTAAGAATTTCGGGAGAAAAATATCCTGTATATTCAAATCGTATTAGTACTTAGTTTCTGAGATTAGCGCGTCCAAACAAACAAAAAATCAAACCTTTAATAGACATTTAATAACGATGAAACCAAAATAATAATAATATCAAAATGGTAAAGCGGTGTACCGCTAAAATGGCCAAGAGGCGGCCATAACCGTGGTGTGGCACTTGGTGTGGCACTCGGTGTGGCACTCGGTGTTCCGTGGTTGAAACAGTACATACATGCTAGCCTCTGGTTGTGATGCGCTCGTAAGTACTGATGGGACCTCTAGCACAGCCTCTAGACTGCGCCACCCTTTAGTCTCAACCCAATCATCGTACCTTACGGTCGTGCACCGCCACGTGCAGACATAATTATTATTATTTATACCTATATCTCAACCAAGGAGTTTCTCCCTTTATTATTTTGCTATAGTTTTGCGATTTTTATACATTGTTAAAGACAATCGTGAGATTTAGAAACAAGTTGTAAGCACATTAGTTTAGTGTTATACATTATTGCGTTATTAAATATTATCAAGAGTTATTTATACATCAGTCATTTTAATAATTATTTAAAAAACAGATTAGTTAGTATAAAATATTCTGCGCTTTATATTAAAATACGGTGTCATAAATATAAGAAAAATAGTTGTAAATAAGGTATTAATTTTTATTTATAAAAAGTGTAATGCTCAATTAAAACGAGTAAAATCTTAATATAATCTTATTGTGGTTGC
The DNA here is from genome assembly GCA_963082685.1 of Cyclophora albipunctata. NCBI lineage: Eukaryota > Metazoa > Arthropoda > Insecta > Lepidoptera > Geometridae > Cyclophora > Cyclophora albipunctata. The sequence continues at coordinate 9,104,579 of OY720131.1, read as the reverse complement.
GATAAGTATCTTTGCAATGTTCTCCAAAACGTTAAATCATTATGTTATCTGCGGATTCTTCATATTATTGTGTGGTAAGTGATATCAATATACCTACTATATACTAGAAAAGGTGCTCCCACACTGCCGTTACAAAATGTTTATAAACATTTTTGAACACTAAAACATTTACTAACAAATGTTGTCAATTCTTACATTTTGTTAGGAACTGTTATATGTTATAAGTGCTCCTACACTGATGGAAAGTATTTACTAACATTTTATAACATTTTGAATCTGGCATTGGCTCGCAGTTTGGTTTTGCGTTCTGAGGCGTCTACACGAAAATGGAAGAAGATTTGCTAATTGGGTAGCTTTCATTTTTTTGTTAAAAAAAAAAGAAAAAGCGCTCTTATTGGATGCGCCGAACGCTTAAAGCTAGAGAAAAACTCACCGACTCACCGCATACCCCGCCGTCACCCGTATAAAATGTTTACAAACAAAATTTTGTTCAAAAATGTTAATTAACATTTACTAACATGAAAACATTTTTTGACTTTGGTGATTAAATGTTAGCTAACAAATGTTTACTAACGTTACTTAACATTCTATAACAGCAGTGTGGGAGCACCTAAACGTAAATAAAAGCATTGTGTGCTTGTGTGCGTGCACTCCTGCTATGCTTCGATTTTGAATGGAAATAATATAGTTTGAATTTTCTTTTGTTTGAACGCTCTAATCTCAGAAACTAACAATCTGATTTGAATAATTCATTTTGTATCGGATAGCCACATTCCATATTAAAGTTAAAGTTATAGACTATTTTCCATCCCGAAGTCCCCATAGGAACGGGCACAACGCGGGTAGAACTGCCGGGCGCTGCTAGTAATGGAAATAAAACCTACCACATTGTGTTTGAATCCGAGATTTTTTACCGAATTTCCTGCAGTAAATTCGTATGGTATTTTACCGGTAGAGTGTGAGTCAATTAGGAATGCTTTGGGCTTCTATTCATCACCGACTTCCCTCGGTACTTTTCATCCCGAAATTCCCACGGGAACGGGCGCAACCCAGATAAAACCGCGGAGCGCTGCAAGTTGATAAAAAAAGATTCGGACTTCGGATTAGTATCTCGCACGAAGCTTGTGTAACATTGTCATAAGAGCGGTAATGTGGATTACTTAACATTATTTTGGTGTTTTTTGAACGTTGTGATGTAAACACAGACCTTGGGAGAACAATGCTCGAAAGTGCATTATGGATTGCGTACCATATAGTGAATGTTCCAAATAAAAAGAAGATGACTCGTTAATGTCCGGGTGTCAGTATACTCGTATAACCAATCAGTGAATATGTTTTGAATTTTTTTTTTATTTATCTGGGTCTTTCCGTAGTAAAAACATATTTTCCCTTGTAATATGTATTCGTGATTCTATTGCGTAACTAATAATATTTCAAGGCATCTGTTAGACATACCTGAACTATTGAACCTGACAAGACATTAAATGTCTACACTTATCTTACCTGCAGTAAATTCGTATACTAGTAAAAGTAAGTCATCAGAAGCTGTCCGTCTGTATGTAAATTGATTTTCTCATAAACTACTGAACGGGTTTTTACTCACATTATATAAAATACTAGCTGTGCCCCGCGGTTTCACCCGCAGCGCCCCCGTTCCTGTGGGAATTTTGATTTTTATTCCCTTTAAACCTCACGGAGCCCGAGATCTTTCCAACGAATGCAAAACCGTGGAAATCGGTCCAGCCATTCACGCGTGATGCCGCGACCAAGGAAAACGGGTTTCATTTTTATATATTTAAAGAAATATAGATAGATATATAATGGAAACTGAACGGTATGTTTGAAAGCGGGAACTACCTAGTTAGTTATCTATAATTGTTTAGGCAACCCACTCCCACTGCTGGGCTAAGATATATAATCTAAGATAATCTATAAAGAGCACTCGAATGCTCACGAAAGTTTCATTAATGTAAATTACTATAGGTACTTGGTATTTTAAACTGAGAAAAGGAAGGTATTTAATTAGTTTTAAGTCTTACATTCAACTCCACATTATTCCTTAGAAACATAATTTAAAAATAACCTGATAATGATCAATTATGACTCGTTAAAATTTTAATTGAAACATAGGTATATATTGCGAATTAACTCACCTCTTAAATTATTTAAATATATTACATTGAATTGTCTAATTATAAATGAGACAACAATGCGAAATAATACAATTTCTCAGGGGCACCTCAACTTTATTTTTATAACTCATCTGTGTTCAAATTTGAAAATCGGTTCGTCTTTTAGCGTCTATTATTTTATACTAGCTGTCCCGGCAAACTTGGAGTATAGAAAACATGTATAGAGATTTTATTCCCTTGTCATTCCCAGTACCTTTTACATTTATAGAAGAATTTTTTTTTGGCAGGATTGGCGGCCATATTAGTTAATAAATATGTACACCTTCTTACAAGATATAGATTGTATGGCATTGAGGGTGAACCGTTTTAAATAAAGTTCTTTAAATAATACTTTACAGTATCAGTGATCTTAGCACGAAATAGGAGTATGCACTTCGGCCTTCATTGGTTCTTAGCATTATTTGAATATACTGGTTTCTTAGGTTGAAGCGGACACTACTAATTTTGAATTGAACCTACGTTTACGATAAGACTTAAGACAGAAATCTTCTGTGTCATAGGTTCCTGTAAAGGAGCCGAAATGTCACATAAAATATAAGCAAAGTGTATCCGTGTATTACGACTCAAAATTATTTGAATACTAGCCGCGTCTCGCGGTGTTACCCGCGTTGTACCCGTTTCCGCGGTAATTTCGGGATAAAATGTATCTCATGTGTGATTCTGATGTATGTATAACCTATATTACTGCAAAGTTTCAGTAGTTTTTGCGTGAAAGAGCAATAAACATACATCCATACATCCATCCATACATCCATACATACATCCATCCTCACAAACTTTCGCATTTATAATATTAGTAGGATTTTACAATTGTCATATGATTTGTCAAAATATTTGTTTTTTATTTCAGCTGCACTGCCCTGTCGGAGCGAACGCATCGCACCGAAGCGGCTTCCCATGCCAGTCGTCCCGATTAGTCTGCACAGCTTCAATCAGGTCCTGAGATCGGCGATGCCGGGTGAGTCATACAGTCACATAGTTCATTTGTAAAACAACTTTTTTAGTCAGAAGCTGTAGGTAATTTAAAAAATCTAAATAATCATCGAAATAAAGACATTATCTTCGGCTGGAAAATCGATCATATTAGTAGGTATACATTGTAAGAAAAAAAATTATAAGCTTAAGTTACTGAATCATTACCACTACATAGTATAAAACAAAGTCGCTTTCCGATGTCTTTCCCTATGTTTGCTTAGATCTTTAAAACTACGTAACGGATTTTGATGAGGTTTTTGAATAGATAGAGTGATTCAAGAGGAAGGTTCATGTGTGTATAAATTCCCGCAATTCCCACGGGAACGGACACAACGCGGGTGAAACCGCGGGGCACTGCTAGGAAATTATAATGGTTTTGTGAGAAAGCACATTCACATATAACATGTTAGAGCGGTTACAACATGCAAAAAATCACAAAAAATACGCTAAACTTAATAGTTGCTTGGCCTTTTCAATCAAGTCAGTAACGAAAATTCATTAAAAAAACCAAATTGTTGCTACCTATTACATAATAATTTACTTTGATTGTCTATCTGCGATACGCCGGTACTTGGAAAAAACTGCATGCGTCAGCAATCATTTAAAGTTTATGTATAATCTATTTGCATATTTTTAAGCTAAGGTGAAGACACTGTCTCATGTAAACAAGCGATTTATAGAAAGCGATATATTTGCCAAGTCTAGATAGTTAGATAGCTCAAGTCGCATTACTCAAAGAATACTGTTTTTTTTCTCAGAACAAGTAGTAACTTATAATATCGCAATGCTGGGAGAGGCCTCCCGAAGATATATTTTTATTATATACTTTCTTATTATACTTTTATTTCCAATTTAATTGCATAGCACCCTAATTTTGTATATCACATGCAACTTAATTGATGACGGATTACTGTTAATGTTACCTTTAACAATTTGTGTAATCGTTGTGAATGTCATGGTACTTAGTTTATTATTTAACCTAATTTAATTTCAATTATTCAAGTCACCTGCTCGCCTTGCATTTATTAATTATTGTGTACATGATTAGTTTATTAACGGATCGTTAAGTAGAACTATGTCAAAGGACCCTAATAAGAGATATTGAACTTTGATTCTTGGAAAGGCAACTGGCATAATGCAGTAGGTGCCGAAGTGGTGTTGTTTATTTAACACTAGCAGCAGTGCGCCGCTGTTTTACCCCCAAGCAGGGGGGGGGGGGGGTTGAATGTGTCTATCATCACAAAATAATTATAGCTATCATTATATAAAAAATATAATACTTTTTAAATCTGAGTGGGCAGTTCCAGATATTAATTAATTATATTAGTTTCAGAAATTAATTTATTTTCCTTGCTAACGTAAATGTACTACTGTGTGTCTATTCATTGATTGTTTTCTTTTTCAGTTCCGAAGGGTCGATCTGCGAATTTCAGAGACTTGTACATACGGTTTTATGAGTAAGTTACGTAATATTAATAGGTACCTGTAATAAAATATATATAAACAAAATATATATGTAAAATATGTATATAAGTATATACATATATCTAAAATAAAAAAGGCAAACCTGAGTGACTAACTGACTTATATCTCAACGCTCAGCCGAAACTACTGTCCCTATAAACTTGACATGGTGTACAGGGGCTCCTTTCATGATGTATGTGACCACTAAGAAAGGATTTGCGAAATTCGACCTCTAATAGGGGTGGCCCTTTCACCCAAAGCGAGCCGAGGGCGGCCGTTGGTAATTTTATAGGAACAACTCATATACCTAAATGTTAAATATTCATATTTCTATTAATTATGTAGTAATCTGTGTAATATATTTTATATGTTTTCAGTAAAAATTCCACGTCTCCTACCTCGTACAGGTTGAGTAAAATAAGTGCGATATTAGACAACCCGCGCTTCCTTCTGAACAAACCGACAGTCGTCTACATCCATGGGTGAGTGATCTAATACATACTCGTAGATACCTAATTAAGAGTTACTCTGCAAAAGATCTTCCTCACTTACTCATATCATAATATTTTTTTGGTTGGTGCCTAATCCCTTTCTTAATCTTTACATAATCTGTATCCTTAATCTGTACATCTACCTACTCATACTCGTATACTCTTAAATGAAATTGGAGTGTCTGTTTGTAATATTAATCTGCATCGGGATGATCTAGAATCCTAAGTTATAAAAAAAAAACAAATAAAATGTATACTAATATTATAAAGCCGCAGAGTTTGTTTGTTTGTTTGAACGCGCTAATCTCAGGAACTAGTTCAACTATCATGATAGTCTTCTGTAACCACAGTTTCTGTAAAGGGGCCAAAATGTCAGATAAAAATCTATATATATAAAATTCAAAGTCCTGACTGACTGATAATCAACGCACAGCCTCAACCGCTACACCTAGAAACATGAAATTTGGCAGGAAGGACGTAAGTTCTTCAAGTGACGTAAGTGCACACTAAGAAAGGATTTTCGAAAATTCCTACGGGAACGGGCCCAACGCGGGCAAAGCCGCGGGGCGCTGCTATGTTAAATAAAACCGAAGTGTATCCATAAACGTTTCAATTCAAAACGTTCGCTTAAACCTAAGACACCAGTATCAATCTTGATAGATATAAATCCCACCAAAAACATAAATGTAAAAAAGGAGAGCCAAGTTCAATACAAAAATTATGCATGGCTATGGGCTTCGCTGCAAAAAGAATGGAGATCTAAATGAGGGCCAAGTTCTAGGCAATATCTCAATATGTATTTATAGGAACAAAATAACATTATGAACAAGTATTGAACTCTATTTCTTCTCTTTATTCGATACCTATGACAATTGCTGTTATTTAAAAATGTGAGATCTTAAAGTGGGTTAGATTTGACTTGACCAGTTTTCATTACAGCAGTCATTTTATAAAGTTATTCAACATATAACAACAAACTGGCCAAGTTAAATCTAACCCACTTTAAGATCTCACATTTTTAAATAACAGCAATTGTCATAGGTATCGAATAAAGAGAAGAAATAGAGTTTAATACTTGTTCATAATGTTATTTTGTTCCTATAAATACATATTGAGATATTGCCTAGAACTTGGCCCTCATTTAGATCTCCATTCTTTTTGCAGCGAAGCCCATAGCCATGCATAATTTTTGTATTGAACTTGGCTCTCCTTTTTTACATTTATGTTTTTGGTGGGATATCATTACTTTTTGTAAAGAAAACTAGGTATTGATATTTATTGTTTTTTCTTGCGTTTCCGCTGCATAGGTACTTTGGTTCGTTCGCATTTTAAATCGTATCGTATAGCGCTTGTGAGTCGCGCGCTGCCCCCGCGTACAAGTGCAAGGCGCGAGCGAGTTCAACCAGCATTCTTAAATTAGTCAATACATACATTATATCGGTAACAATAATAGATCGCTTTACTACCATGCAGGTATAAACCAACCGACTCGCTAAATTTTTACCAAATCGCTACCGCTTATAATTGTGTACTATTCATCAGAGCGTGACGCTGATTGGCTGGGGCGACGGTGGACCGACCGCGTCATAAGTACCTACCGCGCGCCGCCGACGACACACCGTTGGCCGGTTGTTTAGCGCGAAATTTAAGTTTTTTTGAATGGGGACACCACTTATTTTTTTTATTTAACTTTACGTTTATATTGCAGTTAAATAGCAAATATAATAATACATATATTGGGATAGTTTCAAATATCTGCTAGTAACGGTTCCAACGCTACAATTAAAAAATATATATTTTTTGTATGGGGACCCCCCCTATTTTTTAACTATTTTATATTTTTAGATTTTTTCTTACGCTTACACACAATTACCGAGCTAGATTCCAAATTTCATCCTTCTAGGTCATCTGGAAGTAGGTTAGGTTTAGGTACTATATGTCAGTCAGTCAGTCAATACTAAAATTTACGACTTTCTGACGTTCATATCTTTATAACCGTTTGAGCTAGCTTCATGAAATTTGGGTTTCTAGATGTCCTAATGGATATAATTAAACACACGAAGTTTCATGTGTTTACGTTAAATAGGTTTTGAGTTATAGAAGGGTCAAAAGTGGCACCAAGTGGTTCGTGTAATATTACACTCGGCGCTGGCTAGCCGTTCCTTTGCTTGAACTTGGCTTGACACGCTGCCGCGTGTCTAGATTAGACAACAAATCTGGTATCACACACACCACCTTTGGCCGCGTGATCTCCACGTGTGGTCTACACATGATGCTTCCGATAACCTTCGCCAGTGGCTATCGCAGCTTTCCATTGCATTAAATATTGTTTATTGGGTAAGGTTCTGTTAACTGTTTTTGATTTGATTGGAAAACGTAATATAAATCCGACTGATCATTTTACAAAATTATTGAAGAGCACATTTCTTTATTCGCGCGGTTGACTCCTTGAATAACGTAATTTTTGAAATTACCTTATTTTATTTTATTTAATGCGTATTAATGGACCGTCGTTTGTTTACATAGCTGCATAAAAAATATCAACGCTGCTGTCAGTAGACATCTATTTATTATACAGTTGAGAACAATCAACTACATCTTAAAAACATTATTCCAACACATTCTCTGTAACCCAAACCTTATTCGTCAGGTACGTAGAGCTGATCACAGACAAGAGCATCCAGACCATAACGCAAGCCTTCATTAAGAACGGAGGGTACAACTTACTGGTGTTCGACTGGTCCAACTTGGCGTTCGGGAACTATGTGCTCGTGGCCATGGACGTGCCTAGTGTAGGTATAGTGTTATTTGGGAAAGGGTCACGTAGGGAGTTGAATGGAACGTTGACAGTTTCATGGGCGCATACGGATTTTTTTTTTGAAATTCTCAGGCAAACTTATGAACTACTGAATGTTAAAATTTCCCCCAAAGTAAAATAGACATTTCCTTTTCATCAAACACCATTTACGGTCTACAAAACGTCATCAACCTCAAATCCGCCCGTACCACCCTACTCCGCCTACCCTGCAACTAATCCCCACTCCGCAACGTCCAGATCGGCAAGTCGCTGGCGTCCGGTCTGCTGCAGCTGGTGCAGCAGGGCGTGTCGCCCGTGCGCCTGCACCTGGTGGCGCACTCGCTGGGCGCGCCGCTGGCGGGGTACGCCGCGCGCGCCATGGCGGCCCGCGGGACTACGCTCGGCAGGTGAGCGAGCTGGCTTCTTACTAAATTCAATCAAAATGTAATTAGTTTAGTCCTGAACTGTATGTGTACCAGACAACAGATATTCTCATTTTTCTTCGTTACGAGTATTTATACTTATATTTTAGTGCACTGGGCATTGCTAGTTTAATTATAATTAATTGTTGCGTTGACAACGAATTTAGGGGGAGCGATGTTAAGGATTTGTCTTGACAACGAAAAGCATTGATCTCAAACTCCTGTCTTGGAATACATGTCCAACGTGTCGTCGTATCTTTCTCCTACCTCGTTGATGTACTAAGTATGTCCCCGCGGCGCAGGGTGACGGCGCTGGACCCCGCGTTCCCCGGGTACGCGCCGCCGGTGCTGGGCGCGCCGCTGGGCCGCGGCGACGCGCTGTTCGTGGACGCGCTGCACACGGACGCGGGCGGGTTCGGCGCGCCCGGCCCGGCCGCGGCCGCCGACTTCTGGCCCAACCGCGGCCGCGCCGCGCAGCCCGGCTGCGACTCGCACGTGCTGCCCTTCGCCGATGACGGTACGGCTCACTTTCAAGTTTGGTTACGGCATTGCAGGCTGAATCACCTGATTGCTCGAAAAGTAAGATGATTCCGTGCTTTAGAGGGCACTTTAAGCCGTCGGTCCCGGTTACTTTCTACGGATAGTAGTCGTTACATGAGCTATGTCAGAGGCCTTTGGCGGCTCAATAACTCTGACACCAGGATTGGTCAGGTTGACCATCCACTCGATGATGATGATGACTTTCAAGTTTCAACATGAGGACGAGGGTGGGGTCCCGTGCCCTGATTGGCCGCGAATGACTGTCGCCGCCTATACAGAGTATTCCACAGGATTCCGATATGCCGTACCTAATGATATTTTTATAATTAAGTATTTGTTTATGATAAATCTAATTCTGACCTACGACTACTTTACCAACAAAAGAAAAGTTCTTAAGTCTCTTCTCTTCTATACAGTACAATATCTGTATCTACTATTCCATCCTGTACTATGAATGCCCGTGACCCGCAGACTTCTGCAGCCACTGGCGCTCGTGGGCGTTCTTCGCGGAGTCGGTGCGCGGCGGCGAGTTCGTGGCGCGCCGCTGCGGCTCGTACGACGACTTCGTGCGCGGGAACTGCGCGCGGAACCAGCTCGCCCTGATGGGCATTAATGCCAGTCCCGAGTGAGTATTGTTGCTTCTAATAATTTTCCCACTGCTGGGAAAAGATTTCCCTCAAACGCTTCCTACCTTCCCGAGGGAGTTACGGTCAAACTTAGAACACAAATCTATAGGTACTAATATTATAAAGTCAGAGTTTGTTTGAACGCGCTTATTTCAGAAATTACCTTTCTGATTTGGCTAATTCCTTTTATAGAGGTTAACCATATTGAACGGAAAGGCTATTTTTCATCCCGAATTCTAATGAGAAATAATGAGAAATTCGGAATGAAAAATAGCCTGCTTAACGTGCCCTCCGAAGCAGTAGCGCTTAGATGTAAATGCCACTATCGTCCACCCATAGTGGCGAGGTGCACGTTGCTTAACAATTGCAATTAACTAACATCGCTTAGTCAAACTATAATTTCCGTTGCGGTACTTAGATGGAGCATAGATAGGCAATTTCAAGTGTCACTTAGTTGACCGATTTGGACCACAGATGATTTTAAATTTTCCTCAGGTGACCTAAAATAATGTGTATCGAGGATAAATAGTTTCTTGATTCTAGCAGCGTAGAAATATTAATCCTACTGATATTTTAAATGTCAAAGTTTGTGAGGATGTATGTATGTATGTATGTTTGTAATTTTCTCAAAAAAACTACTGAACGGTATTGGATGAAACTTTACAGTAATATAGGTTAAACATCAGAATAATACATGGGATACATTTTATCCCGAAATTCCCGTGGGAAAGAGTACAACGCGGGTAACACTGCGGGGCGCGGATAGTAAAATAATGTGTATTATTTTCAGATTACGAGGCAACTTCTACTTGCGGACAGCTGCCAAAGAGCCGTTTGCTTTGGGTCGCAGTGGAGCTGACTGAAGTATAAGCAAGAACAATGATTTACGACAAAAGTCAAGACAGCGCTACTTGTAACAGTAATTTAGTAAGGATTTCTTTCATACAGTTCATTATCTTAATTGAAACGCCTTTAAAAAAAATATAGCAATCGTATTTCAATCTTGATGTTATGGGGCTGTACCTTAATCACGTTAGGTTCGAGGAGGGGGGATCCATAAAAAAATCATGAAATATCACAAGGGAGGGGAGGGGTAGTAATATAACACGTGTATTAATTTTTTCGAGAAGCGGAAATTTTAATTAAATATTTAAAAAAAATTAGATTCTTTGTAAATACAAAAAAATACGCGTTATATAGGGAAGGTGTGGGGGATCAGTTTTAAAATTCACCATGTATCACCTAGGGGTTAAAAAGTGTCTAAAAAAGACATCACGTGATGATGGATGGCCCCTATTTTTTTTGGCGTAGATTTTGTTGGAGTATGTTTCTTGGTATTTATGTGACGGGTTTTGTAGTTTTTTAACTTAAATAGTAATGTAGTAGAATTAGTAGTGATGTAGAATATTTTTTGTAGTTTTATTCACAAGTAGATTTAGCTGGAGTTTACAAAATGGTGATGTGGTAGTACGGTCAGTAAAGATAAAGCAAAATCCTTTTAGGCGAAAATAGCATGATCAATATCCTGATTGAAATCAGAAAGAACGTTATTGATTTAAATCATCGCTATGCGCTCTTACTAAATCCTGAAAATAGTCAAAATTTATCTTTGCTGATCATACTTTAGGATAGTCCAACAGACTTACCGCCCGATACATAAATGCTCTATCTAAAACATTATATAAAGTGTTTTGTCACTTTTGCTTTTTGGAAAATAGCAGAAAATAGATGTCAGAAAGGGACAAACCATTTGATAGCTAAAGTGCAGTTTATAAGTTTTATGAATAGAAGCCATAAGATTGTGTTAGATTTATTAGTCACTTTTAGGCGGCTGGAAAGGGTCGAATACATTCCTCAGTAAATAAACCTTTTTTTGCTAAAGGACTAATGTGTCAGTGGAGTGTCAATTGGATATAGATTTAATAGTCTTGACCACAGATGTCATAAATACAGGAGATATGGCAAGGAGGCGTGGCGCTTGCGAACGCATCTAGCCGCAAAGCGGCTTGTTGCCAGTTTCGGCCATTAGTCGAATGCCAACTTGCGACGTCTTCACTGCTTGTGATTTTTTACAAAATGCCGCGTTGTACAGTGGTTGTTTGCAAAAATAACACCTCTATTGTGAATTATACGAAAGATGGCATCTCATTTCACACGTAAGTATAAAAATATGATTGTTTTTCTTATTAAATTCATTAAAACATTACTTCGTGATACTAGAAACACGATAAAGTACCAAAAGCAATTATTTTCATTAGGAACTAAAACCATTGTTTGCTTAATACACATCGATCAATGAATCGCCTGGTCTAATAGCGCAATGGAAAAGTGTTTTACTGATACTCTCACTCACACGATAGTTTCGTGAAGCGGGTGCTACACACTGGTTCCAATTAATGAAATCAGGGACATAGAGGTCGAAGTACGAATTTCAATCTGATTTTTTGTAATTAAGGTCTTTGAGTGATTCTAAGCCTATTTTATAGAATACGTTTTTTTGATATAGGTACCTGCCCGTTTCCGAGAAAAAAAATGTTAAGTTTTTTTTTGTATGGAGAAAAATCGTTTTCTTTATTTATTTCATAAACGGGCAGAGACGTTAAAACCAAACCTTAAAGGGATTAAAGAACACATAATTCCTTGCATTTTGTTCGAAATCATCTACTCCATATCTCTGCCCGTTTAAAAACGGCAGGCGTTCCAATTTTTTTTTTCTTTTGTGGTTTTTTTGGTTTAAATACGCTTGAATGAATACTTAAATAGCAATATTGTAATACTAGTACTTCATTCCATCGATACAAAATGGAATTGTAATATTAATAGCTTAAGTAATTTTATACCTACATACCTGCTATGTTACTTTTTTACCTGGGTATTGTTTTGCGTAGAGGCTTTCGCAAGGCCGAATATGTTTTATTGTTCACGTTACCTGGATAAGATAAGAAAAGAGGGCACTTACAGGTTACAGGTAATCAGGTAACTTACCTGATTAGTTGTTTTCAAAATGGAGTCACTCGTTCCTCGGATCCTAAAGTATCAACACGTACCTACACGCTCTTTACCATTAATATGTCTCAGTTTAAATCAAATTTGGATATATATGTGCTACTGAAATCAAGTGGAAATATCAAAAACAGTGATATATTGTGCACTACGTTTTTAAATCAAATAAACGTTGAAGTTTCTGCTGAAGATCTTAGAATTCTAAAACAGTTCACAAGAACATATGTTGCAAATTTACACAAGAGATGGTTGCAAGCAAATAGATGTCAATCTAATTTTTTCACCAAGAACACCATATTTGATGTCAATATTTGCGAAAGAGAATTTGGATGTCTCAAGCAATGGAAGCCAGTCCGCAGTCAGATGCTGCTACAAATACTCCACAGAAAGCCATCTGAGACCCACCAGAGGATCTATCAAACAAGCATAAAAGAAGGTGCCTTTCATCTCTTAAAAACCACTCCGAAGAAGAATTACTGTCTGCATTATTAGATAGATTGAAAGACAATTAGATTGACATCTATTTGCTTGCAACCATCTCTTGTGTAAATTTGCAACATATGTTCTTGTGAACTGTTTTAGAATTCTAAGATCTTCAGCAGAAACTTCAACGTTTATTTGATTTAAAAACGTAGTGCACAATATATCACTGTTTTTGATATTTCCACTTGATTTCAGTAGCACATATATATCCAAATTTGATTTAAACTGAGACATATTAATGGTAAAGAGCGTGTAGGTACGTGTTGATACTTTAGGATCCGAGGAACGAGTGACTCCGTTTTGAAAACAACTAATCAGGTAAGTTACCTGATTACCTGTAACCTGTAAGTGCCCTCTTTTCTTATCTTATCCAGGTAACGTGAACAATAAAACATATTCGGCCTTGCAAAAGCCTCTACGCAAAACAATACCCAGGTAAAAAAGTAACATAGCAGGTATGTAGGTATAAAATTACTTAAGCTATTAATATTACAATTCCATTTTGTATCGATGGAATGAAGTACTAGTATTACAATATTGCTATTTAAGTATTCATTCAAGCGTATTTAAACCAAAAAAACCACAAAAGAAAAAAAAATTTGGAACGCCTGCCGTTTTTAAACGGGCAGAGATATGGAGTAGATGATTTCGAACAAAATGCAAGGAATTATGTGTTCTTTAATCCCTTTAAGGTTTGGTTTTAACGTCTCTGCCCGTTTATGAAATAAATAAAGAAAACGATTTTTCTCCATACAAAAAAAAACTTAACATTTTTTTTCTCGGAAACGGGCAGGTATTTCAAAAAAACGTATTCTATAAAATAGGCTTAGAATCACTCAAAGACCTTAATTACAAAAAATCAGATTGAAATTCGTACTTTGACCTCTATGTCCCTGATTTCATTAATTGGAACCAGTGTCCATTGTTAGGTAGATAATTAGAGATGTGATGTCACTTTTGAGGTTGTCGATATTTTATATCGATCCTACTTAGTTCGAATGATTACACAAGGGAACAAAATTAGACTTTTTTTGCTGCATGGAACTTTATAGCTGTTGTTTACTAATGTGAGGTAAAAATGATATAATTAATTATTGAAAACACAATTCATTACTATTTCTTGATTACTCGACTTATTATTATTATTGAATCAAGTATGGGTTTTAAATTTATTGCGGTACTCTTACACATGTATCATTGATATCATCATCATCATTCACACCTTTTTAATATTTTAGCTATCCGAAGGATCCAAAAATAAAAGAAAAGTGGATAAATGCAACAGGAAAAGGTCCAAACTGGTTTCCCACAAAAAATAACACGATATGTTCGTCTCACTTTGAGCCTAAGTGCTTTCAACCATTGAAGAAAGTTCGTCGGCTCTGAATTTCATCGATACTATTTTTTCTACGATTCAAATTCAAATTCAAATTCAAATCAATTACCTCTTCACATCACTAGTTGCGATGTGTGTTTATTGTCTGTAGCTACAGGTAGAAGCCCCGCCCCCTGTATGCATGTGTTCTATTACTGAGTTTATTAGTGTTGCTGTAAGTTTTTTTGTGTGCGGGAGAAATATGAGCTCGTGTGCCGTTCTTATAGTTTTTGCTTTTGTGTTAGTGAATTAAGTGGGGAGAACACGGCGACATCTGAACACGAATACATTTGTTTACAAAGCATATCTCCTGTATTTATGACATCTGTGGTCTTGACCCATGACACATTTTGTTGTATTTGTTGTAGCATATACCAAGTGTCATCATTATTAAGAGAGATCCAACTGAGACTCAACTGAGATACAATACTTTATTGTAATTTAAATACTTTATTTCATACATTGCTAAGGTGATATTATGTATGTGTGTTTATATAATAATGTGACCTGAACTTAGACGACAGATTCTAAATTAAGCCTTATAAGAAATTTGTAGGACATTTTATTATCACATTTTGGTTTCTAAAATATAATTGCATGCATTTTTACAAATGTGTAGAAATGCCACTAATTTAATACTTTTCTTGCCAATGCAGGGACATTGTAATCTTATAAACTATAACGTTTTATTTATTATCAAAATAACATAAACCTTATTCTAACTTAAACAATAATATCACGAGGCTGTGTTAAAAACAATAAACGATAAGTACCTATTTATCTTCTTTTTCAATACCATCCGATAACGTCACTCCTTTTGTCTCTGGCAAGCATAGACAAACTAGACCGGCGGCGATTGGCGCCAAACCGAACACTACGGTTGGCAGCCATGGCACTGTCGCTGACAGGTTCGAAATAAATGGCGCCAACATGGAGCCTACGCGCATGGAGGTCGAACACACTCCCATGCCCATATTTCTGACTACTGTGGGGTATAATTCGGAAGTGTAGATGTAGATTGTCGTGGCGACTATCGCGGCGAAGCTGACCCCCAGTGACCCTAAGGTCAAGGTCAGCCAGAAGATCTTCGGGACACATCCGAGAGTGATGATGCAGAGGCCTCCGAAGGCCAGAGATGTGACAGTAGTGATTTTCCTTCCTAGCCTGTTGATGAGCCATATCGCGACGATGTTCGCTGGCACCTGTTGATTTAAATTCTTTGTGAGTATTAAAGTTCACCTTGGAATATATGTAGGTACAATTATAATGTATTTTCCTTAAATTATTTATTGTAGGCAGTTCGTAGCTGTAGGCTATCTAGTTATAGTAAAACTTTATCAATTAGGTCTGGGGTTTATTGTTGTACTGTAGTATTGTTATCCGTTTATATTATGTAATCGTTTCCAGGGAGCGACACGTGTTAATTTATATCGCCAAAGTTAGTTTGTTCGATCACTGAATTTGGTTTAACATACGGAGGTAATAAGTAGGTATCTTTACATTTAAAAAAGTAGAGTTTAAAAAACCCACTACACAAAAATGGTTGGACCGATTTTAACCAATAGCTAAGAACCATCGCAGAAAAACTGCATCGAAATCGATCTAGGTATATCGTTTGAGAGCTACGATGCCACAGATAGACACACCCACAGTCATAGTCATCGACAAACTGCTCTTTTACGTCGGGTTGTTATAAATTGGACGTTAGTTAAAAAATATTTTGGTTTTTCTTTAACTCTAAGTGAGACTTATTAATCTTCATTACATCGTACCTCAAATAGACATAATTGAGATTCTCTATGCCCATACATAAAAACAAATCCATAAAACATTTTTTTGTACTATTTTGAATGTCCCTTACCTGTATGGCCCCAGCGGCCGCCACACTCACAAACGGATCCGGACTGGTCTGTCCAATATACTGGTTCACCCCGAAGTAAGTCACCCCAGTGATGAGCCAGATGATGCAACAGCAGATGCTCTTCTTCATCAGCGACCCTCGGAACAGGTCCATGTAGTTCACCTTCTGTGTTGGAGGCGGTTTGGAATTGGATAACTCTTGGAGGGTCTGCTCAATCTTTGCTGTCGGTAGTTTGTTC
This sequence comes from Cyclophora albipunctata, assembly GCA_963082685.1. Taxonomy (NCBI): domain Eukaryota; kingdom Metazoa; phylum Arthropoda; class Insecta; order Lepidoptera; family Geometridae; genus Cyclophora; species Cyclophora albipunctata. The sequence continues at coordinate 9,088,112 of OY720131.1, read as the reverse complement.
CTGTGGCGAAATGAAAACGTTTAGTTCTGCAGCTTCTTTGCTTTGCTGACATTACAGGCTAATACAATTTTATCTTTGTTCTAAATCATAATGAATCTCTTTTTTCCTTGATTTTATTTCATGACTTGACTTTCCATAGACCATGTCTTTTTTAAAGCGCCTTTAGGCGGTCCGGAAACTCCGACACCAGGGTTGGCCACTAAACTACCCGCACATACTTTTATTTCATGGCTTGGACCAACCTGGTCCAAAGATTTTTGGGGATGTTTGAAATGTTTTATATAGAAAGCGGTGAATTCTAAGAAAACATTCTGCACAAGTAGTTTTATATGTATCGCATGTATAAGATTGTCTGAAAAGGTAAATACCGTTCCAAGCATTGTTTAACTGATTAACAACAGACAAAATTGGAAAAGATTCCTGAAATTTTGAAACTGTATCGAATTACCACTGCGCATTATTTGGACATTGAGAGGTTTTTATCTGTTTTAACATAAAAACAAACGGTTGAGGTCGTCTGTAGTGAGTCTATACGAGTATTATTCTTATCAATCATCAAATAGGTACTTGAGAAATAAAAGGTTTACACCTAATCTTATCTCTGATATAAATGCATATTTTGTTGTAAAGAAGACCCATCTCTTGCTTATTTACTTTAATTTATGTTATCAATAATAATAATTCTACTTTGTAGACATTATTTATATATGTTTTGGGATTAATGACGCCTAGATTAATAGTTTTATAATGTGTGATTATGAGTAAGGGGTAAAGGCTTTCGTGACTTTATTTTTAAACAGTATAATAACTATTTGAGTATAATGTAAACCTTATTAAACTTAGTTATTAGGACTAGAATAAACCGTTAAGAGGTGAATCATGATCATTACATTATTCAGGTTGTTACTATTTACAATAGGTAATTAATGAGTTTAAGTTAATGTCGTTAAATTGCCAGGACCGGTTGTTTTAATTTCACAACGTCACTGTCTTTTCGGCTTCCCAAAACTACTATACTAGGGTAGGCCACCAAGCCAACTCGAACTTTCTTACTAAAGATTGTAATAAAACAATAGTTTAATATCTTGTATTTACATAGAAGTTAATAGATAGATTAGATATCTACTTTACTAATAATATAAAATAGTGTATTCTTCGAAGTTGAGAGATAGATAGGTACTTGACTGATACTATAAATGTTAATACTGACAATCAAAGTATGCCCAGCATGCTGTGGTAATCAAGTCATCATTAGTCAAACTTACTAAGAGTTGGTACGTTAGTACGGTTGTTATCGTAACAATAATGTTTGATAAAAAGTTCAAGTTTTATACTCATAAATGTACATATATGTTAACAACAAAGCTTTGTTTCCGAACTTAAATGACAGAATGTTAAAGTTATTATGCCGGCCCGTAGAGGAAAGTTAGTTGTAAAGGTATAAGCCACTATTTTCTATTTTCTTACGTCTGTTGAGAATGACTGACATTTTGTCCATGTTGACGTTAACTTACATAGCAGCAGCTCTCTCGACGATCCTGGCGGCTTCCTGCACGCGGCCGACGCTGACGAGCCAGCGCGGCGACTCGGAGACCACGAGGAAGTACCCCAGGTACACCAGGTGGGGCACCGCCATGGCCAGGCTGTAGGCCTGCCAGTCGCGGTACAAGTACGCGAATATCGGGGTGGTCATGTGGCCTGGGGATCGTAGGGGTTGATATTGAATTGAGGAGGTTTTTATCAAATAATTGGAGAGTCTTTGGTTTGGTTAGGTTAGTCTTGCATTGTCTAGGCGCAGACTTCGAGACGCTTCTTTCAGAGTCTGCCACGTTTGAAATATGTTGACTTTCCGTCTTGGTAGTCTCGTTGTTAAACAACGTCTTATTTATTTAATTTATCCGATCATACCATGAGTACTATTTCACTACCAGAGTTGTCTTGTATAAGAACTGATTACACGACCCTAAAAAATATTGAACCCCACTTACCAAGCACGAAAGGTATCTGGAAGACGCAGCCCACGACGCCGCGGTACTTGGAGCCCACCGCCTCCATGACCATCACGAAGGACACCACCATGGTGCCGGCCGCCGCCACCCCGAGCAGGAACCGGACCGCCGTGAACACCCAGTAGTTGCCGGAGAAGGGCACCGCGAACCAGAGCACCGTGAGGGCTGTCACTGATGACAGGAACGTGATCTTACGGCCGTACCTGGCGATTTGAAGATTATGTTATAGTGGATGGCTTAAGTATCTAGAAACGTATCACAGTGCGAGGGCATTTAAAAGGTCTGTAAGATCCTGCTCTTCCTCTCTTTAGAATGTTTTTGGTCAAGTTACTGATCATGATCCGTTCAAAATTTATATTTTATCTGTTGTCAAAATTTTACACTTATTTAGATATAAACATAGTCAAAACTTGATCTGCTATTTGAGATTCCGGGGAGATAGGTGTGGCCGGTGGGTGTAGCCGAGACATCTCTAATGGTAGATGCAGATGCAAGACCTTAAAACTATCGAATCACATGGATCTGAGTATACAATATCGATAAATTAAAACATTCCCACCTGTCAGATAAAAATCCGATTACAATACTGCCGATCAAAATGCCGAGCTGCAGCACCGTTTGTGTGAAGCTGGCCAGCCATCTCCTCTCGCAGACCAGGTCCCATTCGGAGACTATAGTGTTGTCAAACGGGGAGGCGTCGTACGAATAACTCTTGCATCCACTGTAGCAAGTGTTATTGACAACTTCAGTCATATTGACAGCAGAGGAAGGCTGAGAAATGTCGGAGAACTCACTGCACCAAAACGTAAGGTTCGGAGTCAAGAAGATAATCGCCATTTGAACCCAACCGGACGAAAATTTGATCAGAAATATGGTGCCACAGATGAGGAGCTGCCATCTTCCAAACTGGCCGAGAATTTTTTCGAATGGGTCTTCTTTTGTTTCTGGGAGTTGCTTCTGTGCGTCCGCCATTTTGTCTAGGATCCTCTTTTAAGATCCTAAGAGACGGAGAATGGTGTGTCACTGAATTAAACCTATCTTTATATGAAGGAAATATTATTTGAATAGGTTTAAAGTTTCTACCAAAATGAATAAATTAAATCGTTGATTTATTTCATTGTTTATTTGTTAAATGTTAATTTGAGAAGTTATCTGAATAAGTTGGTCTTTAAACACACATTATTGCTATTTTAAAATTATTTGAATACATGTATTTTTAGATTGTTATGTTCCAGGACGGAACAAATGATTATAAATTTGTTTTAAATTTATGTATTCATATTATTCAAAACAGCACTTGTTAATAATACTGTATGCAGTTAATTGACGAATTTATCAAACGTTTAATTATTTATCACTATTTAAAAATACCAATTAATAATTGTTGTTCACCCTAAACTTTTTAATTCACTTTAAAATTCATGATCACCAAATTCACTCTGATGATCGAACACTACGTAAACACGTTTAACGTCTAAGGCAGATACGTCTGTTCGCCACAGCAGCTCTATCACTAATGCTGTACCTGAGGACAAATAGACACAACATATGATTGTCTCACAGATAAGTGTGATCGTTAAGGAAGTAGGTAGGTGAGGAAGGTACATTAGTGATTTCAATACAATGACACTTGTTGTAGCATCTGCTCCAGATTAAGGAAGAGTTAACAATTAAGGAAATATAATGATCTAAAATATATTTCTTCTATATCTCATGCTAGTTCATCTCTTTTACCTCTAACTAGTGAATACCTACTTTTTCTGTAATGCCTGTAATGTCCCACTGCTGGGCAAAAGCCTTTTGACTCACCGACGGTATTAGTACAGTGAGGATTAGGCGTGATCACCACTCTTGCCTTATGCCGGTTGATGATCTCAAACCGGAGACATGTTTGAAAAGAAGGAAACATGTTTTCGCTGGATCTGGGAATTGAACCCGGGATCTCAACCTTGGCAGGCGGGTGCACATGCGACTAGACTAACAAGGCGATAGATAGATGACCACAAAAATGGCTAATATGGTCAATATTCGAACGATATCCAAGTTGTTAAGCTCGGGTACGGTAATTTGTTTGTATCTGTCAACTGTATTGCCGATAACTGTAAATAGATTATCTTTACAATTTAAAACGTTATTTAAATGAATTCTGCGGTTTACCTTGCCCTGTAGACGAGTATAAGTCGAACAAGGAATGTGTCTTGAGGTGCACATTTTAAATCTTAGTTCATACAGTACATTAGAGAAGTTGTTAAAAGGCCTTGCGTGTTTATACCCGGTTCCCTTCGTTATACATACACTAAATTTTTCTTACGAGAGTAAATAGTGACTAATGTGGTCGATTTTCCGGTAGAAGGGAATTCCTTCAGGAAAGGAAAAAAAAAATAGTGATTTCATTCCATTTTTAAGCCACCACTGAACCCTTTTCCTCATTGAAGAAGTTGTCTTTGGTTGAAAAGTCAGCCATGATGGTTTGAATTTTTAACTCTCATTAGAAAAAAAATATTACTAGCAGCGCCCCGCGGTTTTCCCGCGTTGTGCCCGTGCCCGTGGGAATTATTCATTTATTCAAATCGGACACGTAATTTCCGAGATTAGCTCGAACATACAAACAAACAAACTTACAAATTTTACCTCTTTATAAGATTAGTATAGATAGATTTCATAGTACTCTTAACTTAAATAATACTAGCAACGCCCCGCGGCTTTGCCTGCGTTGAGCCCGTTCCCGTAGGAATTTTCGAAAATCCTTTCTTAGTGTGCACTTACGTCACTTGAAGAACCTTCCTGCCAAATGTCATGTTTCTAGTTGTAGCGGTTGAGGCTGTGCGTTGATTATCAGTCAGTCAGGACTTTGAATTTTATATGTATAGATTGACTACAAATATAATGTCCTAACACCTATTCACTGTAGTACTATTAAAGGTTGTTAAACTGTAATCTTCCATTGAACAATCTACATATTTTCAATTCGCTTCATTTTGTTTTATTTACTTATCTGTGAAGGTTGCTATTGTAGAGGTTTGATACAACTAAAAAGAGTTTAGCCTCGTAGAGTTGCTATACACTCGGTGTTTAATAATGAATATTGATTGAATGTTGGTAAATATTACTTCATTTACTTTAATAATACATTTCACACTTGCGTGTAATTGAAATATTTAATGGGCCCTTTATTATTTCGTTGTATACTCTATTTCTTTTGGATTGGCACAAAATGTGGACCAATGTCGTCAATTTTCCAGCCGAAGACGATTGCTCCTAAAGAGGAAAAAGGTTTAGTGATTTTATTTCATTCTTACCCTATCTCTAAACCTTTTTCCTCTTCAGAAGCAATAGTCTTCGCTGGAAAATTGACGACATTGGTCCACATTTTGTGCCAATCTAAAAGAAATAGATTATACATAGACTACGACTATACAATACATAAGGTAACTGCGCTAATTTACTTGACAACGTATAAAAGCCGGGGAGATTCTCAGTTCAGATGTTCTATGTGATGTTTGCTAGTAAAACACACTCATGCTATGCTCAGATTGTTATATTTTTTTACGTACTCAATTTTTTGGCGTACTAGACAAACCCGTTGACACAGTGGCATGTGAGAGCGCTTACTGTGCGGGGGGTAGCGGGTTTATTTTTTTGTGCATGTATAATGTATTAGTATCTTATGTACTGGTATAAGTATCAGTTAGTTAGATTTCATAATACAAGCTTAGAGCTCAGTTTGGGTCTACTTAACCTTGTGTGAATTTGTCCGGGGTGTACAAGTGTTTATATTGTTTACTACCCGAAATGATCCCATAAAGTTTATTGAGATTGATTGGTATTCTTTTTAGGCCATGTGAAGGTATGGCCTTTAAAATGCAATATAATATGTAAGGTAAGGTACCACGACCATTGTCCAGTCCCCTGTCCATTGCCCACTCACTTAAACAAAGCTTCGCCTTGCCTAAACCATTTTCGGCCTTGTTTGGTAAAGGCTCAGTAGTTGTGAGATGGTCGCGATGGGATCGAACCGGCGACCTCCGATACGCCAAATAATCAAATGTTACGGCCGCCGCGAGTCATTGACGGTTTCACAATGCGAGATTATTCGTGTTATGTGAGGGTTTTATGTAAGACACTTGTACTACCGAGGTATTAGTAAGATCTTACTGCAGCGGTACTGCAGCACGCAATGGCTGCAGCAGTAAGCTAATATCTTTGTTCCGCCAATGAGGCTGATCCAGGGTTTTAGCTAGACTATGTGAGGGAAGAGGGAGGAAATGGGGGTCGATGAATTGTAAGGCAGTCGTCTGCGTTATTCGATATAGTTCAAATGTTCTATTTTGACGGACAGATAAGTACGACTGACGAAAATATATCTTCATATTTAAAATAATAGCCTCTGCCATAACATAAAACACTTAGAATGATTTTAGGAAGCAATCTCCACTGAATACGCATCTGACCCACTGAAGGCTCACTGAAGATTACAGTTACACCGATAGCTAAGACCTTTGTTAAACTAATTGCTACATACAGTTACAAACTAAGTTTGGTACTTTTGTTTGTCTCGACATTATCATTAGTAAATATGCGAAATAATAAGTCGATAACTCTCGTTAAGGCAAGTCAATGATTTTTGCATTTTTTTGTTTGTCCAGGTCAAGGGAATCAAGATTAGTGTCGAAGACCTCTGCGACCCAGTGGTGGTCACTCCGGCTTAGACGATGGAGGTCCCGACTTCGATAAAGGTATGAGAAAAGTATAAGTTCCAGTAGGTTAGTGGCCAACCTTGTTGTCAAGAGTTTTTTGACCGCCTTAAGGCCTCCGACATGGTCTAACGAATAATACAACCAGGACCATGATAGAGGCAGTGCAATAAATATTGTTGATAACTGCAGTTATTATAATTTAAGCCTAACTAGATATTAGACATATTATAACGTCAACAATATTGATTGCACTGCCTCTATCGGTGTTGGTCCTTACTTTACTGCCTACCTACAATATTTGTTAATTTGGCAAGCTGTGACCTTACCATGACCGTAACCTCCTCGCCCACAGAACTGGATGAATGTTCTTTAATGTAATCAACTAGTTAAGTATCTTCCATTGCTTTGGTAGAATAACACGATCGTGTACGAATGACGGGTAGGTAGGCATGACAAGGACGAAAGAAAGGATATCTTGAAATTCCCTTTATTTATTTATTTTATACGAGGAAGTTGAAACATAATAAGTGACTTAAACATTTTCGAAATAATAACCAAGATGAGGATAAATTGTTATGATTTCAAAAAGCGGTTATGTTGTGTACGCATCTTCGCAAAATGATAATGATTACATTAACCTTCACTGCCTTGTAACCTTCATCTCATTGTTTATACTGTTTCATCTCTAAGTGGGACTGGAGTGGGCCTGGGGTTGGAGTGGGACTGGGGACGGGGTGGGACTGGGGTTGGAGATTGACTGTTTTCGGAGTGGGACTAGAATCGGAGTGGGACCAGGCTCTCCCAACCTATTAACCTTAATCCTAACTTAATGCGAGATTAAAGACCATTACCTCGTTAGTCAATAACCGCCTAATTTATAATCACTCTTTAACTATGGACTGTTATAAAATGTTTTACATAACGTACCTATGTCGGAAAAGGACAAATCGTTTGGTAGCTAATTGCTATTAATAAGCTTTCATGAATAAGGCCCTAAGTAGATAGGATCACGTGGGTTGAATTATTGACTATTGTAAATATTTTTATTCTTATTTGTTAAGTAATATTCTATGGTCAAGCCTATTAAATAAATTATATTGCCGTACTCAAATAATAAGTAATATTCGTAATATAGGTTTGTTATGTGTGTGCCTTTGTTATTTTCTGATAAAAACTAGATATTAGATGCATCTAACTACTTTAAGTAAATAAGTTTATAAAAAGTACTTAGTATATATCCTACTAATATTATAAATGCGAAAGTTTGTGAGGATGGATGTATGGATGTATGTATGTTTGTTACTCTTTCATGCAAAACTTACTGAACGGATTTAGATGAAACTTTACAGTAATATAGGTTTTGACAAGCCCGTTGGCACAGTGGCAGTGAGAGCCCTTACTGTGTCGGGGGTTGCGGGTTCGATTCCCGCCCGGAGTCAACAATATGTGCAGACATAGTTGTTGGCGACGACGTCTGGGTGTCAATTATATATCCTTATAAAGTATTTGTGTATGTATATGTAGTAGTATCAGTTAATTAGATTCCATAACACAAGCTTATAGCTTACTTTGGGTCTAATTAACCGTGTGTGAATTTGTCCAGGTATATTTATTTTATTTATGTACATTAAAATAACATAATTATGAGATACATTTTATCCCGAAATTTCCGCGGGAATGGTTACAACGCGGGTGAAATCGCGGGGCGCGACTAGTACTTACTAATATAAGAGTTGAATTTTTGATTGTTTAAACGCGCTGACCTAAGAAACGACCAATTTTTTTTTTAAATATTCTTTTTCGTAATGGTCCCGTATAGCCACAATCAACGGGAAGGTTATATGCTACTTTACATCTCGACACTTCCACAGGAACGGACACAAAGTGGGTAAAACCGCGGGGCGCTGCTTGTACTGATATAATTATGGTGAAGAGTTTGCTTTTTCTTTGTGAACGCGCTAATCTCAGGAAGGATCAATCTGATTTAAATAATTATTTTTGTGTTGAATAGCCATATTCAAGAGATATTTATAGGCTACTAGCAGCGCCCCGCGGCTTTGCCCGCGTTGAGCCCGTTCCCGTAGGAATTTTCGAATATCCTTTCTTAGTGTGCACTTACGTCACTTGAAGAACCTTCCTGCCAAATTTCATGTTTCTAGGTGTAGCGGTTGAGGCTGTGCGTTGATTATCAGTCAGTCAGTCAGTCAGGACTTTGAATTTTATATAAATAGATATTTCACCCCGACATTCCCACGGGAACAGGCATAACGCGGCATAGCCGCAGGGTGCGGTTAGTATAAGTATTTCTACACTCACTGTTATATCAGTTGTTAAAGAAACGCGAAGTTTTGGGGGTGAATGGATGTTTATACTCTATCACGCAAAAACTTTTCAAAGAATTTTGATAAAACTTATATATGATATAAAATGTAGCATAAACATCTGAATAGCTTTATATAAACCTCAGAATACTGCTACTTACTTTAACCTCATTTTAGCACTCTTGGTGCAGAGTCACCAAGCGATGTTAAAAAAACAACTAATTATGATGATGACTTTGATGGGTGGCCGATTTAATCGTCGGTCCCGGTTGTGGCAATCGTTAGACCATGTGAGAGGCCTTTAGGCGGTCTAAATACTCCGAAACTTGGGTTGGCCACTAACCTACGCAAACTTACTTTACTTTGGCCAAAGTCTGGTCCTAAACCTACTTTTTACCATACTGACTCAAAAAGAACATCAAAATAGCTTAAAATTCCTACTTACGTGCCATTTTTGTAATTAACTAACATTTTTCGTGTGATAACATAAAAAGTTAATGTTATTGTTGTTTAAATAAGACGTCACAGATTAATAGTAGTTAGTACTTAAAGACTTCACAAACATATAATTAAAATTAAAACTCACCTATTTTTAAATAAAAACCTTTGCACACTTTAGTATGTCACTACAAATATATCATAATAACTTTAATAAATACAAGTAAGTATACAAGTACCTACTGTACAGACAGACAGCCGGGTGAACACTGAAGCTGTCTTAGTGTTAAAGTGTGGATGTGTGTGACAGTCGGAGGAAATATATAGACGAAACTGTGAGAGATAAATACTTAGTTGTTGTTTCTTTAGCTTCGATTTTTTGTTCTGGGTATGAACGACTACATGTTTAGTAGTTAATAGGTTTCAGAATAAAGGTCGAAAAGCGCTATGTCTGTAGTTGTAGGGATTTTATAATCTAAAAATATCAACCTACGTCGGTCTAAAGTCAACACAACGCGAAATGGAACCCGGTTTGTTGCTCTGGAATCGCTGGAAGTGTAAGGGAGATAGTATTACAATGGTGCTGGTTTAGTTTAATTAATCGTTAGTGTTCCCAAAAACAACAATAAATGCAACACCACAGGTCGATCGATATCAAAGCGTATGTCTTCATATCCTTTTGCGCGTAGTCTGTGTCACATCAGGTCTTTACAATACTGGTCTGACTGCCATGTTTATTAGGATTTTATTAAACAGGAGCATTCACCTACTTTGTATAAGGGTGTTCGTACATTATACTTTTGGTTAGATATATGCAACTAAATTGCTTTTACTTACGTTATGGTCCAAAATTATTGGTTGGTTATTAATAGATGTACTCGTAGTTATATCTTCCTTTCTCTATCTTCTGTCATCCTTCTCAAGAGCTCCATCAAAAAGAGCCCAGCTCTTAAATTTAAGAAGATTAAGAGTGGTTTTGGCTGTAGGGTACCGACCCATATGTTCCAAAAAGGTTGTTATCACTGCCCTTGGTTCAACGGGTCATATAAGCCTTCGTGGTCCATTCGAAATATGAATATTAACAATATTTGACTTTGATCGTTTCGGTCGGAATATAGCATATTTCTAATGATACTCGTATTAATTAGTTGGACATACGTTAGAATTATCTTTATTGAGCAGCTTCATTAGGTTTATTAATTAAAATGTAAAATATATACAAAATATCAACTGGACACTCTCCACTGTTGAGTACATAATATAGAAACTGGTATAAGTACGGTTAACAACTACAACATACAATTTGTATCTGAGCGTATAGGAAGGTTTGAGAACATATTGAAAAATCGTTTCAAAGGTTAATGTACTTTTTATTGCAATATTAATTAATTTACATTTCTAAGCATAAAAGTAGTAGGTAATTGTACGTACCCTAACCAAATACATATACTCGTACAAATAAAACAAAAGTACGATTTGAATAATTATTTATTATATAATTACGTATTAGCCTGTAATTTCCCACTGCAGGACAAAGCTTCTTAGTTCATTAAATATTACCTTCATATTTGAGAAACATCTCAGTCCTATTATATATCTATAAGTACTATATAATAAAAAGGTATTTAACAAAAAATGTTTTTATATTCGGCCTAATCTCGGGAATTACCGGTCCGGTTAAAAAAAAATATTGATAAGCTTTATTTATAAACAGGAATCCCGGGAACGGGAACAGGTACGGCAGCGAGGCGCTGCTAGCACTATTTATTTAGTCATTAGCAGCGCCCCGCAGCTTCACCCGCGTTGTACCCGTTCCCGCAGGAATTTCGCGATAAAAAGTAGCTTATGTCCTTTCTCAGGCTATGGACTAACTGAGTACCAAATTTCATTCAAATCGGTTCAGTAGTTTTGGCGTTAAAGCGTAACAGACAGACAGACAGACAGAGTTACTTTCGTATTTATAATATTAGTTAGGAAGTTAGGATTAACTTATTTAATAAATAAATTAAAACATCCTTTTAATAAAGTAATATTTGCGCTATAACGCGGTAATATAAATAAATGTATTTTCAATATTTTGTGTTGACGCTACCGTAAGGACTGGTTACGACATGCGATGTCCTGGCGAAGTTGAGGTCACCGAATAACGGCCGAGTCAAACGATAAGTGTATACGTACCTTCTGTAGTCTCGATTGATCTGTTTAAGGGATCTTAGTGTTTGTCAGTTCCATATTTACGAACTAGCAGCGCCCCGCGCTTTTACCCGCGTTGTACCGGTTTCCGTAGTAATTTCAGGATGAAAAGTAGCCTATAGCCTTCCTCGATAAGTGAACTGTCCAACACTGAGATAATTTTTCAAATCGGACCAGTAGTTCTTGAGATTAGCGCGTTCAAACAAACAAACTCTGCAGCTTTATAATATTACGAGTAGTAGTAGTACTAATAGATAAACCCCTGCCTGGCTGGACCAATTTTGTATATTTTTACACAATTATCGCACATATAACCATGTTGTAATTTAATGGCACTAAAAGCAGTTTATGCAAATCCTGAAAGTCAAAAAAACATTTAAAAAAATATTAAATCACGGTAACCTTTGTAACCTATAAGGATAACATATTTTTTTGCATAGGAACATTAAAATTAATATTTTGCGATAAAAATCTGATATTTTTTGTTACAAAACGTCCTATTGTTGTTAGAGACATGGCATGCAGCACCCCGCGGTTACTATATCCGGGTTCAACTCGTTTCTCAAAGATTTGTGAGACAAAAAGTCCCCTAAACCACTACGTATTACAGCCAAACCATTCATAAGCGCGGAGCTAAACCTCAATTTTCAATAAAAACATCACAAACTCCAGCACCTTAGTACACTGAATGCCAAAAGAAAGAAATACTCTTTTAAAATCACAATTGCTCCTAAACTACTCAGGATAGAATTTGAAATAGTTTACTTAAGGAGCAAGGTTTAAAAATTCTACTTTCTTTTAGTGCCCAGTATATTTCTTTCTCTGCTAAAAGGGTCCAAAATCTCTGAACTCCTTCTTCATATATATCCTTGTTAAACCCCAAGATATGAGTTGGAATGTTAATACCTAGGCGTGCTATTTAATTCGCCATTGAAAGTTCCTTAATACGGTGATACAGATCTACTTACACCTATAACAAACTGTAGCACCTCACTCACATGAACCGGCCAAGACCGTGCCGTCCTGAAGGTCACAGTTGACGTTTGGCAACCGTCAACATGTGACAGAAAGTGTTGTCGTGCGCTCGAGAACTGGTCGTCACGAGGACTACTGTTTAGGCTTAGCGGTTGTTTGACAGTCACGGGTTCAAGGTTGGAGACAGTTAATGTTTGTGACACGATTAATGGGTTTTAGGAATGAAAACTTTTTTAGAAGTCAAAAAGGTTAAACAAATAGTAAAAGATGTAGTTTATAATTTTTAGTTTATTATTTTGTTTCTTTCTGCTATCAACGTTAACCTAGAGCTTTGACCCAGCTTGAAAAGATGTAACTGTTAATGTCAGCCGGTATTGTTTCACTGTTTGCCAGAGGCCTCTCCATTCCCGCCACTCTTCTCGATTCTTCTCTTCTCAAAAGACGTAGGTACTTAATAAAAATTAAATTAACGGCAACGGGCCATAAACGTCTCGTCTGCGATCATTCACCAGATACAAATATAAACAATTCATCACAATTGCTCTTCAATTCTCCAATATTTATTTAATAATCAATCATTAATCACTTAAAAGTCACAAGCGCGACGATTGACCAATTGCACGCGTTCCCTCCAAAACAACTGTCAGCTGTCACAGCTGTCAAACTATCAATAGTGTTGGGAAACGGATAATCGGTTATCGGTAATCTTTAAACCGGTTATATGAACCGGTTACGAAGGTCAATGTGAAGTTGTGATCATATTAATTATTCACATGTGTAGTGTTGTGCAATCTGTAATTGAATGCGATTTAAAATCGATTTTGGATTAATATGGTAATTGTTTCTAATGGTATTGAGGCTTTGATTCGTTATAGTTGGTTAATTGATATCTAGTTCAAATGTCAACGAGTTTTTATGATCGTGTTTTTGTGCGCTGTTCTAATGGTTTGTTTTTTTAATGAATTAATGGATTTATGTTTGTTACAAATGTTTATTTTGAATAATAAAATACGAAAACCTTTGTCTGATTACTTTTTTAGGTTTTCCCGACAATGAATATTAACCTAAACTAGCCTAAACACTAGTGTTGATCACTTAACTAAACAAGCTTTGGCTTATAATTCCATATCAAATATGAGTAGACTTTCATTTTTAACGAAAACTTATTGTTTAAAGCTTATTTAACTGTGCCAACAATCACCCACGCAGTTTATTGATATTTTTTATTACCAAATCATCGGATTTGCTACATAATACGCCTGTTAAAAGAGTAAAGGTTTTCTACGTAAAAATGGATTGTATTGTAGTTGCTCGTGTTTTTAGATTTTGACAAGGGCGTTGAGGTGTCCTGGTCAGATGGCCTGGCCTCCAGAGATTCTAAACTGATGATATTCAAAATTAGTCCTTACCTATTTTCCCAACCCTATCCCGGTGGGCTTGTGAGACCCCATTGTAGGCCAAAGGTTCCTTAATCTTTAAGAATAGTTAATACAGTAAGTTAATAAGGCACTGTAATATTGTCATGTCCTACACCAGGATACAGAAGCGTGTCGTAATAAAAACAAGCCTTATAAGACGACTAATGATCTCACCAGACTTTCCTTCGCCAACGCAAACTTAGAGAAATTCACGTTTTAGTCATTTTTGATCGCATTGTTGAGTGAACCCTGGGAGAGAAGTGTCGTACTGGAGGTCGAGGTAAGTTGGTTTTTATTTAACAATTGTAAAATAATAATTGAAAAACATACCTATTAAACGCAATACCCATTACTAAAATCAACTGTAAAGGTTTGTGAGAAAAATACATTACAATGATTTGTAACTTACTATATAATAATTTGTGAAATAGATGTCGTTGTAATTGTAAATAAATATACTTGCAAATAAGCTCCTATATTTGGTTTGTGATATAAAAAAATATGACGTCTGCAGAGTGCAACCTGAACGAAGTATTTAAAAAAATTCTTTATTGATATAAATGTATCTATTTCAAGATTAATAAAATAAACATGTCTTCAAAGATATAACGCAGATAACAACCATAAATCATTTACGAAGTAATGTTTTTATTCGTAGTGCCTGAGAAAAATGTAATAGCAATGTCTGCACAGTTTTCCAATTTTACGTAAATTAAGGCAAAGTCGATCTCCGACGAAAAATATGTTTCAAAAGTAACATTTGTTGTGAACATTTTTGTTTCAGGAAATGAAGTCATTCGGGATGAAAGGCTTGATTCTAATAACTGTACTGTGTTTGATTGTGGTGAAAGCTTCAGAAGATGTAAAAAGCTACGACCCGGCGGAGCTTTTGTCGTAAGTAACATGTAACATTTTAATTTTAATTAACGCTTTTGCGTTCTGTATAGATTGTTTTGCTCTTGTCCTTTTATTAAGAGCCCCTTTGCCTTATATTTTTATCTACTTTTATAAATGTGAACATTTGTATGAATGCAGTTATTATATTATTTTATGACGAGTGCATATTTTTGCTCTTTCTTTTCTGAATAGCTTGACAGAAGAAGAAACGTAAGTATATATATATATATATAAGTTCGATTAGGAGCCAATCCTGGTATCGGAATCTTTAATACCGTCTAAAGGCCTCAACCACGGTCTAAATACAGTCGTAGTCATTTATTTAAAACAGTTTTGGCCCCAAAGAGATGAACGAACGAATGTTGAATGGACTTACTACCACCCACTCAACCACCACATCAATTTACGATTATAGTGTCTCGTCTAATTAACCAAACATTTCCAGGAAAATCTTCAACGGCAACGTAACCTCAAGACAGAGAGGCTACGGGCTCTTCAGATTCGAAGACCAGCCCCAAGTAGACCAATACGATGACCCGGTCAGTAGACCTCTAAGATTCGGAGACGATTCCAATCCTGACGCTCCAATACGATTTGAAGACTCTAACCTTCTGCCATACAACCACGAAGGTGATAGACCTTTAAGATTTGAGGATGATACTCCAGAACCAGTTAATCAAGGAGTTCAGTTCCAAGATAATAATAACTTAGAGAATCAGGGTAATAAGAGGAAAAGGAAGAGGAGGAGGAGACCCAAGAAGTATGGAATCCAGGGCCAGGGTGGGAGACCAGCTCCAGGGTATGGAACCTATGGATATGCTCCAATGTACGCTAGCCCTGGGTACTTTGGAGTGCCTATGAGTAAGTGGAGATGAGTGTAGGTTACTAGTTTCAAGTAATTTTTCTTCATTGAATTATATCGAGTAGTTTAAACTGCAACATTATAAAGCTTAATCCAGGAGGTTTATCCTTAAAATTTAATGTTAGAGATATCTAAACGCATTGCCCTGAATTAGATATCAGTTTTGACTGTAACGGCTTCAAGATGACGTAAGTTTAAGTTTAGAGCATAAAAGATCTCTTTAGACCGAAATGTCTACGAACTGGCATATCTGAATCCACATTTTCCATCCCCAGGGCGTCGTCGTCCTTCAGCCGGAGCCCTCTCAGCCGTGACGGAAGCCCTAACGTCCATCGCGCGGTACGACGATCTGCAGTGCGTGCCGCGGCTGCTGTGCGAGGCGGCGGGGCGCGGAGCCCTGGGGGCTGGCGTGCTGGACTCAGTCGTGGGGATACAGCCATTATTGACGTGAGTGATGGTTTGTTAATATTGAAAGGAGTTAGAGAGAAGTTGAGGAGGAAATTTGGAAGGCTGCCCTGCTGCCATGTTACGATCTACAGAGGAGAGGGGATATATAGCTGGTAAGAGAGAGAGAAAAAGGTTTGAAGCATATACTTTTGATTCATTTAATGAAATGAATGTAGCAATTACCTGCCTATGTATAAGTTGTCATTAAGTTCTCGGATGATTCCAATAAATGTGTCTTGAAATATAATCTTTTTCTCATGTCTCGGTAGCTCGGTATGTTTCCGTGACCACGGTTTCTTTTTAAACCCTGTGTAACTAACAAATAATAATACATCAACCACTTCACTTCCAGCCTCCTCTCCGCCTACAACGGCCTCTCCTCCTCTCCCCTCTTCGTGTTCGGTCGCGCCGTCTTCATGGGGATGACGTCCAAGGGCACCAGCTCCTGTCTCCACGCCTACCCGCAGTGCCCCACGGACCCGGAGCAGCTGATCCACTACCTCAACAACCATAACGGAGGCTTCTTCAGGTTCTTCGGCAATCCAACGTCAGGTCAGAACTTGGAGCAGTTCTATCAGCAGTTGGGGCAAAATGGGGGCAACCAGGGAGAACAGTTTGGGGGTAACCAGTTTGGAGGTAACCAGTTTGGATATAATCAGTATTACCAGAATCAAGATCAGTTTGGTGGTAATCAATATGGTCCTAACCAGTTTGGTCCTGCTGGTCCAAATAATTTTGGTCCACCTCTCCCAGGACCACAGAACTACGGATACCAGACACCAAATCTCTACGGAAATCAGAACTATGGTCAAAACTACGCATTAGGTTATAACACATACAATAACAATATTAGATACAAAGATTTGAATAAAATACAGAAACGTATACAAAACAAGCCTAATGATGATGTAGATGACAATTTTGATGACTTAAATGACGTCAATAATGGTAATAATAGTAAGTTCGCATTTCCTGATGAAAATAATAATGAAGATTATGATAACGGATATCTTAATGACGAAGACACAAACAATGCCAATTCATTAAAATTCCCCGAAGACAACAAGGAAATCCCACAAAATCATAGAACAAGAAAAGGAAAAAGCATCAATTTCCCTGAAAATCAAAATAATAGAACTCCAAAATCTCCCAAATATTACAATTACAATGACTTTGCTCATTATGATCAAAATAATATTCACCAGAATAATAATAACAAATATCGACTCCATTATTATAATAACCAAGGCGGCAATTATGGTAACTCCGACAGTAATTTTAATAGTAATAAGTATGGTATAAATAGTTATAACGATTTCAATAAATATCCAACTACTAACAATAACTATTATACCGGAAATAATAATAACAACGGATTTAATAATAATAATAGATACCCAGTTAATGATTACAACCCTTCAAACAGCTACAACAATCCAGCCTCCAATCAAAATTATCAAAATATTAATCAAGCAGTTAATAAGTACCAACATTATAATCAAGAAGTTAATAAGTACCAAAATAATAATCAGGGAGTTAATAATTACCCGAATAATAATAAATTTGCTGACGTTATTGGTAATGATGATTATTATTTTGACTACCAACACAACTTTTACGTTAAAAGAGAAAAGAATAACGGTAACAACTACAACAATAATGCAAATAAATATAATAATCATAATAGCAATTATTATAATGGTAATAAAGGGAGTTATTATGATAATAATAAAATGGATTATTATAATAAGGGGAATTATTATAATAATAATAATGAGGAGAACGGTGTTAAAACCGTTTATGTAGTCAGAGGTAATGGAGATCCTAATAATCCTGAAATTGTCAGAGTTCGGCCGGGGCAGAGTGTTCATAAATGAAACATAGAATATTAGATTTAAGCTAAAATAATATACTGAAATTAAAAGGAAATAATAATTAAATTGGGTCACTGATTTACGAACATTATAATTAAGATTCTAACAAATATTTTATTAAGTTAATTTACAAAGAACATAACATAATTTATTTACTTTAACTTAATTGTTATTAATGACTTTAATTAGCACTCAAAACTTTTGGCAAATTACGAAACAGAAGTACTTATTAAGTGGGTATTAAAGTAATAAATACTTGGTGCCCAATTAGTGTTGTTTTGTTTTATTCCAACCCTAGCTCATTCACCTTTAGACAAATTGACGTTTTTATACGACACGACACGATTTTTGTGAAATGTTGTCTATAATGTAAGCTTGCATTAAATCAACTAAGTAGGTATCTGAAGTCTAATTTAAAATGAGCGAGTTGGCGACTTTGATTGAGCGAGCGAGTAATATAGTAACTATTTAGTAATCTGTGGTAATATGAAAATGAAAATGAAAAAATATTTATTTCCTAAAACCTGGTTTTTACATACTTAATTTACAATAGTATATGCTTTCGCTTTCATTCTCGCTTTCCATTGAAGCTGAGCAGACTCCGATAGTTCCCGAACACACCCTATATTAACCCAATATTAACCAATAGGATTGCATACAATATCTGACCGGAGACTTTATGCAATCCTATCACTACATAGTATAAAATAAAGTCGTCTCTGTTTCGTGTCTGTTTGTCTGTTTGTCTGTATGCTTAAATCTTTAAAATTACGCAACGGATTTTGATGCGGTTTTTTGTAATAGGTAGAGTGATTCAAGAGGAAGGTTTTTATGTAAAAAAATTCCCGAAATTCCCACGGGAACGGGCACAACGCGGGTAAAACCGCGGGGCACTGCTAGTTGCTTTATATTTGTCCGTTTCTCCGGTCCGCATCAATGGACGGCACCCTAAACGTAGTAACTATTTAGTAATCTGTGACCCTAATACTCGTAGCACAGATTACTAAATAGTTACTACGTCTCGTAGCTAGCTAGAATACCTCAGAATACAGAATAACCAGAACCCGTGAGCGCGCATAATACTGTAGCTACTCAAACTAGCCTTAAATAGTGTAGTTTGATGCGCAACCGATCAGTCACTTTGTGACCGTCGGAACGCGCTAACGTGTTTTACCCGTGACCAATTTCACGAAACTATGCCGTCTTGTGTCATTCCTACCTGTAAAAATGCAGTGGGTCTGAAAAAGAAACAGGATGGGATCACATTTCACGTGTAAGTATCGCATTTAGGTATCGTCTTATTTAAATATTTAATTATTTTCTCAGATTTCAATTGTCATAGAGAGTGATGCGTCAATCTATGCTAGTGTTGCCAATATAAGAGTTTTGATTTACCCTTCTTTTTATTACCTTTTGAGGGCTTTAATTCGTTGTAGAATATTAATAAGTAATATAATAAAAAATAACCAACTTGAAAAAAGAAGTATAAAGCGTAAGTGCGGCTCGTATGTACCTAACCTAACAATCCTATTAAATAGTAAGTATGTTAGTCTATAGGATTTCTAAACAAATTTTTGGTGTGCGTGTGAGGTAGAAGGGGAGAGGGGGAGCGGGTATAAAATTATGTTTCTATATTAGCCATCTTAGATAGTGAAAAATTGTAATTGGCCCTAAGTTATTATTCTTTTTTTATGTAACTCTTGTACCTAGCTGTAAGTTTTCCGAATACTTTAAAATAAAATAAAAATATATAATTTTTCCATCACCCGATAAAAGTGTGCAAACATCCACCTTAACACCGTGTTTTATTTAATATACCTATCTATTTCTTGAGATAATCAGGTAGGTACATAGTTATAAAGAAAAGGACAATTTTTATTCTATTATCATATTACCTTCGAAACTCCCAAAATTTACCCCAAAAATGGGCAAATAATGCGAGAGCTAACAACACTACGCGAGGGACTTTGTTCTGTTTTTGGACACAGCGTGTAGCTTGTAAATACATTTGAATGCTACATCTAGTACTTTCTATAATCTAAGTAGAATACCCTCTATCAAAAGGTCGCCTTATTTTCTTCATTCCTCCAGTCATTGTCAATTTTATTTTGTGTGCATTCAGCATTCGGAAACGGTTGTGGCGTCTCATACTTAATTAAAGTTAGTGCTGTAATAAATAAATTCACAATAATTACGTCTGGGCATGTTTTCAGGTTCGGTATTCCAAGTTTAAAATGGTTTACTCAATGACAAAGAAATTATGGACCAAGAGCCCATGAACCCCAGACCTTCGTTATTTTATAAAAGCTGAAAGTTTGTCAGCGCATGCTCCCAACACAGGTAAGAACGATGGACTATTATGAAGTTTGGGTTATCGTGGCTTTGGCAGGTAAACGGTACTAAAGGTCAATGGTCGAAAACACCAAGTTGGCCATGGATTTCGATATCACCGTCAAAGGGTGACTTGTACAACTCCTCAAGAGCTTTCAAATGACATAGGTCATGTCACTGTTGAGCATTAGGATCAGCGTCCATGGCATAGGCCAACTCCAATCTCCGGTGGTCGAAAACACCAAGTTGGCCGTCAATTTCGATGTCACCGTCAAAGGGTGACTTGTACAACTTGTCAAGAGCTTTCAAATGACATAGGTCATGTCACTGTTGTGCATTAGGATCAGCGTCCATAGCATAGGTCAACTCCAATCTTCAATGGTCGAAAACACCAAGTTGGCCGTCGATTTCGATATCACCGTCAAAGGGTGACTTGTACAACTTGTCAAGAGCTTTCAAATGATATAGGTCATGTCACTGTTGAGCATTAGGATCAGCGTCCATAGCATAGGTCAACTCCAATCTTCAATGGTCGAAAACACCAAGTTGGCCGTCGATTTCGATATCACCGTCAAAGGGTGACTTGTACAACTCTTCAAGAGCTTTCAAATGACATATGTCATGTCACACAAATCACACTTTATTATTTGATGAATTTAGATCGGTATTTTACACACCTTTAGTACCGTTTACCTGGCAAAGCCACGGTAACCCAAACTTCATAATAGTCCACCGTTCTTACCTGTGTTGGGAGCATGCGCTGACAAACTTTCAGCTTTTATAAAATAACGAAGGTCTGGGGCTCACGGGCTCTAGGTCTATTAGGACTGATAATTGAATTGTACTTCAGTAGTTATTTTTTATTGTATGTTTACGATGGTGTATAAGTGTTCAAATTAAGCACTATTTGCGTGACAACGTGATTTTGTTTATTCTGCATGATTCGGGAATTGAACCGAATAAGTTAAGTAAGAACACAACGGTGCTTAATTTCATTAGGATTTTGTTATTTTTCTAAAATAAATAACTGGACACTTCTTAAATCCGCAAAATTAAATCGTAAACTAAATAAATAATCACTTTACAACCCCTTTCTTCTTTGATGTCGGTTAAAACAATCATAGTTCGCACTTGGCAGCACCAAGTGAAGCTACGCAGCGAGTCAGGCTAGCGATGCATTTAATAATCTCTGGCAGCGCGATTTAAAAAAGGAAAATGGCGGGTTTTGCTATCTATGGATAGAATGGACGAAAAAAAAAGAATAGCGTTAGGCGGGAACAGGCGGGAACATCTTTTGCTAATTGTATTGTGATTGTGTTTATAATACAATAAACAGCATTATTTTGTTAAAAGTAGAGTGGTAAATTGCTATCTGCGATTCCATCTGTGTTATGATGCTAGATATTTTTATTGAAGAAATGGAGGTAAGTTCACTCGCAAAAGCATGCATGCTTTTAATCAACTGTAATTTACGAATACCTATTACTCATAATATTGCTAACAAATAAATATTGTTTTGTTCGTTTGGATTTCGCGAGCGTGAATACTTTATGCCGGTGCATTTATTAAGTTCTCGCATCGCAGAACAAGAACGAGCGTCACACATTCAAACTCGCTCGCTCGCTTATGTACTTGCTGACTCCGCTAGTAAACTCGCTCGACCTAACCGATGCCAAATAATTTGACAACTAAGTACCTATATAGTAAAGTAGTTTGATTTTGACAAACCTCACACAATCGGATGACCTTTCTCCTTATATTCAAAATTTCAAACCCATTCTTCTTCTTCTTCTTCATCATCGAGTGGATGGCCAACCTGACCAATCCTGGTGTCACAGTTATTGAGCCGCCAAATGCCTCTGACATGGCTCATGTAACGACTACTATCCGTAGAAAGTAACCGGGACCGACAGCTTAACGTGCCCTCCGAAGCACGGAATCATCTTACTTTTCGAGCAATCAGGTGATTCAGCCTGCAATGCCCTAACCAAACTGAGGACAGTCTCAAAAAGAGATTTTTGTGAGATATCCCCACCGGGAATCGAACCCTGAACCTCCGGGTCGTGAGCCAGGCGCTCAAACCACAAGAACCCATTGAATTATATGTTCTAACGTTAGTACATATAACTCAATGCTCAAACCTACCATAATACGGACCATGATGATGATGAACCTGAGATGAACACTAAACAATGTGCACAAGTAACTACTAGCGCAAAATTTTGTCCGAAAATCGATTATGTAGTTACTTATTAAGTTAACAGTTAACCTAATGTGATATTTTTAATATTTTTTCCATTCCGGAGTATCGTACGTAACTTCGTAAGGTATAAAAATGTGATTGTTCTTGACATTATTCCGTGTTTGGGTAAAACAAGGCATTTCTCGAGGCATACCGCCTTCCTCTCAGTGGATAATGTTTTCCGCGTCGAATCAACGCGCTATGATTTTATACGCCATTCTTGAGTGAGTTATTTTTTATTGAACGGCAAGTCCTTTTAAAAGGTCACGGAGGTAAGAATAGAATAAATGTATGTGGTGTTTTCGATTTGAGGAAACTTGTAAAAAAGGCTTTTAGTAGGCCTCTATTTAATCTATTTATTTTTTATTTCACTGCTATGTAAAAAACGCGGTTTATACAAAATAAGCATAGGTACTGGATATCAACAGACATTCCATTAAATAAAATAGCGCTGTGATATGGCTAATGAGTAATGATTAATAGAGCTTTATCTCTGGGTGTCCATTTACTTCTCCCCATGTAAAGAGGGGCTTCTACAAGAGCTTGCTCAAACGTAACATACTAACGTGATATGCATAGAAGCGGGCGGTACTAATCCAATCACCCTAACACCCTATTTTGAGCTGGAGCCGTTAAAAACAAATGAATGTTCGTAAAGAGTTATAACAAGATGAAACGTTATTAAGTATTGAATTCGGATTATATAAATAAATACGTAAATACGTCGTCCTTGCAATGTTTGTTCACCTGGCTTCTGTTTTGTTAGCTGCAGGCTGCAGCCGGCTTGACAGGTATATTGCGGCCATTACTGCGGATCGGTTTTATTGTTACTAAAAACGGAAAAATATTTTTGTAACCCCCAGCTAAAGCAAGTCAAGTAGAAAAACTGACTTATGTATACTCTATTTTTTTTGGATTGGCACAAAATGTGGACCAACGTCGTCAATTTTCCAACCGAAGACGATTGCTCCTGAAGAGGAAAAAGGTTTAGTAATTTTATTTCATTCTTACCCTATCTCTAAACCTTTTTCCTCTTCAGAAGCAATCGTCTTCGGCTGGAAAATTGACGACATTTAACCACATTTTGGGCCAATCCAAAAAAAATAGATTATATACATACTTACACAGTTCAAAATATTTGCTACATGGTCAGTTACGAAGTCTCCTAGTTTTTTTGAAGAAAATCGGCAATCGAAATAAAAACGAACGTTGACTAGCGATTTCTTAGAAAAAAACGAACACAAAATGTATAGTAGCATAGTTTGACTAATCTATGTTAACTAATCGCAATTGTTAAGCCACGTGCATTTCGGCTTCTACTTGGATGGGTGGCCGATAGTGGCATTTCTATCTGAGCGCTACCGTGCTTCGGAGGGCACGTTAAATTGTCGGTCCCGTTTGTTACAATCATTAGATCATGATGGAGATTTTAAAACTCCGACACCAGGATTTAGTGTAGTAACTACCTACCTACATATAAGAGACTTTTTTTTCAGAAAATTAGCTACATACCTACCTAGTCATCCTTGTGCAACGTGGCACCCTCGGGTCGTGTATGATGAGTAAAACACACACACACACACACATGCATATTATTATGTTTCTCGAGTGAGCTACACCAGGAACCAGGAACCGGGAATGAAACCAGAAGTAATGTCATCGAAGTTTTCGGTGAGTAAATTCAATAGAATGTCTTCTATACAATGATGTCAGTTATGTGTAAATAGCATAATCGTACTATATTTAAAATTAACTACCTACTTACTTTATATCGTAGCTAAATCTTTATAAGGTTTATTTTTCTTTTTAATTAGGTACCTACCTATAGTTGAAAATATTATCACTAAAATAATATTGTACTTATAACATACATTCTAGTTAGAAAATCTTGTTAGAATCTTATAGGTAAGGAAGCTTTTAAGTAATTCCTAAATACAAACTTATTTCTAACTTAAAACCCTTTAAGTAACTTAACATCTACTTTACGAGTGTCCTGAACATTCCTTTCCCACCAAGATAACAAGACAAACTCATTCACAAAAGATTAACTAAGAAAACTTATGAACGGATAGTAAACATGGGTTAAGCAACAATCCCTACGCCTTAGACCTGACTACCCGACTTATTTAAAACGTCCAGGATTAGCAATATAACCTTCATAAACGTAGTACATCTTAACTCGGTTCGGTTAAACATTATCATGAGTGAAAGTCTCTGCTTGAAGTTTGTCGAAGGACAATAAGTCAGTCCGCTCTTAACCGCCGAAGGGACCGCACGTCCGTTCCTAACAAAAATACGCGCATCCAAAAAATTGTTTACAAAACTTAAATGACATAAAGTATGTCAGTTTTCGGTATTGTGTCTCCTATTATATAAGTTAAGGAAGTGTTTGAGAGACGTTCGCTGAAACTAATCGGTTTCGGTTTGGTTTTTGAATAAATTACGATATTCGGTAAGTGAGCCTTGAACAATTTGAATTTTGAGGTGTTTTCGAGGAAAATGTTTTTGTTATTTTAGTTCTATCTAGGTGTAACTAGTCACCTGAGGAAATATTATTTGTAACATTCTTATCTTATTTATTTTAAGACACCTACGCAGTGTCCTTTACATGAACTGCGCAAGCGCTTTTTCAGGATTTAAGTTAAATTTAATAGCTTAATTTGAATGATAAAATAAGTTTAAGTAACTAGCTTAAGTTAGACTTAGAATTAATTTCATAGGTACTGAAAAATAAATAAGTTATACAGGTTGTATTCCCGCTACTGGGCAAGAGCCTATCGCTCACTGAAGTTATCAGTGCAGTGAGGACGATTGGGCGTAATCACCTTTTATTACTTATCAAAGTACTGATATTTCAGTAACATGAGAGGCCTTTGTCCAGCAGTGGGATATGACAGGCTAATACGACTTCTAACTACTCATCAATGTATTGTAATCTTTTTAAGTTACGAACGATATTTTATTGGACTTTGATAAACTTCAATTTAAGAAAAAATCTATATTCACTATTACATCATAAATTTATTATAAAAAATATATGAAAGAAATTCCTGCATGTTCCAAAAACAACCTATTAATTTACTGATAATGATAGCGCATTGTTTACTCTATCTAATCTGGGAACTACCGAAGACGACTAATCTTATCAAAATTAACGTAATAAATAGTTGTTTCAACGGTTACCAACTTTGAAGCATGGTAGATCGGACTAGACTTTTCGTCGATTTGAAATATGAATATGACGTATGAGCTAATGATCTTTTTCGGAAAAAATTGATCGTAGCACTTAACTTGTTTTTAAAACTAAATAGTTACGCGTCTTTTTTAATTTCCTATTTAATTTGGAAAATTACTTTCATACATAAGACTACAAACATGATGACTACAATATATTGTAATTGTACCCATCTCTGTGGAAATTTTAAATTCTCTGGCCCTCTTGAATCACTCTGTATGTTACTGAACACCGCATGAAAATGTGCTCTGTCGTTTTTGAGAAAATCGATTTCATACAGACAGAGCTTTTGGGGACTTAAATATTCTTTGTTAAACTATAACTTTGACACATTATCATCTACAGGTTGTTTTAACTAAGTTAAGCCAAAACAGCTTAGTGAAGATGTTTTATAAGTTTAGTCTATGTTCAAAACTTAAAATATTTATAAACTTAGACATTAGGATTAATGCTTAAACGCAACTTAATTGCTTACTCGTCTTAATTTAATTGCCCAAATACGTAAATTAAGTAAATTGAAATCCGTAAATTGAGTGTAAAACTTGTCAAATGAATCCCAAAACTTGTATTCTCTTGATATTGGCCTTCGATTCGGTAATCGATTCGGTAAGGATCCATTTTACGATCTCATACCTACTTGAATATATTTGGTTTTGTATTTTTATTGGCATATAATAGCTTTAACGTATTTGACCAACTTTAAAAAGGACGAGGTTGCTTGTTAATTCACTGATTTTATGTTAGTGATTTCAACTAAATAAACAAAAATTCAAGTGTAGAATTGAACGCTTTCGGTTTTTGGTTTTATAAAAAACTAGCAGCGCCCCGCGGTTTTACCCGCGTTGTGCCCGTTCCCGTGGGAATTTCGGGAATTTTTTTACATAAAAACCTTCCTCTTGAATCACTCTACTTATTACAAAAAACCGCATCAAAATCCGTTGCGTAATTTTAAAGATTTAAGCATACAGACAGACAAACAGACAGACACGAAAAAGAGACGACTTTATTTTATACTATGTAGTGATATAATATAACCATTCGAGTACGACCCTGGTGTCCGAGTGTTTAGACCGCCTAAAGGCCTCTGACATGGTCATTACCTATACAGTAATAACTACTTGCAATATAAAAAAATACATAAAAAAAAATAGCACCACCAAATTATCTGGTTTCCGGATAAACCTACAATATTGTAAGGTACTCTGTAGACAGTCAATCTAATGTGTCTAATGTGTAAATCAGTGATCTGACTGAATCATATTTTTCGATCCTTTAAATCAGATTCAATCTACTTTATTTTAAATACAGTCAATCTATCACGATCTTTGATTTTGATCATGGCTTGTGATCTAGATTGTGTGAGTGCTTCGTTATTTTACAAAAAACTTTTATACTTTTATTACACGGTATTTATAGGAAACAAAACTTTAGCCAATGTCAATATAGTCTTTTAATATTGCACCATTAAACCTCTTCAAATCATAGGCATATTACAGTCCTTTCTTGTGGAATCCATTGTGGTACCACACAGGGTGCATTCGATACACTAGTCAGAACTTACAGGGTCTTACACTATCTGCATGAATATTAAACGAACGAATATAGCTCATACACAACTTTAGTTCTTTTTTCAAAATTATCGCAAGGTCTCCCGCTTCTGAAGGTCAAAGACTTCTGCCTAAAATATAATAACTAATTGGATGTAAATAAGCCTTACACCAAATACAACCGAATTTTAATGACAATTTTGAAAAGGGTTCCTAAATAACGTATAAGTAAATAAAATCGCCAGTTCGAAGTCAATAATACGGTTATGGATCCAGGCAGAACCTGTTTCCCTCTACCTGATACAGGCAGCCTCTGTAACGTCTTATATACCTATGTAGTGAAAATTACGAATGTCAGATTAAAGTGCTAATTTTCTATTGGCCATCTTTTGTGGTTGAAATCTGGAAAAGGATTCGATTTATGAACTGGTTTGGGAGTCGAAGAGGTTCTTTTAAGAAAAGTTATACTTTTTATTTTTTCAAATACTAACAAGAGTTTTTACTCCTTGGTTCAACAGATTCAAGCCTTGTTAAACGTTCACTAACTAGATATCAAATAAAGTTTATCTGTTACCTAGTTTAGCCTTTTTCGGATTAAGAACAAAACTATAAAGAACTTATCTTAAACTGTAGATAACGAACATAATCACAGCCACAAATTAACTAAACAAGTCAACCCACACGTGCGGAGAACCTAAAGCCATCTTCACGAAGGTCGAACCGATATTTAATTCATGAGGTTAGGTTTGTAGGATGCAGTATGAGGGTCACTGGGCTACTCGAATACTTGGCTGGTTAGAATTAAAATATTTCTATCCCATTCATATTTATTGCGAGAAAGTATTGAGTAACTCATTCATTTGGGTGATTTGTTTTCTTTTAGTAGTGCTATGAGTGGATGAAATGGATTCCCTATTTCCATTATGATGTGTCAAATGGGTCTTATTTCTTAAGATTCTTAAAAGTTTAAATAGTGTTTTTGCAGTAACTGTGAATCTAATCTACTATAGGTGATATATTTCTAACCAAAAGCAAGTCCATCTGAAGAGAAAAACGTTTAGTGATTTTCTTCCCTTCTTGGCCCATCAATGTCTTCTTGTTTTATAGTATGTCTGAGATTTGACATTTGTCTTCAATAGGAGAATCTCAGAAAATTGAATTTTAACAAGAATAATGGATGCATTTGAACTTGCAAATTTTCTGTCGAATTCTTATTTCAATAAGATTCACTGCCAAAATATTTCAATACCATTAAAATTCTGCAGCAGAAGTAAATTCAATCGTAGACAGAAAGCTATATTTAAATGCTCATAACATTTTCTAATACAATTCAAATATCGAAGCATCCATTAAAATCGTATAGCAATAACCTAATAACCAACCGTGCATCATCGACATCAAGGAAATTAGTTAAAATTCCACTGTCCACAAATAATATAGAGAAAAAAACACATTTCCGGAATACTATGTCAACGGAAGGTGGTCCGATTTGCGACCACAACTTTTAAAAATAGTATTCGACACTTAACGAAGACACCCGAACACTCCCGAACTCGCTTCCTCGTCTTTTATAGATCAAAGCTGCGCTCGCGCATCCAAAAATTAATTTTCACCATAATTATGGGTAATAACTTGGTTAATACCACTTGTGGGCTTGTGCAACAGTTTGGCGCCTGTTTCCATGATTTATGCGCGCGGAGAGATGAATAGATGAGCTTTGATGAGGTTAGATGATTAACAACTTTGTTTTTTGTACGATTTTACTTCTTCTGGTGGTTTAACGATGTCTGGAGACAGTGGCGGATCCAGGATGTTTGCTGAGGGTGGACTTAACCCCAGTTAAGATTGAGGATTTTGATTTGAAATGGTCTGATCCTGTTGAGGGTTTGAGGGTGTTGAGGGTCCTGATTTTGTCGAAGGAAACATGTTGGTCATGGGAAAATTCATGATTTCCCGAAAGCTTCAACCCCTTTGTACCTTCATAACTTCTGGATCCGTCACTGTCTGTAGATGCTTTTGGCTATTGCCTAGAAGCAGTAAATGCTTAACATGTTTCATTGTTTGTTTTACTATTTCAACGTCTTTATTACCAGACGCTAATGATTGTACACTGAATTAGTCCTTCAATTTTGTGGTTTTTCTTATAAAAATAGTTAATGATAATGATTATTAAATACTAACCTAATGTTAAACGTGATTGCGTGTTTAAAAAACACTGCACTTAATAAACTTACCTAAAATTGATTGTAAGTTGAGCGTCGTTCATAGAAGTTTTGGAAAAAACGGTATTCGATATTTAAAACTCATATTTTTGCATCTGTAGCTGAAAATGCCGCATTGAATCAACCGATCACTTTCCATTAGATCTTTTAACCCTTCACACTTGTCGACTGTCGGTCCGTAATTTAATTGCTTTTTAGCGCCTCTGTTCATTTTCGGCGCCGATAGAAAATCGATATACGACAAACACCTTCATATAAATATTTTGCCTCCCAAGAGGCAAAATATTCCGTTTATTCCGATTTAAATCCTGGGCCGACAGAAACGAGCGATTATTCCGTCGTATGTACTAACCCTGAAGTTATGGAAATACGTATTCATAATAAAGAAATTGTTTCATGAAGACATATCCTAATTTCCGCACTTGTTATCAACCTGGCGACATTGGACGATTCCGGCAAGGCACTGAGGTCGCGTTAACGAACGTACTTGAATAATTAGAGTAGCGATTAAGACACATGTGAGAATTCTTCGGGTGATTTAAGCTAGACATTGTTTGAGTTTATTTTGGATAGATATGTTTGGATGCAAGAATTACGCACCCTGTATTTTTAAGAGATAAGAGTTTGTATTGCAAATACCTCGATAAGCTTTATGAATTAATGGGCAAGTTTCAGTGTATTTCGGAACATTGTCAATTATTTATATTCTGCTCTAGGACAGCAATGTCCTAGGCCTAGCAGAACCTGTAATCATTTTCTCATTCCTTTTCTTTGATTTAAGTGGATCGGTAGTTAAATATTTTCATTAAATTATTAAAATACAAATGGAATGTCAATTAAAAACCTACCGACTGCCATGACACCACTTCACCTAATTTCGCGCCATAACTGTTTCTATTTTCAAATTCTCTAACTGTCACAAACTTCCTGGATCCAATATGGCGTCCTGTCACACTAGATCAACCTATAATAACATCTATACCGTTACAATACGACCTAGTTTTGATTAATCTGATTGAATGCATCTGCAGTTTTTGTGACACCTTTATTACGAGGTGTTAAAGATTAAATTGGTTTAGTTTTTATTGAATAGTGGGTACCCGGTACATGTCAGTGGTACCTACGTGTTTTGAATGCTAATACTTTATCGACACCCGTCTGTATTGTATTGTATTCGATAATAATGTTATGTATGACGCTGGCTGTGACTTAATTCTGTTGCCTTATGTTGTTTCTATGTCTACTGTATAGGGAAGTGAAATGATTTGATAGGATATTGGTATGTGGAAAATGTAGGCAAATAAAAATGTAGATACAAGAATGCTAAATATGAGATCCTGGACTGGTTCAGATCTGAGTCATCAAATTGATGTATTCAAAAACATCTTCTGCTAATGTGGGAGGGATTGAGTCGAGCGCAGGAAAGGCAAAATGAAGATGCCATATTTCAAAATAACTATTAATTAAAGGAAAATCAAACATTTTATCCTATTAATTACCCCCATAATTAATAGTTCAAAATCACATCAAATGATCCGTAGTTAAGTTAACCGCCTCCATATATAACCGACCGGTTAAAATTAACATTTTAATTAAGTTTAAACAGTGACATAGTTTTCACTTTTAATAAAATTCACTAAATTCGAATGAAAGTGTGTTTAACTCTGTTTGAAGTCGCCGGCGTCTGATTATGCTTGTTCCATCTGATGAGGTTCCATCAATTAGATGAAGGTACTTGGGAGTTATTTATTAAGTCATTTTAATTGGTTACGTAAGCTAGCTGTCCCTTTCTGTCTAATTAAGACGATAGAGATCGATATATTTGATTTGGGATATAATTTTGTTGGCTATAATTATAAAAACATTAATTAAGAAAATAGTATTTTACCACGGGTGTTTACAGAGCGACGGACATCCGGTTTGAGAGAGCTATGTTTTTAATTTATATTTAATTATCTCTTAAAAACATTAACAGTAAAACCAGGTTTCTCGGGAGTCTTGTAGTTTGTATCTACCTATATATACGTGTAGAATTCCATCCTTAGTATAATTTTGACATTTCTCCATCCTCCATTTATTATTTGACATTATTGAAATTACGTCAACTATACCAACGGTTTTTACACTGAGTAAATCAATGAATTTATTATTAGACTTTTACCCACCTAGTTGATTGTACTTCTACCACATAAAAATAGGTACTTTAAATGTTATTTATTATCGATAACCGTTTAAAATATAATTTAACGTTTTAACACGAAGATGAGAGATTATGAAATGTTTACTTACAAATATTAAATTTCAAAACTAGTGAGGCAACAAGTACATAACATACATTATATTATGGCCAATAAAACTATGTATATACGGACTATCGAACTCACAGATATGTAAATTAACAAAACATTGCACATCTAACAAACATCAAAATCAATGAGCTTGTTCAAATAGTTAAAATATTCATAGCCCTTTATTTCGCTTTATCGTAGTCGGGGAAAAAGGCTTAATAAGGAATACATACCAACTAAGCGCTTTATTCGTAAACAAAAGCATTTCTGCAATCTAATGCTTTGTCCCTTTCCGACTTATGCTATTTTCCAAAGTGCAAAAGAAACAAAACACTTTAGGAAAGTGTTTTCGTTCTAAAGCGTTTATGAATAAGACAGGTATACTTATAGCACGTCCTCATAGACAATTGGTAATCCATTCGATTCGTTGCTATCAAAATCTTTAGCAATGTCAAATGTTAGTCACGTGGTCTTGACACTATCCCTGTATTGGGAGCATCACTACAAAATCAAAATGTATGATCAAATTTATGGTACCTATACAGTATACTTACTTATGCTGCATACTATAAGTAGGTAATTAAGGTTAAGTATACCATAAACTTTAAAAAAATAATAAAACATTTGACCACAAAATGTATATTATGGCTGCTTGTCTGTTCGTTAAGAAACGCTTTTAAGCTTTAATACGCAAACGATTAAAATAATTCGTTAAAGAGACCAATAATAAACCACATCTGCTACAACAATTGAACATGTGCA
This sequence comes from Cyclophora albipunctata, assembly GCA_963082685.1. Classification (NCBI taxonomy): domain Eukaryota; kingdom Metazoa; phylum Arthropoda; class Insecta; order Lepidoptera; family Geometridae; genus Cyclophora; species Cyclophora albipunctata. Next base: position 9,055,354 of record OY720131.1, on the reverse strand, counting down.
GCGTTCCTTTAAGTTTCAACTAAGAAACGTTTCCATTTCAAACTTTTGATCGCAACTGCGAGTTCTCCGCGGACCTCGGAAACCGAAGCATGCCCAAGGTCACGCGTGGGCAAACCGCTCCCAACGCTACTCGTGAATGTAACATTTAACTCTAAGCAGTCACATTCGGTTAATGGCTGTTAGTGATGGCTCATTCGATCGCGGAGTTGGTTAATGTTGTTTTAGTAAAGTGTGATGGTTGCTCCATCAACCATTGATGACCAAACTGAAAAACTTATGCTGTTTAGTAGTAGTTGTAAGTTGATAGTGAATTTGTGTATACTACCTAGAAGATAATTATATAAATATCATGTTATCCGGGTGACCGCAAAGGGCAAATCTTTTGGTACTTATAACAGTTTTAGGGTCAAATTAAGATAAAATGATTTAAAAAATCAAAAATTTTAATAAAGTAACTAAGTTTTTAGTACAAAGAACATCTTTTTAATAATCTGTGTTTATCTTTTCACTAATTTCTCATACGTTTTTAATTGATTGACTACTCTACCTTGCATCCGTTTAAAATACATAACCTCCTTCTTGCACCAATACACCACGGTTGAGTAAAACCAAAAAACTTCGAAAAACAGCCGCATTTGAAACAAAGTAAAACAATTAAAATGGTCAAAAACTCGCAAGCTCTGTAAGCTTATCTCATATCTCTGAGTGCATTGTGAGCTTATCATAAGCTCTATATTTAGGCCGCGGCCACAAACAGACTGAACGCTATCTTATGGTATTATACTAGTGGTGGTTTGCGACTTTACGTGTGATATTGAACTTAATTTTACAACCATATCAAAATTGCTTAATTTGTCTATTTTTTACAATAATAAATAGACTTAAAGAGATTTTCTGATTGTTTGAAGTAGCTATCTCTGGAAGTATTACTCGGATTTGAAAACATATTACGTATTATTGTATTGAAAACCACATTCACAAAGAAGGATACTTACTTCGATCAATAATAGACAACTAGATGTCGGGTCACGTACAAAATCAAAGCTAAAAACTGTCCGGTTTGACAGCTAATTTTGTTTACTACCAACCTGACAAAAAAGTTTTAAAACAGTTCGTTCTTTTTGAAGAACTACAGATGGAATGGAGTCGTGTTTTGAACACTTATATAATTTGTAATATGCACGTAAAAGTTTACTTAAAATTATTCATGTTTTGGGCTATCTATGTTTGATAGTATACATACTTGTTTTTTTGCTAGTGTTCTGTTGTGTTTGTGTATGTTTTTGGCCAAGGTGTCTATCGCTGGATGTCAAAAATAAAAATATACTTAAATTCCACATCTTTATATTCATGATTATAATCTTAATAATAAAAGTACAATTCAGTGCAATTAATAAATAAAAAAAAATATATAATAAATTAATTATATATAATAAATGATTACTACAAATCTACTCCATGGATTTGCTGTTCTGTTTCACAAAATTTTGCGTCAACGTTGGCCAAACATTTGTATCGGTGACTTCAAAACAATATTTTTTTTTTTAATTTGATATTATTTATTAGTTAGCTTAAAATATAACTTATTCTACATGTAGTTACCGAAAGTAAGACACTCCGGCCGTTAAATTGTTTTTCCGGCCATTATTTTTGCAACTTTTAAATAAACATTGCGGCATTGTGACACGTGTTTACATTGGCTGTGGTTCGAGGGAACTAAATATAAGAGTGGCTCACTTTTCAATAGAGGCGCTAAGTACCTGGACGTATGATTTGCGCCGACCCGAAATCTAGTTGTCTATTATTGATCGAAGGATACTTATCTCAAATTCGCAGTGGACCCGTTATATTATAAAGAATACCGCGACGCTGCTAAGAGTATAGAAAAATAATCGTATTCTTTGCGACTGTCCCTGAAAAAGGAAAATTGATAAAGTTAAGTACAACACTATCATGAATTTATTAAATAAATACATACAGACAACTTACATCTATATTCTTTGTATACCTTAAAATATAAACCTTTGTAGATATCTAATATTAGTCTCCTAATATTATGGCTATCTAGAAATAGTCTCGGCCATATCAGTATAATAACTTTGATACATAAAAGGAGCCGATAACTAACTGATATAGTTCAAATTTATTGGTTCAAGTTCATGTTTATTTATTATCTACGTAATATAAAATATTGTACTATATTATATTAAACTAGCAGCGCCCCGCAGTTTTACTCGCGTTATGCCCGTTACTGTGGGAATTTCGGGGATTTTATACATATAAACCTTTCTCTTGAATCACTCTATCTGTTTAAAAAACACGTCAAAATCCGTCGCGTAGTTTTAAAGATCTAAGCATACATGGGGACAGACAGATGTCTATCTGTCTGTCCCCAGCGGGAAGTGATGTAGTGATACTTTAGGTACTCACTGTACTGATATCTTCAGTGGGCGAAGAGGTCTTTGTCCTGCAGCGGGACTGTACAGGCAAATACTTTGTATACGAGTGTTATAAAAAGGATTTAGTACGAAAAGGCTCGGGTTTGAGATCACCAACTCGCTGTAGCCAAGCGGTGGGATTACATCTCCTCACTGTACTGATCTTCAGCCTTTCCCGTGGGATCTTGAATGCTGGCCATTAAACAAAAGGTCGCACGCACAGTCAGAAAGTCCTTCGTCCTGTACCTACATATTTCGTACTTATAATTTTTCTTTGGAAAGTTAGTAGTGCTCGTGGCATTATTTGACTAAGCGATGTTAGCTCATTGCAATGGCTAAGCAACGTTACAGTTGGGCCAATACTTGGATGGGGGGTCGATAGTTGCATTTCTATTTGACCGCTACCGATCTTCGGAGGGTATGTAAAATTGTCGGTCGGCTGCAATCGATAGACCATGAAAGCCTTTGGGCGGTCTACAAACTCCTACACCAGAGTTGGCCACTAATATATTCAATTTACTTTTCCGGAGAGTTCTTAAAATGTGAATGCTATGAAACAGAAAACAATTGTACACACCTTGAATTTTAATGCAGTATTTTTTGTTTACAGGTATTCAAAGTAAGGTGACGAAAAAACAACGACATTGTAAAATGTAAAAACGAAATAGTGTTTAGTGAGTGATTTTGTGGTAGACAGAGAGAGAGAGAAATTGGTAAGTACCATCTTGTATCTTCAGTTTAATAAAGTACATCGAGTCTATGAAAATGCAGAAAGCTACTATAGGTATTTAATCATGTTATACCAAACATTTGAAAACTTCAAATTGACCTGTAGTAGTATTATATAAGTCTGTAGTTTGTACACAAGATTCTTAGTAAGAATGGGACATTTTCGTATGCGGACTGTACCTTTTCGTACATTTAGCTAAAAATAAGCATTTCTTTGTTTAGCGTCACATTTTAAACAAGTTTAGTAAAGAGCTCAAAATATTATGGCGCCATATTGTTGTTATTGATGACCTGACTGTGGGTCTAACCTGTGCGGTATGTGTGTCAATAATCAGAATAGAGCCGACCTCCTTACATTTATAACACTGCTTTATTTTATTGTTAAATTTATCTACTGTTTTAAACAATTTAACTGACTTCAAATAATGGACATTCTTGATTCGACTGCTATGTTGTATGTCGTTTTAAAACTAGGTAAAGTAAAGTATAAGCCTGCAATGTCCCACTGCTGAGCAAAGGCCTTTCAGCTCACTGAAGATATCAGTACAGTGAGGAGGATTAGGCGTAAAACTAGGTAGATTTTTTAAATTTCATATGGAACTGTTTATCTAGCCGAATTTTAAAACAAAGAGATAATGTTCTGATTCTTAATTCTTGTTTATGACCTACGAGTGTATTATAAAACTTAGATGAAAACGATATTGCATACTGGCATATTATTTTATCGATACATAAAGGAAATAATTAATATTTAAAGTTCCTTTTAGAAATACTATTAACCCAAACTAATTTTTTTTTACACAAACTTAATATATCATATTCATAACAAGATGTAATGCAATATAAACGTATTTGTACCAACAAGTGGTTAAACCGATTACAAATTACAACACCTTCCGTTTCGAAGTCGGGTAAAGTTTGATAAGTTGTCAACGTCTGAGGCAACTATATCACTAACAAGAGGCCGTGACAGGATGATTGATCTCGCTGTTTATTGTGGTTTGGGCAAATGGTTTTATCGATTATTTTTTTATGATCTTAGAGTATGGCTATCTGATTACTAGTTAATTGCCCTTTATTTGTAGGTAGCTATTTTGTGATAGTTATTGTGTTCTTATAACAATTCTATTACTTTATAACATACATATTTGTGTGAATTTTGCTAATGCATTGTACCGTAATACATTTTATACTTGGATGGGTGATTCTATCTGAGCTACCGTGCTTCGGAGGGTACGTTAAATTGTCGGTCCCGGTTGTATCAATCGTTACACTATGTCGGAGCCTTTAGGCGGTCCAAAAACTCCGAAACCTGGGTTGGCCACTCACCACTCGATCTTACTTACTTTGCCGTAATACAGACGTGAAAAATATATACATCAAAGTTACGGATTTAAAATAAATTAATGCCATTATTATATCAAAATTACTGTTGAACTTGTCCTACTGATAATATTATATGTAAGCTTATTCATTAATCGAAAATCTATTTATATTTGTAAAATATAGCTCACTTTTCCTACTGCACAACAAAGCCAAACTTTTTGTTTGTTCGAAGTGAATTTACCAGACGAATTTAAAAAATATGGTTTGTTGAATAGTCTGAAACAGCCGCATTCATTAACAAGGTTACAGGCTAGATTTTCCAAAGTACCTACTTATCAAAATCACAATACAACATCAACAAACACACAACAAACCATATTTATCCGTTTAAAAAATTCCCTTTGATAATTTAAAATCAAACGTTCGGTACGCACGTTAAGGCCGTAGCAATGACCCGTTTAACCATTTACGTCGCTTGTGAAACTGCCTTAACATTCCCCTGAACATCTGTCTGTAAGGTCGACGAGTCGAGGAAGCTTTGAGCTTTAACACGAATCAGGTGATTCAGGAACGAGGCGGATTGAGGTGATTGGGCGGTTTGGTTGAGCTTTTGGATAAATGGGTTAGGTCTTAGGATTTAGTTTCTTCATGATCTTTCTACTGTTAAAAAAGGCGAAAGGTCGTGAGAATAGATTTTTCTTCTTTATCGTTATGGTGCCTTTTCACGGTACAGTTGGGTTATAGCGCCGTTGACATTGAGCTAATTTCCAAACTGCAAGCGAGAAAACGAGAGACATACAAACATATGTCAAGTAAAATTATTTTATGCACACATTTCGTAGTCGGAATTCGCTGCTTGACTATTAGATCAATGTTAACGATGCTTTACATACGATTACGTGTGACCCTTTTTTTCTATCGAACTCTCATAACTTGAGCACACGATCAATATCCTCAACGTTTTACGTATGAGTAACATTACAAGATACAAGTAATTACAACTTACGCACAACACATTATTTTTGTCAAGTTTCCACAAGATCAGGTCAAGGTTGTGTTCGTAGTATTGTGAGTGCGTGTGGGTACACTCGCAGACTGTCATTAGTCAGTACTAATGATTTATAATTACACTTATTTAGAAGACGGTGATGCGTGCCCACGGGTTATGTCGATGATGATGTCATGGTAGGCTTTGTTCGTAAGTTGGATGGCAGTGTTCGAGTTACTATTAGATTTACTTGTAAGTTTTAGACGTTTGATGTTATATCAGAATAATATATATTTTGGTTTATGGTTGCAAAGATGAATTGTAAAATAATACAGTGAAGTTAAGGTTTAATTTATTACTGCTTTTCCTATAAAGATGGTCGATTCTGTTTCAATCTACTTCAGTAACCGAACTTGGTTTTCACACTGGACTGTTAGCGGATTAAGGACTTTTTGATATTAAAGGTTGTTTAGACAGTTTTCGCCGCTAGCAACTACCATATTGACTAAGTGATGTTAGCTCATTGAGATTGTCAGGCAACGTGCAGCTAGGCCTCTACTTGGATGGGTGGCCGATAGTAGCAGTTCTATCTGAGCTCTATCGTGCTTCGGATCGGAGGGCTAAAACCAAGGCTAAAAGCTCCGACCACTACTCGAATTTACTTCCTGTATTCTTGTTCTTTTCCAACACTGTAGCGGTCACTGCACGTGTTACATGCCGAAAGTCTCTCCTTGCGCTGTAATAGTAATTGCTATGAGTAAAATGGGATTTTCCAACAGTCTACGACACCCAGTCAAAACTTAACGTTATCAATTCGGGTTAAGACTGCAAGTAATACTTATTGAGTCATTTTGTTATTGAAATATTAGAAGTTATAAATGTGACAAATTATTATTGAATTACTGAGAATTTTCCTCATTTCATTCATGATTCAGTTAGTAGTATCAGTGGGGATGGAAATAGAACAAATAACTGCTAAACCACTACATAGTAATCGGAGTGTACGCAACGGACGCATTTACATTGATAAAGGGACTTGAGCGGTATTTACGACATTGTGTTTAAAGTTAGGTTCATTATCTCGAAGAAATTATTTTTGTGAGTTAACGTCTAAGATAGTTCAATAGAAAGCGAGTGTCACTCATGTCCAAACATTGTCTTCAGAATAATTGGTAAACGAGTTGGTAGAGTCGGTTTGTCTGGTCGTCGTAGCGTCCGCCAACTACGGACACCTACAGAGATGCACGGCAAACCTTTTGTCTTTGTTGGCCCCTTTTTTAAAGTTAAAGTTATATTTTATAGAGATGAAATATATATTTTTTAGGTGTGCTTTTAGCCATCCTAATTAATATAGCCAAAGCCATACATACTGATGTTAGGATAGCTGCAGTCACTCGCCGAATGCTGACTGACGAATACGGCGGATTACGGTATTTATTTATTTATATTTGGGAAAGAAACAGAACAAACTCTTAAACATATAGCAAACTCTTAAACTAAAAAAAACACAATCCATTCATATACTACATTACTCTATTGCGATTAACTGCACGTTGCTTGCAGCTTACGATTTGTCAACTTTATGATAGGATTTTAATCTGCAGTAGGGAAGAGAGATAGGTAGTGATAGGTACTCCTAATTTGAAGGATGCAACCAATTATATTGATAAACTACGTAGTTACAGATTACATTAACATTGATAAGAGATATCGGAGTGAATCAAACCAGTTTTATTTTGATTCGATGGAAAGTGTACACGTTTTTGTATTATTCTGCGTGTAATTTACAAAGTAGATGTTTTAGTGAATTTCGTTAGAAGTATATTAGTTTATGTAAATAAACTGTATATCTAGGTAGTGAATAAAAGTGTGAAAAGTGAACTCTTGTATTTGAAGCAGTTTAAAAGTGTTTGGAATCTCAAATAAGTTTTGTGTTTGACTACTGTTGTGCTGTCGCATGCGCTGTACATAAGCAATGATAATTTGACAGGTGAGGTTTAGTAATTTCTTGAATTCCGGAGGGGATGTTAAATTGTTGGAACCAGTAGCTTCAATCGTTAGACCCAGTCGGAGGTTTTGGGGTGGTCTAAAACTCATTCACCAGGGAAGACCACTTTTCTAATCGATTTTACTTACTCAGAATTTCTGCATAGTTTACAACTTTAGGTAGCCGATTACCCAAAGTTTGTAGATATGATTACTCACCAGACATACTCGTACCTACTTTAACTGAAATGGCAACAAAACTTAACATTAACCTTGACTGAAGCGTTAAACCACGTTTGGATCCAACTCGGTGCTCTCAAACATCTATTTTCGCACTAAAGCGACGCTCGCTGCATTGTTGGTGGTTATTGTCCAACTGATTCATTACTCTGGCGCCGATATAATTATTTAGCACTCTTTCAATTTAAGTACTTTCAATCGTGCACTGGTCGTTTTGTATGAAAAATTAACCAACGTTTAACGCATTTTTGCGACACCGCAGCAGGACGCCTGAAATCAATTAAATGAAAAGAGCCTTTTGTATGAATTCATGTTGTTTTGTTAAATATTTAACCATTTTTGTGAGTGTGAAATGATAAGGTAAATTGTTCGGTTATTGAGTGTTGTTCTTTATGATAAATGCCAATTTGTACGTATGTGGTTATTGGCACTAAAATGTGTTTATTTACTTGACCTGGGTGACCCACTGGTGGTTAACCGTAATAAGTTTTAACTTTAAACAAAAGGCCTTAAGTACATTGAGCAAAGTTCTGGGTATCCATTTTTAAGGGTGATATATAGCACACTAGGTCTATCTACGCTTAAACCTAAAAATGGATGTTCCTTTTAAATAAAATTATTCAAAAGTTATGGATGAATATTGTCTACTATTATTTATTTGAAATGAGTCGCTAGGATATAACACATTGGAAATCACTCAAACTCAATGAGTAACTTGTTACACAAAGCTTAGATAAGCAAAAAGCCTAACTTTGATTCCATAACTTAAACTTGAAATTCCAGCGGCGTCAAAACACACAATACCTCATTTCCGGCTAAATTGAGTCATTAGGCCGCGTTCAGAATGACGAGTGGTGCGAACAATGATCGAATTCTATTTGTTAGTTGTGGAAGGAATTGCTGTTACATAGTTCTGAGAAATTAGAGTGTTAGCCGGGTGCCTATGATATACTTATAAGTATAATAAAGCAGGAGAGTTAGGTTTTAGAATAATTATATTTGTTTTGGACTCAAAAGCTACATTAAAAATGAACTTTGACAAATGAACGGAACAGGCAGAATGCGGGTAAAACCGCTGCTAGTCAATGTATTAGTTAGACAATGTCGGAGGTCTTTAGGCTATCGAAAATATCCGCCACGTTATTATAGTAAGTTCGTATAAGTTAGTGGCTAACCTTTGCTCGGTGTTGGGAATTTTTAGACCGCCTGAAGCGTCACTTGTCTACTCAAAGTTTCCTCTCTAAAGTTATCTTAGGAGTCAGTTTCAGTAAGCTTAACAGCACTCTGCGGTGGTACCACCTTTGTATCTGTTTCTGAAGGAATTTGGGTACAAACGGGCACTCTATGACTATCCATCCACTACAGAAATAAGATATATTATATTATACTTACAGATATATTTTAATCATAAAATAATTAAATCTATGCTCAACGTGCGTTGTTTTTGTTAAACTACGTGAACAATAAGAAAAAATAATGATACCATATTTATAACATAATATCTATGACGGTTAGCTAACAAGTGTTTTCAATTATCATCAGATAATTACAATATCATTTTAAATTCAATAAAAACTGTACCACAATGTAATCGTAACAATTGTTATTAAGTGCTGGTACTTTATGTTTATTAATAATTAACTTTTTACTGACGTGTGACTACAACTTCCTATCTAAGTACAGTCAGAGAACTTGGCTGTCCACAAGTTTTAGGTGAAGAATGTTTGACACCCAAGTTACAATAAGGTAAACAAACATTTACAGGACAAATTCACACACGTCTGATTAGATCCAAAATACGCTCTAAGCTTATACGTAACGAGTCCTCCGTTAAAAGTGGTAACGATTTTATCTAATTTGTCAACAAAATATCTCCCATGCTATGCCAAAATACCAACTCGCTTAAAGAACAGCCTTAGTGACAAATCCAATCAATATCTTAAAATTGTAGTGAGGATAGGTATTTAAACACTGAATAACTTTTCATTGGTGTCTACCAATTGGTGTCTAGCAGTCTTGCTAAGATTTGAAATGTTCTAGGAAAATTACTTTTTAACTCAACCATAGCTTCACAAACTTCTAGTTCTAGTTATCATGAACAAAAACAATAAAAATAAAACTCCTACACCAGGGTTGGCCACTACCTACTCTGACTTACTTACCTTAGCTATTATTTAATCGCTAAACTTCATCTCCTAGTTAACGTATCTCATAGACAGCAGAGGCATTAGTTTTTACCCGTGCAGGTACAGCGGTTCACCTTCGTTCGACTATTACGTGAATCATGCGTTATTATGTATTACTTGATATACCTACTGTGTTGTTGATCTTCGCTGTGTTACTTTAACTATGTCTTTGAGTCTAGTTTAGTTTTGGAGTCTCCAAGATTGAATAAAAGAGACTTTTCTTGGGCTTGGGGGTATTGGATATAAAACATCAAATAAAATAACAATTTCTTTTTTTGTATTTTTGTATTACTTAACTACAATGTCTAGATTTGTAGACACTAAGATTCTATAAAAAAAGTCTAGAAACTTTCTAGAGTCTAGTGTAGAGTGTGTCCTCTGAACTTCTCTTATGTAAGGAAATGGCGATTTAACATTTAGAACCTTTAATTCTAATGCGCTTTAAATTTAATACACACATACATACTTCATTGGCACTGTAGCATCAAATTAACATTATTTTGATTAAAGCAGTTTCTCTTATTCAATTTAAAATAAAAATAATATGAGTATAGCTAAATGAAATGCTATCTATTCAATTATAGAGAAGCTGGCAGTCTTTTTCGTTAATTAATTTTAAATTTTTTTTTACATATTTAAATAGTTGTATTATAAAAATCTGCAGATTAAAAGCTTAAAAAAACATAATTCTTTGTATATATTCAAAAAAACATAATGTCGCCAAAACTAGAAACATTCTTATGGCAAGCCATTAGCGATAAAACTGCGAATTTGGCGTAAGGTCGTTGTCTCACAACGGTAAACAACAATGTTCATACGTAGCTAGCTCTGACGAACTGTCTGTTTGTCAGTCATGTAGTTACAGCTGGACTAACATCACAGTATTTAATATTAACTTGCATCTTAATGTATTCAAGAAAGTAAGAACTTAGCGTACATAATTTTGACTATTAACAACATGTAAATGTAAACCAGTTGTTTGTTAAAAATATCCTTGAACTGTGATAAGTACACTAAAAATAACACTTTTTATGAAGACTATTTTGATCTTTAAAGTCCCAAAGTTTTCCCCAAAAGCATCCGTCGCGGTTTCCCACTTTATGTACTTACCAAAAAGAACAGTTAAAATAAACATAACATTAACGAAATCATCAAATAAAAATCAATCGTTATGAAGTAGGTCTTCAGTAGGTCTACAGACACACAAGTGTGATGTGAAGTGATGAAACGCTTATCACCTCTTAAACTTTGAGGTCAATTTTTAACGTTATCAACACCAAAATCATAATATTTTGAAAATCGTTGTTTAAATTGTTTTATCAAATAACAGACGACAAGTCGCCTTTTGAAACGTCGGTAATATTTGATTTTGTGATAAGATAAAGAGATTATAGGATCAAGATTTGAAGTGCCTAATTTGCTTATCTGATTGGAACTCTACATTGCAATAGAGGAAACTTGATATTACATCACTAACATACAATCGTATGATTTTTCAGGTGTTCAATAACGAAAGTCAAAGACCGAAAACTTACCTACATTTTGTTTGATGTCCGTTATTGGATCCTAAATGGCTCAAGCCGCACTAAAATCATCTGCGATCTCCCATAAGAACATAAAACTTTGATAAAATCTACCCTTGACAGAGTCAAGACCGTCCCCTACCGAAATCTTCTAACTGGAGACACATCCACAAGCTTTATCTAGATAGTCCTCGCTAAATGTTAGTCTGAAAGTATTATCTATATCCAAAAAAATTCCAACCCAGACTTATTACACCTTAACCAAGAATTTACAAAAAACGTTTAGCAAAAAACCGACATGGCGTCTGTCACTGACAGGTGCGTGCAGAAAGCGAAGCACGCGCGGTATGCGCACGCGCACCCAACGAGCTATTTCCGAACGAGATCCTCTTTTTAAACACCTCCCATTCAGAGAGCGTGACACTTGCACCGTGCCTCTACGTGGTTCTTTATTAATTAGTAGTGTTAATTGATTCATTTGTTGTACTTGGCTAATAGATGGTGTTGTAATTAGGTTCTCATTTTAAAAGTTCAAATTGTTGGCGTTGTTCGGATTCCTTATTCAAAAGTTAAGGGAATACCATTTCCTATTATCATTTAACATTGCCTCAAGACTATTGCTGCCAAAGTATGTGCCAAAGATTAAACCGATCTCAATTATTTGTTTAAAAACTCAATTAATTGAGACTCGTACGTTCAGTCGTTCAAACTTTATGAACCTCCACTTAATTCATAATAAAAACTGCTTTTTCTTTCTCTCCAATGTCTCTCAACTGCACCGAGCAATAATAACAAAACAATAACAATAGTTGCAAACAGAGGCGGCCGCCATTATCCACTTACTACCATCACGTCAAATAAATCTTAATGGAGACTCTCTCTAATACGAGTCCTTTCCCGGACAGGATATTGTTACTAGATTTTAAACTAGCCAGTGGAGAGGATTCCCAGATAACAATGAAATTGTATTGAACGTTAACACGATCCTAAAACGATAATCTTTTGTCGTACATTTTCAGTAAATATGAAATATCAACACGAAGGTTGTGACTTGATGTCTTAAAATTGGTTGGTATTGGTTTTGATGTTAATATTGTGCTAGAAATGGAATATTATGTAATTGTGTTGGGTCGTACTGGACCGGCGGCTGTAGCATCTGTCTATGACTAAATATGGTTTTGTACCAATTAGTCATACATGCGTAATAAAATTACCACGTTTTTAATGAGTTTTGTGGGAGGCATGTCACTTTAGTCGTTATAAAGGAGTCTGTAGTGTCACCGTTAGGGAAAAGGCATCTCCATGTTTGTATTGTAACAAATTATTTTTAATGCAAAGTCAATCCATTGAACCATTTTCCCTACAAAAAGTTCACGTTCTCTTTCAAATTAGAAAATGTATTACGACAGGTGTTTGCACTAGCGCTGCAACCTTGGTCCGTTCGCGACATTTATTAACACCGACCTGCCAATGTAGTGGACACACAAACAGACTTGCACTGTTTGTCTAACATTGACACACCTTGACAAATATTTGTCAAAAAGCTTGTGAAAATTGTGATAGTAAATCAGGTGAGCTTCCATTTCATATTTTCCTTGACCGTTTTTGATGAGGTGATAAAAAGTTCAAGTATGTATTAGTGTAATGACCTGAATTCTCGGTGTTAGTTGTGACAAATCAATTTGTAAGATACATTTTCTTTGTTTTTGATTTCCTACAATGATGCTTTTTTTTTTAATCCTAAGGATGTTTCTTAACATTTTTAGTCAAAGTCTGTCAACCACTCAAAGGTCAAAGGTTTGTCATTCAAAGGGCAAGTTACCATAGACATAGAATCTTCGCTGCGTTCATCTAGTTCTATATTCAATAGGATTTTATGGCGCTACCGTACTTCGGACTGTACTTTAAACTGTCAGTCCAGCTATTACCTATCCATCTAGTACATCGGTAGTCTTTAGGTGATCTGAAAAATGTGGTTAATCACTTTGATGAAGATGATGTTTCAATGAATCACTTATATCCCAAGGCATCTTAAGTTCATAGACCTAATGAATATTTGAAGACAGGCACCTGTCCATCTAACGTAACATGATCCTAGGTACAATCGACCATAGTCATCGAGGCCTGGAGGTCACTGCCCGGTCGTTGGTGCCAAGTGTCGACTTCCTCTGACCTTAATGGATATAGGTTTTTAATATTTGGGTCACTTTGGAGCTAACTAGGAGCGGATTTTTTTTGGAGGTGTAGAGGGGCTAGGACATCAAATGCTGACTATCAAAATTGTTTATCAATCTTCAAATTAATTTATATACAAAAATAAATGACGAGGCATCTGAAATCAACATTCGATTGTAACCTGAACTTTCTAGTATAGACTTTCTAGTAATCAATACCCATTTATTTAATTAGAATCAGTCTATGGCAAAACAAAGTCCAGTAAGCAATCAATACCTAATCCGCGGTTAAGTACTAAAGAAAATCGAATCTTAACCATCCACCATAAACAGTGAACTAGTTACTAATACAACAACATAAATAACTTTCATCCAACGAAATACAGTAAAAACTATATTTTCTAACGAGTCGGTGTGTCCCAAACGGTGTGTGGAGAAAACGAGCCCATAATCAACATATATGGAGGGCCCACGCACACAACGGTTCTCGGAGACGAGGCTTTTAGGAGACTCATAATTATATCAACGTAATTAGAGTTGTGGGTTTGTTTTTGACTAAACAGGCTCCATAGTACGCATAGTTGAGTAAACAGGTCGGTGCATGGGCTTTGACGGTTTTCAATAGGTTATCATGGATCTAGAATAGGTTAGTTGAAACAGGTAGGAGTAGTTCCGAAAACTGGAGGACTGGGAAATAATGGGGATCATTGCATTGAAGTAATTTTTGTATCGCTGGCGCTGTAAAACATTACCTGGGTAATGAAAGTAAAAACCTACCTAGGTTTAAAACCAGTATTGTAGCTTAAACTCATTGTTGACGTGGTCATATTTTTGTTAGACAACCAAGACCAATTAAACAGTTTAACTTAGATCAAACTCAGGCGGTTTGAAGACTTCGATACCTTTAAGGAAACTATTGACAAAGTTGAAGCTTGGTTTGCTTATGGTATGTCAGAATCTCACTTTTCACCCATGTTATTGATGTCATGACTTGTAAGGCGTAGAGTCGTGTGCAAAACTTGTGAAATTGCACAAATACCCCGACCTAGGACCAAACCTGTGTGGGCAAGGTTGTTAACCAATAGTATTTTTATAAAATTTATTAGTATAGTTCAAGCGGTAATACAGACAGTGATCACGCGAATTAATCATGTTTATTACAAGTTCGATCAGATACAGATCTCGAGAGATGTTGCCGATAATAATTATAGCTGCGTCGTGACGAAATTGTTTATTAAATGCTGTCTATTTAGCGAGGAATTAATGTGTTTATAAGTATTCAATGTAGGTAGTAAGTACTACGCAATTACAGAAAGCCGATCGCCGTATGCAATGTAATTGCTACGGAATACGGTAGTCTCATTTGGTAACGTTGGTTAGTGTTATTTGAGTTTAACGTGTTTTTTAAGTTGAAGTTCTCATCAATTTCTCAAAGCAAGAACTTTTCAAACTGCCGCACTCAGAGAAGGCCATTAAATCGACACTTTCCTAATTGACTTAATTCTTCATATATTACCTGTCAAAAGCACTCATTAAATCTCTAATAAGTAAGCATTTGAATTCTCTGAATGCAGGCGAAAGACCTATAGCATAAAAAAAATTGCATCAGGGTTGACCACAAACTTATTCCATGATGACTAAAATAAAGATATTAAATAATATTTTAATCCCAATTATGGTCAGTATGAATGTTACACCAATAATTTAGGATAAAACAATATTGTACCACACTAGCTTGTAATGAAGACGACTAACGAACATTTGCACGGATCACAATATTAAGGCCGCACAGACAAGCGCGTGTAATCAATTTGTGCGCGCATTCCGTGTGTAGACGCCCTAAATATAGTTAATTTGTGAGATGAGTAGGTAGTGCAGACTGGATAGAGGATAGAACACTTACACACAATAAGCGCTTTGCTTCATAAGTTCAGGCTGAAACAAGTGTTAAGAAAGCCACAGTTACTGAAAATCTTTTAACCGCCGTACTCAGAGATGTCAAAATTCATTTCTTTGGAGAGGTTAATGAGGGATTATTGACAAGAGTGAATCTACACAAATTGTATAAAGAAGAAGCTTTTTTCCTGTTCCACAAAATGTATGGGCTTGACCGTAGAAAATTTGGGAAAGTAACGTAAGCACGATCTACAACATTTTCACACTAATATCGAAGAATTACGTCAATCTGTTTGATAAAAAATAACTAGAGTGGTAACAAACAATAATAATGATTATTTTAATGTCTTTTTTCTTAAATGGATGTCATATCATTCAAGCGTAGTTTGCCTCGTTAAGATAGTATCCCATCTACACAATGTTTGTTGTAACATAATCTATGGTTAAAATTAAAGTTGAACGTATGAGTAATGTAAATCGTTAAAGTGTGACGAATTGTATTGTGGCTATGAATATTTAGCGACGCCATGAGGCAGGTTATTGTGGGATATATCTTGCGTGGCAATGGTTGCAAGAAATTAAAGGCTTTTTTATTTTTATATCTTTTATATATTTCCCCAGGGGCCTTTTTGTATACCTGTATTTGTATACATTTTTCAAATGAAAATGTGAAGATGTTGGTAGATTTAAAAAACTGCATTACATCTATTCGTTGAGGGATTATCGAAGCCTCAGACACACTTGTTGCGTTGCGTTTGCGGGGTTGAAAAATCTGCCAAAATTATATAACATTCAAGTGTTGAGTGTAAAAGTCCCTAAATTAAAAAACAATAAGATTAAAAATAAAACATTTTCAGGGTACATCATAATTTCATAACTAATGAGATCACTTACAATATAAACTACATATATCGTATCAGAATACCAGTTTTTAGGGTCCATCATATTTTTTGCGTCGGTCATCCTATTCATCCGTCAAGCTGGCTTGTATCCGCGTGTCGGTCTGTGTGTCACAGTTTTTGTACAAGGAAATTATTTTATGTGTTACCTACCTTATATGATGTGTTGCTTGTCGAGTCTTGTTTATAGGTAATGCTTTGTGGTTCTCCTGATTTGATAGAAACTAGGGTTTTGGGTCTATGGTTTACCTATATTTGATGAGATAGGGGCGGTATAGACTCTTTTTATTTTCCTTATTCAGGGGCGATCGTATAGACTCTTTTGAGTTCTTTATTCAATCTACTTTGTTATTACCCCTAAGTTATAGGGGTAAAATCTTGCTTTATTATAATGCAGAGGTATACACGAAGTTTAAATAATCCTAGAAAATAACCCCATCCCTACATTACCCAGGAAAGCCTAACCTTTCATAAGAAACGTAGGTTCTTCTACTACTACTCCGATCTTCTTGTTTATCATAACATGCATGACTGTAATATATTCTGGAAACACAGCATTGATTAACTGCTCAACTATAACCTTCACTGGGAGTGCCCGTCCGAACAGATCATACCAATTTAATATTTATAGTTGATCTCAATAATTTCGTAAGTGGCCGGCCCGCGGTGCGTCGACCCCTCTACATTAGGATGCATGTAATTTGAACAAACTATTTATATTCCACCAATTGAATTGGGTCGCAGATATTACTTCAATTATACTTAGTCATGTTTGCAATTTGATATTGTAATTTCTGGTTATTAATGTTCGGGAGAAAACAGCTTTTTCTTGTTAATATTCCATTGTCACAGGCTAAACAAATATTGGCGCGCATGCATCATAACCAGAGAGTGAATTACTTAAAGTTTAATAACTGAAATTATGAAAAACAATACCTCACTTACAATAGTCTAAATCCATCGTCGAGCTATCCATTTGATTTAAAAAATATTGCCACCATTATAATTAGGATTTCCCTGTCAATATTGTTAGTAGTTCCTACCTATACTAAAATACATACTGGAATTTCCCCTACACCCAATTCCTAGATCTAAACAAAGCTAACGACACAGTTACAAGTGATCCTTTAATCAATTTTATTGGATTTGTCGCTGCTAAGTGATCGTCAATTGAGTTCGACGCGGCTAATTAATTGCCACCAGATGTCCTCGCGAGTGCTCGTAGGTTTAAGGAAATATACTGAATGTAGAGCTACTGTAATAGTCTAGTTCTTGGTGTGGAGTACCCCAAGGAACGGTTTTGGAACTATTATTGTTTATTATATATACATGGGCATAGTAGGAGGACTACAATGTTTGTAATGTTTTACCTAATTTCCTTATTTGCCTATAATTTTAATATAACACTTTGGAGAGTTAATTAACGCCATAAATATATGTAACCGAAATGTGCAAAAACATTTTAATTAAACTATAAAACTTGCTATGATTACACATCCAATTATATCATCTAACAAAAAAGATCATAGCATAAACATAAGTGATATTTTTTTGTAAGCTAAATAATGCAATAGGTAGATAAGAAAAATTAATAATTACGAAAAAACAATACACGTGTAAATAGCGCTTCAGAAACAGGCTAAACAATTATTGATAAAAGTTATAGTAATGTTTGTGATGACGTAGATGCGGCCAACGTGCTGATAACACGCTGATAACTGATAACGAACGACCTTCCATCGCATTTTTGTTGATTTATCTGATAATTAAATGATTAAGTTTCGAAAATGGAAAGTACTGTGTTAAAGTGCTGTAGAGTAATTTAATTAGTTTTTGGAAAAGTGCATTTGTTGTATTTGACGTGACTCAGTAGAATGGATGTTATGTGTGATACGAATACTCGTGTTCTATGGAACTCGCAGGTTTGCAGCTTGTATACTCGTTCGATACGACTATATTAAGTTTCCTCATTCTTGATATCTACAAAGTACTCAGTTTTACCTGCAATGCACTAACTGAATCTTGATAATTTTACCTTTAAGTACTAATTTAATGAATGAGTTCTGTTTAAATTTGATTCTGATACAATTAGCCTTTATAATGCTAACAATGATATCTACCAGGTTCAACTCAAGTTTAGGTGGTTTTAGATCTTCAACACCTTTGTTTCCTCCACAATTTACGTCACCAATATTGACCATGTCCCACATAACATTATTAACAATTAAAAGGCAAGCATCAGGTTTAAAGAAAGAGCAATCAGGTTTCCAATCGTTATCAATTACTTTAATATAAAACACTGAATCATTGGCTGAATCATTTGCGATGTAGGTCACGTACGCTGAAAAACTTTATCAATATTTTTTTGATTTCGTATTTTAGACTCTCTATTTGGTGATCATCCCTCAACAAGTGACAATCGTTTAATATTTTGTTATCTGCTATTAAAATCTAGAGGATTATCACGTGGTCATGACATATTCTCATATAAGTATTTTAAGAGAAGACAACCAAATTAAATGCTAAATGCTGTCATCAATTTGAGTGCAATTCCAATTCGTTGAAGATTGAGATCCTTCTCCTTTTTGAATTCAGTTAAAAACAACAAACCCTCTTCTTATAATTATACCTAGTATTTTTAATAAACAAACGTTGAACCTAGAGTTTAATAAAATGTAGGTCTCTAGGGCATACATAATCGATGGCCAGGAAACACGAGACCTAGCCATGAATCTAGAAAATGTAATTAACATACTAATGGAAAACTTAGAAAAACAAATTCTCAGTACACATTAAAATACACAAATACCGATCGAAGTCAGGAAGCATGAATAGTCAAACGTGACACAACTACAAAGAGATTTGTTACAAAAACGAAACCACTTACACATGACCCTTCACTTATTAGACAAACCCTTCCAAATCTATCAAGTGCATAGATCTTGGTAACCTGGTCATCTATAAACCAATTAACAAAGACCTCTCATCCTCAATGAATTGACTTGAAGTTGAATGACACAGACAGGTCAAATTACATTGGTAGTTATGCAAATATTGTATTTAAGATGTGCATACATTAAAAATGTTGTGACAATATGTAAGTGTGTTTTAAGTGGTGTGTCATTTGACTGGCCGGCTGAAAGGGGCTATGTTATGGCGTAATTTTTCAAAATCACCAGACCAATGGTACCAGATATTACCGCGTTCAAACAAAATACTAACTTTTTTTCTCTCCAAATTCTCGAAATATCATGGGTGGGTACAAAGCTGCTAGTTTTCGATATAAATTAAAAATCGTGATTCCATCAACATTTCTTTGATTTCATAACCACAAATTAATTGAACGTTTCCTTTAAGTACTATATTTGATAACTTTTATATAATTATCGCAGACCAAGGTTACTAATGACTATAGAATTTCACTATAATCATAGTAATTACGAGCTAACATTGACACTCAAATAACGTATTTCACAACTCCTGTATCAATTATGATAACTTTCCAATCTGTATTAGGAAGAGCAATCAATGCCGTTTTAAACTAATCCGGAGAGTACTGGCGGGGAAGTAAATTATAATGACAATATTTGAAGGTTGATTTGATTTTTTTTTTGCCAAATGTCTAAAAAAAATATTAAGTATTAAAAAATATCTTTGATAAGTTTTTCTCATTATGAACTTTAAAAATCTACTAAGTATAAAAATATTTTGTTAAGCTTTACCACCATTTGACTTACATATTATCACAATGTTTCCAAAATAAAACATTATTTAAAAATACCTGTAGTTGTAAGTATGCGTAATAATGGTTAAACAATATTGTTATACAATTAAAATGTAATAACGTGGTTTGTTGAGTCTCGCAGTCTACTCTAACAGTTAAACAACAGAACTATGTAGCACAATGTCTGCCATTCAATAAGATTATTTCATTGAATACTTACTTAAATTAAATATATACTTAATCCGATACGTATATTACAGTAACAAACCAATACGATTCGACTAAAGTTGTTAATTTGTTTAAAGTTTAAAATGATACTTGAATAAACGAAAACAAAAAAATCTCGTACAGTTTTTACTTTACTAAGGACAGTAATGACTTTAGTAAGAAGCATTAATTGGTCGTGTACAGTTGTTATTACAGTTCGTTCTTCAACACTAAATTGACCTTCTAAATACAAATAAGTTATACAACTACAAATAACACAACGCAACTACATTTTACCCTGACTGTACCATAAAATCGGATGTGCTGCCATATGTGGGCATCGCCTAATACGATTGTATGGGATATACCCAGCAGTGGGCTAGCAAGGTGAATCGAATGCCAAGGCTGTATAATTATGAGTTAAAATCAGAGTTACGTACGGAGGTCTTATCTGATTGTGAGATAATGCTTACATTAGGACGTTTCCTTTAAAGCAGAGCGAGCGGATCTGTGCGGAGTTCGATCGATCATTTGCAACACATTACGACAAGATTTTGATAGTGGCAATGCCTTGGTTGACTATTTCAATGCGTTGTTGGTCGGTTGAGCACACGGCTTTGCTCGGCTTCGCTTGAGTGGAGTCGCACCCATAGCGTTGTTTTGATTGAGCTAGCAGCGAATTAGCGTTCAAAAACGTCACTCATATAACATTACTCGGTCGTTTACTAGCTCATTGTACCCGCCAATTACATAACGACATAATGCAATGTTTAATGTTTAATTACTATAAAGTATCGTAGATTTCGGAGAAAATAATTAATTTCAATCTTTTTGTTCACAGATGTCGCTTGGAGAGAAAGGTAAGAACGATTTATTTCATGCTATCGCGGTTTCTTTCAGATCGTACGTTTCATGTAAGAATATTGAGTTAAAAATTGAAGCAGCTTTTCATCACCTTCAAGATTAGATTAGGTAAGTAATCAAAATAAGTATCAGTCGGTGTGTGCTGTAATATCAATAAAGTTCGGCGGTCTTAAAACCCGGACACCAGGGTTGGCCAATGGCCACTAACCTACTAGAACTTACTTAATAAAGTGAAGTTATTAGGCACTAGCAGCGCCCCGTGGTTTTACCTAAGTTTTGCCTGTTCCCATGGGAATTTTGGAATGATAATAACTTATAACCTTCCCGGTGAATGTGGCTATCTATTACAAAAAGAATTATTGCAATCGGACTGGTGATTCCCGAGATTAGTTCGAACATACAAACAAAGAAACAAACTTTAAAAAAATTACCTCTTTATAGTATTAGAATAGATAATCACTATGACAGTGTGTTAATAAGGTTAAAAGTGAATCTCATAATTTCCCTCTCACCTTTGATTTCCATGAACTACACGTAGGAGTGAGTTGACTCAAGAGAACATGTTAAGTACTCAGCTTACGTCAACATCACTACTTAAGTAGGTTTTAAGTTAAACTTTAAGTTGGAACAAGTGCATTAGTGAAAGTGGTGTTTTGTGTTTAATTACATAAATAAGTAAAATTTAACGTAACATTATGAATTTGCGACCTCCACTAGGGCCCTTGAGCTTTGTAAGTTTCCGGGAGTGGCTAGAGATATTTTTAATGTGTAATGGTTTGACACCTTCAATGGGGGGGATATATGTATAGTATTTTTCAATGCATTTTGTGGACCATTTTACATCTATTTTCATCTGTTTTATCAAGAAAATACTACGCGAATATATATTTTGCTCATGCTAAGGACCGTTCTCACTAGACTATTGTCTGATATAGATTTGATCGAGTGTCAACGCTGTTACGGTGCTGACACAAAATAAGAGTCTGACAAGTTATACAAAATCTTTTCTACAGTGAGATGAGAGACCTTCAGTTTGACATTACTGGCTGAACTTCCGTTATGTTGTATTTCCTACATCAACGGGTCCAATGCCGGCAGCTAGCACTACATACGGTATGTGACATACCTAACCTAACCTCACAAATCTTAGTTAATTCATTAGCTGCTTAAATAGATTTCTCTCGAGGCACGTCGTCCACAAACAGAGGTCATCGAGGTCGCCAACTTGTAAAACAAACAAACAATACTTTCTCGTTTACCTACATGTAGAGATCTCCCGGCGTGGGACGCTCATATAGGGTACTACACTTTTCTTTGGGTGTGCTGGTTTTTTGGAAATGGTGCTACCTATAAATGGAATTTAAATAGTTATTGGGAACTGTTTCGCGACAAAACTGTTATATGGATTTAGATATTTATTGAAATAAGAGGTAGTTAACGTAAGTTGTATCTAGAATAAGGAATGGTAATGTTAATACACTTAGCTTTTATTTTACACTAGCAGTGCCCAGTTGTTTTACCTGCGTTGAGCCCGTTGTCGTGGGAATTTTGGGATGAAAAGAGCCTTGTAGGTTTCGAGATTATCGCGTTCAAACAAAAAAAAACTAGATAGTTGTTATTAGGTACTTAGAATTATATTTACAGTAGTTAGTTATTCTAAACTGCCATTGACTTTTAGTGTTTGCGCAGTGACACCGGACCGCGCCTTGCTTTGCCCTGCTTTCTACATCACTAAATGGTTCACCTTCGCTAATTGTTTTTCATTATTTAGGTATCGACAATACTAGATTGTTCTTTATGAGTCACATCAAAGATAACGTTTCTAGTATAGTTATGTCGAATGAACAGGGATCCATATACAGCTGAGGGTAGCAGAGGGTGGCAGAAGCAAAGCTTTGTAGTCTTCGTAGTCTAGTCTTCAAGTCTTCCAGTCACATCTGGGACAGACTAGCGACAAACTTCACACCAGTGATGTGACAGAGTAATACATCACACTTCACACACAATACATCACAGCGAGCCGCGGTTTTATCCGCGTTGTGCCCGTTCCCGTGGGAATTTCGGGATAAACAAATAGCCTTCCTTCAGAATGTAGCAGACTGTATCCAATAACAATAATATTGGACACGAACAGGTAGTTCCCGAGATAAGCCCGAACATGCAAACAAAATTACAAAATTTACGTCGTTTTAATATTAGCACAATATAGATTTAGTTCAGTTTCTTTCTCCATATGTTTTTTACAGGAAGTAGTTAAGTAGACCAATTTCAGACATCCTAACTCCTTCCTATACAACACTCATTATTATCATTACAAGTTATTTAAACACAGTTCCAATTAAATCAACGCCCACACTTATTTGAAACCTTGTCACACTAATGTCAATTAACACATAATCAGACAGAAACAAAGAGTCCGCGACGAACACAAATATTTTGCATACAATACGAGTACAATGTGTAACGTTTTATGTAACCTGTTATGTTCTACACAGATCCTAATACATAATACAGTGCGAAAGTCTTTGTTACGCTTTCACAGTAACAGACAGCTTACAAAAAGAATTCCTGTTGCGAATATTAAGTAGCATTAGGTACCTCATATATATTTCCGAAAATGAATCTCCTGCACAGGATTTGCCAATCCATTTTGGAATTCGGAATACCTATAACAACTCATATATGTAATCTTTCAGTTTCTGGCAAGGCTCAGCCCAGGCTTCACTACATAGTATAAAACAAAGTCGCTTTCCGCTGTCTGTCTGTCCCTATAATATTAAAATTACGCAACGGATTTTGATGCGGTTTTATTAAAATAGATATAGATTTCAAATTCAAGAGGAAGGTTTATATGTATAAAAATTCACGAAATTCCCACGGGAACGGGCACAACGCGGGTAAAACCGCGGGGCGCTGCTAGTAAGTGTTAAAGTGAGTTATAATCAGTTTTATGAGTGACTCTCGCTATATGAATATATGTCTTCTGTAGCGCACAATCATTCTATCTATCTATGCTTCTATACTAACATAACAGTTATTTTTTTTGGTTTGTTTAAACCCGCTATACTCAAAAAAACTTGAGAGGTGTCAAGGGACACCCGGATGGAACGAAGTTTATTTATTATCAACAAAAATAATCGTCGCGACACCACACTGTTCAATGCGAAATAGAAAGACGAAACGAAAATATCTAGCGTGCTTTCTATAAGAAAGAGAGAGAGACAGACAGGGAAACATGTGCACGCCAGAGAGAGACAGACAGAGAAACATGCGCGCCGCGCATGTTTCTCTCTGGCGTGCGTAAGTTTCTCTGCCTGTCCCTCTCTGGCCTAAAAAATGTCGTTACCATTTTTTCCGTCTAGCCCCATTTCGCAACGCGCGATAAGGAACTTCGTTCCAAAACTACCAATCCAATTTGAATAATTCTATTTGTAATAAAAGAATAAACAATCGAACTCTTCAGCTTTATTATATTGGTATAGATACTGGTGGATGGTGTGACTATAGTCTAAACTCGCCTTAGAGCTCCAAGCTACGTAAATATTATAACCATAACTAGCTAAACATCTTACTTCCGTGTGTTTGTCATGTGTCAACGAACTTTTTTATAATTTTATGATTATTGATACGAATCGCGATAATGAGCCGCTGCTGATAAAACTCGTCCAATTAGGTAGCTGTGAATAGAGAGTCGGTGGCGGTACCGCCTACTAATAGTGTAGGAAATAATAAATGTTGGTATTGTCGCAAAAAGTGAATACTTAACGTCGGGTCCTGAAAATACCGCGTATCTTTTATTAATAAAATTCACTTAAAAAGGAAATAAGTAAAAAGTAAGTTTAAAAATAACAGTAAAAGTGGGTTTAAGGAACAGTCTCCTTAAACAAATAAAACTGAAATTTTCTTTGTAAATATGCATTTCAGTAACAAAATCCCACGCAATTTGAATACGTCGTTTTTGAGAAAATCGCTGACTAACATAACATTATGTATTCCACCCCTAGGTATGTATGATGTTCTATGATTACTTGTGTAAAGAACCTCGATTACCAAAGTCAGTTAAAAATGAAATCTAACACATGTTTATCTCAAAATACTTAAACAGATCACCGGACCACTTGACTAAAAATAGAACACACTGGAACAAAAACTTATTTTCGTTTTAGGATGTAAAGTGAGTCTAGACAAAGGTCATTAATCAAGCACTTGTAAACACATGCTCCTACAATTAGGTCACATCACACGCGTGCCACGGTCACACAGACAGACGCACACACTTTGTATAGAATTGTGTACACATGGTGTCGCACAGACCTTGTTTGTGCACGGTGTAATTGTGGTAAATAGGAGAAACAACATTATATTCAATTCATATATTTATGTATATAGTATTGTTTTTATTGTAAAGTAACGACGGACTAATAGTGCCTATTAGTACACAGATAGTGATGCGTCTTCTATAAAACTGTGTATGAGAATAAAATCTATACTGATACTAGCAGCGCCCCGCGGTTTTACCCGCGTTGTGCCCGTTCCCGTGGGAATTTCGGGATTTTTTTTACATAAAAACCTTCCTCTTGAATCACTCTATCTATTACAAAAAACCGCATCAATATCCGTTGCGTAATTTTAAAGATTTAAGCATACAGACAAACAGACAAACAAACAGACAAAAATAGCGACTTTGTTGTTTATTTGAACGCGCTAGGTAATCTCAGAAACTACCGAACCGATTTAAATAATTGTTTTCCTACGAAACGGGCACAAAGCGAGTAAAACCGCGGGGCTCTGCTGATATTATTTTGTGGAACTTCAAAATGTACCCACCTTATTGACGGTGCGGCGATATGACATCAAGTAATCTAAGTGTGTAGTAGATCCTCCAGTAGATGAGGCATTATTTGAACACGGTTTCAGTATATTATTTTCATAAAAATGTTTCGCTAATATAAGCTAAACGACATGGTATCCCAGACCATAAACAAGCTCAACAAATTATTGAACATCAAAGCAAAAAAGCCAAAGTAACATTAAAATTAACAAAAAATAAGTAATCGAATTAAGAAATCAGACAAATAACTTTACTTATAGCTAAACTATTTTGTCAAGTACTCGTGTATAAAACTAGTTATATTTGAACAGTTATATAAACGGAAATAAATACATCCTTGAGTTATATTTGTTATTTAAACTATTGGTGTAGGTTCTCGTGTGTTCTCAATTCACTATTGATGGCTTCCAATGTCGGCTAATATTTGCATAGTGTTCGTACCTAACGCGAAGTAACTACTAACATGTAGTCAATAGTTAAGTATGTAATATTTCATAAATAATATTTAATATAAATTTCCATTCAACTTAATGATTAATGCAAATCGGAACAGTTGCATCGAATATTTATTTGAGTCACAAGACTTATCATCGAGGTATTTGCTAAAAATATTGTAGGAACGTAGAAGATTCGTGATTTTGGTATTTTGCTTGAGATCTGCTATTGCAACTCAGGAACTGTCCTGAGTTGCAATATCAGATCTCGAAGCCTGAGTACACTATAGGTAATGCTAGTCCAGGCTAGTCCAGGCATTCTTTAGACTAACTCATTCAAGGCCAGTCTTTAAGTAAGTACAGACTGCACCGAAAACAGTTGTAGAAATTCAGAAAGTAATCGATTAGGTTAGTGGCCAATCCTTTCGTTGACGTTTTAAGACCATATTAAAGCTTCCGAAATAGTCTAACGATGAAACGACCGGAACCGATAATTTTACGTGCCCAGTTATGGTTGTCACACTGGCTAAAGACGCGCGACGTATCGGGCGGATTACACCAGTTGTGGTCACTGGATGACGGGTTATGTATATAGAGTGCAAACCGTGTAAGCTTGATAAAGATGATGGAACAAATACGTTCGGAATTAATTTTACATTTTATTTCAGTTACACATACAACAAATTTGGTTTAATTATAATAACAGATTAAATAACACCTACTAGAGTTCCTCATTAAGCTAAATACCTTTCTATAAACGCGCCAATGTGGGATTAACCAGAGATATTCCTTCTATATAAGGCGCCGCACTCGCATAACCGATTCCTAGTAAATACGTGAATGTATGTGAAAACGTGCGGTTACGAAGAAAACACCGCTTATTTGGACGAGCTTATTATTGACTTAGGCTATTTTCGTTCAACTTGAAACAGAAAGTTTTATTTTTAGTTTGTGAGAGTTAGAATAGAATTAAGCTGATTAGGTTTCTTCGCGTCACGATTTATGTTGAGATATTAAATACATGGTTGAGGTAGTAGCGAGTTCAATAAAATCCGAACGAGCGTGTATTCCGAAATGAGTACTCTGAGTTCGCCAATGCGTTCAATTTTAATAAACTCCTTTAAAAAAGAGATTAGATAGAGATGTTATGTTACAAATAATTGATGTTTTGTTTATGAAGTGTTTACTGTGTTATACATTTTATCTAATCTCTGATTATCATCCTAATAGCGTCTTATTAGTGTTGGACATAATTGCGGAATCGCGCAGTTGATGTAACTCGTTTAAAGATTATCATTTTTAATCTATGTGTTGTATTTTGTTCCAGCGGTCCTGATGTTACGCTGTTGCAGATAAATGTAAGTTGTTATTGAAAAATAGTCAACATCTTAAATCGACTTTAGGTCCCAACTAACATCTCCCTATGAATACGTGTCTATGCCTGTAAACAAAAAATAAATAACAGTTTCCATATGAATAAACTTAATAAATTTTCCCAACAAAAGACCTTTATGAGCCTCAAGGATGGCGGCGCAATTAAACTTCTTATAAGGCATATAACCCATATAGAGAGAGACATATAAGGGCTAGTGCAGGAAGTAAGCAGACGCCATATGTCGAGGCAAATCAGAGCGGCATTCATTAATATTAACAAAGATTTGTTAAGGATAATGTGTACTCGCACTTATACAGTGTTGTAGCAAACACTTGTGAGTACGATGGTCGAGGGTGAGGGGATTTTCCATTGAAGAGTTCCATGTAAATGAGGCGAATTGATTTCAATTAACAACATGATTTTTGCGGTATTACCTTTACAAGTTTTACAAGAAGTTATACCCATACAAGTTTACGATTAACTATTTAGTATTTAATTAACTTGAATTAGAGTAAACTATAAAAAGTTTCTATGATTAATTTATTTTTTTTAATGAGCAAGCGTGGTGATTACGCGTTATCCTCCTCACTGTACTGATATTTTCAGTGAGATGATAGGCTTTTGCCTTTTTGATAAAACAAGAACAATAAACGACATAAGCTTCATACAACCACGGGTAGCGAACACATCGAGCTTTATGAAAAGCTAAAGGTACTTTCACGTGGTGTGTCGTCGGTGGCGGAGTCAACCGTGACCCTCCGAACCTATCATAATGCAGGTCGACGTTCGACTGACGCAGGCGCACTTCCTGTGCCAAGGTTGACACGTAATAATTAATATATTTTTAAACGTTGTATTACTCACTTTGTAGAACCAGTAGTGAGTTTGGGACCAGGAACTGAGTAGTTCTGGATCTTATGTTGTTCTGAAAAATGTGCTGAAAACAGTAAACTGAATAAGTTTTCTGCTTTTTAGCTGTGATTATTTTATACTAATGAACACACTAAACATATTTTTATGATTGCAATTTAAAGGAGCGCGTCAATGCGAGCGGCGGCAACTATCGTTATTTTATTAGTTATTTAAGTTATTTGAAAAATAAAAAGTTAAAAACTTGGTCATTGATTCTTATCCCACTTTTCAAATCGCTAGACTCCCTCGGTCTTCTGCACCGTACTGCTTCGGTACCCTTTACGCTCACCCACGAATAAAATAAAGCTTTGTTTTATTTAGCAAAAGTACAAACTTATAGTGCAAAAAATAATCATTCAACTATCCGAAATTTGAGTCACATTAATATTACTATTATATAGGTTGCATATCGTGACAGCCCTGCGATCGATAAGCGATCAATAAAAACAATAGACTATCAGTACCATAGAGAGTAGTGGAAGCCCTTTGTCAACCGTTGATGGACATGCGTGCGTCATGCGACTGCCTGGAATATAGGCCCTTGACGTTATGTAGGCGAACAACATTCGTACAATTGACTTACCTAGTTACTGGTAGAGTAAGTTGCAATGGTAGAATTAGTACGTACTGTAAGAATTTACCGGTAAAAATACATTTTACATTGGTATAGAGTTAATATCCTTCCATCGTTAGTTTAAAAGTCCAATGGCAGATATAGGTACCTAAAGAGATCTTCTGTTGTCTATTTGGCCTATCAATAAAAACCAACATTTTTAGAGAAACCGTAGAGTACTCTACCACTGAACTTTACTAATGTCAAGTAGGCATGGTTATATAAAACTAATTATATCTCGTCCGTCCACCAAACTATAATATTTATTTTAAAAATTGAAGTAGAATCTATTGAATGAGGCTTGAGCTTGAGTTCCGTTCCAGATGGTATCAATTACCTATACCAATAAACAAAAGACGATCAAACACTTTCGCGCCAGATTAGCGTATTGTCCAATCGTGATTGTAGTTATAACCGATTGAGCTGTCAAGTACCTACTACCGATCGGGTGCGCAAGAGAGGTTGCATAACCGACCGGTTCCGTTCAAGGTCTGTGTCGACCTTTAAACAATTAACTGGCTCTGCCCGCGGGCTTTGCGTGGGTACGAATTAAAAGTAAATATGCGAGTGGATTTAACAATAAGTAAAGTTTTAAGGGCTCTTTGGCGGATGTGTTAGAAAAGATATGTTAAGGGCGAGCATAAGCTATAGTCAAATACAAACTTCAGATTGACTTTTTGCTTTGCCTAAGGATAAGGGACTATAAGGGACTCTACGAAAAGGTAACATGGTAGAGAAAAAGAGACTTACAGACGTTTCATAGGAATCATGAATTCAAACCCCTCCTAAAAAAAAAGCATGAAAATTGATGGAAACTGATCCTATTGCAAATAAATACTAAACTAATGAGAATGACGATTTCAACCCCTATGAAAAAGCTATACCAAGCGCATCCATACGCCTTCACAAACACTGAAATAAAAGCACGCTATTTGCGTAAAAAGCCTTTAATTAAATCATTTCTTTACTTCAGGGCTTTGAACTTTAACTTGACCATCTTGAAATTTCTAGACACTATATCATTTAATTTTAAACCACAATTAAAAGCAACCTTATAATCTTGGCTATAAAGGCTAATGGCTTAAATCAGAGAAGTCCTAAGTAGCCGTGATATCATTTCGTTAATCCCACGGCATCCCGTTCATCACAGACAGACAGACAGATCGAATAACGCTAATGTATCGGTCAACGGTCTAAAGGAGCTTGCGGACTGAGGTTTATCCGACTTAAGTTGAAAGAAGTATAATACTGGGTAGTGTTCTTAAAACTCTTTATCTAATGCTTATCCATTGGTACTGGCAGGCTACAAAAATAAAGTCAACAAAAAGAAATCTTCACCATTTAAATTCTGATGCAAAATTCGCACGACTATATTTCGTGTAATTTACACTTTAATAGTCGGTTCAAGTCAAAAGTCTACTTGGAAATCCATTCAAAATCAAAACAGCTTATGCTTCGATCCCAATTTAATAGTCACACAGTTTAGAACTCGCATTCTAATCAATATAATTTTTTTTTAAATACAAAGGTTTCGTTTTTGGCAATCTGGCAACGGAACGCAAACGAACAACGATGATAGTTTACCGAAGGTTTGAATGTTTCGAAGGAATACTCAATGTCGGGTCGGATGCCAGAATCAATGTGTGTACACTTCTTAAGTAACTAAACCTACTCATTTGTCGGAGAGTGTATGATCGTTGCATTCTTGTTTTAGTCGTGATTGTTCTCTGGAAATCAGTTAACGTTAACCTTAAGTGACCGTAGTAGATATTACCGACTTAAAAATAAGGGTCTTATATTGTTTTTTCTGCTGAGAGCCGCCAAATGATGTATAGTAGGGGAGACGGGGAACAAGGATTTGTCTCATTTAAACCGTAACCTATAGTTATTATGGAAGATGAGTACCCCTGACCGAGTTAGATTTACTTGGGCAGTACCTGATAGACGGGCTCTTCAGGGTTCAACCTAACCGGCTAGACTCCCGGCTAGGCTCTTTTTGATTGTTTTGCCACAATACGCTCCTTACTTATGTACTTCATTCAATCTTGTATTACTTGTTAACCTAATTCAAGGTATTACAATTTCTATGTAACAAAACAATCATGTCTGTACAGAATTAAATAAAATACGAATTTTGAAATAAATGGAAATATTTAGTTAGCGATGCAACTTGGCAACTTGAATTTAAATCGAGGAAAATGAACGAAATTGGACTTTTATTTTATTGTGTAAGCATGGAATCAACATAACAATCAACTACTACTAATTCACATCTTATTCCTACTTGAGACGTACATTTTCTTCCATACGAGGCAAAGAACGTATCTAATATTGTCTACCTCTGTTGGCATAACATATAAGTGTATCCCTAAGGTAGCAACAACAACCTTTGATTTCAAAAACAACAAAGAAAGTATCCCAAACTATCAGGTATCGGTAATGCTCTCGTAATGTACCGAAGCCCTTCGGTCCATTATACCAAAAGAGAGCTCAAAGGTCACAGGGCGCTTTCACTGCACGTACAGACAGACAGAACTACACGTATGTGCTAGACTAGTGAAACTTGTCAAACAATGGCTGGCGCAATGGTTACTTCAAATGAATATTAAATTAATATTTGCTTGCGTAAACTGGAAGTAACGTTTGGTTTTGTGATATGCGTAGGTATATTGGAAAGTGATTTTGTGTGATTCTAACGAATAAACAGAAGTGACTTTGAGCAGTCTGTTTCGGTTGTTTCAATCAATAGACCATGTCTGAGGTCTTTAGGCGGTCCAAAAAACTCCGACACCAAGGAGACCACTGACATATTCGAAATGAAATGAATGAGGTTACCAATTTATTTGTTAACTAGCAGCGCCCCGCGGTTTTACCCGCGTTGTGCCCGTTCCCGTGGGAATTTCGGGATAAAATGTAGCCTATAGCCTTCCTCGATAAATAGACTATCTAACAGTGAAAGAATTATTCAAATCGGTTCAGTAGTTTCTGAGATTAGCGCGTTTAAACAAACAAACAAACAAACAAACAAACAAACAAACAAAACAAACTCTTCAGCTTTATAATATTAGTATTAGTATAGATTAAATTAAATAGTAAATAGAAGCTTCAACGCATAGCGGTCAAACTTAAAACACTCCTCTTTTTGCGTGAAAAAATCTAACGTGAAGAAGCTAATCTGTACAATATATCGCCGCACGCGTTGGTGGGTCCAAGGCCTTCTATAATACCTAGCCGCTATGTAAGTCGAGTGTTTATTCCTTCTATGTATGTAGATTAATGGGCGATTCATTTAGTTTATTGCGTCTTAAGTACGTGTATTTACAAGCTACCTACAGAGTTGGTGAAGCGCGCTTTAGTTCCGTAATTATGTGGCTTTATATAAAGTTATTTAATGTGTGCTTGTAATCAGTAGGATTGTGTTAGAACAAGTTGATGTCAGAGACTTCGTCCGAGGATGTATACATTTGAGTTACGTTTACTTTTAACATAATCCTAGCGGGTCAAACTGGAAACGGTCTCTTAATTCGTGAAGACTCAATTCTCTCAATTCTGTTAAATATTCGTATTTCGTACAAACATACGTATTATATGAAATTTCGAGAATATTCTTAGGTAGGTCGCGAATCTTAGGCATGCCTGAAATTACTTTTCTAAAGGAAATTAACGGAATTTAAAGGACCATGGGCAAATTTGTATGGGCACTGTCCCCACCCACCAACAGAAATGAAACATGTCTCATTTAATAGATCTTGGCAAACTGATGATTTTTTACTATGACGAGAATCGCCCTGTGTATGGGGTTTTCTTGGAAAACCGTGTTTTGTTTTTACATATTTTTTGCTCATCTCATTGAAAGTTACAAAGAGAAGGTTGAAAAAATATTATGTTACTAACAATAATACTTCACAAATATATATTTAGGACAGAAATCTTTTATATTATTTAATAGTTTTGGCTAAAAATATTATTTAATATAAGTTACCTATAGAGACTCTTTAAAAGACAACATGTATGAATATTTATATTCAGCCAGTGGGCTAATTGAGTAACGCATTTGAATTTCGAATACTTTATACTTAATTCGAATTTGGAATCAAATCTCACTGCCAATAAGGCACGTCAAATAGACATTATTCTAGATCGTACGCGAACGTCGTCTGTACTCTGTGGTATAATATGTATAATATGTTAATATTGTTCAATATTGTAGATGTAAAAAATATACATATAACTCTATAAGCGAATTCTTGTTTTCCTTTTTTTAAGACACGTAGTTGTATCGTTTAGAATCAAAATTGGTCAAATATACCACTTTATTATAGACTTTGAACAATTTTGATTCTAAACGACACAGTTGTTTATTGCTACTAACATAATGTTTCTGTAACCTTCTTCCTGTAACTTATTACCAGAGGGAGACTTTGTACAAAGTCGTCTGCATGGGCACCTCTGTCTCACCTATTTCTGTCCCTAAGCAGTTATGTTTTCATGGCGTACGTACTGGGTATTGTGGCATAAGATCTTTACGTCACATGGTCGGTAACGTGTATTACGTGATAACCATGAGTTGTTACATCCGTCTATAGGCTGCGGTGACTGTTTACCATCACGCAGCCCCGCCTGCTTGTTTATCAATCAACTAGTATAATAAAAAAACAAAAACTTTCAATGAAATGAGCAAAAAATATGTAAAACAAAACACGGTTTTCCAAGAAAACCCCATACATATGGCGATCCTCGTCATAGTAAAAAATCATCAGGTTGCTAAGATCTATTAAATGAGACATGTTTAATTTCTGTTGGTGGGTGGGGACATTTCTGCCCATGGTCCTTTATCTCAAAATGTTTATTATTTTTAATTAAAACATATTTTCTGTTCCAAGTAAATTAAAACCTTTAAGTTGTAGAAATATAACGATTTAATAACACTATTTAACCCTTAGTCGGCGGCCTCGGCGTGAGGTCGCGCCCGATTTGGCCAGGTCGCGCGGCAGGCGCCCTTACCGGTGGCATTGACTAGCGTGGAGGAAACATGACCTATCACTTGGACGTATGCAGAAAAAATGCAGTTTTATATGTATAGAATCAGCTGTATTCATAAAAAACTTATTGCAAGCAAAAAAGTTCAAAATCGCAATGAATGAGTTTAATGAATCTTCATGTTTCAGAAAGAAGGCAAGCTTTTAAAACATTTACAAAGACTGGAACCACAATCCCCTGTATATTCTCAATATAAAATATTATACAAAAAAACATGTAGATTCTTTACGATTATTATTCCGTTTTTTTGCGTGTTAAACGTGTATTCATAGTTCACCTAAGAACAATAATGACCCACAGTACAGTTTTCGCCAACTGTATTTAAATTTATTTAAATTTCTGTGATTTCTGTCCACGTTATCAGCTGCTAAGAGACAATTGACTAGAATGAAGTGACTGCTGTGATGACACCTAATAACATGACCTCTGCGAACATCTTAATAAAGACCTAACTTGAGTACCTAGGAACTTAGTACTTAGACAAAATAAGCAAATATCCAAGTAATCAGATGACAGGTGTCGATTGACATTCAATACGCGTCCAAGATCTCAGTAAGTGATTATCTTCTCGGAACAATCTCGGATTGTAAACAAAGGTATTCAGAAGCGATGTGTTATCAACAGCACACATAAATATTGAGATTCTCTTCAGAGAATATGAAGTTCTCGTTATTAGATAAGGAGTGCTTACCGATTTCATTCGTGGGAATTATTTTAGTAATCTAGGTGTCGCAGCGGGGTTACCATATATACACGATAAGCAGGGTCCTGCGCTTTTACCCACCTAATACCTGTTCCCGTTAGAATTTCGCGATGAAAAATAGCCTGTAACCTTCCATCATGTGTTGAGTGTGGTTATCCATTACAAAAATAATGATTTAATGAGATTGGTAGTTTCTAAGATACGAGCGTTCAAACAATCAAAAAACTCTAGATTTATTATTATTATTATTAGTATATCATCATCCAATGATATTTAGTTTCGATTGAACGATTCGATAGTGTTCGATTGTACGCTCGTTTAGAAATGATGCAAGTTTAAACAATAAGTTCCGATTCCAATTCGGTTTTAAATTCGATCGTGTAAGATAACAATCTGGTTTTGGTTATTAATTTACTACGTGTCATAAATCCTAATCCGTTTATAGTAATTTTAGCATAAAACGGCAATAAACACATTAAAAATATACTAAAACAAGACCGGACTATAAAACATCGAGCAGAAATGTAAAGAATTACAAATTCCAAGCACACCAATAAAGTCTAGCGAGCAATGCGAACAATTTCGAACAACTCTATCACTTGTACCGGTGAAACTATTTCATAATCGTGTCTAAAACTTGTCTAATAATAAAGTGAACAAATTCCGTAGTGAACAAGTGACAAACGGCATTGTATTGGGGAGACTAATGTTGTCTAGAGGCGGCGCAGCGTGGGCGGGCATGCGGGCTGCCTGCGGGCTGCCTGCCGCGGCAGGTTGTCGTGCGCAGCGCAAGGGTTAAGGAAATGATCAATTGTAACTGAGCTATGTGTAGATTTGTGATATGTTGTAATGGTCACATAGTTTGATGGTTATAATGACAAGAATTTGTCCTTAAGCAAGTTTTTTTTGTCGTTTGGAATATTTTTATTCTATCGCCTAACCTAATCTCTATTTGTTAGATGCTAATGCCTGAGTAATCTATAGGATTCTCTAAAAAAGATTCCCACATCTTACCCCAATCGTTTTCCCTTACGGACGGGGATATGTAAAGGCATTGTACCTACTATGAAGAGGCACATATCAAAAAAAATCTATTTGGGGTCAAAACTGAATAAATATAATATCTGACTTTGTCACTAAGAAGTTGATCAAAGTAAGATCACAAAGTATTTCCCATATTATCTAACTCTATGGCGCCTGTGTCTAAAGCGCTTTCCAAAAACCCTTTTACCCCTGTACTACACGATTTTTCTAACTTGTAAAGTTTGTAGTAAAACCTACCATGAATTAATCTCCACTTCCTCATAACTTAGAACACAAGACAACCCTATCTCAACATTGCGGGCTTCGAATACAATTATGTTAATTCATGTTATAATGATAAGGATAACTGAAATAAATCTAGACTCTAGGCTTTATGCAACCAATAGTTTTATTATGTAATCAATATAAAACCTATTGTGTGTACGTATTATGTACCTTATCAGGTAGCCTAGTGCTTACTTGATCAGAGAAAATAACTCTTATCTATGGAACTTATTTCAAAGGTTACGAATTAATGCGTAATTACATTAAGTCATTCGCATAATGTGGTAACCGAAATGTATAACTAATATATAATAAAGCTGAGAGTTTGTTTTTTTGTTTATTTGAACGCGATAATCTCAGAATCGTGTCTTGTTGTTGCGGACACCGCAACATGTTCCATGCGGCTAACGAATGTAAAGTATTCTCAGGTCAATTTTTTTTACAGATCTTTCTAGATTTCAACGGCAATTTGAAACAGGCTTTTTGAAATGCCTTATAAAAGATATAATATATAAACATGGATTAGGTTATAAATTATAATATATAAATATACAGGACTTATCATAAGAATATTGAAATAAAATCGTTATTGAATAATTTCTCGGAACGAATAAGCTTAATATTCTTGATACGAGTATTATTGATTCTTTGAATTCGTTTAAAGTCAAGTTCGACTTTACACAAGGAATCCAGTTTCTTACATAATACTTTTAATTATACTACTAAGTAACCTTGTAAATAAACATGACATAATGTGCTCGAAAATAAAATTAGAGATTTAGAATAGTAGAAATTATAACCGACGGATTACGAAGGGCTGCGCATAGGTAATAAGTTTTCGCAAAAATGGGCTTAGAATTTTTTACATTTTAATTCAAAGCGAGCGCTTCAAATGTGTCCACAATTTATTTTTACAAGATCATTCTTTTTGTTTATTTAATTGAAATATTCTAATATTTTACTTTTAATTTTTAAATTCAAAGAGCAAATTTAAATTATATGCATGTAATGTCCCACTGCTGGGCAACAAAGGCCTCTTCTTACCGAAGATAGTACGTTGAAGAGGATTAGGCATAATCACCACGCTTGCCTTACTGGTGCGGTGCTCTCAAACCTGTACCATGTATGAAAAGTGGGAAACATGTTTTCGCTCAACCCCGGACCTTAGTCTTGGCAGGCCAATGAAAAAGTATAATAATTTTAGTATTAAACATTGATTAGATATAATAATGGGTGCGCGGTTGTGTGTTCCAGGGCTGGCATGGAGAGCCGCGGCTTGGACTACATCTTAGAGAATGCGGAGTACGCCAGCAAGCTCGCGGCGGCGCTCACCTCCCCCGCCGCGCCTGTCAAGAAACAGGTATTTATATTCATTTATGTCTATTCACATTTTGTGCAGAAATAATATGTATAGAAATATAGTATCTTCTAGTCTAGACATATTATGCCGTTGCTAACGATGTCTTCTCTTTCAACCCAAAATATTAATTTGGCACCTTCTTCGGCCTCTTTCACGCTACCACCGTCAAGGGCGGTTAAACCCTTTTGAAACTCTTCTAAATAAGGACATTCTGTATTCGGATGTTCTATAGTCTTTAGACTCTAAAATAACCCTTGAAATTGCTTTATGTAAGAATTTCAAATGTTACGCTAAATTGTACGTTTTTCTTGATACCTCCGATTACTTTTCCACATTTTAACTACAACACGTAGCATAGAAGCAATCCTTTTCCACAGGTCAAAGGCCTCTCACTGATAAAAGTTATTTATTACCTTAGTTTTTCTAGTATATCAACAAACAAATCCAGATCCAGGTCACCTATAAAAGGCTCTTGACATTTCAACTCGAGTACAACTCAATTAAGAAACGGCTCTCGAGGAAATATCTTGTCCATAATAAGATTTCATTGAACTATATACAATAATTTTGTAATTATGTTATTTTGCAACCTTTGCTTTAATGATACTTAAAAGTGCCCTTTAACATACTTACCTCAAAATTAAAATACCCAAACAAATCTTGTAAGTAACCAACCCTGATGGTAGATTTTTTTATCAGCTGCTTCGCGACAAACAAGTTCCTACTTTTGATTTGCCAATCCTGTTTTCTAATGATCTCAAACGACGTCACTAGGACGCCAACGATTCGTTTTCGACAAAAGATTGAAACCATTCATACAACATGTTTGTCAGCCTCGTAGGTATCGTAGTAGGTATGTATATGACACACGACACCTTAATTCCGGTTCCAGAAGCTGGCAAATGAAAACGGTCTCTTATAATTAATTGACGACAACGAAATTATTCAAAGTTTTGAATGCGCGTAGCGCCTACCCTCCCTTGTTTATGGATGGGGAATGTTTTTATGCATTCCCGGTTGCGTGCCGGATAATACCCACTAAACCTCAACCGTATTTCGTGGTCCACGGCTGTCGCGGGGTGACCCTTCGGTATTATTGTATATTTTTGATGTGGAAAGAAATGGTTTGGATGGAAAATGGTATACCCAGTTGTCCACTTCACCGGCCCCGCTGAAAGCTCGCGTTGGCAACCACGCCTCGGAGGAGCGCGCCTAGTCACCTAATTATAATCGTTTATTCAGTCGTTAACATGGGTTAATTACAATTATACTTTTCTAATTTCCGCAAACTTTTCATTCTATGATTCCTCTGATGTCCTGTTGATGTACTGGATCTAACATCATCTTTCGCCCGCAGGTGTTCGAGCTGCTATCAGCGCTGTGCCTGTACAATGCAGAAGGATACGCTAGAGCGGTGGATACTCTCGACCGGTATAAGGTATGTGGATTGTGTAGATTAAACTTTAAAGTATTTTCGGGTTTACTGTCCAACTTATGTAATCTTTAATAATGTAAAACTTTAATAACGGAACCATAACGGAACTAAACGAATTCACCAAAGTAAAAACTTTTAGGTTGATGTTCACTTGATCGAAATCCAGTTCCAAGATTTATCCCTTTATAACGATATAATGATAATTTTCTCAAATACTTATCGTGATAATTATCGAGACATTTATCACAGACCCTATGTAAAGTAATCCCCATCTGTTCCAGGCCCTGAAGAACGAGCGATACCGCCTGAACATAGTGGTGGAGGAGCTGAAGAGCGCGCCCGCGGTGGACTACAAGACGGTGCTGCTGGCCTTCGTCAACTGCCTCATCATCTCGGCGCCGCGGCTGCCCGACCGCACCCGCGTGCGGAACGAGTTCATTGGTCAGTACTATGGGGCCTGGGGGAAACATAGGTGTAGGTAGAAGAAAAGGAAAAGAGTATAAATTAATAGTACGTAGTATTGTTTCCTCATGGCTCGGGTTTGAGATCACCAGCCCGAACTAATAAATAATAACTAAGCTTTATATTACAAAGTATTACATATTAATAAATCTAGTCTAGGTCGACTAGGTTGAAACCTGCGTTTCAGGCAAAAAATATAAAATAAATAAATAAAGAGTTGTTTAAGTACAAGTATAACAAAATTAGAGTAGTGTAGTTGACCAGGAATGTCCCGAGCAAAGACTGTCCCATGACCGTCACCTGTACCTAAACTGCGGTTTTTGTGATCTCAGAGGGAGTTGGTTTCTTGAGGGGGTTGGTTTCCCAGTTGGCCGCGGCCCCTCGCTGATCGAGGAAAGAGTTATGGGGACAAAATTTCCGTGGGAAAGTCTTTTAAAACATGTGATGTGTGGATCTCCTAAATCATGTCAAAAACTAAATTGGAATCACGATTCGCCTGAACTGGGAATTAAACCCGCGACCTCACTCCATCTACCTTCCTTGTTTTAAATATATTATTTTTTCTTTCCAGGCCTAGGACTTCTACCCGTCCTTAACAACTTAAGGTGAGTGTTAATGTCGTCGCTCAATTCGGCTGACTATCCTTATTATACTGTAGCTGTCACCGCATTTTATATGCAACATACAAATAAGAGTAACCACGCTGTTAACTAGCAGTGCCCTGCAGTTTTACTCGCGATGTCTCCTCTTTGTGAGAATATTGGGTTGAAAAATAAAATATGTAATTCATTACAAAAATAATAATTCAAATCGGACTCGTTGTTCCTGAGATTAACGCGTTCAAACAAACACTGCAGCCGGATTCTATAAGTACAGATAGACTAGCAGTGCCCCGCGTTGTCGGGTACAACACGGGTACAACCTGTGGGATTTTAGGCATGAAATTAGTCATAAAACCTTCCTCTTGAATCAGATGTATGTTGATGAAAACCGCATGGGAATCCGTTCAGTATTTTCTGAGAAAATCAAACAATGACAGACAGCTTTTGAGGACTTTGTTTTATAATTATGTAA
This sequence comes from Cyclophora albipunctata, assembly GCA_963082685.1. Taxonomy (NCBI): domain Eukaryota; kingdom Metazoa; phylum Arthropoda; class Insecta; order Lepidoptera; family Geometridae; genus Cyclophora; species Cyclophora albipunctata. The sequence continues at coordinate 9,014,627 of OY720131.1, read as the reverse complement.
GATCTAGGTACTAAAGGTATCAACACGTTTTTTATTGAACCAAAATCCGGTAAGAAATTAGTTTTTTACACATTTATAAATCTCCTGATTAATTGTCACGTGGGCGTAACAAGATATACTGCCTCGGGTTAATTACACTCAGTTTAAGTACTTTTTGTTTTATGTTTTGTGACTTAACCGATTCTGGTAAAGTTTTTGTACATGTGGTTCACCTTTAGAATTTTACACAAATGGTAGACACTAGTATAAGTGTGTTTGGAAACAATAAAAGTAAAGAATTAGCCTATAATATCCCACTGCTGGGCAAAGACCTCTCATCTCACTGAAACTATCAGTGCAGTGAGGAGTAAAACAATACAATTAAAGTACAAAAGTTCAATAATACAAAACATATTTTCTACGCATAGTTCGCCAGTCACGTTCAACTTCAAGGTAAGCCTCATGCGTGCGCTAGTCAATAGACAACAATATGCCATTATTAGGCATTTAGCACAAAAGACTGTAATATCACCCAGCGGGAGGCTTTGTTTGTAATTATTTATGCCATAAACAGACCGACTTATTTGAATATTATTCGTTTCAAAGGTTTTTGGGTTCCGTGAGTTTTAACTTAGGACCAACAATTCATTGCATAATTATTATGTCGAGAAATTAGATAGTTTTAGGATATTCTAGGTTTTCTTTGGCGTTTTTGTGGCGTAGAATTAAGCTATGTTAAGCAACGTGCAGCTCGGGCACTACTTGGATGGGTGGCCGATGGTGGTATTTCTCTTACCGCCACCGTGCATTGGAGGACAGGTTCCGGTTGAATCACCCTGCTTTGGAGGTTGAGCGGTTCCGGTTGAGATCGTTAGACCATATTGGAGGTCTAGTAGGCTCTGTTTACGTTAAGTTAAACTAATAATTAAAATCAAAGTGTTTTCCCACGATAAAATTGCTGAATTAACCACAGCAGCAAAGAAAACCTTCAATGTATGTACCAAATATTAATGAAGTGTAAAATAAATAATTTGATTACGGAACCCATTTCACACAATACGTCACGCGCATTACGTATCGTAACGTTTTTTGCTGAACGTTTTTCGACGAGTTTTTCTGACGTTCGGATCGTCACGGTAATATAATAGCAATAAGGATTAAAATTAAAAAAAAACGTCTACCGAATGACAAATCTTTGGCGGATTTTAATTATGTTTTTTTGGTGTTGAGAAGAGATTATTTTTAACTAAGCTGTTATCCTTAAATATGATTTACAATTGGAGATCAAATAACTACCAATCAACCTACAGAGAGTATATGAAGTCACCTAGTTGATGCTTTTGCATCGTTAACTTAGATCAAGCCATATTACGAGCTACGAGCCGATTGAGTTTAATACAACTCGCTATCACCGTCACACTCAATCAAATTACACTACAGAATTAGCCAACTAGCAACCTGGAACACTCGTTTAATCATAGTCAATTCAAACGAATATTTTATTTCAGATTCAAATTAAGTTATATTCTAGGTTCATCGGGCGACTATAAAAAATAGCTTAAGTTAAAAACAAAACCTTTCTTTTATACGGGCGGGTAAATAAAACCTGTTCTAATACATTCTAAAGTTTTCTTTAAAATGTTTCCAACTTATCTACGCGTATAATCGTGAACAAAAAGGCGCCTGCCTCTGCGTAGGCGCTCAACAAACCATATACGGCGCGGTTGTGACCCTGTGAATAACATTACAGCCTCGCTTAGTTACGGGTGCAAAACGTGAATAATCATTGTACGTGGTCGGCTAAATATAGACGAAATTATTGTGATTAATACGTTATGATTGAGAAGTGACCTGGGGAAGGTGATGCCTTCTAGGGAACTTACAAGTGTAGTAGAAAATGGTTGTGGATTTTTTGCTCGTTCACAAATCTTGAGATACAAGATATCATTAGGTAACTACATCCTGAACATGCATTTTTGGCAACATTTTATTTATATACCTAGTCATTTGACCCGGTGTCTATAGAAAAGCATGGAGTTATAGTTGACTCTTTTGAAGGCGCTGAGATTTCGTCTGGATTCTTTCGTGAGCACGGTTCCTGGATAGGGGTGAAAACGTCAGATAGAGATCTGCATTATAAAAGTAAAGCTGTAAGATTTTTAGATTGTGGGTTTGGACGGCAGAAACTACTTATCAACATTCAACAGTTTACTGGATATTTTTCATCCCGAAATTCTCACAGGAACAGGCACAACGCGGATAAAACCGCAAGACGCTGCTAGTGTAAAATAAAACCAGTGTTTCAGTAAACGTAGTTCAATTCTTTTTCGGTGTAATAACTTTGTGCATAACCCCGTATCCTTACTGTACTGATATCTTTAGCTATGGCTTTGTTCAGATGTGGGACATTACAGGCTAACACCTTACTACTTTTATATCCCCGTATTCCAGACATGAAGCGTCCACCCACTCGGACCTGGGCGTGCAGTTGGACGTGTTCGAGGAGCAGCGCGAGAGCGACGAGGCGCAGGGCCCCGGCGGGATCAACCTCAACTCGCATTTGGATGTGTTCTACGCGGTGCTCAAACAGGTGGGCTGGATTTTTGGTAGAAGAGTTATCAAAGTCTGTGAAAGGGTGGAGATTCTGGGTGTATGATGACTTATCAAAAGTGTTGCTACAACTAAAAATCCTACAATTGAAAGTCTGAAGGGGAAATAGGATCTAACTCATGATACATTAATAAACTATAAATTATAATTGAACAATATAAACTATAAAACCTCCGTGTTCACACGACGTGTGTCTTCTGTGACCACGGTCCCTGTTAAGGTGCCGAACGTCAGATAAAAATATAAGAGTAAACGTAGTTTCAATTCAAAATAAGTACTGTTCGCTTAAACTGTATATAAAACTTCCATCTGTAATCGTCCACCCCTCAACCACACCTTCCTCCACCCCAGGTGTCGGACACTCCTCAAGAGATCCCGTTCCTGAGCATCCTGCAGCACTTGCTGCGCATCGACCCCAAGGAGCCCGTCAGCGACATGGTGTGGGACACGGCCGAGACGCTGGTGCACCGCGCCACGCTGCTCGAGACCAGGGAAGATGCTGCCAAGCTGCTGCGGGCTCCTAGTGTGCAGGTGACACTTTGGAAATATAGAATACTGTTCAAATTGACGTTGGCCAGCCACTTGGCTATACAGTCCACGGAAGAGCGAAGTTTCTTCTTCTCTATTAAGTGATAGTCAAACCGAAATGCTCAACAGTGATGAAACAATAAATGTGATTAGAAAGTAGTGATACTGTGCTTTTAGCTCCTTACTCCTCATAATAAATGACGGAGGGTCTGATCTAATTAATTTCTGGATCCCGATAGGTGACAGGCGATTTCAGTTATGAAACGCTATTGCGTTTTTGTTTAGACATGAAATCAGTGTCTGATGATTTGGTAGCTTGAGGAAGAATATGATCAATATTTTTAGCACTTCTTTTATCCAAGACTCCATAGCAATGTCATGATATGTTTTGATCATCCATTGCCAGAAATCGTTCGACCTATGTCTTTCCTTACTTTAAAGTCGTGAGTATTTTACTAAATATTGCTATATCCCCAGGCTAAGATGGGGTGCACATGTCAGCACCGCGACATGGCCGGCGGCCGGAAGCAGAGTCTACAGCGTGCTCTGTCCCCACCCCCGCCGCCACCACCAGCGCCGGCGCCACCACCTCCTTGTGAGTATATGAGTTTATGACCCTGGGATTGGAGTTTTTAGAGAGCCCAAACATTTACGATTAAAATGCCTGTGACTGAGAAATAAACCAGTGCTACAAGGCACGGCAGCGTTCAGATAGAAATGTCACTATTCGGTACCCATCAAAGTAGTACCTGAGCTGCATTTCACGTCGTACGTTTCCATCAAGTTACTCCAAGAACCTAATTCCTTAACTGAAGGATCTTGTGGGGAGCATCATCTGATCTACATTGTATGTATTTCAGGCATCCCGCCGCCGCCCCCGTGCGCGCCGCCGCCGCCCCGCGCGCCGCCGCCTCCGGGCGCGCCGCCGCCCCCGGGCGCGCCGCCGCCCCCGGGCGCGCCGCCGCCCCCGGGCGCGCCCCCGCCGGGCCCGCCGCCGCCCCCGGGCGCGCCGCCCCCGCCGGGCGCCCCCGCCCCCGCGCCGCCGCCCCCCGCGCTCGACGTCAAGTTGCCGCAGCAGGAGACTCCCATACCCAAGACCAAGATGAAGACCATTAACTGGAACAAGATACCTAATAGCAAAGTGAGTTCAACATTCATACAATTGCTACGCACATGTCACTACGACAGTTTAAAGTACTTGTCATATCCTTCTCCAGCTAGTAAAGTCAAGGACATTATATTTTTGAGCGCTGTCTTTAAATCAAATCTCTTGTTTTCCCAGGTAATAGGGCAGAACAACATCTGGTCGCAGGTGGCGTCGAGTCACAAGCACTCGCCCAAGGCCGAGCTCGACTGGAGCGAGATCGAGGGACTCTTCTGTCAACAGGTACCTATCTTTACAATTAGACCCTGATAATAAGCCCAGAAAATAATGGTCCTCATTGCAGAATCTACTTACTACTACTACTTCCCCTCCAGATCCAGCCCACCGGGTCTGCGGGATCGTCCCCGCGCCTGGGGAGGAGCCCCATCTGCGATGCGTCGGGCGAGAGGAAACCGCGCAAGGACTCCGCTGAGATCACGCTACTGGACGGGAAAAGGAGCTTGAATGTCAACATCTTCCTGAAGCAGTTCCGGAGGTAATAACTTAATATTTAGTCTTTTCATCATCGTCTCATTCCGGGCGTTGTCAGACAAAGCCGACCTGCGAGCGGAGTCTGTTCAGCCTCCGCCCGGAGGGAGCCGTCCCCTGGCTGTGTCCCCGCTGACCCCGACCCCCCGCAGCTCGAACGAGGAGATCGTGTCGCTGGTGGCGGCGGGCGCGCACGAGCGCGTGGGCGCGGAGCGGCTGCGCGGGCTGCTGAAGATGCTGCCCGAGGTGGACGAGCGCGACCTGCTGGCGGCCTACGCGGGCGACCACGCCAAGCTCGCCAACGCCGAGCGCTTCCTGCTGCTGCTCGTGCAGCTGCCCAAGTGAGTATCACACACCGATACTAGCTGTACCAATACTAGATGTCGCTAGTGTGAATCTAGACCATCCAGGGTGCCACAAGCGCATACAAAAAAAAACATTCAAATCGGTCCACCTGTTTGGAAGGAGTTCAGTGACATACACACGTACGGTAGAATGACGGACCTAATTTTTAGACATAAATTTTTCGGTGACATTTTTTGAGTAGTCCTACATATGCTTGCCCGGCAGGCAACATTTTCAATCCAACTGTGTCATATTCCGTGTGTCGTTTAGCTACAAGCTGCGCATCGAGTGCATGCTGCTGAAGGAGGAGTGGCCCGCGACGGCCGGCTACCTGGAGAGCGCCGTCAACGCCATCCTGGTGGCGGGAGAGGACCTCATGTCCTCGCGCGCGCTGCAGGTCGGGAACACTCATTATTAAGGATTTATTTTTAGTGATCATATGTTTATTAATAAGTAGTTATAAATGCTAGTTTGTGAGGATGGGTGGATGTTTGTTACACTTGCCTTTCGGAGTAACGATGTGGGACTCGTCCCAACGGGATGACGATCACTTCGGGCGAGAAATTACTCATTAAAACTGGTACTGTGTGTCCATTGTCTGCGACTCAGTGACAGGAGTCGCGCGAGGGCAGAAGGTTCAATAGTACTGAGCCTCCGAGGCGGCGCCTACACCGAGCACGCCGCCTGCCTTCACAGGGCCTCGCTCCCGACAAGTGACAGCGTCCCCTGGGGAGGAACGAGTCAGAGTCACCATTGAAATATTTTCCCAGAGCAGCTGTTCTTACTGTAATTTGAGGGGGGTGTTAGTTGGTGTGTAACGGAATGTGCCCGCAGGAGGTGCTGTACATCGCGCTGGTGGCGGGCAACTTCCTGAACGCGGGCGGGTACGCGGGCGGCGCGGCGGGCGTGCGGCTCGCCTCGCTGCAGAAGCTGCCCGACATCCGCGCCAACAAGCCCGCCATGAACCTCATGCACTACGTCGCCATGGTAACCACACTACCCCCATACTACACTCCATCGGGAACCGGACAGTGGCTCTTGTAAAAATACTTATATTGGAGACTGAACTTGGGATTAAACCCTAAAAAACCTTTTTCCTTAGATGAGGTTTTATGCCGCTAAAAGAATATTATAAAAATTGCAGTGTCACGAGATATAATTCTATACAAGATTGCAATCATCGATAAAACATTAAACCGGGACTACGAGTATTAAGTAAATTCCGTTTCATTGCCTCATTGCTGACCCCTCCCTTCCCCACAGCAAGCAGAGAGGAAGAACAAAGAGTTGATCCACTTCGCGGACGACACGCGAGTGTTGGAGGAGGCGGCGAAGGCGTCCGTGGAGCAGCTCGCCAACGAGATCAAGACGCTCGGCGGCAGGATCAGCAGCCTCCAGAGGGAGATCCAGCTGCCCGCCACGCAGCAGGATATCAAGGACCAGATGGGGAACTTCTTGCAGGTACCATCGCTAACTGTTACATTATTTTAGTCATTGGTAGTCTAAAACATATGAAAGAGCGCAAGCTATAGAGGCAAGATCTAGTATCTATCTATCTGTTTTTTCTGCTGGACTATAGCTAGACTGACTAAAGGTTGATTTTACTGCGTCGAAAAAGCCAGTCACTTTTGTTAAGCTAGACTATTGATACCAGGATCAACCTTTATCATTACATAGTATAAAACAAAGTCGCGTCTGTTTGTCTTCTGTTTGTCTGTCTGTATGCTTAAATCTTTTAAATTACGCAACGGATTTTGATGCGGTTTTGTAATAGGTAGAGTGATTCAAGAGGAAGGTTTTTATGTAAAAAAATTCATTCCCGAAATTCCCACGGGAACGGGCACAACGCGGGTAAAACCGCGGGGCGCTGCTAGTATATATATATTGCAACCTTTAGACTGTTAGAAGTTTTTTCGTGGCATATAGAACTTAGACGCAAGGATTAGTTTTTAACCTATTTGTACCTTTTAACTTACTTACTAGTTAGTTACGTTACCATATTTCCATTGCAGGTTGCAGAAGAAGAGCTATCAACTCTGCAGAAAGACATGGAGGAGGTGGAGAGCCTCCGCAAGCAACTCGCAGACTTCTTCTGCGAGGACGCCGTGTCCTTCAAGATCGAGGAGTGCTTCAAGGTGGGCAGAAGTTATCATAACAATCATTAAAAATGTTGTCCAACTTTCAGAAATTAAGCTTCTAAAGTTACCTGCACCTAGGGTTAGGAGAGAACACACACACGAACAAAGTTCACGCCGAAAATACGGGTAGAAGTGGCCGAAGGCCGAATAAAACTATTTGACTTTGACTTTGAATGTAAATTATACTGCTCATATCACTATCATTCTCATAACATTAATAATTCTTCATTAACTCACCACACATATTTGTAAGGAAAATTAAACAATTTGTCCTTTATTTTCAGATATTCGTCCAATTCTGCACGAAGTTCCGTTCAGCGGTGAGCGACAACGAGAGGCGAAGAGCGAATGAAGAGCAAGCGGCGGCGAGGCGAAGAGCGCGGGACATAGCGGCGGCCAGGGTGAAGACAGGTCGGTACTGGAGACACTGCGCTGGGCTACTCGGGTGACGGGAAAGGAAGCTTGTTTGTAATAAAACCTCTACTGGGCAAAGACTGGGCAAAAGGCTACCGTAGCTACAAAAGTGTAAAATATACGTGTCAAATGGGAATATTCTAAGCTTTTAGAAGTCAATTTTTCGGTTTTATGACTAAAAGTTAGTAGGTTAAAAATGGCTGTAAATGCTTATTGTGTCAAGGGTTCGATTCCCGCTCGGAGTCAGAAATATGTGCAGATTTAGTTATTGAGGACGGACTGCCGCACTTCCGCTTCGACGCGTTTGTTCTCCACCCGCAACTCGACGCAGCTGCGCTTCTTTAGAGAGCTATTTAACTAAATAGAGCGCGTGTGTGTGTGTGTGAGCAGGCGGCAGCGTGTGCAGCACGCCGGTGTCGGAGAGCGAGTCGCTGATGGAGTCGCTGCTGGGCGACATCCGCAACGGGCTCGGCCGCCGCTCGCTGCGCCGCCCGCACGAGCCCGAGCCCTCGCCAGGTACCACCACTCATCATCATGGTTTCAACATTCATTATTTTTCAGACCACTCTGTTTCATACTGTGAAAACGCGGTTAAGTGGTATTAAAATGTCTGCTACTGGGACGTCAGGTTAAAATCTTGATAAATTAGAACCGGCTTTTGTAACACGGTGGATATTTAATCTTACATTTAATGGATTTATCTTAAATTGACCCAAAGTGGATTTTTCGTCAAATTTTAAGGTTGCGTTTCCGTATAATTGGAACGGTTCTATTGACCAATCACGACATATTCATCGTGTTATAATCTCTTCATCACACGCCGTGATTGGTGAAGTGAGCCTCGGAGCATTGGTCTCATACGTGCCACTTGTGATCCTCAGACGTGACGCCGCCGGGGTCGGTGCGGCGGCGCTCGCGCGCGTCGCCGGGCGAGGCGGAGGGCGGGCTGCTGGACTTCCTGCGCCACTCCTCGCCCGCGCACGACCTGCGCGAGCGCAGCGCCTGGGGCAGCCTCGGTACGCACCTTCCTTCATATTACATTGTTGCATTGTATTACTTGTTTACTAAGGATTCATTGTAATTTCATCTTATTTGTGTATTGTAGGTACTCAATGTTTATTCTCATACCGTCGGTTAAGTATTGTTTTTTAGCAGTTAATCCGTTAATCTTTTGTAAACCGTCGGTTTTTGTAGACTGAGAAACGCGCTTTACGGTTTTGATTTTCCGACATGATTGACTTTATCAATGTGGTACACTAGTCTCGCCACAATAACGTGTTGCCCCCGCAGACCGGTCGTGGTCGCGGCGCGCGCCGGCCCGCGCGCGCCTGGAGGCGGCGGCGCGCGAGCGCGCACCCGCGCCCGCCGACCGAGCGCCCAGCGACGTCACCACCAGCGACGCCGCGCACCACGACGCCGCGCAGCACGACCAAGCTAAGCCTAAGTCAGTATACTATATATCATTATTAATAACAAAGTTGGAAATTCACAAAGGACACCTATTGACTTGCTATTTATATCTACCTACCCTATGCCTTTCCTCTTACCCTTTTTGTTGTAAACTTGAAACCTCTCTCTTCTTAAGCTCCCAGTGCCTAGGCTACCATGCTTAAAAATACCCGTCTTCGGCCACCAGTTGACGCATGAATCGTCCTAGACTAATAGATTAGTAGTCGGTTTGAACATAACCTTCTACAGAACGATTACGAACTAGCTAGACAATGATTTCTCCACCAAATGTCCTGTGATATAATGACGGTGTAGAATACAGAAAAAATATATTGAGCAAATTCTTCTTCATCGAGTGGATGGCCAACCTGACCAATCCTGGTGTCAGTTATTGAGCCGCCAAAGGCCTCTGACATGGGTCATGTAACGACTACTATCCGTAGAGAGTAACCGGGACCGACGGCTTAACTTGCTCTCCGAAGCACGGAATCATCTTACTTTTCGAGCAATCAGGTGATTCAACCTGCAATGCCCAAACCAAACTGAGGAAAGTCTCACAAAGAGATTTTTGTGAGATATCCCCACCGGGAATCGAACCCGGAACCTCTGGGTCGTGAGCCGGGCGCTCAAACCACAAGACCACGGAGGCTGTTAAGCGAATTGAGAACCTCTTACTTAAAGTCAATTAAATACCACACGCGTCCTATTTGTTTGTCTTTAATCTATATCTCATCCATAATCCAACTACTAATATGTATGTTCCAGGGAATGGCGTCAGAAGATCGAGTGCTGGCTGCGAGCGAACAGCCAGGAGGAGAAGAGGGACGCCGAGCTCCGGGAGAAGGCGCGGCGGCTGCAGGCCAACCGGCGCTCCTTGGAAAACGACTCCGGTAGGGCTTTGAGCATCTTTTACTCGACAAAATTCTCAAACAAAATGGGAAGTATTAAGGTGGAAGTTCGAGTTGAACTGCAGATTGCAGCCACAAGCCGTTTGTTTATGACTGCAATTGCAGACTTTACGACTAACGCAGATTGCAAATCGCCTGACTGAATATTTGTAACCTTTAGTGATATTCTAAAACTTTAGTGATATATAATTCAATGAAGCCATATTTGTCCCCCAGAGAGCGAGCTGCGCGCCCCGCTGGAGCCGCTGGCGGAGGCGCGCGCGGCCGAGTGGCGCCCCGCCGTGTCCGACAGCTGCCTCGTGCGCACGCTCGAGGCCGTCGAGGGTGCGCACCTTCATACCTATATTACACTTTTCACACCTAAAATACACCTCATTTTTCAAAGGCAACCTTCAGTGATGGAGTAAAATGGAAAGAAATTATTCAACCTTTTCCTCTTTTTTGGTCTTTGGCTGGAAAATCGACCGCTTTAGTCCACATTTTAACCCTCGTAATAAAATTGGAGGATCGTTCCATAGATATTATGAGCTGACTGCTTTCAGGCACTAGGGTTCATTAAAGAAGAAAGATTTTTCTAAATTCCTCTCACATTATATCTCAATGTGATATAAGGGAATTTGGCCCTCATCTTACGCTAAAAGAGACAAAAATCTTTTTAAATTGACTAACAAAATTTTCAAAATGTTAATTACACATGTCATTTCCAATCCGCAGACGTGCAACCGCCCAAAAGAGTTCCGTGGAGGAAGACGGAAGAAAACGAAGAGATGAGACTCCGGCTGCGGCGGCAGCGGTCGCGGCAGACCATCGACACGCAGCCGCTCGTCTCCATCAGCGAGGAGGACAAGCGGAGACTACCCGACATACACGTCACGCGCGACACGGACGACAAGCTCACCAGGACAGACAAGGTGGAGATCGACTCCGACAACATCGAGACACCCCCCGTGCAGAGGAAACTCTTCAACCCCCCGCCAGAGAGGGAACCCTGTCGCAAATTCCAACCTTCCTTCCCAACCAAGCCAACGTTAAACCTAAAAGCAACACCAGAAATGAAAGATCTCTGTCAAGAAATACTTGGAGATGGCCAGTTCGACAGATTTTCGGCCGCTAGAAGAACGAGGAGGTTCAAGAGGAATACTGACTCCAGTTCTCCAGAAGAAGAGAAGAAACCGGAACCGACAGAGTTGGTCGCGGAGACGCAGGTGATCAGACCGTCGAAACTAGACGTCCAAGCGTCGTACCCTATCGAAACTCCGCAGGAAGTAGCGAAACCGGTCACTGTTATTAAAGATGAGAAGGAGAACAGACTCAAACGCTGGCAGGACCGAGTGAAGAACCAAAGCACAGAGAAGACTCCCACCAAAGAACCCAGGTCCTATCTCCGGATGAGGCGGCAGACGTCCATCAACCAGGAAGATGTACAGAAAGCCATCCGGGAACTCAAGTCTCCAACGGAAATCCCAACTGGGGTTTGGTCGAGAAGTGTTTATAGAAGATCAGTGGGAGCGGGACAGAAGGAGAAAGCTCCAGAGAGAACGACATCTCCTAGAATACCGAAAGTGAAGAGCGAACACGAACTTAACGACGAAGGCTTCGAAGAGACTCAGAGCTTGAACTCCGAGAGCGCTTCGCAAGGAGCTTCCTCGGGCTGCAACGTCGAGTGCGAGTCGCCGGTGCCCAAGTCGAAGTCGCCCGAGCTCCCAAAGAAGATACCTACCAAAGAATGGCGCCCCCCCGCGCGCACCCCGCCCCCCCACGCGGGCCCCGCCCCCCGCGCGGGCGCCGCCCCCCGCGCGGGCGCCGCCCCCCGCGCGGGCCCGCGCCGCGCCGGCTCGCTGCGCGTGGAGCGGTCGGCGTCGCGCGCGTCCCTCAGGAGTTCCAGGAGTTCCCTGAACAGCTCCGCGTCGGTGGCGACGGTCAAGAAGGCCCCGACGCCGAAGCTGGCCCCGAAGCCCGCGCCGAGCCCGAAGCCCCCCGCGCGCCTCCCCGCGTCGCGCTCTTCTTCCAGCGGCAGCTCGGTGGGTCCCCCCCGCCCTCCCTTTAAATCAACCCTTAAGACTTCCAACTTCATGCGCCCCACTCAAGCTTCCAAAGGCCGCGGGGGCGTCCCCAGCCCCCAGGCGGTGCTCCGAGCCAGCGTCAAGTAAACACGACTCTACTACACGAAGGGTGCTATTTTGTAGTGATTTCCATTGACGTCGATTTGTATCGATATTGTCGTATTTCATGTGGATAGTTTTGTATAAATATTGATAGGAGTAACCAGTGCCTTGATGTATGATAAAGATTAAAATATAAAAGTATATTATTGGAGACTTCAGATGCCGGCGCCAGAATCTCACCAATCACTATCTGAAGCTTCCAATGACTGATTATTATTATAATTAGATCTGTTTATAATACGTAAACCCGTACGTACATAATTTAATTATTGTATTTTATGGTATATTTTAATTTTAATTATTTAATTTAATATAATACGTCATACGATCATTTGAATTTATGTGCCACGACGAAGTACGGGTATTTTTTATAAATTTACCAATTATATTTTAATATAAACTTTATGGGCATTCGGGATTTCAAATTCTAGACACTCTTGTATAACCAAAACACATTTGAATTTGTACAAAATTGATTACTATTATTTCTCTTACTTAAAACTATGTTAACAAACTTTTGGCTTAAAATGCTATACATTTTCAGGCATACAGTGCCACGTGTACTAACTTAATATTAAAAAAATCGATAAATACTTACCTACCACTAACACCAAAAGTACCAATTTTCTTACGATATCTATTCGATGGGAATAGATACAAAAGAAAAATCGGACTTGCGATTAAATCGAGTATCGATATAGACACACCTTAGTAGCGGATTGTAATTTTATCGATATATTTTAAACATAACGACACATCACTCATATCGAATGTGATTTAAAAAACGAATAAAAAAACATATTAATTAATGATTCTAGAGATTGATTCCCGTCAAAGATCCCAATTAAATAAAAGTCATTTTTATTGAAATAACTAATGTTAGTTTAAGTGTTAGACTTAATGATCGCACAATAAAGACATAAAATAAATGATCTGATATTTCACCCAGCAATAGATCTTTACAAACACATTGTCACAAATAAAAAAGTAAAATAATTTTATAAGAAACATGTTTATTAAATTGTAATTGTTGTAAGTCCTAACACCAATGTCTTATTTTTATGTTTATTTACTAAAAATAAATACAATAAATTGTATGCTCATACACGAAACTGTGTTGTCTTTACACACCTATACAATAGAACATTCCTATACAATAGAAAACAAATCATTCAGCGATATTTTTATAACAACATCAAACCACTAATCATTAAAATATGTAAAAACCCGGGTTGAGATTACGCGTATGTTGTACTTGGACCTTATATAATACTTGTGATACTAAAAAGTTATAGGAGCCCCTCGTCCACCAGTTCTTGCACCAACTCGGTCATCATCTTGCGGCAGGCTGCGTTGGAATTTATCAATGGAATGGGGGTAGATGTGTCGGGGTTGTCCTTCAAAAATAAATTATTTTATTCTTGTTATTATTATTCAATCTAGTGAAATGTCACAGAAGTGGATACTGTCGAATAAAAATCGAGCCATTCGAAGAAGCTCCGCGCACGCCTTATTTTGGCCTTCGGGCCTTATATTAAGATCACTTAACCTTACCAAACTTACGGTTATCGATTAACATTTCAATAGATTTAGTTTAGTGAAACCTTCGGTCAACAATACACGTATTGTTGATCGAAAAGTGAAACGACATATCACTGATGTATTCTAGTGAAGACGTCGTAAATAAAAATATTCAACATCCTCCGTGATTTCGTGGTATCCCTAGAGACATAACTATCCACCGATACGACGACCTTATTAATTTTCTTATAAGTCTGGAAGACACAATAACTGGCGGCATTAAATATTTAACTTACCTCTTTCTGAGAAACACCGGGAGGGATGGAAACCTCGTCACCATCGCAGGTCATGACGGGGATCATGTCCAGAGCTATCCCGAGTCCGAACCGGCAGCTTAGTTTATATTCTTCTTCTATTCTGAAACGATTTATTTTGCAATCAAATTTATTATCTTAGAGATCCCAAATCTCTTGACTTTACCTACAAATGACATTTTCCACTGTCCTATCCCCCTTCTCTAAATAGCCTTGCTCTCTCTTAACCCCTTGAACGTCAAGCGACCTCTAAAAGGTCGATGTCAAAAGACGCGCGTACGTCGAGCCGCCTTCTGGAGGTCGATACGCTCCGATGTACTTCAAAGAGCAGTATTGCCTCTTTAAACTATATCTTAACTGCTCTAACTTGAACAAGGGGTAGAGAAAAGGACAAGGATGGTTTTAAGTCACATGTCAAATATTTAACACTAACAGCGCCGGTTATTTGAATTTTTTTGAGGTCGTGTTCAGTTGCTTTTTCGTGTACTTTGTTGTGGTTGTGTTATCCAGATTTTGCTGGGATATATTCTTAAACCCCAGCTTGCTACAACGTTCTGAAGTTACCCGCTCTACTAGGTCTAAAGAATTCAACTGTACCTTTCGCTAATTGGATATTACCTGATTTCGTATTTCGCTCAACATATCACGCCTTAGTCTCAGAATCTATAAAGTTTGAATGATATCGACCTCAAAAAAAGTCTCTTAGTCCGCAACTGAATAAATGAAATGAACTTTGAGTATTTGGGTTTAAAAAGTCTTCATCAACTTACGATTCCCTCATCTTCTCCCTACACAGCGCTCCTTTGAACACCGTCTCTCCCTCGCTCATTTCCAACAGCCTCGCGTGAAGGTTGTCCACGTAGAAGTCCAACAGGCTGGCCTGGTGCTGTCTCCTCTGGTCTCTCGAGATGCAGAGCAGCATGATGTACACCAGGTCCAGAGCTGGTGAGGCGTAGCGGACCATTTGGAAGTCCAGGATGCACATCTGGAATGAAATTGAGGAAGATGTATGAGTTTTGCAAGGCGTGCTCATTTTATCCAATATCACATATATCGTAAAACACCAGCTTAGCATAGATAGCCCTAGTCGAAAGGCACTAAATGACTTGTTATGAGTCTGAGTACGATCGCAGTATTTAAAAAAAAAAAAAGCAAAGCTTCTTCTTACCTCATCAAGATCATGTTCCTTGTATCGAAACAAAAAGTTGTTAGTCCAGCAGTCCCCATGGCATATCACGGCTAAAGGTTCCCTTGGCTTCACCAAGTCTATCATAGTCTGGTAGAAGGTATCTTCGCAACAAAACTCGCGCAACTTTCCCAAGTACTGTTCTTTTTGCGGAGAATCTCCGAGCTGGTGTTCCACCATGGATAAGGCGTTCTCAATAGCCTCGTTGTAGTAATTTCGGTAGAAATCGATGTTGTCTTCAATAAAGAATACTGAAAAATATTTATTTCAAAGTAACCTGCGTATGGATGCTATAAAATTGATATTTTGGCTTCAACACTATTTTTTATCGGTGTAAATAAGGAGGTGATCGTGTAAATGCATTTTTACGGTAAGTATATATTTTTACAAGAAGATGTACTTCCTGATGTGACTGTTCCACTTTTATGCGATGAAAAAAAATGTGGTAGGTACCTGGTTATTATTTTCTTATCAAAGTCTACCTAACACTTGTACTTACCTTCAGTAATACTATCCTTCTCATTGATCAGCTCATAGAACCCATCAGGATTATGAAATTTCATAGCCAACGACAACGCGTGAAACTGCGCCAGTTGCTTTAGAACCATGTAACATTCATTTATCGACAGACCTTGCTTCCTATTAGGCATTACAAAGCCACGTTCCTTCATGTCTCTTAGAATTACACAGTCGTTAGCGGCCATATAGCATTTAGGAATAGATTCGAACGGTTCAGAAATTTCCCATAGATTTTGGTAGTCCACAAAAGTAGGCCAGATTTTCGTGTAAAAAGCCACTTCGTTACTAAACAACTCTGCGCTAAGGTTGTCCTCAGTTTCTTCGTTGTTTTTCGGAAGACGTTTATAGATGATTGAGGTGTTCCATGGAGTTTCTGCGTCGTTTTGGTTTTCAGAAGAATGCTGGATGCCTTTCAGGGTTATGCGGTAGACCATTGATGTGTAGCCGTCATGGTTAGAGCTTGGAGCACCCTGCGGCAATGTAAAGTAGGAAAGTAGTAGCTCTAAATTATTATTCTATCTTAATTAGATTTGACCGGAAGACAGGACGTAGACTTTTCAAAATTAACTTTTAAATTCTAGTTTTCCCGCTTCCCCTACAAAATAAAAATATGGGTAATATTTTTATTTTACAATAAAATGTAACATAACTGCCATAATGTTCGGAACTACATTAAACCTACCTACCTAAGTTTTCCCTACCTCATATCCAGTGATGGTGACATCTGGGTACTCGTTCTTCAGCAGATCTCGTATCAACTCCAGGCTTATTTCTGTCATGATGCACTGGTTTCCAATAGCCCACTGGATGACTGTTGGTCCACCGTGCACATAGTGTCGGTATAATAACCATTATTTGAGTTGAAATGGGATTATTTTTGGTGTGGACGATATCATTTTATTATGATAAAAAATATAGGTAGTATTTAATATAATTCAAAATGCTATTGATTAGGCGTTATTCAAAAACTGTTAGTAATAAAAAACAAGTACAAAGGTGTAGTGATCAGTTGTTTCTCTAGTCCTCTCATATCACTTAAGTATAAACCATTTTATTTCACCCTAATTTTCTTCCCGCCATTTTAGATATTTCTCCCCCCTTCACTAAATGTATCTTCTTTAAATTTTACTTCGCCATTTGCCATATACCACCCTAAGAGCTGTCATTTCATTCCATTTAAATAAAAATAAGTAATGTAGGTATCATAATTTAAGTCCGAAATTCCCGCTTCGTACAAAAGTATTGTTACACTACACAATTGTTGGGGACGCAATTTAAAATATGTAGCGGTAGTAAGTCCGGTCTTGATGATTGAATAATTTGTTTGCCCCTTCATGTTAGAGTATCATTGCTTTCTAAAAGATTTATAGGTACCTAGTTTGGAATCATAACATTGCTGGAATTATATATTGTCTGATCTGAGACGGAATGAGATAAGTAATCTGAATAAATATCACTGTGTGTGTACCTACCTAGTTTATCGAAAGGAAATATATGAAATCATCTCTGCATCAATTGATAATTGTAACGCTTTTGCTTCATTAACACCCGAATTTAGGTTTTTTACCAACACACTATAAATAATAAATAACACTATAAAATCATACCAAAAGTCCAAAAGTATATTTTTGTACCGCCGCGCCTGGATCAGTACGTCTTTTCCGTTATCTGTAGTCTATTCTATTCCGTTCGCGACTGCTACGAATGTCATTGTCAATGTCAAAGTCATGACATTTTGTCAGTTGAAAAGTCAAAATCAAATTTTTGTCTCGATTCTCGCCTATTCTCGCGGAAAGAAAGACTTGGCACTCGCCTTGAACACGATTAAAATCGAAGAAACCGAATTAAATTGGCTATAAATTCTTATCAAATCTATTCCAAAAGTTGAAGAAAACATTTGCCTTAGTTTTGTTTATCGAAAAAGTGTAGTGAAAATGCCCGTAGACCAAATTCAATACTCGGAAAGGTATACTGATGACGTTTATGAATACAGGTAAGAAAATGCACTATTTACTCCAATTAACACCTAAAACGAAGGTTAATGGTTGTCGCATACGTAATAAAATATGTTTATAATATAATTGAGAAGATAAAAATTCAAATTAACAAGTAAAACATCCATTTTAATCTCCAATATGTTGCGTGACAAATTTATCACATTGCACATTGCGTCGACTGATTATGAATCTTACCAACTTTCCCTTGAATTATAAGGCCGCGGGGAGATTACCCGTTCTTGCGGGACTGGGAAGGTTAGGATAAAAAGTATTTAGCTTATGTCTATCCAAAATTCATTAAAATCCATTCTGTGTATTAAGTGTGGAAATATAACAGACAGTAACTTTCGTTAGTCACACTTGCGATATAGAATGTAGGAATGCGTTTTAAAAACAACTTATGGGAATTTTGAATACACTTTGTAAAGAAAAGAATGTTTGGTTACATGATTTAACAATAACTCATAATAATGTTATGTATGTTCAATCAAACTGGTTTCATTTTACTTATTCTGTTTTAACTGATGTTTCAGACATGTGATCTTGCCTCCGGACCTGGCACGCCTAGTTCCCAAGTCTCATCTCATGACGGAGACTGAATGGAGGAACCTTGGCGTCCAGCAGAGCCCTGGGTGGCTTCACTTCATGGTCCACAACCCCGAGCCCCATGTACTGCTGTTCAGAAGGCCTAGGACTGATATACAAGCACCTGCTAACGGATTAGATAGTAATACAACTTCGGCAGTGAAAGTTTAAAGATTTTACAAATATTGTCCATTTCAATCTATTTTAGTTAGATGCAGCTTTATGATTTATATTTATGAGAAGGCAATTGGTAGTTGTATTGCAAATTAGCAAAACATAATGATAAGGGTGCCTTTCCGTACTAAGCAAAGCTCTGCCATTCTATATTGCTATACTACTTTCGGTATCCATCAGTGATATAAAAAAAATTATATAGGTGCATTGTATAGCAGAGCCGACTGTGGTGGAAAGGCACTTTAAATAGAATCATATTCTATATACACAAGAGATTTGTTTCCATATCCAAGATCATAAAATTCATTCATTAAAGAATATGAATTAAGTTAAGTACATTTAATATTTGTCCAGTAAATAGATTGAAGTAAACAATTTTCACAAATTATATAGATAATATTGTTGATAATTTAAAATAGTTATAAGTATATCAAATATTCAATAATAACCAATGTAACAAACTCTTTGTATATATTAAACTAGCATATTTGGGGTTATGCAAACTTTCAGAGTTGCTCATTAAGAGACTGGCTTTTTATTTATAATTAAAGTCGAATTACTTAAACAACCAAACAGTTAAATCTTATTCACAATGCCATAAACACAAGATAATACTTATAAAAAAACATTGCTTAGAAAATTTTATATTTATATATAATTTAGGTTAACCAAATCTGTAATAAGATTTAACCAACTAAATTATATGCCTTAATAATTAGCTTTGCATTTATATGTGAAAGTATAATATTTAAATGTTCAAAGGTAACTTGAAAAGTCTCCAAATACTTTATTAATATGACAAGATATACTAATTATAGTAAGGATATGTGATAAGCCAAAGCATATTGGTATATAATTAACTAGTTATGTAATATTTAATAAGTGCCTGGATGTATGTTAATACAAATATATGAATTGTTTCATGAACACCATGTTTCATTTCGTGGGAATTGCGCCCTGCTTTTACTCTTGTTCCCACATGAATTTTGGGATTCCCATTTAAACCATTTATTTCCACGTCAAAAATATACAATTTACAAAAATAAAGAAAGAACAAAACATCCTTTTTAAAGCGCAAAACGGGTTAGTTAGGCTATGGCAACTTTTTCAAAAAGTGACTTATTTTTAATAACTTATACTTAGGCTGAATCACCTGATTGCTCGAAAAGTAAGATTATTCCGTGCTTCGGAGGGCACGTTAAGCCGTCGGTCCCGGTTACTTTCTACGGATAGTAGTCGTTACTTGACCCATGTCAGAGGCATTTGGCGGCTCAATAACTCTGACACCAGGATTGGTCAGGTTGGCCATCCACTCGATGAAGAAGAAGAAGAAGAAGAATAACTTATACAAACAATGAATATGTAGGAAATTGGTTTATAAATCGAAGATATAATTCTAACACGTACATAAAATTACATATATACAGGGTGGAAAAATCGAATGCCACATGGATGGCAACTACCTTAAATATTGTAAATAGCACATTTTGTGTAAAGGAGACTTTCCTTCGTTTTTAGAAACAATAAATACTGCATTTAAGGATTTATGAAAAATCGCTTGCCTCAGTCGGGACTCGAACCGGTCAAATGTGACAAAAAATTATGTGCTGTATTTTATGATGCAGATCGAAAGGGTTACTGATAAGGTTCATTTTTTTCTAAATAACAAATACAATCAGAATAACGGAAGGCCATGCAAACTAACAATTACCTTTTAAATTTGATTTCACCCGTCACGTGAATTAAGACGTAATCCGTGGAATACAAGGAAAATAAAGACGTGTAAATGACAATATGATAATGATGAGCTGCACTTATGTTTACTTATCACTTTAGTTGCGATTACTAATGCCACTTTAGTAACCTACTTCCTTTGATAGGAAAGTTGCATCAATTATTCTCTAGTCATCATAGTAGCTAGAATACGAACATTTTTAAAAATGGAACATTTTAACGAACCGTTTTTGTTTTTTAAGTGCAATCTTTTTAATTTAAAACAAATAATGCCCGACTTGTTGAACGCATTCTTTTCTTTTTTTTGAATTGTGTTTATTCCATTTTCGAATATTAGAGCTACTATTTTACGTAGTTAAATTGAAATTGTGACTTGCAAGTGCTTTTACATTATAAATTGCTGACGATTATCAAGAACAGTTCGATTTAATAGAAGCGTACTTTGTTAATGCAAAAAATGTAACACGAGCACTGCAGTGGTACGCGGAACAATATCCAAACAGGCAAATACCATCCAGGTTCGTCTTGCAACGAATGGTTAAAAACTTAAAACGCCATGGAAGATTTGAGAGCCGGCTTCGGCGACTACAACAGCCGATTGGTTATTCCGATTTTGATTTAGGTGTCTTAACTTATTTTGAAGCCTACCCGAAAGCATCGAGCAGAGAAGCCGGTGAAATACTTGGTTCTAATCATACTCGTGTGCTAAGCGTGCTCAAAAAATACAAGTATAAATGTTACCGTGAAGGTCGTTTGGTGCAAAAATTGCTTCCGGGAGACACTGACCGAAGGCTTCAATTCTGTCGAGATATCGAGGCAAAATTGGCTCAAGACGAAAATTTTTTGGATTACATAATATGGTCAGATGAAAGTAACTTTAGTAATAATGGTATGTACAATCGTCACAATAATCATTATTGGTGCCGTATAAACCCGGATGCGTACACATGAAACTAATAATCAGGTGAGATTCTCTTTTAACGTTTGGTGCGGGATAATGAAAAACAGGGTTGTTATGGTTCACATATTTGAAGGACACCTGAATACAGTAAAATACCTCGAAATCCTAGACCTATTGCGAAATGCATTAAATGATCTACCCGAAGAATACGACACTTTTATTTTCCAACAAGACGGTGCACCAGCACATAACAGCAGGTTATCGACTACATATCTAAATAACCATTTCCAGACATGGATCGGTACAAAAGGGATTATTAAATGGCCGGCCAGATCTCCGGATCTAACGCCATTGGACTACTTTTTGTGGGGATACGTGAAGGATGTTATTTATAAAAGAACTTACGAAAACGTACGCGAATTGAAAACCGAAGTCCATGCAGCTATTACTAATATTCACCACAATTCACTGCAACGAGCTACGAAAAGACAATTCCTCAAAAGATTAGATTTATGCAAACGCCAAAACGGGGCTCATTTTGAACAACTACTTTAGTTAGCAAGGTTTTAGTAAGGTTATTAAATGAATATTGTTTTATTTTCTGTGTTTTAATTTTTCATTTACAATTTTCATGGCCTTCCGTTATTCTGATTGTATTTGTTATTTAGAGAAAAATGAACCTTATCAGTAACCCTTTCGATCTGCATCATAAAATACAGCACATAATTTTTTGTCACATTTGACCGGTTCGAGTCCCGACTGAGGCAAGCGATTTTTCATAAATCCTTAAATGCAGTATTTATTGTTTCTAAAAACGAAGGAAAGTCTCCTTTACACAAAATGTGCTATTTACAATATTTAAGGTAACGTGATGGATCCAGTTATCGACGAGGTCCAGTAACCGACACTTTTTTTGGTCCATCGCCAAAAATAAGAGTAGTTGTTTATTTTATTAATATGGCAACACTGCGATGGGTGACAGCTGACGTACCACTGACTTTGACAATGAGTTGACAGCACTCGGACATTTTGGTCAAAAAATATGTATTCGCGATTGGCGCGTTATGATAAAAATCCATTTTGTTAGTGAAATCGATTAGAAGGTGAGTAAATTGTTTTCACAAATACTAAAAAAAATAGGTTTTGTAGCGGAACTTTTACTTGTTTCGGGGTTTGGTGTTGAGATTTTAAGGGTATAGAATGTAGTTTCAAAGCGAATAGCTGTTTTTAGGTGAAGTTGATGTTGATGT
This sequence comes from Cyclophora albipunctata, assembly GCA_963082685.1. Classification (NCBI taxonomy): domain Eukaryota; kingdom Metazoa; phylum Arthropoda; class Insecta; order Lepidoptera; family Geometridae; genus Cyclophora; species Cyclophora albipunctata. Next base: position 8,992,277 of record OY720131.1, on the reverse strand, counting down.
CGTTTACTGGTTTTGGAATACTGAAGTTCTCTAGTGTTCGACGTGTGTCGATTCTTACGTTAATTGTGACTTTCTAAGTTATCATGTGGCCTTTGTTCTGCAGGAGATGCTAAACAAATCTGTATTTGAATTTTATGCATTGACGTCCATTTACCAGTGAACGACAATGTGTCGAACATTGGTTATAATTAGTGTCGATCATTGGGTAAAAATAGTGTCAATACTTTAAAATTTAAAGTATTGACACAATTTTTACCCAATATTTAATATTTGTTTAAACGGGAACTTGCGTACGACGGAGGCTACTGTTGAGAGTTCCTCAACACGTTTCGGCCCTTCATCAGGAGGTGGGTGAAGCGCTCGCGACTCCCGAGCGCTTCACCCACCTCTTGGTCTCGGGGCTCACGCCTAGCGCGCCGCCGTGCGGAGCACGCGCGCAGAGAGCTGTTGTTGTGGTTGTTGAGGTGGAGGTTGCGTACGAGTGGGTCCGCGCTGTATAGGCGAGAGAGAGCTTTCACTGGAGTTGTCCGTACTCCCGGAGTCCGTTACATGTAGAGGCAAAACGCAGAACGAACTCACGGTGTCTACACTAACCCCGTTTGTGACTCTCTCCGAAGATAGCTGAAGACATGGTTTCCAGGCCGTAGGCAGTATTCATCCACTATTTTGATTAAAGTTCGGACAACGACTTATTTCAATGGCCTCGCGAATCCTCGCGAATGGTGACCGTTTTTCCGTTTTTCGTTTTTCCCGGGCTAAGATCCTTGTCTAAGATTTTTTCAGTAACACCCCTTATGTAACGCAGGTACATCAGCGTTCTGTCTGCTGGGGGCTCCCGGACGCGGCACGACGTATTTGCAACCCGTAGACTGTGTCTCCAGCTGTAACCGTTTCTCTCTAGCACTCCCCGCATATGAGAGAGCTCGGCGTCCTAATTCGGGATTTCATAATCTCAGGGCTCTGTTGATTCGTGTCCTTGGAACCGATGCGGTGTGCGAGGGGTGTGGTGGGAATCAGCCCTCAATGAAGGTCATTCGGTGACCTCGATGAAGGTCATCGAATGTGACCGAAACGTGTTGAGGAACTCTCAACAGTAGCCTCCGAAGTACGTAAGTTCCCGTTTAAACAAATAATAATGGCATTAACGTACGTTTCAATTAATAGTAAAATACTATAAATACTTAGAAACTTGTTCCAGATGGCTCAAAAAAAAACCCCAGAACAAATGCGGTGGGCAATGGAAGCGGTAAGGCAAAGCGAAAAGATAGCTAAAATAATATGGTGTACCCAGAATTACGCTAGTATACCTAAAGTTACTTAAATGTTGATTAAAGTATATAAAAAATCAATAAGGTTTTAATTTTTGCCCTGCCCTGTTATATATCTCATAATTGACAAGCGTCAACAAATTGGTTTATTGGTTGAAGAGTATTTACAAATTTAAATCTGATTAATGGTAAATGTTGAATACTGGTAGTCGATTTCTGGCATATGTCGAATACTGGTAGTCGATTTCTGGCATATGTTGAATACTGGTAGTCGATTTCTGGCATATGTTGAATACTGGGGGTCGAGCTATGGAGATTCAATGTCGGTTAGTGGTGATTTCCATAAATTTGACTTTGCATTAAATTTTTCGTAAGCTCATATATCAGAGAGTAATGAATTGTATTACTCATGTAACTTTAATCTATCCTTAATCGTTTTTAAGAATAACTAGTACCGTAACGTTTTGAAATTTTGTTTTACTTAAGTTTGTTTCACGCACGGACCTAAACATGTCGAGGACTGGTTCCATTACAGTAGTTGCCATCCATGTGGCATTCGATTTTTCCACCCTGATATTATTTTTACAATAAGAAATGTTAAATATCTAAGTACATACTACATATTATACGGGAGTTTTCCATTTAAAAAATATTGCCTGTGGCATTTGTAGCCAGTAGCATAATTTCGACCACTGTGTCACCGGGGATGTAACTCAGTGGTAGAGTGTCTGCTTCGCATGCTGAAAGTCCTGGGTTCAAATCCCAGCATCTCCAATAGCTGCGACCGTTTTGTATACTTCATTTATTTTAGTGATTTTTACTGTCAGTAATTTTGATTGTAAAAAACTAAAATTATTGTTATGTAATTTGATCCCAAAAAAAATTAGTATCTAATGTTGCACATAGCATAATAACGCCATCTATCGACGGATGAACGAATTTCTATGACTTTTAACCTCTTATAAGCCTGAACGCAGATCCAAGCCAGACACAATTGACTACCTATCTATTGTGCCTGGAATCACGGCAAACAATAGGTTAAGGCTGAATCCATAACCAAGGGTTCTGAAATGGTTCGATACATCTATTCATCTATATTCTATCTATACGACGATGGAATTGGAACTAAGCTCACTCAATATAGTCTTAGTGGTTTCAGTTTCTTTTGGCGAAGTACCAGGGCAACAGGAGTATCAAGGAGGTAAAACCTGACAGCATTTTTTTGTTCGGTTGTATTTTATTAAAACCACACATTTGGCCAGTTCGGCTTTCGTCCCGGTCTATCCACAGATACCGCGATATTGAGTGCCAAGCATACTATCCAATATTACACCAGTCGCAAAACATCGGTTTACGCATGCTTCCTAGATCTCTCTAGGGCCTTTGACCTCGTTGTGTACGAACTACTTTGGAAGAAGTTAAAGAGCACGCACACACCGCCTGAAGTACTTAATATTCTCCGGTACTGGTATGCACAACAGGTGAATTATGTTAGATGGTCCAACGCGCTTTCTGAACCGTACAAGTTGCACTGCGGTGTGAGGCAGGGGGGGGTTGACGTCGACTAAGCTCTTCAACCTATATGTAAATGATCTCATAGTCGAGCTGAGCAGCATGCGGGTAGGTTGTAGCATTGATAACATACGCATCAACAATATAAGCTACGCAGATGATATGGTGCTGCTCGGGCCGACTGTGGGATCTATCAAGAAGATGCTTAAAGTGTGTGAAGATTATGCTGCCACTCACGGCCTGATTTACAACGTCAGCAAGAGTGAGTACATGGTGTTTAAGGCCACCGGTAAGAGTTTAATCGAACAACCTGTTTGTCTGTATGGACAGAACTTAAAAATAGTGTCTTCTTTTAAATACCTTGGACACTATATTACCGATGACCTTAAGGACAATGTGGACATTGAGAGAGAGCGCAGGGCTTTAGCGGTTCGCGGTAACATGTTGATCCGCAGATTCGCGCGCTGTAGTACGGACGTCAAAATTACCCTGTTTAAGGCGTATTGCCAGGTATACTACACGAGCAATCTGTGGATCAAGTATAACAAGAGATCGCTGGACGCACTGCGTGTCCTCTACAACAATGTCTTCAGGAGGCTGTTGGGTCTCCCCCGCTACTGCAGTGCCTCTGAAATGTTTGCGCGGACACATACTGATGGATTCCATGCCATCATGCGGAAAAAAGTTGTTTCATTGGTAGGCAGAGTGCGTGGGACTCACAACAGCATCCTGATGACAGTAGCTGAGAGGGTTAACTCCCCGTTTATGGAGCATTTCAGGGGAGTGGTGGTTAACAAGGGAATATATCTTTTAAATTGACATGTTTTATTTTATTTTATTTTATTTTGTTTTATTTATCAATTTTAATGTATGTTGCATGATTAATTTGAATTTAAATTATTTTGTAATATTTTTGTAATATGGATCCATGTTATCCGAAATAAATGAATTTTATTTATTTTATTTTATTTATTTGAACAGTTTATGTTGGAAAAGTACTAGGGCACCAGAAGTATCAAAGAGGTGTCTTGTAACTCATGAATTAACATTTTTGGTTGTATTATATTGATACCATATTTGCACGGATTTTGTAGAAAAAGTATCAGGGCACCATCGGGGTTTTAAGTAAGACTTTTAATGCTTGCCGGGCAGATGGAACTTACGCAAACTTACCCCTACTAAACTTACCCTTATAATTACATTCATCGTAAAATTAATGGTTCATTAGTTATCAGAAGTTACTTCAGTTCGTATATAATATTTTTATATATGGATAGTTATAGATAGATTTCTTGTTTTCCTTGTTGAAAAATTATTTATTCATTCAGGGGGTTAGGGGGTTAGGGTATTAATACAAGTACTATACTATAGATGGTAAGATGTTTACAAGGAATAATAAACAATGAATATTTACTATGCAGAATGTTTATTTGGATTTTAACTTCTAAAACATTTTAAACACAGTAAAATTATACAAATTAATGCGAAGTACCTAATACATAATGCTGCCAATGTTAAAATATAATCAATTTCAGAACAGAAATACTACCAACTAAACAAAAATATAATAATTAAATTATTTTAACAATATATTAATAGTGTATATAGATTTTGTTAATAATAACATAAATTGTGCTTATCTTACAACTATATTAGCCGAATTAATAGTAATAAAAAAATAATAAACACGATTTTCTGTAAAATGCTGCCTTTAAAGAAATATAGACGCACGAAAAATAAATGTCAAGAAATGTTTTATGAAAGTTTAATAACAGTAGTTACTTAACATTTGTATAAAAGGTATCTTAAATCTTATCTAAAAAGGTAGGTTAGTTGAGGGCTAGTCACACTGCGCCGACTCTGACACAAGACATTTTTATGTCACAAACTTAATAATTCAACAAGCGATATTTTCGTCAGTTAAAACGCGGCCGTAACGCAGCGTTAACGCACGTCAGTTCAGTGTGACTAATCCTTGACTGTCATTATTACAAATCGTCTATAGGTATATTCGGGTGCGACACAAACCGTCGCACCCTCGTACAAACGCCTCTGCCATTGTGAAAAAGATTTTACAATCCGATAGAGCTAAGAAGACCGATTGAAAATTAACTTCTACACCGAAGCATCGATTATTCCCACCTAACCATATTATATTTCGATAACATGATAATAAAATGTACATAAGTACGTAAATAACATGCTTTGATTATCCATTTTGTCTACACTCTACGAACTACAAATTGTAACGATTCATTGTTTAACTACCGCCATTGTTAGCAAATGGCATATGTTGCTGGATATGTTCACTAACTAATAACAATGTTTCACTAAAACGTAGGCCATTCCGGTATTGCGTCACCTTAAATATGTATAAAACTTTCAACACAGGTTTAAAGCTACTTGTGATATTAAAGCTCCAGCCATTTTGTGGCTAAGTTTCATTATTCGATCCCTACCAATAGCTGTCGATCGAATAAGGAATGGTTGTGTTTGGTAGGAATGTTCGAAACATGGCCACACTGACAAGCTGTCAATATAAAAATGCAGTACAAATGTCGATCAAAATCGTGTTTCGTTTTCAATCGATTACCGTGATATATTACACGTGCCAGTAATGTTATTATACACAGCAAAAATGATATGGAAGTATACAAGTGATATGATTCATTATGAAGATTGTACTAATAAGATATGTACTTAAACGATTATAAAAAAGATTAATACGAATTTGGTACGATTTTTAAATATACATATCATTTTAAATGCTCGTCAATATGTCTTTTTCGTTGGAACGTTCCGTTCTGGCAACACTGTCGGGAGGGGAAGTCAAAAATAGTAGAAATACTGTAAGGTGTTACCATGTTCGAAAAATGTAAAGAAAATAGTAGAAAATCGACTCAATCACGATACGTACTGCAACAAACGCTCTTATTAATACAATAAGCGTTGCATACGACTCGTTAAGATACTACCTGTACTTCTAACATGACTTTTTATTTATTATGACATTATAGTACAGTCAACTGAAGTATTTTGTAACATAGAATTAACCATTTTTTGAATAAAAATGTTAACAATCAATTTTATACATAAAAAAATACATTTTAACATTATTCAGTTACTTATGTCCCAAAACTTGGAGTATTGAGATTTTAATTGCTCTGATATTGCTTACCATTACTCAAATTTTCTTAGTCATGCTATAAATTAACTATACCATAAGTGTAACAGTAGGTGATGCTAGAAGTACTGCAGATAACAACTATGTTGAACTAATCCAAGTATTCGTCGTCGTTAGTTCTCATAACCGTTGTCATTACCTTCAGGGTCTACTACTTATCATTCCCCGGTGTAAGGCCAGTCCGTTAGAGATGCTATGGAATGTAAAGCTTTTGTATAATAAAGAGCAGTGTCCAGTGATAGGGTATGTTAGTGATGTGAGTCGAAAATTAGTTTATTTACAAGTTTACATAACAACAAATAATTCGACAATCCTACACCTGTGTTACCATGTCAAAAGATACAAACTACCAAAAACTACTAAAGTAAATAGTAGTAATCGGTAGTAATGACCAATAACTACTAATTAAGTTGATTTTAGTAGAATTTGGTAGTAATTTCAAAGTGTTGCCAGATGGAAGTGTTAAGTGAAGCACCATGCACGCGTTGTGGGAGTTTCTGGACGTTTCCAGAGTGTTCTAGAAGTCCGGTGAGAGCTATTCGTTGTTTGCCGGTTTCCCGTTGGTGTACTGCGGCGGGGAGGTCGTCTGACTCGGCTCTTCGGTCATCACTGATACTAACTCTTCTACCGCACGGCCTAGGTCATCTGGAAACAAGATTTAATGGAGGTGAATATGATTGAAATGGTTTGGTTGATAAAGACTATGATGAAGTGGTATGATCGGGCGATTCTTTTGAAAATAATAACGCTGGTGGTATTTTGTACACAAACATACAAACTCTTGCTGATAAAAATGAAATGACATAGATGGTAGAAATGACAAATGATTGTTTTGAATTTTAACATACTCATAATGATTTTGATTGAGAAAACGATAAAATATTAACAGCATTAGCCGATGTTATAATATTATTACCTCAAGGTATACGTCCTTTAGCAGCGTAAAAAGAAATAATCACAATTAATATCGTTATAGTCTACAATCTGACACAAGCTAACATGCAAATCAATTTAAAACGACAAAACCAATAACGAATATATGATTAGAATAACAGACCAAAATATACGACAGTTACAATTAAATAGCGCAAATCTATAAAGAAAGCGAACTAAAAAGAAACGGAACAACATCTTAAACAAAAACGAAGACTGCATCACACTGAAAGCTGCAAGAAAACTCAACTCCAAAGTGAACAACTTAAAATGAACATTATTGAACAAAATGAACGTATTACTGCGGGTTTTTCACGGCACAAAATACACGTACCATTAAGCAAAAAAAAAACACTAACGTTTTTCTTGCTGAAACTGTCTAATGTGCCGTGAAAATACCGTACTAATATGTTAATAATGTATACAAATTGCTAGAGTTTAAAAATACTATATATATGAAGGTTGTTAATCACACCGCTGACCTGCGCAGTGCATGAGCGAGTGCACGCTGTGCGGCGGCGGCGGCGGGCGCTCCGCCTCGCGCTCCGCCCCGCCCGCCCACCGACCGCCACCATCTTACATCACGAACTCAATTTAGTATACAACTTAGATTTTGTCAATATTGGGCCAAGAGCAGAACCTTGTGGCACTCCAAACACCATTTATATACATAGCCAATAAAATTGGACTTAGAATAGATCCCTGGGGTATCCAAAATAATTAATCCTTTATTACTATTGGTTTTAATTAAATTGGAGATTGGAAAAACAAAGATACAAATAGGGCCGTTATTTGCTTGAAACACATTCCAAAGGTAGTTTAAAAGATATAATCGAAAGCTTTACTCAAATCCGTGTGGAGTAAATGTAGTAACTAGTGGTATACTCACTGGTCTGCGAGTCGTGGTAGAGTCCGTTGTGCATCTTGGCGGGCGAGTCGGTGGCGAGCTGCGACGCCGTCACCGAGCGCGTCTGCAGCGTGCCGGTGCGCGCCGGCGGCGAGCCCTGCGCCGGCTGGGGGAGACAGGTTGAGTATTATTGTACCTCCTTGAGGGTAATTATATCTTCAATGAGATTAGAGGCCTGTGCCAAGGACATTACAGGGTAATATTATATTAATTGTGTGAGTTGATTTTTGTCATTGATAAAAATCCATTTTGGTCTCATTTTGAAGAGCTTCAGCCGTAGATATGCAGATAAATGAAGAGGATTTTGAACGCGAAGTTTCGCAGGCAACTAATATTTTTTGTTCAAGAGATAGCAATATATTTGACAGAGCATTAAGTGAAGTCATCTCAAGGTGTGTACCTCGTCGAGCAGCCGCCGCAGACGCTGCAGCTGCGCCTCGAGCTGCCGGTTGTGCTCCTCGAGGATCTGCATGCGCGCCTCCAGCCGGCCCTTGTGCTGCCGCAGCAGGCGCGCCTCCGCCATCATGTCCTGAGAGTAAGTTCGAGTAGGTTAGTGGCCAACCCTGGTGTCGGAGTTTTGAGAAGGTGACGACATGGTCTAAATATTGAAACAACCGGGACCGACTATTTAAAGTGCCATCCGAAGCAGGTATCCTGAAAGTCATCACATATATTGATACATGGGCTTTCATTTCTATGGAGTGATTTTGACATGTATTGTATAAACATTTCAATTTGTTAAGTGTCGATTTAATGGACGTCTCTCAGAGCGGCAGCATGTTTCGGTGAGCTTCGTAAATATTGGAAATTCCATTTTGCCGATGCAACGTCAAAAAGTTTTTTCAATAAACTTTAAACCGTTATGTCACTTCCTTATTTTAATGTCGCAAAGACAAATTTTGCAGTTAAGTCTGTGGTGTGAGCGTATCAATGACATAATAGACAATATTTTATACATATATATTTTTATCATATCCCGTACCTGATCAACAGGCGCGTTCCTGTTGTCGTTGACTCCGAGCTGGTCCTCGGGAGTGGACCCCGGGGTCTGCTTCGCCTTCAGCCGCTCGTACTCCGCCTGCAGACTAGCGTTCTCTTCTTCTAGCTCCCTGGAAACAGTTCATTTAATTTATGAGCAGGTGTTTTTGCTATGTAGACCAGCGTTCTGACTGTCTATCATATTTTTTGGTCTTAGGATGTGAGCGGTAACCTATGCATGTTACATGTACTACATCGTCAGTTGAGACGACAATTTGTGCCGATATTAATCATAGATTCGTTATTGGCAACAATGATCAGGAAAGTCGTCAGTGATACAGCATGTCAACATGCAAAAATCTAGTGGTTTTAATTCAACTACAATATTTATACTACGTTCTCTTAAGGGTCTTCCTAATCATATCTTATCCCTCCTTCGTCTGTCAGAGTACACTTGATGATGTTGGAGTATATCTGAGCATGCTATGTTCGGACAAAGTCATCCTTTGGGTACACCTGACTGATGTACATATACCTGATGATGTGGTATACCTGACGCTGCGTACCTGATCATGGCCTCGAGCTCGTGGCGCTGCTCGCGGTGTATGATGGACACCACCTGCACGGGCGAGCGCGGCGGCTCGTCGCCGCCGCCGTTCAGCGACTGGCAGTACGCCGCGATCAGCTGGTGCTCCTCGTCACTACCACAACATAAATAACAGTCAAACACAGGATCACATATCTTTCAATGGGTTAGGAGACTTCACTCACTAAATTAATGCACCGAGAAGGCGTACGCACACATAGATGAGTGATAGCGATTCGTGGTGGTGTGTGTAATGTGGTGGTGTGTAGTGTAGTAGTGTATATATTTGTGCGCGTGTACCTGTCGGGCGTGTCGGGGTGTTAGTCGTGGTAGTTGTAGTGTGTGTGTGTACCTGTCGGGCGTGTCGGGGTGTTAGTCGTGGTAGTTGTAGTGTGTGTGTGTACCTGTCGGGCGTGTCGGGGTGCGCGGCGCCGCGCTCCACCTGCGCGAGGCGCGTGGCGTACAGCTCGAGGCGCGAGTGCATGTCCTCGCCCGCGCCCGCCGCCGCGCCGCCATGCTGCGGCGACGGCGCCGGCGACTCCAGCGCGTCGCCTGCCGGAGAACATCATCTTAGTACACTGTGTACTTATAGTATAAATAGTCTAGGAGGTTTGGTAACACGTTACACCACGATAAATAAGCAACATTTGGCTCTAGAAGTTATTAAGGACTTAAAAAAAATGAACACAAAATGAGGTCAAAGTCGCTTGTTATTATTCCAAAATCATGTATCATGGAGTAGACACTTTACAGTGACGTCACTGTACAGTGGCAGACACTCCAGCCCCTTCTAACACAGGGACTAGCACTGAGGCTGCGGGTACCTTCGAGCACGGTCTGCACGGGCAGGTAGCCGACGCGCGGGTGCTTCTTGAAGTATCGCGCCGACTTGAACTTGTTGCGCAGCGCGCGCGTGAAGTCGCGCACGTCCTCGCCCGATGTCGTCTGAAACATACCGGTTATATGTGACACTATGACGTAGGTAGGTATTAGCCTGTATGGTATCACTGTTGGGCAAATGCCTCCCACTAAAGATATCAGTACAGTGAGAAGGTTATGGTATACTGTTTAAAAAGTTAAAGGTTTTACGAGGCAAAGGTGTTGGTATAGGTGACGATTATACGTGACACTATAAGGTATATTGTTTAAAAGGTTGCATAACATTCAGTCCGTCGAATATTAAACCGCTTACGATTATCGAATGCCTTATTAAAAGTGCTTTGAAAAATAATCCTTTTTTTGGAATATTTTTTTATACCCATTCATTTTTTAATTAAATTGTCCATGCACGTACAACTTCATATTGTATATAACTACATCATTCTGATGTAATCTCCCAATTTAATCCATAAACAATGTAATCCATACTTACAGCGGTGCAGTACTCCTGCATGGGATGCGTGAGCTTGTGGTTCTTGGCCTTGCGCCCGCTGAAGAAGCACTTCTGACACATGTCAAAGTTGAAGCATTTCAAGCAGCGGTATCTGGAAATGGGAACAGGATAATTTACTATGGATCAGGTACTTACCTGGAACTTAGAATAAAAAATGTGCCCTGTGAGTTTTGCTAAAAGAAAGTAAGTAATAGCAGTAATGTCCCACTGCTGGGCAAAGGTCTCTGGCGAAGGACAGTGAAGTTAAAAGGATTAGAGGTAATCACCACGCTTGCCACATGCGAGTTGGTGATCTCAAACCTGAGACATGTTTGAAAAGTAGGTAACATGATTTCGCTCGGTTCGGAAATTGAACCCGGAATTTAAGTCTTGGCCGGCGGGTGTACATACCACTATACCACCGAGGCGTTATTTAAAATGAAAAATTTAGATTTTTATAATATAAGTGTGTGTGTGTGTGCGTGCGTGCGTACCGGAAGCCCTGGATGGGGTAGTCCTTGCAGATGTTGCACTTGGCCTGGTGGCGCGCGGCCTCGGCGGCGGCCAGGCGCTGCAGCACGGGCAGCCACACCATGGACTGCGGCTCGCGCTGCAGCCACTGCAGGAACTGGAACGCCTCGATCAGCTGCAGCTGCCCGTCCGCGTCGCGCTCCAGCGTCGCCTCTTTCGAAGACTCCTCTTTTTCCTTGTCTTTGTCCTTCTCTTTGTCTGTGGGTGGATTTGTATAAGAGATTATTTGAGTAATATGCTGCGCGACTTTTCAAAGCGAAAGTTTTAAAATGAGTAAGTTAAAAGTGAGACGTAACATCACGTAATGACAAATCAATCACAAATTCCGGTCATCAAACATTTTCGCATTAGATATCTTATAAGATACTAGATTTGGATATCGTATAGCGGGGGACTAAGATATTTCTTATCGATTAGATATATATTTATTATTTTATTTTATTTATTATATTCGAACATAGTAAAATTCAAGGCATATCTGAAAAGATAGCAAGATCTATGATATATCATGGACTATATACCAAGATCCAAGATACATCATGGAATACATCTTTTATCGAACAAACTTTTAGAATGATTAATTCCACGCACCAGCCTTCCTGTCGAGCGTCCCGGCCCTGTTCCCCTCCCTGGTCGCGGCGGAGGCCTGCTCGAAGCAGCTCCGGACGGAGGGCTCGATGTTGGAGCCCCCGAACGCCGCCACCTCGCCCAGTTGTCTTGGAACCTGTCAATAGATGGTGATGATATATACATGAAGAAAATATACGTAAAGAGATTCAGTGAAAAAATTATGTCTATAACGTAAGTTTCAAGTTTCAAGTAATAAGTAAAATAGATTGAATGAAATGTTTATGGGACCATGAAGCCAGATAGACTGTCCAATTAATTTATTAATTAATTATCAATTTTCAAAATAAGTTCATAAATGGCAAAATTAAGTAAACATATATATAGAAACAGTCTCGAGACCGTCATTATTTTGTGAAGTTGAGATTAAAAATGTCGCTTTTCTACTGCAGGTGGTATATTAAAATGAATAGGCAATAAAATTTTGGCCGCGTTGTACCCGTTCCCGTGGGAATTTCAGGATGAAAGTAGCCTATAAACTTCCCGTTGAATGTGGATATCCATTACAAAAATAATTTTTCAAATCCTTTATAATATTAGTATAGATGAATGGGACATACATCAAATAATATTGAGATAAAAAGTCTGTTTGGCCAATTAAGCAGATGAAGGGTTAACCTCCAAAGGACTCTTCCAATCAATTCAACGATGAGTCGTGTTTACCTGTATGCAGTCGTGTAGTAATAATCCGAGTTTTCTTTGGTCAGCGCGACACGACGGGTCTGCTATTAGCCGGAACAGATACCTGTGCGAAAAGAGAGGAATCAAATTAACATCATATTATGATTACTTAGTGGCTGCACTTGATGTCAGAGACATTGTTTTTTTTCCGAATAACCTACATTTAACCTGCCTCTTGAACGTACTATGCAATGCAAAAATAATTATTCGAATAGGACATATAGATTCCGAGGTTACTCTGAACATACAAAAATAATTACAAATTTTACTTTCGTTTTAATATAAGAAAACTCTGCCGAATAGCTTATAAAACTGTGCCCTCAATCATACTTCTTCTCGAGATGACCTTTGCCAGATGTCTCTTGGTAGATATTTCAGCTCATACTTTTAGTATGACTCTAGTACTCTCTATACCCTAGTGCTACCTACATTTTCTCCCTTGGACACTCACCGGACCTTCTCCTCCAGATGTCCCTAGCCAGATGTCCAGCCCATACCTCCAAACTAGTATCCCCTTGTCTAGTATTGCCTACATCTCCACTCACCGGTATTTCTCCTCCAGATGCCCCTTGCAGAGCAGCACGAGCCCCACCTTGAAGCTGAGCACCCGTATCTGTCCGGTGCGCTGGCTGTCGAACACGTTGAGCAACCAGTTGATCGACAGGTCCAGGCACAGCGGCACGTTCACCGCGCTCGGGTTCTCCGCTGCTATCACCTGGGAGAGAGAGATTTAGAAGGTGGAGTCGGTTTATGAATAAGTGGATGGAAGTCTATTAGAAGTTTGTTTAATGTAAAGGTCAAAGTAAGACTAAAATTCAAGTTACTTTGATTAAGATTTTTGAGAAATAAAGTCAGCCTTCCAAAACAAGATCGTGGCCAACCCCCCAAAACCATATGACGGTATAGACAATACGACGACGGCATGTCCTTTCGAACTAAATCCGCCGTTGATGGCGTCACTAGCACTCCAGGACTCCCAAATGAAAACCTTCAAAATCTATTGCTGTTGGTGACATATAAGGATGACCCTATGTGCTGTTAGGGTTCCAAATCCTTCTAATATTAGCTAGTATTAATATACTAATATATTAGCTAATAATATTGGGTAGTTGAAATATATTGAAACACTTCCTTACCTCATACAAGGAGGTGAGCACAGTGATCATGTCGGGGATGTCGATGAGGCGGTCGTTCTGCGCGCGCAGCCCGTGCGAGTCGAACGCCTCGAGCGCCGCCGGCAGCTGCAGCATGTGCACTGAGAACAGATCACAACGTTATTACTTACTTAGATTTAAGCATCGCTGCACAGTTCTTCAGTCTTCCTTGACTACAGACAACGTCACATAAAAATCCTGCTAACATTTTAAATGCGAAAGTTTGTGAGGATTTATGTATGTATGTTTGTTCCTCTTTTACGTAAAAACCACTGGATAGATTTGGATGAAACTTTACAGTAATATAGGTTATACATCATAATGAAACATTGAATACATTTTATACCGAAATTCGCGCGGGAACGGGTACAAAGCGGGTACCACCGTGGGGCGCAGTTGTTTTTTCTTGAAAGTGTAACAAACATACATACATACATCCTCACAAACTTTCGCATTTATAATATTAGTAGGATGTTTGACTTACTGCACAGAGCCTTCTGCACCGTCCTGAGTTTCAGCGCAGTCCTGTACGCGGAGAAGCGGACCTCGTTGAGGTCAGCTAGTGAGTTCATCAGCTCGATCATCTTCGGGTGGTCCCAGTGGGTCGTCTCCAGTTCGTGGCTGGAAGGAAATTGTACCTTATTGTTAGGACAATTAAAGTTTTTTTCAATTATTCACGGATCACAATATTTCTTTCTGGGAATCCAGCAAGAATCGTGAGGTATCACAAAGGTAATAGATTTTATTTTTTGCAGAACTCCTTAGATGGCCACTGAACTTAATCTGACTCTTTAATTTCTTCTGATTGACATGCTTGGTATATTTTTTACACACATTTAGATTTAATTTTATTTCTTCAGATAGACATTTAATGTAATTTCCTGTATGTAATTTGTTAGCCAAAAAAATCAAAAAGTGATCACCAGACATAATAAAAAACTGGAACTTTTGGGATACGACTTAGTTAAAAACTTTGTAACAAAGATTGACTACTTCTACTTGTTGGTATCGTTGGCACACATGTGTTAAGAGTTATCTGAATTTTTTAACCTCTCCGCTCTCCGCTCCCGTTTCACATCCAAGGGAGTCAGGTGAAACTGAAAAACAGCGCTGCGTGACACTCAGGTGCCAAACAGCTTAGAGCTGAGTTCTGCCTATTGCCATTTAGATATATTTGTTTTTTAGATATTATTAGATACTAGCTTTTGCCCGCGGCTTCGCTCGCGTGGAATTTAGTTTGCCGCATTAAGTTTCGTTATAGATCGTTTAAAACATTTGTTTATCGTAGCAATCTCCGCATCGTTGCAAACTCCCACCTCCGCATCGTAACACACTCCCACCTCCACATCGTAGCATACTCCCATCTCCGCATCGTAGCACACTCCCACCTCCACATCGTAGCATACTCCCACCTCCGCATCGTAGCATACTCCCACCTCCGCATTGTAGCACACACCCACCTCCGCATCATAGCCACCTCTGATGCGATTCTTTAGATTGATATAACTTTTTTATTTATGAACCGATTAAAACGAAACAAAGACTAAATTTTAATCCCAGCAAATCACAACGCATTGGTGAAATCCGTATTCAATTCGGTTATGCCTTTTCTGAGATTAGCGCGCACAAACGTACAGACAAACAAACAAACAAACAAACAAACAGACAAAAAATCAAAAAATCATTGTTTTGGGTTCATAAAGCCCCTCTTATTTCCTTATATATCTTCTATGTACAGACAGCCACCATTTACAATGTATTATATGAATTGATTAGGTACTGACAGGTTCAAACTAATACATTTACATCTTCCATCATCTCTCATTTTATCTGGGGGTTGAATTTATCAAAATTATATTTATGCGGACGTCGTCATCATAGTAGCTCCAATCTATTAAAGATTGGTTCAGTTCAGTTCAATCAGTCGAAAATCTAAGAAAATTTATACAAAATTTCATCCCCTTTTTTATCCCCTTAGGGGTAGAATTTATCAAAATCCTTTCTTAGAGGATGCCTACGTCATAGTAGCTATATGCATACAAAATCTCAGCCCGATCGGTTTTAAATTGACAAAGTTTCATACAAACTTTCATCCCCTATTTTATCCCCTTGAGGGTAGAATTTATCAAAATCCTTTCTTAAAGGATGCTTACGTCATAGTAGCTATATGCATGCAAAATCTCAGCCCAATCGGTTTAAAATTGACAAAGTTTCATACAAACTTTCATCCCCTATTTTATCCCCTTGAGGGTAGGATTTATCAAAATCCTTTCTTAAAGGATGCTTACGTCATAGTAGCTATATGCATGCAAAATCTCAGCCCGATCAGTTTAAAATTGACAAAGTTTCATACAAATTTTCATCCCCTATTTTATCCCCTTGGGGGTAGAATTTATCAAAATATTTTCTTAAAGGATGCTTACGTCATAGTAGCTATATGCATGCAAAATCTCAGCCCGATCGGTTTAAAATTGACAAAGTTTCATACAAACTTTCATCCCGTATTTTATCCCCTTGGGGGTAGAATTTATCAAAATCCTTTCTTAGGGGATGCCTACTTCATAGCAGCTATATGCATGCAAAGTCTCAGCCCGATCGGTATAAAATTGACAAAGTTTCATACAAATTTTCATCCCCTATTTTATCCCCTAGGGGGTAGAATTTTCGAAAATCCTTTCTTAGTGTGCACTTACATCACTTGAAAAACCTTCCTGCCAAATTTCATGCTTCTAGGTGTAGCGGTTGACGCTGTGCGTTGATTATCAGTCAGTCAGGACTTTGAATTTTATATATTACTAGCTGCGCCCTGCGGTTTCACCCGCGTTGTACCCGTTCCCGCGGGAATTTCGGGATGAAAAATAGATGTTGGCCGATTCTCAGACCTACTCAATATGCTCACAAAATTTCATGAGAATCGGTCAAGCCGTTTCGGAGGAGTACGCGAACGAACACTGTGACACGAGAATTTTATATATAAGACTAGCTGCGCCACGCGGTTTCACTCGCGTTGTACCCGTTCCCGCGGGAATTTCGGGATAAAAAATAGATGTTGTCCGATTCTCAGACCTACCCGATATGTACACAAAATTTCATGAGAATCGGTCGAGCCGTTTCAGAGGAGTTCAACCACGGTACCCGTTCCCGCGGGAATTTCGGGATGAAAAATAGATGTTGGCCGATTCTCATAGACACCGGATAAGCACAAAAAATTTCATCAAAATCGGTCGAGCCGTTTCGGAGGAGTACGCGAACGAACACTGTGACACGAGAATTTTATATATAAGATTATATAGATAGGTACTCATATTAGTAACTAAGTTTTTAATTTTTAATTCTGTGTATAAAATTCTAAGCACACGTGTAATATTTTCTTTTTTCAAATGGCAATAAAAAATTTTTTATTTTGTATTATTTATTATCTTTAGACTCACTTGATGTAGTAGGGCACGTTGGCGGGCGTGACGGCGCGCTCCCAGGGCTCGTCGACGGAGCCGGCGAGGAAGCCCTGCGCCGCGCCCGCGCCGCCGTCGCGCGCCACGCCGGCCAGCTGGCGCGCGCGCTCCTCGCCGCCCGCGCACAGCGCGCCCACCCTGGCCAGGTACTTAGCTTATACAACTTCTTCTAATCGGTTAAGCGATGTTAACTCATTGCGATTGTTAAGCAACGTGCAGCTCGACCCCTACTTGGATGGGTGGCCGATAGTGGCATTTCTATCTGAGCGCTACCGTGCTTCGGAGGGAACGTTAAATTGTCGGTCCCGGTGGTATAATCGATAGACCATGTCGGAGTCCTTTAGGCGGTCTAAATACTCCGACACCAGGGTTGGCTACTAGCCTACTTACTTTTTTTTCTAATAGATTAAAGGTTAAAACGTTTCTGCATTTGCAGCTATATTAGCCACACAGGAGATGCTCATGGGGATTGATAGCAACGGGATCCGACGCTCCTGTAGATTATACTTATAACTATCACAACACAGCTAGTGATTTCCACGAGAGTACAATGCAATTGTCAAATGTCAAAAAAACACTAAAATTCCCACGCACCTAGTATTCAAATCATCCAGCCTGGCCAGCATATGATCCGGCAGCTGTATCTTATCCCTAGCCAGCGCCTGTGCCTGCCCATGGAGCTCGTCTGCGAGTCTCCTGAGCGGAGGCAGCTGCGCCCTGGCCCGGGACACAGCATCCAGCTGCTGCCGAGCATCGCGCGCGTCGCCAGGTCCTCGCCAGGAAGAGCGGGCGGCTTCGGCAGCCTGCACCCGGCCGGCGAGCTCGTCCAGAGAGCTGGTGAAGGACCGGACCCGCTGGAACAGATGAGAAGGGGTTCGGTGAGCTTGGTGTGTTTTTAAAAATTTTAAAAGGCGGTTGTGTTTTCGACCCTTATGGATGTATACTTCGATACTAATATTAAAAAGCTGACGAGTTTTTTGTTTGTTTAAACGCGCTTATTTGAGGAACTACCAATCCGATTTGAATAATTATTTTTGTAATAGATAGCCACATTCAACGGTAAAGTTATAAACTATTTTTCATCCCGAAATTCCCTCGGGACCGGGCACACCGCGGGTAAAACCGCTATGCGCTGTTAGTATCATATATTTGTATTATGTGAAGGATTATTCTGTAAGTCATTCTTTACAAGTAGCTAACTGGATATTCTCAATAATATTAAAAATAACAAACTTTAAACTCCACAAAAGTTATACCTCCCATCCCATTTATTTGGTAACAATTCGGTGTTACAGTTATTTTCTTAAAAGGATCAAAACAATGTTGAATCACTCGCCATATGTTTGTTAAACGCATTACCTTTGTTCTCAGAATAGGTCAATTCAAGGAATTCACTTTTAGGTACATTGTCGGCAGATGCTGAACAAACATATGACAATAATGTAAGTTTGGACATTAGCGTTGAATCATTGTGAATCATAGTTCAAAATAATGATGAGTTATCAAATGGTTTATCGACGAAAATAATTATTATTTTATATTATTTGTTTATAAGATATTTATTATTATTTGTTTATATTGATTGCTGGCGACAGCGTCTCTCCCCGCACTGTCGCGAGCGCTTCACCCACCTCCTGATGAAGGTCATCGGACGAGACCGAAACATGTTGAGGAACAAGAGACAGTAACCTACAGAGTACAAAAGTTCCCGTTTAAAAAAAAAATGACATTTACGTACTTTTCAATTAATAATAAAATATTGTTTATTTATTTTTTGATTTTCTATAAAAGATAGCAGATTAAAGTTTTGCATTATCTTTATATAAAAAAACTAGCAGCGCCCCGCGGTTTTACCCGCGTTGTGCCCGTTCCCGTGGGAATTCCGGGAATTTTTTTACATAAAAACCTTCCTCTTGAATCACTCTACCTATTACAAAAAACCGCATCAAAATCCGTTGCGTAATTTCAAAGATTTAAGCATACAGACAGACAAACAGACAGACACGAAAAAGAGACGACTTTATTTTATACTATGTAGTGATACGTGTCACGTTATTTTTATATGCCAAAACAACGTTTGCCGGGTCAGCAAAATGTTCAATGAACTTTTATCAAAAAAAAAGCTATTAACCGTCGTCGCCACTACACTGTGGCACCCACGTAAATCGGCAAAAAGTGAATCAACTCCTTTGATCGTATGATCTTATATTTTCGTACATCTATCATTGTTACGCTATTTTTCCTCCAATTGTGAGCTTTGAAAGCTCTTATTGCAGCAATTAAACAGTTCAATCAATTGCCTGCGACAAAATAACGGTCGCCCTTAATTACGAATTGCAGTAATCCTTGTCTTTATTTCGATTTTAAGTAATCTTTATTTTAGAGATAGCTTAATGTATCGAACGAGTTTGCAAACTGCGAGGTGGCAACTTGTATAGAAACCGCGATCTATGTCAAATGTTCCAATATTACAAATCTTTATAAATACATTTTAGTAAAATCGAGTCCCAATAATACCTCTCTCTCAATAATCTCATAGAATTGATACCCTATGACTAATCTTATCTATGCTCCATACAAATATACCAGCTACTAAACTGCAGAGTTTAATTTTTAGTTTGTTCGAACGCGGAATTCATTCTCGTTAATAATGACTTTTGTCTTGGATAGCCACAATTAAGAGAAAGATTATAGGATATTTTTTTATCCCGAAATTCCCACGGGAACTGGCACAACGTGTCCGAAACCGCGAGACGCTTCTAACTCAAAATACATAGACATTATCATACAAAATATCCCGCAGTATCAAATCTATTTAGCTACTTAAACGTTAAATATATAAGGCGAAGATACTTATAATATGAAATACATTTTCTCTGAGAAAATACGAGTTGTTGGCGTTTCTGTCGCCGATGAATGAGATAAGGCGGAGGTATTTTTGAAGAGGAAATCTCAGGGAAATTGGTTGAGCGTCGTCCTACTGTATCTGTACGAGTATTAGGATGAATATTTTTCATTTCGCAGTTGGAACATAAAATGGGAATGGAAACTTTTTAAAGTGGATTTAATTTCTAATTAAAAAGAGCTAATGTACCTACTAAATGATAATACAAATTGTAATATGTATTGTGATACTAACTTGAAGTTTAAACATTTTCACAATTCATTGAAATCGTGTCTTAAAATAGAAGTTCTATTTTAAGACACGATTTCAATGAATTGTGAACCTCTTCCTTTTCCGAAGTCGGCTAAAAATAGACTTCGTAATTTTAGCCATAGAAGTAAATTCAAAACATTACAATACTACATTAGTTCAACGAGCTTCCCACCTCACCCACAAGAATGCAAGTAAAACCAGAACTATCCACTAGCTACGTCACAAAGTTGTGGTGAAGAGTGCATGTAGTAAGACAAGTCAGTCATATGGTGGCAAGTCTTGTTTGTGGTCACGTCTGTCATTCGACACCACAGCACAAGGGCACTGCGTCCCCCGACTGAACGACACTACATCAAGGTCACTCTCTACGGAACTGTAGAATGGCGCCAGTTGCTACTTAGATACTCGTAGAATATCTAGTACTAGAAGCGTCGCGGTTTTGCCCACGTGTTGCCCGATCCCGTGGGATTACGGGATGGTGAATATTAGCCTATAAGCTACCCGTTGAATGTGGCTATCTATTACAAAAAGAATTATTCAAATTGGATTGGTAGTTTCTGAGATAAGCACGGTCAAACTAACAAAAAAACTCTTCAGCTTTATTATACGAGTATTGGTGTAGATGTAGAATCTAAGTAGCTCTATTACGAACTAATCTACATAGCTATATTATACATAACTGAGTGGAAACTAATTTAAAGTAATTAATTCACCCTATCCGAGGACGAATCAATATTTTACAATTGTGGTAAAGATATTGAAAATATAAGTTTATTCTCATTGTTTTTACAATCTATTTTAAGCATTATGAACATTGAATTGAACCAATGTACATGGCTATCCTCTTATAGACTAACCGTATAGAATCTATGGAACCGACCGTTAAGTTAAAAAAGTTGAAGTTAAGCATCTTAAACCGAGCCTTTGTGGACACGGTAGCGCTCAAATATAAATGTCACTATCGGCCACCCATCCATGTGAGATCCTGGCTGACATTTACCATGCATTACCATCAGTTAAGTAACAAGTTATTTTTAAGCACTTGTTCGTGACATAATATAATCTTATCAGGCTATCAGGAACGTTTAAGGATCTTGTGAAAGTAGTCACAGATGTTGCCTTGAGTTCAAGGGAAGCATGTCAACGAAATATTCATAAAAATATGGTTATTATTGAAAGGGATCATAAACATAAATAATAATGTTTAAATGTTTAACGTTATGTCTTTATTTCGTAATGGAAACATTTATCGGACAAGTGTTGCCAATGCCAAAGATTCCGGTTTTAATTTAACCTATTTTTGTAAAAAAAATAGTATAACATTATCACAAGTAACAGTTTGAATGGTAACAAACATTAATACATCCATCTGTCATCAAACATTTGTGTCAAAAATATTCGTAAGACTACATTAAACGCTTAACTCAATATACCTCCAAAACCCGGATAAAATCAGTATACCGTCAAAAGTAACGTTCCATTCTAAACGTCAAAATCACAGTACGAAAGATTTTTTATCCGGATAAACGGTATTACAGGGGGATTCGTACTCGAATACCCGGGTATAGGATAGAGTTACCCGGAATATGACACACCCGGGCCGAATCGAGATCTTCCAACCCGATAACTACCCGCATTTAGCCGAAAATGAAAATAAAGGGACTGATACAATGTACCGAGAGATAACCGGATCCAAATTGCAAATACAGCAATTATACAAATTGTTTCCCGAATAATATCCGGCTAATTTGTTTTAGTTTAACTGAGATTACGTGTAATTTGGAAAGTTTAAATTAATTGGATTTGTGTTTAAGAGTTTTTGTTGGAAGTTATGTTTACAAACAAACAACTTAATATAATTACTTTTACTTATACCAATGTAATTGAATCAATTAGATTATAATCTACTAATGAAGTGAATCAATTTAAATCCGATTAAATGCAATGTTTTTTTTTTAAACTACGTATGTTATACACATAAACCTATGCTTATTGCTAATGGGATCAATTTCAAGGGAAACAAAAAATAATTCATCCCTGTCACACCCGGGTCACTGCATACAATATCCGGGTAACCTTGTGTGTCCCCACCCTAACTACCCGACCGTGATATTAACATCCATTTTTAGAGAAAAATAAGATGGCCAAGTGCGAGTTAGGGCCTTCGATATTTGAATATTGAAAACGAGTTGAAAGCCTAATAAATTATATAACATGACAAACACTCTTAGAACTAATAATTCAGACAGTTAAACAAAACTTAGTTCTAAGGTTACATCTAAATACCTACATATTTAAAAGCACTAGTGGTTTTATGCCAGTTACACCCGTTCCCGTGGGAATTTCGGGATGAAAACCTTCCTTTAAATTTGGCTATCATAAACAACTATTTTTTTTAAATCTAGAGATGAGCCCGTTCAAACAAAAACAAACATTTCAGCTTTATTATTATTTGTATAGATTGTGTTACAAAACAGTATAGTTTAAGTGAGTTTATCTATAGACTGAAGTCTTCAGGGAGGAATCATCAAAGCAACCAAACCAGAGATAAGCGAGTTTTTTTTTTATTATTTGTTATCGCCCCCCGCTAGTTTCCTATGGCGGGCGGAGTGCGTAAATTTTTACGATATTTTTCTACTATTTTTTTATATTTCGAGCGGCTTGTTTTATTATTCGGTTGTGGAGGGAAATGTGTTTTTTATTGAGTGATTTAGATAGTTCCCACCGTGCGATGTGGTGGTGATACCATTTCTTCGATGATTGGTAATCGCATGATAATAAAAAATAAGATAGAGTACCTACCTATGTAAGTTTTTGTTTAAAAGATTCTATAGCTTTTCCCAGAAAAATCTGTATTTTATTATTTCCTTTTAATCTCCTTGCGACTAGACACTGGTATAGAAATAAATGTCCGTAAATGCCTTAGTTTAACTCAAACTTTGTGGGCACTCCTTCAGATTTTGTGGGAAACCTAGACTATACAATTTCTACCTTTTATCTCTTTCCTTCATATAGAAATAGACAAAGATAGAAACAACGAGAGCGCGAGAGAGAGAGATGTATCTAAAGACATGCAAATCGAAGACAAAAGCCTTTTGTCTTGACGTACAGTTTAACCCTAGTTGTTTTATTTAAACCCCAAAATGTTGATTGGTCATCTAACCATAAAGTCCTTATAAGATAGAGTACTATTAGTCAATTCTAGACTATGCAAGTAATACCGACGGCCATTTCTATCCACCAGTCCACATTTAGCCACGCTTGGCGCCATTCAGTCACGCCATTCATTAACCGAGTTGCAACACACCAGCCACGTGCGATACGAGCTACAACATTATTCTATGCAACCGCTGTTATCGCGAGTTTTGTAACCGATTACGATATATTAATTGTTTTAATTGAGGTTTTTACGTTTTAATTAATTATATGTTGGTGCCAGCTTGTTTATTTAAATACATGTAGGAAAATGTTAGGTTGATGAATATGCATGCAATGGACGTTGTCTTATGTAATACAAGAAGTTACTTATATCTGTGGATTGATCAGTTGATTGAATATTAGATATAGCATTTCTTGGAAATAAAACAAATGATTGATTTCTCAATAACAGGCATGCTATATTCATACTCTACGTACAAAAAAATGAGTACTAGTCGCGCCTCGCAGTCTTAACCGCGTTATATCCGTTCCCGCGGGATTTTCGGGATAAAATGTATCCCATGTCTTACTCTGATGTATAACCTACATTACTGTAAAATATCATCCAAATCCGTTCAGTAGTTTCTGCGTGAAAGAGCCACAAACATGCTCACAAACTTTCGCATTGATAAAAAAGGTTTTGAAAATTATTTTGTATAAAACTAACTGAACCCGACAAACAAACGAAGAAATATCTAAATTCAGGGTCAAATCAGTGATAAGGTGCGCCCGCTGCCGTACAAACATAAATAATATTAATAGGGTAAATGCACCAAGTATCGGGCCGCGAGCGCCGCTCGTTAGTTCAGGGTTGTTGACACTAGGGGCGCTTTCATTGTGAGCTACTTTAACTAACATAGTTTCAAGTATTTGCTTGTTTTCTTTTTATTAATTCAGAGGGATGTGAACATTTTATTATCAATAGTTCTTCTTTACTAGATTTATTTATATATTTACAAATTAATTATTTTAAACGGTAATTACGCCCGTTACATTTTACTGCAGTAAAGTTCTTAACTTAAAGAGATAGCTGTTTCAGATAGAGCTATTGCGAACTATGAGATAGATAGATATATACCTGGACAAATTCACACAGGGTTAATTAGACCCCAAGTAAGCTCAAAGCTTATATGTATTATGGAATCAAATTCACTGATACTACTACATAAATCGAACCGCAACCCCCGACACAGTAAGCGACACCGTGGAGCTGCAATGGGCACAATATTTTTCAAAAATTGTCTCTAGGCCTACATATAATATCTACAAAAAACATTTTATACCGAATTACTTTGACATCTTCACACGACTCAATCACAACACATCAATCTTTGCAAACCTTACAACTACGCAACTAAAACTCACACATTAAGAACCACGAGACGCGATGTTTTTGCCACTCGTACGTAATAGTAAACTAACGGTTCAACTCCTTCAGATTTAACCGAACCGGATTAAAATAGAACTCTAGTTAGGTTTCACTTGTTTTATACTTGCGGATATCATTTTGTTTTTACTAGTTACATCACACGTACATCCTGGTTTTAGGGATGCTGGGAGAGAACATAAAGGTGGTACTATAAGAGGACAGATGACAGTTTATCAATATCTTTGACTAACAAAGCCCCGCGGTTTTGCCCATGTTGCGTTCGTTCCCGTGTGAATATAGGAAGATTTAGGGATGAAAAGAAGCGTATACTGCTACTTTTAAAATGTAGCTGTTATATACAAGAATATTATCTTCAAACCCGACTGTTGTTTCCAGAGATATGCCACGCGTTAAAACAAACTACTAACTATTCAACTTGATATTATTAGAATAACTTTAGTGAATAAACTATTTTAAAGCTGTTTAATCTACACAAGCTACGCTCGGCTAAAAGCTCTATTCTTCTAAACCACTTTTAATGAACAAACACAACAATATTTTGATTCAAAAAACAATACTCAGTGCGAAATATCCCGTTCAATCCATATAAATCCGGTTCGATCCGGCAATATCCGGTTTTGTCCGGTTTACCCGGCCGCCATGTTTGTTTCGCTTATGACGGGACTGAGCGGGATCTCGCAATGTGTTAGGGAAGATTCTGCGCCGTTTTATTGGTAATTTGTTGTGACAATAATAATATATTATGTCATGAATGAAAGAGTAAAAATCCTTGCAATTTTCAAGCAATGGTTGTTAATGTATAGAAAATAATCACTACTTATTATAAAACAAAGTCGCATTACGCTGTCTGTCTGTCCCTCTATGTATGCTTAGATCTTTTAAACTACACAACGGATTTTGATGCGGTTTTATAAAATAGATAGAGTGATTCAAGAGGAAGGTTTATATGTACAAAAATTCCTGAAATTCCCACGGGAACGGGCACAACGCGGGTAAAACCGCGGGCTCTGCTATTATAAGCTAAAATAAGCGTTCCGCGCAGTGGTTCTACCCGCGAACCTAATAGATGGCGCTAGTGTGAATATTTTGTAGACGCGCTTACGTTATTTTCCCAGATTTAGTAGGGTACATACATTTTGTTGGACAGGAAGAAAATTTATCTCTTTATATACTTACGTATAATTAGTACAGATAGATAAATTCGCCAAAATCAAAGCTTTGAATATTTTTACTAGCTTTCAAGTTTTATTACGATCTTTAAGTCCCAACCGGGCGGTAGGTCTCGAATAAAAAGCACCAAATAAAAATGTTTACAATCTGTGCCATCATTAAAATTGTATTAACGGCCATTTAGTTAACTCAAAGTTTTAAAACAGAGCTTTATTGGTGCGAGAATAAAGTTCATTTTTTATTACTTCTTAAAGTCGTTTTAACTGGTAAAAGTCAGTGAAAGGACTTAGAAATTAACAGTGTTTTCCGCCATAGAGAAACTAATACATTTTTTATATTTTCAAATTAAATACTCGTACATTATAGTTACGGATAGTTAGTTATTACCAAAGAGTTTGATCCTCACAAATCCGAGGCAGATTCCAAATTAAAGTTAAATCAGAAAAGCAGTTTAACATAACGATGTTAACTCATTGCGATTGTCAAGCAACGTGCAGTCCGGACACTACTTGGTAAGTAGTCTTCTTCTTATCGAGTGGATGGTCAACCTGACCAATCCTGGTGTCAGAGTTATTGAGCCGCCAAAGGCCTCTGACATGGCTCATGTAACAACTACTATCCGTAGAAAGTAACCGGGACCGACGGCTTAACCTTTAAGTATGGACGTCATTTTTTCTTAACACTACTGTGGACGTGGAGTCTCACAGGCTCCTATATTCACACACATTTTTTTTTGGGAATTTGATACAAGATCGCTTTAAAACTGATTGAATATTAAAGTTATGTGATTTAGCAATAAAATAACGTGCTAATATAATCAACTTTTATTTCAAGAATTATAGAAATTTAAAAAACCAAAAATTATGGCACTTTTCAGTTTAAATCTACTTAATATCTATTTTTAGGTATTAAAAACAGCTAAACTAATTACTATAACAAAATGAGTCTTTTTTTCTCAAAATATAATATATAAGAAACCAAAAACACAAAACACCTACTTCAGGTAACAAATATAAAAAAAATTGACAACAGTCTAATAACGTAAATTTATTGGCAGTCAGTGCACAAAGGTTTAGAACATTGGAGGCACACAGGTTTGTTGTACCCAACACAAACATGGGTAGTCATCCTATGTTTTTTTGCGGGACAGATTCTACATGCTCTTTGACTGGTTTCCTGATCCTGGACATCTTCTGTAACCATATCATTACCTAAAACTCGAGTCATGGTCAACCTCAGCTCTCTTGGTAATCGTGTATTTATAACACGCCTTTGCACATGAGGCACCACAAGAAAACGCGCTATTTTTTTAGCAAATCTCTCCGCAGCTTATGATTGGTGCATGTTATATAAATTATTGACATTTTGCACTAAAAAATCTGAAACAAACCTAATCGCCCTTATAAAATATATCATAGGGCAACAATGGACGTGTAGCCTGACAGGCTACGGTCAATATTTTGATGGTTATTACTGACGTGATATTCATCGGAAGACGCTACCTCCTCCCTCGTTGGTAGTTTTACAACTAAAACAAAAGCTACTGAGCCGCTCAATCGCGGGGAGTTGAGGGAATTAGGTGAAACTAAGAAAACGAAAACATCGAGTAGCCTGTGAGACTCCACGTCCATACTTAAAGGTTAACGTGCCCTCCGAAGCACGGAATCATCTTACTTTTCGGGCAATCAGGTGATTCAACCTGCAATGCCCTAACCAAACTGAGGACAGTCTCACAAAGTGATTTTTGTGAGATATCCCCACCGGGAATCGAACCCGGAACCTCCGGATCGTGAGCCGAGCGCTCAAACCACTAGACCACGGAGGCTGTTGGTAAGTAGTTAATTTCGAGTAGGTTAGTGGCCAACCCTGGTGTCGGAGTTTTACTTGGTGGGGTAACCAGATTCAGTTCATTCAGCTCCAGTGGGCTTTATATGAAGCTTTTATAAACATTATATTGGAAGAGCCTTATTCAAAAACGCTTATTACAACACTTTAGCTATCAAATGGTTTGTACCTTTCCGACATACGCTATTTGTCAAAGAGCGAAAGAGACAAAACACTTTAAAACACTGTTTATGTTAAATATCGTTTATGAATATGTTAGACTCCGATTTTGTGTTGGCGCTCTTAAAAATAACAAAAGCGACAATCCGGATCCGACAGCCGACAAGTCGAAGCGACCGAGGATGCGTTTCCGTAGAAGCGGAGAGGAGAGGTCCGGATGATTCACCAATCACAGCGCCTTAGGATTGTCAAACAACGCAATGACATTGTCAAAATCTTTTCGTAACGCATTGTGATTGGTCAATGAGCACAGTTCAGCTCCGATCCGCTTTGATAGATGCGAACTCATTCTCAGAAACTTAACACACATTTTAAGAGCGTTTATTATTCCACAACTTACTGGTGGTACCTTACTGGTATGTAGTATACTTTTGTCTATAATTGTCTACAGTTTGTAGCCATTGGTTGTATTGTGCCGTGCCGATTGTTAGCGCTGGGTCGGTGTCAATTAACATAGGAAAGTAGGTATAGGGCAAGAAATAACTGTACAAATTTTAATGATAATTACTTAGGCGCAGTACTAGATGTTATATATTACGTACACCATAGTAAAAACATTGACATGAATTGAAAACAAACTCCTTCAGTTTTTAAGGTCGGTTAAATGAAATGTTAAAAACAATAATATGTTTTTATGCGTAAATATATTTTCAAAACAAACGCTTTCTGGGGATTTTTATTTTAATACTGTCTGATACGGCCCCCATTTATTTTAAAAACATTTTAGGCACAAAAACGAAGAAATCTAATGAGGTGTTATTTTAGATAAGTGACATTAAATGGCACCCAGTCATGCCATTTAATTAAAGACTTAACCCAAATTAAGTAACTGCCAATGAGGCTTCATAAAAATCAAAATTTACTCACCACAATTAGCATTTTAATAACCACAAGATAAACACTGAATCACATTCAAATATCCATCCTTAATGTTATCGAAGTATTTTGCGCATAAGCGAAATGACCACAGCCAATTGAAGAGGTTGTTGACATCGGACTTTTGCATATATTAACGTTTTTTTCTACGATATAACGTGATTATAAAGTAGGTATATAACCTATATGTTGGCTCAGAAATAACAGTAAAAGCAAAAAAAAATAATTTTGTTTGTTTATACTAAAATGGTACCGTTTTGAGTTTTTAGACCATATCGACGGTCAAGATACGAAATGTAGAAAGTGGAAATTTGTACATTTTTAAAAATTAATTAAAAAGGGAATGGGACCTTAGCTCTAATTTCACCGTTCATATCTTGAACCAGGATCAATTGTACTCGGTTCTAGTGAATTTAATATTATGTTTATATCTCAGTTTAGCTCTTGAACTAGGATTAAGTTGTTTGATCGAGTTCAAGCGTAAAGTGAAATTGGGACTTAGAGGCTTTGTTTGTAATTAACTTGTTAAAGTTAAATTAAATACAAGAAAGACGCTATTCCTAACCCCATCTCAAAATTTTTTTTACATGCCTAATAAAAAACAAATGAAATAAGTTCCTACTATACCTTCATTGCGTTCTCGATACATAACATTAAACAAAATTGTACACACGCCATACAATCTTCAAATCTATTTCCATAACATAATGGCTCAAAAGAATGTCATAATCTCATTTAATGTCACTATTCATAGACAATAAGTCTATAGAGTGAGTCATAGACGCGTGACATTATTCCGAGTAGTAAACATTGTTGCCCAGCTGCGCGAGAGCATTCGAAATTCAAATTTGACATTTCCTGCGCTCGCGCACACGACAGTGACAAATTGTTCAACCTTTGTTTTGCCTTTTCTCTCTTAATTGACAAGCGTGATAATTTGTTGAAATTCCTTTTTGTTAACTATAATTGTGACAAATTATGTATTTTTTAGATTTTAAAGACATTTGTCAAGTAAATAATTACGTAAATATAATAGTATTTTTTGAACATCATACTAGTTTAACAATCGTAACACGTCCTGTATAATATCAGGTGTTAAACAGTCTCAACACTTACAAGTCTCAATAGGTTGACTCACTTTGTTCACACAAGCTATTCTATCGGCATTCAATTGATACACAATGATTGTTTAGCAGAATTTACTCCAAGGAGTTATGTGAAACCCCATACCATGGAGAAAGCATTACCTTTTCTTCTTCCTCCATGGCGCTCATCAGCTCATAGTAGAGCATCTCAGCTTCTTCCGAGATCTGGACCTTCTCCATCTTCTCCTCGCAGTTGTATGTGATCTCACAACATATATCGCTTTGGAGATGCATTTTTATTGTACACTCACTTCACTCAGTTAGCACTAAGTTTAAATTTCATACACTTAATTTTAATTATTTTCTTTGGTTTTCTGATTAAGTTTCTGTTTGAACTGTAATTGTGTTAATTTATTTCTTATACATGTCACTAATTTTTCAAGCTCAGATTTTATCGGATAGATAAATCTCATCCCAGCATTATCGATAAATAACGTTATCTGAAGGATGAAAAATCAGCTCCAAGTTTTAAGAACAGTGATTTGTTTGATAAAGCAGGTTTATTATTTGTTATTTTAAGTTAAGCACAACAAAAAGATATTGATTGAACATATATTTTTTGATGGGAGACAAATCATCTTTGTATGTTTACAATTAGTGTGTGTTTAATACTTGTATGGCTTTGAATCGCTGGGTGGTCGTGGAGTACATTGACTACTGTTTGATTTACAAACACCACAAGAAAGAAAAGTATGAAAGGAATTAAACATTCATAATGTGCTTGCAGCTAGCGTGGTGATTACGATTAATCCTTCTCTCTGTTCCGATATCTTCAGTGGGCGAATGCCTTTGCCCATCAGTGGGAAATTACAGTATAAAATACATGTTTTTATGCTCTGTGTTACTTTAAGTTTGTATGTCAATTTTTTAATTTCATATGTTTTTAATAAAAAAAAACTATTTGAAAAACCGTTTTTCAAATCGATTAACAATAAAACCATTCTGTAAGCTTGCATTGCATACCCTTTATTATATGCATAGAATTTTCGAAATTGGCTCATAAATATTAAATATATAACAATTGACAAGCATTTAAGTAAGACACCTACGTATTTATTGAGAACCTCTTATTTATGAAATCGGTTAAAATTACCACTAAAAATAAATTCGTAACTAACATCTCAACGATAACCATTTGAGAATCTCCTCAATAATAACCTACCTAAACCTACTTTCTCATATCATCTGAATTAATCGCATAAAAGCCAAACTTTTTGCCATTAAATAATTACATGAAGGATGTCTGTGGAGTACTTTGAACTCGGCTAACGACTTCATAATATATTAATAATATAGTAATTGTGAGTTGGTTCACTCGTCGAGCGTCGAGTCGACACGGCACATTGGTCACACACACCGTGGTACTTTTGTTATTAGATAATTTTAATTTGTATGCTGTTAATGTTTGATAATCATATTTACCGAATTATTTTTATTTGCTCAGATGTAGGATGTACAGTACATAGTTCATTTCGAGTTAGATAGGAGACTTTGGTGCCGAAGTTTTTAAGACCGCCAAAAGACTGCCGATATGGTCTAAAAATTAAAACAACAGGGACCGACTGCCTAACACTCAAAAACACACTTAAAATCCACACTTACCCACTCGAATTTACTCACTTACTTCTTAGCTTTG
The DNA here is from genome assembly GCA_963082685.1 of Cyclophora albipunctata. Classification (NCBI taxonomy): domain Eukaryota; kingdom Metazoa; phylum Arthropoda; class Insecta; order Lepidoptera; family Geometridae; genus Cyclophora; species Cyclophora albipunctata. The sequence continues at coordinate 8,960,456 of OY720131.1, read as the reverse complement.
TACGTCGTACATTGCGTACTAAGTACTAAGTTTACGATCATTGGCATCGCATCGACCAAGGAAGACTACTTATCGACATCTATTTTAAACCCAAAAGCAATTACATGCAACAAAATAGTCCTGCAACCATCTCAAGTCTATATATAACACAAACAAACCGTAAAAACAACACAAACATACTGTAAACGAAGTAATTGGAGCTTTACCAATAAATTCAATTTATACATTGAAGTTTATTCGCAGCGGTATTACTGACATCGCGCTCTAACGCAGCGATGGTCAATAAACAATTGGAAACAACCACTCTGTCGTATTAGTTGTTATTTAGTGTCGGGCGCTAACAGGGGTGGACTGAGTGACGTTCAAAAGGTCAATGATCGATATGATTGTACAAATCTATAAGAATATTATTAGAAAGTACATAATTCATGCTCATAAGTTAGTTTTAAATTTTATAAGGTACATTTTTTGATGAAAAGCTTACGCAATTTATACTTTGATCGACTATTATCTGGCTGTTAACAAATCAAATACATGTTTGATAAATATATGCATAAGGATAGGGGTTGTAAAGTTATTGATATAAAGTCTTTCATAAAAAGTATACCGCTTTTAGTTTTTCATGGACCGAGTCCTGAATTTTTTATTCAAAAATGGAATGCATGAAAAAAACAGTACTCAACTTGATAATTATTTCTATTTCTTCTACGGCTTATAAAACAAACGTTCTTATAGAAGGTTTTTAGTTCTACGACTGAAACCTTTGACGACATATTAAACCTCTAACATCGGAGGTTAGTCCAACTTCTCCCCCCTGTCCTAAGTACGTCCCCTTAGGTACACGAATAGCTTACCTATTTCTAGTGTTGCACTTGGCAAACGCATCCGTTAAGGCTTATATTTAGCTTTACGGAAATGTATTACGACTTACTCGATTCAATGTTAGTGATTTCATTTCAAATGATAGCTTTATTTGAGACCTATTTGATATGTTCTGTTTTCTTAGATTACCAACCAATATGGCCGCTACAACCAAAGATAATTCCTTCTATAGAGCGCTAACAATCGTTAATAAGGAGATTTTGTTTTATACTATGTAGTGATGATGATTGAAAACTTAAGTCTCCTCTATACTAATATTTTATAGCGGAAGAGTTTGTTTTTTTGTTTGTTTGATCGCGTTTATATCTGAAACTACCAATCCGATTTGAATAATTATTTTTGTAGTGAATAGTCACACTCAACGGGAAGGTTATAGGCTATTGTACATCCGGAATTACCCACGGGAACCGGCATAACGAGAGCAAAACTGCGGGGCGCTTCTAGTTAAATTTATAACTGCAAGCTGCTAACATTTTATCATCAAGATAAATACTCGTACATATATATCTTTGACAGTAATATGACTGTATAAAACTTTGACAATAACAAAATTGAACTTGTAAAAGTTATTTAATAAAATCAACTTTATCAGTGTTTTCAATTAAACTCGAGAAGAAGAATCAAATTTCGTAAAATCAATCGAGTGTCATATACATATAACGGACGGCCTCAAAGACTCCGATACAGGGCAAAGGCCCCGACGATATTCATCAAAACAACGATTTGTAATTAACAATTCTAATTATACAGGACGTGTTTGAATTACCCAGTTAGTTGTGATCACCACATACAGTAAAGGGCTACATGTTTTACTCGTCGGTCTCTGAAGGGAGATAAGGCTCTTTTAAATTAAGCATTTTTAGATGTCCTGCTATGTGCGTTTTGCATGAAAAACAAGAGAACATCGGTGCGCGGGGACAACTGCACACTACTGCGGCGCGAGGCCGGACGACTACAGATGCTGAAATTAAAAGAGCCCCAAGTCGACTAGTTTCGGTTCTGTAGAGCGTTGCCTCTGGCACAATACCAGTATGAAGTTTGTCACTAGTCTGTCAGTGGTTGTGACAGTCTCACTTAACTTACGGCCGTTATTGGACCGTTCTCAATAATCTATCTGTACAGGCTATGTACTGACATAGAAATATAATTTCGGATTGACAGATTTTGATGCTACTCTGTAGGCTTGTACAGTATACACCTCTATAGATCTCTGTGAAAACTTATGAATCATATCCGTCAACAATTCTTTTGGCGGTTAAAAACCAGAACCATTTGTTCTCATAATGCCAAAACTAACTAGATCTACGATCTGAGATAGCCTAACCTATCTGAGATAGATAGAGATAAATAGATAGGTGAATCAGAACGTTATATAGCGTGTGACAGAGACAACACTCTACAAACCGAATCTCTTTCGTATCTCCTTTCAGACGTCGAGGAGTAAGACATTAAGACACTTAATTTACTAAAACATAGTGTTGTCTGAGTGTAACATACACTAGTGCATTCCTCGATCTAAATCAGTCCTGAGTTGACTCTTAAGTGAAGAATGCAAAAAGTAAAGCGAGGAGCAGACGGATGAATTGAAAGTGTGAAATTGTATTTTTGGTCTTGTATTTTGGCACATTTTTCAATAGGTTGTTGGTTTTGTTTTGTGAGGCAGGGTAGTGAGTTCATCTCTTAAATGGTTGGTTATTTCGTAAGTACGTACATATGTAGTTTTTATACTTAATGACATGAGAGACCTTTGTCGTGGTGTGGGACATTACAGGCCAATACTAATGTATGTAGAAAATAGTATTAGTAGTAGCTTGCCATGTCCACTGCTGGGCAAAGACCTCTCTTCTCACTAAAGATATTATATCAGTACAGTGAGGATGATAAAACTTTGCAATATTTGATTGATCGTACAAGTCCAGTCATTTCACAAAAGCCGCGTTCAATATACCCTTTTATTAATGTTGGTTGTTCAAAAAACGACACACAATTAAAACCACCCCCAAAAAAATCGCTCGATCAAAACTACTTGACACATCAAAAACAACACTACACGTAAAGCGAATACGATATTAGAAAATAAAGTGAAAATGTATCATTTGACAAGCACCTGACATTCGGGATGGGGTGTGACTGGAATCAGAATGGCTCAATTAGATATTCAGTGAGCGAGAGCCGGAGGATGCGAGGATTGGAAACCACGAAAGTGGAATCGCTTGAACTAGTTCGAAAGTGTTTTGTTTACGTCCTGCACTAATATCAAGTGATCTGAATTATAAGATTAACACGCAGCACCCCGCGGTTTTACCCGCGTTGTGCCCGTGCTGTGGGAATTTCCATAGCCTTAGCATAGCCTTCTCGTTGAATGTGGCTATCCATTACAAAACGAATTATTCAAATGGGATTGGTAGTTTCTGAGATAAGCGCGTTCAAAAAAACAAAATAGAAATATTTACTACAGTCATCTCAGTTCAGGTAGAGCTAAGTGAAAATTAAGTACATTATCTATTTAATTCGATGTAAGAACCTTTATAAAAATAGATACTACAATAGAAATATGTACTAGGATAAAAACATAATTTGTAGAAAGCTAAAAAGATATCTAATTTGCGGTCATTATCCTTCATCAGATAATTAGATTAAAAAAACATGATTAAAATGAATACAAACGGACAAATCGATTAACAAAACAACGTAAATTATACGTTAAAATTACACATCAACACTAATTTAAATATGACAGACAGACAGAACCATCCCCTGCTATTGAAGTGTGTACAATAAGCACTTTCACGGTTCAATAGGACTGTATGAAATAAGTTTATGGACAGGGGCGCGACACCGGCGGCGCGTGACGGTGTGGCGGCGAACTCAGATAAGTTTACTGTACAAATGAAGCATTAATTTGGCATATTATTATGATATTATTGGTTTGGGCGAAAGAGACAAAATATGCCCTGATGTATCAAACCACTGTATTACTGAACGGATATTTCTACTGAGATGAGAGGCTTGTGCCTTGTGCCTAGTAGTGGAACAGTACAAGATAATTTTAATTCACTTATAAGTAGTATCATAAAACAGTGATTTCGTTACTTTAGGCCAATAAACCATGGCCCATACATCTTCGTTAACATTTCGTATTATGCCAGACCGCAACTGGACACGATTACCGCATCTACCGCAACAATGTTTATAAACCGCTTACGGTTGCGTTTGTTGTCAAACTCTAATGCTACCTTGACACATTCATATTATGATCAATGTTGTCTCCACTGTCTTCCATACAAACATTTCGACAGGATAATTAATAAATCAATAATTACATATATTGAAAAGAAAACATTTTTTTGTGTCGCGAAATCCCATAGTAATATCCTAACAAGGGTGTATCGACTGACAATTAGGACTATCTATCTAGTTTACCACCAACCTGAGCTATAAAAATACGCAATTTACATTCGATTAAAATATTTAATGCGTGCGATACCAATACGTTTACGCGGCAGTAAAATGTTTTCCGTCCCTGGTTTATGTTCGAGTTACGGCCATGATAATAGGCAACGGAAGCTCGCTCAGTGACTCAGAGCTTTATTGTTTTGAGCTTTTCAAGTAATACGTGAGTACGTGTTAAAATGAACAGCCCACAGTTTTACCCGCGTTGTACCCGTCCCTGTGGGGTATTTTGGGTAAAACGTAACCTATACCTACACTATCTCTTCAATATGGATACCATATTATTATGCACGACAATTTTTAACAAACAAGAAGAGCTTCTCAGCTAATATTATACTATTTTAATAATTTCTGTAACTCTGTCCTATCAATATGAAGTTACAAATAAGTTTATTTTTCGGCTGGTTAGTTATCAATATAAAAGTAAAGTGTAATACAAGCCTGTACTGTACTGTACTCAACTGCTGGGCAAAGGCCTCTCATGCCACTGCAGATATCAGTACAGTCAGGAGGATGAGGCTGGTAATTACGCTTGCCTAATGCGGGTTGGTGATCTCATGTTTGAAAACTAGGAAACATGTTTTCGCTCAACCTTTGAATTGAACCCAGGATCTCAGTCTCGGCAGGCGAGTGCACATACCACTTAACCACCGAGGCGTTAAGACATAAACAAACAAAACTTTTGTGGTATTATTAATGTTAAGAAAAGAGTTAGGTGGTTTACAACCTCCTTTTTAGTAAGCAGTTAAATAAGGAATGGCATTCCACACCTTAACTGATAAGTCTAGGTCTAAGTAAACACGTTCTAGACCTAAGGAGACCTAGACTAGAACTTACGTTTAACAATAAATAGCAACGACCTACGTTTGTCTACAACGAGTAATCGTACCTACGCATAATCTTCACTGTACTGATATTATCAGTGAGTTAGAGGCATTTGCCCAGTTGTGGTATTAAATAGACGGTTACATTACATACTCAACTATATTCAATTTTTTTACGATTATTTATATCTTTATCGTTACATAGTATAAAATAAATCTCTACATCGTATCTGTCTGTACATCCGCGCTAAACACAAAAACTACTGAACGGATTTTTATCAAATTTTCACCATCAGACTGTGTGATTCAAGAGGAAGGTTCTTGAGTACTTTTTATCCCAGAATTCCTATAGGAACGTGACGCAATCGGAAGTGAAGAGTGAGAAGTGAGTTCCAGCCGTTGTAAAATAAAAATCACAACACAATACTTTAGTATAAGTAATCACGGAATGAAACTATAAATAATATCGTATAACATGAAAATACTACATTAAATCCTATCTATAAAATGACCAAATATCAGTTACTTATATAACTAAGTACCCACGTAAGTATTTGTTTAATAACTTAATGCTTCGAATAAGTATCATAACACGGCCGTAACTCGATATCGGATGTTTGAAATGTGATAACTTTACTGATTCACAACTTATTCGTACTTAACGGGGAATTATTCCGGTTAATGTCACTCGATTTGATTGACTAGCTGCATTCGAGCCGGCTTATCAAAGGGATATTTGTTTTCACTGATAAAGGTGTTTTGTAAGACTAAGGCAAAGTTTTATTTTATAACTTAGATTTAAGTCTTTTCAATCGCGTTTAAAATCTAGGAGGAGGTTCGCACTTTGGAAAGTAAGTAAGTATAGGTACTCACTTTTGAAAGGAATTTAAAAACTTTGTATTTTTTAATATTTGTGAGCTCATGTCTCTCATTTTTGAACCGATTTCAAAAAATCTTTCAGTTTATGCATGCTTACAGAATGGTCTTATTTTTAACCAATTTCCAATAAAGTGGTAGTTGGTTTAAACAATTCAGTTTTAAATCGGTTTATTGCTTTTAAAACCTAAGTAGGTACTTCAAGAAACCAACTTTGTATATATAAATGTTTGTTCACTAAAAATTTATTTTATGATTAGATTCGATTCCCGATCAAAGCACTTGAATGTTTCAACAATGAAGTACAGTTTTAAATCCTTAATAGTTTAATTTAAAACTGCAAGTGCGCCCGCATGCAAAACTAAGTTATGCAAACACGATTTGCTCCCGTTGTGAACTGGTTGTTATTCATAAACTTAATGAAACATGATTTATATCGCCGTCCTTTACTAATTACACACTTTCCCATAAAAAGAAATGAGACGAAACATTACTCATTATTACTATGTACTTATTTTATAACATATTGTATTTCTTTTATTTGTTTGAAGGATTTATTTATTTATTTTTTGACTTATCACCTTTACACAAAATTCGTTATTGCACTATTTTCATTTACATTGCACTATTTTTTTTCCGACTAAACACTTTTTTTATAAACTTTTTTCAACATGGCGGCGAATCGGGCGCGTTCGCCCGTCTGGCGTCCGCCATGACACTGATCGGCGCAGGCGCAGAGTGTTAACACAACTTTTGCATATTCATACATTTTAATCCGTATTTGAATACAGTAAGACTGACAATTGCTTGTACATTTCTGTGTAACATTTCTTCACGTATGTGAGTTCTATTTTTGAGATGTTAAGGTTGAAATTGCAGTGTCGTTTTGGATGTTTCATTTGCATTGGAGTGTTTGTTTGTGTAGTCCTTAAGTGGTTGGGTTATGGTTGGTTTTGGGTTGTATTTGTGTCGTTTTAATATTGTAATGTAGTCCTGTGAGCAACGCTTCCCGTGTCCGCAGATTCCTTTGAAACGAGTTTGTTGTAAGTAACTGATCTCAAGGGCGTGGAGGACTTTTTTGCGATATCTTGTCGCGATACTAAAATATCGGAGCTTTTTCTAAACTTTTTCTAAATATTAGCTTCTAATTTCTCAGACTTTTACAATGAAAAATTGTTTATTTATTACCTTATGTGTTTTCCCTTCTAATGGCTATTATTTTTTATTCCTTGAAACTTAAACTTCCAATAGGTACTTGCAGGAAAAAATCTAAAAAAAAGTATTAGCCTGTAATGTCCCACTGTTGGGCAAAGGCCTCTCGTCTCACTGAAGATATCAGTACAGTGAGGAGGTTTCAGGCGTAATCACCACGCTTGCCTAATGCGGGTTGGTGATCTCAAACCCGAGCCATGTTTGAAAAGTAGGAAACATGTTTTCGCTCGACCTGGGAATTGAACCCGGGACCTCAGTCTTGGCAGGCGAGTGCACATACCACTAGACCACCGAGGCGGAAAAAATCTAATCAACTATATTTTTCAAGACATCCTATTCAAGACAGAACCTTCAAGAAACAATAAAAAAATAAATTCTTAATAAAGACAATTTTAAAACTAAAAAAATTCAACGATCGGTTGAAAATAATCCAAATAAACTTACAATGTAAAACTCCAAGTAAAACTTTGGGTATTTACCAAAATGGCCACTTCCACTTCCGGCGAGCGTCGTATTTGAAACAATTTCCCGAACTATTCTAAACTGGTGAAACTATTCGGACCTATCATTAAGACAGATTTCATTAAAACCAAGCATTTCTGCGGTGATTTTAAAGCGAAGAATCCACGATGATTCAAGAATAAACGAAAGATCGAACCGGGAAACCATGTAGCAAAAGGTTGACATTTTGCAAAAAGTAAAATTTACGTAACAAAAAATCAAGTGATGGGGAAAATTATAATTGGTACAATTTTTTTGAACAAAGAAAAATAACATTTATAAACAAAATAAAAACAAGCAGAACGAACTTTCTTTTGCAATAAAATAAAACTATCTGTAGATTCCGAAAAATACATCTAAGAAAACAACTCAATTGATACTAATACGATATTCAATGTCATGAAAGACAAGACAACTAGTCTGAAACATGTTCGACACTGCACAGGCAGCTTTAATTAAACAATGTACGACTGAGTTTGGTCGTGATGCCAAATGTTCGTCGTCTCCAGTCGCTACAGACATACGAAATAACCGCTTTATAGTACAAGTTCTGCAGCTCCAACTTAAGATGTTATACTTTCTTAATTTTCCATACGATTTGCTTTAAAAGCTTACATAGAAAGAGAATAATTTAATCAGAGTACATTTGTGTACCATATGTAGATAATTTATTCAGACTTCAACAATTGGTCATACTTTGACATGGTGTATTGGAGACTTTTCTAAAAACGTTTTATTACATTAATTCATTCATGAAATGATGTCACCCCACCTTAATTAATAAAAAATTCGGTCCCGGTGGTTTCAAACGGTAGACTAAATCTGAGGCCTTTCGGCGGTCTAAAAGCTCCGGCACCAGGGTTGGCCACTGACCTACTCAAAATGAATCAACGACAAAACATTATAGAAAACATAATAGGTAGGTACCTAGGTCACTAAAGTTGTCATAACAATCGTATAGGTAGAGGTGGCCTACCAATAGGTCACTAACATATTAATCTACCTCTCCATCGAAATGTTTACGGTTCAGTGCATCGTATCTAATAATTGCATCTGTTATATAACATATAGGTGTGTTACGAACATTAATTGTGTTATAATGAGGTCGGTGTGACTGTAGTGTTTGTATGGGGTATACTTGTAGAGTCCGCTTTGTATTGTATGTATGGGGGGTATATTTATTTTCATTTTAATACTAGTGACCTATTCTCACTTCTCTTCTCACAGGTCTTTTCGGCTATTTAATCTTCCTCACTAATAAATTTATGTATAAGCAGATTTACAGGCTTGAATTACTTATTAAATAAAAGTAGCTATTGTAGCATAAAAGTAGCCAAAAACTTGACGAGCGAACAATTTGACAAGTCCAACTGTCGTCTTATCGGATTCGCCAACAGCTAGCTCGCCAGCTCCTAACTCGTCAGTTCGCTCAATCCAACAATAATATTGTTATAATATTATAGTTCTGTTATCGCCATTGTGTTGGGGGCGTCGAACTGGGTGCGGCAGGATGTTAGCAAATGTAGCTGTCACAATGCCTCCCAGGTGTAATGGGTTCGATTCCGGGTTGGGTAACATACCAATCTGCGTCTATTGTAGAGCGTTACGTCACTACACTCAATTTTGATTGTCTATTGGTCTAGTTAAATTGGGGAATGTCTGTTAGTTCTCTATGGTTATATTGATTGAGGTGTTTGTGTTATTATCATACATATTTGACAAGCCCGTTGGCGCAGTGGCAGTGAGAGCGGTTCTGTGTCGGGGGTTGCGGGCTCGATTCCCGCCCGGTGTCAACTATATGGGAAGACATAGTTGTTGGCGACAACGTCTGGGTGTCAATTATATATTCTTATAAGTTATTTGTGTATGTATGTGTAGTAGTATCAGTGAGTTAGATTCCATAACACAAGCTTAGAGCTTACTTTGGGTCTAAATTAACCGTGTGTGAATTTGTCCGAGTATATTATATAGGTTTGACTCATATACTATGAATACAGTTATAACTGGATTCTTTGAAACAACCTACCCTTAAACTGTAGTGACTGAAGAATTAGACTGTTTGTTTGTAAACAAAGGGTCATTACCGAGGTATTGTAATGGAAAAGTGTCGGTTACACCAGTAATGGTCAATAACATGCTCAGGTAACAAGTCCAATGAACGGATCCAATAACCACCTCAGATAGCAGGACCTTAGATAGCAGGTTACGTTTTGACATCGCACTTTATGCCTTTTTTGATCGCCATAATTTTACATTTATTTACCTACAAAAAATGTCAAAACTTCATCTGCTATCTAAGATAGCTATGAAAACTTTATTAAAGATTGGTCATAATGATGTATTTGCATTAGATTTATGTTTTAGTACTAGGTGCTATATTACCTTTAATATGATTTATGGTACCATAGCCTAGCAACGCAACATAACATAGCTCTGTTGTACATAGACATGTTACCTTATCCAAGTTCATTGTAATTATAATCCATAGTACAATATCTAAACCAACTTTGATGTATTGTGTATGTTGAGAGATTCCAATTCAAACTTGAGTTACTTTTCATCTCAAAATGCCCTAGAGAACTGTTAAGACGCAAGTAAAACCGCAGCGAAAAGTTAATACACACATATTTAATTAAATAATGCGTGGTAAAGGAATATTTAATGAATAATTAAGCTTTTCAAAAGTTCCATCCCTTTGTAACAATTTTCGATAAAGCAGGAAACAACTAGCAAAATAATAATTAAAATGAACGCGGAAAACGCAACTCTCATTAATACCGACCAAGTTTCAAGTCAGAGCCAAGTTAAGTTCAAAAACTCAAGTCCAAACTTGAAAGTTGTAGAGGTCTCGTTTTCAAAAAGGAAATAAACTTGAGCGAGTAACTTAAATACATCTTTAAGTACACCTTATCTTATCTAGCGATTCATCTTAATAATTTCAGTAGAAATTAGATCTTGGCTGGCTGCAGGGAGGAGAAAAATTAAATAAAATTCGAGCAGTATAACGAGCCAAGCCGGTAGTGCGCTATTTAATTATGAATTTATGAGCAGTCCGGAAAATGCAAACGTAGTAAGGATAGGCCTCATTCATGAGAGGTAGCGAGAGCGGTTTTAGAATTATGAATAATTTATAAATATGGTTAATTTTATTTCTACTATTGGTAAATTGGTCCGACCAAAATCATTTCCTCAAGTAAAGTATGTTTTTGAATGTTTTCTTAGTTTTTTTTTACGGAATTGGCAAAATACAATTATTCATGAATCTGAAGATTGCACACTTGCAAATTAATTAATTGCGTTTACATATACGAAAATACACTTGGAACAAATATTGATAATACTAATTAAATAGTACAATATGAACACAAATAGCATTTCGGAGATAAGATTTAAAAAGATACTTTTTGATAGTTAAGTAAAAAAATGAATTGGCATGAATTTCATTAAACTTGGCTACCCGTCATCATAACTTCATAACTTAATTGTACAACCTTAGGTAGGAAATATTACATTACATATTACGCTCGCTCTTCCACCCGCCTTCTCTTGCACAATAGCCTCTCCCTTGCCATTGCAGCATCTCTCAGATCTGGTTAATTAAGACACTGTTTTGAGTGGCACTTACTCAACAAAATACATAAGAGATACTTTTTCAAACGAGATGTGATTTCCTGAATATGGCTCACCAGAGACCTACCTATGCGCAATGGGCATGTATCATGGCAGTTGTTAAGCAACGTGCAGCTTGGACACTACTTGGATGGGTGGCCGATAGTGACACTGTGCTTCGGAGAGCACGTTGTCGGTTTCCCACATCAGGGTTGGCCACTCACCTATTCTAACCTCAATACTCGAAAAAGTACACTACTTGTATTAAAATCTGTATCAAAATTTTGGTGAATCTTATACTACCGTTTTAGCATGAATGAGAAAATAACATAATTTAAACCATATCTTTTGTAATTTATATAACTTAAACTTTTAAGAATTGTGATGTAATTTTGTGTTATCTGCGATCGTGATTTATTAGTAATTGAAGTAAATTGATAAATAGACGACTAGATAACAATTATTTTCTATTTCAATAGTGAGATATTTCAAATGATGATAACTTCTGTTATTTCGTAAATTGATAAGTTTCAATCTATCTTATTATTTGACCCTTGCCACCAGTGCTGTGCTACGCTACGTTTGCGTTTCATCCATCATGTCAAATGTACTACATTTGTAGGTATTTTGCTACATTCGCATTGGGGAGTCACCCTTAGAGTTTTCTTTACCAAACTACAGAATCTGAATAGCTTTTAATATTACAATACTTAATGAAATTAATATCAAACTATTAATTTAGCTCCTTATTAATTTAGGAGTCCAAACTTAATAAATACCTTTATTTACAATCAACTTAAAAACCGCTAAAGCTCGCAATATCGTCCGAATTTCAATCTACCTAATAAACATTAATCACAACTAATTACAGCGCCATCTATTAGCAAACTGCAGTACTTCTGCATCAAACCGGCCAATGAAGGGACACACCTCCAATTAAATAAATCAATAATAGTGACACACGCTACTATTTGAAATACTAGTTCAATTATTATTAATTACAATTACATTGGATGCTGAATTAGTTTGCCACAAGTTGTTATTTATCGAGGGCGTTGTTTTACGTTAAGGATGCGGTTCAAAGCTGGAGATAGCTCAGTCGTATGAGTCACTAGCTGTTTCTGGTAGTTTTCTTCGTTTTTTTTCCTTTGTGGTACTTGTAGGGTCATTCATTCATTCATTAATTTCTAGTAGGTTAGTGGCTAACCCGGTGTCGGGAGTTTTAACACCGCCTAAACGCCTCTGACATGCTCTAACGATTGAACAACCGGGACTCACTGCTTTACGTGCCTTCCAAATTTTAGGATAAAATAGTCTTATTAAGTTAGTTATTCAACCGACCAGTAGAAAGCCCTGAATTTTTCATTTTCATACGTCCGTTGAGACCGACATTTTGTGTTAACGATTACTGTCGCGTGAGCGTAAGATAAAGCAACCTTAGATATAAAGTAAGGAGGTAAGACTCAACATAACCCTTAAGTACCAGAGCTAAGCTCAACCCGATGATCGCCAAGTGGTCAATATTGGCACACCGAGCAAAAAGGACTAATCCCCACTTTGGACTGTGTCCAAATCGAACCAGCCGAATTTACATACTAATGTTTAATACGTTATCGGCGATGTAGTGGTTGAAATCTTTACGGCACGGGGGATACCGCCCTTTTATAAATTCTATCTTATTTACATGTGGTATAAAATGAGATTAGGATAAGCTTGAAATGTGTCAAAATATGTTAATTATATGAATGTTTAATTTTATGTAAAATAGTAAAAAGCCTACCTAATAATTTCTTGTGTAATAAATACAATATTAGCCGTGACATCATCATTCGGTTGGGGGAAAATTAACCCTATTTGAAAAGATTTTTCCCTTAAAAATCTATACCATTTTTTTATTATTTTCTTATCATTGTAAACGCATTTTAGATAGATACTCTCCAACTTATTTAAAACGTAATATGTAATGAATGTAAAAAATCTACCTCGTATTAACTCACCGTAATTTCTTATTTCTAAGAAGAAACGTTGTATTGGTCTTACCTGAAACAAGACAAAAAGTTTATTAGAACAACAATAAATTAAGTACAAATAAAGAATCTCAATTAGAACAACAAAAACTATTTTAATTTCATTTAAAATACCTCTAACGTCGTGTAAAATATTAGAGCCTTTCATAAACGCTTATGAATAGCATTTTAGCTATCAAATAATTTGTCTCCTTCTAACATTATGCTATTTTCAAAAGTGCAAAAGAGACAAAAGACTTTAAAACAGCGTTTTCACTAAAACATATATATAGAAAGGCCTCTCATCTCATTGAAAATACAGTACAATAAAAACCAATCCCCACCAAAATATTTCCCCAACCCACAATCAAACTATTTACATAACAAAAACAAACTAACTGCAACAGTAATATTAAAACGTCAAACAGTTGGAGTTCAATCGAGCGGGTTCGACGCCGGTCCGGGCATAAATCAGGGAAACTATTTTAATTACAAGTCTCCGAGTTTCGTGGTCAAACGTACATATGTTCAATTAAACTGTACGGGTATCTATAGTATTACCATAGAAGTTCCTAAGTAATGGGTTAAATAAAGTAATGTCAGTTTTGACTTGAAAATAGTGTTCACAATAAAATTATAGAACTATTATAAAGCTATACGTTTCTTTAATACGACTATTACCCCTTTTCTTTATACATACTTTTCCTAGTTTTTACAATCGATATCATGAGACCACCATGAAATTACGCCTAACATAAGATTACAGTTTTTCTCAAACTATTTGTTGATACAGAGCTCTTACTTCTGAATTGATTGGCCCTTCTTCTAATATCAACATAAGGCCACCTCAGAATGTGTCGAAAATGTTGAATAACAACAATTTTCAAGGAGAAAATATTGTCCTAAGACTGAAAAACTGAAAAACAGACCGGATACAGACTACGTTCGAATACCTATAGATACCATCTATAGGTCTTCTTCTAAACTTAAGAGCTGGGCTCTTGTCGATGGAGTTCTTTCCACTTTCCTCTGTCATCTGCCATCCTCTTCAGCTGTTCGTACGACACGACTTTTGCTCTTTCCTTCAGTTGGTCTACATATGCCCTTCTTGGCCTTCCTCTTCCTCTCTTTGCCTCTATGTGTCCTTCTGTTATAGTTTTTATAAATTCGTCGTGTCGTAAAAGATGTCCAAACATCTTTCCTCTCCTGATTTCTATCGTCTTTAGTATTGCTCTCTTTTCCCCTATTACATTCAACACTTCCTCGTTGCTTCTCTTTTCCGTCCAGCCGTCCGTCATCTATAGGTATCGAATATGAATATATGAATAGGAATACGAGTATGACTGTATAAAGTAAACACCGTCCGTATTAGCACTTTTTGAAAAAAAATTCAAAATTGACTTTTTGGAAAGTACTGGATATTATTTTCGGTACCCATTAATGAACATTAAACATTTTAAAGACCCAGTTACAAATTTAAGAAAAACCCACCCAATCGCATCTATAGGTTCGTTTCCAGTCTATTACCGGTAAGTTTATCTAAACTAGTTGTAATATTCAAATGCAACAAATCCCCGCACTAGTTTATCGAGTCAATAGGTTTGCATTTGTCGATAACAATGCCTCCGCAGTTCGTTATGCAGGTCGTTATGCGACCACTTGTCGATGAGTGTCTAGTGATGTGCGCGATACATCGGTGTTCTTATTTTGGGTTGGTAAGTATTTGGTTACTATATCGATAATTTCTGTGAGAGAGGTTTCTTGAAGATTTGTAAGTAATATTGTATGGTTTGTATTGTGGTAAAAGATGAGTGTAAGATATAATGAATGAAGAATAGATACAAAAACAGATTGGATAACATGTTGTTTAAGGAGTGTATTTTGGTTAGAAAAACTACTTATTTATACTTATTACTTACTACTTTTTATATAATTTGAAAACGTTACATCTAACCTAAAGCAAACCGATAAAGAATAGAATATAATCCAATAAAGCTACAAGCCCAATGACATTACATTAATAATATAAGAAGCAAGATCGGCAAAGTGATAAATTACAAGAGAAAATCCATGTTTTCTAAGTAGAAACTTATAATAAGTCCCACTTAAGTATGTTTTTCTAACTTGTCAGACGACTTCTCCTAAGCGTTGTTTACAAACTTTATCATTCCATTTACCGAGGTATATATGGCGGAATATCTGTATACGGTGACTGGGGCAGACATTTTATGTTTTTATCGCTTTTTCGGATTGGAATCACTAGGATTGGATTATAGGATTTGAAGCTTATCTGGAAGTTGATAAAATTGTTTTTAATAAGTCTCAGTAATGGTATTTGTCATTTTTTTATTTATTGTTGGAACGAAGTTCCTTATCGCGCGTTGCGAAAGGGGGCTAGACGGAAAAAATGGTAACGACATTTTTTAGGCCAGAGAGGGACAGACAGAGAAACTTGCGCACGCCAAAGAGAGACAGACAGAGAAACATGCGCGAGAGAGACAGACAGAGAAACTTGCGCGGCACGCATGTTCCTGTGTCTGTCTCTCTCTCTCTCATTATAGAAAGCAAGCTAGATATTTTCGTTTCGTCTTTCTATTTCGCATTGAACAGTGTGGTGTCACGACGATTATTTTTGTTGATAATAAACAAACTTCGTTCCATCCGGGTGTCCCTTGACACCTCTCAAGTTTTTTTTAATTGAGACTCAATCTAAATACGTTTATTAATGTTCATTAAAAGTATTTCTTTGACAGTTGACTTTATCACTCTTGTTAAAGTCTTTTAAAAAATTAGAAAATACATTTTCGGTTAAGTTACTTGTTTAAACTATCGACATGTTAAACTGTGCTGTCTCATCACTATTAAAAGATTCAGCGGTTAGATCTGAGCTCTTGTTAGTGCAGTTATCGACCGAAACCTTATGCGAATTTTTTCACAGGATTTTGTACCGGCTACATTACTTTTCACTGTACGCCCCAGTTTCTATATTTGTGGTGAATATTTATCATTGTGAGTGCAGTCCGTGTTATGACGATATAAAAACTGAGTGGACGACCATTTTTGATTTGTGCCCGTTTGGTTTCGAGGATGTCAGGCCTTTGAAGTTTAGTGGGAATGTTTTTAAAAGTTTTATCGAGTATTTTTTGGGTATTTTTATAAGCTATTATTAAAGCTCTCATGTTGAATTTTCATTTTTCAGTTTTTGTGTTCCGCATTTGAGAATTGACTGCGGTTCGCATAGATGTTTTATGAAAACAATATTGTGTTGAGTTTGGCAATATCTATGTTTTTTCATAGACCAATGTCATTCTCGTATATTTCAATTCTTTCAGGTTTCAACAAAGAAAATAGCTTTTTGCAAAAGTTAGTTACACAAATTAACCCTCTAGTACCAATGGCCATCGTTTCGCATTATATTAGGTTGCCGTTTCCAAAGTGTATGATTATGAATAACAGACTATGAAACTACTTGACTATACTATAATAAAGGTAGTTATACACCGATTAACAAAACAAGCCCCACCCAACTTTATGAACAATCATTTAACAGCTCAAACAAACAATGCAGTAAAAATAAAAAATAATCTCTGTTCACATTTAAATTATACACAAAAATGTAAAGCTCAGGCGATACGACCGTTACGTCGTGACCTCGCATACATTAACGTCTAGTGTCTTGTTTGCGTCGCACTCTGATGTATAGAGCCAGCAATGTATAGCGTGCGCTGCGATGTGATGCGCATGTGTGGTAATTGGTAGGCGATTTCAGTTATGCATTTGCAAGCGAAATTGGTTGTTTTGTAACTCTTCTCAGTTCAGCAGGGGAATGACGGAGGTTGTGTCTTCATTTTATCTTCTCTAGAGATTGTTGTGAAAGCTGTTTTTATTTTAGTATCAAGATAAGAGATAAATAACTCAGATAGATCAGAAATTTGGTACTACATATATATAAACATGTGTAGATATTAAAGAGATATTACAGGAAACCTATCGTTTGATTGAAGACTGTCATACAGTTTTTTGGAAATCTTTTGTTTTCAGTTTTAATCTACAATTTTCATCCATATTTCTCGTAATCATTTTCTGCACATTTCCAGTTTTTAGCCAAACTTATAAATTCGACCAGGCTTAGTAGATTATATATCCTTTGAGCAAAATTTACCTACACATTCCCTTCAGCATTTAAAGCACTTCTCCAGATGATATTGCAACAAACCACCCTATTAACGCCACTACATAGAAGTGACTACATAGGAGTGCTACTTACATATAGTAACATAGTATATACAACTAGTTACATACTAAAGCCCAGCCAGTCCACACGTAGTCATGAGCCCTGAGCCACACTCGCTGGCTACACACAATGGCGGTGCATCAGTGCCAGAATATGCATTGTCGTGAACGTGCCTATACTCTGCGAGACTTAATTGATCAAATTGTTTAGGATTTACAGCCACTGGCGAGTTACTTGGACTTAGTGTGTGGTGTTTAGTTGTGTTGTAAGTAAGTAAGTTAAAGAATTCAGTACGTTATATACATGTGTTGTGGTTTATTTTGGTTTGTTTAGTATTAAGAGATGAGTAACATTTTGACTAGAAACTTCGATTATAGATACACTTTGCTTATATTTTACATTTTATCTGTCATTTCTGCCACCAAAAACTTAGTTTAATACGGAAACTGTACTATAGTTTTTTACTTTTGTGAGATTGTTGAGACACTGATACTACATATACATACGCAAATACTTTATAAGAATATATAATTGACAGCCAGACGTCGTCGCTAACAACCATGTCTTCACATATTGTTGACTCCGGGCGGGAATCGAACCCGCAACCCCCGACACAGTAAACGTTCTTTTACTACCACTGTGCCATCGGGCTAGTCGTACCTTTTGTACCGATAAGACACCAAGAAACCTTACAGTGGCAAATTACAAGCCAATCTACCACCAACTGTACTGACATGACTATTTAAACTATTAACTTCGTATCGATGATAACCGTGATGTTATCAGCTAATCACAAGCGGGTAATTGAACCGCTTGTAATTGATCTTAATAGATAGCCGCCGGCTTGCGGCTAGTAATGTAGATACTGGATTATGGGGCGAGGACAGGCGCGGATCTGTGATTTGGTTAGGGAGAGGGGAGGGGAGGTTATGTTGGGTACAGGGGACGGCAGCAAAGTATACCTTATATATTTCTGAAGTACATTATGACATAGTTGAATTTCAGTTTAGAGGTTAAGACTAAGAATCGCCCCGGTAAGATACATTCATGCCCATTTCAAAGAGCATTTTGAATGAAAATTATCATTTAATTTTAATCATGGTGTCAGTGAATGTGAAAATAGGTGCTTGCCTATGCTGCCTGAAATTAACTGACTGAACGAATTGACTGAATTGACTGAATTGACCGAATTGACCGATTTTATTTTTGATTAAGTAATTCATATTTGATATCATCATCAACGTGAATATGATAATCGTCAACCGCACACTTGACTTGTTTGATTTCAGATTTACAGTCTATTTTACAATAACATACTCTTAGTTTTTCAAAGCAATTTAAGGCTAATACCAACACAAAAAGCTAACACACATTTCAATACAAACAACAACATCTACTTTTAAATAGGTCGGGAAGCGTGACCCGATGCCTAATGCAAGCATTAACACCCAGTATCCTGCCTGAACAAGACTTATTACATTACAACACAAAAACTATTCATTTCGTAACGTCCGGCCGATTGAAAACTATTTACATGTAAATCCGGTCGGGATTTGTACAGCGCCATCTGTCGGCGTGGTGTGTTACTGTTTATAGGAAATCAAAGGTAGGTAGAGTGTATGTTTTGTGTTTTTTCTTGGGAGATATTTAAACTTAGACTGCAAACAAATATTCCCGTTTTTTAAATAACATAAAAACAAAAATGGTTTTTAAATATAATAAGAGAAAATCTGTTTGGGCCATTTATGAACAGTTTACCTATCAAATGGTTTGTCACTTTCTGTCATACGCAATTTTCCGAAGAGCAAAAGGGACAAAACACAGTATGTATATATAACAGTGCTTTAGATACACCGCGTTTATTAATAATATTAATAATAAAAAATAGATTGTATTGAAGGGTTGATATAACTGTAATCACTACATATTATAAAACGAAGTCCCCGGCCGCGTCTGTCTGTTCAGATAAACTGAAATACGGACGTATAATGACGTGTTTAAAAAAAAATAGATACCTGTAGTGATTCAAGAGGAAGGTTTTTATGTATTAAAATTCCCGAAATTCCCACGGGCTCGGGCACAACGCGGGTAAAACTGCGGGGCGCTGCCAGTAGTACCAACATATTCACTGTCGAAAGTACTCATTGCCTGCCTAATGGTATAACTAGCATACATACTTTTTAATTCACGAATCTTCTGCTGAGCTGGGCTCTTGTCGATGGAGTTCTTTCCACGATTATTTTGTTCAAAATATTGTTGGTATTGTATCAACATACCAGTAATGCCATTTATATTATCTGTACTATTGTTTCTATGATTTATATATTATCTGTGTATGTTCTAGAATAAAGTGTTTTTTGTTCACTCTCAGTCTCACTAAAAAAACGTTGTCTTATTAGGTTATGTGCCCAGCATATTTAATTTTCTTTCTATTATTTAATCATCGGTTCTCAAGTAAAAGTAGTGAAATACAGTTAGTTAGTTAAGTGTGATTCAGTATTTGCAATAAAAGTTTGCAATGACAACGAACTATCTAGTAAATGTTCCCAAACTAAGAGGACGGGAAAACTACAATGAATGGACCTTCGCAGCGGAGAATTTTCTGATCCTGGAGGATAAGTTGCATTGCATCAAGCCAGAAACCGGGAAAATCATAGAAGCCGCAGATGATGTGAGGACCAAGGCGAAATTGATTATGACTATAGACAGTGCGTTGTATGTACATATAAAAGACGTGAAAACTTCGTTGGAGCTGTGGAACAAACTGAAGGCATTATTTGACGATTCAGGATTTACTCGAAGAATATCTCTTCTACGTAATTTGATATCAATTCGCCTAGAAAGTTGTGTTTCCATGCAGTCATATGTAACGCAAATAATAGAAACAGGACAGAAATTAAGTGGGACAGGATTTAACATAAGTGATGAGTGGATCGGTTGCTTATTGTTAGCCGGACTATCTGAAAAATTCATGCCCATGATAATGGCGATCGAGCATTCGGGCATTGTAATCACGACCGACGCCATTAGAACAAAACTCATGGACATGATGGAAACGGAAGTGAATAGTCAGACCGATGACGTCAGTGGTGCATTTGCCAGCAGTATGCAGAAATGGCAACACAAGAAAAATAGAACGTCTGTGACAAACGCCCAGAGACACCAGTTGAATGAACGGAACGTGGAACGGAACGCAACAAAAACAAATTTCAATGGTGGCGCTAAAGCTCATGTCAAGTGTTACCGGTGTAAACAGCCAGGTCATTTCAAGAATCAATGTCCATATAGCGAAAATACCCATACGAATACGAAAGAAATACAACGTAAACAAAGCAATGCGTTCAGTGCGGTATTTTTAAGCGGCAAATTCAACAAACAAGACTGGTACATTGATTCAGGTGCGAGCATGCATCTTACGGCTAATGAGCATTGGATTAAGAATGCAGTTTATACCAACATGAAGGACATATGTGTAGCTAACAGCGAGAGGCTAACAGTATTATGTACTGGAGACGTGACTATTGTGACCAAAACTGATCAGTGTGAATATGAGATACCTGTCGAGAATGTATTATGCGCTCCAGGATTGACTACTAACTTATTGTCAGTGAGCCAGTTGATAAAATCAGGTAATACAGTTCAGTTTACGACAGATGGATGCGAAGTTTACAATAGAAACAGTGAATTGGTGGCCAGAGCTAAGTCGGATAATGGTGTGTACAAGTTGATAGTACCTGAGAGTGTAGTTGCTAATCTGGCAGTATCAGGAGTCACTTGGCATCGCCGATTGGGTCATGTGAATAGTAAATACCTAAATAAAATGACAAGTGCAGTAGCAGGAATGAATCTCCAAGAAAAAGTTAATATTGACAAGATGTCATGCACTATTATTGTTGTGAAGGTAAGCAATGTCGTTTGCCATTCCCAAATGAAGGTTCAAGAAGCAAAGAATTACTGTATTTAGTTCACACTGACATATGTGGACCTATGGAGTATGAATCACTAGCAGGTTCCAGATATTTCATACTATTTATAGATGATTTTAGT
Organism: Cyclophora albipunctata; assembly: GCA_963082685.1. Taxonomy (NCBI): domain Eukaryota; kingdom Metazoa; phylum Arthropoda; class Insecta; order Lepidoptera; family Geometridae; genus Cyclophora; species Cyclophora albipunctata. The sequence continues at coordinate 8,938,812 of OY720131.1, read as the reverse complement.
CGAATGATGTATAAGTATTTCATTAAACAGAAAAGTGAAGCATTCCAATGTTTCACAGAGTTTAAAGCAAAAGTTGAGAAACAAACTAATAAGAAAATTAAGATATTGAGAAGTGATAATGGGTGTGAATATTGTAACAAAGAATTCGACTCATTTCTCAAGAAAGAAGGCATCATTCACCAAAGAAGTAATCCATATACCCCTGAACAAAATGGCTTGTCTGAACGAAATAATCGTACAATCGTAGAGAAAGCCAGATGCTTATTGTTTGATGCAGATATAGGAAAACAGTTCTGGGCAGAAGCTACCAATACTGCAGTTTATTTACAAAATCGAACTATTCTTCCTGCATTGAATGACAAAACTCCTTATGAAGTCTGGACCGGACGCAAAACAGACATAAGTCACTTGCGAATATTTGGAAGCAAGGTGATGGTTCATGTGGATAAAGGAAAGCGCCAGAAATGGGACAGAAAGTCAGAGGAGCACATACTGGTGGGTTATCCAGATGATATTAAAGGTTATCGGATATTCAACCCTAGAACAAAGCGTGTGACAACAAGCAGAGATGTTGTAGTCATGGAAGACAATAAGAATCTTGCCAGTATACCAATTATAGAAAATACATGTTCAGTGGGGGATACAACTGTTAAGGAAAATGAGTTATCTATGGATGAGGATACACTACTTGAAACATCAAATAACTCTGATGAAACTTATGTTCCTAGTGAGTATGAGGACGCTTGTGACTCACCTGAGCAGCGTGTCAGACCCAGCAGAATCAAAAGGAAACCAGAAAGGTATGGAATGTCAAATATGTGTATACCAGAAGAAGTGTTTGATGATGCTAATGGTGTACGTCTGGAGGATGCGCTACTAGGAGTGGAAAAGGAACAGTGGCTACATGCAGTGAAGGAGGAACTTCAATGTTTTGAGGACAATCACGCGTGGGAGCTAGTGGATATTCCAAAGAATGATGAAACTGTAGTGAAGTGTAAGTGGGTGTTGCGTAAAAAGTTAAACAGTGATAATAGTGTACGCTACCGTGCCCGTTTAGTAGCCAAGGGTTATATGCAGAAGCAAAATATAGACTATACAGAGATTTTTTCGCCAGTTGTAAGGCATTAAGCAACGTTAAGATTATTGTTTGCATTATCTGTAAAACTTGGTTTAGATGTTACACATCTTGATGTGACAACAGCGTTCTTGAATGGGGATCTTGAGGAGACGATTTATATGGAAATACCTGAAGGTATGCCAGATTCTCAAAGTAATGTTAATAACAAAGTACTTAAACTGAATAAAGCAATATATGGTTTAAAGCAATCCTCAAGAGCCTGGTATATAAAAGTAGATGAATGTCTAGTTGACAATGGTTATAAGCGATCTAAGCTAGAACCATGTTTGTACACTAAAATTTGTAATAAAAAGAGGACAATAGTAACATTGTATGTTGATGACTTTTTTGTGTTTACAAATGATAATATTGAATGTAATAATTTAAAAAAGGTATTGTCATCAAAGTTCAAATTAAAAGATTTAGGACAAGTTAAAAATTGTTTAGGAATGTCTGTGAATATTGATAAAGTTAATGGAACAGTTACATTGAGTCAAGAGTATTATGTTAATCAGTTATTAAATAGATTTAACATGACAGAGTGTAAGCTAGCCAGTACACCTTTAGAGTCTAAATTGAATATAAATTTAGGAAATAAAAGTTGTGATAGTCAAATACCTTATCAGAAACTAATAGGTGGGCTTATGTATTTGGCAGTATTAACAAGGCCTGATATAGCATATTCAGTAAGCTTTCTTAGTCAATTTAACAACTGCTATGATAAAATAACTTGGGCTTATGCAAAAATAATATTAAAATATTTAAAGAAAACTTCAAATTTTGGGTTAAAATATAGCAGATGTGGTAATGACAAGTTAGAGGGATATGTTGATGCTAATTGGGGAAACAATGTTATTGACAGGAGATCTTATACAGGTATGTGTTTCAAATTAGCTGGTAGTATTGTGTTGTGGGAGGCTAAAAAACAGAAAACAGTTGCTCTCTCGAGTACAGAATCCGAATACATGGGGGTAGCAGATGCTTGCAGGGAGGCAATTTATTTGCAAAGTTTGTTAAAAGAAATTGTTAATGATTGAATTAAAGTATTTGGAAACAGCTGAGATGCCAGCAGACCTGTTCACTAAAGGTTTGGGTAATACTAAGCATTATTATTTTATGCAGTTATTAGGCATACAAGATTTAAAGGTAATGTAATTGTTTGATTTGGATGTAGTTAAGGCATCTCTGTTATTTTGATAAGTGGGGGTGTTGGTATTGTATCAACATACCAGTAATGCCATTTATATTATCTGTACTATTGTTTCTATGATTTATATATTATCTGTGTATGTTCTAGAATAAAGTGTTTTTTGTTCACTCTCAGTCTCACTAAAAAAACGTTGTCTTATTAAATATAAATACGTATCCGACATTTTGAGTGGATAGCAACTCTCGTTGTTTCTTAGTGGCTCCAAAAGCTAGCTTAATCTAAATCTATACTTATATTATGAAGAGGTAAAATTCGTAAGTTTGTTTGTTTGTATGTTCGAGCTAATCTCAGGATTTTCCATTCCGATTTTTTTTTGTAATAGATAGACAGTCACATTCAATGAGAAGGTTATAGGCTAAATTTTCATCCCGAAATTCCCACGGGAACGGACCCAATGCGGGTACAACCGCGGAGCGCTGCTAGTTATAAATATGTTCAACGAACCTGCACAGCATCGTCCAGACAGCGGCCCCAGGCGTCGCTGCGGTCCACCAGAGTGTTCCACTTGTCGGCCAGCTTGGCCACCTCGCGCCGGATGGAGCGGGCCAGCTCGCGGGCCTGCTCCTCCGCCGAGCGGTACCCTCGGGAGTCACCTTCGCTGTCGCGGGATGCTGTTGGGAGAAGATAGAAAGATGAGATTATTGTAATTTTCCGAAATAAAGTTCTTTAAACCGAAACCGAATAGTAGCGAAATACTTCCTAATAATACTCCCATGTCCGTATTACGTCATGCAAACCAAACGTGTATGCAAAACAACCTAATCGGGAACCAGGGACTGTATCAAAACCTGGAAATGCTGGATTGGCACAGACAGGTGAAGCCAAATGGTATAATAAAAAAAAATATGTTTTATAATCTTCAGACATATTTCCGAATAAGTAAAATGTGTTTTTTGATATAATGTTTTACTATACGAGACAGAGGAAAGTTAGCGATCAGTTAGTGTTTTGGTCCACAATTTCTTTACCTCCCTATGCTATCTTTTAAATACCTTACCTAACTTTATGCTTTTGATGAATCTTATCTATCTACTCGAATAATTTAAATCAAAAGCTTCATCACTAATATATATCTTTCGCTTCAATCCTAATATATTATCTTCCCATTCATTACTTTCATTCCTTCTAATTCCTCGGTTAATTAATCCATGCATTTTAAAAGTATGTTTTCTAAAGCCCGAGCAGTCAATAGATCCTTACAAATTAATTACATTCTGTACACATTTCGGATGAAAGTTTTATCTTAAATTAGGGCTATTCATTAATGTAATAAAGAATGAAATGAAATAAACATACTTAGTATAATATCAAAGGAAATTAAGAAGAAAGGGAGAATTTAAAGTAATAAGTACATTACTTTAATGCCACGCAGGGTAAAGGCCTGCCTTACATTTTACTGAATATATCAGTATATTAGGTATTTACGTACTTTTTTATACTTAAAATTTGTAATTTCGTTTTTAATCTACTCTCCAGAACAACCCGTCTGATTTGAATAATTCTTTTGTATTGGATAGCTTCATTCGAGAGGAAGGTTAGTGGCTATTTTAATCCCAAAATTCCCAAAGTGTATTTTAAATTTTTAGCCACTCAAATAAAAATGTTAATAAAAAAGTAAAACGATGTTTTGAACTTATCTAATCAAAATCCTTATAAAACAAAGTTTTTTTTGTGACAGTTAAGAAATAGAATTCCTAACCACCACACTAGTGGTGTGATGGTTAGTCTCTGGCCCCAAACCAAAACATATCCTAATTTTATGTATCACCTCAAAACAAAGTAGCCACTAGATTTAATATAAATAGTGATGTCCAACGCACTCCAGTATATGGATATCGATAAATAACTCCCTCCCATCGAAACGTTAGAGATATGTGCCTCATTCCGCGGGTCCGACTCGATAAAAATTGCTATTCGATAAAAATATTTACTGGATATGTTGCTTTATAAATGAGGGATGTTTATAACTCGGTATTGGACGTTCTTTTAAAGTGTTGGTCAAGCGAGACACAGAAGCGATGAAGGTTTTAAATGGAAAACTTGCAGAGAGTTCATATTGTCTTGTCTATTTTTATTTCTTTTGGATTTCGAAAAATCTCTTAAATATGATAAACATATTCATTAGAAAGATTCGAGGCTACTAGGCTAATGCTATGCCCAAAATTCCTACCACAAATGGGTACAGCGCCGGTAAAACCGCGTGATGTACTTTGCTTATCTAGGCTTAATACATGAGTAATACTCGTAGAAATACGTTGAATAAGTCCTAATAAACCCTATTAGACCAGTCAGAACTATAAGAGAATCTATCGACGAATAAAAAACAAAAATAATAGATTAAAGAGCTCCAATCCAGCTTGCTCAGCCAAAAATAAAGGCGTACGAAATAATGAGGCTTCCACACGTGCCATCTTCACACTGCGCCATAGAATATGTAAGTAATAAATAGGGCTGTCTATTGACAAGCATTATTTAAAAATATAACACCGATTCCAATAAAATGTTTATGGAATATTTCGGATTTTTTTTCCAATTCTCCAATAAAATGTTTATGGAATATTTTTTAAATACAAATACAAATTAATTAAAAAAATGTGACCATAGATGACGAAGTAAAAATGACGCAGGGTCCATATTGGCTCAACTAAAGTTCTTTACCCGAAATTGTTCTTCCTAACGATTTGTAATCCGAATGATCACTCTTCCTAAAATTTTTCATCCTAAAGTTTTCATTCATACTATTTGTAGTGCTACCGGCGATGTTCATAACACTCATGTTTCCGAAAATTGTAATTAATAATATCATTAATGTAAATATATTTAAACTCCTACTGTTTTTTATCATAACGCTTTAAAGGAAAAGGTTTGTTTTTAAACTATTTCTTGTGATTACAAAACGGTTCCCTATCCATTTGCATAAAAACTTTAGACATAATATAACATGGCATAATTTTGTTGTAGCGCTCGCCGGCCGCTGCCGCGGCACCGCTCGCTTCGCTCGCTCGGCTCGCGCGTAGGTGGTCACAGTTCTAACCTAACCTAACCTATAAAAAGAAATCTAAACAAAAAAGATATGACTTTGAATAATAGTATAAAAGAAACATGAGTGTTATGAACATCGCCGGTAGCACTACAAATAGTATGAATGAAAACTTTAGGATGAAAAATTTTAGGAAGAGTGATCATTCGGATTATGAACATTAGAGACAAAGTAGTTAGGAATTGTGATTGTTAGGATGAAAAATGTTAGGAAGAACATTTTCGGATTTCCAATTATCGGAGTTGAAAATTTAGGTGAACTTTGGCGCACCCAATGACGCATCCGAAATGAGAACCTCCTTTCACGAAATCGGCAAAATAAATGCCGTTTGAATGTGGCCTAAAATATGACACTACAGGGTCTACAGGGCAAAAGCTTCTTGCACAATAAATGTACGGTAAGTAAGAATAAGATAAAACCACACGAGCGTAAAATGTGTTTGCGTTGCAACGTGACACAAGCAGGACTTTCTATACAACTACGCAACTATTTCTCGACTCGCATCTCAAATATACGCTCGTCTGGACACCCCCTTACCATAATTACGGATACCGATTTGCCCATTTGAATTCGGGTATAGTGTATACCTTTGCAAACAAACGGAATTGATCAAATCTGTATCGATACAAAAGATTCCGTTGTATCCATCAATAAACGTTTGGGTTTCGTGAAATCCCGCGGGCCGGGGTGCCCGCAAAAACATAATCGCACAGCAATCAATGGCCCAGTGAATGATTGCAAGGCGCCTTCAACACTCGAACACAGGGATGGAGTAGGGAACTTGAGGGTTTTGGCATGTGCATGGTGGGATTGACTTAGTGGTGTTGATGATATGGTTGTCATTGCAGCTTGATTAAAAAAAAAACGAAAACATGCTTTACAGTAGAGTTATATTTAGTGTAAAAATCTGTAGAACGAAATGCCAATAAAGTGTTTCGTATGGAGATAAATTACCAAAAGATATTTAAGTACCTATAAAAACTTTATATGACTAGTCATATTGGTCGTATGGTTAACTTTCCAAAACAAAAACGAACCGAGTAGTTTCTTAAATAAAATGTCACATTTCATCAAGATCGGAGACAAACAAAAACTTCTCGATAAAGCCATTAAAGGCAAAACTTTTCAATCTACAAGAGACAAAGCCAATGTAATCGGTGTTAAGTTGACAATTGGCTGAAAATGTGTTCCGAAGTTCCGCTTTCCTAAATCCACCCCCGAGCTAGGATTGATTGAACGCTGCCCGTTCATTGCCGCACGGAATTTGCAATTAGCGCACTCGGCTCGCTTCTAATTGCGTTCACTCGTTCTATCATTCATTCATTCATTCACTACCCTTTGTTTTATCTGTGGTGTACTGACTTTTTTCAAACAACTCTGCTTGAAAACCGTTTATTAATTCCCTTAATTGTAGATTGGAGGACTTTGTCGTGCTAATAGCTGTTGTCTACGAGTCCACTTAGCGAGAACGGAGTCAATATCGGATTCACTTTTGTAAGGAACAAAATCAATTACTGATCTTATTCACTAGATGAATGCTGGCTTAAGATGGTCCAGAAAAATAGATTCATAGTTCTTTAAGTGTTTTGCAGGGTTCAAGGAAAAACATTTTTTTTGGATGAAAATTCAATGAACTTTGTTCGATATTATTTTTGTACCCGTTCCCGTGAGAACTCTGGAATTAGAAATAGCTTAAGATTTTGTTAACAGCTTATGTATTCCAACGTATAAGCTATTCTACCACAAGGTTTTATGAAACGTTGTTATTACTATTGTTTGCATGAAAGAGTCAGTACTATCCATCTTGACAAACTTGTCAGTAGGATATAGCTATTATACTGTAAAGATTTATAAAATTTTGATCAGCATTTGCATGAACCTCACAAAAATCCATCCAACCACTGCAAATTTCTCATGAATCTCACAAACATCCATCCATCGATTAATCTGTAGGCTGTACTTACGTTCAGTATCGCTGGTGTCCGACAGGGGAGGCTCGTTGGCGATATACTGTCTTCCGCTGAGGAGGTTGCTCTCCACCACAGGCCGCTTGTCTTCCAGCTGCCTCCTGAAGGCTCGGTGGTCATCCTGGAAGGTAACGTCAGGGTTGAGTTATAAAGTAAGTAAGTTGAGGTTAGTGGCCAGCCGTGGTGTCGGAGTTCTTAGGCCTTCGACACGATCTAACAATTGAAACAACCAGAACCTACAATTTAACGTGCCCTCCGAAACACGGTAGCGTTCAGATAAAAATGCCACTATCACCCATCCAAGTAGGGGCCGAGCTGCACGTTGCTTAACAATCGCAATGAACTAACATCGATAAGTCAAACTACGCCACGAGCGCTACGTTGAGTGGTGGAAACTGGTGTCAAGACTTTTTAACTTGATGGTTGAAACCGATCTGAGGGTTTGTTGGAGCGAAGCACTCACTTGGACAATGCTTTTATAGGTTCAGATTGTTAGTTAGTTTCAAAGTTTGAGTAACAATTGAATATCCAATATGGCCTCTAAATAGTTTTAAAACGATAGTATTGGCCACTAACCTATATGATAAGGAAGAGACATGAATTACAGTAGGACCATGATATGATATACTATTATGAATGTAAAAATAACATTTTCTCCCTTATTTAAAATACATTAGCATATAAAGTATGGATAATATATTCAAAACTATGTAACGTAGCACTATGCATTAATTATCTTTTCAATATACGAAACATAATTAGTTGTTAACGGCAATTTCGGCGTCGATATTAATCATGTAACACTTGCGTGAAAATTGTCCGCCATTTTGTGGTAAGGGTGATGGCCGAAATGGCGGCATTTTGGCGGGAAACCTGATTTCCCCGCGACTACCAGCGGATTAGCTCGCGGCTAAATTATTTATACCAGTTATGTGTAGTTGGCGATACTTGTTTTACGCTACATTGCTGATTAATCTAAACCGTTTCGAGGTCTGACCCTTGCAATGTTGATGATAATATCGGTTTATGTAGCTTGTACAATATAAATATTACAGCCACCAAACTACAAGCAACTTATCTCAGTATTAAACCTACAACTTAATTCGCTAGCTTCAAAAGGACTTACTTTGAAACCCATACCAAATTAAGCCTTATCAAGACTTTAATCTTACAAATTAAGTTAACAAGCTCGAGATTTTATCACCGTGTTTACCTGTTGCTTTAGCAAAGCGTTGAGGTCGCCCCTAGGTGGCGCTAGCGCGTTAAGTTCAGTCTCTTTTCGTATCACCCACTCGGTTAGCTCTCTCAGCGAGAGAAGCAACGCCGACCAATGCTCAGCATTGCTTTCTAGACGATTTCTGTGAAATAAAAACGTTAGTTAATTAATTACTTTTATTATTAAACAGGGTTGGTGGGTTAGTGATCTCAAACACTCGTTTTCGATCAACCTGGGAATTGAACCCGTGATCACAGTCTTGGCAGGAAAGTGCACATGCCACTAGGCAAGCGTGGTGATTACGCCTAGTCCTCCTCACTATACTCATATCTACGGTGAGATGAGAGTATTTTGCCTAGCAGTGGGACATTACAGGCTAATACTTTGCTTATTTATCCTTTTCCCTGCAGTGGATATTAATAGAATCATATTAACTTTTTGCTTCATTGATTAATTGAATACAGTCAAGTTAGGAATGGATGCAGTCAGCAAGGTACGCTCGGTTCAATTGTTATGATTTCGTTTACGCATAGTCCTTAACTCTAGACAGCTAATAAGATATGCTTCTAAGATTCACAGTATCTCACAAATGTGTAGGGCCAACGTTACATGACGGAATGAGGTTATAAAAATTGTGTTTAGCTATTTTGCTACCACATAAAACGATATGGCCGCATTTAAATCCCTTTAGTATTCCGTTTTACGTTTGGGCATAGAATAAAATCGCTCCACTTGTGTAGACGTTTGGAGTTATTGCTCGTTTCACGACGCCGTCAAACTCCGGATTCATTTACATTTAGATGGTTAAATTAATTGTTTATTTGTTATTGGTATCGATCGCATGATCGCATATTGTAATGAAGTGATTATCTTGTGTGTTTGTAGGTTTAGTTAGTGTATTTCGGGCGATGCGAAGCGATGGGTTATTAAGCTATAATTTTCTTCACTACATAGTACCTATAAAATAAAGTCGTCTCTTTTTCGTGTCTGTCACACTGTTTGTCTGTCTGTATGCTTAAATCTTTAAAATTACGCAACGGATTTTGATGCGGTTTTTTGTAATAGGTAGAGTGATTCAAGAGGAAGGTTTTTATGTAAAAAAATTCCCGAAATTCCCACGGGAACGGGCACAACGCGGGTAAAACCGCGGGGCGCTGCTAGTTATGTATAAAAATTACGCGTCACATTGTTTGTCCGCGATGGACTCCTAAACTACTGACCCGATTTTAAATTTGATTTGCATACTGTGTGCAATTTGATCCAACTTACATCTCAATTTATAATAATTAGGGGACCCCTTCATTTTGATAAGGCAAAACAACGTTTGCCGGGTCAGGTATATATTATAGTTAATTTATTAATTATATTATTGCCAGTAAACGGAGCAAAGTCATTCGATAGTTATTCGTAGTGAGGTATGTCAAATTAATATAAACAACTACGAGTACATTGTTGTCATTGGTCCACATTTTGGGACAAGTAAGAAAAAATAAAGTACTTATACCTCAAAACATGTTGAAATAAATACTTATCGCATACACATCAACATCATAGTTTATTAACCCTCTCGCTCGCATAACTGAAAAGCCGTAGCTCCCCGAAATTTCCAAAACTCGTCAAATTTTCGGCGCCGTGTGACATCATGTTGAAGCGACAGGGCTGCCAAAGAGATTCTTTAATCGCATACTTTGGGTACGATACTGCGACTCTGAGAAATTTTAGCAAAAATTTCAATATTTTTTTGGAAAATTCGTGACAACGGTTTGCGTAAATATTAAAATACGAAATGCTTAATCTTTTAAAACTAAAGCAGGAGCAGCGGCCCGCGGTTTTAATCATATTTTTCAGTCTTATACCCATTCCCCTGAAAATTATGATAGAAGGTAGGTAGCCTTTTGAAAATGCCAATTTCCTTTCATTGGCGAATCTGAGAATAAACAATAGAAATTCATATTATATAATTCACACTATTTTATTTTATATGCATACGTCTATAGCGCGAATGGTGCATAGTGCCCTCAAAGAAAGAAAAAACTCTTCAACTATATTACTTTAGTATACATATGGGCTAGGATCTCCACAGAATGGGAGTTCCAGAATGTTTGGAGACCTCGCGGTAGACCCCCCACGAGGTGGCGGAAGGAACTGGAGGACTTCGACAAAGAGTGGAAAGAAGTGGCAAAAGATAGATCCAGGTGGAAAGAATTGGGGGAGACCTTTGCCCAGCAGTGGGACACAACAGGTTAAATAAAAAAAAATACATAGATTTAATTTTATTTGTGGAATCCAACATCATCACTCTACTCACACCAAAGCAATTGATATTTTCAGAGGTTTTGAATTGAAGCTACGTTTACACTTCGCTTTTATTTATCGCTTTTACATTTTTATCTGACGTTTCGGCCCTTTTATAGGAACCATGGTCACATAATTCAATTCAAAATGAGTAGTGTTGGCTTAAACTTAAGCAACCAATATTTTCAGGGGTGTTAAACCCAGTCAACCCCCTGCAACATGCACCATACACTCTTAGATATGAAACAAGGCGCACAATAATCCGTAGCGTACGATGCAGTAGGTAATATGCAAATCATATCATAACCAATAACTGTCGAAGCGGAGGTATCCGTACATCGTGTATTGAGGTACCGATGTATTGACAACGTGCCGATATAGGCGCTGATACAGGTTTACAGGGTGGCTCGTTACAATCGGGCAGTGTGGACATGTCTAATACTATGACATAGAATACGAAGGTATTTTTTTACAAGCCATGTGACTTAGCTTAGAGATATAATAAGATTTTTTTTAAATGTATGCTTTAAAAAATAATTAGCAGCGCCCCGCGGTTTTACCCGCGTTGTGTTACCCGTTCCCGTGGGAATTTTCGGAATTTTTATACTTATAAACCATCCTCTTGCATCACTCTATTTATTAAAAACTGCATCAAAATTAGTTCCGTAGTTTTAAAGGACTATGCATACATAGGGACAGACAGACAAACAGACAGACAGCGAAAAGCGACTTTGTTTTAAATACTATGTAGTGATGCGCATACATTTAAAAAAATGCAATTCTTCTTATACCTCCAAGATAAGTGACATAGTACCTAAGAAAATACATTCGTATCTCTCAATGTCTCAGACTTGTCATACAAACCTAAACCTAAAAGTGCCACCCTGTATAGGAATCGATACGTCTCGATATAACGACCAGTTACCGATCTGTCGATGTGACGTCACTTATATCAACCAACGAGGTTGAAGGCTGATTAACATTATAATGCGTGAATGGGGGCGTGTTGTTATTGATGGATAGAGGTTATTACCTTATAAGTTAAGGTTTTGGAAGTAAAATTGCGTATCCATATTAACGGAGCGGACTGACCAATCGCAAAACATTACGAAATGGTTTTGACGTTGTCAATTCGTTATTTGACTATTGCAATGCTGTGATTGGTAACTCGTGCGCTGCTCTCCATTTCTATGTAAACGCATCCTTACATACCTTAAGTTTGAAAACTTTTTCTATGTATACTAAAATTGTAAAACTGCAGAGTTTGTTTGTTTGAACGCGCTAATCTCAGGAACTATTTGGTCCGATTTGAAAAATTCTTTTCGTAATAGATAGCCAGATTCAACGGGGAGGGTATAGGCTACTTTTCATCCTAAAATTCCCATGGTAACGGGTACAACGCGGGTAAAACCGCAGAGCGCTGCTAGTCTTTAACATAACTACTGCCTTACTGAGTTCAAATTATTTCTTAAGAGGGGTAAATGACTTTTGTCATGTAATGTATGTTAAATTACGTCAATTACGTAATTGTTGATTTAATTATTTGTCTCCGATTACGGCAGTCGTCATAAAGAGTGGGAGATACGAGTATATCTGTCTTTTTCAAAATTTGATTTTCATGCGGTTTTCACTCACACAAAGTGATACGAAATTCAACTAAAAGGTTTTATTTAAGATATACTCTGGAAATTCCTATGGGAACTTAACGGAATTATGATAAACGGAAGCGAAACGTTACGGGTTACTTGTTATATATGTCGTAGGATAATTTGATACTTCGAATCTTCGCGGAAATCCTAGGGGTTTTGCGAAAACGCGGATAATTAGACATAGGCGAAAAATTATCAAATCTTACTGGACAAAGTCAGGATTTTTGTATGTCATTTTAATGAAAAGAGAGAGTTTAAACATGAAAAAAAAAATAACCCTAACCTACCTAATTACTTACTATTCGGTAGGTTAGGGTTATTTTTTTTTTCATGTTTAAAAGTAAGATTTGATAATTTTTCGCCTATGTCTAATTATCCGCGTTTTCGCAAAACCCCTAGGATTTTCGCGAAGATTCGAAGTATCAAATTAACCTACGACATATACACATGGAAAATATGTACAGGACGTATTCATATGATTTAAGCTCCAAAGTAAGCTCTACCTTAGATTATTTTTTTCTGCTAAATCAAAGGCATATCCTTAATAATGGAAATTTCTATAAATCATTTTTTTTTACATAAAAACCTTCCTCTTGAATCTCCTATTACAAAAAACCGCATTAAAATCCGTTGCGTAATTTTAAAGATTTAAGCATACAGACAAACAAACAGACAAAATTAGCGACTTTGTTTTATACTATGTAGTGATATATGTTATGTACAGTCTCAGTGCAGACACATTAAATGTAATAGGCGTGCCTAGCGAAGCCCTATAAAAGTATACTAGCGGCATCTGCTATTGACTTATGCCAATATAACCCGTTACGTCACAGTTATGACGTCACGTACTCGTAAAACTTGAGCTGAAACTACATAAATTCTAGCGCAGATTTTTAATATATATTTTCCTAGAATATTGGATGTATAATGTTTAACTCGGACATTTTAAATAAATATATTTTACGAAAACATTTTGGTATGGTATCCATCAAAAAAAATTTGTAAAGACAGTATCAAAAGGGTTTTTATTTTGAGCGTAATTTGTTTTTGATCGTGTAACTGCCACTGTAACTGCGATGTTATTTGTAAACAATCTACAAACCTGCGCATTGCATTAACGTATCAAAATGCATACACACATAAGACTCTGTCTGTACCTACCACTGACATTCGCACTCATGATCCTATTACGGCCTCCCGGATTGCGTTCCTAACTCACTTACTCTGATTCACCTGAGGGATCACGCGTTAACCGGATACCGGTTAAATTTAACTCATTTACAAACCATAATTGACCTTCGTGTTTATAGACTGAGTATCTGTTAAACATGCGGGTAGTTAGAGGTTTAGAATGCAAATAGCTGCGCTTAGCAACGCTTAGGTCCAAAGTAAGTAAGTAATCTCTGCAAATACCGATTGCATTTGGAAAATTGTTTCAGTATGTGATAGAAACAATCATTAGTGGCATTCTATATCACATATTGTCAAAAATTCATAAGGAAAAAACATTCATCCGCCAGGGGCTGCTTGTTAGTTTCGTCATTACATTGCCAGTTTTTTTAGGTTTTTAGGCGGTTTAATCTTTACGAGTTGGCCATCAATTTTACGAGATGATGACGATTTTGTGTGTCTGTGTGTGTGTTTGTCTAGTTTGTATAGAACAGTTACTATTTCTTCTAACTATCTATACTAATATTATAAAGAGGTAGATTTGTAATTTTGTTTGTTTGTATGTTCGAGCTATTCTATTTTTAATTAAATAAATAAATAAATTCTCGGGAATTATCCGTCCGATTTGAATAACTATTTTTGTAATAGATAGCCACATTCAACGGGAAGGTTATAGGCTATTTTTCATCCCGAAATTCCCATAAGAACGGGCACAACGCGGGTAAAACCGCGAGGCGCTGCTAGTACAATATAATACAATAATACTTATACTTTGTAAAAACTAAAAAAACACATTTGCGACTCGTATCTGTACAAAAACTACATATTAAACAAATCAAACTCTTCAAAATTTATCTGTCAATTTAAAATATCTGCGTGCTTCGAATATTCGATGGAAAACAATTGAAACAATCACTTTTCATTGGCATCGCTGCGTTACGTATCCGAACATTTTTACATGTCACACGCGTGAATGACAGATGGGAAAAATGGCGGCGAAAAAACGGCGGGAATTTTGCAAATTCATAGTTTTTACAGTTTTTACTGACTGTGTGGTTGTATTGTTGATGATTGTTTGTGTAAAAATGTAGTTTAGATACAATGGAACCTCTAAAATAAACTGTCAAACGCTAATAGACTTTATGTCAGGTTTATTGGAGATATAACAAAAAAAATGCTATTTATTAAATTCCAATATTTGAAATATTGAGATTAAGGCATCCGGCCGAAATTTCGTTCGTTCAACAATACAATATCTCCGGTAAGATGCGAGGCCTTTGCCCAGTAGTGGGACATTACCGGTTATAACATAAATTTCCTTTTTTTCAAAAATAGTGGAGCTCAATATCACTAAAATAAAAAATTGTATCAAGCATCCGAAATTTCGTTTGTTAAAAAAAGCGTTTAATATCACCAACCTGATTGCCATACTCTTGGCTTTAAGATGGTGCCACCGCTGGTTCATCTCGTCCAACCTCCTCTGCAGCATGACCGCGTCTTCCTGCGAGGATAAGGAGCCGAGGAGCCTCCTCCCGGTCCCCGTGAGCGAGGCGTACACATCTCGGTGGGTCTCGATCTCCGATTGAAGGTCCTGTGGAAGATGAAAAGGATAATAGATTAGAGATATGAGATGCGATAATGATTTCAGGATTAGTAAGTAAGGTCGAGTAGATTAGTGGGATAAACTCGACACCAGCTGGGGCGGGGGTGTCGGAGTTTTTATACCGACTTTAGGTACTCCCCCACGATAGAGATGCGTGATTAGTCCAGAGGCACTTGGGATCGACCACTTAATATTTGGTATTGTGTTTCTGAAGTGGTGAGAGTAGAGTTATGAGAAGGTATGCTTAGATGGAAATATCTTTAAGTTTAAATGTGGTATTTACGCCAAATCCGTTGTATTGTGATTGGTCCAGAGGCACTTGGGATAGACCACTTAATATTTGGTATTGTGTTTCTGAAGTGGTGAGAGTAGAGTTATGAGAAGGTATGCTTAGATGGAAATATTTATATGTTTAAATGTGGTATTTACGCCAAATCTGTTGTATTGCTCTAAACCTTTCTTGTTAGGGTAAGTTAGCAACAATATATTTGTGTCTTCGTTTTGGAAAATGAACGTTAGATGATACCAAATAATTTCACGTAAAAAAATCTAAAGGGTCGAATGGCTCTTTCCTTGCAATAAGAATTCACAGACTATTAGTCCTTAACTACGTATAATAACAATCGCTTAAAAGTAATACAACACAACTTAACAATAAACCACAAACATCTACCCAAATCCCTGTAAAACATTCAGAGAACTTCCCCAACATTTAAATAAGAATATACTAGTAACTATTTAAAATATTAAACGTATACGAATCGTAAACTACGGCGGAATAGTTTAATATAAAGTTTTGGGGGAGAGTGGGCAATTTGTAAGAGTCTCGGCGGAGAGCGGAGAACCGGAGATCACGATACAAATGTGGCAGCGGCTCCTTCAGACGACAGCAGGGGCGGAATAAGGACTGGAGACGCGAGGGGCGGAGATTTTCATAGTGGATCTTTTTATTTTTAATGGTAGTAAACATATCAAATAATTAATTTTGTAATATTTTCACTATAAGAAATTCTTCGCCATTTTGAAAAAAATAGAAGGAAAAAGTTTAGACGTACTTATAAACTTATGTATGTATAAACTCTATGTCAAATGTTGAGTGTGTAAATAAAGGTTTAAAAAAATATACAAAATAAACATATTACAATAAATGTTCCATCAAGCTTTCGTTTCCAAGAGATTCACAACACTTTAAGTATCCTCTAAAACAGATTTTCTTTTCCAAACAGTTACATTTCCCGCCCATTTCTCCCGAGTACATCCCCGTATAGAACATATTATACGTACAAAGAATTCTCTACTATCATTTGTTAGACTCAATAAGATTACGCGGCCTGTTTGTGTTTTATGGAATGCTCTGATTTTTAAATTAAACTATTCGGTATTCAGGCGGTTTGCGACGTTGGCGTTTTGTAGCTGGTGACATTTTGCCCATTGTTATTGGATGACGTTCTTTTTAATCTTATTAACGTTCAAAAGGACTTCACACGTTTAAATGTGTGTTTTAAAAGCGTCTGTATGTTTGTGCTAATCTGAAAGTCTACAGAACGGATTTACGTGCGGTTTTCGCCAACAGGCAGTGTGATTCAATAAGGTGGAGTTTGGTTAGATTAATTCCCAATTTTTTTCAAATTAAGAATTTAGTTTGAAGATTAGTCTCCTTGGGATCTTACAAGTTAAAATAAATGTTTAACCAACTTCAAAAAACGGAGGAGGTTCTCAATTCGTTGGAGCCTTTTTTGAATCTGACTAGTATTACGATATTCTTACCGGTCTACAATTTAGTGTATCGCAGAGAATCCATTTCCATAAACAAAATTTGAAATGAAAATGTAGGCTTAGTCCGCGTTCTAATTATTTTCGACCCAAACTTTACACAAAATAAAACAAATACCCATCTAAAAGATTTACAGTTTTCAAAGTCAGCAATATTAAGAAGCGTCCATAAACAACTAGAGTGAGGGTGGGTTAGGGTCTGTTCACACAACGCGCCATAATCGCCGCGTTTACCCGCATCACGCAGCGTGCTTACCTTGCAATGTGGACTCGCCCTTATTTGCGGCTATTCGATGGTGTAGTGATGCGCGTTTATATCGGACAAAATTTTGTGATCCTATTTTTTGTTTAAACATATTAATGTCGTCCCTAAACGCAAACAAAAACGCACTTCAACCCTCGAAAAACGTAACCACCCGAGTAGTCAAAGTATAATTTTGGCATTGTTTTTTGCATTATTGACATTAGGTTTTAAAGGTTTGTATACGCAGTATTACACTTTATTTTTTCTAACCAGAAATGTTGACTAATATTATGTTAAACTTTCCAGCTGAAGAGGAATAAGGTATTCTAAAACTGAACCCTCAGTGAAAAAGTAGTCGTTGGTTGGAAAATCAATCATAAACGTTTGAATTTTGAGTCTCGTAAGATAAAATAGAATTTACACCACGACGGATAACGCTTTTAATAGCAAAGCTGTAAAAATATGCGTCTAGATAAGTCTGAAACTCCTTCGATATAAAAAAAAAAATATGTTGATGAAAAATAAAATATTTGGTTAATAAACAAAGATTTTTTTTGTGCGTAAGTTCCATCATGTCCCATCCCTACTCGTATGTATAAGCAATATGGCGGGTGTTTGCCGTATCGACGCGAACACGCACTCCTTATGATATTATACGTTTATTAATATAAAGGGTACTCTGGTCTGCTTCCATCTTCGGTTTTATTAGTTAGATAGAAGTACTCTTATTATTGATATATATTGTTGAAAGTTATGTACTAACTACCACTCTGAGTCGCTAATGAAGTCCTTAAGAGACGTTTGACGTATGGCGTTTGAGATTTTTGACTTAAATGTAGGTTTGGGAAATGACGTTAATTGTCGCTTAAATTGTAACAGCCTTTGTGGTCTTGTAACAGCCTCCGTGGTCTTGTGGTTTGAGCGCCCGGCTCACGACCCGGAGGTTCCGGGTTCGATTCCCGGTGGGAATATCTCACAAAAATATCTTTGTGAGTCTTTCCTCAGTTTGGTTAGGGCATTGCAGGCTGAATCACCTGATTGCTCGAAAAGTAAGATGATTCCGTGCTTCGGAGGGCACGTTAAGCCGTCGGTCCCGGTTACTTTCTACGGATAGTAGTCGTTACTTGAGCCATGTCAGAGGCCTTTGGCGGCTCAATAACTCTGACACCAGGATTGGTCAGGTTGGCCATCCACTCGATGAAGAAGAAGACTTAAATTGTCATCGACTATGGCAGTATTTTTTTAAATGGTACAAATATCATTTTGTGTTTAAAAGGTATTACTGTAAAAAATAATTATTTTATGTTCAACATCAGTATTCTGTCGCAAAATGAGCGATTGGTGGTTTAAATGATGTTCGGTCGATCTCAATAACCTATCTGAATCGATCATCTAGTTTGCAGCTACATGTTTGAGAGTTTTTATTTTACAAATGTCAACAGTCTAAAATTGTCTTTGAGTTTTAAGAATAACGATTTTCCAACCGCCACAAAAATGACAAAACTTTGCTGGAACATGTTTCTAAGAAAAACCGCAGACAATACTAATTATTTACACTAACAATACATAACAAAAAGCTCTTAAAACATACTAACGTACAAAGACCGCAAAACATTACTCGGAGCTTTTCAGAAGCTTTCTTCAGATATACAAACTTACGTAAAGGTCAGACCGGTTCGCCCTGGACTTAATTGTGATTAAAAGTACTAAACAACGTTTTATTAGTCTCATAATACTGTAGTTAAGGAATATTATTAATGTATTTAATATTAATAACATCTTGAAGTTAATTTCATTAAAGTAAATAAGCTCGGGTTAGAGGCTAATTCTGGTGAAGCTTTTAAACTTGAGTCAGAACATTTAAGACTTCTAAAAGTTTCCGACATGGTCCTAATTGACATAACCGGAACCGACAGTTTAACGTGCCCTCCGAACAACAAAGTTTTATAAAATTACTAGCAGCGCCCCGCGGTTTTACCCGCGTTGTGCCCGTTCCCGTAGGAAATCCGGGATAAAATTATTCAAATCGGTTCAGTAGTTTCTGAGATTAGCGCGTTTAAACAAACAAACAAACAAACAAAACAAACTCTTCAGCTTTATAATTTTAGTATAGATTTGTTTAGGCAAAAAAGTAATGATAGATAAGTGACGATGATCAATAATTATTTAATATTATTGTTAAATTGTTGTGTGTATCTATGTATTTGTAAATGTGTATTGATTTTCTTTATGTACCATATGAGTGTAATTGCTTGAAATAAATGTATTGAATTGAATTGAATTGAATAAGATGTTATAAATATAGTACTAAGATAAAACCGATGTGCGATAAAATTGAAAGAATTTGAAGATATTATTAGATAGATTTTATAATACAAGCTCGAAGCTTGGTTTGGTAGATCCAAAACGAACAAACCGTTTGTGAATGAGTCCTGTACATATTTTTTTATGTAAATCGGTCTACCATTCCTCATTTAAACTATTTTAAAAATGGCGGTATATTATAATAACGTAATTAACAAACCGCAAGGAAAAGTATCGATATCAGAATCAATGAATCAATCGAAACAATCCAGAGTAAAAACACAATGAAATCGAATTGAACATTAATTAAAATCTCGTTACGTATGCAAAATGTTTGATCGTCCGTTCGTTGGTGATCAGGGCTTGCACAGGGATGTATTCGAGGGACAAATATTGGGGCTAAAGGTTGCTAAACATAATATATTACGAAAATGTACCGAATAATTCGAGAAACTATTTCTAACACGAATGTTTCAGGTATTTGTAACAATTTTTTCTACAATTTTTTTACTTTTGGTTAGGTTTACATAAAATTATAGAACCAATGTAAAACAATAGATAAGATAATAACATATATTAATACTTTATAATTTCTTCTTATAAACTTTCTGTGACCAAGAGTCGTTTAATCTTCTCTAAAAGTCGGGCAAGTATTTTAGTAAACACGATGTAATTTTAACGTAGTGCAATCTCGTTTTATTTATTAAAAATAGATATTTTAACATAATTTCGTATGATCAAACAGTTGTACAAAATGCATGCACCTCTATGCCCTCGTCTATGAAATCCTTAATCCATCACTGTCATACAAATTTAAAAACCAGTCATTTTAAAATTTAAAATTGGAACCAACGTTCTGGATTCAATTTTTGTTTACTGTGACGCGATATCCGCTTTTACAGGTTCCATTTTTAAATGAGGGATATTGTTTTTATGGCGTCGTTTCCGGTTTTATTTGGTTTCGATTTTTTGAGATATATCCTATAAACCTACATTCTTAAGTTGAGATGAAGAAAACATTTTTAAGGTCCTTTTGCCCGGGTATATTTATTTATTACTTAACTTTTTGTATTTTTATAGACCGACACTAAAATATCCTCCTAATATTATAAAAACGGAAGTTTGTGAGGACGTATGAATCGTATCCCATGTCTGATAAGGTTTTTGTTAATTTTCATCCAAATTCGTTCAGTAGTTTTTGCGTGAAAGGATATCATACATACTCGTATGATACAAGTTAGATCCTACACTACGTTTAACTCAAACAGAACCCAACAACATCTATACAAGATTGATAATCAAAAAAGCCCATCTCTATATACATAAAGGTAAACAATGGTCATCTGTCAGTCCGTCAGTCTGTCACCAGTTAATAAAGGTGTTGTTTGCTTCCCTCGGCTTTGTTTACGCGATCAATCATACTCGGCGGCGCTTCGTCTTTATATTAATAACGCTTATAAATAATTTGATTACGTAATAAATCATGGACTGTGATTTGGGGAGAGTTTACCGGGTTTTCTTCTATGTAGAAGTGTAAGGCTGTAGGGTAGGATATAGCAACCACGAAATAGAGAAGCAGTAAGTGCTTCGCTCTTCCGTGATAGTAACGTGCAGCTCGGCTCCTATAGGTGGCCTATAAGTGTAAGGCTATGGTAATGTGCATAGGTAATGTGGCCTGTACGTGGATGGGTGGCCGATAGTGCATTTGAGCGCTACCGTGCTTCGGAGGGCACGACAATATCCGGGTCCCGGTCGTTTCAATAGCAATCATGTCTGAGGCCTTTGGGCGGTCTGAAAACTTCATCATCAGGTTTGGCTCCTAACCTACTCTACATATACTAAAGTTTGGTTGAGTAATAAGAAGCGATTTGTTACGTCAGAAAATGATAAGTAGAGATTTGTGTACAGTCCACGAAGCTACTTTTTTTCCCAAAATTCTCATGGAAAAATACGAGTAAATCTGCAGGGCTCAGCTAGTTTATTACTCGCACTTTCTAAGGCAGAATTCATTTGATAATGTTACTTTAACAATGACATCACTATAGTATAAAATAAAGTCGTCTCTTTTTCGTGTCTGTCTGTTTGTTTGTCTGTATGCTTAAATCTTTAAAATTACGCAACGGATTTTGATGCGGTTTTTTAGGGTTCCGTAGCCAAATGGCAAAAACGGAACCCTTATAGATTCGTCATGTCTGTCTGTCTGTCTGTTCGTCCGTCTGTCTGTCTGTCTGTCCGTATGTCACAGCCTTTTTTCTCCGAAACTATAAGAGCTATGTTGTTGAAACTTAGTGTGTAGATGTATTCTGTGAACCGCATTAATATTTTCACACTAAAATAGAAAAAAAATAAAATTTTAGGGGGGTCTCCCATACTTAGAAATGAAAAAAATATATGATGTACAGTCAACCAATATGATTCCTAGGCCACTATACAACTTTGTCGCATTAACAACTAGATAACTTCAACGTCAGTGCAAGTCAAACGATTATCAACTTTCCGCTCACAACATGAACTAAACGTAAAGAGTTTTTATACGTTTTAGCTCCTTGACAAGAACAGAAAAAAGTATTGACGGACAGACAGTGACAATTCAAGTCAACCTTTAGTCGTCAATTTCATTCGATTGAATAATATAAAAATATAATTAAAATATGGAAATGCCAGCAGCAAATATAAATGAGAGAAGAACTCGTATAATAATATTGCACCAGGAAGGCTACAGCAGACGTAACATAGCAGAAATATTGAACATATCGGTAAGTTAGATTTTACAAGTTAAACGGCATTCAATAAAAATGTTGGTTTATTTTAATTTTATGATAATGTTTTTAAATTATTTTCAGCGAGCTACAGTAGATTTATGGATTAATCGATACGCAGCGGAAGGAGATTTAACCGATCATCGCAGTCAAAATCATGGTGTGAGGCGAGTAACTGACGAGCAGCGAACACAAATGCGTCATCATTACGAACAACGTGGCTTCACCCCCACTAAATATTTTGCGGATCAATTTAATGTCTGTGTTGAAACTATTCGAAAACATTTACATTCTATGGGGCTCCATCACAGGCAATATGCAAAAAAAATAGCTTTGACGCAAAGACACAAAGATGACAGATATGCTTTTGCAGAGGAGTATCTTGACTTCGATTGGACAAATGCTATATTTTCTGATGAGAAAACCTTCCAATCCAGTCAGACAGGTCGTCTGCATTTGTGGCGTTACAACAACACTCGTTACACGGAAGATCACGTTGTTCCTAACAACGCGTCAGGCCGCATCAGTGTTAATGTATGGGGCTGGATGAGTCTGGCAGGAGTGGGTGAATTGGCTGATATGCCTCCTCGATCAAAGGCTATTGATTACCTGGATATATTGGAAGAAGTCATGCTGCCAACTGTGCGTAACTTCTATCCGCAAGATGAAGTGCCTAGAATTTCTTTCGTCCAAGATAACTGCCCTATACACAAGGCAGGAATAGTAACAAATTGGTTTCATCAACATAGAGACGAAGTAAAAGTTATCCCATGGCCTGCTAAGTCACCTGATCTAAACCCGATAGAAAATGTGTGGGGCCTAATGTGTCAAATGTGGCAAAACGAAAATGAGAGGACACGGGCTGCCCTAACAGAACATTGTCATCAAGTTTGGGAGTCATTGCGGACCTCCGACATTTGCACAGCATTAGTTGGATCAATGCGGGCTCGACTTTTAAGCGTGATGCAAAGTGATGGTGCATTTACTAGTTATTAAAGTAATATGAATTGTGCTTCATATCAATTGTTATGTTAGCTATTAAAACATTTGCACAGTTTATCCAAAATTCTGTTTTAATTAGTTTATTAATATCCTGCATATGTTTAGTTAAATATTTTTTGTAGAATTTTTTTATGTTTCTGAAAAAAACGTCATAAATCTGCTTAAGTATTAAATCCAAGAAAATATACTAGAAAAATATTTTCTTATCTTTTAAATGCACTAAATCCTTATCAAAAATGGTCTCTAGACTCCCGTGGCTCGTTTCAATGACGTTTTGACAGAAAATATTTTTTTATACCTAATTTCTAACACTTAAAAGTTATTAATACACACGCAAACTCCTTTCTTATTCATTATCTTTGACACATATTCGCAAAGGTCGAGATGTTATCATGACATGCAAAACGTAATAATCAATGTCATAAAAGATAAACAAACTGATTAATTATGACATGGTTCTATACTGGCCTAGGAATCAAATTGGTTGACTGTACATAACAATGTAATCTAACACCGAAAATTGGTTTGAACGAGGTCTAGTTAGTAGTTTTTTTTTACGACATAAATCGTAAACCGCAAAAAAATACTGATTATTCATTCAATAACTCAAATGTAAATAAAAAAACATTTATTTTAATAAACATTAATCTTATGCATAAACCCTGAACCATTATTTTCTTATAATAAATCTGTAATCTGTAATACTTATACACCATGAGTAGAAATTATAAGTCGCGCCAGGGTTTGTGAGGTCGTTAATCGATCACAACCCACACGCTAAGTAAGTAAGTAGTAGTAAGTACAACGAACTTCAAGAACTTCTTTATTATGTTACTCGCTGCTACGGAACCCTTCATGGGCGAGTCCGACTCGCACTTGGCCGCTTTTTGTAATAGGTAGAGTGATTCAAGAGGAAGGTTTTTATGTAAAAAATTCCCGAAATTCCCACGGAAACGGGCACAACGCGGGTAAAACCGCGGGGCGCTGCTAGTAGAAAATAAGATGTAGTCTACAATAGGTTAAGATCAAAGACCTTCATCTCATTAATGATATATCAGAAGCATTAAAAAAACACAAAGGACCACCGAAAAATGTGCTTCAAAAAAATTTAAAGATGACTCACATAATCTATTTAAAGAATGCGTCCAACCCTTTCCAAGGGGATGTATTCGCAAATATTTTCAAGAGATCCGTGGCATATTTCAGTTGAGAAGGATCGCGGTGTTTGATGGGAGTTATTTCTTACTGTAACTTTAGACCTGTGTATTATGTTCAGTAAAGTATTACGTAGGTTTACATAACTCAATAGTATGCATGAGTAAGGGTGAAGACATAAAGCGGCGGGTTCCCGGTGCAGACAAACCGGTACGGGTAGGTACCGATCCGTACAGGTAAAATATTCTATTGTTATCTTATGCGCTCAAACATAAAGAAACAGGTTGGAACTTGTCGGTACCGATTACGCGGACAGGGTCATACGGGCTTGAACCATGATGGTCAATGAAGACAGGTTTGCCTGTTTCCTTTATGTAAGGTATCCTGTACCGACCCGTACCGACCAGTACCGGCATGTCCGTACCGGAAAACCTGCTTCTTTATGTCCTCACCTTAAGTCAAGTAGGTTAGTGGTCAAACCTGGTGTCGGAGTTTTTCGACCGCCTTAAGGCCTCTGAAGGATCTTGATCTATGAAGGTGTGTCGATTGAAACAACCGGGACCGACAATTTAACGTGCCCTCCGAAGCACGGTAGCGCTCAGATTGTATAATATAGTATGTATAAGTATACAGGGTTGGTATATATGACAAGCCCGTTGGCACAGTGGCAGTGAGAGCGCTTACTGTGTCGGGGGTTGCGGGTTCGATTCCCGCCCGGAGTCAACAATATGTGCAGACATATTTGTTGGCGACGACGTCTGGGTGTCAATTACGAGTATATATTCTTATAAAAGTATTTGTGTATCTATATGTAGTAGTATCAGTGAATTAGATTCCATAACACAAGCTTAGAGCTTACTTTGGGTCTAATTAACCGTGGGTGAATTTGTCCGGGTATATTTATTTATTTATTATAAAAAACTTCGGAATAGAATAAACGGAATTAGTACGTGGATGCCGTTGTTACAATAACCTCTTTTTTAACTTTATGTACTTTACAATTAAGTAAGTGCTTAAAATTAAATAGTTATAAAGTAAGTAGAAAAATATTAAATTCTATTTTGTACCAAACTTCAGCTGAAAATCACCGTTACAGTTTACTGAATGCTTTAAATACTTTATCCTGCTAGTAGCAATTGATTCAATCCGAAACTAAGTATATTTTTTGATGGCGGGGCTTTTGCACAACAATGGGATGATACAGCCTAACAGTAATAGAAACTAAGGTATAGCTTGTAATGTCCCATTGCTGGGCAAAGGACTCTCATCTCACTGAAAATATCAGTACAGTGAGGACATTAGTACCCTCCAAAAAAGCTGAAAGTCCGTTTGACAAAGTCTTTTGATGTAATTTTCTGCACCAAAATCCTCGTGGATCGTTGACGTCTCAATATTCCTCTTTAATTATATTAAAACAATATTTCTTCGCCGGGCGGGGACCCATCCATCTCACGTTTGAAGGTGGGCTCTCCACGAGATTTATTACTTAGCAGATTTGCTTGAGTACTCTCTCAAGTCGATTCGGGCAAAGAGTAAGGGATGTAGATGAGACGTAACATATTTGCAGTAAAAACATTACCCACATAAAAATCACTCATTGTTCTATCATACGGAATCTATGAGTAAGAGCGAGACAACGGTTCCACATTTAAAAAAGGAATGGTTTCTATGGTCATCGTTGAACGGCGGTTGGACTTAAAAAGTAACTTACAGTATCAATTTCATTTACACCACAAATGGAATATCAAAGAATCTACACGATAATAACAGTTCAATAAGCACGAATAATACGAATTGAAACTAACCGACACGAATTCTGGACTGCTATTTATTGCGTTCACAGATATCACGGATAATATCGCGGCCATTTCATTTGTACAATAAATCTGGAAAATTCAATGTTGTTCACGCGTCATTTAATTTTCACCGTAGTTTGGGATTTTTAAAGTATTTGTGTACATTTTAGTGAAGTTATTTCAATTTGGTTACAAATAGTAATACAAGTTATGAGGTCACCAGTTCTATAAGCCTAATTAGAGCTTTCAGGAATTTCGAATGTGATTTGGCTATCACACGTTATTTTATGAATTTACATTATAGTATCTAAATAACATTAACATTTTGTTAAATATAAATAATAATATTGAGTTTTATATAAAAAAAAATACAAAAAAAGCGTTCAGATAGAAATGCCAAAATCAGCCACCCATCCAAGTTGGGGTCGAGCTGCACGTTGCTTAACAATTGCAATGGCTAACATCGCTTAATCAAACTACGCCACGAGCGCTACACGAGTACTATGAGGAGGAACAAATAATCAAAAACCAATACGTGGGTCAAATAACCGTCCTCTCTGCACCGCCACTTACTCTATGCCCAGGGTCACAGGTGTTTTGAAAGAGAGTAGGGCTCGTTAAATTGATACTGTCCTGAGTGTACCTTCTACGACCCTATTTAATACTCTGCTCACACTTTAATAGCAATGCAGTGGAGGTAGGTTTAAGAGGTAGTTGATTTAAATTTGTTTTATAGTTTTAGTAAAAGCAATTTGCGGTTTTGGCCGCGTTGTGTCTGGCCGTGGGTATAAGGAGGGGAAAAGCTTTGATTTGTAAACGCATCAATTTTGGGTACTTATTCAACTAATCTGTTGTCTTATGTGTGTCGGTGACAAGCATCGCTTCGCATCGTGTCACATTAAGTCATTGACTGCGGAAAACAGTCTTTTTGAAAGAAATGTAGGCTACTTTTGAAACCTGCATTGTCACAGCATGTGGGTAAAATCATAGACAATGTAAGTTTGTTACAAATAACAAATGCTTTGAACTTGAATCGAGCATAAACTCTTTTACCTTTTAAGCAATAACAACAGAACAAAAATACTTTCATGACATTCAAAACGTGACTAAAACCAAAAAGCTGAAAGCATCAAGTCTACCTAACTCAACACAGTCACAGTCAACTCACGTTCACACAATCTGAAATACGTCACAATAATTCCCAAGATATATTATGCTAATCCAACGCCAACCCTTCCATTCTGACACGTCAAGAAACCGGGTATTAATAATATTAACCTGCAAATTATCCGGGTAACAATTTGGACCGGTTAATTCTTGGTTTCAAAATTATCTGGTCAAAATTAACCGGTTATGGTCTCAAAGACCCGGTTACGGGTTGAATGGTTAATGCGATGGATTTTGTGGATGATAGCGGTGGGACGCGGTTAGACGTTTTAGCATAAATTAGTGAATTGAGTGTATTACTATGGCTTGCGAGTTGGATACTTGGATAGGCGCTAATAAGGGGTCAATTATTATTAATATTAGTTAGGTAAAATAATATCGATGATAAATTAAGTTGTCCATGACTTGAAAATGCAAGTGCGATGTGTTTTTTAATTATTTCGATAATAATATTGAATAGATATTAAATAGTTACTAGTAAGCAGTCACACCTGTTTTCTACGCTGTAGTAATATATTAAGTAAGAAAGGCTCTTTTCCAGCACATTCTCGTAAAGTCAATAGAATTAATTTAAAACAGATACTCTGTGTATTAAAAATTTTATTAAAAAGAATGAAAGGACTCAAACCATGCTCTGAAACTAACCCGGTTAATAATGTACTTTTAACATTGCGCGGAACAAAAGAACGGAAAAGAATATAAAATTAATGTTAAACAATTGAAACATTTTGATAAAATAAACCGGGAGCTTGGCTCCGTGCCTGTTGGCACCGCCTTCTCCCGGATAAGGGATTTACAAGTTTCGGATGTCTACCCAGTGTAGACCCGGTTCTTACTCCAGAATAATACTTCTTCAGATTTAATCTCACAGTTGTTGTCTTTAGATCTTTTAAGTTTCCGCGGCACAAGGGTTTGAAAGATTAGTTGGGTTATTATTTGTATTAAGTGAGGTTGGGCTTCTTTATGACTTTTTTAACCGTTCCATTTTCAAATAAAAACTTATTCAATTACTGAACAGATATTTTTAGTAAGCTGACGGGCTTCTACTCTTCAATGCAAGATATCTTTTTCAGTTACTACTTTTAGAGTAAACGTTACAAAAGCAAAACGTGTCCCGTCAACCCATAGCTCTAGTTTCCACATAAATACCTCATAAAACCCGGGCCGATCACAACAAAAAAATCAATACCCAATAAACATGGTTGTACATTCGTAAAAACCTCGAGAAACCGAGTCCTGAGTATATAAATCAAGTCACAAACGACTGCAGAACCGGATCGGGGCGGTAATCCCGGGCGCGGTAACCGGTTGTAACCGGATTTGCCCGGGGATATACCCGGGCCGGGCACCTGCGATAACGACCGGGCTCACTGGAGGTATGCCTGTTCATTGCTACATCGCTTTGTGGATTTTACGAGCTCACTACTACCTATTTGAGAGAATTGAATTAGTTGTAAACCGGATATAAAATGGCGACCTACTATTCGGTTTCACAATCAATACTATTGAATGCTGTTATAAGATGTTGGAGTACATAAGATTTTACGTTCATAATCCTTTCTATTAAAATATTACTTTTTTTGTGTTAGGTACTGTCATAGATAGACAGTGTCATTGCTGTACGAAATCGAAACAAGCTGCCTATTTCATTTATTTATTTATTTCCCTCCACATATCGTCCCCTGTTGTTATATCTAAGTATAATAATTTAGCATATTTTATTAAATTCAAAATCATAAGTAATCCAAAAAAATACTGTATATCTTGCTCATATGTACATACCAAGAAAAACAAAACACAACGCGAAAATGAAAAACATTCAAATCCCGCTTGCATATTCAATGTTGACTTCCATCATTATTCACTTGGATATTAATTAAATTCGCTGAATGTCTCAAGTGTTTTATATTCAGTGTGTGTTCGAGAGAAGCGTGGAAACACCAGGCCGAACCTAAGAACGTGACGTCATCTTTATCCGGGTCATAACCGGTTACAAGTGGGTTTGATGCGGTTTTTATATGTTATGGTTTTTATTGGATTCTAAATGAAGTGATTTAGGAAAATGGAGTAAAGTAATAACTTGGTAAAGTGTCTACATTTTGCTGGAATCGTGAGAAACAATTCTGTTTTCAAAGTATTTCAAGATGTGATAATGGCGTAACTATTAATTCATGTAAACCGGATAAAATTGCTTAATCATACGAAAATATTTCTGACATTTATTATATTCAACTCAGATTCTAAATTACAGACATTCCTTCATTTAAAAACAGACATGACAAAAAAACGGTCAAATAGACTCGCTTTGAAATTCCATTTCGTTCCAACCTTTTGAAATGGTTAAAAACTCTTCTATACATAAAAGTCTTTTCAAATAGAAGTCGCTGGGGTAGTAATGAGAATGTAGCCGATTACCATAACTCGATATCGGGCGAACATTGATCGGACAGTAATCTGTGTTAATACTGTAACTCGGTTAGCAGCGAGCCGACTCGCCAATCTGTACGGACCCTTACCGCAATTGCGGATGCATATTCAATGTGCTTTAAATCTTTAGATTTAATCGAAGATATGAAATCTACTTGTAGTTATAACTTTTAAGAGGTTTTTATTTAGATAACAATGGAAATAAGATTTTAGGATATTGAAGTTTTTACCGGATTTTTAACTGATTAAATGATAAATCCAGGTTTATTGATTCCACCCGGTTTCTTCTTATTAATTAAAGGTTTTTTATGTCATTAATAAAACATAATGTGAAGGTTGTTTTTGGGAAATTAAGTAAAAAAATATAATAAATAAACTCACCTTTTCGAAACACCGAACCTCCGCCAACAGCACGTAATTGATATGAATAAACCTAGCATCTTCACAAGACCTAGACTTCAATCTGAATCCAGGCTTTTTGTAATAATATTTATAACCCGTATACTCCGAACTGTTCAAGTCCACTTTTAGGGCCCCGGAGAAGGCCCAGTCGCCGCCGCAGCCGCAGCAGATTCCTTTGGTCATGAAGTGTTCCCAGGGCGTTTTTGGAACCCTGGAAATCTTGGGACTGGTGGCCGCCCGCAGAGTGACCCGCGGGCGGCCCGGCCATGTCCCTCCCGACTCCTGGATCCTATCTCTTATAGGTCTTCTCTGCACCTTCCAATCCTCAGGGTTCAGATCAGCTGGCGGCTTCCATCTCCACTTGGCTATCACTCGTGGTTTTTATATTAATTGGTTCAGTCTGTCCTTGAACACATTTGATGGGGATAGCTTTTGATTGGCTCTTGTGATTCGGTCATTGGGCTGATATTTGGAATACATTTTTTAACTTTGTTTTGGATTGAAGTTTTGATTGTGCCAATGGATTTACATTACTTTGATTCGGTTTGACGTTTTTCGTTTCAAGGTTTTATGTGTAAGTAAGCAAAGTAAAGTTTATAAGTAAGTTGTGTAAATAACGAAATTCTGTCACTAAAAGTAGGGTGTCATAAGTTTGACGTGTATCGATAGTCATGGTGCAAACAAAACTAAATCGAAATCAGTTCACCTTCTTAAGATCAGTTTAATGAGTTTTATGTGTTGCCACAAACATCAGAGGAAATTGCCTATTTCAGCGGTGATATAATAAAATAATGATACTGTGTTAGTTATACCATTTATAACTCGAGAACGGCTGGGCCGATTATAATGATTCTTTTTTCAGGAATAGGATAATAAGATAATAAGTAATAAAATCCCGACGGGAGCGGGTGCGCTGCGGGTGAAACCTAAAGACTGTCCAAAATATACAAACGAATCGACAACCTCCTTGAAACCGGTTAAAATCTGGACGTTGCGTTGTTAATATTTACGAGGCCATCTCTTCGCCGACTCTCGTTACTCACTAATTAAACTGAAATCCAACACTCTTTGTGAGAAATCACTGAGTCACCCCCCCTCCCACTCCCTAAGAACCCCCCAAAGTCCCATTAATCAAATAATTCTCTTGTGATTAATTAGAAAATCAGCAATTAGGGAGAATCGCCGAATTAAGATAGGACGCAGATGGTATTTTTTTTTGGATGTGGCAATTGTGTGCTTCAGAGGGCATGTTAAATTGTTGTAGGCCTTGATTAGAGTTGGCCACTAACCTAGACGAACTTACTTTTTTATAAGAATTCTTAATTTTTTTGCGCTTAAATATGTAAAAAAACAAATGACGTTCGTTTTAAATTGTGTTCTATTTGGTGTAGTATAAAATACAATTTTCAACGAACAGAATTTGTTTCTTAAACATATTTAGGTTCTTGTGCAAGCCGCCCCTAGTTAAACAACTGAACTTAAAAATCATATTTATTACAGTTTGTTTATACCAATTTACGATGAAAAGCGTAAGTTACGAGGCGGTATTAGAAAGCATCAACCAATTGGGTAAACTTAATAATACCGTCTGGCAACTTACGCGTCTACCTTGGGATATACATTAGAAATGTGGAAAGAATAAATATGCTACTTTTGCCAAATATTGTACGAAGAGACTTGTCAAAATGATAACGATTCAACAACATAAGTATAATGTTCGCCTCAATGCCATATCCATTAAGCTCAATATTGTAGAAGAATTATAATCCGTATTTTATAAGAAAATAAATTTGATACGACTAATCCGAGTCGGATTAATATCGTACGGATCCGGTCGGATAATGACCGGAAATAAATATCTTCGGTTTGTAGAACTTTATCTTTTAAACATTGCACTCTTATGGTTCCGGTTTATCGATAAATTCTATTTCCTACTAATATTACAAATACGTAAGTTTGTTAGCAAGTACGGATGAAGTTATGGACTATGTTAATCTTTTACCCAAAATACACTGAGTCGATTTTGATGAAACTTTGCAGTACTTTAAGTTTTCGATGCGAATAGGACATAAGCTACTTTTTATTCCGAATTTCCTACGACTCATATTAAATACGCATGTACTCATATTACACATGAGTCATAATAATATCTCGAGCCAATAAACTAAACGCATAGAAACCTAATTACTTATTCCAGCTATTATTCAAGAAAAGCTTACAATAAAATATATTCTAAGGAATTCTTGGCGCCAGTCCAGTGTTTAATGGTCTTGTCGCACTGTAGTGTGACTACGGCCCAATTAGTACTATTGTAGGGAACTATTTTATTTTAAAAACTCTACTTTTTTACCGGATATTTTCGTCCGGATACGGAATTTTAAAATGTTTATTCACTATTTATTTGGCATCTTCGTTAAATAGTAGTTGTTGATGTATTGAACTTTGATGCAAAAAATGAGTGTGATAGTTTAAATTACTTTGATAATTTATACTAACAGCGACCGCGGTTTCACCCGCAATGTACCCGTTCCCTTGGGAATTTCGGGAATAACTACTGTGTTATTATGGTTTTTAATATATTTAATATTCTCAGCTAATTTCAATGTTGACATGTTTAGTAAGGGCGCGTCGTACAAGCATTATTAATTTTATTTAGCACCTAAAAATGTTTAATAAGAAACCAATGACATTTGTTTTGATACTGTTCTATTTTGTCTACACTAATAATTATAATGAGGAAAACTTTGTTTGTTTGGTTGTAATGAATAGGCTCAAAAATTACAGGACCGTTTTTAAAAATTCTTTCACCATTCGAAAGCTACATTATCCACGAGTAACATAAGCTATTTTTCATCCCGAAATTCCCACTGGAACGGGTACAACGCGGGTAAAACCGCGGGGCGCTGCTAGTGTAATATAAAATACAAGTTTGAATGAACAGCTTTTGTTTTTTTAATATATTTAGTTACTAAAAAGATTTAAGAGTACTTGAGCAAGCGGCTCAAAATTGCCTTATTACAAAATTAACTATTAAAGAAAAAAACTACAGCCATATTTTACAAGCTACGATGCCCGTCAAACTCACAACACTCTTTTAGTGTCAGAGCCATAAAATACGGTTTAGAAGTGATCTAGACAAATAAAAGTAAGTTAAGCAGTTAAGTTTATAAACGGGTAAATTAACTGGAAAGATTTAAGTTAGATCTAAGTTAGTGCTCGGAAGATTGTCCGGGCGCCATTTGCGAACCATCAGTTGCACTTAGATTACAACTTAGATCTAAGTACGGTTGATACTTGGCGGTGGGAAAAATGGATAAGGTATTACGATATATATTTTGGCAGAAAAATAATGGAATCTTGCCTCGTTGTAATTAGTAACTTATATGTTTTTAGTATATTTTGCATGAATCAGAATTTTAGATTTGTTTTTAGAACTGCGGTAACTAGAAAATTGATATGTTTTTGCGTCGCGGATTATAAATGTATTTTACTACATCTTTGATATATTCAAAGTTAAAGCCATTTCAAGCGAGATATCTGAATAGGGTTTTATAAGAACTGTCCCATTTTTATACCGGATTTTAGAAATCGCTTCTTATGCAGAATTTTGAGTGAAGTAACATAAAAAAAAACAACATTTCTAACATTAACATTTCTCTTAGTGTTTGAAATTAAAGTATTCAACTTTAGTTTAACAGTTTGAATACACTAATTACAAAACAAAACATACAAACAACTCTTTTCCCAATACCTTCATGAAAATGTATTTGTTTGTTAAAACTCGTTTGTGCGTGAAATTGCTTTTTTTGAACTCAATTTAGGTGACAGTTGAGTGGAGAGTGACGCGAGAGTGTTTTGTTTCGTTTCATAATTAATAAAACGAATTAATTATTTCTTTAATCTATACTAATATAGAGCTGAAGAGTTTCAACGGGTTAATCTTTGGAACTAAGATACGAATAATTATTTTTGTGTTGTATAGCAAACATTTAAGAAGGTGAAGCTACATAAGACAAATAATGATGTCATTATTATTGTTGCAATATTGATCGAAACGGAAAAATATTAATTAACATTTGTATTTTTCAGCAGATCAGCACCATGTGGTTAGGTAATTGATTTTTATAAATCTCAATTTAACAATAAAAATCTAGTTCTTTAAAATCAATTTATAGAATTTATGACAAAGTTTCAAATAAACAAATAATAAAGTATAAGTATTAGCCTGTTATGTCCCACTGCTGGGCAAAGGCCTCTCATCGCACTGAAGATATCAGTACAGTGAGGACGATTAGGCATAACCATGCTTGCCAAATGCGGGTTGGTGATCTCAAATCCGAGCTATGTTACTTAAGATTAAAGTGTCGTATCCAAAACACCTTATTCCATTTTCTAACAGAGTCGAGGTTGCATAAAGTTTCATCTCAGTGGCAACTGACGCTTTGATGCAATTACGCTAACTGCATTTGAAGCCAGATTGTGATAGGATCAATCATTAGTATCATTTAAGAATACTAAACCACAAACATGGCTCGGGTTTGCATCGCCAACCCGTAGTAGGCCAGCGTGGTGATTACGCCTAATCCTCCTCACTGTACTGATATCTGTCACTGATATCTTCAGTGAAATTAGAGGCCTCTGCTCAGCCGTGGGTCATGACAGGGTAACACACACTTTTTTGAGCTTAGTGAAGATTTTTCCTATTCAAACTGTATTTGATCCACCAGCTTGATTACTCACTCACAAACATAACCGCTTCAATTTCCAATCGTGTGCTATCTACTGTTAAAACGAAACACTACAACAAGTTCTCTTCGATAACTTAAACTTGGAACTATAACTTAACAATAACATTAAGTTAAAGTTCCCCAAGTTATCGGCGGCGGTTGATAAACCTGCCTGTTTTATCTGTCTGTCTGTTACAACTTAGTATCGCAAAGTTAAGTTTAAGTTACCTTGTCGATGGTGGATTTGTCTGTTTCGTTCAAGTTAATAGACATTAAATATTGATAGTTGGTGTGGCTATAAATAATGGCTATGAGCGCGTTTTCACATATATAGCAGCACCCCGTGGTTTTACCTGCGTTGTGTCCGTTTTAGTGGGAATTTCGGGATAAAAAATATCCTATAACTTTCCCGTTGAATGAGGCTGTCTATTACGAAAACAATTATTGGTATCATACTGATAGTTCCTGAGATATTATATTCTAAGATACATTATATTAGCGGAGGGGGGGGGGGGAGCGGGGGGCGTCTGAAAACCAGCGCTGTACCGAGACTTCGGCCTCGGTACAGCATCAGCTGAGACGTCTCCTATTGCTGTATTATGATAGTTGTAATTTGTATTTTTTATTTTTCTTGTAATTGTGGCAATAAATGATTATTTGATTTTATTTTTATTTTTTATTTTATTAATCTCAGAAACTACCAATCCCATTTGAATAATTATGTTTGTAATGGAACGCCACATTTAACGGGAAAGTTATAGGCTATATTTGATCCCGAATTCCCATAGGAACGGGCACAACGTGGGTAAAACGGTAAAGGTAAAGGTAGGTTATAAGTTAAACACCCAGAATAAAGTTTTTGTAAGCAATTTATAAGTAAGTACATATGTATTGGTATACTTGTAGTACTACATAACCGTTTCTAGAAGTGGCGTACTAACATTACTTATTACGGCTCTTCGCTAAGAGGTTTAATGTTCCCGTTAGTATACTACACTGGGAACAAATGGAAAACATTTACCCGACTTCAAATAAAGTGTATTAATCGAAACGCAAGTTATGTTTGTTAAAATTACTTTTGATATACTACTGTAAGGTTTTTGAAAAGCGTATAGTGATAGATCAATAAATAATGTGATTAACCGACTTTATTAATGTTTGGTTTGTAGTTTGTACAGCCCGGCTGGCATAACGAATGTGACCAAATGCGACAAGACATCCTACTAATATTATAAATGTGAAAGTTTGTGAGGATGTATGTATGTTTGTTACTCTTTCACGCAAAAACTACTGAACGGAATTGGATGAAACTTTACAGTAACATAGGTTTACACCAGAATAACACATGGGATACATTTCATCCCGAAATTCTCGCGGGGACGGGTACAACGCGGGTAAAACCGCGGGGCGCTGCTAGTTGAGAGTAAATAGAAACAAGCTTACGTCAAGTTAAACTTCATGTCGTGCTCCCGTCCCGTAGAAATTGATAAAGTAAACACTATGAAAACTTTGGAAATAAAATGGTCCTATTCAATAACCTACAAGGTAGTAAGGTAGTCTTAATTGACGATCGACGATGGATGGCGGTCTAATAGCGGTATCAATACAGGAGTAAAAGTTTTTTTTTTAAATAGAGGTGCGATATAATTACGAATAATATTTCAAGAACAAACCGAATGTTCTATGGTATTGACGACTCATATCGATGTTAGTACCTGAAACAAACAAATACATTTATTAAAATTTGATTTTGTAGAAATTTTGAAAAATAGTTGTTCTATAGTAAAGTGACTCCCTCTAAAACTCTCTTCTAAAACTCATGGCATAAAAAATATGTTTAGCCTACTCTAAAAATGAGGAGAAGATTCTCAATTCGTGTATGTATTTTAATATTAGTTATGTCAATAATCTTTTTGTAGTCTATGTCTCTATACTTTATGAATCTATTTCAATTTTTTATAGCTTGTTCAAGCAATACGTTATTGTTCCCAAGTCACTAGCAGCGCCCCGCGGTTTTACCCGCGTTGTGCCCGTTCTCGTGGAAATTTCGGGAATTTTTTACATAAAAACCTTCCTCTTGAATCACTCTACCTATTACAAAAAACCGCATCAAAATCCGTTGCGTAATTTTAAAGATTTAAGCATACAGACAAACAGACGACAAAAATAGCGACTTTGTTTTATACTATGTAGTGATTTATCTTTTCATTCATTTTGAGAAGGTCGGTGGTCAACCCTTTTGCTGGAGTTTTTAGACCGCCAAAAGGCCTCGGACATGGTTTAACGATTGAAACCACCGAGGCCGACTGCTCAACGTGCCCTCTGAAGCACGGTAGCGTTCAGATCGAAAAGCCACTATCGGCAACCCATCCAAGTCGGGGTCGAGCTGTACGTTGCTTAACAATCGGAATGTACCAACATCTATCAGCTCCACCACGCTATTTGTACTTAATATTACTTAATCAAATGTCTATTATAATTAATATCCGTACTTAAAAACTTAACTTCAAAATAATATCTTTGTCTCCTTTGAAAGTCCCAAAGTAAAGCGATTCTAAAGCTCTCGAGAGAAATCATTGACCGATGCTATGGGAACAAATCTTCTTAAAGCGGTATTATATTAATTAACTAGCGACCCGCCCTCGCTTCGCTTCGGGTAATCAAGATTTCACGTAGGAAAATCGGGATAAAACATTGCGTGTCTCCCGCAGGAATATACACAATCAAAATTGGGAAATTGGGGCTAAAATATTACATGTCTCGCGCGAGTATATATGTATACACAATCAAGATTTCGGGATAATACCTACATAGCGCGTCTTCGTCGTTCGTAGTTCGTAGGTAGATAGGTATATCCCCGCGCGCTTTGACCGCACGAAACAGTAAGTAGCCATAAGAGACCCGCCATTGAGCATTATTATTTTGTAAGCAGCGCCCCGCGGTTTTACCCGCGTTGTGCCCGTTCCCGTGGGAATTTCGAGATTTTTTTTACATAAAAACCTTCCTCTTGAATCACTCTACCTATTACAAAAAACCACATCAAAATCCGTTGCGTAATTTTAAAGATTTAAGCATACAGACAAACAGACAAACAGAGACGACTTTATTTTATACTATGTAGTGATATTTCTCATCATAACTCTGAAACTAACTGTCCGATTTTAATAATTTAAAAAGGTATACAAAGAAACATAATTAACCTTGATTGTAGAGTCATTTATTTTGATGTAGATTCATATCATTATATGAATATCATCAACTTAAAATTACACTCCTTTTTTAACTAATTAATTTTAACTAAAAACGGTTATTGTGGCTTAACTATAATAGTTAGACATATGCCCTCGCGAACTTATTTGTTTGCAATGATATTATGTACTTTGATTGTGTAGAACATTGTTTTTGTGTATCATCAATAGATTTAGTAGCGCACGCCAATAACCAATTTTTTTAGGCATGTTTTTCATACCTTGGGTTACATATACCCGCGTTGTGCCCGTTCCCGTGGGAATTTCGGGATTTTTTTTACATAAAAACCTTCCTCTTGTATCACTCTACCTATTACAAAAAACCACATCAAAATCCGTTGCGTAATTTTAAAGATTTAAGCATACAGACAAACAGACAAACAGACACGAAACAGAGACGACTTTATTTTATATAGCGGCCCGTCCCGGCTTCGCACGGGTACTAAACATGAAACACACATTCTCAATTTTTCGCGTCGAATTTAAACAAAATGGGAAATTTAATTCTTAGGGGGGTGAGAGAGGGGTGAGAGAGGGGTGAGAGAGGGGGATGAGAGAGGGGGTCAGATTTTTTTTACATAAAAACCTTCCTCTTGAATCACTCTACCTATTACAAAAAACCACATCAAAATCCGTTGCGTAATTTTAAAGATTTAAGCATACAGACAAACAGACAAACAGAGACGACTTTATTTTATACTATGTAGTGATATTTCTCATCATAACTCTGAAACTAACTGTCCGATTTTAATAATTTAAAAAGGTATACAAAGAAACATAATTAACCTTGATTGTAGAGTCATTTATTTTGATGTAGATTCATATCATTATATGAATATCATCAACTTAAAATTACACTCCTTTTTTAACTAATTAATTTTAACTAAAAACGGTTATTGTGGCTTAACTATAATAGTTAGACATATGCCCTCGCGAACTTATTTGTTTGCAATGATATTATGTACTTTGATTGTGTAGAACATTGTTTTTGTGTATCATCAATAGATTTAGTAGCGCACGCCAATAACCAATTTTTTTAGGCATTTTTTTCATACCTTGGGTTACATATACCCGCGTTGTGCCCGTTCCCGTGGGAATTTCGGGATTTTTTTTACATAAAAACCTTCCTCTTGTATCACTCTACCTATTACAAAAAACCACATCAAAATCCGTTGCGTAATTTTAAAGATTTAAGCATACAGACAAACAGACAAACAGACACGAAACAGAGACGACTTTATTTTATATAGCGGCCCGTCCCGGCTTCGCACGGGTACTAAACATGAAACACACATTCTCAATTTTTCGCGTCGAATTTAAACAAAATGGGAAATTTAATTCTTAGGGGGGTGAGAGAGGGGTGAGAGATGGGTGAGAGAGGGGGGTGAGAGAGGGGGTGAGAGAGGGTGGTGAGAGAGGGGGGTGAGAGAGGGGTGAGAGAGGGGGGTGAGAGAGGGTGGTGAGAGAGGGGGTGAGAGAGGGGGGTGAGAGAGGGTGGTGAGAGAGGGGGGTGAGAGAGGGGGTGAGAGAGGGTGGTGAGAGAGGGGGTGAGAGAGGGGGGTGAGAGAGGGTGGTGAGAGAGGGGGTGAGAGAGGGGGGTGAGAGAGGGTGGTGAGAGAGGGTGGTGAGA
The DNA here is from genome assembly GCA_963082685.1 of Cyclophora albipunctata. Classification (NCBI taxonomy): domain Eukaryota; kingdom Metazoa; phylum Arthropoda; class Insecta; order Lepidoptera; family Geometridae; genus Cyclophora; species Cyclophora albipunctata. The sequence goes on along the minus strand of OY720131.1, from coordinate 8,898,911 downwards.
GAGGGTGGTGAGAGAGGGGGGTGAGAGAGGGTGGTGAGAGAGGGGGGTGAGAGAGGGGGGTGAGAGAGGGTGGTGAGAGAGGGGGTGAGAGAGGGGGGTGAGAGAGGGGGGTGAGAGAGGGGGGTGAGAGAGGGGGGTGAGAGAGGGGGTGAGAGAGGGGGGTGAGAGAGGGGGTGAGAGAGGGGGGTGAGAGAGGGGGGTGAGAGAGGGGGGTGAGAGAGGGGTGTGAGAGAGGGGGTGAGAGAGGGGGATGAGAGAGGGGGTGAGAGAGGGGGGTGAGAGAGGGGGGTGAGAGAGGGGGGTGAGAGAGGGGGGTGAGAGAGGGGGGTGAGAGAGGGTGGTGAGAGAGGGGGGTGAGAGAGGGGGGGTGAGAGAGGGGGGTGAGAGAGGGGTGAGAGAGGGGGGTGAGAGAGGGGGTGAGAGAGGGGTGAGAGAGGGTGGTGAGAGAGGGGTGAGAGAGGGTGGTGAGAGAGGGGGGTGAGAGAGGGTGGTGAGAGAGGGGGGTGAGAGAGGGTGGTGAGAGAGGGTGGTGAGAGAGGGGGGTGAGAGAGGGGTGAGAGAGGGGTGAGAGAGGGGGGTGAGAGAGGGGGGTGAGAGAGGGGGGTGAGAGAGGGGGGTGAGAGAGGGGGGTGAGAGAGAGGGGTGAGAGAGAGGGTGAGAGAGAGGGGTGATAGAGGGGGGTGAGAGAGATGGATGAGAGAGAGGGATGAGAGAGAGGGATGACAGAGAGGGGTGAGAGAGGGGGGTGAGAGAGGGGTGAGAGAGGGGGGTGAGAGAGGGGTGAGAGTGAGAGGTGAGAGAGAGAGGTGAGAGAGAGGGGTGAGAGATAATTTAATATAAAAAATCGCTTATTGTCACAAAACTATAATAAATTTTTTTTTTAAACTAAATATAGCCTATGACACTCAGGGATAGTGTAGCTTTCGAATGGTGAAAGAATTTTTTAATTCGGTGCAGTAGTTTCAAAGCCTATTCGTAACAAACAAACAAAAAATCAAACCTTTCCTCTTTATAATATTAGTATATATAGAAGTATAGATAGTATAGACAATGAACTTGAAGTCACCTTTCAAAACATTTTGAAAATTATATTTCAGTTTCACTAATAGCCACTGTATGACAAGCCCGTTGGCACAGTGGCAGTGACAGCGCTTACTGCGTCGAGGTTACGGGTTCGATTCAACGGAGTCAACAATATGTGAAGACATGGTTGTTGGCGACAACGTCTGGGTGTCAATTATATATTCATATAAAGAATTTATGTATGTATATGACGTAGTAATCAGTAAGTTAGATTCCACAACACAAGCTTAGAGCTTATTTTGGATCTAATTAACCGTGTGCGAATTTGACCGGGTATATTATAAGTATATGATTGTAAGGCATTTCCTTTATTTGTCAGAAAAGGTTGGGAAATAATAAGGGATATTATATATTTAGATCACCTGAATGTCTACCTCAATCTAAATGTAAAATACGCCTTCAGTGAAGTATTAAGAAACTAATACTTTTTTTACAATGTCTCAATGCTGGACAAAGTCCTTTCATCTCATTGAAAATATCAGTGCCCTCCGAAGCAGCGGCAGATCAGTAATAATCTACACGAGAACATAATCTAGTTTAAATATTCAGAATTTTTATGCTAAATAACTCGTTAACAAACCGCGTGTACCTAAATATATTTTACTTATCAACCCATTTTTTACGCAAACAAAAATAAAACACAAACCATCAAACATTTAGCACAAAATCTGCCAACCGCTTAAACTCGAAACACGTGTTAAACCGCGCCATAAAACTCATCAAAAATAATCTAGCAAATACCTACATGTGCAGTGATCAACAAAAGTTTTTACAGCAGTTTCCAAACGACTCGTATAAATAATTCAAAAGCGTTGCCGGCGGGTGTACGCGAAACCACCAACAGTAAAATGGATATAAAATAAAAATAATTCACCGAGTTACCGAAAAGAGGGTATTAGGAAGTTATAAAGGGAAATTTGATTTCGGTTTACTTAAGATGGCTTCGACGAGTGTTGAAATGGGAAATTACCATAAATATCTGGAGATTGAATAGATAAATACTGAAAATAAATACATGTTGAGATTTAAGAGGATAAATATAAGTGTGTTTTATTTTTAAGCTACTCTCAAAATGGACAAGGTGCTTAGACATTTTTTCTTTTTTTAGTATTCGTATGAGTATATTCTTTCCACTGTGCTGATATCTTCAGTGAGATGACATGGCCGTTGTCCAGCAGTGGGACATTACAGGCTAATACTTACTTACTTTATCAGTATTTTCAATGAGATATACTCGTAATAAGCACCTTTATTTCAAGCCAAAAATATTTTTGGCCCAAAGAGCTTTATTCTAAAATGGTTAAAGAGAGCATGTAAAGATTATCAGTCCCAGTTGTTTCCACCGTTAGACCATAGGCTTTTCGGTGGTCTAAACACCCTGATACTATAGGCAACCATTAATCAGCTAAACCTCCTTTTAATATAAACCACTTTATTTAAAATCTAGCGCTTGTTCCGCAATAAATCTCTATATTTAAAAGTCAAAGCTGTATATTGTAATGTTAGCAGTAAAGCGCTGGCTCCCAGCGCAGTCAGCGCTGAATAAAACAAATCTGTCTTGGTGGCGTTTAAGTCGTATTTCCATCCGCTACACAGCTATTTCCTTTTTATTTTGTGGTTTAAGATGTAGGAGAAATGTTTAGTATGGAGTTTTTAGAAGCTCTTTAAAATTTAGTGGTGTTTACGCCTTTTCCACCTGACTATACCTATCTAAGTATATCTATATAATATGTGAGTCAACAATATGTGAAGACATAGTTGTTGGCGACGACGTCTGGGTGTCAATTATATATTCTTATAAAGTATTTGTGTATGTATATGTAGTAGTATCAGTGAGTTAGATTCCATAACACAAGCTTAGAGCTTACTTTGGGTCTAATTAACCGTGTGTGAATTTGTCCAAGTATTAAAAAAAATATATATATAATAAACCTGAAGAGTATAATGTTTTGTTTGTTTGAAGCTAATCTCAGAAACTACCAGTCCGATTTGAATAATTCTTTTGTTGTGGATAGCCCCATTCATCGAGTAGGAAAAACAAACATTTATTTTCATATAACGAAAATATCAACAGAAATTGGCCAATCAAATTCAAGAAAACCATCGTTTTTCTTGTAAAACTCACGACAAATCTCGAGCCACCCTTTACATTCCCACCCCCGTCATCCGTGAAGACATGAGGACAACTATTCACCCCTCCCACCCCTTGTAAGACATACACAGTGACACATTCCCAACATCCTCAATATTATCTTAAAATTTCACGTGGCTTCCAGAATATTTTCGGGGAAAATTTCTGATTTTTTCAGTTTGCATTTATTTAGGGTAAAATGAGAGGTATTTGCGTAAGGTTTTTGGCTATGGTATATTTTTGGGGATTACCTCTTTCGACGGTTTTATTGGTATTTATGTAAAAAACATTTTGATAAAGAATCTTCGAATTCAAATATTATCTTAAACTAGCTGTGCCCTGCGGTTTCACCCGCATTTATTCAGTCAATGCTTACCGTTTAAACCTTCCCTGAACTTTCATGAATATTTAAAGACCAATACATATTAGCCAAATCGGTTCAGCCGTTCTCGAGTTTTAAGCAGACTAACGAACAGCAATTCATTTTCAACACATCAACCTATTTAAAGTGAGTTGGAAATAATAAGCAACATAAACTTAATACATACATACTCGTACACAGGATACAACACTAGTACAGCATACGAGTACATAATACTTCAAACACTTCTCAAAAGCGTAGCCCGGATGTATGTATACGTTTAGTCACGCGACTCCGCCCGGCACGTAGTCTACAGCTACGTCATAGATCAGTGCCTGTCCGACTGTCTATCTGTCACGCGCCGGAACTTAGATTTTGAATGGCGATGCTTCGAGTATTACAGATTTTGGAGGGCTTTCAGTTTTGTTTGGTGATTTTTGAAGGCGGAGTGAGTCTGATTGATGTTGTAGCATAGGATTTAGTTTAGTTTCTTTATCTATTTCTTAAGATGCATTGTGCTTAATCCTCCTCACTATTATAGGAGAGCCTCGTGTTTTATAACCGTACCTGTTCAAATTTTGGGATGAAAACTCAACAAGCCTTCTTCTTGAATCACTCTGTATGATGGTGAAAGCCCCATGAAAATTCGTTAAGTAGTTTTTGAGGAAGCGTAGAGACCCTTTGGCCTGAGACACATATACTACAGGCTAAAACTTTTCCTTATTTTTTGAATAATACTAACTTTACTTATGGCTAGGTTATCTATCATAGCATTAAATTGATTTTCCAAAACTAACAAACATTTAGTTGCTAAAGGCTACAATATATTCAAGCCATTTACTATTGCAAAGAAAATACAACAAAACACTAAACATTTACGGATAAGTATCACAGTAAAGTGTTATTATATTTTAATGGTCGCTTGTTATCAAAGGAGGTCGTAGAAAGAAATAGTTTTCACGCTATTACACCCAACTGCCTGTTGGATCTAACAGATGGATGTTTTGGATTATCTACCAACTTCAAAACAATAGACTTCCTACTAATATTCCTACTTAATATTATAAATACGAAATTTTGTGAGGATGGATGTATGTATCGATGTATGGATGTATGTTTGTGCCTCTTTCACGCAAAAACTACGGAACGGATTTGGATGAAACTTTACAGTAATATAGGTTATACATCAAAATAACACATGGGATACATTTTATCCCGAATTTCCGCGGGAACGGGTACAACGTGGGTGAAACCGCGGGGTTAGTAATACTATAAACTACTACTACTATTATAGTAGCAAAGCTGCGCAGTTTTATCCGCGCAGTGTCCGTTCCCGTGGTAACTTTAGGATAAAAATCAAGAATGTATGTGACTATCCAATACATAAAAAAATATTCAAATCGGGCAGGTAGTTTCTTATGAGTGACTGTAATAAAGTTATGCTTTGCAACATCATCGCAATGAGCTGACATTGCTTAGTCAAACCACGCCCCGAGAGCTACAATTTTGTTAAACGTCTTAATAACAGGTTTACGAAAGCTCTTCGAACGTAAAGATCCTGGAGCCATTCATCATACGGTGTACACAATTTCCTGCAGTTTCCTCCGCGAGCCTCGAATATCATCCCCTGTTTCATAAAAAGGGATCATATAAGGGTTGCGTGGTGGCTTGGATTGGGAGTTATAGGGTTAATGTTGTTTTTGAACATCGATATTGTACTCGTATCTATGCTTTAAAAGTTTTACCGCCTTGTTCATAAACACTCTCGAACTCAAATACTGTTTTAAAGTGTTTCGTCTCTTTCGCTCTTCGAAAAATAGCGTATGTAGGAAAAGGACAAACCATTTGATAGATAAAATGCAGTTAATAATCTCTTATGAATGCTTAAAAAGTATTATTTATTATATTCCATCTAAATGTATTGATTCCTTTAGTAAGTTACTAGCAGCGCCCCGCGGTTTTACCCGCGTTGTGCCCGTTCCCGTGGGAATTTCGGGATTTTCTTTAGATAAAAACCTTCCTCTTAAATCACTCTACCTATTACAAAAAACCGCATCAAAATCCGTTGCGTAATTTTAAAGATTTAAGCATACAGACAAACAGACAAACAGACGCGACTTTGTTTTATACTATGTAGTGATGATGAAGAGGGCTATGCCCAGCAGTGGGATATTACAGGCCACTATTTATTTACATAAAAGTAAAGTATGTATAGTGGTTTATAGCTATGTAAAGTTTTAAGTTTTCAAAAGTTAGCACTTTTTAAGTTGAGACTCTTTCAGGGGTTTCTGATACAGCCGAAAAATAAACGGTACTTTATACATATTAAGTTTTAACGACACTTTAAACTCATAATAAGTTATTTATCTGTCCAGCAGTTTCCAAAAAACTGCCACATAAAACAAACAAATACAGACAGAGCAACACCATTATACCCTATTTCACAAAAAGTAGGTTGGATTACCTCGCAATGCTTCCGAACCCACCGTTAATACACTTAAAGAAACTGCCTTTCCGTCGGTTTCCCACTTTTTTCATCCCCGATTTTTTCAAGCGAGTAATAAAACAACCCAGGATGTCATTTATATCTTTCTTCGGTCAACCCAATTACAGACCAGCTAAATCCATGGCAAACAAACACACATACTGACAAATCACAACGGGGAGGGTTGATTGATGTCCCTACCCTCTTTCATCCCCCTTTGTTATTTGAAGCGAGAAAAACGTTAAGGTTTTACATCTATTGTATCGTCTTAATCTGTTACTTATTGCCGTTCAAGATATCGGATATATTTGTGAAACGCCTGACTAAAAATAATAGCAAAACACAACCGAACGATTGCAGTACCAAAATTGAAAGGCGCTAAACTTTCATTATCAAACAAATTGGTTAATTAAAAGAAGAAACCGCAATTAGAGGCATCATTAAATTCATTTGAAAACTTATCTTTATTAGGATAAAAAGTGGAAATAACAATTCGTTGACAATGACCGCGGTATTAGGAGGATGGAAGTAGGGGGAAGGGGATAAAATGGGAGGTGAATGAGGGGATGAAGAAAAAACGATTTAACAAATGACTGAAACATTCTCGGGATGGTCTGAAGGATAAATCGTCACGAAATGTGCACGACTGTACGTCTTTCAGGAGATACGACTATTAGTCTAAGGGTGGGTTGTTTTAAACGGTTGGTTATTGTAACATATAAAATGTCTGTTAAATATAATAGTCGTATAACTTAAGTACTCGGCCGACCAGTAGGAAGCCAGAATTTTTCATTTTCTTACGTCTGTTCAGACTGACATCTTGTATTATTAACGTTTACGTAAACGTAAGTTGAAGCAGCCCACTTTAAAAGTATTACTTGTGACGGTAAGTTTGTATGGGATAAAGGATTTGAAGAACAGTAAAGAATACGGGTATACTGAGTAGTATTGCTTTATAATAGATTATTCATACACGAGTTTAATAGATTATTCATTCATAGACAAGCCCGTTGGCACAGTGGCAGTGAGAGCGCTTACTGTGTCGGGGGTTGCGGGTTCGATTCCCGCCCGGAGTCAACAATATGTGCAGACATAGTTGTTGGCGACGACGTCTGGGTGCCAATTATATATTGTTATAAAATATTTGTGTATGTATATGTAGTAGTACCAGTTAATTAGATTCCATAACACAAACTTAGAGCTTACTTTGGGTCTTATTAACCGTGTGTGAATTTGTCCGGGTATTTTTATTATTTATTACGAGTGGTGTCCCGCGACTCTAGTTTAAATCTGCTGTACCCGGCTTTATATTATTGGATAGATATATAGCAAACAAGTAAGAAATTTACTCTTAATTGTTTTGGTATTTGAAACAGCCGACAGCAGGGTATGCTACCAAAACAGTACCATTTTTACCATTTTTAACAATTTGTCAAAAAGTTGGCAATTCCAATACAAAGATTGAGTATTTTTTATCGTTTTAATTTTTTTTCAAATTAAGTAATTTACAAGCCAAGTTAAGTAAATTTTTATAAGTTATTTTTATTTGGGTCAGTAATATAGTTTAGGATGGGTATCAGTTACGTAGTATTTTGAGCAACGAGACAATCTTTTGACCAAAATAAGATTATATCTCGCATTTCCTTACGTCTCCGACTACCCAAGTATCTTCACAGGACCAAGTGAAATTCCTCACAGAATTACTAACTGTTACATTAATCATTCAAATCTTTCAATCTAAATCGAGTATTAATTCATTCGAATAAACCGATTAGTGTCCGATTATTCGATTCAAATAATCGGTTTGTTTGCGATTTTGTAAAGGGCCTCATACACGGTACGATTCGTCTGTACGATCGTTCTGATGAAATCGTGATGATTGATCGCATCAAAAATTGATCGCATTAGCAAGTAAATTTAAAAATACTCTAACGCAAAACGGCTGAACCGTTTTTTACTAAACATACCATACGAACCACCGTAAAAAACTGGCTTTGAAATGAAAAATTCCGCATCCAAATCAGTCCATCCGTTAAAGAGTTACGATGCCACACACACACATACATATTTTAAATGTCGCCCATACACGAAACGATTGGTCGTAACGATCGATCGTTTACATGTTTGAAACTGAAGGATAAAGAGATTCGTCATTACGATATTCATGATTCGATATCATAAGCAATCTAGACATAATACATTCGTCGAAGCGTCGGATCGTACAGACGAATCGTACCGTGAATGGGGCCCTTAAATCGATTCCCCGGAAGCCTGTCAAATTGTGCACTCCATTGCTGGGCAAGTAACTTATGGTTTAATATCTTTCTATACTAAATCACCAATGGACTTTGCAGAGATTTATCGTAAGGAAATTATATGATACTGGTATTAAATCAAAGATGATTGCTTTTATGATTACTCGTAGTTTGGTTACAAATAATTGTTATATGCAAGCAGCGTGTTAGTTTTACTGGCATTATTCCCGTTCTTATGTGAATTTTGGGATAAAAAAATAACCTTTAACTTTCTCTTAAATGTGGCCATCTTAAATTATTATTATAATTATAGTAGCTTTGGGTGTCCCAATGTAGGGCAAAGGTCTCCCTCATCGATTCCACTTCTCTCTATTCAGAGCTTCACGACGCAAACCGGGCAAGAATCCGTCGAGTTCATCTCGCCATATCCTTTTTGGTCTGCCGCGGCGACGCGTTTTTGGGTTTTGATCCCATAAAGGGGCGATTTTTGCCAATTAAGAACTCATTACCCACTCATTAGGGTCATTAGGCCTACGACACACAAAAATAATTATTGAAATCAGAATGTTAGTACTAGAGATTAACGCGTTCAAATAAACAAGCAAGAAGCTTTGTAGTACTTTTCATAAAAACTTGGCTAAGAGTGGGTTAAAAAGTTATCACGATATCATTGCCTTTCTCTGATATATAATAACTGAAGCAATAGTTGTGAAACTCCAATAACACAGATATTACAGGAACGCTCGAGAATAGTTCAGCTTAAGAGCGGCCAACCCGTCTTACTTTTCATACAAACGCTGTTACGTGATTACGGCGTTGTTATAGATCTTTCTTTGAAACTTTTTAGCTAATAAGTATCTTATGCACTATATCTAGGTTTCTATCGTAACAGAAAATCTAAATTTTTAGAAACAAATTCAGTATAAGCCTCCGAAAACCGGCTTTTTGCACAAATTTTACCTAAACTTTGGGCGGTCATATTGTACTTATAAATTGTAAAATTAAAGAAAATATTATGATAGAAACCTCGTAAATATAATGGAGATTTTAAATAACAATCATTTATTTTACAAACATGCAAGGTTTTTTAAAAAACACGTATATCCTGGAACATGTTTTATGAAGATTCCGCACACTATATTTTGTTCAACGTTATCGCGGTCTCCCTTGCTTGTTGTCAAGTGACGGAAAGAGGTATGCGGGGGGCGAGTCTATCTATGAATGGCGCACTCGCTCGCTAGCTCGCTAGTTCGGTCGCTCGCTCGCTTCGTATAGAACTTTCTTCGTTCTTTGTATTGTGCCTACGATATATATTTTACTAGCTGCGCCCCGTGGTTTTACCCGCGTTGTGCCCGTTCCCGGGGGAATTTAGGAACCGCTCGACCGATTTTGTGCAAACTTCACATAGACCATCTACTAAATAATCCGAACAAAGCCTAAATATTTAGTTTGGATGGGTCAGCCCGTTCCTGAGTTATAAAATTACAACGAAAAGTGGCATTGATTTTTATATATTTCCATAGTATCCCACACGTATGCTTTCGCGAACTTATTTGTACGCAATAATGAGCAATGAGCAATGCAACGCAATGTTCGACATAATCAAAGTTTGATTATGTTGAACATTGTTTTTATGTATCACTAGCAGCGCCCCGTGGTTTTACCCGCGTTGTGCCCGTTCCCGTGGGAATTTCGGGAATTTTTTACATAAAAAACCTTCCTCTTGAATCACTCTACCTATTACAAAAAACCGCATCAAAATCCGTTGCGTAATTTTAAAGATTTAAGCATACAGACAAACAGACAAACAAACAGACTTATACGATATCTAGATTTACTGTGATATTATTAGGCGACGATTACACGTAAAGTATTTACTGTGATCCATCAGTAAATAATGACGTATCGTGGTATTTACTGAACGTGTAACCTAATGTATTGATGGATGTCAGTATTTATTGATGGATTTCTAGATTTCTTGATTCTGTACTGATGATCCGTCGGATTATGTTTTAAAAAGGTGTTACTATTGTCAGAAGTTCTTCAAAGCAGGGTTCAGGCATTCGAAAATAATTCTCGTAATCATCCATTTCACCATGTAATTTAATTTCTGCCATTAAATTCAAATGTGTGTACCTTTCCCTTTTTGCCCATCGCTTTCGCTTGGACTTTTTATTTAAACTAAGTGCTAAAATAATAGCCACGCAACCTTTAATTTTCAGCTCTGTGGCCATTTTAGACGTGTAAACAGCAGGAGACCGGACACAATACTGACGTAATAAATACTGTACGTGTAGGCCGGTGTATTAATCCATCAGTAAATACTGAAATCCATCAATAAATACTGTATTGACGGATCACAGTAAATACTTTACGTGTAATCGTCGCCTTATATATGGCATCGTACGTAACGTCATCGGTCGGCCGCCCCGAGTGAGCGACGAAAGTTATCGAATGCCAAACGAGCGCTCAGGCACTTGCTCACTCTTTTCGCAGTGCCTCTTTTTCTAACATTGCGCTAGATGAAACAACAAGCTTTTCAATAATGTTCGCGTTGGAGATTGACGGCCCGGGAAGGGCCCTCTTAAACAGGAACTATTTAGATCCCCGCTTAATAGTTTATAGTTCAACTGTAATAGTTTAGGTACCGGTAAATTATTTTTTAGATCTATTTATAAAGAATTCAGAAAACTGATTATAAACATATAATTGTACCTATATTAATTAAAGAGGAAAAATAAAACTGCGTTACAAAATGTTTGGAAAATAACATAAGCATTATTATAGCGAATATAATATGTTAATGAAACAAAAGAAGTCCGTTCAAAATTGTATTTTAAACTACACGAAATAGAACACTATTTAAAACGAACGTCATTTGTTTATTAAACACTAGCAGTGCCCCGCGGTTTTACCCGCGTTGTACCCGTCCCCGTGGGAATTTCGGGATGAAAAATAGCCTATACCTATTACCTTGCCGTTAAATGTGGCTATCTATTACAAAAAGAATTATTCAAATCGGACTGTTAATTGCTGAGATTACCTCGAACATACAAACAAACTTACGAATTTTACCTCTTTTTAATATTAGTTTAGATAATATTTCGGCGCTAAATCAAATTAAGAAACCTTGTAATCCGCCCTAGGCCTGAAAGCGTAATAGACAGAGTAACTTTCGCATTTATTATATTAGTAAGGAAGGAAAGATTAGTTAGGTATAACATTATAATTTAGGGTTTAACAGATTTTTACATTTTTTCTCTAGTCAGTTCTAGTAGGTTAGTGAACAACCCTGGCGTTGGAGTTTTAGACCGCTTATAGGCCTCCGACAAGGCCGTACGATTGAAACAAACGGGACCGACTATTTAACGGTACCCTCCAAAGCACGGTAGCGCTCAGATAGAAATGTCACTATCGGCCACCCATCCAAGTAGGAAACTGCACGTAGCTCAAAAATCGCAATGAGCCTAATAGCTTCTTTCCCATAAATTCTCAAACATCAGCTCTAGTGAGTAGGTGCACTAATCTAAACACAGTAATGCCGATATCGACAGCCGTGTCTAGTGTTGTGCTGCACGTGACAACCCATGGAGAGCTTATCGACTAATTGATCGCAACTGTTCCGCACCTGTGCGTTAGTGATGGGGTACATGTCGGATAGATAATGTTATCGATAGGGTTGGGATGTAATCAAGATAGTGGAAGGGTTTTGATCCATCTATTGTAATGTAAACGGTAAACTAACATTTTACGTGTTGTTATACTTGATTTAGAATGTTTAAATTTGATATTTTTAAGCAGCTTCATATTTTAAACCGGCTTCTAAAAAAGGAGGTTCTGATTTTTTTTGTTTTTTTGCATTCTAAATGAAAAACAAATTAACATACAGTTTTTTAGGTCCAAACTCAGCTGTCAGCTTGTATGATAGTTTCTAACTAAGTACTTTTAATATATATTAAACAAACACCAATACCATTTATATGAATATATAATTGACACCCAGACGTCGTCGCCAACAACTATGTTTGCACATTGACACCGCTGAATCGAGGCCGCAAACTCCGACACGTAAAGCGCCCTCACATGCCATTGTATCAAATGGAATTTCCGTTCGACGTAACGGAAATCGATATCGACTGATACCGATGAATCTTACTTCATAGTGTCCCATCCCTATTCACTAAGACAGTGGCTCGAGCAGGCATCGCTTAGTCCCAAGATAGTGCAGAAAGGGAACTCTGACGTAACTCGATATTGCTCTGGCACCTGGCTTTGCTTGCAATTGTGTTTGAAGTAGTCAATACTAAATAATAATGTTACGTGTCATGAAACTGAAATGTCATACTGAAATATTAAAATGCGGAAGTTTGTGAAGATGGATGGATGTTTGTTACTCTTTCACGAAAAAACTACTGGACGGATTTGGATGAAACTTTACAGTAATATAGGTTATACATTAAAATTACACATGGGCTACATATAGCCCTGAAATTTCCGTGGAAACGGGAACAACGCGAGTAAGACCAGACGTTACTAGTATTAAATATAATTATAATTACTAGTAATTATAAATGTGAAAGTTTATCTGTTTGTCTGTTATACGGTTAGTCCTTTTTTGATATCTTTGTTAGGCTTATACAGGGTGTTCCACAACTAAGCAATATGGAGGAAAAGTATCTAAAATATTGTAAAAGGAAAAAAGGTCCTACACTAAACAGGATTAGATGGAGAAGTCTGGATCGGACTCAACGACAAGAGCCTAGCTCTTAAAATGATATTGATACTTAAAGGTTTATTTAAGTCTTTTAATAGTAACTTAAGTTGATTTACATGACATTAACTTGTTTTCTAAAATCAGATTATTGTTAAAATTATCTTTAAAAAAATACCTTTTTCATGCCATTTGTATTAACCAAAGGATCCTTACAATAACCATACGTCCTACCTGAAACGTTAACGCATAGACTGGTAACACGTTGTTGACAGCCCTGGCCAGCTAATCCCGGGGTAAGCCGGGAGCCCGGGACACATTTAAGCCGTTTACGCTTTTCCCGGGATTACGGACAAGCCGCAACTATTTGCTCATATTACGAACATTTTTAGCTATTTCCTGCACTAATGTGGTTGGTGTAAAGCTTTACTAAAAGTTTAGGAAAATACCTTTATTTTGAAGTTGGATAAGCAAATGATGTAGGTATGTATGTAAGTTCAAGTGGGTTAGTGGCCAACCTTGGTACCAGAGTTTTTAGACCGCCTAAAGGCTACTGACATGGTCTACGGAATCGATGATTTAAGGTAAAAGTTAGATTGAAATGATTTAAAATTTGAACAACAAAGAGATCAAATTGAATAAAACAACTAATTTCTTTCAAATCAACCTAACTAGATCACCCAGGACGTTCAAACAAACATACGTGCAGACTAATTTATAGTCCCAAGCACAGGGTATATAGATTAGACCCGATCTAGTGTTTGGGCCAGGTCATACGGCAACGCCTGTATTAAGGGCTTAGTGCTTAACTATTACTGGACAGCAGTTTGTCTTGGATAGATTGTGAAGGTATTTATAGGTAGGTATCTTAATGTAGGTTTGTTAGAGCGAGAGGGCTAGATTCGGTTGTGTAAAGCGTTGTCTCTGTCACACGCTATTAAGTAAGTAAAATTGAGTAGGTCACGGTTAATCCATCTGTCTGCGTTTTTAGACTGAGCCTCCAAACGGTCCCGCCGAAACGGTCTACGATTGAAACAACCGCACCGACTTTTTAACGTGAAGCACGGTAGCGCTCGGGTAAAAAAGCTAATATTGGTCATCCACCCAAGTGTGGCCGAGCTGCAAGTTGCTGAACAATCGTGATGAACTAACATCGTTTAAGCTACGCCACGAGCGGTGCAATCCGTGGAGTTATTATGTTCGTTCATTCAATTTCGCGTGACTATTTTTTACTCTCAAAAGTTGCCATATTGGATTTGTGTTCGGGTATATTTGACTATCGATCTATCCCTCCTGTATATCTCCCATCTACATGTAATAAATGCGAACGCTTATTGTAAAACCGGCGCTGTACCGAGATTTCAGCCTCGGTACAGCATTAGCTGAGACGCGTCCTATTGCTGCATATTTTTTTGTAATTTAGAATTTTTTATTTTCATATTCTTGTACTTAAGTTATAGGAATATTATAAGAATAATTATTTTATTTTTTATTTAAAACTACTCGAATATCCCAAATATAATACTATATCCCAATCAATGTTTTCCTAATTACATTACATTCATAATCTCCACAACCACAAATCCCTTTCTTTCAAAACTTGTAATCAACAAGGACTAATTAAATCCCAAACCAAAAGAAAGTTTCCAATAACATTTCACAACAAAGTCCGCCACTAAGCCCGCGATAGTGTTTGCAGAAAATAAAACAATACAATCATAAGATAGAGTAATATTTCCGCGTCTGAACTGGCAACTCTAAAAATCCCCGAGTTCGTCTGATGACAAAGTTTGTTCGGACCGCGGCTTCGGGGAGGTTAAGGGGTGCCATATGAAAAATATAGCGGTGTAGCTAAACAATAATTACTTAGTGTTTGATGATTACTTTTGTCATAAATATTGATACCGTTTGATAGAATTGGTGTCACAATTCAGGGTCAGTCTCTTTCATTATATATTTGTACCTATACTTTAAAATCACTTTCATCCTAAGTTGTCTGCAAACCTAACTTTTTTACTTAGACTGCATTTTATATCTGGGAAATGTCCAGTATCATTATTTTTATATAAATAAAAACATATTAGTAATAATAAGGGTGCCTGTCCATTGAAGCGGAGCGAGGCTGCGGAGCGGAGAAACGGAGAAATATTAACCAATAAGTTTGCATAAAATATCTGCAGATATTAAGGAACCCTTAAAAATGCTAACGCTAAATATCAAGATTAGTAACGATAATCATTAGTACTTCTTATTAAGAAATAATAAAATCGCTACATCCCTTCCCCTGTACACTCTTGTAAAGATTAAGAAGTCAGAAAGTAGCGCCGGTGCTCCGTAAGACCCTCAATAATTGATCACCCTAATGTCGTCATCAACTATTTACGGGAGGGACTTTTTCTAACTCCTACGTCTATCTTAGTTCTACGAAAATGGTCGTTTTGTGTTAAAAATACGGTTTTAGATCTGTATGGATATTTGGGCATTTGTATGGAAATGTTGTAGGTTTTATACGAGGTGTAGTAGGTTGTCTGATAAATCTATTTATAGGCATGCATATCTATACCAGTATAATAAAGCTGAACAGTTTGTTTGTTTGAACGCGCATATCTCAGAAACTACCTATCCGATTTGAATAATTCTTCTTGCAATGGATAACTACATTCAACGGAAAGGTTATACGCTATTTTGTCATCTTTAAATTCCTGCAGGAACGGGTACAAAGGAGGATAAAACCGTGAAGTGAATATTTTTAATTCCCTCACTATTCACAGAATGTTCGTACTATTCCTCTTACAATTTGAAGACTATCTTTCACTCCTTATTCTCACTGATATATACAACTCTTAGCGCTGCAAAATCCAGCCAATCACAGCGGAGCGCACGCACACACACACGCAGCTAATTCAACATTAGTAGAGTAATAAAGAAGGGGCATATTTCGTCCCTGTCTAATATATGAAATGAGGTTTTCCAGCAGATTTGTGAGATTTTCTTCATCGTGTTATGACCTCCGTGATTTTATTAGGGTTTGTTGTTGTATATTGTTGTCTTAAAGATAACTATTAGGTGATGTTTTTTGAAAAATGACCCAAGAATTTCTGTAAGGAAACATATAAAAAGTCGTAAGTACCTATTATTAACGTATTTTGCCGGCACAAAATAATGTTTTTTTTTCTGTCATGTAATTATGCTTTAAAACGTATGTTTTCGTAAAATTATCAGCAATTATCCATACATATTACCTAAAATCACAGTTTTTTTTTATTATTTGACATTTAACAAGAGGTTATATTGCAAGAGGCATACAAAACTCAATATTAATAACGTAAAAAAGTTAAAGTATTAGCCTGCAAAGTCCCACTGCTGGGCAAAGGCCTCTCATGTCACTGAAGATATCAGTACAGTAAGGAGTGTTATTTAGAACGTTAACATAGCTATCATTTACAACACTAAAGTTCTTAACTTGACTAAATTCAAGTTACCAAAAAAATCGACCCACCCTAAATCCGTCACGTCAAAAGTGTTACATTAAGTGATACATTTCACCGCTAGATGGAGCTGTTCGGTACCTCCATCTCCACCACGCCCAATTGAAACCCCTACGTGACAAACATACCAACACGCCCTCTTGTTCGACTAGTTCCAAATCGCATAAAATAAAATGTATTTTTGCGTCCGCAAAATGGTGTTATAAATTTTGAGTAGGTGACGGTATTCAGTTTTTGAGTGGGTTCTGATGTTATGGTTTTTATGAAGGGTAAGATGTATTGTCTGAGAAGAGCTTCATAAGCGTTGCTTCTGTGTGTGTGATATGAATTTTACGCTCTTTAACCTTGCATTCGGTGTGATTTGGATCAAAATATTGAAGTGTTTTGTGAAAAGGTAGACAACTGTCTTCAATTATATGCAATCTGTTGCCCAGCAGTGGGATGTTACAGGCAGTTAGTTTAAATTGGTATAATAGATGAAAGTTAAGTATGTCAGTAAGTGAGTAAGTGGTGCCTATTCCCGGAATAGCAACGTGCAGCACCGTTGCTTAACAATCGCAAAGCGTAGTCAAATTACACCTTGAGCGTTATACTATTACTTCGATATTAAATAAGTGTTCAGTTCACACCTACCAGATCGTTTATTGTATTTACCGAACCCAGTAATCTTGTGATAACCAACACTAAGTCTATCGAACGATAACCATAATTCACAAACTGTTTCAAACACTAAATCACAATGCCGTTTACCAGAGCGATAATACTTATCATTTCGTGTCTAGATTTCTTAAGATTTATGTTAGTAACTAGATTTTGGAATGGGGGGAATATTTCCTTTACAACATAGGCGTATTGAGAAGAAAAGTATTTTATAAGGTATATGCGAAAATAATAGCATAGAATATATGGGTTGTTATTTTTCTTTGTTGTCTGTTATTTTTATGCCTCGGTGGTCTAGTGGTATGTGCACTCGCCTGCCAAGACTGAGGTCCCGGGTTCAATCCTCAGGTCGAGCGAAGACATGTTTCCTACTTTTCAAACTAGGGTTTGAGATCATCAACCCGCAGTAGGCAAGCGTGGTGATTACGCCTAATCCTCCTCACTGTACTGATATCTAGATGTCACACTAAAATGGGGGAATACTACGGTGAGGTTTATTCCTAAATGGTCCCATGTTTTCGTTGAATTTGGTTAATGTGTTTTTAATAGTGCAACACTTTTCATTAAAACACTAACTAACACAGTTAATTAACTAATATACTCTTAGATCTAATTAAGGTGTCATACCTTTCAAAATTTACCTTAACAAAATATTCTTCTATCTTAGGGTGTGTGTACTAAGAAAATGTACTGGTATGTTTGTTTAGGTCACTATTCATTATAAACATTATGTATACAAGCGTTTATTTCACTAGGTGTGTGTGTTCCGAGCCTTATCGTGGATCGTTAAGTTATTTACATATTACATCAAGTAACGTAACTTATATGTAACGTTATAGTCAAGTGGCTCGCATTGCACTTGTGCGTGCAAATCCGCCAGTTACTATAGCGATTGTATTTAGTAAAGAAATGTAGGATATATTAACCACAGTTCTTTCTATAGATCAAAAAGATACCAATTAAATTATTTATAGCTTACGACAGGCTTTAGATATGGATAAGAATAGTATCCTTGAAAATATGTATTTCAAACATCTTATTTCTTTAAAATCGGTCTTTTCATTGAGAAGCTACCACATATTAGTTGCAAAGACGTATAGATACGTTATACCTATAACACCTCTTTTAAAAATATATAATATTACACACACACACCCACACTAACACACACACTCAAAATTCTAATATTATAATAGTTTCATACCCACACAATCAATTAAAAACAAAAGAATATCCATACAACAATGTCAGTTGACCCTAAAAGCTCCTAAGATGTCGCTAATGTGGTTTCCACGAGACGTATATCACGACCCTAGGGTCATTTCAGAGGAAAATAATTGAAAGAATCACCCTCAGCAATATATAGAGAACGTTATACGAGTAATGTATGGCTTTTAATATTAATTTACCAACTTTGTGAAGAGAAGTGTGGTTTTACCGACTCTGGAAAGGGCAGTGCAAGGTTTGGAAGAAAAATAAAATTTATAAAATAAAGACACACAGACATAGAAAGAGGTTAAACACAAAACCTCTTTTTGCATGTGGGTTAAAAATTAAGAAAATGTTGATTGATAATGATCTTTTTGAGTTTATATTGTTTTATAACAATTTTAGAATTAAATTTAATCCGTCTTATTTTTTTGGACATGTATACGATGCATGAAAAAGAGTATACATATTAATTGTGTCATGTTAAAACTTTTTATTTTGAAGATTTAATAAGATCGCGCCCATACATTTTGACGTAAAATTTTCCTCTTTAAATTATCTTTATTTAAGTAAAGATTTATCGACTAGGTATATATAACAACAAAACGCTTAATCTCTGCCAAAAAGTTGATCAATAAAAATCAATTGGGCCCATTTAAACAAGGTAGTTAAACCTTGTTAACCGGCCGGGAGTGGCCGGTTAAGTCGCGGTTAACGGACCGTTACGCCAACGGTGCGATGAAAGCTTTTCGCTGGATTTTGAGGGTTACCAAATTTGTTCAAGTTTTTCAGTGATTTTTTTGTAGTTGGCTTTTGATTGGGGAATGTACTCGTTGTTGGTGAAATAGTGTTATGATTGTGTTAATTGCTGGTTGAAGTGTTAGATTGTTGTTCGAAAATGGAATCTATCTTGTCATTTTGGGCACGGCGGCGGTAATGAAACGCCAGATTAAGATGAAATCTAAGCATAACCTATATAGAGAAAGCAGTAAATATTAAGAAAATTATTGTATGTATGTAAAATTGTAGCGTAGTTTGACTATAAGATTGTTGCAACGTATGACTCGTGGTCACAGGAGTTTTCTGTGACCATGGTTCCTGTAAAGGGGCGAAGCGTCAGATAAAATTAATCACTACATAGTATAAAATAAAGTCGTCTCTTTTTCGTGTCTGTCACACTGTTTGTCTGTCTGTATGCTTAAATCTTTAAAATTACGCAACGGATTTTGATGCGGTTTTTTGTAATAGGTAGAGTGATTCAAGAGGAAGGTTTTTATGTAAAAAAATTCCCGAAATTCCCACGGGAACGGGCACAACGCGGGTAAAACCGCGGGGCGCTGCTAGTGTAAAATAAAAGCGAAGTGTATCAGTAAATGTAGTTTCAATTCAAAATACTAGTTTTATTGTTTTTATATTGTCCTTCTCTCTTTTCTACTCTTTTCAAAAGGACATAAAAAGCAGCACAAAACGAAACTCACTAACCGACGTTCTTTGACAATCTTAAACTGAAATTAACAGCCGTTTAAACCTTAATCCCTCGGTTAAAGTAGTCTTCACAGGATTATATTCAATTCATGCAATTTGAATGTGGTTGTCAAAAGTACAGTCGCAACAAAAGCTTGTTAAGCGTTCAGTGCAGTTGTTAGCGGACAAAGCTAGTGAGCATGAATGTACATGATGCAATATACATTTTAGTTTTAGGTTCTGTGTTCCGAAACGTTATTCATTCGGAGTTTATATTTGGTATCGTATATTTTGTATTCAAAAATGATTTTATCTTTTTTACTTTTTGTACTCCAGGTTACTCATCGATGTCATTATTTCAGTGATTATAGATATGTCTGTCTAACTAAATAATTATCCTTGCTCTGAAATCCTTTCACTGTACTGATATTTTCAGTGAGATGACAGGACTTTACCCAGCAGTGGGCCATTACAGTGACGAGGACTAGGCATAATCACTATTTTCCTAATGAGGGTTGGTGATCGCAAACCCGAGCCATGTTTGAATAGAAGGAAACATGTTTTTGCGCGACCCGGGAATAGAACCTGAGACCTCAGTCTTGGCAGGCCAGATACATAGAACAACGGGTTACAAATTTGAAATGGCTAAAAGCCTACGAAATGATAAAACCGAGAAGCAATCGCATTGGAAGAAAACACACTAAATACATAGACCAAATATGAATAAGTAAATAAATAGCGCGCGTTAATTTGAACAATTATAAAGCGGACAAACAGACAAGTTTGAACTGTTTATTGTGAATGGGAAATTAGTGTAGTGTTTGTTCGCGGTGCACGGTATGAGCGGAAGCGGTTTGATAAAATTATTAATATTTGTAATTAAATCAACGGATGGTTTTTATTGCTACGAGCTCCTATATTATACTAGCAGCACCCCGCGATTTTACCCGCATTGTGCCTGTTCCCGTGTGAATTTCGGAATGAAAGATTACAACCATACAAAAACATACTCTTTATTATATCAGTATTAATAGAAAATAAAGCGTCACGTTTCTCCAAAAAAATTTGCAAAAGGAAAAGATTCCGACGATTTGGGGCCTTCTTTTTGAAGTCGGTTTAAATAGCGTTCGTTCATTAACATGGTTCTATAGCCAAGCGATTCCCATCAACCGGGCTACGTAGGAGCGCAGCGCGTCGCGTCGCAGCGGATACGCGATCACGCTCCGGTAGCTGGCCGCGTACGCGACAAGCCAACCGACTGCCGTGGCATTCTAACCAGCGTAAATACCACGCAAATATAAACCTTAACATTTGTAAAGAAGTTCGAATTTAGTTTAGCAAAGCGTTAAATCACCAAAACCCATCAAAACTATACAATAATACCTTAAATGGATTCTAAGAACCGTTATAGGTAATTACAAGTCATTTCATTTCTATTACAGGTACTGTTAGACTAACATTACTTTTGTAAAGGACCTCGTAACTCGTGAACATAACTAACAACCACAAGTTGTTAAAGAATACTGATCGTTAAAGTTCTACTTAATTAAGAGAATATAGTACAAACCAATTTGAACAATTATTTTTGTAATGATGATTCGACGGAAAGGTTAAAGGCATTTTATCCCGTAATTCCCACAGGAGGAAACAACGCAGGCAAAACCACGTGGCGTTGCTAACTTTATTAACAAAGCTGAAAGACTAACACTTGCACCACACACCAATGTAGCCTTACCTGAACAGAGATAGCGAATCCGTTAATTAATTTAATTAAATCCGCC
Source organism: Cyclophora albipunctata (assembly GCA_963082685.1). Classification (NCBI taxonomy): domain Eukaryota; kingdom Metazoa; phylum Arthropoda; class Insecta; order Lepidoptera; family Geometridae; genus Cyclophora; species Cyclophora albipunctata. The sequence continues at coordinate 8,877,283 of OY720131.1, read as the reverse complement.
GGTTTAGAGTGTTCATACATTCACTGTCACATAATTAGGTAAGCTTCAATGTTATTATTAGAGCACGAGGTTTACACCACTGGGTAATGGAATCTCAATTATTAATGGACTTGAACTTAGGATTGAGGGATACCGCAATTTGATGTTCATTTAACTAATGTAAAGCGTCCGCGAGACGATCAAGTGCACTTGACAAGTCTACGGGCTTGAAGTGAATATTGATCGTTTACAGCGTTGACTTGACAATTCCCGTCAAGTATCTACGTGCTGGACATGACTTGACAATAATTTTGATTTACGGCACTTGAACCAACTTGAGCTTGATGCGACTTGACGCGACTTGACAAGTTTTATTCATTTGCGGCTTGTCAAGTGCACTTGATCGTCTCGCGGACGCATAATACAGGTGAATGTAAAATATTAGCTTGTTATCTCCCACAGCTGGGCAAAGGCCTCTAATCACACAGAACATATTAGTGCATTGACGAGGATTAGACGTAATCACCACGTTTGTAATGCAGGTCGGTGATCTCAAATCCGAGGTATGTATGGAAAGTAGAAAACGCGGGAATTGAACCCGGGGCTAAAATGTCAAATAAGAATGTTTCAATTCATAAAGGGTAACAAAATAAGTACGGGTATAACTATCCGCAAACATCTGGTTACGGAATCGTTGAATACGTAGTGGTAACTCCTCCACATCAAACACTAAATCGAATCCCCTCCCTAGCCGTGACGCAAACAAACGTTCCTTAGGAACATCTTTTCCCGAAGGGCAATTACAAAAATTAACACTCCGTATCACGCAATCTCGCAAATGATTCCTTGTTTACCCAATCCCGCGGGATTCATCCGGGATTGTTAATCATTACACGGATAAATCGTGTCCGAAATGGAGCTGGGAGTTATTTATCCATCTATTTTTTTGATCGGTGAGTGATTGTTTTGTCTATTTGGTAGAAACGTAGATTGTATAAAACTCTTTGGCTAATCCCAGGAACCACCAGTCCGATTTCAATAATTATTTTTGTATTGGATAGCTTCATTCAAGACGAAGGTTTCAGGCTAATTTTTATTCCTAAATTTTCACTTTAACGGGCGCAATGTGGGTTAAAACCGCGAGGCCCGGTTAGTCTACACTAATATTATAAAGAGGAAAACTTTGTTTGTTTGGTTGTAATGAATAGGCTCAAAAACTACTGGACCGTTTTAAAAAATTCTTTCACCATTCGGAAGCTACATTATCCACGAGTAACATAGGCTATTTTTCATCCCGAAATTCCCACAGGAATGGACACAACGCGGGTAAAACCGCGAGGCGCTGCTAGTATCTATACTAATATTATAAAGCTGAAGAGTTTGTTTTGTTTGTTTGTTTGTTTGTTTGTTTGTTTGTTTAAACGCGCTAATCTCAGAAACTACTGAACCGATTTGAATAATTCTTTCACTGTTAGATAGTCTATTTATCGAGGAAGGCTATAGGCTACATTTTATCCCGGATTTCCTACGGGAACGGGCACAACGCGGGTAAAACCGCGGGGCGCTGCTAGTTATATATAACTGAGAAACTATTCCTCACATACCATTAATCAATTCGGACCAATAACTATATATTCATAAGCAGATTCCGAGCGAGCCTGTCACACTAATCATTCACAACCTTAAGATGAATGTTACATCCTTTGATACGCAAATGTAAACCGTATCCCCCTACAAATAAGGTTTATACAAAAGCTCATTCAAAGCTTTAACTAAGTTACGTAGTTAGTTACTATTGCTATAGGAATAAGGTTGGAAATGTAGTTATTTTTGTTAGGGGATGATGGAGTGTCATGTCTCGGAAGATACACTGTAGAGCTGAAACTATTAGGGCTTGTTTGAGAGACGCGGGGCGGGTACCGCGTGTAGCAATGGGCGGCAAATAAGCGTATGATAACGCTTCTATATGACAGCTGTCAAAAATTACCACTACGTTCGATTTAACGAGCTTTTCAACGCCAATCGGGCCACGAAACGATCTAAACAAGGCCTAACGCATCCACTTTCCACACTACTGATGTAAAGATTGTAGTTAGTTTGTCAGTTGTAATATTGTTGCGAAAAACTTGAGAGTCTAGAGTCTCTTTTAGTTAGGTTATCAATCGATAGGCGTTGTCCTAATAGAACGCGATTGCGCGATTATCGTAAGTTCGCGCGAATTTTACTCGTACGAACGCGCGATCAAACATATTGAACTCTAATAGGTGTCCTAACTGACAATCGCACGACGCGGTCTCAAATGTTTGAAACACGCGATGGTCGCATCGCTCGCATCGCGCATTCGCGTTCTATTAGGACAACGCCTTAGAAAGTATTAGCCTGTAATGTCCCTTTGCTGGGCAAAGGCCATTTCTCTGAAGATATCAGTACAGTGAGGAGGATGAGGCATAATCACCACGCTTGCCTAATGCGGGTTGGTGATCTCAAATCCGAGCAATGTTTGAAAAGTAGGAAACTTGTTTTCGCTCGACCCGGAAATTGAACCCGGGACCTGAGTTTTGGCAGGGGAGTGCACATACCACTAGACCACCGAGGCGTTGCGTTATCAATCGTTATGTCAATGCGAAAAACGTCAAGTGTCTCTCTACAGAACCTTATAAACACTCTACAATCCGAAGCTATCCGGCAATCTCCCTCGAGAGACCGATGAGCAAGATATGTCGCCCACTGCTACCGTTAAATTATGTCTAAACCTCTGCTAACTCTGACCACTATCTCAACCATCAAATGTAAACAAAAGGCCAAGTCGTAAATACCAAAACACAATGTAAAAACGTCCCAAAAATCCTTAAAATCAACTGCTAAAGTTCCACAATTTAGGCTTCATAAACTGGAAATAATAACAAATCACGACTACCCTCCCGCATCAGAAACGCGATAAATTCTGCTATCGGAGATTGAATATGAAATCTGCATAAAATTCCATTCCATAACTGAAACGTTGTGAAAAAACCGACTCTAAAACGTGGAGATAACGCACAAATTCCCTGGTGCGGGCTAAACAGGGTTTTCTTTCGATTCCCGCGTTTCGATACAAAATATTTTATATATTTTTTGTTTAGTCTTTAGTATCTGTTAAATGCGGGAGGAGGAATAAAGATCTGTGTTATCATTATGGCGGTACTCATCCCGGGAGTTTATCTCTATTGTTTTCCTGGTTTACTCTCGGAACCGCAAATTAAATTGTATCGATTTCATCACGAGGTGCGATGATTACGGTAGCTCTTGTGTCTGACTTGATGGTGATAATTCATCCCAAGTGTAAAAGCTTAAACCCGCTAGAGATAAAACTGTAGTAAAAGAGTCTTGTGGTTTATATAAACACTAGCTGTTTCACCCGCGATCCAATAGATGACGCCAGTGTGAAAATTTTGAATATTGCGCTTACGTTATTTTCCCACATTTAGTGGGTCAACCAAACATATTGTTGAGGAAGAGAAATATTCCTCTTTATAAAATTAGTATAAGTAAGTATACATATGAATGAAGCCCACTATTAATAACCCTGTAGTAACCGAAACCTCTTGTTCATGTAAACATATGAAGGATTAGCATATAGGTATATTGGAGAAAAGACGTTTAATAAACTTTTTAGACTTTCGTTTATTTAAACTTTTGCCCCGGTTGCACTAATATCATACCACGTTATAAGTTTACATGACAGCCTCCGTGGTCTAACAGCCTCCGTGGTCTTGTGGTTTGAGCGCCCGGCTCAAGACCCGGAGGTTCCAGGTTCGATTCCCGGTGGGGATATCTCACAAAAATCTCTTTGTGAGACTTTCCTCAGTTTGGTTAGGGCATTGCAGGCTGAATCACCTGATTGCTCGAAAAGTAAGATGATTCCGTGCTTCGGAGGGCACGTTAAGCCGTCGGTCCCGGTAACTTTCTACGGATAGGAGTCGTTACTTGAGACATGTCAGAGGCCTTTGGCGGCTCAATAACTCTGACACCAGGATTGGTCAGGTTGGCCATCCACTCGATGAAGAAGAAGAAGCATATATTGGAGACTTAAAGGGTGATCTCTGTTCAGATGTCAGTTCATGTCGTGGTGACCTACTCAAACTTAACCTAAAAAAACGTTCGCTCAGGATTGCCTACAAACGTTGCCAACAGTACAACGTGTGTGGCATCATAGAAATAACTTCCTTATAATATATACTTGTTATTGTATCTATGAACTGTCTGTTTATAAAACGATACTAAGAATTTCGCTTCAGTTAACAGAATCACGGGATTTGGTTATTTTTGGCGTCTTTAGATCTTTTTAAATCTCGATGATGAATGAAAAGAGGAATGCTGTTAGTTTGATGGATGGTCCGATTTTGTTTCAACTTGTGTTCTGTTTTTCTGAAAGGTAACTTGATCGAGAGTGTTCTATTGAGCAACAGTGTTTATTATCTAAGATTCAAGTAACATGCTATTTTATCGAAGAAAAACTGAAGTACTTTCTACGTAAAAATTTAATTATGTCCGCGAGTGGGTGTAGTGGTATGTCCACTCGCCTGCTAAGACTGAGGTCCCAAGTTCAATTCCCAGGTCGAGTGATAACATGTTTCCTACTTTTCAAACATGGCTCGGGTTTGAGATCACTAACCCGCAGTTAGCAGGCGTGGTGATTATGCCTAATCCTCTTAACTGTAATTATATCTTCAGTGAAATGAGAAACATTTGCACAGAAGTGGGCTTTAAATATTTTATATTTTTTTAATATTTTAACTGACCTTCGCCCAGCAGTGGGGCGATAATGGTTGAGAAGAAAAACTATTTTAACTACGGTTAGTATAATCTATAAGAAATAGCCTACGATAACAGATACACGTAATACTTCATACCAAATGTCAAAAAGAACCAAAATAAACAAACATAAATCACGGCCATTATTGATATTAGTTCGTCTATAAATAGGAAGTAACTCTAAACGGGGTGTCGGGTGTCGGGAATCGAACCCGCACCGCAAACTCACTTCCTAGAGTCATTGGATACAAGTAAATGATTTTATTGTTTGTGTTCTAGAAGTTAACTAAACTGACGGTGTGGTATAAGATCCTGTTGCATATCTCTTATCTTTCTATGATTGTTTTTAATGAAAATAAATAACCAATTTACATCATGTTTTTTGTAAGATTTAACACTACTTATTGTAGTTTGATGACCACACTAAAACGAAATATGCGATTCTCAACAACAAACGGCTCAGCTACTACTTATAAAATGGGTCGATTCCGCTAGCATACCTTTCGTTAACCAAAATTCTGTTCATATAAGTAACAAGCAAAAAATACATGAGTTTAGAACCTCCTAAGGTGCGTCTTCATTGAAGCGTAGCGGAACACAACACATTTAATATACACACATGTAATAACACATGTAATAATTCTATCATAACTTAATTCATATTCACTCACTTCTACTTTCTACTTTACATTTTTATTTTTATTTAGCGACTGATGTTAATCGCTTTTGTTTATTCTACCAGAGCGGGGGGCGTCTGAAAACCAGCGCTGTACCGAGACTTCGGCCTCGGTACAGCATCAGCTGAGACGTCTCCTATTGCTGTATTATGATAGTTGTAATTTGTATTTTTATTTTTCTTGTAATTGTGGCAATAAATGATTATTTTTTTAATTTTTTTTTTATTTAAATTTTCAAACATCGTTACATCGCATTGACATTTCCAAAATCTTTTCGGAAAGCGTTGTGATTGGTCACTGAGCTACGCACAGCTCCGCTCTGGAAACAGCCCCTTATATTTTCTGAAGTCGGTAAAAATAGTTGTTACGGCTTGTGATCACGTTCTTAGTTTACTCCTATAGATGGCGGTACTGTGAAAAATATCTAGAACACGGTAACGTTGTGTTCTGCCATCTATAGGGGTTCAGAGCCCACTAAGCGACTACTACCGCTTGAGAGTTAATAAACTCAATATATCACCCATCACAGTTAATGAACCTGCGTTAGTATTTGACCCAAATAGAGTTTTACCAACCAAAACTTCCATACAAAAATATTATAACAATAATCAAATAATTGAATAAATGTAACAGGGTTGTCACGCACATGACAAGGGTTGGTTAGGGTTGTCACATTTTGACTTGTGTCTGTTGCTCACAATATTTGAATATATTCAGTATACAATATGCAATATTAACTGTCTTTGTGAAAGATTCTGTGACGTAATAACATTATATTGTGTTACAGCTGAATACGAATTCATTCAGAGGAAATAATGATTCTATGCGACGCTGAGGTGAAGCAGCGTCAGTTGCTAGATCCCAAGTGACCATTCGTTGGTATACAGCTGAATAAATGGACTATATAATTTTGGAGGTGAATTTATTGATTTAATTACTTCTGGTATGGAAAGGAATTTTAAAGTCAACTATAAATGCCATGAACGTATGGGTTTAATAAAGGGCAATACTGTTGAATGGGATTTTTAAATTTTAAACTACTCTGTGATACAAAACACAGTAGTTACATTGTTCCGTTGGTATTACAAAATGAAATGAGTTCAAACAAATGCTTTTAAAAGGAGGAATGTATCGCAAATATTGTAATATAACTAAAGAATATTCCTTACTTCATTTTGTCTAGACTGGCTTCAGACAGAAATGATATACTTTAAATGGTGCTTTTGAATCTCAGTTTTTATGAGATTTTATTAAAGTTACGGACAAAGTTATATTTATTATTCACTTTGTCGTTGTACTTTTATGAAAGGACTTTTTATCGGAGATACGGCGGCACTTGCGTGTAACTACCGCATTAGGAGAAGTCCACTAAATCGATACTTCACTAAATGATGTAATCACTACATAGTATAAAGTCGTCTCTTTTTCGTGTCTGTCTGTTTGTCTGTCTGTATGCTTAAATCTTTAAAATTACGCAACGGATTTTGATGCGGTTTTTTGTAATAGGTAGAGTGATTAAAGAGGAAGGTTTTTATGTAAAAAAAATTCCCGAAGTTCCCACGGGAACGGGCACAACGCGGGTAAAACCGCGGGGCGCTGCTAGTTTTTCATATATTGCATGTCAAATCGCTAAATTAATCGCTACTAAAGAGACATTTGACTTCTCTGGGTACGGGCGTAAGTGTAATACCGCCATAACACTAAGGTTTAAAATATAAATATCTTTTATTGAGACAAAAACTTATTGTCATTATCAAGAAAAATAGCTTGCGGTGAAGGATTTTTAAGCTATTGCATAGCTTCTATCGCGGGCCTTGAGCGCGGGGACCGAATCCAGAAATTCCGTAATGAAAAAAACCTCACGCTCCCCACTAACGCCATCTAGTGATACAAAAAATAACTATGCAATAGCTTTACCGCGGCAGTCCCCGAGTGCCACACGTCTTTTTTTAAAATCAAAGTTTGAGAAACTATTTTACAATAAAATTAGGTAGGGTGTCCATTCTTACCGAATAACGCAGTCTATTTAACAAATCAACATACCTGAAACAAAATACATATTTTATTAGATTTAAAAATTATTTATTCGACAAAAACGGCCCATAAAATTACTTTTATGACAGCAAAAACTATCCAATCAAGTCTCGTGATAAATGAATAACAAAGTCATACAATTACCAACCATATCGCTTTACCATAAAGGTTAAATTTCGTTATCATTTTTTTAGTGACAGATTCGTTGCGGGTTCGTAAAACTAGCATTTAAGGCGAAGAGATAAAGTTAACTTTAGTTTGGCATGTGTCATCAGTTTTATGGTTTGTAATACGGTGTCCATAATTCATGAAACATGACCACCACTAGCCCTTAGCTTGTCCCGTCATTGTCCCATCCTGTTTTACGACATGGTCACTCTAGTTTTATTTATTAATTTTTGTTGGTTTTCATCAAATATTCATGGACATATAAAGTGTGATGTGAGCTCAAATAGTTATCATTTGAGTGACTACTGTATACTTATGTAATAAAGATTTTGTTTGTTTGAAGGTGTTAGTCTCTGTAATTAACAGCGAGGTTTAAGTATTTATGTATATGTAGTCACTTTCGAGAGGAAATTCTAGGTGACTTCATCAATACCATAATTCTCATGAAATATTATAAGTTTCAGAAAATTATAATATAAAAATGTTTGTATTTTGTTTAACTTGGCGGGAGCACCGCTGTATTCTCAAATGAAAATGTTGACCATATATAGATCCTCTTCATAAATAGACTTCTAACAAATCAATAGAAAAATACTCGCGTAGTGCCCGTCTCCGTGAGAATTTTGGGCCTTAACCTTCCCGTTGAATGTGGTTATCGTTAACAAAAAATATTATTTAAATCGTATTTTTAGTTTCTGCGATACACGGTTTCAAACAAACAAAAAACTAAATATGTAGTACCAAAATGGTCAACATATTCACATAGTCCGGTGGAGTAAACGCCGCGCCTCGCTCTACATAACAAGGTAAAACTCCGAACATTATCATTCCGATCTCAATTATGATTAATCCCTGACAATCAAATCTGATCAAAAGTTTCCCCTCAAAGGGAATGCAGTCGCAAGCTTATTTGGAAGCTTTTAAAAGTCTTAAAGCTTATCTTGATCTGCTCTCGGATCTAACAAAAAGCCATGACCGCTGTCAAGTTATGCGCTGCGAAAAATTTAATGAAGCTTGGTAAATTACACCCAGTGTCTAGCAGTGTCTAGCTACTCGAACTTGTTCACCAGAAAATCTTGATCTACCTTACCGAAAGGTAGATCAAGATTTTCTGGTGAACATCAAGTCAAAAATAGCTTTTCTTTTCTTTTAGTAATGGAGTTTTATATCGATAAAAGAATTATTAAAATCGGTCAATTAATATTTTGGAGTTAATATCCATTCCAAACATTTTTCCCTTATAATTGCTAGCTTTAGAGCCAAATAACAGTTCTTTTATTACACTTACGCAAATCGACTTCACTTTAATGTTGACAGCACTATGTCTTCATATTTTATTTGGTCTGTCTTATCTGCCCTTAAAAGTTGAATTAGGGCACACGTGTAAGGTCACGCTTGGCTTCTCAAGTTAAAGTTATAGACAGCTTTATTACAAGAAGAATAAGGTTTAAATTAGAGCCATTTTTGGATGGTTGAATAGAAATTCTGACCCTAAAAAGAAATGCTTTTTAATAGGTTTTTGAACGTTTAAAAAATAGAAAAATCCAACGGTTTCGTCCATCACTAGTTCGTATGAAAATTTTGGGTTAAAAATAAACCTATAAACGTAACTTTTGACCATAAGTGTCATATAAACAGTTGTCTAAATAATCCTAATAATAGTTATAGGCATGGTACGTAGTTTCATTTAAAAATTAAACAAACAAACGTTTATAAAAGATTAGACAAGCCCGTTGGCACAGTGGCAGTGAGAGCGCTTACTGTGTCAGGGTTCGATCCCCGCCCGGAGTCAACAATATGTGAAGACATAGTTGTTGGCGACGACGTCTGGGTGTCAATTATATATTCTTATAAAATATTTGTGTATGTATATGTAGTAGTATCAGTTAGTTAGATTCCATAACACAAGCTTAGAGCTTACTTTGGGTCTAATTAACCGTGTGTGAATTTGTCCAAGTATTTAAGTATCCCACCAAAAACATAAATGTAAAAAAGGAGAGCCAAGTTCAATACAAAAATTATGCATGGCTATGGGCTTCGCTGCAAAAAGAATGGAGATCTAAATGAGGGCCAAGTTCTAGGCAATATCTCAATATGTATTTATAGGAACAAAATAACATTATGAACAAGTATTAAACTCTATTTCTTCTCTTTATTCGATACCTATGACAATTGCTGTTATTTAAAAATGTGAGATCTTAAAGTGAGTTAGATTTGACTTGACCAGTTTTCATTACAGCAGTCATTTTATAAAGTTATTCAACATATAACAACAAACTGGCCAAGTAAAATCTAACCCACTTTAAGATCTCACATTTTTAAATAACAGCAATTGTCATAGGTATCGAATAAAGAGAAGAAATAGAGTTTAATACTTGTTCATAATGTTATTTTGTTCCTATAAATACATATTGAGATATTGCCTAGAACTTGGCCCTCATTTAGATCTCCATTCTTTTTGCAGCGAAGCCCATAGCCATGCATAATTTTTGTATTGAACTTGGCTCTCCTTTTTTACATTTATGTTTTTGGTGGGATATCATTACTTTTTGTAAAGAAAACTAGGTATTGATATTTATTGTTTTTTCTTGCGTTTCCGCTGCATAGGTACTTTGGTTCGTTCGCATTTTAAATCGTATCGTATAGCGCTTATGAGCCGCGCGCTGCCCCCGCGTACAAGTGCAAGGCGCGAGTGAGTTCAACCAGCATTCTTAAATTAGTCAATACATACATTATATCGGTAACAATAATACATCGCTTTACTACCATGCAGGTATAAACCAACCGACCCGCTAAATTTTTACCAAATCGCTACCGCTTATAATTGTGTACTATTCATCAGAGCGTGACGCTGATTGGCTGGGGCGACGGTGGACCGACCGCGTCATAAGTACCTACCGCGCGCCGCCGACGACACACCGTTGGCCGGTTGTTTAGCGCGAAATTTAAGTTTTTTTGAATGGGGACACCACTTATTTTTTTTACTTAACTTTACGATTATATTGCAGTTAAATAGCAAATATAATAATACATATATTGGGATAGTTTCAAATATCTGCTAGTAACGGTTCCAACGCTACAATTAAAAAATATATTTTTTGTATGGGGACCCCCCCTATTTTTTAACTATTTTATATTTTTAGATTTTTTCTTACGCTTACACACAATTACCGAGCTAGATTCCAAATTTCATCCTTCTAGGTCATCTGGAAGTAGGTTAGGTTTAGGTACTATATGTCAGTCAGTCAGTCAATACTAAAATTTACGACTTTCTGACGTTCATATCTTTATAACCGTTTGAGCTAGCTTCATGAAATTTGGGTTTCTAGATGTCCTAATGGATATAATTAAACACACGAAGTTTCATGTGTTTACGTTAAATAGGTTTTGAGTTATAGAAGGGTCAAAAGTGGCACCAAATGGTTCGTGTAATATTACACTCGGCGCTGGCTAGCCGTTCCTTTGCTTGAACTTGGCTTGACACGCTGCCGCGTGTCTAGATTTATTAAAATTTCACGAGGTAAAATGTTTACTTTTCTACAATTAGTCACCGCATAACGTTACAAAGCCAAGTTAACCCAACTAAGAACCTTGAAAAGAAGTCTCGAGCAAAACACTCAACTCCAAATTAATACGAAGTGAAGTCATCCAAAAAGGAGACCGATAAAATGCAAGAAAAACCGCAGGCGAGCAGTAGTGCGCAGTAAACCGACATTTGAAAGAGGCAATAAAAATCCATGAAACAGTTAGTAAGCTACCGACCGCGACGAAAGCTTCCTCAAGTGATAAACTTCAAGCTTTAAAAGCTCAGTTTAATCTTATCTTTAGAAAATAATTTACTTTTCAAAATTGTGCCTTTTCGTGTACAATTTTGGAAGTTTTAATGATTACAGTATCATTTGTGAAACCGGTTGTTTATCTTGTATTTGTAAAGCTTTTATGGGTTAAAGAGTAAATTTGTAAGTTGTGTATTTTTAATGATGATGTAAATATTGCTTTAAGAGTGCTTATAATAACAGATTACAGTAATCAATACAAATTGAAATTAAAGAGTTATTTGTAGAGAAAGTAAATTAAAGAACTTATTAGTATCGTATTAAATACATCAAATATTAATCAAACCGCTTGTGTTGATTTTGTTAAGACATCAAATCATATTCGCCAATTAAATAGACAATATTGGATACTAATAACGCCCCGCAGTTTTACCCACATTTAACCCGTTTTTGTAAACATTTCGGGATACAAAGTAGCTCTTAACCTTCGTCTTGATTCACTCTATCTGGCAGTAAATACCGCAAGAAAATCCGTTGAGCTATTTTTGAATTATAACCAAACTAGTAGCGCCGGAAGTTTTACCCGCGTTGTGCCCGTTCCCTCGGGGATTTCTAGATAAAAATAGCTTATAACCTTCCCATTGAAAGTGGCTATCAATCACAAAAAGAATTATTCGAATCGGACTGGTAATTACGGAGATTAGCCCGAACATAACAAACTAAATAAAAAATACCTCTGTATAATATTAGTAACTAGCTGTGCCCCGCGGTCTCACCCGCAGCGCCCCCGTTCCCGTGGGAATTTTGAGATTTTTATTCCAAGTTTTCATTGTTTTTAAAATGTATTCTGCTATTCAGGGCGGAGACAAATCCAACGAAACAAAAACCATGAAAATTGATCCAGCCGATCTCGAGTTATAAGTGTTGTAACAAACCCGTCTTTGTTTTATATATATACTCGTAGATATATCATGACATGTATTTCTAGAAATCGTCGATCTCAAAGAATTTCGTAAAGGTACTGAAATTCCTAATTATTAAGTATAGTATAATTAGCAGCGCCCCAAGGTTTTACCCGCTTTGTGCCCGTTCCCGTGGGAATTTCGTAATTTTTTCCTTAATCTTGAATCACTCTGTCTATTTAAGAAAATCGCGTCAAAATCCGTGCAGTGGTGTTTGAGTTTATCGCGAAGAGACAGACAGACTCGGCCGGGGACTTTGTTTTATAATATCTAGTGAAGCACATTAAGAATTATAAACCTGCCATAATTTTATAAAAGCATATATTAGCTCAGTAGTAAGTACTATGTCATTGTATACTCGACCCAGTTTGCTCTGCGCACGCGCATATGTGTGTACGTTAGTGCAAGGACGCGGTTTATAAACAATATGATGTTATGTTCTAGGAATTTTAGTATTTTCATGAAAGAAATTTAAAGACATGAAAATTAATCATAAGCTAAAGTAAAGCATTAGCTTGAAATGTCCCACTGCTGGGCAAAGGCCTCTCATCTCACTGAAGATATCAGTAATCAATATAACTTTCTTTTATACTTATTCCTGTTCTTAAGATCATTTTGTTCATTGTTTTTCGAGCTACCATACCACAGACAAACACTTATAGCGGTCAAAATTACAACACTCCTCTTTTTGCGCCGATGATCAATACATATATTTTGTTCAAGAAGAACCTTGAATACTTCATAAACAATTAATAACAAACCATTAAAACCCTCAAACCACCCCCCATTTCCACCCCAACCAGTAAACACAGTTCAACTAAATCGTTCGTAAACACACGTACATATGTCCTCTTTACGAGACATTTACTCTACGTTAACGTTTGTCCCGTTAAAAGTCCATCCGATGATTGCTTTGTCAATGGTACAAAGAGTTTTCTAAGACAATGTACTTTTAAGAGACGTTTTCAAATTTCAAATTCAAATTCAAATTCAAATTCAAATTGTTTATTTGTTCATAAACATCGAACGTATCGTACAATACGTAATCGTACATACGAATCGTTTTAGTTGAGATAATATGATAGTGGAAGAGTGAGTGAGAGAGAGGAAGAGGAAAAATAAAAATTAGGAATGACTAGTCGTGCCCTGCGGTTTCACGCACGTTGTACCCGTTCCGCGGGAATTTCAGGATAAAATGTATCCCATATGTTATTATTATATATAACTCTAAGTTTCATTCAAATCCGTCCGTCCTTACTAGGATTGATCTTTCTTCAATACTTAAACTTTCAAATTACCTCTTCACTAGCAGCGCCCCGCGGTTTTACTCACGTTGTGCCCATTCCCGTGGGAATTTCAGGAATTATTAAACACATAAATCTTCCTCGTGAATCACTTTATCTATAAAACAAACCGCATCAAAATCCGTTGCATAGTTTTAAAGATGTAAGCATACATAGACAGACAGGCAGCGGAAAGCGACTTTGTTTATACTATGTAGTGATACAAATTGTAAGCTAATATTGGTCATATTTCACCAAAAGACAATTCCTTCTACAGTGGAATAGGTTTAGAGATTTTGTTCCGCTATTAAACCATATAAGTACATTATATTGGTTTTATTATGTATGGCATTTCCGCTGTGAAGTTCCGAAATTGGAATTCAAGTGAGTCAGACAAAAATATCTTAATTTAAATTAACACCATCATTAATTTGATTTAATAACAGTTAAAATCTTGATTCTCTAACTTCTTAGAAAACACCATCGATACCTATGATTCATTCAATCATGCTAATCAATTATAAACTTTATATTGAAAGCAGTAGCGATGAATTTACTGTAACATCATCTACTAGTAGTCAATTAGTCATCAAGTATTTAAGGAAAAATAGATCTCTTAAAATTAACGTTTAATGACCTCTCTAGCAAAGCGGTTAGCGCTCAAGGTAATATAGGGTTCCGGGTTCAAATCATTCAATAAAAATGCAAAGCAAAAACAAAAACAGAAAGGTGTAAATATAAATGCAACATTTAAAAGTGATCACCGGTCACCCATCTTATCATATACTTTGATAAACGTTGCTTAACTTTCACGATTATTAAAAACAAGTTGCGAATAAATTGTATACCTATTTGTAAAGTTATGGGAAAAGACAGTTTATTCTAGATAAACTCTTACTAAAATTACTAGTTAGGTCTTATAAGTAATACCTAGAGTCTAGACCTAATATTAGGTTATAAGATTAAACCCTAATTGCATGTTCAGCTCGATAGGTAAGTAGGGCGCTAAGGCTAGATCGGTTAGGTTTTAAAATTATAACTTAATTTTGAAATTGAGTTATTAACTTTTACATAAGAACTGCGCAATTTTTCAAAACATTTAACCGACAAGAAAAAGTTGGTTTTGTTTTGTACAAATAGTTAGGTACTGAGTGAGTTTAGTCGAGATATCTAGATGTGCTAGTTTCAGATCACCTAATACTACTTTCAATTACAAAAGTATTAGGCTGTACTTTAACAGAGCTATGCAAAAAAAAGAAGTACTTGATTAATACCCTGATATTCTCACGTGAAAATAATAACATTTCATACAAATGTAACTAACTAGAAAGAAAACACAAACGTAGGCCATAAAATCTAACTCTAGGTAACCTAGGTCTCTATAGTTAGGTTTAATCTAAGAACTAGATTACAGCACATTGTAGTTAGGTCGTAAACTGACCGCTAATACCTAACCTACATTGTAAGGTTATACTTAGAGTCTAGATATAGGTACTAAGTACGCCATTATGTTCTGGGTATATTTTAGGAGATTTTATCACGGGATTATATGTTTTAGACGGGACGGCGGCCGTTTTGAAAATTGAAGGCTAAAAAAGATACTTTATTTAAATTGTAGATAGCAATACAGGCTGCAAAATGAAAGAAAACCACTTTTGCAGTTTGACTAACCATTTTAAGTTAAGTACGTATTAGCCTATCACTACATAGTATAAAATAAAGTCGTCTCTTTTTCGTGTCTGTCACACTGTTTGTCTGTCTGTATGCTTAAATCTTTAAAATGACGCAACGGATTTTGATACGGTTTTTTGTAATAGGTAGAGTGATTCAAGAGGAAGGTTTTTATGTAAAAAAATTCCCGAAATTCCCACGGGAACGGGCACAACGCGGGTAAAACCGCGGGGCGCTGCTAGTATTCTATATTCCATAGTACGTGATAGGCCTTTCTCTATTCCAGCTATTTCTTATTCCAATAATTTATAAAATAGTTAAGAATAGCCGTTAACGTTGACTTTTATTGGTGGCCAATAGTAGATTTCTATTTGAGCGCTACCGTGTTTCGTAGAGCACGTTAAGCATTCGGTCCCGGTTTATTCAATTGTTACACCATGTCGGTGTGTTTAGACCGCCTAAAGGCCTCTGACACCAGGGATGGCCTTTTTTTTTTTTTACGTAACCTCGCTGTCCCACTGCTGGGCAAAGGTCTCCCCCAATTCTTTCCATTTATCCCGTTCCATGGCCAACTCCTTCCAATCCTTCTTGAAATCGTCCAGCTCCTTCCGCCATCGAGTCGGAGGCCGACCTCCTGCGGGCATCCTGGAACTCCCATTCCGTTGCAATTTTTGCCCATCTGTCCGGGTGCATCCTGCCCACGTGACCAGCTCAATTCCACTTCAGCTTGGCAGCTTTGACTCCCACGTCTGCAACGCCTGTCATGGAACGCAGCATGGTGTTTCTGACGCGGTCTTGTCTCTTGATACCTAGGATGCTGCGTTCCATTGCTCTTTGGCAAACCTTGAGACGGGTCTTCTGTGCTTTGGTGGTTGACCATGTTTGTGCTCCGTAGGTTAGGATGGGCAAGATGCACATGTCAATGAGTTTCCGCTTCAGAGAGATTGGTAAATCTCCCTTCATTAGCGTTTTCATGGACCAGTAGCTTTTCCAGGCGTTGTCTATGCGACGAGCAATTTCTGCATCTTGCCTGTTGCCGAAAGATGCTAACTGGCCCAATTCTAAATTAATGTGTGAATTACCTAAAACATATAATTAAAAATTATTTTCTCTTCAGAATCTGTCTAAAAAATTGTTTTTTCACAATGTTACTTTCTCATCCACTACTTAGCCAAACCAAAAAACAAAGAAACCAGTTCTTCAGTCTGCTAATGTCAGTTGATTCAGACACTCCAAAACCTTGCTTCAATTAGATAATGGTTAGTAAATAGACGCCTTGACCGAGTGGTGCAGACACCGGCTGGTAGTGCGATAGTGTGGGTTTAATACACTGGCATTGGTGGTGTGAAAATTAGGATATTGTCTTCGTGACTAATTTTCACTAATATAAGCATGTAATAAGCTGTTTTTTTTGTTGGTTTGTTTATTTGAAGGCGCTTATATTAATTTAAAATATTACTATTATGGCAGATAAATGTAATGATTTTAGATTTCATGAATATATAATAATATATTATATAGATAGTAATGTTTAATTTTGATATAATTATAATATTAATTGGTTTATTAATTTTAATTATTGGGGTTTTAATTGGTGTGGCTTTTTTAACTATATTAGAACGAAAAGTTTTAGGTTATACCGATTCAATCCGATACATATAGCAGTAGTATTTAACCTGTAATGTCCCACTGATGGGCAGAGCCTCTCATCTCACTGAAGATACCAGTACAGTGGGAGGATTAGGCGCAATCCGATATATACACATCCTATACTCATTACGAAGAGATTTTGACAATATCCTTTCCTTGTTATAACAAATTCAATGCGTTGTAATTGATAGATTGTGCTCCGCACAGCTCCGATCTGCTTCAATAAAACGCAGCCTTAGGTTGTACCAGGTACCAACATCTACACGTATATTATAAAGAGGAAAACTTTGTTTGTTTGTAATGAATAGGCTCAAAAACTACTGGACCGTTTAAAAAAATTCTTTCACCATTCGAAAGCTACATTATCCACGAGTAACATAGGCTATTTTTCATCCCGAAATTCCCACAGGAATGGACACAACGCGGGTAGAATCGCGGGGCGCTGCTAGTAACAAATAGAACGCTAACCAGACACTTATACCAACACTATAAAACTATTAAATAAATCTCTGTACTTTGACAACACCAATCAGCTACAGGATGCTCCAAATACTGACACGCAGGATGTTGACATTATGTTGTTGACAGACGGGACATATTGCATTTCGTTCGTATTAGTTTATTGATGTGGGATTGAATTTTTGGTGAGTGGTACAGTACAGGACCGGTGAAAAGCTATTGGCCTTTGAAGGTACAGTATCTGGCAGAAGTTTATTGATTAATATAAGCTTTGAAGGAGAGTTGGTTTGCTTGTTGCACATTGGGCGATGGGTAATGGCTACTGCCGTGACTTGTTTTTTTAAGTTTTTATTAAGCCAATTTTGATGTTATACTTTTTTTACCTCATTAAATGTTTACTCTGCTTAGTTATAAATGCATTTTTGTGCCAAATTGGAGGAAGTCTTTAAATATGTATATCATATTGAGTGCTTTAGGGCCGGCGCCCACTGCCGGCACGGCACGGTGAGTCATGGCAAAGGATTTTAATACTAATTAAGTTATTTTGAATCTTATTTCAATGAGTTTAGAAATTATGTTACTTTATTTTGATACCACGATGCCGTGACGTGCCGCAGGATGCTGCGGCATGATGCGACACGCCAAAGGATGCAACGGCATGACGTGTCATGCTGTTTCATTCCACGGGATGCCCCGGCGCGCCATTGCATCCCGCGAGACGTATGGGTCACTTTGGGGTCGAGGAATTATGATTGCTAGCTAGTTGAAATAAGGTTGAAACTTATGCAGCATTTCGGTGGGGCGCAGTCCGGTCGGTGCGCGGGGGCAAGGGAGGGAGAAAACGCACTGGCAATGCCACGCAATGCCACGGAACGCCGCGGGATGCCGCAGCACGCCGCGGGATGCCACTACACAACCTGCCGTGCCATGCTGTGCCACGCCGTCAGTGAGCGCCGGCCCTAATTCGTAGCTCTTTGACGTAAGCTATTGAATAAAATATGTTTCTGCATAAAATTAATTTCAGAAAGCGAATATGGTTCACTAATAAAAGCATGAAAGAAAATTTTAAAATTAAAACATGCAAAATTTTAGTTTTCATAAAGCAAATTTTTACTAAAGATACTTTTCGGCATTCACAGCATGTTTCAAATTTAAAAAGAGCCGTAACGCACAAACGGACTCGTAACATAACTGAAAGATGTAAAAAATCCGGATATATCCGGTTGAAAGCGGCACAAACCGGTTCAAAGGAGCCAGTCGGAACTAATGATCGCGCGAGCCTTCAATCCACGACATTCACTAAAAACTTTGCAAAAACATTGCATTTCAAACTCTACCCCCTTAGGAATAAGAACACAAAATATTCATTTAAAAATTCCATGTTCATACACCGAATGCTTTTGACAGTAACTGTTCCATAACTCGTGCCTAAAATTAACCCAACAACTATCAAACGAATATACACTCTATAGCTGTTACAATAGAAGCGAGAGTGGCGTAAATATTTAATAGGCTATTGCTCGACTGAGATTGCACTGGGCAAATAAGATAATAGAATTTTGGATATAAATTTCGTTAGGGAATTTAAGTTTATTGTGTTATAGAGTAACTAAAAATAATCTAGTATGTAAAGGAATTAAGTAAGTTTATATATATAAGTTTATATATATTTTTTTACAAATTCACTATTAGGGTGGATTCAAACGGTTAGTGATCGTAACATACGTTCGTTTAAAGTATCATGATTTCGTACGCTGTTCAATTTGAAATGAGCGTATGAGAGCGACGAATAAGAGCGCCATGAGATAATTGACATGCCTAACGTGTCATCGTAAAATAAAAGAAATTCACTCGGACACACCTGATGTGTCGGTTTTCGAAGAACCTATGAAAGTTATTAAAATTTCAGATAAAAATTAAAGTGACTTCCTGCAACTTTTCTAGGACGGTGTTCAACTTGCTCGATAGTAACTAAGTACAGATGTAGTGAATAATCCTTTCCTATCGGCAAAACTCGGAACAACGATAACACCGGAATGGTGCCGATGTGTCTATGAATTACTGTATTATTAAATTACGTGTAGGTATCAAATAAATCGCATACTTTATTTATCAATGTCAAATGTCAAACTGAAAACTCGGAACAACGATAACACCCGAATGGTGCCGATGTGTCTATGAATTACTGTATTATTAAATTACGTGTAGGTATCAAATAAATCGCATACTTTATTTTATCAATGTCAAATGTCAAATATGTCTCGATGGGTACTGAGTGCGAGTGAAGTAGTAAGACAAAATCGAACATTTCCGAGAAAATACGAAAGGAAAGGATTATTCACTACATCTGTACGTATGGTATTTTGTTACATTTTTAATGTAAAATGTTATAAAGTGGATATGTTTCTTCTGCGCATGTTAATGAGAGAATAGTCCAGTACTAGCCGGCAAGGATTTCAAATCAGACAAAAATATTTTTTCTCACACCCTGTATTTCAAAAACAGCCACAGTTTCCAAACCCTATTTTTATCATAACCTTCCGAAAAATCTCAAAAAACAAGTCCCAATGGACAATCGGACCATACAACAGTAATTTAGTTTCACTCATTTGAAGTCCCGGCATTGCAGCAATAACTAAAGGATATAAACCAAACATCGAATTACCTTTTTTGCGTTCATTGTACAATAACCACGTATTTGGAAATAATTGCTCACATGAATTAATTCAATTGAATTAAATTATTTACAAGGATCTCTGTTGCAACATACTTTTAACTACATGGATAATTATTGTTATACCTTGTGGTACACTCCTAGAAGTGAATTTAAAGTTTCGTTTAAACTCTCAGGTTTCGAAATTCAAATTTTAGAATAAGTTCCGTAATCCTAATTCAAGGACAAGTTCCGGAATTTGATATTCAATACATCTTCAAAATTGGAATGTTTTTTCTAATGTACTCTTTGTGGTAAATTCACAGTGAATCGTTTCGTCAATGTTTAAAAAAGGAATTTCCCACACAAAAAGGTATCCCATCCAAATAAATCCGAACACCATATCTCTCCGTTCCCGCGAACCGAGTACATTCACGACCACAACCAAGTAAGTATATTTTGAAGTATTTTTTGTTGTAAATTCTCGACATTATTTAAGTGGCATTTTGTCGTCAACAGTACGAGGGTTGTTGACCCCGATTGTTCCAAGTTTTTGCCGCGAGCAAGAGCCCGCGGGAACCGACTAGGGTTGTCACTACACGAGAGATAAACATTTATCAGCGCTAATAATATCATATGGTTTGGGGAAATTGGACACGCATGTATGTATTATACGTATGTATAAGTAGATTTATTTATGTTGTGTTTACTAAAAGAAGGAAGCCTTTACGACAAAAGTAAAGTAAAAAATAATCACTATCATGTTATAGATAGAGTTTAATTTAGTTAGAACGTATTTCGACTTTTTGTACTAGATAACATAAGGACTAACATAAACAATTGCATCACATACATACATGATATTTATAAAGAAGAGTTTTCTGTAATAATAGGTCATTATGGTGCAGAAAGTATATAATCTACTGAATAGAAATCTTTCTAATATTTTTTTCTTTCAACGACAAATTACCTAAAATATGTCCCCCGTCATAACTTATATTCACCCCAAGTTCTCAAACCAGGTAACAAAGTAATATTTAATTTAACATATTACGAAATTAGTTTGTTAACATTCCTCGGTATACATCAAGCATGATATTACTGTATGTATAATGAGTTGTAAATATATTGCGCAGACGTCACTCCGTACGTGTGCAGTCATTTCAACTCGGTTTGCAAGCGGCTAACAATGTTTATAGTTCATAGAAAATATTAAAATACAAAACAAATTCAAAGAAAATGTAAAGAGGCAAAACAAAGGAGAGTAGTACTATGTGGAATTATTTTACAGACAAAATGGTACTTTTTTCGAAATAGGTAAAATGAAAAATTTATTAATTACACCGTATTTAGTATATATTAACTATCTAATGTAAAAATGATATTTTATAATCAATCTTCAATGAGATAAGCTGTAGCCCAGCAATACTTTACATATTAAAATATTGTACAGCACCCTTAACCTCTCAGCAACAACCACTATCCTAATTACCGAACACATTCCAATCAACGCCCAAATAACCCTCTACACTCTACAAAAACTAATAAATAAACGCCCAACAATAATAAATCAAACAATTAAAACAAAAACGCCAGCCAGACGTCTTAATAGCCGATCTGGTAATACAACTTATAGCCCGTGTCTAACACTGACGGCATGTCAACGGTGTCATAAAAACGCCACGACACGCCACGCCCAACAATTTAGACGCCGACAAAAACAGAGATCTCACGCG
Organism: Cyclophora albipunctata; assembly: GCA_963082685.1. Taxonomy (NCBI): domain Eukaryota; kingdom Metazoa; phylum Arthropoda; class Insecta; order Lepidoptera; family Geometridae; genus Cyclophora; species Cyclophora albipunctata. The sequence goes on along the minus strand of OY720131.1, from coordinate 8,855,441 downwards.
AAGGGTTAACTTATGTTTTTATACTGCCCTTTAATAGTTGTGATAGTGTAAGCGATTTTACGGTTAGATCTGACCGGGTTCAAAAAAGGAGGGTTCTGTATTTTGACTGATTTCTGGGTTAAATGTAGAGATCAGTTTAGGATCTTTATGACTAAAGAGGCCACTGAAGGTCACTTAATATAAGTACAGTGAGGAGGATTTTTTTAATAACATCTGGATATTTTTTAAATCACAGCGAATACAATTAATAAAAATACCCATCATCAGATACTGGGATATTATAACATTCTTACTTCGAAAAATAAACTTTGTCAGATTTTCGGACGTTATAACAGTATGACTTTTAGACAGAAGGACATTGGTATAGAGCTTCTTTCGGACAAAGTAACATTTAGACAATGGACATCATGGCATCTGGACATTCTGACAATTTAATGACTTCTGACCATGAGCTATATAGTATTTTAATACTATTGTGTTTTAATCACAGTGTCAACCCTATAAACAACGCAAGCGAAATATTCGGAGTCCAGTGGCGCACTCTACCCTGCATCGGCAACTTGAACGGGCGAGAATTTTAATAACACACACTTGACACAAAATATAATCACTCACACAACTCGAAGAAAACTTTAAAGAGGCCCTAATTGTTCGAAATTAACTCTTAAGTAATTACTGGATGGTTTGCTCTCCGATTTATTTCTTGGTAGTGGCGGTAGAGTCAACTAAGTTTGTAAGATGAAAATGAACAAAATTTGCTTTGAGTGATACTTGAATTGGATACCTCATTAATTTTACTATTTTAGGTATAAAGTTAGCAATCCACTTAACGGACGAATTTGCCTCACAAAGGTAGATTAAGTTTAGGTATGATGGTATTCATAAATATCCAAGTCTCGGAAAACGTGAGCGTAAATCGCCATATTGAATTAATGATGTCAAAATTCGAATATTTTCGAACGTATCTATTAGAAGTATAATCACAAGAAAATTTCGCATATTCCTCAGCCACGAAACGACTTACTTACATAAATATTATTTTAATTTTTAGGGTTCCGTACCCAAAGGGTAAAAGCGGAACCCTATTACTAAGACTTCGCTGTCCGTCCGTCCGTCCATCCGTCTGTCACCAGGCTGTATCTCAAGAACGGTGATAGTGATACTGTTGAAATTTTCACAGATGACGTATTTCTACTGCCGCTATAACAACAAATACTAAAAATAGAATAAAACAAATATTCAATGGGGGCTTCCAAACGTGATATCTTGCCGTTTTTTAAAGTACGGAACCCTCCGTGCGCGCGTCCGAATCGCACTTGGCCGGTTTTTTATGTTTATAGGACTTATATTTTAGTATTCTTGGTCTATTTAAATTTCACCCGATCCCTCTATCCAAGATGTCAAGGTTACCTTATTATAATTCGACCAGAGCCGACATCTCCGCGAATAAATCTATATTTGACGCCAATCAATCATTTATGTATGAAACATACATATTTATTAGCTGTCAATTGAATGTGCCATTTATTTAGATTTTTTTAAATGTAAGTTAAAGCGGAAATATAAGATAACCATGATTGGATTATTACACTTGACTTAATATCCTCAGTAAGTAAGCGATATTGGGATGGGAATGAATACGGGTTATTTATTCTTCCAAGGAATGTTTAAATGATCAATATTTTAAATTAAAACACCGGGTCAGTTAAAAAAACAGATTAATCCTTTTGGCAACCAACGGTTAGTGGCCAACCTGGTGTCGAAGTTCTTAGATCGTCTAAAAACTTTGCCGCCAAAATAGCAATCACATCAGAGGACTTTATACTAAACGTCTTCGACATTATGGACATATTGGCAACTATAACGCCACACGTCCATTCAAACGTCAAACTGGCAACACTCTTTTTGCATCAAGGGTTTCGACATATTGGCAGCTATAACGCCACACGTCCATACAAACGTCAAACTGGCAACACTCCTTTTGCATCAAGGGTTTCGACATATTGGCAGCTATAACGCCACACGTCCATACAAACGTCAAACTGGCAACACTCTTTTTGCATCAAGGGTTATAATGACTAATCTCTCCCTCCCTATTTACGTAGAGGGTAAAAAAATGCATGACAGTGAAAAGTAATACTTACTCTACGATTAACCAACCTTTTTCTGATTAAAACTACTTTTCATTATTACCCTATTTGTCGGGTCCTGATGTCAATTGTCTGTGGTCACGCATGGGTCCCGAAGGAGGGTCAGGGATCCATTAGTGAGCCAAATCGACCATATGGAAAACATCTTGTTGTCTATGAACTAATTAATTGTTTCCGAAATATTATGATTGATGGTATTATATGGGTAGTATTTTTTAATTAATTTTGGTAAGAAGATTACGTTTTGTCTTTTTAATTGTAATTTATTTGTATACTAATATTCTAAAGCTAAAAGAATATTTATTTTGTTTTATTTTTTTATGTTTGAACGAGCTCTCTCAAAGTACATTTTTTTAATCTAATTTTTATCCCAAAATTCCCGTGGACTCGGTAAATTGGGAGTAAAGCGTTGCTAGTAAAAGTATAAAAGTATTATAAAACAAAGGTATATCTCACAAACGAAACTAGTAAGTATACCGACATACGCAAAACAATAATTTTTTTATTTTTATCAACAAAGTAATCCATAAAAGGCTAATTAACCGTTCTTTTCCCTCCTAATCATTCAAGCTACAGAGTAAAATTGCGAATTAAAATTCTAAATTCAAATTATTATGTGCGAAGTGTCATTCGCCCAGTTCGTACGTGAGTCGACTATGGAGACTTGGCTAAGTGACGTTTGTACAACTGTCAAAATATTTGAGCGAGTGTGTGTATTTGCTATGTGTATGGAAGAAATTGGGGTACTGTGTTGAGGTGAGGAGTGAATGTTTAAGGGTTGGTACTTTCTTTATGTGAGGAACAGTTTGTTACTGATTTATTAACATAATCTAGTTTGTTGTTAACGGAAGAATATTAGGTAAATCATGTTTTGATTTAATTTCTTAATTAATTGAGATAGATTTGGCTTAAAAATATTTGTATTGAAGTATCATTCGAGAGTGTTTAAGGCAATAAATTCGTAAAATGATTACCTATTTAAAATGAAAGATGATTTTAAATCAAAAGTCATAAGTATACAAACAAAAAAATATTTAGACAGCAGCAAAATAAAAAAAACAATATAATCAACAGCTTATCAAAAAAATCTCACCGCAGGGCCAAGGCCTCTCCTTCACGTAAAGTACAGTGAGGAACACAAATCGTAATCAACGTTTGCCTAAAGGCTATATTAAGACTAAAAATAGTCACAGAACAACTCAAAAACAATAAAATATTCCATAACTCAAAAACATATGAATAAACATGACATACTGTTTGAAATTCGAACTGACGTCGAATTCAAATATACAATAACTATTGTTCCAAAATTCGAATACGTAAAATTCAAATATTTCTATTCAGTTCTAACCCCAAAGAGGTTCTTATACGAAAAAAGAATATGATAATACCTTAATCCGTGTTCCTAAGCATTAGTCTAAATGACCTTAACTTTTTTACGACCATTACTTGATGACATTGGTACGTTTAGATACGCACTAAGTTTCCGCATTTTTTTCATTCTATGCGTAATCTTTTCTAAATCATATCTGTAAATACGAGAACACGTCAATGAGTACCTTATTAGGAAGATTGAAGGTCGATAAAAACCATGCATCGGTTAGAATTGAACGGTTTTACCAGCATAGAATATACATTGCGAAGATTTTGCGAAGAGTACCAGTTTTTATTTATATTGAATCTTGTTATAAAGTTTTGTTAAAAATGTAATGTATATACAACAGAATCTATTTTGTTCTAATCTATTCTGTGGAAAAGATCTTGATTAGACCTTAGAGACGGGTATAAGATACCTTTTATCCCAAAATTCCCACGGGAACAGAACATTTTGTGTCAATAATTTATGTGTGAAAAACTAAACCACACACTAACCCATACAACTTTCATGTTTATAGTATTAGGATTGGCTGCCCATTTGTCGGTTGTAACTCAATGTATTTACTGTACCAATTCGTAGTTCGCTTCCTCTATAAAATGCATAGAGCTATCAAATCGACCATATGATTCGCCCGTGCCTCATACTAGTACTCACCGAATAAAACGCACGGATGAATGGGAGAAGCTACACAATCGTGCGCGCGCGCCGTACGTAAATCCATTGACACAATCCCTACATCAATGACCAATTTTTTCTATATCAAAACAAGTTTGACAACCTCCTTGGTGCACTATTGTAACACTCACTCACACTTTGAATTTAGAACACAAAGTCACCTGTCAATGTCGAAAAAAGCGCGCCAATTCGCGAATCCGATAGAAAGTACTGTCGCGATCGCAGGTGTTTTGTTATTTTTGTTTTTTATTGTTGTTGTTTTAAAGGTACGCGGTGTTCGCTCATGCAGCCTACTACATTGACTGACTAACGGCATGGTTGTCCGTCGGTTCGTCGCTGCTCGCGGCTTGCGTAACTCTAACGGGGCATAGAGTAAGTGATTCTTGTGTACAGAACGGTTGTCTGAATAGAATATAATACAAATATAATGTGTTTGTAGAGAATAATAGACCGTGTGAAATTGTTTGTTAGTTCTTATGTAAATGTTGACTTGATGAATTGTAATTTTGTCATAATAGTTCGTTTGAATTACACAGTATTTCCTTTTTACCACGACTAATGATAATTTGTTGGTTTTTAGGAAAATTGAGTTTTGGTTCTCATGTAGGTAATAAAATAAACAATAGTACCGGAAAAAGCTACTTTAAGTAATACCTAAATACTTATATTACGTATTAAACTGCATATCTTTTAAAAAATCCTGTAGTTTTATTTTTATAATGTCGCTGAATGTCGTATAATTCTATGTCCAACGACAACTCCATCTAAAACATATCATATTTTTACGACAGCTACAAAAATGTACTTAAGTGTCCAACCGAAAATTAAGTTCTAAAAACTATAAAAAATATCATATACTCCTCTCAGTAAATTAATTAAGAACCATAGACAGTTAGCGCGGTATTCTTTGTACGAACGGGCTGCGCCCACTCGAAACCAGAGACACGTCACATTCTACAACAATGATAGTTTAAATCACTATGTTTATTGTCTATAAACGGAATTCAATAGAGGAACCGAATTTAGTCTTTGGTTCTATGGTCTTTCGCGTGGGAGAGATGCACTCACTGTGACGTTTTGTACACTTTCCAACAATAGTTTTAAGCCGATTATTTATTACGTTTTGGAGTCATTTTGCTTGATTAAGTTCGTTGTAAATGCAAATGGCTTTTTCTGTAAAATTAATGTTATGTCTGATTTATGTTAAGACGTTAGACATTACATATATTTTTTGGTAATTATTTTGATTTATGATATTGCTTTGTTTTTAATTGACTTAATTCATGATAACCAGTCATTACTTATTTCTAGCTACCGATTACAATATTTTTGTTATTTATATACAGGGTGATTACGGGGTCGTGGAGCAAGAAAGAACCATTTAACTTACTTTCTCCTAAGCATCACGATAGGTTAGGACTAACAGTACACCAGCGACTTATTTTAGTCACCAAAAAAAAACTGCGATAATTCGAGATCATGGTCACCCTACTATTTCCCAAGAAAACTTATGTCAAGTAATATTAAAAGTAGGGTGACCACGCATTTGAGTCAATAATAATATTTAAATAAAAATACGTAAATAACGAATCATCTTTGTTTAAATTAAAATAAATACAGGTAGCATCGCAATCATTTATTTACTGAGTCAGAAAAAAATAGTTGGGATCACGACCCCGAAATCACCCTGTATACTTAATTCCTACGTACTTATCAAATAATTAAAACACACTTAAAAAGCGAATGTTTTCGTATTTTTCACACAGAAATTGTGGAAGATTATATCTAACCATTTAGCTAGCCTAAATAGTTTAAGTGACTTCGAACCAAACATGAGATCACAGAAAAATCTGAATAATATTATTACTGTTTCATTTGTATATCTCTTGAACTCACGAAACTTGCTCCATACGTTATCTACCTGAGAAACGCTGTTCCCCAAGAGTTTAGACTATCAGAAATAAACGGACAACATTCTGCTTTTCGCATTTATAGTAGCCCAGCTAGAATATCCAACAGTCTCAACATTATCAGTCATTCTATGTTATTTTTTTTAGTCAACTGACACACTTTTATTGGATAATGTTTTTTTTTGTTAAGCGTTTTAAAAGGCAAATTGATAGTAGCTTAGAACATTCTCCTAGAAATCATTTTACACGCGCGAAATAAACTAAATAAAAAATAATCCGTTCGTTTAGGATTTATGATGTTACAGAAAGACATGTCAAATTTATAAAACTTCGTTCATTGTGATAAAATTTTATATTAAACGTATAAAATTGCATTTAAGTAAAATACAAAATATACTATGTATACAAATGTGTACTTTGTATTCACATAAGTACTCTTATTTGTACAAACAAATATGAACCCCGACATATTATTTAGTAAAAGTGTATACTTTATATTTTACGTGTGTAAGCTATTTCAGTGTCATAACATTTTTATATCAGAAATAAAACATAGGTCCGACTCTTATTAAAGGCGGAACATACTAGTTTTATGCTTTTTATATTACTTTTTAAGCCCACACTGTAAAAAGGCAGTGTTATTAGTTTGACGCCCGCTCGCACTTGTGTGTGTGATTGTACTTTTTGACATTTTAAAACATTGGCTTGGCATCGTTTGAAAAAAGAACCTTCAATTCAAAGAGTTCCAAACGTCTTGCAATCCACTGAGTTCTATATTCAAAAGTCATAAAGAATCATATTAAAATAAGGACGTTTCAATTCGGCAGCTTCAAAAGCAACATAATAAAAATAAATTCATTAATTAAATCGAATTTAATGTTTTTAAAACTGCTAATTATCTAGGCGTCCGCTCTTCCGGTCATTCATTCATTCATTCGTTCCAAGGCGAACCAGTACGTCATACAAATTACTAATTTATGCTATATTCGAAGAAGCGAATGAGTGAACGTAATTTGATTCACCTAATTATAATTAAATACAGTAATTAATGCCATACTTACTACTGAATACTAATCTATCTCTAGTAATATAATAAGACAGAGACTTTGACTTTTTGTTTGTTTATGCACACTTATCTCTAGAACTACCAATATGATTAATTCTTTTTGATTGGGATAGACAGATCCAAGATGATGGCTAATAGGCTTTATATTCCGAAATTCCTATGGTAACGGTTAATATTTTGTTTTTTAATTGTTTGAACGTGGTAATCTCAGGACCAGTTGGATTCGAATAATACTTTTTTATAAAATAACAATATTAAAGAAAAACACTATTTTTTCCCCAAAATTCCCAAAATGGAAAGGTATTTTTCATGTTTAATCCTAGCAACATCGATTGGTGGGTGCTCGCAAAGGACAGGGAGGGTTGGCGATGCTTGGGGGAGACCTTTGCCCAGCAGTGGGACAATACAAGTTAATTAAAAGAAATAAAAAAATCCTAGCAACATAACTTTACCTTATTATTTTCGATTTAATAATATGCAATACATGTTTTTATCAATAAAAATTATTTATTTAAACTCTATTTTTAATAATATAATATAATAATATAAAATACTTACTACAATTTTTAAGATAGAAAAATAATAGTTTCACATTTAGAAACGTTACTAGTAATCACGGTTGTGAGTCTATAATTTTAATTTTGTTCATTCAAAGGTAACGTTATTTTTTGCCGCCTTTTTTGTCAACACTGTGAGAATTTTAAATCGACCTTGACAAGTGTGACTTCACTAACTTGACTGATGACAACCGATGACCAATAATTGTCAAGACAGTGTTAATTTTATACTTAGCTTTGTGACATCGTAGGTATATAGATAGACATAGAAAATACTTATATGATCAAAAATATTTTAAATTCGTTCTTTCCTTTTTCCAATATGGAATTAATCTAAAATACTACAAATATTTCTTCATAATCTTTTGAGCTGGGCCTGTCTATGGAGATCTTTCTATTCCTCTCTGTTCTCCGTATGTCAAACAATTAACCCTCCTTTTCCACAGTCAGGTATAAACACGAAGCAACCATTCCCACAAATAGACAATTACAGGTCCGCAGTTCGCACTACTTGTAACGAAACCCGCAAAACTGTTTAAACATTGGAATCTATTTAAATCTAATCCGTCATTAAAATGCAGAACCGATACATTTCTAATCCAAGTACAATCGCCGATAGAGGCGTTATCGCACCTGGTACAGTGGCGCGCAGAGAGCGTTCCTGTGTACTGTCGCGATCAAACAGAGTAGCGCAGGGCTTCTCAACCTTTGTCAAGTGCGGACCCCTAGTACCAAATTTGGGTGTTCATATAAGCGGAGTGGAGTTGTGTGAAGCTCAATGAAGCCAATCGCATTACGAAGAGATTTTGACAAATTCAAATTCATAACATTATTTGGTTATGTGAGATATTATCATCGGCGGACCCTTAAATAATGTCTTGGACATATTGCTGTTTAGGGAAGAACCCTGCTAATCAAGATTAAAAATGTCGACAGATTAAGACTATATTGATATGATTCAATTTTTATTTCATTTTATCATAGCAATTACGCCTAATCCTCTTCTCTGTTCTGATATTTCAAAGTGAGATGAGAGGCTTTTACCAGTAGTGGAACATTACAGTCTATATAATGCTTTTTATTCTGCGACCCCCCCGGCCGAGGGTCTGCGGTCCACAGGTTGCGAAACCCTGAGCTTGAGGATTTCTCGAGAGTCAAGAGATCGATACAGTCAACTTTGACAGACGAATGCAATTGGAGAATAAATATTTAGTTCGGTTTCGCCCCGACGATACGGCACGGTGGAGGGGGCTAAGTTTTTGTTGAATTTTATAGTTACATGAGATGTTTTGTATGTACAGTGTATGCTAACTAATGTATCAAGCTAGAGTAACATATTAGAATATAAATATTTACGAGACAAATCCACATACGGTTTCTTAGACTCACAATAAGCTTTAAGTTTGTATTGTGGAATCTAAGTACTCGTAACTGGTACTCTTACATTAAATGAATCCTACTTAATCCTACTAATATTATAAATGCGAAAGTTTGTGAGGATGGATGTATGTATGGATGGATGTATGTTTGTTGCTCTTTCACGCAAAAACTACAGGACGGATTTGGATGAAACTTTACAGTAATATAGGTTATACATCTGAATAACACATGGGATACATTTTATCCCAAAATTCCCGCGGAAACCGATACAATGCGGTTTACACAGCGGGGCGCGGCTACAGCCAGACGTCGTTGCTTACAATTATGTTTCCACATACTAATATCTCCTAGTGATATTGTCTGGGTGATATCGGAATTATGTATGCTGGTTGGTTTAACCACTTACATACGTACTTAATTTAAGCTACACTTTATACACACATTTGTTAAAATTTTAAGATCCAGTGTACAGTCTACACTATTCTGAACAACATTGTTTTGACTGTTTTATATATGTATTTTTTGATTAACAGAGAATTTTGACACACTTACCCAAACGTTTTCAAGGCTTTTACTTGGTATCGTGCGTAATCGATCAACTTACCTGAAAAATAGAAAAATGCCATTACTACTTCATAATATAGAAGACTTATTCTTATAAAATGTCTTAATAATAATTAAATAGGTATAAGCAATTATAAAATGAAAACGAAAAAGTCTATAAATATTTATAAAACAACATCCCCAAAGCCTACCTGCATGTAATCTTACATATTTTCTCGAAAATTACTGAACAGATTTCCATGCCGTTTTCACCAACATACAGAATAATTCAAGAAGGAGGTTCGGATCTTAAACTATAATTAAGTTGTTGACTACTTTGCCACAGGAGCGGGTACAACGTGGGTAAAACCGCGGGGTATTGCTCGTGCAAAATAAATGTAGTGCTAACGTAGTTTAAATTTAAAGTCCTAGTATTCATTACAAAACACAATAACATTTTAAGCGTATTTCAAAGTGAAATATTTTATTAACCTCTCCAAATTGAGCTATTCATTGAATTCTGTTACTCAACGGAGCGCACAGTATACTTACGTACGTTTAATAGTTATTTTAATGCGTTCAGTGTGCTTAGTGGGAGTTTTCCAAATAACTTTACCGTCGCGTAAGCTAAGAAACTCTGTGAGTCTGTTGACATTGTTTGTTGTTTGTAAGTTGCCATAGTAATTTTTACGCGTTCACCGCGTCAACATTAAGGCCGATGCCGACGATGAACGAGAAACGAGTAGAACTAGAAACTATGTATAAACGAGTTGGCGATCAACAGGAAGTCAGTGTGTAGTTTCGATAGTATTGTAGCTGGGCTATAAGCGAGTGTGCAAGTGCGACGAGCGATTACTCGCGCAACTTGCCCGCAGTTGCTCAATTCTGTGCAAACCTACTTCTATCTACTTTCAATGTCGCATTGTAAAGAAATGATAATTCGAGCTAGCATCGTTGAACGAGTATCGCTGAGCGAGTTTATTTTTGAAGCTCCTCGCTCAGCGACAAAACTAAGTAGTAAAACGAGTCGATGCCGGCAGTGTGAACAGTCAGCGAGAAACTTTTAATATTTGCACCTCTTTCGTTTATACGGAATATGCATTTATTGTGCGTTTCTTGAAAGAGAAAATCGCCGAGAGTTACTCGTCTTCTCGCCGGCGGTGGGACCACTGCCTAACTCAGAAATATATGTAGCTAAAAAGCGCACCTAGTGGTCACTATGCGAACTAAAATCTGCCATTTAACGTTGTAAGCGCGTTAACCGGCGTAAATGTACATTTCGCGAGTGTGAGTTGCAAGTTTGACAGTTCGATCGCTTTACGCTCACTGTGCGTAAAGTAAAGTTCTCACTTTGAATTTATTGGTGAGAGACGGGCGAACGGACGTAAAATGTAATTGTTTGTTTGTAACTATAGTGATTTATCAATACATAGTATAAATCAAAGTCGCTTTCCGCTGTCTGTCTGTCTGTCTGTCTGTCCCTATGTTTGCTTAGATCTTTAAAAGAACGCAACGAATTTTGACGCGGTTTTTTTAAATAGATAGAGTGATTTATGAGGAAGGTTTATATGTATAATGATCCCCGAAATTTCCACAGAAACGGGCACAACGCGGGTAAATAAACCTCGGGGTGCTTCTAGTAGTGTTATAAACAAACGATGTCATGGTCAGCATATTATATTTTCGCCTGGAAGATGTTTACGACCGCAAGAGCTCAAGATGATCTTTGTTATAATGTCCAGTGTTCGTTCTACTGCTCGAGTTTCTAGTGATCCTCTGATGAAATTGACGGAAAACAATTTTTTTTAAAAGATATCGCTTTACCATAGAATCATCTAAACGGTTGAATTGAGAAACCTCCTCCTTCTTTGAAGTCGGTTAAAAATGTCTTATGTAAGGAGCTATGGCAACCTACAAACAACAAACAATGTCAGTCAAGTGCGCGACGTCGATGTCATGGAATTACATGGAATTAGTATGTACTACGTACAACTAGGAGGTTATTTTATTAGACATCGACCATGGAATTAGTATGTACTAGTTATACGTAAGACATACTAATTCCATGGTCGATGTCTAATAAAATAACCCGCGTAAATGTTATATGTACTTTATACCTTATGAAAACACAGTCGATATGTTATACTCAATTTTGCCGGTTTATTGTTTGGACGTTACAGAGCTACGGTGAATATACATGACATACGTGAGTACTAAAAAAAAACTCGCACTCACAGTTATTCGATGTTCACTACTCACAGAGTTTAGAATGGGTTCCCAACCTTTTTTTAGACTGGAGACCATTTTTTTTATTATTGTTGTCATCAAGGACCTCCAGTCAATTTTTTTTCATTAATTAGCGGTTTAATTTATTTGTATTTCACATTGAACGTGCGCGAGTCCGACTCGAGCATGAATTATTATTATCTTGGACCTCAAAGAAAATGTATTTTCGACGTCATTCAATCAAACATTTGGGCCAGCGCGGAACGCGATCGAAGTTTGTGCATGTTTTACTTGGACTTTAAACCCATTTTAGGTCCGACTTTACCTTTTTGTACTTACAGAATGATAATTGAGTGACCAAATAATATTTTTTTTTTCTTAGAAATAAGAATAGAACATTATCCTATTCTTATTTGGTCACGCTGGGTAAAAAAAAAGTAGGTGCACACAATATGGGTATATAGTCGGTATTAAAAACCAGCGGTCGGCTACATTTGGGCCGCACTTGTGAAGTGAGCGAAAATTGTACTGGAAAAGTTTACTTGTAACGTAAACAAGAGACATAGAGAAGCTTATACATTTCAGAACAAGCGAGCGCCAAGAAAGAAAAGTGTTAACTTGGACGGAAGACGTAGAGAAGCATGTTTATGAGTGTATGTAATCGAATTTGTGAAATATATTTCGTTCAGTATTTTATCAACGACTTTCCTTCAATTTTCATAAATTAATTTGAAAATGTTCGCGAATTATATTTCGACTTTTGGTGGGTCTGTGGACCACATTTTGTCTTCCGCGGACCACCAGTGGTCCACGGACCACTGGTTGGGAACCCCTTTAAACGCAAACGTAAAGTTAATTGGAAAACTCGCACTAAGCACTCAGTTTATGTACAAATTATTATTAAGACATCCTGTTGGTTATTACTTATGAATGCTAATTGTTTTGCAATATTGTGGCAATTGTATTTACAAATATGATATGATATAAATTAATGTATACTAAAATAATAAAGTCGAAGAGTATGTTTGAACGCGCTAATGTCAGGAAGTACCAATCCGATTTGAATAATTCTTTTTGTTATGGATAGCCACATTCAACGGGAAGGTTATAGACTTTTTTTATCCCAATATATCCACAGGAACGGACGTAATACGGGTAAAACTGCGGGTCGCTGTTAGTTGTATTAGATTTCTCGGGTTTGAGATCACTAGCCCGTAGGCAAGCAAGCATATTCATGGATCATTCGCACTGTATTGATGGAATGTTAAATTGGGCTTTTGAAAAAAAAAAAAAATTTGTGATAAATGGAAAGATTATATATTAGTTTTATAACAAAACTATTTTTATTTTATTTTTTTCGCAATAATTCAAAAGTTATTTCAAAATAAAAATTAATTTTTGAATCCAGTACCGAAGACACGCCGACAGTTCCCGAACAAACCCGAGCGCGTGTGACGTGATAATGTTAGTTAATGTTAATGAAAAGAGGTTCGGTTACATCGCAAACTTTTTATATAATATGTTTATGAATAGAGGTTCGGTTACATCGCAAACTTTTGGAGGGAAAGAGAATAAAAGGGCGGGAATCTTGATTGTAAACGCAGTACGTACTTATGGTTAAATAGCTATAACATTAAGACGTCACAACTACGGTGACCAATCTTGGCGCGTTTATAGTCACGTGATTTTTATTTAAATTTCTTCAATTTTTAATTGTTTATAATTAATTGAAAAACATTTTTTTTTAAGTTTTTTGCATTAAATATCAATATTATTAATAATAAAGTTTTAAAATACATTAAAAAAATCAATTTTTTTTTTCAAAAGCCCAATTGTCGGTTCCGATTGTTTATATCGTTGGACCGTGTCAGGAGTCTTAAGGCGGTCTAAAGACTCCGACACCAAGGTTGGTCACCAATCAAGAACTTACTTATTGTGAAGACATCTTTAATTGCCCGCGCTATTCCCGTCGGAATTTCGGGATAAAAAATAACCCATAACCTTTCTCTTAAATGTGGCTATCAGAGTACCGTCAAAAACGGTGCATCAGTTTATGAAACAGAAGACATAGCAGCCCAAAATTAACAATTAAAACTATTTCTATGGTATTATTTCCTTTGATACTAAACAAAGCGAATAAAACCGAAAAACATTATTTGTCTTATATCCAAAACGAAAACAATCAATCTGATTTAGTTTGGGCGACATTTTGATTGATTACCACTTGTGTGCGCGAATGTACTGTGTGTCATTGTTGACAGACGCGGGATAAGCGATGTTTACTGAGGGATAACAGTGTGGGTTAAGGTTTGTAAATCAATACTGACGAGATACAATTAAAACGTATGGTTTATTTGTTTGAATGCGCTAAAGTTAATAAGTACGTACGTTGAATGAGCTCTGAATCTGGAACTACCAATCAGATTTGAGCAAAATTATATTATACGACTAGCAGCGCCATGCGGGTTTATTCGCGTTTTGCGCGCTCCCGTGGGAATATTGGCATGAAGAATAGACTATAACCTTCCCGTTGAAAGTGGCTATATCACATTCTTACCAAAATACCTTCATGAACAAAACCTTGGGGCACTGCTAGTCAGTCCATATAAAGTAATCTATTCAAACTGACAAACCATTACCAAACCAGGAATCGAACACCCGACCCCACGCATAGCCACTAATCCCAACGTAACATAATTACACCACAACCGATCAAAATGTTATTCCAAACACATCACAGAATGGATCTTAAACTATAATTAAGTTGTTAGTTTTACAACTAGCAGGAACTTTCGGAATCACTTGACTTTATATTCAAAGAGTCTAAATCAAAAGGGCCAAAGTAGTTACTACGGTAGAATATTTAAAGATATATAATATAATATAATAATATATACCCGGACAAATTCACACACGGTTAATCAGATCTAAAGTAAGCTCTAAGCTTGTGTTATGGAATCTAACTCACTGATACTACTTCATATACATACAAAAATACTTTATAAGAATATATAACAACTATGTCTTCATATATTATTGACTACGGGTGGGAATCGAATTCGTAATACCCGACACAGTAAGCGCTCTCACTGCCACTGTGCGAACGGGCTTGTCAATAGAATGAAAGTACACAACACAGTACCTATCGAGATTTTTTGCATCTATACTTAATATTATAAAGCTGAAGAGTTTGTTTTGTTTGTTTGTTTAAACGCGCTAATCTCAGAAACTACTGAACCGATTTGAATAATTCTTTCACTGTTAGATAGTCTATTTATCGAGGAAGGCTATAGGCTACATTTTATCCCGGATTTCCTACGGGAACGGGCACAACGCGGGTAAAACCGCGGGGCGCTGCTAGTCAATTATATGTAAGAGCTATTATAGTGCCTGCACTATATGTCAGAATGTTTGTGGAAGTCCAGGAATAGTTATAAAAAGTTCATTTAATCAATGCTTTTTTAAACTGATGAAAATGTATTTTATTCTTTACATTAGTAACTTTCTGTTTTCGACGCCAACATACAAACAAATCTTTCTACAGTATAATGAGTCCAATCAAGACCAGCAGTGGGCCGTGGGCAGATTGAGCAACGTAACGGCGCATCCCACGCCCACGGTGACGGACAAGCAACCTGTTCCGCGTGATTTTAATGTAAGTATTTAGATTTTCTGTTTAGTTTTACTCTACTATTTAATTAAGTAAATATAGTTGGAAAGCTTTAGGTTTAATTAATTTCTGAGTGAGTTGGACGACTTTTTATTAATTTAAATTAACCTATTGTATCCCACTCCTCGGCAAAGTCCGTCAACACTTATTAATTTGTTAAAATAATGACGATATACGAAGGGAGGTAGCTGAGGTCAAAAAGTAGGCGGAACGTAGGGGATGGAAAAAGGTGGGAAATATTTTTTGGCACTATTGAGACTTCAACTCAGGTATAAACATGAAATACCATGCCTTGTTGCGTACTAACGTAACTAAGAAGCTAGAATTTCAAACAATATATTAAATGATGTTTACGTAATAAACGTAATAATTTGACTTTGAATTAAACAAAATTCTGACTCACCCGTTTAAAAAAGTTTACTAATCTTCTATTATGGAACAATCGTCCCCTACCACCGATCGCTAGACAGTCAAACAGTCGTCGTTTCGACCCGCCCCTGGTGTTAATACTTAAAAGCTCGTAAATGTCAAAATAATATTTAAATAAACTTTCTACCATTTATAATATTAGGTCAAGGGCTGTCAAGGGGCCACAACCGGCGAATAGCTGGAGTAATGTGTATACAAACACTAGTAACGGAATCTCACCCACTCACATTCTTATACATATTTGTGAATGAAGACCTGTTTACATACCATGGGTTCTCGTAGAGTTTGCGTGAGTTACGATCGAGATAATATGAAATGTCGGTGAGTATTTTATTGAAAACTAGGAGCGCCCCGCGGTTTTACCCGCGTTGTGCCCGTTCCCGTGGGAATTTCGGGATTTTTTTTACATAAAAACCTTCCTCTTGAATCACTCTACCTATTACAAAAAACCGCATCAAAATCCGTTGCGTAATTTTAAAGATTTAAGCATACAGACAAACAGACAAACAGACACGAAACAGAGACGACTTTATTTTATACTATGTAGTGATAGAAACGTTTTACGTAACATAAAGATTCGTTGACTCTTACTGCCTTACTCATAAACGCTCTCTAACTAAAACACTGTTAGTGAGTGTTTTGTCTCTTTTGCTCTTTGGAAAATACCGTATGTCAGAAAGGGACAAACCATTTGATAGCTAAAATGCTGCTTGTAAGCGTTCATGAATAATGCCTTTAATGATTAAATCTTCACCAAATTTTCATCATGATGATGTTTTCAGTTGATCGGTTTAATACATGGTAAAATTAGTATAAAAAAACTTGGGATCACAGATTTATTCATTTACTGTGATACTGATGGGTGTAAGATTTGCATTAATCAAAGAAAAAAAAACATTTCTCCTAACATTTAAAGTTTGAGTTGCCTTATAATATACAAAAACATCGACAAACAGTCTAAGAGCATTTTACATCAGATAACATTGAATAAGAAGAATAGGAATAAGAAATAATAATATGAATTTAAATTAAAAAACCGCTCAACAATCGCGAAAATATTGCCATAGAAACTCGCATCCAGCTCGCACCAACTTCACAAACCGATAGTAGCGCCGCAACTTACTTTACGTACCAAACAATAATATTTCAAGTTCACAAGTTTCGTAACTTAATAACTGGTCGGTGAAAATCTGTGGGTGTCAAACGTTAGATATTTATCGCCAGTTTATATCGACCAATTACATTTGATCGGTTCATTTCAGTATTCGTTAAGAATGTGACTTTGATTGGTACGTCAACTCGTTTTAATGAGCAAGTCAAACATTTAATATTTTCTTATTAATATGGCGTTTTTTATTTACTAAATCTACATAATGATCTTCAATTATGAAATGGAATATCCTTAATACCTAACGACCCGCCCACGCTGCGCTTCAGTTAAAAGGAGATGGCTGTTTTACCCTGTTAGGGGTTTAATTTCGAAAAATATCTTCTTACCGAACACCTACGTCCTCAAAGGAACCCTTGAAACATTTGAAGTTCCTAGCACTTATAATTCCTGAGATTATATATAATTATATACTAGCAGCGCCCCGCGGTTATCCCCGCGTTGTGCCGGTGGGAATTTTGATATAGAATGTATCCCATGTGTTATTCTGATGTATAACCTATAATACTAGCTAGTTGTAATAAGTTCATCCAGATCTATTCAGTAGTTTTCGCGTGAAAGAGTAACAAACATACATACATCTTCACAAACTTTCGCATTTATAATATTAGTAGGGTAATACTCGTACATTAATTATCTACACCAAACCAAACTCATTGACTTTGAAACCGAGGAACTTAACCCTCGAAGAGGCGTATTGTTCCCACGATCGCTAAAGGCGGGAGAATCCGGGCCACGGCGCTAGTTCAAAGAGTCGATGCCGTCAAGTGTCGAACACGTCATAATGGTGCCATGGGGTTACGGAGGTGGGTATGCTTTCGGGTTTCGTGGGGATATTTTTCCCGGTTACCATGGTTTGATTTTGTTTGAAGATTTTTTAGGCATCTGTCTGATTGTAAGTATGTAATGGTATGTATAGAATGTAATGTAATGCAATGGTTTCTCTGTAAAATACCTTTAAATGTTTAAAAAAATAATGTTTTTATGTATTATTTTATTTGTGGTAATTATTTACGAGCTTGGTAGAAGTCAAATAAATGTTTCTATTATAGTAAAAAAATTGTGAAACAATCGAATAAATCTGTTACTTTTAATTAAACACAAACCAACCTTAAATGCTAAGTCATCAATCACTCGAAAATTTTCAAAATCACCAGAAAACGGCTAAGTACAAAATAGAAAAGAATAATTCATTCATTCATTTCTATCATTTAGAGTAAGGTTATCGGCCAACGGCTCAGTGGTGTAGTGGTATGTACACTCGCCTGCCAAGACTGAGGTTACGGGTTTAATTCCAGGGTCGAGCGATAGCATATTTCCTACTTTTCAAACATGGCTCCAGTTTGATATCACCAACCCGCATTAGGCAAGCGTGGTGATTACCCCTAATAATCCTCACTGTACTGATGATCTTGTGATATAAGAGGCCTTTGCCCAGCCGTGAGACATTACAGGCTAATACTTTGGTCAATCCTGGTGTCTAAGTTAAAGAATCATGAAGGATCATAACGAAAAAACCAGTATGACTTTCCATTACAAAACTCCATGAAAGTAATACGTCAAACCGGCACATTACGGCGTGTGGCGCGCTCCCGTCCCCCGAACGGCAGCCGAAGTAGGCCACATCCTAAGAGCACTCTCGACGCAACATCCGACTAATAAAACGATACTGCCCTGCGTTGTGCTATACCTATACTGATACTGTATATTGATATAATAAGGATAGATGCTTGCTGCGATATTTTACTTTTCAATCACTACATAGTATAAAACAAAGTCGCTACTTTTGTCTGTTTGTTTGTCTGTATGCTTAAATCTTTAAAATTACGCAACGGATTTTGATGCGGTTTTTTGTAATAGGTAGAGTGATTCAAGAGGAAGGTTTGTATGTATAAAAATTCCCGAAATTCCCACGGGAACGGGCACAACGCGGGTAAAACCGCGGGGCGCTGCTAGTACTTAATATAATAAAGCTAAAGAGTTTGTTTGAACGCGCTAATCTCTGTAACCACAAATCCGATTTAAACAATTATTTTTGTAATGGATAGCCACATTCAACGGGAAGGTTCTTGGCTATTCTTCATCCCGAAATTTCCACGGGAACGGGCGCAACGCGGGTAAAACCGCGGGCGCGGCTAGTTTAATATATAACTACAATAATCCATTAACCATTTCATTAGTCTTATAATCACGCGCTTCGAAGTAGTGATAAACATATCAACAGAAAAATAGATTAAAATTTTCAAATGTATTACTTAACCTACCTTTCTTACACAAATTTTAAAAACACTTCAAATCACAAACAGACAACCCAAAAATATTACCAACAACAACACGAAAACTTTTTGTCGCATTGAAGCCGGAAAAAAAATCTCCATTAAATAATATTTATTTTCAATATTGAATAGCTGTTACTACACAATGGCTCTGAGATACGATATCTTGGGGATTCCTGGCTGTTTTCCCTTCGCCGAGTATTCTTAGCCATTGTTTGTGGAATAATATTTTTTCCCTCATTCCGTGGAGAAGTTGACTCTGTCCCGGAAATGTCAGCGATCATGGTCACCCTAGTGTTTATTTACTACTTCATTTTGTTCACGACTTCTTTTATACATAGTGTTTATTACAAAGAGATGAAAATTAAAACTTTATGACTTCGGGGCAAGAATTAACTGACAAAGATTGGAGTCTAGAATGACCCAAAAGCAACTTTCTATCCCAAAATTCTTACAGGTAAAACTGAAGTCCTTTCCTAAAATTCCGATAATTGAATAAATCTCAAATGTTCCTCAAACCCTTTGCCCAAATAAAAATAATCTCGCGCCAAACGAAGTACCAATCACCTTATCCTCCTATAAATTTGAAAATCGAACAGAATACAAATTTAAATTCACTTAAAACCTAGCCAATTTTCGTAAAGACCTCTCGATTCATAATTCGTTCGGGGCGGAATGGAATCCGGTTCAAATCCTACGAAATGCGTTCCATTTACCTGATTGGCCGACTTGATAGATAGAGTATACTGTAGAGTATACTATCTCCCGTTTGTTCGTCTATTTATCACTTAACTTTACCACCTTAAACCGGTTTCGGTCATGTTTTATTGCGGTTTTATCCGGTCCCTAGCGGTTTGTACTGGTATTTGTTGTTGCTTTTGTCTATTGTTTTAAAATATTTTGTATGTGGTTTTAAAAGGGTATTGTGAACTGCTTTCAACCGATTTAAAAAAGGAGAAGGTTGTCTATGAGGCTGTTGTTTTTGTATGTTTGTTCGCGGATACATCTGCCATTTCCGTATCGATATTCAAAATTGTGTTAGTATTGTGGTTGGTAATAACTTGGGTTGTTTTTTTTTGTAAAGAACATTATTATGTTAAATTTTCTTCATTTAAGGTTGGAATGGCATGGCCACCTTCTCAGCAAAAAAAGATTATCAATTCCTATACTGTCTTCTGTGATCACGGTTCCTGTAAAGGGGCCGAAACGCCAGACAAAAATGTAAAATAAAAGCGAAGTTTATCCGTAAGCGTCGTTTCAATTCAAATCCGAGCAAAACCGAAGTTTACAGAAGCTAGCGTTCATAAGCTACGATACCCTCAACAAAATCTATACTCTCAAAGTATCAAACTCGTAAACAAAACTTCTTGAAAACATAATTTAAATAGGGAAGTATATCATATTTCAAGATGGTCGCGTCAAGTTCGGAGCACACCTGCGATAACAACCGGCCCAGGTGCCGACTCCGGGCGCCATCAAAGGTTAATTTCCAACAAATTTCCAACAGTGTGCACAATGCTTTATAGAGAGACATTCTAGTTCCTTTGAGAATTATATTTAAATTCAAAATTGTCTGTACTTTTAAGTTGGAAAGGGAGTTCCTTTTTTGAACTTTATGTGTTTGAAACTTTAGTATTGTGTGTTCGATTTTTAAACGTTTTTAGTTTAATTATTATTTTAGTCTGTTGTTTTAACAGCGAAAAACGTGTTTTTAATTCGATTATTTTCTATTTGTACAATCATCAACGTAACATCATGCAAACAGTGACGGACTCGTGGTCACACCGTTTTGTTACACCAGTGTAACTACGAGTAATTTATTTTCCTCGTGGTCACACTACTCTAAAAAGGATCGCACTTGACTGAATAGTAGGTGTGTAGTGAAGTGCCCGATAGATAAATTAATTACGATAGACAACCGTAGGTTAGGTTAGGTTAAGTTTATATCAGGCCCGAAGGGCCATAATAAGGCGGAAATAGGAGCTCCGCGCAGCGGAGCTCCGTCGACACTATTATGGCACAAACTGGAACTTCAAAAGTTATATTATATTATTAACATTAAATTATATTATTTATTGAGTCTATTTTTTTGTTTGTGTAAAGCCTGTTTCATTTTAGTTTTTGTGTTTTTGTGTCTAAATGCCATTACTATTTTTGTTTCGATAACTACATTAGTAGCGTATTGATCGGTACCTACACTGTCACTTTCCCGACACTAGTAGTGTAACCACGAGTCTTATGTTTCATTAATTACTGTTGATCACACCGCACAGTGTGACCACGAGGAAAATAAATTACTCGTAGTTACACTGGTGTAACAAAACGGTGTGACCACGAGTCCGTCATCATGCAAACAACAGTTGTAATGTTGTTAAGTTTGTTTTACTTGAAATTGTATTGGAATAACAGCTTCTATTCGTGTGATACTACATTGATGATATTATAATCACAACTAGACGTTTTAAAAAACGTACTAACCTAACCTTAAGAAATAAACAGCACATAACTTAAAACACGTAAAACTTTTCACATCTCCATAAAGCAGTTTTCATTAAATAAAATTTTAGTAAAAGCAATATCTCAAAGCTAGAATAAAAGTCATCAAGACCTTATATAAAACAATTGCCCACAAAAATACGAACAAAAGCTCGCACACCGAAAGCTGGAAGTACTACAGGAAGGACGCTGAAACTCCCCCTTTCTCCCGAGCTTCCCAAAGCTCACTGCGGACTTATTAAAACTTGAAGAAACTTCCATTAATTGTTGCTAAATCGTGTGGTTTATTAAACATTTGCAATTAATAGTTTCCGTTGTAGGTTTCGGAGCTTTTTCTAATTTGATATTGATTAATGTTTGTGGTCTCCTGTGTAATGAAATTGAGCTTTCTTACTAAAGTATTACAGCGGTCAAACAAACAAAAAACGAAGTCCACAGATTTATTATATAAGTTTATATATCACTAGCTACACCCCGTGGTTTTTTCTGCTCGTTACCGCGAGTATTTTGGGCTAAAACATAGTCTTAACCTTTCTCTTGAATAAAGCAAAATCACAAATTTTACCTTTTCCTAATCTAATATATAAAATTCTCGTGTCACGGGGTGCGTAATTTAACTCCTCTGAAACGGCTCGACCGATTCTCATAAAATTTTGTGTCGAAAAAGAATCGGACAACGTCTATTTTTCATCCCGAAATTCCCGCGGGAATGGGTACGAAGCGGGTGAAACCGCGGGGCGCAGCTAGTATAAGTATAGATTTGATAAACTTTGTGTACTGTACTAACTATACGCGTATCTGTTATCACTTAATCTACTGATTAAAATATCATTCCAATCTTATTATTTATTCAAACTCCCTCCTCCCCCTCCCAACCGTCCCTCCCTTTAATCTCAAAACATCCATATCAAAAGCTTCCAAAATACTTTCGAGATACACCTTCATGTCCAACAATGGATGATCAGACCTTCATTATGACGTCATCCGGAGGGCTCCGTGAATATTATTTTAACAGACCCTATCTTCAATTTAAACCGCTTCTTTTATGGTGCTAAGGATAATACAATGTAGGAGTGGAGCAAAATTATGGGGGATGAAAAATAACTTAAGTCTTTATTCGAGAGAGCTTACTAGCATTGAGATAGCGAGTTCAAAAGACCACCAATCTGGCCCTTTCAATACTTTAAACTTTAAAAGCCAAAAAGGGAGATTCTCTGTATTTTTTCTTATATTTGCTATAGTTGTTTTATTTCACGAGCAGTCCCGAACCATACTTGTAGTTGTAATGAGTAATGACACGCGTGTTTGTGTGCGTAACTATCAGTACCGGCGGCGGCGAGATCATTGTTTATATTCATTTGACATAATATCGGGTTAGCTGGTCAAATAACGATCAAGTCCAATCGAGATCGAGTCCAATCGAGATTTAGTCAAACTACGATTATGTCGTATCGGCTACCTAGTCATATCGAGACGAAGTCCTATAGATACTAACCCAAGACAATTTTGTCAAGTTTTACAAGGTTCTATCTGTGTTTAACTTAACTAGGTATATGTAACGTAGATTCCTGTTATATTAATCAAAAATATTATAAACGGAAACTATCTATCAGTGGCTATCAAATGACACCCAAAAAGACGAAAATGTACTCAAAATGTAAAAGAAAATTATGCAAAATTCAACGTTAAACTACAAAAGAATTTAAACTTTATACCGAATGAATTACGGTGCATTATTAAAATATTTCAAAGGCAGTGGCCCGGAAGAGCTTCGTAAGTTATTTCGAACGTTATTTGAATAAGCAAAGAGTTGGTTATTGAATGGTATTGTTTCGTTCAAGATGTCTCATGAATGGATGGGGCGCATCTTTGTGGAATGTCAAAATTGTTGAGAGAAAATGTTATGATTTAAAAATATTATTGTATTGCTTTTAATATACCAACAGGCGTTCACAAAGTATTGAATCTAGTTCCGAAATATTACTTATACTAGCTATTCCCCGCGGCTTGCCCCGCGTTTTACTCGTTATAAAATTACAGTAATTTCGAGTAGCTTAGTGGTCAACCTTGGTGACTGAGTTTTTAGACCACCTAAAGGCCTCTGACATGGTGTGACGATTGAAATAACCAAGACTGACAATTTTATGTACCCTTCGAAGCACGGTAGCGCTCAGATATAAATGCTATTATCGGCCATCCATCCAAGTAGGGACTGAGCTTCACGTTGCTTAACAACCCCAATTAGCTAACATCGCTTAGTCAAACAACGAGATGGGCGCTACAAGGTATTAGGGAAATATGAGCATAATCTTTAAATATGAATAAAAGAAAGTCGTGTTATTGACACTATTTATAACTCGAGAACGGCTGAACCGATTTGGCTGAAAATTGGTGTGGAGGTAGCTTAGAACCAGGAGACGGATATAGGATACTATTTATCCCGTATTTCCTCGGGAACGGGTGCGCTGTGAGTGAAACTGCGGGGCACAACTAGTAAGGATATACAAATATATGATATTTACTTAAAAACTAGAAACTTCAATATCAATAACCTCATTTTTGAAATAGGTTAACAAAACCCGAGACAAAAAGGGAACAATTCAAAAAATTCTAAAGCAAAAATTCCTCTGATAATTAGTTAAAAGTTATGTGCCGTGCATAAAAGCGGGCACGGAAAATTGCCGTGCTTAAATGTGGCGGCGAGCTTAGAGAAAAGTTCAAAGCATGTACCTACGTGGATACTCTTCCGTATGTTTATGTATGTAAGCACTTTTAATATACGTACTGTAAGCTTACTTGGGCGTTATATGGGATGTGTTAGACGTTTACTTTTTAACTAACGTACAAAAAAAGAGGTCTTCCATTCTTAGGAATCTTTTTTTAAGTTCTATAGCCTAATAGCATCAACGGTTTCATACTTTTGAAACTCACACGATTTGCACTCATTATACTAAATGAAACGTGTCTGTATGGCGTTAGAATATTTAACGTTCTAGCTGCGCCCCGCGGTTTTACCCGCGTTGTGCCCGTTCCCGTGGGAATTTAAGAAACGCTCGACTGATTTTGTGCAAACTTCAAATAAACCATCTACTAAATAGTCCGAACAAAGCCTAAACATTTGGTTTGGATAGGTGAGCCTGTTCTTGAGTTATAAAATTACAACGAAAAGTGGCATTGATTTTTTTATTTATAGATATACTCGTATGTATAAAACTACGTACCCGACGTTTCGAGCGAATTACCCCACTTGTGGTAACGGGAGGACCTTATAGTTTCGTCATGTCTGTCTGTTTGTCGGCAAGTCCCCAGGTCAGTATATAACAGTCAACCTATACCAATATTTTGAATATACCAAAAGTAGCTTCGTATATTTTAGTCTCATGCCTAAACAACTGAACCAATCTTGAAGCGTTTACGTTTAGGAATAGATGAAACTTTGATAGATTAATATTACGAAATCTATCCAAAATAGTATTTAAAAAGAGCATATATAAGGGTAAGGTTTTAGCTTGCATATGCACTACATTTTTTAGAACACTCACATGGCACATGGCACTCCATATTCTACACACAAAAAACAAACACAGATAAAACCGTAAGACAAATATAAAACACCAAAACTTTCAGCTGAAGTTACACAAATAAGGCATTCCTTAGATCTTTCACTCATGCAAAATTAAGCACTGCAAAGTTGGCTTTGGAATTTGAGGCAAAGTAACTCTTGCACAGAAGTTATAAGGTATAGTTTGGAGTGTATTTTGGGAACACCTGTGTTTTCCCAAAGGTGGGAAGTTTGCTCAGCAAATAACACGGTACATGTTGGTGGATGTGCATGTTTTAGTTTACTGTGCTGTACGGGATAGACTGAATTGAATTTTCATGCAGATGAAGTATAGTTCAGTTCGGGTATAAATTGTTAAAATGATAATTTCAAATTGATATAATTTTCATTTCTGAACGGTTTAATTTTCTTTATATTAGAAACTAGCAGCGCCCCGCGGTTTTACCCACGTTGTGCCCGTTCCCGTAGGAAATCCGGGATAAAATGTAGCCTATAGCCTTCCTCGATAAATAGACTATCTAACAGTGAAAGAATTATTCAAATCGGTTCAGTAGTTTCTGAGATTAGCGCGTTTAAACAAACAAACAAACAAAACAAACAAAACAAACTCTTCAGCTTTATAATATTAGTATAGATTCCGTTGGAAGGCACGTTAAGCAGTCAGTCCCAGTTGTTTTAGTTGATAGACCACGTCGGAGACCTTTAGGTGGTCTAACAACTCCGACTCTAGGGTTGGCGAATAACATATTCGTAATGAATGAATGACAGATTTTACTTCTAGATTTGAAGGGGGTTGTTTATTACCAGAGTAACTCCTCAATTAAAAGTCTGTATTTCTAATCACAGCTTTATCTAATAAATAAAATTCTCGTGTCACAGTTTTCGTTGCC
This sequence comes from Cyclophora albipunctata, assembly GCA_963082685.1. NCBI lineage: Eukaryota > Metazoa > Arthropoda > Insecta > Lepidoptera > Geometridae > Cyclophora > Cyclophora albipunctata. The sequence goes on along the minus strand of OY720131.1, from coordinate 8,829,065 downwards.
ATACTCCTCCGAAACGGCTCGACCGATTTTGATGAAATTTTTTGTGCTTATCCGGTATCTATGAGAATCGGCCAATATCTATTTTTCATCCCGAAATTCCCGCGGGAACGGGTACCGTGGTTGAACTTCTCTGAAACGGCTCGACCGATTCTCATGAAATTTAGTGTACATATCGGGTAGGCCTGAGAATCGGACAACATCTATTTTTTATCCCGGAATTCCCGCGGGAACGGGTACAACGCGGGTGAAACCGCGGGGCGCAGCTAGTATATAGTGTAAAGTTAAGTATTAACCTGCATGCCCCACTGCTTGGCACAGGCCTCTCATCTCACCGAAGATATCAGTACAGTGAGGAGGAGTGTAAAAACATTAAACCATTCACAGAGTGTTAGTGGTACCTATTGTCTAAATAACGCTTCATCAACTATCAAAATAATAAAACCTATTAAAGTGCCTTTTTAAATCTTTTGCAAATCGATAAACTATTAAGGCCATATGCGTTAAATGCGTATTATGAAAATTTTAGCTGTCAAATGATTTGTCACTTTCTGACATACACAATTTTCCGAAGAGCGAAAGAGACAAAACACTTTATAACAGTGTTTTAGTTACAGAGCGGTTATTAATAAGTAAAACTTTAAATAAAATGCATAGATACCCAACAGACTCCACTCCCGCTGACCAAACATACCTGTAACAAAAAAAACATTTATTAATACCAAAATCATCCCTTATCACAGTTATCTACACCCCCATCAATAGGGTGTTTCAGTTATCGTTCCGTGAATAAACTTGAAAGAGGGTGAATTCCCATTAGCACGTAAGGGAGATTGCCATAATTATTTTTGGGACCGTATGGAGATAAGTTTTAGATAGAAAAAGGTTCGTTTTGATTTAATTTTATGTTATTTATGTAAGGGGAATTAATTATGTTCTATGTTTGGACATTTTATTAGCAATAGCAGCGCCTCGCGGTTTGGCTCGCGTTGTGCCCGTTCCCGTGGGTATTTCGGGATGAAAAATAGCCTATAACCTTCCTGTTGAATGTGGCTATTCATTACAAAAAGAATTATTGAAATAAGATTGGTAGTTTCTGAAATTAGCGCGATCAAACAAACTCTTCAACTTATTACGTGTAGCTTAGCTGGCATAGCTGACATATATTTTTCAACCCCGAAGAAAAAGAGGGGTGTTATAAGTTAGATGTCGGTGTACGTGTGTGTGACTGTGTGTCTGTGATATCGTAGCTCTCAAACGGATGGACCGGTTTCCATTCCAGATTTGTGTTTTTTCATTAAAAACCCAGTTTCCTTGCGGTGGTACTCAGCCATGTTTGGTAAGAGTTGGTCCAGCCGTTTTTGTATAGACTTTGTAATTTGACTGATGTACTTATGTAAAGGCAAACTATGAAAGCAAGTACGAATAATACATAAGTTAGAAACTAAGTTAGCTTAGCTTAGATCTGCAACCCGCATTAAAATGTTTTACGTTAGATTTTTGTCTTCTCAAAGTAAATAATGGTTTTGTATACTTTCAGTCTTTAAATTTATAAGCACTTAATTAAAATTACAAGTCGCTACTAAAGTAAGTAGTGTCGGAGTTTATAGACCACCTTAAGGTCACCGACACAGTCTGATGATTGAAACAGCCAGGACCGACAATTAGATGTGTCCTCCGAAGTCGTTACTAGTAAATGCAGTCTAGAAAAATAAATCTTTTATATAGACGATATCAGTATATTGAACAGAACATACAAAAAAGCCCCACAATTTGACATAACCCTTTCAAAGCCAACTTAATTGACCCGTGAATCAGATAACCTCAAAACCCTGTCATAGCTCGAAAAAATAAATAAATAAGTGTGCAATTTCCCGCCGAAACCCCGCTCCTACAAATAAAGAAAGAACCTTTTGACAGCTGTCAATAACAATGGCGTCGTCCGCCATATTGGATTGGTTTTAATCAATCATCCATGAGCTGATTCGTTTAGGAAAGAGTTGATTATAACAGTTCTCCTGTGATTTCTTGGAGGTGTCACCGACATTCGGCATAAATCCGATTGATGGCTATTTTTATGGGCCAGCTGGATAGATAATGGTCTTGTTACGATTTGTAGGAAAAAAGGTAATAGTTTCGGTTCCAGAAGTGTCTATTAGAAGAAAGTTTACGCGATTTGTTGAAATAAGGTGTAAGGTGTTTTATAATAATGTTGGTGACCTTTGTATGGTGAACAAGTGTATATTTTTTAATTTGGATTTTTATTTTCGTCAAAAAAGATAATTTATATATATTTTTTAATAATTTCTTTGGTAAGACTATCCAATGACTATTGGGAGAACTAGCAGCGCCCCGCGGTTAACCCGCGTTGTACCCGTGGGAATTTGTTGACGAAAAATAGTCTATAACCTTCCTGTTGAATCTGGCTATCCATTACAAAAATAATTATTCAAATCGTATTGGCAGTTTTTGAGATTAGCGCGTCAAACAAACAAAAAAATCTTATCAGCTTTATTATATTGTATAGATATAAAATAGTATCAGTTAGATTCTATAATAAAAGCTTATAATTCAGGTTTTATTAGCCGTGTGTGAACTTGTCCAGGTAGGTATATTTCAAACCAAATCACTTCAAACTCGCATCAGTCACATCAAACACATCAATCCAGCCGCAGAGCATCAAACACAACCCAAGACACGGCCCCAGCTCCACCTTACAACTCCTGAGATAACAATCAACTCCTCGGGGACAAACAAGTAATTTGTTAGTTAATTAACCAGAGGGTTAAGTACAAGTAAATTCGGTACAATCCCAGCGGGAAGGGACACTTTTTGTTGTTCAACTAGACAACTGCTTTTTGTGATTTTCAAGTTGATGTTGGTGACGTCATTGAGCTGTTGATGAGGGGACGTTGTTTCGGCGATCGTTGGGTTGAGTTATTAGGATGGACATTGTGCGTGGATGGATGGAATGAATATTGACGAATAATCCTGACACACATGATCCCAGGATCCGTAGATATAAACCTATGTTTAATAAACAAAGTTGCTGCCGCTCTTATCTGTTATTTCTTTGGTGTTCAACTCAAAATCTACTGAAAACATTTTCACACGGTTTTCACAAATAGACAGATTTCAAGAGAAAAGCTTTTAGCCAATTTTTAGATTGAATTTCCAAGGATACAATCCGAGTAAACTCGCGGGCGCTACCAGTGTTAAATTAAATCTGTGTTAGATATCGACGTAAATAATGAATCCATACAATCAAATAAGTAACTTAACTCATAGGGATGATGACTGTCAAATATCTGTTAAAGATTAAACACATTAAGAATTTAAGTCACAATATGACGTCACATCTAAGCAAATTGTATGTACTTGTGACTTGCATTTATTGGCTGATATTGGCATTTCTATCTGAGCGGTACCATGCTTCGGAAGGACGTTAAATTGTCGGTCCCGGTTGTTTCAATCGTTAGACCATGTTGGAGGGCTTTGGGCGGTCCAAAAACTCCGACACCAGCACGGGTAGCATGACAAGTAGACATACAAATATGTCTACCATCTATGGCGCAAGTTTGACGTCATCGCGATTTTGTCTACAGTAGCTACCGCGACATAGATTTGTCTTGTCGCGTACGTCATTTGTATACAAATGTCTACGCCCTTGAGCATGACGACCATATTATGTCTACGTCAGAGACTAATTTGACTTTGACATTTCAAAGTATACAAATATGTAGGCTACCCTCCAAGGTGCATACAAAGCTTGTCTTTTTCGTACAAGACATTTTAAACTTACAAAATACAATATTTTTGTAACAAAAACGAAAACAAGAAACAATAACCACAGACAAAAACGCACTGAAATGAATGAATGGCGAATGAATGAAATAGTGTTGTGACGGTGTTGTGCTTCAACAAATTTATCGGTAATCATGTGTGACCATGTTAAAAATATAATATGTATATTTGTAAAGGGCAATATTTCTATGTCTTCCGTAGCGAAAGTTTTGTATACAGTAGAGATTTTCGCTTCCTGTCATTATGTGCTTGCAACCGCGCCATAACCCGTAGACAAGACAAAAGTTTTAACCCTATAGAGATATATGTCTACCAGTGTTCATGCTACCCGTGCTGGGTTGGCCATCTTTAATACGTCAATAAAAGTCCTTACTTAGTTACATATGCTTATATTCACGCCAATAGTACCAATAGCCCAGTTAATCCAATCCACCCATACCATAATCCTGATACAAAACGAAACCAAAAACAATTTCACACTTCGAACACAAAACAAAACATCTGCACTCCACAAAAATATTTTTCGTCCGGAATCGAAAATAATAAAAATCAAAACCAAAAACCATCGCACGTAGATGGCGCCACCGACGTCATTAGCGGGTCGCACTTCCGTTTCCGGCAGGTACCCGCGTTTCCGAGGTTGGGGGTGGTAGGGGTAACCACCCATTCACCTAGTGAATGGCCGGTCACAGACATTAATATATTTCGAGTATGTTCGGTCTGAGTCGGCTGAATACGGCAGGTAGATGAGTTGCCTCGCTTTAAGGCAACAAATTAGTCAGTCAACAGATTTTGTTGTTTCATCAAAAGTTTTGGGCTCTAATATTTTGAGACGATAATATATAGGACAGGACAGTATTAGCCTGTAACGTTCCATGGCTGTGCAACGGCCTTTCATCTCACCGAAGATATGGGTACAATGAGGAGTTTTTTTAATTGTTATTCTCCCAGAATAAAGGAAGAATTAAAAAATAAGGGCATTCCTAAAAGGTCCCATATAAAGCCGTTTTCAAAAATGGATAGTTTTTAAATCAAACCTAGATTGAAGTTTGGTTGTCACTTTAAAAGTTATGTTATTTAAATTAATAATAAATACATGCAAACACATCTCGACTAATACCACTACACGGTTTTACTTGCACTTTTTATATTATATAAATCCAAATTTCAAAATTTTTAATTTTTTGGTTTAATTAATTTCTTTCTATTAATACTTAGTTCACTTCTGATAACAACTGACATAGAAACCCTCAAGACATACAATTACCACACCCATCAAAAAAGAAATAAAAATCAATCACTCCAGCTCAACAAACGCTCGATAAGAAAACAGTTATATATAATACCCTGACTTAATCATGGTCCTCTACGGTTGTTTTAAACAAATAAAAAATATATTAAAATAATATTGTTAATAAGTTAATCGGTTTCATGGTTCTGATAGGCGTTGGGCTCAAATGGTTTAAATAGCCGGTGTTAGGTTGGAAGAGCATCTTTTGGTCTGGGTTGAGGACCCAGCAAAATGGTGAAGATCACGAGCTTCTTGCTTGGATTGGTCCTGGCTGTGGCATATGCCAAGCCGACGGGTGAGTGCTTTCAAAACAAATATTATTTCAACATTTCATTTAGTATTTCTTCTATTTTGTTGACTTTTAGTGTACCTTTTCGTGGTGACTCATGGTATCCTTAAAAAAGGATTAGCCTGTTATGACCCACAGCTGGGCGTAACAGGCTCATTACAGGCTATCTCTTTGATATCCTTAATTATTTAAAAATTACTTTCAATCAGTAAAGTGTAAATGTGATTAAATAGTCTTCTTCATCATTGCAACCCGACCAACATAAACCTCCCCTTTAAGTTTAAAGTTATCACATTCTCGAGAAAGGTCTTGGTCTACTTGGAGTTTTACCGACATGCTGGGAACGTATAAAATGGTAACAGACTGATATTTATAATATTACAGAGGACAACACAGAATTAGCTGAACCCGACAACTATGGACGCATGCTAAATCCCAATGACTTGATCAACGTTGATGGACTCGGTAAGCAAACATACTTTAATATTTTCAATGTTTGTCTTAAGTGCTCTTTAGGGGGATACGTTTTTAAACAAGTGAGCTTTTTAATTATTAGTCTTAAAATATTTTTGTTCTAGGCGAAACAAGATGCCGTCAAACCGGCGATATGTTCACCGTGCGCTTCGGCCCGGAGTGCTACGTGTGTGCGTGCTTCAAAGGGGGTCTCTTTGACAACTCCCTGCACACCAAGTGCGCATCCTGCAGCTCTTGCGCTTGTAAGTATACCTTGAAGATAATAAGTAGTGCCTTTTATACCTAGTAGATATACCTTTGTAGCATTAATGGCAAAGTTTGAGTGGACGTTGTCAATACTGGACTGTTTGTAACCTTATTGGTAGCAACGTGTAACTATAACACTGCTATGATAGCAGCTGTTCAATCTCCTGACCTTGGTAAGACGTTAAATTATCAGTTTCTACTTATTTTCAATAGACTTGTATTTCTTTCTGATACTAAGTTGTTAGATAGAGGTGTTGCCTATTAAACCGATTTCTTTTTTCCAGGGCCAGAACCAGAGCCACAGCCATGGCCGATACCGATACCACCACCAATCCCGAGACCCATCCCCTTGCCACCACTACCACCAGCACCAATCCCAATTCCCCCAGAACCACCTCTACCACCCCTACCACCATACCCGATCCCACCATCACCTATACCAGAATGTAAGTACCATTTTAATTCACTGCGAGTGAATTTGTCTGGGTATATTTAATACTTTAATACTTTAATTCGTATATTACGTGTCATTTTTGTAAGTTTTGAATCAAACTCAAAGTAGTGCTATGTAAGTTGCAGCTTACTTGAAAAGGTGGCTGATAATGGCATAACTATCTGAGCGCTACCGTGCTTTGGAGGGGCACAATAAATTGTTGATCCCGTTCGTTTCTATCGTAAGAGTATCTGAGAACTTGAGACTGTATATTAACTCCGAAATGAAGATTCAAGTCCTACTTGAAATTACAAAACCATTTCTTTACAGGTGAACCAATCATCATCCCTGGACCACCTCGCCCATTCCCAGTACCGGTGCCATACCCTAAAAAGGTCTTAGTACCTGTACCAGTACCCGTGCCTTCCCCACCGGAGAAGATTTACATTCCAGGCCCATCTGTACCTGTGCCAGTACCTGTAGAGAAACGCGTACCGTACCCAGTACCCATCGACAGACCATACCCAGTACCATCCCCACCGAAGGTAGTCCCCGTACCGTACCCAGTTCCGGAACCCGGTCCAGAGGTGCCAGTGCCAATACCGGTCCCGTCTCCACCAATACAGGTTCCAGTGCCGGTCGTCCGTTACATCCCGATCCGTGGACAGGACAGAATCAGAGTAGTCGTTGTACCCGTACCAGGTAAATGGTATTTAGTTTCCTGTTTGATCCTTAGTTTTTGAAAACTCTTGACCTCACATTCACTAATAAAGGCAGTGTATAACAAGCATAGTTATTTACGCCAAATTATTTGAAATTGGACTTTTTTACTTTAATTACGCTAGAAAAATAATTATTACTTATATCTTTTTTGTGGTTTTCAGCGCCCGCTCCAGTACCACATATCGTCTATACTGGTTAGTAGAGAATTAATGTAACCTATGTCTACTATTAACTAGTAGAAATGCCTTACTAATTGTATGAAAATGTTTATAGCGCCGATCTGTAGAAGCAGACCGCCGAATGTACCGTTCAGAATTCCTGGCAACCCATGCAAGATCTTAGTCTGTAGAATCGTCTACAACTACGTCTACGTTGACCAATCCTTGGACAACGAATGTATCGGTAAGTTGGTTGCTAATCATTTAACGTTTAACAAACATAAAAGGTTTTCTTAAGTTTAACAAATATAAAAGGCTTTCTTAATTTATTGAAATTTTGTTTGCACACTTTGTTGTTATTTAACATTGTTATCTGACGTTACGGCTTCTTTTCTGGAACCGTGATCACGGACGACTATTCGACGTTTCAATTCAAAAAATTAAAAAAACACTTGTATTAAATCACCAGAGGTTAAACCAGAGGGTTGATTACAGGAGGCGGCGGCAGCGCTCAAGCACAAGCACAAGCTCAAGCCATGAGCAACGCTGGTGCTTATGGAGGTTTTTCTCAAGCCCAATCGCAAGCTTTGGCCAACGCTGGCGGATACGGCGGGCTCGGAGGCTGGGGAGGCGGCAGCGCTGAGGCTCAAGCTCAAGCTCAAGCTCTTGCTAACGCTGGTGGTCTAGGAGGTTGGGGAGGTGGCAGCGCTGATGCTCAAGCTCAAGCCCAAGCTCTTGCTAATGCTGGCGGTCTAGGAGGTTGGGGAGGTGGCAGCGCTGAGGCTCAAGCTCAAGCCCAAGCTCTTGCTAATGCTGGCGGTCTAGGAGGTTGGGGAGGTGGCAGCGCTGATGCTCAAGCTCAAGCCCAAGCTCTTGCTAATGCTGGCGGATTAGGAGGCTGGGGAGGTGGCAGCGCTGAGGCTCAAGCTCAAGCCCAAGCTCTTGCTAATGCTGGCGGTCTAGGAGGTTGGGGAGGCGGCAACTCTGAAGCTCAAGCCCAAGCACAAGCCCTGGCCAACGCTGCTGGTTACGGCGGACTCGGAGGATGGGGAGGCGGTGACGCTCAAGCTCAAGCTCAGGCTCAAGCCCTGGCCAACGCTGCAGGTTTAGGAGGATACAGCGGAGCCAACGCGAACGCTCTAGCCAATGCTTTGGCTAACTCTAATGGAGGTGGTTCAGCCAGCGCCGACGCTGAAGCTCAAGCCAACGCCGGTCTGGGAGGATACTCTGGTGCCAACGCTCAAGCTTTGGCCAATGCCTTGGCCAACGCCAACGGTGGAGGTTATGGAGGATTATCTGGCGCGGACGCCCAAGCTCAAGCTAACGCTCAAGCCAACTCTGGTTTAGGAGGTTATTCTGGTGCTAATGCTCAAGCTCTGGCCAATGCCTTGGCTAACGCCAACGGTGGAGGTTATGGAGGATTATCTGGCGCGGACGCCCAAGCTCAAGCTAACGCTCAAGCCAACTCTGGTTTAGGAGGTTATTCTGGTGCTAATGCTCAAGCTCTGGCCAATGCCTTGGCTAACGCCAACGGTGGAGGTTATGGAGGATTATCTGGCGCCGACGCCCAAGCTCAAGCTAACGCTCAAGCCAACGCTGGTTTAGGAGGTTATTCTGGTGCCAATGCTCAAGCTCTGGCCAATGCCTTGGCTAACGCCAACGGTGGAGGTTATGGAGGATTATCTGGCGCCGACGCCCAAGCTCAAGCTAACGCTCAAGCCAACGCTGGTTTAGGAGGTTATTCCGGTGCCAACGCTCAAGCCCAAGCACAAGCCCTGGCCAACGCTGCTGGTTACGGCGGACTCGGAGGCTGGGGAGGCGGTGACGCTCAAGCTCAAGCTCAGGCTCAAGCCCTGGCCAATGCTGCAGGTTTAGGAGGATACAGCGGAGCCAACGCCAACGCACTAGCCAATGCTTTGGCTAACTCTAACGGAGGTGGTTCAGCCAGTGCTGACGCTGAAGCTCAAGCCAACGCCGGTCTGGGAGGATACTCTGGTGCCAACGCTCAAGCTCTGGCTAACGCCATGGCTAATGCTAACGGTGGAGGCTATGGAGGTCTATCTGGCGCCGATGCTCTAGCTCAAGCTCAAGCTCAGGCCAACGCCGCAGGTTTAGGTGGTTACTCTGGTGCCAACGCCCAAGCTTTGGCCAATGCCTTGGCCAACGCCAACGGTGGCGGTTATGGAGGATTATCTGGCGCCGATGCCCAAGCTCAAGCCAACGCTCAAGCCAACTCTGGTTTAGGTGGTTACTCTGGTGCCAACGCTCAAGCTTTGGCCAATGCCTTGGCCAACGCCAACGGTGGCGGTTATGGAGGATTATCTGGCGCCGACGCCCAAGCTCAAGCTAACGCCCAAGCCAACGCTGGTTTAGGAGGTTATTCTGGTGCCAACGCTCAGGCCTTGGCTCAGGCTTTAGCTAATGCTGGAGGATACGGCGGTCTGGGAGGATGGGGTGGCGCTGACGCCCAAGCCCAAGCTCAAGCCTTGGCCAACGCTGGCGGATACGGCGGGCTCGGAGGGTGGGGAGGCGCTGACGCCCAGGCCCAGGCGCAAGCTTTAGCCAACGCGCAAGGTTACGGAGGAGGCCTAGGCGGCTACGGAGGATACAGCTCAGCTGATTCTCACGCTAACGCCAACGCCAACGCTTTATCCAACGGAAATGGTCCAAGCAGCGCTAATGCCAATGCCGTCGCCAATGCTGGAGGCAACGGAAACAGCCATGCTAGCGCTACCGCTGATGCGTCATCCAATAGTGGTGGTGGTGGTGGTGGATGGAACAGCCCGTGGTCTTTCGGCAGGGAAGGAGACGATGAGAGCAGCGAGCGCGCGCAAGCAGCTTAGATAGCACCAGTAAGTTTCCAACAATACCTTGACAATATTCCATGAACAATGACCCTTGAAAGATTTAGTGAGAAATACTATAATTTCTATAGACATAATGCTTATAGTCTGAAACTTTTTGAGGAGTATAGTGCTCCCAAGGGGTAGAGACCGTTGCCGAGAAATCGGACTTAAGATGATTATTAGAAAAGACGTGTATCTAACACAAAGACATTTCAACAGTTTATAGACTAACATATAAACTGGTATTTTACAAGACATTGAGAGAATAAAATGCAAAAACAAATAGGGCATCAACTTAAACGTTAAATTTATACATTATAATATTTTTATTTATCTATTTATAATATTTCCTTGACATATAAAACTCCTATTTATTTAACTCTAACCTAATTTCCTTGTTGCAGTATCATCGCACAACAAGAATGATCTCTACTCAATAACGGCCCGTCAACGGAAAACGATCTAGTTTTAAGGATAGCATCTAAAAAATGACAGAACACTTAACACTTGTATATATTATATTTATATTTTTAATAAAACATTTAGTGGGATTTTTTGGTTTCATTCCTAAATTTTAATAAAATAGAATAAGAAACAATATAAGTAATATTAAGGTACAATCAGAAATACTTGTAGCTGTATAAACTTTCATAAACTGCTTCCTTTTTTTAAATTCATAAGTAATCAAGTTAGTAATGGCTAGTCAAAGATGTTTGTAATATAAAATATATTACAATCATCTTTGACTAGCCATTAATTAGCCCTAATTGATTTAAAATACAAAAAAATATAGATACTACAGTCAAACACAATTATTTGCATTTAGGAAAAATTTTTAGTGATGGATCGAAAATAGGCTGTTATCTTAGAATCTCTTTTCTTAAAGGAATCATACAATTAGTATACAATTTAGGACCTATAAAAAGATTGAAACAAATTGTAACTTCTTCAACTATATTCAAATAGTGCAACAGTGACTTTTCATTTACATCTAAACATATTTCTAATGCGGTTTCTTTACTGTGACTAAAACCGTAAACTAAGCAATTTGATAAGAATTTCAATCTATAATGCTCATAACATAATGCAACATAATGTAGAACTAATTAACGAGGTGATAAATAACTATGGGCAACATTTCAATCAACATACTGATAATGACCAAGTGACCTGTAAACTCGTAGATTACAAAATGCATAATTTAATCAATATCCTTAACTGTTGTTGACAATGAGCGAATCTACTAACTGTTATTCGGCCAAGAGCCGGTTGATTCCAAACGCAAAGTGTATGCATTGTCCGAAAGGTTGTAACGGTCACTTTCCTTCTTTTTTATTTATTTAGGCTTGCACAAGAACAATTAAAATTGTCTACCGTAATATTTTGAAAAAACAAAAGCTGTTCAAAATTGTATGTTATGTAGCACCAAATAGAACACAATTTAAAACGAGCGTCATTTTTTCATTTAGCTGTTGAATGAAATTAAGAAGTGTACGGTAATCCACCCTAAAACTATGTTTGATGTTAATGGTTTTGTGATCTCCGTTATATCATTAAGTTAAGTTACTTTGCATTATGGCAAATGTCATCTATACCACAACTGGGTCCCACCCTCCATCTAGGTGGAGACTGAAATCCAGCGCTATGCAAGCTCCGTGCCATACGGCAACAGCTGAGGTGCAGCAAGTAGTAAAGTATCTAGTAATTTTCTTTGTTTGCCTATGTAATTTCTATTTTTGGGAATTTCTATTCTATTCTTATTCTTCAATTTGTCTTTTCTATTCAAACTCAATCTCGGAGCTTAACCTTACATATCAACAACGATTAAGCGTAGCTACCGCTAAATCATGACGTTGTGTTAAAATATCGAGTCTTAAAAATATGAGCACACACGAACACATCATAAGATTTTGTGAATTGATTCATATTCTAACTAAAGCAAAAAATTCTAAAACAGGCGCTTAGCACGACTATCCATCGCTGAGTACTGCAATATGCGATAATATTGCAGCTTTTATGCGCGAACTAAGCTAAACTAACTTAGCTTAGCTCTTGGTCTGCAACCCGCATTACAAATTGGCATAAGCAGGTTGTGTTTGAGCTCTTAGACCATATTACTTGGTTTCATTGATTCTTGAAGAAATTGCAATGACTGCAACAGAAACATTGTGCTCCTTTGACATGCTCGTTAGAATGAATGATTTTATTTTAATTGGGACGGGAAGATCCTTCTCTTCAACCTGTAGTCTCCTAATGCTGAGTGCAGCTCTCTTCCAAATCTCTTCATCTCTAAGATAGTACTGTGGGGTAGAAGCCTTTCGCATGCAAATAATAATGAAATATTGAGAAGACATTAATATTTTTTTGCCTACTTTGTCTCACTGCTAGTCAAAGGTCTCCCCCAAATATTTCTACGCTCCTTGTGCTTACATCAAAACTAAAATCTACGACATTAGTCACTCAGCAGTCACTTAACACCATATAATATAATACACGCATAACACCATAGAAATTTCCTTTGGATTAATAAATATTCAGAAGGATTCATGCTAAAGTTAAGCATATGTTATTTAAACAAATTATAAACATATCAAATAAATTAACTCTTGATGTAATTATTAAAATTCACAGCTGCCTCCGATAAACCGCTAATTAAATTACATGATAATCAATCACTAAAAAACGCACGTCAAACGGTTGTCATCTTGTGAAGACTATAAAAGATTGGATGAAGGGAATAAAAGGTTTAATGAAAAGGTGAATTTCGAAGAGTGAAGATGTACCCAGGGTGGAGTCTATGGCTCCTTGCCGTGCTGCTGGCCTCTGGATTAGCTGATGATGAAGACGCTTCCAAAGATCTCAGTAGTTCAGGTTTGATAATATCAATCTTCTTGTTTGGAGTAATGGTCAATCCTATCAATTCAATAGTGCAGGCAGACAAAATTAAAAAACTTTTATATTTAAATTGCTTAATGCAAATTCATGATAGTTATATTGAAGACCTAAATACGCAAAATCGTCTATCTCAACAATTAAGGACTGAATAATATGTTGATATATTATGAATCAAGAATTAGATTAATATTATCGTAAAAAATATTATCTCAGGTGGTGCTTCGTCGGAAGACACAGAAGAACAAGAAGCATCTAAAACTGGAGCAATATTTAGCAACGAAGGTTTGTAACAGAAAATTACCACCTGATCTATACTAATATAGTAAAGCTGAATAGTTTTTTGTTTGTTTCAACCCGCTAATCTCAAAAACTAACAATCTAATTTGAATAATTATTTTTGTAATAGATAGCCACATTCAAAGGGAAAGTTAGAGGCTATTTTTACCCTAAAATTACCACGGAAACGTGCAAAACGCGGGTAAAACCGTTGGGCTAACCTAACTATACCTTCCTTCTGTTTCAGAAACGGTTTCCGAATCGCACTCCTCGGTGATTCAAACCAAGGACTCATCGCAGAACTATATACACAAATTCGAATCGAAAATCATACCAGATGCTTCTCTGGCCTTCCTTCCACACCTCGGATCCAACTTGGCTACGATGCAAAACATTGGATCTGTGAAGGCCAACTCTCAATTTTCGAGCAATTATGAAAACATGCTGATGAGCGATGCTTTGGCGAAGGAATCTAATAGTTACCCTTTGGGGATACTTGGAGAAGGTACAGCTTTGACATAAATAAGTTCCATAAGCATGTTTACGAATAGTAATAATGGTTAATGTTTATTTTTATTTATTTACAGAACCATTTGCCAGACAAATACCGCCTAACGAATATATTTTACTTCACTCTATATCTGGTAAGACAATTATTCTTACATTGAGGACGAAGTTTTCCAGGACAGTGGCATAAGCAGTTCTATGAACTATACTTTTTCCATATTTTAGGAGCAGAAAACATAATAACGTGCACAAGAGAGGGAGATCTCCACAATTTCTGGTCTCCTGCATACCAATGCATGGTCTGCGCATGCGTCAGGATGCAAGGTTACCTGAAACCAGTTTGCGTCAATTGTGGTGGATGTATGGCTCCTGGCAAGACGCCGAGGTTTCCAGCCGACAATCCAACAACCAACATACCAGGTGTTACCGCTGTTCCAGAGGTTGAAGAGATAGGTAACTGATTTATGTATTTGAACAATTAGATAAGCAACCTTCTTCAGATGTGAAATAATCAAAAGACACTGCAATATTTTTCTTCTTCTGAGTTTTAAAATGTGTAAACTATCAGTCATATGATTGCTGATTGTTTCAATCAAAGCCTAGAAAGGAAAAAAGGAGAATGGAAATAGGTCACTCAACCCTTTTTTCGGAGTAGAAGATATTGCCTTTGATTGAAAATCTCCTTCACACATATTTTTAATGTCATTGTATAAAGTGGAACTATTCTTCAAATTATATCTCGTAAAGGTTTTTATATTAAACTTTTATCCTTTTCAGTGACTTGCAGTCCACTACCAATGGGGAAACCCTTCCAAAACCCTCTCCATCCATGCCAGGTCTGCATGTGCTCTCAGACGATCAACATTCTTGGGAAACAAGACGTCCATATTGACTGTCAACAGAATCCTCAGTGTGGTAATTTATTTTATCTACACTAATGTTGTAACATTCTACTTATGTTTCCAATACTTGACTTATAATTACTACTGTTATAGCGCAGGCAACTAAAACACTCAATTTAAGCAATTGCACATGATGTTATAATATCATTATAATTTAACATTATAACATCATTATAACGCGACCAATTAACCTGGCGAGCCTTATGTCAAAATCCTCATACTAGTTGTATAAAATTTTGATATTAGGCTGGCTTTTGAAAATAGTTGGGTTATACGTGAAAACTTCGTCGAAACTACATACACAAAACTCTTTGGTAAGATCTCGCTCGCTCCTGATTGGCCCTACGCGCAGCTGCGCTCTCATTGGTTAGATTTTAATGGCGGCAAGTTCACTGTGACAATACACGTACCTACGCGTGAATTTAATGTTTCGCAATGTGTTTTGTTTTTAAAATTTTGTTTGATTAATTGCATTAAATAGTGAAGATAAAGTAGTGTATGCAACTGCATATAACACGGGTATTAAAACACTCGTTACTATTATGAAACTCGCTGCGCTCGTTTCATAAACTCACACTCGTGTTTTAATACCCTTCTTTATATGACGTTGCATAAACTACTATTAAGTGATTTTTGTCGGCGTTTTTGTTTTATTTGAAAAAATGAGAGGCCTTTGCCTTACAACTACTTTTACAAAAATGTAACTGTGGTTATACGAGTAAGATTGAGCTTAATGTAAAACTATTTTCATACGAAAATGGATACTTTTAGGCATTCAATGAAAGTAATCTTTAGTTAAACCCAATTTAATAGCGCGTATTAGTATTGTAGTCTAATTGGTTTACGACATCACTTATTAATTATATTTTTTCAGTTCTCCCTGAAAACGTACCGAACTTGCGTAAGTATCAAACATATAATTAATTTAAACACAAATTACAACTTTTAAACTTATTATTATTTTTCCAGCTGTAATCCCAGACTCAAATTCGCCAGTCCCTTGTAAGTATTTAACCTTAATACCAAAGTCAAATTCAAGTCAAGTCAAAGTCAAATATTTTTATTCAATTTTCGCCCCAAAAAGGCTCTTTTCAACGTACCACCATACTGAATCCATTCCCATTAACTCCCATTACAAACTTTATTGATCTCCTATCATACCTGTATATCTCACAAATCATACCACAATCACCGCTTTAATATCAGCGCCATCTCTTAGCAATACCCCATCAACTTTTCCCCAGTGCCTCTCTGCGAGAAGTTTCCTCACAACGTTCAGTTCCCTCATCCATCGGAAGCCTGTAAGGTGTGCAAGTGTATCGATCACATCTCACCTCTAGGGAGAAAGGAGGAGAGAATCACCTGTCGACCAGACCCAAGCTGCCGTGAGTACCCCCCAGCACAACAGACCAGGAAATGTGGGTTATTATACTACTAGCCGCGACACGAGTAGTTACCCTGTTGTACCCGTTCCCGCGGGAATTTCGGGATAAAATATATCCTATGTGTTATTCTGATGTATAACCTATATTACTGTAAAGTTTCATCCAAATCCGTCCAGTAGTTTTTTCGTAAAAGAGTAACAAATATACATACATCCATCCTTACAAACTTTCGCATTTATAATATTAGTAGAAGATAGAAGTAGAAGTAGATTAGTAGAATTTAAAACATGGTTTGTGTCTGTATGCGACATGATATAAAATGTCAAATACGGAACCCCAATTCGAGCTGTAATACGGTTATCTCTAAACATAAAAGGCTTTAACACTTTATCTCTAACATTAGTAAGTCCTTCTTGTTTTCCTGGAGTTAGTTAGTTAGGTTTAGGACTGAAGTTTATTTTTTCCCACGATTTTGTACAGTCAAAAAACCATCCACATTATAATAAAACTGACACAACAAAATATCAGAACAATATAATACGCAATTGTCTTTAATAATACAAACAACTTAACCCTTAGCCAGTACTATTCTTATCTCTACAGCATCACCGCGTGTACCGGAGTTAACCGGTCCACCGCCGCGTTTCGTACCAGGGATCATACCGGAACCTACCACAATACCGCCGTACCCGACTACGACGTACGATATATTACCGGTCACTCAACCAACCTTTACTTTTCCCGACATAGTAACCGAAGGTAAATAAAATACCCCTTTTATATTACGATACCCTGAAAATAATATTGATGAATTCAGTTTGTAGATTTTTTACGGACTTTCCTTGAAGAACTTTAGTTAATGGACTTTTTTCTATGGTTAATGTAAAGTGCATTTATGGTTGTATTTTTCAACAAAAAAATATGTTTATAGAGGAAAAAGGCTTATTAAAGGTAAGAATGGAACGGAATAGCTAAGCCTTTTTCCTCAATAGAAGGAATTGTTTTGGTCGGACAGACGGCCATAAAATATGTGTATGCTTTCTACATCAACTAAGTAAATACGCAGTACATGGGAACATTAACGCAAAATAAAAACATTGCCAAGCCTCAAAAAGCAATGGATTTATGTTGTTATTCATTGTCTGTTAATCTGCAAATAAGAGACGCAAATGTCAACAAAACTTTTAATATCGCGAACCCAAACAAGAATACTTAATTACATGCAGATTACCACACAGACCCGACTCCATAAACAAGGAAAATTCAAATATTGTAAAACATCAAAGATACATGTCCCTAATAATTTTCCTTGACAAATAATTCAGTTAATTTTGGCCCCCGGGGAGGGTGGGTAAGCCCTGAGCAAACTGGGAGGGTGTTGTCATATTAATGTGTTGTCGTAGCGCCGTGGACACCTGGTGCTATCACGGAGCGACCCCTGGGGCCCCTGCCTGGCCCCTCTCCACGTAAGTTCACTATTTAATTACATGCGATTAACTATAAATTACTTTAAACTAATCTCGAGCCGTAATTGATATAGTTATAGTACCTTGTTGTAGTGTGTGATTTGAATTTGGAGCACAATTTCCTCAATAAGTTGATTGATTGGGGTTCTGTCTGTATGTCTGTAGCTACCGTGTAATTGTTACAAGGATCTACTAGTTGGCAACGTAATTTGATACCGTTAGATACAGTTGGTAAGGATAGACAATAGGCAGTTTCTGTAGCAAGGTATATTATAAGAGCCTCGTCAAACTTCTTTGTATCAAAAGGCGTAATACAATTTAAAGAATGTGAGAATAACTTTGTGTTACGCTATCACGCCTACTAATTGCTACGTACATAATTTTAATGATTTTTGGCTAAAATATGGATAAGAAGTTCATCAAAGGCTATATTTGTCCTAAAATTTCCTCGGAAACAGATACGTTGTACATTTTTTAAAATTCATCTTTTTTTTTACGTAACCTCGCTGTCCCACTGCTGGGCAAAGGTCTCCCCCAATTCTTTCCATTTAACTCTTTCCATGGCCAACTCCTTCCAATCCTATTTAAAATCATTCAAAAATTCATCTTACTGTACTGATATCTTCAGTGAGATGAGAGGCCTTTGCCCAGCAGTGGGGCATTAAAGGATAATACTTTACTACTTTTTCTTTTATTACATCGTGATGATTACCCCTAAATATCTATACTGTACCATTCGCAGTAAAAGGAATTAGACGCTAGAATTACGTAAGAGATATTGGCTATAAGTGGACATTACAGGCTTATCTTTAGATGATATTTTCAGATGAGTCCTGCAAGCCATACACGCCGAACCAGCAGTTTCAACATCCGTGGGACGAATGCCAGACGTGCGTCTGCACGGAGGCGTATCTCTCGAATAAAGTGACAATTGAAGTGAACTGTTTCACTAAGAAGTCTTGCTGTGAGTAGTTAGATATTTGGTTGCTATTGTGAAAGTAATCTATAATAGTCCTCCAGCTGATTTCCGCCACGGCGACCACTTCTAATCCTAGCTTCCACGTCTTCTATGCTCTAACATGACTCCCGTAGCCGATTTTGTTGGCGAAGGTACGCGCGCACTGGGACACTCGTTAGAGCACCGTCCCTGTAGTTGTAATGGAAAGCCACATATAGAGGTACAATTTGTAAGATTGCTTGTTTGTATGTTCGAGCTAATCTCAGGAATTACCAGTCCGATTTTAATAATTATTTTCGTAATAGAAGGTTGTAGGCTATTTCTCATCCAAAAATTCCAGTGGACCGTGCACAACGCGGGTAAAACCGCGGGGCACTGGTAGTTTTAGATATCTAACTAGAGGAGGAACTTTAGGCCGCGTTGGATACCAGTCCATAATTTTGATACGTATAAATAGGACGGGCGGAAATGTAGTGATGGGTTATGATGTTTGGATTTTGCCCTTCAGTGAACCAGTAACTAGATTGCAAATGAGGACATATTCCCGGTCCAAATTATAATGTTCAATTATTAATAAAAATGTTATCATTACACGTTAGTTAATTTTAATGATAATTGTGAATGTGTTTTAAAAGTAATATTATATATCAACCAGCTGCGCTCCGCGATTTTTGATTCGAAAAATAGTTAATACCCTTCCCGTTGAATAGTGTTATTCATTACAAAAAGAATATATCAAATCGTATTTTTAGATTCAGAAATTAGCGCGATCAAACAAACAACCTCTTCAGCTTTATTATATTACTAGTATAGATAATACCTCTTTTTGTAAAACAGGTATCGAATCGCCATTGGAGATCACACAAACAGGTACGATTAAATAAAAAACAAATAATCATTAAATGAGTTGAAGTCCAACCTGCAGTAGGCAAGCATGGTTAAGCGTAATCTTCATCACTGTACTGATATCTTCAGTGGGCGTAGAAAAATGTACCCAGCAGGGAGACATTACAGGCTAAACTCCGACAACAGAGTTGGTCACTAACCTGCTCGATTAATTACAGGCTAATACTTCTATTTACTTACCTATCATATTTATAATACTTATAAAAAGCTAACGGTTTCTCATTTAAACAATAAACTGATAACGACCGAGTTTTTAATGAACAATGAAAATAAATTAGACTTAAAACTGAAAATTACAAAGTCATCTTAAAACAAAGTGTTGAAAGCTCAACTTTATAATTAAAATGAACAATAACGATTAATTGCAGGACCTTTGGCCACGACCTCGCTGCCGATACGTAAGCTTTTAATAACTTTAAACGCTTAATTCGTAATCACCCATAAAGGCTATTTATTTCAATAATTCCCAAAGTTTACGATCCTTATTGTAATAAACAATATTAAATTTCAGCACAACAGGGAAAAGTTCAAATAGTTGGTGAGTTCAGGTTTTGACTTGTACACTCTATTGTTTTATTTAGTTTTTAAATTTTATTTTGGAGTTATGCGGATCTTTACTAGGTCAGCATAGTACAATGCATGTATAATTAATGAAAAAAAAAATGTCTAGTCAAGTACTTTATTAAATGTGAAAGGCGAGATAATTGATAAGTTTTTGCAGTATCAGTTTAGACATCTTTACTTTTTTTCTGAAAATGGCATGTTGCAAATACACAAAAATCAAAATGCTTAAGTCTATGTATAATAATATGAATAGCCCTAACATTAATCTTATGAAATGCGAACAGTTAGCTTGGAGTTTGTAATACAACATACTAAGCTATGAGTCACAGCTAGTCAGGGTTGAGCAGAGATAAATCTTGTAAATAATAGTATATTGAAAAAAAAAACACATTCCTTAGAACATTCTTAAAAAATTAATTGTTGTATTTTTTCTGACGCTACCAACTACTATGCATTTTAGATCAGATATGTGAATTCAAATCATTCGGCGTAGAGTTCACCCATCCCACCGATCCTTGTAGAACATGCGTTTGCGAGCTCACCGGGTACCTCATAACGTCAACCTGCCAACCATCTCTAGAGCCAGAATGTAAGTCATAAACACCAAACAAACATTAAAAAAATAATAAAAAAATACGACACCATTCACAATTGACAAACGCAAACCCCAGGTGGTGAAAAAGTGGAAAAAGTACTTTAACAAAGCCATTTTCTAAAGCCATAAGGTTCGGACAACCAATGGATAGAATGTCATTGTAACAAATGATTGAATCGCTAAGTGTATTGGCTATTAATACGGCGAGCGGTCGAATTGTACCCCATTTTAACGGGTATCAGTTTGAATTGCGAATAGGTATTGTTTGGAAAACCGGTATTTTATGCTATTGTTTTTGGGGTATTCAAAATGTCATTTTAGGGGTGATTGAAAACGATGTATAGGAATTTTGGGAGAGCATTGCAATTAGACTTTTGGTTATTTACGATCAATCACCGGTAAAATATTAGTCTACGATTATTTATGGTACTGATCCTAAAAATACTTTTTAAGTTTTTTCACAAACGTAAGTTCTTGAATAAAATCAAACTCATATAAAACACGTGAGCTTCGGTAATCCTACCTAAAATGTCATACAGCAGGGCAAAAGGCTGTAAAAGATATCATTATAGTGAGGAGAATTTGCCATAATCACCACACCATGCTTGCCTACTGCGGGTTTATGATACTCGTAGCTATTCACAAATATGAAGATTTAAAATTAGGCGCGCTCCCGCTGCATACTAAAGAATTCATTAAAAAATAATTGCTCTTAAAAATACTTCACTCGTATTAACTACTCATAAACGTGATAACAAATTCAGTATCATTAAATGAAGTACTCTTGTTAACTTCATGAAATATTCTTATAAAAAAATAAGTATGAAACAAGCTAGCTAATTAATTGGTCCCAGTTACACCGTCCCGGGATTAATCTACGGAATAAAACTACAGACGAACACTCACTGAATATAAAACAAAGTTAAATGGAGACAAGTACCGCATATGAAAGTATTAATAAAAACCGGTATGATTTAGTAACAGTGCAGTACTATTGTGTACCGGTTTGGGTATAATATAATGTATTGTATTATAACATACGCAATATAATTGTCATAACTTTTACACAATATTACATGGTACAATCCTCACAGTTCTAGCATTTGTTTGGAATTCAGGTATGAGTGACTACACTATAATACATGACAACACCCACTGTTTTTATAAGGTTCAATTTTAATTTTTTTTATCAGGTCTCAACGCAGTTACGTTCCCAAACCTAGCCCAAACTGACAGCCCTCTCACACAAAACAACTTAAACGCCATCTCCTTAAATCAAAACCAATTGTATCAGAATCAACTGTACCAAAACAAACTGTACCAAAATCAAATGTACCAGAATGCTGTGAAGAACCTTGGACCCTATGTAGGAACAACACAGGAACCTTGGAACCAAGGTCTTAACCACCAACAAGGAAGTTTGGGTTTGAGCTACGAATTAAATAGATTGAAAGGAATGCCAGGGTATCCGGGAATCAAAGGAGGGTCTGGCATCCAAGGTCCTCAGGGTATTCAAGGAATCAGAGGAGCACCAGGGCTCCAGGGTCTTCAAGGAATCAGAGGTCCCCAAGGCATCCCAAATCTTCAAATGAAGCCAGGAATTCAAGGAATCCCAGGGTATCCAAACTATGGGAATCTGAAACTTGGAAATGGGTACAAAGGACGACCAAATAATTGGTACAACCCCGCTGTAGGAAGACCTGCTTTGAGTCCTGAACTTTTGCAAGGATATAGGGGTCCGGGGCAAGGCGGTTACGGGTACAAGGTGCCTTATACGTACCCTAAACTTGGGTTGACGGGGATGGCTGGAGACATTGACAACTTGTCGCAGACTGAAGGTGAGTGAGCACAAGAATAATCTAAGTTTTCTCTTATAAATACAGTGCTGTGCATACAATCTGGAGAAATGGGGCTACTCCACCATCACCCAATGTCCCGGCGGCACCGATCCCCAAACTATATCCCATCCCCTGACATGCTCTATGTCCTATCTTACCACTATGGAGGACCTGTGCAGAGCCACATAAAAGCGCAATTGCTGCCGCAAAGTTTTGGTCTGCCTCCATACAATTTTAACTAGAACCATATTGACACGACGAAGAAGAAGTGTAAATATAATAAATAATTCTTAACTGGTTTTCCAGCGACTGCGTCAGCTTCAGTCAAGACGTACAACACTAGACTGCAGATGAAGTCAGGTAACTGATCCCAAACACAAATAAATAACTGCAGTTAAATCTATACTAATATAATTAAAACAGACTGAACCCGCGGGTCAGTTGGCCAGACAGGTGGAACGACTCACCCACGCAAAAAATCGAAAGGGGTCATTCAGCCCGCGGGACGATTTTTATGTGGGATCAGATGACCATGAAGGCAAATATCCAATCGAGTTAATACTTTTTGATACAATTGTACGTCATATAAATATAGGTATGTGGTCAATCTGATAAATAGTCATACAAAGATCTGGTCAAATAACGATCAAGTCCAATCGAGATCGAGATTTAGTCAAACTACGATTATGTCGTATCGGCTACCTAGTCATATCGAGACGAAGTCCTATAGATACTAACCCGATGAGGCTTTATCCCAAAATTCCACGGTACAACGGCAAAACCGCGGGGCGCTGCTAATATTAAACATAATACTTACAACTTTATGAGAAACCAGAGCAGCACAACTTTAGCTCATAAATTAAAAATAAATCCAACAAACATCTGGGATCTCGATGCAAATCCATTTAATCAAACTTTTCCCTTTATTGGTTTTTTCTCGAGGCTAGTTTTTGGAGCCCAAAAGTTTTGGAGGGAAAATGAACGGAACTGTTTTCAGAGATATTCTTGGTAATGATGTTACGTATGTAAATAGATGAAATTAATGTGAATTGTGTTTTAGGGAACCCGGACGACGCGCCACCTTCAGATGAGGAGGACTAATTAGTTTATAATGTGAGTGATATTCATCTGAAAATGGCTTGATTTTCACGCAAAATTAAGGAAATTACACGAAAAATAATGTGTTATTCCAAGCAAGTTATCGTCCAACGGGAACAAATTGTAACAAACCCGAAACCGAATCAACGAGTGATAGACTAGTGTCAGATGAATATTACAAAATTACACTATTATGTACCTAATTACTCTGTTGTGTTATTAGAGGGTTTCGAAAACTCTAAAATAATATTTCGCATGGATATCGTTTAAGCATAGAGATACTGTAAGATCGCATTTGGATTATTACAGATATAAATCAAAATAAAAAAGGACAGGGTACAGATAGCCCGTTGGCACAGTGGCAGTGAGAGCACTTGCTGTGTCGGGGGTCGCGGGTTCGATTCCCGCCCGGGGTCAAAAATATGTAAAGACATAGTTGTTGGCGACGACATCTGGGTGTCAATTACATTATTACATAGTATAAAACAAAGTCGCGTCTGTTTGTCGTCTGTTTGTCTGTCTGTATGCTTAAATCTTTAAAATTACGCAACGGATTTTGATGCGGTTTTTTGTAATAGGTAGAGTGATTCAAGAGGAAGGTTTTTATGTAAAAAAAATCCGAAATTCCCACGGGAACGGGCACAACGCGGGTAAAACCGCGGGGCGCTGCTAGTATTCTTATAAAGTAAAAAGTGTATGTATGTATAAGTAGTAGTATCAGTTAATTAGATTCCATAACACAAGCTTAGAGCTAACTTTGGGTCTAATTAACCGTGTGCGAATTTGTCCGGGTATATTATATTATATTATAGATGGTAAACCCGCACAATAATGTGCTTAACTTAGGTATAATATCGTTAAGTCTATTATATTTAAATTAGGTACATTTCAGCGTCTGAATTTACAATATCCATTCATTCTCACCAACTCTCGCATTCATAATATAAAGCAGCGTTTCAAGCAACACGAACCCGTGCTAAAATCCTCAACAATGAAATATTAAACAGCATTTGTGTGAAATTGTAACAAATTAACAAATATTAACATTACAGAGGATATCCCTTGAGCTGCAACGACGGAAAGGAAATGAATATGGATCCGCGAATCATTAGTGAATTAATAATGTGTGACTTCAAAGCAAGAGATGTTTCTGAATGTATTCAATAAAATATGAAGCATCGTATATCTTTTTTGTTTACAATACCTATCTATACTATAATATTATAAAGCTGCAGAGTTTGTTTGTTTGTAACGCCCTTATCTGAGAAACTACCAATCCTATTCAACGAAGGTTAGGTATATGTTATTTTTCATCCCGAAATTCGGGCACAACTCGGGTAAAACCATGGGACGCTGCTAGTATAGTTTAAAGTCTTCTACTGAATCTGTCTATATGATGGCGGTATACAACAACGGAACGGAATTTACATGCTTTCACAATAGATATATATTAAGGGTCAACACTGCGTTAAACGTGCGCCCGCTGCATGCGCACGCGGCGGTTCACTTTTGTATGACGCCGCACGCGACGGTTCACTTTTGTATGAAGCCACACGTGGCGTGCGCACGCCGCGGGCGCCCGCGACTGTTCACTTTTGTATGGAACCGCGGCATGCGCACGCTTAACGCAGTGTCGGCCCTAAAGAGTTTAGAAACTTTGTATACCATAATTCCTACGAGAACCAGACACAATCTTTAATCAACAAGCAAAGTAAGGCAAATCGCTAGCAGTAGCACCTTAATATTTAAACTAACATAACAGTCATATATATACGTAAAGTAATTTGAAATGTGAAAGTAATAAAATGCAAAAAGGAATAAATCAAATGTTTACGACAAGAGCGGAACATGAGTGTTGCCAATACGAGTACAAATGTTCAATCTAAAAATTATTTTGGTGTTTCAATGTAAGTGAATATTCTTTTACTTTTACAGTTTTGTAATCAACCCGCCTTCGGCTACAACAACAGATACTCCTCGCTAATCTCTATAATTTTTTAATCTTCTCTCTCTCTCTCTCCTTAACTTAAAAGCTGGGCTCTTGTCGATGGAGTTCCATTTTCTTTTTATCTTCTATATATATAAATCAATAGAGGTTCGTCTGTCTCGCTAACACTCGACAAAAGCTGGGCCGATTTATCTGATATTTGTCGTAATCCAGGGAAAGTTTGAACAATAAGTAGTGACGGAATGCGAAACCGCAGGGCACAGCTTGTACGCAAAAAAACCCTAATATACGAGGCCTTTGACCAACAATAGGATGATTCAGGCTAACAGTTATATAATATGTAGCATTTCATTGAGTAAGTAAGTCCGAGTGGGTTGACAACCTAAAGGCGGTCCAGGGTTGGCCAACATGGTTTAAAGGACAACCGGGACCGAAAATTTAACGTGCCCTCCGAATCAACGGTAGCGCTCAGATAGAAATGCCACTATCGGCCACCCATTCAAGTAGTGGTAGCTACATGTTGCTTAACAATCGCAATAAGCTAACATCGCCAAATCAATCTACGCCAGGAGCGCTACAGCAATCCATTACCATCAAATATTGTTGTAGCGTTAACAGTCTTCTGCCGATGCGACTTGACGACTCGTGGGATTGACGATGGAACCATGGCAAGATCCGTTGTCGGAGGCGACATGATAATCAGCGATCGAGATGCCGGGCACAGAGGCCCAGCCTGGTACAGCGACGAAAAATCAAAAGAGGAGACAGAAAGTGAAATCGATTTTTCTGAAGCAAGAGACGTCTGGACATCGTAAGTAATGTGAAAGTATTTCTAGAGAGATTTTTTTTTTTTTGGATCATGATGAAAATAGAAAAATTGAGCAGTTTTATGTTAATTGGAAACCTGGTCAATAAACTTAAAAAGCAAAGTTTGAGTTGTTTTCAAAAATATTTTGTAATATTTACAGTAACTCGAGTGAAACTAGTGCCAAAAGCCAGACATCCGACGCGTCGTCCCAGGAAACCAAAGAATCAGTGATGGAGTAAGTGCTTCGTTTGATTTGAGTCTCAAGTTAACCTCTCATGGAAAATTGTCGTGATTAGAAATTATTTTATTTCAACGCGCTGACTTTGAAATTAAGAAAATATTTATACTCCTACTAAACGCACCTCGCGGTGCTACACACGCTGTACCCGTTCCCGCGGGAATTTCGGGATAAAATGTATCCCATGTGCAATTCAGATACTATAACCTATATTACTGTAAAGTTTCATTGAAATCCGTCCAGTAGTTTTTCATGAAAGACATACATATATACAACCTCAAACGTTCGCATTTGTAATATTAGTAGGATATGTCAGCCACATTCAATAGGCATATTATTCGCTACTTTTCATCCTGAAATTCTCACAGACATGACTTTAACGAGGATACCAACCTTTAGACACCACTATTGTCAACATAAATCCAAAAAAGTCTTCCTCCTTCTTCCCCCTCACTTTACAGTCGACGACTTTATCGGCAATGCAACATCTGTCCCGAGGACATGATGAAGGCGCACAACAACAAAGGCATTAAGTGGATCTGCGGGGGGTACCAGCGCGCCAGGAGGAGCTTCAAGAGTGAATGCATGATGCGGTACAGGAACTGCGAAGATGGAACCAGTACGGTTTTGAACTAAATATCTTTTGATGATGATGATAAATGTTTTTTGGAGCAGTTCGCTTACATAAAAGAGAGACAGATAGAGGTAAATAAAGAAAGTCAGTCTGTTCCTGTGTTGTGCATTTAATGCTAAGTAAATGAACCAAGAGCAAGACTGTACTCTTTTTATCCCAAAATTCCTACGGGAACACATATTACATAATATGGGGAAAACCTGAGGTTGCTAGCAGTACTGCCACAAAAAGACTTTTGTCCGACATCAAGCATTGGACTGAAATAAACTTAATTTAATCCCAAAGTTCCCGCAAGATTAAAAACGGGTAAGACCACAACACAGAAAATAGTCTCAAACTATCGAAGTATATCATCAAGCTCTTCAAAAACTACAACATAACTAGTTTGTTCCAAGTTCGTCAAACAACAGACAAGTCATTATTAAAAGGAGTGATCGCTTTTCTCTTTTAATATAACTTCGATAGTTGGGAGAATTTTTCTTGTTACTACATACTTAAATTGGTTGTCCAATTTTCTATTGAGCAACAGTGACGTACTTACACTCTATTTGTTCATACGAGAGTTAAAATAAGGACTGATGTAGTCGGTTTTCCAGCCGCAGACGATTCCTTCTGACGAGGAAAAAGGATTCGTGATTTGGAAATGTTGCGACATTAAAACAATAATTTGTTTCAGTGTTTGTGAAGATGCATGACTTCAAATGTAAACATAATTCTTATCACGGCAAGCACTGGTTCTACGAATACAAAACTGAGTAAAAATATTAAAAAATGCTGGCTGTTTAATTGACTAATTGAAAACTCCGACGAATTGAGAACCTACTCTTTTATTTTCTTTACCGAAAATCCTTTAGAAACAGGTACAACGCATACCACTGGGTGCTGCTATCTATACTAATACAGCAGCGCTCCCCGAATTTACCCGTATTTTACTCGTTCACATAAGAATTTCGGGATGCAAAATAGCCTATACCTTTCCGTTGAATGTGGCTATCTATTGCAAAAATAATTATTCAAATCGGATTGGTAGTTTCCGAGATTAGCGCGTTCAAACAAACATAATGAAACTCTTCCGCTTTATTATATAGTATACTAGCAGCGCCCCGCGGTTTTACCCGCGTTGTGCCCGTTCCCGTGGGAATTTCGGGATTTTTTTTACATAAAAACCTTCCTCTTGAATCACTCTACCTATTACAAAAAACCGCATCAAAATCCGTTGCGTAATTTTAAAGATTTAAGCATACAGACAAACAGACAAACAGACACGAAACAGAGACGACTTTATTTTATACTATGTAGTGATTATTACCTTCTGTGACTATGTGAGAGCTGATACATTTTATTCCTCGTATTTGTCCCACATTCTTCCACGTAGTTCCACTACGTAGATGAGTGCTAAAGTACATTTCGCTCCGACGGTAAAGAATCATTAGTGCTGTAGAGTTTACGAGGTCTGAATGTTTAGCAAGATAACTGATAATTAGCTAAAGTGCTAGTAAGGAACGTATTTTAAGCTGGCACCATCCAAGACTGCTAGGACCGAGAGTTCTCGTTATTTTATTTCGTATAGGTTAGTAGCCTACCATGAAGTCAGAGTTTTTAGACCGCATAAATGCGTTTGACATGGTCTTACAATTGAAATAACCGAGACCGACTGATCAACGTGCTTTACGAAGCTCGGTAGCGCTCAGATCAGAATGCCACTATTACCAATAATCCACCCATCCAAGTTGAAACCAAGCTGCATGTTGCTTAACAATCGCAATGACCTAATCGCTTAGTCAAACTACGTCATGTGTCGTGTTTCGAATGGTTCAGGGACGTTACATTCTCGGTACCGGTTGCTTCAATAGTTAGACTCTGCTGGAGGCCTTGATCTTAATGCTCCGAAACCAGGGCTGGCCACAAACCAACACGAACTTACTTTCATAATGTATTTGATAAGAGGATTAAAAAGTGATTCAAATAAGTTGGGAAATGTACTTAAAAATGTGTGTTAAATAAAAAAATGGACCGCATAATACTGAAATGTCAAAAATACTATTATTTCCGTCTACCCCACATGGAAAATAGCACAAAGTAACAAACGAACGATATTAAAACATGATGCAAACCGACGCAACGCATAGTTACCATTCATACAAAATTCACTTAAAATTCATCGCCGATATTGTTGGATATAATATTAAATATAAAAACGCCGCTATAAAACGTCAAACTGCCTATAAAATAACGCCACGTGACAAACATAACGCTGAAAAAAATCGCGCGCGCAATATGGAAATAAAAGACTATTGAAATATGGCTAAATTATTGGTTTTGTTAACTGTTTTTGTTTTACGTAAGTTCGGTTTTATTTTAGTTTTGATATACTTGTTTTTGGGTCAAATAGTTTTGGGATGAGTTAATATAAACAGACCGATACACGAAGTTGTACGGATCCAGCTTCCTGATAAGGCTAATACGCATCTTTCAATGAACGAAAACTCTTTTTTTTAAATCGATCTAAATATGTTCCCCTGCGTTTCCATTAAAGCGGTACGGAGCTCAAATTGACGAATCAAAACGCATTACGAAAAGATTTCGACAATATAGCGCACACTAAGCCTGTGACAAAAATTATGCTTTCGTATCCGAGCCAGTCTGTCTGAACAGATCCTAATTAGAAGTTCCCTCATTACTACAGTCAGGTTACATAAAATTTGATAGCTATTCCTCTAATACGCAGTTTCACAAACTGACATATCACATTGGATCAAAAAAGTACGGACAATTTTACGTACTCTCCGAAGCACGGTAGCGCTCAGACAAAAATGCCACAGTTGGCCAGCCATCCAAGTAGAGACGGAGCTGCACGTTGCTTAACAATGGCAATGAGCAACATCGCCACGAGCGCAACAAATGTTCATCCACAACGTAGTCAGTGATTTTGTTCCTTTTCTTTCAGTGCACATCACGTGCCCGGCGATTCAGAACAATACTTCGACACCTTCATTAAATGCGGTGAAAAATCGGAGGAAGGCCGAAACAAGATCCACTTCCTCAGAGTCGGGGGATCCTAAAGGTAAAGGCTATCATAGTTTTAGGGAATATGTATGTTGTAAGCATATGCATGCCTTAATAGTATATTATTAGCAATTGTATCACTATTTATATTACGCTCTTTTTGTTCCGTTCGTGTAGGAATTTGGGCAAGAAAAGTAGTCATACATCTTTTTTTAAATCACTCTGAATGTTAGTGAAAACCGGATGAAAATCCGTTCAGCATAATATTTTAAACTATTTATAAAAAAGATATCTTTTAAAAACTTCTACCAAAAATACATAGAAGACACTTTGCTCAACACAACATTACTACTCGTAATTTCACTCGTCAACCCCAAGAACAATAATAGTTATTATAATGAATGTTGGAAACAAAAGAGTTATTTACCGAAAGAGTTGCCCCATTGTCCTGCGAGGTGCAGGATCTGGGCCACACACACAGACACACACCTACACACGTACACATCTATCTACACATAGGTTTGTGTATGTAGTTTTTGCTGCGAAGAGTTTAGATCTGTTTACGCTGTGAATGTTCTAGTGCGTTTAGAGTATAGTAAAGGGCGCATTTCAACTAGAGTTATGGTACGCTGCTTGTGGTATAACATCAGCCTCATTAAGTGTATTTTTTACAATTAAATTGTATATGTTTAAAAATAATTTGATTACCTAAATGTGAAAAGAAGCTGAAGTAGATAAAGAACCAAATATACGAAACTATTAAAAAAAAATATTTCTAGCCTATTCATAATTTATATCTAGCCAGTCTATAATTATATTCAAAATAGGAATAAATGTAGTTCTTATTTCAAAAATAGCTAAATAAAAAAGGCTATGTTAAAAACCGAAACATTAAAAGAATACCGTTCAACATGATTTGAAGCGAGCACTCATTCCGCGCGGGCCGAACAATTTTGATTTGAAATTCCATAAATATCTACGCGGTACACTCGCCTCCAGCTGAGCGACGCTTCGGTGTCATATTAAAGGTATCCGAGGGGAGGAAAAGGGGGTGTTTATTATAAAATACTAAAGCTACGCTTCTGAATTTCACCCCTTTACGATGTTAGGTCTTAGCGTATAGATAAACTAGTAGCACCACATAATTACAACATTACATATATATATTTTAATTTTGTTTGTTTGTATGTTCGAGCTAATCTTTGCAACTATCAGTCCGATTTGAATAATACTTTTTGTAATTAATAGTCACATTCAACAGGAAGGTTATAGACTATTTTTTTTCCCGAAATTCCCACGGGAACGAGCTCAATGCGGGTCACTGCTAGTCATAGATAAACTTATTTTTTTAATCCAACTGATAATGAATAACCCTTGCAATCAAAGTACGAGTGCTTACATTTTACTTAACATGTTATGTCCATTATGTTACAGACAAGAATGATTCAGGAGGGCAAAGTGAAAGTTTGGAATTGTCATTTACAGACTCAGAATCAAAAAATAAAGACAAGTCTTACTTCCCAAAATCTAGTAATGAAAGAACTGGATGGTGAGCTTCTGATTTTTTTCCGTGGCGTAGTTTAACTAAGCGATATCAGTACATTGCGATTCTTCTTCTTCTTTCGAGTCAATGGCGCAAAATAATTTTTAGTATTTATATTTTCCCGGACCAGTAATTCACAAGCGAGAGGGCAGCGTCTGATACGTTCAGTAAGTCCTCTTTAGTGCAGGTGGTAGGGCACAGAGGACAGGACAAGAGGTGAACCATGTCCTGGTCTGGGGCGCCGCAGTCACACTCCGACTGAGTGGAGTAGCCCCACTTTACCAGGTTTGACCTGCAGCGACCTACTCCTGTCCGGAGACGGTTGAGCGTGCGCCAAGTAGGCCACTGCAGTTCAGACCCAGGAGGCAGAGTTTCTACTGGCTGAAATTGTGATTGTTAAGCAACATTTTTATCTGAGCGCTACCGTGCTTAAGTAACGGCACGTTAAGCAAGTCGATCGCAGTTGTTTCTATCGTCAGTACATGTCGGAGGCGTTTTAGTGATCTAAAAACTCCGACAGAGTGCGCTACTAACCTAATCTGTTTTCAAAATCAAATAGTTAAGTACAATCAATTACATCTGGGAATCCTTATCTCAAAAAATCCGATTCCAGTAAAACTTTCAAAGATGATGTTTAATTTTATTTCAAAAAACGGAGGAGGATTTTTTTCTCAACTCAATATGTGCGATTGTTTTTTTTAAATATATGTTACCGGAAATGTATGTAATTCGGCATTGTATACAATTCCTAGAAAATGTATGTAATTCCTAAAATCGCACGGAAATGAGTAATATAATTTATATTAGACACATTTTCTAGGGATTCTATACATATCCTAAATAGCAATCGGAAATGTAAAACATTTGAGATATATATGGGTACGCGGGGATAGTGGGGCGAGGGGGGGACAGAAGACAGAAGACAGAAGACAGAAGACACTGCTTATATTGTTATAATGGGTGTCACAGATAATATATTTAGTCGAAGTCGACACTATCTGTGTCGAGTTTTTTATGGTTTCATAAATTCTAATATATATATATATATATATATTATACGTTACCGGATATATATTTAATCTACGGAAATGTGTAAAATAAATGTAATAAAAATAATTTTTCTCATGTTTTGTTTTCACGTGTTTTATTACAGAAAGCATTATTTTAATACATAAATACGATATTGGAATTGTATACAATTCCTAGAAATTGTACACATTTCCTAGGACATTTATGTATCAAATAGTTTTTGAAACAATATTTTATACATTAACTAAATAGCTTCGGAATTGTACACATTTTCTAGGGTTTGTATACAATTCCTACATTTCATACATTTCCGGTAACATATACAATATACATACTTCATTTCTCCATTTGTAAATTTTAAAACCAAACTCTTCAGCTTTATTGTAAGTAAAGATGTTGGATACAGCTTCATTACACTATTTAACATATATTTAACAATTTTTCAGGCGAAAATGGCACAGAAAATGCACACCGTGTCCCGAGGCAAGGTTA
Source organism: Cyclophora albipunctata (assembly GCA_963082685.1). NCBI lineage: Eukaryota > Metazoa > Arthropoda > Insecta > Lepidoptera > Geometridae > Cyclophora > Cyclophora albipunctata. The sequence goes on along the minus strand of OY720131.1, from coordinate 8,795,716 downwards.
AAATGGCGGGATCCTTCCATCAAGTGGATTTGCGGGCAGTACCAGCGGGCGAGGAGGACTTTCAAGAGTCTCTGCATGATGCATTACAGGAACTGCCAGGATGGAACTAGTGAGTCATAGGGGAAAGAGTAGAGCAAGTTAAGTTTAAAATCATAAAAGCTCCCTGCGCCTAAACGACTGGTCTGATTTTTTACAAACATAGCTAAGAACTACCGCAAGGCCGTTTGGCCTTCAAATGGAAATACCGTTTAAGAGCTACGGTGCTATAGACATACACACGCACACACACACAGACAGAAATCGATATCGTCTTACGTCTCGTATGTGGTGTTCAACATGCACATTAAAGACTATATATAATTCTTGCATCTTTCGTCTCGAAATAGAGAGAAAAGAGTTTAAACATGGCTCGGTTTGAGATCAAAATCCTCTTAACCTTATACTTATTTGGAGATTTTTACATATTTTTCTTACAATTTAATGTAAATTAAACCAAGTCAATTCAACTCTTTGGTCCCAGTGTTCGTCAAAATGCAAGACCACAGGTGTCCCAACGATAGTGCCAACGCTGAGATGGGTATCGTCAGAGGAGATCACTTCTTCTACGAGTACAAAGCCAGGCTGAAAGAAGACTCTACGGATGACTCCAGTGAGACATCCGGCCCGATGGAAGATACTGACACCAGTTACTCCTAATATAATGGTTAAATGTTATGGTTTTTTTATTATTATTTCACTTGTTTTTTACTTTGAAATATTTCAACCCAAATATTTTTATTGATAGTGATAAAAATATATTATAAGGGCCATATTTATTAAGAATATTTTAGCTATCAAATGGTTTGTCACTTTCTGACGTACGCAATTTTCCGAAGAGCAAAAGAAACAAAACACTTTATCAATGTTTTAGATACAGAGCGTTTATTAATAAGGCAGATATAGTTTAAAAATAATATATTTCATGAAGCTTAGTCCCTATCTCACCGTTACAACTGAACTCAATCAGTTCAAATCAATCCTAGTTGATGAGCTAAACTGAGATCAAATTTCGAGTTCAGTTGATCGTTGTTCGAGGTAGAAACTGTGAATGAGGACCTTAATGTTTTCTTAGATAAAAAAAACCTGAAAAATCGTGCATTTACGACTAACAAAAACTTATAGTTTGCTGTTGTTGCTTGGCATTAGCCAAGCGAGATGATGATGTCCATATTTATCTATGACTTTAGAGAACAATAGGTATGTTTACTACTGCAGAGATAGCACGAGGAGATACGAAATTATTTTGAAAACTTTGTGTCACAAAGGATCCGTCAAACAACCTCGCATTAATAACTTCACCATTCATTAAACCGCGTATTTGTCTGCCAACAATCGCAGTAGGAGCTGAAATATTAGACATGTGTACCCACATGTCATCATCGCCGCCGCACCATAAATCAACCCCCATTATCTTCTGATATAATAAATCCATGACGTCACCCGTCCATTAATCGTTTTGCAACGCAATTTGTCATACAGACACAAACCTAAGTGCACATCCAACTCCGTCATAAAACTATTTAGAGATTGTCCAAGCTGAAATGACACGCCCCACCTCCGCATTTACGCACACTAGCAAATTTTAAATATGGACGCAATACACATAAACATGCAATTATAATTGGTCGTTCAGTTGCCGTACTCGCCGTACTCGCTAAGAAGTGCAATTCTCGGATTTGTTGTTCAACTAGTTTAGTTGATCGTGAACGCGCGAGAGGAGAGGACGTCTTGTTTCATACAAAGTGACGGCGCTGCTCCATAGAGCGAGCGTTTTCGGATTTATCACCCGACTAGTCGGCCGACATGTGCACATAGAAATCAATAATTGGCGCTCCCACACAGATGAAGTGCCGCTATTAATATTTACACTCACACATCTAAATAAAGTAATTAAGTAGTGGGGCGCGTCATTTCAGCTTAGACAATCTCTACCACTCTATTACCACTGAAAGGAGTCCATTTTCCTATGTACGGCATGTGTACATATCTCAAAATATACCATGTGGATAGCTTTTATTTTCTGGATGGTAAGGTTGGGTTTTGTGAAGCGTTTTAACGTGAAGGTGAAAATGCATCTCGGAAAAGCGTGAAGTGTCAAAAAGGATGCGATGCATTGTCTAGTGTAAGTGCAAAATGATAGTATTTACTTGAAATAGTAGGAAAATAGAGAATTGCCTTCAAGACGTACGGCTCGTCTTTGTTTTGTACATTCGTGGCTATTTTAAGACTTGGTTGGAATAAATCAATTACAGATATTGGACGTACAAAAGCCTGTATAGATGTACAGTCATTGAAAATGTGTTGAATAGACTTTAGTAAGTTATTTGTCAAATTAAAGTTGTCAAGTTAGCAGGTATTATAGAAAATTAGTATTTAGGAGTGTAAGGTGACATTTTAAATACAACAATAGATTTTTTTTCAGAGGGGGAAACGTGGGCATCTCGTACCATAAATTGATTTTAAATAATTCTTTAGTATCTTATTGCTGTGCCTCGTCAATAAAATCTGTATCAATATATTTGTCTACCACCAACATTTTTCACAAAATCCTTGAAAAAACAAACGCAACAGTAAACTGCAAACACTTTGAATGTAAATTTCACCCGTGACTACTACACCCCAACTTACCAAAATACCAATCCCTAAACCCCGTAATTGTTTCACTTAACAACATATTATCATGTCTATTACAATAACAAAAAAAAACAATTTCGCACCCCAAAAGGGAACCATTACAGATACCTGTCTGCTATTCAAAGTTCTATCTACAATGGTCGAGCATCTTAAATGGGGCAATTTACATAATTTGCCCGAACTTCCCTTTGTGCGGTGCATATTATGCGTGGAATAATGGGTCCCTTATATGGAGGTATGTTCAAAAATGGGCTTCGAAAAATTCTAAAGCCGTGTATTCTTCATGTCCATACTTAAATTATTTATAATGCAATGTTAATGATTAATAATGAATATCAAAATATAATATTGCGCGTTAAAATTATGATATCACTAAATTATTGTTTTATAATACATATGTGTAGAATTATGATCATTACAAAGTCCCCCAAAAACTGCCTGTCTGTATGTAATTGATTTACTGAAAACTCGGACGACTCGGTTGAATAGACGGCTGTATCTCCACCGTACAACATTAACTATTATAACAAAGATACATTGTTGTCCTGCTCCTGTCTTCAGAAACTCTTTCAAAAGCAATATCAAGTTAAAGTATAAAATATTTATTTCAACAACTATATTTTATCCCTGTTATCAGCATGGACGGTTTCTGTTCAAAGTAAAAAATATCTCCAAAGGATACTCGACTCTATTACAAAGGCGGTAGAAGTGTGAATTGCGAAAAGTATTATGAAAAGAACGACAATATTTATCTTTAATACGGCAAGATGTATTCCCGTGAAGTTATGAAATGTGTTTTAATTTAAAGACGTCTTTACCGAGACGCAAATGGCGCAGATTGTTGTAAAATATTGTGATTTAAAATTAAAATTATTGTTAAAGAAGATACTCCATAGAAACATTGTATTTATATTAAATCCCCGCCCTGAGTACCCGAGTACCCGCGCTGTACCAGTTGTTGTACCTGCAATTTATAAAATGTAACCTAATCAGCCAACCAACACAAGACAACAATTAAAACACTAACAAACAAAATAAATATGGGTGTCAATTATATATTCTTATAATAATATTATAAATGCGAAAGTTTGTGAGGATGGATGTATGTATGGATGTATGGATGTATGTTTGTTGCTCTTTCACGAAAAAACTACAGAACGGATTTGGATGAAACTTTACAGTAATATAGGTTATACATCAAAATAACACATGGGATAAATTTTATCCCGAAATTCCCACAGGAACAGGCACAAAGCGGGTAAAACCGCGGGGCGCTGTATTTTATTATATTAAATCAACAAAATTAACAGCAACATCCCAATTCGGTATTAAATTAACAACAACCAATTTAATTTGTTCAGGTAATCAGTTTCGCCCGGGGCGTGTCCCGTTGCCCCACATTACCCCGGACCCAGGCGTACCCGGTCAATCTCCCGAACTCCCTAGCGGGTACATACCACTCAATTACTGCACGTCAAAGGGTAACAAACAATAGCGGCAAATCAAATTTGGAGGGAAAATTAATTATTTATTTTGATAAGTTAGTTGTATCGGATTGATTGATTGGTTTCAAGCTATTGATAGTGGAGTTAGATGGGGTTTTCTGGATTGAAGGAATGAGACAATTTGGTGGTCGATATCAAAATTCATATATGTATATTACTTTTATATATTTATAGTTATAATAGAAGACTAAATTAATAGACAAGTGAAGTTAGTTCTCGCTTTATACACTAATAGTAAAATATGAAAAATCCAATCAACACACATAAATCAAATCACAAAATTTCCTCCATAAATCCAAATGTCAGTGCAGCAAACACCAAAAAACCGTGTACGTAATATTTAAACAACAATCTTTAAAAGCTCAAAAGCATTCAAAACTATCAAAGCTAAAAGCTTTTCCGTATATCCGCGGCAAAAAGTCGCCCACCACGTCACACTAAAAGCTTCTAATTCCCGATCGTCGAGGCAACAAAATGCCAAAAAAACTATGAAAACCGATTCATAGTGTGTTAATTGGACATAGTTCCATCGCACATGTCGATAACGTTGTGTTTAATAAAGCGACCATGTCGATGTTGTACCGTTTTACCCCAACATCCCCTGGTGAAGTATTACCATTCTCTAGTGAGGTACTGCATGTAATATTCGATTGAAGTGTGCGTTGGGTTGTGTTGTGAATTTGGATAGTGTATGTAGTGTACGTCTTATATCTATAGGTAAAGCCAGTACCTTTGAATATATACGAGTATTATGAAATTATTTAGATTAGTGTTTACAGTGTGTTCAGATTGTTGTAACGTTTCAAGTTTTTGCTGTTTAAACACACGAAAAATTATCATTACACTTGATAGTGCCTCTTTCAAAGAGAAAATTATAATGAGGCTATTTATTCCGATTTTCTTACAAAACAGCGCATTTACCCGCCGGGTACTCGTTGGGTAAACTGCGGTGTTAGTAATGTATATCACTCGTAATACATACATTCATTATTAAGTATGAAGGACTGTTAGGGCCTTTATACGTAAACGCTCATTAATAAATAATAAATAAAATAAATTTATTTCAGGTAAACTTGACCCATTAACAGCACTTTAGTTATCAAATGGTTTGTCCCTTTCCGACATATGCTATTTGTCAAAGAGTGAAAGAGACAAAACACTTAATAACAATTGTTTAGACGACACATCTACTCACTTACCTTAAAGCTTTCAACGATTCTTATAGGTAATAACTTATCTGCTGACTTACCTGTAAAAAAGAAAAAAATAGGGTTACTGTTTGTCAATTTACAAAAGAAAATTAATGCTTAATCAGACCGTTTGGATCACCAAGTCTCACTGCTTCAATGTTTAATCGCTACAGTACATTTTTGAAACCAAACACAGACAATTGACATAATATGTAAAACGTAGGTAGCCATTGTGCGATTCAGTCACTCTGCAATGTGGTCAGAATTATTACTATACAAGGTTGATCTACAGTATTATATTTCAACATAAAAAGTGCGGTGCCCCGGACCGGGACATGGTTCACCTCTTGTCCTGTCCTCTGTGCCCTACCACCTGCACGAAAGAGGACTTACTGAACGTATCAGACGCTGCTCTCTCGCTTCTGAATTACTGGTCCGGGGTTATATAAATACTACAATTATTTTGCGCCATTGACTCGAAAGAAGAAGAAGCATAAAAGGTGAACAAAAAATATCAAAAATCTATAACAAAAATAAAATCCATAGATTTATTAGTTACGCCTAGAACAATTCCATATCTATCCCATAACTTAGTTCTCTAATTTCATGAAAGACTAAACATAACCTAAAGAGGTTTAGGTATTACGCGGCAAAAAATATTGTTTTTTTATCGGCACTACGCAGGCACACGCAGGGCCGCATTGACATACGGACGTGAAATATCGCAAACAGATGTCGTAGAGCCGTGAATTAAGGGCTTGTGTGTCACATCAGTTAGGTTCGAAATACTAGGGGGCTGGGATACTGTTTGCTAAGAGATGAATTGTCATGGCAAATTGACCTTCATTGAATAAAGAAGGAAATTATTGTTGACATTGCATTAGACAGTTTTAACGACTAAGGCAGACTATAACAGTCCTGATAGTCGTAAGACAAACTTGTTTGGCAGTGAAGTCGTGTTTCTTGTTTGTCTAATAGATTCTAACAAACAGTTGTCAGTCGGGACAATTCTTTAATCAGACAAGAAAGTCTGTGACAGAAAAAAAAGTTCATCAGAAGTCTTGTCTGTAGTACGCTTTCCTTCATAGGTATTAATTTCGTGGACTATAAGACAGTCTAATAACAGTCTGGACTGAGACCTGTGCAGACTTAGTCTATAGATAAAAAAAATGTTAAACGTCTTGTTCTCTAGTGTACACTTATGCACAGATTTCACAGACTAAAAACTGCCTAGACTAAAATCAGCATAAGCTCTAAAGCATCTAATTGCATCTACTTTTAATACTTAATTATTAATCAGCAATCAACCGGGTACTGTGATCGGCTCAACCAATATTTGATAGAATTGTATACGAAGCATCGCTTAGGGCTGTATTACTGTATCGAGTATCAACATGATTCGAATTCAATCAATAGTGGACAAGAGGCTTAGGGTTTGTTGTTTCAAACGGTTGGTTAAAGTAACATACGATCGTTAAAAAGTTACCTATATCTTACACAGTTAAATACAAAGCGTTGTTTCATAACTTAAATGACAGTCGATTAAGTTATTCGGGCGACCAGTAAAAAGCCACCATTTTTCTTTTGCGTACGTCTGTTGAAACTGTCATTTTGTTACGATAACGTTTACTAGTGCGTGAACGTAAACTGAAACAACTCGATCTTAGTGGTTGGAATTAAACGTTAACTACTTGAAGGTTACGATTTTGAGCCGACAATAACGTTATAGCTGAAATCTGATTAAATCTATTTAGGTACTACTAACTGTTCTGCTCGGTTTATCCCACCGCGTATGTATCCCACGGGAATTCTAAAATTAGTTCGAGAAAATTGATTATATACAGACAAGCAGCTTTCACGGAATTTGTTTTATAATATAGAAGTACATAGAGACACATTCATAATTAAATGAACATAAAAGTATTAACACTGCCTCATAGATTAAATAAAACGACAGTTTAACCATCTATAAGAAAAAGTACACAATTTTCTACATTAAAAATATCCTTATAAAATAAAATGTAGAGAATCTAATCTATTACAAACGTTTTGCGACACAGATCGGTTCCCAAATGAATAAATTACATTCGGATTATTTCTATCAAAAATCCGCTCGGGAACTTGCCCATTCTGCGCGGGTCTTAAGGGATCGTCCTTATTATTTGATAAATATATTTGTAATAGAGAGTGAATAAAAATCATTTACTTATGTAAACTTGAAGGTATCTTTGGCTGTCAAAACTTCGGCACCAGGTTACCCACTACCTTACCTGGACTTACTTACTGGGTGGCCAAAACTGAACAAAAATATTTGACTTTGACTTTACTTAGGTACTTCTGTTTGTGGCGCTTTCATGCTTAAACTACTGAACCGAATTTGATGCATTTTGGCATAAGTATCGATTAGATTGTGGAGATAGAACATAGTTTTTAAAGAACATTTTAGGATCACCGTTCTAAGATACGCTGAGTAGAGATACTTTAAAAAGTTTGTTTATGCAGTGTCATTTGAGTGTGACTCTGAAAATATGGCATTTCGTAACATCGCAGAATGTTCGCAGTCAAATCGCTAGCAAAAAAGTGAAACATTTTTACAAACGGTTCTTTTTTAAATTCAATTTGTCACAACTTATTTAATATACAATTTGTTTACTAAGTTTTAGATTTCATGACACATTCATGGTAAACTTATAACCGTACAAGCTGCCTTTTCTGTCAGAAATCGACTAACCAAGCAAACCAAGACTTTCTATCGGAAGTATAAAGTCAATTTTACCAATGGACTAACTAACTGAGAGGTGAAGTTTGTTACTTTCCAACGAAGCACTAGAGGCAATCTCTGGAACTTTACAAACTGCTAGAACTTACAAGTTGATACTTTGGAAATGGACACTATTTAGGTAAATATATTATTACCATTAAAATCTCATCTTAATGCCTCTGTAGTAACTAATCTAAACTCTATACTAATATCTATACTAATATTATAAAGCTGAAGAGTTTGTTTTGTTTGTTTGTTTGTTTAAACGCGCTAATCTCAGAAACTACTGAACCGATTTGAATAATTCTTCCACTGTTAGATAGTCTATTTATCGAGGAAGGCTATAGGCTACATTTTATCCCGAAATTCCCACGGGAACGGGCACAACGCGGGTAAAACCGCGGGGCGCTGCTAGTGTATTATAAAACTGCAGAGTTTGTTTGTTTGAACGCGCTAATCTCAGGAACTACTGGTCCGATTTGAAAAATTATTTTTGTAATGGATAGCCACATTCAACGGGAAGGTTATATAGGCTATCGTCCTGAAATTCCCACAGGAACGGTTAAAACCGCGGGGCGCTGCTAGTAATATAATAAAACTGAAGGAATGGGAACAGGCAACATTACTTCATCAAGTACGAGTAAAATTGCGGGGCAATGCTAACTAATTGTAAAACTAATGCAAACCCATTCCCAAAAATAAAAATTCTAGTGTTATCAAAAACCCTCTTTACGAAGTTAGTACCAGTTGTCAGATAAAAATTCTACTAATATTATAAATGCGAACATTGGTGAGGATGGATGTATACATTATGGATGAACGGGTAAACGCGGGTAACACCGCGGGGTACGGCTTGTGTTAAATACAAATACACCCGGACAAATTCACTCACGGTTAATTAGACCCAAACTAAGCTCTAAGCTTGTAATATGGAATCTAACTAACTGATACTACTACATATACATACACAAATACTTTATAAGAATATATAATTTACACCCAGACGTCGTCGCCAACAACTATGTCTTCACATATTGTTGACTCCGGACGGGAATCGAACCCGCGACCCCCGACACAGTAAGCGCTCTCACTGCCACTGTGCCAACGGGCTTGTCAAAAAATAAAAACGAAGTGTGTCCATAAACGTAGTTTTAATTCAAAATGAGGGCGGAAGGAACTGGAGGACTTCGACAAAGAGTGGAAAGAAGTGGCAAAAGATAGATCCAGGTGGAAAGAATTGGGGGAGACCTTTGCCCAGCAGTGGGACACAACAGGTTAAATAAAAAAATCAAAAAAAGTGTGCAGTTTACGAATTTAAACCTCAACAATTAGCTACAAAAACCTTGCTCAATGAATAACCCACACAAAAAAGGTATAATAATTACAAGAAGCATTTAGCGGTGATATTTAGTAGCATTGTACACCAACGGGACGAAACACAAAGCTAAGGGTCAGATGAATAAAGAGATGGGAATTGTTACGTTGTTACGTCATTAGTGTAATGGCCGCCGTCACACCGTACCGTAACAAAGGGGGGTGGTTTTACGGTGTAAATTAGTTATTGTATAATGGACATCTGGTTCCGTCTTCGAAGTAAGTAATTGTAGATTTATAGTTATAGATTGAAGCAGAAATACCCACAAGTTAAATAGGTTTTTTTTGATAATTTTTATACATCGGATACTCTGGTATATGAAGTATACTCCACATTTCACAGTTTGGATTACTTTGTTAATTAATTGAAGGAATATTCACTACATAGTATAAAATAAAGTCGTCTCTGTTTCGTGTCTGTTTGTCTGTTTGTCTGTATGCTTAAATGTTTAAAATTACGCAACGGATTTTGATGCGGTTTTTTGTAATAGGTAGAGTGATTCAAGAGGAAGGTTTTTATGTAAAAAAAATCCCGAAATTCCCACGGGAACGGGCACAACGCGGGTAAAACCGCGGGGCGCTGCTAGTATATCTATATACTAATATAATAAAGCTGAAGAGTTTGTTTGTTTGAACGCGTTAATCTCAGAAACTACCATTCCGATTTATATAATTATTTTTGAAACGGATAGCCACATTCATTGGGTTATAGGCTATTTTTCATTCCGAAATTTCTACGGGAACGTACAACGCGGGTACTACTTACTACCGTGTAGGTATACACAAACATACATGAAACTCCCCATGTATGTATACAGAGTTGTAAACCCACTTATCTCCCCCAAAAACGTTATCGCATACAACACAGCCTACCAAACTGTTTGTCGGTTGTAACAACTCTTAAATGTTTTTATGTCATTTCCTTTAGACATACAATTTAATAGTTATCTGATAAAAATACTGTTTTTTGTTTATACACAAACATGTTATGTTTTCAGCAGTAGCCCTTTTAAGTCAACGTACAACGAAGGAGAACACACAGCCTCCGCGGTCTTTTGAGCGCTCGGCCCACGATCCGGAGGTTCCGGGTTCGATTCCCGATGGGGACAGTATTCACAAAAATCTCTTTGCGAAACTGTCCTCAGTTTGGTTAGGGCATTGTAGGCTGAATCACCTGATTGCCCGAAAAGTAAGATGATTCCTTGCTTCGGAGGGCACGTTAAGCCGTCGGTCCTGGTTACTTTCTAAGGATAGTAGTCGTTCCAAGAGCCATTTCAGAGGCCTTTGGCGGCTCAATAACTCTGACACCAGGATTGGTCAGGTTGACCATCCACTCGACGAAGAAGAAGAAGACGAAAGAGAAGGCTCTCTAAGTCAAAACTTAATTTATTCATGTAATGTCCAACTGCTGTGCAAAGTACTGTCGTATCAATAAATATATATAAATAACCAGCAGAAATTCGTGCCCATTCTTATCTGCTGATGTTCATCCAAATGGCTGGTACGTTCAAAAGAGCCTCTATGACCAAAACTGAATAAAAATATTTTACTTTGACTTTGACTTTACCAAAACAATGAAAAACATAGTATAGTGAGTAATAACCATCGATTCGCTAAGAATAAGAATACGAGAAAAAAGTAAACACGCATTAGGCAAGCGTTGTGAGACGCCTGAAACTCCTCACTGTAGTGATATTTTCAGTGAGATGAAAGACTGCCCAGTGGGACATTACAGGCTACGAGAAACATAAACAAAAAACCCAAGACGTTGAAACCATATAAACCAAATCTGTTATTTACAAGACACTCGTCTGCCCTATGCCAGACAGTATTATTCTAGGGCTTAAACAAATAAAACACGTTTTTTCCTATTGAATTTGATCGTTTTAGCCTTAACAACAATAAACATACATTTAAATTTACACGTTCCGTTTCTATTAATATAGCAAAAGTGTGCCGAATACGGATATAAACGACCTGAACGAATTTGGACTTTCGCCGTTGACAAAGTTGTTATAGCACAGTTTCTATGAGCGCTACCGTACATTGGATGCTAAATTGTCGGTTATAATTGTTTCAATCAAAACGTAGCCCTTTGGAGGCCTGTACGCGGTCTAATAATTCCAACATCATAGTCAGCCACTAACTTGAACTTAGTTTAAAGTGAACGATTAGGATGAAAGTTTCATGTTGAAATGATACCAGCGTAAACAGAAAAACAAACAATTTCACAAAACAAACCAAAACATCCATAAAAATATGGAACCAATCCAATATTCAAGTTTTAAAAAGCCCCAAACAACTCCAGTATAAAATATTCAGGTATAACAGATTTCTAGACTCATGTTGTACCTAACCTAGGCAAATTGTGGGCGCCGAGAGCTAGGAAGCTGGCTGTTTGCTTCATAAATATTTAACACCCCTCCTGCCCTATTTCAACCCCTAAATAGGTTACACAGACAACCCTTACGGATGATATTTAGGTTACCTGACTTCCGCGATTTGGGGAGTTGCTAATAAGCAGTACGTTGTTTTACATGATTCTTAGTTAGGATATATCTTAAAACTTTAGTGAAATATAGTTTTCAATTACTTCTTTAATGTGTGTTTATTATGTAACTAGCAGCTCACCGCGGTTATACCCGCGTTGTGCCCGTTCGTGGGAATTTCGAGAATTTTGATACATACAAACCTTCCTCTTGAATCACTCTATCTATTTAAAAAAATCGCGTCAAAATCCGTGCAGTGGTATTTGAGTCTTCCAGACAGACAGACAGAGGCGGCCAGGGACATTGTTTTATAATATGTAGTGATTAAATATCCACGTACCTGTTACGTGTCATGGTTATACCCAATGAGATAGGAAAGTAATTTTGAGTAGATACAGCAGATAAAACAGATACTTGATCATTACGAGTAGGTTTGTGGCCAACCCTAGTGTTGGGAGTTTCTGTACCGCCTTAAGACCTCCGACATGGCTAAGTGATTGAAAAAACCGGGACCGATAATTTTACGTACCCTCTGAACGAACGAGCTGCACGATAGTAGTTTTTGAGATTCAAAAAACCAAAAACAAACTCTGGCTTTACTATATACTAGCTGTGCCCCGCGGTCTCACCCGCAGCGCCCCCGTTCCCGTGGGAATTTTGAGATTTTTATTCCAAGTTTTCATTGTTTTTAAAATGTATTCTGCTATTCAGGGCGGAGACAAATCCAACGAAACAAAAACCATGAAAATTGATCCAGCCGATCTCGAGTTATAAGTGTTGTAACGAACCCGTCTTTGTTTTATATATATAGATTATAAAGATAGATAAGAACTCTTTCGCAATAAACTGTAATACATACATATCATAACATGTAAACACAGAAGTATACTTCTGAAGTTAATAAAAGCTCAATTTTACATGAAAGCAGATAAAATATTCATACATAAAGCACGCTGAATCCATTTACTATGAGCTTTTACTGAACAAAATTAGATTCGATCAGTGGCGCTGCGTTTCACAGATAGATGAACTACTACGGTGTAAATCCAATTTATAGTGGTGCGAACCGGAATAAACGAGTTTTTTCCACTTTATTTACTATATTTTAAGGTGAAAGAGGTGCTAATGGAAATGTGCAGAGTTTCAGATTCAATAGTGAACTACTTATTGGAAAGTCGAAAGGTATTACATTAAATATAAATCAATATCATACATAAAATGCAATATCATACACTTGAAGAATTTAAAATTATTTAACATAAATAAAAACTGCTACGAATGTAAAACCACTCAAACACACTAAAAAAATGAAAAACGAAAGCACCTTTTAAAGCCATCTAACCGCGGTTGTTGTAATAAATAACAGCAAAAAAAAAACACACCGAGTTCCAATATCGGCACTCCCGTCATTCTGTGCACATTGAGGGTAGGTTAACATTTGGAAAAGTCAAAAAAGTATTTTAATATAGTCGGGTTAACGCTACGCGGCTACGTAGGTGCGTCCCGTAGCAAGTATTTTACTACGTAGGTAGAAAATATAAATAGTTCGTAGCAAAGCGGCGTAGCACGGACGTAGCGACGTAGCTAGGATATGTAGCAACGTAGTCATAGTGATAGCACAGTTCAGTAGAAAATATAATAATTGTTTGCAAAGATGCGTATTTTGATTTTTCCACCGTACTTACAGTGGACAATTTTTTGAATTGCTACGCATTTGGCAAGCGTGGTGATTATGCCTAATCCTCCTCACTGTACTGATATCTTCAGTGAGATGAGAGGCGTTTGTCCAGCAGTGGGACATTACAGGCTAACACTTTTACGCATTTTAGCGCCTTGTCTAGTTACATGTCCAAAAATTCTCATTCATATAAAATAAGTAACTGTTGATGTGTAAATTTTACTTAGTTCTTAGCTAAGGTGTTACACATAGCAAATATGTATATAAAGCTGATGAGGTGGACTTTTGTTAACAAACATACATACATCCGTACATCCTCACAAACTTTCGCATTTATAATATTAGTAGGATGTAATAGGTATGTTTATTGTACACGTATAGCTGGATAACGCGATCCTAAAATCTCTTTGACAGAGCTTTAACGCATAACCGCCAAATTTGGCTATGAGTTCATCAAGTGAACAGCGATGTGATAAAAATCACCTGAGTTTTTATTAACTTATTTAAGTTTTCTCTGTTCTACTTTGAGGAAAGTCATTTTATTGAATGTTATTGGAAAACTAGCAGCTGCCCATTGTTTTACCTGCGTTGTGCCCATTCTCGTGGCAGTTTCGGGATGAAAATAATTTGTAACCTTTCCGTTGAGTGAGGCTATCTGTCACTAAAATAATTAGTCAAATCGGATTGGCCATGTCTGAGAGGAACGCACTCAAATAAAAAAAACTTGAGAGGTGTCAAGGGACACCCGGATGGAACGAAGTTTATTTATTATCAACAAAAATAATCGTCGCGACACCACACTGTTCAATGCGAAATAGAAAGACGAAACGAAAATATCTAGCTTGCTTTCTATAAGAGAGAGAGAGACAGACAGAGAAACATGCGCGCCGCGCATGTTTCTCTGTCTGTCTCTCTCTCTGGCGTGCGCAAGTTTCTCTGTCTGTCTCTGGCCTAAAAAATGTCGTTACCATTTTCTCCGTCTAGCCCCCTTTCGCAACGCGCGATAAGGAACTTCGTTCCAAAAAACATCAGCTTTATTATATTAGTTTAACAATAGTTATATTTATAGGTACACTTTCCTCCCTGTAGTAATTAATTTCAGTGAACTATTTTGTTAATTAAATAAAGGTATTTACTCATATCGCTTCCTCCCGTAACTTGAAAATGATTCCTGATACTCTTTTACGTTCGAGTTATTTTTAATACTTCGGCACCGTTGTACGCTAATCATTGTCGATATTCAAACAAAAAACCTTCAGCCAACACAAAAGGTGAAATTATTAACAATTTTGACTGTACATTTTTAGTTTTTTTTTATACAAAAGCAACATTTAAGATCTTCAGTTGATTGACGTAAAAAATAAACCGAAAATATTCCAATTTATTTCGGCTCAACAAAGAAATAACGATAAGTTTCTAGTCTTCTCGAACATTCGGCAATTTCTAAGAATTCTTGTACAAATGAAAGATTTTTTTAACCTTTTCTATATTTTATTTCAAAGCCGTCTCGCTCATTATCTTCTTTAGAATTCAGTACAACTTGTATTTGTAATTGATGCTACTTTTGAGTAAATGCTATTGTATGAACGAGGATAAAAGCCTATAACCGGCTATTTTTCATCCCGAAATTTCTACGAGAACAGTTCCCATTGAATGTGAATATTTTTTCGAATCAGACTGGTAGTTTCAGAGATTAACGCGTTCAAACAAACAAACTCAGCTCTCTTATATTAGTACTAGCAGCGCCCCGCGGTTTTACCCGCGTTGTGCCCGTTCCCGTGGGAATTTCGAGAATTTTTTTACATAAAAACCTTCCTCTTGAATCATCAAATCATCGCATCAAAATCCGTTGCGTAATTTTAAAGATTTAAGCATACAGAGAAACAGACAAACAGACACGAAACAGAGACGACTTTATTTTATACTATGTAGTGAAGACAGATCTCCTTAAAACATTGACTATACTATTTTCTAATTAACTAACAACTTGACCTTGTTCTGATTCATATTCATTTATTTTGCGAATAAAGGTACAATAAAGGTGTTACATTGTAAGTGAAGGTTCTCTTTATCCTGCCTCATATGTGAGGCGTGCAAATATTAGGCGTTGTCCTAATAGAACGCGAATGCGCGATCATCGTAAGTTCGCGCGAATTTTACTCGTACGAACGCGCGATCAAACATATTGAACTCTAATAGGTGTCCTAACTGACAATCGCACGACGCGGTCTCAAATGTTTAAAACACGCGATGGTCGCATCGCTCGCATCGCGCATTCGCGTTCTATTAGGACAACGCCTAAAGGTAGGTCTTAAATCTAATTAAAATAATGTAACATCGCAATTGACATTTGACATAGTTATAATTATAAAGCCCTAACTATGTGGTATGTAAGCGCTCGGGGGTTGCGCGGTCGATTCCTGCCCGGAGTCAACAATATATGCAGACATAGTAGTTGAGGACGATGTCTAGGTGTCAAAGCTTAGTTTGGGTATACTTCACCGTATGTGACTTTGTCCTGTAAATATTTATTAAGTTTTAGCCTCTGCTGTCTCAATGCTGGTCAAAGGCATGCCTCTCTCTCTCTCTCTCTTACGGCTGTCTCAGGTTTATTATTCCACCAAAAGGATTCTTCCAAACGAATAGTTTTTAATAGAACGTTTCCTCTCCCAAACACAAAAACGACTCATAGATTTATTAAAAGCACCTTACTCAACAATCAACTTGAAATTCTGATGCTTCCAGTCACAGATGGTACAGCAGTTAACTGAACGACAAAATGGCGTTCGGGTTTTGGGAATGCATTCCGCATTGAATTCCGAACGTGCACTAATAAACATATGGATAATGTTTTCATAAATCAAACTTGAGAATTCTAAGTTGGTTTAAGCACGAACTGTTAGTTTTGGTAAGATATTGATATTCAGATGTTGTTATTATATGTGGGGACGGTTTGAGCGTGTTTATACTTTCTGAGGCGTGAGGAACAGTAGTTTTAGTTTTTGTCTGAAAGTAGGACGACTTAGTTAAAAAAGTTGAACATACTCGTATGACATATGATTTGGGGGTTGTTTGACCGATATAGATATGTCTAAAATTATTTTAATTAAAAAATATCTTCAGTAGTTTTGAACATCTTCTATTTTCATCTATTATATAATTCAATTTTGGTCAGACTATAATAAAACAATTATAATTTGTACCACAATTGTTTAGTAAACTTTTTCGTTGATGATAAGTGTATAATTAACAAAATAATACTACAATATCCACAAAAACATATGAAAATCAGAATCTCAATCTTATACTTCATAGACGATGTCGCAGACACCTACAGCATCGTTATTTATAAAACTACAAAACAGATTCCCACCCGTATTCCCAACGCGACGGAATTCCCACGGATTACCCATCGCACCGGGGCAAATCTCATTCCCGCCCAATAACATAGTCAATAACACACTCTAACATTTTTCAGATAATATACGGATCAATTTATTTTCAATATACCGGGAAATGGAGGTGTAAAAAGAACTGTATTAAAATAATAAAGTGTAGTGTCATAGTGGTATTTTTGTTGGTACTTTCGTGTCGGAGGTGTTTAGACTTTTTAAAGCGTTTTGAGGGTTAGAGGAGAGGTAAAACCGCGTAGAAGTTATGTTGGGAAAGGAACATTTTGAAGTTGAATGCTTCTTGCTAGGTTACTTTACATTCCTGGGGCTCTCTGGGGGGGTATCTCGTACCACTTTTTGGTTGTCTGGGGCGTTTTCTTGGGTATTTAAGGCGCTCGGATGCAGTGAGCCCTAGACTAGCCCTTTCTCTAACGATAGATCCGGGCCTGAATGTTGATAATTGTCACTATTCCTTTATCTTAGTACATATAAGTAGTAGTAGATAGTAATATAAGCCTGTAATGGCCCACTGCTCGGCAAAGGCCTCTCATCTGACTGAAGATATCAGTACAGTGAGGAGAATTAGGCGTAATCACCACGCTTGTCTAGTGCGGGTTGGTGATATTACATAAAAGTAAAAGTTAATACCATAACACACAATTCTTATTAAATCTATAATAATATTATAAAGAGGTAAAAGTAATTGTTTGTTTGTATGTTCGGGCTTATCTCGAGAGTTACATGTCCAATTAGAATAACTATTTTAGTTTAGGCCCATCTCGTAGCCAGATTTGGTAGCTAGCTACGAAATGAGAATAGTGTTTTCCCATCTTGTAGCTAGCTACTAAATGGGAACGATCTATTCGGTAGGTTAGGGTTATTTTTTTTTTTACTAGTTAAAATCCTAAATCTTGGACTTTCGAATTCCTATTTCGTAGCCAGCTTCGAATCGGGATTATTTCTCCCATTTGGAAGCTAGTTACCAAATCTGGCTACGAGATGGGCCTAAACCAGTATTTTTTGTATTGGGCAGCTATATTCAAGAAGAAGGTTATAAGCTATGTTTTATCCCGAAATTCCTACGAGTACGAGCACAACGGAGGTAAAACCGTGGGGCGCTGCTAGTCCTTAATATATCAAAGCATGTATACTACAGTTGGCATTATTTAATCTCAGTGAAACGGTGTCTGTTTGTCTTGCTTCGCCTACATAATGTTTACCCACTCGCGAGAGTCTGTACTGAGGTGTGTGTTATCTTACTCGAGAGCTCACTTGAAAACTGTTCCAAATGTAGAGCATTCATTACTGGTTAAATGATAATAGTGATGAATTCCTGTTTTCGTTGTGAATATAATTTGGGATGTGTTTGAGTTAGATTTGTGAACGTAAGTGTAAGTTTTTGTAAGTGTTTTACAAAAGAAAGTAATTCTTTTGAATATACTTATTAATCAACAAAACAACAAATTTTGTAAATATGTATAACTATAGAAATGATACCAAAACTAAAAATATGTTTCGACTTTTCAAACATGGCGCGGGTTTGAGATCATCAACCAGCAATAAGGATGGTTAATACCTGGTCTTCCTCACTAGTTTGCTGATATATACAGTGAGGTGAGAGGTATTTGCTCAACATTGGGACATTTACATACTTTACTTAACATTTTTAAAAAAAATATAGCATCTTTTCGATTGAAATAATAGTCTTATAAATGAAACCACTGCTAAATGATAGTTCTTTCAAAAACCTAACTCGAAATCTGACTTCCTAAGATATCACTAAGTATTTTGAATTGATTCTAACAGCCCCTTAGAGATATAAAGAATCCAGCTAAAAGTCCCGATAATTCTGCCTATGTTACATCGGCCCCGGATTGAATCCCATTTAGTGGCGTACCCCGGGGGAATTTATCCAATATATTTGCATTTATGAATAACGGTGTACGTTTCTTTTCGAGACATTTTCTTGGGTAACTTTTGTATATAAATAAAAACATACATACCGCATATTGTATGTATTATGCACAAGTGTGTATTTACTTAAGATCTGTTTTTGAATACCTGCATATTTTTGTGAAATAAAAAGATGTTGTCATAAGTTTGCTCAAATAAAACATTTTATAGGTTACGAGCTTTTTATTTATAAGCATTGTATTAAAGTGTTTCGCAGCTCTTGTGCTATCTTTAAATATTCACTCGTATTTCACTAAGATTGCTTAAAATCGTACCGTGTAAAACAATTACCGCCTTATAAACGTGGTGTAACTAAAACACTGTAACACTGTGTTTTGTCTCTTTTGCCCTTCGGAAAATTGCGTATGTCAGAAAGTGACAAACCATTTGATAGCCAAAATGTTCTTAAATACGCGTTTATTTATTAGGCCCTTAGGGTTTATGCACACGAAAGTTTTAAAAACAAAAGACAAAAAACACGTCGCAGAAACTTAATCAATTAACACATGAAAACAAGTAGCAGGAATACGGTCTTACGTATTCAATCCAAAAGATATACACGGTGAGCCTTAATAACCCGAAAGATTTAAACCAACGATTTTAGAGCCTAATTAGAGTATATAAAGTTATATAACGTATAGTCCAAAAACCCATATTTTAAGAGATATTATTTATTTCAAGTAAACCACAAGTAAGAAAATCTCAATTGTAACACACCCTAAAGGCCTGACGTAGCCACCTACTACTTTTACACGCAGACGCACTAACCACATGGTTGATGCATCGTATGATATCGGAGTGATTCGTTACGTGTCATGCTCGCTCCTTGTTTCTCAACTGAGATTAATCAAAACTCGCTCACTCTCTGAAGTAAAGGTTTGTTTACAAAGAAGCGATCAATTAATATGATTTAATTTGTACTGAAATAGTAGTTTAATTAAGACACATAATTGGACCCATGTTGATATAGCATTATTTACTCGTACTGTCGTCACAAATACGTCGTTTAAATCTTTCGGGTTATTAAGGCTCACCGTGTATATGTTTTTTTTTTTTTATTTTTTTTTTATTTATTTAATAGACACTACAACAATATAATCACTTTGCACTTACAATTAACTTATAAAATAATTTATGTTCTGAGTGACATATCTTTACAGTAGCGTACAACATTCTATGCTTTATAAATCAAACTAACAAAAGAAAAAAACTGAATAAACATTAAAAAAGTAAACAGATAAAATTAAATTACTTAGAAAAAAAAGAAATAAAACGAACTTAGTATAAACTATGGGTACTAGAGGAACATAACAAAACAAATTAAATAGGTAGGTACTTATATGTATGAATTTATTACATTTACTTATTTAAATGAGATCAAGAGTGCTCGGAGCACTCTTTAGCTATGCGCCTGAACTGGTTGAAGGAATTGTGGAAGATGTCAACGTGCTGGTTATCAATTAGCAGTTTGCTATAAGATTTAAAGAATCGATTGAGAGGAGAGACGGCTAATACCCGAAGTGCGGCTACACCTAGTTCTAACCGGCTAAAACTAGGTGTAGCCGCACTTCGGGTATTAGCCGTATGTCATTTTAATGAAAAGAGAGAGTTTAAACATAAAAAAAAATAACCCTAACCTACCGAATTACTTACTATTCGGTAGGTTAGGGTTATTTTTTTTTTCATGTTTAAACTATCTCTTTTCATTAAAATGACATATATATGCACCTAGTTCTAACCGGCTAAAACTAGGTGTAGCCGCACTTCGGGTATTAGCCGTAACATATATATTATTAAATTGAATCCGTGAACAAATCCTGTCAATCTGATCGCTATAAAACACGGAATCTAGACAGGTGAAAAGTCTTATCCGGGTTCGCAAGGAGCACATATTACTACAAATGTCAGTCGCAAGACGCGACAATGTGTTCGCGACTCATCGCGTTGAAACGTTCTTTGTTTAAATCTCTTTGCTACTTTGAATTTGTACGCCACTTTTACGTTAGTGTGGATGTAACTTTAGAAGCTTGAATGATATAAAGTTAGTTTAGAAACTGATTTTGATTATGTAAGAAGTAAAATTACGTTGATATCTTGAAATATCTAAATAATTTAAGTGACAATAATTATTTCATTTTACTCATTTACACTAAAAGGTATTTCAATATTGATTTTTTTTTGTATTAAATTTTAATTAAATCTAAATAATCTTTAAAATACTACAACCTTAATCTACATAACAAACAATCACTACACATGCTAACGAAGGTCACCTCACCAAACACGATTAGAAAAAACCCCAAAATTAAAGTTAGCAGAACCTCCCTCGCCCACTCAGTTGGGTAAATACAAGACTTTACAAACTTTTGTTTACCCCATCTCGAAGACGGGTCAAGGGCAGATCTTTAGAAAAAATACACACGATTTGAAACCGTATTGCTTTGAAGATAAGAGGGATGTATACGTTGAGATGTGAGGAGGGATTTCCACGAGAACCACTCAGGAAGGCAGGATCGACTGTGATGTTAAAATGTGTAACTAACAGATTTAGAATAGATATTTGCTTTATCATAAGCCCTTGTTTGAGAAGAAAAGGTATTTTTTCTTAGACTAAAGTATCACAAAATAAAACGGAATGTTGTTCAGAGAAATTCTCTTGCAAGATTAGCATACCTAACTCATAGGTAAATTTATAACTAAACCACGATTGAATTAAAATTATATGTAGGGTAGACGAAGCATATTATATCTATTATAGAGTGGAGGCGGACAAAGGCAAATTTTTATCACAAAATTTCCACGGAAGGAAAGTGTAGCTCGGCCTCTTCTTGGATGAGTGACTGGTAGTGGCATTTCTATCTGAGCGCTACCGTGCTTCCGAGGTTACGTTACGCTCTCCGACCCGGTTGTTTCAATCGGTAGAACGTGTCGGAGGCCTTTAGACGGTCTAAAAACTCTGACACTAGGGTTGACCACCAACCTACCTGAACTTCCTTTTTTTAACTTACAAAAACTCAAATAAAATCTAAAACTCTAAAACCGAAACTCCAAAAGCTATTTACCAAAAAGCAATGAAACTAAAAGTACACGAAAACTGAAACTAAAAAAACCGTTTAAATAATAAAACAAATAAAAAACTTTACATAAAACCGGTCTCATAAAAGGGGAACATGGCGCCGTATTTATACTTTCCAAAAAAATGTAAACTGTGATAAATTCTCGGGTCAAAAAAGTTACAAAAGGGTCGGAACCCAACTTGCATCGCGCGTTACAAAGAGAGGATTATACGTGTTACTTTAAATTGCTGTACTTCCAGCGGATTAACGACCCCAAATAAATATACAAGGTTTAAATTTAACCTCAAATTTGCTAAAACATATTTACGATGGGCGAATTGAATCGTTTTTGTCGTGTTTTTAATGGACAACCGTTTTGAGCGCCTGCCAGAAAAGTCATAG
Organism: Cyclophora albipunctata; assembly: GCA_963082685.1. Taxonomy (NCBI): domain Eukaryota; kingdom Metazoa; phylum Arthropoda; class Insecta; order Lepidoptera; family Geometridae; genus Cyclophora; species Cyclophora albipunctata. The sequence goes on along the minus strand of OY720131.1, from coordinate 8,773,243 downwards.
CAACAAGTCGTGCTTTGTCAATGTAATAAACAACTCCTAAATACTTTTTCTTTATGGTTCTTAGTTTTAATATGTTTTATTAAAGTTTGGACCACTATTCATCACTTTTTAATATAATAAGTAAATATCAGTATTATAAGTGTTCAAATCGTGAAAGTTTAAAAAAGACATTGGGTATAAAAAAGTAAATATAGGTACAATCATCTTTATGTAATATAAAAATGAATCGCTGAATCTGTTCCTAAACGCATCACTTCAGAACGACTGCACCAAATTGGATGATTCTTATTTTAATGTGTTCCTTATTGTCACGACAAGGTTTTTATATAAGAAAAATAAGGAATAAAAATCTCAAAATTCCCACGGGAACGGGGGCGCTGCGGGTGAAACCGCTGGGCACAGCGAGTATATAATATAAGCAAACATGTATAATATAATATTATAAAGAGGTAAAGTTTGCAACTTTGTTTGTTTGTTAGGGTTAATCTCAGAAACTAGGTACCAATCCGATTTGAATAATTCTTCTTATAATAGATAGCCATATTCAAGGGGAAGGAAGAATTAATTATAGGATATCTTCCCTTCCCCGAAAAAAAGGTTATATTTAAAACCACATCTTAATTATCGATAATATCGAATAGCCAGGCAAAGGGTTACTGGCTTTCATTATATTTTAATGAAATAAAGTGCCAAACAACACAACAACAATAATCATTTATTGGCAGTAAAGGTAAAAGTCAGTAAAGGGTTTAACTGTAATCATAACCACGATAATAGTTGGTACCAAGTAAAACGACCCGTGACTTGGGCGGCTGCAGACCATCGCTTCATACGCACGTATAAACTTGGCTTTGGAAGCGTATGTAGAGTTTACACTAGCTTTTACCACCTAAGCAACTTTATACGATTGTTGAGGCGCCAATAAGCTCGTATAAGCAAGCCGAGCTATACAACCACTGTTATGAGATAACAGATGCGTATTTACATATTTATTAAAATATTAGTGGTTGGAAATTTCGATTATTTGACATCATTTAAATAGTATAAAACAAAGTCGCTTTCCGCTGTCTGTCTTTCTGTCTGTCTGTCTGTCCCTATGCATGCATAAATCTTTAAAACTTTAAAATCCGTTGCATAGTATTTTGATGCGGTTTTTTTAATAGATAGATTGATTCAGCCGGGAGGTTTATAAGTATAAAAATTCCCGAAAGTCCCACGGAACGGGCACAACGCGGGTAAAACCGCGGGGCACTGATAGTAATATATAAAAAATGTCTTAGTACAATCGAGTTATTCGAACAGCCAATATTCAACAAGAAAAAATGGCTGCATTAAATCAAATGGCTCTGCGTTTGATTAGCACTCATTCTGTCCACATACAAACTTATTTGGCACCAACACCATAAACTTGGCTTGGTAAATCCTATTCGTTAACATTAAAACATTTAGTGTATTTAATAAAACTAGCAGCGCCACGACCGCCATTAAAACAGAAATACTATAATAACATTAATACCTTTATATCTCTCCCAGAATCATGAATAATGTTGAATAGACTTTAATATTTATTAATATGTACTTTGTAATGTGCAGGGTTTGTGTTACGTGGGGTCACAGAGACCAGCCTTTTGTGATGTGGTCGAGATTTTTGATGTTTGAACGGTTTTGAAAGTGATGTTTTGTTGGTACAAGCGTGTATATATGCGTAGGTGCTTAATAAACATGTTTCATGGCTATGCAATAAGAAAGGAAAAATATTGTAGTGAATGTTGAAAGGTACGAGTATATTGCCAAACATCTTTTTATTTTCAAAATACAAACATTCAGAGTGATTAAATAAAAACGCTTGCAACGCTCGATAAACAGGTACCAGGTGAAATATGAGCCAGTACTTGATAGGTCCCAAAAAGTTCTCAACTAAAGAGATAAATAATCTTAAAAAATAACATCTAATCCATCTGGAATAGAGCCTAAAACCGATATCTTTAAACTAGAATGGGTAAGCTCAATCATAAAGATTGTAAAATGATATGGTATAAGTACACACAATCATAACTTTTTATAGCCATCTAATGAAGAGCAACTGTTATGAAGTCACTAAAACTTAAAGCAATAATTTCAACGTTAAAAGCTACAACGACATTAAGTATTCCAGCTTAAACTAACAAGAACAAACTGAAATTAATTTACCACTAAAATGTAGTGCCTGCCAAAATTATGATAGCAACTCGCACGGTTAATGAAAAGGTTGCTATTGAAAAACGTGCAGGCGTTTTCGTCCCGCAAAAAACAGAATTCATTTGCATGCAAAACCGAAGTTGAGCTCCAATCAGGACGGCATGATAGTAATCTCAGCGTAGAAGGACTGGACGACCGCAAAACTTCACAGAGGACTTGGTGTAATACGATTTGTGTGTTTTGCGATCGTTTCAAGGTACCCATGGATTAAATTGTTTGAAAAGGTGACCTCTCAGGCCCATAGACAGATTAAAATAAGGGTAAAGTTCAATTCAATGTGCTTTTGAAAATCTTCATCCAAAATACTTTCGATATTTTATATATCTTCCTATTTGCTACGTTGGCTAACCCGGTGAATCGATTTAAAAAAAAAGTATGGTGATACGAGTATGCCGTGGAAAACCAGTATAAGAATACTTTCATCTGGAAATTCCTACAGGAACAAGAAAGATATGCATAACCATGGGACCACTAGCTATCTAGTAGATACGAGTATATACATGAATTTTCATTTAAGTAAAAATAATTTAACATTTCACTCCTGTCTTACATTGTTACCAGAATTTAAATATTTCTCCAAACATTTCACCAAGAGAAACGAATATTCCTCGTTATTCTTTTAATCACATTACTTGAAACAAAAGCTACTTAAAGCTCTCATTTTCAGCAAAGCTTTTAAGACCACAAATCACGAATGTAATTCCGTCGTTATCTTGGTTTTGTGAGAAATGTCTTGAGTTTTCATATTTGTAATTAGTAAAGGCAGACAAAGTCGGCAGATTGTAATAGTCGTTATATCCCCGTAGTGATGTCGATACGCGACACCGGTAACGTTGTTAGGTAACTAGTGATGGGACGTTGGTCGGTTATTTACTTACGGATACGGTCATTTGATTGGATGCTAAGTAGATTAGTGAGTAACCGGTTAACCGTGTAACGGCTTAACGATTTGTGGTTTAAAATAACAAATGAAATTTAACGGATTAAATGTTATAGTCAAATAGGAAACAAATAGCTTTTTACTAAATGAACTGATTTTATTGGCCTTTTTCTAGTTTTTTCAACGCCCATTCGTATCTTAACAAGGTTTTCATAAATACAAAAATAACCTAAACAAAATGCTCATTGTACAAAACATTTTTAATCAAAAGATACTATTAAAGCGTAGTTTTTAAATTAACATTAAACTACAAAAGCACAACAATATATTCTTTGAAAACTTATAACTTGAATAAGTTTTTGCATTCACCGAAGAACGGGCCAGTCTTTTGTGAACGAAAATATGCGCTATTTTTATGGAAAGCCATTTATCACGTAAAATGTAGCAAGTTACGTATTGACTCGCCAAGAGACACATTAATATTTTGAAAGTGTACTTATAGAAAACTTTTGGTAATATATTTTTTATTTATTATCGTATTTGTTTGCGGTAAAGAATTTTGTTTTGCATTTTTGTGGGTATTGTTAAATGGTTTCATGTATAATGGTTTTATATTATGTTATTTGCTGTAAAGTGATAATGTTTTCGATCGAACCGTATGTTTTTTATGTGTCTTCTCTCAAGAGCTAAATCAATAATTTAAAAAATGTACAAAATATCTATCCTAAATATTTTTTGTAAGTCAGTAAATATCCATAGTTAAATTATTTTTTTTAAATTTTGGATAGTCACAATATACAAATAAAAAATATAGTGTTTCTTTAGAAAATAAGATACACAAAATATACGGATTGCACACAAAACTTCGAACGTCAGTTAAAAATGTCCGATTTTCAGAATATCCGGTTAAATTTTCCCTTCACTATTTGACAAAGAGAGGTGGGAATGTAATGACTATGGAAGAATTTGCGGTAGAAGCAGCCTTTGTGATTCAACTCCATGCAGTGAACCGCAGGGATGGGTTCCTTTTACTGAAAACACGGTTAACGGTTATTATGAATAACAAATGTTACGGATAATCCTACAAACGAATTTCGTTAAATACGGTTCGGGTATTAAAATTTGGTCGTGTATTTATATTTGGGCGGTTTATGTTTTCGTTTCAATGTATTGTTTTAAGTAATGAGTTTAAGCGATATGTGATACAAACAGATTTTTAATCTATTTGATAATAATCAGTAGTGGTTCTGATTCGTAGATATTTTTGCTTGAGAGCTCGTTATTAACTACGATATTTACGCACCAATTTTTAAATTGGTACGTAACGAAATGAATATGTAAATGATGGCAGAAAGACTTAATTTTCTATAAAATAACCGATTTTAAAATATGGTACTTCTTAAAAAGATAGAAGTCAATAATTGATCTTCAAGCGTAGCAGCTACGGCGTAGTAGATACATCAACTGGCCCGCTACGCCTAGTTTTGACGTAGCCAAATTGTGACAGGATGATGCATAGTTGTTTCAGAGATGCCAAAACATGTGATTTTGAAACAATACAGTGCTTTAGTGAAAATTGTTCAAACTTTCTTTAGGAGGCCCCTAGACCTACAATAACATTGTACAATATATTTAATTGTGCAATAAGATTGAATTGCGTTTGGATCCAAACGGTCAATTATATTGCACAATAAGAAAATTGTGCAATGTTTTCTTGTTCAGTCGGAGAATAGTTTGATCCCGAGCAACATGTCAAATATTGCGCAATACTGATCCTACACGAAGCAATATTGTTCAATATTTAATATTGTACAATAAAAATTAAACTCGCTCAAACTTTCGTTCAATCATTGCGCAGTCTTCAATATTAGCCCTAGACGATCAATTATATTGCACAATATTCAATATTGCGCAATATAATTGATCGTTTAGGGGCCGCCTTACGAACAATGTATTCCGCTTTCAGCGCTTTCCATTCGGAACACGCCAACGACTAACAATTAAAATAAACACTGCACCTACTGTCACCACATAGTGCCACAAATTTTATTTACACCAAACATCCACTGCCATTTTCAACCGAAACACCCCACAAATACGGCACAAAATTGAATATAACACATTAAACGCTTCAGATAACTCGAAAACCTACTAAACTTGTCGAACTAATACTCTCTTCTTACCTCAAAATGGCTAAAGTTTTCACGATACCCACTGGGAGTAAGTCGCTTTGGGTCTTCCGAAGTAATTCCAACTTTACTTGTAGGACATAAAGTGCAAGTTTCGGGAGCGCAGTTTGATATACAGGTTGATACTTAATAATGGAGTAGGTGTTTTTGAACCTCCCTAGACCTGTTGAAGGCTTGAATTAATTTTTTTATGTAAAAAAAAACATAAAAAGAGTTCATAAAAACTTTTCGAGTTGAGGAAATTGTTTTTCGTGTCGTTTAACTTTGTTTCTACATCTTAATGGATTTAAAATTGTTAGGATTTCAATGCTTTAGCGAGAAATGTTCTGAAGTTCCGCGAATAACTCTTGAATCGAAAACTTGAGTCAACATTACAGTACCTATAATACGTTGGCAGTAAAGATTTTATTTCACGGGAAACTTACTCATCTGATTAAGGCGATGTTAATATGTAATGTGTGATTTACAATGTATATCTTAATAAAGAGATAAACCTTTATCAACATTGTTTTTAATATCTATATCAATATCTATATTGACAAGCCCGTTGGCACAGTGGCAGTGAGAGCGCGGGTTGCGGGTTCGATCCCCGCCCGGAGTCAACAATATGTGAAGACATAGTTGTTGGCGACGACGTCTGGGTGTCAATTATATATTCTTATAAAGTATTTGTGTATGTATATGTAGTAGTATCAGTTAGTTAGATTCCATAACACAAGCTTAGAGCTTACTTTGGGTCTAATTAACCGTGTGTGAATTTGTCCAAGTATTAAAAAAAAAAAATGAATATCTATATATATAAAAGAAAGTCGTGTTAGTTACACTATTTATAACTCGAGAACGGCTGAACCGATTTGGCTGAAAACTGGTTGGGAGGTAGTTAAGAAGCAGGAGACGGATATAGGATTATTTATCCCGTATTTCCTACGGGAACGGGTGCGCTGTGGGTAAAACCGCGGGGCACAGCTAGTATTTATATAAAAGAAAGTCGTGTTAGTTACATCATTAAAATTTAACTTGAGAACGGCTGGACCGATTATAATGATTATTTTTTATTTTATTAATCTTGGTCAGGAATAGGATAATAAGCGATAGAAATCAAGAAATTCCCACGGGAACGGGGAAGCTGCGGGTGACGCCGCAGGACACAGCTAGATTTTTTTTTGTGATTTAGTATTTTTTCCCGTTAAATATTATGATATGTGTAAGTCAATTTACACTAACAGACTTTGTTCTGTTCCTACATCTAACAGACCTTTTATTTTGAAAAAACACAGAAAAGACTCCTCTCCCAAAAAATCCGATCTCAACTTCGAGACGACACAAAAACGAGTTGTTAGTAACTCGCAAAAACCAGTTGTTAGTCACTAAGTACATTGTCCGACTGACAGACAGACCGTGACTTGCTTTACGAAAACAAATTAGTTTCTTTCCAACTTGACACGAATCCAGCGCCCTCTGTCGGCGAAGGTATTTTGGGTTATTCCAATATGCCGGTCGTTATACCGTTATTATCGAGTTTGTAGTGAGTGTATTTTGAGTATGCTGGTTCAAAGAAGTTGTGCACTAATGATTTTTGAGATAAAATCACTACATAGTATAAAACAAAGTCCCCGGTCGCGTCTGTCTGTATGTCTGTTTGCGATAAACTCAAATACTACTGCACGGATTTTCACGCGGTTTGCAGCAATCGATAGAATGATTCTTCCGGAAGGTTTATATGTATAAAAATTCCCGAAATTCCCACGGGAACGGGCAAAACGCGGGTAAAACCGCGGGGCGCTGCTAGTTTTGCAATAAAATAGAAGACAGAATTTAAGGATAAAAAATATTCTATCTCTTGAATCCACTCTACCTATTACAAAAAACCGCATCAAAATCCGTTGCGTAATTTTAAAGATTTAAGCATACAGACAAACAGACAAACAGACACGAAACAGAGACGACTTTATTTTATACTATGTAGTGATGTCTAATCCTACTAATATTATAAATGCGAAAGTTTGTGAGGATGGATGTATCTATGGATGTTTGTTGCTCTTTCACGTAAAAAGTACTGAACGGATTTGGATGAAACTTTACAGTAATATAGGTTATACATCAGAATAACACATGGGATACATTTTATCCTGAAATTCCTGTGGGAACGGGTACAACGTGGGTGAAACTGCGGGGCGCGGCTAGTATAAAATAAAAGTAGTAAATATAAAACAACCAAATGGCAGGTGTCATCAACCTTTGGCAATTAAGTTCAACATAGTTCAGGAGTCGTCTGCGGTAACGCGCAATATGACACAAAAATACAATTTTAAAAACGCTTGTCCATTCAGTTTATGCTATAAAAGATATTGAAAAGTAAATTGGCAGAATATCTGCTGATATGATGCAGACGATTGTGTGCTTAATAAACGTTTTAAAGGCAAATAAATTCGTAACTATATTTTACATATTTATTTATTCCTATAAATGAAATTTAAGAAGATATCTTATACATAAGAAACTTATCTTTGTTTCCATAAAATAAAATGTAAACATATTGTTTATAAAATAATCATTTAGAATGTATCCTACATTCAAATAAGTTATCTTAAGTACACGTAAGTTCGCAGCGAATCAGTTAAAACAATTCTCCCAAACGGTACCATCAAACCGAATGTCGCGACAAATCTGCAAAAATATCATACTAGTCCACGATATCTTGAAGAAACCATTTTAAATTCATGAGAGGAGGCGGCACGCGTCATTACTTCAAATCGTACGTTTTTATTGAAGCATAACAGTTCTGCTGGCAACAGGTTACGTGCGCAAAAACTTACACCCCTTTCTAACCCGCTGGGACAAACAAAAACACTCCCTGCCACGTCGTAACAAGGTTAGAAATGGTAAGGAGAACCGACTTGATTGTAAGAGGAAATTAAATCTGTTGTTCGTAATTTTGTGGGCTATTGAAGCGGCTGGTACAAGTGTTATCTTTGAAATGAGAACGTCTAATGTTCAACTCTCATTTGGAAGGGTTAGGCTTTTGGCGAAAGAGCTTCTTATTGTTTTTCTAATTAAAATATTTTAGAGAGGACTTTTAATAGGTGTTTATTTAGAGGTTCACTTTTGTGTCCCTTTTTTAATTAAATGTTGAAAGGAAGAACAGCTTTTATAGATATTTTTAACATTACCGAAAACATCCCTTAACCCAGTATTTGCATCAATTGTATGTTATATCCTTTGTATCCATACTCCGTTTCTGATGATATCGATTCGGAACCCCGGCCCGCGCATTCGATGACAATATTTTCCCAAAAGTAACATACGTAGGATAAGTGTACAATAACAAACCACATTTTATGCGCAATACCTTTTGGAGCGGTGACTTTGAGCGACGAACACGACTCACCTGCTCACGACCCAAAGAGGTGGGTCAACCGCCGCGACGTAAAAATGCAGGCATAAACTTGACTTCCGTGACATAGTTTCAGACTCCATCCAGAGCGTAATTACAACATGGCGGCGACTCTCCATTACCGACCCCGAACCCACTCCCGCGTAATCTTTTAAAAAATTCACACGCGTTTCGGTTCGCTCGCTCCACGAGAATGTTGAGCACCCCTGACTCGTAGACAAACCAGCCAATTTAAGCACTGTCCGGACGCAATAAGGTTCAGTTTTATTTGTGGAATTTCTTTTAATTTTAAATTAAATGTTGTGCCAACCGCAATGAAAGTGGTATTGCTAATTAAAAATGTTTGGGGTTTTTAATTTAATTTGTTGTGGGTGTTTTGATGAATGACGTCGCTAGTGGTGGTGGGATTAGGTTTGTGGGTCAACAGCATTGAGAGCAAACGGGGAATCGATAAGTGACAAACAAAATTAGTTTACTCCTGACGCTAGACCGCGGTCTTTGGTCGCGTACAGTCACGTAGTACGTCGACCAACGCGATAGTTAGCGCGGGAGTGATGACCAACTAAAAAGTACGCAATCTACGGATAGAAGTACGATTGACCTGCGGCGATCGAAACCAGGAATAGGGCTTCAAAATTAAAAAGGAAATTACAGGCCTTTACGACTGAAGACATTAGTAAAATGAGGAGGAGTTAATAAACTTCAACCATACACAAAGAAGACAAAAAGTATGTAAAAAATGTGTTTATGGAAGTATATCAATAGTTTTACCGGTCCCCTTAGACTTCTTATTCAAGCAACGTTAATCTATAAATCTATGGAAATATGTACGAATTTGAAATTATATTTGTATTGTACCGTTTACAGAAAAACATTCCACCCATATTCGCAATACCTATACGCTCAAAAGAGAGACAAATTAATTGTAAAGTCCATATTTACTCAACAGAATAACATTGCCACTAAAAATACTACATTTTTATTCCGACCCGGATGAAAATACCACTTGTCCGGTAATTGAAAACGTAGACCCGGATATCTTTACTTTGAGATCCGGTATTAACTAGTTTAAGTGTATTGTACAAGAACTCGGGAAATGTAATATTTATTCGACCTATTTTTAAAATGCAATTTTAATGAGATACAGCAAAATGGGAAGTGTTTTTTTTTTTCAATTTATGGAATATTGGACTGCGGTTTTTACGACTACGGGAAGACAGATGTTATTTTAATGGAATTGATATTTACCATGAACATTTGTTATCTTTTTGAACCCCATAGAAACTAGGAAGTGGAATTGTTTTTGAAGCAGTTATAAAAAATATACTTGTGTTACTTACCAATAGATAAATTTGGTACAAAGTCTTGGAGATGAAGAGAAACCCTTACCTGTAAACAAAAAAATACTAAATAAATAACACGTACATAGATACCTTATATCTATGGTAACAGACTTTAACAACTAGCAATCCGGATATAATCATAATAATTCCGGTAAAAAATATGCTACAAAGTTAATACAAAATTAAGTAGAAGTGTCCCCAACAATTCAGGTCTTGCGGCTATATTACAAACAGTGACCGCTGATTACTGGAACCGGGTAATGCCAGTTAAATCCGGGCGCGCTTTACCCAGCCACCGTCTAACCGGGTATCAGTATGGAAATGGGAACAAACCACTGTTAAAACCAGGTTCATTCGACAACAGTTAATATATGCACAGTTTTAATTTGTGTCAATTTTGCAGTTGGAACTAAAATAAAGCGCTATTTTGGGAAGAAAAGAATCGTTTCAAATTAAGGCTTAAATTTTATTCACTTTGAATGCGAAAAAGCTATTACGACACCTTAGCTACTGTGTTTACCAGAAATGTTTGAATGTCATGTAACATATACATTTCCTGACATTCAAGGTTTTAAGTCCTAAATAAGAAACAATTAGTCCTCATTTTTTACTTTACCATACCTTAAACCATGATAATAAACTATCGTAGGGCATATCTATCGATACGTAAAATCTCAAATAAGCTTACTCCATCTAAAAGATACATCGCAACCCACAGTGTTAATAAGAATGCGGGAAGCAGACGGATCGATAGTGCACTAAAATTATAACCCGACGAGCGATGACCCGGGTATAACCGGAACGATAGCTGTGGGTCATAAAGACCCGGTTATAATCTCCACTTTAATGACATAAGATGAGTTATCACGTAAATCATTAAAGGCAAGTTTATGTGTCAATAAAGACGGTTTATTAGTTGTGTGTATGATAAATCGTAAGTGTGAATCGGATGAGTTATTGGTAGTTGTGATGTGGGGTTATGAATATTAATGGCTTTTGTAAGACTAGTTGTAATTGATTTGTGTTGCAGTGCTTTAGAAAATGAATAATGGTATAGGTTTTTGGACTAGAGAAACATGAACAGTAGCAAACTATCAAAATTAGGGGCTTAAAGAGGACAAACAGACAATATTATTTTTGAGAGCTACCGCACCTCAAAAGGAACATCCCTAATCTTACTAGTCCGTCTATCTGACAGTCGGTATAGCTATCTCTTTGTCTCCTTTTCTGGTCTATCTATTTGATCTGTCACTCCCAACTCAACATAATATTAATAATGTGATGTCATTTTTATCAAACAGTTATTGTTATGTTTGATGTACAATACGAGATACCACACATACTCATACATACACAACAGAAACAACTTTTGTTTAATTCGGCTTATTTAATTTAACAACTCAAAACAACATCACTTCACATAAACATGTTAACCGTAACGTCAAAAATCACAAACATACTTCAAAAACTAACCCTTAGTAAGGAACCGGGTCAAATAGAGCCGGGCATATGTAATTAACCGCCAATCGGCCCATTACAGGCCCGAACCCTTTTAGTGCGGCTCGGCCAACCACTCGATTACCAGTGGCCTCAGTGATAATGTCCCAGCGTGTCCCTTCGTTTATTGGCCCTTCAACACATTATTATAACGGTGTGATATTTCATACACTTGAAAAATGGACCCGGTTATTTGATACTTTATATAACCTTATTTTCGTGATAATAACCGGGTGACCACGTGTGAAGGGATATGAATATATTTATATTTTTTTCTTGTAAGAAAGTGACCACTATACTATTTTAACCAACGTACACGAAGAAGTGTGTTGTGTCATATATTATATAACGTAATGTTTTCTTTTATTGTACCGATTGAAGACTATAAAACGGCTTAACTGAGAGTTTATGATGCGTTCGTGGCGTAATTTGACCCATCACTATTGTTAAGTATAGTGCAGCTCGGCCGCTTCGTGGATAGGTGGCCTATAGTGACGTTTGTATCCGAGCACTAACAGCATAAAACACGTTAAATTTTCCGTTCGTTAATCAGCTTCATAATATACTTATGATCTTTAATAATCTAATGTCTAAACTTTCTATTAATAGATAAAAAACTCTGTAGGTTAACTTGAAGTTTGAAAAAACCAATAGTCACAAAATATGATCAAAACGTGTGTGAATTTCAATACACAAAATAAACCATAATCCAATTAATCGAACCAACAATCGACCACAAATTGATCGCACTAAACCAATTACCAATTAAAACGGGCTTATTTTAACCAAATATTATCAATTTATCAATAGGGGTTCATAATTAAAAACATACGCGTAAAGAGAACCCGAAATGAATTTAAATTTCGTTTAAATAATGGTTTAAATTTTAAATAATCGTGTCCGTCGGAGCGATTATTTGAACGGCGATGTAACTTTGTATGCGGATCGCGGCCCAAGTAACGATATTATGCTATCGAATGTGGATTCGGGGGAGTATTTTTAGTTATTTCATATCTTTTGAATCAAATATTCAATTAACATTATTGTTAGTGATTTTAGAAAGTGTTTTATGAAAGGTATGTTGTGGAAGTTCAGTTCTAAAAGGGACACGCAAGACAGGAATATATGGTGACTAGCAGTGCCCAGCAGTTTTACCCGCGTTGTGCCCTTTCCCGTAAGAATTTCGGAAAGAAAAATAGCCTATAACATTTCAGTTGAATGGGCTAACCATTACAAAAACAATTATTCGAATCAGATTGGTAGTTTCTGAGATTACAAAGCTTACGTTTCCAAACAAACCCTTCACAGCTTTATTATATTAGCATAGATTAAGTATCATCGTGAAAAGATGTAAGCTCTTTCTGGTATTGATCCTGTACAGGGCAGAGGCCTCTCATTTCACTGAATACATTAGAACAGTGATCACAGTTGCAATCACCACGCCTGCGGGTCAGTGATCTCAAACCCGAGCCACGTTTGAAACGTAAACAACTCTACCCGGCTGGTCTACCACGGGTCTTAAGCTCCAGCTTTTTAAAATAGTTTTTTAACTATTCTAAAAGAGAATTGCATTGACACAAACTAATTTACGTTAAAAAAACCCAATCAAATCACTAGATTACTTGATCGATTTACATTGATACCTGTACCCGTTATGGAAACCAAATCGCGGTTCAAACGCTCACAACTCAACGGGTAATTAGTCGGAATCACTCGAAAGAGAGTAACCGTAATTGCTCTTTTGTATTTAATTAATTAATTTACATCTCTGCGGGTGTAATGACAAGTTTGAGATGTGAATTTTATTTTAGACTTGCAAATTGAAAAGCGTTGTACCAGGACAAGCCCGTTGGCACAGTGGCAGTGAGAGCGCTTACTGTGTCGGGGTTTGCGGGTTCGATTCCCTCCCGGAGTCAACAATATGTGCAGACATAGTTGTTGGCGACGACGTCTGGGTGTCAATTAACATATATCCTTACTAGCAGCGCCCCGCGGTTTTACCCGCGTTGTGCCCGTTCCCGTAGGAAATCCGGGATAAAATGTAGCCTATAGCCTTCCTCGATAAATAGACTATCTAACAGTGAAAGAATTATTCAAATCGGTTCAGTCGTTTCTGAGATTAGCGCGTTTAAACAAACAAACAAACAAACAAACAAACAAACAAACAAACAAAACAAACTCTTCAGCTTTATAATATTAGTATAGATAAAGTATACAAATACTTACACAAGTATGTATATGTAGTAGTATCAGTTAATTAGATTTTATAACACAAGCTTAGAGCTTACTTTGGGTCTAATTAACAGTTCCTGTTGGGATTTGGGGAAGAAATGTAGTTTATGACCTTGCTCTTCAAAGCTGTCAAAAACAAGAATATTTTTGTTATATGTGACGTGTAGTTCCAGTAACACGTTCTAAAAACAATCGACACAAAACGATCGGTTATAACATTAGCTCAGGTTTGAGATTATCAACCCACTGTTCTGATATCTTCAGTCAGTAATGTCCCACTGCTGGGCAAAGATGGGTAATACTTTTTAGTTACTAATTTATAAATTAAAGAAGTTATGTTACGCACCCATTATATCAAACGAAGCATAGCTTTGGAGTTTGAGAAACCCTTATTTAAACGGAAACATCCCATAAAAAACTAGACAATTATAAAAGAAAATAAATCATAAAGAATCTTTCACCATATTAGTAGAGAATTATTTCTATACTTTAATGAGGAACTGACTTTAAGTACTAATATTAACTGCGGATGTACAAAACGTCGTCTTGATTGAAGTCAACTTTATGATGTCATTAATTTCAACCAACTCTTCAAGAAACTTGAATAATAAAACTAAATAATCACTACATATTATAAAACAAAGTCTTCGGCCGCGTCTGTCTGTTCCCGATATACTCAAATATTACTGCACTTTCTATGTATAAAATTCGAACGGGCACAACACGTAAAATCACGGGGCGGTGCTAGTATACTCGTATCTTAAACACATGGATAAAACTTACAACTAATTAAAGCAAAATAAAGCACAAACATCGATGGACTAGTTAGAGGTAAAGTAAGTCCGAGTAGGTTATTGGCCAACCCTGGTGTCGGAGTCTTTGACCACCTAAAGACCTCCGACTTGGTCTCACGATTGAAACGACCGGGATCGACAGACTTTACAGTAATGTAGGTTTTACACCAGGAAGTATCACTACATAGTATAAAACAAAGTCGCTATTTTTGTCTGTATGCTTAAATCTTTAAAATTACGCAACGGATTTTGATGCGGTTTTTTGTAATAGGTAGAGTGATTCAAGAGGAAGGTTTTTATGTAAAAAAAATCCCGAAATTCCCACGGGAACGGGCACAACGCGGGTAAAACCGCGGGGCGCTGCTAGTATTTACATAATAATATCGGGTCGGGATACATGTTATCCCGATATTCCCACGGTAACGGGTACAAAGCGCCCATTAGGAACATAATAAACGGTCAAAAACTTAATTATCACACTGATACATATACCAATTACTTTACAAGTATCGATAAATATTTGTAGTGAAAAAGTAAATGAGAAACGTGGACATTCATGTAAAAAACAATTCACATTTTCACTACTCGTCAGTAGTTAAATAATTAAACAAAAACATCAATTTTATTACAATACAGAAACACTTGTGGTGTAAATTAATAGCGATAGAATGGATCGTGAATGTTAAGCATCGCTCAATTTCAAATGTTAAGCAACGGTATGGTGAGAGTTGACAAGCCCGTTGGCACAGTGGCAGTGAGAGCGCTTACTGTGTCGGGGGTTGCGGGTTCGATTCCCGCCCGGAGTCAACAATATGTGCAGACATAGTTGTTGGCGACGATGTCTGGGTGTCAATTATATATTCTTATAAAGTATTTGTGTATGTATATGTAGTAGTATCAGTTAATTAGATTCCATAACACAAGCTTAGAGCTTACTTTGGGTCTAATTAACCATGTGTGAATTTGTCCAGGTATATTTATTTATTTATTTAGTTTAGATTGGTGGCGTATGGTAGGATTTCTGTCAGAAGATTAATTTGGAAGGTAAGTTAAATTTTAGGTCGTAGTGGCATTAAATCTGACTACTAACCATAATCGAGATTTGATTTCTATTAAATTAGAGGCAATTATTATTATTATTAGGCCTAGGAAAGCGTGGTGATTATGCCTAATCCTTCTCACTGTACCTTATTTTCGGTCTTCGGTGAGATGAGAGGCCTTTGCCCAGCGGTGAGACATTACAGGCTAATACATACCACAAAATGTGTACTTAGTTTACATTTACTTTTTTCACTTTATATAAATAAAATATTTTCTTGGTAAAAACCCAGTTGTTGCAAAACATATATTATTCAAAAAACGATTCTTTTTGGTTCAAAATAGTTGTACAGTGAAATACAAAACTCTGAACTACAATTTCAAATCGGAAACTTACTTTAAATAGTTTTCATTGTTGAGTTTTAAAACGAAACGTTTGGATTTCGTAATTTGGTTTGCGTTTTCAATTTAAGCATTTAAAACTTTCATTAATATGTTAAAATATGGTGAAATATTAATAACATCATATTGTTAAAATAATCCCGTGGACACACTGGTTTGTGAGAGAGTTTACGATGCCGGGGGTTGCAAGTTCGATTCCTGCACGAAGTCAACAATTTGTGCAGTTATATGTACCATAGTTGTTGGCGACGACGTATGGGTGTCATTTTAATTCATATAAAGTATTTAGATAGTGTATGTTATACTAAGTATCATAGTTTAAACGTACTCACACGGGTTTTTTCGTGTTAGAAAGTTAATAAATGAGTTCACCCGCGACCACGAGAGGTGCAATCCCCTCGAAACGTCGGGAAATAAAAAGTAAGTCATTACTTGCTTTATTAACTTTCTAACACGAAAAAACCCGTGTGAGTACGTTTAAACTATGTGTTCAAATCGTGTAAGTTTAAAAAAGACTATACTAAGTATCAATTGGTTAGATGCCTGTTCCAAGCTTAGACTTTAGGACTAACTAACCGAGTATAAATTTAAACGAGTATATTTCTTAAACGTTTCTTGAAAATGCAAACATATCCTCGTAAATGTCGGCCAACTTCGATGTCAGCTTTTAACCTGAAGGCCTTTCACATGCTCTAAATTAACCTAGACAGTTAGACATGATAACAACAACAAAAGCAAGAATAAAATTTCAAAACAAAAATCTTTAAACAAGCAAAATATTAAGTTTAAAAACCTCTGAACCACATCCCACACACTGCTTTCCATAATATAAAACATATACCAAAACCTCATTTACAAAGTGAAACATAAAATCTTAAAGCACTGTGTCCAAAATTTGGCGTAAATTATAATAAAATGAAGCAACGAAATATCAAAATTACATTTTAATGCAACTAACACAGGCTTGCTCCACTACGAGTAATAAATCCGCCCAACAAAAGCGGAGATGTTTGTGCAAATTTCACCTTTACATACGACTTAATGAAGATTTATTTGATACAAATTTAATAAAGACTATTTTAAATTATAGCACATTCATGTTATGTGTGTAAGTAGATTGTTATTCAATATAATTGATTGTAAAACTATTTGTTATTAAGTCGCATTGTACGGCTACAGAATTAAGTAAGATTTCTGATTCTATTGGGCGAATGTATTAGTGTCAAAAATAGACTATTTTCGTCGTAACCACGACGAAAAATACTATTAATACGTTGCTTTTTTATTGCAATTAGTTACTGAAGGGATTGCATTTAGTAAAAAAATATAAATTTACAAGTAAAGTTGTTTCCAAGAAGCATTTCTATACCCTTTCTCTTATATTACTAAGACAAATATAATACACAAAATAATTAATCTTTTCTCCAATCAAAAAGCCTCACTAAACTAACCTAAGTACCTCGCCGAACTCAAACACTCCCAACTTAGTTATCTAAACTAGCGGTCCGTGTGTCTCGCACCTAACTACATTACTTCGTTACAAGGCTCGAGTAGAATGTCTCGAGCAAGTTGGACATCTTGTTGGTTATGATGTTGTTTATTCGCTGCGGCCGTGTTTATCAGGTTTTGGGTAATTTGCATTTATAACAATCGTGATACATTTGGTGTTGTGATTAATTTTAAATGTTTAATTAAGTTCATACTCTATATAATAAACATTTATTGTTACGTATCCTGGTTTGGAGGGTACGTTATATTACCGGTCATCATTATCTCAATAGACAGATTATGTCAGAGGCCTTTGGGTGGGCTAAAAGCTCCAAAACTTAGGCTAGTTAATAAGTTCCTTAAACTTACAAAGGTCTAATAGAATAAATGTATTTTCGTTTCACAGCACATGGAAAAAATATGAAAATATTTGTAAATCTATTTTTATACTCAATATTTCTACCAATAGGCTTTGGTCCTCGAATTCAATACAAAGTATCAATCAATCAACATAATCACACTCAAAATAGAGTTGAAAATCGGCCATCCATCAACCGGCACTAGAACCCTGTCAAAACAAACCGATTAATCTTTTAAACAAGTTTATATATCTTTTGAAAGTCTTCACAATGGCCTTTGGACCCTTTATTAGGGCTCGCATTCGTCATGTTGACGCCCTATTGTACGGAACACTGGCATTACATATGTATTACGTTGGTGGGGTTGCCAACATGTTGGTTCACGTGTCGAAATTTGATGGTAAATACAAAGAAATAAATTACAATAATAGATGTTTGTACAGGGATAATTTGCACACTATTTTAATTACACCCAAATCAAGCTGTTCCTTTAAATTTGTAAATAATACAAATTAGAAATACTTTGAACGCAACAAATGATTATTTCATTCACGCTAAAGCTATTGAACGGATCGTATTTAAAGTAGTACTGATGTAAGTAAATGATTTCTGTGCGCAAAAAAAACTCTTTCTAACTAAAATAAGTAAAGTTAATACGAACGTAAAACACGTAAAAATCATATCAACAAAATGGAAAAAATACAACATACAAAAAAAAACTCCAAAAAGTAAATAACAAATCCATTAAAGAAATCAAATCTCTTATTAAATAAAAAACCATTTTCGTAACGTAACTGAAAATAGTCTATTTAACTTTGCTCAGTGGCTCGGGGCGACTCGGCCGATATAATTGGGAAGCGAATCTTGCCAATTTAATTAAACGATACGCCACATAACTTGATAAAATTGGATGTTACATCGATTGATTAGCTTCGTAAACACATCTTTGTGATGATAGCGATCTGTGATTATATCTGTGTTTTGTTGGAAGGGTTTTTTTTAAATCAATTTCTGAGAAATCGATTCTAAATCAAGGGTTTAAGGGTTATTTTGGAACAGGAACAGACCGTAGCTGTCAATATAGTGTTCTTTATTTTGTAACTGTACTGATCTTCAATGAACGGGAGACCTTAATCTATACCGATAGGTTAATGTTTTATTATGTAGATAAATCTTTACAACTGAATTAACTTTAATTAATGAACTGTTTTATGCGACTGTTAAGTAACGTATGACCCGGCCCCTACATGGATGGGTGGTATTTCTATCTGAGCGCTACCGTGCTTCAGAGGGCACGTTCAGCAGTCGGTCCCGATTTCTCTTAATCGTTAGACCATGTCGGAGGTGGTCTAAAAACTTCAACACCAAGGTTTGCTACTAAACTATTCGAAAAATCAATAAATAGTTTCACATTCCAATCCGGCAATATCCACTAAAATCGAAACTTCAAAGTTCACTGGCCGACATGGCATAACAGATGTGCGAAGGAAAAGCTTCCTTCCGAAGCTTTGAGAGCAGGAAATTAAAAATAAGCTCTTTGTTAGCCTCGAAGGCGACGGATCATCTGGCGGGCAAGCGCTAATGTGTTCACTGCAGCTTTCGGCAAGCTTTCGGCAGCTTTCGGCAACTTTCGGCAACTGTCGGCCGGCAATGCATCCGAAACATGTGTGCTTAAGTGTTACTTAGATAGGCACTCTTGTTATTTATATTTAGACTGAGAACTTTGGCTTTTGAGTACTGTTTTATGATATTGAAGTTGATAGCACAGTTATTGATAAACCAATGCCTCTAAAACTTTCTTGATAATTGAAAATGTATCAATATATATGAAAACAAGTTACCTAATTTATTTTGAAGAATGAATAAAGAAGAATAATTTAAATTTTAGCAAAAATCATTGCACAACACTTCATTTTTCAAATAAAAAAAACTTTGTACAATCATTCCATGAGCTTTGGAGTTAAGATGCCACATAGTCACTTTTAACTCACAACACTCCTTTTGTTTCGTCGCTGGATATCATATCTAAACTAATTACAACCTCGTTTTGCATTGCTAGTTAAACATTGCAGAACAAATGTAATAAATAAACAGAATAAAACAAAAAAACGCTCGATAAAAAACACAAAATAATAAACAATTCAACGCGTATTCATAAAAGGAATAGAATTTTTAAGCCGACACGCTGGTAAGATTAAAAATCCGACTCGCAAAGGTCTGTAGCATCCCGAACAAGGGCGTGTCCAAATTAACAACAACCCATGAATAAATGAGGAGCATTTTGTGCAGATATTAATAATTTACTCGAGACACGATAGTAGGGTCCTTCCTGCATGAATATAGGCGGAGTATTAACTGAAATATCATATTTTGATGCTAACATCGCGTCTTTAACGGTATGGAACGAGCTTTGGTAATTATTAAGTGCCGTCAGTTAGTGATAGACTAAATGTGGAGATGTATACAGATTGTTTTAGTTTGCTTCACATATTCATTAACATTACTGAGCTCATTGATATGATATGTACTTTGCCGAAAATTGGAAATTGTATCTCCATTTATTTATTTTAGAGAGAAAGTATATAGAATTTTGACACTCAGATGGCGTCGTTAACTACTATGTCTTCAAATATTGTTGAATCTAGGCGGGAATCGAGCCCGCATCCGCCGGCATAATAAGCGCTTTCACAAAATGTTGTGCCATCGGGCTATTCATTTTCATTCATTTTCACCGCCTACAGGCCTCCGACATGGTCTTATGTCAATAACCGGGTCCGACAACTTAACGTGTTACTGAATCACGGTGTACCACTATGAAAATATCATGAATGAGATTTTCTGTGCCAGAGAACGCATATTACACACATTTATATATAATTCTGTGCTATGAAGTAAAAGGTGTTTACAGAAGAACGTCATTTAAACAAAGGATCTTGCACAATCCAAAACACACATTACTTCGGATAGAAATAGAAAACATAACGCAAACTAACTGACATTTTCACATCGTTTTCCTGACAGAAATAAACAAATTATAATTGAAAACTGCGATCATAACTATTTTTATTTAAGGGTACAATACTCAACGTGGCATTAATTCAAAGACCACTCATCTCACCGAAGATATCAGCACAGTGAGAAGGATAAGGCCATGTCACTAACATTTCGTAAACTAAAAATATAACACAGTTTATTAAAACATCATCAATCAAAATTGCCAACACATTAAAAACTCCTTAACATTCAACCAGCCCATACATGATCAATCAAAGCACCATCGAAATAAACACTCTCTATACATCCTTGTCAAAGTGTATTTTCCATGTAATTTGGTAAAAAACGATCAACATCTCTGTATATACTGGGAGTAATGGCGCGAGCCGCAATTTCGTTAACTCATCTTACCCTACCATTTAACAAAGACCCTTCAGCCTTTCGACTCTGCGAAAAAATTCGGACAAGAACGAAGGATGAGCAAAAAGAGAGAGATCCTGTTAAATTGGGCGGGTGGTTACAAATTGTGCCCCCTTGTAAACAAGTTTAGAGCCGTCTCTAGATTGATGTACTAGGATGGTTTTTAACAGATATATTAATTTAATTTGGATCAAAGTTTAGGTTAATTAATTGGTTTGGTTAAATTAGTTTTTGGTTTAGAACGTCTTTTATTTTGATTGTAAAATTGGGGTTTCCTGAGATTTTTCGCAGATGTAAAATCACATGAGCAAATATCATCGTACCAGTTTGACCTTCAATGAAGTCAATCAAGGCAAGACATGATATGAATAATACTGTGTGATGATTGGTGGAAGCTCCAATTTCAAATATTCCACAATCACACACACAATCACACAATCAGCTTTCAGAACAAGTTTTGACGACCTTAAATGACATCACACTCGACATCATTAATAAATTAAAATTCGAATAAAAAACCATACATTTTGAAAAAGGAACATCCGTATTATGAAGAATCCTCTTTTTGAGAAGAAAGTAATAATTATCAGCTTTATATTTTTAACTTAGCAGGCCTTTACTCATGTTAAAGTTAAGGGAAAGCTCGTACAAACTTTTATCCTGAAAGTAGTATTTCAAAATGTAATCCAAGAAATCCTCTGTATCCATTAGTCTTCCAACTGTTCTGCCTGATGTATCACGAATTCACGGCACAGAGATGTATTCAGGACTGAGTAAGTGAGGGCATGGGAGCAATATATTTTGATGTGATCAATGGTGTGTAGAGAGGAGATAAATACATTTCTGGTTAAGTAAATTTAATTTTTTAATACCTAATAAACATATTTCAAGTTCAGAGAGATAGCCCTTTGCTAACATAGAAACACATTAGTAAAAATGAAGATATAATTTTAATTAAATATTTATTTATTGAGAAACTAATCACCAGAAACAATCAGCTATCAAATGAAATTAATAAGTTATATTCTGAGTGTTTCAAATACGTTGGCTACTAAATAAAAATATCTAAAGTTAAAATATTATAATCCTTTCATTGAAGTATATACTACGAGTATAATCAATAACGCAGCACAATAACTAAGACAAAACCTATGGGGGCAATTGCCCCCACACGAGGTCCTGAGTACGTTCCCATCACGAGGCAATCGTCACTAAATCGTTTTTAACTATCAAACTGACAGTGAAGTATCGCCTAGTGATTGAACTCTAGTATTTCGTACTTAGTACTTGTATGTGTGTTCTGTTACATACATGCTAGTCTTAATTACGATTATTATTGAGATTATGCGAGTTTACTATCTGTTTTAATATCCATACTTATATAATAAAGCTGAACATTGTAAAGAGTATGATTTTTAGTTTATCGTTTATTTGAACGCGTTAATCTCGAAACTCCCAATGCGATTTATATATTTTTTGTATTGGATGGCTTTTGACATTGGACGGGAAGCTCGATAGTGCTCAGAAGGAAATGCCACTATCGGCCACCCATTCAAGTAGGGGTCGAGCTGCACGGTGCTTAACATTAGCAATGAGCAACAGCTAAGCCCCGCCATGACAGCTATGAGAGCCTTTATTAGGACCCTATGGTTACATCCTTCCCACTAATAGCGAAACGCTGCCAAAACTTTTTAATTTAAAATGTTGCAAGGATTTTAATGAATTTTGCACTCCATAATTATGCCATTCCATATTTTATATCGTACCTTTCAAAGTTTTCCCATGAAACTTTTACTGTTTCTCCTTGAAGAATTAAACAAGAATGTTTACACCCGCTATCCCACGGGAAACTTGACTAGACGCGAAGCGAGGGTCTTTACTTATAAATTTTATAGAAGCAATAGTCTGATTTCTGAAGGTGTGTTTCCGGTAGCGACGGCAGCAGCAGCAACTGCCGCCGTAAGCAGGAAGGTCATAGACGCTCGTAGAAACTAGTAGCGATGCTTGCAATCGGCAGTTGTTGCCTGCTGCTACCAAAACAGACCTTAAACCGTTGCGTTGATTTGCTATTTGCGATGGAAAAAAGTCAAAGGCTAAACCGCGCGATTTACTGATTTTGATATTTGCAATGCAAATAGTTTAACTTATTTTTGTCATTGAGATTATAAAGAGTAAAAAGATAATCTGCTTTTAACAACGCAATCGCATTAAATCAAAATCTAATTCTAATCTACTTAGTATCAATACTAGATACTATTGAATGTTTAAATAAGGAATTCTTCATCATCGGAATAAAATCATATAATTGATTGTAACATCCTGGGCACTTTGTCTTCCGAAATTCCCGCGAATAACAGTCGAAACGCGAGTAAGCCCACGAGACGCCATCAGTCTTTTGTATAACAATGGCGTTAATACCCGTATCAATCTACAAGAATATTTATATTTAAACATCCCTTAATCAAACATCTTCAAAGTGTCAAAGGAATTAAAAGATACGACAAGAACCGAATCGCAAATCTTACAACAAAAACGACTTTATTTGTACAGAAATATAGTCGAAATTCGGTGGGCAAAGACAAGTATAAATTGGAAGCATAAGAAAATCTTTCGGCTTTGATCGGAGCATCTTTGTACAATTTGGGAACAATATTTGCAATAGACGTACAATTCAATCGTTCTTTGTCGTCTTCTACAAACTTGTTTAATATGTTCCTTGTATAATTGTTGTATGGAGTTTGTGTCTTGCAGGATTTAATTTAATTTTAAATTTAAATTTTGTTTTAATCCTTTATACCTTCCTTAAACTTTGTTATCTTTATTTATTAATATTAATTTATCACTACATATCATAAAACAAAGTCCCGCGTCTGTCTGTCTATCTGTTCACGATAAACTCAAATACTACTGCACGGATTTTGGCGCGGTTTTTTAAATAGATAGAGTGATTCAAAAGGAAGGTTTATATGTATAAAAATTCCTGAAATTCCCACGGAAACGGGCACAATGCGGGTAAAACCGCGGGGCGCTGCTAGTATGGAAAAGTTTACGGAAACACTTAGCTGGTGGAAGTAAATCGATAAGAGTGGTGGAGATAAGAATAGGCTTTTGCTTAACAATGAAATGATAATTACCCGTAATAGCCAACGGCTGAAATTCGAAACCTTTCATTGACTTGTAAGTCTAGTTGATGTATATGTTTGAATATGACAAAGTTCTTTATATATTCTCAGTATTTGGATGAAGTAACTTGCTGTGCCTACTAACCACCATGTCGAACAACTAACACGTCAATGTAAATTTTCGAATGTATAGTTCGACAAAGTACTAAGACCATGCCGCTTATATGGTTTAGGCCCATCTCGTAGCCAGATTTGGTAGCTAGCTTCCAAATGGGAGAAATAATCCCGATTCGAAGCTGGCTACGAAATAGGAATTCGAAAGTCCAAGATTTAGGATTTTAACTAGTAATAAAAAAAAATAACCCTAACCTACCGAATAGATCGTTCCCATTTAGTAGCTAGCTACAAGATGGGAAAACACTTTTCTCATTTCGTAGCTAGCTACCAAATCTGGCTACGAGATGGGCCTAAACTGCTTATATTTGCAGACTCTAGACGCTAACTAGCCTGACTGTATGTAACAAGTGTCCAGTACAACATTACGATTACATAGTACATACCTCTTATATCAGCTATATCTCAAAAGGCCTTATTTACAACAGAACAAAGTACATAATAAAAAGTATTAAAAGAAAATATTGTTTGAAAGAATAACAACAAAGAAGTCTCATACGACGTTAGTTACTGTACTTACTGAGCTCGAAATGTGAGATAACAATTTATTGTTATTATAACAATATCATACTGCGTGTTACAATGTTACATGTTACATTTTATTAAAGGGTAGGTTTTGTAGTGGACTATGCAACTTTTAGGGATGTTTTGATATGACCTAGTTAGTTAGTAAAACAATTATAATTACATAGCCGCACGCCGCGGTTTTACACGCGTTTTAATAGAAAAATTGTTCCTGAAATTAGCGCTTTCAATAAAAAAAAAACTATTCAACTTTATACATATTAGTTTAGATTAATATACGAGTACCTTTCAAATAATGATTTTTTATTAATTCAGAAAATACTACAGTAAGCGGAAACATGCTATCGCATTTATATTATTACAGCTTAACCGTTGCAAGCAGTGTAGTTTTCATGGCTAGTATGAAAATAATCCAAGGTGTAAATAGTAAAAATATCCAATATTACGAGTATAAAAACAAATTCAAAAAAACATCGATCATTAAACATCATAATAACATTTCTTTCAAAAGCAAACCCAGTTAATTGATAACACGGAAAACTTTTCAAAAAACCTGAGCGTTTTTTAGACATTGAGTGTAAAAACAAAATTGATGATAATTGTGATAAATGAGTCGCGAAAGATGTTATTTCTGTGTTCGGCCATTTGCAATAATTTTATATTAGCATTGTGCGACGGACTTTTGGGGAGATTATTAATTATTATTACTCGGTAATAAGCATTTTTTGTATTGATATTGATGTTATTGCTGCCTCTGCATGGGTATTGCAGGAACCTTAATTTCAAACCACGCCTATTAATATTGAACTGGCTACATGCGCTTATTTTTTTTTCGGAAATTGTTTCAATTTGTACCAAATTGAACGAACTTAAATTGTGGATCCTGCTATGTCCCAATGTAGAAATATTAACACTCTCAAAAGATACCAGTCACAACAGTAAGAAGGATTGAGCGTAATCACTATGATTGGCTACTGCGGGCTGGTGATTTCAAACTCGAGCTATGTTTGAAATGCCATCGTTAGGCAATCGTTAGACCATGTCGGAGGCCTTTAGGCGATCTAAAAACTACCTAAACACCAGAGCTGGCCAATGATCTACTAGAGTTTACTTTCTTCATTTAGCCTGTGGTGTCCCATAGTTGGTCCAACGGTCTCCCATTATTTTCAGCTGAAATTATTTTTTGCCATTATTTTCCACAATTTCTCACCTGACCTACTGAAATTAGTTTAGCTAAATGTTATCAATGTACTCTGAAAAGATACTTGAAATATAAAAGGAAACGTGAAACTATAATGGAAACCGAATAGCTAAAGTCTCAATACTAGCAGGTGTCCCGGCTATGCTTGTCAATATAGCGAGATTGTTGATTTTGGCACCACCCCATGGCCGGACGCCAATACTATCGGATAAACAGACAGACATCAGACAGTTTACTGTAAACAATATTTATTATTAATGCTTTTTTTATTACAAAAACTTTTGTTTTGTTAGAACAATGAAAAAACTTACAAAACACAGAAAAATAATCGTAAACTATTATTGTGATTATGTAATCATTGTCGTTATTTTAATCTTTTGTAGATTTTGTTTTGTTACTCATTACACGTAGAACGTCTACCAGTAATTATTTTCAAGATACCATATTTTATCTAGGTACAAATATATGTATAAGATAACGCTGAGATCGTCCCTGCATAGACTTTCTCCTAGATTAAAAACTCCTACAGTAATGGCTACAATTCAGAAAACAGCCTGCCATAATAAAAACAATATATACAAAATAACTAGCTGTGCCCCGTGGTTTCATCCACATTCCGTTTATGCTTACCGTTTAAACCTTTCCTGGATTACGACAATTATTTCAAAACCAGAATCATCTAAATCGGCTCAGCCGTTCTCGAGTTTTTGCGAGACTACCGTTCCACGATTGATTTTTATATATGTATATAGATTGATAGATAAATTTATCAATATCGAAGACAAAGTGTTATATTCAGTCGAACAATTTAATAACTAACACAATCGAGGCGGCCTCTCACTAATTGGAGAAGCGAGGATATCGAGCAAAGCCGAGTGGTTCCGTAGTATTTCTCGGGCGTTTAGTCAAAGGGACGAAGGAAATATTGCGAGAATTGCAGTGTAAAATATTGTAGTGTAAAATATTGTAGTGTAAAATATTGTAGTGTAAAATATTGTAGTGTAAAATATTGTAGTGTAAAATATTGTAGTGTAAAATTTGTATTTACTTTGACTGTGTTTCAACTTAAGAAACACGTATGTGTTTAAGCACGTTTATGATGAGTGTGTTATGTATTTTTTATTCATGTTTTCTCTAGCAGCGTTCCGAGGTTTTACCCGCGTTGTGCCATTTCCCGTGGGATACAAAATTGCCTTCTTCTAGAATGTAGTAATACAATTGAAAATATTTATTGTTATCGAACAAGTAGTTCCCACGATAAGCGCGTTCAAATAAACAGAAATGAAACTCTTCGGTTTTGTTATATTAGCATAGATATGCACCGCGGTGTTAGCTCTGGTAGGAATTAAGAAATACAAAGATTTTTTTTAAGATCATAATTATAAGATTTTTAAAATAATGGTATGGTAATTTTAGTGTCGCGTGCGTTTAAATAAACAAACCATTTCGTCAGATTCAGATTCATTAATATTCTTATAATATGTAGTATTTAAAGTATTTAATAAGAAGTAAGTCAAATTAGAAAAATAAATTGAAAAAAAAACAAAACCATATATTAATTTAGGTAAGCATTAGCCTGTAGTCAAAAGCCTCTCATCATACCGAAGTATTCAGCACTGTGAGTGAAAATCACAAATTAATTAACATTTTTAAATTACCAAAAGTATTTTAAAAATGTATACTCCTAAACGTTTTTTAAGTTAAACAAAAAACTATTAGTAGAAAGAAAACAGTTAATAAAATATTTAATTACAAGCAAAGAACACTGAAGTTTCACAACGAAAAAAACTTGACTTAAACCTTAAAGAGAACGTGATGCGAAAAACAACCGTAACTAGTTCTGAATAGGGAGCAAATTACAACAACTTGGAATGATAATTAAGAGGCACTTATGTGGCGAAGTCGGAGACTGCAGCCAGTTAACAGAGCCCTACTTAATGATAATATAAATAGTATTTTTACACAAATTAAATTTCAAAAATTATCTTCCTTCATTATTTTTCTAGAAATATAAAACGAAAAATTACCTGTTTAGCACGCTAATCGGTCTCGCCATTCATAAGTTATACTTTAACTAACTAACACAAATTCACAAAATGACATTCGAAATTATCTTCACCTTTCAAACTGCTAAACAGACCAGTCATAATTCACTATAACCACAACAGTAGGTTCCTATTGACCTTCTCTACGATATCAGTACAGTTACGTAAAAAAGTGAACCAAACCGTAAAGACATGGAGCTAAGTGAAGAAGAAAAGCGTAATAATTAGCGAAGCACGGGCACGTACCGGAGTCACGTACCGCTGTTGATTGCGAACACGCCACATGGACAGATGTTCACACATTTCATGTATAGATACGTTTGTACCGTGATAAGATTGCAATTTCGTGATAAGAGGCTCGTTGAGCAGTCGGTCTCGGTTGTGTCAATCGTAGACCATGTCTCAGGCCTTTCGGCGATTTAAAAACTACGATAAAAGTTTGACCACTAAGTCGAAATGAATGATGAATGAGATGTTATAGAGATACAAGAATGGAATTTGTTTCAAAGTAAACGCGAGCGAGATTGAGATTAAATTCTGTTAAATCTTGAAAAATATAAAAAGTCTATTTTCCACAAACAACAGACGCGATTCATAACGTGTTTTAAGTTATCAGGTATAACTTTAATTGCTAATCAAATACTTTTGATTTTGCAAAACCATATGTTGCACCGATTCCAATATTGAATATAATTAAATGTAATAAACACGTTATATCACAGCAAGAAGGCAATACCGAACATCCAATATTTGGCAAAGCTTAATATTAAGCTAAAGCACATAAATTCAAAGCCTTCATAAACTTAGTATATGAGGAGCTTTCGAACTATGTCTGTGAGATCCGAAATACATTGACGCCAGCCGAAATAGTTATATAGCCTATTCGTAGCACATGCTACGCGGCTACGGGCTACGGGCTACGAGCTACGCGCTACGAAGCCTTTGCGGACAAATTGGTTTTCGTTATTGTATTTATTTTAAGTTATCTCTTTAGTGGGTTATTCAGTTGACTAAAATACTTAATTGTGAAGAAATGTAAGAGTCTATTGTTTATCAAAAGTGCCAATATCAAAGTGAAGGTCAATGACGCAGCACGAACGCCTGTGAACTACACTTTACATTTTCACTTCTCGAGTAATTTTTCATATTGAAACAAAAGGTTTCTTCAGAAGGAGGTCAAGAGGGCGCCATGAATTTAACCCTACGATAGGCAGGGGGTCGAAACCACCCCCTCTTTCATTCGCGAGTGTTTCAACAGAATCATACTTTTTAATTGAATTCTGTATCCGTGTCAAACGGGGCTCTCTGTGGCCCGTCGCTCTTAAGATTATAACGAAAACTTAATTTATTGTAATTGGCCAATTTGTTGGGTTCATTTATTGAATGATGAATTCAGTGAGGCCGAAGCACAGGGACCGAACGTAATTGTTTTTATTTGTGTTCAGAAGCTTCTGTAGAATGTTCTTTTGATTTTGTTTAACTCAATTTCGGAATCAAATTGTTTATCCCACGATAACGCTGGTTGATTATCGTAAAAGGTAAAAGGGAAAAAGAAAAAATCACAGTCAGCCAGATCAAATTGAATTAAAAAGATTTTCAACAAAGACTTAACTCTAACCTGGCGAGAGACAACGAACATATAATAATTCATAACACAGCACTTCCCACTAAATATAATTTTAAAGTTGGCGACTGAAACTCTCGCAAGTTTTAAGTGTTTATCCGCGCGACTGTGACGCGCGACAGCCGCGCGGCAGCCGCTCTAACTCTGACAAATGGATTATACGAGGAAATGTTGTAAACATTAAAAAGTTTCATGAAGATGATCGCGCCCGCCCGCCCCGTATCACTCACACAACACAACCATGCATTTATCAACCATCGCAGAGTTTCGCTAAATTTGTTTAGAAACACGAATTTCGTTTATTATAATCGCTGCGCAACTTCCCCGCGGAATTTTATTTGAATTAAATTACTTTGAGAACACAAATCCCTTTCCGCTACGGAAGTTGTTTTGTTTTGTTTTCAAGATGCGCTGCTAATAACGAGACGAGAGGAGACGAGACGTGAGCGGAGCGAGGCCCACCTGAGAGAAGCGCTCCTGCGCGTCCAGGATCTCGATGAAGAGCGAGAGCTTGTGGTCCATGATGGGGAACCCGTTGCGCGGCTGCGAGAGCAGGTGGCGCACCGCCTCGCGCACGGCGGCCGGCGTGCTGGGCGTGCCCGGCGTGCCGAGCACGGGCACGGGGCCCGCCAGCGCCGCCAGCCCGTGGAACGTGGCCGACGTCTTGGGCGGGCCGTGCGCGCCGCCCGGCAGCGACAGCCGCCGCGAAGTGCTCGGCGGCACCGCGCCGTACCCATTCGTCATGATGGCGGGCCGCTGCAGCTGGTAGTCGCTGCGCGACGAGGGCAGCGTGTACATGTTGGGGTGCGGGCGGCGTGGCACCGGCGCCACCAGCCGCGCCGGCCACTCATCCTCCACGGCACCAATGGAGTGCGGCCGGCGCGCCAGCGGGTGCGACGCGCGCGGCGCCAGCACGCTGTGCGGCCGACGCCGCTCCGTATATGAGTACACATGGTCCGGCTTGCAGTAGGCGGGCTCGGGCGCCGGCGGCGGCGGGTCGTCCCACCGCGGCGCATACGCCAGCGCTAGCGAGTCCGGCTTGCGCGGCGGCGGAGGCCGAGGCCGGGCCGCCGCCTCCGTCATGGCTGCGCGCCGCACTCGGGCATGCGTCCGCTCGCCGCGCCGGTCCGCGCGACACTGCCGCCTGCCGCCCGGCTCACCCGCCCGCCCGCCCTCGCACGCACGCTCCTCACAACACTTGCCTCACTTACTACTTCGCACCGACAACTTTGTTTTGATTCCGACGTGCGAAATGTAATTGATAACGCTTCGACACGTTTACAGTGTTATTGTTTGGAGCGACACGCGGTACGCGGTAATGTATTTACTTTACACTTACATCCTTGTTTTATTAAATTATTCCATTTCCCTAAACTGAGTTCGGTATTTTATTGAATTTTCCTTTATTGCTCTTCAAAATCGAATAAAAATATCACAATAAAGGTAACTAATATGAAATCCATCGACGTCAGAAACACCTGCAGTACTGGAAATAAAACTTAACGTTGAAACTGTGAGCGGCGCGTGGCGCGGCGGGCGCGGGTCCGATTCTAAAATATCACTAGTTGGGCCGGAGGATGTATATCGAGCGGTCGTAAATCAACGATTTACTACCGGCCGGCGCGCGGCCCTGTTCACACCGCAAGTGTGCGACACGCAAAAAATTAAGCCTTATATTTGTTATCCGCTTATTCATAATTTTATAATCTTGCCTTAGCTGACTAAAAGACGACGTGCCTTATTTCTATTCAAATACTTTCTGTTATCATCAGAGACCGCAAAAATTTGCGACATTGTTCGCAATAGTGTGGACATGACTTCAAAATCAATCAAAATATTATTCATTAATTAATTTCTTACTTGACATATAATTTGATTCCTAGTCAATAAATACAAAAGTTTGTTTCAGTATAGGTTTATTAAAAAAAATGGTCAGTATTTTTTCCAAATTTTCTGCTGTCGGTCTATTATTTATTTATTTATTGTATATAAATATTTACGAAAACGATACTTATTTTAAACACGAACGTAAAAGAAAGAAAAAACGACTGTCTGCCGAAAATGTAGAAAAAAATACTGACCGTTTGCCTTAATAAATATACTTTAACAAAATGTTGTACTTACTGACTAGCAATGAAATATATGTCATGTAAGTTATTCATTAATTGAATAACATTTTAATTAATTTTGAAGTCATGTCCACACTATTGCGAACAATGTCGCAAATTTTTGCGGTCTCTGGTTATCATGTAACGAATCTCAATCAAATAAAACAAAAGACTACTACAATCAAGACAAAGCAAACAACACCGCATCAAGATCTTAACCACAATATTACCAAAATAACTAAAACACACGTCGAATGCAACTCAAGTACCACCGGTTATAACTTCAGTTATTTTCATAAGTGGTTCAGAAATACCCGTCAGAAACAACCACTAAAGGGTTACAAAGAACGATATCAGAATAGGGGCTATTCTCAGACCACTTACCGTGTTATTGGTCGGTTGGATGTATGAACATACAACTTGTGTTTACACCTCGCCTGTCTAGTAAACGTTACAACCGATTTAACTCCAAGAAAACGAGAATGACGGTTATAAAGTTCAGCTGTTTTTATTAAATTTGGAACGAGGAATTTTATATTTCGAATTTTATTTTAAAGAGCAGTTGTTGTTTGGATATGTAACCTTGGTTAACAATGAAAAGTGATTTCATGTAAGATTGAATTGTACTGAGGATGTATGGATTGTGTTTTTTACTATATCAAGTAGACGTGTGTTGTGGAAATTTAAATTACAATGAACACATAGGTTGTTTATTGGGTGGTGGGGAAATGGTCGATGTAAAAGTGTTCAAAATGCACTTAACTCTATATGTCTGTTTCTTTGAGCTTCCAGACACATCTCCCTTAATCAGCCTCATTTATCTAACAAAATCTAAACCTACTTTAACAAAAAGATTCCCAAAAAAGGCAACGAGAAATGGTCCAAAACAACAATGCACCATCCTAAGTAACGAACCGCACAACCCTATATAAAGTTTGCGCTTAAATAAATATCCGTAGGGTCTTATTTCTTTTCGGTTTTATTAAACATTCACCGGCGAGGCCTAGCGAGGGCCAAGCCCCGGTCGCTAACTCGAGAAAATCACAAGAAACATCTTTTTTAATCCCACCATAAACAAAATTAAGGGCGAAGGACGGCCGGTATTGTGATCAAATGAATGTGAAGATACTGCGGGTAGATATACGGGCCTTTTGATCTTTGAACAATGAATTTCAATCAGTTTTGGAGGAATTTGATGACTACAACTAGAAGCTAGGAAAACAACTTGTACTACAACAGAGTTACTGATAAAAAGATCATTTATGATTATTATTACTTTAGTATTTCTGAAAATCTTGACTATATACTTTTTAAAACTCACAAGAAGCATAACGAAAATAACATTTCGGAACAAATAAAAAACAATAGTCATTCAATTTAAGACTCTCCGTACTCCCTCTAATAAATCTCTAATAAGACTCTGCCTGCATGGCACAGTAAGATTGGACATAATATATTCTTGCCAACAACCATTCTCTTAGCAAACTTATAACTATATAGACATTTCTCAAAGACACATAAAATTCAATTGCAGTTTCCTGTTTGATTTGCAACTAATTTCACAACATTGCCATTAAAACATTTCCATGCAAAACTATAAATCAATTTGCTGAGATGTATGGAAGGAACCACATATAGCGAAGGGACACATTTTCTTTATATTACCGTGCCTTATCGATAGTTTTTCTCATATCCTTAGAATAATATAACTGGCATTAGTTATTTGTATACGCCAAAAGATAACATCCAATTAAAAGTTGTGTAACTAACGAACAGCATTTTTTGGATACCACTGGAAGACACTAAGATTTCCCAACCCATTCTTAACTTAGTTACACTCAAAATGATAACTTAAAATCTTCAACTTTGTTTATGTCATTATCACGAAGTAATTTTTTTTTCCCTTAACCTATATCGTCCCACTGCTGGGCAAAGGTCTCCCCCAAACTTTTCCATCTTTCCCTGTCCTTCACGAAGTAATATCAAACTTTAAAGTCACGTTAAACCCTATATATTTTCCTCCACATTCGTCATAACACACATACACTAAAGATGTATTATTTCAATAAAGCCCAGGATCTGTGGTTCGTCTTTTTCGGCTACAGACGTGCGATGCACAATCCTATTTCAGATAAAAGGCTTTGTAATGCGCCGCGGCGAGGTGGCAATGGATTCCAACAGTTTCAATTGATTTTAAATATTTTGGTTTCTTTGTTTGTGAGGAAATATCATATTTGTTCAAAGGTGCATATTTTTTTGGCAAAGTAAATTCGAGACCAACCATGTTGTCGGAGTTTTTAGACCGCATAAAGGCCTCCGACATGGTATAACGATTGAAACAACCGGGACCGACAATTTAACGTGCCCTACGAAGTATTTTTTGGTTCTGCCTTTGAAATAACCAGCAGGCTATGTATAGTTGACGGTGATTCGCGATAGAAACGGTGATTTTGGATATTACTAAGTTGGTATAAATATTTTCATCGACAAGTGTGTCCCGCCCATCCCTCCGCCCGCCCTGGGCTCGCGACTCGTGTGCTCCAACTATGCCCAGAATGTCTTTAATCTCGCCCATAGTTTGTATAATCTATTGGAATTTAACTCCAAGTGTTTCGCTTCGATTTTAACTTTGTTCTCTTGGGACGAACTGTGATAGTGTATTCGTTGCAAATGTTTGAATTAGTTATTCTTATTTTGAACTGCGGCGCTCATAGTTTTATCTGCGTTGTGTAGTGTGGGAATTCCGGGATAAATTATTATGATTATGATTGTGTACGATTGTTATATTCATCAGAATAGTTGTATGATAATTAATATCTCAAAAATCCCACGGGAATAGGTGGTATAAGTAAAACTGCAGGTCGCTGCTAGTATTATGTATCGATTTTAGTAAAGCCGCGAAATACAAACAATAATCACTAACTATTAACTATAATTAAGCCACGAAACTGTAAGTCTTTGTTAAGCTATTAACGCTAATGCACTAGACCAGACTTCATGCTAGTCTAACATTAGTGTTCCTAGGTACAGTCAGCCAAGCTGCAGCGGCTACCGAATTTTGTAATATCTGATATAAGAAAAGAAACCAGTATATGCTGATAATTCTAACAATCTTCATATTATACTCGTAATATCTTTGATTTTGGTCAACTAATTTAATACCATATTCAGATTTTTGTTTTAATATTGTTTTGTGTTAAAAATATGATTAATTAACATGTAAGTAATAGTGGTCAATAATTTCCCACAGCTGGGCAACGGCCTCCCATTTCACTGATGATGTCAGTATAATGTAGAGGATTATGCGTTACAAATCACACAAATTAAAATATATTCCAATCTTTATTATAATAGTTTTATGTACGAAAAGTGTTAAGTCAATAGTCAACTTTGCCAACAGTACCCAAACTACCTAGGTTGCCTAACCTAACTGCAATACTTAGAACTCTTTGTAATCCGAATAAATAACGCGAGTATTAACCATGGTCGTAATAACTTACCTACCTTACTCGACCCGCCAGAAGGTGTAATGTTGTTTGCATAAGTTTGTTAAGTGAATAAGCTATGTTTTACGTAACTTGCGAGTTATTTACTGGCGACATGGCGTGGTTTTTCGCTTTTAAACTGAGCGTCAAAAGATATAAGACGATAAAATGTATTACTTAATAGTAGAGCATAGATTGTTTTGTTCCAAAGATTACAGGGTTTATTAATGACTAGTAGCGCCCCGTGGTTTTACCTTCGGAATTTCGGGATGAAATAGCCTATACCTTGCTGTTGAATGTGCTGGTTATTCATTAAAAAAGAATTATTCAAATCCTATTGGTAGTTTCGGAGATTAGCGCGTTCAAACAAACAAAAAACCATCCTCTTAAGCTTCATTGTATTACTGTAGATATCATCTATACTAATATTATAAAGAGCTAAAATTTGTAACTTTGTTTGTTTGTTTGTATGTTCGAGGTAATCTCGGGAATTATAAATCCGATTTGAATAATTCTTTATGTATTAGATAGCCACATTCAACAGGAAGGTTATAGGCTATGTTTCATCCCGAAATTCCCACGGGAACAGGCACAACGCGGGTAAAACCGCGAGGCGCTGCTAGTGAATAATAAATAACCAGGAGGAAGATATTTGTTACCTAACAAATTGGATCCATTTAACAGAAATTAAATAAATTAGTTTCGCAAAAACGAAGTGCAGTTTGGTATCTTGCTTTAAAAATATACATTTCGAAACAAATTTAAATAAAGTTTAATATCAGGCACTCTTTACTAAAAACACATTACACATACACACAGAATACGTTCTATAACACACACCAGTTTACTCCACAACCTTATTTTTAACCATCGTTTAAGCACTAACGACAGTTTAATGTCCTAACTTTAATTCTAGACCTCCTGTAATACCTAGACTTGTAGCAGTCGATTTAGGTAATACACCGAGACCTAGCCACTAAGAGCATAATTCTAAATTTTAATATGATAAATGATTTTAATTAGACCCGAGAGATGTCGTTACGAATAATAGCTATATTTTGGAAACTTTGTTCATTTAATTTTGGAATTAGAATATGATATGAACCATAATTTGAAATCAAATTTGATTCAGATTCAGATTTGAAGATAAAACAAAGTATATTTTATGATATAATCATAATGTTATAATAATTGAAATAGCTTTTAAATTAATTTCTGTTATGATTTTTAACAGAAACAATA
Source organism: Cyclophora albipunctata (assembly GCA_963082685.1). NCBI lineage: Eukaryota > Metazoa > Arthropoda > Insecta > Lepidoptera > Geometridae > Cyclophora > Cyclophora albipunctata. The sequence goes on along the minus strand of OY720131.1, from coordinate 8,736,449 downwards.
TAAAAAAAGAATGTATTCGTATGACGTAACTTTTTAAGCCAAAAACCTAATTCAAACTAATTCCTAAATTCAAATAATGCAGTCAAAGAATATAAAATATTATTCAACGGAAATATTAGGCAAATTGAGAACCTCTTCCAGGGTTTTCAAGTCGGCTAAGAACAATTGGTAAGGCCCATATTTTGAATTACAATTAACATCAAAGAATATTTTTTTACAAAACAATTTAATGAAAAACGTCTCCAAATCAAACTCAAACATCGCACTCAAAGCGCCGATAACAAGCAAACTGTAAAACGGCAAAAGTTTTTCCAAAAGTGTTACAGCAAGTTGTTACAAGTTCGTACAAACAGACACACAACATGTGTTCCGTTTGCGTTGGAATTCAAAATGTTTCATATTCATTGATTTCCTCAACTTGGCCGAGTCGCCGTGGACAAGTTTCAAAGAAATAACATTTTAAAAAGAAATTGAAATTATAATAAAACTGATAAGTTTCCTGAAGTTCAGTGTTATGTTTTATTTCTTGGACGTTTAAAGCAAACTTTGAACTGTGTAGTATACACTGATTTCTACTACAAACAAACCCACAAACAATTCTGTTATAGGTGTATGATGCCACATCTGTCTGTATGTGATTCATTTTCTTAAAAACTTCTGAAATCAGTTTCATGCGGTTTTCATCAACTTACAGAGTGGTTTAAAAGGAAGATTTGTGGCAACTTTCATGCCATGATTCTCACAAGCAAAAGGGTTCTACTACTCTATTCTTAAATTATACTTTAAACAAAATAAACATACATTATGCAGCTATTATTAGTATCGTTAAGATTTAATATATATACAATTAAATGTAACATACAAAAGCCTCTACAATATCTATACAAAAACACATACGTGGAACGAAATGAACTTATTAAAATAAAGATATAAAGGCGAGTCCACACAGTGCTGGCAGAACGCCACGACAAAACATCTGTTCTGGATTTTTATGAACACACTTGGTAATCTACGTGTGTGGCCTGTACCGAAATATAACGCTTGACATTTTTGGACAAAATACACTGTAAAAGGAAAAAAAGTCTCTCTTCCTTATCTAAGTGAGAAGGATTACGCATACTTAGTGAAATTATATCAGGATTAAGTGAAATAAACATAAATAAATATGTTATGTCTGTCGGCAGGGTAAGGTCTGACACTCGAATCACTGAAGATACCAGTATAGTGAGAAGGAGGCACATTAACATTGAATAACTTTTAAAGTAAAACAGTATTAAAGCCTGTAATATCCCACTGCAATGCCAAAGCGTCTCATCTCATTGAAGATATATCAGTGAAGTACGAAACATTTTTATATTCACATTAAAAATACATTCAACCAGAACCGAAAAACAATACAACACTACCAAACACGTAGCTCTGTCACAAAAGTTTCTTTATAAAAACCGTTTCTAAAAATATAATAACGTTTAGAAAAAATATCGTTCGTTTCTGGAACGGTAAAAGCTCTCAAGACAATGAAAGGACGTTAATTGTCGCATCACGATCCGTAGATAACAGCCGTCCTCCGCCACCGTTCACTGAGAGTGCGAACATTGTTCGTTCACATTGTACTACCGCGGCATTTTAACCGCGACGGCATTATACAGTACAAAAAGTAAAGACGAAGAAGTAAGGGCCTTTGCCTAGCAGTGGGACGTTACACACTAATGCAGTGTGTAACGTCCCACTGCTGGGCAAAGACCCCTCATCTCACTGAAGATATCAGTACAGTGAGAAGGAATAGGCGTAATCACCACGCACACGGCATTATGTAACGAACCAACCATGTTGTCTGCTTAAAGGCCTCTGACATGGTTTATCGATTGAAACAACCAGCAGTGCAATTTCACGTGCCCTCTTACACACGGTAGCGCTCTGATAGAAATGTCACTATCGGCCACCTATCCAAGAAGGAACCGAGGTGCACATTACTTAAACATTGCATTAAGCTTAGTCTAACTACGCCCCGGGCGCTACTGCTGATGATAATGTATGTTAAGGCTTTATGTAGTGGCAAAATTGGCAAGTGATAAAGTATCATATACAGGTGTTTTTTCTAGTATAATATCAACTCTAGATCACGCCATACTTTAAACAAAATTAACCCAAAGTCGGGTTCGGGTAAAGTTCGGTTAAACTAACTAACTAAATTAATAATAGTTAGGTTACTTCGTTGTTAAATGAAACAATGTAATGAAGAATACAATGCGGCAGTCTCTCTCTTTCACTCTCAACAGACTGCTCTTTCGTTTATTCTTTCCAACACAAATATATTTACCAACTGTCAAAAAAGGTTAAAACTTAATTGCCATAAGAGATTACAACTGAAATTGTAAATATTGAGCGAGTTAACGAGTTGCGAGCTAGCAAGTTTAATATAAGACAAGTGCACCAAATGACAACGTCTAAAATTCGTGATTACAATTCGCCAGGCCACAGCTGTAAGAGGCCTCAATGTCAACAATTTAAAACTTTCGCACTTCAAACTAACGTATTTTTTCCGTACCGTACCGTAAGTGAAGGGAAACAAATAGTTATAATTCATCTCCGAAAAGATTCGACACCATTAACCCGGGTTATAATATAATTTGGGTTATTTTCGTTACGCTCCGGCGGCCATCGGACGACCGGGATTTCGTAAAAGATTTTTTTACTCTTTTATATATTTTTTGAGGGTAATTTCTTGCTGTTTCCCTTTTCCTATACACGAAACAAGGCAAGATATACTATGATTCGACGCATACACCACGGCACTGATTTTGATTAATTTTGGCATAGTTTAGATAAGACATTGAAAATAAAGTAATAGAATAATAAAATAAGCCTGCAATTTCCCACTACCGGACAAACCTCGATCTCGCTGAAGATACATTGAATACCAAACCAATATTTAAAATTGTATATTCTTCCTTCACGGTATCACTACATAGTATAATAAAACTAAGTCCCCGGTCGCGTTTGGCTATCAGTCTGTCTGTCTATCTGTTTGCGATAAACTCAAATACTACTGCATGAATTTTCACGCAGTTTTCACTTATCGATAGAATGATTCTTCTGGAAGGTTTATATCTATGAAAAATCCCGAAATTCCCACGGGAACGGGCACACCGCGGGTAAAACCGCGGGGCGCTGCCAGTGTTCTTATATAAGAGTACCAAAAGAGGTAAAAAACAATCATCAGCCTTTGCCAGGTAAAAAGTATTCTCAGTTACATTATAAAGCTTATTTATACAAGAGTATATAGTCCCATTGTTTGTTTGTCACTTAGGAATCCAATATGATATAATAACGGCGCAGGTGCCACCAGCGACATTAACGCCGACCGATATGCGCATTATGTATGAACGCGGCCAATTCGGTTGTTTTTCTCGCCAGTGTACACGGCCCGTTATGACGAGAATTTAATAAAAAATATCAATATGAGCGCTTCACTTTATAAACATTTTTCATTAGGCAGATATTAGAAACAGTTGTCTGTTTGAATATATTAATTTACGGATTGTTTTTGTCGTGGGAAAGTGAGCTTTATTTACTTCGACTTATTCGGTTATTGTGATCTCATTCTTTTAAATAACGCTCATCGTGATCGTTTTTTACTCGGGTTTTACTTGAATGGGTGACCAATAGTAGCATTTCTATTAAAGTACTACCTTGATTCCGAGGGATCTGTAAATGGTCGCTTTTTAAAATATAATTAAAGATATATTAACACGCTTTTATTTTACTTAAAAGAAGAAAGTTTTAGAATACCACGAGTACTCATTGCCAATCATAAATGGTACATAAATTCATACGTTTTTTTATTTTTACACCTCATATTTCTATTATGGAATTCCTCTTACACCTAACTAAGAGAAAAGCATATCACTTTATTTGAGTATTAGATATTAAAGCAATAATGTTATGAAATAAACTTACCGCACTTATAATAAACTCGTGAACAAAACGGGCGCTTACCTGTAAATGAAAGGAGGACATTTTATAAAATTGAATTATGAATATTTTAAATTACGGTTTTTGCGGTAACGCACAATATGGCGGCGGAAATTGGACAAAAGCACAATAATTTAATTATTGAATAAATTAATATTTCATATTGATAAATATTTCATTTATGGTAATCTAGAACCGCGATAACGTGGTATGTGGTAGATTGATATTTAAAATGAGCTTAGCACTATTTCCCAATTGAATGCGGCTTTTCGAACATAACTTTTTTTCATACATTTAAACTTACACGATTTGCACCCATTATACTAAATGAAACAAACGTATTTTAATATTTTAATAAATACATTATATTATTCTAACGCGATTCAAACCCGTTTCATTTAGTATAATGATAACCTTCATTCTTCATCTGTTGCAAACAACGATGCCAAAATATTTTTGATATGTAATAGTATCAGTTAGTTACATATCAAAATACAAGCATAGAGCCTAATTAGGTCTGAGAAATCATTAAACCTAGTTAGAAAATCTTCAACATACTAAGAAACCTCATATACAAATTTCTGTCTATAATACATACTACTAAACATCAATGACAATTTCCAAAAAATTCAGACAAATTAAAAAAGCGCTCAACGTTAACCAACTCTATAAACTTATATAGAAAATACAACTTCCTACATTTCAATACAAAACTTAACCAAATTCATTATAAACATAAGTTTAACTTAAAAGTGGGTATTAACTTTTAACAGCATTAATATAGAACAAAGCGCTCGCGAATCAACTTTGTTCGGGTAATTTAAAACTTGGCAATAAGCTATAATATGACTAGACCAGAACTAAAACTAACTTCGGCTATTTTCATAATGTTGGATTTTTTGCTGAATATTATTTTTTACCGCCATTTAAAGCCCAACTGGGGAGATTTTCATGCTCATTTTGTGTACTGGTCACTGAGTAATAACTAAATCATATTTGATATTACTTAGTACATTGTATATTTAAATTCGGTATATTTAGTCTAGTGGTATGTGCATTCGCCTGCCAGGACTGAGGTGCCGAGTTCAATTCCCGGGGAATTCGAGGGAAATATGTTTCCTACTTTTCAAACATGGCTCGGGTTTGAGATCACCAACCCGCATTAGGCAAGCGTGGTGATTACGCCTCATCCCTCTCACCGTACTGATATCCTCAGTGAGATGAGAGGCCTTCGCCCAGCAGTGGGACATCACAGGCGAATACTTACTTACTTAGTTATATTTCAAAATCGTTAGTCATCATATTTCCTATTCTATTTTTAAATTGGATAATTCTCAATTACATTTGAAACAAAAGAAAACGCAGTCGAATGAAACAATACTCGAAACACAAAGAAGATACATATTCTAAAATTTCATTAAAATTATCCAAGATATTCGCAACATCAGTTATTTTCAGCTGAAAGCAATCTCTGAAGAATTAAATCCGGTTTCAAAAGTATAACTGGTTCAAAAAGAAAATATTTCGCGGGCGCTACTGAGCATATCTTTCGTGATTTGACATTCTAACACCGTGCCGTAATTGGCTCATTCCTATTGGAATTTTGGAATAAAAACTGCTTGGTCTTCACTTTCACTTGTTTAGACTGTCCACCCAGTGGATACCTAAATAGGTAACAGCTGCTGTCACTCGCCGGATGCGGCCGACCGGCTTTCATTAGTTAGACTGTTGCGATCACAGATTCACACATGCACAATACATACATTTTCGTAGTTTCACACTACTACTGTTTCATTGTATTGATATCTTCAATTAAATGAAAGGCCTTTGCCCATCAGTGGGATTTAACAAGCTAATGCTTTACTTTTTTCACACTATAAATGTTACAAGAAAAGTAAAAAAACTTGATTTTACTTTTTATGAACATCTATGCCCCAATATCCTACAAACGGTTATTTTTCCTAACACACTGTACCTACATACAATTTTATTAAATAAACAGTCAAATTAAAATGCTTGACAGAACGATGAGAAATAAGACATCTGAGCTACAACGAGAAACAGGTATGTCTCGTTACGTCGTTATACATTTTAATTAAGTGTCCGCCGAATGGCCCTCCCATTTTAAATTGGACATTTCGTCGCAATAATAAGGAAAAATGTATCTTTATACAGTTCGTTAGAAAGTATTGCTCACTGCACTTTTTTATTAATATTTTCACCGTAATATTGCAATGTTACAACGCCTTTAGTTTACAATTTAACTTGCGAGGGTTTGATGTTTGGTTGTTTGAACGCTCTGATATCAGAAACTACCGATCCGATTTGGATAATTCTTTTTGTAATGGATAGCCACATACATCAGAAAGGTTATAGCTATTTTTCATCCCGAAATTCCGACCAACATGGGCGCAATGCGGGAAAAAACGCGGGGCGCTGCTAGTCCTATTATAAATTCGAAAGTTTGTGAGGATGTATGGATGCATGTATGTTCTTCTTCCACGCAAAAACTGATGATCAGATCTTAATGAAAATTGGCCCAACGATAGATCTGATCCTCAAATTACACAAGAGCTACTTTTGATGCCAAAATTCCCACGGGAACGGGTACACCGCGGCGGAATCTGCGACCGCTGTTAGTACTATCTAAAGACATATTCTATCGATATCACAAAGCATTGAACATCCATTCATTTCGCCCGACAAGCTTTTGACAGCCCGTTGGCACAGTGGCAGTGAGAACGCTTACTGTGTCGGGGGTTGCGGGTTCGATTCCCGCCCGGAGTCAACAATATGTGCAAACATAGTTGTTGGCGACGACGTCTGGGTATTAATTATATATTCTTATAAAGTATTTATGTATCTATAAGTAGTAGTATCAGTGAATAAGATTCCATAACACAAGCTTAGAGCTTACTTTGGGTTTAATTAACCGTGTGTGAATTTGTCCGGGTATATTTATTTATTTATTTCGACTAGGTAAGTGGCCATCCCTTTTTTAGACCGCCTATACCACTGAACAGAAAATACAATACACTCAAAAGAACATAGTAATCAAATTAAAGTCCAAGAACCTAAACCTGATCCTTCTCGTGTAAACAACACCAAGTTTGATATAACACAATCAATATTATCCCAGTGCGTTGCCTCGAAGTTGCCCTCAACTTGGCCAAACTTGTTTCGTTCGGCGGTCTTCGCAGACCGCGGTTGACCGCAAGTTGGCCGGCTCTCGTTGTTACTATTAATTTGGGTTACGATTTAGGGTACGATGTACTTGTTTACGTTGTATGTAGCAGTGTAGATATACTTTACGTTTAGTGGATATTGTGTTTAGCTACTTTGATGTTTTGGGAATAAATACAATGAAAGTTTAGAGAAAATGTGGTAATTAATGAAAAGAGAGAGTTTAAACATGAAAAAAAAAAAACCCTAACCTACCGAATAGTAAGTAATTCGGTAGGTTAGGGTTATTTTTTTTTCATGTTTAAACTCTCTCTTTTCATTAAAATGACATACGGCTAATACCCGAAGTGCGGCTACACCTAGTTTTAGCCGGTTAGAACTAGGTGTAGCCGCACTTCGGGTATTAGCCGTAACATATATATGAATTATATACACTTTGCAACTATTTACTATACTTACTACAACTATATTCCATTTTTCCTGATTTTTCAAGCACAAAGTAAAGTAAAGTAAAGTAAAGCCTGTAATGTCCCACAGCTGGGAAATGGCCTCTCATCTCACTGAAGATATCAGTACAGTGAGGAGGATTAGGCGTAATCACCACACTTGCCTGGTTGGTGTTTTCAAACCCGGGCTATGTTTGAAAAGTAGGAAACATGTTTTCGCTAGACTCAGAAATTGAACCGGAATCCTCAGACAATTTAAATACATAAACTACTGGTTGAGGAAAAGAGTTCAGTGATTTGGTAACAATGGAATAAATCAATAAATCTTTTTCCTCTAAAAAAGGAATCGTCTTCGGCTGGAAAATCGATCACCTTAGTCCACATCTTAACACTCGTCGGAAAAATAGTCTACTTATCATTTTAAGTATGGTTTCTCTCAACCAAGTTATCTTTGTTCATTTAAATTCAACAAAGTTCTAAATTATCACTAAAATACTACAAGTGACACCAAGCGCCACCTACAGTTTAATAAGGACACTGTAACTGACCAGAACCAGACCCCGTAGATTCTGTTATAAACATTCAAGAACCTACAGAAATGGCGCTAACTGATTGGATGAAATATCTTACTTAGTTCAACAACCCTTTCACAGATGGCGTTACTTTCAAAGATGCTACAAAATTCCTTCCATTGTAAATAGTTCTCAGCTTCAAACACAGATGTCGCTGTATTTTAACTCTGTTAAAATTCAGTACTATATTCGTAATAATTCGTAGCGCCATCTATTAGACAGACGTGAAACTATCCACTCCCATGAATTTTGGTTGGATTCAACTTGTAATTTCTTATGGAATCACCCTTGGAATGAAAAGCTGTGAGGTCGCCATTATGTTTATAAGTTAGTCAGCGTCTATAATGAGTTTTTTCCTCATAGTGACCGAATTATGATAATCGTAACGATGCCAGTCAATAACGACACTATACATGCTGATCTGAAGTCACTCTGAAAATCTGATCCTAGATTTAGAAGGCCCAGGATTGTAAAAAATTTAACAAGTACCACACACATTCTGATTTAACTGATTCAGATTTTTCAGAACGATCTGTAAGAATGACTGACAAGCGTTCCATCTGATTTTTCAGACATGTGTGAGGCAGAGGTCCCGAAATTCAGTTCCTCAATTCAAAAACCGTATTGAGATTGATACAAGTAGCGATCATCAAGCTCTAAGCCTATGAAGCCTTAAATTTTTGAGGACAACATGACTAATTTTTCTTTACCAAATAGAAAACTTACCTTTAACAGATGCGGATCACGTTCAGCGGCATCCAGCAACGATTCAGCCTCACTCAGCCATGCCACGAACTTCTCCAGCGAACGGTCGAAGTTTTGCAGCGAAGACACCGCTGAATGAAGCGCTTTCCCGCGGGCGATGATGCTGAATGACAGAAAGATCAGTTAAAATAGGTTTGATTACATTTTGTCAATGTTTTAAAGTTAAACGGTACTAGGGATTGTTTTAAATGTGGTACTGTAGTCTGTTCATGAAAAAATTTAGTGATATAGTTTTATTTCAAGAGAATTTAAAATTTCCTTAAACATATTAGTAACTAGTTATTAATAAAGTTTTAATATAATAGGGTTCTAAAAACATTTCATCCTGTGAAATAACCTGTTTTAGGTTGCTTTCGACTTACGGTGGGCATCTATCTCTTGTATATTTTATGTTTATTATAATAACAATTGCTTATACTATAGCTTTTTAATGTAACGTCATACGAATACATTTATTGAAAGCCACAATTAGTATTTTAATGACCATGAAATCTCTTTATACATCATATTATGTCTCATTTACATAAAAATCTTTACATTTTTATTCCCAACTTTTGTACTTCCAAAACTGTGGGGTGAATACTCATTAAGCAGTATTATTTTGATATATTTGAAGCAGTAAATTCTCCTTAGCTGTTTTGCATAAAATTGTTTTAATTGCCCAAAGGCGAGTAACAATAGTATTTACATTGAAGTGTTTTAGGACCCTGTTTATTTATTTACGTTACAACGACTGAATAATAAAACATTTTACGCCCAGTTATTATATCTTAATTAAAATATTTTTATTGTTCGTAAGAAGATACCGTAAAGAAAATTCATATTAGTTCTATTCGTTTCATACTAGATGGCTCTGTATTAAGTTTTGAGCACCCTCAGACAGATGGCGCTAATTGTTATTAAGCCTGTTGTGAAGTCGACGTATGTTAAATGTTGAATATACTTTATCGTGTAGAAAGCGAAATAGGTCAAGAAAGATAATCTTTGCCCAAAATGCAACGAAAGAAAATTTTATAGGAGACCTTTGCCCAGTATTTGGCTCAAACAGCTTAAGACAAAACCATACATATTTGTTTCATAGACCACGAGTGGTGAGCGAAATAGATTAAGAAAGATATCTTTTGCCCAAATATCCAACGTAATAGGTAAAAAACAGCATTATTTTGTGTATCTCACCTGTTATTCAGCTCATTGTACCGATGGTTGATGGCCTCGGTGGACCGTTTGATCCGACTCGTGTCGTCGTTGCGGTACACAGCGATGAGCCGCTGCGTCAGCTGGCCAAACAGCTCGATCTGGTGTTTGTACTGATGTACCTCCGCGTGGAACGACTGAAATCACAAAAAATGGTATCATTAGTTTGGGTAAAAATATGGTTAAGGAGCGGCTTTCGGTCTTACATTGTACCCGTTCCCGCGGGAATGTCGGGATAAAGGTTATATTATATTCTGTATATTTGATATTCTGTTATCTTTTGTTAGTTTTTGCGAACAAATATACATCCATCCATCCTCAGAAACTTTCGCATTAATATTTTTTCCTAGGATAAGATTTTAATGACCGTGGTATTTGGTGATTTTTTTAATATCATAATATTAATAGTGTAAGCTTATTTTGGGCATAGTGATTATGGGACGACCTAGTAAGTAGGAAAGTTCGTGTAATTTAGTGACGAAACTTAAGCTAATGACTTCAATTAGATAAGTGAGTGGGCTTTAACTTTTATCACTAACAATGAAATTTAGGCGCCATCACTTAATGCAAAATATTGCTTTTCATTTCGTACCGAGTAAACTTTCCATTAAAGAGCCATAACAGTAAAAAAACTAAAAGCCCTAACAAATAAGGGTGTTAAAACGCCGCCATTTTAAAACTAAGCCTTGTTTAATATAACAGTTTACGGAGCACCTAGGAGCTGCTTAGCATAAAGTTGCGAGGCCCGGGGCCGAGGGCCAATTAACTAGGATTTATAGCGCGAACGAGATTCAACTTGAAACTTGTAGTAACAATCTTTGAGTTATGTTAGCATGTGATTACATATGCGAAGTCTATTTGTTACTTAACAACCCGTCCTACCTCTATCCAAGATCCGCTTTCGAAGATAACATATATCTTAAGTGAGCAGAAGTTGTGACAGTATTTTTACGTACACAGAAAAAATATTATTTGATATTTTTCACAAATAACAACTGCCACATAACCTGAATCTACAACCTTTAGTTTTGTAAATAATAACAAGTAATATCATTCAATTTTTCATAAAGGTATTTTTGACAATAAATGACCTTTTTACTCAGAGCGGTCATAATACTATTTTCAAAACGTTCAAAGGCGATGCTAAGCAGCTCCAACCCTAAAATATTATACTTATGAGTCCTCCCAATACAACACATTATTATCATAAAGGTCAAACGGTCTCATTTCGTTTACATTCACTACATTACATGTTACCCCCGACGCTCATTAATACAGCACATTTGTAAACAATACACCAATACACATCAAATTCTTCGAAGCAGGTAATATGTGTAGACATCCCAGCGCCCGAAGCTCGCTCAAGACGCGCCTCAAAATGACAGAGATACGAACCGACTGTTTTCACAAATATATTGGATTTCTCCCTCATTTGTCGTACGAGATTTATGCATTGATTTTGTTACTAGGCGTATTTTAAGGATAAATTGTTGTTGTTATTGTATTTACGTTTTACAGCTTTACTAGCAACCTGCCCTTGCTTACAGTAATCAAGATAATAGCTTGATTAAACTTATCCCACATAGCATGTGGGAAAGACGGGATAAAACAAAGCATCATATTGATATTGATAATCATGATGATCCCTGTCAAACGTGCTCATATACCCCCGTGTGCGCCCGTCTCGTACAATGCACTAGGTATAACAACCCGCCCGCGATCGAGCGGTATTATTTATACTTTTATGTATGTTTCTCATCATAACTTCGAAACTAATCATCTGATTTTAATAATTTTAAAAGGTATTTAAAGTTACATAATTAACCTCGACTGTAAAGCTATTTATTTTGGAATAGATTACTATTATCATAACAGCCTCCGTGGTCTAGTGGTTTGAGCGCTCGGCTCACGATCCGGAGGTTCCGGGTTCGATTCCCGGTGGGGATATCTCACAAAAATCACTTTGTGAGACTGTCCTCAGTTTGGTTAGGGCATTGCAGGCTGAATCACCTGACTTCCCGAAAAGTAAGATGATTCCGTGCTTCGGAGGGCACGTTAAGCCGTCGGTCCCGGTTACTTTCTACGGATAGTAGTCGTTACATGAGCCATGTCAGAGGCCTTTGGCGGCTCAATAACTCTGACACCAGGATTGGTCAGGTTGACCATCCACTCGATAAGAAGAAGACTATTATCATATGAATATCATCCACTTAATTAGTTACATTACTTACCACTTTAAATAGTTGTTATAAAGTAGACGTTTTGGCATAATCAAAATCTTAGTTTCCATAATAAATATTACCTCAAACATCTTAACTTCATAACAACTAAAATCTAAACCACAAATCATTTCTACAACGCTTCACAGCTACTAATGATACTCGTATCTTTGACCACAATATTCGTCTTTGTGGTTTCACAAATATAGATTGGTCTGTGTTAACGACAGTTATCACATTTTGACAGCTCGCAAACCACGGACGTTTCTGCTAGGAGTGGTTATATCTCAGAGAACCTCAATTAATATTAGTGCTGATATTGTCGGCTACAGATTGATGGGTTCTTGGAATTAAACAGACGTCTAATACGTATCGATTTGAGACCTATGTACATATCAATCTAAGTTACCTCGTAGTATAAGATAACGCCTGCCATTGCGTATATTTGTTCGCAATTAACAGTAGCAAAAGGCTTTGGGCTATTTTTATTCCAAATTCAGAGATAACACAACGGAATACAACGCGAGTAAATCCACGGGCCGTATTCAGTATTATAAAATGTAAAAATTAAATCTAGTCATTAATATGTGAAATTAAATCTATTATTTAAATAAAATATATTTAAAAAAAATACTGTATTGTTCTATTAACGCCTCAGTGGTCTAGTGGTATGTGCACTCGCCTGCCAAGACTGAGGTCCCGGGTGCAATTCCCAGGTCGAGCGAAAACATGTTTCCTACTTTTCAAACATGGCTCGGGTTTGAGATCACCAACCCGCATTAGGCAAGCGTGGTGATTACGCCTGAAACCTCCTCACTGTACTGATATCTTCAGTGAGACGAGAGGCCTTTGCCCAACAAGTGGGACATTACAGGCTAATACTTTTTACTTTTTTTTTATTTCTATTGTTCTATTTGTCACGTCTTCGCGCTTATTCCACTGAACCCATTTTGATTAAAGTTGGCATTGATATAGAACCGATAATTTATAGACAGATTAACATTTACATCAATGCGTGACACCGTCGATTTAAAACTACGTCTGTATATTTTGCTGTGTCAATAAGACGTAGATTTAAAATAGAGACGTCTCTACTTCCTCAACAAAACATTCAAACAAGCTTCACTTCCAAATTCAAACCCGCACCCACCTTCTGTTCCCTCAGCTGAGCCTCCAGCACATCCGCCGTATGTCCCGGTATCGCCATAGCTGCCAATCTCGCCTCCATTCTAGTCAACCAGGCGTCAGTCTCACGTCGCCTCGCTTCGTATCGCTGGGAGTCGCCGAGCATCGCGTCGAGTTGGGCCTTGCGCTGTAGGACGCGCGCATTGGCCTCGTCCCAGTGCTCGCGAAGAGCGGTGACTGGAACAAGGAAAGAGATTGTTAGACTTGTATAGACCGTAGACGAGGCAGTTTTTTTACTGTCTTCTGCGGGCTTAAGATGCACACCATATTATCTCTTTTCTTCATATGGAAATAGAGTGAGTGATGACTTTAGAGGAGAGAAAAACGGAGACAAGACCTTTGTCTTGGCTTGTATCTTAGCCTAGCTAGTAATATGAAAACCAAAAAAGAGCGCATATTAGAGATAAGACATCTAACAGTATTTTTAGTCAGTTACAGACTTGAAGAAGAATGCTCCAATATTTTTGTTACCTAAAAATATCGCTAGTTGCTTTTTTATCCCTATTTTATACATTTATGCCCACGGGAACGATTTCGACGCAAGTAAAACCCCAGGCGCTGCTTATTTATTTGACATTCATCTGCTCCATCTTACAGTATCCATTAGTAACTTTTCATTCAACCTTAGGACCACCAAAAGGCTTTCAACAATAACAATCAGTTTCATTCGGCCAAATGCTCATTTCAAAATATAGCTTCATAGAACAACGTTCCTGAGTATTTGAGAGTATGTGTTCTTTCAAATTAATCGTTATCAGTAATCTTGATACGTGCGTTTTGTATGAAAAACAAAAGAAAATCCGTGCGCGCGGATGTCTGCGTACTACTGCGCGTAGCCGAACGAGTAAAACGTTTAAATTGAAGAGCTTTAAAACAAGCTGAAAACGGCAAGCGATTATGATTAGAGTGCATTTCATCAAAGTATGAAACTGTGGTTGAATTAATTAGCTAGTCGGTACAATTTCGAATTAATTGCGTTTTGGTTACTTTGAGCCGCTTATTTTGTATGTCTAGCTGTGGATATTAGCTCGTTGTTATTATTTGATGTTTCCTGTATATCATTGCTTTGACAGAAGGATTTTAATGTGATCTTTGAGGACGCACTACATACTGGTTTTATTTGGTTTAAGCCAACACTACTCATCACTACATAGTATAAAATAAAGTCGTCTCTTTTTCGTGTCTGTCTGTTTGTCTGTCTGTATGCTTAAATCTTTAAAATTACGCGACGGATTTTGATGCGGTTTTTTGTAATAGGTAGAGTGATTCAAGAGGAAGGTTTTTATGTAAAAAAAATCCCGAAATTCCCACGGGAACGGGCACAACGCGGGTAAAACCGCGGGGCGCTGCTAGTTTTTAACTAAAACTATGTTTACGGATACTCCTCGCTTTTATTTACATAGAAAAATCTTTGCCTTAATTGAAAGTACAGTACCTACAGTAATTTTATTCCTCTTTCAATCTCAAACGCAAGTAATGTTTAAGAAAAGTAAATGCAAACATTCATCGCTCGACCCGGGAATGATTAGGGCTCATTCCCGGGTTTGGCAGGTCAGTGCACATTTCACTTCACCTGATGGACTCGATAAGTTTAAACGCACGATTTTGATTTACTTTAAATGTACTATAAACATATATTCATTGAGATGAGAGGCATTTGCCGAACACTGTAATTACATTATACGTTACATAGGTCCATTCCTAATATCAATCCCAAATCTACTTCAAAATGTATTCCCAAACCGCTTAACGAATATTTGCGATGATCGGATTGCAAATAAAGTACATAATTAACGGGAAATCACGGGAAACAACATATCCAGAGTTCTCTCCCGTGGGACTATCCCTAGGGAACACGCTCACTCGATACTATGGCATGTGGAGTGTGCGTGTGGTAACGTGCTATAGTTTCACCCAGGTTATTGGCAAAATGGGAGAAGGAATATTAGTTTTAGGCTCATTTCTACAAAAGCGGAGATCAGTTCAGCTCCTCTTAGCTTCGCCTTAGTTGAAACGCACCTTATAAGATACACAAAAATTGAGCAGTAAAAGTTGCACTTAATTAGTTACATAGAAAATACGAAAGTGCCAGCTTTTGTTCTGTATGCAATTTAACTTATATTTTTTCATTCGTCTTTTGTTTTTTTTTTCAGCTGAAAATAATTAACGGTTATAAATTCATGGGAGAATAATAGGAATAGGACAATACATTCTCTCAAAGGTTTTTATCAAAAAATCAACACCAACAGGTTACTGATTTAGTATATAAGAAATATATACAATATTGATTAGTACAAATACATATTATTCATTAAATAAATGTATATCACACAATGTCCAACCTTTCAGAAGGGATCTCAAATGTAACAGACTTGCGCTTGTTTTTGAAACCGGAAATCCGGTTATTTCAGCTGAAATATAAAACATATATACTTACATAAAATATATAAATAACTAATAAATATACATACATATAAAAAATAATATAGTTGGTATGTTTGTATGTCACGTATTTATAGAAAACCGTATCATAATATGTCAAACCGTTTTGAATCTAAATCGGTTACACCGTTTTGGAGGTATAAACTTAGGAAAGAGAACACATAAATCTCTTTTCATAAGACTTCTTTCAATTTAAAAGTCCTTCGCCTGTCAAGCTATGCGCCGCGGTAACGCACAATCACCGCGTGCACGTGTTCTTTTACTTTTTATAAAAAACAGAAAGACGACTGAAATCGCAGAATTTGAAGGAGCCCTAACTCTACTGATTTCTTAAGACGACGTGAGTCCAGCGCTTAGCTACTACGGAGGGCGTAAGGTGCGGGGCCTGCGGTCCGACCGCGGGCGATCTCCTCGCGCGTAGTTTGCGCGCTAAGTTTGAATAATAATATGTCACTCATTGAGATGCTCGCATTGAGAAGCTCGCGCGTAGTTTGCGCGCTAAGTTTGAATAATAATATGTCACTCATTGAGATGCCACAGTGTAGTGACTACAGTAAAAAAATATAGTTTAAAAAAACTAAAAAACACGCTTTTTGCAAATTGAACTAAAAACTAGAAAATAATTTTTCACCTCAAATCAAAATTATAATAAAATTTAAGTTATTAACACAATGATTCAATTCAGAGTAAAAAAGCGTGGGGTGCTTAATATTTTTAAATATTACAATCATCATTGGTAACTATCTATGAGAGGATAGTTATGAACTACAGTAAAATGCACCCCACGCTTTTTACTCTGAATTGAATCATTGTGTTAATATCTTAAATTTTATTCCTAGGTATCCCCAGTACCAACATTGCAGCTGTATAGTTGTTCTGCTGATATTCTTATACTGTGACACAACATATTTTTTTGTTTTTTTTTCAAAGCAATAATCTACTAAATCTATAATACTCCGGTCAATTTATACATTCGAGGTTACATAAAGTCCCAACAAGCTGAAAATCAGGAAAATTGTTCAAAACATAATTATAAACAATGTCTAAAGTTCTCCATCATTCCCGTGTATGGAATTTTTTTTATTCAAGGTCAAAGGTAAAAAAAGTGTTTTTCGCAATTTTCAGCAAAACGGTAAGATTTATCATAAAAATACCTGAGAAAATAAAAAAGCTTATAAAATTCTCTATAACTTTAATTCTATCCACTTTTTCCATATTCCAAACCGTTATTTAACTACACGCTCCAGAAATGTAAAAATTAAGGACCTCGGGCAGGTAACTATGGAGCCTGCCCCAATGCTGAACAGTGACATGACCTATGTCATTTGAAAGGTATTAAAGAGTTGTACAAGTTACTCCTTGACAGTTATATCGAAATCGACGGCTAACTCGTCGGCTAACGGTGTTTTCTCTCAAGTTGTGTTTAACTCTTCAAGACCTTTCAAATGACATAGGTCATGTCACTGTTGAACATTGGGGCAGGCTCCATGAAAATCGCGAAAAACTATTTTTTTTACCTTTGACCTTGAATAAAAAAAATTCCATACACGGGAAATATGGGGAACTTTTAGACATTGTTTATAATTATGTTTTGAACAATTTTGCTGATTTTGAGCTCGTTGGGACTTTATGTAACATCATTCTCAATTTTGGTTTAAATTGACCGGATTATAATTCAAATAGTTCTTATTTATATTGAAACCTTATTTTCACGCAACCGTCATAGTTCTATATAGATTTTACTTAGAATACAGAAAGTACTAGAAGCCGCGAGCGCGCCTAATACTGAAGCTACTCAAACTAGTTTTAAATAGAGTAGTTTGATGCGCAACCGATCAGTCACTTTGTGATCGTCGGAACGCGCTAACGTGTTTTACCGGTGACCAATTTCACGAAACTATGCCGTCTTGTGTCGTTCCTACCTGTAAAAATGCAGCGGGTTTGAAAAAAAACAGGATGGGATCACATTTCACGTGTAGGTATCGCATTTAGGTATCGTCTTATTTAAATATTTAATTATTTTCTCAGATTTCAATTGTCATAGAGAGTGATGCGTCAATCTATGTTAGTGTTGCCAATATAAGAGTTGGAGCGTGTAGTTCAATAACGGCTTGGAATATGGAAAAAGTGGATAGAATTAAAGTTATAGAGAATTTTATAAGCTTTTTTATTTTCTCAGGTACTTTTATGATCAAACTTACCGTTTTGCTGAAAATCGCGAAAAACTATTTTTTTTACCTTTGACCTTGAATAAAAAAAATTCCATACACGGGAAAGATGGGGAACTTTTAGACATTGTTTATAATTATGTTTTGAACAATTTTGCTGATTTTGAGCTCGTTGGGATTTTATGTAACATCATTCTCAATTTTGGTTTAAATTGACCGGATTATAATTCAAATAGTTCTTATTTATATTGAAACCTTATTTTCACGCAACCGTCATAGTTCTATATAGATTTTACTTAGAATACAGAAAGTACTAGAAGCCGCGAGCGCGCCTAATATTGAAGCTACTCAAACTAGTTTTAAATAGAGTAGTTTGATGCGCAACCGATCAGTCACTTTGTGATCGTCGGAACGCGCTAACGTGTTTTACCGGTGACCAATTTCACGAAACTATGCCGTCTTGTGTCGTTCCTACCTGTAAAAATGCAGCGGGTTTGAAAAAAAAACAGGATGGGATCACATTTCACGTGTAGGTATCGCATTTAGGTATCGTCTTATTTAAATATTTAATTATTTTCTCAGATTTCAATTGTCATAGAGAGTGATGCGTCAATCTATGTTAGTGTTGCCAATATAAGAGTTTTGATTTACCCTTCTTTTTATTACCTTTTGAGGGCTTTAATTCGTTGTAGAATATTAATAAGTAATATAATAAAAATTAACCAACTTGAAAAAAGAAAGTATAAAGCGTAAGTGCGGCTCGTATGTACCTAACCTAACAATCCTATTAAATAGTTTGTTAGTCTATAGGATTTCTAAACAAATTTTTGGTGTGCGTGTGAGGGAGAAGGGGAGAGGGGGAGCGGGTATAAAATTATGTTTCTATATTAGCCATCTCAAATTTAAGCTTCCCTGCTGAGGAAAGCGGTGTGGACCAAAATAATATCCACCTTAACACCGTGTTTTATTTAATATACCTATATATTTCTTGAGATAATCAGGTAGGTACATAGTTATATAGAAAAAAACAATTTTTATTCTATTATAATATTACCTCCGAAACTCCCAAAATTTACCCCAAAAATGGGCAAATAATGCGAGAGCTAACAACACTACGCGAGGGACTTTGTTCTGTTTTTGGACACAGCGTGTAGCTTGTAAATACATTTGAATGCTACTTCTGGTTCTTTCTGTATTCTGAGAGATTTTAATTTGTTGCTTACCTTTCGGAATATATTTCTTTGAAAAGTTTCCGTTTTGCCAATTTTGATAGCACCTTCTTATTTTTTTTATTTCCCATTTTCAATCACACGTTAAGTGCAGTAAATTACAAGTTATAACTGCGAAAAAAGTTTTAAATTTTGCATCTCCGCGCTCCAGCAAATATTTGGCATAGGTCCGTCCTCCACAAGCGCTTGAGCGCGACTGATCACGCCCCGCGTCACCCGCAACACGGCAAATTCTCGATTTTTTTTAGGTATTTTGAAATTGTGTTTAAGAATGAAATGAAAGGTTACAAAAAAATACCTAATGCCCTAGCTCATGCTACGACCTATATTATAGTTGTTTTTCTTTGGGAAAAATCTGTTTATTTTAGCCATAAAATTATTTTTAAATTAATAAAAGAGGCAACTTTGTGATTTTTTTCTATCGAGGGAAATTAATCTAATCGTGTACTGAAATACCTTTGCCACTAGAATATATCCTCAACTTTAATATATAGTTTTTTAAGAATCAAAATTGTGACAATTTATATGAAAATAGTTGGATGGAAAAACCGCGTTTTGCGAGTTGCTGAACTCACGTCACCTTAAGTTCAAGCGAACACTACTCAATTTGTATAGATACACTTTGCTTTTATTTTACACTTTATCTGACGTTTCTCCCTCGCCTCAGTGGTCTAGTGGTATGTGCACTCGCCTGCCAAGACTGAGGTCCCGGGTTCAATTCCCAGGTCGAGCGAAAACATGTTTTCTCCTTTCCAAACAAAGCTCGGGTTTGAGATCACCAACCCGCATTCGGCAAGCGCGGTGATTACGCCTAATCCTCCTCACTGTACTGATATCTTCAGTGAGATGAGAGGCCTTTGCCCAGCAGTGGACATTACAGGCTAATACTTTACTACTGACGTGTCGGCTCTTTTACAGGAACCGTGATCACAGACTACTGAAGAGTGATCTCTTCTGTGTGTGTGTCCGTAAAAGTAATTTCAATTCAAAAAGCCCTAACCCTCTTAAAACTTCTCCTTCGCCTCTGTGTGTCGTCTCAAGATTAGTCGGTAGAACAACTAACATAATTTGTAGTGAAACGTAACCGCGGGCTCGTATTACTAAAGTTAAAGATTCAACATTAAGTTACATACTCGTAAGGTACTCGTACCACTCAAACATGTAAGGTAACTTTACACCTATTTATCTTTGAAGTACAACACTTCATATTAAGATGGATATATAACCATTAAATAGAGCATTTTGGAAGGGAATTGGCACCAATGTAAAGCATTTTCTATTAAACCAGTTTCGCTAAGCTAACTAAACTTTGTTAGTAGTATACTTGTTCATGATATTATGTACCAGTAAAATGATAATGAATGAATCAAAAAATTTTGTATTTCAAAATATTCCAGTGTAGCAGTACAATTACTTGCACAGGATAATAATTAGTGTTCCACTAGCAGCGTCTCGCGGTTTTACCCGCATTGTGCCTTAATAGCTTATAACCTTGTGGCTATCCAATTCAAAAACGATTATTTAAAAGACAGGTAGTTTCAGAGACCAGCGAAGAACATATAATCAAACTCCTTTACTTTATTATATTCTCTCTATAACTATAACTTTAACCCCTATACCCCCTACATACCACCATACACACGCGCTCACATGGACACCATTTGACAACATTATTGAATAAGTGTATAATTATTTACGATAAATTGGCTGTGTTTTAGTGTTTGTAAGATATGTTTGTCTGTGATGTGTTTCATGTATGTACTACATAGAATTAAGATTAGTTGCTATTACCAGTGTACTCTTTTTATTATGAATAAAAATATATTATTATTATTATATTGGTTATTAGAATAGATATAGGTAAAAACAATATTCCGGCGAATTGAGAACCTACTTTAATGAATAGTAAATGTATTCACACGGGTTTTTCGCAGTAGGCAGGTTATAAAGCAAGTAATTACTTACTTTTTATTTCCCGACGTTTGTACAAATCACGTAAGTTTAAAAAGACTACTACTTTAATGAAGTCTTTTTATAAATAATAAAGAAATAGAAAGCGAAAACCAAAATGAAATAATCAAACTAATCCTAATTAAAACATTTTATAACAAAAATAAGTAACAAAGGTCCAAGTAGGGCCGGTGTTTCCCTTTGATGTGCCCCAAAGGCGACGTCCTGCGCAAGTACCAAAACAAGTCGTGTTTCGAAAAAAAATGTTCATTTTTATATTTATGTTATTGCTTTAGTCTACTTTTGAATTTGCGTTTGTGTTTACGTTATACGTAATGTGTTTTCAAGCTTTTCGGTTCTCCAGGGACCGTTATTTATAATGAGGTTCTTTTTGACTTATTTTGGCCTAATTTAAGAAGTTATTTCAGACACTCACGTTGTTATGATTGTTGTTTTTTGTAAAAAATATTTTTACCAAAATAAAATAAAGTTAAAGTGTCTTTCGTTTGAACGATGTATAATATCTGGATCTACAAAAAAAAATGATAATATTTGTATATGATGCACACATTAAAAAGAGAGTATCTTAGAGAAAGCTTATCCCAAAACTTCCAAGGGAACGGGTCTAATATGGCTACAGATGCGCAATCATTTTATCGTAAATTAGAAAAAAGCTTGACGAAAATATCAGGTAACCAACAATGACAAAACCTACAAACGCATTGAGAGCCCCTGACTTTCTAAGTCGGTTAAAAGGACCGAATTGAATCAAGCAAAAGGCACACTTCAACTTTACGACTATCCAGACAGACCCTTCCACTACCGTTCAACTTAAAAGACATCCGCCAACAATACAGAATCACCAAACGACGTCATTCAATTAACATTTTAAAGAACCTTCCTCCTTTTAGAAGTGGGTTAAAAAGTGTCGCAAGAACACTGGGGTAAACGAACTAGTTAATTACTTAACGAGGGTCCTGCGGGGATAACCCGCTGTATATAAAAAGGTTTCATTAAAGCAGGGTTATAGCGGGGATTTTTCCACAGTGGTATTTTTTGCCAACTGAATGTTTTATCATGAACCTGTGCTAAACACAGGTTCAGCTTGAAAGGGTAAGAGTACTGTGGCGTTACCTGGACATGATCTGATCTTGATCTTAGTTTACGAATTCATAACGATCGTAATTCGATCATACGATACTACGATATTAAAACGATACATTTTGTAATACAATATTTAGTTCAAAAATGTGCACCACCTGATTTGCTACTTTCAACCGGAGATATGCTACGCTTTTTTTTCTTTCTTTTTTTTTTAAATTAGATAAAACAACGTACTATAATATAGCATAGTAAAGCACTGGTGGAAAGGCATCCTGAATAGCTAAAAGGCTTAACTAATGCAATACAAACAACCAAAATCAAACCACACAGAACAACATATTAATAATTTTAACATACAAATTAACCAAAACATTAATTATGTATGTTTACCTATACTAACCGATGGTAGAGTTTGGCGCATAAAATATTACATGATTTACGAGAGAAGCCGTGAGCGAGTGATAAATCACCCATCGATCTGTAACGTCAGTTGCAGTAAAAGCGCATAACCGGTCTAAACCACCTTTGACTGAAAAAACAATCACATCTAATTTTTGAGCCTGTCAAAATTGTACACAGTAAAATAAGCTTAAAATAAATTATGATGAATTATGCCGACCTTGATCATGGAAGGACGGCTTTTAACGAGTAGTCTGTGTGAAGTAATCTCTGCACAGGGTGAAGTAAAGTAGCTGTGCATTGCAGGTGTTAGGGAACCGTCATAAACAAAAATAGTATCCTCGTGATAACGGCCATTACAAGGCAACCAACTGTAATGTCCCATTGCTGGGCAAAGGGCTCTCATCTACTGAAGATATCAGAACAGTGAGGAGGATGTCGTAATCACTACACTTGCCTAATGCGTATTGGTGATGAAAAGTAGGAAACATGAAACAACATTCGTTCATTAAATGAAAATAATATAAATTAATTTATTTTTACATTTAATTTCAAGACTAACTCCTGCTTCTATAAGAGTTTATAATGGAAATCAATATTGTAAGATCCTAATGTGACAATGTTTGACTAGCAGCTACGCCAAAAATAGTTTTTACTGATTATTTCAGTCAAAGGTAATTTTGACCAGTACACATTTTGTCGGCAACATATCGACATACCTGTACGAGTACAGTTGCGTTCAATAAATTACGCTGGCGTGTTTAAATCCGATTCATCTAGGGACAGGTGGGGTGTTAATAATTTAAAGGATTATAATCATTTGTAGGGTAAAACTACGGATGAGCTAAAGGAGGAAAAGCAGGAAGGGTGACCCCACCACGTGGGATACTTAGCCAGGAAGAGCGAGGGAGAGAGAGAGTAATACTATTCACCATATCGGTGTGAGAATTTCATTTTGTTTTCATAGACAAGCAAGCAGTGATCAGCTGAGTGCAAGATTTACACAAGACAGAAAGAAGGCTGATCCCACCACCATGGGAAACACATAGCAAGGAAGGGAGAGAGAGTGAGACATAGAGAGCAGTATAAAACCTACAACTGTTTTATAATACGTGTCCGTATATCAAAACATTTTTGAATCAGTTCATATACGAGGGAAATATAAGAACCAATATATTTATTAAAAAAAAACAAACAAATGAATTAAGAACTACATATTTTTGAAGTTACTTGACAACGCACTCTTAAGGTGAGTACAAAAAAAGGCCTCATGGTACCAAATTTTCGATTCCATAGAAGCAACTTAGAAGCGATCAACTTACGATCGTGGTAACCCCCCTGACCGAACATTACGCGTAATGTAAGGCGTTCACAGCGAACGTGTTCGCAGCGGGCAACGAGTGGCTGTTTAATGTAAAAAGAATGCTCGTTGCTCGCTTTGAATGTTACATTACGCCACGTAACGTTAGTCAATACCCACCTTTACTTCACCTGACATCAATTTCAGAATATGTTCCATCGAATGAACTACCCAAATAAAACCAGTAAAGTTATATCATTCACAAAATGGCGGAAACAATTCAAAAGCAATATAAACCTCGGAAATACAGCTTATAATTCACACACATGCCGAAATAAAGCTACGGGATTGTCAATCCACCCTCCGTATATCGGCCGACACAACCCTCTCGGCTTATTACAACCCGATACGAGTTAATTGCAAACCCGCCCTGTCAATTAATAAACAGACATTTTCAACCCCGTAATTTTAAGCTTTAATAAAAACTGTCGCGCAATTTACTTAATATTATTTGATGGTTGTAATTAAATGGCGAGGAAGACTTAATTTAATAAGATTGTGACACCAATGGGGTATAAGTTTTAATATATTTAAACTGTTTGGTACCGATATTATGCTGTAGTTTTAATCAACTTATTAAAAAAATTATTCATGACTGGTATATGTAATAGTATTAATTAGTCAGATTCCATTATACAAGCTTGAAGCTTTGTTTGGGTTTATTAACGGTATCTGAATTTATCCTACTTTTTTATTTAATTCCTTGATGAACCAACCTTAAGAAAAGTTCAGAAAAAACGTAATATTCCTACGGATATGTGTTCACTACGCGTAAAACCGCAGGGTCATATTTATGAATATAAATTTTAAAAACGTATATATATATATTTAAAAAGTACAGAACATAAACTAAACCCTTATAACAATGAAAAGAGACAAAGCAACTAATTTGACAGTTTAAGGTCGACGCTCAATGGGAGCACAAAACTATATTTTCATTTAATGTTCTACTACACAGTTCCGAACACAATGCTGGGTCACTCTGTCACTCAAGAAGCGAACAAATGTTCGAAACTTTTCAAAACACTAACCGACAAAAAAACTAATATGGAAACATTTTATTAACCCCTGCTGTTTCTTTTATACTTAATTATGTACAAGAATACTGGATAAGTCACTCCATGTAAGAACTTTTCAAATAAAAATGTAGATTAAAATCGGTTCATTTATTTAGGAGCTACGACACGACAGATGTAGAGGATTTCGATGATATGACAGCATAGAGGTCACTAAGAGGTGACTAATTAAACTCCTTTTTTGTGCTGAGGGTTTAAACGAGCCTTTAAAAGCGAATGTTCGCGGTGAGGAATCACCTTTATACCTACCCAAATAACATCAAATTAAGCGCCGCGAACCTCCATCAAACACATATGAAATTCAATCACCAACAATAGAGCTAGTTACTCTGATTGGGACCGTTTCAACTGGCTATTAAAACAACTGGGTTACTACATAACAATCGAATTTAAATTGATACCGGAACAATTTTGTTAAAAGGTAGAAATTTTAAAATGACATTGGGAATGATCGCGTAGTTTCAAAGTACTAAACATTTTATGATAAAGAGTTTAGGATGATACATTTTTGGATTATGGTACAGTACAGTCAAATTAATTTATTCATTCATTTTGTCTATTCATTCATATACTTAGGTTCGCGGCAAACCCGGTCAAGTCAAGTCAAGTCAAATATTTTTATTCAGTTTTGGCCCCATAGAGGCTCTTTTGAACGTACCACGGTCGGTGTCGGAGTTTTTAGAGACCTTCTCTCCTCCTTATCAATGATCAATTGAGACAACCGAGTCTATGAAATTAGCGTGACTTTCGAAGCACCGAAGCAAGCAGCAGGTAGTGCTTAGACATAATTTAAATTACACAATAACCCACCCAAGTAGAATTCGTAGTAGCGTTTAAAAATCACATTGAGATAACATAACTTGGAACCGTATTTTGTAACAAATGAATCATTTGTTTCCTTCATCATACAACACTGATCCGTAGTCAAGCTACGCGACGCCACGACCGCTACAATCAGTATCGATACCGCGTCGTAGGTAGACTGCAGGTAGATGGTAGCCCCGCCAGAATATATTTTACATTCCACCTCACCATGACGTCACGGCGCTCACTTCACCGGCCATCCGTTATTCATGGACCTTTTTTCATTATATTTTGTGCCTGTTTTTTCGCTCGGCACTGTAAGTTTCTTTTTCAGTTCGGTATATTTTTGTCGAGTTGTTGCGTTTGCGTTAATTTAGAGTAAAATTTGTATGTTCTGTTCTTCAAATGTTAATAAGAGGCTATACTATCTATCAATGATGGCAGTTAATCGAATTCGAATAATAATTATTTTAGAAGTATAGAGCCACATTCAATGGAGAGGTTATAGGCTATTTTCATCCCAAAACGAACGGACACAACGCGGGGCGCTCTTAGTAAATGTATAAATAAACATTATAGAGTAGGCTATAGTTCAGGAGCTAATGTTCAAAGTTATTTTCAAAAGCTTCGCTAGTCACTGTCACCGTCGCTACTCCCCCGTAAAACACAGACATAAATAGAACCTACCTTAAAACTTGAATACAAAGCTAAAACATCCCTACAAATATTTTAAAACACAATTCCTGTTTCGAAATCAAAGGCAGAGCCGCGGGCAGTCGGGAAGAAAAGAAAGCACAGGTCAGTTGGCCCTCAAAGGACCCCGTGGGATTTGTGGGAATTTAATAATTGTCAGGACGGACTACAAAGAACGGTTAAAATTAAATAATCATTGTTTATAATGTAATAACGACTTTGCTCGTTGTATTTCAAATGTATTACTGGAGGTAAAACCATTAATTCATAGGGGTTCGTTGTTAAATTAATTTAAAGCACGTTTTCCCGAAGCTCACTATACTGAACAGCCTGAACGCGATTCATTGAAGTACTTAATGATTGATACCTTGTTTCGCCGATGGTATATATTCCAGATGGTCGTGGCCGAATGTTTAACAAGAACCGAAAGAAATATATTTACAAGCAAAGTTATTATAGGCTACTTTTAATCCTCTGTCTATCTGCCACGCTTTACGTATACTTCATTAAACTGCGTTTCAAAAATAGAATCAAATAAAAAGTAAATAACAATAAATGCATACTATACAATTGTATTAGTTACTTAAATCATTCTGAACGAATGAACATTTGATTGATTTGTATTCCCTTCCACCTTCATGGAAGTAACGTCTTTTACTCAGACCCCGCTAAATATTAAACTTCATATATGTTAGTGACCAAAGCCTTCAACATTATCTAAGTGATTGAAACAACCAGGACCGACCATTTCACGTGCTTTCATCAGGGTAGCGCTCAGAAAGAAATGCCAATATCGGTCACCCATCCTAGCAGAAGCCGAGCTTCTCATTCCTTAACAATAGCAATCAGTTAACATTGCTTAGCTGAACTAAGCGACAATCGCTAACGTTAAGTAGATAAGTAGGTAGTAGATACCAAATGCTCACCTCAACACAACCCAAGAACAGAGCAGAGAATTCCAATTGATTGACACAGACCCAATTAATCTGCCAAACCGTGGTCACCCTCACTTGAGTTCAATTTGTCAGATCCTGTGACGTCAGCAAGGAGTAGGGTGACACGGCTACGAGCACTTTGTGGGACGAAGGAAACGGGTTGGTAGGGTGCGGTTATGTTAGATGGACGAGCGTGTTGGTAACGGGGGTAGTTTAAAAGGAAGTAAAATATGAAACGGTAAGTGAAATTTCTCGCTTTATTCAAACTGGGCGAATTGCGAATAAGTATCACCGTGTTTATATAATGCGTGAAATCACGTGGTAAACGAGGAATTAATACTCCACCAAAACCTTCAATAAGAACGTTTTTCTCACAAAAAAGACCAATCATTGAACTTGAGACATTAGAGAATTTATAAAGGTCAGGGAACAGATATACCGGTATTTTTTTAAATTTAACATATCAACTTTTACACATGTAAGCTTCATTCCATTGCGACATTTTCTTTTTTACTTTCGAACACTCGCGCTCTCATCGTTAATACACACACAACCTTGTACGCAATATAAGTATACACCATGTCCCGTTTAATATAATGTTAGTAAGTATGTTATAAGGGTGGATAAATGGATATTAGATGGAAGAGGTTGTTATTACAGTGATGCATGTAATCTTGTCAATGTTTTTGACAAAACGTTGAACAAAATCTTATACTACTTAATATTATAAATGCAAAAGTTTGTGAGGATGTATGTATGTTTGGTACGATTTCAAGAAAAAACTACTGGACGCATATGGATGAAACTTTACAGTAATATAGGTTATACATCAGAATAACACATGGGATACATTATATCCAAAAATTCCCGCGAGCGCGGGTAACACTACGGGGCGTGTCTAGTGTAAAATAAAAGCGAAGTGTACCCATAATTTTAATTCAAAACAGTCTTAGAGTGTCATGGATTCCTAGCTTGGTAAAACTGTTGTAAGTAGATGAAGCAAGATCCGCAGACTGCAGTACCGATTTCATAACCGTACCTATTCATAGAATATGACCTATAAATAAAATTAAAAAAAACTGAGAAAAAAGATTTCATTCTGGATTGTGCAGTAAGTTGGATTGGAGGTAAATAGGTAAACTAATCACATTTATAGATATATACTAGCTGCGCCCCGCGGTTTCACTCGCGTTGTACCCGTTCCCGCGGGAATTTCGGGATAAAAAATAAATGTTGTCCGATTCTCAGACCTACCCGATATGTACACAAAATTTCATGAGAATCGGTCGAGCCGTTTCAGAGGAGTTCAACCACGGTACCCGTTCCCGCTGGAATTTCGGGATGAAAAATAGACGTTGGCCGATTCTCAGACCTACTCAATATGCTCACAAAATTTCATGAGAATCGGTCGAGCCGTTTCGGAGGAGTACGCGAACGAACACTGTGACACGAGAATTTTATATATAAGATAAAGTACTACTATTATGCCATTCTACGAGTACTTATGCAATGCCTAAAATACTATTCCTATTTCTAATCCTCCTCACTGTTCTCAGTCTTATTGATCGTATAGGCCTTTGCCCGGCAGTAGGACATTACAGGCTAATAATTTAGGCTAACACAATTACTTAACGTTACTTTACATAAGTTTGACTGCCGCACTCAGAGAAGTCCATTAAATCAATACTTAACCAATTGACGTTATTTTTCATATATAAAGGTTAAAATCACTCATTAAATATCTACAAAAGAAGTATTTGATGTCTTTAAGTATGGGCGTTTACTTATTATTTTTTTGCTTCATTTATCTAACATGTATTTTCCCAAAAAAAATTTTCCGACCGCCATCTTCGAAATCACTAGTAATGTCAAGATGGTATCCATTTCTTCTCAGAATAAATTTATCACAGCATCCTAAGTCCTAAGGCTGCCTGTCAATATTTTCGTAGAAAACATCAATTATTAAAGTAAAGAGTAATGTCTGTTTCGTGTTTTATTTTTCTAGGAATAAATACGTTGCTAACTTGAATATTATTCAAGTGACATTTAAGTTAAGTGGAGTTTTTTAAACAAAATATACATCTGTAAGTCTGTAAGGTAACAGGATTTTTTTTGTTGGATAATTTTATTAGCAACATTTTAATGTCTAAGATTCAGGTTTTTTTTTTTCAAAAGAAAACTATTGATTTTTTAAGACCGAAATGAAAATCGTTTTAAGAGACATGTAAGTGTCGTCTGTGGCATCGTAGCTCTAAAGTTTACGACCTAAACGAATAGAACAATGTTATAGCTTCAGTGAGTCAGTAAGAGAAAGAAAAAGAGGGAGACATTATTGTAGAAACATAAGCTTTTATGGCACATAAAATAATATACTTAGTTATTACATGTTGGTTCAAAGAACACGAAACAAATATCACATTTTCCCCCAATATTAACGTTACTTCCAATATTCAATAAATGATGAAGAAAACATCATATCATTAGTATTTTCATATTACCTGACATAAGAAAACAGATTTATTTCATTTTCCCTAATAAATAAGAGCGGAATTATTTATTAAACATTATTCCAAGAAATATCGTTCGCAAATTCTTATTAGATCTAGAAGTAATATGATCCGTAGTTTATTAATAACTAGTTTTCCGGGATTTTACTCACAGGGTAGGTACTGATTCCCGTGGGAGTTTCGAGATACATCATTGGCTGTGTTCTTTTTTATTCTTTGACACTCTTGTCCATAGTCACATTTTTGAAACTCAAGGTGTAATACAAACAGCTCAATCGGTAAGTTAACTAGTTCAAAACTCAACTCCAAGATATCTATCAAATCATTCTACCAAAGAACTCAAGTTAAATAAAAAATGTATCAAAATAACCACCAAAAACCATATAGAGCAAGTAATAACGTCCAAAACAGTCAAAGAAAAACAACACGACCAAAGCCAGAGGGTATACTAAGCTAATAATAATAACGAAATACTAATTAGTTATAGCTAAGGGCCTTGGGCCGACCCTCGCTCATTACATCCAAGGACCGAGTACTTGGAAACAAATATCTTAAGGACATGAGACACGTTATTCGATATAGCAAATAACGAGATCACTTACCGCTCGTGGCGTAGTTTGACCAAGCTATGTCAACTTGCGATCGCTACGCAAAGTGCATGTTAAGGTCAGTACTCACATACGGTATTACTCGATCGAGCTAAACTGTCGAGTAAAACTCATGGCATGGGCTTTCGACCACACATTGAGCATTGATCTATCGAGTGAGGCGCGCCGTTCAGTATTCACCGAACCGTTCGAGCCAAAGGATGTCTGTGCAACAAAGGAGACGGTGGCTGTATTTAGCAAGTCTCACAGTTCTTTATAAGAAAATCAAAGAAAATAAATAAATAAATAAATAATAAATAAATATACCTGGACAAATTCACACACGGTTAATTAGACCCAAAGTAAGCTCTAAGCTTGTGTTATGGAATCTAATTAACTGATACTACTACATATTATACATACACAAATACTTTATAAGAATATATAATTGACACCCAGACGTCGTCGCCAACAACTATGTCTGCACATATTGTTGACTCCGGGCGGGAATCGAACCCGCAACCCCCGACACAGTAAGCGCTCTCACTGCCACTGTGCCAACGGGCTTGTCAAAAATGAAAAGAAAAAACGAAAAAAACGCTTTTGGAATAAACTCGCAAATTCATTTCTCTAAAAACACGTGTTTCAATCACGATAAACAATACCAGACTGACGCTCGCCTCGCGCCACTCGCAGTCACGTAGAGATTGTCTAAGCTGAAATGACGCGCCCCACTACTTAATTACTTTATTTAGATGTGTGAGTGTAAATATTAATAGCGGCACTTCATCTGTGTGGGAGCGCCAATTATTGATTTCTATGTACACATGTCGGCCGACTAGTCGGGTGATAAATCCGAAAACGCTCGCTCTATGGAGCAGCGCCGTCACTTTGTATGAAACAAGACGTCCTCTCCTCTCGCGCGTTCACGATCAACTAAACTAGTTGAACAACAAATCCGAGAATTGCACTTCTTAGCGAGTACGGCGAGTACGGCAACTGAACGACCAATTATAATTGCATGTTTATGTGTATTGCGTCCATATTTAAAATTTGCTAGTGTGCGTAAATGCGGAGGTGGGGCGTGTCATTTCAGCTTGGACAATCCTACACACGTTCGAGTCAAGATTGACGGCTCGCTTCGAGTAGGTTCGAAGGAAATTACTTTCATTTAATTCCATCGAGCCGGCTCGGTGCGAGCCTTCGAGCTGTGAGTTTTGCGGTCCACACGTTGATTTTTACTCGACTTCGAGTAAAACTATCGAGTAATACCGTATGTGAGTACTGACCAATAAGTGCAGGTAGCCGATACTGGCATTTCTATCCAAGCGCGCGGAGGGCACGCTAAATTGTAGGTCCCGGTTGTTTCAATAATAATACCATGACGGAGATACCTACTGTAAGTAAACAGCATTCATAAAACAAATCAGCTACTGGAATAACGACATTTCAAAAACATCAAGTAAACATGTTTAAATTAGTAATCTTCACTAAAACATGAGTACAGTATCCGGTGAAAACGATTACTCATCTTTTAGGAAATGGAGCTGTGTATGGTATTCCGAAATACCGCTCACCGAAAGGACGGTTCTCCGAAAACACTCTACTCCGACGGTTAGTTGAACGAAAAAATCATTGGCCGAAACAACGTTTCGCCGAGTGTTTTCGGAGAACCGTCCTTTCGGTGAGCGGTATTTCGGAATACCATACGTAGCTGTAGGAAATGGCTGGCTCGTATACGTTTTTTGACCGACTTCAAAAACCGACTTCTACCTCCGAAGTTAAGACTACCCTTTACAAATGTATCTTCCGCGAGGGACATAGTGAGAATCGTTTGAGGATACCTTTACTCAGCAATGGGGCAGCAATGAGTGGAAAATAAATAAAGGTTTTAACAATATCAATATCCTAAAGTCAACGAGTAAAACTACCAACCACAACCAGCACATAACAAAAGTTCGTTACTAATTAAGTAATCCAGTTTGCTCCGGTTGTATCTACTCTGATCCGGTTCATTCCGGTTAAAGCCGGCATCGCGCAGTTTACGTTACGTTTGCACTTTTCATATTGTTGTTTAGCAAATAATTGTTAAAGCTTGGAGCTTGTTCGCGAGGTTTTTATTATAATAACAGGAATATTAGATAGAGCAACGAAGTGTAATATTGTTTACTGTATGACTGAATGTTTTTGTGATATTAATATTGTTTTAGGTTAGTTTTTTGGTGTATACTGGTTTCTTAGGGTTAAGTGAACACTATTCATTTTGAATTGAATCTGTTTACTCAGTGTACTGATAATTCAGTGTGATAAGAGGCTTTTTGCCCAACGGTGGGAAACTTCAAGCTAACGCTCAAGCTTCAAACAGTAGTAGAGATTTAACTCCCTTTCCTGGTTTTGGTTCCTTTTAGTTTTCCGTCAAGTCTCAAAACAAAATCGATTTCAAATCAAAAAAAGAACATAGATTACAGACATGATTTGATCTATAGGCTGAACGGAAAGTTTTGAAGTGAAAACTTATTTAGCGGCGTTGTGCACCTATTTGTGATGGGTAAGTAATGTTAAACTCGCGTCAGGTCACGTGATCTAATCGAAAATTCGTAAGGCGTTTTTACGTTAATATTCAAGTTTTCACGTCTGCCGGCACCCCCGGAGTGCAAACCGTTGTTTATTTTTTTCATTCCTGGCCCTGTATTGGTGGACTCTACGAGACCCGAGATTATAAAGTAAGCGTGATCTATCAAATTTTCACAATGGCACCATCTATTGAGGTCACGCGAGTCGAACCACCGATGGCACAAATAGTAATAAATAAAATTGTTCTATACAAAACCCAAAATTAATAGGAATTACACTGTTTCCTAAACCAGCTGCTATTAATTACATTAATTCACTAATTAAACATTATACTTCCCACGCTAAACCTACGTAACTTTGAAAATAAATTATAAACTAGCAGCCCCCCGCAGTTTTACCCACAACATACCTGTTTCCGTGGAAAATAAAAATAAATAAATAAAATAAAATATCCATTTATTGCTACAAGAACATGAATACGAAAAGACAAAGTACAAAATTACAAAAACAAAAAAATATGCAGCAATAGGAGGCTATTGCTGCAGCTAAGCGCTGGTTTTCAAACGCCCCCCGCTCTGATAGACTTAACAAAAGTTCACATCGTCTCGCAAAATGAAATAAAAATAAAAATTACGGGACGCCAAATAGCCTAAAACATTATTTTTGAAAGTGACTACTATGAGTATATAAAAAGGAGATTTTTCTAGAATTAGGGCGATCAAACAAACCGATTGTTCCGTTTTATTATATTAGTATGGATATAGATTTCACTACCTTTGTTCTCTGTACTTACATATATATGGATCCCAAGGGTTCTACTGTTTTCAAATTGATGGATTCATGTAATTGATCACTTTGTGTTGTGGTGTGTTAAACTCCGTGGATTATACATTACAATTTTGATCACCAACCTTATTTTTAAACCTATTTAGCACAGTTTCTCTGATATTGACCTGTCAATATCTATACTTATATAATATCACTACATAGTATAAAACAAAGTCGCGTCTGTTTGTCTGTTTGTCTGTATGCTTAAATCTTTAAAATTACTCAACGAATTTTGATGCGGTTTTTTGTAATAGGTAGAGTGATTCAAGAGGAAGGTTTTTATGTAAAAAAATCCCGAAATTCCCACGGGAACGGGCACAACGCGGGTAAAACCGCGGGGCGCTGCTAGTTTAATAATAATATAATATAGCTGAAAGGTTTGTGTGTTTGAACGCGCTAATCTCAGAATCAACCAATCCGATTTAAACAATTCTTTTTGTAATGGATAGCCACATTCAACAGGAAGGTAATATCTATTTTTGATCGCGAAATTCGAACGGGAACGCGACATAACGCGGGTAAAACCGCGGCGTGAGATTCGTTTTTTATATAGCTTTTTACTTGAAGCTTATAGATAATTAGCAATCCCTTCGCATTTTGGTTTTGTGGTTAAATACCGTTAAAATGTATGGAAATGCCATTTAGGTGGTTTATATATAATATAACACCCATATTTTTTATTAAGCGATAAAAGACAATGTCGGAGGCCTTCAGGCGGGCCTAGGGTTGGCCACTGATCTATTCAAAATGAATAAATGAACAGACAATTACCATCCCATCGCCAATCTTATTCACAAATAACATTAAAACGATTGTAATCAACCAAAACAAAATCACCATTTTATCAAACCAAGAAAATTGTCGAAGCATTCACTAGCTTAATTCCAACTGAGTAGATTTCCCTTCAATTTGGTCCGTGACAATACATACGCACACACACCTTAACTCGCCTTAAATAAACAATTGAATTTAAACCACAAACGTCGGTTTTAGAGTCCAATTTTGTTTGTCCTTTATAATGTTTTAACTTTGAGGGAAAATGAGCTTTAAGGTATTGGACATAGAGTGTAGTTTCGTTTGCTGATCGAAAAGTAGGGTGAGTATGATTGAGCAAAAGGTGGGATATTGTCAAGTTATGATTAAGGACCAGTGACCACTGGCGGTCACCGATTTTTAGTGTAATGATTCGGAAAGGGTCTTTGTATGTATTTTTATTGAAGCTTTTGTGTTGTAATGACGTTGTTTTTGTTTTGTTTGGCATGAAAAAATGGGGTGATATTTATTTACGGTTTACCCGTAGACGTTGTGATTCATTGAAAGGAAAATGTGAAGTTTGAGTAAGATTATCAGGAAGGTGTTTCAGTGATATTACCGAAAATATAAATGTATTCAAACAACAGTTGTAAATTGAGTATTTAGAATAGAACAGTCGTTAAAATATCACTGTTTCAGAAAATAAATTATGTATGCAGTTATAAATTAAACTATTTTGGTGAAATTATCCCTGTGATAATATTATTTGAGAAGTACTTGAACATCTTTCAACGGAGAATTTATGTTTTTCACGTTATTCCCGTTTATACGGTGGATTTACGAGCTCGTAAATGTTGTAAGGTAACAATATGTAGTAATTGTACTATAAAAATATAATAACTCCAATCATAAAGGGCAGCGAAAGTAATTTAATAAAAGTACTTTATATTCCATTATAAATCTAATTTTGGGGATGTTTTTTGACACGTAATAAAGCAATAAGGTTTATGAAAATACTCGCTGAATAATAAATGTGATATCTAGACAAAATTATGTTATGAGACTTATGAGACACAATTCTCATTTGATATTAATGAATACGAATTGTGGAAAAATAAAAGAAAATATACTGAAAACTGAGAAACAAAATAAGTTATTTTTCTATGATATTATTATTTTCTACGTGAAAATTTTAAAATAAACTTTATAAGAATTTATCAACTTAAATTGTTTTGAATTGCAACTTTCTTTTATCTAAATGAAAAAGAAAGTTTCATTAAGTTCACCTTTCGTCTTTTGTCAGATCTTATATATTTTTACGTATATCCCTAACAATCAAACTCATGGCCAACCTACTTATCGACATAGGGTGACCACACACTACCCGGCGCACTCTAACCGGGACACCGAAGGCTTTAAACAATTTTATTGGTTTTTTAAGTAGGTGACAGTTTCTAGATCAAACGGGTTAAGAACTAAGAAAAAAATACTTTTTGTTATAAAAACTAAAACTATCTACACTTATATAATGTACATGAAAAATTTGTGTGATTACTTCAACGATAACGAACTTTATATCAGAAACTGGCAATCCGATTTCAATAATTATTTTTGTAATGGATAGCCACATTCAACAGAAATATTATAGGCTATTTTCATCACGAAATTCCCACGGGAACGGGCGCAACGCGAGTAAAACCACACGGCGCTGCTAGTTTGAAATAATTAGTATATGATTGTTATATTTAAGACAAAGGCTACTTCATAACGAGAAGGAAGATCATAGGTACCCTCAGATGTAACATACGTAACATAAATTAGTAAATTCACATTTCCTTAAGAATAAAAACATAGGTTAGTCTCTTTATAGTATCAAACTAGGTAGAAGTTAGATGAAAAGCAAATAATACCCTAACATCACAAACAAACTTTTCAACCAACATCCAATTTCAAAAGTAAACGAATAATTTAAAAATTCAGTTTCAATTTCTCAACAAAATTCATTGTAAATATTGTTCTTGTGAACAAAAGGAACTATTATTCTTGAAAGTATGAAATCTAAGAGAAACAATTCAAGTTGTCAGAGTAAACGAGTTTGATTGAGGCCGACGTGACGCAAGCGACGTGACGCCACGTCACGCGGAGAAGTTGGCACACTCATAAAATAACTTTACTTGTTCAAGACTCATTGAAAATATATAACAATGGTTCTGATTTTTTTGTGTTATGAACTTTTTAGTTGCAGACTTTACTGATTCATTTTATGAATGGTTAATGCGTTGTTTATAAAAAAATATGTTTACTTGTTACGTATAGAAAGACTGAGGTCTCTTGTTCAATTCCCAGGTCGAGCGAAAACATGTTTCCTACTTTTCGAACATGGCTCGGGTTTGAGGTCACCAACCCGCATTTGGCAAGCGTGGTGATTATGCCTAATCCTCCTCTCTGTACTGATACCTTCAATGACATAAGAGGCCTTTGCCCAACATTACAGGCTAATAAACTTTTTTTTAAGTATAGAAAAATCGTCCCGCTAGCGCTTGTTCGCTCGACCCCGACGTCGCCCTCCCTGAGGGACCCACTTAGTTGTGATGTGGGAACTGTTTGCCGGGTTCATGCTGCTCACGTGGCCAGCCCATTCCCGTATAAACCATCTTGACATTTAAAAGTATTAGCTTGTTATGTCCCACAGTTGGGCAAAGGCCTCTTATCTCACTGAAGATATCAGTACAGTAAGGAGGATTAGGCGTAATCACCGCGCTTATAATTATAATCATTTTGACATTAGACAGTAAAAATTAATCAAACGAAAATCTTTTCTCAAAATCCTACACTAACCAAAATCATGGTAATCCTACATAATTAAACGGACAATATCTCTTATAGCACAATACATGGCCACCTCAGTGTAGCCGCGATGGAATTCATCGCAACTCGTGAATATCCTGAGAATTCCGGTATTTTCAAAACGTGACCAGAATCCAATATGGCGCAGAAACTAATTTACACAGATGTTAGTTTTTTCTAGATATATAAGACGTCTCAGACTGGATTAAAGTATTATTTGTTTTTGCTGTCGGTGTCTTGTTTTTATAAAGCTGAGCTTCTGAATCTAATCTAATAAGGTTTGTTATCTTGGAATAGAGTTTTAAAGTTAATATTTGAACTTTTATCAACATTTTACGTGTCGATTGTCCTTGCTAGCTATTCTACTATTGGATAAGATATCAGAAGCTGACATTGGTTTCTTACTCAGTACAGTAAGGATTAGGAGTAATTACTATCTGTTTCATGCGGTTACAAAAAATACTTGCTTAATGTTTGATTACTTAAGGTCTTACTTAATGAAAAATCTCGGATACAAAAACTGCACAACCTCGAATATAAAATGTCATTAAATAAAAGTCAGTACGTTCGGGTAGGTTAACCATGGCGTCAGAGTTTTTAAGACAGCTTGAAGGCCTCCGACATTTAACGTGCCCGAAGCCCGGTAGCGCTCAGACACAAATGACCACTATCGACCCATCGGAGTAGGGGTCGAGTTGTACGTTGCTAAACAATTGCAAAGAGCTAACATCGCTTAGTCAAACGACACGACGCCACGAGCGCTACTCAACTGACATTGAAATTAGACAACTGAGATTTCAAACAGTGTTATAGACCAAATACGGTTTTCTCATCCTATTCCCCTGCAGGCTAAATTCCTCTCTAATTATTCCTATCACTATACCCACATTCCTTGCCTATACCTGCCTAGTTTCCAGGCATCCTAGACTTAGCATTGTGTCAGATACAATATAGTCCGCCTCAAAGGGGATCCACAAACGCACTGTTTTCTTACCGTGCTGTCTGCGTGTCTGTAGTCATGTCTATCCAGACGGCAGCTTTGATACTTCGTAGAACGATTCTTTTGTATATTTCACGTGGATTTTAGCGTACTTTAAGGGAAAACATTTTAAGCACTTTTTAGAGTTTTAGTATCTTAATATAGATTGTAATATAAGACAGTTCTTCTTGAGGTAGCTTAAGATGAATTGAAGGTGTAATGTTTTTTCCAGCAGTGTGCTAGCATGTGTGGTTATGGGTAATAATTATTAAAGTTTTTAATATGAGATCCAAGTACAATTTTAACTATTTCTCTTTGTAAATACATATCAAATGATATGTTTTCTGACAATCAATCTTAAAATAGAACTGAAGCTATTTTCAATCTTATTCTTCTATCTTCGCTAATCCTTTCTATCCCTTCCAAGAAATAAATCCAAATAATAATAAGTTCTTGTTTCTCTTCACTTCGTACGTTGCCTATAAATAGATAGCTATACGAAAGATAGTTATCCAACACAAACCGCCCACTACAATCCAAAGATTCCTAACAAAACAATATACGAAAGAAACACAAAGCCGTAAAATTTCACTCAACGATAATTCGAGAACGTAGTGTGATGAAAGACGAAAGTTACTAAGTTATATATAACTTGTAACTTACGAAGTTGTATCAGGGTTAGGTCCCAGGGCAGTTGGCAACAATGGGATAGGGTAAAACCGGGATAGACGCCGCAGCGGGATAGATGCCTCATTTTCAAAAACCTAACGTCCCGAATTCGCAACTAATAATTTACTGCATAAGTAGGATACTCGGTCACCCCGCACCTCAGTTAGCCACGAGCAATCGAGCTGTGAGGACGTGTGTCGTTAGTGCGTGTCATCATCTCCGCGGCGACAAGAACAAACACGTAAAAGATTTAAAGGTAAGTTTTGTGCGTTACATAACTTTATCATTAGTAATCGTTTTCGTTAAATTTTGGATTATGTCAATATACGGGTTCATTGAGTCTGCATTTAGATGTAAATACATTCAATTTTGTTGATATTTTATTATAAAAACTATTAGGGCATCCATCTAGCTATAAAGGATAGTTGCCCTGATTTTTTGAGGGATAGGTGCCTTTGGGGCATCTATCCCTCTCTTAACCATATATGAAGTAAGTGTGTATTGTTCAAATATTTTAGTGCCTATTACATTTTTTATGTAAATATTTGCAGGAATATGCCACGAAAATATAAAAGAAAAGAAGGAGTCCGAGCTCGAGTATGTTCTTGGACTACAGAAAACCTTAACTCAGCTTTCGATGAAATGGACAAAAAAATCATGGGGATTAACGAAATATCCCGACAATTTGGGATTCCTTCAAGGACATTACGAAGACGATATGCTGCTAGAAATACAACGAAGTTGACGCTGGGTACATATTCAAAAAATGTCATTAAATTATGGTAACCATGGTGTTAAGGCCCATGTTTGTTAACGTATTTTTTTTTTCAGGTAAACATCCTATTTTGGATTTCGAACACGAGAAAAGGCTAGTAAAGCACATTTTCAAGCTTGGTGATGCAGGATTTCCCCCAAATAGAGAAGCCATACGCATGTTAGCGTATCAATTCGCTGAAAAACTAGGGCTAAAGCATAATTTCGACCACGAAACCGAAATGGCTGGTGGTGCATGGTTCAAAAGTTTTATTGAACGAAATCCAGAGCTATCTATCAGACAAGCTGAAGGTTTGTCAGTGGCTAGAAGTAAAGGTCTCAATAGAGAAGAAGTAAGTAATTTCTATAATCTTTTGATCAAAGTTTTAAGCGAAAATAACTTATTGGACAAACCAGAAAGGATCTATAATATGGACGAAACCGGAGTCCAACTAAATAATAAACCCGGAAAAGTCGTTGCAAAAAAAGGGACAAAAGTGGTCAATACAGTCACATCTGCTGAGAAAGGGGAGACTATGACGATTGTTGGCTGTTGCAATGCGATTGGCAATTTCCTTCCACCAGCTCTTATAATAAAAGGTGTAAATAAAAAACCCGAATTTGAGGAAGGACTTCCGAAAGGCTCAAAAGTCTTCATGAATAAAAAGTCAGCTTATATAAACGCTGAGCTTTTCTATAAATGGTTAACAGAGCATTTCATCCCTATGAAACCTCAAGGTAAGGTTCTGCTGATTTTAGATGGTCACTCGTCACATTCAACTGCACCGGACATGCTGCAAGCTGCTGCTGATAATGATATAATTTTGTTATGCTTACCTAGCCACACAACGTCAGCCTTACAGCCTTTAGACATATCAGTATTTGGGCCATTTAAAACCTACTTCAACCACGAAACAAACCAATTTATGCGCTTGAATCCAAACAAAAAGATCAGTCGCTACAATGCTGGAAAGCTAATATATAATGCTTGGATTCGTGCTACTACCCCTGCTAATGCTATTGGTGGCTTTAGGGGTAGTGGAATTTACCCAGTTAACCCAAATGCTTTGCCAGATACAACATTTCGAATATCAGATACTGCACTTGTTAGTGAAAATCCTGGCACATCTCGTGCAACTGAATTTTTAGGACAAACGTCAACAGTCTCGCCTGCTAACCAACCAGAGGTCTCCAATGTCTCCGAAAATGTAGAATCTCGTGAGCCTATTGCGGTCGAACAAAGCAAAGAAACATCCCTACCACAGATTTGTGCTTCTGTAGTTTGTGAACATGAACAAAATAAAACACCACCAAATCCTGTACGTATTCCAATGGACAGAGAATCACCTAGTCTCTTGATCGATTCTGAGATTTTAGAGGATATTAGTATTGTTGAAATTGGTGATTCTACAATTGCAGAGATTTTAGGAAGCTGTATAGAACAAGAAACACCTTCAAAAATTCTATTGGAAGCATCACCTATTCCAAAAATTCCTTTGACCATGGCTAAGAGGGCCAAACAATCAGCAGATATTTTGAATTCAGAAGAAAATATAAAACGTAAGAAGGCTATATCTGAAAAAAAAGAAAAGCAATTAAGAACTAAGTTAGATAAGAAAAATAAGACTGAACCTACCAAAGTACTTAAGAAATTAAATAAGAGATCTAGTAGTCCACAAATAAAACGAGTCAATAAAAATAAAAAAGCAAAGCTTAGTAAAACAAATGATTTTACCGAAAGTGACGATGACTACTTAGCGGATTTTTGTAATAAAAAAAATGATTACTATTTAAAGCTATACAAAGACCGATCATCACTAAAAAGACATATTTTACAGAAGATTTACGGTTCAAGTAGCGAAGACGAAGAAAATTTACCTAGCTCTAATATTAAAGGAAAAAAAACTAAAGGTTTGCCCGTAAAGAAAACTAAGAGAGATGGACAGCACAACCCTAAAGATACAAGTAAAGATAAATGCATTGAATGTTTTGAAAACTATAAAAATACCAAATCGTTATCCGACTGGATTCAATGTATAATGTGTCAGAACTGGCTACATGAAACTTGTACACTCTTCAAAAATTATTGCTCAAGATGTGGAAAATTAAAGGTTTAGATGGGTTAAATTTAATTTTAACTTGGATAGTAAAAGTATGATTTTGCATGTTGACAATTAATATGAATATTTTATAAGAATAATTTAGAATTTATATTTTTGTTAAATAAATGACAGTAAAGTTTAATTTAATAATTAGGTATACATGTTGAAACTTGATAATTTATATTTTAATTAAACAACCGCCTAAGAATTTAATACTGGTCATTTGTGTAATATTAGGATCATCTAATGATAATAATAAAAAAGTAACAGACACAAAATGTTTTTCTTTATTATGATGCATGTTTTATGGAGACTATTATTGTTTTAGGTAATAAATGTATAAAAGGCATCTATCCTACACTGCAGGCATCTATCCTTCCCAGTATTTTCATGGTGGGGCAACTATCCATATAGGTAGGCATCTATCCTCAGAAAAAAGGTTCCATGAAAAGCTAATTTCTGCAAAAACTGTATTTGATAGCCTTAATAATCATAATAATAATTCAACATAAAGGATTCCTCTAACTATATTAATAGTAATTATTCGTACAAAATTAATATTTAAAGAAAACGGTGGCTATTTCAAAAAGTGGGGCATCTATCCCGGTTTTACCCGGTAAAACCGGGATAGACGCCGCAGCGGGATAGATGCCTCATTTTCAAAAACCTAACGTCCCGAATTCGCAACTAATAATTTACTGCATAAGTAGGATACTCGGTCACCCCGCACCTCAGTTAGCCACGAGCAATCGAGCTGTGAGGACGTGTGTCGTTAGTGCGTGTCATCATCTCCGCGGCGACAAGAACAAACACGTAAAAGATTTAAAGGTAAGTTTTGTGCGTTACATAACTTTATCATTAGTAATCGTTTTCGTTAAATTTTGGATTATGTCAATATACGGGTTCATTGAGTCTGCATTTAGATGTAAATACATTCAATTTTGTTGATATTTTATTATAAAAACTATTAGGGCATCCATCTAGCTATAAAGGATAGTTGCCCTGATTTTTTGAGGGATAGGTGCCTTTGGGGCATCTATCCCTCTCTTAACCATATATGAAGTAAGTGTGTATTGTTCAAATATTTTAGTGCCTATTACATTTTTTATGTAAATATTTGCAGGAATATGCCACGAAAATATAAAAGAAAAGAAGGAGTCCGAGCTCGAGTATGTTCTTGGACTACAGAAAACCTTAACTCAGCTTTCGATGAAATGGACAAAAAAATCATGGGGATTAACGAAATATCCCGACAATTTGGGATTCCTTCAAGGACATTACGAAGACGATATGCTGCTAGAAATACAACGAAGTTGACGCTGGGTACATATTCAAAAAATGTCATTAAATTATGGTAACCATGGTGTTAAGGCCCATGTTTGTTAACGTATTTTTTTTTTCAGGTAAACATCCTATTTTGGATTTCGAACACGAGAAAAGGCTAGTAAAGCACATTTTCAAGCTTGGTGATGCAGGATTTCCCCCAAATAGAGAAGCCATACGCATGTTAGCGTATCAATTCGCTGAAAAACTAGGGCTAAAGCATAATTTCGACCACGAAACCGAAATGGCTGGTGGTGCATGGTTCAAAAGTTTTATTGAACGAAATCCAGAGCTATCTATCAGACAAGCTGAAGGTTTGTCAGTGGCTAGAAGTAAAGGTCTCAATAGAGAAGAAGTAAGTAATTTCTATAATCTTTTGATCAAAGTTTTAAGCGAAAATAACTTATTGGACAAACCAGAAAGGATCTATAATATGGACGAAACCGGAGTCCAACTAAATAATAAACCCGGAAAAGTCGTTGCAAAAAAAGGGACAAAAGTGGTCAATACAGTCACATCTGCTGAGAAAGGGGAGACTATGACGATTGTTGGCTGTTGCAATGCGATTGGCAATTTCCTTCCACCAGCTCTTATAATAAAAGGTGT
Source organism: Cyclophora albipunctata (assembly GCA_963082685.1). Lineage (NCBI taxonomy): Eukaryota > Metazoa > Arthropoda > Insecta > Lepidoptera > Geometridae > Cyclophora > Cyclophora albipunctata. The sequence goes on along the minus strand of OY720131.1, from coordinate 8,692,222 downwards.
AAATAAAAAACCCGAATTTGAGGAAGGACTTCCGAAAGGCTCAAAAGTCTTCATGAATAAAAAGTCAGCTTATATAAACGCTGAGCTTTTCTATAAATGGTTAACAGAGCATTTCATCCCTATGAAACCTCAAGGTAAGGTTCTGCTGATTTTAGATGGTCACTCGTCACATTCAACTGCACCGGACATGCTGCAAGCTGCTGCTGATAATGATATAATTTTGTTATGCTTACCTAGCCACACAACGTCAGCCTTACAGCCTTTAGACATATCAGTATTTGGGCCATTTAAAACCTACTTCAACCACGAAACAAACCAATTTATGCGCTTGAATCCAAACAAAAAGATCAGTCGCTACAATGCTGGAAAGCTAATATATAATGCTTGGATTCGTGCTACTACCCCTGCTAATGCTATTGGTGGCTTTAGGGGTAGTGGAATTTACCCAGTTAACCCAAATGCTTTGCCAGATACAACATTTCGAATATCAGATACTGCACTTGTTAGTGAAAATCCTGGCACATCTCGTGCAACTGAATTTTTAGGACAAACGTCAACAGTCTCGCCTGCTAACCAACCAGAGGTCTCCAATGTCTCCGAAAATGTAGAATCTCGTGAGCCTATTGCGGTCGAACAAAGCAAAGAAACATCCCTACCACAGATTTGTGCTTCTGTAGTTTGTGAACATGAACAAAATAAAACACCACCAAATCCTGTACGTATTCCAATGGACAGAGAATCACCTAGTCTCTTGATCGATTCTGAGATTTTAGAGGATATTAGTATTGTTGAAATTGGTGATTCTACAATTGCAGAGATTTTAGGAAGCTGTATAGAACAAGAAACACCTTCAAAAATTCTATTGGAAGCATCACCTATTCCAAAAATTCCTTTGACCATGGCTAAGAGGGCCAAACAATCAGCAGATATTTTGAATTCAGAAGAAAATATAAAACGTAAGAAGGCTATATCTGAAAAAAAAGAAAAGCAATTAAGAACTAAGTTAGATAAGAAAAATAAGACTGAACCTACCAAAGTACTTAAGAAATTAAATAAGAGATCTAGTAGTCCACAAATAAAACGAGTCAATAAAAATAAAAAAGCAAAGCTTAGTAAAACAAATGATTTTACCGAAAGTGACGATGACTACTTAGCGGATTTTTGTAATAAAAAAAATGATTACTATTTAAAGCTATACAAAGACCGATCATCACTAAAAAGACATATTTTACAGAAGATTTACGGTTCAAGTAGCGAAGACGAAGAAAATTTACCTAGCTCTAATATTAAAGGAAAAAAAACTAAAGGTTTGCCCGTAAAGAAAACTAAGAGAGATGGACAGCACAACCCTAAAGATACAAGTAAAGATAAATGCATTGAATGTTTTGAAAACTATAAAAATACCAAATCGTTATCCGACTGGATTCAATGTATAATGTGTCAGAACTGGCTACATGAAACTTGTACACTCTTCAAAAATTATTGCTCAAGATGTGGAAAATTAAAGGTTTAGATGGGTTAAATTTAATTTTAACTTGGATAGTAAAAGTATGATTTTGCATGTTGACAATTAATATGAATATTTTATAAGAATAATTTAGAATTTATATTTTTGTTAAATAAATGACAGTAAAGTTTAATTTAATAATTAGGTATACATGTTGAAACTTGATAATTTATATTTTAATTAAACAACCGCCTAAGAATTTAATACTGGTCATTTGTGTAATATTAGGATCATCTAATGATAATAATAAAAAAGTAACAGACACAAAATGTTTTTCTTTATTATGATGCATGTTTTATGGAGACTATTATTGTTTTAGGTAATAAATGTATAAAAGGCATCTATCCTACACTGCAGGCATCTATCCTTCCCAGTATTTTCATGGTGGGGCAACTATCCATATAGGTAGGCATCTATCCTCAGAAAAAAGGTTCCATGAAAAGCTAATTTCTGCAAAAACTGTATTTGATAGCCTTAATAATCATAATAATAATTCAACATAAAGGATTCCTCTAACTATATTAATAGTAATTATTCGTACAAAATTAATATTTAAAGAAAACGGTGGCTATTTCAAAAAGTGGGGCATCTATCCCGGTTTTACCCTATCAAGTGGACGGCCGCCGTGGCTTTCTAATAGACCCAAACTTATGGCGAAGACAACCTTTGCTCTGTTCCATTGTATTTGACGTGCCGGTAAAGATTGGACGTCATTTTACAGTGATAGCTTTCATAAAAATCAGTTTTTCTTAAACCTATGAAGCGAAACTTAATTTTACTTAACACAAGGGGGTAAAACTAACAAAAAGAGATGCTTATAACCATTACTAGTATTAGTCCATCAAGTAAGATTACCTAGATTTACTAAAACACTAAAAGTCCTTCATAAAGTCGCGATGTTTACTATGATTTCAAATCGAATAAGTTTAATAAAGACTAAGCTGAAGCTAAAGACCTCTCAAAGTCAAAGTCAAATATTTTTATTCAGTTTTGGCTGCAAAGAGGCTCTTTTGAACGCTCTACACACCAAACCTGCCGGCAACCGGCGGGTTATGCTTCCGCCGCCGGGCATGTTTTGCTGTTGCCGTTGTGCTGTTAACTTAATCCAACAACCTAATCCTCCGGCAAAGTGTGTAGAGAGAGACCTTAATAGACGTATATTCCGTACAACCGACAAATATGACCAACGGCAGTAAGTAGCCACTGCCCTGTCAATATGGCGACGCGCTTGCTACGGCACCCCCGGGCGAAACGTTAAGCCGAAGGGTAAATAATTTAGTTGCCCCCGATTTACGTATTGTGCCGAACGAATGTTCTGTGGGCATTGTAATACGAATTGTGGCGGATACATACTAATATTGTATGATATATGGTACTAATATATGTTGATGTTTGGGATAGTTTGAATGGTTTGTTGGGTAGGTATTTAAGGATTTTAAGGGTAAATCGTACCCTTGTGATTATCTAGGTTTCATTTGAGTAAGTATAGTGGAAAGCGTTTTAAACGTTTTACAGTGTAAAGGGTAAGAGAACTAAAATTAAAGGGTATCTCGTTAGATTTTGTTTCCTACATCGGAGATTGCTTATATACTATGATTCGTTTGATATGATTGGTAAACAAAAAAGCAGCAAAAATGTAGCATGGTGTATCGCATTATTAATACCAACAATTTTTGCAATAAAAATTAAGTGCGAATAGTTTGTGCGGGTAATTATAAATAATATTGTGAACGCAGTGAATATTCGCCGCACCATCAGCCAACAATACCGTGACCACGCGTGGTGTAATCCGCTCGAAACGTTGACTACGTATTTTAATAAATACTTTATATATTCTACCGCGATATAGTCCCTTTTTATAGAGAACTAGCAGCGCCCTGCGGTTTTACCCGCGTTGTACCCGTTCCCATGGGAATTTCGGGATGAAAAATAGCCTATAACCTTCCCGATGAGATTACCTCGAACATAAAAAGAAACAAACAAACAACCTTACAAATTTTACCTCTTTAAAATAGTAGTATAGATATAGATAACAAGTGCAAATCGTTTGAGTTTAAAAAGTGACGTATAACACTTAGCAACTAGTCCCTGGTCCCTGGTCCTCTTCAGGACCTAACGAACGGTCTTTCTCACTGCCACCTTACAAGCTGCTTTACATCTAACAACGCAAAAATACTGGCTAAATAAATAAATAAATAAATAAAATTCATTTATTTCGGTTAAAATTTAGTAAGATGGAATTAAGGATAAATAACCATGGATTCGTTAGAAAAAAAAATAATAGCAAAGATTTGATTGCAAAAAGGATTTTATCTACACTAAATGATGTTATAATATCCACATCGATATCAAAAAATCTTATTTTAACATCATTATAATGCGACCAATTAACCTGGCGAGCCTTATATCAAAATCCTCATACAAGTTGTATAAAATTTTGATATTAGGCTGGCTTTTGAAAACAGTTGGGTTATACGTGAAAACTTCGTCGAAACTACATACACAAAACTCTTTGGTAAGGTCTCGCTCGCTCCTGATTGGCCCTACGCGCAGCTGCGCTCTCATTGGTTAGATTTGAATGGCGGCAAGTTCACTGTGACAATACACGTACGCGTGAATTTAATGTTTCGCAATGTGTTTTGTTTTTAAAATTTTGTTAATTTTAGTGAAGATTAAGTAGTGAAGATAAAGTAGTGTATGCAACTGCATATAACACGGGTATTAAAACACTCGTTACTATTATGAAACTCGCTGCGCTCGTTTCATAAACTCACTCTTGTTTTAATACCCTTCTTTATATGCAGTTGCATAAACTACTATTTTTTTTTAAAGAAAAGTAAGGCTTTACACAACACACAGAAATATTTAAAATCACCAAATCTCGACAATAGAAACAACAAGATACACCACAGCAGTTATAAAGTAAAAACTGCAGTTTTATGATTCGGAGAAAATAACACATGCTTCTCTGTAATTATAACACTTTCTAGCGAAGAGCCAAACATCGTTATAATATTTTATTTCACCTAATACTCTGCGTTGCAATTGGGATTTTGTGTGAGTTTCGTAATAAAATGCTCTACGGTTGTAGAAAATAAATAGAAAGTGCATCGCCAACGACAAGTTTTATTAATATACTAGTCGAGTTCTGCGACTTTGCCCACACAGTATCCGTTCTCGTAGAACTACTAAAGGTAGCCATTTTGTTCACACACACACTAAAATGTTTGTGCAATCCGCTCTGAAGTGTACCCGTGCAAGTCGCATTACAATCACAATTGTAAACACTATAAAACACTTCCTAATCCTCTACGAAAGTCGAAGGCAAACAGCTACCAATACATTAAAAGGGATGATAAATAAAAACGTTCAATAAAGAAGGATATTAGCCGAAATGGAGGCTTTCACGGACTAATGACGCGCCCAATTTATAGCTCCGACACACCGATAGCATCGCACTAGTGATGGGACACGGGGGCTGAGGTGGGGATCGATTATCGATAAATTAGCACGAGTTTGTCGTTGGAGTAATTTCGTCGGTACTCAACGTAGAAGTTGTGTTCTATTGTAAGTAATAGTATACGGGAAATTGCTTATATCTTTGAGGGTAAGTAGAAGTTGCGTTCTATTAACACTATTTATGTAGTAAAGGTGATTAAATTATTGAAAAAAAACCTGGCAAAAGATACTTTTTTTGGAAATAATCTTGTAATAACAATCATGTCAAAAAGAAACAACAAAAAATTTAAAATTTTATCACACACAGTCAAATATTATTCCATTTATATATAAGGTGCTAACAAATTAATCACGGATATTTCAAGAGATGATACATAACATGAAAACAATTAACTTTTAACTGTAATTAAGGAACCTTTATATCATTTTTTTGTTTTAATTTTTCGAACAAAAAAAAATATTATAATAAATTTTTTAAATAATCACCCCTTATTAAGTACCTGTCAAGATGTTTAACACTGTCTGTCATGTCACGTCAAAAGTTGTTTTTCTTAAATGTCTTTGATGTTTCACCTAAATGATAGTTTAAAGAGGTTCTAGAATATGTCTAAAGAGGTCTCATTTAATTATCTTATTAACAGGGTGTTTTAACGTAGCAAATTTGTTTCCTACTTTTCTCCAAAAAAACATAACAAAACCTATGATGTTTTATACTTAAATGTACTCCGAGAACCGAGTACTATCAGCTGTAAAAATATCCGTGACTAATTTGTTAGCACCTTGTATAATAATAAAACAAGTGTGAACGTAGCGTTTGAGAATTCGTCGCGAAGTAAGCGAATTACAAAAATTGTATAACCAATCCCCGTATGAAAATGAAATCACCTCACTTGTTAAACGAGACACGTATTTCCATTTATTCGCACACCATTTATCACTCATAATTGTGACTTTTTACACTTGCTATATTTACACATGAAACCGAGTTCATATTTCGTGTCACATTTCCATTAAATTATAGACTACCAATAAAATGATAATAACTTTGCAGCTTATTAATGAGATAAATGAGACAACATTGCCTGATATAACAGTTTCGATTAATGATAGGAAAATATCGATTGTCGATATCGATAATGAGCAATAATTAATTGTCGATGATCGCCCATAAATCATGTCCCCTCACTAGCCGCCAATCCTTTTTGTAGAACTATCGATGCCGAGTTTGACGTACAAAAGTGGTCGCATTACTTTGACCCTTCTCTCGTGAATTATGTCATTGCAAAATATAATCTAGTTTGGTTTAGGAGAGGATTTGTGTGATTGTTAAATCTCATAGATATTTTATATGTGATCGTCTTCTTCTTCTTCTTCTTCTTCTATCGTGTCAATGGCCTTTAAATTGTTTTTGTCCAGTGTTATTTAGCAGAAAGGCAGCATCGGAGACTTTCAATAAGTCTTCCTTGGTGCAGGTGGTATATACTCGTGTACTGTTCATAATCCTTATTGACAAATTCAGAACGATCCTAACCAATCATACGGCACCACGACCCTACAACCCCACACCTTTTCGTCATACAATATTTAGTTCTAAAACCATCTGCTCGTACCCAGTCGTCGTTCTTAAATGCCTTCAGACATCGTATTCGAATTTCAATTCGATCGTGTTAAGGTAACCCGGTTGACCGCTAACCTACACGAAGTTTGGCTTACAATTAGGTGAACCAACAGAATCGGAACGTTTCTACGTAAGCTAGTTTTAATCAAGAGAGGCTGTTTCAATGACGATTGTTTCAAGTTCATATTGATCCAGTCTCATCGCAATAGGCCAGAAGAGGCTATTGTTCCTTTCAAGAATAAAGGATAAGCTCAGGAAATATGAAGACGGTTTTGAAAAATGAAGTTTCCGAATAGTCTTAGCAAATGAGTTTTCTAATTAAGAATTTTGAATTGTTTTGACTAGCAACGTCATGTGGTCTTAACAGCATTGTACTCGTTCTCGTAAAATATCTGGATGAAACTTCATCTATTCCGCTTGACATTTAAGGCATAGGTACTAAATTTTTTTTATTTTAAATTCAACCTTATTATGAACTTATCAAGAACTTTTCTGCTATAAATACATATTTACGCTTCCTTCCATCAGTTGATAAACACATTTAAAACTCGCTCTCAGATACATTTTCATTTAAACTCTTACACCAGGGTTGGTTTCTAACCTTCACGAACTAACATAATTTAAATACTATCTGCACCATAAAACTATCTAAAAACAACTAAAAACGTAGCTGAAATTAAATAAAATGGACTCCTATCTCTAATCTTTCCTATCTCTCCTATTTCTAATCTAAGCATCTGGACGTTAATCTCCCACGTTAACTTTACCGACGTGACGTGACGTAACGCGATGTACGAGACACGTCGGGTTTACGTGACGTGCGCTCTCGCTGTACGCTATCCGTCTTGGAAGCTTTCAGACAGAGAATAGTTAATAGTATGTATGAGATAGTGGTGAAGAAAATGCGTGGTGCTGAAGCTTAGTGGATTTGTTGTTCTTGTTGAGGATAAAGTGAGTTTTTTTACTTGATTGTATAGAGGAAATGGTAAACGTACTTTAAATATAGGTGTAGGGGCTACTAATATATTATAAAGGTGAAATATTTGAAAATACGTTTATTTCTGCGAATCATTCGAATATTAACATATTTTTATCCTGGTTTTCTCACAGGAACGGCCGCCATGCGGTGAAAGCCGCAAGGAACTGGTCTTACACATTCAAAATGGCGACCAACGTCTATGTTCAACATACAAACTGTTGTCTAATCTTCACATTTACACTCAACTCTCATTTTTGAAGGCACCGACAGACCTGACTAACACAAAACTAACAGTATACTACCCCAAATAAACTACTACTTAACCCTAGCAGGGATCCACATTAATAGCCAAGCCATTACATAATAAAAGTCAGGTGCAAAAGCTAGTTAAGATTAATGGCGTACCTACACAGTTCGCGATGGATCTAGTAATCTTAATAGTGTTTATCACGCGAGGCGTTTCGTAATTTGATGAGCGGGAATTGTTAAGAAGCATACTTAGTCCAGAAATACTCGTTTATAACTCGCTACGTACCGGCATTGTACCCGTTTCTATGGGTACTTTCTACGCGATTTATTCTATAATCCAATCTTTATCTCTTTTTTTCTAGATCCCTTCAATGTACAGATTGATTTTGTTTAAAAGGGAACTTACGTACGACAGAGGCTACTGTCGAGAGTTCCTCAACAGTAGCCTCCAAACAACAAATAATAATGACATTAACGTTGTACGTTCAAAAGAGCCTCTATGGGGCCATAACTGAATAAAAAAAATTTGACTTTTGACTTTTTTTGAACGTACGTTTCAAATAAAAGTAAAATGTACAGATTAGTAAAAAAACATCCATGTAGCCGTCCTCACAAACTTTCGCATTAATTTGTAAAGTAGATTAATACTTTCATCCGGCTTGTACCTGATTTCATAGGGATTTAGGTATGTAAAGTAGTATTTAATATTTGGCTTGAATGTAGCTATGGTATACAAAATTAATAAATCGTCAGTCCCGGTAGTTCCAATCGGTAAACCTTGTCGGAGGCAGGCGGTCTAAAAACTTCGTCATCAGGGTTAGCCACTAAGCTACTCGAATTTACTCACTTACAAAATTTAACTCGTAGTGTCTGAGATAAGCTTGTTCAAACATACTCTACAACTTCACGAGTATGATATAATTCATGATTCACTACCGTTCACCTATTACTATAAATAGCCCAGTTGATTGAGGAAACTCATTCGCACCTGCAAAAGCTATAAAGTGATGTTTAACAGAGTTAGGAATCTGATTCATAGCTAGCGTGTAATTGTGAATGATTAGATGTGGGTGGATGGAAGCATGTGGTGAAAAGGTTGAAAGTAAGATTGATTGGATTGTCACATCTGTGCAAGCACAGGCAAGTAATGTGACAAATGTGAAAAAAATTCTTTAAAGCTAATTATATGTATGAAAGCTCAAACAAATCTGAGAATATGACAATGACATGTTTTTATTTGCGTACTAGCGCCATCTGTTAAGTGCGAGTTAAACTACGGGGAACAGCTAATATGTTGCTATAAACCCTAACAACTGCACAAACGCATTTGTGTCGTGACGAAAATGGTCGAGTAACTAAGGATTTTTCTTAGGGTTACACAAGCACTCTTAATTTTATTTTACGCCTAAATTTGTTTAAAATACAAATTACGTCCGTTGTAAATTCGCTTTTATTTCTTAAACATGTTTAGATACTAAATTGAACAAAAAAATTCTTGAGCAATTCGCCCATAAAAAGAATAAAATTCCATATTGTCTACTTGTTCGCATCCAATCTCTTCTAAACTGCAAATAATTCTAATCCAGTGTAAACCATAATAAAATCCGAGATTTAATATATCACTGTCCAAGTTTAATTATTCAGACGAAACAATTATACATAATTCAGGTAGAGAGTAAGATGGGCTAATAGGCACATTGTACGGGTGTAAAGTATTGCACTAGAGTTAATTGCTACTCACGGGGTGCACAGGGGCGGACTAAGGGTGCAAGGGGGGCGGTGTCTTGCCCCCGCCCAGCATTGCCCACTTTATTTTTATGACCCGACCACTTGGCGTTTTAATCAAGCGGTTTCCGATTGCCCATAGATTCATATTCTCGTGTTTATGAGCGCCGTATTGATTCCGTTAGTGTTTGGATTTCATTGTTCTAATAATAATACAGTTAGTTCGGTACGGTTGGCAATTTGTTGTGGTTTCCAACTCGGGTGGAATGCTGTAGGGTTGTTATTGGTGTTTTAATTGTTTGTTTTAGAGATGAAATTAAACTAATATTTATTTTAAGTAATAAACTTTTCATTTGGATGGTAACGTTGGATTATAATTAGAATAATCTAATTATAATCCAACCTTGCATCTTTTAATAAGTCCAAGGAACTAATAATAGTTCCTTGGACTTATTCAAAAATGTCGAGGCTTGCAAAACCGTGATAAAAAATAAACTGTATATAATAGAATTTTAAAGTAACGACAGGAAACTTTACTTGCCTACTTTATTATTCTTTACTCCATTATAAAAGGTTAAACAACGATAAACACGGAATAAAATAAAGAATAAAAGTTACAACAAAGAGAACGTAAGTTACTAACAATTTGTCTCGCTCCAGTAACAACACAAAGTTATTACAACAAGCGAACTCATCGCAAACATTATCGTTATTCAAACACAATCAAAACATAATAACTGAATGTTTATTGTGACAATTCACCCCTGTGTTGGCCCCCGTTCGTTCGCCCCCCACCCTTCAACCCTGTCTGTACCAAAATAGCGTCTGGCGCGGCGAACCAGGTATTGTACAAAGTATACATAGACACACTACTGTATACAATTATGCACTTACCGTGTTTTATAAGGCAATATTTTTTACAGAAATTCCTGTGCCTTTACACTATGTGAAATCTTCTTCTTCTTATCGAGTGGATGGTCAACCTGACCAATCCTGGTGTCAGAGTTATTGAGCCGCCAAAGGCCTCTGACATGGCTCATGTAACGACTACTATCCGTAGAAAGTAACCGGGACCGACGGCTTAACGTGCCCTCCGAAGCACGGAATCATCTTACTTTTCGGGCAATCAGGTGATTCAGCCTGCAATGCTCTAACTAAACTGAGGACAGTCACACAAAGTGATTTTTTGTGAGATATCCCCACCGGGAATCGAACCCGGAACCTCCGGATCGTGAGCCGAGCGCTCAAACCACTAGACCACGGAGGCTGTTAAACTTACACTATGTGAAATAAAGGAATGGCTTGATCCCATGGTAGGTTAGGAGTAGCTTACTCTCTAGAGATATCGGAACAGTAAGACGGTTAACAGTGATTAGCCAGATTGGTTATTTCAAAGAAGTAGTAGTAGTATACCCTCTAATGTCCCACTGTTGGGCAAAGGCCTCTCATCTCACTGAAGATCTCTCATCAGTACAGTGAGAAGGATTAGGCGTTATCACCAAGCTTGCCTAATGCGTCATGGTTAGTCAAATAGGTAAATAATTAATTAATTAAATAATTTGGTTTTTCATAAATATTGATATAAGATATCCAAATCGGAATATGTGGTCAATTGGCAATTGTTTCGCATTCTATTAGGTTGTTAACTATCAAAATGTAAAGATATATCACGTAATAGTCACGTGGTTTTACCCCGAGTCGTTACATGTTTCAACATTTTTATTTCCATAAATAAACATTTTTTTCTTTCTTTAATATGTACAAATGCTTGTATAAATCGCGCTATATCTCCAAATTAGTCATCTTGCTAGGAAATCTGTTTCAAAGTCAGAAAACGTGTAAAATTTCTCTCACTATAAGATAACTAGGTAGTTGAAAGCTCGCGACTATTCTAAGGAATGCACATCTCTACGGAGAGCAAAAACAGAATTATTTAAAGTCGGCGACGTAGCGAGATGATCTATGTACCTGTGTAGGGAGACCATTGTGTAATACGTAATGGGAATGTTTGCATGAGCTTTTGGTTATATTGTTGTTGAAGTTACTATTGTCTTATTGATACTATATCTAAATCTAAAATATAAAATAAAGCTGAAGAATTTGATTGTTTTGTTATTTTGAACGCGCTGCGTTTATCTCAGGAATTACCAATTCAGGGAACCAACGAATTGAATAATTCTTTTATAATGCATTTAACGGCAAGGAAATATCAAAAGTTAAATTATAATTTTTACGTCTTTTTAATATTAGTATAAGGTTTCTCCTTTACAAAAATCAATTATAATACCCAGCAACTCCGCCAAACCAAAATTACAAGGATTATCCCGCAAAATCCTAGTTACTTCGTAACCATTGTCCCCCTACACAGGGAGAGCTGAAGCAGGTCGGACCCAATTGAATCGGGCCCGAGACTTGTCCCTGTTTTGATAACGTTGAGTGGTTTTAAAAACCTCCCTTACCTGCCCGCTTGAACTGAATCATTTGGGAACAGGTACTGTGTGGAATAAGGCTAACTTGCCAGGATAATTAGCGGCTAAATATGTTGACGGAACAAATTAAAATATACGTGAAATAATATGACTGATTTTAGAACCAAAGACAATTTATAGAGGAAATTATATACACGAAAATGGTTCAGTGGTTAAGTAAGAAAGGAAATAAATCATTGAACCTTTTTCTCTATGGAGTGAATTGTCTCTTGGTGGAAAATCAGCCTTATTAATCCCGTTTGTTTAATCCCGCAAGGAAAATATTAGCACAGAAAACATGTCTTCATATTTTTGGTCCTATGATGTCTTAGTACCAAATATAGAAACGTTAATTATATTCATCTAAATAGGAAATATTATTCATATATTTACGGTAACTCACGCAATTTTGTTTGTCAGATCTCGATAAAGCAATAATTCTTACCTGAAACCAAAAATATATAAATTAGTTTAATTCTTATTACTACGAGTATAACAATCAATTAAAAGTATATAACTGGTGGTAGAAAAGAAATATGCTTCGCTCAACCTGGGAATTGAATTCAAAAAATCGATTTTGAAGATTCTGAAACCTGAATACCACCGACTACTACCACAAATTGTAAACTCATAAACATTTATTTATTTCATAAAATACTATGATTTACGCGCACCATCCGCTAAAATGATATAAAACTAAATATATTTTGCGTCGTACATCAATGCTGACGGTATAGGCACGGACTATTAAAACAAACAGTATAAGATACAGACAGATGTTCAGACATACTATTTAATGATTTACATTTATACATTCGTAAAGACGTTTGAAGAATTTTGTTCTTTGAGTTTATTGTTTTAAACAAGATGATTGTTTTCAATACCGGCTTGGAAGTTATGATTCTACGAGTATTCTTTCAAAGGATAATTGAATGATATATCTTAGCTTTGACTAAATCGTTTACGTTTAGTGGCCAACCCTGGTGTCGGAGTTTTAAGAGCGCACAAAAGGCACTAGCCGGTTTACCGATTCAATCAACTGGAACTCAACTGTAATAAATGTTTTTTGGTATACTTTATGTCAACCTATTGTTTTACAAATCACTTCGTTATTATTATTTTACATTACAGACTTCTGTAACTACGGTTCCTGTAAAGGAGCCGAAATGTCGGATAAAAATCACTACATAGTATAAAACAAAGTCGCTATTTTTGTCTGTTTGTTTTATCTGTTTGTCTGTATGCTTAAATTTTTAAAATTACGCAACGGATTTTGATGCGGTTTTTTGTAATAGGTAGAGTGATTCGAGAGGAAGGTTTTTATGTAAAAAAATTCCCGAAATTCCCACGGGAACGGGCACAACGCGGGTAAAACCGCGGGGCGCTGCTAGTTGTAAAATAAAAGCGAAGTGTATCCGTAAACGTAGTTTAAATTTCAAATATAGTGTTCGCTTAAACCTGTATTTTTTAAACCGGTCACTTGAACTGGTTTCCAACCAGTATTTTCGGGATAATTTGTAAGAATGTACTGCAGATTTTAAACTCTAACCTAATCTAAATAAACATTTGTTACAATGTAGAATTTCCGTCGTTTTAAGTTAGTTAATAAAACAGCGGGCGCAGCTAGTGCCAGTTCCTCTACAATTGAATGTTTCGCAGACGTTCCGCTGTTGTTAATTTAATAAAGAACACTCGGATACAAGTGTTGATAAAACAAGTAAAAACTGATTTTATCTTGAACAAAACATAGGAGACACCTATTATAAAGAGAAGGAAATAACGTGAAACACTGTTTTAACTTTAAAGAAAAATCTTAAGTGTAATGCGAAATTTTGGAATTTCGACCGCCTTCTAACAAAAAATAAAAATAAAAATTATTCTTGTCGAGTTGGTAGTTTTTGAGATGAGCGCGATCAAACGAACAAAAAGCCAACTCTTAAACTTTATTATATTAGTACCTTCTATCAACAATACACAACTAGATATCGGGTCACGTACAAAATCAAAGCTAAATACTGTCCGCGTGGATGACGTGTGACAGCTTATTTTGTTTACTACCGAACTGAAACAAAAGTTTTAAAACAGTTCGAAGTTCAACCTAATTACAACCATGACACCTAGCAATAAAGTAGCAAATCTTATGAATGAAATAACGCCTCACTTTTCAAATGAGGCGTTATTCACCGAGACGTATTTTTTGCGCCGACCCGACATCTAGTTGTGTATTGTTGATCGAAGATTAGTACAGATATAAAGGTATAGTAAGTGAAAAGGTATAAAGTGAAAAAAAACCACCCTTTTTCTGATAAATAAAATCTTCTAAGTCAGCTTTGTTTATTTTACAACAAAGATCAAAATCCTCAAGCTTCAGCAATAACAAAATAATTAAACAAACGATTGCTTTTAAAACAACGCCTCTAAAGAAAACTTCACTCGCATCTTAAAAACAAAACAATATAAATTCAAAATCTGCCTTTTTAACAATAAAATGGTTTTGATTCAGGCTCGGGTGCTATTAATTATTAACGAGTCGGTATAAGTCGGGCTTTTCTTTGTTCCCCTCGGATTATTCCTTTTGAGGAAGCAAATACCGCGCTGTGTTTTAACAGAGGATTAGAATAATACAAAAATATGTATTTCACTTGTTACTGCGCCGCAAATTGTTGTTTTTGCGTATAGTGTGCTTTGGTGTCGTTAGGGCGATATGTGTTTTATGTAATTTAAAATATTTTTAAAGGCTTATTATTATGTAATAGAAGTGAAATAGGTTATTAAATCTATACTAATATATAAAACTAAAGAGTTTGAATTTGCGTTAGTTTAAACGTGTGCTAATCTTGAAAACTACCAATCCGATTAGAATGATTCTGTTTGAAATGAATAACATTTAACTGGAAGGTAAGAGGTTATTTTTCATCCCGTAAGTCCCTCGGGATGAAAAACGCCTCGGTGGTCTAGTGGTATGTGCGCTCGCCTGCCAAGACTGAGGTCCCGGGTTCAATTCCCGGGTCGAGCGAAAACATGTTTCCTACTTTTCAAACATGGCTCGAGTTTGAGATCACCAACCCGCATTTGGCAAGCGTGGTGATTATGCCTAATCCTCCTCACTGTACTGATAACTTCAGTGAGATGAGAGGCCTTTGCCCAGTAGTGGGACATTACAGGCTAATACACACACACACACACACTACACAAAAGTCCCACGGGAACGGGCACGGGGCGCTACCTAGTAATTGATAAATCGGTCTATTATTTTAAAACCTACCACTATCTTTGCGTCAGGGTGTTAAAAATATAACAGAATAGTTAAATATGTCGATCTAAAAACACCTAACTAACACCTAAAACTTTAAAAGCTAAAAATTCTAGAAATAGAATACAAAACATGTCGTCTAAAATATAACCATCGTAAATCTATATCGGATCAGTAATAAAACGAAAAATGCAATAAAATACAGCGGCGTTAGCATACTTTGTGATACACAGACATACATACATACGCGGCGAATGTTTGTTTGTAATTACGATGTACAGTCGCCGGAGCAAGTGTTAACGCGAAGTTTAATTCGACGGTCCTTAATGAAGCAAGTTTGACGTTATCTTCTCATGTGTAAGAGAAAATATAATTTTAAACGAGTATTGTTGTAAAACTCGGTACGAATGTTATTGTAAAAAGTTTGATCTGTTAGGGAACAGAATGTGGGCGGATATGTTGGAAATACTGAATAAATACTGTCCTTTATGCTCTTACTAGCAACGCGCAGCGGTTTTACCTGCGTTGTACTTGTTCCCGCAGGAATTTTGGGATAAAAAGAAGCGGAAATCTTGTAAGTGCCAACGTTCTTTGTCTTTAGTGAGCACCAATCACTGTAGATCATCCTGGCTATCTTATTTTTGATATAGAACAATATTTTTGATATCGGTCTGTTGAGTCCAGAGGTTTCGAGTGCGCATTCTAAACAAGATTTATGACAAACTTTTTTAAGCATTTCTTTCTTATTTTTTATTTTCTATAAAAAATATCCACCTAAGAATCACAAACATTAGCACTTCTATCCGGCTTCCCCGTTTGTCATAACATAACACCCCCGTAACACGAAACCAGCCATGTATAAGTGAAGTGTGTGTTTAAGTAGTGTTCGCGTTACATCGCTCCGCTAATGTGCTACGTTTCATTAACTCTTGAAAGGGAAGAGTAATGGTTACCGTGTCTCAGATGTGCTCGTTACACTTGAGGTTAACTGGTTACGTTAATTGATGTGTTAGAAATGTATTTAATAATACCGAAATGTATTAATTCTGGTATTTTCTTACGAAAATCAGTAATCGTTATATCGTTTATGTTATTTTATTCTCAATTAATCGTAATTTTTTTTTGAGGTCTCAATGATCTATAAACATGTGAATTCCTATTAGTTTTTCTTTGAGTAACTGAACCAACCGAACGAGTTGCTTGTAAAACCTCATTTTACATTATACAAACAATCTACATTCTATTTATTTATCCTAATTTTGTAAAGAGAAAGATTTTTCGGCCCCAAAGTCTAGAAAAATAACGTAACTGCTATCTACAAAATTTTCACCATAAGCAAGATCGCCATCTATTAGATCGTGAGTGGATCTACCGATGGAACAATTAGACGATGAATATTTTTACTAGAAAAGCGTTTTGTGCACCATCATACAGTACACAGTTTGGTCGGCGTCCAAACTGACTAAACGCAACAAAGTCCCTTTTGTTTAGACAACTACGTCACGGCCCAGCGCCGCATTGAACGGAGAAATCAGTTCGACAATTACTACGCGTTGCTAAATTAATTTTGATTTACTATAAACTATTTTGAAATTCGTATGACAACTGTTGCCAAAAGGAATTAGATTTACTATTGCCGTAATTTATGTAAATTTTGGCCTTGACTGTACATTATATTGAGTCGTAGGTATAATTAATTGGGTACTGAAAAAACTAGAATATGTCATCGTCTCAAAAAACGTAAAAAAGTAAAGTATTACTGCTTTATTCATAAACGCTCTCTACAAAAACACTGTTAGTGAGTGTTTTGTCTCTTTTGCTCTTTGGAAAATAGCGTAAGTCAGAAAGGGACACACCATTTGATAGCTAAAATGCCACAGATGAGCAAGAAAATCAAAATCACCAACCGTGTGTAGCAAACCACCTTTAATCTAACTACGTTACTATAAAACCTCTGTTTTTGTTCAAAAGCTCCCAATAAGCTCTGTTCTATAACGAACATTTGTTACGATCAACCGTTTCAATCAAGCTACCCTTTATCTAATTACGCTACTGTAACACCTCTGTATTTCCGTAAGCCTAAAGCTGTCCAAAAGCTCCTATAAGCTCCGTTCATTCACAATCAATACGAAGCTTTGGTTAAAAGTCAGTTACAAAAATAAGCACTAAGTCTAGATAGCTGGCTTCATCCCAAACTGTCCGGTTTAATGCAGGACCGACACTTGCCGGTTTTAACTGGCATTATTTGCGCGCCAAAAGTTGCACAGTAATACGAAATGAATATTTAGTGTAGCAGTTTGGTTTTAAGCTGTCTTTATTGTATTAATCGTCAGATAATCGTCAGATGGTAAGATTTGTAAGATTATTTAAATTTATTTTCCTATTGCGAAATGAATATTTAATGTACAGTTTGATTTTAAAATATGTGATTGTTAAAATCGTCAGATTATCGTCAGACGGTCAGATTTGTAACATTACCTTATTTGATTTCATGGTCTAGCATACGCGTAAAATGATATGTTATATTTGTTTGTTTATTACGAAATGTAAACAAAAAGTGGACTTAACAGATCTTTACCAACATGCTCTAATTCAACAGGGTTTTGGCTACATTTTATCCGTAGAATTGGAACCTTACGCTAACTTAATTGTGTAAAGCAAGGGTAAGATAAAAGTGGTTGACATATAAAAATATTCCAACCAAAAATCCATTACATCAAAAAGCATTCCATATATCATATACGTAACTTTCGTCACCACCCATTTTATTCCAACCACTATTAGATAAAAATTTCAACATTCGCTGAGACACCGAAAACACGTTAACTTATACGAATTCTTCCAAGTGTATTCTCTGAAGTATCAAAGAAACTAGCCTTATAGTTCGAGCTATTGGAACTTCGCGTTGGAAAGTTTAAAAATCGAGATACTCTCCCTATAAGGGGAGGATGGGGCGAGTTGCATCACCCGCGCCGATGCAGCCACAATCGCGGGGAAATGAAATATATAAAATGAAGTTAGAAATTAATTTTCTGTTGCGTCGTGGATGTGACAGCAGTTGATAGTGGGTAATGCGAACTGTTTGATGAGAGATGCGGAGTGTTATTAGTTCAGTGTGGTGAGGGAAAATTACTAGAAATGTGATGGTTAAGAATGTATAAAAATTGTATGTCTTTGGTTTCCATAAGTTAGTATGATTTTTGTATAGTTTGAAGATTACCGCCTACAAAAAAATAATATTAAAAAGATTGGATGTATAGCTTCAGAAACAAGCCGCTACTGTCAGTATACCTAGTTATTCTTAGTATAAATTCCTATACAACTCATATTATATTGTCAAATTTTATATTGAGAGTAAATGCAATATAAATTAAAATATTAACGTATACTCCAATAACCTTTCAATTAATGAGCAATACTAGTTATTATAGGTAATTCGAAGTAAAATTAAGTAATTTCCACCCCAAGTGAATGTCAGTTGACTACATAAGAGCCACAATCGCCGGTCCTTCATTACCACCTTGTCAATTAACGAAGCTACAGTCGTTTATCCTTTCAAAGGCTAATACATGAACTTGCCTCGTTACAAAATTCAATCCGCGTAATCCTTTAAAACTCAAAATTAATTTTATGTTAATAAAGTTTGATGGAAAATGGTCGATTCGAATTCAATGGCGACTCTCGACTGACTCTCGTTTGCATAATTATGAGGACTTGAAACATCTCTTGTTACTGCTTGTTTGAGGACTTTGCAGACAACCAGATAGCTTTGCCTATAGTTATAAAGGAGGCATAATAAAATGAGCAAAGTTGGACTGGACTTTGGACATTAAATTTATTTTGGGTTCTGTTGGTAACTTTTGCATAACTGTACATACATAACTATTACCGACAAATATAATAGTAATTTGTATAATAATTTATATAAAAATCATAATTCGATTTTTTTATACCAAACTTTGATCACAAGTGATTATGCTCCTATATGAAAGTTCAAAATAAAACAATAAATTTAAACACATCGTTTTCCATTTAAAACCAGTGAAAAAGCAAACATTATTCGTACCAACCACGTATCCCGCACATTATCCCGACCATACATCGGAACTACATCCCTAAATCCTAGCGTTTCCATAAACACAAATAAAACATTACAATAAAACAGTAAGGTGTGTTAACATTGACCCAAAGAATCGTAGTGACTGCATCCAGGGGTTGTTGACCTCAAGGGGCGGATTTACCCCTCTCTCCTCTATCGATCCCATTCATGCATGAGACGCTACGTGAACGTAGGTGTTCAACTTTTAGGGGATTAACTGGGATCTAAAGGACTTCTGTTTATTAAGAGATGGATGAGTGTAGGGAAGAGTGGACGAGGTTTTGATGAATGGTTAGTTTGACAAGGTACCATGGTTGGCTAGTTGAGAGGGGTCTTCCGTTGGGTGGTTATTCTACTCTCTGTTAGTCTTTGTTTGTTCGTATTTTTGTTTGGGAAGTGGTTACTGAAAGCATTCGTGGTAAAATAATGATGTTATTATGTTTGAAGGTGTTCATCTCTGAGAATATGAGTCGGATTTGGAAAATCTAAACTAATTATAAAGAGGATTTATTTTTCTGGAACACAAAATGAACGAGCGCGCGACCCCACAAAATTTTGAGAAAATAACGCAAGCGCGATCTACGAAATTTTCACATTACCACCATCTATTGGATGACAGGTGAAAGCACCGCGCGGAACAGCTTGATAAAACTGCTGAGATAGATTCAAAAGCAAGGATATATAATCTCGGTTTTATCCCAAAATTCCTACAAGAAAGGTTACAATTGCAGTAAAACCGTGGGTCTCTACTTTTAATGTGTATAATTTGAAAAACAAATATAGCTTTTAAAAGTATAGTGGGCCGTAGCAACACAAACATCATAACGAACAACTTTGTGCAAACATTGTAATTACAACTTCTTCGACTAGAATTGTTAAAAATATTAAACAGGTGCCTGGAGCTCCCCTTAGTTTGTTCACATTGGTGAAGTGATAATATTGGGGTAAAAACCCCATGTGTGCGATATGAACTGACCGTGTGTCATATAGCGGTTATTGAAATTCATCCGTCCATTCGACCATTTTAGTGTGAATCAATTGTAAATAACTGTTCTGTACGATGTATATAAAAACTGAAGAGAATGTTTATAAGGTATTTTTTTCACCCTGAAATGATTGCGGCAAGAGGTACAACACAGGAAAAACAGCGAGGATCTAGTAGTATGGGTAGGAGAGGAGAACAAACCTCTATAACGACGCCATCATCATTATAATCATCACCAATAAATCTAACCGACGAACATTTCAATGATTTAAAGCATCTAATACCAGCCAGCTCCAACTCCCACCAAACTAATCCAATTTCAACTTTATACACTAAACAAAAAGATTTATTTCACCTTAAATCGAGTTTGATAAGAATAAGCTATTTCACTTACAACTGTTTCGCGTGTCTACATCGATAAAGGACTGGAGCATACAGTCATATAGTTTTTGTTTGGAATTTGTACCTTATTCCGGTGGGTTAAGGGTGCCTTATTGTTGTTGGTGTGAATGTCAAAATGACGTATGCGTTTTGGGATCGTTTGTGAGATAAGATGTTTTGATTCTGACGGTTTGTAACGTGGTATGCGTAATTTGAATAAACGTTTGGAATAAATTGATATGGCGCGTTTAGGGGAGATTGGCCTACCCCGTCCCTCTTCAAAAACACGAGATTCATCCAATATTTTTCAGAAACAATAACTTTTACATTCACCCCCATTTAAAAGGTATCTATGGCAGTTTTATAGCACCGTTGATGTAAAAGGATTTTTCAAACCTTTTTACGTTGCAAAATGCTTGTTTTATTTTAAAAATCCCATTTCAATTCATTTCCTAAAAATGTACCATTTTATTCCGTGAATTGTTTTGGTATATGCGGGATTAATTACGAAATGGAAAAAATATTTGATTGAATAGATTCGTGGAAACCTTTAAAAGTATCAATTAAAAAGTTTACACCCCTCACACACAGTAGTTTCTACTAGGTAAACCGGCATCCGCACACACAACATATTCCATACCACAAAAAATAGGGTACTGTTATAGGATCACTACTATCTGTCTAAGGGTGCTATTGAAGCAAGACCTTCAGCAAACATGCTAAATCTTGATCTGAACCTTTGCCTCACACGTCTGAAAAATAAGATTGACCAATCATTGAGTCATTCTTAGGAGGCCCCTAGACCTACAATAACATTGTACAATATATTTAATTGTGCAATAAGATTGAATTGCGTTTGGATCCAAACGGTCAATTATATTGCACAATAAGAAAATTGTGCAATGTTTTCTTGTTCTTCGGAGAATAGTTTGATCCCGAGCAACATGTCAAATATTGCGCAATACTGACCCTACACGAAGCAATATTGTTCAATATTAAATATTGTACAATAAAAATTAAACTCGCTCAAACTTTCGTTCAATCATTGCGCAGTCTTCAATATTAGCCCTAGACGGTTAATTATATTGCACAATATTCAATATTGCGCAATATAATTGATCGTCTAGGGGCCGCCTACAGATCGTACTGAAAGAATAAGAATCAGAAAAATAAGAATGTGCGTGGTATCCGTTTATTTTCTATAATTGCAATTCTGTGCGTTCTGAATCCAAATTCCAAATTTCGGATTCAGTATTCAGATCGAAATTCACCATGTATGGTGTCAACTTAAAGCTTAGTGTTTTTTGCTTTAATTCATTAAGCGCTCTAGCACACATGCATTTGTATCCTCGATCAGCGATTGAGTCTATGGAAGCTCAACACAGCAGCTGAACGCAACACCCCGCACACATTCTAATGCCGGTCGGATCGATTCTTCCGATACCGCGACCGAACGCAGTACATCGCAAAAAGGCGATGCAACCGTTAAAAACGCATTTCTGATACTACGATCGCACACAAAGTCGCTAAAACGTCAGCAACGTGTCAAAGAAGCATGTCTGCTATAGCCCTTAAAGACCGAGTGTTTGGAACTATTCAAAGCCCTAATTGAAAAGTGGTTTAAAAGTCTTACAGAAGCTACATACCCGACTCTCCTCCTTGCTCAAGCGAATGCAAATCCTGCTGGGACCTCCGCCTCTGCCTATACTCCGCTCTATAATCCTGCCACCTTCCATACTGCGCAGGATTATTCAAATACTCCTGGGAAGAAAATCTGGATGCTCTAGGCGGAGAAAAACCCATCTGGCTATAGTAATCCTGCCTAAATACCACATCTGGGTGATTCATACCTCCCGGAACGATCTGACTGCCGAATATGGCTCTATGGCCCAAGTACTCCGGCTTCATTGGGCCGTCAGTCAACTCGTGTCCGTGGATGGAAGTGGACCGTTGAGGTCCGAATTCTCGGAGACGGTTGGAGAAGTCCATTCGGTGAGGAGAGTAGTCTAATCCACGAGGGCCCATCTCGAAGTGGCCATGCGGTCTTCCGCGGTAATAGTGAGGAGAAAATGGGTTCTTGCTCTCATTCTGTCGAGGAGTATAGGTTTCCTTCTTCTCTTCCTTCACTTTCTCTTTCTCCGGCTGGGTCTCCTTCTTCGGCTCTACTCTTTTCGGTGATTCTGTGACGTCTTGCGACGCTCTCCGGTTGAATTCCTGCACCTTCTCGGGCACGAACCCTTGTTGGGGCACTTGCGACATGATCGCAGAAAACACTTACAAAACACTACTGAATACGGATTAGTATCAAACGTCTTTAATATGTGGTATACGTTTATAAATTCACTTTAACTGTAGGATTATTTTCACAACCAGTAACTATGCAACTGTATGTGTTGTGGTTGAAACGGTTGTACGTGATCAGTGGATTATTGGATTAGTCTAACTTTTAATAATACATTCAAAGCATAGAATATTATATGATTAGCTATGATAAGCCTCGAAGAAAATATTTTGTAAAATAAAAATTACATTGAAATAAAACAATAATAATACACTAAGGAGAAAAAAATATACTCAAACGAAAAACGAAATTGCAAATACAAAATTTTGAAAACGTATATAGCGATAAAAGTATAAACCATATCAATAAATACCATCAAACCATAACCTAAACTAAACTAAATTCTACATAAAAAAATTACACAATCCTTTACTAGTCAAAAATTCAAGCAAATACTTTAAGGTAATTAAGTCGTATTGTAATTTGTTTAAAACTTGTTGCTCTGACGTCGTAATTAACTTGTGCCCGAAACCACCGATGGGATTTGGATTTCATCGTAAAGTCAAGAAGAGTACACTCGAATACAAAAGTAGATCGACATTTTCACAATTCAAATATATCTGTATAGATTTATATATTTAAAATATTTACGTAGCACTTAAAAACTGAGCTTTTAACGTTTGTATTTGTATATTTATGTATTGCAAATGCTATCATAAAATTTGAAGTGTTTTGTTTATAAATTAATTTAATATGTAAGTATGACAGAATATTATAGAAGCAAAGAAAACTTCACAATCCAAATCATAGGATTAGGTTTTTATTTAAATTTTCCTTCTCTATTTAGGCTGTCTGTCCATTAAAGCAGAGCGAGACTCTGGACCGGAGATAGCGGGAAATATTAACCAATAGGGATGCTTAAAATGCCCGCTCAGAAATTGTATGCAATCTTATTGGTTAATATTTCTACATGAATATTCCTCTCTCGCCCCGCTTCAATAGACAAGCACCTAAATATATTTTATTGGAGTTATTTTTACTTCAAACATATTACATACAATATTTTTTATCAAAGCTTTTCAGCGCTTATTCCCTTTTATGAATATACTTTTGTCGCCAACTATACATCATAGACGACTCGGCTCCAAGTTGAAACGTTTACTTAGTCATTAGTGCTTGTATTTGCTTAGGTTTCGTAGCTTTTGATTGGCTTTCAAAAGTGAAAAGCCATTTCTAGATAACTAAGTCTTAATATAGAATCTACGGAATATCGATATTAGGTCTAACATAACCACAAAACAAATATGCATATTGAAGCCCTATATTTCAGGGCTAAGATATATCCTGCAGGATAAGGAGGGAACATATCGCGTTTAAAACACAACCTATTTTACATATATAAGTACCGTTTGTTTCGAAACATTTCGATGAAAAGTTGTCTATATAATGTTCCCGTTGAACGTGACTTTCCATTACAAAAACGAATATTCAAATCAAATTGGTAATTTCCGAAATATTATACAAATAAAGATACTATTAAAACATTGGTTTCTGCCCATAAATTAATAATTTAATTACAAACAAACGGACATGAGTTGTACATCGATACATATTAATTGAATCAGTTCCAGCGAGTAAACATCGGCTTAGAGCTCACGACTCGATTACTCGAGATGATAAACAGTACCTGTTGTGATCAGTGTTTGAATAATCCGATTACAGACTCGTTGTTCTACATTATAAATGACAAATTGTTTACCTAATCTATATTATGATTTTGAATTGGAACTACGTTTATAGATATCGTTTCTTGTATAGACGCCTAACACTATAGTCTTCAGTGAAGACAATTTTTATAAAGGGGTCGAAACGTCAGATAAAAATCACTACAAAGTATAAAACAAAGTCGCTACTTTTGTCTGTTTGTTTGTCTGTATGCTTAAATCTTTAAAATTACGCAACGGATTTTGATGCGGTTTTTTGTAATAGGTAGAGTGATTCAAGAGGAAGGTTTATATGTATAAAAATTCCCGAAATTCCCACGGGAACGGGTACAACGCGGGTAAAACCGCGGGGCGCTGCTAGTGTAAAAAGTCTGTAGTAAAGCTAGCTATTGCAGCAAAACAACGAAACAGTTTTTAATTAAAAATAAAAAAATGATTAAAGGACGGGCGGCTACGTAATTACTTTCGAAAAAGAACACTAAATTATACTAAAAGAGTTAATGTTCAATGAGATTTTTTCGAAAAATTCACTGCATCTTCAATCTCGACAAGAATTCATGGACAAAACATTGAATCAAAAAAGTAACTAATCGAATACAAATATTCATAGATATAGCGGCCGTATATCATAAAGTTTCAAACATCTACGAATAGAGGGTGTAAGCGTTAAGTGTCGTTAACAGTCGGCAACCGCGCTCCGGGATTATCCAGAGATTTACAACTCCAAGCGAAATAATCACGATATATTGCGTTATTACCGGGTATATCTGTGAAATGTTAGGTCTGTGAATTGTGTGTGGATCTGTGAGATTGGTAATGGAGTATCAATCCTGCTTTGAGGGAATTTAATAGTATCAGTCACCTATAGACAAGTGACAATCAATTCGCTTTGGTAGTGTGAAAAATGGCCGCGTGACTATCACGTGGTAATAAAAGGGTTAATAAGTGAAAAAAATTTAATGCTAAAATCTGTGTATGCGCAAAGTCTTTATTCCTTTCCTTTTAGTACCCTCTAAACTAATTCTTAAACAACTTCAAAAACCGAAGCAACAATTTCTCAATGTATGTTTATCTGTCTTCGTTCTCGACCTATCAATATCAGTTAAACCCATCTCCACATTCACATGTGTAGTACACGACAATAGAATCATAAACATTACGGTTACATCAGAGCCGGCGTTGGCCATCATCCAACAAGTCTGCGATCTCAGCGATACGACCTGCAGCACCTGTGTCGACGACCTCCGGTAATAAGGCCAGTTGATGTTTGAACTAATGTTAACTAATAGGTATCATAACTTTGATTAATATATTATTTGAATGACAACCCCACTGAGTTTCTTGTTAGTTCTAACTAACTTAAACTTAATTTTAAGACGACGATGATAAATGATTGTAATCCATACTAATATTATAAAGAGGTAAAATTTGTAAGTTTGTTGGTTTATTTGTATGTTTAAAGTAATCTCGGAAATCACCGGTCCGATTTGAATAATTCTTTTTGTATAGATAGCCACATTCAACGGGAAGGTTTTAGGCTTTTTTTCATCTCTAATTTCCCACGGGAACGGACACAACGCGGGTAAAACCGCGGGGTGCTGCTAGTAATCTGATATTTTAAAAAATTGAGTTTGATACTTGATAATCTACGTTGCAAGATTGACGTTCAACAGTTCAAAACAGATTTGTACAAAACTATACATGACACGAACAATCGAACATATTATATGATTATGATCATGAGCGCAGAACTGGTGAAAACTTTGGGTACGTGTTTTGGGGACGTATGTGTTTCGTCCATTTCGCATGTGGTTAGCAAGTAAGATGATTCCGTGCTTCGGAGGGCACGTTAAGCCTTCGGTCCCGGTTACTTTCTACGGATAGTAGTCGTTACAAGAGCCATGTCAGAGGCCTTTGGCGGCTCAATAACTCTGACAGCAGGATTGGTCAGGTTGACCATCCACTCAATGAAGAAGAAGATGTGGTTAGCATCAATGATTCAATTTCTGTACTTCTATAATAAACTAATAACAAGGTAACTAAAACAACAAAGTACATCGCTACGACCAAGAACATTAAAGACGCAACACAACTCAATAGCAACAACCGGTGAATAATGTAACAGCACTCCCCTTTCCACAGTCGAGCAACCATAAACATTCAATGGCCGAGACATCGTCGCTCACAACACAACTATAACACAATTTAAGTTATGCCTAAAACAACGCATTTTCAACACCCATAACTTTCCCTTAACAAGCGAAGAAAGATATATCACTCTTACCGCTATGAGAAAACGGTTCATATTCGCTTGAAGAAGGGGAAAATTTGGGGAATGCGAAGGGTTTTAGGGAGGAAAGGAAATGCACATTAGAGACGAAGCAGATGTAGACGGGACAGATACAACGTCACAAAGATAATGGTAATCCAATCCGTAGAGAAATAATTCCATTTACCTTCAATAACGATGTCAGGAAAAACATATACCTTCTACTCCGTCAGAGTACGGTAAATAGGGACCTTTTACCGTCTTATTAGGAGTGCCCCGCGATTACACCCTCTCTCTCCCGCCCTTGTTAGCTTTGGGATGATAATTAGTGTATAATCTTCCCTTTAAATGTGGGTACAATATACAACAATATTAATTTTTATCAAACTAGTAGTTTCAGAGAAAATTAATGATTACTGATATCACAATGAGGATATCAGTACAGTGAGGAGGACTAGGCGTAACCACGCTTGCCTCATGCGGGCTGGTGATTTCAAACCCGAGCCATGTTCCAAGTGGGTTCGAAAAAAATACAAACTCTTCATCAACTTTATTGTACCAGTATATGCCTTTGTATTGTATAGCAAGAGGCAATAGGTATTGATCGGAACTAAGGAAGAACTAATCTTTATAGCGAGGGATTGCCATAAACAAAAAAAGTGAAGTTATAAGTTTGACGTGTATCTGCGTGTCTGTGGTATCGGCTCCCAAACGGACCAAACAATTATGATTTAGGATTTCTTAACCCAAAGGTAGATAACAAAAAACTTGAATCATATAATATTCCTTTACCAAGTATGATTTAAGATACAATTCTAGTAAACAATTTTAAAATTACATTGTTCGGTTTTAACAATATCATCATAGTACTAAATCTAGTCGTGTAACCATATAAGACGATCGAATAGAAACCATATGGTAAACCATACTCGTATAACTCTATAAAATAGAAACCATATCGAAATTGGAAAAACTTAGTATCAAAACTGGAACTTAACTCTAGCGAACGATCGATCACAATCAAACACACACACGATCGAACAGGTGAGGTGGAAATTGAACTAAAATATATTATGAAATAAGGGGTGTCTCGGAGGGGAGGGGAGCTCGCAACGGACAGAGAAGGTTGGCGATGCTTGAGGGAAACCTTTGCCCAACAGTGGGACAATGAAGGCTAGAAAAAAGGGTCTCGTTTTGAGATCGTGGAACCATATCATCGAAATAGAGCTTTGAATTAGTGAAGTCCAGGATTAACAAGATAATTTATAAATTAACCTATTACCCTAGATGGTTTCCCTAGATTGCTCAAATGGTTAGGATGCCTTTGAAGCGGAGTGGAGCTGTGCGGGGCTCATTTGACCGATCGCAACGCATTACGAAAAGATTTTAACAATGTCAATGTGTTGTTTGACAACTTCAATGAGTTGTGATTTTTTCATTGAGCTCCGTATTAATTAAAACGTACTGTAACCCTTCTAGCTGTAACACCGCCTAAACTAAAGGTTCCTTTTACTAGACCTATACCTGGAATTGCCAAATTGTCATTCCTTTTCAACGATCTACTCTAACGAGTCACAAAATAAATTCACTTCAAATAGATCTAGACCTAGTCGACACGAAACACATAACTCGCCGCTGACAACTCAGTCAATGCTAGTTAAAACACGCGGCGTCGCTCGTGGCGCGGTGAGACGAATAAATTGCGTGATTTACGAATGTACTAACTCTACGACTGGTTGTAGGTTTATAATTTGTTTTTGATGGGATCACGATATTTTTACTAATATTATAAAGATGTAAAACATGTAAGTTTGTGTGTTTGTTTATATGTTCGAGCTAATCTCGGGAATAGTCAGTCAAAACAATGCGGAGCGATTGCCATTTTTCCAGCGGAAATAATCATTTAATTTCTACAAAATATAAAAGTATCAACAGCAGCTATAAGAAAATCGTGTTTACAATGTGTCGTGATAGTTTAAATAGTGTATAAGAAAATCAGTATTGCATTTCTAAAAACGTAAATTAATTTGAAATTCATCCGTACGTTTTGAACGTGCGAGTATTTCCATGTCTGTCAATCACTGCTAAAAATACTTCGACGCGCGTTTCCTCCTAACTGTTTGGTCAGCCATTGTTTTTACATTGTTTAGATTTCATATCGATTTTTGCTAATTTCGTATGGCGGTTTTTAAACATCGTCTGTAAATCGATTTCAAAATTATAGATCTTGTTTGTGTATTGGAGATTATAATGAAACTGATGTTTATAAGAGTTTTGATTGGCAGCAGACAGTTTAATAATGCTTTCGTTATATAAAATAACTAGTATTCAATTTTATAATAAAATTCCCAAGGAGGTAACTGGGCTTAGTGAAGGTAAATTCAAATCGTACGTTAAAGACGTTTTATTGACTAAAGCATACTATAGCGTTACTGATTACATTGAGGACAAATGTGTCTGGAGTCAAATTCCTGCACCAGCAACACAACCTGATTTTGACATGTAATCTTACTTACTAGTATTAAATTGCATTATATCTTGATTTAAAAAAAAAACCAGCAGAGTTTCTTGCCCATTCTTCTCTGCTGATGTTCTTCCGAATGGGTGGTACGTTCAAAAGAGCCTCTATGGGGCCAAAACTGAATAAAAATATTTGACTTTGACTTTATTACAAAAAAAGAATTATTCAAATCGGATTGATAGTTTCTGAGATTAACAGCTGAATACTGAAGAAAGAGTGCTGAATACTAATACTCCTTATGACAAGTGACAATCGCTTCGCATTCCATTTTCCATTTGACTGTCTACTATTAAAATATATGAGAATTTGATCATGTGTTAGTTATATGACGTACCTACACCAGTAGACAACTACATAGGATTGCCACTTGTCTAGGAAAGTTGAGTAGATAGTTGCATAATTTCAGAGCTACTCCACTCTATAGTATTTCAGGGAGAACTTATTACACTATGGAATCAATTGTCCTTTGAGATCTCTAACTGAAGCGAAGCAAAAGGATTACTGGTCATAACCAGGTCATCTATAATTCGTGGCCACGGGGAACACAAAGACGTAATCCAGTACAATATGTAATGCGTGCTATGTAATCAGAAAGCGCAACGACCCCAACAGACTAAAATATTCATAAACACAAGTAACACTACATTAGACCTTATAAAAGAGAATGTCCGATTCATACATATTTATTGACCCGACCCCGCTCGCCTGGCCCGACTCCAAGCGAACTAGTGATGGGAAACACTTGTCGATAAAACAGTTTATGTGCATCGTTAAACGAACGTCTTGCACGGAACTGTGCCGGTAGATTGGGAACAAAATATTGTATCGATAATTTTTATATTTGTTAGATGAGGTGATCGATTTATAGGTCGAAAGTATTTTAATTAGACTTTCTAGTTAAGTAATGGTTTCTTAAGTTTCATCGAACACTACTCATTTGAATTGATACTACGTTTACGGAAACACTTCGATTTAATTTTACATTTTTATATGACGTTTCGGCCTCTTTACACGTGGGCACCGAAGACTATAGTTAAGCATTAAGTTACTTAATTTGATATGATTTAATGTAGTAATCTATTTTATGCATCTAACACTATATATTACAAATAGTCTATGCGTTGTATCTATGCGTCATCTATTGTATGAATTGGCCCTCTTTAAAACACAAGTACCTCAAAAACAGTACGATACTAAACAATCGACTTTCGTCTCATTACCGAGTCCTTTTAAGATATTCAGCGACTTCAATATCCGTATAACAAAGCCGAGTGGCTGACGACCTTCATCGATGTATCTCGAGCACTCCTTTGTATTTTCATAATTATCGACAAGAACCGGCGCCCGCTGTAGTCACGACTGTCTTTAGACTGATTTGAGAACGCGTAAATTATCTTTTGTCATTCTAACGTTTACGGTACAAAGTCTAACAAAAAAGTATACTAGACGTCTTGTTTGAATAATCCGAATAAATAAAATATATCAATGAATTCGTCTTGTTTCTAATGCGCGATTCTATGGATCAGCCCCTATATACAAGTGGCAATCGCTTGATCGCTTATCGCTTGATCGCTAATCCTTTGATCGCTAATCGCTACGCTTCTACCAAAATGTACGAGTAAAGCAAGAGATATCACGAAGCCTTATGTCAATCCCATACATTTTGGAATCCAATAGCGATTTCGATAATGAAATGCCATTTATCTAGTCTCAGAAAACTGTCTATCTACAGGCTTGGTTATGTAAGCTGAGGATCTTAGTCCCATCCCTAGAAGACGATCGAGTTAAACAAGTGTACCTACGTAATATAATGCAAGTGCTCGATCTGTCTACGTCTTATCTGTACTACCGATAAATATGTATTTCAAGGAATTTTCTACGTTTCTTTGTACTCGATGTTTTTCTTACAAATACGGAATAATGTTAGAGGTGGTTGTTTGTTTTTCCTATAAATAAGAGAGCAGCATTTTTATGATTTTAAATAATAAATAAATAAATAAATAAATATTTTTTGTAAAATACGTTAAATTATCTAACGCGATACAGGCCCGTTTCATTTAGTATAACTAAATTCAATAGTATGGAAAACTCATGACTTTAAGTCCTTCCATATCACGAGAAAAGCCGATATATCAATAGTAACGCACTAATCTACTTTAAAAAAAAATAAAGTTGCGAATGTGCCACTGTATGTCTGTTACGCTTGCACATCACAGCTACTTTACCGATTTTGATATAATTTTGAAATGGGACATAGACTGCATTTTATCCTGGAATTCCCACGGGAATGTTCAATTACTTAAACAATATTAAAACTTCCCCATACAAAGTCAAAGGGCCGGCAGCGGCCCTGAAGTATTGAAAAATAAAACTTCGTTGTTTAAAAACAATGCATTTTATTAGTTTTAGATATCATGTTTCTTAGTAACATTTACTAATTAAGAGCTACATAACCGATATTCAAAGGAAAATAACGAAATTTAATTTTTCAAAAAGTCCAGGTTCGATTCCTGGGCCGAGTACACGTATTTTTGTAAGTATATGAATGCAGTTTTTCTTTTTACTAAAATCAACGTCATGGTTCCTAAGCCAAGATTTCGCTATCTGTTATGGTTTCTAAAACCGCCATACTGACCCATTTGGATTGCTCACCCTGTATAAGACAACGAAACCTGACCATATCAAATATACATTAAGTAACGTATGTAAATATGAGAAATGGATAATTTCAGGAGTTGCTTGCCGTTTCAGCTAAAGTATTATGACTACCTTTGAAATGAATCATAAAGTGCCTAGTAATGGATGTTTCATGCCCGTTTCGTGTGATATACGTTACTTAGAAGTTTCTATGTAATAAATGTGATTTATGTTACAATCTCTATGGAGATTTAACATTGAATTTTAACTAGTTTTAGTAAAGGCAATATTTAAGTTGAATAAAATTCAGGCTATATGATAAGGCTATTAGATATTTTCAAATGTATAGAGATCAATGTATAAATTACTATGAATACTTAATCTTATACATAAAATTCTTGTGTCACAATGTTAATTACCATACTCCTTCGAAACGGCAAAACCGATGTTTATGTAACTTTATATGGATATACGGTAGGTCTGAGAATGTGCTACTATCTATATTCCCCTATATTTTAAGGGTGGTGGTCCACCCCTTATTTTTTTTAAATATTTATATGGCAAAACAACGTTAGTCGGGTCAGCTAGCCACTTTATATAAGTCGGCTGATGCGAGTTCTCCTTAGTGAACTGAAAAATCCAGTTAAAAATAATTAAAAGACTAACAACAACCGTAAGTAAAGGACGTAATAGTATTAACATTATACACGGTGTCTAAATATTTGGGAACGAACCGTTACGAACAGCAATTACCAGATCAATTATCCTCCGCTACCTCTCACTAGCTGTTAAATAATATTGTTAGAGCAAATATTTGTACACGAATATTAGGCATGCTTGTTAATAATTTTATTAACTCCTCTATTTCGTATATTCTCAGTCCTCACAACGTTAGTACTACAAATATTATAATACTGCGCAAACAGAGCAACAAGTTCACCCCGGCTCAATATACAAACCACTAACAAAATAAAAAAACAAAATAATACTTTCAAAAAGAAATATAACACAAGAAACACGGCAAATAATATAACACTTTTTAACACAAACGAATCGGAATACGAAACGAAAATTAAGGTTCGATATACCGTGAATTACGTTGGGAAAACGACTAAATATCAAATTATATTATGAAAGATAATTAAATATATAATCACTGATAATCCACTGATATCGTACAGACCTTAAAACTAGCACTACATAATGATATGTTTGTTGTGAGGCCACGGAATTCGCCCAGAGCAAGGCGCGCGTGCGATCTGCGCCAGGGCGGGCGGCTACTGGCGTAGGGCGGCGGCGGCCGGCTAGGGCGGGCGGGATACGATATAGGTTAACGATCACGCTTCCTCGACGCGATAACCGAAGGTTAAGAAGCTTGTCAATTATAATTATTTCATAACTTGGAATTCTAGTTTCGAATTTAAACTGTTTTTCTAATTTTGTTTTTTTTTCCGACGACTTTTATATCTGCCGAATTTTTGTGTACGCTTAAACCTAAAAATCATAAAAAATTACCTTCATTAATTCTATATCATACAATACCCAATCCTTAAACAATTATTTTCATACCGACGTATTTTATTCCCTAACAATTGCTGCAAATTACCGAAACAATATTGATTTCATAATGATAGCGTCTTCGTTTAACAACTTCCTTTGACAATCACCGAGCGATTTCAATTCGTTTAAGTGAAACAATTTGAAATGCTCTAAGCTTTATTTATGACTGGTAAAGACCGCAA
Source organism: Cyclophora albipunctata (assembly GCA_963082685.1). Taxonomy (NCBI): domain Eukaryota; kingdom Metazoa; phylum Arthropoda; class Insecta; order Lepidoptera; family Geometridae; genus Cyclophora; species Cyclophora albipunctata. Next base: position 8,658,325 of record OY720131.1, on the reverse strand, counting down.
AGATTGCGGTTGACCACATTTGGAAATAATTTAATTACGTATTTAACAGTATAGTTTGAGGTACATATACTTCTACTTTTCATGATATAGTTTTTTAACATATAACATACTATAATTTTTTTTCTGAATGACTTAAAAACTCATAAGGATACTTTTCTACCAAAAGACAATTTTAAAAGATGAAGTAGACAATAAGCGAGCATCGGGTAGTTTTCAACTCGCCAGAACCGAAACTCGCCAGAACCGAAACTCGCCAGAATCGAAACTCGCCAGGTGTACCCACTCGTCTCGCCGTCATTTCACCGCACAGCTGCAGGTAGCGACACTCAACACAGTGAATAAGTTACACGTTACTCAAAACAGTCGTACGCAAACACGCGGTAATGGAAAATGGTGGTTCTGACCGGACTCCCTGTGTTAATATTTGTCCAGCGCAGCAATAGTGATGTACTTCCGCGCGACATATGATGTCTTAGTATCGATAAAATGTGCTTGATAAATCGATATCGATTATGTCCATACATCGTTGGCGATACATGCTAGTGGTAAAATAGTGATGGACCCAATTCATATGACATGGTATTCAACTTCAATGTTAAAAAGGATATCAATATCCAATGCAGTTATTATTACAATATTTCACAACTTCTGTATTTTACAACGGCATCATGCTACGTGCAGTGTGACTGCTGGAGTAAAAAACTATGTGAATACAAATAAAAAAACATATATCAGAAATAGTATAAGATATTATGGGTTGAAATATTTCGTTTGCTATTTCAGGTTTAATAGCTGGCTAACAAAAGAAAACTAAATACAATCAAACGAAACGACTTTCAGTATTTTCAAAGTAATATAAATTACGGGACCATCGATAAAACAAATAAAATAAAACTCTCCCATCACTACGCGCCACGCCGTACGTGAAGCGCCCCTGTTACTACGACCCTTCACTCGCTACACGACGACTACGCCGTAGCATGAGGTCTACGTTGCTACGATATCGTAGTCATTAATTTATATTAATTAGAAGACCAAGGTTTCTACGATAAGACAATATCCAGCTGTCGAAATGTTTATGTTGATTTGTAATTAGACAAAGATAACTAGGCTCTAGGGGATGATAATATGAAATTAATAAATACTTTGTTACTATACAATTTATGTCCCGTTTACCGTACCGGATTTTTAAGCAGAGGTATTCTGCGTAAATGAAAAAGAGCTTTGACGGCGATACAATTTATCTACAGTTGAACACTTGACAACAATTCCAATTCCAAAAAATTATGTATGTACAGAAAAATGTGACATATAGATGTCACATTTCAGCATGTAGGTATAGACCTACATGCTTCAAATAGCAAAAACACACATACACACACGTTGTGTTGTATCGTTAATATATAATATAGTTTTTCATATAAGTATAAAAATGTAATTACTAATATCACGCCCCGTACGGACACCCTAACGTCTTAAATTGAATATACACACAATGTTGCTATCATTCGCTTTTATCAAGAATGCACTACCGCTATCTACTTTAACCACCAAACGAATACCTATTTTATTTCTCGTTAAATAAGGCACATTTCACTCTGTACAAATTGAGAAATTTCGCAGAAAATCTTTAAAATTTCATCATTGGGATTTGAATCTTATTGTGTCCAGAATAGAGTTTGGTTTGGATTAGGTTAAAGTTGAATAGAAGAATAGTTAAAGGCTTCTCTGAAGGGAATGTGAATCAATTTGGTGTAGAAGTGGGAAATTATGAATGTTAGCGGATTCGACGCTCGCTTGCACACTTTGTGCTTGGAAGTACTAACTTGGAAGAATCATCTCATTTAATTGTCTATTACAAGTTTATTTTTCAAATATTGTTGCATTAATTGTCAAAGTTCACGGTCTTTAATAAAATTTCAAGGATTAGGACACAATAGCCATCACTACGCTGAACACTTTCAGATGGTCAACAAAATGGCTGAACGAAATTCTGTACCAATATTGTGAGAAGATGAGAACGTCAAAATCAAACAAAGCTTATACCTCCGATGCAAGTTCACACTTGACAGTATAATGAAGAGAGAATATACGAAAACTATAAAACTACAAGCTGCGCCCCACGGTACTACCCGTGTTGTACCAATTCCCGAGGGAATTTCGGGATAAAATGTATCCCATGTGTTATTCTGATGAATAACCTATATTACCGTAAAGTTTCTTCCAAATCCGTCCAATAGTTTTTTCGTGAAAGAGTAACAAACATACATACACCCATCCTCACAAACTTTCGCATTTATAATATTAGTAGGATGCTAAGATTCGTTTCATATCAAGTTGTTAAATACCATAATGAAAGCTGAGAGCCTAGTGCAGGTCTATTTAGTCCTTAATTATATTTCAATTTTTAAATTGTATTATTCGCAATTCAATGCGTTACCAATTTGTTAAACTGACTCATTCATGACGTCAACATTTATAGATTGTCGTTAAAATAACATGTCTTACCTTTCCCGTGCAACTGCTGTCTGTTCTCGGTGCCCTTCAAGCTCTCAGCGGTGTGGAGAAGCTCATCCAGCTGCGGCTTCTTCTGCTCTAGCTCTCGGAGTACACCCTGGGGACCAGTACATCATTGTTAGATAACATCTTAGGATCAACATCTCCGTGGCATCGTTGAAATAACAGCATCTTCATGACTTATAGCATAGGCAAGTGGATAGCCTGTAGATCCACCACCAAATTCAAATTGAAATTTATTTATTTGCCATTATGTAGATGCACCGGAATATGGTACGGTTTAGTTCCTGATTAACGAATTCAAAGCGATCCTTATTCGATTGGATGCAGATGGTAGGTACTATGATCCTAAAACAACAAAATTAATAGGTAATATTTGTAACAATGTATGTCACTAATGTCGATTATATAATGTCCAATAACAGTTTTGGGTCTGAATATGATTTCGTTTTGTATTAATTGTAGTGTAAGATGTTTTAATTCTACAGTGTAAAACGGCAATCCATCTATACAAAATTGTAGTAGTTACTACTCCTGAAATTGTGTAAGCAATAGTTTTGAAACTACTGAAAACATACCGTGTCTGACACATTACTTTAACATGTCTCTCCAAAAGCAAATAAACAAGTCCATATAAGATAAAAAAATATAACTCCATTTAAACGGTGCTTGCGCTAACAGGAAGAAGCTTCGAAAAAACGTTCCCTTTTTATTCCCCTACTTGTTTCTAAATCAAAAAGTGTCTTCCAAGCCGCCTGGCCTTGATATGAAGCAGCGCGGTGAAATATTAAGGGGTCCACAAACGTGCAGGATCGCCCAGGGCGGGGGCGGCAGAGCTGGGCACTTTACATTAAACATTCATACGTAACGAGAGCGCACCGAGTTTGATTGGTAACACGCGTGCGAATAGGGAATGTAAGTAGCCTTTTAAGAAGACTTATAGGAAAGTTTCTTTGGCGTTTATCCTGCGTTGGAACTGTTTCTCTATGACTTTGCAAATAAAAAGTACCTTGGAACTTTGAACAATGAACATTTCAAACTTCCCATATCAAAATTAGGTTTAATTATTTTTATACTTTCTATTCTTCACCAGAATCAGTCTGTTTTGATGTCGCATTCATAATACAGCGAGTTCCTATTAAAAGACAAACATTTGCTTCTTTCACAACAAAATGTTCAATACTCGTACGACTAACCATCTTACCGCGACTATCTCACTAGACCATAACCATCGCCAACCATAACCACAACAAACGATTATGTTCGAACCATTACACTGAGCAATCTATTAGTTCCTCACTATTCCGCTATGTCTGTCTCTAACTGTATCTGTGAGTCCACCAATATGATGTGTGTAATGAGAAGCGCTGCCGCCTTGTTGAACTAACTATTGCTTACTTGTTGTTACTTAGCAAGAGAAAATAGTCAATGAGTAGATCTGTGATTTTTAAACCTTCCGACGCAAAAAGAGCTTTGTGTGGGTTTGTGATTGACTGTGGTGTATTAACTGTAATCATAAAGTAATGGGTCGATTTTAATTTTCTTTTTTGTTCCATAGGTTATACGAGGAGTGTTCTTAAATAAACCATCATAATAGTCCAGAGTGGTAAATGTTAATTTTACTTGTATATTAGTTAGCTAAAAAAATATAGTAAGCTTGCCAGTCAGTGTGACTGTGAGAGTCATATTCATTTCTCAGACTCAAACATATATTAAAACTATTCTTACGAAAACACAGAACCCTCTTCACCAAACTGGGTTATCAAATAAATAACAAGTAATATAACATTTGTCGAATGTTCCGCAACGCCCAGTCACTTGTCCATTGACGTAAAATTCGCCGAAACCCGACTCAATCAAATATTATCAGCGGCAAATAAATGAATTTCTATCAAGGAACCACGTCTGAGGAATATTCGCTCGATATATTATGGAGAAATAAGGTTTTTGTAGAAGCTGTGCAGACCAAAGACAGCCGCAAAAGACAGTGGATATAAGAATAGTAGTAATCAATGTTATTCGAAACATTTGCTGCGAATAGTAAACATACTCACACAAGTTTTTTCGCGGTAGAAAGTTTATAAAGCAAGTAATTACCAAAAAAATATAAAAATCAAAATTTTAAAAAGGATTTTGATGAACTGAAAAGAAGATCAATTCTGCTAAAAATAATTGTAGAGTCAATTGATTCTAAATTGGATCTTGATACACATTTTTTATTCTACTATATCGTAGAAGATAGGCTCTTGTCGTTGAGTCCGATGCAGATTTTCTATTAACCTAGGGATCCAATCGACACATTTGGAACCTAGTCAGCTATGAACAAAATGTCTAACTATTAGGTTACTATCGCGATCCAACTGAGTCTCAACTGACTCACAATTGATCAAGTAAAATCACCCCAAAGTTTATCATGAAAGACCATGTGAGCCTTCAAATTAGATTGAACGTTTTTGGGAAGTATAAAAATAGCTAAATCTAAAAAGTACTACAGACTTTACCCACAGAATACCTTAATACTGTTTTACGTTTTCAGACGCGTAAGACAACCCCTTCCTACATTTATCTGGCTCAACCAATCAATCAAGCCACAGAAATAGTTTGACTCGTGAACCTTACATCTAGTAGCTATAAAAAGATTTCCGTATCTCGCAACAAGATATACGAATATCTTTTTCATAGAGCATTAATATTACAGAAGTTATATAAACTCACAGTTACATATCTTTTTATATATTTCATACTGAAATTTAACGAATACACTCCATGAAAAACCGCGACAAATTACTTTGGAAATTCTAACCTTAATATCAAGGCTGGAATGACGTCCCTGCCTTTAAATTACAACTACTTCTACATTTTGTCAGTGGCATATTAGCTTTTAAGCGGATGACTCGATTTCGATGCGTTTTCAGCATTTGAAATTCTGTTTACTTGCGGTGGTTTATAGCTATGTTTGGCAAAAATTGGAAATTACAAAAATATACTTGTATTTATACCACTTTCACTAACATTTAGCATTTAGGATGGCACGTTAAGCCGTCGGTCCCGGTTACTTTCTACGGATAGTAGTCGTTACTTGAGCCATGTCAGATGCCTTTGGCGGCTCAATAACTCTGACACCAGGATTGGTCAGGTTGGCTATCCATTCGATGAAGAAGATTTAGGATAAAACCTATTTATTAAACCAATTACTGCTGGTTCCAGTTGTTTTAATTGGTATACAATTTCGGAAGCCTTTAGGTGGCCTAAAAACTATTGACCACTAATCTACTTAAACTTACTTTTAGTCACTTATATTATAACTAACGAAAGAAATATTTGTCTTAGAATCTTCCAGGCTTTCATTGTTAAAAAGAAACCGTCACGCAAACATTAGTCCTAGGATGGTACAGGGTTTTTGAAAAATGAGCCGTCACGCCATCCACATTAAGAGTTATAATCCAGGCAATCGCCACGTGCCCTCATTAGCGAGCCGAAAGGAAACATTCATTAAGTTATGAAGGACTGTGTCGCAGTTAATCTTTTATCCCATTCTATCGCGACGTGACGTCACGTAGTGTCTGCCAGACATTCATTATTTAGAGAATGTAGTTTTATTAAAAACGTAATTCAAGTCTAAGATTAGTTAGTTATTTGTTTATAGCTGAGGTTAGCAATGTTTAGTTATTTATGCATATAAATATTGGTTTTGCTGTAGTCTAACTGAGCAATGTGATTTAGATGATGATTTAAAAAATATTGACTATTTAGTACATATTGATGTAGAAGGTAATGATGTTTGTGATGTCCAACTGCAGGGCAAAGGCCTCTCATCTCAATGAAATTATCAGTACAGAAAGTCAACTTGTTATTAGATATTATAGAATTTTTGCTTAATCTATACTAATAAAACTGAAGAGTTCGTTGGTTTGAACGCGCTTATAACAGAAAGGACCCATCCGATTTGAATAATTATTTTTGTAGTGGATAGCCACTTTTAACGGGATGGTTTTATGATATTTTTCTTCCCGAAATTCCCACGGGAACAGACACAACGCGAGTAAAACCGCGAGGTGCTGATAGTGTTATTATAAAATTCGAAAAACGCCCAAAATGTTCACAGGCCAACTACCTTTCAAGTTTCCATTACCGAAAGTACACTAACTGAATAGCAACACAAATTTCGATTGAGTATTTAGAGCCAGTGAGCCGTGATTTGAACCTCATAGAGCGGATGGTTCCGTACAAACGTACGTCTATTCATTCCCGACACTGGGTTTCGCAAGTTCGCATAAACGCGCTAAACTGTGTAGGATACGTTTATTATTGATGGATAGCGCTTTGGTTTTCAAAAGAGGAATATTGCGTACTCCACAACCCCGTTTTATCACCGGTGAAGCCATTTCCGTTGGTATAATGGGATAAAAATAGCATATAACCTTCTTATTAAAAATTTACTTCTCTTAGAAATGTATCTTGAATTATATGGATTCTAATTAATAAAGTTGATAACATTGTTATCTAACGTCAATCGTCAGACCATGTCTGAGGCCTTTAAGGAGTCTAAATACCCCGACACTAGGGTTGGCCACGATCCAACTCGAAATGCAAGAATGAATATAAAAACTAAATTGAAGTTTAAACACAAAGTATTGAGATATCAATCGTATCACGATATCTATCTAAAAGTCATATTATTTTACAACACACTACATCAAAGACGTGCGTTACCTCCAACGATTGGAGCTCGAATGAAACCTCGCGTTTCACCTCTTATTGATCTACTCAGTCCAATATAACTTGATCCTCTATCCCGTGACGACTCAACGAATCAATAGATCTAGTTATTCTAGACGTGATGAAATAACAAATTCACCTTGATCCTTCAGAGCAGGTTTTTAAGATGATAATGTTCGAATACAAAGGGTCTAATTAGACTGGTTCGATCAGGTATAAGTATGCAATTTAAGTAAGGAAATGTTTAAGAAAATGGTTCGTTTAAGTTATTAAAATATTGATAAGGAAGCTAATGAGGTACTGGGCTTTGGGTTGGAATGGGACTTGAATCAAACTTGAGTTTTTATTAACTTTATGAATTACTAATAAGCAAAAGAATACTTATAATTATAGCTATAAATGCTCGACTCAAACTCAAATCTATATGACTTTGTAAGATGTCAAATGTCAAAATATGTGATCATTAATCATCCCCTTTCAATCACACCCCGTACCCACTCAGTATAAATACCAGTATAAAAAGTCACTAAGGGCAAGGGTGCATAATTGCTTCAAAATGGAGTATATTCGGTTTTGAGTATTGATTTATATGACACCCTTCACGCAAAATGTAGACAAAAACTACTAAAGTAGAACCACGGGTATAAAAATATTTAAAATAAACGATCTCACAAAGAAAAAACGAAAATCCATTCGAGAAATGCTGTTACTAATATGTATAACTTTGCTCGTAGCCGTAGTACCGTAGCCTACCTACTACGAAGCCTACATTCATTGCTACGGTCGTAGCAACTCCACGTAGTATTTCGTAGCGCTACGAAATGACTACGATACCATTTATCTCTACTATATTCTTTTATGTAGGTTAATTGCTACAAAGGGTTGGATCTGTTAGAATACAAACTAGTATTAAATAAGAAAACGTTCTAGCTTATTAGTATACGCTATATTAGATAAATTCTAGTCTCATACTCGTATAAGTGCTGTTTATAACAGCCAATAAATACATATGGTATGGAAAGGAAGGATTAAAAACAAATATTTTCTCATCAAAATAAAATCGATTGCAGATGTACACAACGGCTTACTCCACAACCAGTCTGACCGAAGGTTACCGGTAAACTAATTGAGGTAACTCACCGCGTGTGGCTTGCCGGCGGCGTTGCCTAGCAACCACACCCCTGGTTATAGAGTGGAAGGGGAAATAGTGATGTGGCATTGGTCGATAGATGGGTTATCGATAGTTTTTGTTATCGATGAAAATGTACGTCAAATGGGGATACTTGAGACTACGGTATTACTTAGGACATTTGGTAGGATAATTTTTGACTAACCATAAGGCAACATTAAAATATTTCTGGAGCAGAGAAGTTGCTGTCAAAACATCAAGGAGGATTTAAAATTTGTACAGTTATGTAAAATGTTAACATTTCTTACTAATTTGCTTTTAAAATCCCTATTTTGTTAAACAACTATTTTTGCCAGAAAATATATCGTGTTAAACTTTACCTGTGTACTGAAAATGGAATTTACTAAACAAACATATCCTATATTCCCAAATAGGTATTTTCAATACCTTTTAATGACAAGTGACAGATTAGCAGTGCCGTCAACCCTTTTTTTTTTTTGTAAGGCAACGTTCGGATACAGGCATTTTGGGGTAAATTGAGACGCCCGTGTGGATGTGGATTATCATGTGGATGATATCCAAATTGTAAAACAGAAGGATATTATCACTTCCATTCAGCCTCTAAAGGTTACAAGAAGCAGATATTTATTTGATAAAAATGTTTCCAAATATAATTGCTCCTAAATATTCCTAACTCTCTCGTTCTCGTTTTTGTTCTCGTTTTTGTGATGTAGAAATAAGTATAATTCATTGTTACCTGCTTTTGACTGATCTTTATAGTATTAAGGATATTTTTTAATGTTGTTTGTCAGGTTTTTTTAATAGTATAATGGTATAACACTTAATTTAGAAGAGTTTATTGTGATTACTTATTTTTTAAGATAGTCTGTAGATGTTTCTACCGAATTACGTCCGATAAAAATTTGATTTTTTACTTTTAAATAAAGATAATTGTTCGTAAAAGTTTTTTAAAACAAATTTTGTGTCCTAAGTAACCTACCAACGATTCTATCTTGATTTACAGCCAAAAAATGTGTGGTGTCCTAGGTTACCCCGTTTTGGTAGGTAACTTAGGACAGTCACTTTTTTTAAAAAAAAACCCTAATGTCCAGTAAAATCTTTGTAAAATATTTAGAAACTTAAAATATAAGCACAGACTAACTCTGTGATACATTTAAATTGATTTTCTAAATAAAATTGGCTTCTTGGCAAAGGTTTAAACTTCAAAACCGTCCTAAGTATCCCCATTTGACGGTATTTCTTTTTTATCATAAAAATTGCATTTTATTTTAATTATTTTAACTTGGTCATTCATTTTATCACAAATATTTAAATAAAAAAACATTCCGTGGTATCTACATAATAATACACGATGGATTTAAAAAAAAATAATACATAAGTTACACTCTATTTGTATATTTATTTAGAGCTTTAAATATAAACTTGGCCCATACATGAGTTTTGAAATTCTTCAAATTTTGTAATGTCAGATATTACATCACACTTTAATCTTACAAAGCAAATATATACGAATTTATTATTAAAATAAAATACAAAAAGCTCTAATGTATTCAATCGTATTGAAAAGGGTAGTCTTTATCTATTGCAAGAATTTTAGCATGTTTTTATTACTGTTCATCATCATCATCGTACTAATATTTTAAATTTAAATATGAATTATAACGCAACTGATAAATAAAATGAGGATCACCTCATTGGCCAAAGGCTTTACACTCCTTAATACTTGCTATCTACAGTAAAGTTAGTTTAAAGTTATGACTATATCATATAACTTGAAAAATAACGTGAATTTAACAAGCCCCTATAAAAAAATAGTCTTAAAAAATATTTTCAATTAAAATTTACATTAGAGCATTGCAAAATTCAGAGAAAAGAATAAATAATATGTAAGATATACATAATCATATTAACAGTTTTAAAGAAATATGTTAAAAAATCATACACATAAATAAAAATAAAATTAATTCCTCTATCGACACTCCCCCAGCACTAATTCCCGCGCATGCGCAAGCCCGAACACCTCATGGCCATAAGTTCAATCTATCCCATTAACCGTTCGACCGTTGAAGAGGCAAGACGTACCGAGCGTTCTTAATTTGAAATCCCTTTGGACCAAGGTCAAGGTGAATACGCGAACAGGGTATATTTAGAATGGGTTATCTGACTTACTTTGGGTTATCAAGTTTAATATGGGTTACAATAGGTATTGGTTTTAGAGTACGGCGTTTAGATTGGATGATATTACAAGCTACGATTTGTTAAAAAATACAAAACTAAGTGATAAGTGCGATGAATACGAATTTTCTTGAACTCTCACGCTCTCTTAATCTAAACAATGTTAAAAGAAATAATAGATGTTACTGCCGTACTTAAAGACAATGAAATGGGCAGTTCAGTAATTGATGTAATTTTGAATACGTTAATGATCAAAAATCGTTCATTAAATGACCTTAAGGCATTATTAGATACTCTTATTAAAAAAGAAAAATACCAAAAAAAATACAACCATTTCGAATCCAGAAGAAGTGCTTTAGTTATTAAAAAATACAAAATATATACTAAGATGGCGCTAGTGTGCTATGTAGAAGGGTAAAGGATATAAGATAGCTTTTAACAAGCTATGATATAGGATATTTTAAGAAGTAGAGTTGAGTACAGTACTGCTGCAAATATGGAATGAAAAATTCCAGACTTTACTTTATGTACCTTTCATAATGTAAAACACATTGGGTTATTGCAGCAATATAATAATATTGATAGTACATTTTTATCACATCCTTAAACGTGTTACGTTGTCTGTACCCAACTTAACAAAGTATTGTGAAGATTCTTTACCATAACATAGTTTTAAAGTTTGTACAGTTCACAGGTTTTATCGCGATAGATTTATAATCTACACTAATTTTAGAAAAAGAAGGGTTTTTACCTATTTAACTTATCACCTGATTGACCGAAAAGTAAGATGACCCCGTGCTTCGGAGGGCACGTTAAGCTGTCGGTCCCGCTTACTTTCTACGGATAGTAGTCGTTACATGAGCCATGTCAGAGGCCTTCGGCGGCTCAATAACTCTGACACCAGGATTGGTCAGGTTGACCATCCACTCGATAAGAAGAAGACCTATTTAAGTAATTGTATGAGCCGACAAAATTTGGGAAAATAATGTAAGCGTGATCTACAAAATGTTTACACTAGCGGCATCTATTGCGTCATTGAGGAACCACACAGGCACAGTTAGTAGTTTATAAACTACCTATTATTTCCAGACGTTTCAATAAGTAAATAGAGCAGTTAGATTTCATTGAATTATGCAAAATCGCATATCGAGTGGGCCACATATAGAGTAGGAGTCTCTTGTTACTTATAATAACTAGCTGCGCCCCGCGGTTTTACCCGCGTTGTGCACGTTTCCGTGGGAATTTAAGAACCGCTCGACCGATTTGGTGCAAACTTCACTTAAACTAAGCATAAACATAAACTACTAAATAGTTCGAACAAAGCCTAACTTTTGGTTTGGATAGGTGAGCCTGTTGTTATATATAGTTTTTATATATAGAGAATTATTTTTGTACAGATAAACAACATTTTTTGAAAATAATTGAAACTGTTTCAGTAATTTACAATATTGAAGTCGTTACTTAATTGAAGCGTTCGTTAGTCGCAGTGAACGACGAATTCAATTCAACAATTTACTTTATTATTGCTGAGTTGAGCATTTCGTACGTTTCATTCTATACTTATATTATAAAGAGGAAGCGCGACCCAATAAATCGGGTAACGTAAGCGCGATCTACAAAATGTTCACAGTAGCGCCATCTATTAGTCCCACTGCGGCACCTCAATATCAGAACAAAAATACTAATACAGTAATGATAAAATTGACTATCAAATAACATCGTCAGATAAAGGCCCAGATTGATATCCAGTAAATCTTAGCCGAGTCTGAGAGGCAGCCTCTGTACCTTCGTATCATTAATATCTATTACCTGCTCCATGTTAATGTTACCTTATTTCAGTCGTTCATTGGATCACGAACACGACTCGCCTATTAATTGAAGCCTTCTAAACATCACTCGCATACTAAAACATACCCAAAACGTCTCAGACGAAATTCCACCTTATTCTTACCCATAAAAGACTCATTTAGACATAAATACTCTTCTATATTACTTGAAGATGTTAAGCGTTAAGCGAAAAAGAACTTTGTAAGTGCAGAATAAGGGCGAATTTTAGTAATGTGTTATTGTAGTATAAGAGACAACGTCGAGAATACAGTCGTAAATAAAATGTGTCGAAACGGTTATAAAATGAGCAACGAAATGAGGACGAAATGTTTTATTGTAATGAAAATATTATTTTTATGGATTTTATTGTTTTCGTAGGCGTTGGGCCAGAAATATGAAAGAACTTGTAAATATTTATCTCCGTTGGCTAAGTTTGATATATAGGAGTTGTTGTTTCGTTGGTTTGTATATTTAAACGCACTATATCGGTAACAATGAGTATTTCATTTCAACCAGACTGCGCGTTAAAGACTACTTTCATTGTACAACAATTCTTTTAGGTCGCAACTTGATTGGCTTTCGAGAAAATTAGATTTTATTCCTCAATATTTTAAGCAGATTGTAGAAGCTTTTAATGTAAAAAGTAACCGAAAAGTGCTTCAGAAACGAGTATAAGGGTGAGTTTACACTAAAGCGGAGCGGAGCTTCGCGGAGATCAATACTGATCAATCACAACGCATTACGAAAATAGTTCGACAATGTCAATACGTTGTTTGACAACCCCAATTCGCTGTTTTTGGTGAATGGGTCTCCGGACCGCTCAGCTCCGTTTCAATGGAAACACACCCTAACGCGGGGAATACCGCAGAGTGCGGGTAGTCTATAGTAATATAATAAAACTGAAAACTTTTTTCATTTCAACGCGCTTATCTATAGAACTATAAGTCGGATTTGAGAAACTCTTTATGTATATAACCACACCACATACAAGAAGTTGAAAAACTTTTATTCATCCCGAATTTTTCCCAGAAACAAGTGCAACTGCGGGTAACACCTAGCACGTTATATAACCAATGTTAAACCCGGTAACAGCCCATCTCTGACGGACCGAGTGGCCTGAAGATTATAATTAAGATAACGCGGGCCGAGTCCCGTTTCAAACAATTTTCATGTACTTTCGTGTTCAGATAACAGGTTTTTGAGTGTGAATAATATTATGTTTTTGAATGGACTAGGTGTTAAAGAGAGTTAAAGTTGTAATAAGTATTATATTATACTAGCTGGGCTCGCGGGAATTTAGGGATAAAATGTATCCCATGTGTTATTCTGATGTATAACCTATATTTCTGTAAAGTTTCATCCAAATCCGTTCAGTAGTTTTTGCGTGAAAGAGTAACAAACAAACATACATACATACATCCAGCCTCACAAACTTCCGCATTTATAATATTAGTAGGACAGAAGAGAGTGTCGGCATTTGGAGGTAGCTAGTTTCATTTTATAGTGTGGCATTTCTGTCACTAAATGTACATAAAAACTAAGAAAATCGTAGTTAAACCTGTACCTAGTTTTAAATTTAAACCATCACCACCAGACATGCAAAAGTTTGATTGCATTTCTGTTGGTGATCGTTGAAACTTTTACGAATATTCTTCATTTCACTGTTATGGCACTCAGAAAAACGAAACACATACAGTGGTAAGTCATTTCGTTTTTAAGTAAAACCATTTTACTGAAATACTTCATTCCGCCATTGTGGCTGAACTGACCAATAATAGCCACTGTTTAAAACACTATAACGAGGCAGTTAGCTGTGTCATAACATAATAATTTATGTTACAACTCGGTACCCTTTAAAACATGCTCTCGAAAGCATGTTTTACGCCAGAGTGAACACTGGCCGCTCGTAAATTACGCCACCAACTTAAACTGCGTTATTTTAATACCTAATTTTGGGTATTGATCGGTAATGGTTAGAGTTTACAGCTAAGGTTTAGAATAGAGGCATGAGATTGGAGCCATGCCATGAATTTAGACATGAAGATTTTATAACAAAAGGGTGACGGTATAATATATGAGGATCTACCTACTCTTATTTTATGGCGTCCACCTGGTGGAATAGGATTTATCTTAATGTAATACTAGTGTTATCTGCCCTATAAGGCGAATTAGTGGATTTGAATATATGGTAATATTGAAGCCATTCCACTCTGCCCCATCATTGGAGCGCCTTAGTGGGGCAGAGCGAAATGATCCTAAAGTTAAGGTCTATACTTCCACTGCGGTATAAAAGCTCAGCACTTACTGAAGATTAGTACATTGGTATATATTGCATAACATATTCAATTCTGTAATTTTAAATGCTGCCACTCCTCATAACATACAAATAATAAATTCCAATTTCAGTCCCAACTCTCCGACTATAAACTACTATTTACACCACAAAGGACATCAATCCTCTAAAATTGTCTTAATTTAATATGTTTCACAGACAATCCATTATTAACTTTATAATCTATACTAATATTATAAAGCTGAAGAGTTTGTTTTGTTTGTTTGTTTGTTTGTTTGTTTGTTTGTTTGTTTGTTTAAACGCGCTAATCTCAGAAACTACTGAACCGATTTGAATAATTCTTTCACTGTTAGATAGTCTATTTATCGAGGAAGGCTATAGGCTACATTTTATCCCGAAATTCCCACGGGAACGGGCACAACGCGGGTAAAACCGCGGGGCGCTGCTAGTCGCTAATATAAGGTATATTTTCAAGTAATTCCCAAGTTTTGTGAGACCGGAAGGGTTTGGAAAGGTAGTATGTTTTGTAGCAGTAATGGGACACAATAATAATACATATATGTAATAAATCAAATGCGGTGTGACGTGTTGTGGTGTTATCGAACAAACAGATATTTTGATCCGATTAATGGCGTTTGATAAAAGTCGTGTAGAATAAATTAAGGTGAGGTTTAAATAGGTCACTCTTTTACAGTGACTTGGATATATTTTAATTTGACTTCGGTGGTCTAGTGGCATGTGCATCCACCTGCCAAGACTGGGATTCCAGCGTTGGTTCCCGGATCAAGTAAAGCATGTTTCCAATTCAATTTTCAAACATAACAACCCGCAGGAGACACCGTGGTGTTAACGCCTAATCTTTCTCACTCATGATTGAACTCGTCAAGCCTTAGCCCAGCAGTGGTACAGAACAGGTTATTACTTTTTCAACATATATTTTGTTAGCAAAGCCCATGTAGACTGTCTTAGCCAAAAACATATTGTATCTGTAAATCAGTCCTCAAAACATTCAATTGCTTACTGGAATTACCACTATACTGTGGTAATATACTCGTAAAATATTTGTACTGTGACATTCCAGGGTAGGGGCGTAGTGTTTTAGGTACTATCAAGTATTCTAGTGCTGTACGTGCAAAGTGCACGGAAGCGTGAGCCGTGAAACAGTTCCGACAAACATTTTCAAATATAGCTCGAGAACACACTTGCATGCCTCAAAAAATACAGCGAATAACGTTGATTTTAGAAATAAAGTTTTTTCGGCTTGTTTCGAGGAAAAAGTTTGTGGTGATGTAATCAGTTACTATGACAACTGTAACCACAGAAAGTAGGATAGTCATTTTTGTAATTAAAATAAAAAAGCTTATGTTTCACTTATGTTTGAATAAGGAGGGTGCCACTAAAAGCATGCATATTAATATTGTACGAAAGAACCCGTTACAAGGCAGTTTCTCGGCAAATAAGGTAGCTATGTTTAGAAAGCACTAGATAATGAGTTTCAAAAGCTGACTAGCTGGTAACGCTAAGGCATCAAAGTCAAAGTCAAATATTCAGTTTTGGCCCCAAAGAGGCTCTTTTGAACATCACTTACATTGAGTGATATTACCAGCTACGAGCCTGCGACAAGAAGCTGGCCTTAGCTCAATTTCGTTAAAAAACACCCTTGCCCTTGCACAAAAACATTTATTGCTCAAGTTCTATTTTTAACCGACTCCAAAAAAGGAGGAGGTTTCTCAATTCGACCTTATACATATAAGCTTCTTTATTCAATTTCTACCTTTACTATCCTATTTGTAGGCCTAAGTTCTGTGTTGTGATAAAGGTCCTAAGTATTATTAAGTGAGTGTTTCTGCTACTGACCTTCTGCTTGTCAATCTGCGAGAGGATGTCGTCGACGTCTCCGACGGCCACCGACTGCGCGCGCAGCATCTCTGACTCCACTGAGATCCAGTCGCGAATCTATGAGACAAACAACACATTTATAAACAAAGAATTGAGCATCGAATGAAGAATGACACAGAACTTGAAATGGAAAAGGTATTGAATAGTGCAATAAATATATTCGTTTTCTATCTAAATTACGTTGAAATAACACTATGTTTCCACATAAACTTCAATTTTATATAAATAAATAAAAGTTTATTGAAACAATGCCCGTACGGACATTAAAGATTGATAAATTTTCTTATAAAGCTAATGCAGATACATACAAAACATTGCAAGTTTGATATGCATATCTCAGACAAGTACATTATAAGTCAATGATTCGATAATACATATTTATTTTTGCGCTTATTCAATAAAGCATGTGATTCACTCAAACATTTCATCACATGCTTTTACTAAAACCACAATATTTTTATTTTGTACATTCCATTTCAATTCACTTCCTGATATCCCATTAAGCTGAATCCATAAAAAATCATTCATATCGTCGCAAAAAATAATCCTTTTGTTTCCTAATTTAATTATCGCATATGTACCATCAGTATTGAAAGCTGAAATAGTGATATGACGTCACTAACTCAAAAACCCTTATAGATGATATTTCCCTCACATTACATCATCTCTACAAGTTTTTTTTTATCGCAGCCGCTATGCGTAGTTCGTTTCCTGGTAAAGCTAAAAGCATACGAATTCGGACTAATCTCGAAAGTGCTTCGCGTTTTAATATAGTTAACTGAAGTGAATAGACTTACATATGTATGGAAAGATTTATGAGTTATATTCGCTTATTGATTAGAAGTAAAAAAATATAGAACCTTCTCTTTCGATTTTTAGTATAAAAAATATTCTCCACAAATTTAACTTCCTTTCTGTGGATTAGATTGAAATTCCAAGGAAATCTTTTAAGTCCGTTTAAAATACTAACTATATTTTTCTTTCTTGATTACAAACTGGATATTGCACTGAATAACCAAATAACCAAAAAATATAAGGTTGTATCAACTGAATTTCCGATTACCGTACCAATTAAAGATCAAACGACCTTCGCATAAAATATTGATCAGTCAAGAAAACTTAACTCAAAAACATAACTCAATCTCGGTTTAAAAGCCGTAAATAACTGGCAGACATTAGACCGCCATCAGGCCGACATTACGCCGACACACGCCGGCGTTATGCCGACATTGGAAACCGATCAGAGTGGGGCAAAAAATATATTCTTTTATCGTTAACCAATAAAGTAAAGGAGAGTAGGACACGTAGGTTTATTCTTTCAATAGCAAAGGTTTCTCTGGGGTAGGCTGGTGGGGTCATCCGTGGTTATATTCGGGACCGGCCGCGCGGCGAATACTGATTCACGTCGGGCAGTGGGATTCAAGCGGGACGCACGGAATGGCGTTACGGGCGGAAATGACGCGGTAGTGCAAATATAAAATGATTTTTTTTAACTACAAAATTTGAGGCTATTGGTATAGTAAATGATTTAACCACTACTAGGCCTCTTAAAAAACAAAAATCAAAAAGATTTTAAGCTACTTCTTAATTTGGGGTTAATGGTATAGTACATTATTTAACTACCTTTAAAATTAAAGAAAATCAATACCGCATAATTAGTAATTACCCCGCGGTAGCTTAAGACCAGCAAAAAGCCTCAAGTGCCTTCAATGAAAATATACGCCATAGTTCAGTTTTTCAAAGCCATCATCTCTGTCACACGCGACAAACTTCGTACAATACTTCAGTCATCACTCTACAAAACCAATAACCTAGTCGTACATTTTTGCCCTCCCTAGGCAGATGAGCGACACATGTCTCTCTGATGTAGTTGTGATCGTTTCCGCACGTAATACCGTCCCGTATGTTTCCAAATTGAAGTGGTATGCGGGTTGGATTGAATCATCCGAGCCGCGTCGTTGAGCCCTCGAGGACGTGACTATCACTACATACAGACATACGGATTATTCTATTCATATTAGTTCAATTTCATTGAGAGAGCATTTAACCATATTATACTCTGTCACACCATTGTCCAGCAGTTAGACAGTGAGGTTACGTTAAAATAAACTTATATCTACTAATGTAATAAAGAGGTATTTTTGATTTTTATGTACAGGCTAATCTCGGGAACTCCAATTATAATAATTATTTTTGGTATTGGATAGATACACTCAAAGGGAAGGTTATTTTATATCCTGAAATTACTAGGGAACATGCGCAACGCGGGAAAACCGTGAATAGTTAACTAATAAGATAAAAACAGTACAGGTGAAAAATAGACTTTTGTTAGGCTGAACACACTGAAACTACCTAATATCTACTTAAAATTTAAATGAATTTGGGGGAGACCTTTGCCTAGTGGCAGGTTATGGTAAAGAAAAATATAATAGGAAAGATAAATATGATATTTTCCCGAAATAATAACGAGACTGGTACAAGTGTATAAAACCACAGAGCGCTACTAGTTATTAATCATATGTTTGCGTCAGTTCGTAGCAACGACTGTGTGTGTGTTGTTAGCACACTCACGCACAAACGGTTGAGCGGATTTAAAAGGAATAATTATGGCACACTTGTATTCATTAATATGGCAAAGGTTTATTATTTGAAATAACATAATATTTACCTCAAAATGCTCGTGAAAACAGTTCAAATTTAATTAAATAAGCTTTTACTTTAGCAATTCGTTGCTAGAGATCGAAAAATTTTATTTTTGTAACCGTCGACACGACGAGATAAAGAAACAAATGTAAATTCTACTTAAAAACTTACTTATGGAAACAATTCCAACCGAGCGATTTCAAACAAAACACCCAAATACTTATCAAATAAATGGGAAGGAGCAAATATTTCGGAATACCGCCCACAGTGAGCTAATTTCATTAATTTGTATTTTGTACACTGCCGCCCTCGCCGCGCCGCCCGCCTTACGCACTTTCATAAAGTTATAAACATTATTCTGTAGCTTCTGCCTGCGATTGTGATACTTTGTAGTTTAATTAAATATGTTGCGTACATATTTCCGTATTTGCAAGTAAAATATTAATACTGTATGCCAGCTTACGAACATTGTCTTTAGAGTTCATACATTTTTAATCTCGTTAAAATAATTAATTAATAACGCTGGGTAATAGTATACTAATATACGGCATATTTCTCTATTAGCGGTTATTAAAATCATTTATAATTCCTCATCCCAGAAGTTAAAGCAATCTCGCGACATGACACCACACCACACCAAAAATTACCTAAACCAATAACTTTACAACATAATCGTAAACCTCCATAAACATATCCAAGTTAAAATGAATCTTAATAAGAAAGTACAAAGTTTCAATTTGTATTGAACGTTGAATGGTGTAGTGTAAGCGTTCCTTAGGGAAATACTGCAGATCCGATACAATTCCTACAGGAATGGAGCTGCAGTTGTAGACAGAGTGAATGACTCTGCTTGAAGGGGAGCAAGGGATAATAATGGAAACGAGGTTGTCTGAAAAGACTAATATTGCAAAAATAACGCAAACTTTAATAGGTAAATGACTTGGTGCATGGCAAAGGTTTCTCTAGTACTGAAGATATACAAAGGCATATAAAATTGAAAGTTCATTTCAATACTAAACTGCAAGGTAAACACAAATATCGTGATTTTAGTTATTTGTTTCGTTATTCGTCCTAATCATATCAGTAGTTTGACATATTACGCACATACAAACTTACATATAAACAAAGAAACGGGTAGAATGCAAGAACCTTCTTTTTTGTCTTTAAAATATGATTTTACTCGCACATAATCTGGCACTATCGTAAGTAAGACTGAATATTTTCTCGTAAATTAATATAAATATTAAAAGTACATGCAATAGCTATAGATATTATTAATCTACTCGGAAAATTTAAAGATAACATTAAAGATAAAAGCTATTCCAATTTAGAACAATTATTAATTTCAATATACAAATATCGTTAGGACGATTAGAACCGAAATCAAATTAAAACGTAAATGGAGTCACGTCGAAGGTTATGCCTTCCAAATACAAGATAGTTGTTAACAATGATATTTGAAAATGTTTAGTTGTAGAGAGAATGAACAAAACCCTGTATATGTTTTATTCCCGACGTAAAAAAATGATGTTATATCTAAAGTTTATGTGTGTCTGTCCATATTACTGAGGCGGTCGTAGTACCCAAATGTATTAAGATTTTGTTGTTTTTTGTTTTGTTTGAAAATAGATTGTATGCCCAGCAGTGGGACATCACAGACTAGTCTTGTTTTTATACTTATTATTTACTATTTTATTATAATTTAAGTTCTTTGTAATACTGTATTAAACCAACTTGTATTTTATTCTAAACTGATAGTAAATAACATTATTATTTCCCTAGTATTTTATGCTGAAATTGTTTGTTTTCAGTGCGACATTGTCTCGTAAATTTCCAAAAGGAATCTAATAAATCCATACTTGTTCCAAAAGGCCGCATTCTATACAAAATTCATGGACCAACGTCTGTTCCTTATTCACGGACAAAATACAAAATGTATTTTCTGGGAGACACATTTTTACATAAATTAATATTTTAATCAATAGTCTGGTGTGCCGGCGATCCTGCCAAATATCGGTCCGACCGTTTATCTCTTCCGTCCAATTTGCTCTGTCCTTTTTGAAGCCATGAAATTTTATTAGAAATGTAGAGTAATATCTGAGGTTTACGCTCACTCCTGTGATGGGAAAAAATTACTATCTCCCATTTGCTGTAGGTCGTAAAAGTAAATATAGTGTCCGATGGTTTACGGCTGCGAGGGCGGGCGGGGCCGGGTGCGGAAGTTATACTTAATAACTGTATTAAAATAAATCTGTCTTTTATGGAAGATCAGAATGAAGGATCAGCTGGATTCTTGAGGACAGTGCTTCAAGCTGAGTTTTTAGGATTTATTGGGGCAGAAAAATGTTAACTATCCCTTCCATGTAATGAAAATTCAAGTTATCTCTCTCGTTACTTACATCTTGTATATTATAGCAAAAAAACGGAAGGCAGAGTTTATCTTACATTTTGGTACAAATACTTGTTTCAATGGAACTCGATACAAATTGCAGCGGCTCAGTTAGCTTACTTCATCGGCAAACTGTGCCAAAATCAACCAGCTGAGCTGAGCTCACTATAGTCAAGACTGTAGTTAGACAGTCTTCTGGTCTATGAAAACATATGAAGAGAGCACACACTGGAGACAAGATGTCTACTAAAAGACGCCTGACTAAAGACAGTTTAGTCCGCTTCATACAAGACAATCTAGAGGCTATACAAAATGTATCTCATGTGTTACTTTTATGTAGAACCAAAATTACTGTACAGCTTCATTCAAATCCGTTCAGTAGTTTTTGCGTGGAAAATTAACAAACATACATACATCCTCACAAACTTTCGCCCTTATAATATTAGTACGATACTGTTACCTGTAGCGCGGTGGTGTCGAAGTGCGCCAGCAGCGTCGCCGGCGACTCCTGCGACGACACCCGCCGCGACCCTCGGGGCCTCCACTCTGGAACAAGCAGATAACAGTAAGTTATATACAGAAGGAAGGGAGCAGCCAGCAGCAAACAACTACAATACAAAAGAACTTTTTTGAAGTCGGTTAACAAGACAAGATATTGGGTCATAACATATACCTACCTATAAATATTCGTAACTATCCCAACCTATTTACGATGAAACATTTCAACATAATTGGTACAACAATTTTAAAGTAAACTGGGTGTGACAGACAGATAGACGGACAGACAGACAGATGATCAGACAATCGAGTGATACTAAAGGGTTCCATTTACTCGGTACTGAACCCCAAAAACGTTGATTCACAAGTACATCTACGCCGGAATCGAACCCCGGGTGCCGTGCATCCTCTAAAAAACACGATAAAAACAAAAACCATGTTGGTCTCCAATACTTGTGACTTTAGGCTTTACGGCTCCAACTTCGCTAACACAAATAGAAGCAACAAACTTGTCCGTCGGTCTGTTCCGGTCTGTTTGCTCGTACAAGTTTTAGATCAAACATGTATCTTTGTCTTTAAATATAGGTAGCCAAAGAGCGATTTAATTTCAGTTTGAAACTTGTCAACTTTTAATCAAATAGTTTTTATTGTATTCTTGAATGTAAGATGACTTTAACTTAAATTAGTAGACATATTTATTTCACGGCAATTGAATGTAAACTCTTGAATAAATTAATCGATATGTAAATGGGTTAAGAATTATTAGTCGCTTCGCAATTTGCTTTGCTTTGCTGCTAGGTATAAAATATATGCGAATCTTGATCACGTGACTATCACGTGACATTCATTTTACTTTTTGTTAGTATTTGGAGTACAGCGATTTCTAAGCGATTGTCTTTTGTCTATAAGTGTTGAAGAGGAAAATCAAAAAAAATTGTGCGGGTAATTGGAAAAAACAATATTGTGCAGTGAATATTCGCCTCTCCAGTCAGTCTTCCCGTGACCACGAGCGGTGTAATCCACTCGAAACGTCGGGTACGTATTTTAGTAAATACGTTAAATTATCTAACACGATACAGACCCGTTTCATTTAGTATAATGAGTGCAAATCGTGTGAGTTTAAAAAGTTTATTAGCAAACCGATACGGGCCGGAAATTGCAAATAAAATTCGTCAACTTGAATTTCTTCGAAGGAAAAAAGTGTGCTTGGAAACATCGTTGACATTTTTAACAAAATGTCGCGATTGGGACTTATTACCTACATGTGTTCGTATAAAACCGCGTAGTGACATTGCACATTCGAGTGAAATTCTACGGCATGCGAGTGTTCGACTGTTAAAACAGATTAACCGCTGCGATATGTTCTCTGACCCTCTCCGCTATCGTGCGCTTGGTCTGTCCAATGTATGAACTACCGCAGCTACAGTCAATTTTATAGACGCCTGGAGTCTGGTAAGGGATCGTGTCCTTCGGTGACCTCACTTGCTGTGCTATTTTCGACAAAGGAGTAAATATGGTGTTTATGGAATACGATTTTAAAATCGAACCAATCTTGTCTGTTACTCCTTTGATGTATGGCAAAAAAGCGGGCTGCCTGACAACACTCGTTGCCTTTCCCTTAGACTTTCTCCTCGAATGTGGTCTCCCAACGCTGTATCCATTGTTCTTCATAACCTTTCTCACGTGAGCTAGTTCCTCATCTAAAAACTCCGGGTCGCACAACGCGTAAGCCCTGTTTATTAGAGATGTCTGCACGGAGCGAAGGTGTCGGGGATGATGATGAGAAGACGCGTTGAGGTACTTGTCGGTGTGAGTGGGTTTTCTATAGACGGTGTGTTTTAGGGATCCATCTGGTTGCACCATAATCTTGACAACCAAAAGCTGTCTGTCTGATTTTCTCAAAAAGTACTCACCGGATTTTCATGCGGTTTTCACCAACATACAGAGTAATTCATAAGGAAGACTTATGACTACTTATCATGCCAAAAATTCCACGGGAATGGGTACAAAGTGGGTAAAACCGCAGAACACGTCTAGTTTCATAATAAAAGCCAAAAGTCTCATCAAAACAAAAAGTGGTTTGTTTATATTAGTATTCATACAGTATTCTACTCCGACTCATACATCGAGTCTTTTTGAAAGTAATCTCCTCTCAATTTATCGGCCGAAGGTTCCCCAGGCCAACTTTTTAATCTGAACCGAAGTTGGAAAGTTATTTAAAAAAACACGATGTCGCGGAGGATAATACCGCCAAGAAATGTGGAGTTTAATTAAAAATGTGAGAAGTGTAGGGGAAAACTAATATAGAACAGGAATATTTAATGGAATATGTAAGTTTGTAGACTATCTTATTTATACACTAGCAGCGCCCCGCGGTTTTATCCGCGTTGTGCCTTTTCTCGTGGGAATTTCGGGATGAAAAATAGCCTATAGCCTTCCCGTTGAATGTGGCTATCTGTTACAAAAAGAATTATTCAAATGAGACTGATAATTCCAGAGATTACCTCTTTATAATATTAGAAAATTATTACATGTTATACGTTACAAATAATCATTCGTGATTTAAACTAATCTTTACAGTGCATATCAACACTTTTTACCTAACTATACGATGATAAAAATATTAAACCACTGAATCTATAGCAAGGCCTTTAGATCGTGGTACTGTAAGGTTGTAAATAAGGATTTAGAACCATTTCAAACTCAAGAACGAAGCCTTGCAGAACCATGTCTAGACAATGTTTTACACACATTGACTTGTCAATTAACATTAGACCAATTACTGCGTATATCACCACATATTATAAAACTAAGTCCCCAGCCGCGTCTGTCAGTCTGTTCGCGATAAACTCAAATACTACTGCACGGATTTTGACGCGTTTTTTTTAAATAGATAGAGTGATTCAAGAGGAAGGTTTATATGTATAGAAAATTCCGACATTCCCACTGGAACGGGCACAACGCGGGTAAAACCGTGGGGTGCTGCCAGTTGAGTTACTAAATAACGCGTGTATGATACTGGTACCATTATATTATCAGGCTATCAATATCCGAGGCTCAATTAGTCAGAACATAGATCACTACACAGGTATTATGTTACAATTGATAGTTTAATCTAAGTAATTATTATCTCAACTGTGGTAAGTAATGATTGTCTAGAAGCCTGAGAGCTTGCCTGCCAAGATCTAAGTCCCTGGTTCAATTCCCAGGTCGAAACACATGTTTGATTTAATTTTCAAACAAACCCCATATATATTTGTCATCACCGGCACGTGGATTTAAAAGCGCTTCAAAAATCGAAATTTCTATACAGAAAAAGTGGTTTAGATTTTTTTTAATCTGTGTTAGTTAAATTAAAAACGCTATTTATAGACTTGAACTTTGAACTGTTTATCAGTTCAATCATTTTTTTAACAGAAAACTACTTAACTACTTAACCGTAGTCAGTGAATACTAAGCTCACGTAATACATACAATAGTAGACAGACATTGGAACAGAAGCCATACAACTTGTATTTGTATATACCTGTACAGGATTATATTTACGTGCTAAGCTCAGCTTATTACAGTTCATTGTCTGCAATAACCGATACGGTTAATCTTCGGTTATGTGTATAACTAACCTCGCCCAGCGGTTTTACCAGCATTGTGCCCATTCCCCTGGGAATTAGGGGATAAAATCTAGCCTAGGTTATAGGCACTCTTGAATATAGCTACCCAATACAAAAAGAACTATTCAAATCGGACTAGTGATACCCTAGATTCGATCTAGACAAGGCTTATGTGCCCGGAGATATTCAAATAGGTGAATGTGAAAAAACCTTTTCACAGTAGCGCCATCTATTGGATCGCGGCAGAACCATCGCGGAACAGCTAGTACATTACTCGTATAATGTTACGTGTAATAATATACTTATATAAACAGCTAAATATATCCATAAACCTTTCAGTATCGTGAAATGGACCGCATTACGCCGCTAAGGGCTTCGGTTCATCGAACAACGGTCAATATATATAATTCCTCATTTATATAGACAAAGTGACCTATAAATAGGGGTATTAGAATGACGTATTTATTTTCTTATATTTTAGTTTTTATTGGGTACGTATGCATTGAGGAAGATGTCAGTACAGTGAGGTGCATGTATTTATTACCTACCTCGCTGTACTGATAGCTTTAGTGAGAGAGGCCTTTGTCCTGTATCATACAGAAAAATAAAATCTCTTTGTTTATATTATTCAAAATTAAAGTGCGATAAACCACAGCAGCTGTTGCTAGTGTTACTTTAATTCTAAAGTAAAGTAAGTTCGTATTTAATAGACTACATGAAATTGCCACCTCCTATTTTATAGTCGAAAAATCAAGGGACAAAAAGGAGCAACTTTATTATATAAGAGAACAACCAAGTTTATTACACAAACAACGACTATTAGTGTAATAGTAAAACGATCCAGACAGACTTTAGGAACTCAACGAAAAACAAGACAATAGTTAATTAGAAAACTTAATTTAAACTTAATAATGAAGTTAATTGTTTGTGAATTGCACACAGAGGCACACAGACAGACACGCACACAAACAACTTGTAGCGAGGGGAGTCGAACAACGACGCAATACATCTAGCTAGGGATGGGGTAGTGAGGCCTGGCACGGGACTTTACAAAAATCCCGGACTTTTGAATTAAACTATTTTTATATGATGTCAATCTGTATTGATGTTATTAATTATTCTACAGGATACAAGAAGTAAGTTAAATTTTTAACGTCACGTCACAAATCGTAAGAGTTAGGCACGAACTTGCTCACAATTTCATCAAAGGTTTTCATACCATTAGTTTCACTATTACCCTTAGCTTTAACTATCATAATCATTCAGCCCAAATATGTAATTTGAGTCAAGATTCTATTTCGTGACATCATACGTAGGCACGTCTATTCTCCTAACAACTGTACCTACGCATTGAAATGTATTACAAAATACGTAATATCAAAGAGTTGAAAGGTAAAATAACGAAGTATCTTAGCACATAAAACGCGAAGGTATCCGTACAGCCGTCTTACATTTCATATTAAAAACTCGGGAACATTACACTCGGCCCACCATCGCATCATTTTACTGTTTCCATTAACCAAATGAAAAAACATTTAAATGTTTAATACTTTTGTTTGTTGGATTTTGATGTGCTTCCAGAATACCTTTGAACTTTAACTTTTAAAAAGTAACTTTTAGAGATATTGCTTCATCTTTTAACGAAATGTTGTTTTGTTATTAAATTAATATTCTGATACTACAAAAAAAAACAGTTATCTTCAAAATTAACCCTTCACTGCTCACGTAAAAACGGGATTTGGGAAATCACGGTTTTCAGTTTTCCCGGCGAGCATTCAAGGACATCACTAAACCAAAACAACACAAGTCCCCGGAGTGGCACCTTCAGGAACGGTTTAGTGCTATTCATATTAAAATGATATCGACTAGCCTGGAGGCACAATCCTCACTTTCCATTTCCTACGCAGATTTTTTCTAGACCCTCTTCTCAAAAACGCCATTTAAAAATAGCCTCAACAACATACGTATTAAGGTAGTATTTTGATTGGTGTGTTGCCCCTTGTGCTGTACGTACGTGACTGGGAAGCTGAATGATTGCCGCTGCGTTTGATGTCACAAAAAGGGGGTTAGAGCTACCGGCACTTGCGAAGGGAAACAATGATTACAAAATAAGACGTTTTTTAACGATGGAAGGAATTACCAAATAACTGATGATATAAATTTTCCTTGATATAAGTTTAATTTTTAAATAAAGTAGTTTTTACATTCATTTTATTTCTCAAAATTATTACCCTTGTATTAGCCTGTAATGTCCCACTTGTTGGGCAAAGGCCTCTCGTCTCACTGAAGATATCAGTACAGTGAGGAGGTTTCAGGCGTAATCACCACGCTTGCCTAATGCGGGTTGGTGATCTCAAACCCGAGCCATGTTTGAAAAGTAGGAAACATGTCTTCGCTCGACCTGAGGATTGAACCCGGGACCTCAGTCTTGGCAGGCGAGTGCACATACCACTAGACCACCGAGGCGTTAATTATTACCCTAACTTCTAAAAATACCAAGTATCGTAATGACCTGTCATTTCACATTTGGGTGATGTGATTCTGTAGAAGATATCTAACAACATCCCGATTTAATTTAATAAAGCTAGCGTCCGGACAAATGATAAAGAATACTTCACACACATTTGACACAGGTAGTAATAATCTAAATTCTACTTTATTATTTGATATTATACATACATACACGCTTATACGCTTTCTTTACAGATATTATCGACTTAATATCCAATTTCGAATAGAGAATATGAAAATGTTGCTCAGATTGAGGTTATGGATCAGAAATTGTTATTCATGAAAAAGGGTTTAGCTTCGTTTATCCAATACATGTTGGATACGTTATTTCCATTGAACACGAGCGCCACACATATCAAAGTTCAAGCGAAGTCTTTTGAATTCACTCGCTTATAAACTCACTTAATCTTACTATCCTACTTTCTACTAATTTGTGAGGTTTGTGAGAATGTGTGTTTGTTGACTGATTTGCATAAAACTTTTCGGTAATCTAAACTATAATACAACTGAAGAGGTTGTTCTTATGTTTGTTTGAATGCGCTAGTCTCAGAAACTATACAAATCCGATTTCAAAAAATATTTTTGTAATCCACATTCAACGGAATTTCATTGGAATTCATTGGAACGGACTCAACGAGGACAAAACCGCGGGAAGCTGCTAGTATAGGTTATACATCAGAATAAGATATGGAATAAATTTTATCTCGAAATGTTCGTGGGAACGGGTACAACGCGGGTAAGACCGCGATGTGCTAACTAGTCTAAAATAAATTAAACAAAGTGATAAAGCGCGCAAATACGTTTTATTATTTACTTTAATAGCACCTATAAACTACATGAGCCCTACTAATATTATAAATGCGAGAGTTTGTGAGGAGGGATGTATGTATATATGTCTGTTACTCTTTCACGAAAAACTACTGGACGGATTTGGATGAAACTTTACATTAATATAGGTTACCCATAACACATGGGATACATTTTATCCCTAAATTCCCGAGGGAACGGTTACGACGCGGGTAACATCGCGGGCGCGGCTAGTTATACATAATGTACTTGATTCAAAACATCCTTATCGCATATCCGGTAGTAGTAACTAATCTCCATCGATTCCTCGCAGATTAATGAAAAGGATTCAATTACCTATCCGCTGATAATCCCTCCAAGACTTCCGATCTATTCATTACACTGTATCGAAATTCCCTTTGTCCCTTTGAGATTAACTGAACAAGATGGACTCCGTACACAATGACAAACTTAGGTTTATTTCGGACCGGTCCGAAAACGGGACATTCATTGAGATAAAGATAAATCCGCTATTATATAAAAAGTAAGTAAGTTGGATTTGTTTAGTGACCAACACTGGTGTCGGGTTTTGGATGGCCTTAAAGCCGCCGACAGAGTCTTACGACAGAAACAACTGAGGCCGATAACTTAACGTGCACACTCACACACTCACACTCTAGAGTCACTTTATTCTTTCAGGAAGAAATCGTTAATAAACCACAGAGATTTGAATTAACACACGAATCAAAAGGCCCTTTCTTATCAACACCTTTAGAACAGTGAGTCAACACCCTTAATCACAACGTATCAAAATAATTACACTAACCCTGCTATAGTTACATTATTTCCTAACACCCCGTTAAGTGAGCAAGTTGCATTATGTCACAGCGGGAATCCCGCGGGGTCCGGGACATGCTAACTACTGCCTAACTACTGCCGCCATTAGACCGTGTCGGCGGGCAATGCCCATTATCCGGGATTACTGCTATTTGCCCGGGATCAAGGCATCACTATTTTCCTTGTTATCAGTGATAATATGGACAGTGTTATATGTGATTTAATATTAGTGATGTGTTATATGTAAGTGATTGAATAATTTAAATTATTACCAACGCGTCGCGATTTTCGTTGACTTGTTCCCGAGGGAATTCCGGGAGAGATTAGCGCGTTCAAACATACCTACTCTTCAGCTGTTTTACTTGGTTTGTGTAATGCTGAGCGTAGTTTGGCTAAGCGATGTTAGTTCACAGCGATTGTTAAGCAAAGTACAGCTCGACCCGTCTTGGATGGATGGCCGAAAGTGGCATTTCTATCTGAGCGCTACCGTGCTCCGTTGTACACGTTAAGCAGTCGGTTGTTTCAATCGTTTGACTAAACCGGAGACCTTTCGGCGGTTTAAAAACTCCAACACCATTCATTCATTCGAGTAGGTTAGTCGAAGTTTGCATAGTGAATGTAACACACATATTGAAACTCCAACAATGACAACACAATAGGTACAATAACTTTATTAATGATACAGGTAGAGTCGATCAAATAACACGAACAATACACGTACAATATAAATAATTCACCTGCTAATAACTAACAGGTCCTCCCAACAACCACAGTCCATAAATCCTCATTAATCGTTGATATTTCGTTAACAATTTCCCACCAACAAAAGATATTATTCAATAAATAATACGAATTCCTCTGCCGGGGTCGTTTAAAGCAATTCCCGCGTTGTGTAATTTACCCCTGACAGCGCAGTGCTGCGGACAAGCTGCAAATATCCCGGGATCCCGCGGGACCGGGATTATAGACGCGTTTACATTGGTTCTAGAATATTGGTAATTGCAGTTGAGCATTTGAAAGCTTTTAGGTATGAACGTAGATCTTCGGTTATGGTTATGCAAATGGAAAATGCATTATAATAATTTGAACAAGTGCATGTTTTGAAATATGTTTTATTTTGTACAGTAGATATCTGCTTATTGGATCTTTGCCCAGTAGTGGGACATTAAAGGTTACACAAGAAAAATCGTACTCAATTGTCACTGTACTGATATAATTTAATGAACATAGGTAACGCCCTATACTGGTATATTACAAGTCAATATTATTTTCTACCAAATTTGAATTCATAAACTCAGTTCCCTTAACTTGTGTCTATTCCATTTTATACCAGAAACAAACCTCAAAAAATCCACAGACAAATCCAACCTTAATAACCATTTGAAAGTTAACTAAAATTCCTCTCCTGAATTAGTAAACTCAACTCTTAAAACTAATGCTTTATATTTTGATTAAGTTATAAGCGTTACTAAAACTAATGTTGTCACAAACTTGACCGTTTCACAAAATGTTAATAACATTATCAACCTAACGCCAAAAGACCGGGATTCTAGATTAAACACATACACTACACATTACTACCAAAACAATCTTTCCACACTAAAACCTAGCGTTTAAAATCCCGTAACCATATAACCTAAGTTTAAAATCAAACTTTGAATTCTTCTCTCATGAAAATAGAGTAGAAAATTGCTTATATTGTTTCGTTTTCAGTTATAAACTAGTAAAATGTTTCGGGAATTCTCGTTATCACCCCAATGTGTTCACATTAGTGAGGATTACGGGCGGTGTGACGTCACGACACTATGGAGTCATAACGATGACGTCATCTGGCAAGGAAATTGGAAAGTGGGAACGTTTTGTGTCGTAATGATTGTTGTGGATATGTTTAGGGGAAAGGACTCCATTCAGTGTAACATGTGATCGCATGCTATTAACAAATACGGGTTTTTTCGTGATAAGAGTTTGGTAATGGAAGTACAATCGCTTAGGTACTTTTATTTCACCCTTATTTCTATGGATGACACAGAAGATAAAAGATAATAGATACTTTCAATTGGATGTAACGACGATTACGCTTAATACCTATAGTAACAATTTGGATAAATTAATTGTATTTCAACGGACTTTCAATTGTGTCACGATAGAATTGAGACGGAAATGAGACAAAGATTTTGCAGAATTGAACCCTTGACCTTCAGTAAATTAAAGGTATTCATCGAATCTTACAGACTTCCTCGTTACTCGTGTTCTTACGTAAGATACAAATAATAAATAAGACTAAAACAGACATGTTAATAAAAACAGAAGTAATATACTAGCTTATTTAACTTATTTAAGTTGCAAAAGAACACCAAATAACCTTGCAATTTAGAACTAAAACCATTCGCTTCAAATGAAAATAAATTCATAACTTGGGCTACTCATCATAATTATTACCAAAGTAATATCTTCCGAGTTGTCCTTTTACAATAACTTCTATTTAATTCCCCCCAATATTAGCCCAAGTTACACAAACACACCAGCAGACAATAATAACTTCCAAAGTACTAACAAACAAGTGAGCGCGGGAAAGTTGACAGGGCGCGCGCAAACTGTCATGGCGGCTAAGATGGCGGCACAACAATGGCGGGAAGGGCGAAAATTAGTATAGGAAGTATAACTTTTGATATTTAGGCATTGTTACACGTGGTATTAACGGCAAAGAATTGGGGACGATGTCGTAAATTGTTGTTGAAAGGTTTTGTGTAAACATATGGGGAAGGCACGCAAAGGTGGCCTATTAAAAGGTGAATGGAAGATTTAGACCATGGAAAAACAATTGACAGTAGCTGTTGGGTATACTTTCAGTATTTAACAACTTTGTAGCGAGTAGTTATTGTGATATTAAGGGTAGTATTAATAAACAAATTAAGTTAAGATTAGGGAATATTATGGATCAGTTCCACAGTTAAGCAGATATAACCCACTGTTTAAGAGATAAAGTGGGAGTGAAAGAGAGAAAGAGACAGAGAAATATCTGCCTTAAAACCGCTTCATTCTATTGAATTATTGTTAATCTTAATAACAAAACCTTGCCGCCGTACACAGATACGTTAAACGATACCTTAGAACAGGTTAATAACTGGTTTGCGACAATGTATGAAAAATTACGTCAATTTAATTTACTTCTCTGCGTACGGTAGTTAAAAACCAGCAACAAAACTGAACTAATAAGTAAACGAGGTTCTTTTCCTCGACTGTCGTACAAAACAGTTGGTATTTCACACTAATCTCGTATTCAGAACTCGGCCGGGCCCGACGCCATTTTTAAAATATGTCCCGTTTGTCATCCCGTGTCCCGCGGGCCGTCTGATTCTAAACAAATTGCTTCCAACTGTACCTTCTTTAAAAATACTTATTTCTGCGAAATAAATACTATGAGTAAGTATTTTAATTTGTATCGAACCAAATTCATATTTTAACAAAAATAAACAAATTCAGTAACACAATAGACAACACATAATATTGAGTTAACGTTCCTATGTAAACGAACAAAGTCCTCGCACACCTCAACATACCATAAACCAAACAATCTTTGTAACTCAAAAGAACTTTACAGAATCCTTTATCCGTACATCAAACAACAAAGAAACATCGATATCTCCGATTACTTTCAAATTCACGTGGCAACATTGTTATAAAATATCTCTCCGTATCTCTATCGGCGATAGAAAGTTGATAGTTACGGGCAGTGCACACGATACATGCCGCCGAACGGCCGGATAATGTCGGATTATCCGGCTCATACGCTCGTTATTCCGACTCACCTGCACTCGCCGACCAATCCGCGGCTTCCGAGGCGATACGATCGCTGTCATGAACTGAGCTTAACTTCTTTAAGTTTTATTTTTCAGTTGTTTTTTGTTATCGTGAGGAATCGTGGTCATGGATAGTCAGAATACTGTCTATTGCATGCTTTTAATTTGGATAATATAAAGTCTAGACTACTTTATCAGATGTGTATCTTTTATTCAATTTTAACTTAAGTATTTTAATAGTAGAAGAGTTTACTTAACAATTGAATACGTTTAACAAAATTTGTTTTAAGAAATGTTTTATAATGTCTGCTATTGCTAAAAGTGTAGATTTTTTGTAATTTATAAAGGGTAATAAAATAGATTATTTGATTAATATATTTTAGTTAAAAACACAATCAAAAGCAACCAATTACACCCTTAAGGTTCATACAGTTAGACTTTATTTTATGTTACGAACCATATAGCTTTATCTTACTTTCAAATGACATTTTCTACCTAATACCTAATCAAAAATCAACCCACTGAAAAAATACCTTTTATCTACAAAAATGGTAAACATTTCCCCACTCCATATATCCTAAATACAATATTTACCAATGCGTTACCTTTTAAATAGCAAGAGAGTTGAAGTGGCAAAAAGCTAGGTACACATAAGCGAACCTTTTCATAACTTACGAGTATGTCGGTTTCATTGGTGTGTCATGGCCTCGTAGATTTGTGATCCGGTCGCTGTAAGACCGCCTAATGCGAGCAAATCCTTTCCAAATACAAATCACGACTCTTAATATACTAGGAGGGACTGCTTTTGAAAGGTTGGATTTGAAGTGATAATATTCCAGTATTTATTGGAGTTACATGGGACATGGGACTGAACTTGGATATTTAAATAATAATAATCTCTTACACAATATATTTGTACTGCCAGTTATTTTGAATTTAAATTACTTTTGCGGTTACACTCCGCGTTTATTTTATATTTTTATCTGTTATTTCGAAGCGAAGTTTATCCGTAACCGCAGTTTAAATTCAAAATTACTGTCCGTTATTCTCGCTAAAACTCGAAAACGGTTGAGCCGATTTGGCTAGTTATGTATTCGGTAAGCGGTAACGTATTCGATACAGGTAAAACCGCAGGGCACGGCTATACTAAGAATATTTTACTCAAAAAAGTTACACAGCTAGTAAACTATCTTTGACAGAACTTTTGCTTTGATCAAAATGTAGATATAGAAATAACATGATATTCCTATACATTCTGTGTGTTACCTTTCATGTCGGAGACTTCAGATAACCGAACTATCGACTGTGTACCTTCTGGCATAGGTTTTACATATAAAATATCTGCGAATAAGGGAAAGTGATATATTTAGATAGAGTTTAGTCTTGCTTGAAAATTACGTAAATATATACTAGTGTAACTAAGTTGAGATCTACACGTTCAATGCTGATGATCAGTTCCATTGCGCGCCCTGCAAAAAGGCCTTTAAAACGAAATTTGGCTTTGCAAGTCACAAGCTTGGTCATGAGCTCGAAGGTCACGAACAAGCTTAAACCGAAAGTTCGCCATTGAAGGACACCTCACAGAGGACGATATACTCGTATAACAAAGATAGAGTTTATTTTTGTTTGAACAACCTTTTCTGGGTAATTACCAGACGGATTTCATTTTGTATGTATTAGGAGAAGCAAGGCTTCTTTCTTTACTTGTCATTCCCAAATTCCTAAGGCTGCACGTAAAACCGCAGGAAACAGCTATTTATATTATAAATAAACTTATTTAAACTAATATTATAAATGCGAAAGTTTGTGAGGATGGATGTATGTATGGATTGTTGCTCTTTCACGAGAAAACTACGGAACGGATTGAGATGAAACTTTACAGTAATATAGGTTATACATCAGAATAACACATAGAATACATTTTATCCCGAAATTCCCGCGGGAACGGGTAAAACGCGGGTAACACCGCGGGTGCGGTTAGTATTATATAAATTGTACCCTAATTTACGACAGCAAAAGCCTCAATATACAAAACTCATTTTCTTCAGAAAATTCTCCACTGAGTCTCATTCCAGCCATCTAATCTGAAGCCTTGCGTCATAAATACGGTACAGCGGTAAAACAAACGAAAAACTCGCACTTAATCCAAGTCTATGTTAACACGTCTCGGGAGTAATATCAATCTTAATGAAACTTGTTTGAAATATAGCTTTTTTATTGAGCCTGTTTCAGATAACTTTTTCAAGCTAAAAACAGACTTCAATCATGATTTTTATAAGAGCTACCTTTTTAATACTGTGCAAATTTGTGAACAATGTGTAAACATACATAATTTTTGAAGACGATTATTAATATACATAGTTTGGTAACATACATAGTGAAAACAAATACATAGTTAACAAGGGATGACATGCAGTTTCAGTAGTCCCATTAGCAAAGCATGTTTCCGATTTATTTTTTAAACATGGCTCGGGTTTGAAATCTCTTGTGTAAAGACGCCTGGTGGTAACGCGTAAATCTTCATCACTGTACTCATTATCTTCAGAGATGAGAGTGAGTAATAAGAAGTATCATTTATAAAAATAAAGTCCTCTTTTTCCTTCACATTGCACTTTCCTGCACTTTTTTCTTTCCTCTTTTCTAAAGCTTTATAAAGGTGTGTCTACGAAGGCACCTGGTGTAGCAGTCATTTGTTCGAGACGTCACGTAGCCGCGGCTAAGCCGGTGGTGCGGGCCGCGCCTTATTTCAGTTAAACTGTCGTACGTCCCGGCCGCAGGTGTGCGCGCAGCTTAGTAATAGATTCGCGATGATGGGTACCATTGATTGATTGTTGCGTGGAAAAAAAGAATGGTGGTTTGGAGTATTCATTTAACAATTATTGGTTTAGTTATTTTGCGGTATAGTGGTCATTTTGTTCATAACATGCTAATGTGATTTTGTCGCGTTGAGTTTAAAATGTTTCCAACACTTGTTTAGCAACGAATGTCTACTGAGAATACGTGGCTTGTGAACCATGGTCTGACTTGGTAAAATGTTAAAAAGGTAAACTTTTTATTGCACGAAATAGAAAACTATTTAAATCAAACTTCATTTTAAATATTTAGGGCACTAAAAACAATTTAGAATGCTTGTGCAATCTGCCCTTAGTATAACATATACAACAGAATCGTATCCAACCGAGTCCACGGTATTTAACTAGAATAAACATTACAGCTACACTTTTTCAAACTGCCTTGTTAACATCGTAAATAAACTACCGAATGACGGAGAGCTTTTAATTTGAAGTGGCCCGAATACAGCTGAATATTAAAAGAGAGCAATAATCGGGTTTTCGCCGACTTCAGTAAATCGTAGTAACGCAATTCGCAATTTGAAGTTGGTTGCGGCCTCACTGCGGCAAACTGGTGTCAAACACTGCGATACGATCGAGTGATGCGATTGCTTTGCCTAAGATAGTTCGGAATAAGATTTGTAATGAGTGTAGAAGGGTATCTGTCACTCTATTAATAAATAAATATTCTTAGGACAAATTCACACACGGTTAATAGACCTAAACTAAGCTCTAAGCCTGTATTATGAAATCTAAATAACTGATACTAATACATAATACCATAATAGCACACACTTTACATGAATATATAATTGACACCCAGATGTCGTTGCCAACAACTATATAGTCTTTTTTAAACTTACACGATTTGAACACATAGTTCACCCGCGACCACGAGAGGTGCAATCCCCTCGAAACGTCGGGAAATAAAAAGTAAGTTATTACTTGCTTTATTAACTTTCTAACACGAAAAAACCCGTGTGAGTACGTTTAAACAACTATATATCTGCACATATTGTTGACTCTGAGCGGGAATCGAACTCGCGACCCCCGGTCGATACAGTACGCGCTCTCACTGCCACTGGGACAATGAGCTTAGATCCAATAAGCACTTAAAATATTATATATAAATTTAAAAAAATGTTTAATAAAAATGGAACAAATAAAGTATACTTTTTATAATAAGTACTGAATATAATTATCATATACTGTATCGAATTTTGGTATATGTCAAAAATATTACAATACGCCATAATCACTGTTCGTGAGAAAGTACAGCACAAAAAATAGCGTGATATACACTTGCATATTATGCAAACATGTAAATGAATAAAAACCTATGTCAATCAATAAACCAAACAATGAACATAAGTAGGTATGTATGGCTATGATATTCAATTTTAGGTACGTGATAATATTACATAGTAATTGGGCACATAGTTGCTACTTATAGAAAGATTTATAGCAGGCTAAAATCAAACGAAGATTTCAGGAACAAAAGACATGTCGATAAACGACTTGAAACTAAATTTTATGAAGACTATCACCTATTTGAAGTCGGTTAATCTATATATATATATATAAAAATGAAACCCGTTTTCCTTGGTCGCGGCATCACGCGTGAATGGCTGGACCGATTTCCACGGTTTTGCATTCGTTGGAAAGGTCTCGGGCTCCGTGAGGTTTATAGGGAATAAAAATCAAAATTCCCACGGGAACGGGAGCGCTGCGGGTGAAACCGCGGGGCACAGCTATTAATGAATAAATGTATAAGTCTTCTAGCCACGCCCCGTGGTTTTACCCTCGGTAGGGGTAAAAAGAATCTAAAAACTTTCCGTTAGATGTGAATTCATTACAAAGAATCATTCGAATCGGATTTGTAGTTTATGAATTTAGCGCGTTCTAACAAACAACAAAACTAAAAAACAATCTCTCTAACTTTATTATATTAGTAACGCCCCGCGGTTTTACCCGCGTTGTGCCCGTTCCCGTGGGAATTTCGGGATTTTTTATACATATAAACCTTCCTCTTGAATCACTCTACCTATTACAAAAAACCGCATCAAAATCCGTTGCGTAATTTTAAAGATTTAAGCATACGGACAAACAAACAGACAAAAGTAGCGACTTTGTTTTATACTATGTAGTGAAGATATAAATAGATTTTGCGCAATAAACGTCAGAGCTTTGAATGAAAAGATATAATACCTTTAGCAATATCTTAATTCAAGCGAAAATTAACCGACAATTTCGGCTTCATATTTCATAGCTAGTTCGGGTATATCCATTGTTTGGAGCAAGCAATGAGGCCGATCTAATTACTAGGCACAATACATGATAAATAGGTCTCGGTGGTCCAGGCTAGACAGACTAATCTAGTCGATACAAACTAAGGCTGCGTATTCATTAGACAAATAATAAAATACCTAGAGGAAAATCTAGACAAAATTTCGTTAGGGAAAAGATATGTCTATTTGTTCTTCAGAGTGTTCAAAATATGGTTTAAACTAATATGGTTTATTAATTAAACTAATATGGTTTATTTACCTACTGTTAGCCCGTATCGTCCCATTGTTGGGCAAAAGCCAATTATTTTTGTTTAGATTTCAATTGTATGTATAATCGTAAGTCTTTGGAAGTGCTAAATTTACTCGAATTTGCTTTTTTTATGGCCAATTATCCGAACACAGGAAATGTCATTCGTAGGTATATTAATAATATTCATATTTTAGGACCAATAAGAAGAAAATAAACTATAGGTATGTAACACATAAGATTCGAACTATAATTACATTAAATTCAAATTCATTGAACATTAAATAAAATCAAACCACCGTTTATTTTGCACCTCCCTCAGGTGAAGTCAATTCGTACATTCCCCTTGTCATCTGTAGTGGAAACACAGCCTAATCTAGTCTGAATCTAGAGGGAGGGTTTGTTTCAAGGGCAGCGCAAGCCGGGGGCGGGCACTAGTCGCGTCAGCAATATCGATCTTTTGTTTTGTTAACAATACCACCTCTAGAGTTGTGGGTGATGCGAAGGTTAAACCAATTAAGATGTTTTTGGTGCAGCAACTATCTAATAGATAGTATAGAGTGTGTCTATATTAAATGAATCGTACTAATATTATAAATGCGAAAGTTTGTTAGGATGGACGTTATGTTTGTTTGTTACTCTTTCATAAAAAAACTACTGGACGGATTTGGATGAAACTTTACAGTAATATAGGTTAACACATGGGATACATTTTATCCAGAAATTCCCGCGGGAACGGGTACAACGCGGGGCAAACAAGCATACATACATACTCGTACATACACCCTCACAAACTTTCACATTTATAATATCGGAAGGACAATTTAGGCTAGTGCCTGTCCAAAGTGCATCGTATCAATATTCCCTTCCTGTACCACCATACAAAATTTCATGTAATCGATCATAGAGTCCCGGGATGTCACAGAGAGTCGCGAATTCCCACAGGAGCAAACAAAGGTATGACACGAACAGGGGAAATCGGTATTCTGTAGCGATGGTGGTATCATCTTTTATTTACTTATGGGATTCTCTTTGGATTCACAGCAGTTTTTCTCTCAAGGCT
Organism: Cyclophora albipunctata; assembly: GCA_963082685.1. Taxonomy (NCBI): domain Eukaryota; kingdom Metazoa; phylum Arthropoda; class Insecta; order Lepidoptera; family Geometridae; genus Cyclophora; species Cyclophora albipunctata. The sequence continues at coordinate 8,618,241 of OY720131.1, read as the reverse complement.
GTCAAATGCTTTGATGGTTTTAAGTTAAAAGAAAAAACCGGGTAAAATTCACACACGGTTAATTAGACCCAAACTAAGCCTTAAGCTTTTACTATGGAATCTCAATATGTAACTAACTGAAATGATTGTAATGATCTGATATAATAAAGACATTTTGAATTTGAATTTGAATTTGAAACAATAACCACATTCATACACATTATTTAACTAAAACACTATTAAAAGTGTTTTGTCACTTTCGCTCTTTGGAAAATAGCATATGTCGGTGAGGCAGAAACCATTTGATAGCTATATAAAATGCTGTTAATAAGCATTTATGAATAAGGCCTACTGTACCTATATGAATATATAATTAACACTCCGACTTCGTCGCCTACAACTATGTCTTGTCATATTGTTGACTCCGGGAAAAAGGAATACGATCTTCTTCATCGAGTGGATGGTCAACCTGACCAATCCTGGTGTCAGAGTTATAGAGCTGCCAAAGGCCTCTGACATGGCTCATGTAACGACTACTATCCGTAGAAAGTAACCGGGACCGACGGCTTAACGTGCCCTCCGAAGCACGGAATACGATAAAACAGTATTTAGAGAAATCGCCTTAAACTGAAAAGCACATTAGAAATATCCACATAAATAAATATACCAGCTTTTCCTGACGGTGTCGCAGTAATACCGTTGCTTTAGTGATTTCAGGACAATACTAAATTCGAGTAGGACAGGCAAACCTTGATATGAAAGTTTAAATCGCTTGGAGGCGTAAAAAGTGATTTATGCTCGTGTTTCATTAAGGTCTAATCTTTCAAAGCCATTAATCATTAAATTAGTCACAATTCATCAAACTTGGATAATTTGTTTAAGAGTAACTGTAACTGGCAGTTACTTTCAAAATCATCTATACTAATATTATAAAGAGGTAAAAGTAAATTAGTTTGTTTGTTTGTTCGTTTGTATGTTCGAGCTAATCTCGGGAATTATCAGTCCGATTTGAATTATTCTTTTTGTAATAGATACCGCCATTTAACTGGAAGGTTATATGCCATTTATCATCCCAAAATTGCCATGGGAACGGGCACAACGCGGGTAAAACCGCGTGGCGCTGCTAGTATAAATATAAGCATAAAGTAAAAACCACGTTTACACTTCGCTTTTATTTTACATTGTTATCTGACGTTTCGGCCCCTTTACAGGACAGTCAGTCTGTGATCGCGGTTCCAGTGAAGGGGCCGAAACGTCAGATAACAATCACTACATAGTATAAAATAAAGTCGTCTCTTTTTCGTGTCTGTCTGTCTGTATGCTCATCTGCAAATCTTTAAAATTACGCAACGGATTTTGATGCGGTTTTTTGTAATAGGTACAGTGATTCAAGAGGAAGGTTTTTATGTAAAAAAAATCCCGAAATTACCACGGGAACGGGCACAACGCGGGTAAAACCGCGGGGCGCTGCTAGTGTTAAATAAAAGCGAGGTGTACCTGTAAACTTAGTTTCAATTCAAAATGAGTAATGTTCGTTTACCTTAGAAACCCGAAAGCAAAATATATTTTGTTGTCCATGTGTGAATACGAGTAGTTCAAAATTTGAAAGTAAAGTATTAGCCTGTAATGTCCCACTCCTAGGCCTCTCATCTCACTGAAGATATCAGTACAGTGAGGCGTAATCACCACGCTTGCCATGTGCGGGTTGGTGATCTCAAACCCGAGCCTTGTTTTTTATTTATTTAAGGTCGCTTAAACAACTTGGTCATCAGCGACCGACAACCAACATAATTAAATGCATTGAGTTATATGTATTTGAAAAGTAGGAAACATAAAATTTGAAAACATATTCAAAAACTTGCACACATTAATCTCCAACACTATTATTCGAATACCCAATTGTAGCACCAACTATGTTTAGGTATATCCGAAACCCTTTTTAACCCGTTAACAAATCCGGGGCTTTATAATCGAATCGGGAGTACGAAGTGGAAATTAAATTAAATCGGATTTAACACTTCGCCTGAAGACGATCCTTGTTAGACAATAAACTTATGATTGGAACTAGCAGCGGCCCGCGGCTTTGATGAGTGATTTTGTATCGTGTGAAATTAACCCTCTACTCCCTATTGATTCAATGTTTTATTCCGTATATAGTATCCAATTATATGTGACTCTATAATATACATGTTAGTAAGCTGAAAATTAAATGAAAATCCAATAAAGTTTTAATCAAGTTGTGTATGGTTAACACGACTCTTAAATGCACTATTCAAACAAATATACTTAAATCAAGTAAAAATATATATCTACCTATGACTTTATCGCTTTTTTGTCCGTCATGTCATTGCGACAAACTTAACTTTGGTAATTCGCTCTGCAAAACCAAAACTATCCTACCATTAAACAGAGCTCAATTATTGTAATAGGTTCCTACCGAATACAATCACTACATAGGATAAAATAAAGTCGTCTCTTTTTCGTGTCTGTCACACTGTTTGTCTGTCTGTATGCTTAAATCTTTAAAATTACGCAACGGATTTTGATGCGGTTTTTTGTAATAGGTAGAGTGATTCAAGAGGAAGGTTTTTATGTAAAAAAATTGCCGAAATTCCCACGGGAACGGGCACAACGCGGGTAAAACCGCGGGGCGCTGCTAGTAAGGATATAAAAACCAGCCAAGTGCGAGTCAGACCCGCGCACGAAGGTTCCGTACCATTGTGATAAAACTAAATATTCTGTGAATAGTTTAAGCGTCTACCTGTCGCCGTTATTAGTATCGAGCAAGAAACGGTAAAAAAATCACGTTTTTTGTATCGGAGCTTCTCTTGAATATTTGTTTTATTATATTTTTAGTATTTGTGGTTATAGAAATACGTCATCTGTGAAAATTTTAACTGTCTAGCTATCATTGTTCTTGAGATAGAGCCTGGTGACAGACGGACGGACAGACAGACGGACAGCGAAGTATCAGTAATAGAGTCCCGTTCTTACCCTTTGGGTACAGAACCCTAAATATTTCGATTTTGTTTCCTCACGAGTCCCGTTTTTACCCTTTGGGTACAGAACCCTAAATATTTCGATTTTGTTTCCTCACAAACAAACAAGCATCCCTCTCTACATCACTAGACATGATTGGTTTTTAAGTCCCGGGCCACAAGCGGACATCATTAATATTCATAAATTCCCGCGGGAACGACACACAAACTCCAATATTTGGAGGAATCCCGGAGTATTGTCGCGCAATGACGGGATTACGACGCGAAGAACATCGAAGGAAACATTTAGACTGATATTAAATACTTTACTTATTTGGAGCCATGTTTTGGGCCGGTGTCTTTAAATGTTTCTGAATTCGTTATTTTACGAAACAGAAATGTTAATTGAATTTGTATAAGACGGATTTTATTTTAAAGCTAGAGTCCCAACCTCACTCATTCGAACACTATTGTTCAGTATGATTCCTGGAGTGATACAACCCTAGTTATAACCTGTCGAAATAAGCACAAGAAATGGCAATAGATATTTTAATTTAAATTATTTATTTGTCATAATGTAGTAGTAGTAGTAGTATTAGCCTGTAATGTCCCACTGCTGGGCAAAGGCCTCTCATCTCACTGAAGTTATCAGTACAGTGAGGAGGATTAGGCATAATCACCACGCTTAATGTCATAATGTACACATTAAATATTCGTAATAGTAACACGTGACATCCTGGTATGGCACTCATTCATTTCAAGTAAGTAAGTGACCAACCCTATTGTCAGAGTTTTTAAATCGCCTAAAAGTGTACGGCAAAATACCACGCTCATATATCTACTTATACTACTCTTTTAAATTCTTACATTGTAAATACGTCTGGTATCAAACACGAACATTGTAATGGAATGAAGACCAAAAAACGCATTAGTAATCAAAAAGCTTCTACCTTATCTAATCAAATCACAATAGAAAAATCGTTTGTAACAAATCATGGTTTAGCACCCGGTAGCTGTCTCATAATAAAAGCAGTAGTAATTATTTCCTACCGCACTATAACTAACTGCCCGCACACCCTATCTGTAATATTACAATGCTCCTGTCACAGTATGGAATACAACCAGAATAGTAACTGCAAACAACACAGGCGAACGCACACAAAGATGCCCGATAGACGAGTTTCGAGAGGTATCAAACTTATGCCAGCAAAGATTTCATACAAAAACGTGATACTATGCGTGAGTGTGTGCGTGTTTAGCAAATCGTCGTTGGCTTCTGTGTGTACTTACGTTGTCTCTAACAGTAATATCACAATGCCCTGTCTCGAGGGGCCCCGCTAAGGTCCCGGCTACCTGAATAACTATAAATTCGTTTTACGATTCGCGGGTTCGATCCGCACCCTAAGAAACAACCGCTTTTAGATTCCCTCGGATTATACCCACACGCCATGCCCCGTAAAGGTTGGCATTTCAGCTATTTATATTTGCAACAATACCGGCCGAGGCACAATAGGAGTTGTACACTGTTGTGGAAAAATTGTGGATTAAAAGATGTAACCTTATTTCAAAGGTCGCGAAAACGATGGACCAAATTGTGAAGACGAACAGCAAGGCTGGTCTTTTAATTCAAGATTGTTAGCCGGGTCTAGATAGTTAGTGACCTAGATTGAAACTTAACAGCTAAAAGCTTATTCTATTCAATCCCTGGAGTAACTGTGAGGGGCATTCGACCGTATAGTGGATATCGGATGATCTGCAGGAACAGAATCTCGTGTAAGTTATTGTTTTTAATATCTAGCTAAAGGTTACAGATATAAGAAGATTTTAACAGCCTTCTTAAGATTATACAACTAAATGTAACTGGGCTTCAAAAATATGGTACCGTTCATATAGAACTGTAACTATAGGCTATCCATTTAAGTTGTGTGTACAACCGATATCTACGAGTATACTAATGTTATTCACTAGTTTGTTTGTTTGTTTGAACGCACTAATCTCAGGAACTGCAGGTCCAATTTGAATAAATATTTTTGTAATGGATAGCCACATTCAACGGGAAGGTTATAGGCTACTTTTCATCCTGAAATTCCCGCGGGTACAAAGCGGATAAAACCGTGGGACGCTGCTAGTCTAAATATAATATTAGAACCTATTTCATATACTTAATCGGTAAAAAATCGAACACACAACTTGCAGTTAGAATTTATATTGAAACCATCATTATAACCTGCATGTACTTCAACGAATAGCAAATATCATATAATCTACAGCACCTATATGAAGGTACTAACTACTACATAATCTGCGATGCGTTCACCCTCACTAGACAATTCAAACAAACTCATTTGCAACAGCCATATTAGAGTTGGCATTAATGAAGATATAGCCCCGGCTAGACATACATACAAACAGACGATTTGTTGCGTGTGTGTATTAGTGATGTGCCGGGCAGATCATTAACAAAGTATAGCCGCGGATACGGATTTGGATACGGATATTTATCATATTATTTGGTAGACACGGGTCTTAACTTTCTATACAAAAAAGACCGATCTACAGATACCAGCTGTTGATCGATCTTTTAAATGTGGGACTGATTCCTTTTTCCATTATGCTGTTCGCCTGAAAAATCTAGCTGTTTAGTGTTACTAATACCTAACAGTTGTTCAAGATAATATAAAAGAAGAGTTTCATCGTTCAAAAAATCAGTAAAAGATCCGTATAAAAAGTTACGGATACGGATCTTTCATCTCCCGATATCCGGGTTACGGATAACCGGCACATCACTAGTGCGTATGCGTGCGTAGGCGTGAAGTAAGGTCGGTCATTGGTACTTAATTAAACTGGAGGTAGTAATGAGGGTCCTTGAGGATATTACCCGTGGCTGTAGGATAACGATATAATGATTAATATGTTAATATTGATGAAGTTTGTAAATTCGCAACGAATGTAAATTCAAAATTCAAAATAGTGAACTGAACGTTATAATAATAATATTAATACGGAAATCGGAAATCACAACACTAGTTAAACAGTATCGTAAGTTCCAAAAAACAGCCATTGCGATTTGCGCTTGCTTATAAGGGACGACTGCAATATTTAATTAATCCTTTAAATGTCCTCCGGAGAAAACATGATAGGTAACTACCATTGATTTTATTTTATTTTTTTGTAAACGGGAACGTTATAAGTAATTGTTCATACGGAAATTCCTTCGGGAAAGGGCACAACACGGGTGAAACCGCGGGGCGCTGCTACTTATTTACATTAGAATGTTTCATCAAATTCAGCATTTTTATCATAAAACCTGTATTCTTCAACATTATAAGAATTATATCGAAAAAATAAGGGTAGCAGGTTATGTCCTCGCGATCCTTGTGTCAACTTGTGTCACGCGAAGGGACACTGTGTCCCTATGCCCCTTGCGACCCGTGACACTGTCACTGTCACTTTAACATCATATTACCTTTCACACAACATTTATACATGTCTGTTTGTGTCAATACAGCGTGACAGACGGACGGTAACATCTGTGTCATACGAGTATATTTATCTGCGAGTGTCGTCAATGTGATAAATATTTTATAGTGCGCTTTATAAATGTGGAACGCTTGTGTTTTTATATTGTGATGGAATTCGGAATTGTTGTGAATTGAGGAATTAGATTCTGTTGCAATTACATAAAGTTTTTAAGTGATTCCATTTTCAAACTTAGTTTTTAAAATCTTTTCGAATTGGGGTAAAATATGACCATTGTATACTTCTACTTCGACCTAGGTTTAACCTAGGTTAGAAGGGAAGATTCTTTAAGGAGACCCATTCATACACAGAAAGCATATTCGTAGTGGGTTCATAAACGACGAAGATATATGAAGAAGGAAATGTAAAAAATGCCACTAACAAAGAACTGTTGAAATGTAGTCATAATTGAAGTCTCAACATTTAATCTTGCACAAATAATATAAAATGATGTTAATATTGTATTATCAGTATGTAACAATAAACCAATAACGCGATACTTTGATATCTTGTATTGAAATCATGGTATCATCATACTTCATTTCCATTCAGTGTTCCAACATACAAAGTAACATATACATAGTTTATATCAGTAGAAAACCCATGGAAACCTCTATCCTCCGCCATTGATATCCATACAGACTCGGTAATTGAACTGTACACCCGTAACCCAACATAACGTTCAGTTAGCTCTGCAGTTAACCTATAACTTCGGGCTGGCGAACCGCAGTTCACTGTTTGTTTGATCTTGTGTAATAGTTAACCGAATTCATGATTACGGGTAGTGTAACAGTTGTGTTTAATTGCATAAGTAGTGCTGGTATAGTGAGCGATGTTAGGTCATTGCGATTGTTCAGCAACGTGCAGCTCGGATGCTTGGGTGGGTGGCCGATATTGGTATTTTCTATCTGAGCGCTATCTTTGGAAGGCACCTAAAATTGTCGGTCGAGTTTGTTTTGATGGTTAAACCATGTTGGGAGGCCATTAGGCGGTCTAAAGACTCGACACTAGGGTTGGCCATTATCCTATTCGAAATTACATAAACTTTTATTGAATACTAGCAGCGCCCCGCGGTTTTACCCGCATTGTGCCCGTTCCCGTGGGAATTTCGGGAATTTTTATACACATAAACCTTCCTCTTGAATCACTCTACCTATTACAAAAAACCGCATCAAAATCCGTTGCGTAATTTTAAAGATTTAAGCATACAGACAAACAAACAGACAAAAATAGCGACTTTGTTTTATACTATGTAGTGAAGTGGCATAATATAGTAAGTGTCTATGCCTACTAATGTTAAAAATGTTTGTTTGAATTTAACTCTGGAATCACCATTCGGATTTGAAAAAGTATTTCCTTTAATCACACACATTCGAGAGCAAGTGGCAAATTCCCTCGTTAACGGGTACAACGCGGGTAAAAACGCGGGCAAAGTAAAGCCTTTTTTACAAAACCGTGGTTTCCTCGGATTAGAATATGCTTTTTTGTGTAACTTATATACGATGATGGCTATATACTACTTTTTGTGCCAAACCCACGGGACGTCTACAAAACAAATGGTCAGTACACCACTACGCATTACAGCCAATTTCACAAATAGTAGTACCACCCAATTTTCATCTTAAAAAATCCCAAAAAATCGAGATACATTCGATATTACTAAGAAAACCAACTAAAATATGTATCCCGGACAATTTCCTTAAACGCCACCACGTATAAATACGTAGCGCTCCCCAAAGTTCCAACTCCTAGAAAGCCACATAAATAATGCTCTTAAAAACGAAGGTGGTTCGATCAGCAACACGTTTTCGTTTATTATTCATTAGTTGCAGTAAATATTCAAATAAGTATCGGGGGTGCTCAAAGGACATGGAGGTCATTAAATTTAATACGCGTATAATTTGCATCCGTAAGCAGATATTGTTAGAGTTAAGGGAGGATTAAATATTAGATAATGAAAGGTGAATTCGCAGCTGTAGTGACTTGTATAAAACGTAAAGTAAATTAAAGTATTTGTTTACTTGATAAGTCATTTCAATTGTTAAGTAAACTGCAGCTTGGAAGTATGACAGAGGCATTTCTAGCTGAGCGCTATCGTGCTCCAAAGGGCAAAGATAATGACATTTCATTTTCTTGTTTAATGCTTTTATTGAGCTTACCCTGTTTGTTAACCCTAACATATTTCTTATCACCAATCTAAGGAATCGATTTCAAAAATCCTTTCCAATATGTACCTAATTCATAATATTTGTGATCCCAAGTTACTGACCCAACGGGATTTTTATTAACTGAGGCAAAGATAGGTAACTTTAATTAAATTGGCCTTGAATAAAAGTATTTTTGCATTATGATTAAAGACATCAAACTTCGGATTATTTTGGTTGTTTTATATTGTCAGACACGTGGTATACCGATAGTATCAAAAAGGAAAATTTGTAATCTTCCAATGACGATTAAATCGAAAACTCACTAAACAACTTTATCAATGCCTCCACTGCAACTTTTCAAACAAAGTTTATCAAACTTGATCACAAAAGGCGAACACGAAACACGCTACTGGTCAACTTATGTGTACAGTAGTTTATCAACAAAAGTGCGGGCGAAATAAGTTGTTGTCAACTGTATTGGGAAAGGTATAGGATAAAATAAATAGTAAGTATAAAGTGAAACCTTGAGGTGTCTGTGGGGTCTCGCACGACCCCGCGGGTCTCTCGTACCCCGCTGCCAAGCGCGACGATCACTGCACTACCACATCACTCACGTAACGCACTCCCGCCCAACGCGACACGTGCTCACCGCCCGCCTAACTCGCACTGACTGCCGCCCGCCCAAACGAGAGCGAAAACATCCCCTATTATTTTCCGTCCTGCTCCTCTTCGCTAAATAACATATTTCCGTCTCAGAGTGACTTTTCGCGAAGTGAATGTGTTGGATTCATTGACGCTGGTTGTAATAAGGAAGATTCGTTTGAGGAGCACGCCGCCGCGTGGAGGGCCCTCGAGGGGAGCCGCGGCACGTGCTTGTATGCAGCACGGATATGTAATGTCACTTGGAATAAGTTTTTGGTAGTTGTGAGTTTATTAACCGATACATTCAAAGTAAACATGGCAGGGAAATGTTAAACTAAAACATTGGTAGAGATAGTCAAGTTAACAAGTTAACCTAACCTAACGGGCTAGTTAATCTTAACATTGTCCAAAAACAAAGTCCCTTCTCTGTCTATCTATCTGTTCGTACCAAACTCGATAACCGCTGAAAAGATTTTCACGCTACTTTCTCCAACAAAATGATTGTAGATGTTTTGGGGCTACTTTTTACCCCTTACGCAATCTTGATAAACCGAAACGAAGCGACATGAAATATAAAGAACATGTTATATATAAAGATCTAGAATCCTCGTTTATTATACAGAGTGGTTCCAGGTAGGTCGGGTGACGGAGTGTGATATGTCGCGGTTTTGTCCGCGTACACATTCATCATCGAGGGGTGAAATAGACCCGTCACAGGGCGCTCGTAAATCAAGCGACGATACCAAGAATACGTACTAGTTTCACTGTTCTAAACGAACGAGTTTTTCCACTACAGTTCCGTATGAATTATGCGTAAAGTGAAGCAAAGTGTTAATATGTCATTTGCAACCCATGGTGAGCAAAAAAGTCGTTTCGTTGGTGATAGCAATAAATTGTGCGTAGATGTTTAAAAAAGGTAAACGTGGCAATTAAATGACGTGTGAGTGTCTTTTCCTCTTTTCTTTATATTCAGTTAATAGCGCCCTCCCAATCCGCCCGCACCCCCTCCCTCTCCGAATAACATAAATCTCACCTGGGTAGTTTAATGCCCATAAGCGTCGGTGTGGAAACGCCGAATTCCCCAAGAATTGAATTTGCACGAACACTGGGATTATTTTTCCACTTTTTCCGGGTTTTTTAACATGATTTGCATCGGGAGGCCTGGGCCCTGACGTGATCCGAGCCGGTGCGGTTCGGGATCACTCGGATTATACAAATGATTTTATTATAAATGGTTATTACGAATATTCGGTATTTTACGACGGATAATTTTGGAGTTTTACGGTTCTGTTTTAGTTTGGTGCGTGTTTCTAGCACACATGCAAGTAATAAAATCTACGAAAATTTTATTTTCTACAAAGCCCTACTCAATACTATGAACGTGAAGGTATGTATTAAGGAACGTAGCACGTCAAAACGGCTGAGCCAATTTTGATGTATTTAGACGAATTCCTAGAGGAGACTTGACGTGAACTTTTTGCTTCAACATTCCCGCGGGAATGTTGCATGCTGCAATAAAATGGTAAGTATAACTAGGAACTATAGGGGATAGTAGTTCACTACCTATAGGTGGTTGTTACTTAGAGACGCGACCGTAGCATAACGTTGGAGGGTGCTTGAACTATAGGACTACGTCGACTGTACACAGAATAAGGACGGCTTGCTTCAGCTTACGCTCACGCACCAATAAAAGTTAACACAAAATGTCAGTCTCAACAGACGTAAGAAAATGGAAATCATGGCTTTCTACTGGTCGGCCGAAAAACTCTTAACAGACTGTCATTTAAGTTATGAAACAAAGATTTGCATTTTACAGATATTAACAATGTAAAAAAAATTTTTTTACGTACGTATGTTACGATAACCAACTCTAGACCCACTCAAAAACATAAACTATAAGCACAAATAGTAATCAAAATCAGCTTTCTGAATCCCTACATAGACTTCAGGTAAGTTTCAATCGTAATATAGACTTATTCGATGCTTATTCGACTAGTGTATCACTTACAGTCGGACTCATTACGAGTCAAATTATACGCAGTATGACCCGCCTGCATGCCAGTTACGTAATTGGAACATGCTGTATAATGTCACACTGATTTACCAAAACTATATGCAGTGGAGTTTTCAGTGATGGGTAATGAAAAAGTAATGGGATTTTTAATGAATAATAAAATGAGGTAAGATTACGGTATTGTTGATTGATGATATTGCTTGGAGGGCAAAAAAATAGTTTAGGCCCATCTCGTAGCCAGATTTGGTAGCTAGCTACGAAATGAGAAAAGTGTTTTCCCATCTTGTAGCTAGCTACTAAATGGGAACGATCTATTCGGTAGGTTAGGGTTATTTTTTTTTTTACTAGTTAAAATCCTAAATCTTGGACTTTCGAATTCCTATTTCGTAGCCAGCTTCGAATCGGGATTATTTCTCCCATTTGGAAGCTAGCTACCAAATCTGGCTACGAGATGGGCCTAAACCAAAAAAATTAAGGGACAGCGTTATTTGAACGAGTATTTTTTACCACGGTTGGGCAAAAATATCTTATTTGGAATCTAAGACTTAGGAGTAAAAATAACACTAATTGGGTGAATTTTAAGACAATAAAAGGTACAGAGTAACCTTTTTATGGGTTTGCTCTATAATGGTATTATCACTAGCCTTTTCAAAATTGCATAAATATGTATTTATTAATTACTATTGTTGATCTTTTGTCTGCGAAAAAGATTATAAAAAGCGACAACCTTTTTTGAAATCGATTAAAATTAGGATTCAATTACAAAATGGGACCACAAACATACGTATTCATAACCTCCCTGGTTCTTTAAATCACCTGGCCTTCATGCTATTTCTCTTGATTAATGTAGAATGCTTTATATTTGAGGTGTGTTGGCTGAGATCCGAGACTCCCGCGCGTGTCAAATACAAGTAATTAATGTTTTACTCCTTGTGACTGATGTAGGTTGACTTAATGTCGGTTTTGCTCGACTGCGGTGAAGCCCAAAAGGAGGGTTATGTGTTTCGACTTGAATATATGTATTTTGTTGCAATATTGATCGTTTGCTACAGTTTAACAGTTTCCAGGTCCTTATTATGTATGGTTAATTTCTGATGTTATTCTAAGGTAATGAAAACGAAAAAATGCTTGAAAAACGAAAAACTAACAGTTTTTAAGTGCACGTTCCTTACTTACTGATACTATATTTATCCAAGTATCCATCTACATAAAATCTTTTTCTTATTATTTACTAGCAGCGCCCCGCGGTTTTACCCGCGTTGTGCCCGTTCCCGTGGGAATTTCGGGATTTTTTTTACATAAAAACCTTCCTCTTGAATCACTCTACCTATTACAAAAAACCGCATCAAAATCCGTTGCGTAATTTTAAAGATTTAAGCATACAGACAAACAGACAAACAGACACGAAACAGAGACGACTTTATTTTATACTATGTAGTGATAACTTACTACCAATATTTTTTTCATTTCAATAAATTGTAACAATAAATACTTACCTTACATTGCGACAAATGTAACAAACTGCATTAAGAGCCAAAATCCAAAAGAAACTCGAAAGAAAAGAAATAAATCGCAAAGTTCGTCCGCCTGTCGAGTTAATGGGCGGTCTAAACGAAACGGTCAATATTTGAACGGGCGATAGTGTGCACAGAGCCTTACCGGTAGCAAAATGTATACGTACCTGAAAAGAGAAACGGGGTTTAAAGAAAAAGAAAAAATGCAAATGAAATGAAGAAAATAAATAACTGCTCAAACGGCTTTCGAAAGGAAGAAAAATATAAAATATTCCGTTACTTTTAAGGTTTTTTATTTTCACTAACTGTTGCAAGTAATCCTATTGCCGGACAAAATATTCAAGAAGGAAAAATCTAAATTAAAACATACGTAGATCAATACTTAAGAAAATAAAATATATTGAATGTTTAGAAAAATAGAAAGCGTTAGTTAAACCATAAAGCATTTAAGTGCGTTATCCTTGTTAATTGTGCAGAAAAAGTCGCAAGTAAAAGCTAGTTAAATCACTACATAGTATAAAACAAAGTCGCTATTTGTGTCTGTTTGTTTGTCTGTATGCTTAAATCTTTAAAATTACGCAACGGATTTTGATGCGGTTTTTTGTACTAGGTAGAGTGATTCAAGAGGAATGTTTTTATGTAAAAAAATTCCCGAAATTCCCACGGGAACGGGCACAACGCGGGTAAAACCGCGGGGCGCTGCTAGTAATAATATAATACCAACATGTACATCAGTCCCGGTTGTTTCAATCGTTAGACCATGGCGGAGGCCTTTAGGCGGTCTACAACTCATACACCAGAGTTAGCCACTAGCCTCCTCGAACTTAGTTACCTCATACCAATATATTTAATAATTTATGATAATTAAAGTAAATATGAACTGTGTCGGTTTAATTAAATAATAAATAAATAATAAATACTTGGACAAATTCACACACGGTTAATTAGACCCAAAGTAAGCTCTAAGCTTGTGTTATGGAATCTAACTAACTGATACTACTACATATACATACACAAATACTTTATAACAATATATAATTGACACCCAGACGTCGTCGCCAACAACTATGTCTTCACATATTGTTGACTCCGGGCGGGGATCGAACCCGCAACTCCTGACACAGTAAGCGCTCTCACTGCCACTGTGCCAACGGGCTTGTCAATTACATCAATTACTTACAATTCAATTACATCAATTACTTACATAAATAAACAATTATACTCGTACATGAACAAACAAACCGAACCGAAATTAAAAGCAGTTGACAGCACGTCGTTGCATATTCACAATTTTAACAACCCTTGACATAATGTGCCATAAATATTTATTACTAGTAATATTTATGGTTGGTTTGAAATCGGGAAGTGGCGGGAATGGAGGGATGCCATTGCCCAACAGTGGGATGATACAGGCTAACATTAACAGTAACAGTAGGGTCTCGCGGTCTTGACTGCTATAGTTTTCCTCTAAACAAGGAGTTGTCTTTTATTGGAAAATATACCTTACTGGGCAATACGGTTTTATCCACGGTATGTCCGTTCCCGCGGAAATTTCGGGATACAAATTTGCCTTCCTCTTAAATGTAGATATCTAATACAAAAAAAGGGTTGGTAGAATCGGAGAAAGTTGCCGAGATTTGCCCGAACATACAAAAAATTGTATATATTTACAATACTTATTAGTATAGTTTAGCTTAAATTTAACTCCTTTAGTAACCGAAGCAAAGGTAAAACCGCTGAGTACTAGTTTTATAAACTAAAATATATACAAAGAACTATTCCAACCCATTTGCAAGCGCATAGCTTTAATGTTAAACATTAAAATTAATTACCTCTTTATGCTCCTCTAACTATTTTTACATGTTAATGTAAAAACTTAATTAACCTACTTGACTGTCGGGAAACGCAACACACTGTGTTAAAGTATTTTAATAAAAACAAACAAAGAACTTATGTTTTTGTAGCTAATGGAACACAAAGTAAAGAAAACGCTGTTAATTCGAAAGGGTACTTATTTGTAAATATAAACAAGTAAGTATGTAACGTGAATATATTTTTTTCAATTTGTGTTCAGATCTGATGTCATGACAATAAAAGTACTAAGTCTGTAATGTCCCAACAACAGAATTACAGAACAAAAGGCTCTTACTTATAAATAATGTTTATAAAATACTAGCTGCGCCCCGCGGTTTTACACGCGTTGTACGTTCCCGTGGGAATTTAAGAACCGCTCGACCGATTTTGTGCAAAGTTCACATAAACATCTACTGAATAGTCTGAACAAAGCCTAAACATTTGGTTTGGATAGGTGAGCCCGTTCTTGAGTTATAAAATTACAAAGACAAGTGGCATTGATTTTTATATATAGAGATTCAAACCGAAACCTATTCCTAATTCGATGCAAATTAATGTCGTATCATTATGTCACATTGTAGTATTTGAAAGTAAAAAAAAATAGCACTTAACATTCCAACGGTACACAAAACGTCCCGAACCAGGAGTCCGTAAATCAAAACTCCTTTATAAGAAGCGAAAGTAATGAAATGCAGCGCGCTTCCTCTACACAATCGTAAAAACATCTCTTAAACCAACAGACGTTACAAACTAAGTTAATCGAAACACAACCCTATTTGTATTAGCATAAGAACAGAGCATTATGGTGCGTACAGACGCGGCAACCGGTCGATGCGACAGTCCGCATGCACTTGCGATTCGGTGAGAAATGGCAGCCGTGATCGCGATTTATTGCAGTGGGGTTGTATTTGATAGATGCTTTACCGTTTGATTGAACAAGGGTTTGGTATGGCTGATATATTAGCAGTTTATTGGCCATTGGTAACGTGCATTGTAAGGTTGACTATGACGGCGGATGTAAAAGAGAAAATGGAATGTTGATACTTGACAGATGAGGTATATTCAAACGATAATAATTTTACTAAACACAGACAAATAAAAGGTATTACCCAGATAAATAAAAGAATTTTAATTAAACTCGACCCTGCGTCAGCCTTACATAAAATCAACGCAGCTACACGCAAAAAAAATGCGAAAGCAATCAAAATGTAGTCAATTTGCGAACATAAATACATGACATTGTAATTAGAGGGTGCGAATGTAACAGCGCGCGTAAATTGGCGTCGCGTCCGACCGGCGACACACCGGAAGCGACTGTCGCGCAGTGTGGACCCGCCCTTACACTGCTCTCTAATAACAGACATACACTGTCCTCAACATTCTATTCACATCTCTAGCTGGACTAAAAATAGAATAGTGGCACAATAAAATATGGCGATATTTTTCAATGTAGTGTGATTTTAAAAAAAACTTGTAGATTGACTGTTGAAAAGTAGAAATAAAGTATACGAGTAGGTATATGTAATTCTAACTATTATTGGAATCCTCAGTACCAATAGAAATATTTACAAAACAGATAAAGTTCTCCAAAGAGCCCGTAAGTTATACAGGCGATCTCAGTTATTCCAATCGTCAATTGTATTATATAGGACCCTATTAATACATATATCTATAACATCCACATCATAGTTGATCTACTTAACAACACCACTCTAAGGTTTCAGTTACTACAAAACATATTTAAAACCCCTAATTGAGCATAAGTTACTGGTATAACCCAGTTCTGTCGCCGACAGGTGCCGGCTTTAATTAAACACTCTTCATTCGCTATGCAGTTCCCAACTTATGCACGAGTCATTTCACTCGGCAAAGTTTGTAAGTCGTACTTGTCGAATGTTTGTAGAAAACTTTAACTTAAAACTGCACGGTAATTGCTGGATTTAAAGTTGATTTCTTTATTTGGATATTATCATATTTTTGCCGTTTACTATTTGCAGCAGTGGCAATGTTAGGGTTGGCTTTGGACGGATTAGAAACTTACAAACAATTATAATGGCGAGTGCCAGATCCGGATTATATCAACAGGGTATGGGGACAACGCGAAGTATCTTTAAACATTTAATTGAATTACCGGTGTCCGTATAAACGGGGACACGGTTTATGACAACAGGCAAAATCCATATAAAATAACGGAACCGTACGTAAACATCAATTAAACTGACAATTAACTAATTGACATAATGCTTTATACATCAAAATGTCCAAAATCACTCATTAACTTCTCTTAAGGAATCATTAGTGACTAGGATTGCGGCAGTGAGATTTCTAAGCTGCACTAGCGCTGCTCTGACCTATCTTCAAACACCAGGTAATCCCAAGAGTGGTAAGATGTCGTGGTTCGTAAGTAGTCTGTCTTAGCGGTGAGATGAGGCGCTGATTGCGAGTCTGTCCTAGATACTAGTTGCTTTGTGTCTGTTTGTACAATAGTAGTGTGAAGCTAGGAGGAATGCGTTACAATTCAATTTCGTATTCTATAAATGCTTTTCATATTTAGTACCTACCTAAATATAATCATAATGGTGTGTTCAAAGTCAGGTGAAGAGTGTCTTCAATTTTTTAGGAAATGAAAATTAATATCGCAACATTGAGTATCAAATATATTCACAATTATAATTAATTTTATCGGTAATTACATGACATTGACGATTATATAAAACTAGCAGCGCCCCGCGATTTTACCCGCGTTGTGCCCGTTCCCGTGGGAATTTCGGGAATTTTTATACATAAAAACCTTCCTCTTGAATCAATCTATCTATTTCAAAAACCGCATCAAAATCCATTCCGTAGTTTTAAAGATATAAGCATACATAGGGACAGATAGACAGCGGAAAGCGACTTTGTTTTATACTATGTAGTGATAAACATAAAAATGTTCATGGAGGAGCATAGCATATGGAGATTGTTACGAATTGACCAAAAGGGCCATAGCATAAGTAAGTTCCTTTTATCTCCAATAAAATAACAAACACAGTGTGTTGTAATGTCATTACCTATACATTTCTTATACATTTCCCCTGACAAGAAAAACTGCATTTTCTCCAGAATACCCCTCTTCTAAAGCCCGCTACCGCAAACCAAAAGCATCGCTACGCCAGTCCAAGTAACATCTAGGTCATCTGAACGATGCCTAAATTCCGCACAAAGAAACGTAGCGAAAATTCCCTATTCAGAAAGAACGGAATGCTCTGCCAACTCTACCATTACAAAGGACACAGAATAAAGGATTTTCGTTAAATTTTAATCATTTTTAGTGCTTGCTTGAAGTCGCTTGTGTAGCTTGCTAAATTCTTCTTCTGTGTCATACATAAGGGAATATTATTATGTTAAATATAAATAACGTTTGCTTAGTTATTTTACAACTAAGAAATATACCGACATAATAATTATTAACCGACACGATTTGCTATAATTCATCGTCTTCATCGAGTGGATGGTCAACCTGACACCAGGATTGGTCATCCTGGTGTCAGAGTTGAGCCGCCAAAGGCCTCTGACATGGCTCATGTACTATCCGTAGAAAGTAACCGGGACCGACGGCTTAACGTGCCCTCCGAAGCACGGAATCGTCTTACTTTTCGGGCAATCAGGTGATTCAGCCTGGAATGCCCTAACCAAACTGGGGGCAGTCTCACAAAGAGATTTTTGTGAGATATTGTCCCCACCGGAAATCGAACCCGGAACCTCCGGATCGTGAGCCGAGCGCTCAGACCACAAGACCACGGAGGCTGTTGCAATAATTGATACCAAAGGATATTATTTAAGGCTAAAAGCTAACTTTCACAAGCACATCACATGATGCTCGCACGTAATCTGTGGTGCCGTAACAAGAAGTCACACTAAAAGCAACACAGGGAATCCCTAATAATAAGCAGATTGCTTGTCTGTTTGTCGTAGCTTTAAAGGCATACCTGTACTATGATTTTGGGTTCATGCATTTTTTCTTGTAATGAAAATGTTAAAATTAGATTTATTTTAATATGGGATATTAAGCAAGCCTTTTACCCAGATAAAACATGGTGCAATTTTCAATACCTTTTTATACACATTTTTCAATTATTTAGAACATTTCACAATTTTTGTTCTTAACATAAAAAAATATTTTTTATGGTATAATGTTGCATTTTTGAGATTTGCATGGCTATAGCTGTACTTTTTTCTATAAAACAGCAGTTATTGCACTGTTGGGAAAATAACTCTTTTCATACGCTCCTTTAAGCAAGTTTTAACTACTGACAAAAAGTAAGTAAAAATAAAGGAAAACATGAATGTATTGCGTCTGTTTTTATCAAAATATTTGAATATTCTATTGTTAATTAAAACCATAGTTACAGTAATAAATAATCTGCTCGCGCGTACTTTACTCAATACCCACATTCCAAGACCGTTTGATGTTTATGAGACGTCTCATAAATACCCAAATAACAGTAAATTATATATTCTTACTAGCTGCGCCCCGCGGTTTCACCCGCGTTGTACCCGTTCCCGCGGGAATTTCGGGATAAAAAATAGATGTTGTCCGATTCTCAGGCCTACCCGATATGTACACAAAATTTCATTGGAATCGGTCGAGCCGTTTCAGAGGAGTTCAACCACGGTACCCGTTCCCGCGGGAATTTCGGGATGAAAAATAGATGTTGGCCGATTCTCAGACCTACCCGATATGTACACAAAATTTCATCAAAATCGGTCGAGCCGTTTCGGAGGAGTACGCGAACGAACACTGTGACACGAGAATTTTATATATAAGATAAAGTATTTGTGTATGTATATGTTATAGTATCAGTGACTAAACGTGTGTGAATTTGTCCGTTTATATTATTTATTAAAAAAAACTGAACATAGTTATTATTATAAGATACACGTAGATAGTTATTATTATAAGAACATCGTATGAAAGTTATCAAAATTCTACTTTGTAAACATATGAAAAACATGTCATAATATTCCCGTAAAGACTACGAAACGAATTTGAATAAAAATACTACAACAGAAGAAGCAGAAAGAAGGTTACTTTTTATCCCGAATTTCCCTCGGGAACGGGAACAATGCCAAAACTCTATAATTATTATAGTTATGTTATTACTCCCAAACTGTCTGTCCGGGGTTTGTCTGCAACTTCCTGGTTATAAACTTATACTAGACACTTCACAACAATTCTAAGCGAATCTATTTATACTAGCTGCGTCCAGCGGTGTTTCCCGCTTTGTACCTGTTCCCGCGGGAATTGCGTGTTTATAACAGTAAATAGATTTGATAATTCCAGGGAAGATTTGGTTGCCTCAGTAATTGAAATAATAAATCGGTGGTTATTGCTTTCTCTCTCTCTGTCTGTCTCGACTTTTTCTCTGTGTGAGAGATAGCTCTCTCTGTCTTACTAAATGGGTTAAGTTTTAATGTAAGTAAACAATCATAATAATAAATGTAATATTGACTTTCAATCATATGTTTATACGAGTAGTGATTTAAAGTTACCTATGATTTAAATTTATTTTCATTTTACTTAATATAAGGATTAGTTCCACCACCACATCAATTCGAAGTGCATAAAATGACACTTTAACCATTCGTTCAATAGAATATGCTCCAATATCATTTATTTTTAATTAATTCATATAATCATTAATTTCGCATTCACCATTATTCTATTGTGCAAGTGTTTTATTACTACAAGTTTTATTGATTTCTTGACTGAGTTTTATTGACTTCTTGTTTTATTGATTTGTAGTAATTTATTACCAAAAACACTTCTAAATATGTTTTTATTCAAAAGCGTCATTTTATACACCCTCACCACCACAGAGTAAATACAATAAAACAAGCGGTTAATATCGCAAACGTTTAATAATGGTAACACTACGCTACATTACAATGTTAGTATCCAATTAGTGCACCTACTGCAATGCTATTCTGTAATTGAATTTCTAATAGGGAAAAGAAATAAACAATCTTAATATTTGTTTTTATTTATTTGATTATCCGAAGCGAAAGATGCTAATATAGTCGAGAATTTTGAAAAGTTCAATATTTACAGGAAAATCTTAAGATAGTGCAGGGGAAAATGCCAAATAAAATCGGGATACAAGTCCTCCATCTAGATATTATTAGACACTATTAGTACCATATGGTCCAAATGGTACTAAAAACTATCAACTTCAATCACAAAATAGCATCACCTTGCAACATGTTATAATCAAATCACCCAATACCAAGCCTACGATGACGTAATATAGCACCTTCACCGAAACACTCACCAGATTCGCGAGGAGTTCCTTGAGTGACGTCACGGGATAGCTCCACATCCTCCATCTCTTTGGGGATGCTCTGAAAGGGATGTAATAAAAAATAAGTTCCAGAAGGTTAGTGGAACAGGTAAGTGGTATTTGGGTGGCCCACCCAAATGTAATCTATATATCAGTGAAATTTCATCAAAATCAGTTACGAAAACCGTATATCGTGTGGAAACATACACACCATACGCCATAGCGTGCACGTTCGTACCAAATCTCTATTGGTATACTAAAACACACAAAATATATTCCAGCTGAAGACGATTCGGTCCGAAGAGGAAAAAGGTTTAATGACTTCATTTCATTTCTACTCCATGTCTGAACCATTTTCCTCAATGGAAGAAGTTGTCTTGGGTCAAAAATCAGTTATTAAAGTTGATAGATTTTATATTAAGAAAAAATAGAATATATTATTTGACTTTTTAAGGCTTTCAAAGTAACCTGTATATTCGACTGACCTTTTCAAGAATGATCTCCTTGTCGTTGTCGTTGGTGATGTTTCCGTTCTGTGTGGACGAACGCAGCTGTTCGAGATGAGCTTCCACTGCCGCTCGCTGCGACTCCAGGGACGTCACGCACTGTATCAATGTAAATCAATTGGTGAGTAAATTAAAGTAGACAACCAGTAAAAGTTACACTATACATATACAATTATACATATATATCACACAAGGGTAATATTAAGGGTAGATAGTGTAAAGTTAGGTTAATACGAGGGGCGTTCAATGTATTCTCGGTATCGAGGTGATATACAAATAATAAGGGTAATTTAATTATCTCATTAGTTAATGACACTCTTTGAGGGTATAAATACAAAATTTCATTTAATTTTCACCATTAGTATTCAAGATATCATTGCGAAAAGACAACTATGATGACTGATTCGACAATGATGAAAAAAATCGAGCATCGCGCAGTGATAAAATTCCTCACAAAACAAGGAAAACCTCAAAAAATATCCATGAAGAAATGGTGGCTGTTTACCAATATTCTGCGCCTTCATTATCTACAATTCAAAAGTGGTCAAGTGAATTTAAACGTAGTAGAGAGAGCATTGAAGACGACCCCCGCGCTGGTGGGCCAATTTGTGCCGCTACTGAAGAAAACGCCAAATTAGTCGAAAAACTTGTACTTGAAGATGCCCGTGTAAGAGTGAAAACATTAGCAGAAAGGACTAAGCTATCCGTGGGTACCATTCACACAATCCTTCATGAGCACCTGAATTTGTCAAAGGTCAGTGCAAGATGGGTGCCGCGAATGCTCACAGCGCTACAGAAACAAGTGCGAGTTGACTGTTGTAAGGAGTTTTTGGACCTCTGTGGTGAAAATCCGCAAAGTATTTTCGATCGGATTGTTACTGGTGATGAAACGTGGGTTCATCACTATGACCCTGAGAGCAAGCAAGAGTCAATGCAGTGGCACAAAAAAGGATCAGACCCGCCGAAGAAGTTCAAAGTCACTCCGTCCGCAGGAAAGCTCATGGCCACGGTGTTTTGGGATTCTAAGGGAATCTTGCTAATCGAGTACACAAAAAAAGGTCAAAGTATTACTGCTGCATCTTACGCAACCACTCTGCGTAATTTAAAGGAGGCAATTAAAGAAAAAAGACGTGGAAAATTAACCGCAGGTGTGTTGCTGCTTCACGACAACGCGCCGGTTCACAAGGCGCGCCTTGCCCAGGCTGCTGTGCGGGAGTGCGGATTTGAAGAAATCAATCATCCACCCTACAGCCCGGACCTGGCCCCTAGTGATTATTATCTATTCCCTAATCTTAAAAAAGACCTTCGTGGAAAGCATTTTTCGGACGATGAAGAGTTGAAGGGAGCGATAAACGAACATTTTTCGGGCCATGAAGAAAAATATTTTTCAGAGGGAATTGAAAAGTTACTTTCACGAACAAATAAATGTATTGAGATGTTAGTGGAGTATATTGAAAAATAAAATTTATTCAGAATTTTCCGCCTTTTCCTTCATACCTATACCGAGAATACATTGAACTCCCCTCGTATGTATACATATTTTCAAAAAAAAAATTGTAAACTTAAACTTTAAATTAATAAGAGAGTGGTGTCGATAAACTGTAGATCTTGAGTTTGACACATTTGGTACTCTGCTGGGAAATCATGTGTCATATTGGTGTCAAACCATCGTGATCCAACTGACACTCAATTAAGACACAATTTATTTAGAAGAATTATTTTGACTTGCAAGTCAAATACCGCTATCGAAAACATGTGTCAAACTATTGGTGTCAAACCATTGCGATCCAATTGACACTGGAATAAGACAAAATTAATGTATAAAAACGTTTTTTATTTGCAGGGCAAAGGCCCTATCAGTACAGTGCAAAATACACGCAAAAACAACGTTATCCTATGCTGTAATTCGATTTAAAAACTAGTTTAAACTACAAACCAAAATAATACTCGTAACTACTGCAACGTATTAACAACAGACTGCAAAGTTAGTGTTATTAAAGGGACACAGGTTCCGCCGGGCCCGCGCCATATAGCCAACATTACTGATGCATGAAGGTTCGCCGATAACTTGGCGATATTATTGGATCCAGACACCTTACTTAGTGCCTGGATTTAGTCAGGATTGCTAAGGAATACCGTATGAGAAGTTTAGTCTGTTAAACTTTTAAGGGTCAACGGCTTTTAAAAGATTTGAAAAAAGTACTAGAGTTACTAGTCTAGAATCAGTTACATGAGCCAGATTAAAGAAAAAGGTTCTGTCATGTCGCATAGAGATGTGAAGGAGCTTGCACTGAATAGGAATAGATGGAGAAGTCTGCATCGGACTCACCGACAAGAGCCTGCTCTTAAATTTATAATGATAAAAAGTAAAGCATGTAATGTCCCACTGCAAGGCAAAGGGCTATTTCCTAACTATATCATACTCACTGTACTGATATCTTCAGTGAAATGAGAAGCCTTTGCCCAGCAGTGGGATATAAATTCCAATAGGTATTTATTAATGCAAGTTACCTCTGTAAGTTGTTCCCGGAGCGTGTCGTGTTCAGGCGATGACGTCACGGGCAGTTCCGCTAAACGCATGGACACGTCATCCAGCCGCGCCTGGGAACAAAATAAAATAACTAGGTGAGACAAGATAATAAAGTAATCATATTGATAAAAAAAAATATGTATTTCACAAATTAAACCATCCCGGTAGTAGCTTTCATCTGTACACATAAAAATCAATTATAGATCGCTAGTTCTGCTAAAACTCGATAATGGCTGTCCCGTTTTGGCCAATTTTGACATATTATACATGTTTGTGGAATACGAAATAAGCTTCATATGTGCTACATCAAAGGTCCCATAGCGGGTCAAACCGCGGGGTACATCTAGTAGCCCATACTTAAAACAATATATGCATTAATATATTTATTTATGCTTTCAAGGACGAGTAATCTTTAATAGTATTTTTTATATGCTTTGGTAAAAAAGCAGCTATAATAAAATAAAGTCTGACTAGCCAAAAATATCAACACCATTAAAAACATCTCCAGACAGACAATCGCACTGGAATGAAAACAATAACAATAAAACAAAAGTTTAATATTAATACGACATTGAAACTATTAAATTCAGTCGTCTCGAAAACTTAACAAGTGCGGTTTGTTCATAACGCGATAACGAGTCCACCGCAACGCTAAGAGGCTTAAAGCTACGGGGGACATGGGGGACAAAGTTGAAGACGTACTGGGGGACTTACGGAGGGACACTGAAAAAGATGGTGAAGGAGACATAATTTCGGAAAAATTATGTAGAACACTAACAACGGTCCGCGATTTTACCCGCGTTGTATCAGTACCCGTGGGAATGTTGGGACTTAAAAGTAGCCTAAAAAAGTAACTTATACATTTGGCTATCCAACACAAAAATAAATAATCAAATCGGGCCGATAGTTCCTAAGATTAAACAAATCCCCCTTTCAAACCAAAAAAAACTTTTCATTTACGTAAATTAAGTACAAATAATGTTAGCAGAATTGCAGGGGACAAGGTAGGTGTAATATCAGTACAACGTCCCCCACTATACTTAGTGGGGGCACGCGGTGGCCCCGACACGTAGTGGGGGCTGCGGTATAATCGGCGGCTGCGTTTAGTGCATCCGTTTCGATTATAAATCACACAGTTTTGATGGCACCGATAGTTCTGTCTGTAGTCTGGTATGTTTTGTGGGTCTGGCAGTATCAGAAAATAGCAGAGTTTTTGTATGTGTAATGAAAGAGTGGCAAAGAGGGTCGTGTTTAGGAATTGAAGTATTAACGCCCGTACTCAGAGACGTCAAATGCGACCTTAGTAGAGATTTGATACCTAAATGATGTTGACAAGTAATGTATGAAAAAATTAAGTCAATTAGATAACTGTCAATTTAATGGACGTCTATCCGTGCAGCAGTAAAAATAAAAATAAATATATTAATCTTTGATTTCAACTACTAATTTTAGGTTAATATAAAACTATTTAAACCATTGGATACCTAACCGACATATGTAACTTTTTTGTAGGTAGGTACATACCACAAAATAGGAAAACTCAACAAAAGTCTACCAAACAAGAATGAATTAATAAACAATATTTTACATAAGTTAGATAAAAGATCGAACTAACGCAAAAGCCTCATAACCATAACACAATGAAAAAATCTTAGGTAATAATAACATTTGCAACACACAATATTTGTCAAAAATTATTAAATTCTTTAATATACGACAATAATACACAAATACAATTTATTTGACATTTAAATTAAAAAACTGAGCCGAGGCAACACGTGACGCCGTGACATACTAGCGATGCCCGGCGGCGTCACACTTATTTTAATTCTATTTCAGACAATATATTTAATTGTAATGTATTTAAGTGTAATTTATATGTATTAGGTGTGTAATGCTTGGCATAAAAAAGAATTATTTTTAATTACATAAAAATATGACTTTTTTATGCCAAACATAACCTATCTCTATAGCTTTGTAAATCTGTACGCAAAAACCGTGCTTTCAAGGCTGCGTTACATTGTCAATTGTTTCATCGTTGGATCATGAGGGATGCTTTTAGGCGGTTGAAAAACTCCCGACACCAGGGTTGACCACTGACCTACTAGAACTTATTAGATAGTTAACACAAACGAACAGACATATCCCTAATATAAATATTATAACACTATCGTAGTATGCCTAGTGTTAAAGCCGGGGTGGTGTGTAGACGACATAAATTCGGTTTACGACCCGGTGCAGCGCCGGCACCGAACTAACGACCATAGCCCGAGCGACGATATTATACACATACCACTCGTGTGTAGTTTAAAGTTGCCCTTTTTATAGTTTATTGTTAAGTGGTTAAGTTTAGATATGGGAGAATCTTCGAAGTATCTATATAATTTGAGGAAACCGTTCATCAATATTATGAGTTGAATTTTAATAACAATGTTTAGTAATTATTTTTCTACGGCAATATCGTTGTAATATTAGCATCGTAATTGCATTGATTTTCAGTATTTCAGTGGGCTTGGGTGTGATGGGGAAAAAGTGAAAATCTTATGTATATGCTCACTATACAGTAAAATTGTATTAATTATTAAGAAATCTGCTATATAGTTGATTTCAGATTCAACATTGTAATTAGGAACATTTGGAACATCATCTTTTTAATTATACACCAAAACATAAAGATCAAAGTAAAAACAATCTGTATTCGTAAACATAGTTTCATTCAAAACACACAACATTTAGTCACAAGAATGCGCGTCACATCTCTGAAAAACACTACAGCTATAAATATATAAATATTTGAACACTCTGCAATAAATCATCACATTTTTCATCACCTTTACACTAACAGCGTGAACTCTTAGCGAGGTCATCGGCTCCCTATTCTGGTACTCCAATAAAAGTCACTTCTCACTGACCACAACAAACACTGCACAAAACTTACAGAATACGTACGTACGACCACGAATTTGTAGTAAACTCTTTTTAAAGTCTTTGGCATAATAACGAAAAAATACGCTTATTTACGTTAACTTGCATTGCTTCGCAATTTTGACCCGTTCCCGTGGGAATTTAGGCCTATAGCCTTCTTCTTAAATGCGGCAATCCAACACAAAAAGTAATAATTTGAATCGGAACGATATTTCCCGATAGCGCGTTTAGGTAAATGGACAAAAATCAAACTCAGCTTTATTAAAAAGATAGATTTTCCGTGCGTACGAGCTTTATGCGTGCCGGCACCTGACTGCCAGTTGGGTGATCTCTCCAGATCATAATATTATTAGGATTATATGAGAGTTGTCGCGAGTTGTCGACGGAAATAGACGCAGCACAGAAGACCGTACACGGAAAGTATAGAAACACTTCCTTGTGGGCGCATCGGAGTTGTATAAACCCGTGTTATTCCTGTAACATCCACAGGAATGTCTTAATCTAAGTATAAAACTAAGTTGGAGTATTGCCACTAAGGAACTAAGATGGTTTCGCTTTTATTTCCAATTTTCGATGGGTATGATTTATCAATCCGATTTAGTTAAAATGAAGTAGCCCTATTTATGCCCGTAACATCAGTTATGTATCAATAAAAGACCTATCAAAATCAACCCAACCATTTCGAAAATTAGAAGGAGCAGATATTTTTAAATAACTGTTTAATTGTCACACCTTATAACATTCAGAATTCAGTCAAAGCTGTTATTTCATGTTACTGTAACTGTAGCACATATGGGTCCACTGTTGGGCAAAGGCCTCCTCTCATCTATACTTACTAATGTAATAAAGAGATAAAATTTGCAAGTTTGTTTGTTTGTATGTTAGAGCTAATCACGGAAATTACTAGCCCAATTTGAATAATTCTTTTTGCAATGGATAGCCACATTCAACGGAAAGGTTATACTATTTTTCATCCCGAAATTCCCACGGGGACGGACACAACGCGGGTAAAGCCGCGGGGAGCTGCTAGTCACTACATAGTATAAAATAAAGTCGTCTCTTTTTCGTGTCTGTCTGTTTGTCTGTCTGTATGCTTAAATCTTTAAAATTACGCAACGGATTTTGATGCGGTTTTTTGTAATAGGTAGAGTGATTCAAGAGGAAGGTATTTATGTAAAAAAATTCCCGAAATTCCCACGGGAACGGGCCCAACGCGGGTAAAACCGCGGGGCGCTGCTAGTATATTTATATAAATGTAATATATTTATTTCATTACAAACAAATATTTCAATTTTATGACTAGAAATTAGAAATAACATAGCATTTAAATACATTAATGTTGTCACATTTCAAACATTCTCCCGGTGTAGGTATATAAATCCGACCGAGTGTTTCTCTCATACATCAGTTGAACGAGCGTCTCGCACAAATATCTTAGCGCTCGAATGTATCGGCTATAAATTAAATCGTAATTGTGTTGCTCTGGTTATTATCTTCGGCTGTGAGATGCGAGTACCTACATCTAGTACTTTACAGTATTGAGTGAGCTAATGTCTATTACTTTTTTAAGAACTCTATAAAAAGTCTGACTATCCAGGTATGTTCATCTATATTACCTCTAAATTCACATTTGTATATTGTTGCTTAACACTCACAATGAACTTATAACAACAATTGCGATGTCATTTAGTGACATTACAGAAGGAAATAATAAAAAAAAGTCAATGAGAAAAAGACAGAAAAACAGCGTTTCAAATTCGAGTTAAGATAACTCCGACCTGAAAATATTATTTACGAAACGCTTTCATCCGTTAACTGAACAAATCAGATTTAAAACAAAGTCCGCTTACCATATCGAAGATGCAAAGAAAGAAAGAATTCCACAAAAGAAAGACACAGTGTCACAAACTAGCAAACTCACATTCACTGTCAAAGTCACAACACTTTTTTTGCGTCGTATTTTTAAAAAGCACCACAATTATTCCACATTCAAGTATCCATACCCATAGTTCGATCACAACTACCAAAAATATAATCACTACGTTCCATAGAATTGCCAAATTACATCTGTTTGTTATTTTGAGAATGAAAATAAATTAATCAACGCGCGTTGAAAGGTTTGGATTATTCAGTATTCACTGGCCATGTTGTTAACGTTATTATGATCACGATTCCAATTCATAGAAACGAGAAAGTTTACGATATCACACAGATTCGAAAACATTTGCTAACAGCGGAACACGAAAAAAAACCATAGATTAGTAAAAGTTTGGCGCGAAACGCGCGGTCCGTTCCCGCGCAAAACGTTTGCGGCTAAGAAAACGTTTTATTCAGCCATAACCAGTATTAAGCCAATGATAACGAAACTATTGTAACTTTTTATTTTATTTTGTCGTATTAAAAATATCAAAATTTAATAACATGTTTAGTGATTTTAGTGCCATGTATGCAAAAAAAAAATGCAGTAGTAAATGTTATAGCGTATTTAAAATTAAAAATAAATAAATTTATACACCCTGTAACAAAGTAACATAACCGAAAACTACTAATGCAAAGATTTTTTTTTAAATATTTTGCATACTTCCCCAATAATATTTGCAATATAAAAACGTTAAAAATCTTGAAAAAGCAAGATGGCGCTAAGAAACAATTTCATACTCCAACCGATTACCGATCCATCATCACATCTTTAACACCTTATTGAACTGTTGACAGCCAATTACTGAACCGATCACTAATACTGTTGTCTCTTTCACACTACCAGTAGAAGAGTGTTGGTATCTCCCTCTGACTGAGTCGTGAGTGAACGAACCATCATCAACGAAAGGGTGAGGTGTTGAGGTATATTAATAGTGGTGATCAATAGTGAGTGATTATGATAGATAAATGTGAGAAACGTGTATTAAAAAATCTGTCAAATATCACATTAAATAACATGCCGAGTAACGATTGTAATGATATATAATAAAAGGATTTTTGACTTTGACTACAATTTAATAATGAGTTTATTTCGTAACTAGCAGTTTCCTGCTGTTTTACCTGCGTTGTGCCCGTTCCTGCGGGAATTTTGGGATATAAAAGAAGCATATAAGTTTTCTCTTGACTTTGCTATCCCAAAAAAAAAAGTCGAATCAAACTGGCAGTATATGAGATTGACGAGTTCAAAACATCAAACAAAATATATATCTCTTCAGGTATATTAGATAGTTTTAATTGTGGAAGAAAAATATCAGTTAATCTTGTTTAAAAACGTTGATAATACTATTTGTTTGTAGTAATAATAACAGAATGAATGAAAGTGTTCCCCAAACCAAAAGCTATATTTAGAATCGATATTTTTGAGAGTGCGCCCGCCGCGTTCTGCTATTTATAGAGAGACATATAGAGAGGACATTACTATGAATATACGAACAGTATATATGTAGTTTTTGGTGAAATTGGGAGAATGAGATAAAAGGCAATCTATATTTTGCCGTTGTGCATTCTACCGATTGATATCTTTAATCATTGGCTTTATAAGCTGTGGATAGCACGAGTCATGTCATTTTATAGAACTGAAGATATTAGTAAGGAAAAAATATTCTTCAAAGTGTTTATGTAGAGAAATGCGAGCTTTCCCAGCACACACCTCAAATAGGAGGAGGATTAGATAACAAACAAAAATATTTTTCATTCAGTTTAAAGCGGTGCTTCGCTCACACTTCGCGCTTGCTCGCTCTATCAACGATTTCATATTAATTTGCGATAAAGTACAATTATTATGATACAGTAACATTTATGACTTACCTTAAGTATAGTAGCGCGTACAGCCATAGCATCAGCGTGGTGTGCTCTAGGCGCAGCCAGCACCGCTCTAGCAGCTCTCAACGCTGCCTTCGCACCATTCAACGCGGTGTAATGCGCTCGCGTAGCAGACGCTCGCAGCCAGCGCTCGGCGAGCACATCCAATGCAGCTTGCACGTCGCGAGCGAGCCTCGCCCCGCACGCGCTGACAACCCTTCGCGTGCCATTCCTTGCTGATTCCAATCGAGCCGCAATTCCACTCGCTTCGCGTTCTAACCGCTCGTGCTCTCCGCTTGTTAAGCGTTCGTCTGCGGCGTCCAGCCAAGCGCCGCACGCGTCTAAGTCGGCGTACAGTTGCGTCCATATCGGGCGACACTTGGCCCACCGCTCGCGTCGCTCTTCGTACTCTGTGTTGAGCCGCGTCCACTCCTCGTTGAGTTTCTCGCGCAGGCGCGCGGGTTGCGCGCCGCTGCCGCCCGCGGACGCGCATTCGCGATCTGCCTCTTCTACTATTGGGGTTAGCTCTTCGATTTGGGCTCGAACTCGCTAAACATACAGACAATAGACAATTACAGACAATTAACATAATAATTTTGTTTAGATGTTGCTATATTAGCTGTAGGAATTTATTCAATTTTATCATTATTTAGTTAAAGGACTTGTTTGATTTGGCATTTTTGATCCTTATGACTCTTTGAACCAAAATTTTTGACTTCAGATTTTTTAAATAATTTCTAATGTAAAAATCAAAATTAAAAAATATTGTACCCAAAAAGCTTACAGACATTAACAATATTAGCAATACTAAGGGCTAATAATATGTAACGTATTAATTAACACATACATATATAGTAGGAAGCATATGATCTCACCTCCAGCGCATCTTCCTGCATGGGGAAGTCGTCAAAGTCCCGTCCGTTGAGCGGCGGGTCGTGCAGCGCGACGGTGGCGCGCGCGAGCGCGGTGCGGGCGGCGTTGGCGCGGCGCACGGCGGCGGCGGGCGGCGGCGCGCGCGCCAGCGCGGCGGCGGCGCGGCGCTCGGGGTACGTGACGCGGTGCGCGCGCGCGCGCCGCACCAGCTCCGCCACGCGCTCCGTCAGCGCGCCGCGCTCCTCCGGCTCACCGCCGCGCTACCGGATATCACGTTACACTTAGCTTACCTTCGTCGGATCGGACAAACTTAGTTCAGACTAATAATCGTAGATAGATGCGTATGTATCAACTCGAACTTACTTTTGTATGAGTTTAAATACTTTGTTTTAAAGTATATCAGGTCAAATTTAGTGTTGAAAATACATCAATGAATCAATGAAACATTGAATACCATCTAAAATGTAACAAACATCCACCCACCCTACTAATATTATAAAAACGAAAGTTTGTATGTTTGTTACTCTTTCACAAAAAAACTACTGGACGGTTTTGGATGAAACTTTACAGTAATATAGGTTATACGTCAGAATAACACATGGGATACATTTTATCCGTAAATTCCCGCGGGAACGGGTAGAAACACAGGTATCACTGCGGGGTGCGGTTAGTCCTTTCATACCTCAAAAACTTCCACATTTACAATAAAACTTGAGAGGTGTCAAGGGACACCCGGATGGAACGAAGTTTATTTATTATCAACAAAAATATTCGTCGCGACACCACACTGTTCAATGCGAAATAGAAAGACGAAACGAAAATATCTAGCTTGCTTTCTATAAGAGAGAGAGAGACAGACAGAGAAACTTGCGCACGCTAGAGAGAGACAGACACAGAAACTTGCGCACGCTAGAGAGAGACAAGACTCTGGCCTAAAAATGTCGTTACCATTTTTTCCGTCTAGCCCCTTTTCGCAACGCGCTATAAGGAACTTCGTTCCAAAAAGCGTAGATATAGATAAAAAGAACTAGACACACTCAAATTTCCCATCTGAAACCCGCCCCCTCCAGACCTCCAACTCATCCAACACCGCCCCCAGCTCGGCCACGAGTTGCTCGGCCTCGATGGCGGCGGCGCGCTTGCTCTCCACTTCCGAAGTCAGCAGCGCCCACTTGTTCCGCAGCCGGTCCCGGTAGTGCACGTTGAGGTAGTCGGCGAGCAGCGGGCTGCGCGTGTGCGCCCGGTACACGAGCGTGTCGCCGCGGGACATCACCTCCGCGGCGGCGGGGGCTACACCGCCGGCCTAAATAAAAAAAATATCAATTTTAATCCTGATCCTGATCACCAACCCGCATAAGGCAAGCGTTTGAGATCAACCCGTAAAGACGTAGTGACGCCTAATCTTCTTCGTTACATTAATATCAAAGGTAAGATGAGAGACCTTTGTTAAACAGTGGGACATGACATTTTAATAGTTGGCAAGTCTCGATCTCGTTCAAACAAAAGACTCTTAACTTTATTACAATCGTATAGATAAAGGTAATACAATACCTGATGTTTCAATATCTCCTGTCTCTTGACCGGATCTCGCTCCACGTCGACGCCTGCCAACGTCACCAGCACGACGTCCAAACGCCGCAGCATGGCCGCCGCGTCTACTTCCCACGCTGCCGTGTCGGCGTCTCTCGCGCCCACTACCAGCCCGAGCGCTCCAGAACTTGACCCGAGAGGGGTCGAGTCTTGTCCGAGATTAGTTGAGTTTTGTCCGAGTATAGCAGAATTTGGTACTGGTGTGGGCGAGCTTGGTCCGAGAGTAGAAGAGTCACCTTCGCCTAATTTAGGCGATACGCCAACGACTTGAGCTTTATCGTGTCGCTTCATAGGTGTGGATGTGTAAAGAGGTTCGGGTGTCTGGAAGTAAACCAGTAGATGTTGTTCAACTAAAGCTAGACACACATAGTGCGAGTGCGGGTCGCGTGACGTGTCACACTGGCTCGCACACTGGCTCGCACCCGCATGATATGTGTCTTGCGCTTAAGTTAGCCATTGCGATTAAATAAAGAATAGCACGGCTACCACTTGGATAATTTCACCATCAGCCACCCGATAGTGAGCGGAATACACGTTAAATAAATCGGCCGCTTTGACGGACTAAAATATTAACAAAGAATGTAAAAAAGATATCAAATACCAAGGTTGCCCACAAGACCTACTACAAGATTTTACTGTTACTTTTAGACCTCAATACAAATGAACCCTAAAGTCTATCTATATCTATAAGCAGCTCTACCAATGTATCCTCCCCCCCCCCCCTCTGCTTAGTGACTCTCCTAAAGAATCTGTATCTGTATAAGCCTGCCCCCGC
The DNA here is from genome assembly GCA_963082685.1 of Cyclophora albipunctata. Classification (NCBI taxonomy): domain Eukaryota; kingdom Metazoa; phylum Arthropoda; class Insecta; order Lepidoptera; family Geometridae; genus Cyclophora; species Cyclophora albipunctata. Next base: position 8,584,295 of record OY720131.1, on the reverse strand, counting down.
CGCCCCTACCTGCTCCTCCACCTCGGAGTAGATTCCCTCCGTGTCTCGTGCGGTAGCCGCGGGCTCGGGCAGCGCCGCCCTCTCCCCCGGCACGTCGCCCCTCGCTTCCAACTCCTCAATCCGCCCCCGTTCAGCTCTCCTCTCTCGCTCTAACGCTACAACTTCCACTACAAACGTGTGAGGCTTGATCTCTTGGTTCTTCTGTTCTTGGTTAGTAGTTCTTTGTTCTTGGTAAGTAATTTTCTGTTCTTGGTTAGTAATTTTCTGTTCTTGGTTAGTACTTTTGTCTTGATTCGTACTATTCGGTTTTTCGTTCGTCTCTGTATTCGGTGGAGATTCTTTTTCATTCGCTTTGGAGACTTCTTCGATTTCGTCCTTTTTAACTGCGTTGGAAACTTCAGTGGTGTCATTCAATTCGGAAGGCAAGGGCGATGGTGGTGTAGAAACTGATCGTGGTCCTACTAGCAAGTCCCTCCGTAAAGGCGCAGGGCTCCGTAAAGCGACAGGAATCTTGCTCTTCTTGTGGGGCTGCGGCGACGGCTCGGGTCTCCGCTTGATGGTATCGGTCACGTTCTCGTAGGCCTCCGCCTCAGAGTTCTGCAACAAACGTGTTTCCTTCCCTTGAGCAGTCTCTGTGTTCCAAGTTTGATGGATGATCCAATGATCCAGTAAGGGCACTTAATGAAATGGACACGCAACCGACACCGGGTGAAATGAGTAGTATGTGTTTAATAGTGAGTAGGGAGCGGCGGGGTAGTATGTACAGCGGGTGGCGGGGGAGTGGTAACAAAAACACAAAACTTTATTACTTTATTATAAATAAACATAGAGCAAAGACTGTGCTATTTAGATTAATAAACACTGAGCGTAGCCTCTATAATATAATATGATAACGTATGTTTCGAGGACCGCTAGAATCGATCAGTAGGGTTGCCATCTAGCATACACAAAAACCATATTAAACCGAGTTCCAAAATTGACAATTAAAGATGGCACACAATCCCATCTTGTTCCTGATTTATACATTCAAAACTATCGTACGGGCTAATAATTTTTTTGTCATACAATATTGGTCAAACAGTAACCCGACTAGTTCGACTTCAATGCGATTAGTTCAAATCATATTTACACACACATTCGCTTAATGAACACAAAACCAACACCTAGTAAAATGAATATAGGTATTTACAGTGGGAACTAGGGTATATAATTATGTACAGTTAACACATGAAAATGTTAAGCATATATTCTCAAGCGCATTTTTCATTCTTCATGTTGTAAGTTAGAACATGTTTGAACTTCGTCAATGTGAATTTTATAATTTGATATAGTATTTAAATAAAGAATACAAAGCAATTTTTGCGCGTGGCGCTATATGTGTACGTTTGTATTTTACAACTTTTATTTGTTTGACAGCAATAACACATATTCAACTCTATTTCGTACGAAGAATGGTTTGCCCACACACAAAGCCGCGTGGAAAAATGAGGTGAGCCTTAAGTGCTTAAAATAACATACAGTAAGTGGAAAACGAATACTCAAACATACCTGTAATCTCGCACAAATCGCCCGCCAATCATCAACGAGCGTCGCATCTTCCGTATCACCTAACTCAGACTCCATCGCCAACAGCTCAGCCAACAGCTTCTCCTTACGAGCTGCAGAAGCCGTTTGCATCTCAGATGCAGTAGAGTCAAGCACGGCTCTAGCGTCCGCCGCGCGGCAGGCTGCAGCCCAACGCTTTGAGGCGGCGACGAGCCGCGGTTGTAACGCGCGGACGTACGCCGGCGTATCGTGTCCCACGAGCGCGCGCACGCGGTCGGCGGCGGCGCGGACGCGCGACATGTCGAGGAGGAGCGCGGGCGTGCGGTGCTCGCGCGGCGAGTCCAGCCAGCTCTCTAGCGCCGCGAGCGCGTGTTGAGCGTCGCGGGCGGCGGCGAGCGCGCGTTCTAGCGATGCCTGGAATTGATTCAAATATAATGTTTATTTTTATTATGCCTAACGTTATGCATGCGTTTTAGTTATGATTGCTTTTTAAAAAGACATATAAATTACATTTGAGTTACGGATACAATCAAACAATATATGTAATTTTGTTTAATAAACACTCCCAGTGTAAACATCTTTCTCAGTGTAAACATCTTTCAAATAAAACATAATAATTCGATCCATTGATGTAAGAGTACATAAAATATGTTAATTAAAATAACTCAAGATGTCATGAGTATCGAACCGAGAATTCGAAAAGGGAGAACCCAGACAAGTCGAGAAGAATCGACCGATTTCATTTTAATTTTTTTATTTTAAAGGGTGTTTTATTGTGAGAGGTGTTTAATGATGCAAATAACTGCGTTGGCCGCTGTACTCAATCATTAAGTGAGTCGCTTACCTTGGCCCCCGTGACCCTGGCGCCGAGCCGGTTATAGAGCTCCTTGAGCGCGTCGAGCCGCTCGTCGCGCCGCTCGTCGGCCGCGCGCCGCCCGCAGCGGATCACCTCCTCCACCTCTCCCTTCATCTCGCTCAGAGTGCGGTACAGGCGCTGCGAACACCACGCTACTTGGTACCGACACTTGTACAGGGAGACGATCAAGGATATGCACACGTATTGGGACATCACTGTTTGTAGGTTATAACGACCGGTCTTTGTAAACAAGCTTGATTTATTTCAAATGAACTAATAGCTTGCCATGAACCCTTCAATCTAAATTTTTTTGTATATGTTCAAAAACTATTCATTCAAAAATTTATTTTAGATTGCACTTTATAATAAGAACGTCATTTGTTTATTAAACATATTTGGGCGCTAAATAATGCTTGTGTAACCATTGTCATTGCGATTATGGGCTTTCTAACAAAATACGTATCTTTATCACTATTTAGTTAAACAGTTTGGCAAAAGTATCGTCCTCAATATTTTGAAAATTCTGTATTTTTTTAAGGTTATAGTTCAATCAGGCAATCTTTTTTATATGAATGGGGTTCTTTAAATAATATATCACGGACGGTTTGTTCACACTCGCGTGAGACACACAGTGATCGTGATCTGTAATTAGATAGAATCCTTTTAACTGTGGCGAGTCGGCGACACACGCGAACTTAATTCAATCAGGTAGTACAACCCGCAATATATGCAGATTATCTAGCTAAATTAACCTTGAGGTACAAATAAGTTCAGGTACACATCATAAAAAGAGGTGAAAACTTTTAAAAGTAAGTTTTTTTGCTATAATGTATTTATGTTTTTTGTGGAATCTAGTCGAAATTAAATTATTGTAATTTTAATACTTACATAAAAAACCTACATATTATGTCGAATGACGTCTGTGCGTACAGCAGTAAAATATGCACAGTTAATACTCACAAGACAAGTCCTAAGATGTTCCCTCAAATGATCCAAATCCTGTGGATCGTGCGGCAAATCTTTTGCCGCGCGATCCACTTCTAGTAGCGCTGCATTTGCCGCATCCAATCTCGCTGAGAGCGATAGATTCGTAGTGGACGGGGTTTCAGGAGCATCGGAGAGCGAAGCTAAGCGCGAAGCTATATGATCGTGTTGTTGGGTTAAGCGAGCGGCTACGCGAGTCAAGCCCGCTTCGTTCGCTCGTCCAGCGCTTTCGCTAAGCGGTTCTAACGCTTGTCTCGCTTCTGTTGCTCGTCTTCGTCGCTCGCTGGCGGTTAAACCGGGAGTGTCTAGTTGTTCAAGCGCTTGTTGTGCTCGCTCGGCGCAAGCGTCGCCTCGCGCCGCTTCCGCTGCGGCAGCTTCTAAAGCGTTGCAGCGTTCTATAGCCTGTAAGTAAATGAGGAAAATGTGCATTATTTTAATGTATGAATTTTAGCGCCAGACCCAAAATGAGGGTACTAAAAATTTGAGACATTAAATTAAAAATAGTTGTATCCATACCTGTTTCTCCAGCGTATTCCACCGATCATCAAGAGTGCGAAGCTGGTCTCTTAGCCAATCAGGCATAATACGCGCCTCCTGTAACGCGTCGGCGACGTGACGCGCGCGTTCGAGACGTGGCGTAGAACGCTCGCGTAACAACCCGTCTAACTCCGTGTGCGCATGCGCTAGTTCTTCTGCATCCTGTAGGGACGGCAACATTGATTTTTGAGGAATTAAAGTAATATTAGGTAATAATATACCACTTTTTTATATTGTAGTTTTAAGTTTATGGCACAAAAATAAAATGATACTAAATCCTAGTTCAAATATCTAAAGTAAGTAATAATATATACAGTTAATTTTTATAATTCATCAAACAACCATTTGGCGTTAGAAATCCTAGTAATATTATAAAAGCGAAAGTTTCTGAGGACGGATGTGTATAGAGTGTACGTATGTTTGTTACTTTTTCACGGAAAAACTAATGGACAGATTTGGATGTAACTTTACAGTAATATAGGTTATACATCAGAATAACCCATGCGATACATTTTATCCCAAAATTTCCGCGGGATCGGGTACAACGCGGGTAACACCGCGAAGTGCGGCTAGTGAAGCAAGGCCCTTTTATTCCTTTTGCCGCGCGAAACAAGAGTGCGTCGCATCTTATTCAGGTTGCAACAACCGCCACGAATCCGGTGCCAGGTGGTTGTCATGGCCAGTGCGGCGCGCAGCTCGCCCGCCTCCAGCCACGCCTCCGCCAGCACGCCCAGGCGCGCGTACACCGCGTGCGTCACGCGACCAGCGCCGTGGTACTAGTAGTAGTATACCTGCGCGGTGGGCGGCGCGGCCAGGCGGCGCGCCAGCGCGTCCAGCCAGGCGGCCTCGGCGGCCAGCGCGGCGCGCAGCTCGCCCGCCTCCAGCCACGCCTCCGCCAGCACGCCCAGGCGCGCGTACACCGCGTGCGTCACGCGACCAGCGCCGTGGTACTAGTAGTAGTATACCTGCGCGGTGGGCGGCGCGGCCAGGCGGCGCGCCAGCGCGTCCAGGCGCGCGTACACCGCGTGCGTCACGCGACCAGCGCCGTGGTACTAGTAGTAGTATACCTGCGCGGTGGGCGGCGCGGCCAGGCGGCGCGCCAGCGCGTCCAGCCAGGCGGCCTCGGCGGCCAGCGCGGCGCGCAGCTCGCCCGCCTCCAGCCACGCCTCCGCCAGCACGCCCAGGCGCGCGTACACCGCGTGCGTCACGCGACCAGCGCCGTGGTACTAGTAGTAGTATACCTGCGCGGTGGGCGGCGCGGCCAGGCGGCGCGCCAGCGCGTCCAGGCGCGCGTACACCGCGTGCGTCACGCGACCAGCGCCGTGGTACTAGTAGTAGTATACCTGCGCGGTGGGCGGCGCGGCCAGGCGGCGCGCCAGCGCGTCCAGGCGCGCGTACACCGCGTGCGTCACGCGACCAGCGCCGTGGTACTAGTAGTAGTATACCTGCGCGGTGGGCGGCGCGGCCAGGCGGCGCGCCAGCGCGTCCAGCCAGGCGGCCTCGGCGGCCAGCGCGGCGCGCAGCTCGCCCGCCTCCAGCCACGCCTCCGCCAGCACGCCCAGGCGCGCGTACACCGCGTGCGTCACGCGCGACCAGCGCGCGATCAGCCCAGTGGCGCGCCGCGCCAGCCCCGCGCCCGCTCCGCCCAGCAGCAGGCTGTTCACTGCAACACGGACCACACTCTTTACACCTGCTCCTCATCTAACCTAACCGTCTCACCGACACAATTCAATCCAAACGGTGACAATTACGATCGGAGTCCCCCAGGAGAGTATTTTCAGGCCCACATTGTTTCTAGTGTATGCAAATGATCTACTCTAGCCAAAAGCGAATAATTTCAGAAACTCTCGGACCCACTTTGTTTCTAGCCTATATAAATAATCTTAGCGAGGTAACTATTATATATTAACCATAATGCCTACGCAGACAAAAGGTTCTACAAAATAATGTTTCTCCTATTAAACATGAGAATTTAAACTGTCTCCAATAAACCCTGAACTATCCTAGTATTGAGCTAGAAACTCCTACAAATATTAAGTCTGTTTTATTTTAAACTTTAATAAATTCAGTTTACATTCTTCTTCAGTTTACATTAAAAGCCATCTACAATACTTACTGGTCTCATTAAGGTCTCTAAACTCTTGCGTTTTTTCATCGCACTTATCCTTCAGCGCTTGGAATCTCGTTTTCATCTTATACAAGTCTCCAGGATCCGCAATACCACACTCTTCGTCTGAAGGCAACTGCGCTTCTATTTCCTGAAGAAATTTGTCCATATCTTCAACATCTCGAGTTACTTTTTCCAGCCGTTCGAGCGCTCGACGTACTTCTTCATTTTGTTCGTGTAATTTTTTTGCAACGCTTTCTGTTTTAGTTGAAATTGCGCTGTATCGTGCGTGCAGCGCTTTTCCTAACGCGTCGTTGCATTCGGGTAAAACTGACTCTTTCATGTTATCGATTTCGGTCAATTTCGTTCGGTAAGTTTCGGTTTGTTCGTCAAGTTCCTGTGGACAGAGTGGTCATAGTAATACGTATCCGCGGCTATATTAGTAGTGTAGTGTATGGCGTTTAGGAAGATCTAATTTGGAATGCAAAAGTATTCGTGTTATTTCATAAAATTGTAGAAAAAGACTATTAGATAACTTTTTCTTGTATTTAAAGCTTAGATTATCTGGATACATTTTTTTTTGTTGGAAATTTTCGTTCCATTGTCAAAACAATGGCGATATCATTGGGATACTTAAATTGAAATTGAATGATATTTCTAATCGCTCATCAGTATGGTCAGTGTATGGTTCAGAGTTAGTTACGTTGAGTAGTTAGATGTGAGTTGACGGAAGAGACACAAGACACAGATTGCACAGTTAAAATAGTTTATCTACACTAATGTTGTAACATTCTACTTATGATTCCAATACTTGACTTATAATTACTACTGTTATAGCGCAGACAACAAAAACACTCAATTTAAGCAATTGCACATGATGTTATAATATCATTATAATATAACATTATAACATCATTATAACGCGACCAATTAACCTGGCGAGCCTTATGTCAAAATCCTCATACTAGTTGTATAAAATTTTGATATTAGGCTGGCTTTTGAAAACAGTTGGGTTATACGTGAAAACTTCGTCGAAACTACATACACAAAACTCTTTGGTAAGATCTCGCTCGCTCCTGATTGGCCCTACGCGCAGCTGCGCTCTCATTGGTTAGATTTTAATGGCGGCAAGTTCACTGTGACAATACACGTACCTACGCGTGAATTTAATGTTTCGCAATGTGTTTTGTTTTTAAAATTTTGTTTGATTAATTGCATTAAATAGTGAAGATAAAGTAGTGTATGCAACTGCATATAACACGGGTATTAAAACACTCGTTACTATTATGAAACTCGCTGCGCTCGTTTCATAAACTCACACTCGTGTTTTAATACCCTTCTTTATATGACGTTGCATAAACTACTATTATTCGTTAAGTTACTCGTAAGTTAAGTTGAGTTGGATGCTAATCCGCGGTAGGTCGTTCTGACAGTTATTGGTCAACTGAAGTAATTATATTAATATAAATTAAAAGTAACTAAATCTAGGTGCGAAAACTAGGTCGCGACGTTAGCACTTTGTACGTAACCGTACATGCTCCCGAGGAAAAAGTGGGATTAGCATCCATTACAAGGTAAGTAAATTATAAATAATGTTAGAGTGGGTACCGCTGAAACATTTAGTTTAATTCAAAGTGGAGGGTTTTCTTAGGCAGTTTGACTTCTCTGTCAGCGGGCTCTGCTGCGCTCCGCTGCGACGAATGTATTCCTTGTAGCTCGATGTCCACTCCCAAGTTATCCTCTCCACTGGATGTCACTCTTCGTTTAGGCGAGGGGGTATTGGCGCGTTTCTTTAGTTTGCGTTTTATGACACTATTATTTACACTATTATTTATAATAAATAATACTATGGAGGTGTACTCACGTTACTATCCCTGAGCAATTCCTCCAATCCCCGCACCTCTTCGGGAAGCTTCTCGTGTTCCTTAAGGAATGTCTCAACCCGCTCTACCCACTGTTCCAAACAGTTAAACTCTTCGTCCAATTGTTTTAGAGTTTCAGCACCTAGAGTTAAATACAAAAATACAAAATATATTATAAGTCATTTAGCTAACTCCTGAAGATCACGATTTTACTTCGACCACTTTTTACCCGTTTCCGTCCCGATTTCCTCCGGGAATTTCAGGATAAAATGTCTTTATTTCATTCTCACCATTGTTTCATAATATCTATTCAACGAAATCGGTTAAGCAGTTAAGCTTTTTCGACTTTATATGCGAGTTCCTATTTATAATATTGGTACAGGATAATGGTAGTTGGCACGAAATCTTAGATGTCATATGTTTTCGTTTAGAGCAGATTATAAAATAATGTAATGATTACCTTTTTCAAGCCGCGCGATCTTCCCATCAACTATCGCCTGCGTATCGTCCAACTTTCTCAACAAATCCCTAACTTGTTTCACAACATTGGAGTCTTCATCTTTACCCAAATCCATTTGCAATTCCTCGGTTTCCTTCTGCAACGCCGCCAACTCTGGTTGTAGCGAACGCAATGAAACATCACACTGTGATGAATCTGGCGTCAAACCAACATCAGATAACGCTCGCTCTTGTATCGAAGTCAATGTGGTGTTTAAACGACGTAATTTAGGTGTAATTTCTTCGCGAGCGCTCAATTCAGCTAAGAGCGATAAGTATTGCGCTTGTACAGCGTCTGCTTCAGACCGCGCCGCTTCTTTGTGATGTATAGGTAACGCGCGATGGAAGAGCGAAGTTGCGCGAGCGCGAAGCTCGCTTATCTGGTTATCTAAGCGACGTAGCTTGCTTTCCTCTTTGACTGACGCTAGCTGTTCGCGTAGCGATTTGGCCGCTTCGCGTACGCCCGTGCAATCTTCTAGTAAGTTGAGTGTGTTACGCGCGTCTAATACGCCGCGTGATACGCCTTCCCAGCGGCGTTTAAGCGCTGAAATGCTTTCGAGATGCCGTTCTGCGTCTTCTGTAAAGATATCAATATTAGATTGGAGTTAGTGCGTTACAGAGTCGAAATATACCTGTGTTAGGTGTAAAACCAATTAATTAAGGAACGTGTTTTTGTACTTCATTTAATTAAACAATGTCAGAATTACATCAATTCACTTTTTACTAAATATTATGGGGAGGTGAAGGTTTGACGAACATTCTGTGACACTGTGTATTATGCGCAGTCAATATCCATTTTGCGAGTCAGTGCCACATTATAAAATGGGTGGGATTAGGGATTCCGCCCTAGCCCCCGTTTCCCTTGCCTCCACCTCACCTCTCCTTCTGTCTCACTCACCCTCGAGCCCGTCCTCGGCCGCCAGTCGTCTCTGTATCTCCTCGACGTTCGCGAAGTCGGCTCGTTGTGACTCCAACTCCTTCTCGATCCTCTCGAGCACAGTGGCGACCTCCCGACGGTGATCTTCAGCGCTTTCCAGTTGACGTTTACACTGAAACATACAACAGGTAATGAGAAAATGGATGAATATGGAGTATCGATTGGATTTGTTTATTCAAATGACATTACAATCGTACAGTTTACAATTAGGATTAGTTACAATATCCAATTCTCCTGATAGCTGAATCGATTGGATAGCGTCGTCGTGAAGGAAAACATATCTTGAATAAATGTACGCGGACAAATTCACTCACGGTTAATTACTAGAGTAAGGTTGTATTATGGAATTAAATTCACTGGTCGACAGTCGCCAACAACTATGCCTTCACATATTGTTGACACATATTGTTGGGAATCGAACCCGCAACCTGCGACACAGTATGCGCTCTCACTGCCATTGTATAACGGACTTGTCAATGGATTGAAAGTGACACTTGATATATTCACCTGTTCCAAAGCATTCTCCGCTTCAGTGGCCCATAGTTCAAAGGTCTTGTAGCCGAGTTGAAAGTCGGCGGGCGAGTCGGCCAACCGCGGCTTCTTGGAGGCGCGCGCGGAGCCCGGCGCCGCCGCCTCGGGCTCCGACGACGACGCCGAGTCGGGGGACGACGTGCCTTCCTCGCATTCGAAGCCCAGCTCGCGGATCTACGGGGAAAATAACAAATAGGTAATATACGAATACCCGACTTCAGAGAATTCAAATGAAACGACTAGTTTAAACAAAGCTGTGGTTGTATGTTATTATTATTATTATATTGTACTAGCCGCACCCCGCGGTGTTACCCGCGTTGTATGATATTAATATTATTCGTTCCATTCATTCGTCGAACGTCAAATATTGTCAAGTCACCAAAATATTGTTTCATTAAATAATATCCGCATTTTCAACCCATCAAGTGACATAATAGTGAAGTTTACTGTACAGTAATCCTGCCTAAGTGTTATCAGTGTATTTTACAGCCGAATTTTAACAGAACTCGATAAAGATAAGTTGAACTTTCTTCCTATTTTGCGCTCCATTTTCCTTACCACAGAACTGAATATACATAAATTCATTCGTTCATCATACGTAACTGTCAAATTCAAAGTGACACTACCTCAGATGACATTGACATTCCCATCATTCACACGAATAAAGTATTGCCAGTTTTTTAATAGTCCCGGAAGTTAAGCAAATACCACCATGAGCGCCTGTGATAAATGCAACAAAATAGTAAAACCCACAGAATTAAAAGCTTGCACCAAGTGTAACGCTCAATTTCACTACCAGTGCCTAGGAATACCTATAGATACCTTCTGTAAGGAATCCAAAACATACAAATCTACGTGGAAGTGCACAGACTGCAGACCTGCGGATAAACATGGTTCCTTGAGCACATCTACGAAAAAGAACATTTCTCAAGTAGAAGATTTATCTGAACTTAAGTCCTATATTGACAACAAACTTGAAGAATCACTTTCCCGCCTTCTCAAAGAAATAAAACGTGATCTGATAGCTGAAAATAGTGATACCCGAGTAAAAATACAAGAACTCACTGAAAGCGTTAACTTCATGTCCGCCAAATACGATCCAGGAAACCTTCAATAAGAAAATTCAAGTTATTGACAACCTCGAAGCCGAAAATTTTGCTTTGCGCTCCCAAGTTTCAGACCTAAATAATAGACTCAACCATATCGATCAACAATCTCGTGAATCAAACCTTGAGATCCAGTGCGTTCCTGAACACAAGTCCGAAAATATTAAAACAATTATACAACAACTTGCAAACACCGTCGGCTGCAAGCTGCACGAACACGAGCTCCTGAACTACCACCGGGTCGCCAAGGTAAATCAAGACTCCAAGCGCCCTCGATCGATTATCGTTAAGCTCCCGAGCCCTCTATCCCGGGACAAAGTAATTGCCGCAGTTCAAACCTTTAACAAAACTAACAAGAACAATAAATTAAATTCCTCTCATCTTGGACTTGCCGGCGATAAAGTTCCTGTCTACGTCTGCGAACATCTGTCCCCGATCAACAAACAACTTCACGCCGCTGCACGCAAGATAGCCAGGGAAAAAAACATTCAGTTTGTGTGGATTCGCAACGGACGTATATTCATGAGAAAAGATCCCAACTCCAAAAGCTTTCTTGTTCCTGATCACCTATTTCTTGAGAAACTATAGAGCATTTTTTTTTATATTATTTTTTATTCTTATTCTGCTATTTTGTAACAACCTTCAGTGCTTATGGTGACTTTCAACTCGACCTTAAATCTTAATATTTTGTATCAAAATGTAAGAGGTTTGAGGACCAAAACTGAATGTATTTTAACTAGTGTATTGAAACTTGAACTTGACATCATAATCTTAACTGAAACATGGCTAAATGAATCTGTATATGATCACGAAATTTTTGACAGTAGGTACATTGTATTTCGCAGAGACCGCGGCACTACTGCCAGTAACAAGAGTGAGGGAGGTGGTGTTCTTATTGCTATTTTAAAATCATACCAACCTGTTCGTAAGTTACAATGGGAATCCGAAGGCGAAGACCTCTGGGTCACGGTTAAATTAAATAAAGGTAGCACAATTATTCCCCTTTGTATTTGCGTAGCTTATATCCCTCCTCCAGTTTCACGTGATTGTTTAGATGCTTTTCTCACCAACACAACAAACACTATACAACATAAAATCCCTCAAAATTCTCTGTTATTAATAACTGGTGATTTCAATCTCCCTAATTTACAATGGAATTACGACTTACAATCAAACTCTCTAGTTCCTTTTTCAAGCAACTCTAACCAAATAGATAATTTGCTAATCGATTCTCTCTCATTCAATGACCTTTATCAACTAAACAGTATTAGCAACGAAAATGATCGTATTCTAGACTTAATCATCACTAATCTCAAAGACACCTTCCACGTCGCCAATAGCACCACTCCACTAGTGAATTTAGACACTCATCATCCTGCGTTAAATATTATGTTAACTATAAAGAAATGTAAACCCCCAAAAATCAACAGAACCCCATTTTTAAATTTCTTCAAAGCTAATTATTCTAATATAAAAGAAGATCTCGATAACATTAACTGGAACGAACACTTTAAACCTCACCATTCGATTGACGAGACAGTTGATATATTCTATAACATAATTAACCCAATTATCACCAAACACACCCCCACTACAATAATGAGCAATAATAACTATCCATTTTGGTTTAGCAGGCCTTTACTCAAAGCTTTAAAAGAAAAAGCAAAATTCCATCGGAGATACAAATTATACTCAAACTCCAGAGACAAAATTTCGTACCAATTGTTAAGAGACCGCTGTGATAACATGATCATTGAATGTCTCGCTTCATTTAAAACCGAGGCAAAAAAAGAAATTAAAAAGAACCCTAAATATTTTTGGAAATTTATTAAATCAACCAAGACAAATAGTACCCGTATACCCGATGAAATGTTTCTTAACGACCAAACAGCTCAAGGTGGACAACAAATCAGTGATCTTTTTTCAGATTATTTTCATTCAGTATACACCAGTAATTTCAATCCTATAGCAACATCAAACGTGCCTGCACCAGAAACTAAGAACAGTAATAATAGATGCTTGGATTCATTTACTGTCACTGAAACAGACATACTCAACGAACTCAAATTATTAGACATTAACAAAGGTGCTGGGCCAGACGGCATCCCTCCCATGTTCTTAAAAACTTGTGCATCACAACTAGTCAAACCCTTACATTACATTTTTAATAAATCCCTCACCAACGGTACCTTCCCTAAATTATGGAAAATAGCTCACATAACCCCAATCCATAAAAAAGGTGATCTCAATGACATACAAAATTACAGGCCGATTTCAATACTTTCTGCTGTTGGTAAACTACTTGAATTTTTTGTCCAAAAAATACTATACCATCACTTCAAACCGTTATTCGACAGTCATCAACATGGTTTTTTACCTGGCAAATCGACTACATCGAACCTTCTAGAATACGTTAGTGATCTGTTAGAAGCAATGGAAAACAAGTACGAAATTCATGCTATCTACACCGATTTCTCCAAAGCCTTTGATTTAGTCAGCCACATTCTCCTACTTATTCAGCTCGCTCACGGGGGGATCTGTGGTTCCTTACTCCGATGGTGTGAATCTTATCTACTTAATCGGTTACAGCTTGTTCTTGTCAGAGGATTTAAATCCGCTATTAAAGCTGTTACTTCAGGAGTGCCCCAAGGATCTCACTTAGGACCTCTATTCTTTTTAATTTTCATTAACTTTTTGTGTTCAGTTATTACTTCCAAGTACAAATTATTTGCGGACGATCTCAAAATTTACAGAATTATCCGCAACCCTGATGACATCACGAAACTACAAGCTGACATCGATATCATTAACTATTGGTGTTCCTCGAATGGAATGCTCCTTAATGCTTCTAAATGTTACCACATAAAATTTTCGCGAAAGAAAGCGCCCATCTCGGCAAACTATTTTATTAATAATACTCGAGTCTCAGAGGTTTCAAGCATACGAGATTTGGGCGTCATCCTCGATTCAAAACTTGATTTTCGGGAACACATAGATCATATTGCCAAAAAAGGCGGACGTCTTGCAGGATTCGTGATCCGACAAACTAAGTTTTTTAAAGATCATGAAATACCTATTTTGCTATTCAACAGCTACGTACAGTCAGCAGCATAAAGATATTATGTAACAGGTTAGCCAAAATTATATTCGAGTCACAAATTCAATTTTATATGGGTTGTCAGAATAGTCATATTATTGTAACCATCAAAATGGTCAATAATATCTTAGCAACAGTTGGCAATTTTATGTAACGCAACAAGATGTTCAATATTATGTTCGCGTATGAACTATTCATTGGTATCTACGCACCAAACTTTCCAAAAATATCTTCGCATGAAAGAAAAATGAACTCTAATGTCTCAAGTCACAGTCTTTTATTCGTTTCCATAAAAGTCTTGATACCTTCAAGAAATCTTATGATTATGACAAATTTAATCTATGAGACAGACTTGAAAGATCAGTTAGGTATTTAAAAATATTTTTGTAGGATCCTAAATAGCATGCTATGTACCGCAATAGAAAGGAAATGAAGAAAAAAATATAATTAGGTATTATGTTATAAAATTTATATTAAAAAACTAAACACATTTAAACCGAACAAAAATGCTTATTCATGAATAAAACTAAATAAAATCAATATCTTGTGTATCCTCCTTCTGCATTGATAACATCTAAAAGGCGTTGTCTCATTGACCGGACAGCATTGTAACAAAAATGGTCACCTCGCAGGGATTCCCATATTTGTGTGACATGCGCACGCAATGTTTCTGAAGTTCGAGCTTGAGTGTGATCCCACAGTTGAACCATCTTACCCCACACATTCTCAATAATGTTTAAGTCCGGACTCTTGGGAGGTAATCTTATTAGAATTAAATCGTCGTTGCCAGCGATATACTCGTTCACGACCCTGGAATTATGTATGGAGCAACCGTCATGAATGAATGTAATCGGTTCTTCATCATCATAAACATTTCTTGCTGTAGGAAAGAACGATTCTTCTAAAATCTCTTTATATCCCCGTCCATTTAAGCGGCCCCCTATCTCTACTATTTCACCGGGTCCGGCCGCAGACACCCATCCCCAGAACCCTACGCTGATGCGGCCACTTCTGTTATTGGGCCGAACGTTTGCCTCATCGTATCTAGTATTGTTGACTCGCCACAAAGATACACGTCCGTGAGCCGAAGACGTAAAAACTTTCTCATCAAGGAATGCTACTTGGTTGAAATTATGATTTAAATATTGAAGAGCGAATTGTAGCCTCAGTTGTTTATGCCTCGGCGTTAGGCCAGGTTTTTTTGCAGGCACCCGATGTTTCAGACCAGCTTCGTAGAGTCGGCGTCTTATGGTGCTTTGCGACACCTCATTTGCGACTGCTAACTCCGACGTTTTAATAAAGCGGTCTTGGCGCGCTGTGCCAACAATGGCAGAGTCTTGGACCATGCTGGTTTTCCTTGGTCGTCCGAAAGAGACGTGTTTGACCACGTCTCCCTCTTGACGCCATCTTTCAATCCAAAGTCTTACAGTATTTGTCTAAAAAATAAAAAAGTTATCGTTAAGAAATATCAATCTCGCCATTTCCTGCTCAGATGGTCCGTGGAGATGATGGATACTTACACTTATGCCAAGTTCATCCGATATATCAGTATTGCTTACGCCTTCCTTATGTAAATTTATAATCTGATGCTTATTTAGTTCAGTTATTCGGTATGTAGCCATTATTAAACTGTATATATGTATAGGTATTCGATATATTTCTAATTACATTTAATGTAAGTAATCAATACGATAAATCGAATGTCAGAATTGACTTGAACTACGTACACTCGTAGTTTGTAATCTATGATAATGAACTCCAAGGAGGTAAATGATAATCTATCTCGAGTTCTATCAATGACTATTTCTAATCTAAAGAGTTTCTATTACTATACCTATCTAATTTTAAAGTTTTTTCATATATACGTTGTAAGTGCGATAGTTTGTTTGTCATTATGGTTTTCGGTAATATTAAATTTTCTCTACGTTTTTCTGATCTGCGCGAACGAAATCGAGGATGTAAGTATGCACTTGAATAAATAAATTTATTGATTCCTCTTTTCGTAATTCGTAACTGACATGAAAGGAAATTTACGCCGTAACGAGAGAAGTTTTTAATTTTAATTTACTAGTAATTAATTTAATATCATTCTTATATAGTTTATCGGATTTTTATTTCATCTCTCTATTTAAAGCTTAATAATTACTCTATAATATTATTCTAGGCATGCAATATTATTTAAATCAGTTTCTTTAAGACAGCAAGTAAAACCGCGGGACTCGCTAAAACTTTGTACCAAAAATCTGTCTTCTTGCAATTTTAATAAATTTACTAAGTTTTAAACAAAAGACAAGTCAATGACGTTATGCACGAAATGAAAGAGATAAATAGAGATGGTTTATTACACACGTAAAAAAGGAATGGACGATGATACTTTTGAATAAATAACGAATAAAAGACTGTGACTTGAGACATTAGAGTTCATTTTTCTTTCATGCGAAGATATTTTTGGAAAGTTTGGTGCGTAGATACCATTGAATAGTTCATACGCCAACATAATATTGAACATCTTGTTGCGTTACATAAAATTGCCAACTGTTGCTAAGATATTATTGACCATTTTGATGGTTACAATAATATGACTATTCTGACAACCCATATAAAATTGAATTTGTGACTCGAATATAATTTTGGCTAACCTGTTACATAATATCTTTATGCTGCTGACTGTACGATCTATATTGGAATACTGTAGTCCTATTTGGAATCCATCTTATGATATACATATTAAACGACTCGAAAAACTACAAAAACAATTCCTATATCATCTGTCGTATGTAAATAATGTATGTCTCAGCCACCCCACTTATCACTCCAGACTCCATCACTTTAAATTAAACACACTTGAATCCAGACGCAACACAGCCGATATCTTACTCCTCCATAAAGTTATTAAAGGTATAATTGAAGTTCCTGACTTTCTCAGTAGAATCCAATTTGCAGTTCCGCGCCCAGGATCTCGAATTCAACACCGGAAAACATTCAACCTCCCTCACTGTCGTACAAATTACGGTCAGCACTCCCCACTCCATCGTATGTGCACCTCCTACAACAACATCTGTCAAGATTTCGACATTTTCAGTGCAACAACTAATTCTGTTAAGCAGTATTTGTACCAAATATCTCATTAATTTTTTGCTATTATATCCGATCTCATTGATTTAATCTCTTAGAATTTAGTTTTGTTTTTAATTTCAATTAGTTTATTTTTTTTGTTTTTTAGTTTGTAAACTAGCTTAGTGTTATATGCATGCTGTGTTTATTTCGAGTAGGATTAACATATTGTTCTTTACTGTTTGCTTTATTAACATCTAATACAAATTATGTTAAATCCAGTTAATAAACCAATAAAGAAAAAAAAAAAAAAAAAAAAAAAAATTACATTGACTAGAAGGTAGAAAAATATCTGCTCGTAATGACTAAAAAAATCCTAAAAGTAAATGATATTCCAAAAAAACACATACCCGTTGAGTCTGCACGGTGAGCATCATGGGCAAGGCATCCAGCCGGTCCACTAGCGCCTCTATCTCGTCGGCGGGCGCGGGCCAGCCGTCCCCCTGCAAGCGCTGCGCCGTGGCCTGCAAGCGCGCCGCTCGCTTGCGTCGCTTGCGCACCGCGCGCCGCAAGCGACGGAGCTCCGGCACCCGGGACAGAGCCTCGCCCAGCGCGTTGGGCGGGGACGACTCTAAGCGCTTCAGAGATGTTTCAAGAGTGGCGGCGGCGGTGCGGACGGCGTTTAGGCGATCCGTTAGTGCCTGTGAAAGTAACATTCTGTTTGAGCATTCAGTTTGTAAAATTCAGAAACATTACAAAAAAAGAATAAGCAAATCTATATAATTAAAAATGAATTACTGTTCGTTAGTCTGCTTAAAACTCGAGAACAGCTGGGCCGATTCAGCTGATTTTGGTTTTGAAATGTTTGTCGTAGTCCAGGGAAGGTTTAAACGGTAAGCAGTCACTCAATAAATGCGGACGGACCGCAGGGCACAGCTAGTACTCTAATATATACCATAATCAATAAATATCATCTATTAATTTGAAGTTATCTTGTATTACATTATATGTAGATTACATAATATGCTTCAAGATTATGTTACAGATGCCGTAATTTCAAAACATACCTATTAGTGTTATAGCGTAATCAACAACACTTATAACGCTCTATTCAATAAACACATTTCTATATAATAGCGAAGGCAGTATGTGAGGTGAGCGGCATATGTAAGAGTTAGGAATATATCATTGAATTGTTTAACAATAATAACGTGGTGTAATATAGAACTAAAAAGTATGTTAAATCGAATAATTTAGTGGCCCTGCACGGGTAGCATGAACACTGGTAGACATATGTCTCTATAGGGTTAAAACTTTTGTCTTGTCTACGGGTTATGGCGCGGTTGCGAGCACATAATGACAGGAAGCGAAAATCTCTACTGTATACAAAACTTTCGCTACGGAAGACATAGAAATATTGCCCTTTACAAATATATTATATTTTTAACATGGTCACACATGATTACCGATAAATTTGTTGAAGCACAACACCGTCACAACACTATTTCATTCATTCGCCATTCATTCATTTCAGTGCGTTTTTGTCTGTGGTTATTGTTTCTTGTTTTCGTTTTTGTTACAAAAATATTGTATTTTGTAAGTTTAAAATGTCTTGTACGAAAAAGACAAGCTTTGTATGCACCTTGGAGGGTAGCCTACATATTTGTATACTTTGAAATGTCAAAGTCAAATTAGTCTCTGACGTAGACATAATATGGTCGTCATGCTCAAGGGCGTAGACATTTGTATACAAATGACGTACGCGACAAGACAAATCTATGTCGCGGTAGCTACTGTAGACAAAATCGCGATGACGTCAAACTTGCGCCATAGATGGTAGACATATTTGTATGTCTACTTGTCATGCTACCCGTGCTGGTGTAGGAGTTTAGAACTAATATTGCCAGTTTACCTGCGCGCTAGCCGCTAACTTCTGCAGCCGTCTATGCTCGCGTTGCGTCCAACTACACGCGTTAGTCCACCGCTCGCTCAACGCCCTCAACCGATCCTCAATATCAGCGTCATCTTTTTGCTCATCGTCGACCACTACTACACAATCGGCGAGCAAATCGACCGTATGCTGTCTAGCGATGAGCTCCTCTTGAAGCGTAGTCACCGCTGGTAAAGCGGTTACAGCGGGTAAAGCAGACACTCGAGACATTCGATCTTCTAGAGTAGTAAGCCAGGCAGCGAATTCGTCGAATTGCGCTAGTTGTCGACGCATTAGGTGAGTGTGGATGGTCGACTGGCGTTGCATGGCGGCGCGTCGCAGTTGCTCCCAGCGCTGGTTCAACAGTCTGACTTGTAAGCGAACTTCGCACGCTTCTTCGCGCGATAAACCTGCTTCTAAGATTAAGCGAGCACCTTCTTCTAAGACTCCGCCGACGCGGCTTTGTTCCTCAGATAGTTCGAGAAGGAATTTCTGGAAAAAAATTGGTTGAATGTTATTGTTATTGAAAAAATTGAATAAAGTAAATACCGTAACGAAAATAAAACCTAACATAACACTCCGCCTACCGTGTAGCTCGGCCGAGAGAAACGAATGACGAACGAAGCATGGCGGCTACTATCGGCCTGAGTTGCCAGTATAATGACAGTTCTTAGTTGATATACGGATATACCGATATACGGATATTAGTATATCAGTATATCCGTATATCCGTATATCAGTAAACGTATACGTATAATTGGGCTTTTGAAAAAAAAAAATTTTTGTGATAAATGGAAAGATTATATATTAGTTTTATAACAAAACTATTTTTATTTTATTTTTTTCGCAATAATTCAAAAGTTATTTCAAAATAAAAATTAATTTTTGAATCCAGTACCGAAAACACTCGGACACCTCCCGAACAAACCCGAGCGCGTGTGACGTCATAATGTATAGCCCCATTCGGTTACACGTGTAATAGCCGTAAACGCTGTACGTACTTATGGTTAAATAGCTATACATTATCACGTCACAACCACGATGACCAATTATGGCGCGTTTATAGTCACGTGATTTTTATTCAATTTTTAATTGTTTATAATTAATTGAAAAAATATTTTTTTTAAGTTTTTTGCATTAAATATCAATATTATGAATAATAAAGTTTTAAAATACATAAAAAAAATCATTTTTTTTTTTTTCAAAAGCCCAATTGCATAAGTTCATAAAAAATACCACACGTTTTTTTTTTAATAAATAATATATTATGACATAAGTATTCTCGTTAAATTGGTTATTAAATAATTTAGTTTTTGAGTTTTTAAGATCTTAATAAGTTACAATTCTGTAGAAAAACACTCACAATTCCAGCACATTCGCATATGAATCAAAATCTTTAACTTGCAATATTATATCACAAACATCCGTGTTACTATAACGACTGAGGTGACTGATTTAATGAGCATTTCAATATATTTTACGTAAAATCATTGTTTACAACAACATCAACAAACAATTAAACGAACAATGGTGTGCAGATATATTTTAAGTAATATTTGTAATATTTGTATTACCTAATACAATATTATAGAACAAAGGTGCATGTTGTCATATTTACATAATTTATAACTTTAGAACGGCTGAACCGAATTTCATAATATCGAGTTTCAAGTTTTTTGGACAGTCATAAATGTCAAAATTTTCAAGACAAGAAATCGATTAAATCGGGCTCGGCTAGGAACTTGTACAAACCTCTCGAATCACTTTCCTCGTGGATCTCTTACCTCATGTTCATGGAAGCGCTCCTTGAGCTCGGGCAGGTGGTCGGGCGGCGCGGGCGGCGCCGCTGCGAGCCGCTCTTCAGCCTCCAGCAGCCACGCCAGCACTTCTTCGAAGGCAGCAGAATACCCACCTAACTCACCCGACCCTGTATTATAAGATTTATAAGAAATGGCCAATTTATTGAACAAGAAACTAACGGAATTATTAGTAAAATTCAATCAAAGTTTAATATTGAAATTGTAAAAATATTACTTCAGCTGCCTGTATACAAAGAAAAAATACAAGACACTTGGCAAAAGGCTGTAACTCCGCTGTTGCTGTACCGGACGGAGTCCGTCCAGCGCTGGTTAACCGTATAGAAGGTGTTTTATAAGTTTTACTTGATACAGGGAATTAAAACAAGCTGTATATCAAAAGTATGAGTTGCGTTTTATTCGCATTGCATCCGTTTCATGGGAATTACGGGACATGATATACAATATGAAATAGAGATTTCAGCATAGTCTTCTAATTGAATTTAGCAATATCAACAAGAAAAATATCCTATTGTATTATCAGAGAATAGCGTGCTCAAAGAATCATAAGAAAAAAGAAATACCGATCTAAATTGAGAACCACATGCTTTGGTTTTTTAAGTCGATCAAAATCCACACTTCCCTAGAAAATTGCTAGACCGTACCTGTAGTAGCGGTGGACAAGGGCCGCCCCCGCGCCGCCTCCTCCGCGCCCTCCTCCACGCACGCCAGCTCCTCGCTCGAGTGAGGGAGAGATTGGAACAGGCACATCAGATACATCATGATGGACTTCTTGTCGGGGTGCGGCGTGTTCACATCTGTAATACAGAACCAACTTGTATCATTGATATTTTGTATTTGACCAGTGGTGTGACAAGTGGCCAAAAATATCTTACAATTCTTTTCATCTGGATCTGACAAAGACACAAATTCATACAATGACTAATTAAATATGCACCAAAATCTTCCTGCTTTAAAAAAACTAGATGTTCCGCGCCTTGGTTCCACCCGCGATCAAATAGATCTGCCTTAGTGTAAAAATTAGATAGATTTACGCACTTGCGTTATTTTCCCTTGCGCTATTTTAGTGGGGATTTAGTACACTTTGTTGAACCGAAAAAATCTTCCTTAGTAGGGCCATACCTTCAATATCAAGCAACCTATCAATGCCCAGATGATCATGTGCCAATGTAAAGGCGTGGTCGAGTCTCGCCGCGGGCGGGCGCGCGACCACCGACGAATAGTCGAAGAGCTGCGGCCGCCAGCGGTGCAGCAACGCGTTGAACGCCAACCCGTCGCTCCAGGCAGTTGTGAAGTTACGAACGTCGACGCCGGCGTAGTTCTGCGTGTTTGTGCGACACCAAGCTAGCAGGGTCTTCTCTAAGTTGGTTTGGTGGAGCTCGGACATCAACTCTTTGAGATGGTAATGCACTTGCCAGTGCAGGATTATGCTCCATACGAGACCTGAAAAACACAAGTTTTTAAGAAGTTCAAATCGAGTTTGAGCAATTTCATTCAATTTCAACTAGTATTCACAACAGTTAAGTGAGCAAAAAAAAATCGTTACTTATTCGACTGCAGATTGAAAAACCATAGTGTCTTAGTAAAGATACGAAATAAATATAATAAAAATAACATCATTTTATCAAGAGACGATTCATCATAATAATTTAGGCAGATGAACATCTACAGTGGGACTTAGATATTCCCGATAGATCGTACAACAGTTTCCAGAAGCAAACAAGCTCCAGGAGGTAGTTCTAACTTACCCAGTATAAGCTTAGGGTTTCCATCGACGATGTCATTGGAGCTGATGTTGACCAATTTCACTCCATTCGAGTCGAGCACCTGCAGCGCGGTGTTCACGTTGTTGATGTGGTGCACGCGCATGCGCCCGCGCTCGCGTTTCTGTTACATAATACAATTTATTGTATGATTGTGAAGAGAAGATATTCACCTACCGATTGGTTTATGTCTAATGTGTGGAGGCTCTTGGACTAAGTTAGGTAAAAACAACAGTATACAGTAAAGTAAAGTATTGGCCTGTAATGTCCCGCTGCTGGGCAAAGGCCTTTCATCTCACTAAATATATCAGAACAGTGAGGAGGATTAGGCGTAATCACGACGCTTGACTATTAATTGCCTAATGCGGGTTGGTGATCTCAAACCTGAGCCATGTTTGAAAAGTAGGAAACATGTTTCGCTCGACCCGGGATTTGAACTCGGGACCTCAGTCTTGGCAAGCGAGTGCACATACCACTCGACCACCGAGGCGTAACAGTCTACAGAAATTACTACAAATTGTAGTACAATACAATAAAATAGCACTTACATATTGTTGCGCGGTGAGTATCTCCAACAAGGAGAGCAGCATCTCTCCATCGCGCAGGTCCTGGAACAGGTCCTCCACCAGCGGCTTGTCATTCTGGAACCGCCACGGGACATTTGGCATATTAATAATTTTGTATCATTACAGTTACCAGTAAACTGGTAAAAATAAGAATACATTTGAATCAACAAACTGGAATTACTTTCGTAAAATTCTCCGTAAATCTGGTCAACTAAAACACATTCAGGTTTAGGAATGGTTTGGTTAGGTTGACTCCACAATGGCATATGGATATTTTATTTTAGGGGAAGATAGAGTACAAAAAGTGGTATTCGATTTAATTTTTAGTTTCCGTATCGCATCGTAAGTTCCCGTTTGAACAAATAATAATGACATCAACGTACGTTTCAATTAATAGTAATATTTTCAGTTTGTTACAGGCATATTTTATTTTAACAAACGAACACCTAAAAATGATTTCAGGTGAAAATCTTGGGCCGGTATAAACTACGGAACAGTACGAATCATTACTCACTTTCACCAGCTGCGAGTTGATCCACTTGGCGAATGTTTTCTTCTGGACGTCTTCCCGCTCATCTGCAACACAGACATAAAGCGTTATAGAAAAATGATTTACTAACGCACATGTAAGAAGTAACTATCTGTTATCAAGGAAACTAGGTTTGCATTTGTCTGACCATAACTAACTACCAACTAAGTATGAATGACAAAATGGACCGTCGATCGTAATAGATCTTCAGGATACCAGACGACAAAATGTGTAGGAAATGGTTCTTTAATGTTCGAAACATGTCACTGTTGGTTCCGTATGAATACATAACCAGCGCCAGTGTATTGACAAAGTTCCTTACACAGAATATCGTTTAAATCCGATCCATTATTCAGGAACACCTCACAAGTCTTCAGCAATGTGATCATGACAGACACTGCCTATCGTGACCTATACCTACGAACTGAGAAGACATCCGACCCGCGCCTATGTGGCGCTCCCGTGATCCGTGAATCAGTAATGATTTACAACCAAATGACTTATGTATGACTGTAAATATAGTGCTTATGTATATATAAGTGTGATGGGAATAGGTATTGGATTTGATCAATATGACATTCAGGACGGCTGTATCGAACCTATAATGTAAGTAGGTACTATCAGGACACATCCATATAGGACATATATATATCATAGGATATCTGTTTACATCGCACGGATAAGATTAACTATTGATATTTATTATATACATACTAGCCGCTAGTTTCACTCGCGTTGTACCCGTTGTTAATATACACATAAACCTTCCTCTTGAATCACTCTATCTATTTAAAAAAAACCGCATCAAAATCCGGTGCGTAGTTTTAAAAATCTAAAGCATACATAGGGACAGACAGGGTTCGATTCCTGCCTAGTAAACAATATGTGCAGACATTGTTAGCGAGAACGACGTCTGGGTGTCAATTATATATTCATTCATATATAAAGTATGTGTGTAGGTATATGGAGTAGTATCAGTTAGTTAGATTCCATAATTCAAGTTTAGAGCTTAGTTTGAGTGTAATTAACCGTGTGAATTAGTCCGGGCATATTTATTTACTTAGTTAACAAATAGCAAATCCTCTCTCTTAACCTGAAGAGGTACGAAATCCAGGACAGCATGAGCATTTTGGATATCAAAAATGGGGAGAGGCGAATGTGTTATCCCCAATTTTAAAAACAGATGTGAAGCTGCGTCGCTGGTTTCCAATAAAGTTTAAACAATGATAAGACCGACGAGGTCGTGGTTTCGAGAAGTTATTCACAGACAACTGTGCGCGCGATCGGAAGCAGAACTAAACAGATTTCATGTCATCCGATGTAAGTTGGACTGTAAAGTGCGATCGCAGTGCCACCGCTCACGAGCAGACTTACTGGGCATCAAGTAGCCAGCGAGAGGCGCGGCAATATCTTGAATTCGGCAATGTAAATTGTAAACACAAGGTCACTGCAACAACCTATACTTATTTGGTTGAGCACTTTGTCCCGCAAATTACTCGTAAAAAATATATTGTTATTACGTAATTTTAAACGCGTTGAAAACTTTAATGTTATTTCAACACACGTTATGTGGTATCTATAGGTTAAGATCTTATTTTGTATATGTGGTATCTTTAAAAAAACTTTCATTACTCAAATAAGTAACTATTGCAGACATATTTGACTCTATATATATTTACAACTTTTATATCAAAATTTTAGGTCTTGATACTAAACTAGGTAGGTACCTACTTACTTATGTTGCAGTTGCAATACCTACTTAAAAAATGTTTTTCATCGACAAGACATCGCTTTACATACCAGCAGATAAATAACATTATTAAATGTTTATAATACATTTTCCCACGAGACAACATCACAGATTAATTTAACAAAAGGCTTATTTGTCCAGGTAAACGACCTTAAGAGTACAATAATCAGTTTACTAAATCACCAACAACAATTCAGCCACGGTCAATGATACAAAGAGGTAGTTTACAATGCAATAGATATTGTTTACTAATTTCCTCTTCGATTTGCACTCTTATACTAAATGAAAATGGCTGAGAGAAATGAAAAGGGACGATATTGGTTACTGGCTGTAGACGTACCGCCAATGGCACGTTAAGCCGTCGGTCCCGGTTACTTTCTACGGTTAGTAGTCGTTACATGAGCCATGTCAGAGGCCTTTGGCGGCTCAATGACTCTGACACCAGAATTGGTCACGTTGACCTTCCACTCGATGAAGAAAAGAAGAGACCACCAATAAGTTCCCTGAACTTTAATTTTCGTCTGAGCCTCCTATACCTTAAAAAACAAAATTAGATAAAGTAACATATACTTATAGATAAAGTAACAAGGCTTTGTAGTGTACTCGTACATATCATACACCCATTCCATCATTTTATGAATAAATAAAAATAGTCATGCGGGTGGATCTCGGCAAATACACCTCAGAATATAAAACATTTTACATCTTTACTAGCTGCGCCCCGCGGTTTCACCCGCGTTGTACCCGTTCCCGCGGGAATTTCGGGATAAAAAATAGATGTTGGCCGATTCTCAGACCTACTCAATATGCTCACAAAATTTCATGAGAATCGGTCGAGCCGTTTCGGAGGAGTACGCGAACGAACACTGTGACACGAGAATTTTATATACAGGGTGTAATCGTTAAGTGTGCACAGGCGATTATTCCGTAACTATTGCAGATATCAAAAAACTTTAAACTGATATCAAAAGTACTTTACCTAATGAGTAAAATGACATTAATAACTTTTTAAAAATATCAAATTGTTATCCAACTTACGTAAATACGTACCAGAAGGAACTTCTCTATCTGGGTACTCTCTTCTGTAGGCGATAATGGTCGCCCTATTGTTACAATCATGTTTGTAGTACATTTTTAACATGTCCCTCTTTTCTGTATTGGAATATGGAGTATTTTTCAATCAATAAATGCAACAATCACGATTATTAACGCAAATTGAAAAATACAATAAATTGGCGGGAACGAGAACCCGCGATAAAGAATTTGAATTTAGAACGAACACCAATGAGTATCTTTCTTTTTGTTTTTATTTAGTATGTTGCTTTTCAGCTAGTTCAAATCAATACAATATTGAAACAAGGTTTATTATAAATTTGAAGTGGTAAGATAATTAATCTACACGTGTATCTACTTGAAATTCCTTAATACCTTCATATCGTACATAATTATAAAATGACAAGGGTAAAATCAGTAGGTACCTACTATTCCACTTAAAATAAGGAAACTAAAACCTTTCTACTATCTCATACTAAATGTATGGGAGGGATTAATGAATTTTTTTTTGATATTTCTCGTTTTATTTTTAAAAAGTTATTAATGTCATTTTACTCATTAGGTAAAGTACTTTCGATATCAGTTTAAAGTTTTTTGATATCTGCAATAGTTACGGAATAATCGCCTGTGCACACTTAACGATTACACCCTGTATAAGATTAAGAGAAATGACATGAAACAACAGAATTGCTACATTATGAATTTTCTTATGTTTGATTTCTTATTGTTTTTCGGTTTTTATATATTCATACTTCAGTGCATTGGATTTTTCTACTGATATATACTTGGTCAATGAATAAAAAATACCTGACACCTCACGAACCAACCGTATTTAAAATTCAGGAAGAAGTTCTCAATTTGCTTTTTATTATATTTTATTAAAATTTGTGAATGGAGTCTAACTGCTGCCATTACAAATACATACACAATTATACTCTATTAACAATTGAAGTCGGTCATTCGCTTATTAAAATTCCAATGAATGAAATCTCCATTTTGTGACGTCACAAGATGGCGGTGTCTCCAACGTACACGTGACGTCACAACGCACCATCACATGTTTACGTGAATGGAACACATATGGCCCGGCATGCGGTGACCGTCACACAAACTTTTGGGGATCATCCCTTTATTATGCAAGTTAGTTTATGTCTATTTATATCTGTGTAGGTTTCTAATATTGAAATAGTTACAAAACATCTTGGTGTCGTAAATTATGCTAATTAATAGATATTTGTTGTTTAAAACATGAACAATTACAATAAGCTGGTAGGCAACTTAATACGCATTAACTTGTGAACATAATGATGGGGCTAGTCAGTTGTTATGCTAAATAACAGACATTAAATCATGAGCTAGGTAACTCAAAGGAATACATTTCTACAAACCGTTATTACCTAGTATTGTAAAGTAACTACATAGGTATGTATAACAATGTAGATATATTTTATTTTAAATTCTTAAATTCTTCTAAATTATTGGCCCTAGGTTAAATTCCCTGCTTGAGAAGCGTGTGTATCTAATTTACTTATCAAACAAAGCCGGAGAAGAGATTTTGACTTATCGTCACGCTATTAAAGTGAAAGAGTTTGATTCAGTTTTGACACTAAACCCATGCAGTGGGATGTATCTAGAAAACAATACCCTTATAATCATATTTCACACTATTCAAAAAACTACCAGTACCATTGAACCAACACTACATAGTAGCTAAGACATAAAGTCTACCAAAAATATTCAAATACGAGTAACAACCAAAACTACCTAAGTAACACCAAAAGTAGCTAAAACAGAGAATAAAACGAAACCACATCACATTATAATCATTTAACTATAGTTCAAGCCTACGCATAACATGGTAGTACATACATTCTACTCAAACCGACAGTTCTTCGTTCAAAGGGCCGTGGGCGCGACAACTCTTACTTGGTATGTTACGTCCAATGTGTTACGTCACTAGTGACCAAAAGCCACCTTTGAGGATGTCTTACCAATCATTATGTCACATAAGTTTAATTAACTGGACGCCAGTTTAATAATCTGTATGTGTGCGTTGAACCCTTAAGATTAAGAAGATTCGGGCAAAAATGTTAACTATGACTTGGGTAATTTAGGTTAGCATCAAAACAATATGATTCATAGTTTGCAAAAGTGCAGTTCGAATGGGAAAACTACTGAACGGATTTGGACGAAACTTTACAGTAATATAGGTTATACATCAGAATAACACATGATTATCCCTAAATCCCGCGGGAACGGGTACAACGCGGTTGAAACCGCGGGACGCGGTTAGTATTTTAATAAAAACAGGAATTCATTAACTCGCCACCCAACTCAAATTGGACAGAAGCGCCAATTAATTTAACGGTTCCACTCCGACTCATGACAATTGTTACTAATTGCAACGCATTACGAAATACAATATAAATACGACAAATTGTCACACTTGCCATTGCTATGGACTACAATAATGTTATTATTACGAGTAGGTACATATATTGTTTCTCCTCGGAGTCACGGGAAAAGCCCGGTCTTTTTGAGAGGCATGCGAGGGGATACAGATCCAACTCGTAGAGGCCCTTTGGAGATGTTTAATGTAATTGATTACAAATGCAAGGACACTATTATTATATTTAGCCTGGAGTGTCCCACTGCTGGGCAAAGGCCTCTCCACTCACTTTCCACACCTATCTGTTCAGTGCTAGACAGGGCCAGTCTTTCCGGAAGGAGTCTAGCTGGAACGATAATGTTATGATAATGCTATATAGGTACGGACAGTTTTGTCTTCACCTTTTGAAAACTGAAGCCTTGATATTGATGAGTTACCTATATATTATGAACAAAAATCATCCAAATGGGATAACATGAAGAGGTGAGAAAAAACGTATTTCTTTTCGTAAAACTACCTAATCCACCGCACTGTACCTAATGATATCTCCATTGGGATGGGAGACCATTACCCAGCAATGGGCAATGAATTCTTATAAGTTAATTTTAATTGCTTTTGAAATTTAAATATTAACATTATATAATCGTACAATCTAAATTATTGCCACTACTAATTACTACTAACGATAACCTATCACAAAAACCAATAAGAGATCCAATTTTAAACGGTCAGGAGCCAGCATCACATAGCCTACTTTACTTTATGGGAACAAAGTCGTTATGCCTACATTCGTATTTAATCCACGTGTTAAATACACTCCTCATAGCACGGTGTCAACAAGAGCGGCGATGAAGCGTACAGCTCCGCCCAACATTCCTGGCGTTCTAATTGCTAACACTAATTTCTCTTCATTAAGGCATTTAGGGGGTGTGCGTGGTAATATTGGTTGAATTAAACCACAAAGATGAATTGCCAAAGTTTATTAGCCACACACAACACACACTATTTTAGTTTTTAGAAGGATAGCAAGACAGGATCAATGTAGCACATAATACATATCATGTAATTAATCAAAGTAGTAAGTGAACAGTTCACGCGTGGGCAAAACGCGAGTGCGCGTGAGAACGAGTTGTATGTGTCTCTCGTAGCATACGCTGTGATCGACTGCGCGCGCGCGATGCGATGCGCCTCCGCGTGGCTTCACATTCCACAATTAACTTAAATGCAAGATTTGCACAATTTCGGAACAACGCATATCGCGCGGGTTTGCTTGCCGAATTATTGTTTGTTTACATTTGGTTAGAAATTATTTATTTGTGTTATGAATGTTATGTTACTGGGATATGAATGTGTGATGTATGTAAGTGGTTTCTAATATATTATTGTGTGTAAATAAAATATAATTATAATGTATGTTTAAGTGGAGGTCACCTACATCATCCCCCTCCAGAGACCGACTAAGGGCGATAAAAGTCAGGGAACCGTACTGTACGACCTGAACGCGTAGTTGTTAGCGCGGTCTTTTCCTGCGGTGGATGAACAGGGACACGTTCTGGAGTTGCAGTGTAGGATCGAGGAACGGGTACACGAACGTCTAGTATATAGGCTGGCTTAAGGCGGTCTATAGTTACTGTGAGATCTTTGTTCCTAACGCGAATAATAAATGTTTTACTCCTTCTTTTGAGCACTTCGTATGGACCAGTGTAAGCAGGCTGGAATGAGCCACGCATCACTTCTTCCCTAAGGAATACGTGACTGCATGTAGCTAGATCTTGGAATACGAAAGCTCTGCGATTTGAGTGGTGTTGGGAGGGAACCGGACGAATATTTTCCGCAAAGGACTTCAACCGAGCCGCGAAATCGGTGATGTCGGTGGTGTAGTACGCAATATCGTGACCGAAGAATTCGCCAGGGAGACGAAGTGGTTCACCGTACACCAACTCAGCTGATGAAGTCTGGAGGTCTTCCTTAAAGGCACTCCTAATGCCTAGCAACACAAGTGGAAGTGATTCGGTCCACTTGGTGTCTGCATGACAGGTAATTGCAGCTTTTAGTTGCCTGTGAAAACGCTCCACCAATCCGTTGCATTGCGGATGATAACTCGTTGTCCTACGGTGATCGTAACCGATGGACTGAGAAAGCTGTTGAAACAGTGCCGATTGGAATTGTCCGCCTCGATCGGTTACGATCTCGGTAGGACAACCATATCGTGCCACCCAACAGGAAATAAACGTTTTGGCCACTGTTTCCGCGGAAATATCGGTAATAGGCACAGCTTCCGGCCATCGCGTAAAGCGATCGACGGCTGTGAGGCAGTACCGATAATTATTGGATGATGGTAGTGGGCCGATTAGGTCTAGATGTACATGTTTGAACCGTGCTGAAGGTAAATCGTGCGTACCTAAAGGTGAGGCAACGTGTCTCGTTACCTTCGAGCGCTGGCATGCCAAACATGACTTAGCCCATTCTCGGCAGTCCCTTCGTAGTCCATCGAAAAGTTACATTTGGGGTTGCGTTTTTTAGAGGACGCAATTTTATTTTTTTGATGTGTAGGGGGGGTCAGTGTAAAGCTAAAAACAAGTTTGTGGGGTCGCCACCCTTGTCCCACGGCCGCCATCTTGAAAATAGGGGTTGAAATGGTTTTTACGATATATCTCTTAAACTATTAATTTTTTTTTAAAACATTGTTAACAGTTTTGTTGCAAATTAAATTCTCTACAACTTTGGTCCAGTAACTTTTTGTCGCAGAACTATAAATAAAAAAGTTATAAGCGAAAATGTTCAGAAATTCGAAAAGTAAAAATAAAAGACATAAGGGACATTACAGCTGCTGCTGATCCTAATACCGATCTATCGAAGGTCGTAGTTCGATTAGGTGGGTTCCATTTGCTCATAATATGTCGTTCATAGGTGCGATTGGATATATCATGTCTGGTAGTGGACTCGAGGATATCTTCAAATTAATTTATGCTGAGAACTGTGTACAGCACATAATGTCTGGACATGCTTATGGTAGGGCTGTACGTGCTCATTTATAGTACTATTATCATCCAGAAAATCTCGTTCTTCTGCTGTAAATTCTATTGAATCCATAACTATTTTTGTTACTGATAAATGCACTAGCAAATAAGCACATACAGCCCTACCATAAGCATGTACAGCCCTACCATAAGCATGACATTATGTGCTGTACTCAGTTCTCAGCATTACTTAATTTGAAGATATCCTCGAGTCCACTACCAGACATGATATATCCAATCGCACCTATGAACGACATATTATGAGCAAATGGAACCCACCTAATCGAACTACGACCTTCGATAAATCGGTATTAGGATCAGCAGCAGCTGTAATGTCCCTTATGTCTTTTATTTTTACTTTTCGAATTTCTGAACATTTTCGCTTATAACTTTTTTATTTATAGTTCTACGACAAAAAGTTACTGGACTAAAGTTGTAGAGAATTTAATTTGCAACAAAACTGTTAACAATGTTTTTAAAAAAAATTAATAGTTTAAGAGATATATCGTAAAAACCATTTCAACCCCTATTTTCAAGATGGCGGCCGTGGGACAAGGGTGGCGACCCCACAAACTTGTTTTTAGCTTTACACTGACCCCTCCTACACATCAAAAAAATAAAATTGCGTCCTCTAAAAAACGCAAGGTTAGGCCTAAAAAATGTAACATTTCGATGGACTATCGCATCAGTGGCCAAACAAAACGTTGTGCAACGAGTTTGGCGGTAGCATTTGCACCGGGGTGGCTGAGGGAGTGGAGACTGTTGTAAACTTGCATTCGAAGTTGTTTAGGGACGAAAGGTCTGGGTGTCGGTGTACTGACGTCGCAGTACAGAACGGTACGACTCCCAGGTATATTCGTCTGTGTAAGGCGAAGTGAAGTGTCACCTTTGAGGTGTTCCGCAAGGTCTGGATCTGAACCTTGGAGCTCAGCCATCACTTCAAGGTCAACTGGTACCTGCAGTTCATCGACGCGTGATAGTGTGTCGGCAACCACGTTGTCCTTACCAGCAATAAAAACGATATCGGTGGTGAACTGCGAGATGAAATTAAGGTGTCTATACTGACGTGGTGAGCAGTTACTTTTACGTTCACTGAATGCGTAACAAAGAGGTTTGTGGTCAGTATAGATAGTGAAGTGAGTAGCTTCCAGCATATGGCGGAAGTATTTTATACTCTCGTAAATGGCAAGGAGCTCACGGTCATACGGAGAGTATTTCGTTTGTGACGGGCTTAACTTGCGAGAGAAAAATGCTAATGGCTGCCAGTCTCCATCCTTGAGCTGTTGCAGGACACCACCTATCGCCGTGTCTGAGGCGTCAGTGGCCAATCCTAATTTAGCTTGCGAATCAGGATGAGCTAAAAGTGCTGCATTGCACAGACTCTTCTTGCAGTTTTCGAACGCTTGCGATGATTCTTTAGTCATAACAATAGGATCGGATGCCTTAACCGATCCGGACAGTAAGGCATTCAGGGGTGCTTGAATCTGAGCGGCGTTGGGTAAAAATCGCCTGTAAAAATTTACCATGCCCAAAAATCGTCTGAGTTCTCGGACGGTTTTTGGTAGAGGGAAATCAGACATTGCCTTTACCTTGCAGTCCAGAGGTTTGGTGCCGCTTTCAGAGATTTCGTAGCCGAGAAATTGAATATTAGACACACCGAAGACACACTTGGCCGGATTGATTAATATACCGAATTCTCTCATTCGCGTAAAAAGTTGACGCAAGTGTTCTTCGTGCTCACGTGGCGTGCGGCTGAACACAAGAAAATCGTCCTGGTAAGGCCAGCAAAAGTCTAAGCCACGAGTAAGCTCATCAACAAATCTCTGAAAGGTTTTACTTGCGTTACGAAGTCCAAATGTCATGACTAAAAATTCAAACAATCCGAAGGGTGTTGTTATTGCAGTTTTCGGAATATCTGCCCTATTAACACTAATCTGATTATATGCTTTCACTAAATCGATACTCGAGTATACAGTACAACCCGACAGGTTTTGCGAAAAATCCTGTATATGACGAATCGGATACTGATCTGGTATAGTACGAGCGTTTAATTGGCGGTAATCGCCGCATGGACGCCACCCATTATCTTTTTTAGTCACGAGATGAAGAGGTGATGCCCAAGGGCTGTCAGAAGGACGTGCGATACCGCTAGCAATCATAGCGTCAAATTCTTGACGAGCTACCTTCAATTTATCAGGCGCGAGACGGCGAGGAGAACATGATACAGGTGGACCTGGTGTGGTGCGAATGTGGTGTTGTGTATTGTGTTTTGCGATTTGAGGAGTTCCAAAAGGACGTGTAATTTCCGGGAAATTAGACAAAATTTTATGATACACAGTATCACCATTAAAACTAGCTACCTTAACACTTAAAACAGCATTGTCGCTTAAATCTAAACAAGCTACAGTGCTAACATTGGTTAGACTATCGATAAGCTTCTGTTGGCCAACATCAACAACCAAACGATAGTGAGAAAGGAAATCTACGCCTATGATTGCTTTTGTGACGTCAGCAACAACAAAACGCCACGGAAAATCACGCCGCAGACCCAAATTCAAATTTAATTGCATGTAGCCGTAAGTGTCGATAGTCGAACCATTGGCAGCACTGAGCTGATATGTTGATTTACAAAGTTGCCTTTTAAGGGCTGAAACCGGGTACACACAAATGTCACTTCCAGTGTCTATTAGAAACTGTATCTGTGAACCACGATCCGTGATGAAGAGGCGACCTGAGCTGGGGTTGTGGCAATCATCAGTCGCCATCACTGACTGCCTCTCTCGTTTCCCTGGTTGTAGTCGCACGGCTGGATACACCGACGAGCTTTGGAACCATGCCGTGAGTGGTACCAACAAACTGGGTACTTGCGGTAGTTCGACGCTGAACGTCGTGACGTCGATCGGCTGCGTTGCGCATCTCTGCGGCGCTCGGTGGGTCGAGGTCGATGTCGCGATTGGATAGTTAAAGCGCTCACCTGGCGCGTCAGCTGAGCTACCTGGCGTGTGAGCTCCTCAACAGCTATTGATGATGACGGTACCGTTGAGGTTGCAGCAACTTGATGAGATGGCACTGCGATGTCATGGACGCGGTCAGCGAGTTCAGCGAGTGCGTCAAGACCCAGGGTAGGCTGTGACGCAACGATAGGCTGAAGTGAAACGGGTAGTCGGCTCGTCCAGATTGTTTGGAGAAATTCTTGAGGGATATCTGGACCGGCGAGATGTTGAAGATGCCGAAGGAATTGTGACGGCTTGCGATCACCTAGCTGCTCGTAGGTCAAAAGTTGTTTGACTTTATTTTCTCTCGACGCAGACAACCTTTTGATTAACTCCTCTTTGAGGCGTTGGTAATTGGGAGGACCAGTGAGGATGTCCTCTATTTCAGCAGCATACTGACGGTCGAGCGAAGCCAAAATGTGGTAGAATTTGGCTGCTTCGTCTGTCACGCGCATGATTGCAAACTGTTCTTCTACTTGTGCGAACCAAATTGCTGGTTTTTCAGGCCAAAAAGGTGGTATTCTTATGCTCACTGGATTACTTGCAACTGTTAAAGCGGGCACGACGGGAGACGCCATCTTGATTTTGGAGTGGCGTCGTGGACGCGTGTCCACGTTACCGGTGGTATCTGAACCACTCGACGCCGACATCCAGGCTGCGAATTGCTCCTTGTCTTCCGTGTTCCTCAGTTTGTTCCGGGGTCACCAGTTTTAGGGGGTGTGCGTGGTAATATTGGTTGAATTAAACCACAAAGATGAATTGCCAAAGTTTATTAGCCACACACAACACACACTATTTTAGTTTTTAGAAGGATAGCAAGACAGGATCAATGTAGCACATAATACATATCATGTAATTAATCAAAGTAGTAAGTGAACAGTTCACGCGTGGGCAAAACGCGAGTGCGCGTGAGAACGAGTTGTATGTGTCTCTCGTAGCATACGCTGTGATCGACTGCGCGCGCGCGATGCGATGCGCCTCCGCGTGGCTTCACATTCCACAATTAACTTAAATGCAAGATTTGCACAATTTCGGAACAACGCATATCGCGCGGGTTTGCTTGCCGAATTATTGTTTGTTTACATTTGGTTAGAAATTATTTATTTGTGTTATGAATGTTATGTTACTGGGATATGAATGTGTGATGTATGTAAGTGGTTTCTAATATATTATTGTGTGTAAATAAAATATAATTATAATGTATGTTTAAGTGGAGGTCACCTACAAGGCACATCCCCACTCCCGCGGTCTAACAATGCATTAACCACTCTCGGATATGATTAACCGCCAAATGAATACTGAACAGCAAAGAATAGTTTCCAGTAAGACGGGCAAGTGCATAATGCATATATTTATTATGTGCATGCAATCCTGCTAATATTATAAATGCGAAAGTTCGTGAGGATGTATGTATTGTTTGTTACTCTTTCACGCAGAAACTACTGATTTGGATGAAACTTTACAGTAATGTAGGTTATACATCAGAATATCCCATGGGACACATTTTATCCCGAAATTACAATTACAACAACGTACCTACAACGCGGGCAACATCGCGGAGGGCGGCTAGTATTACGATAAACTAAAGCTTTCAAATCATCACAGACATTAACTTATTTTGAAATGTAAGTTTTGCATATTATTATTAGGACAATTCAAAAATTCAGGTTCTCAGGCACACGGGATAGCTGAAACTAAATAATAAGTTTATAAAATCTAATTATAGAAGTTCGCAGTCTAAAAGTTAAATGATGCATATAATAGAAACAGTTAGTAAGTAAAAACTATAACGCATCGCTTATCTCTGACTACTTGTCGTCTTAACCGTATAATTGCACGAGGAAGTGTCAGGTTTGAATGAATGCATTATGATGAGCCTACAGACTACAGCAGGGTTTCTCAACCTTGGGGTCTGCAGGCCTGGCCAAGGGGGACCGCAGGAAAAAATATATAATCACCCACTAGCGTTGCATCCGTTCCTCCAGGAATTTCGGGAAAAAATGTATCCTATATTCATTCTGATGTATAACCTATATTACTGTAAAGTTTCATTCAAATCCGTTCACTAATTTTTGCGTGAAACATTCTACATACATATTCACAAAATTATGAATTAATACTCGAAGTAGGATTAATTTCCATCATTTTCCTATTCTGTCACTATTTTGGCTTTCAAACGGGGCTATGTTGCAAGCTAATCATCTGCCTAGAAAAACTAGTTACTTTGTTTGACTTTTACACTTTGACTTTTTAAGAGGCAGAAGTACGACAGGAACGCGTAAGATAGTATATGTTGTTACTAGGCTAAAGGTAACATTCACCGTTTCTATTAACCTTCAAAATTCATCATCATTTACTCAGTTGACGGCCAACCTAACTCTGTTTTAGTTTATCAATGTTCAAGTGTTTATCTCAGTTAATCTCGTGAACTAGGATTAAGTAAGATCGAGTTCTGTTGTAACAGTGAAATTAGTTCAAAGTACTAAAGGTTGGGAACCCTGATCAACTGTACAGTGGTACGTCGGTCAACGATCGTCGCCGGAACAAGACAGTCACATGGTGTCAACAGACGCACGACCAGACTACCAAACACTTGCTATAGGTATATGAATATATGAACCACGTATTCGAAACTTATTTATGGGCGAACTGTATTCTTAATAATTTTTTTATTGATACCACGTTTACGGAAACACTTCGCTTTTATTTTACGCTTTTTATCTGAAGTTTCGGCTCCATTACAGGAACCGTGGTCACAGAAGACTGAGGTGTTATGTATTATATATATAATAGATAGAGTGATTTGATAGATGAGCGGAATTCCCACGAGAACGGGTACAACGCGGGTAAAACCGCGGGGCGCTCTGCTAGTATTAGTATAGATCAATTCGCTTTTACGTTTATTTCTTGATGTGCTCTAAAAGTATAAGTAGTACTTAAGGTAGCTTTAAGTACCTCCGCAAAATTCAGCTAACACACAATATTATACTTTTATCCTACATTAAGTGACACTGATGACTGATGCAACAAAACAAGAGCATCATAAGAGAAACTCGCGATGTCCCACCCTGTAAGGAAACTGGACGCAGACCGGTGGATGCGAATGTGGGACGATCGGAAATGTGGCTTTAATGACTTGTATGATAAGATGAAATAGTATTATTTAAGCATTGGTGTATAAGTTCCCACTGCTGGGCAAAGATACAAACAATATGTCAACAACTACACGAAATATGTATAACAAGTAGTGCCCCACGGATTTAGTCGTTCTTGTGATAACTTCGGCGAAATAAGTAGCCTTCCTAGGTTATAATATATACTTTGACAGATAAAACAAAGTCTTTGTATTATATAACAGACATTTTAAAACGTTAATAAACGTGAACTTTTTAAGAACGTACGTTTCGATACCTTTTGAAAGAATTCACCCTAAGCAACATAAATAAGAACTAGGATTAAGTACTCTTAGTTTTAACTAAGAATCAGTTACATGAGCCAGATTAAAGAAAAAGTGTCTGTCATGTCGTATAGAGATGTGAAGGAGCTTGCACTGAACAGGAATAGATGGAGAAGTCTGCGTCGGACTCACCGACAAGAGCCTGCTCTTAAATTTATGATGATGAGTTTCAACTGATCTTCGGTAGCCATTGTATGATTAAGGCCGGTACAAAATGCCTGTTTCGTTTTTTAGTTGAATTAAAGTCAGTAAATGCTTACAAAAACCCTAAGCCATTAATAATCTTAACTAATTAGTTATGTAGTTTGTGTATGATCGTGCCCTATGCCATCGTAACTGTGGCACCGGCCCACTCTTTGAATAATAATAACATAACGTCATTTGTATGCTCCATTGTGTTAGTACGGATTATAAAACGTGGAGCGATGCTCGGGACTGGATGCAACGATCTGATTAGCGCCATGTAGATTAGATAACAGCTACTATTGACCATAGCTCGTAACTGATTTGAGATTTGTTAACGTGGGTAATCTTTGATTTTGTTCTAGGAAGGTATCTATTTAGGGGAAAATTTTGGTGATAACATCACTATTGTGTATTAAATTAATCTCTATTATAAAGAAAGATTTTATTTTGCTTTTGGGTCCAAACCGATTTTAATGCATTCTAGTTCACCTAGGTATAGTTTAGACTTAAGAGACTGACAATGTTGACAATGTTTTAAGCTAAAAAACCGCGAAGAACTGGACACGCCCTCACTTGCTTCGCATTAGTGTTGTGCTCCAAATATTCCATACATGAAGATGCCGATCGGATTGGGCCGAACTGACACAGTCTGACCTTATTAAATTTGTACACACATTACCTATACGGAAATAACATCAGTAATTTGATTCAATCGCCCCCACTGTAGTAAAGTGAACTGAACAGAAGATTAAAGCTACACAAAATATACGTATTTCAATCTCTTAAGCCTTAAGACTTAAGGTATACAGGGAGGCTTAAATCCATCAGTATGAGCAAGTCTGAAACTAAAAGATATACGAAGTGTTTTTGATAGATACCATTTTGTAACTAACCATATGAGATCCTTTAGGAAATGTACAATCAACCGTATATATAGGACCCCCAAAACATCCTTTCTCGTAAAATACTCACAGTTTTATAAAGTACCTAATTATTAT
Source organism: Cyclophora albipunctata (assembly GCA_963082685.1). NCBI lineage: Eukaryota > Metazoa > Arthropoda > Insecta > Lepidoptera > Geometridae > Cyclophora > Cyclophora albipunctata. The sequence continues at coordinate 8,544,730 of OY720131.1, read as the reverse complement.
TTTAAGTTTAATGCATCGTATAAAAACACTATAACACATTCCGTGACAAGTGTACCGTCGTTGTCACGTGCGGCCACTACCGGGCGCCGCGTTACCGCTGAGGTCATTGACTGATAGCGTCATGTGAGTCGTTTATGATGACACCATGCAAGGATAATTAGGCGAGTCTATACCATGATAGATATAACTGTTCCCTTTATTAAAAGGGATCATGAATAGACTTCTTTTTGAATTGTAACTACACGTCGGATACACGTCACAGAAGACTGAGACTTCTGTGACGTGTACCCGAAGTAAACCTAAGATATCAGTAACTAACTAGTCAACAATTTCTCAAAATTATTAACGTATTCGACGGCTGCTTTATTCATTTGAGTATTCGCCGAAAGGACAAAGGTCGAGCAAACATTCGGGAAGTCAAATCATGATCTAGAAATAGTCCATTGAACAATTAGCGTGTTTTCTCACGCATCTCGCCTGTTGTCTCTCCACTTGCCGCGTGACATCATCAGATCATGAACTCTCGGATCTGGGTCACTTTACACTACTTTTCATGCAAATTGAACTTAATGTGATGCTCACTGTTAGTCATTTTTTCAGAGGATGGTAGGCGAACTGACGATAGCAAATGGCCGGTCCTAATAACTTAACCTAAGATAGCTAGCATAGCAGATCGAATCTTGTCATTGTTTCGGTTTAAAATAAATTGCATGGCATAAAAAACTGATTTAAATTTTACATTTATTTCTTGCACGTACGCATGCGGATTGGTGATCTCAAACCCTACCAATGTTTGGAAAGTAGGAAGGAAACATGTTTTTCGCTCGAGCTGGGAATTGAACCAGGGACTTCGTATTAGCAGGCGAGTGCACATACCACTAGACCGACGCGTCAATAAATAGTAGCTAAGTAAAATAATAAGTAGGACAGCAATTGGTTTTTTAATAATGTATCGAAATACTCGAATATCAATGAGTTTCTATTATTCATCGAATGATTTCTGCGCCGGTCATAGATGGGTGTCAATCACCGAATATTCAACGGTTTAATTTGAATCAATTAAGTGGAATGCGTGCCGAAGTCACCGTTTATGAAACGTAACTTCTTAACGGACTACCATTTAAATTGGACGCTCCCGATCGACATAATATGACAAAACTATCGATTACTAGCAGCACCCTACGGTTTTACCACAGGGTTTTACCAATGCTGTAGGCAGGTTTTACCAATGCTGTAGGCAGGCTGTAGGTAGGTTCCCTTATGAATCTATCTTCACTACATAGTATAAAATAAAGTCGTCTCTGTTTCGTGTCTGTTTGTCCGTATGCTTAAATCTTTAAAATTACGCAACGGATTTAGATGCGGTTTTTTGTAATAGGTAGAGTGATTCAAGAGGAAGGTTTTTATGTTAAAAAATTCCCGAAATTCCCACGGGAACGGGCACAACGCGGGTAAAACCGCGGGGCGCTGCTAGTAGTAATATAACGCTGAACAGTTAGATTTTTGTTTGTTTGAATACGCTAATCTCAAAAACTACCCATTCGATTTGAATAATTATTTTTGTAATGGATAGCCAAATTCAACGGGACCGTTATAGGCTATTTTTCATCCCGAAATTCCCACGGAAACGGACACAACGCCGGTAAACCCGCGGGCGCTGCTAGTTTTTCTGAAGTTTAGTTAAAGAAGAACATTCCTTAATGCCTTAAGTAACTTTATTACGTAATGACACAGTGAACTCAACCTTATTATCAACACTACTGCACTTTAAAAATATGATGTTTTAATAGTGCGAATGTAAACTAAAAATTGTTCGATTTCCTTAGTTTTGCTAATTTAACAGTTCCTATTGAATAGAAAATGCATTGTATTTTGTACGTATTTGAATTGTATGTACGGCTTGTGGCAATCTGAATAATCTAATACTACTTGAATAAACCTCAATAGTTCCTCGATTTTTATGTTAATTTCAGCAGGCTAATCTAGGCAGGAACCGCCTGTCCGATTTGAATTATTCTTTTTGTAATAGATAGACACAATCAAAAGGAAGGTCATAGGCTAATTTCTATCCCTTAATTCCCGCGGGAACAGGCATAACGCGGGTAAACCCGCGGGGCACTGTTAACATAAAGATACGCAGACTGGGTCATTGCGAACAGCGGGCGCGGCACATCTCGGGCCTACATGGCGATATAGCATCATCGCACACATTACGTGAGCCACAGAATCAACACTGGTTCACACTTTTACTTTAGGTACTGATATAGTGGGTTTTTTATTAGCATTGGCTAGAAATTTGCATGTTTCTTTATTTCATGCTTCATTAGCTTGACTAATAGCAACTTCAGTATTAAATTAAATATTCCTTGTTTAAATAGGAATAGAATAGTAGAAATAAACCTAATTAGCATGCGAGCTATAGTAACGTACCCAAGTACAAAATCGCGGTAATATTGTGACGCTAATGGCAAATTATTAGGCAGTCTAAAAACTACGACACTAGGTCATGGCCACTCACTTATAAGAAATGAATGAAGGAGTATAATACAGTTCCGAATCTTTTAGCCTCTTATCTTAGTAAGTGAAAAGTAACAACACTCCATAGTGAGTAGGTAAAAAGTTAAATACACAACAATAATAACCCAGAATCTAGGTACCAAGTTTAAAATGTTGTAAGTTTTTCTTGAGTATGGAAATTACTAATAAATAAAAAACCCACCTGACTAGATGGTTTAATGTATTTTTCACAAACTACATATTATTTAATTACCTAGGTTTATCTTTAATAAATAAATAATTTCTGTATTTTTCACTAATAAAAAATGCAGAAATTATTTATTTATTAAAGATAAACCTAGGTAATTAAATAATAAAACATTCTTTACATTTAATAATAGAGTATCGTATATATGTTTATCTACACTAATGTTGTAACATTCTACTTATGTTTCCAATACTTGACTTATAATTACTACTGTTATAGCGCAGACAACTAAAACACTCAATTTAAGCAATTGCACATGATGTTATAATATCATTATAATATAACATTATAACATCATTATAACGCGACCAATTAACCTGGCGAGCCTTATGTCAAAATCCTCATACTAGTTGCATAAAATTTTGATATAAGGCTGGCTTTTGAAAACAGTTGGGTTATACGTGAAAACTTCGTCGAAACTACATACACAAAACTCTTTGGTAAGATCTCGCTCGCTCCTGATTGGCCCTACGCGCAGCTGCGCTCTCATTGGTTAGATTTTAATGGCGGCAAGTTCACTGTGACAATACACGTACCTACGCGTGAATTTAATGTTTCGCAATGTGTTTTGTTTTTAAAATTTTGTTTGAATAATTGCATTAAATAGTGAAGATAAAGTAGTGTATGCAACTGCATATAACACGGGTATTAAAACACTCGTTACTATTATGAAACTCGCTGCGCTCGTTTCATAAACTCACACTCGTGTTTTAATACCCTTCTTTATATGACGTTGCATAAATTACAATACCGCGGTTTTCTCGCGTCGTTCTCGTGGGAATATCGGGAATTTTTATACATATAAACCTTCCCCTTGAATCGCTCTATCTATTTAAAAAATCGCGGCAAAATCCGTGCATTTGTATTTGAGTTTATCGCAGACAGATAGACAGACAGACAGACGCGGCCGAGGACTTTGTTTTATAATATGTAGTGATTTATTACCTACATGAAATATGACTATCATAAATCTCAAATAATAATTTCAATCACCTAAATGTTTAATTTTTGGACAAGTTAGTGCTTCATTTGCAAGATGTCTGAAATATGAGGTTTGTTTTATTTTAGAATGGAATGAGGACATCTGGAGACCAACGCTGTAATGAGACTTCAACAAATACATCTAGCTTGCCCGCTTCCACTACAAATTATTTAACAACTAGTAGGGCCTAACACCTCGCCCTGCAGTCTCATATGTTGTTTGTACTTGTTGTTAACATATAGGTAGGTATACCCTATCCCATCTTAATCTGATGAGTAACCTACATCACTGTGAAGTTTCATCCAAATCTGTTCAGTAGTTTTCGCGTGAAAGAGCAATGAACAAACATACATACAAACATCCTCACAAACTTTCACATTATTAATAGGATGTATCAGTCTATAGGGTTTCATTAAGACATTATAAATATTACTTTAATATCTAAATAACAGATCACCTAATCACCTAGGAGATTTCAAAACAATTGCACAAGTTAAAGGAAGTGAACCGAACCATAAGGCAACATGATAACATGATCTCCTGAAACTCTATCCGATATGATATTTCATAGTGTACTCTCAACAGCTTTCTTGAGCTAAATAATTAGTGCGTGACGCAGGCGACGCCGCGTGCGTGCGCCATCTCACGCGATACGTGAAAGAGTGTATGTGTTGGTGTCTAATTAGGATGGGATTCAATTATTTTTAGAATTTCTTGTTTTTAATGAAGAATCATTTACAAGTAGAATGAGATGTCTTCCGTCTATCATATGGTTTAATCCTCACATATTACTACAAGAATTAGTGCACCAAAGGTAAGACTACGGAGTAGTGCGAAGCACTACTGTATTTTTTTCTGCTTCGTACTTAAATTAAGTAGTATTGGAATATTTGGGAGAAGAAAAAGGGACTTTAATTGATACAAAGTTGTAATAAGACACACTTAACATAACTTTCCTGATTCAAAAACATTGAATGGGAGGGATAGCATAATCCAAGATTAAGTGTACTAGAACCATTTTTACAGAGGTATAAATTATTAACATGACATGGCTTGAACAGATATCTACAATTTTTAATGATTATCATTAAATAACTATGATATCTTCACACTTTCTTATTAGATTTGTGTTTTTCTGATTAGCTTGTAAATGGGTCATCAATGTTGGTGCAAAATTAAAGTATTAATATCCCAATTTGGACGAAGGCCTCTCAGCTCACTTAATATCACTGAATAGAAGGGGATAATGCAATGATAAATTTTAATGTAATCAATGAAAGTATGTGATGCCTATTACAGAATTTTATAAATGTACAAATTGATGCCTATTACAGAATTTTATAAATGTACAAATTCAATGCTATGATTGAATATGTCTTGTTGGCTTTTGTTAGATAATATTATTCAATATATCAAACTTTATCAGCTAGATAGTAAGAATGTGTAAATTAAGGGTCTCAACTCAGTAGCCCCCAAAATAATCCCATAACATCAAGTTTTCCTTCATAAAACCTATCCTCACCAAGGCCATGACCCTAAACCAAGCTCCTGGATCGGTTACTACTGAAAAAACTTAACTTCACCAACTTTTTTCAAACTTGGTATTAATCTCATTGGGATATTGTCAAAGAATTATCTTATGGCGTAGAGAACTTGAGCCTAATTGTTATCAGAAAAGTATGTGATGTGTGCGGAGAGCGTCGCTGATAAGATAGGCGGCGGCGGCGGCGGCGCCAGGTGTGAATTGCATCACAGCCCAAGAGCCTGCCCCGTGAAGCGAAGCTACCACTTACCCACGTAGCTCGCCTCCATCTCCAGCGCCCGATGTCTCACACAGTGTCACGAACAACCTCAGCCGATATCCACTGATCCCGCTGCGACATCACACCAACACACGCTCTCACAAAACTTTTCACCAACTTCGGAACTTTGTTACAAACTTTTCAAAACAAGGCTAATGCCGCTACCTCCGCAGAGGTACGACTCACAACCCACTTTAAACACTTCACTATTAATTTTAACACTTTCTTTGGACAGTTTAAATAATAAACTACACAGAAAATGTGGAAATAACTTTAAAAAGCGTGAAAAACAAAGTTGGGCGAAACTAAGACATCCGTCATTCGGGCGAGAACGAAATCCGAATATCCAACATGACAACAAAAATGACAGCTACGATCTCAACTTAACTTTAATGCTGCCATTACTCAAAAGTTTTCTACTAAATTGGTAGAAAAGTTTATGTAGTAAGTTATGCCTAGTTATTAAGAATAATAAATGATTTATTATTTTTACTTACTTTTACTATTGCTCAGATGCTTTTCATAAGGTGCATACACATAAGGGGGTACGTCTCCAACTTCCACAATCCATGTTATTTTCCGCCTTGCCAAAGTGGGAGACAGTGACTCCATCTGGTTATTGCACTTATTACTAAATTCAACTTCACAAACATTCGTTCGTAGCCACTTGTAATTAATTCACTGCAAATCACGTCACTTTTATTGCTCACCGCTTTTAATGCATCCACCACTATCTGTCATAAAGAAAATTTCAATTTAAGCATCGAATATAGTTATCGTCATTTCTAAAATATCTTATGTACCTACTCAAGTTACTTATTCATCCGCAACCCGTTAAATTTAACATCTTGAGTAGGTAGTTCAATATCAATATATGTATAATTTTGTATTTGTAGCTCTCTCACACATTAATTGATTTGAAATACTTAAGTACATACCTCTTATCCATGCTCATAATTAATCTATTGAAAATATTTAAAAAAACATATCGCGTTTTTTTATGGCACCAAGCAACAATTTATTATTTTCATCAATAGAATCATTAGCTAATAGTTTTTTTTATACCAGTCAGTAACCTTCAACCCGATAGTTTTGTTTAAATAAATACATAATAAAACACTTTCGCTTTAATTCCTCGTGTAAGTCATGTTCACTATCTTGGTTATTTTTAGGCCGGTGCGTGGTTGACCTTGACAACTGGCTTTGAATCTTAACTCTGTAGGACCTATAGGTAGGTGGAAGGTAGATAGGCGTTTATTCTGCATACTCCTGCGATGCAGCCAGTGATTCCGCTTTATTGCAAACCATTTTAAGTTTAATTTACCACAGTACCAGCAAAATAATCCCTTTAACTTAATAAGATAAGATATGGCCATTCCTAGACAATGATAATCCAATGCAGATTTTTTTATAAAGTGGCTTATGTACAACAAACAATTAGACCTCGTGACGCGCGAGTGTCGTCACACTGCAAGCACGGACTTCTGTCTGACACCCTCGGTCGTTGACACCGCTCCCGCCTCACCCGACACGCACATTACTCTCCCAATTGATCATTTCTAATCAAAATATCTATCAACTCTTCTCAATAAACGATCTTCACTAACGCTTACCAATAACGCACCATGTTACATTATCAATTGTTATAAATAGGCATCAATCAATGTGTAAGCAATACTAACACTCAAAATGTCGTTAATAAAATGAAACAATGTCTTCCCTATTTCATTTCAGTTTGACCATTCAAATCATAAATTTTAATTCAAACAGTCGAATTCCAGTACGCTTAGCATAAAATCACTATCTGTCTATAGGTCTTGCAATCTAAAATACAATCTAATTTCATCTACATAGTTTGAGTTCACTGTAAAATAATAGCTATTAAGATGCCAGTTGAACTATTTAATTGTTTGTTGCAACTCTCTTTTGCAACAAACGAAACAATGCTAATGCCACCTACACATTTTAAAGGTACAATTTAAATATTCGTAACCAGTCTGCAACGCGGACTATCAATAAACTTTTGCCATATTGACACTTTAGTTTGCGAATTAAAAAAAAATCGTAGTCCCCATTGACACAATATATTAACACTATAAAGACAGAGTGTAGGAGTTATAATTGCATGCAAGGCTTGCAGGTGGGTTTGCGCTAGCATCACGGAAGGTACATCCACCTACAGCGCGAGGATCGTAGAGATCGGCATCAATGCTAATTCATTGTTACTTGTGACAAACTTAGTGTTGCTGCTTATGCATAAGTGAAGGCATAGATTGGACATCATTAATTTATGGCTCAAAATACAAACAAAGATGACTGACTTAATTTAAGTTTTTGCATAATTTATTCGTAAGCTACAAATATTTCTTGATCTTATCATGGTGTTTTTAAGTTATTTAAGAAGTTTTACCCAAGTAAACTTGTATAATATTCCAACTACGCAGACGAAACGCATTGCTGAATCGTGTTTATAAAATTAATCAGCTGCTTCATAGAAGTTAATACAAGAATAAGTCGAACGAAAATAAACTGAAATGTCAAAGCAATACAAACATGACTACAGCGACATGGCCAGTTAACCGCCAAACATATCTTATTCATCAATACAATATTAATTATATACCTTCAGTTATTGCTAATAGCGATTGTTTAATTTTCTTACATTTGACCCCAGAACTCTCATAGAAAAAAATAGAATATACGTAATATAGCTTAGCACTTTGGTATTATTAATAGTATTTTATAGTTTTACTCGTTATGTTTGAAAGGTTTAAACCACTCTCACTCGGTTGTAACTTTCTATGTACAAGCCAAGATAACTATGTACTAAAACCGTAATAAATTATTGTTTTGATGCAAGTTTCAGTTGTTAAAAGTCTTCCTCCTTACTTTATATATTATCATTAGAATTATAACTTTCACATTTCAGGAAATTATTTGCAAATATTGTACTTTAATTATGTAACTAATTTATCGACACAATAATTTATACTCGTACAATAGGTACCTACTTATACCAATCTAAGTAGCCGGAAAGCAATAAAATCTTATCAACATAACCCAGATACCACTTGAAAATAATAAATTGTGTATTATCAGTATCACTAACATATTGCACTAAATAATAGTACCTAATTATTAAATTTCACGATTAATTCGTTGTTTCGCTCGATAACACATTGTGAGCCGTATCGCAGATCGCGAAAGAGCGACGCGGTTTATCACGGACGCGCGAGTCCGTCCGACCACAACGTGTGACTGTCCAAACAGAGGGAGCGATCCAAGCTCATGTTATCTCCAGCTTCACAAATATTAAGTAATTTGTAATTAAAGTATGATTAAGTAACACATATCTGATAACGTGAGAGGTGGTCGCACTCATTACAAAATATGGGATTAATTCCGTCAAAAGTTGAGAGATTGTGAAGTTTACAACTTTTGAGTGTTAAGATCTTCAGTTATAATTATTCCTATAAACTACCTAATTAAATGTTTATGGCCGTATGACAGCAGGGTAGGTTATTAAATTAAAATGTTAATAGGCATCGAATAAAGTGAATTGATTGGGAATTATAGATTATGACTAAACGATTCATAACTAAACATATTTAGAATACTAGAATATTTTTCGCATACACAAGATTTATTTATTTTAATACCTACATCAAATATTTATGTAAATTATTACATAACTATAGGTAAACCTAGCTAATTACGTTCTTACATACGTATTCGAAATATTTGTACCTTCTACCCCGATAATTTTATCCATTTTATGAGATTGTTAATTATTTTATTGTTGTATTAACATTCTTGTGGCCTAAGACCCAATTAAAAATTCCTTGCCCCTTGGATGCATTTGATAATGAACAGTGCTACCAGTATTGTTTCATCAATTTCTACTGATATTTACTGTTTTGTTCAGCGTCATCTATCAGATTTATAAAGAACTGTAAGGCGAAAACTTGGTTCATCGCAATTTTATGTCCTAATAAATTCCTAAGTATGTTCATAGATGGCGTTATAAAGTAAATCAACTTTGTAAATAATATTTTTGAGCCCTACCTACCACATACTACGGAGAAAATACTTTAATAAAGTTTAAATTGAAATACTTTCAATGAAACTGTGTATTTAGCGATTGTTTGGCACTAACACTACTAAAAGCCAGCTACTCAAAGCTGCTAGGTAACCCAGAACGAATCCCGTAGGTGCACCTTGCCAAAGCTAAACCTACCCGCAAATTATTGAATTAATTACTTTGGTAAAGCAAAAGCCAAACGTGACGTTCATAATGCGGCTTTCATATCTATGTAGTCTGTCTAGCTAGTGCAATGTGTTAGTAATGTGAGCCGAGAGATGTGCAGGTATGGGTACATTTCGCAAGGGCGACATCCCCGCCTGCCGCCGCGCCGCCCGCCCTTAGTCACGCCAGGCCGGTATTGAGGGATGACTAATATACTTAGGTACTCGTAACTGGGTTAAATATACCCTTAAATTGTCTATTGGATTAAGTAAAAAAGAATATTTTTTTGTACGCTTTTTCATTTCATTCATCGTGTTTCGCTCAAACGCGGAGCCTAGGACTACTAGCATAAGAGCATCTATAGCGATATACTACAAGGGTATCGTGAAATGCACTTGAGCACTAGCGAAGATTCCACGTTGTGTAATTCAGTATAGGTACCTGATGGGCGAGATACCACAACATCGTAAGTAGTTTCAGTTAGTGATCCTCGGGCGGTCTCTGTGCAGGTGATAGGTAAACAAGTTGTTGTTGTTAACTTGGGTGTGTGCGGGTGTGTTGTGATCGAGGGCGGGCGGTGCCGGGCGGTGCCGGGCGGCGAGCGCGAGCGCGCACAGTGCCTCGGCCAGCGGCGCGTAGCAGGCGCCCCTCGAGCGCGGATCATGAGCGCGGGCCGCTCCGACGCCTCCACCTCCACCGACGATGTGAAGGTGACGCCCCAGGATCTGTCTTGTTCCTTCAGTGCCATCAGTGTCCGTCTGTAATAAGTAATGTTGTGTGTGTGCTAGGGTCGCCCGCTGTGCCTGTTCTACTTCACGCACCCGTTCGGCGTGCTGTCGCCGGAGCCGCCGCGGATGTGCGCCGCGCCCGCCAGCCTGTTCCTCAACATGGAGCCGGTGTCGCCGTTCTACTTCACGTCCTCGGAGGAGTCGTGCCGCGGCGGCAGCGGCGCGGCGCGCGCGCGGCGGCCCAGCGCCTCCTCCTCGCTGGTGTCGTCCGAGGTGTGGGTGTCGGCGGGCGCGGGCGAGTGGGCGCGGCGCGCGATGCCCTACGCGCGCATGCTGCCGCCGCTGCGGATGCCCAGCCCGCGCGACCTGCCCGACTACGCGGAGGAGGAGGTGTGGCCGCGCCGCCCGCCGCAGGCGCGCTACACGCTGCCGCCGCTGCGGCTGCCGGCGCCAACGCCGCGGCCGCAGCTGCGGGCGCTGCCGCCGTACCGCGCCGCGCCGCCGTCGCCGCCGCCCGCGCCGCGCTCGCCGCGCACGCGCCGCTCCCGCGGGGTGCGCAAGCCGCGCTCGCGCCGCCTCGACGTGCGCCGCGTGCTCGCCTCCCTCATGCGGAGAGCAGTCAGAGGTCGGACTTTGCTTTATACATTTAATTCACTGTTTTCTAAAATCTCCAAATTATTGAGGACATCGTAGCTACGAGTAGGTATATCAACTTGATTCAGGAGGAATCATCGCTATGCACCTACTAATAGAAACACAATCTTAGAGGAAAATATCGGCATCGTAGATACCTCGACTTAGTTACCAAGCTTTATCTATAATTATTTCCATAACTTGTTATAATTCCATTCCATATTTTCCTTGTTTTAAAGAGACGACAATGTAGTTAGCTAAATGAATAAGATAAATGAATTCATCGTGTATGTACCATAGTATTAGCCTATAATGTCCCACTGTTGGGCAAAGGCCTCTCGTCTCACTGAAGATATCAGTACAGTGAGGAGGTTTCAGGCGTAATCACCACGCTTGTATGTATGTACCATAAACACTGAAAATAGGTAAGTATTACTAGTTATACACTCCGGGCTTTGTTTATGTTCATACAGACTTACAGACAAGGGAAGGGAGGGGACTATCCCGCTAGATACTTTCGGGTCCAAAATAGAACCCTAAATATTGTCTCGAATATCAAACGATTGTCGAAACTAAACGAATTTCCGCCGCTTATAATGTAGGTATATCTTACCGGCCAGCCGCCTACCAAAGTACCTATGTATAGTCTCTACATTACCTTCCAATAACATTGATAAGTTACCGATTCCGTCACCACGAAGCAGCGAACAAAGAGACATAATCCGTAATTGATTCGCGTGTTCCCCGGGAGCCGGTCCCTGCGTGCGACCCGGTGACCCGGTGCGACACCCCTTTGTCTGAACGTTACAACCGGGAAACTGTTTAACTTTTCAAACAGATACGAATATGATTGGAGATATAGGACATTTTGAAATTGGGTCTGGAATCAGTGTTATATACTTGTTTATGTATGGTTATACTCATGAAATAGAGATTACGCAGTCTTCGCTCTTCCGTGATTAAAAGTTCCAATAAAATATCTTTTTGACAATCGATTCTTCAATTTGAGAATTAAACGCGAACACACAGCAAGTAAAAATAAAGTATTAGCCTGTAATGTCCCACTGCTGGGCAAGGCTTCTATTCTCACCGAAGATATTAGTAGGTACAGTACAGTGAGGTGGATATGGCGTACACACAGATGATATACATAGGTATAGGAAGGGTTTACAAAGGATAAAGGTAGTAAAGGCGTCGCGAATGCAACGGGGATGACTGCTCCTCCCTCTAGATTCCCTACCATCTTACCAATAATTTCATACTTTTTTGCCTTTACTAGGTTATTAGATGTCAGCTTCAAAATATTTCCATCCAATATACTGCAATAGTCAGGATGTTAATAACAGTAGTTCCACTTATTTATATTCTGGAACCGGCGCTACCCAAAACTTTCCGCACATTACCTACTAAGTACTTTTCATTCGGAGTGAAGTAACCGCAATAAAAGTGAAGACAGTGGTCCCGTACGTAGTTTATCGACTCGAGTTAGAGCTATTGAGCTTCAAACATAAAAAGAATCATTAACATCGATCGGCCTCCGCCATTGGAGACTTCGCGTAACATCAGTATAAAAAAAATTGGAGCAATTTTTATAACAAGTACTTATTACTTAAGTAAAGTAAAGACAAGTCCGTTGGCACAGTGGCAGTGAGAGCGCTTACTGTGTCGGGGGTTGCGGGTTCGATCCCCGCCCGGAGTCAACAATATGTGAAGACATAGTTGTTGGCGACAACGTCTGGGTGTCAATTATATTCTTACTAGCAGCGCCCCACGGTGTTACCCGTGTTGTATCGGTTCCCGCGGGAATTTCGGGATAAAATGTGTCCCATGTTTTATTCTGATGTTTAACCTATATTACTGTAAAGTTTCATCCAAATCCGTTCAGTAGTTTATGCGTGAAAGAGCAACAAACATACATACATCCATCCATACATACATCCATCCTCACAAACTTTCGCATTTATAATATTAGTAGGATATATAAAATTCTCGTGTCACAGTGTTCGTTCGCGTACTCCTCCGAAACGGCTCGACCGATTCTCATGAAATTTTGTGAGCATATTGAGTAGGTCTGAGAATCGGCCAACATCTATTTTTTATCCCGAAATTCCCACGGAAACGGGTACAACGCGGGTGAAACCGCGGGGCGCAGCTAGTATTCTTATAAAGTATTTGTGTTTGTATAAGTAGTAGTATCAGTGAGTTAGATTCCATAACACAAGCTTAGAGCTTACTTTGGGTCTAATTCACCGTGTGTGAATTTGTCCAAGTATTTATAAAAAATAAAAAAAAGTACTGTATTTAGTACCCAGTACCCGGCCGCATCATAAAAGGCACATTTCACTAAAGCTATGCATAGCGGAGTTCAACTTACCATTACATTGCTTAAAAAGTCAATGGTAATTAATTTTATCTATACATATAATAAAATTGTAGAAAAGTGCTGTCTGTACATTGAAAATAAAAAATAAAAAAATAGCAGGGGTTATTGTTATGTCGATGTCGAACCCAAAAATGTAATCAACTTTTTTTTTGTCTGTTTGTCTGTTTGTCTGTTTGTCTGTTCACGCTAATCTCAGAAACGGCTGATCCGAGTTGGATGCGGTTTTCACGAATATATTGTGGTATGCTTCAGTTATGCTTTAGTGTTTGTTTCATGTCAATCGGTTCATAAATAAAAAAGTTATGTCAAATTGAAGAATCACGTCGAACACTATTCTATGCTTATACATAGGCACCATTAATCTCCGCAACTATTTGACGGATTTGGTTGAAATTTTGTACCGACATATTTTAGAGCCTGGCGCAACATAAAGACTACTTTTTACCGCGGGAAAACATCCGTTTCCCATGGGAATCGGTAGTTTATTGTTTTTTTAACGCCTGTTCCGGTCAACGAACGACGTCGATCATTGTTACTAGATAGGTAAATTACAATCATTAATAGAATATGTTATAGCTACCTATTACCTTGGAATTGACTGGATTACCATGGGAAAAAAATTAAAAGGGCTCATCTAAATTCTTTCTACTTAAGTTAGTTTAGGCTGATATCATAAACTATAAGAATAATTTACCGAGGGAAATCATAGTACTCCCATGGGAATGAAAAAACATTGTTCTTTTACGGCTGAAGGTAGTTTGTAAGCTGTTGAATTTTAAGAATAATGTCGAACAGATTCCTTCCAGTTTCCCGTGGGTCTGAGATGTTATCCCGCGGTAAAAAGTAACATAAGTGTTGTTATTTCCAAGCCTAAACTAACTGTTTGCCAAATTTCATCCATATCCGTTCAGTAGTTTTTGCGAGAAAGACTAACAAATATGCGTCTATACAAAGTTTCGCGTTTATATTATTAGTAAGAGTTAATTCTATTATGAATAACTACTTTTTTTCTCTGTTAGTAGAATTTACTGAAACTTTATAATAATTTTAATTTAATAATTAATCATCAATACATATCATCATCAATACATCAATACATCATCAATCAATACATCAATATCAATACATCATCAATCAATACATATAATAAAATTGTAAATGGTCGCTGTCTGTACATAGAAGATATATAAGAAAAAATATATAAGAGGGGCTTTATGAACGCAATAGAACCCAAAACAATGATTTTTAGATTTTTTGTCTGTTTGTCTGTATGTCTGTTTGTCTGTTTGTCTGTACGTTTGTGCGCGCTAATCTCAGAAACGGCTTAACCGAATTGAATGCGGTTTTCACTAATGCGTTGTGATTTGCTGGGATTAACATTTAGGCTTTGTTTTGTTTCAATCGGTTCATAAATAAAAAAGTTATATCAATCTAAAACTATTGTAACATCAATTCTGTACGAAAATGGTTGTTATTGAGTGTCTATAAATAAGACTGCTCAACGCTCCGCAAGTCATTCTGGCGCGGATCGTCGAACAGTCAAGAGCTCCTGAGAATTATAAGTAATCATCCTACTTCCTACTAATATTATAAATGCGAAAGTTTGTGAGGATGGATGTATGTATGGAGTGTGCTACGATGCGGAGGTGGGAGTGTGCTACGATGCGGAGGTGGGAGTGAGTGACGTTGCGGAGGTGGGAGTGTGCTACGATGCGGAGGTGGGAGAGTGCCAAGATGTGGAAGCGGGAGAGTGAAGAACATTAGACACAAAATGTCGGTGACCAAACGATAGTTTGTTGGTGGTTCTACCTACGTACAAACGGTGGTTCTACCTACTGTGTTTACTTCTTTAAGACATTTTAAGCTGTCTACACACCAAAGCCGCCAGCCCGGCGGCAAGAACTCGGCGGCAAGGCCGGCGGCCTGATTTTGAACGAAAATCGTTCAAAATCGTTCAAAATCAGGCCGCCGGCCTTGCCGCCGGGTTCGTGCCGCCGGGCCGGCGGCTTTGGTGTGTAGACAGCTTTACAATTTTGGATTGGGCTGCGGGCCGCAAGTGACGTGTCTGCGGGCCCGCAAGTAGTAGGTAACTAAAATAAAATAATAAATTAAAGGACCTTGGGATACTATGGAGCCCGGGCCCAATGCACAACAGTGACACATGACCTATGTACAAGTCACTCTTTGACGGTCATAACGAAATCGACGGCCAACTCGGTGTTTTGACCACCGGAAAAAGAGTTGGGCTTTGTTATGGACCATAACCGTGTTCTCTCTCGCTCAACAGTGACATGACCTATCCCAATTGAAAGGAAAAGGGTCCTCTTTTTGTGTCGGTTTAATAAAAAAATGTTTTAAACTATATTTCACGAAACTTAATGTGGCAGACTAAATTCCACGCGAGCGAAGCCGCGGGCAAAAGCTAGTGTATAATATAATGCTTGATATCCCTGCGCAATGCTTTACGATTGGTCCGGGAATATCTACCCTACCGCCAATAGAGGCAATTTGATGATGGTCGGCTAAGTGTTTGAGAGCGTTGACTCTTTCAGTGCTACCACAAAATATAGTACATATCTTTAAAATATTTTGTGGTGCTACTGATGTAGAGTTTGTATTGCTACAAAACTTATTTTTCAGTCGTTAGAAAAAGATGGAAAAGTCGACGATTTCCTCGCTCCTGGTCGGGGAATTCGTTGCAGACTTTTCCATCTTACTTCCCTATGTTTAATGATGATATTCAATCAGTGCAACTAACTTTAATGAACTCTCTGAGTAACTAAAACTATAGCCGTCCTATGTACTCGTAGATGGGTATCAAATGACTTCTGCCCATTGAAATATGCTTAGCCAGTTATTAACAAGAGGTCAAGCATACAATTATGGTTTATTACCTCATCCTGCTTCCAGGATTCTACGTATAAGAATAGGAAATACAATCATAATCAAATTGGTTGGTTTCCGAAATTAAACACAAGTTAGAATTTGTGATGCCCTTTAGGCTTCCTAATTGATTTGAAACAGGTCATGTTTGTTAGTATGGATGATTGAGGGAGACACATTAATTTTTTTAGAGAATAAGCACGGTATAGTTTAGGAAGGCGTAACGAAGACAAGTCTGCCTTTAGTCAGTTCAATAAGGGCGGGTTGGTTCAGCTTACGGTCACGCACCGAACGTGAGAAAATGAAAAAACGTGGTTTTCTACTAGCAGCCTGAATAACGTTAACAGACTGTGACTTGTGTCTAACAAACATTTAATAGCGTAAAATATATTTTTTAATGAACGTATGCAACGATAACCAACCGTTTGAACAAACCCACCTTTAAACAGTTTTAAGTACTTATAGAGTCAACTAGCAGCGCCCCGCGGTTTTACCCGCGTTATGCCCGTTCCCGTGGGAATTTCGGGATTTTTTTTTACATAAAAACCTTCCTCTTGAATCACTCTACCTATTACAAAAAACCGCATCAAAATCCGTTGCGTAATTTTAAAGATTTAAGCATACAGACAGACAAACAGACAGACAGACACGAAAAAGAGGCGACTTTATTTTATACTATGTAGTGATATAGCATGATAGAAGTTTTGTCTCTTTCATAAATTTTCATAGACAAAAAGACTGTCTTACCACAGTCTGTGCACAGTCTTGACTAAGTTCGGCGGAGGTTCATACCAAAGAGCACAATCCATAAATAGACCTTAATAAGTTTGCCCTATTTTTCTAAATAGGCTAATAGGCATTAATTACCCGAAGCTAACACGGGTCGCTCCTTATTCCTAAAATTGCCACGGCTCGCGAGTTCTAAATGACGTCACGAGAGCCTGGATAAGTTAGAACTTGATTTGACCCATATTATGTACAGCAGGCTACACCTATAATAAAGTAGTCTAATAGCCCATTATATTTACGCGCGAACTGTGACGGGAGTCGAGACTACAACTGCGTTGTAGGAAATGCGCCTTAACTTTACGTTTGAATCTTAAGAAAGTGTCGGCAACTGTAAGTGAGTTAGTTCATAAATAAAATACCTAATTTCCTTAGCATTGAGTCAAGTTAAATAAAAGATAAAAAAGTAGGTTATGTAAACAGTAGGTACGTCCTCTAAAAAACGCTGTGTGGAGAACATTGAATATCAAAGGAATTTTTGGTTTCATAGGAAAAAATACTAATACTTAAGTAAGGGCAAATACTACCAAATAGTTAAAGGGACCATAACCTAAAGTCGTTCTAATATAATTGTTTTTTTTTAAAAGAATGCTTGACCAATGAGCTTTATTTAACGAGTGAAGCAAATAGTATTGCGTTGATATCTTTTCTATGACTATTTAATACTTATTGCTACGCCGTAGCCGTCGTCTAGTCGTCGTAGATAAGCGGAAAGGTTTCCGCCCAGACGCTGACTTGAACGAGTTTCATAGCACCGCCCCGCGGTTTTACCCGCGTTGTACCCGTTCCCGAGGGAATTACGGGATGAAAAATAGCCTATAATCTTCCCGTTGAATGTGGCTATCTAATACAAAAAGAATTATTCAAATCGGACTGATAATTTCTGAGATTACCTCGAACATACAAACAAACAAACAAACAAACAAACAACCAAACAAACAAACAAACTTTCTAATTTTACCTCTTTATAATATAAGTATACATACACACTTCTTATCGAGTCAGTAAAAAGTAATGTAATGTCCCACTGCCGGGCAAAGGCCTCTCATCTCACTGAATGTATCAGTACAGTGAGGGGAGGCGTATCGAGTCAATAATGAGTAATATTCTATAATTTACTTATGTTTCCAGACCAGAATTTGACCACCTTGATCGCACTGTTACTGACTTTCCATAAGTCCTACATGCACACTAGAATTGCTCTTATAACGGATCTGCCAGATTTTTGCTTATTCAATATTCGGCCGAAGAGGTAGGCTCCTACTTTAAAAAGATCTTGGATCCTCTTGGAGGTAAAATTTCGATAGAGGTAAAATTATCTTTGTCCTGCATAATTTAAAATATTTTTACTCACTCAAGGACATCGTTTATATATCGTAGGTCAACTACTGAGACCTAGGTATGTTTATTCCATCAGTGCTACACCAAGCGATCAATCTCCATCTTGGCAAATTCCATTATAGTTGTATATTCATGAATGTTATAAGTTCTAGGTCACGACATAACCTTGATTACCTCAGGGGTTAAGTGGTTAGGTACAATGTTCTTACATAACAATTAATCAACAATCTACCAAGATCTTACCCAAACGAATAAATAACCACCAAGAAACCTGAAAAATCGTGCACTGAGCACCAATAAAGTCTGCCCATATTATGAGGGCGCCACCGTTGCATAATCCATTACAAAAACCAAGAAACGTACAACATTGTACTGCGTTAAAATTAGTTCCAATTACATCCGCGGTCAAACTTACCTGTTCTTAATGCCGTAAATAAAGCGCCGGCAATTTAACGAAGGTTTACTTGTTAATGAAGAATTCGTTGTGTGAGTGTGTATAGACGCGTGTGGTGAGTGTGTGCGTTTGTCCGGCGCGGCACAAGTCGCCGCGAAGTCACCGCACTCGCACGCGCGTCGTTAGAGCCACACCGGTTGAACCGCGCTAAATACCGCAGACTCGACATAGATCAACAAACAGACAATCAACGCGACAAAACTCCTTTATAGGAGACGCAGCAAACAAAGAAACTAGAGAGTCAAACAGTAAGTTTAACTTATCGATTTTAGTTAATTAAAAACTATTGTTTGTTTGCGCTTTTACCAGTTTGCGGTACCAGCATGTGATAAGTTAATACGGGTTATTAGACTACTACAATTAGATAACAATATATTATATATATATATTAAGAAATCAATGAAGGACCCTCTGTAGGGCTCTCGCTCACTGAAGATATCCGTACCACCACTACGATTACCAACCAGTATTAATTACTTATACTTATCCATTAATTAACTAGTTACTACATGAAATTTAGGAGCTCATCTGAGCAATATTTAACAAATGCATCTGCATTAAATGCCTAGATATACCTATAGAAGATAATAGACGATTTAAAACGTTGCGGTTTGGTTGCATACAAAGTTGCGCATCAAAAGCACTGGATGTCGGTCAGAATTGAAATTGAAATTCAGACATCTTTCAGAAGCATTTTAAATCTAGTGAATGCACTTCAATAGAAATTCATATTGTTATGAACTAATTGCGATAGTTAAGTTACGTGCCTTTTTTGGTGTATGAGTAGTTAATGAGATGAGAGAGATGAGAGGCATTTCTATCTGAGCTCTACCATGCCTCATTATGGAACACGTGAAATTATCGGTCCCGGTTACTTCAATCGTTACACTATGTCGGAGTTTTTTCGTCGATCTAAGAACTCCGACCCTAGGTTGACTACTAACCTACTCGCATACTTACTATATTATAATACTAGCAGCGCCCCGCTGTTTTACCCGCGTTGTGCCTGTTCCCGTGGGAATTTCGGGATGAAAAAGAAGCTATAACCTTCCCGTTGCATGTGGCTATCTATTACAAAAGAAATTATTCAAACGGACTGATAATTCCTGAGATTACCTCGAACATACAAACAAACAAACTTACAAATTTCACCTCTTTATAATATTAGTATAGACGAAGTATAGCAAAGTAAGGGAAAGTTTCTAACCTTGTTTGTTTGTTTGTAAGGTTTGTAAGGACTACAAATCCGATTTGAATAATTATTTTTGTAATGGATAGCCACAGTAAACGGAAAGGTAGGCTTTTTATCCTGAAATTCTCACGGGAATGGGCACTGCGGGGGTAAAACCGCGGGGCGGTGCTAGTTTACCAATAAAGGTAAAATAATTACTTCGAATGTAGATTAGATGCGTGCGTATGATATAGGTAGTACTAGTAGTTTAATGTTTATTTTAATTTATAATTAAATTGAATTATTTTACACATACCTACATAATTTTTTTACGCCTGAATTTCAGGGTAGATTAAAAGTAACCACCTCTACTGGATAAGAAGAATACAGTTGATTCCATTTCTGTGTATTCACTAGTTACAAAGTGTAAGAGATGAGCTCTCGTGCATCACATGTGAGTCCCACGTCGAACCGAAACGTTATTTTAACGAGGTTTCTGTAAATTGCTGCTCGGATATTAGTCACGCTGATATCGCAGCTCGTGGTATGCACGTGGATACTAAATGTTCATAACAAAACGGTTTTCTGAGATAGTTTACCGAACGGTTTAAAGTAGATGGGTCTAATCATCATAATATTATTACATACTATCCATAATAACATTATTACATAAATAATTAAATACTATAAGTACTATCAGCACCCTGCCGTTTCACCTGCATTGTGCTCGTGGGAATTTCAGGATACAAACTAGTCTATGTCTTATTTCAGACTCTAATCTATCTCTTTGCCAAATGCCATTTAGATCAGATC
The DNA here is from genome assembly GCA_963082685.1 of Cyclophora albipunctata. Classification (NCBI taxonomy): domain Eukaryota; kingdom Metazoa; phylum Arthropoda; class Insecta; order Lepidoptera; family Geometridae; genus Cyclophora; species Cyclophora albipunctata. Next base: position 8,523,744 of record OY720131.1, on the reverse strand, counting down.
TGTAGTTTTTTGCTTAAAAAAGTAACAGTAATCGTAAATTGTATATACACTCGGACCAATGTGGTTGAGTTTCCAGTCAAAGACGATTCCTTCTGAAGAGGAAGAAAAAATCGAGATTTCTTCTCATTCCAACCCCATCACTAAACCTTCTCCTCCTTAGAAGAAGTTGTCTTTAGTTTTAGTTGAAAAATCAGTTATGTTGGTTGGAATTTTAAGTCACGCATTTCAAGGAATTTTAAGTCAAGAATATTAATTATAACAGTGTTTAGTTAAAGAACATTTATTAATAAGCTGGTATGTCTTTTAATTAGATTATTACGTAGAAAAGAAATTGAAAAACCCCTTTCAATTTTAATGTTTGTTTCATTTCATCAAGATCACTCATTCGTCGAATTCTGTCCGAGTTTAGACACATAAATCATAATCTGAATGTCATGATATTTCCTTCCCTTGTTCAAACACAAACAAGTCGATCGTTGCCGGTAACGTGAGATTTATTTTTTTACCCGATTACGGCAAGTGGCAACGCATTAAGACATTATGTTTTTGGCTAGAGTTCAGTTTAAAAAATGGTTATGATATTGGTCTACCTGTTCAGTCCACCAGCCACCAGCAGCGCCCTGTAGTTTTACCCGCGTTTCCGTGAGAATTTCTGGATAAGCCTATAAACTTCACGTTGGTTGTGGCTATTCATTACAAAAATAATTATTCAAATCTGACTGTAGTTCCTGAGTTAAGTGCGTTTAAACAGAGTAAAAAACAAAAAAAACCGAAACAACTAACTTTTCGGTTTTATTAAATTAGTATAGTTGTTATTGCATAATCAGCGGCCAGTTTTAACGTACATTATTAACGTACATTGATTAATACAGCTATTTCTGAAAACTGTCCAGGGAGTCACGGCGCTACAAAGGCGATGAAGATTATAGAAAGTGATTAGTAAAAAACACATTAATCATGAGCTCTTACACTATAATGTCTTGCTCTTTTTACTGCGGGAAATTTTGTAAATGCCAGTTAATATCAAGATATGTAACTAAAGTATACATCACCAGAAAATTGTGACCGCCGTTGTATAATCCAACTTCTAAGATTATAAACTGTCCACGGATTGCGAACTGTACAAACCATTTACAAACAATTTAACGCATAATTTTTATCAACGAGATTGTCAACTGTCAAAAAATACACACACCAACACGAAATAGAGAAATATAACGCAGGGTTCATAATATCAAAGTTACATATAGGTACATTACTACTTTTATCAAACTAACTTACTACAAACATCCCATACCATACAATATCATAATATGCATAAGTACATCCGGACAAACTTTCGCATTAACAGACAGTAGGAAAAGATAACTAGTGTACACCATGTGTTACTTAGCTTCGTTTATGAAAGACAGTCAAGTTGAACGCACGGGAACTATATTTAACTGCAGTATTTGTTAGTTTGTTAGTCACTGAGGGTCGTTGTTACGAGTGTGTGTGCTCGGCGGTGACTCAACACCGCTCCCGCTGAAAGACAAGAAAAACTTACAGCTGAATTAGTTACTGTTGTGTTAACTGTGACTGAAGTACTGACATCTTGAAAAATGTTACAAGACGTTATCGTTTGGAGTTTGTTAAGTCTTCAAAATTGTTGCTAAAGTTACGTTGACTTTGAAGATTCAGCTTGTTTAAAATCTATACTAATATAATATAGCTAAAGAGTTTGTTTTTACACGGTTTATATTAGCTTCACTTGTATGTTTGTAACCGACTCCTTAGGGCGCGATTTTGACCCACTTTAAACGGCCGGATTTCATTCATACTTTGTAGATTTATCGAGGACCGATGACAAAAACTAAAGATAAGATTAAAGAGTTTGTTTTAAGTAGTTAATTTAAAAAAAAAAGTAACTAAGGTTTCTCAAAGTAAATGACGTTACACATTTTCAGTCGATATTACGTTTCGGCCCCTTCTCAGGAACGTGGTCTGTGACCACGTTCCTGAGTGTGTGTTATATAACAAAGTAGCTTCAATTTAAAATGTAAAGGTTTTATTCGTAAACGCTTAAGAACAGCATTTTATCTGTCAAATGGTTTGTCTTGTTCCGACATACGCTATTTTCCAAAAGAGAAAAAAGACAAAACACTTTATAAAGAGCGTTATGTATAAAGCGGTACACGTATAAAAATAAGGTTAAAAATTTACTTGAGCGATACTCGCTTTCTACTAGCTTGTAAACTCGTTCAATTTCAACGACGCTATACCTATTGGGCCTTTAAACAAGGTGTAACTAAAACACTGTTATACTGTGTTTTGTCTCTTTTGCGCATCGGAAAATTGCGTTTATCAGAAAGGGACAAACCATTTGACAGCTAAACTGTTCATAATGCGCGATTATTAATATGGCCCATTGAGTACAGCCTGTACCTAGGTAGCCTAAATAATAACTGTAAGCTGAAAATATCAATGCTTCAGTTACAAGGCAATATCCATGTCTAAATAGGTTTTAGAACCATACAAAGTACAAGGTTATTAGTAGCGATAAGCCTTCTGGTATTTTACGTTAACTTTATCAGTTTTATTTTCTAGCGGCATTGAAAACTGCCGTGAATTTGCGTTGTTTACGAAATAACTTTACAAATAAAGCATAAGTTATGTTATAACCGTATTAGTGTTTAGGGTAGTATAAAATATATATTATTTTTACAATGTTTTATTTGCACAACGTATATAACTAGAATGTAAAGGATATTTATGTCTATGGTTCAATGATTTTGATTAGAATTAATATTCTAAGGCGTTGTCCTAATAGGTAGAACGCGAATGCGCGATGCGAGCGATGCGACCATCGCGTGTTTCAAACATTTGAGACCGCGTCTTGCGATTGTCAGTTAGGACACCTATTAGAGTTCAATATGTTTGATCGCGCGTTCGTACGAGTAAAATTCGCGCGAACTTACGATGATCGCGCATTCGCGTTCTATTAGGACAACGCCTAACACATATATTTGTTTTTTCCGTAGTGTACAGATATCTTCAATGAGAGTAGAGGCCCTAGCCCTGCAGTGGGACTTTACAGGCTAATACTAATATTTCCTACTACATGTTTTATATTGAAACTTCTTGGTAAGGAAATATAGGTATGCATCTCCAAGCTATCCACAATCATTAATGTAGGTAATTTCATATTTTTCATTGAGCTCAGATAGGTGGGAGGCCTTAACATCTCTAAAAAAGTGAATCGTAAAATTATGAAGGCAGTCCGGTCTGCAGCCAAATAATGAGAAAAGCGTGAAGATATGACATTGTAGCGCCACGCGCAAACATTATCATTTAAAGGAGTTCATTAAATGCTATTTGTATTCTTCGTATTTTTGTACAATACAGGCGACAATCGCAGTTACCTGTCACAGAGTGATTAATAGTTAGTACTTATGTACGGACGTACGTACAGTCATCTGCAAAATACATTTCTATATCTTCCATTTAATATTAAGAACTAATTAGTTCCTAATTACAATGTACTTAATTAAAAAGTGATAGTAAAGATGAGTCATAATTCTATTGAAATGTATTTTGAAAATAGCCTAGTATTCTAATGATCTAATTATGTATAATTATGCCCACTATGTCACAACCCAAATCATCATACTAAAAAGTCGGCCCATTTCTGTCATCAAATGCTAATTTAAAAATACTTAGTAACGTCTGTGACTGTACCTGCGAGTGCGGGTACATTTTGCGAGTTCGACTGAAGGAAAACCAGTATGAGTCAACGGAACCGCGATCAGATGATAATTCAAAGAATTAATTATTAAAGAGAGCATGTCTTGTGATGTAGGTCGGCGTGACGTACACATTGAACACGATACTGCAAGCGATGAGTCGAAACGTTAGTTGTGTGTAACTGTACCTACCATTTTTCATATTGGATTAGCGATGCTTTTGATGTCTATGGTATTTTTGCGTTTCTGGCCTGTAGCTAGGCTAGTTACTTTTGACCATTGGCAGAAAACGATAATTAAAAAGTAAAACAGATTTTATTATATTTAGTAGGCTAACAATGAAAAATGCTTTTAGCGAAAAGTTAATAAATAAATCTGTAATTGAAATTAAAATTCTTACGAAAGGGATATTCTTAGGGGTCCAATGAATTATGTCGACTTTTATCTACTTACAATGTTAGTACCTACATTTTGTTTCGTGTACTCATTTTAATATGATAATTGATTTGAGATGATCAACTTGTGAGTATGTGAAAGTGTGAGTTGTCGGTGAATCAAATCACATTCGTGTGTAGGCGAGAGTAAGTCAGCTAACGGACGTCTGAATCAAAACTTTGGCTATTTACATACAATTACAGATGTTTTGAAAGCCTACAAAGCTCTCGAAAATAACAAACCCAAGGCTAGAACGTAAATTATATAAATCTGTAAGTTATCCAAAACCTAACTTAGTCCAGTTTGCTAATAAAAGTTTACCAAGTAGAAAAAACCTTTCAGAAATAATCTTCAAAGTTAAGTCTCAAAAACTTTACCCAACTTTGTAAATAAAACCTTTCAAGTGGTATAAAAACGTTATTATCTCGTATCTATTTTATTAGACTACATTATGTAGGTACCAGTTATTAGCATGCTAGTGTTTAAATAGCTTGACGCCCTTTCGACCTTGTATTTATTCATGTAACATTATAATTAATTTGAAGCAGTGTCCCCAGAATAGGCAAATTAGTAGACAACACTGTAATTAAAGTTAAGATACTTACTCAACTTACATTCATAAGTGAGGTATCGATGTGTCGGAGACTCGGAGCCCACTGCAGGGACAACTACTCTCTGCATGACAGAGAGGAAGATTAGTTTAATTAGAGATAGACTGATAACCAGTCCCAATTTTTATCCGCAATGTAAGATAGTAGATCAAACTTAGCATTGCTTTCATGTAAATAAATGTCAATCTATATTCATATATACTAATATTATAAAGCTGCAGAGATAGTTTGTTTGAACGCGCTAATCTCAGGAACTACTGGTCCGATTTGAAAAATTCTTTCAGTGTTGGATAGTCCGCTTATCGAGCTATAGGCTATTTTTCATCCCGAAATTCCCAAAGGAACGGGCACAACGCGGGTAAAACCGCGGGGCGCTGCTAGTATATTTATAGTGGTAGATAAAACAGATAAGACATTTGAGTATTTTTTAAATCGATCTTTTACAGATCATACAGCAAATCCATCATTGATAGGGATCGGGGTCGAATGAAAACCTCTTTGCTCAGCAATACATACGAGTATTACCAATGATTAGCCATCCTAACCGTTGACAAAGCGTGTCAATGCAAACCAGAGCCAAGTTTAAATAGAAAACAATTGAAAATCGTGCAGACTTTTTATTCAGACTCAGACAAAAAGGCGTCTAAATCCATGAATGTTTGGTAAGGTCATCCAGGGTCGAAGAGTCGGTTGCCGGGCGCCCGCGACCACAACATTCTACTAACAGTGAAATCATAGACCTTTATTCTATAGTTAGCCTTTAGTTTATGGCACGCGGGACCGAGTTACATACGTGTAATGCTTGAATTAGTGTAAGGTTAAGGACATTTTTGGTTTTAAATATAGAATGGGAGTGATTCTGTGATAAAACTGGGTACGGTTTTATAGGTTACATTAAATTAGGTCTGGTAATAGGTGTCTGGTAGTTTTGTCTTTTAAAAAAGCCCGAAGCTTACACATTAAGCCTTGTTAAAGAAAGTGCCGTAAATGTGCTGAGAAACAAAATATGATTTGTGCAAAAAAATAGTATAAGCGTATTAAATGTTTTAAGTACCATCAGATTATGCAGATAAAATCTTAACTGAGTGAGAGGCATTTAGCCTGCAGTGGAATCAATATACTTAATATTCCACTGCCTGTACTTAAATTAAATTAATTAATTATTAAATTTTTCGTATCGCGTATCTTCAATTTACACTGTATTAAGCTCTTTGACACTTAACAACCTCTAAATTAAGTGAAGGCAAGGTAACCGCAATTATTAAATACAGGATATTAAAAAAGTTATTAGCTTATTTATAAAGCTGTTCGGTTTTAGTGTTTTAAGACTTTTAATTAAGTACAGGTTTGAGTGCTCATTATGTTTTAAATGCATTGGTAGATAAACATCGGGCGGAGTCTGGTAATGGGGGGGTTTGCCTTGACATTCGCCGAGAAGTGTTTCCTCAAGGGGGTAGCTCCCTTCCTTCCTTCCCTCTCCCCTCCTCACCCCCCACGCTGTCCCGGTGACACAATATCGCCCACAAATCTGTGTTTGTTGTGCAAGCGAACTTCCTACATGATTGGAAAAAGCGAAACTTGTCAACAACATAAGTAGATGTCTACTATTTTGAATTTCGAAATGTGATTTAAGTCATTTTATTATATTCTTGCCCTATTACTGAACGTTTTTCTCTGTAAAAGGAATTGTCTATGGTTGAAAAAACGGCCATATTTGTTTACATTTAAGAAAAAAAAAATTATAAGAAAAAATTGATTAAATAATATATTATAGTACACAGAAGAATAGAAAAAGGTTTGCAAATAGATACCTATGACAAAGTTAAATTAAAGCTAAAATCATAAGTAAAGACCACTTTAAATTTTCCATTAAAGTATTCTAGAAGAGTTTAAGTATAAATCTAGGAATTTAACCTAAGTATTGGTAGTTTACTTAAATGACGTCAATCAGGTATAAATTACAGCGCAGTTACCATATACAAGATATAAGTCTATTAGTGCAATGTAATGTCACAAGTTATATAATAACATATTATTATTAGGTAACTTAAGTACATTATATTAACAACAAGGTCAAATGAAATATTCTAGAACCTAGAATCTACATTTTAAACCATGCATTCATCCTAGGTCTAAAGGGCAAGTGCTTTATATTAACAACAACAATAAAGGTCAAAAGAAATATTCTAGAATCTACATTTTAAACCATGCCTTCATCCTAGGTCTAAAGACAAGTGCTACAATGCGACTAGCGAATCTCATGAAATAAGAACAAAACATAGATAATTTACAACCTTTTTTTTAATGCTAGTCGCTGTCATCCCTTGCACTATTGCTCCCCTAAAATAAAAATCTGTACTTAACTGTATTTCCGTAAATAAAATATTCCACATGTCCGCCGGAATTCGGTTAATATTCCAAACACTGCAGTCAGTTCAAATACCAATTTTATTTATTGATTGCTCTGAAATTGGATGCATGTCAATAGAGCTCTATAGGTACCTAATTCATACGAGCTCTCAAATACGTACGCTGCCCACACTTTGTGTTCGTGTCAATGGACTTGTTATCAAAATTAGGAGAGCTATTAAATCGGGCAAATTCCTTAAACCAGTATACTAATGCTTTGTTTACTAACAACCCACACGAAGCCTACTCGTAGTACTTTTAACTCAATGGCCCACTCTGCACATGGTTGTGACGTCACATGTCACCGAGAGCGTTTAGAGAGGATCCCCGACAAAGTAAATACACCCAAAAGGCCAACTGATTGCCCTTAATTTCACAGCAGACACATATCCCTACTCTTTTCTTACTTGTCCCAACATGTGGACACTAAACCTTTTTGCTCATCAGGAGTAATCGTCGTTGGCTGGAAAATTTACGATATTCGATTGGTCCACATTTTGGGACAAGTAAGAAAAAACAGGGCATACAATCTATTCCTTGTTACAATACTTATACTTACAATCGAAACGAATATGGCTGACTTTTTGACCAAAGACAATTTCTTCTATAAAAGAAATATGTTAAGTGATGGGGTCAATCACAAAATATTTTTCCTCTACAGACGGTTAAATTGTCTTTGATTGGAAAATGGGAAATATTGCTTTGAATTTCAAATCTTTTATGAAGATAGATCAGACGTCGACGCTCTTTTAGATGTTTTTTTCGATCTAATCGCCAAAAGCTATTGGCGTTCGTTTGACCCTTTCTGAAACTCGTGTAACTGCATAACTAAGTGTGCGACTGTTCTAGATAGTTTATAGTTAGCCTTCTGAATGTATATATTGTGTACCCCGCGACCCCCACCTAACCTCGCCTGTCCCCCGGCGCCATTTAGTCTCGATATTGAACTTGACTTCATCTGAATCATATCCAAAACTACTTCCATACTTTGCTAAGAATCTTAGGCGAACTACAGTTAGGAAATAACTTTTAGGAGTCTTTCGATAACTTAGTGTCTTAGTTCGAAAGTTGGAGATATTTTATGAGTCTGACCCGGGGAGTTCCTTTTCTATGATTTAGAAAACATTTGGAAGAGCTAAGTCAATAAAAAACCTAATAAAAAGATAGGGTCGTAAAAGGTGGCGACTAGTAGATTTGTTGTCAAAAGGCCAAAAAAATTGAATTTGATTTGTACATTCTCTATTATGTTACTATTCTAGCAAATTCACAATCAGCTAACAAAATCATAATCCGCATATAAACGCACCCTATACAAAGAAATACACTATGCGTAGCCATATTGCAATACTCTCTAATCAATAAGTGAACTCTCTTCCAAGCTATAAAGCGACAAAGTCCTTTGCAACTGAACACATCTGCAACACATTAACACTAAGGGCCCATGTCTACCTAAAGTGGTATAATAGACTAGTACCCACTGACTCACCGGCCGCACCGATTTAGCACTCCACTAACCATTTCCTCCCGAACATACACAGATACCAACACCACAAATAAAATAGATCCAGAAGGGAAACTATACGGACTACGTTAGACGCACTCACACATTGATTGATTTGCGTTACGCGAGTTTCGAAAGTTGTCAAACGAATGCCAGTGACAATAGGGTCGAAAATATTGAACCACATTTAATTGTTAAAATATAATCTTTGTTTAAAAATCAGGCCCTAATAATCAGGCCAGGGAAAATAAATTGGTATTAGAAAAGATCAACGCGTATGTGTGTGTCAGTTGTGAATGTAGCATTCTTTGGCTTTCTGGGTGTTTATGTTAGGCGGATACTCCAAAGTTACGACTGTAGGTAGAATAATAAACGTTTAACACCCTTGTCAATAGCGCCCCCTTGTTTTGATAGAAGGATAGGATATTAGGCTTTTTATATTACTATTATTTTTAAGCCCTCGGATCTCTACGCAAAAAATAGCGTATTACGAGTATAAGGTAGATAACTAAACTTACCTGTGTCCTTCAAATGTACAAATTCATTTTATTTGAAGTACTAGGTTCTTCTTCTTCTTCGAGTGGATGGTCAACCTGACCAATCCTGGTGTCAGAGTTATTGAGCCACCAAAGGCCATCCACTCGATGAAGAAGAAGAAGAAGTATTATTTCTTCTTGTATGTATCCATGTGTCTAAGTAATGATTACGGTTGTGTTCCGCAGGCGGTGGCGGGTGCAGGGCGGAGTCGCCGGCGCTGCGGGAGGTACTGCACGTGCTCCGGGAGGCCTGGCACGAGCCCCGACATCTAGCGAGGAAACACAGGTCACTAATATTATTACACCTTCATTATAAATCCTCTATAACTAAAACAAGCTTATAAAGCGTTTGGTCTCTTTTGCTCTTTGGGAAACAGTGCAAGTCAAAAAGCTAAGAACGTCAGTAATGGCAAAAGTCATCAAAGTACCCCTGAAGATCAAACTAGAAAATCTGAAAAAATATATGACGTAGGGTGGATTGCTTCAGCTTACGCTCACGCACCGGTAAACGTTAACGCAAAATGTACCTGAGTCTCAACAGACATAAGAAAAGGAAAACCCATGGATTTCTACTGGCCGTTCGAATAACTTTAACATTAACATTAACAGGCAAAGTTAAAAAACACCACTTTTTATTAAACAATAGGTATAAATAACGTGATATTTTTAACGAACGTATAAAACGATAATCAACCGTTTAAAACCCACCCTAAATCAAATAAACAGCACATGAATCAATAGACTCCTGTGTGATCAAGTGATTAGCGGTGATGTTATTATTGGAGCGCGCTGGATTAGTTTATTTATACCCGAGCGCTGAACTTATCCGTACAAGGAGTGGAATGTGGCCAGTGTTCAAGTGCTGCACCGATTGTGATGAAATGGAAATTGTATGTTTTGTAGCTTGATGTCACAACTATACACTACAGGTGTAAATTACAACCAAATAGTTGAATATTGGAGTTAGTAAGAACAATATGCATAGATTCTTAGGTTAATAATTACTACCTTAGATAATAAGAACCCAATGCATAGTCTAATGCAGTGCCGAGCCTTTCGATTTAAACCCGTATACGTTGATACAAAATCAATATCGATTTGTTAAACTGATCCGTGTTGAAAACATTCCCTACAAATTCCAAAGTTACAAACAACTATCTTGAAGACTTCACTACATAGTATAAAATAAAGTCGTATCTGTTTCGTGTCTGTTTGTCTGTTTGTCTGTATGCTTAAATTAAATCTTTAAAATTACGCAACGGATTTTGATGCGGTTTTTTGTAATAGGTAGAGTGATTCAAGAGGAAGGTTTTATGTAAAAAAAATCCCGAAATTCCCACGGGAACGGGCACAACGCGGGTAAAACCGCGGGGCGCTGCTAGTATCATATATAAATGTGTCAGAGCGCACGCTAAATTGTCGGTCCCGGTTGTTTTAACGGGCAGCTTTTAGGCGATCTATAAACTCCGACACCAGGGTCGGCCATTCCACTCGAAATTACTTTACATTCCACTTGCCGATTAAATTCCGGCCCCGAAACCTAGGAACAGGTTATTAATTGAACTAAAACTCAATGGAAAACTTTGCCTAATTCAATCCACAAGCTTTCATAAGCTAATGGAGGAGGTACCTCATCCAACGCTGATAGCTGATAACAAATACATTAGCGGAGTAATCGCTTCACATCAAATATTATAACAGTGATTAACTTAATGGCATGTTAGCTTTATCCGTAGTGTTAGAAGTGGTGTTTTTACTCGGTGTGCAAATCTGAATCTCGGTACTTAATTATGAATATTTCAATACTAGCAGCGCCCCGCGGTTTCACCAGCGATGTGCCCGTTACAATATATACAATAAATATATAAATACTAGCAGCGCCCCGCGGTTCACCCGCGTTGTAATCGTTCCCGTGGGAATTTCGGGAAAAAAATTGCCTATAACCTTTCCGTTGAATGTCGCTATCTATTACAAAAAGAATTATTCAAATCGGACTGATAAATCCTGAGATTACCTCGAACATACAAACAAACAAACAAACTTACAAATTTTACCTCTTTATAATATTAGTATAGATAATAGAGCCGAAGAAATCTCAGGATCTATCAGTCTGATTTGAATAATTATTTTCGTTATAGATAGCTGCTTGCAACGGGAAAGTTATAGGCAATTTTTTATCCCGAATTTCTCACGGGAAACGCCGGTAAAACTGCGGGGCGCTGCTAGTAATATAAAGGATGATTGTCAGTTTAATGGAAATCGTCACAAGAATAGAAAATAGTTGCGACATTAAAAATGTGTCATTCAGGAAGTGGGATTGAGTGTAGAAAAATAATAAATTTTTAAATAAATACTCTTTTCGTGATGGGAAAACACATTTGGGTTGATGAGGTGATTCGTAGAATTCTTTGGTTTATTATATTGGTTAAAAAATATTTGTGAAATTCTCATAAATTACAAATTACTTTGTTGGTGACATACAGTCTTGTTTAGTAAAATCTCAGGTATTTGTTGATACCTACTTTTTCATTGTTTTGGCCACGGAGCTAGTTATAAGTTCTAAATTTCTGGTGAAATCTATCTCATTTAGAAAAACATAACAGATAATATTTAAATCAAATTCTAACTACTTCAACCATCCTATCCTTAATGAAATTCCCGGAAAAGTTTCCATCTACATTTATCAAAAACTTAAATCTAGTAACCATAGTATAAACCATATTCTAACTTTGCCGCACTCAGATAAAAGGGTTAACTTAATAAACATAGTTCTATTACCCACTTTTATTACTTAAAGCTGACCTATATTGGGGTCATAATAAACTATGTTCCTGCACTGAATGTGGATTGTGGGCCCGCTGCGGCCACCCTACGAACGAACGTAAATGTGTGTCAAGAGTGTGCATCTGTGTGTTATGCAGTTTGCCGCGGTCATTCCTAGTGGGAACACGCCACTAGCCGGCTATGTAAGTGTTTGTCTATGGTATGTCATTAGTGCTTTAAAGTGGGTTCTGAATTAAATATAACTCATGTTCCGTGCTGTAATGTAGTTTATCTACACTAATGTTGTAACATTCTACTTATGTTTCCAATACTTGACTTATAATTACTACTGTTATAGCGCAGACAACTAAAACACTCAATTTAAGCAATTGCACATGATGTTATAATATCATTATAATATAACATTATAACATCATTATAACGCGACCAATTAACCTGGCGAGCCTTATGTCAAAATCCTCATACTAGTTGCATAAAATTTTGATATTAGGCTGGCTTTTGAAAACAGTTGGGTTATACGTGAAAACTTCGTCGAAACTACATACACAAAACTCTTTGGTAAGATCTCGCTCGCTCCTGATTGGCCCTACGCGCAGCTGCGCTCTCATTGGTTAGATTTTAATGGCGGCAAGTTCACTGTGACAATACACGTACCTACGCGTGAATTTAATGTTTCGCAATGTGTTTTGTTTTTAAAATTTTGTTTGAATAATTGCATTAAATAGTGAAGATAAAGTAGTGTATGCAACTGCATATAACACGGGTATTAAAACACTCGTTACTATTATGAAACTCGCTGCGCTCGTTTCATAAACTCACACTCGTGTTTTAATACCCTTCTTTATATGACGTTGCATAAACTACTATTATCTACACTAATGTTGTAACATTCTACTTATGATTCCAATACTTGACTTATAATTACTACTGTTATAGCACAGACAACTAAAACACTCAATTTAAGCAATTGCACATGATGTTATAATATCATTATAATATAACATTATAACATCATTATAACGCGACCAATTAACCTGGCGAGCCTTATGTCAAAATCCTCATACTAGTTGTATAAAATTTTGATATTAGGCTGGCTTTTGAAAACAGTTGGGTTATACGTGAAAACTTCGTCGAAACTACATACACAAAACTCTTTGGTAAGATCTCGCTCGCTCCTGATTGGCCCTACGCGCAGCTGCGCTCTCATTGGTTAGATTTTAATGGCGGCAAGTTCACTGTGACAATTACACGTACCTACGCGTGAATTTAATGTTTCGCAATGTGTTTTGTTTTTAAAATTTTGTTTGATTAATTGCATTAAATAGTGAAGATAAAGTAGTGTATGCAACTGCATATAACACGGGTATTAAAACACTCGTTACTATTATGAAACTCGCTGCGCTCGTTTCATAAACTCACACTCGTGTTTTAATACCCTTCTTTATATGACGTTGCATAAACTACTATTAAGCGTGGTTTAGGCTATGGCGCGCTTTTGTGATTTTACTTTTTGGCAGTATCGGTTTTCGATAATTCCATGGATATTTCATTGCAAATGTAACTATGTGTTCATATCTTAACTTTAAATATTTAAAAGCACAGACCAGGATTTAATAGTGAATTTTTGGTATAGCCAACTTTTTTTTATGCGTCACATCAACAACTATAACGGTCATAATATTCATACACAACTATGGATAATAATAACAAAGAAATATATTCTTAAAACGTGACAGCTATGGCAATATTACAGTTAATTAAATAATATTTTGTAATTTATTTACCCAACCAAACAACTTAATAACTCTCAACTTTTTAAATGATTACAAAATAAGAAAAGTTCAAAGTGTGTTTCTTCTTCACGGCTCATTTGTTTTGAAGCTTTGTAGTTCCGAAACGGATGAACGATTACCAATGCAGTTATTTTTGTTTGAAAGCCACTTTAATTGAGATGGTTCTCAGCTGTTTTATATGGCAATGGCAGCGTTTCATATTTGAGAAAACAAATATTGATTATGGAAGGAATAATAAATGGCAAACAACTTCCTAAAAAATGACACTTTCAAATTTTGTTTAAACCTATTTGCTTAATGATGTCAAATATGATAAAGACACACTAATTGGCACTAAGTTCCTAACTTAGCTTGTATCTACTTCTGAATATGAGTATTTGAACATACCTTATTAAATAAGTAAGTAAGTTCGTAAGGTGGCAGTCAGTGTTTTAGACCGCTTAAAGGCCTCCGACAAAATATAAGTACCTACTTATTATATTGGGCCTCCGACAAAATAAAAGTACCTATTTATTATATTGGGCCTCCGACAAAATATAAGTACCTACTTATTATATTGGGCCTCCGACTTTGTTTATCGATTGATTATTTTGCAATTGTTACTGCTACTGTGAATAATACAAATAACTACCTAAACAAGCTTAACACCATCTTAACACCTTGTTAACATCAGAAGGAAGTAAACAAAATAACATATAATAATTATAATATAATCACAGTCGCGATAAAGTTATACAAACCGTACACGGTCGGTACAAATTGTTTATAGGTACCTATCTCCTATACCTCGCATATCAGGCGAGTCATGAAATGAATTCCGGGACGCGGTACCCTCCCCCTCTCCCTATTTCAGGTCCCCTTCCCCCTTTATGGAATCCAGCTGACGCATTCTGTTTGCCCCAATTACAAAACCTTACATAAAGTAAGCCGGCTACCGGAGGCTTTTGTAAACGAATGGTGATGAATTATAGGCTGCAGTGGCGGTAATTAAGTTAGGTTTAGTGATGTTATGGTTAGTTTTATTTGTTTCGCGGATCATAATTGAAGACAATGAAGATTGAAGACTTATGACTCAGTCTTTCCATTAAAAAGTTATTCAATGTATAATTATATTAATACTAGCAGCGCCCCGCGGTTTTACCCGCGTTGTGCCCGTTCCCGTGGGAATTTCGGGAATTTTTTTACATAAAAACCTTCCTCTTGAATCACTCTACCTATTACAAAAAACCGCATCAAAATCCGTTGCGTAATTTTAAAGATTTAAGCATACAGACAGACAAACAGTGTGACAGACACGAAAAAGAGACGACTTTATTTTATACTAGGTATGTAGTGAAGTATAGTTTTGTCATTTCTCTCCAAACATATGACAACAATGCTACCTTTTTATATCTTTGTTTAATACTGAGTATTATAACTAAGAATAGCAGATTAATAGGTAACTTGTTTTCGTCCGTTTCTCCCGCGTTTTCAGTTCTTGTAAAAAATCGAATTAAAAACTTGAAATATCGTTTATCTAAGTACATGGCTATCTTCCATAAAAGTCTTCTCAATACAAATCGATTACTTTCGAAGTTATCCTACATATTTCAAACACATAGGCTGACTTTTTTTGTACAAGATGCATTTATAAATGAAATGGGAACAATTACGGGATTTACACCCACCCACATGTTTAGTTGTTGCACGCAATGAGTAACCCATACGTTATGCCTGCGGGCAATAAAGAAACAAACACATAACATAACTTTACGCTGTTAAAGTTGAATATTTAATGATTGCATTGGCATTTTTAACCGATCGGTTATTTTTGATTGATTATAAACCGATCAAAGACAAAAAAGATTGATGTATTTGGATTTAAATGCTGAATGGAACGTATTGATACACTTTCTGATTATCTATGCTCATTTGCAGGCTATTTACATATTAAAGAGAAGTGTCTAGATTGAAATACGACCCGTTCGAGTACGGTACTCCGCGAGTTCTCTCGCACAGAACCAATGCGATCAATTTTATGTTTTTTCAATGTTTTAATCAGTTTTCTTCGATTCGCTCCAGTTATGATCAGCGCATTCCAATAGTAGTTTAAATGGTTGAGATACCTATAGATTCTTGTTTCTTGGCTCTATATCGTGTTGTTAAGAAGGCCATGTATAAGTAGGTACCTATTTTGTGATGATTTCTGTAAAAAAATTACAAATTGATATACCTATGTATGTACTTCAATAACAAGTTAAGTATTATGGTAATCTCCAACCGCATGGCGAAGGTCGCTCATCTCACTGAATATAATCTCACTGAATCAGTTAAACGCAATACAATGGTTAAATGCGTTTACCTATAGCGGGTTGGGTGATCTCAAGGCATGGTTGAAAAGTAACTTGAAAGTATGCTTTACTTTATAACATATTAATTAACGTTCATGAACTTGTCGTTTCCAGCGCTGCGTCGAAGCAAAACGGAAGCATCGCTGGAGAGCAGTCGCGGAAGTGCAGCGAGAGCATCTCGAGCATGGAGCGGCGCGACGCGTCGCCCGGCATGCTGCGGCGACGGTACTCCGTGCCCGAGACGATCATGAGGAGGTACGGCTTCCACGGGCACTGGGGCCTTCTGAGACGTAAAGCTTAACGTAGGCTTAACGTTTCTGTGTCGATAATGGAAAACGAAAAGAATGGAAAATGTTTGTCACTTGTTTTAGAGGAAGGGGACGAAATAAATTATGTGTCGAAGGCACCTAGTAAGCCCCTTCGGCATCCCTTACACACAGTTTCTTTGAAAATATTTCAAATTAACACTTTTGGTTCCAGGTATAGGCTAGCACAACTTCGGTCTGAATCGGAAGACACAGCATCATGTTCACGTTACACAGCAGTCAGTGCCTGTGCGTCACCACCTCGTGAGCCTAGCTGTTCCCCGGGCGAGTCTCCGACGAGGTTCTTACGGCGTGACCGGGAGTTGATGAGGAAGTCTGCGCTGCTGCGGCGTATGTGGACTCGACCGCCGCCTGCGTGTCGGTGTTGTGAAGAAGACAGGGCGTCGCGGTCGCTCCAGGGGTCCCACTCCGAGCTGCGTCAGCCTTGGACCTCCCCCAAGAGACAGAGGCTAGACGAGCGCCCCCCGCCCCACCGGGCGACCGCAGATTTCTCCGACTCCACCTTTCAGTCCCACATGCGAGGCCCTTCCTCCTGTGATGACACTATGACCGACGCCTTCACCGACAGTGAAGAAGGTCCCTCAGTCGCCTTACCGGCTACCGTACCGCCCATCAGCCACGCTCCTGCCCCAGATGATAACTCATTTACGGAATCAGACACATTTTCCGCGTCAGTCTCCACGGCCAAAGAGACGAATGGTTCTGTTGATCCTCTCCGCCTGACGTCACCCTCTCCCAACGAAGAGATTGAGAGCCGCGTGGACGAGAGGCAGACCAGCCCAGAGCACAAGGAAAAAAACCTGCGGTACGAGAAAATGACCCCACTAGTGGTCGACACTGGTACCTCGCCGTACGAACTCCTTGAAGTCGTAGTGACTGAAACAGTAAACACGCCGCTTCCATTGATTACGGTTGGATCCCACGAGAGAACCACCCGCGCGACAGCAACACCAGCCATTTTCTCAAAACCTCCACATCTCCACGATATCAACATTGACGAGTACGTGTCGAACATACTGGTGGAGAGCCTCAACTCCTTGACGGATCAGTTGGAGTGCATGAACGCGTCCATAGGCAACGACCGAAGAGTCAACATCGTCGAAAAGGAGATCAAAGTCAAGCTTCAGAACACCGGCGTGAACACAATCGTCCATTTGAGCCCCACTTCTAACAACCAGATAATATTTGGTAATGAGGAGATATGTAACGATGACGGACAAAAGGACGAATGCAACAACCCGCGCGAGCTCGTGATACGCACCGAACCGGAGTCCAATAACAATATTTCCCCCGAGAGAGGCTTCGACGCCATCATCCAACACGACAACGTCAATAAAGCTGTTCTACAACAGATACAGAAGCTGTTCCAGGATGAGCTGCAACAGTTGGACCCTCATACGATATCCCACATAGAGGTGTCAAACGTAGACGTGTACATAGACAGTGCGCACACCCCAGACTCGAAGCCCGAAGACGTTATAACAGTTGAAACTGCACTATGCGTTTCCACCGATCGGCTAATAAGCGGAGTCGGTGCAGGAAACTACTTTCACGACACGCAAGAAGCTGCCGTTGTTCCACGATTCTCCGCATACCCCCATACTGATTCTATGGAAGTGAATACTTCATCGTCGGAGGACGCCGAGCTTATTTCAGATTGTACGAGTCTCGTGGATAGTTTGGACGATCCTAACTCGCCGCGGTCGGTGATGATGAGGCGAGCGTACGGAGCGCGGCGCGGGGAGCTCGTGCGCTCCGCCATAGACGTGTTGGACCTGCTGCCGGAGAGCATGCGCAGCGACAGCGCGCACACCAGAGACAAGGGCGAGGCGTTCTTCGTCAAAATCAAGGACGACGACTACGACTGCGACAAGGAAAACGTTAAAGTAGCTGAGTACATGCCGGAGAAAATCAAACAGAAACTCTTCAGGAGACATCGGAAGAGGGAGCTGAGGATGGAGTGCGCGCGGCGAGGGAAGGTGAAGCAGATGAAGAAGGAGCTGGAGGCGCGGCGGCAGGAGGAGCTGGTGCGCGGGCGGCGCGAGGTGGAGCGCGAGTGCCGCGCCGTCGTCGACGCGCTCATCGACGAGATCATGGCCAAGATCGTGCAGGACGAGTACAAGTGCATGCGCATCAAACAGCGGAACAACAAGCTCAAGCAGACCAACTCCGAGGAGAACCTTACCAAACGGAACAGGAGGAAAGAGATAGAGATTATAAATAACAATAACCACGTACATAAAAGTAGAAAGTCTGATAGTAGTAGTCACTCGTGCAGCTACGAGAGCTTGGAGGAAAAGGTCAAGAAATCGGAAAGGTACCAGATCCATGGGAAATTGCTGGCGCGGCCGAGTTTACCCCCTTCAGGGCGCGCTCCCCGTCGCTTTTACCAGAAGTCGGAAATCCACGAGGGAGACAAGTGCATAGAGATCCTCGAAATTCTCGAGTACGTGAACGGTTCCCAGAGCTCCCCCGATACAACGAATTCCGATGAAAATTTGAGTCAATCGTCGAGGAACAAGAAGTCCCGGATCCCGGTGCCGGTGGCGGAGAAGTCACAACGGCAGCTGAAGGACGCGCACATGCGGCTGACGGGCGGCGACGGGCGGCGCGGCTCGCCGGAGGACGGCGGCGCGCGCGCGCTGGCTGACATGCTGCTGCAGGCGCTGGGCGAGCGCGAGCCCGCCGCGCCGCGCTCGCGCTCCAACTCGCTGCGCTTCAAGCGCGTGTTCGACATCATCCCCGAGGAGCGCTCGCTGAGCGTGGCCTCCTCGCCGGAGCAGCGCACGCGCAGCGCCGCCACGTCCCCGCGCGCCGCGCCGCCGCCGCGCGAGCAGACCACCATGACGGACTCGCACACCAAGTCGGCCGCCACCAGCCCCGCGCGCCCCGCGCCGCCCCCCGAGCCCTCGCGCGAAGGTATCCTGTGTGCTATCCGCCCCACCGCCCGCAATATCACCGCTTCTCTCGTCGTAGAGTAGCCCCCGATTCGCTCGCACTCAATACGCACGCTATGACTTCGAGAATCAGAAAACGAGAACGTGAAAGATTCAACCGAAACCTCACGTAGATTCGAAAGCACCGAGCACATTGTAATATTCGAGTAGTCGGTACCACTTAGATTAAATAAATGAATCCCAAAGTAACCTGTAGTTTCATTGACCCTGAAGGTGTTAGGGAAGTGGAGGGGTCGGTGGCGGTCAAGACGCCGCCGCAGCGGACACGAGGCTCCCGCGGGGAGGAGCGCGCGGCGGAGCGGCGGCCCCCGGCGCCGGCGCCGGCCCCGCGCCGCGCGCCGCCGCGCCGCGCTCAGCGAACAGACTCGGAGTCCCGCGACGACGCGCGGCGCCCCCTCACCCCCGAGCAGCGCCCCCCGCAGCCGCCGCCGCCGCGCAAGGTGGGCGAGAGTAAGAACTCTCGCGGGTGGGACAAGTCGCGCGCGGTGGAGGGCACGTCCAGCGACAGCGGCGACTCGGGCGGGTCCCTGCTGTGCTCGCTGGCGCCGCGCTGGCTGTCGGCCACGCGCCCGCGCCGCCGCCCGCGCCGCGCGCCAGCCCCGCCCCCCATCCTCGCCGCGCCCGCCCCACCGATAACGCAGAGCCAGCATGACAACTCCACCCAAGGAACTCAACCACAGCCACCAGGTTCGAATAATTACAAATAAGTCTAAATGCATTCCTTCCAACTCCTAACCTACTTTCTCCATGCTAAGCGATACAAAAATTACATAACATTATACTTACTACATGAAATTTTGGAAGAATCTTTAACATAAACTTCTAAACAGAATTTGATGGACACAGAGTAAAAATACAGAGGTTAATATTTTATCCCAAAATTCAGAGTTGAACTGAGCAAACAGCTATAAGTTATAGCAGAAGATAAATTGATTTCATATCCCAGGTGGATGGTCGGTAACGGTGGCGGGGTCGTGCCGGTCGGCCTTGCCCGCTGACCTGGAGATGAGGCTGCGCTTCCCACCGGAGCGCGCGAGCACGACGGGCACGAGCACGACGCGCTCGCCGGCGTGCTCGTGCGTGCAGTGCGCGGCATGCGCGCGCCGCGGGCCCTCGCCCCCGCGGCACGCGCTGCCCCCCGCCGCGCCAGTGCACGAGCCGCCCCTCACTCTTACACTCAAGAAAGAGGCTCAAGGTATATAAAAGAAATCATCAACTTGAATAACACTTTTAAAGGACTATTAAAGTCCTAGTTATATTTGACTAGTGATGACATTGTATACCAATTAACACAGTCACACATTGGCACAGATTCTTCAATAATAGCGTCGAAGAGTTTGCGGAAGTCGAGCGAGCAGCTGCCGGAGCTGGAGACGTACCGCGCGTCGCGCAGCAAGGTCAAGAGCTCCGTGAAGGTATGGTAGACGGGGCATTATGGAACTGTCTAATCAATCATGGCGGTCGAAGTGACTGAGTAAGGCCTAGAAAAATAGGTTCTTCTTATAATATCCACCTTTACCTGATTCAAGCCGCCCTAAAAACAAAACTCTCTACCCTAGGGTCAGCCTCCCAAATCGAACTCCTGAATACGCCACTTAGAAAGATGTGCCATGTAATGTATGCTATCCATCAGTATGTGAGTGAATGCGAGTGTGTGGTCGAGGAATGCCCTCATAGCCGCAGGCGGTGGTTTCAGACGCGGCGGGGGTACTCCCTGCACTGCTGGGT
Organism: Cyclophora albipunctata; assembly: GCA_963082685.1. NCBI lineage: Eukaryota > Metazoa > Arthropoda > Insecta > Lepidoptera > Geometridae > Cyclophora > Cyclophora albipunctata. Next base: position 8,502,612 of record OY720131.1, on the reverse strand, counting down.
GGGCGGAGGCCGCGAGCCGCCCGCTGACCAGCTGTCGGTGCTGGGTTCCGCCATCATCCCGGAGCTCAAGCCTCGCGTGCCAACGATGAGCGAGCGCGACCTTACGAGGGTCTACACGCCGAGACATTACTTGCGCTCCTAATATAACCATAGAGAAGAGAGGGAAGAGAGTTAGAGTAGCTGAATCCCTCATCATGCCACATGTCGCTAGTTAAAAGCAGCGACATTTCGTGCGCGAGTGACATTCGCGCCAGTACGAGTAACACTTGCGCTAGCGAGAATGCCAATGCATGGAGCATAGTGAGACCCAGACATACACAAATTGTTAACTAATGTTTGTTATTACTATTAGAACGTTATTAACAATCTATTATTACGTTTTGTACCCAAATTAAAGATAATTAAGCTTTGTTTACTTATTCACTTTATAAAAACCTTTTTATTCCAAACAAAACCCTATTTCCATATGTGTCTATAGTATAAACTAAATCATATTTAACAAAAAAATACAACTGCTATAATTGCAGGACATCTACAGGTTGATACTTAAGGCAGGTATAAAATACTAGTTTATTCAGTCACAATATATTTAATAACTTAAAGATAAAGTAAATAACAGTTAATATACAACTTACTCCCTATATACAAATACTTCTATATATATATCTAACTTGAACTATGTAAGATACTTCTTGCCGAGGTACTGTACTTTCTTCTCAAACGCTGGTAGGGTAATGACAGTGTTCTCCTTATAAAATGGGTTGAGCATCAACTTGATGTAAGCCTCGTAGACATCAGTGAAGAAGTTCTTGATACCATCCTCATTACGAGCATCGTGGACCATTATGAATCTCATCTGTTGAGGGACATATTATGGACATGTTTAGATATTATCAAAATAATTTCCTTAAAATTATACAATAATCTCGTATATGATCAAGTTTCTTGGTATACTTTATGCTCATTAGATGAAGTTGGTAAAGCAAGCATGTCAAACAAGTTGGATTGTTTTAAATATTTATTAGTTATTGAGGAAATAGAAGTGAAATAATAGAAATAATACCTAGTGGGACAAAATTATGACAAAATTCTCATATTAATATTTACAGTGTATCAGAACACTTTTTGCATTTTATATAACTACACTGATTTAAGCAAATAGCTACTTAAGCTAATCTATAATACTGACACATATTCTTACCTGACTAGCCGTGACAAAAGCGGAGACAAACCATTGGTTGAATTTATCCACTGACTTGAGGTAGGTGTTGGTCACTTTCCACATGTGCTCGTCCACCAGATCCAGGGCTGCGTGAGCGATGAACTGGTTCAAATGTCTGTTGTCTTCCTTCTACAAAAGATGTTCATTTTAGTACCAACTTTTTGGTAGATTATATTACATGCATTGAATTTTATTCATTAGTAGATATAAAAATTCGAGGAATTATATATTAGAATGATTATTTTACAAGTTATTTACCTTTACTTCCTTGGTAACTGGAATAAAATCAATCTCAAATATTGGATTGTCGGAGTGTCCAACTATAACAAAGTAATACGTTCCAGCAGCCATTTCGATTAGAATACTTTACATTTATTTATATCAAGTAGTTCACTAACTAACAACAAAACATATGGAAACGAATGACAAATGCAATGGATTTTAGAATAAAATAAAATTACAGAATGGTTGGAAGGTTAATTTTAGTTTAATAATAAATAAACGAAACCACAACGAAACGAAATCACAGACCAAGAAACTAAAGAAAATTATCAGATCAATTGATTGACATAACAAACAGGACAGATGGACAGTGACATTTGATGGATTTGACAGAAATTTCAACTGCCACTGGCTGTATTGAGAAGATGCGTTGTTCATTAAAATTTATTTTATCGAACGAGACTATTCACGTTCCGTTTATAGATAGAGAAGATAGATAGATACATCATGGTATTTAATAGAGCCATGGTGGAGCCATGATATTGAGTTATTTCTAGATTCATTGAAAAATAGGTGAAACTACAATCTATCTAATAATTTAGATTTATGTAGGTCTACCAGAGCTCAAGCGTGGAACTTAAGGATTGAATATTAAATGAGTCGTGTCATGCTTATGTATCCATTTTTATGGGCATGGACAAAAAAGTCGGGAAATTAATATTTTTGTGTTGTCCTTGATCTCAACAAAAAAGAAAAACCAAATTCGCGGCAAAATGAAAAAACTTGCGAAAGTCTTTCTAATAATATATCGTAGTCGTATTTATTAGGTATTGCAAACTAAAGTTCAAAGTTTAAAGTGTTCATAGCACACTATTAAGGATAAACAAATCAATGGAAAACAATGCTTGGGCGGTTCAAATTGACAAACTTATGGTATGGAAAGTACATAATTGGGTGAAATACGAAAACAAATGTAATAAACTTATGTTACGAGTGGTTTCCGACCAAATGTTAATAACATCTAATCTGAAGATCCTGGAATCCCTAAACATGAGGGGTAAAATGAAAGGAGTATTCAAAGAAGATATCTTAATATTGATAATTAATTCGGGACAAGAGGTACCTACTTATTATTTTATCTAATAGTGATGTCAGTATCTACTTTGGTTGTTATTTGAATTTTATTGTAAGCCAATAAATTTTCTGATTATTGTTTTTTAGATTCGTAAGATTAAATTCCAAATAAAAGTAAATGTGACCCAATGCTTGAAAAACCTAGGTGAAATATTCCCAGTAATAAATCACAATCACGGATCTTCAAAAGACTGCATTCAATCAAAATACCGCGACATTGACGAAGTTTTAAAAATTGCGTTAACGCAAAAGGGTAAGCAAAGTAGGTAACATGAGTTTTTTTAAACCAAAGAATACTATTTATAAGTAATTGGCAATAATTCCTTAATTTTATTTGCAGATCAAATTATTATGCCACCGGACTTTTCGAATTTCGTCAAACTTTGCCTTCTGGATCCTAATTTCCCGAAAATTGTGGTAGAAACAGAGAACATCATTAAAAGTCTCTCGTCTACTAAATAAAACGAGTTTATTTACAGGAGTAACAAAATTATATAAGTAGAGCTAATAACTAATAAATAAGCTAAATTAAATATTGAAAGTATGTTTCATTTGACCACGCAGGATTCATCTCTTACTTTCGTTAAACCATGTCGGAGGCCTTTAGCTGGTCTAAAAACTACACCAGGGTTGACCTACTAAACTTACTTACCTTCATGATGTTCGACTGAATTTTATTACAGAATAATTTTGAACGCGACTCGACAGTGAGTTTTTATCTATGGTAGCTGTCAATCAAATGCAAACGTCAACAATTTTGAAATTCAAATGTGATTCAAATTGTAACGTTCGTCGTTCGCGCCTGTGGTTCGCGCACACACAAACAAAGTGATAAAGTGGTGATAAAAACTTAATAAACTGTTTGTGATTATATTAAATAATGCTGCCTTCAAGATTTATGCCTGGTCAGCCTTCTGCTATGCGGAAATCAAAGTGAGTAATAATTTGATAATGTCTTCACTATCTAATTTTGATTAAATTACAATAAATATTCAGTATTATCTACCTGTGTACTACCATTCTACCAAGGCTATGAACTCCATAAAATTTGGAATGCATCTTACTTAAGTTCTTTTTTGGCACCTTATTATATTTGCACATAAGTTGGTCAACAAATGATATATTGTTTACCTGTATTGTTTACCATTTGTTTACCTGATGTACTAACCATTAATTATATAATAATTACTTCGTATTATCAGCTAATATCTTCTTACTTACTTCTTAATAATTCAGGCAGTACTTAATGTTTATAAATTCTTCCGAAACAAACCATCAGATTATTGTTTATAAATGTTGTGATATCTTTAGGATAGACAACCGCCCCTCGCTGCTGCCGAAGCCCCGCCGGCCGGGCTCCACGGACCGGCTGTCCACGGAGGCTCGCCGCCCCAGCACCACCGGCCATCGCTCCAGCAGTGCTGAACCTCGGTCTACATTCGGGGGAGCAAGACTTAGCAGAGAAGCGTCTGCTACCAAGCTGGCAATTAATGGAGTATGTGTATTTCTCACAGGCACAAAATGATTTTTATTTTGGATAATTTAAGGGAAGATTCTTAACAGGGCTAGATTTAAACCCTTACAAACCATAGGCATCTGATATTGGCCTAGGATTGTTTCACATATTTATCACTGCCAATCTTCTAAAAGACAATGTTTTCACTGTTCCAGTGTCGATTTACACTCTACATTCCACATCTACTAATTACAGAGATCAAGATCGCAGACTGCCGATAGATATGGTCAAACATCAATGACCCCACTCAGGTCCAACCAATACTCCAGGCCTACCACTACTCCTGTTGTAAGTACATATTCACAAATAATTCCCTACTTTATTAAATTGAGCAAATACTCATCAAAATGATTTACAATTATGCTTTTATCAATATTCCATAACATACTTGTACCTGTGCTTTTACTGGCTATTTACTAAGAAATTAATAACCCACAGTGTGATGTCTTACTAAAGTAGGGCAAAAACCTCTCATCAGTACAGGAAGAAGGATTTTGTGATCATCATGCTCATCCATTTATTTCAAGTAGGTTAATGGCCAATCCTGGTGTCAGAGTTTTTCTAACGATTTAGGCAACCTAGACCGACTGCTTTATATGCTCTCCGAAGCATGGATGCACTCCTCAGATATATTGCTAACAAACTTGTATTATGTATATATCACAGAGGACTCCATCAGAAGACCGCAGTAATCGCAGCTGGCAGACATCTCTAGATAGAGCACTGGCATTTGTTACAATCAAAGACCAAAGGTAGGTTCAACAGACATTTTTCAGTCTAATTGTTTAAAACTTACAAATTATTATATTTTCTTGTGATGTGCGGAGTCCACCACAAGTATACCATTTTCTCATGGATATTTGGCAATGAAAAAAATATCGAATCCTCCTCTCGAATTATTCTGATTTAATTTTGTTGGGCTTTTTTTGCCAACCATATTATGTAGACAAATGAATGATGAATGATGAACTCATTGACTCGACGAAGAAGAATGAACTCATACCAGGGTGGGTAGTGAGCGAGTGCGCTTGTGAATCCCCCAGAGCGATCTCGTCGGCGGCGTGGCAGCGCGCGGAGCTGGCGCGCGTGCAGGAGGCGCTGGCGGCGCGCGGCGGCGGCGCGCTGGCGCTGCTGCGGCCGCTCACCATCGCGCGCTTCGTGCACGTCACCGGCGCGCTGCTCAGCGCCATCACGCAGGACCCCAAGCTCAACAACGATAATTATGTCGCCAAGGTTGGTTGGGCTCTATACAATTTTATACAAGCATACAGAGTGAGTGTGGTGGTCTTGAACTATACTCATTAAACATAATCTTTACTATGTGGGAACTTTAAATTGCCTTTTTAAAAAATCTATGTAACTTTATAAAAGTTTTCCAAAAACTGTTCAAATAAATTAAAAAGTACATAGTTATTTTAAAACATGGTCCCCAAAAACTGTCTGTATGTAATGTATAAATAAAATTTTCTCAAAAACATCATTCATTTTTCACCAAGAGTGATTCACAAGAAAGATTTTTTTATACTTATGAACCCAGTATTTTGTAGAGAACCTTACATAGTCTTGATTAATATTCGCCCCAATATAAATATTTATATTGTTTCTACCCCCAGTTGCCGCACCTGTCCAAGCGTCTGCTCTACCCGGGCACAGTTTCCAAGTCCTGGCTGAAGACAGTAAACACGCTCCACGCATTTCCACAGGCACTGGCGCTAATCGCATACCTATTGGATTTGGTCAACCATATCGTAAGTATGATATTAACGTAAGGTCCAGTGCCCGACCCTGGTGTCGGAGTTTTTAGACCGCCTTCAGGCTTCCGATATGGTCTAACGGTTGAAACAACTGGGATTAACAATGTAACGTGCCCTGCGAAGCATGCTAGAAGAAAGAAATACCACTATAGGCCACCCATCCAAGGTCGAGCTGCACGTTGCTTAACAATCATCAATCATGTATTTATTATTGTGTTTTTAGGAAATGCCGATCCAAGACGAGGATCTGTACGTGGATAAAGGCGAGCTGGCGCGTCTCCGGAGAGAATACTTGTACAAGTGCTGGATCAGGTAGAAAGTAGCCTTAAATAATATGCCAATGGTTGGCAAAGACCTCATCATCTCACTGAAGATATCAGTACAGTAAGCAGGGTTAGGCGTAATCGCCAAGGATCCTTACCACGTAACTGAAAAAATGCTACCGAAATTTCGTGTTTTTTTTGCCTAATACTCTCTTATTTATGTGTGACTCAAAAGCTGTATGTCACATATGTTATCGTGTACCCAGATTCCAAGACCCGGGTCATAAGTTTGAAGATCTGAATGAGGAATACCTGTTGAAGTTGGAGCATTCACTCGGGAACAATGAGGAGAAGATTAAAGAGCTACACCTCATTATAAACAGTAAGAGTTTTGCTTGATTCACTTTGAAAACCTAGGAAAGTTCTCAAATGTTGATTTAACTAAAAAAGCAATTCCCAATTTGAATTATTTTTTTAAATGTTCTTTAAATTTTAGTATTATTGTATCCCAGAACACATATCCTGCCTGGAAGACGAAGCCGAAGCCGCGAGTCGTGCCGAAGAGTCTCGTTTGTCGGAGCGCCACGGGACGCTCGGCGGAGCCCTACGAGCCGTGCGGGCGACGCGGAGACACGCGGGGGCGGAGGCCGAGGAGACTAAAGGGAAGATACGGGAGCTCGCGCTGGCGGTCAAAGCAACTGATGCGGATATGGAGAGATTACAGTAAGGCAACATTGGCTTATCATAATACATACTTATTAAGAACTATACGTTAAGATTGTATTATGCGTGCGTGATTTTAATAGTTTGGGCAAAAATAAGACTGATTGTCAAATATCAATAACACTTTCATTAATTTTAGCGCTATAGATAATATCGCTTGTAATATAGCTGGATAGTATCGCTTGTTCGAATATATCTCAACTAGCAGCGCCCCGCGGTTTTACCCGCGTTGTGCCCGTCTCCGTGGGAATTTTGGGATGAAAAATAGCCTATAACTTTCCCGTCGAATGTGGCTATCTAGTGCAAAAAGAATTATTCAAATCGGATTGGTAGTTCCCGAGATTAGCTCGAACATACAAAGAAACAAACTTACAAATTTTACCTTTTTATAATATGATAGATAAGAATATATTTTCTTATAATAAAATATTACCGAAATATTCTAGTGCCGAAAACGAGCAACTAAAACAGGAGATTGAAACTCAGCCGATGTCAGTAGAGGAGCGAACCAAACTGAGAGACGAGATCGATTACGCGAACCGAGTGCACGACTCGAAGAAAGCGCTGGCGTTGCGTATATCAAAGGTGAGTTGAATGAAGTTGAAGTTGTTATTATGTAAAGTACGCCTCGGTAGTCTAGTGGCTCGTGCATTTGCCTGCCAATACCCTTGGATTCAATTCCCGAGCCGAGCGAATCATGTTTCTAGCTTATCAGACATAGCTCGACATGCTTCGGGTTTGAGATCACTACCGCTTCAGGCAAGCGTAGTACATAATCTCATAACTATGCTGTTATCTTCTGTTCAAGGTTGCCCGTAATACAAAGCCCGTTGGCACAGTGGCAGTGAGAGCGCTTACTGTGTCGGGGGTTGCGGGTTCGATTCCCGCCCGGAGTCAACAATATGTGCAGACATAGTTGTTGGCGACGACGTCTGGGTGTCAATTATATATCCTTATAAAGTATTTGTGTATGTATATGTAGTAGTATCAGTTAATTAGATTCCATAACACAAGCTTAGAGCTTACTTTGGGTCTAATTAACCGTGTGTGAATTTGTCCAGGTATATTTATTTATTTATTTATTATTTATACAAATTGAAATATGTTTCATCCCGCTATCGTTTTATAATAATTTAATACGGTCTTATTCATAAAAGTAAAACACCGTTATACAGTATTTTGGCTCTTTTGCTCTTTGAAAAATAGCGTATGTCGAAAAGAGACAAAACATTTGCTATCTAAAAAGCTGTTTGCAAGTGTGTATGAATGAGGCTCAATGAGGTTAGACTGTAAAGTCCCACTGCTGGTCAAAGGCCTATCTTTTCACTGAAGATATCAGTATTGATGAGTGTTCGGTAAATACGTTCCTATATGAAGCAATCTATTTCCTCAGATGGTGATGAGCAAAGAGGGCGAAGTCTCCCTGTGGCAGCAGAAGACGCTCGACAGCTGCCTGCAGTACCAGCAGGGGCTCATACACCTCGGCACCACCCACCCCAGTCTCGACAACCTGGCTATTGACGAGAAGTGAGTACTGCCGGGCTAGCGTATGAGTGAACACTCATATATACTCTTCCCGAAAGATTTTATGTCTCTCCTTTCGAATTTCATTCAAAATGCTTGGAAATAAAGAACCATCTAACATGCCCTTGGCATAAAAAGGCTGATCGGTCCATATTAATCTTCTTCTTCATCGTGTGTGTGGTCAACCTGACCAATCCCGGTTTCTAGTTATTGAGCCGCCCAAGGCTTCTGACATGGCTCATACGACAAGTATGTGTACTCATTTGAGAGAAAAAGCGAGATAGATAAAGGGAAGGGAAAGATAGAATATGCTACTGTTCAGCCGGTTTTGGCCAAATTGACTTGCTGTATTCGAGTTATTAACAGCCTGTTTTAAAACGTATGCTATCTGAATACAATGTAAACTTGTAAAATATAATTTGCGGCGATCGCAATTTGACAATGAGGCATAGGGCCGTCAAAATCCAGTAATTTACAAGATCTGCCGTAACAAACATATCCTCCTCACTGTAATATCTTCAGTGAGATAAGATGCCATTGTTCAGAAGTAGGACATTAGAGGCTAATTAATACTTTACTCAATATACCACCCGTTCCGCAGAGAACTCATGGCCCCAGCATGCAATAGCGCGGTGTCAGAAGCTGTGGAACGACTGCGCGCCTGCAGCCAACAGCTCGCCGAGCAGCGCGCCGAGCATGCTCGACAGAAAACCGCCACTTCAAGGAAGATCACTAACTTACTCGTGAGTTCAAAGCATGTGGATTTAGTTCATGTTTGTTATTGGCTAGGTTAGTAATAATAATCACTACATGGTATAAAACAAAGTCGCTTCCCGTCTGTCTGTCCCTATGTATGCTTAGATCTTTAAAACTACGCAACGGATTTTGATGCAGTTTTTTAAAATAGATAGTGATCCAATAGGAAGGTTTATATGTATAAAAATTCCCGAAATTCCCACAGGAACGGGCACAACTCAGGTAAAATCGCGGGAATAAGATGACATGTATATATGAAATACTAAGCTTACTTAAGCTAAATAATCCTTTGTCGCATAATTAACCTCATATTACCACCTACAGGAAGAAACGCGCGCCAAAATCGACGAACTCAAAACAACACTGGAAAGCGAGCAGGAATCTTTGGAGGCTGAAACACAGCGCTTCAACAGTGAAACAGCGGAGTGGAACAAGAGCGTGCGCAGCGCGCGCGAGGCGCTGGCGGCGCTGGCGGAGAAACAGGACTTGTATAGGGAGGGAAACATGGAGCTGAGCTACTGGGAACAGCAGGATAAGAAGTGAGTGATTATCATTACACTTTCAACAGAAAATTCATAACTTGCGTAGACCCCAGCGCTTACAGGCGCTGATATGTGTACAACCAACGTAGGCCGCCGTCTGTGCGCAACCACCCAGCGCTTGATAGTACTGGTGAGCGGGATTATTTCTAAATGTAGCTTAATGTGAGTCGAAACCTGTCAGTGACGATCGGCGTTTGTAGGTGCTGGCTTGGCACGTTGAATAGAAACTCAGCACTGGCTACCTGCACAGGTTACTAAGCGATAGTGGCAGGCACTAGCTACAGTCGATCATTCATTTATGTTCCAATCTTTCTTTCTTAATGCAGCGCCCCGGAAGAGCGCCCCGAAATCTAAAAATAACATAAATTATCCAACTTCCTTCCCCTTCTTTTACTTAAGTTGGTTTGATCGAAGATAATTCGCTGACGTACCAAACTTTATGCTTTATTCCGCCTAATTAACAAAAGACCAAAGTAATATTTATAGATGTAATGTTTGATCTTACAAAAATTTCAGGTGGCGCGCAAAGCTAAGTTCATTGCAAGACTACGTAAAATCCCAAAAGGATGAGGCTAATCGTTTGCTCGAGAACGGACGACTGAAGCGATCGCAACTCGTGCTCGATAGCATTCGCTCGTGGAACGAGAAGCTAGCTTAGTTTAGAAGTAGTTCTATTATATTTTACTGTGTTGTTTTTAAAATTATGATTAAATTAAATATATTGAATGTAGTGGTGTTTATAAAAGGTTTCCAACATAAAACCGAAACACAAATTATCGATTTTCATTTCAACGAAAACCATCGGTGAAATGTTACATTCGACAAAATGATTAGTCGGTCAAGTATGGTGTTGTAATAAATATTGTTTTTCGGTGAGTTGTTATATCGGAGAATTAAAGTTCGGTTCTAATAAGGTATCGACGAATAGAGCAACCGATCAATGGTGTTCGTTGAAATTAAAATTGATAATTTGTGGTTCGGTTTAACGTAGGGAACCCGTTAATATATGTTAGTTTGCCATCTATATAGTCTGTATAGATAAATGTATCAACTGTAAGCATAGCAGTACAAAACTTAGAAAAATAAGCTCAAATTAGTCATCAGTAAGACTATAGCTAGCTTAATCTCCAGCGAAGCATGTAAGAATTCAAATAATACTCTGGATACAGGAAAAGATAGATAGATATGCGATGCATTTGCAGTTTAATAATTTCAAACTCATCAAAAAATAGTATTGAAATAAAACACAACCTTATCAATTTACATAAATTCATATATTTCATCATTCACTGACAACCATGTCCACGGCACTCTCGACCGCGTGACACCAGGCCCTGAACTCGGGCTGCGCCCACGTGTGGTTACTCTTACTCTTGTTAGAGGACTCTGTTCGTTTGGGCGGCGGCGGGACGGCAGGCTTGAACGACATCTTGGAGCTGTCGTACTGGTCGTGGATTTGGACCGGCGATCTGCGAATACAGGGTGTCTTTTAAACAGCTACGTTTGATATGATTGATGGATACTATAGTAAAGTAGCTTTGGTGTAATGTAAAGGAACCCCGAGGCATCTGGCAAAATATGATATTAAAATAAGTATTTAACTACGTCTTTGTTAAAATATTTTACTCGTAAAACAAAAGGGGATATGTATGATTAATTAATGTGTCAGTTGAGTCTCGAATTGATCGAGATAATATGCCACATTTTGTTCTTTTGTGTTTAAAAATAAAATTACTGTGATTTGAAACCTTTCTCTTTCTTTGCCATTTAAATTGACCTATCAGAGACTTCAAATTCTAACCACAACTCATCCAAACATCCTTATTTCAACAACTTACAACTTCTGTAACTCCTGCGGCAAATTCCCCTGTAGCACCGCCTTAGCCGTCTCTCTGACAGTGGGATGGTAGTGCCTGACCATCACGGTGAGTTCAGTCGCCGTCGCCGCCTGCGCGTTGCAATGCTCCGGCGACTCGAGGGTCGGGTCGAATCGACCGGAGCCGGTCGACTCGGTGTCGAGCTCCAGAAGGTTTGATACCGGTTTACTTTGCTGTGGAGAGATTCGTTTGATTAGTTTGGTTTAGGTAAAAGTATTCGACCGAAATTCTAGTGGGAACACGGTCGGATTGATTCTCAGTCGCTAGCAGCGGAGACTAGGAAGTCATTGGGTGACTGGGAACGGAGCACACCTGCGCCAAGTCGTGCAGCAGGCGCAGCGCCGGCAGCGCGGTGTGGTGCGCCGCCTGCAGCGCCACCGTGAGCAGGCGCTTGGCGAGCGCCACCAGCACCGCCGCCGCCACGCGCCGCGCGCGCGCCGCCACGTGCGCCACCGCCGCCACCACCACGCGGCTGTCTTCTTGGCTCTTACCTGGAGTAGAATCAGTTCGGTACTTGCTTGGATATTTCATAATTAATACAACCGGGATTGATAATTAAAACAAATGTTGATAATAAGTGAAAATCCAAGGGGATGTAATGGATATATTAACAGTGAAGTCAATAGCAATAATCTATCTATCGGCAGACTCCGATAGCAGATCAAGATTTGAATTTGTTTCTATGTAAAATAGATTACGCAACAGAAGGAACCGATGATAAAATTTAACATTTATTTACATGCAAAAATCCCTTGACGCTGAGATTACCGGTAATAGTTAGGTTATAGGAACCATCCAATCATACGTACCAGCATGCACATCGATCATGTTGTGGTAGAGATGGTGGTGGAACTGCGCCGGGTCGACGTTGAGCGCGTCGCCCGCGCCCGCCAGTAGCGCCAGCACGGCGCCGCACAGCGCCAGCCGCTGGCGCGCCGCCCCCGCCGCCAGCAGGCGCGACAGGACCGACACCAGGTCGGAGTAGTACTCCACGTTGATCACTGAGCTGAACCTGGGAGAGAACGAGTCTCGGTTGGAATCGATTTGGACAATTTATTTGATAGTGTCTCATTTATTAATTTATAATTATAATGGGGTAACATTTGTATTACAGTAGCGGATAATCCTCAGAACTTCCAGACGTATTTTGAATAATTTTGGGGTTATATCACCAACCCGCATTAAGCAAGAGTGATGATAACGCCTAATCCTCGTCATTGTACTGATATCTTCGGTGAGATTCGGCTTTGGCCCAGTGGGACATTACAGGCTAATTACTTTTTTGTATGTGATAGTCACATACTAGTGGTAGGTTATAGGTTACTTTCGTCCCACAATTCCGACGTTACATAACGCGAGTAAAAACGCGCTGCTAAAAGACCGAATATCGCAATGAACAACGCATTCTTTCTTCGACCATGTCGGAGGTCTTAAGGCGGTTTTAAACCTGGTTGGCCACTAGCTTACTACCTAATGCTCACTCACTTAGCCAACCCCTTGAGCGCGGCGGCCAGCAGGCGCGACGTGGGCGCCTGCTTTAACAATCTGAAGTAGATGTGGAACACGGTGCGCGTCACTTCAGTCAGCTGCTTCTTGCGTAACACTTCGCTCTCTTGAGCTTCCGTTTCAAGGAGCTCCCGTTCAACTTCTTTGAGCTTTTTGTTGCGCTGCAAAGATACATTTTCAAGGGTTATTGATAGTTTTATAAGATAAATAATTCATCTTGAAATGCCACATGCATTGTGGCATAGCATAGCTCAGGTATTCTCCAGAATAGCTTAAAGGTGTCATTTAAGTAAATTGCGGTTGACAAAATATACCAGCCGTTTTTCTTACAAAAAAATGTATATAATTATATTCTTTATATGGACAATAACTTAATAAGTAATAACACAATAACTCTTGACACCAGGATTGGTCAGATTGACCATCCACTCGATAAAGAAGAAGATGGACAATATGAATAAACAATTTCTACAAAATAAATTGACAATTTGGTGTGTGTAGTGATTGGCTCATACACAAAATAGCATTGCGAACCTTAAACCTAACTGCGAACCAACACATCAGGAGCCAGTACAACCAACCTTCTTCTCCTTCTTAGACAAGTTGACGATCCGTTTCTTGTGTTTCTCCTCGAGTTTCTTCTTGTGTTTGATGTCCTCCTCCGCGCTCAGGTCCACGTCTCGTATCTTGAGGGACAGCAGGCAGTCGAGCGCGGCCGGGTGCAGGCGCGAGTCGCGCCGTTTCACCAGCTGGTTTATGAGGCGCACTATCTGAGAGAGAAATCAAGCTATTAAAAAAAACTAAAAGCTCGCCGTTTTCCGACTATTAAAGAATCAACATTACTTTTCTCCGACGCACGTTAGTGTTTTATAAAGAACCACTTTCGGCCTTACATTCAATTCGTAATTTTGTTGTACCATACCTATATTGTTTGACATTATACATTACGTACTGAGATATTGAGATTGAAGGTAAGACCCGCTATTAACTCTTCGCAGCTGGGATAAAAAAGATCGAACGAAAACTCACCACCAAAGTGATATCTCCCTTCCTGTCTTCCGCGAACACGGTGACACAAGCGTCAGTAACTATTTTCCTCGCGTCTTCATCGCCACAATCCAAGTAAGGCACCACACTCTGAGCGATATTAGTTGCGTAATTAAATTGCGGCCGGGCCTCGAGCAGCCCGCACATGCATTGGAGCGAGACTAGTGACAGACTGCGGGTTGGATTGTCTAGTTTTCTGTGAATAGTAAAAACGTCATGTATTGAAACAAACTTTTGAGGAAAGTGAAGTTGAATTTTACACACAATATGTTGCTTAGTTGTCGTTGGGGACATCACAAAACAGAACCATGGTTGAAAGGGAAATTGGACAGATCCTTCGAAGCGGGGAATTGAACTCCAGATGTCGGTCTAAGTAGGCGAGTGCTCAATGCACATACCATTATAATAAACCACATCTACTAAATGACAGGCTTTAGGCATTGATTGCTAAATGACAAACTATCTCCGAATCATACCTGGTATCTCCTTTTTTCCGTCTCAACATGCTGGCTGCTTTTTCTAATCTCTGTAGATATCTCTTGTAAAACTCTAGCAGCTCCTTTTCAAACTTGTAAAGTGCTAATGTGTCCTTTTTCACTGGAAAAAAAATATTTATTGAATTTCAGGATGCACTTTGAAGGTGTTACAGAAAGGGTTTTTCTGAGGCAAATAAGTAAGTAATATTGAGGGAACTACATAATATTCGATGACATTAATTAATGTTAATTTTCAATTACTTCTTTATTAAAATTATTAAAATAAAGAGGTATTTGTAATTTTGTTAATATGTTTGGGCTTATCTCGGTAATTACCAGACCGATTTGAATAATTCTTTTTGTGATGGATAGCCATGTTCTAGGGGAAGGTTATAGGCTATTTTTTATAATAAAATTCCCACAAGATCGGGCACAACACGAGTAAAACCACGGGGCTAAACTACATGTAGTACATGTTAAGGAAAATGGGTGTAAAAAGGAAAGTCTCACATTTAATATTAGAATAATCCTGATGCCGTATCTGGTACTCGGGCAGTATGTCCTTGAACACCTCATAGGCAGACAACGAAGCCAGCTTGCGGACCGAGTGCAGGTTGAGGGCGCCGTCCTTCAGACGATCTTCCATCAGGTACAGGATGGGGTAGAAGTTCTTCAGCTGGAAAGTATAGAACGAAATTTAAATTTTATTTTGGGAAAGTATACCCTAAGTAAAGGTACCCTTTATGATTGAGATTAACAAATTACCCATTCAAGTGGGTTCTAATGATACTGATTTGTATTTTATTTTGTTAGCAAAACTTAAATTAAAAGGTGAAAGTTTGTGAGGTGTGTTTCTAATAAGCTTTTATGCTTTAACAAAGTTAACATTGCCAATAGCACTTATAAATCATTACAACACAAATACTATTTTATGTCCCAAAGTAACTATGATATGATAATATTGATAATAGACCACATAGAAACAAAATTATGGTTGGACTACCTCTTTTTTTGTTTCAATTTTAACTTTTAAACTGTGGATAATCTTGATGTAATTAATTGAAGGGTTTATATTTCAAACCTACCTTCTTCTCCGGGCTCTCCAACAGTGATGAGCACAGCGCACCTATCCTCAGTTTATCATGTGCCAATCTATCCCGCCTCGCTGCCAACAGCTGCACCGCACTCACCACCTCACCACCTTCAACAGTTTCTTCTTCTGTTGTCCCTTCCATGCCAGAGTCCTGGTCTTCGGCATCCTCTGAAGGTTGGTCCTTCTTGCTTTTCTTTAGGGGTGGCGAGTCATCTTGTTCCTGTTCTGATTCTGTGTCTGGAATTTATATCAATAAGACAACTGAGAAGATTCTACAATTTCTACAATATCTCTTTTGTTGACATTAAATGATATAAGTGCTGTAAGTGCCGTATACCTAGTTTTAACCAGGGATGAGTGAACCAGAACCAATTAATTGTTGTATGGACTATAACATTAGCATCCATCTCTAGTACTTAGGAATTCCATACATACCATGACATGTTATAAAATTATATGACCAATAAACTAACCATCACATTCCTCAACTTGCTCCAGCACTCCTTCCTTGGTCTTTATTGGGAGTAGTGGTTTGGTTTTCTTGGCAGGCCTCTCAGCCCTTTCCTTTTCATACTTCTCTTCCAAATCACTGCCCGAGTCTGTGTCGGCTCCACTGTCCGAGTTATTCTGTTTACGAGGAGGTTTCTCTTTGTTTTGTTTACGTTTCTGTGCTCTGTAAAGTGTAAATAATGAAAAGTTGTACAAACGTCAGTATAACATTGAATAGAATATCTAGTAATAGGCTTT
Source organism: Cyclophora albipunctata (assembly GCA_963082685.1). NCBI lineage: Eukaryota > Metazoa > Arthropoda > Insecta > Lepidoptera > Geometridae > Cyclophora > Cyclophora albipunctata. The sequence goes on along the minus strand of OY720131.1, from coordinate 8,486,210 downwards.
TATACTGTAATCCATTAAAATTTGATTGTTTAATTAAATGAAGTACTTGCCTCTTCTGTGGCTTCTCTTCCTCTGGTACGTTGGCCAAAAGGCTCGGTTGTTTAGCCAGCCTGCTCATGATGTACTTCTGTTCATCCTCATCCAACATATCAGCCCATTCTTCGCCCGACTCCTTATCACTATCACTACTGTACTCAATCTCCTTTTTCTCCGGTTGTCGTTGCTTCTGGACCTTCGTCCGGTGCCGCTGCAGCCTCAGCGTACCCTGCTTCTTCATCTTGTTCGTCGTATGGTTGTTCCTCTTCACCTTACTTATCTTTACTTTACCTTTTTTCTGTGGACACGAATGTTTTTGTAAGCAAGGTTATTAACGATTATAATTTGTTGAAGTACTGTTCTGGAGATTATACTTACAGCCATTGTGAGGTGGTGGATTTATTAAACAGTTTATAATATGTAGGTCGATTGTAATTTTCACTGTTATTCAGTAAATTTTATAACTCTTTTTATAACGTGGGGTGAACCGCTGAACCGCTGATAGAAGTTTAGAAAACATTGACCACGTGAGTTGTCAGAATCGACTTGACAGTGACATTATTAGATTGAGCTTTTTAACGTTCCTTTGCACAGTTTACTGAAGTTGTTGTGAATTGAGAATTATTGTAATTTTAATAAATAAGCCGCGATTGAAATGTATCCTTTAAATAAGTTTATTTCAAATTAGTGTATCCTTTATTGTATTAATACAATGAATATATTGAGAATAACGCTTATTAATTCTTATCAAATATGAACAAAAAGCACAAAAAATAATTTAAAATGTATGAAAACGAACGTATCAATCAAACTTTCTAAACGTCAGTTACGGAGACCTCGAAACTTTCTTTATTTCTAGTTTTTCCAGTTTTACCGTGCGAAACTTAGATGAAAACTTAAAAAAACGTTTGTAGAAAATTGAACTTTACTAGTGTGAATTAATAATATAGTTAAACAATGTTAAGTGTCCGTTGAAAGTTGCGTGCGAGTGTTATTCTGCTATGGTGCCTCAGCAGCCTAGAAGAAGACGTCGTAGGGCGCCTATAGCGCGGACCTCGGAGCGGAGAGTGGTGGTGGCTCGAGGAGTAGGTGGGTTCGGGTTCACGATAGCGGGGCAGAGGCCGTGTGTCGTATCGGCGGTGGCGGCAGGCGGGCCGGCGGAGCGCGCGGGACTGCGCGCCGGCGACGCTCTGCTGGCCGTGGACGGCGCGAGTGTGGCGCGGGCGCCGCACGCGAGCGTAGCCCGGCTGGTGGCCGCCGCGCCCGCCGCCATCGCGCTGTCGGTGTCCCCGCGCGAGGCGGCGCCCACCGACACCGAGGACACGGAGCCCGATGAGAGAGCGCGCACCAGACGCAGGCACCCGCCGCCCAGGCGTCGACTGCAGCCCACTGTGCATCATCCAGGTAAACAAACATAAACAATAAACCTCTACTCACTTTAAAGTTATTAGGTTTAGTCTAGCTGGAGTAATAAACTTAATAGTGAAAGCTGATACCAATGCCAAGCTTTGCGATAAATAACATACCTATCCATGAAATAATAATTATACCGACTATTCACACAGTTGTGTCATCTCAATTGTAAGAACTAAACTTTTACTATTAACATGGGAAACTTCTTAATTTCTCAAATTTTAAGTATCTAATTTATATTTTTAAAATATATAATTATAATAGGTGAAGGATGGTTACGTATAATATACTTATTTATTTTCAGATGGCTAAGGAATAAGTAAATACCTACTAATAGGTATGTGGGGCCTTATACCGTATGTGTAATTGTGTAACATGTATTAATTGCACTGTTTGTCCATGTATTATCAATGTGTTGGCACTTTAATTGTGTATGTTGCATGTCATTATGTACTTGGCAAATATTTGTCAATAGTATGTTTGTATTTCACTATTTCACAATATTTCATTAGTTATTTGCATTTTCATAGCTACATCAATTATTGAAGTTAGTATTACATAGGTTTTTATTACTTTAAGAAGTAGAAGTTAGATATTACTTTAGTTATTACATTTTTTTTTCATGTTCACAAATCATTACACACTACACTACATCTAACTTGGTTGTTTTTGTCTGTTAATTCATTTCACATCTCATTACTCTTTACTATGTATTGATTTGTTTTAATATTCTTACCTTATATGACTACAAGAGGGACTGGCAACTGGTGGCCCAAAATTTAGAAGAGTGGCGGGAATGGGAGGAGGCCTTTGCCCAACAGTGGGACATTACGGGCTAACAGTAACAGTATATGAGCTGAAAGTAATGTTTAAATGATTCTACTAGCTGCGCCCAGCATTGTACCCGCGGGAATTTCGGGACAAAATGTGTTATCCCATGTGTATATAAACTATACTGTATTACTGTACAGTTTCATCTAAATCCATCTATTTTCGTGAAGGAGTAACAATTATACAAACATCCATACATCTATCTATCGTCACAAACTTTCGCATTTATAACATTACAATGTATGACCATAGTATAAGTAGGAAAGCTTTAAATGTATTAATTTTTTAAATTATCTTACCAATTATTGGGACTATGTTTGCGGCAGTAAAAATTATCTCTGGCTACCAACCTATTCTTACTTTAAATACCTACTTGTCTTAAATGGGTATTCAGGATAGGCATACAAGTGTATTTATCCTTATTTTGCTGGACAATAACTAACCCATTAATTGCAAAGCCAGAGACATCTAATTAACACTAATAGATTTGTCCTTTTAGAGTGATAAAGTCAAGAAAAATATGTAACCCTGATCCTTTTAAACTTCCAGGTTGTCAAGCAGCACCCAGCACTTCAGGTGTCAATGAGATCCTTCAGAACCTGAGCCGTGGTCAGCTCAACCCCACCACTGCTGCCAGGCTCGAGTGCCGCACAGTAGTTGGTTATCTAGGAACCATAGAAACACCTCAAGCAGCCAATAACAATGCTCCAAACAATGTTCGGAATGCAGTGAGGAAGTTGAGGCAGGAGAGACGATCAGCAGCTCCTGTGTTACTCTCCGTACTGCCCAACTGTTTACTCCTCCGTCGACCTTCAGGTCAGGTCCTCGCGCAGTACCAAAGAGAACGAATAGTCTACGCCGGCTGTGGCTCTGACGCTGATCGAAGATACTTCGGGCTAGTGACATCAGCGGAAACAGCTGAAGCCGAAGCCTCTCATAGCTGCCACGTCTTCGCAGTAGACCCTCGGATGGCGGAACATGAAGCGCACATTACTAGAGCGGGAGAATTTCAAATAGTTTGCACTAGAGATCCTGTCGCGGAAAGATGTTTAGAGTTTCCACCGTCGGCGGAGTACGTCGTCGGAGTTATTAGAGGCATGTACTCTTTACCTGCTGAAGATTGCTCCAGTCCTCATCTACAGCAGATATCTAAGCTGGCAATCAAAGGCGACAGTCCAGCTTTAGGCAACTTTTCAAGATGTAATCGTCCTGTGTTCAGAGTGCCAAGAGACAGAAGACCATGCAGGCAGGATGAAGGTAGAGCGGACGGGCAGGACTTCGTAGCAAACTCACCACAACCCAGCAATCACAGCGAGATTACTACTACATCTAGCAACAGCGATTCAGGGATAGGCTTTCACAATGACGGACGGAATATCGCTGATAGAATTCTGGTCGTAGACTTTGCTGCAGCGCAGCCTCCGCCTAACCGACCAGCGTTTAGACATGACATGCCTCAACGACCGTTAGGCTTAGTCGGGTGCAGTAGTTTCGAAACGGACGGCTCGTTTCTGTCAAACACCACTCCTGTCGTCGACGGCTTTGGAGGCCAAGGCCGACCTTTAAACCTAGATGACATAATACTAAATGATATGCAGGTGAGACATGTCACCTCCCGCACTGAAGACGACAACTATAACTACAATAATTTATACAGTAACGTACCAAACAATGGGCCTTCTACATCTCGGTACACCAATGGTGTTGTCTACGATCAGGTTTATACAGAAAACGAAGGTCATTACGAGTTCATACCGCCTCAATTGGACATGGATTTAGAAGTGGATCAAGTAGGGGAAACCTTTAACTTTGTGGAGATATATGAAGAAACTAGATCTAGGCATCCGCCCGACTGGCAGTCTTTGGAATCAGTGGAGAATGTGACTGTTATTTCTGGAGGGACAAGCAAAGCCAGTGCAGACTCCGTCTCGATGTATTCTTCTAGAAGTCATGAGGAAGCGAGGCCGGCGCTGAGGAAGCATCTTCAAGCGTCTTTGGATGATATGCTTGTGTTGGGATTGAGAGATCCGCCTAAGAAGAATGATGACGATAACTTCTTACACCCTGGGACTGTTAAGTGTAAGGTTGGTATCTCTTCAATTCACTAAATGTTAGTACAATAAACAGAGTCTAGTTTCCTAGTATACTTCAAGAATTTGATTGAGCAGTCTCACCATCAGTTTCTTCATAAATTCGTTATATATTAAAGATTGAAAAATACATTTAAGTATGCCTTATTCCAGAAATGTAAATACTTTGGCAAACAAGTTATAATAAAATGTAAACATGTCAAAAGTAATTTGATTTAATATTTGAGATGAGAGTAGCTTAGATCTAAATGCTTCGGACACCAGGTGTTTGAATTTTGGATCACCAAAAGACCCCGTTTTCTTTACTAGATTAGTGTACTTTCAACTCAATACTTTTCCTCTCTCACGTTCCAGGTCCGCAAATCCTCGAAGCCACTGAACCTGTTGAGCAAGACTCGCCATCTGTTGTCGAAGGAGCGCGAGCACAAGAGCCGGCGCCGCGCCGCCAGCGCTGGCGACGGACCGCCGGCCGCCGCGTCGCCCGTCGTGGCGGCCAACAGCGAGCCCGACTTGAGACAGGTACGTGGACTATATATTCTAGTGTATATTAGCCATCTTATTTATAAACGCTGTATAAATAAAATACTGCTTTAATGTGTTTTGTCTGTTTTACTCTGGCAAATAGCGTATGTGGGAAAAGGACAAACTGTTTTTTAGCTAAAGGTGCTGTTAATAACATTTATGACGACGGCCCTAGGTGTTCCGCGTGGTGGTGCTAGTGTGGACATTATGTAGATCGCGCTAACGGTATTTTCGCGGATTTAATGGAGTCGCGCCCGTACGTTATGATTATGAGACAAAATCTTCCTCTTTGTATAATTAGTATAGGTGCTGACTCTTGTTTCAAACAAACAGACTACTGTAAAGAGAATATAAAAATTGTATTAGCCTTGTAAGTCTGGGCACTCATCTGACTGAAGATATCAGTGCAGTGAAGAGGATCAAACAATAGACAAAATTCAAAATAGTTACAAATTATTTACTGGCATTAACATTCTTAGGCATTACAGGTTATTTAGATTAGCCTACTTTAGAAAAGAAGATATTCTTATTTTTTCACGACCATCGAGATTATATAGTAATTGTAAAGTAATTAAAGGTTGTAAGACCCCACTAGATAAAGTAAAATTACAAATATAAATATTTTGTTGTTGCTCAATGGAGAATACGGTTTAGTCGCCTTACATGTTTTTACTCTCGCTTATTATTACTCCTAAACAGTCCATATAAACAAGCAATTTGCGCTTCTTAAGTGTCCATTATTTTCAAACTAGGTAAGTAAAAATAAAGCAAGAAGTAAGAATCAACATGTTATTACAAAATACTTCAATACATGTTTGTTCTTGAATATGTTTTAGTTAAATATTTTCATATTGCAATGTTCAGTACAACACTACGGCGTCTTATACGCCGCAGACACTACCTACTTTTCTCTATGCAAAGTTTACTATGTAACATATATTCTTTATTTTTAATCGGTAAGTAAATACTTACTTCTCTGCGAAATATTGCTCTTCTTTTCTACTTAGCACGCCTCGGTGGTCGAGTGGTCTCGGGTTCAATTCCCAGGTCGAGCGAAGACCGAAGACATGTTTCCTACTTTTCGAACATGGCTCGGGTTTAAATCACCAACCCGCATTTGGCAAGCGTGGTAATTATGCCTAATCCACTGTACTGATATATTCAGTGATATGCGAGGCCTTTGTTCAGCAGTGGGATTACATTCTCATATTTACTCACTTACTAAATATGACCCATTACATTTGTTTGTCGTTGATACACATTTGAGGTGACAGCTAAAAAGATATAGTTTCAAACACAACGTATTGCAATTTTCAAAATCTCTTCACAATGCGTTGATTGGCGTATTGAGCTCCGCGCCGCTCCGCCTCGCTTTTGTTTACCCGCTTTTTGTACCCAACAGTTCTGTAGAAATCGTCAAAATTTCCCGCTCAATTTAATTTTAGTTCAAATCAACACGAGAAGCAGTAAAGTTAATAAGTGTAAGAAGGTGGTCACGACCGTTTATCAACATTTTAAAAGCACGTTGTGCGCATCACGTGTCTATACACGCGACGGCTACTTTAAATGTAGGTAGTTAAAATACTCCCTTTCGTTGGCACATGAATGTATTAGGTAAAGGCATTGTTTTAACTTATTGAAGCAAATACCTTGTCTTGAGCCTGCGTCTGGATCTCCGACCGGGGATGGATGGAGAGTAGCAAGGTTCCCCACGTAGTCCGGCGGTAAATAAATAAGCCGGTATTCATTGATTAAAACATTTGCTTTACCCCACAGTTTCACCCTCCCGCGATAGATGGCGTTAGCATGCAAGTTAGAATAAGCTATCGATATTTCCTTATGTCACCCAAACTTAAATTTGCTGCTAGTATGAGTATAAAGTGTTCCAAAGCGAATTAAAATATAATTGTCGCCAAGTATTTTCCCATACATTCCATAAAATAACCACCTCTTCATTATAAGCGAGTTATCACAAATGATAACGTAAAACCAAATATAGAAACGAATAGGTAAGGTTATAAGCGTGTGTGTTTGAGTCTAAATATAGACTTGATAGTGGAAAATAGGACTTAGAACATCAGGGCCGGATTTGGAAACTCGACTTATCACTACATAGTATAAAATAAAGTCGTCTCTGTTTCGTGTCTGTTTGTCTGTATGCTTAAATCTTTAAAATTATTCTTGTAATAGGTGGAGTGATTCAAGAGGAAGGTTTTTATGTAAAAAAAATCCCGAAATTCCCACGGGAACGGGCACAACGCGGGTAAAACCGCGGAGCGCTGCTAGTATTTCTATAATTCTTTAATCATAAATCTTAATGGCCTTATTCATAAACGCTTACTAGAAGCATTTTAGCTATCAAATGGTTTGTCCCTTTCTAACATACGGTATTTTACAAAGAGCAAAAGAGACAAAACACTCACTAAAAGTGTTTTAATTAGAGAGCGTTTATGAATTAGGCAGTAAGTATCTAAGTAAGTTAGTGGTCACTCAGGATGTCGAGTGGTTTACACCACTTGATGGATGTAATCAGTACAGCAAAGCACCATTTTCAAGCAAAAGGTGGCAAAAAATCAGTTTTGTCGCCAACTGGAGAATAGCTGTGTTCAAATCTACGTTCAAGTTATTCTTGGTTCACTACTAAATTGTTTCTCAATGAATAGTTCAATTCTTTTGTAGTTCTGTGCGAAAAACAATGAAAATTGGTTTTCTAAGTCTTCATCTGGCTCTTCAAAATCAGCTGTCATAAATATTAAAAACCAAAATAGATATGTTCGCTATTAAAGTATAACTCGGGAGTGTCCTTAATCCGCTCGGCTCGAGTTATATTTATAACTCGGTATTTACCGAGTCTGCCCGCTAAGCCCTATCCACACAACCGACTACCAGAAAAATGTTAATGTTTCTATTTATAAACTAAATACACGGTTCAAAATAAACATGGCTACAGTTACTACAGTATATTCACTGATAAAGATTTTGTAATAAACCTTCGGGTTTGTATTATACACTTAACTATGTCTGTTCTTCGTTGAATACTTACCCTTGGAATGTTGGGATAAAAAGTAAACTAACTTTTACTTGTATATTAATTCTAGTATACAGCCTCCGTGGTCTTGTGGTTTGATCGCTCGGCTCACGACCCGGAGATTCCGGGTTCGATTCCCGGTGGGGATATCTCACAAAAATCACTTTGTGAGATTGTCCTCAGTTTGGTTAGGACAGTACAGGCTGAATCACCTGATTGCCCGAAAAGTAAGATGATTCCGTGCTTCGGAGGGCACGTTAAGCCGTCGGTCCCGGTTAGTTTATACGGATAGAAGTCGTTACATGAGCCATGTCAGAGGCCTTTGGCGGCTCAATAACTCTGACACCTAGATTGGTCAGGTTGACCATCCACTCGATGAAGAAGGAGATTCTAGTATTTGTAGGATTGTAGATGCTTTCAAGCAGTTTTTGATGCTACTGAAAAAGCCTAAAGGTGGCAAAAGGTCAAGGTCATAAAGATCCTCTTAGCTAAGACCATATATTTCATAGTATTTTGTCCCAGCACTAAGTTTAAAGGTGTCCTAATATGTTTACCCCGCTGAAGGAACGTTTTGTCGGCTTTTCTAGCATAATGAACGTGACAGAAGGCGACACGACACGATAAGATAAATACTGTGTGTTCGTATTGAGTGACACATTGGAAGAAAACTCGAATTTTAAATATTGTACCAATCAGCTCACAGTATGTATTATATAATGTTTTATTAGATTACATTTTAAATACGTTTCACGCCCAAATAAATATGTTTAAGAATAATGACGTTCGTTTTAAATGGTGTTATATTTAGTACAAAATAAAGTACAATTTTGAATGACAGACATTGTGTCAAATCATGTTTGCAATAAATAGAATAAAGAGTACTTGTCTTATCCCCCGTACGTAAGTCTTAAGATGAAATAGATCCAAGAAGATGACCGCTGACCGCACACTTATCCTAAATCAGTCCCGGACGTGTAAGACGGCGGCGGTTAACCGCGATCTATAGCGCCTATAAAACGCCAGCGGTGATTTTTAATTACCATAGTTGTAACAGTAGGGAGACCATAGTAAAGGATTTTGTGGGATAGATTTTAGAAACGAGTCACTACGACAGAGATAAGTGTCTAGTTCTTAAGTTTAGGAAGAATTCTTAAGATGATTGGAAGATATAGAGTTCCTAAGAAGATAGTTAATTCCTATCAATTCTTCTTCTATAACTTCACTAGCAGCGCCCCGCGGTTTTACCCGCGTTGTGCCCGTTCCCGTGGGAATTTCGGGATTTTTTTTACATAAAAACCTTCCTCTTGAATCACTCTACCTATTACAAAAAACCGCATCAAAATCCGTTGCGTAATTTTAAAGATTTAAGCATACAGACAGACAAACAGAAGACAAACAGACGCGACTTTGTTTTATACTATGTAATGATTAGCATATTAGTACATTTCAAATGCGTAATACGTATTTGTTTGGTTTTTTTATTAGCTTTTTATTTCGGCTTATTTCAACAACGGGACTTATATTTCGGGACTTCATTTTACCTGCAGTTTAACGCATGGATTACCTAGCCCTCAATTATAATTTTTTTTTCTTGCTTTTACTTAGGAGCTTGTTAAAAAGTAGTATTAAAAGTGAGTCTATTTAAGTAACGCTTAAACAATGGTCACCGCAGCTATAACAGTCGTTTTTACAGCTCTGACGCGGGCAATCATAATAATTTTCTATTTGACTTCAAAACAATAGGGTTTATCTCTGAGCTATAACACGGGTGAATTACGAGTATATTTTACAACGAACATTTCAGTTTCTTTACTTTCTTTCAACTGTTACATTTGTATTAGAAAGTTTATCTATGTAATCTTTTGTTTTTTGTTACGCTTTCGTCTTATTTCATCGTCGTTCAGTATTCCAATGGAAAAAGAGTTTATATTAATCTAATTTGAACGAGGTTACTTTGAAAAAAAATCCTTTTTTAGATAATAGTATGCAAAGATGTATAAGACCGTAATGTCCCACTGCTGAGCAAATAGTATCAACATGTATATTTTCATTCTTAATACATATTATTATCTACAAATGGCAGCAAAAAATGCTTTTAAGTTCGTGATGTTTTATAATGTGAAAACTGGATTGGACAATTGGACAATTCGATTAAATTATTAGTTTTTCAAGAAAACTAGGTTCTTCTATCTCTCAAGACAAAATCAATGCATATTAGCGCTCCTGCAACCAACGAGTTGTGGCCAACCCTGGTGTCGAAGTTTTTAGACCGCCTAAAGGCCTCCGACATAGTCGATTGAAACAACCGGCACCGACAATTTAACGTTCCCTCCAAAGCACGGTAGCGCTCAGATAGAAATGCCATTATCGGCCACCCATCCAAGTAGGGGTCGAGCTGCACGTTGCTTAACAATCGCAATGAACTAACATCGCTTAGTCAAACTACGCCATGAGCGCTACAGCTACTATCAAAATAATGTCAAGACCAATCTATTTTCGGATGGACAAATAATGATATTTTTTTAAGGACTCGCAAGCGGCGATAAGATAAATAATCTCGTTCAAAAACAAACGCCGACTCGTTTGGAACTAAACTCGATATGGCCCAGATTTATTCGACCTAGATTATCTAGATCTGACTTGATCGACCTAGTACTTAAGTGGTAAAATGTTTGTTCGTGTCAGTACTCATGTTCGTTGTAAGTTATTTGTTTGTGTGTGTGTGTTTGTAGTTCTTTTAGGGAAAGAATGCTTTTCCATTGTCTATGTTACGTTAACTATCGACCAATCATATTAAACGTAACATAGGAACGTGAAATAGCGATGGCTGTCCCCATCAATCAATACAATTGTAAAATAGCATAGCTGAAATGTAAAAAGCATCATCAATCGAGTCCGTTGGCACAGTGGCATGTGAGAGCGCATTTCAGTATCGGGCAATGCCAACTTTCAATATTAAGATTTATTGTTTCTCCTTTATTATCTTCTCTGAAAACAGTTTACAGTTCGTTCCAATTCCTTAATTTCGACTGTATATGTATTTATCGAATGTCGTCTAAATCAGAGTTGCTAGAACTGCAGCGGTAAATAAATATGGCATTGATTGATAAACGGATCTGCGGATCTGTATTGAGGACAAAGGTAGCGGACAGTGGTGGACGGACTTAGAGTAAGCTGATTCACATTTAATTAAACATTTTGAAGACTAAAAAAAAAGCCATGTGCAGGTAGGCAATTTTTACTTGTCTTATGAAGATATAGCATATCTATTAATCATCCTTTAACAATCGTCCCGGTGGAGCGAAGCTTTTTTTTATATATATCCTACCATTGTGCCCGTTCCCGTGGGAATTTCGGGATGAAAGCCTATAACCTCCCCGTTGAATGTGGCTATCCATTACAAAAAAGAGTTATTGAAATCGGATTGGTAGTTTCTGAGATAAGCTCTTACAAACAAACAAACAAAGTCTTCTTCTTCTTCATCGAGTGGATGGCCAACCTGACCAATCCTGGTGTCAGAGTTATTGAGCCGCCAAAGGCCTCTGACATGGCTCAAGTAACGACTACTATCCGTAGAAAGTAACCGGGGCCGACGGCTTAACGTGCCCGCCGAAACACGGAATCATCTTACTTTTCGGGCAATCAGGTGATTTAGCCTGCAATGCCCTAACCAAACTGAGGACAGTCTCACAAAGTGATTTTTGTGAGATATCCCCACCGGGAATCGAACCCGGAACCTCCGGGTCGTGAGCCGGGCGCTCAAGCCACAAAACCACGGAGGCTGTTACAAACAAAACAAACAAAGTTAGAACCTTTAACGGCCGTGTTCACAAGGGTACTCCAAATTAAATTGGAATAATATCCTTACAAGATATAAGGCAAATCACACAATGGATTTATGGACATGTACGTTTCACCGATAGACATTGCGAAAAAAGTTTTGGACAACTTTCACCCAGAAATCCCCACAGTTACAAGTACACTGCGGGTAAAACTGCGGGGAATACCTACTTAAGAACAGGTCGTATCCCCTCGTACTTATGAACAGGTCGTATCCCCTCGTACTTGTGAACAGGTCGTATCCCCTCGTACTTATGAACAGGTCGTATCCCCTCGTACTTATGAACAGGTCGTATCCACTCCGTGCCTGTGTGACCTAAATCCGTCGCAACTGAAACAGATACAGTTCAGTGATAAATATGCGATTACGTTGTTTATTGCGATGCCCCTGATATCGATGGAATTTTTATAGCTTAGTAGGGTCGCATATAGGATGGGAGTCTAGGGGGAAGAAGTATCGAGCTTTGGACATGTACATTTTGTTTGTGGGAACACAGTTAGTTGTGTATATATATATATATGTGTGTGTGTATATATATTGTTCTAGCTATTCCCCGCGTTGTGACCGTCCGTACCGTGAAAATATCGAGGTAAAATGTAGCTTACATTTAAATATGTATATGTATGTATAAGTTAGGGCGCGTTTACATAGCAGCGGAGTGGAGCTGTGCGGGACTCTACTGACTAATCACTAGCAGCGGCCCGAGGTTTTACCCGCGTTGTACACGTTCCCGTTGGAATTCCGGGATGAAAAATTGCCTATAACCTTCCCGTTGAATGTGGCTATCCATTACAAGAAGAATTTTTCAAATCGGACCAGTAGTTCCTGAGATTAGCGCGTTCAAACAAACAAACAAAAAATCTGCAGCTTTATAATATTAGTATACATTTTATGATTCTACTCATAACAGTCATAACCCTACGTGGAAACACAACTTCTCTTGCATATCGGTCTCGGTCGGTCGACTCCTCAATACATGCGTATGTATTTCTTAACTAGTTATACAATACATATAACAGTGCGTTACATTAGATATTACGCGAGTGAGTTCATACTGTGCAATGTTTTTGGTTTATGTAAGATGGTTTCGGTTGGTGGATGTTTTGTCTATTATAGAGGGTTACTAGGTTCAATAAGGTACCTATAGATTTTGTTTGGAGAATGACATTTCTTTATGTAACGGGAACTTACGTACGCGGAGGTTACTGTTGAGTTGTCCCTCTAGAGGGACAACAATGACATTAACGTACGTTTCAATTAATAGTAAAATGACATTTCTGTTTATTTTACACCTAATAATATACCCGGAAAAATACCCCTCCATCCCATACGACATCCCCCCCGCTGTACTGATATTTTTTGTAAGATGAGAGGCATTTGCCCAACAGTGAGCCTGTACATACTCATACAATGTAATACAACAAAAGTAGCTTACAACCTTCGTCTTAGATGTAGCATATAGCCACTCATCATAATCATCATCATGTCAGCCGTAGGACGTCCACTGCTGGACATAGACCATTGATCTCTGGAAGTGACCTGCATTCACCGCGATCCTGCAGCCTTCACCAGATCATCAGACCACCTTGTTGGTGGACGTCCTACGCTATCGACTGGTAGCTCTTGTGATAAGTGCGTCCAAACAAATAAAAACGCAAAAATAAAACTTCAGCTTTATTTTATTATTATTCAATTCCGTCTCGGTATTATGGCATATTTTTCTTGTAAAATATTTTGCACAATATTCCATAGTTCAAAAGTTATCTTTCTCCTAAGAATCGTTATATTATTTAAGAAATATTTTAATGTATGTACTCATATATTCAAGTGATAATTGTGATAACCTTTCTTATTTGGGCTAGTTCTTCTTATTGCATACTTCCTTGAGATAATAATTACTACATACTTACTAAGTAGATACCTAAGTAGGTTAAATAGGTTAGTGGCCAACCCTGGCGTCGGAGTTTTAAGACCGCCTAAAGGTCTCCGACATGGTCTAACGATTGAAATAACCGGGACCGACAATTTTACGCTCAGTGCCCTCTGGACTAGTTCTGTGCACAGTTATTACTTATTATTTTCAAACATAGCTCGGGTTTAAAATCACCAACCTACAGTATTCAAGCGTGGTGATTTCGTCTAATCCTCCTCACTGTACTGGTATCTTCAGTGAGATGAGAGGTCTTTGCTCAGCAGTGAGGCGATATTATAGGCTTATACTAAGTAAGTGAAGAAGAGTGGTGAGAATAGAGGGAGGCCGTTGCCCAACAGTGGGACGATACGGGCTAGCAGTAACAGTAAATGTAACAAAGTATGCATATACGTAAGTTCGAGTAAATAGGGCTAATACAATTATTTACTCTTACAATATTGTAACGTAAGAGTTAAGACCCTTATCGGCTGTTAAACTAATCAACACAGAATTATTGTTGAAGTGTACGGATTATATTGAATTGAATAACAGAGGGGACTTCCCTATTCACTACTTTACGCCCGCATTCCTATTTACTTCAGTTTACACTTGGGTCAGATTGGATTTCTTAAATAGGCATTAACCAGATCGCTTGCGTTACTATAACTAAATATATACAAGCAGTGCCCGCGGTAAAATGTTGTACCCGTGTTGTACCCGTTCCCTTGGGAATTTTGAGATGAGAAAGGACGCCATGTTTTTTTTCCTAATAATACTAAGGGTGTCCTATGCGAATCCTTTATGTTAATAAAGGATGTGCTTTATTAGTAGTTTATGCAACGTCATATAAAGAAGACACTCGTTACTATTATGAAACTCGCTGCGCTCGTTTCATAAACTCACACTCGTGTTTTAATACCCGTGTTATATGCAGTTGCATACACTACTTTATCTTCACTATTTAATGAAATTAATCAAACAAAATTTTAAAAACAAAACACATTGCGAAACATTAAATTCACGCGTAGGTACGTGTATTGTCACAGTGAACTTGCCGCCATTAAAATCTAACCAATGAGAGCGCAGCTGCGCGTAGGGCCAATCAGGAGCGAGCGAGATCTTACCAAAGAGTTTTGTGTATGTAGTTTCGACGAAGTTTTCACGTATAACCCAACTGTTTTCAAAAGCCAGCCTAATATCAAAATTTTATACAACTTGTATGAGGATTTTGACATAAGGCTCGCCAGGTTAATTGGTCGCGTTATAATGATGTTAAAAAGAGATTTTACGGTATCAATTTGGATATTATACCATCATGTGAAATTGCTTAAATTGAGTGTTTTGTTGTCTGCGCTATAACAGTAGTAATTATAAGTCAAGTATTGGAAACATAAGTAGAATGTTACAACATTAGTGTAGATAAACAAATTAATGTATCCGTTTTCGCGGAAACAGTAACAGTATGCAGATTATACTGTCAACTTAAATTAAAAGAAGAAGATTTACTTTAACATACCTATTATTCCATATGAAAATTCGCAGTCATACATAACTTAAGATTTATCTATATCCGAATAGGTATATTTGCACATAAATAATTTCAACGAAATATAATTTATAACATTACAATTGGCGAGTTGCTAGTTAGCATTTGAGCGTCGCTAATTGAAATATCTCGATAAAGAATATTTTCCACTGTACACTGAAGTACTGCGGTGCGAGTGACTCGGTGCGCGCGGTCGTGTGGCGGGCTACCGGCGAGCTAGCAGCGGGCTAGAGGCGGGCGACGGCACCACTTGACTCAATTGATCCCGTGGTGGGAGTCACAGACATCTCACTCAATCAGTCACTGACGCTCCCCCGACAAAACAACACGCAACTCTTGTTTCAATTAACATAACTCTTCACTCTTACCGCACCGCGATAAAGTTCAAAATAACTTATAAAAATTGCATCAATTAAAAACGATTGACGGCAAATTGTATAATGTTATCTCCCTCTCGGTATTGGTGAAGGAATATGTGTGTTAGTGTGTGGTAATAAGTGCTGTTTTTATGTGAATGTGTTGTGTGGGACATGTGATGGAATCCAAATCCGCTGTGGATGTTAAAATGGCTAACCGGGTGATGGGATATGTTATATGCGGATATAACTCCGTGGATAACCTCGTGGTGAGTTACTGCCATTGAGCCATAATCATTACACATAACTATTTCCATAGAGTTAGCTACTTTCCTTGTAGGAAAGGAAAATGTAACCTAAGTTCTGACCAAATCCCGTTATAGTCGTATAGGAAAAACTAGAGTAAACAGATTCAAAAAACATTGATAAGTGCCAACAAAAAACACACCGGAACATTGTTAAAGTTCTTCCAAGTGTTATGGTGTGTATGTAAATCGGGACTACATACACACACATGGACATATTCCTCGCTAGTTTCAAGGTAAAACATTACAATAGAATCCATTCATAGTTCGTTTTTCATAACAGGAATTATAACGACAATATTATACCCCTTAAACACAAACTTCTTGTCAAAATTTCTAGAAATCATTAGTCATACTAATTGCTTTGATATCACAAATTAAACTGTAAAGTTTCATGTAAATCCGTTCAGTAGTTTTTACATAAATAAACTGAAAAGACAAATCCATCCGCACAACTTCATCATATTATAATTAAACCAGGAAGCCAGGGTAATCATAATCATAGTTTGTCGTAAATTATAATTGTATTTAAGTTGACCAATAACTTAGATACGTGTTCAGAAAATTACTTTTGATACTAACCAAGTTATTAAAATGAGTATAGCTGTAGCGTCTGTATGTACGCGCTTATATTTTGACTTATCAGTCGGATTTGAAAAAAAACGTTTGTGTATTATATGATGCCGAAATTCATGAGACCGGCGATGTTTTTGTACCTATCCCGAATTTTCCAGAAGAACCGATTAAAAGCAAATAGAACAGCGAGTCCTCGCTAAGGCCTATTGAGGCTTTTATTCCTTAACAAATACCTTATAATTATCTATACTAATATTATAAAGCTGAAGAGTTTGTTTTGTTTGTTTGTTTGTTTGTTTGTTTGTTTGTTTGTTTAAACGCGCTAATCTCAGAAACTACTGAACCGATTTGAATAATTCTTTCACTGTTAGATAGACTATTTATCGAGGAAGGCTATAGGCTACATTTTATCCCGAAATTCCCACGGGAACGGGCACAACGCGGGTAAAACCGCGGGGCGCTGCTAGTACCTTAATAACCGTTAAAATACCTTATTTCTTATCCCCGAAATTTTACGGTAACGGGTAAAATGCAAGAAAAATGTTATTCTGTCTAGTCTGTACCGAGTTAGTCACTCCGCTGTGAAGCAGGCGAGTGATTTATTTCCTTATTGTTATTGTTACCGAAACTGTTTCAAGTCTCACGTTTTTTTACATTATTAACCGACGTCAAAGGAGTACATTGTTAGGGTTCTGTTGCTCACGATCAAATACTGAAACCGTTAGGGTGCGTTAACATTGAAGCGAAGCGGAGCTGTGTGTAGCTCCATCGACCAATCAGAACGCATTACGAAAGATTTTGACAATGTCAATGCCTCGTGCCTCCGTGGTCTTGTGGTTTGAGCGCCCGGCTCAAGACCCGGAGGTTCCGGGTTCGATTCCCGGTGGGGACATTATCTCACAAAAATCTCTTTGTGAGACTTTCCTCAGTTTGGTTAGGGCATTGTCGGCTGAATCACCTGATTGCTCGAAAAGTAAGATGATTCCGTGCTTCGGAGGGCACGTTAAGCCGTCGGTCCCGGTTACTCTCTACGGATAGTAGTCGTTACTTGAGCCATGACGGAGGCCTTTGGCGGCTCGATAACTCTGACACCAGGATTGGTCAGGTTGACCATCCACTCGATGAAGAAGACGTTGTGATTGGTCTATTGATTGAGCTACGCACAGCTCCGCTCCGCTCCGCTCCAATAGAAATACACCCTTATAGAATCGATTCGTTTTTGGTCTGTATATCTTTCTGTCTGTCCGTCTGTCTTTGTATCAATTTGTAAAATTCTTATAATAAAGGGCTCTAGTTCACGTAAAGTTTGGCTTTAGTTCACGGTGGTCCAAATTAGACTTAATTGAAGTAAGATGACATTTTTAAAACACTTTTGTTAAGAAAACCTATTACTGCCACGACTATCTCTAAACTACCTTCCTCAAGTACCTATTAACTAATAATCACTGTTACTTAGAAGTAAACAGGAAACAGGATAACTTGACGCTGGTGTTTAAAGTTACGGTTAAAATAACTCAAGGAATACAATCTTCCGAAGTTCGTACTCGGTTAGAACGAATATGTTAAATTCAAATGTTTCTGTTCTTATGCTCGTCATCTAAGGCGTTGTCCTAATAGAACGCGAATGCGCGATGCGAGCGATGCGACCATCGCGTGTTTCAAACATTTGAGACCGCGTCGTGCGATTGTCAGTTAGGACACCTATTAGAGTTCAATATGTTTGATCGCGCGTTCGTACGAGTAAAATTCGCGCGATTCGCGTTCTATTAGGACAACGCCTAAGAGTCTAACTCCCAAATACTTAATGAAAAAAGTATTAGTCAGTAATATCCCACTGCTGGGCAAAGGCCTCTCATCTCTCTGATGGTATCAATGCAGTGAGGAAGATTAGGGGCGCATTAAATAATCAAATACTTAAAATCAAGTTCAAACTTACTTCTTTCTTTCATACAATGTTGACACCTATTTTTTCTCAAAATTGTATGGATGCTTGAATTTGAATTTCGTTTGAGTATTCGGGCGTTAGTCAGTTTTTTCTGATTGTACATTGTATACAAGATGGTTTACAACCGCACTTAGCCATTATACTGACTTTTAATGGAGTTTATCGCGCTTTGTGGCTTTCTCTGGTTTCCCCTCAATTACCTGGTTTTGTCTCGTTCTTTTTTGTTCAAAATGAATGAAATAGCATTACGTGGGTTTGGTCTTTCTTGTTGGCT
Organism: Cyclophora albipunctata; assembly: GCA_963082685.1. NCBI lineage: Eukaryota > Metazoa > Arthropoda > Insecta > Lepidoptera > Geometridae > Cyclophora > Cyclophora albipunctata. Next base: position 8,467,535 of record OY720131.1, on the reverse strand, counting down.
TTGTTGTCTACGATTTTGAATTTGATTCTTCAGCTATTGTTTATCTTTATAAAGGTGATACCCCTTGTCCTTACTATACTGATGTCTTAAGTAAATGAGAGCCCTTTGACCTGGGATCTTACAGGCTTTCATCACTTGACTTTCTTCTCCAATATAATAAAGCTAAAGAATTTATTTTGTAAGCGATACCCTCTGGACTACCAGTCAGATTTTACTACTCAAACTTAATTTTATCCGTTCCCATGGGTAATTATATCTGGATAATTGAAATACCCACACAAACATACTATCTCTCATTGGTGTATCATACATACTCTTCTTTCTATAGTGCGTAAAATTTAGGTGAAAATATCATTGTTGAATTATTTACTTGTTGTTTACAAGTGTATCACATCACTGCGTAGCGTATAAACCCGCAAGCGAATTTATTACGCCACATAACAAATCAGAGCCATTTTCACAAATAACTCAACATAAATGAAAACACATTATCATACAGTACCTGACAATAATCTTTACTCATTGCCTTGGGAAGATCGACTAGTTTTTGTTTTGCAGAACGTTAATAAGTAAATAAGTTTGTTACACACCTATACCTATTCTGGCCTGTCTATTGTGCTATACCAACAGCACTGAAAAAGATTTGATAAGGTCTGCACTTTTGAAATCAAACGGCTGGTCCCGTAAAATATTAATTTAATTACGCACGTTATGTATGATGTTATCTTTAACTCGTTATAAGAAGTAGTACCATGCCCCATAAACGGCTTGACCGACAAGCTGTAACCTCAAAAGATGCATCTTGGTAGTCAGTAGTAACGCTGCAGAGTTAACATTGTCCAAAACATCGAGTTGAGTAGTGACTTCTGCCCGATACTACACATACATCTACTCGTTTAAATATAACTCCCAGTTATCCGTCACAAGCTATTTCTGTACCCAAAAACGTGAATGAATTAAATCGGTACTATTTTTAAAATATCCTGGTTTTTGACACTGTAAACATGCGGTGTAAACATGTGGGTTTTCATTCAAGTAATGTTGTATTAGCATCGAATAAATAGGTTGTATCATTACTCTTACTATTGGTAGTAGTAGTTTTTAGTAGGCTGTATTTTGGGAGTTATTAGACCGCCGAAAGACTTCATTTTTCTATCACAAGAAGAACAAACGTTTATAATATTTCAAACCAATTTAGACGCCTTTTGGCATAGAGCAGATAAACTAAAGAAATAATAAGGGAAAAGGGGTCAGCCCAATACCGGCCAAATGCGTCAACACTTGAAATGTTCAATGCTGCGTGTTAATTGGTCAAACACTCGAATTTAAAATATGCCACCAATCAACGCACAATGTTTATCATGACATCATTGTCGCACTTGGTCGCTTGTTGGGAGGGCTGCTGTTTTTCTTAAATCGAATGATATTTTAATCGAGTATTCCTGAGATTATTACCAATTATATATAACCCATATCTTTCAGACATCATCGCTGTCAGTGATCATAATCATATTATTATGTCGTGTCCGCACCATGCCGCCCACCGAGAGTCTCGGACATTTGACCCCAATCTTAATTCGATTTCCTGATGCGAGATGTGTCACTGCCCTAATTACAATATGTCTGTCTGTGATTTTGTGATGTTTTTTCAACTGAGGTTTTGAGGTGTTTGTTTTATGTTTTAAGTAGAAATGGGGTACCGCGTTCTGGTAAAATTTTAATTAGATCAGAAAGAATATCAAATTATTAAAAGAAGTTCTTCCCGAATTTTCCTCTATTGTGAATCGAGATTTTTCAGTTAATGTTTATAACTATGTTTATAACATTGTAGAGCGTAGCATAACTATAGTGGAGAAGCTTTTACTGACTATTCTGGCCAGTGTTTATTCCGGACTGTGCAATGCAAAGAAGGATAATAAGTTCATCAGTTCTCTGTGTATTCCTTTCTAGCACCCCGGTTTATGTCACTATATCATTGTTAACATTTTCATTTAGATGTTCCTTTGTGCCTACTTTTCCTTTCTACTATATCTCTCCGCCCTTTTAAACGGTTGCAACTGTAGTTGTAACTAGGATCCAGCCAGTGCAACTGGTTTACATGACAAGGTTGTGCGATCGTCCCCATCGATTGTGTTCGTTAACAATAGTTTCCCGTCGGCCCGCTACGACGAACGGGCTCTGTTTCCGCCACCTTTTTCCTTTTCATTGTATTTCTAATTATAGAACTGTTATCTTGGTGCCGGTTTGTATGTTCTAACTGAGCTTAGAAATCTAACTGGAATACTAAGGCTTTCATTACATTTAAATAGTTTACACGCTATAGTAATATTTACGAAATAAAGAGCTATGCTAGGCTTCGTTGTAAAGTAATTTCGAGTAGGTTAGAGGTCAATCCTGGTGTCGGAGTTTTTAGACCTCCTAAAGGCCTCCGACATGGTCTAATGATCGTTGTTAAGCTACGTTTGGTGTCTACCAATCATATTAAACGCATTATACCATATCTCTGGCGGAGAGGAATCTTTACTAGTCAAACCTTTTTTTTATTTTGACGCACTATGTTTACAGGAAAACTCATTAGTGTACATTTTATAGGCACACTAGCAGCGCCCCGCGGTTTTACCCGCGTTGTGCCCGTTCCCGTGGGAATTTCGGGAATTTTTTTACATTAAAACCTTCCTCTTGAATCACTCTACCTATTAAAAAAAACCGCATCAAAATCCGTTGCGTAATTTTAAAGATTTAAGCATACAGACAGACAAACAGTGTGACAGACACGAAAAAAAACGACTTTATTTTATACTATGTAGTGATTGTCACCATAAATTCTAAATATAGCTTCTTATACATTATGTAATGAAACAAATAATGTTTACAATGATATGCTAACGATGTTGTTTATTAAACGTGTACAAAGGGACACGCATGTATTTTCCATGGCATTATCCTTTAACGTTCTAGATATCATTCCATTGTTTGTTATGTCGATTCTTAATTGTTTAATGCCTTGTTTTAATTGTTATGGTGTGTCCTAGCTCGTTTCCATTATTTGAATGCAGTTTGTTTGTTAATTATGTCATGATTGAATCGTCTACATAGATGAAGGCATTATAAAACTAGCAAGAATAATTACTGTCTTTCTTAGCTTACCTTGAACTTTCAAATTAACAAGCAGTGTCTCGCTTTTGTCTGAGCTATGCCCATTCCTGTAGGATTTCTGGATAAAAAGTACAAATACAAATACCCCATGACCTCCAAACGAAGCTCTAAGCTTGTATTATGGAATCTAACTAACTGATACTATTACATATACATACACAAATAAATATATAATTGACACCCAGCCGTACTTGCCAACAACTATTTTGCCTTTACACAGTAAGCGCTCTCATATGTCACTGAGCCAACGTAACCTATAACTTTGGCTGTGGATACTGCGACTGATTGGTCCGGAGGCAGCTGCAGGGCTGGTCATTCATTCATTCTTTGACAAGCCCGTTGGCACAGTGGCAGTGAGAGCGCTTACTGTGTCGGGGGTTGCGGGTTCGATTCCCGCCCGGAGTCAACAATATGTGCAGACATAGTTGTTGGCGACGACGTCTGGATGTCAATTATATATTATTATAAAGTATTTGTGTATGTATATGTAGTAGTATCAGTTAATTTGATTCCATAACACAAGCTTAGAGCTTACTTTGGGTCTAATTAACCGTGTGTGAATTTGTCCGGGTATATTTATTATTATTCATTTCAAGTCGGTTAGTGGCCGACACTGGTGTTGGAGATTTAGAACGTCTAAAGGCCTCCGACATGGTCTGACAATTGGAACCACCGGGACCTTCTGCAGGGCTGGTATGATATTAAGGCTATTTTACTCCCAACCGATGTCCGACACTCAAGCTCACATCCTTATCACGATTTCCCTGTGCTTTTACAAGCATTGTTTACAAAATACAACTCAGGTGTAAACGTGTCTCTCTTTCACTCTTACAACTTTATTCGTAGCGCTGTCTCTGTCTAGGCCATCACCCTCAGTGATTCAGTTTGGTTAGCATGTGAATCTGAACAACATTGTACGCACGATTTAATCTTAATTCCTCATTTTATTGTCTAGAAATTGGTGCAATTTGTACGCTTTTTCAAAGATTTTATACTTTTTATGACTGGTATTTTGATTGAGTTTTCTATTTATTGGCGTATTGTGCAAGTTTGTTGCAGACTGTAATAGTAATTTGCAATATTTTTAATAACTACTATATTTGTTTTGTTTCATAACTTTTCCTTTATTGTTCTGTTATAAACTATTTAGATAAGACGTAGTTTTTAATAAAGGAATGTAATCTTTCAACCATTTTCATGCTCAGGAAGTGAATATAGTCAAAAATCAGCTAGATTATTTTACCAGTAGAAATAGATCATCATAAAGCAGATGCTACTACATACTCCAACGTATTTAAATAACATGGAATAGTACAATAACTGTGTCTCAGCGCCTCCACGTGATTCATTGCCCAATGATGACACAAGTACAGATACAAGTACCCGCATAGCTCGCGCTTGAGAATTCCATTCACAAAACTATGAGTAACTTAGGGCGTCATGGGACTTCGACGTACAACTCATGTCTAGTATTATTACCTTTTTAGGCTTCTTTAATGGGAGTGGCATGTTTTCCTCTGTATAGATTTGGTAGTACGATAAGACTGGGAAATAAAATTTTGTGTGGTGGTCATTTATTTATTTCGAGTAGGTTAATAGCCAACCCTGGTGTCGGAGTCTTTTAGTAAAGGCCTCCGACATGGTCTGGCGATTGAAACAACCGGGACCGACTACTTAACGTGCACTCCGAAGCACAGAAGTAGGTCTCCGATAGAAATGCCACTATCGGCCATCCATCCAAGTAGGGTTCATCCGAGTTGCACGCTGCTTAACAATTGCAATTAATTATCATAGCTTAGTCACTACACGTGTGGTGGTAAAAACCTCTAAACGTTGCAACGTCCAGATTTAGATTGCTGTAGCTCCTTTTGGCTTCGACGCAGTCGGGTTAAAAGGCAGATCAAAAGGATCTACCCATTTTACTTCTGACCTTGTTAATGAACCAAATGTGAAGTTTCTTAATAAATATTAAAGCAACTTTGTTAACTGTATCTTAGATCGTTGTTCCTTCCTATACTTGCAAATAATCTACAATAGCATGTTGAGATTGTCTTTAGCTTTCTTCTTTGTATTTTCTTAACATTCTACCTGTTCCAAATCTCCATAACATATTACGCTTATCTCATAATCACCAAGTTTCATCAAAATTTGTTTAGAGTTTCTTCAGCTTTGTACATGTAGACAAAGAACGTGCGTTTGTACTGTAAATCGAATGCTCGGAGTCAATTGACGGCCAAAACCCATAAGCAAATATGAAACAGGGCGAGACGGCGCCTGTAATGGACTCACTTAGGATACGAGCAAAAGTGCAGAACAATAAAATTGCTATGATAATTGAGTTTTCTCTTAAGTAAGTTTTGGTAGGTTAGTGGAGGCCTCCGACATGGTCTAACGATTGGAACAACCGGGACCGACAATTTAACGTGTACTCCGAAGCACGGTAGCGCTCGGATATAAATGCCACTATCGGCCACCCGTCCAAGTGGGGGTCGAGCTGCACGTTGCTTAACGATCGCAATGAGCTAACCTCGCTTAGTCAAACTACGCCACGAGCGGTACTCATTTTCTCTTGACGGATGCTTTGGGTTCTGTGGTTTTAGTATTTTCTATTGGATTGAGCTAAGTAAAGTGTTGTGTGTAATATCTCATAAAAAAGCTAGAATTAAATAAGGAATAAAAACATTTGTTTATCAGAATATAATGTATCGGGCTGTCTTGTCAAATAACAGGCAGATCAAATGTTTCTCATCTCACTAAAGTTTCTGATGTCACTGACAGTAAAGAAGAAAGAAGCAAGGCATCTCAGAGAAGTAAATTAAAAATTAAGGCTGAAAAAAACCTTATTACTATTGCTTAAAATATTAACTACAACATTTTTGAACAAAGCAATTCACTCGTAGCATAAAGGAATGGAGTTTTCCTTTGTTACCCTTCCAATGTTTTATCTGTATGTTTTAACGCTCTACGCCCAGGCCATTGATCATTCTCGATGTAAGTTCATAATGTACAGCGGCGCTATGTTAATCTGCTTGCTATCTTTATGTTTACTATACGATTTCCTGGCATTTCCAACTGAGCTGATCTGAAGTGCTTCGGAGAGCACGATGAATTGTCGGTCCCGGTGGTTTTTCCGCGTCGGAGTCGAAGTAAAAACCTCGAAACCATGGTTGATCACTTACCTACTCGAGCCTACTTGAAGATTACTGATTACTATACCACTATATGACTATTGACCATACATGCCCTATATGCGCCCATGTAGTGTCATTGACGCTTTGTAATTATACCTACTTTTTACTCATCCCTTTAAAAAAAATGAGTAAAAAAGCTTATAGATAGGAATCATAAGGACAAGAACTAGGGTTATAAAGGAAAAAGTTTTCTTACTCACTGTCAATTGACAAAAATCGAATGAAACCCTTTTAGTAATTTTGAAGTTCGAGTTCAAACAGACACTATTATGAATAGAATATGTAGTTAGTATTACTAGTAATAATGTTTTCATTACATTTAATAATATTTTTTATTAAAACGCGTTTGCTATGACGACATTTCTAGTGTTATGTTTAAAATAGTCTAGGTTTTGTTTATCAAAACGTAAGTACAGACGTCATGTGGTCTTTATGCCGTCATTCAGACTAACGCTAAATATGCATACTAATTTGATATATAAATTGTTATATAGAGACTAGTTTAGCACTAATCCTTGTCCAAGTTTTTGCTACATACTTTTTGTACTGTAATGATTTTTGAGATGAGATTTGGTTTATCGTAACTTGCTTAAAACGTTGCTAGGTATCTTTAGTTATGAATTGTGTTAATATTAACTTTAGTATACATGGATGGATCCATCCATAATATTTTCATTTCATTGAAGATATCAGTGCGATGTCTTTTGCCTTGTAGTGGGACATTGCAGATCATTCATCAGATGAAAACTACTTCATAATATTTAAAAGAATCTACCAGAAAATCTTCAGCAAAATCCATTACCTTTACCACATCTTTTAATGTCATTGGCAAATAGTAAAATCTTGGTTTTAGTACATCGATGACTTCCTGCAATTATGTCTCCCGAATGAACGTAACTTCTCTTTGATGTGGACGCCTGCACATAAACATTTGAGCGCGCGTGCTTCTACAGGTTTACACCTTCATTACGCTCAAGAACGGCAGTTCCAAAGGCCCTTAAACTTAGCAGTAAACGATAATATCGAGACTGCAGAAATATTGTACATGAACTTTGATGGTTTGCAAAAACTTATGTTTTCAAGGTATTCAATTTAAGGTGTGGTTTGTTATGACAGATAAATAGATATATATTTCTTTAACATAAAGACGCCAAGGGCCATTGACACACTTCTTATGTGTGTGCCAAGTTTTATTCAGATGTATTCAATAGTTTGAGGCGCCGACTTTTGATTAACTTATGAATAGTTAAGAAATTGACGAAATTATTTGTATTTTTTGTGTTAGAATCGTTTTAAAGTCGGTTAGTTATATTAGACTTTACTAAATGAGAATTAAACAAAAAAAATGGGTAAAGATATTGGTAATGTATCTAAAGCATAGTCCAACCAACACTATCAAACAAAATAATAAACACTACTTAAAACTTAATTTTCATACATCACAGAGACTGCTAGTCAATTGTTTGATAACAATTGAGCTGAATGAACGGAGTGGCTCAATTGAAACAATTCCCCAGTCGGGTCGACAGCCTGACGTGGGAAAAGGCCTTACCGAGAGCTTCCTAATGCGAGACGTGATCGGGTCAGACTTTCTCTTAAGATTGATACAGATGGTGGTGATGGTGTTATTGTCTCTAAGTGCGAGTAGGTTAGTGGCCAACAACTCCCGACACTAGGAGTTTTTAGATCGCCAAAGGTCTAAAAATCTAACGATTGAACCAACCAGGACTGACACATAGTATATCCAATAGATGGTCTTTGTTTGAAGCGTAGCACGAAATAATTAGTAGTGTGTTGACATTTGTGGTATTAATTTTCAAAAACATTGCAGTGAATTTTTTTTGAATTTTTTTAAAGATATTTTTTAGCTTTAGCTTTAACACCCATTGCGCCCATTTCATTTCAGTAATTGTTTTAATCACTCCGTATCCCTCATCTAATATTAGCAGCTAATATTGTAATAGTTCAAAAACTTCATTCGGGTGGATTACATGTAGTTTGGTAGACTAACCACTTACAATTGATATTACGAGCGGGAGAGACATACATTCCTCAATTGGCATCACATCATTGTCTCAATTTAAGGATTGGTCACGCGTCGACGACCAATTGTCCACTTCCGGCCTTCATTAGAATTGGTTCATACATTTTTTGAGTCACTTTTTTGACTCTTTTCAAACTTGTCTCGACGCTGTGATTGTTTCCTGCTTCATACTCAATTATAACAATTGATGTGCTTCGCTTTGTTGAAGAGTTTGCTTGGTTGAGTTGTATTGTGTTGGGTAAGTGATGCTTTTGTTTTTTGGGGTCGGATTTTATTTTAGTCTTTGGGTGTTCCACGAGGCATTCAAACGAAATTATCTATACTAATATTATAAAGCTGAAGAGTTTGTTTTGTTTGTTTGTTTGTTTGTTTAAACGCGCTAATCTCAGAAACTACTGAACCGATTTGAATAATTCTTTCACTGTTAGATAGTCTATTTATCGAGGAAGGCTATAGGCTACATTTTATCCCGAAATTCCCACGGGAACGGGCACAACGCGGGTAAAACCGCGGGTAACTGTAGATGAATTATATGACATGCTGCTTTCACAGTTATACTGTAAGTTTTGATTAGATTTAGGTTTTTGAAGACAACAACTAGTAGTCCTTAACTGTCCAAGTACCGGCAATGAATCCTTTCTGTTGTAATACATAACTGCTTAGACACATTACTACTGTCTTCGATATTGTCATCTACTATTTACCTTAAACTCCGACTAACGCAACATCGAAGAGGAAGTAACGTAATAAACTAATATAACACGAGAACGTCAGTCACGGTGATGTACAGACAGACACACGCTCCCTTCACGGCTCTTTACTACCGGATATTGACTTCGAGTCTGGTCTTCCTCGGGTCTTACTATAGGTTCTCACGATTTTTGGTTGAATTCGGTATTAATGTCGAGTTCTGATCGACTTGTTTTTTATACGAAAATGGAACAAGAGCAATATTTTGATGGTATTACAAGGTGTATACACAAAGCTTCAGTACTTTTTCTATGTATTTTAGATTCTGTGTTCTGTATAAGAACTCTTGTTGCCGAATGTAAAACGAAATAAAAAAAAACAATTGTAAAAGCCCGTTTAGAAAATTACCGGAATTCATTGTGTCTCATCAAATCAAATCAAATTGCGACATTTATTTACTTATTTTATTAAGAAAACTTACCACATGATATGGTGATACATACATGATAGGCCTTTGGCCCTTCAGTGGGATATTACAGGGTAAAACTTTGGTTCATGAAAATGCTTCAATAGATAGATAGGCTCAGATAACAAATGGATTTCCGCGAATTCACGGTAAATTACGAGATAAAATCGAGTACCATTAGTACGTGCCACATTTTAGAGAGCGAGCGGTTTAATTGACGACTATTAAAGTTTATTAACTCGCCCTAATTGGACGATTGTCGGCGATGGAGGAAGTGGATGGCAACACTGAAATGTAACGAGGAATGTTGCCAGCTCCCGTTTATGAGAACTAGTGCTTCGTTTCTCCCGATATAGTCTTTGTTGCGTGGCAAACTAGATATAAATGTAAATGTACTCTCTTTCTTTTTACCAGCTTTTATTTATCTTGACCTGTTAAGTTATGTTGTTTAGGACAATCTCTGAACTAACTTTTGAACCTAAATAGTTCATACTAAACAATGAGCTGATATTAGGAATTTAATTTAGTTACTCAGTATCTTGTTTGTGTTTTTATTACTTATTGATTACCATAACATGATGCATGATACTTCAAGAACTTACTTTTGAACTTTCATAAATTGAATACTATGCAATTAACTTTGCATTGACTCAAGTCCTGACCTTTAAGTACGCGTACGTAGACACTGTGACCGACACGGCACAACGATCACATTGTTTGGCATTATGTGTGTTCAGAACAAGCATGTAGTGGTAAATTTTACGAATATACACTACAAGTGTTTACTGCTGTCTTGTATCTGAATCTAAATCGCTTCTGTACATGCAACGCCGAAACCTTCTCTCTCTCTCTTCCTCTATGTGTCTCACATGGTGGTGGAGTCAGCCTTCTTCGTTTTTCTCCTCTACTTTTTTCTATCGTCGACGTCGTCTTCGGAAATCTTGCACACAGCCATAGTCTTGGACACTGCATTCGTCCACCTTTTAACAACGCCTAAACCTTATTGTATCAATTTGAGGTCGATTGCAGACTTCAACCGTAAGGGGTTCTGGAACATTTGTGGTGACTGCAGACTGTACCGCTTGCCGATGCGATCTGCTTCCGACCTTAGAATGGTACTTCAAGTGCCTTTTCGCGTTGAGCCGGTAACATGTTTCGTTCAGTACGACTCACTGGCGCTGGGAAGCCATACTGGACCGGGCAGGCTACTTGATTTCTTCCTGTATGCGATCTAAGGATCAATTCATACTAGGGCAGAGTCAGCAGCAGCACATATTTCTTCTTAGATTAAAAAATCGTATACGTAAGCGTATTCGAGAAATTTCGCGCGTCTGAGTGTGACCAACTTCAACTCGCTTTGAGTGCGAAGTATACGCTTCGCTTCGACTCTGCGCTAGTATGAATTGACCCTTAGACTTTAATCACCAATCTTTAATCCAACAAGAATCTAGTCCCCAAGTGTCAACATACCATTCACGTGACACCTTCATTAGTCCACTGATAATATCTCAAGACCGTTCCAAACTTGACCATTGCCTTATCAATAGAACCAACACATTAATATGCACCTAACAGCTTGCTGCTGTGAAAGCTAAGCGTTTCGTAAACTAGGCTGTATGACTTTAGGAATAAGATTCAATTTAATGAATAGAATGTCACCTACGTCCCATATAAGGAGGGGCACATATGGCGTAATTGTACCGAAGTTAGGTACCTACATATGATGTAGTTTAAGTAAGTCTTAATAGGTGAAGTTCATACAAAAATATATAGTAATAGATCGCCTTGCGAGAGTCCCAATACGAATTTCGGGATAATAAGTAATATCGCATGTGTTTTTCAGAAAATAAATTATAACTGGGGGCAAGGTTTTATCAATATTAATATATTGCGTAGTATTGATATAAGCGTTCTATCTAGCATGAAAAATCATTAATGTAATTGATAATTAAGTAATATCGTGAGTTTAGTGGTATCGAATGTGGCCATCGGGACACAAACCTCATCAACATTTTATTGTATCTCACGCCAGCATACTAATTAATAACATTAACAACATAATAAAATCATGAACACACAAAAAACGACCATGTGCATTGTGCAAGAAAGATCACTTTGTTGATGAAGCATCTTCACTTTATTATTGCTTCAGGATGCATCACTGTATTTTTGCTTCACAAACAAACAAGCCCTCGCATCAAACGGTAAGTCAGGTGGTTCAACCCCACCAAGCAGCCCTGAGTCACTCGTGACTTGTGTGTCAGTCGCCGTGTGTTGGCCTACCGTTTCGCTTGCACTGTGACCTGGACGTACCCGAAATAGTCGCGCGTTACAACCGAACGTCGGCAGTGTCAAACGGACCTTTCTACTGGCAACATTAGAGTTTTCTTGTTTGTAAAACATAGTAGTGTTATAGTTGTAATGGTGCAGTGTTGGTGGTGATGTTGTGTGGTACCAGTGGTGCGGTGGCGGCGATGGATCGCGCCTACATGTCGCTGCGCGCGCGCAAGCCTAGCGCTAAGAAAACGGTTGGTTTTGATTGTTTTTTTTGTTGTGTTTATGAATGGTTTATTAATAATTTATTACTTGAGAGCCTGAATAGAGACATTCGCCGATATATCCTATGATTAAATTCAGTGAAATCAGTTTAGGTATTTTAATTGATAACAACTTGTTGTCTTATAGGACGTACCGTTAACTATTTCGTTTCAAATATTATAAGAAATAAGAGAAATGTATTCAATTTATTAAGTGTGATTTCAACTAAAACTATAAATCCGAGTGTGCATTATATAGTTCTATCAAATAGAACTTTTTAGTAAATAATACGTATCTATGTAGGTATAGTCATTTGTTTATATTATAAGTTTCCTTTAATCTAAGGTTTATCTCCCGAATCGACCTTGACAAAAACCACTGAAAGGTCATTGAACCTCTGATGTCATCGAAAATTTCCCGCGAATGGAGTCGGGCGCGACAACTAATTAAACGCAATTAAAACAATTTATGATGTTTGAAATGTTAAAATAAACTGCGCGCGCGCATATGAGTTCGAATGCGACTGTAAATCAGTCGAGAGTTCTTGTGCAAGGATATTTTTGTTTACGGATTTATTTAGTCCGGCGCCTATTCTGAAATGTATGGTGTCTGGATGGCACTGTGAAATGTTGCTGAAAGATTTGATAAACGTCAAGTTATTTTTCCCTAACGGTTCTATTTGTTACGGAACAGGATCTTATTCTTTGTATGAGTTTTTTAGCACTAATGTTCTAACGAACTACTAACTTTAAACTACTACTAATTACTTACATACTATTACACGAGCTCCTCTTACTTTAATTCTACTTTCAAAACAAATTGTCAAATAGATTCACAAAAAATAACAACCTCTTAAAAGTTTTCGAGTTCTCTCAATATTTCAAAATACTAACTAAATTCATAATATTTTATGTATATGATCTTGATTTTATTCTATACTAGCAGCGCCCCGCGGTTTTACCCGCGTTGTGTCCGTTCCCGTGGGAATTTCGGGATTTTTTTTACATAAAAACCTTCCTCTTGAATCACTCTACCTATTACAAAAAACCGCATCAAAATCCGTTGCGTAATTTTAAAGATTTAAGCATACAGACAGACAAATAGACAGACACGAAAAAGAGGCGACTTTATTTTATACTATGTAGTGATCAATTAAATCTGCATCAAGGACTTTAGAATACGTCCACATCACTTGGAACGGAAATCGGAACGTTATTATTACCGTCGAAACGGTCGCTCCGATTTACAACTTCCAATTCGTCTCTCCTGTTTATTTTGCGATTCGTTCGCATTTCGTACCGAGGCTTTTTGTTTGATCAAACACTGTTTATTGGTTTATCACTGTGTGTGAATTCGGAAACGGTCGTAAAGTAATTATGTGGTTCTATTTGTTTTCTGCTGTTTATTGGAAAATATTTACATTACCTAGTTATTGTTTATGATACAGTTCAATTTCTAAGGCACGATGTAACGTCGCATCGAGATGAACTAATCGGTCCCTGCACGCTGCACGGATCAGCAGATTACTTTGATGGGCGGCCGTTAAATTGTCGGTCCCGGTAGTTTCAATCAGATCATTTCATGTGATGTCATGTCATGGAGGCCGAGGTCTAAATACTACGCGTGTAAGTTCGGAGCCAGCCCTGGGGCTCCGAACTTACACGAATTTACGTTTTCCTTACCATTTCTATATCTTTGAACATCTGAATATCCCGTGTCTGTTTTAAAATATTCGTTTTGTTTTAAAATATTCTTTACAGTAATATCCACTATTGCTTTACTTACTTTTCGAGTAAAACAACAACATACACCCTCTCCAACTGATATATCCCGATTTTAAATATTAATCGACAGGATTACGCGAAACCTTCTCCCAAATGTTGGCACGTTATCAACGCGTGCTTTCTATTAGATGGTAATACTTATCGATGTTATATTGGAATATTTATAAAGCCAATCAATCACTGCCTCGACTCTTGCCGGGCTAATAATGATAATGTTTTGACATTACGGGTATCGTAAACGGTGTTATCTGGCGTCTTATGTTTAGATATTTTCGGTTACTGCGTGGATAGTTTTGGGTGAATCTGGTTTCCGCGAGCTGCGTTGGTTTTGGATGTAGGTCGCGATGTCCAGTTGTAAAACACTGCCAGTATAAGCTGTGCCTTATTTATGTGATATTTTGTACTCCTTACAACACTAGCTATAAGAGCTATAGACTACGTTAGCATTAGTTTAGTTATGTCACCTATTTTGCACAACGACCTAGTTCAAATTGTAGTGTTTAGTCTACCTCTACATCATCATACTTTTTGAATCCACACAATTGGCACTCATTATACTAACTAAATGAAACGGGATTGTATCGCGTTAGAATGTACAACGTATTTATTAAAAAACGTACAATTGAGAGTTACAACAGAATCTACCCTTGCAGTCTAACGTAGTATACCTATGTACTAACTAACTCTACCATTTATTTCATCAAGCTGTTGCTAACATCTCTGCATCAGTTTGGCCGAAGTCAAATATGCAAATGTGAATCTTTGTCCGTGTGTAACAAAAGTTCGTTGGAAGCAGTCAGGTGTGCAGCCACCTGCCGCCGCCCCCGTCACGGCAGGTGGGCACCCCTGGACCTTACCCTCGAAATAGGTCCCCGACCTCAGAGTGCAGGATACATAAAGACTATATCATCAAACTTAACTGGGTCGAAAATTAAAACCCTCTTTTATTCTTGTTAAACCCTACATTATATGAATAGATATTTGTCAAGAAAATATGCCACGAATTTCCGAACAAGTATAAGATGCCATTGCACGAATCTCTGAAATCGCATATAAACTGAAAAATATTTTTTTCAAAATAATTTAAAATAAAAAAGTTTCAGATTGATTTTAATAATTGCATTGTCATCCGAATATCAAATCGGTTAAGTTTACCGTCTCTAACTTCAATTCCTAAATATGTCCCTGCCTCAAATCAAATTAAAATCATTGATCTTAAAGATTTCAAGCACACTAAGACGACACAAGGATGTTCAATCGTTAAATCGATACGAGGGCGGGTCAATAAGTCCGTGACTTTTGCAATAAAAGACAGATTTTTTTATTAAAAATATATTTTATTTTTCAACGTAGTCTCCCTTGAGCTCTATACACTTTGTCCAACGCTTCTCCAATTTTTTTATCCCTTCCAAAAAATATGATTTGTCGAGGTCGTCAAAATAGGCCTTTGTTTGCGAGATGACTTCATTATTGGAGTCAAATCTTTTTCCACCAAGCCATTTCTTCAGGTTTGGGAACAAAAAGTAGTCGCTCGGAGCCAAATCTGGAGAATAGGGCGGAAGAGGGAGCAATTCATAGCCCAATTCATGGATTTTGGCCATGGCAACTGCACATGTGTGCACCCTTGCATTGTCTTGGTGGAAAAGAACTTTTTTCTTGGCCAAATGAGGTCGGTTTCTTTTTAAATCGTCATTGAATCGGTCCAATAAGTTGGCATAATATTCCCCATTGATTGTTCTTCCCTTTTGAAGGTAGTCAATGTGGATTATCCCGCGTGCATCCCAAAAAACAGTCGCCATAACTTTATTGGCCGACAATCCCACCTTGGCCTTCTTTGGCGCCGATTCACCCTTGGAAACCCACTGTTTTGACTGTTGTTTGGTCTCTGGTGTGTTGTGATGGATCCACGTTTCGTCCACGGTTACAAAACGGCGCAAAAACTCCTCCATATTACGATTAAACAATGCTAAACCTTCCTGTGAAGTTGTTACACGATTGCGTTTGTGGTCGACTGTGAGCAAACGCGGCACCCATCTTGCGGACAGCTTTCCCATGCCTAATTGATCATTCAAAATTGAAACCACTGAGCCATGCGAGATCCCTACTTCTTCCACAATCTCTCGCACTTTCAATCTTCGGTCGGCCAACACCATATCGTGAATTTTTTCGAATGTTTTGGGTGTAGAGACCTCAACTGGGCGTCCAGGACGCTCGGCATCTTTAGTGCTTGTACGGCCACAACGAAATTCAGTAAACCACTTTTTTACCATGGAAATCGATGGTGCAGAGTCCCCATAGTATTTATCAAGCTTTGCCTTGGTCTCGGTAATGGTTTTTTTTCGCAAGAAATAATGCTTAATAAGCACACGAAATTCACTTTTGTCCATTTTCTCGTCAAATTAGTGAGTAGTCTGATAAAGATAGCTGTAAAACACAAACTAACTGACGCAGCAAGTTCAAATTTTCAGAGGAGTCAACTGACAGATGCCTGTTGACGGGACCAGTATTATTGTTTCAGTAAAGAGGTCGGAAATTCAAAAAGTCACGGACTTATTGACCCGCCCTCGTATTTACCCTTTCGCTCACAAAACAAACGAACAAGCCGAGTTAAATAAAAGCTTGTAATAATAAAAAATAACAATGATTAGCAATAATTATTTGTCCCATCCAATGCAATTTGACACCAAGATAAGTGGCTTGTCGTGTGTGGTCAATTCGCGAACCTGTCGAATGTGCACTTTTATCAACATTGCAACGTCATCCAGACACGGTCACCGTGATCCGGTGACGTGGCTTATATAAGATAGTAATGTGTTTATTTTGACAAGTCTCGTATGATTTCGACGGTCATAGAGATACCAAAAATATTATCTGACTGCTACTTTTACTATACTTAGAATTACTCTTGCATCGATTATTTTTACTCGTAGTATGTAGTGTGTTCGCGCTAAGCAAACCCAAGTTTCTGTAAGCTATGTTACTAGGGGCAATGGGCATGGAGGGTCCAGGGTAACTTCCATATTATAGTACTAACAGCGCCCCGCGGTTTTACTCGCGTTGTGCCCGTTCTCGTAGGAATTTCGAGATGAAAATAGTCTACAGCCTTCCTCGATAAGTGGACTATCCAACACTGAAAGAATTTTTCACGTCCAAACAAACAAACAAACTCGGCAGCTTTCTAATATTAGTATAGATTTGTTTCACTAAAGAAGCCTATTTAATCCCACAAAATATATTCGTTTCTTACCTTTTATTGATTTTAACCGCCCAAATTTATTACATTACAATTGAACACTTGTATTACATACATCGTCATAGATACATCTCATCTCCTTCCCTCCAATATCTTTTTAGTCCATCGAAATGTTACATTTTTTAGGCCTAACCTTGCGTTTTTTAGAGGACGCAATTTTATTTTTTTGATGTGTAGGGGGGTCAGTGTAAAGCTAAAAACAAGTTTGTGGGGTCGCCACCCTTGTCCCACGGCCGCCATCTTGAAAATAGGGGTTGAAATGGTTTTTACGATATATCTCTTAAACTATTAATTTTTTTTAAAAATATTGTTAACAGTTTTGTTGCAAATTAAATTTTCTACAACTTTGGTTCAGTAACTTTTTGTCGTAGAACTATAAATAAAAAAGTTATAAGCGAAAATGTTCAGAAATTCGAAAAGTAAAAATAAAAGACATAAGGGACATTACAGCTGCTGCTGATCCTAATACCGATCTATCGAAGGTCGTAGTTCGATTAGGTGGGTTCCATTTACTCATAATATGTCGTTCATAGGTGCGATTGGATATATCATGTCTGCTAGTGGACTCGAGGATATCTTCAAATTAAGTTATGCTGAGAACTGTGTACAGCACATAATGTCATGCTTATGGTAGGACTGTACATGCTTATGGTAGGGCTGTATGTGCTTATTTGCTAGTGCATTTATCAGTAACAAAAATACTTATGGATTCAATAGAATTTACAGAAGAAGAACGAGATTTTCTGGATGATAATAGTACTATAAATGAGCACGTACAGCCCTACCATAAGCATGTCCAGACATTATGTGCTGTACACAGTTCTCAGCATAAATTAATTTGAAGATATCCTCGAGTCCACTACCAGACATGATATATCCAATCGCACCTATGAACGACATATTATGAGCAAATGGAACCCACCTAATCGAACTACGACCTTCGATAGATCGGTATTAGGATCAGCAACAGCTGTAATGTCCCTTATGTCTTTTATTTTTACTTTTCGAATTTCTGAACATTTTCGCTTATAAATTTTTTATTTATAGTTCTACGACAAAAAGTTACTGGACCAAAGTTGTAGAGAATTTAATTTGCAACAAAACTGTTAACAATGTTTTTAAAAAAAATTAATAGTTTAAGAGATATATCGTAAAAACCATTTCAACCCCTATTTTCAAGATGGCGGCCGTGGGACAAGGGTGGTGACCCCACAAACTTGTTTTTAGCTTTACACTGACTCCCCCTACACATCAAAAAAATAAAATTGCGTCCTCTAAAAAACGCAACCCCAAATGTAACTTTTCGATGGACTATTTGTCGAACTCAAACCAACCAGTCTCTTTATACAATAATATTGAAATTCTTTATTATGAAATAGGTCATTGAATAATGAACAAAGCGATTGAATCCTCTCTTGTGGCTTGAATGCTATGGAACTCCTACTTCATTTTATTGTGAAGGTGAATTGTAGTTTTTTTGGAATGGAGACGGTTGGAACAGGAAATTATTAAGTAAAGCTATTGTGGTGGTACTTTTAAATAGTATGCGTTTACTTACATATAAAAACGTTCGCAACTATAAAAACATAAGGATATTAACGAGAAAACACCAATGCGGTTTTGGTATCGATAGAATTATTAAATGCAGTTCGACTACTACTTGCATTGGTGGCCGATAGTGTCATTTATATCTATTTAAATTGATACGAAGCCCTACGATGCCGCGGAGGGCTATGTAAATTATCGATTTAAGTCCCCGTTGTTTTAAACGAACCATGCCGAAGATCTTTGAGCTGTCCACTGACCCACTCGAACTTTCTTTTTCACACCGCTACCGTATGGTACAACAACTCACCCATCGCCATTAATCAAAGGTTTGGTCACGTTTCAGACGAGTTCATAAATAGCCGCATTCTATATTCATCACGGGTGGATTGTTATCCATGGATTAATATTCTATGGCCGTGGTTGCCGTGACGCACGCGCAATCACTTTGAATATTATGAATGTAAAGAGCAACCATGGGTTGCGCAAGAGTGTCATTAACATAGGGTACGAAGTCTTTGTTGGTGCCTAGGTAATTTTCTTGTGGGATCAGTAATGTTAGTTGCAAAATTGTGATGGTTCTGTCAAGGTTGTTAACGAAGAAGGGAAAGATGTGGGTGGGGAATAAACAATCCTTTTTTACAGAGTTAAAAATGCGTTACAAGACTGATTTGTATCTCAAACCACGAAAACAATTTCTTCGTTTTTCAAAGTTCACTTTAAAAACTGCTTTTCTTTCCCATGTTTAATCCAGTAGTCCTACTTATAATTAATTGTCTCCAGCTCCTTAAAACCAGTCTTAAATTCTGCTATTAACAGTGATTACAAGCAGTTAACTCCATCATCTTTTAATAGACCCATTTCAAGATGTTCCGTTGATAATCGCCCTTTAATCGCCTAAACATTTTTTCACGTCACCCTGCGATTTTCCTGCAACGTGACGCCAATTTGTCTTTATTTGCAGTCAATTCTTCACCTCGTGGGAATTTAGAAGATAGATTTCTTGTTAGCTTGTTTCGTAGCTGATCTAAGGTTTGGTTTACGTGATAGCGTTTTATTGTTGTAGGTTTTGCGTTTCTTATGTGTTTTTATTTTCCTATTTATCAGAGTCTTTCATTGGGTACCATTGGGTAACTCTTGTTTTTGTGGTAAGCTTTTGAGGTTAGATTAGAAATACAACTAGTAACTTATTGCAAATGGCCTGAATTCACAAAATATAATGGTATAAGATCACAACATGCACAACTACAATTACTTATTCATTAATTTAATATTCAGACGAATCTAACATTTGTCTTATGTTAAGGCATGATTTTTTTGTAACACGTTTAGTTATTTATCCCCTATTATCTACATCAAATCGCTTCAATAAAAACAAATCGCTCTCCGCTCCATCTCTGTCCACACTCGAACATAATGGCCGTTCTACAAGACAATAATTAGTGTTTGTATTAATAACAGAGACGTCGTTATTAACTTGTACAACAATATGTTTATTTATAGCTCGTATTGTTTCTCCTTTTAGAATTTTGCGTCAAACTATCGTTGATAGTATTTACTTATTTAGTTGTCGTGTTTACGTTGTCTTTACGTGGGTGTTGCGTGGGTAGATCCGTTTTTTCTTAGTTTTTAAAGAATTTGTACTAATTACTATTATTAATATTTGCGTAGAGGTTTAATGGACATTTTGTAACGAGTAACTTTTTATTCATTTTCGCTTTTCGTCCGCAATGCACAATAAATGGCACCATGCATTATGATGTATGATGTAAGTTAGAACACTCAATCTTTTTTTTTTTTCAATTTTAGTGGGGTCGTGTACGTACAATCTGATGATCAAAACTAAAATTTTCGCATTTATAATATTACAGTAAAGATCGAAAACCCTTTAGGGCCATACCATTATTTATATTTTAAACCGTCTAAGTTTAAAATATCAGTAGATACTTGAAAACTCTGCTAGAGGCCAACATCGTTGTTTCAAAACATTTAAACGCCTTCAATACTATCGGCCGATTAACACAAACGCAACCATTAGTTATTTCCATTATCGCTCCAAAGTCTTTGATCAAGCTTCCAAATAAGTCGACGACTGATTCAATTACATTCCCTTGTTATTAGTGGATTCGTGATTTTGTGCTCAAGTATTCAACACGTGTTCCGTTGCAACATTTGCAACTTTGATTTCTGTGTTCCCGTTTTGATCCTGTTTGTGCTTCCTGTTTAATGCGCATTTCCTGCTTGGTTCATTACAATGTTGTGTCAAACAATGAAGATTTATTTATATCCTGAATTGTAGTCAAAGATAGGATCAGCTGATGAGACTGATAAAAGAGAAGTGTCTTGTTATGCAGAGATGAAAAGAGATAGAAAAAAAACATGTACAGGGTCGTTTTTTTAACGGCTTGTATGGGCAAGTTTGAATCTTTTCTTAGAACCTATGTCAAAGATTTTAAAAAAACACCCTTTATACTGTAGAATTTACAGGCCTCGTCCATTTCTGAAGTCGATTAAACAATTAAATAAATTGAGAAGCTGCATTGAGTGCATTAACGTCAACTACCAAAACCGATGACTAATGTACCTCAAATCTTTCTCTTTTGGAAACCACATCAAATCCTTAACAAAACAGCTATTGTCTTTTAAATTAATTGTTCTCCCAATTAGTCTGGAGGCTTCTTTGGACAATTTGAGGACAATGTCCACGGAGCATACAATATATATGGGTGATGGTTTATGTGTCTTTCAAATAGATATAGGCGTACTGGACACAATCGTTTGACGTCAGTGTTGTATCACAATGTGTCGTTTGGATCTGATTTGGAGCCGCTGTTGAGGACGGGACGACTGCTGCGTGTCACGTAGGCCGTAGGTTCAGGGTATGTCTATCTTGTCAATGTTATTGGTTCAAACTACTGTAGTACGATGTTGTAGTTGATTTAACTATACTAGCCTACAAGGTGAATCATTAATCGATCAGTATGAGCACGATTGAAACAAGAGATTGGAGGATCTTTTTTTAGGGAACTTGTTTCCGATTTAGGGATAGAATGTATTACAAACGATTGTAATGTACTATGCTTGTTGCTTTAACAATATGATCTTATAAAGGCTGTTTCAATTGTTAAATCTCAGTAGAATTGTTATAAGAGCTGCTAATGATTGACCCTTTCAAAATTTTTATCTGTTCCAATTTAGTACCAATGACAACGAAAAAGAATGCTCATTAAAACACCGGAACTCACTAAACATAATGAGCCTACCTCCTGAAGTCCTGAAACACTTTAAGGCCTCTACCCATTACACCGTATCATACCATGTCCGTGCTATGAACGTGTCAGGCAAAAAAGTATTCTTTGTATTGAAAAGTATGGGACTATGCTCACTAGACCGTTCCGTCACCAACCAACAACGTCGACTATTCTCACCTAATATTTTGCCGGTGCTGAAACGTTCATAGCACGGTCATGGTATGATACGGTGTAATGGGTAGATACCTTTAGCATTCATTTCCAAATGCATCTACATAACCGCCTGATTTAAGCTAAGTCATTCATTCATTTCGAATTGATTAGTGACGGTTTAACAAACCTATCAAAACTCAGGTATGTTTAATTAAAGACGCAAAATCTAATCGTTTTGTGTAACAAAGTAACCGACGCATATTTCAGTATGTAAACAAGACGATATAACGTTAAGTGTTATTTCGATCACGAGTCTATTTATAATAATATTAACAGTAAATAACTATTAAAATTAACACGTTACTCAAATACATTAGAAGGTTGACCGAGTTATTGTTAGCTGGTGTCCATATCTGCGACTTATTTATATGTTAGGGATAACATCTCTTATTTATCTGTTGACGCAAAAAGAGGTGTGTTGTTTGACATACATACCTACATGTCTGCGAATTGCATCTAACACTCAGGCAAACGATTTAACCAATTTAGTTATAGATTTTTTTGTGTTTATAATGTTTTCAGTTGGGTTGTTGCTTTGTTTTATATAACATTTCTTGAAATTGCAAATTGTAAACAATTAATTCTGTTTACTATTTCTCTAAAACTCCGATCGCCTATCCGGCAGAAATGTCACCAGACAAACTGGCCCTGAACCGCAAAACATGATGATATAAAAAAAACTATTTAATTGAAAAAAAAAATATTATTATGGGTTATTGGTAAACATGATGACGTTGAAAATTTACCAAAATATTCCAATTGATTTCCGTATTCAGCAAACGGGAATCAACATCGCTAATCATTAAACCCAATAAATAATCCTCTTCCGAAGGTCACCAGGAACTTTATGTTGTTCCTTCCATCTCGAATCCGGAGCCAGCATCCTTAAGTTTAAGCAAACTTGTAAATAATAATGTAAATAGTTCGTCACGTTTGTTTGTTCATCCGATGGTGCCTGAGGTCGTGTGGATAGATTAGTAATATCCAGTTTATTTAATAGGCGTTTTTCACAATAATATTTATTTTTGGAACATTGAAGAATGAGTTTAATGATAATGAAGAGTTATTGTTATAATTAATTCATTAATTATAAGAATGAATTAATTTAATTCTCATAATTTTGGTTATATTATAACCAAAATTATGAAACTCATTGACTTTTATTTACAACTTGAAAATTTACAAACTATTCATACGGATTGTAAACACTAATCTAGGCGGGACTTAACCGCGAATAAAACATTGAATGCCTCAACGTTTCGGTCGTGTCGCAACGGCCGTGTTCACAAGGGTACTCTAGTGTAATTCATACCAATCTGTATGAATTACACATAAACGATACATAAACGATAGGTAGATTCGTAATGTAAGACGTAATAACACATCAAAATATAAAAGTACTCGACACTTCATGTACTCTTACAATAGACAGTCGTGACTCGAAGTTTATTTCTTAAACCTTATTTAACTGCGCGAATTATGTGAATTAAATTATCTTAAGGACACAGTCATAAATTCAGCTTACAATTTAATAAGATGTCTTGCTGTACATCTTGCATAAGGCATCTTAATTTGATTATCAAAATTGAGATCACCAATATTTCTGTCGTAACAAATAAAGAACATTCAATCTCTTGCTCCTTTGCTCAAAGACAACGACTAAAAGCGATAAAACATCAAGTACTTATAAAATATAGTAAAGTAGCAGCCAGTAATATCTCACTGCCAGGCAGAGGCCTCTCATCTCACTGAAGGTACAGTTAGGAGGATTAGGTGTAATCATCCCGCTTACCTAATACGGGTTGATATAATAATAAAATACTTATATACCTCCAAACTAATAATCCACGACCAAACAACACCCAGTGTGTGTTATCGAGCTAAAATCATCCTAGTTAGTTCTTTATTTCCTAACCTTCATTTTCAAAATGTAACGCAACTAGCGTTTTTTGACTGAGTGATGTTAGCCCGATTGTTAAGCGACATGCAGCTCACTCTCTACTAGGATGGGTGACCGATGGTGGCATTTCTATCTGAGCGCTACCGTGTTTCGGAGAGCACCCTAAATTGTCTGTCCTGGTTGTTACAGTTATCAGCCTAAATACTCTGAAACGAGAGATGGCCACTAAGCTACACGAACTCAACTTTCTATAATAATACGGTGTTCGATAAAACTTCGGGGAACAGCTACAGCAACTATACTACGTTCTGGTTCACTGGGTGAACATATGTAGTGTATAAATATTGTGATAGTATTTCGTTACGTAGTATTTCTTCGTCACATGACATAATCATGATTGTCATTTTCAGTACAAAAATATGTTTTATCCTATTTTTAGTAAAAAAGTGACTGATAAAAGGAATCTCACAAAGCCTGCCGCTGTTGCAAGTACTACTATGTTTACAACTTTATCAATTAGTTATCCGGCTGACGTCACAGATCACACTAAATCCCATCATACATCACACAACCTGACCGATATTCACTGACCCTTCAGTCAATACCTCTATTAGTATCACAGGGATCAAGAAATGTTGTTCGTATCAAGACTTCTGGATTATCCTGTCATATAACAGTGATGGGAACATCAAGAAGGCATTAAATATGAATGATTTTATTGATAAACAAAAGTATCTTAGGCTCGATGAAGAAAGGTTTCAACGACCTTAACGTGTGGCACATGAACGAGTGACCGATATTGCCGTTTTATCTGAACGCTACCGTGTTCGGGAAGGTAGATTCTTGTGTCCCAGTTGTCATTCGATAAATATATTGGACATATTGGACTTAAGGTATTCGAGGATTATGTAAACAGCTGGTTAGTCAGTAGCGACTACTAAATGCCGGACTCGCACATTCTCGCGAATAAGTGAATCCACAAGTGAAGGACGATTTGCTATAGAAGGTTTTCGTAGTTTTTTAAACATTTGTTCATTTTAAAAGCGATGTCTGAATTTGTTTGACACACATCGAAGCTCTTAAACCTCGAACATTCGCCAGTTTGCAAATTAAACACATTGTAAACAAAGTACACACGTTTACGAGCATGGGAGTAACCGGGTTAATAATAAGAATCACATTGAAATCTTGCATGAAAATAGAAAAGGAGGTTATTTTTCTAATTCAATGTTTGTCTCAACCTATATCTCAGATAAGTACAAAATATATTTAGCATGTGCAAGTTGCAAACATTTGATTTATGATTTTCTTTATAACCATGTAGGATGGGATTTATCTGGTTTCGCATAGCATCACTTATCTCCAACAGAGCAATCGTGTTTACAGTTTTATTTGTTATCTCGTTATCTAGCGTCTTGTGGATTATGTTCCTTAAAATACTGGATTATTAGTTTTATCCATCTTATTGATGGGGTATATCTTTAAATCTAGGGTAAAGATACTTTTTAAACTCACACGATTTGCACTCATTATACTAAATGAAACGGTGAGTTATCCCGTGACCACGAGCGGTGTAAACTGTAATCCGCTCGAAACGTCGGGTACGTATTTTAGTAAATACGTTTAATTATCTAACGCGATACAGACCCGTTTCATTTAGTATATAGAGTAGAGATGTTTGGTTTGCTTGCATCGTCACTATTCAAAGTCTGGTAATAATTGCGAAGTTTTCAGATACCTTAGTTAGACTGCCCATGAAAGTATAAATATTGTTCTTGAATGACTAGACTAGACTGTTTATGTACGTAAGCTCTCTAATTGTGAGTATAATACTCGTATACTTAAATAAAGCATGTTACCCTACATTTGTTTGCTATTGGCTAAACTCGTCACTTTTTCTATTAGAAAAATGTTTCATGTGACATTCTTAAAATTATGAACTAGTTTCGTGTAAATCCTTATTTTAGAGGCCGCTAGCGGGTTAAAATTATACCTGTCACGGCCCATGATCGTGTCAGGACAAACAAATTAATTTTCACCCATTTCATTCGCTGTCCTGCTAGATCGTGACTGCGATGCCGCAATCATGTGTTTAGCGAGCTCTTCCTAATTCTGTTTATATTCCATACATATTTTTGGCTACCGATGGCCGGAACGAAAATTATCCATAGATAGATTTTCACGGGTAATAAATAATTAATTGTTTAGTACGCGTAATATGTTCTATTTCATTGTAAACTAGCTGTGCCCCGCGGTTTTACCCACAGCGCACCCGTTCCCGTAGGAAATACGGGATAAATAGTATCCTATATCCGTCTCCTGGTTCTAAACTACCCTCCCACCAGTTTTCAACCAGATCGGTTCAGCCGTTCTCGAGTTATAAATAGTGTAACTAACACGACTTTCTTTTATATATATAGATATTTAGCGCTCGTGGCGTGGTTTGACCAAGCGATGTTAGATCATTGCGATTGTTAAGCAACGTGTAGATCGGCCCCTACTTTAATGGGTGGCCGATAATATCATTTTATCACCCTTAGATGTTCTCATCTTTCTTTAACTGAGTAAAACCAGTCTGTCATCATTCTTCTCATATGATCACCAAATACTGTAATAGTAAACCTAAGGTTTACTATTACAGTATTAAAAGTATCATCACTAATATACAATGTTTTCAATGTATCCAACTCTACTGTTATAGCTCATCATCTAGCTAGATTTCGTTGAACTTACGTCAATGATTACAAGCATATCTTATGTTTAGTGATAGACAAAGAAATATCTAAATATAATGTATCTAGATATGTCAAAATTGACAGCAAACACCAAATAATAAATGTCAGATGTGGTATCCATTATTTTAAGAATAACTGGTTTGCGAAAATTTCAAGTGTTACAAATTAAGAAGGGAAAGCCAACAAATCCCTTTTCAAAAACTTTTCAACGGTTTTTTGTTTCCCTACTTTTCTCATGGTTTAAAACGATTAAAATTCTAGATGCTCTGCTTAATTGAGCATAAATGATTACATATTGTTGCTTATCTCGCGAAGCACCTCTAATAAACTAGGGTCGTTGCACTGCGCCCACTTTGTTTCGTAAGTGGTATACGCTCCGTGGCTGCAAAATATTTTTATGGCTCCAACTACATTTTGTGAATACGCTTTACAACCAGCTATGCATCGGATAATAGATTTCCTAGTACCTAGTTATGTGGCTGCATATTTCTCGTTAATTGATTTGTTAAAATGTATTTTGTAAAAAATATTTACTGCGATAAGGAAATGTGGATTGGATAGTTTAGTTGCATCATGCATGTACACTTACTTCGCCATTCCGATTTCAAATCCGGATTGAAGATTGTTGTGTAAATTAATTTTTTATCACGCCTCTGCATTGCGATGTAACATAGGTACTAAATGCACTCAAAAGTTGCGACGTAATCATGAATTGGACTGATAACTAAAATCAACAAAAGAGATTAATTTAAGCATTGTACGAAATCTTAAGGATCTTACTGAAGACATTTAAATACGAAACACTCTAATTGTGCTATCATATTTTACTTCTGAAACGTATTACATATTTAATTGTAACCTTCGTTGCACTTAGCTTCGTCTCCAATAAACAATTTCACAATCACAAAGTCACACAAAACAAATCAAGTGTAATAGTTAACAATTTCCAGTAATAATAACCGTATATTAGCTGAAATAACATGCCTTATGGAATATAATCATAAGTCTAGCGTGCACAATGTCCAAGACTAAATTGCCGTGGTAAATTATATGGAATAGCTGTTATGAAATTGTTAACTTTCTTGAGACGTGCAAAAGAATTGTGATTTGGCAGTAAAGAGAGCATTGAACGGCTACGAGAGAGCATTAAAATTATTCTTAAAATGTATGCAAATGGTGATTTGTAGTGCCATTCTCATAAAAATCTAACTAAACTTTGACATTAGTGGAATTAACTAAGTGACTGCCTTATCATCCCACTTCACCCAATACTTTCAGAACATTAATACAATCAAGTTTTCAAATCATACGTACCTGCATTCCTCATTCTGAATCAGTTTATCTTTGTGTTTATTTTTTGCATCAGAAATGGGATGTTTGTTCAATCACGCGGTTTGCCCAAGAATCCTAAATATCCGCTGCAGTGATGTCAACATAGGACTGAATTGGAGCACTTTGAGTCTCACTTCTATTTATATTTTAATTCTATTGTATACCAGTTTGCCCGGAAAGTCACTTTGTCATTATGTTTTTGCAATACTTGTATATTAGCATATCCGGAAATAGATTTAAGAGTATTGTTCGGATTCTGCGTAATATATACAATGGTTTCTATTGTCTTTTAAAATTACTTTTTTAACTGGCGTTATTTCACTGATCTGTTCATGGTTCGTATTGGTGAATTGCTAATAGAAATCTGAAATAGTCGGCGACATGCATCACGTTTTTGTTTCTCATGTTATCTCTCGTTATTAGTAGTTATTAAATTAAATTCGCCACAAAAATATCTTTTAAGCGCTACAATAAAGTGTTATCTACCTTTCAGCGAGAGTCAGAGGGGGTATCGTAAATGAAACATCCAAACAAATTACAATGGAGTCGGGTGTGAGGTGTGGTATATCCGCCGGTCACGACATCCGACAAATCTGAGGATTGGTCGTCTCAATCGAGTATTCAGTCTTTTAGCCACCGTCTTACTTGCAACACGTGTTGTTGACTACATTACATCAAAGTTGAATTCATATAAAAACGTTGATGCTATAAACATTTTGGTGGATGAAAGAACAATAGACGTCATAGCGTGGGATGGTGTGTTGTCATGGATGGTGCACGTGGTGATGTGACGTGGTGTTATTGTGGAGATGGCTCGGCTGGTCAACGCTGCTGCTTTGTTTTGTCAACGGCTTCAGGAGTTGCACCCTCAGAACATGATGGCTAAGAAGGTAGATCTTAATTACCTAGATTTAAGACTTTACCTAGCCAATGAATTTAGTCGATAATACGTTTTGTAACTCTATCTTGTAAATTATAAGATCGCATTAAAGAAGTTAAATGTCAGTAGCAGTGCCTTTCCATTTGATTCTGAAATGAAATTCTAATTTATGCATGAGCTCTAAGAAAATTGCATTAATGCCAATAGTGCATTTAATGTTTGATAATATTTACAGTTTTGAAAGGTTCCCTTGACTTTTGGCTTTGATGTCAAATTATCTTATTTGAACACAACACAAATACCGTTGGTTTTGAATATGAATGATAAATAATGTTATTTACTAGATCATTCAGAATGAACCTGTTTTTATATGCTAGTAATTAAAATTCGTTTACGTAAGTTTTGTGTAATTTTTTGCGAAATTTACTCATACTCATGACCTATCGAATATTCTTGATCTTTCCTCTTAGAATTTGCTGAAATTATTTAAATTTACACTGTAAGCGCTTAGCACAATTACAATCTAATTTACCCACTCATCAGAATCATATGGTTCCTTTATCTCTAAAGCCTTGATTCAACTAATCAAGACAACCCTACCTTGTTATCAATAAGTGACAGGTCCGTCAAAGGTCTGATCTAAAGGGTATATAATATATATCTGAAAGTATAATGAACCAATTATATCAGGCGCAGCCGGCTTTATGTGGCAAGGTCCGCTGTTATCTTGCGTTGATTGACCATTTCCATGAGGTCAGGGGCAAGGTTGCAAAACCTAAGAGACAGATTGAGCTTTTATAACACTGACAGTTGATATGAAGATAAAAGATTATATTATTAGTGTGGTTTTTTTACAAAGTCAAAGTGAAATATTTTAATTCAATTTTGGTCCCAAAGAGGCTTTTGAACTGAAGTTTCTAAGAGTGGTCCAAACGGAAATCGAAAACCAAAATTGGGTACAGCCGTGTACATCTATTTTACAAGGTTTTATTTCACTAAGTTCATGGAAAAACAGTTAACCCCAACCGATTAGGATAAAATTTAGAATGCTGAAGTCTTTCAGGAGTAACAAAGATTTATATATTTTAATAATCTTTGTTACTCATAAAAGTTGCTCACTTGAACAAGTTTTAATTAAGCGAACGATACACATTCATGAAATATCTTGACCACGGTTAGTTACAAATTAAACCATAGCGTAACCTTTAATGTAATATGAATTTAATTAACTCCATATATTCGCTCCTTGGAGTCACCTTTAACCAACTTCTTATCAACATAATCGCTGACTACCTAATCCTAACTAATATTATAAATGCGAAAGTAACTCTACTGAACCGATTTTAATGAAATTTGAATCACTCAATCAGGCTGAATCACCTGCTTGCCCGATAAGTAAGATGATTCCGTGCTTCGGAGGGCACGTTAAGCCGTCGGTCCCGGTTACTTTCTACGGATAGTAGTCGTTACATGGGCCATGTCAGTGGCCTTTGGCGGCTCAATAACTCTGACACCAGGATTGGTCAGGTTGGCCATCCACTCGATGAAGAAGAAGAAGAATGAAATTTGGTACACAGATAGTCCAGAGCCTGAGAAAGGACATAGGCTACTTTTTATCCCGAAATTCCCGCGAGAACGGGTACAACGCGGGTGAAACCGCGAGGTGTGGCTATTAAGTATATAAGTTTTCACCAAATCATTCACACATCATATTCTTCAAAAAATACTACGTAATTGTATCGTTTCGTCATAGTTAGTCTAAAATTAGTAAAGTCCCTTGAGGAGGATATTAAAATGTTCAAACTAAGTGAGTCAAATGAGTTCCTCGAATTACAGTAATACTGTGTATTTATGTTGGGTCTGCGGACGAGCTCGGCCCATTATTACTACTCGTACATGATGTGTAACCGTCACTACGTTATACTTTTCAACACTCGGCACCATGTCAAATTAAATAATGTTTATCGACAGGTGGTATTCTATTGATGATAGAAGCAATTGTGAAGTGACATGTTTAGTTTTTTATTACTTGTTCAGTTAAGATAGTGCCATGTCAAATTAAAGAACATCCTGAAAACTCATTTGTTATAACTTAGCCCCAATTTAACCGTTACATCTGAACTCGAGTTCAGCTTCATCCTAGATCACGGGCTAAACTGAGATCAAAACTTGAAAATTGTTCTCTAAAGCCGAGTTCAGTTGACCGTGGTGAAATAGAAACAGTGAATTTGGGCCTTATTATCGTATTACCAAGTCTTACTATGTCAAATTAAAATACTTATCCTCGGATCCTGTTGTCGGAGTCCAAACTTAATGCGACAAAGTTCTAACTGACATACAACGCATATCGGCAACCGTTGCTGTATCTTGAGCTATACTATAAACAAATTGTTCTCAGGATCACATTTACTACTGAATTGATAAGATTAAGTAACGCAGAATATGTTTTAAGAGTTTTAAGAATTCTAAAAATATATTTGTATTACGCTTTTGTATAGGTCTATTTGATTTTACACTAGATACCGGTTTCCTATAAATATTGCGCTCGCGATTTTTAAGATGAAATTGGTTTCACAAATGCAAATTAAAAGTGTTTTCTGGAAATTATATTTTGATAACAAACTATTAATTGGAATTTTGGGAATTATACCGGAATCACGAAATGTAGATAAAAACGATATGGACATTTAAACCGGATTTATGTTTTCTGGAATAATCTTTACAGAAAACATGTATCATGTTGTTAATGTTGTTTGTTACTGAATTACCTAATAAGAGGTATTCATACCTAATAAGGTAGATACTGTTTTATTCTGACTTCTGATGTTTCCTATCCCTAACTGCATTTTACGATTTTCTTCTCTAGAAGAAATTGTGTTTCAATGTTTTAGGTCAAATTATAACTCTTGAAAAAAGTAGATCAAACATTTCTAAATATGTTTATTTGTTCCTAAAAATATGTACTACTATCTATCTATATATATAAAAGAAAGTCGTGTTAGTTACACTATTTATAACTCGAGAACGGCTGAACCGATTTGGCTGAAAATTGGTGGGGAGGTAGTTTAGATCCAGGAGACGGATATAGGATACTATTTATCCCGTATTTCCTACGGGAACGGGTGCGCTGTGGGTGAAACCACGGGGCAAAGCTAGTATCTATACTAAAATAATAAAGCTGCAGAATTTGGTTTTTTGTTTCAACGTGCTAGCTCAGAAATTTCCTATCCGATTTGCATAATTGTTTTTGTAATGGATAGCCACATTCAACGGGAAGGTTATGTGCCACTTTTCATCCCGAAAATCCCACAGGAACGGGTACAACGTGGGTAAAACCGCGGGGTACTGTTATTTGATTATAAGTTTGTAGACTTACAAACACGTTGTAATAGGAGCGACAAACACACACCTCTACAATGGAAGATTTATATCATATTAATATCTGAACCAACACGCAGATACCAAAACAAATAAATTAATTGCACCAATTATTTCATCGTTACAACCGTACGGAACACTAAATTATCTTATCAATGGAAGAAGGTTGAATCAATTTGAGTGCGCCTGCGCATGTTTCACGTGCCATTGCGAATTTGAATCTTATTCCTGTTAGAATAGAGGGCATTTGTATTGAAATATTTTTGTGATGTTGCGTTGTGATAATCTTTCGTTTTATTTCGCAGTGTCCTTGGTTTGATTTAAATTTTTCTTCTGTTTATACATGTCCATTTTCTGGTTAAATCGTTGTCATCTCACTGAAAATATAAAATGAAAGTAATTGCAATGTTTAAAAACTAAGTTCATTTACGTTTCGTATGCAATGCGGTATACAAGAGATGTCGCTATGTTTTGAGTCAACCGTCACTTTTCTCATGAACTAAGTAAGTTCGAATGGGCTAGTGGCCAACACTAGTGTCGGCGTTTAACACCTAGCAGAAGCTTGGTCAAACGATTGAATGAGATCCAAATACCTACATTGTAGCTTACATTTTCTCATGTCCGTCGCTCTTTCTAAGTATATCGGAACCGTAACGTGTCCTAGTTTGAATAATAGTTGTATTATTTATAGGCGAACAATAATGATTGCGACTGTTTATCGGACACGATGATAATATTGTTTTCAATAATCATTTATATCGATTTATAACTAACTAGCAACGCCCCGAGGCTTTGCCTGCGTTGAGCCCGTTCCCGTAGGAATTTTCGAAAATCCTTTCTTAGTGTGCACTTACGTCACTTGAAGAACCTTCCTGCCAAATGTCATGTTTCTAGTTGTAGTAGTTGAGGCTGTGCGTTGATTATCAGTCAGTCAGGACATTGAATTTTATATACATATATAGATTGTCTATCCATGAAATGCTAAGGTTAAACTAGTCTGTTAATTTTTTTCCTTTGATGTTATTCAGGTATAAGCATTTACTTTTTACATACCTATTACATAAATAATTCATAATGCTCGTACATCTGTACCTATGCACTATAATAATATCTATATCATAGACGTGAAACTACTTATATTATAAATGCTCATACACTAACGATACATACACAACAACATAAACTAACGATATGATCAATGAAAATTACACAGAGACAGAGTTAAGCTTCGAATAAAACATAATTGTATCCCGAGAGTCCTAAACGAACTGGTACCTCGCCGGTGAAACCGCAGCCTCTGTTAGTGTAAATAATTATCTCATCTATTTCAAGCACAGTGTAAACCTATCCCTAATCCTCCGTCAATTCTCACGCCACACTAATTATCTTCGTATTTCAACACCATATGGCCGCTTAGCTGCGAACGTAATTGGTCAATCATAAGCTTTCAAATTCAAATCAAATTCAAATTCATTTATTTTGCGAATAAAGGTACAAAGTTGTTACAATTGTGAGTGAGGTTTCTCTTTATCCTGCCTCATATGTGAGGCGTGCAAATATTAAGGTACATATCCATTACAACAAAACTCTAAATTTGTGAAAAATTACAACAAATAATTAACTAACAGTATGTACAATCTCTATATAACAAATACTGTATTTTCATTCAGAATTACAATTATTATAATGTCTTACATAAGTATCATGTCATTAAAAGAAATTAATTAATTAGAATCACAAAAATTACATAGTCTCAGTCATAAATTCATTTAAATTATAATATGCCTTATTTATTAAAAAATCTTTCAATTTGCGTCTAAATATATTTATGTTTTCCACTTGCTTTATAGCTATGGGTATTTTATTATACACTTTCGGTGCCATACAAAGTACACTATTACCCATGAGACAGGTGTAGTGACTGGGAATACATAGTCTATTACAATGTCTTGCACTGGTCATTGTTTTGTAAAGGTGCATATTTGTCCTTACAAATATTCCCATCTCATAGATATACAGTCCAGTAAATGTAAGAATCTTAAGTGATACAAAATATGGTTTACAGCTTTCCATTGGTTGCAACTTACAAATAGCCCTTACACATTTTTTTTGAGCTTTGAATGCATAATCTTTGTGTACAGAGTTTCCCCAGAATATTATTCCATACCGGAGGGTCGCGGCTACATATGCTTGATAAGCAGTCACAACTGTAGATGTATTAACCACCTTCGCAAGCATGTATAGCACATAAGAGTACTTGCTTACTTTGGTGCAAACACTCTCTGTGTGAGCTTTCCAGTTCAAATTACAATCTACATTTAACCCTAAAAATTTCGTTACTTCAACTTCTTTTATCAGAACGCCGCCATGTTGCTTTGACAGTAAACAGATTCTTTGAACCCGATAATGATTTCGAATTAGGTCACCTTTCATGGGAAAAGATGGGTGTGATCCGTTTGTTCTTAAAGGAATTATAATCTACACTAATGTTTTCCGTACAAAAATGAAAAATAACTTGCTTATGCAAATGACCAACCCTGGTGTCGGAGTTTTTAGACATGGATTTTTGATTTAGGATTTTAAACAAACGGACCGACAATTTTACTTATCCTTCGAAGCATGGTACCGATCTGAAAAGGTGACAGAGCTGCACTGAAAGAGTCTAGTTTTTATTTTGTTTATTTTTCTTATATCGACATAAAATTAATTTTAATGGCTTTTCTCACGTTTTCATTTGATTATATTTACTTTGCTTGTAGTTGCTTTGCTTTGTAGTGACATGTACAGGCCGAAGTCCGACTCTTTTTAACACTTTGATATTCTAATATTATATCTCATAAAAATCTATTACAAGTAACTGATAATTAAACGATCATGTTTCCTATAAAATAGAGAAAACTACGTCTCTATAGTATCTAATGAGTTTGAACCAAGTCATGGTGAGTTGGTGACAATCAAATCACTAACAGAACAGGTAAACGTGATCACTGATTGATGGCGTGGTGCATCTAACTATTTGCTCATAAATTATTTAATAATAGATTCACATATTTGCATATTTAATATCACACATAACAAGAGAGTTTGTCTTTACGTTATCACTCATCAGGAACCAGTTTTCACCGGTTTGTTTGTGAAACCACGCCCATTTCATATCAGTTTTGAATTGTTTTGTTGTACTCGAAAAATGTTTATGAACGGTATTGGACGGTCGTTAACGATGGAGATAGTAATTGAGATTTGGACGTTTATAGAACAGTTTTTATGATGGATTGATAAAGATGTTTTT
Source organism: Cyclophora albipunctata (assembly GCA_963082685.1). NCBI lineage: Eukaryota > Metazoa > Arthropoda > Insecta > Lepidoptera > Geometridae > Cyclophora > Cyclophora albipunctata. The sequence continues at coordinate 8,431,890 of OY720131.1, read as the reverse complement.
CGATCCGTTTGAGAAGAAATATAAAAAATATTTCCAAATTAGTCTTCTTGATTTATAGTTCCGATTCTCAAGTCAAGATCTCTTAAAAATCTCATAATTAATTGAGTAAAAAGAGTCATCCAAGCATGACCCAGGGTGAGGCCTAAGAAAAGATGCTAGAATCCTTTCACTGAAGAAGTCATCATATAGTATCCAGGGTAGGATTTTACATAATAATCGTGTTTTAACTGTACATCTTCCTGCAATCAATACTCATCAGAGTCATCAACCAATAAGCATTTCCAATTCTAAACAAAAGCAATGAAACCTAACTGCTTCAGTTTTGACATTAAATAGTTATTTTCTAATAAACTTGTAACTAATGAGTACCTACGTCTAGCTACCGAGAAGCTTCAAAAGAAACAGAATGTATATCGACGTATCTCGCCGATCAAGCTTGTTCAACGTACAGATAACGGCTGTTGAGAGACATTACACGGCGTCACAGTATACTCGTAGTACAGATAGTAGAAGAAATTTAGACCATATAATAATTGGAAACTGACTAGTGTCAACTGTGCAGTGAAGCCAGGTTGGTAGATATATACTAGCCGCTGCTCTTTCGTCCTTTGGTGCTATAATTTTTTCCACCTAGGCTTGATGGGGTCGCGGCCAAACATTTTGCTGGCCTGGAAAAACATTTCGCATTACATTTATATTTCTTTAACTCCCGACGCAAAAGAAAGTAATCGGAAATTTGACGCCATTTTGTCTGCCTGGGGCATCATAGCTCTCACACGGTGGGACCGATTTCGATGCATTTGAAAGACAGTTTTCTTGCGGTGGTTTTAAGCTATGTTTGGTAAAAATTGATCCAACCGTCTTTGCGTAGGGAGTTTTTTTTATTTACATTTTACTATTACAATAGGGATTAGATTATAAGGATAAATCCTCACAAACTTGCTTGCTTCTTTGATGTTTTAACTCGAACTTAACTACCTAGGTGTAATTTGATTGCGACCAATGACCATATTTGCACACCACGGTGTAATTTCCTCATGCTTCACTGCATTGCTCGTACATCTTGACTCTTTAGTCTGCACTAATCGTGTAAAGTAGTAGTACCGTTGTCATATTGCGCGCTCGAAGCATACTTTGTTGCGGTGTCGTGATGTGGGAATGCATTTTAAACTGAATGTCTAGTTGATTGGAATGCCTCCGCTTAGGACTCGCGGCTAGTTCGAGTTGTAATTAATAGATAGTTATTTTGTACGCGTAGTTTACTTAGAGAACGGTGGAAATAGGATAGAGAGGCTATTGCCCTGCAATTCAGACTGAAAAAAAATAATAATAATAGTTTACTAAAAAGACTAATATTACGAATGCATTTGTCCATGGATCCACTAATTGTAAATCATCCTTTCTTGTTTTTAATGCGTCATTCACATTTATTGGACAACGATAATACACCTTAATCTTTATCTTCCAGTGTATCTTTGTTTTACATATTGTTATTGTATGTAAAATCCAAGTACGTAGGTACATGGACATATTATATTGGATGGGTTTATTATATTTATTTCATAAATACTATTTCTCTGACAGCATAAAAGCGGGAACTACATTGTGTCGACGTAACTTTGCCCCCAACTATTACTTTTCATATGATTTGTGGATACCAAACGAAACCATCGCATAACTAGCTATAAGAAAGGTAATTTAAATCGAACAAGGACAAAAAATAAACGCGTATTCCCTTGTTTACAAGACCTTACGTCAAATTACAAAAAAAAGGAATCACGTCACATTTAACATCGATAACACAACACCATTCGCCGTGAACTACACTCGACATTATTTGATGACGCTCTGACGTAGAGATAGCCGGGCAAACGGATGCTTGTTCAAGTGGCGTTCGGCGCGTGCGCATGACAATAATAAGTGTTGGCGCACTTGAGCAAATGTACGTGTAGAATGTTTTAATTGAGGAGATTATTTGTCTTCGGTTTTGTTGCCAACTGGGCTTGTCTGTTGTGTTGAGACGTCTATTAAATGTCTGCGATTTGTATGTGAGTATGAAATGGTAGACATCTCCACTAAAAAGCCGAACATATAAATACATTGTCTTATAAACAGATGTGACATTATCAGTGTATCAAAAAGCTTGCAAATTAATATTCCTTCAGATGTTTTACTATGCCTATTGACAGCTCGCTCCTCATAATCAAATCTTTATCAAAACTCTACAGACAAACCACCCTTATGTAATCTATTCTGACTAACCCTTAACCGAAAGTTAACACGAATTAAGGCGTAGTTTATTTAACTCTCTGTATATTTACATGACAAACAATATAAACCTACAATCACGATGAGCTTGCTCGGCCAATAAACAAGTTCGGAACAAAATGATAAATTCAATATTTGAGTATTTTGGGTATGGCCTCACATATAGCATCCCTACGCTTTTCCTACGGCACTTGTATCGAAAATTCTCCGTACATTTGCCCGACAATAGCATCATACATTACGAGTATTTTAAGCAGATCCTCGCCAAATGTAGAGCCAAACCCCATAGTAGTACATAATAACAGAGCCGAGTTCAAAATATACCGAAGGACGTATCGCGCCGTAGTTTACTATTCTGAGACACGAGGTTTCTTCAATAATAAATTATTTAATTGTTACTAGAACTTTTGGATTTAATAGCCTTAAGTACCGTATTTATAAGTATTATTAGGTTTATATTTAAAGTTTACCAATTCGGTGGTTTGGTGACATGGTGACCAGTCAAGACTGAGGTTCCGGGTTCAATTTTAAACGTGGTCATTACCTTATTCATCTGTCTATCCTATCACTATAAAAGCGTTTTAAAAATAATTTTATAAATTATAATATTTTACACATTTTTAAACTCTTTTTAATTAAACGAAGACCTAATTAAAACATTAGATAAGTATCGTACATAATATCTTGACGGAAACATAAAGATATTTAAATCTCCAACGAATAATTTTGTATGTAAAGTATAACATTTAAAATAATTATCGTTCCCTTTTTGTAGTACAATGTAGCACTAATTAATTCTCGAAACACTTTCCCATGTGACTTGAGATTGAAAGAAATTACTCGTCTAATTACAATGTCCGGACACGCAAGAGTTTAACTTTTTATATGTATATTGTTGACCTGAGAAATGAGGTTTTCGGTGATGTTATTTTTTATAATGCTAAGTTATGGTTTAATAAAAAAATACAATCAATAAACCTTGAAGAATTCATCACTACATAGTATAAAATAAAGTCGTCTCTTTTTCGTGTCTGTCTGTTTGTCTGTCTGTATGCTTAAATCTTTAAAATTACGCAACGGATTTTGATGCGGTTTTTTGTAATAGGTAGAGTGATTCAAGAGGAAGGTTTTATGTAAAAAATTCCCGAAATTCCCACGGGAACGGGCACAACGCGGGTAAAACCGCGGGGCGCTGCTAGTAATACATATAACAATAATTTAATTATTTTATCTCCCAAATAAATGATTCAATGAATATATTCTTCTATATCCAAATTCTATCTATAATTGTGGTAAACAATGTTTTTACTTTGATTTGATTAACATATAATAATTACATCACTTGGTCTTGAATTACATATACCAAATGGGCTACTGCCGTCTTAGAATTTTACACCGCTACATTTCAGACTGGTTCGCCCAAACATTAAACTGACCGTCAATTTAACCAACACGTGATTACAATCATAACAATACAAGCAGACCTTTCCTCTTTAATAGTGTTTAATTGCATGTTTGATTGGTTATTGTTTAAAAATGTGGGAAACAAGCATGGGGCTGGTGGCTCAGTCGTAGATTGAACCCCGGCACCATCGGTTCACTCAGCGCCTGTTTCAATTCAACTAAGAAAGTGTCTCAGTTACACATTTTAGTGAGAAAGTGAAATTGTAAGTGAAATTTTATTGATTCTAAATTGTTCTTTTGGCGCGGTTACGTGGTTTGGTAATGATTTGCAGTTTTTGATTGTAATATTAAAATAGTATATTCCGTTATAATAGGAAAGTGCTGATATCTTCAGTGATATGGGAGGTCTTTGCCCAACAGTGGGCATTACAGGCTAATACTTCATTTTTACTTTACATGAAAGTGATAAGTAGATAGTAAAATATTTTAGTGTTGTGTTTACTTTCTTTGTAATTGAAATAAATGTATTGTTTATTTACTTAGATTCCGCAGTACAAGCCTGAAAATTAGTTTAAAAGACCGTTCTTATTTTTATCTAAAAAATGAACAAAGATAAAGAACAAGGATCTAGCAACTAGAGGCCTAAAAAGCGTTTATCCTATCTTGGTTCACAGAACACTAACATTAACTATCACACCGATCATTGCCTCGCATAGATCATTGACCTAATTCCGTGTACACTGAACAACTGTTAAACGACCCATTTACGACACCTCGAGCTCCATAACGTTGAACTTGAGTGTTAATCTCAAACCTTGGCACTAAAACTCACCTGAATATTAGAACAAACAGACCGATTTACTGAGTCAATTAATGATCCTAAGATCATTTGTTTTATGAAACTATTTGACCGATTCATGAAATTTTATATGCATATTCAGTAGGTCTGAGCATCGGTCAACATCTATTCTTCATTCATACCCCTAAGTGATAAAGGTTATTTTAAGGCCTTAATTTTTATATGGCAAAACAACGTTTGCCGGGTTAGGTAGTACAGTATAGATTACTGTTCTATTCATTTTCAGCTATTGCTCTGGTAAAGTATTGTAGAATAATAATATAGTAATCGTAATTGGGATAACTTTAACCCCCGAAGCAAAAAATATACAAAATGTATACTACCTTTGGAAAATACATATTGTAGGAGTGTGCACCTTTCTCGTAACCCACTGTTAAACCTACTACAGATTGTCTGAGACTTTTCTTTTTTACTCCACACCATAAATTATCTCCATTTGAACTAACCGACCATAAATTGTAGACTTCACAAGGTTTTCTCAAGCCTTAAAAACGAACAACAATGTTGCATTGCTGTGTTGGTTCAATTTTAATTTTTAGATAAGGAGATTAAACAATGTTTTATTATACAACTTTTTGAATAGTTTGATAGTAATGCCACCAGTGGCTCCCCATCCGTTTAGTTTCGTCGCATAATATGACTTGACATTAGCCTTTATTGGATCACCATAATATAATAGATAGCTACATTCAACGGGCAGGTTATATGCTATTTTTCATCTCTAAATTCCCACGGAAACGGGCACAACGCGAGGAAAACCGCGGGGCGCTGTTATTCCTACTACTGTTATAAATGCGATAGTTTGTGAGGATGTATGTTTGTTACCTACTCTTTCACGAAAAAACTACCGGACGGATTAGTATGAAACTTTACAGTAATATAGGTTATACATCAGAATAATACATGGGATACATTTTATCCCGAAATTCCCGCGGGACCGGCCACAACGCGGGTAACACCGCGGGGTGCGGCTCGTATTAAATTAGAAGGTAATCTTCTTCTTCATCGAGTGGATGGTCAACCTAACCAAGAAGGCAATTACAACTGGCAACTCATAACCAACTCCGCCTTATAAACAGACTTGCACAAATCTCGTTATTGTATCTGTTATCATTATCACAATACAATGATCGTTCTATTTGTGTCACATATCTATTAATATTATCTACGTCTTATTTTTATTTTGATGAGTAACGTTTTTAATCTCAATAAGACTCGGAGATTATGTTTTGTAGATATTTGATTTATACTGAATACTTTTCAGTTTTCATACACGTATGAACTGGTTTTTATCACCCACTGCTTCAGATTGTTATATGATTGTAATTAATTGAAATGTAACAACGTACTGATACTGTTAATCTTACTTAACAGATTCAAAAAAAAATGTTGCCTCTAATTTCTCTCTACTACGTGCTTCGGAGGTCACGTTAAATTATCGGTCCCGGTTGTTTCAATAGACCTTTAAGCGGTGTAAAAACTCCGACATCAGGGTTGGCCAATAACCTGCTCGGACTTACTAGCTTACTGCTAGGCAAATGCCTCCCATCTCACCAAAGATACATTGAGAATGTTTACGTGAAACCACCCGGTTTTAATGTAAGATAATCTTGCGAACAAAATTTCAAATTTTCTATCATTACACCAACCGTTGGCTATCAAGTAACATGCATAAAGTGAAGATAACATATGTTAGTTTATAACACACGTAAACATATTCTAAGCGGGTATTAGGTTGCAAAATACTATCTGCAATAATTTACCCGATGTCCTATAACACGTGTATTTTATTTGATTACATAGCAACAGAGTGTTGCACAGTATTAACGACTAAGCATCATTCTATCTACATCGCGAAAATCTATACTAATATTATGTAATAAGATTTTGTTACCGATAAAATTGATTTATGTTACCTTGTATATGTCACCGTAATATTGTAATCGACCGTGGTTTGTAGTCCAACTAGTAAGGTTATGAACTTGATAGATTGTTAACTGTACAATTACAATTTAACGCATAATTTTTCGTAAGTACATGTGTCCATAACAAACCCTTAAATTGTGAACTTGTATCAAATAGCGCGCTAATTGGTCTAATTTCTTAATACGCTGTTAGGTCTAATAAGTATAATTATAAAACATCTAACCTATCCTACTGGGAATAGTGCTTACCATTTCACATATGACGTCTAAAATACATTAAACCTACATGAAACGTACAAGAAAAACTAGTCGTAACTCATACGCAGTTTTATTATCAGCAATATTTTCGACTTTACTCAATCTCGGCGTCTATTTATAATTTGAATAATAACATTACACCATTTGTAAGTCGAGTTAAGGCACTGTACCTTTGCAGTTGCTCACAAATGCATGCAGTTTCATCCAAATCCGCCCAGTAGTTTTTTGTTACCAACATACATAGATCCTCACAAACTTTCACCTTTATAATATTAGTAGGAAACATTTTGGATAGATGAATGAATGTTTGGGCCAATGGACTATGTATATAATTTATGCGCGAAATGAAACGCAAAAATAATTAACGGATTTGGCATAAACATAGTGTCAGGAAGAACACAAACAAAGGTAACTCTTATCCCAATATTCCCGCCGTAACAGATATAACGGGGAGAAAACCGTTTGGTGCCGTTTGTTCTGTAAATATTTACAAAGACAGAGGATCGTGTGTTCACTTCAGTGGACCAGCGTCTTAATGGCAGTGTGAAACATCGAACATATCTTGTAACCACGTGTTAGGCAAGACTAGGTTACGTGTATTGTCTGTGTAGTCATATGTCTAGTAAAAGATGGACGTAATAGGGACAGCGTCCAGTAGTTATAAAGATAACTAATGCATATTACCAACCTTAGAAGGAAAGCATTCTAAATTACTATATCACTAGGTCCCATTTAAACAACTGGACCACCAAAAGTACAGATATCTTCAGTAAAAGGAGAGGCCTTGAGCAGTGGAACATTATAGCTTTACATTTTTCTTTGTCAAAATTGTATGGAAATGAGTGCTGCTGCATCTCAGTGGCGTAAGAGTCAGAGACCTTAGAGACCTGTTCACCTGTATCATCCCATTGTTGGGCAAAGTTCTCCCCTCAGTCCCGCCACTCTTCTCGATTTGACTCCACTACTTGCCAGTCCCTCTTGAAGGCGTCCAATTGGTCACGCCGTCGTGTGGTACCAAAGACCTTTGTAATTTTCAATAATCGTTTTACTGCGAAAGAGTAATCATCTCTAACTTTTGTATAAACAAGATCAGCGGCTAATAATATCCTCCACACTTCTAATTACATATCCTTGCTAATAACGTCCTTTTCTATGTATTGGACTTTCAAACGAACATCAATTAATTATTTTCTCACATCTAATCATTCTATTGTACTGGCAACCGGTTTGCGGTCTATTGACGTCATCATTTTATGTGACGTCATTGTTAACACGTAACAGATAGGATGAGATTAGTTTTGGGTTAAGCTTAATCTGGTGGTAATCTAAAATGTTTGATAGATAATTTGTTATTAATTCGAAAGTTACGTTTACTATACAAACTAATTAAAAACTTTCTGTTTGTCGGAACCAGTTAACTTGATTTGGTAGTTTAGGGTTTAAGGCGGCAAAATATTGGAGATCAATATGGCTACTTTTCCTGAAAATCCTATAGATGAAGTTGTTACTTGGGAAGAAAACTATACATAATAAATATTTGAAGAATTTAGTTTCAAAAAGGATGTAGGCTAAGTTTTATTGGAGGCGAGGTGTTTTCTTTCAGTACTCAACTATTTTCTCGTAGAATAATCATTTAGGCATTTCCATTTTAATGTCCAAATATTTTACGCTTTGACAGTGTATCCAATGGAAATAAATAACGTTATCTATATAATGTTTATCTATTATATCTATTGGAGGCGGGGGCGACCATGCTGATAACACGTGCCTTGCACCGATGAAATTGATAACACTTATTAAACATTAAACCTTATTTGTATTGTGTTGTACACTAACGCCTTGTTTCAATTTAATTTATCTCAGTTCTTCAGTTCGTCTTTAACGGGCGTAGCGAGCGCACGCGTCTTCCGCTCTTATGAATAAACAATTAAATTTTCCTAGTGAGTGTGTGTGCCAGTGACTAATGGTATTGCCGGTACAGCAATGCCTACTGACGCCATAGAGAGATTCGTAGCAACAGTATTGAAGATCGTAAGTTTATCTGCATTCTTGTGTGATTAGATTGCCGTTTTACTTTCCTTGCCTATCGTTGGATCTGTTGGTTTGTTAATCTTCGGGAACCCATCTGTTGGGTGTGAGGTACTGTGATGATGTTAATGTGTATGTGGGTTATTATGACTAATTTGTTATTTATTTGAATTTATGAGTCCTCGTTATGTCCTCGTTGTTGTTTTCTATCAATTTGAACCGAATAAAATTGAGTACAGTCTGATTATTAAAACAATGAGGGCTGACTTTATTTTATTGTATTGATAAGTTGTAAATTATACAAGTACCTACCGATCTTTATCTATTGAGATTAAGTAAATAAATTGAATTCTAATTCCAGTGCCAATTGAAAAGTTTAAGCTTCTTAAGAAAGTCTTTGAGAACAAAACTGAAAAACAAAATTGACTTAACTTTTTAGGCTAAAGGGAAATCCCTTCCTAATCGCCTCATTTTTGCTTAAACTATTATCCTATGACAAGTGATTATTACCTTGCACCTTTATCTATATCTTCCTCGCTATCTGTACTCGACATGCATATTATCGCTGGGATATTAGCTAGGCATGCGTATGAGTTTCTCAAGTGTTTACACGTTTGACGTACACTGAGCTTACACTATCACATTTAAAAAGAAGGTATAGAACGACGATGCATTATTTGTATGTTTATTGAACCGAATTAAGAACTTTCTTGGGTTTGAAGTAGGTTAAAAATGTAATCAAAACGAATATATTGGTTAGGTAGGTAACATAATCAAATTTTCCAGACTGGAATATTTGAATTTAAAATTCTATTTCTACTGTGTCTAAAGTATTTTTATTTGTATCATAAGTCAAAAAGGGTCAGAGAGTCCCAACCCAAGTTGAAAACATAACAACAATTTCCAAGGAGATTTATCCTCGTCTTAATATTAGAAATATGATTTATAATACTGTATACGTGATGTACACAAATCAGTACATTCCGAGTATGTTCTGACATGATAAATAAGCCGCGACGATTCTCTGAATCAATTGTTTTGACTCGAAGGAAAATGTATTAATTATAACATTGAAATGATTTGCCTGCTAAAAATATTGCTGTAAATGAATAAAGTGAGAATTCTCCGAAAGATTTCTCATTTTTCAACCGATTCGCGCTTTATGAAATTGGTTGACGGTTTCATAAGAAATGCTGCGGTTGTGCCAGTTGTGGTTGCATTATCTATGGTATAACTTTATACACACTGATATTTTTAAGTAATACAATTCATTGAAGTAATCACAATAAAACCGACTTTACTTTTCCTTATCTTAATGTCAGAAATAAACCCGCAAACGTGTTGTATCTTTGTCTTTGGATCACAGTCTAATTGTATTACACGTCTATAAAAATTCTTGGATAATGCTAATTAAATCTGTAAAGGCGCCACGTTTCCGAATTTTACTACGAGCAGATGGAATACGTTCTGGTTCATAGTTCATTCCTTTTGTAATAGCCACCAGGTCCAATCAACACGAGTGCCACATTGTCTATGCCATAGACTATGGCTATAGACTCTATGGCTATAGACTCTATGGCATAGCCGAGACAACGACAATCGTTGATAACTTACTTTTCATATATGAACAATTACATGGCCCGACCTTCACAAACAATGATCCACCATCACTGTTTATCAATAACAACTTCCATATACAAAACAATGAAGATCCAGAAAGTACAGATCGAATATTAAAACATGATGTCAGATAATGAAATCATAATTAAACGATAAATTTATAAACAATCGAGAGTTATTGGCAAATTACCATTTCATTGAACATTATCAGAAAATGATTCATTTCATTCATTTTAGAGATAAATATGAAGGTATGTATGGACACTGTATCACTGACCTATATCAATATATTATATCGATGATTTAATTACATAATATTTACGAGGGTCTCTTAATTAACGCTTATCTATGAGTTAATTGGGTTGAAGGTCGGGAGGACGCACTATTCTGACATATTAGTTCATTCATTCTCCTACATTCCAATTTATAAATGATACAGACAAATAGATACGGATTGGCGTTTATCTGGCTATGATATACCTAACCTAAACAGCGATGATGGTATCAACGAAATATGTCATTCATGGCATAGAAACCTTACATATTATAATGACGCTGCAATAACGTCGCGTTTATAATACTGGGACTAAGAAAGACAAAACTATTGCCAGTGGATATTAATGTATATTTGCTCGAGTTCAACATGTAATTGTTGATACTGAGACGAAACTAAAGCCAAGAGAAACTATCAAGATCATATGTACAGTAACTCAATCAATTAGTGTTTCATACAGAGTTTTCAAAATAAACAAACTGACGATACACCCAATAATGTATCATGTGAAACCACATACACTATGTTTATATCTGTATCACTACATAGTATAAAATAAAGTCGTCTCTTTTTCGTGTCTGTCTGTTTGTCTGTCTGTATGCTTAAATCTTTAAAATTACGCAACGGATTTTGATGCGGTTTTTTGTAATAGGTAGAGTGATTCAAGAGGAAGGTTTTTATGTAAAAAAATTCCCGAAATTCCCACGGGAACGGGCACAACGCGGGTAAAACCGCGGGGCGCTGCTAGTCTATCAATAAATGAAATACCAGAATTGCGTTAACTGGAATTTAAATTTATCGTGCTATATATAGAACAGAGTATTAATGTGAATTCATGTGAATTTTTGTAGCAACTGATTTTTTTCAGATTTAGAGTGTATGCTTATCCAACGACAATTCATAAATGGATGAGCGCTAATTGTTTCTAAGTACACTTGAAGTCATTTGACTATTTTAGGACAATTGTCGAGTGTTTGGATTTCCCAATTAAATGCTAGTTTTTAAAATAGCTATTTCGTAATTGGTGGCACGTCTCAAGTCAAATGGGTCAAACAGAATGCAGTTTTAATTGGATCCAATTATATAATCATGGAATTAATCTTTATGAATATTCTTAGACAAACTAAATCGATAGCAACTCGTAGAACTAGTACCGCCTTTGCAACGTTTTGTATAATTATAAAATCGAGAAAATTAGATAACAATAAATTGAATACATTTTCAATGTAGAAAAACAAATTACGGATCGTTTCAAAGGTCATCAGATGTCCATCATTCCAATGGTTCATAAATCCACCCTATTATGGTGTGTCGGTGACTCCTTGTTTATTCGACTACAATTGAATATCATTTATATTATGTGTTAACGTCACAATTGAAACGATTTAATAACATTTTCCTCTCTAGCTGACTAAGATACAAGCAACAGCGATTTTAGTAAAGCTTATGATTGGATTTATTATTTTATATTTACCAAGTATATATTTTTTTTGTTTAATATTGTGTGCTACAATGTTTGTATAATTTTAAATATTTTAAATGCATTATAATGTTTTGTCGCAGTTTATGTAATTTTTAGTTTTTATTGATAAAGTTCTTGTCATAGCACCCCAAGGTAAATTATTCAGCTCATATTTTTTCTATTGACAATGTTTTCCCTTCCGGTAGTGATTTTAATTTACCCCTATTATTTTATTAAATTAATCCATTTTACGCATATTACTACGGGAAATACCAGTTAGATTCAAAAACTACGTCATATAAGAAGTCCGATCATTGTGATGGGTTGGACTATGAAGGAAATACTTTATGTATAACTATAAATAGCAAATTTGACGTCACCACATATATATTTTATTCTATTAACAAACATTTATCTGGAACGCGGTAAGCAGAAAGGTATCATCTGTTGAGAGGACAAGTCAATTGTTGAACTTCTTTTCTGCTGTCAAGTTCTTACATATTTATCTCTCGACTATTGCCAATATTTTTAATGATTACCTTAATATTATTTGTGATATTGCCATTCCATCGCTTGTGTCTGTTCCCGCCGGATACTGCTCTGTTTGGTGAGCAGTGTTGTTATTTTAATTTTGCATTGTTGTTGATGATGATGAATAATCGACAGAGTCGCCTGTGCCAGTTGGATCGCGAACTCCGAACGCGTCGGGTTTTCCAACACACAAATTATTTGTTGTGACAGTAGTGTCATAGAAGGATTTAGTTTGAGGATTTCAGTTTGGAAATGCGTGTTTTAAGTCATTTGAGAAGCTGTAATAAAAGTGTTAAATTATTGGAATAAAACTTGAATAGTAATATAATATACTATCTAAATATGTTTTCATAATTTTGAGTTTCCTAAGTTATTGTGTTCATAATTAGTTTTCTGATAAGTGTGAACGTTTTCTACAAGTAGTGTATTTAAAAATATATGCATAAGTTTAATGGATTTCACAGTGAATGATGATTAAGTTAAACTACTTCATTTTAAAGAAGTGAGAACACAAATGAGATTAAGTGGTTCATTATGGTGGTGTGGTATGCAAATGTGATCGAAAGGGAACGGGATAAGGTATTTGAATCAACTTATTTTATAAATATTATATTGAATTTACTATGAATTTAAAAAATACAGCCATGTTCGTCAGAACTAATGATCAAGGATAGAGACACGCCTTTTTCTATACTAGATCTATTTTTCTTTATACTAGAACTAAATATTTAAAATTCTTAAAAGATAGAAAGTTACGCACCTTCGCTTTCGCTTCGAGTTATGATATTATCCTTTTTATTCACCTTGATCTTAATACACACCTGGAAAATCTATTCAAAATGTTTGTGAAATCGTTTTTCAAATGAGACGTAGAGTTCCAAAGATCTTCTTCTAAACATCAATTTTGTGAACCTAGCTGACTTCAACATTTACATATTTAATTATTACTCGTATATTTCCCTTTTTTCACTAGTGGCTTCAAATCGGAAAGAGTGGCGGGAATGGGGGGAGGCCTTTGCCCAACAATGGGATGATAAAGGCTTACAGTAACAGTATATTTTACTTCAGCATATGTTTTATCAATTTCATGAATATCAATCAGCCTTGAATTCGTTCCCAAAGTCGGCTTTCCCGTACAAACATCATCTTGTCGCATCCGACACTGGTGTAGTTTGTACAATAGGCGGTGTCTGTTTGTTTGTCCGTAAACACGGTGATAACGATTGTCCTTTTTGAAGTCATCTAGTTTTTTTCCTTTATTGATTCATGACTTTCTTTATTTACCTAAATGAGTATATTTAAAAGAGGAAATATTGGTTTAGTTGTTTAGGTCATATGTGAAACAGATTGAATAGAGTTTTACCATTTCATACTTTTAAAGAAAAAAAAAGTGTATGTTGATTAAGGAACCGATGTTTTTTAGATTTAAAAAACGTACAGTCGAATTGAGAACCTCCTCCTTTTTTTGAAGTCGGTTAATAATACAATACAGACTCCACAGATAACATAAAACTATTTCCTACAGTACTCAATAATGATAATTTATAATGTTTAAGTATTTTATGAATTTTGGATTAACATAATATTATTATTTTCCTAAAATGAGACCACATTTCTGGATTTTACGTTGGGTTCGTACAGTCGGGAGGATGATACAATTCATTTAATTATATATTTTAGTAAACATCATAATTATTTACAGGTGGTGCTTTAAATAGCATTAACTGTTTGTTTAGTAATTTAATTATACTATCAAAGCGAGAGTTAAATGAAAATGATTACTTGTCTTATCTATCTTCTATGTTGGACATGTCTGTGTATTATATCTAACTAGCAGCGCCCCGCGGTTTTACCCGCGTTGTGCCCGTTCCCGTGGGAATTTCGGGATTTTTTTTACATAAAAACCTTCCTCTTGAATCACTCTACCTATTACAAAAAAACGCATCAAAATCCGTTGCGTAATTTTAAAGATTTAAGCATACAGACAGACAAACAGTGTGACAGACACGAAAAAGAGACGACTTTATTTTATACTATGTAGTGAATACTATGTTACTCGTGGATAATGTATGTAGCTTTCGAATGGTGAAAAAATTTTTAAAAACGGTCCAGTAGTTTTGGAGCCTATTCATTACAACCAAACAAACAAAGTTTTCCTCTTTATTAGTGTAGATTATAGTTGGGAATTAATGAGAGTTGAGAGAACTTGTTTATAAGATGTTGTAATTGTTCGTATTTGAGTAAATTAAGTTGGAGTAGGTTAGTGGCCAACCCTAGTGTCAAGAGTTCTGATACCGCCCAAAGGCCTCGGACATGGTCCAAGGATGGAAACAACCGGGACACACAGTTTAACGTGTCCTACGAAGCGCTGAGGTAGCGCTCAGATAGACATCACTACATAGTATAAAATAAAGTCGTCTCTTTTTCGTGTCTGTCACACTGTTTGTCTGTCTGTATGTTTAAATCTTTAAAATTACGCAACGGATTTTGATGCGGTTTTTTGTAATAGGTAGAGTGATTCAAGAGGAAGGTTTTTATGTAAAATAATTCCCGAAATTCCCACGGGAACGGGCACAACGCAGGTAAAACCGCGGGGCGCTGGTAGTAATTATATATTATACTAGCTGCGCCCCGCGGTTTCACCCGCGTTGTACCCGTTCCCGCGGGAATTTCGGGATAAAAAAGGATGTTGTCGGATTCTCAGGCCTACCCGATATGTACACAAAATTTCATGAGAATCGGTCGAGCCGTTTCAGAGGAGTTCAACAACGGTACCCGTTCCCGCGGGAATTTCGGGATAAAAAATAGATGTTGGCCGATTCTCAGACCTACTCAATATGCTCACAAAATTTCATGAGAATCGGTCAAGCCGTTTCGGAGGAGTACGGGAACGAACACTGTGACACGAGAATTTTATATATGAGATTATTCATATTACTATCATATTTCTTACTGACTGTGACCGATATTCTTATTTAAATACATTAATGACAAACTGATCGCATCATACTGGTTTCTTATGTTTATGCGAACACTACAGAAACCGTGGTCAAAGAAGACGTTCTTCTGTGACCACGGTTCCTGTAAAGGGGCCGAAACGTCAGATAAAAATATAAAATAAAAGCGAAGTGTATCCGGAAAAGTAGTTACAATTCAAAATGATGTTCTCATCTCAATTGTTATATTCTCCATCAAGTGATTCAAACGTAAACCTTTATTTATTATAATGTTCCTATCAATTCATGGAATGTAAATTAGGTCGAGAAGAATCTAACATGTTATTTGATGACGAATCCACTGTATAACGTGTAAGAACAGATGATTGCAAATAAACAAATTAGTAGTACGTTATGTATGATTGTATTTTGAGGTAGTGTTATGACGTATTAGTTATGTGCAGTGATAAGTATAAATATAATATACTTAGGTAACTGAAAGTTATGGCGCCGTTTTATTATCAACAAACAATTAGTATGTTTTATAGTATGACTGGCTGTTCCGCGCGGAGGTTCCGCCCGGAGGTTCCGCCCGCGAATTGCACCAGTATTTTCTTAGAATTAGGACTTATACATATTCAGTAGGTCTGAGCATCGGCTACTATCTATTCTTCATACCTCTAAATGTTAAGGGTGGTCCACCCTTAATTTTTATTATAGCAAAACAACGTTTTCCGGGTCAGCTAATTCCAATATAAATTCGTCTCCAGTATAAATGTTTGACACGTGTCTGTTTGTCTGCAGAGTGAACAGTCGTCGCCGTTCCGGCGGTGGACGACGGGCAGCGGCGCCGGCAGCTCTTACAGGCATCACGACCACCGCAACATGTACAATAAGGTATGTGTACCACTCCACCGTGTCTACTTTTGCGAAATGATTAAGAAATCTTGACTATATTTGACTTACTGAAGTTTGATTCCCGCCCGTAGCCACCAATATGTGCAGACATAGTTGTTGACGACGACGTCTGGGTGTCAATTATATACGTATGTAAAAATTAGCCTAGCTCCGAATTTAAGGTCTCATTAAAAACATCGTTACTGTCGTTTTGGCGAGAAACCGTGACGGACAGACAGACAGAACTTAGCATTTACAACATAAAGTAGAATTAAATGCGAAATTCTTAACTTAACCTTCATAACCTTCATTGACTTCTTACTCCGACATAACAGCAACTCTGATAATAACCAGCCCCTTACTCATTACAGCAGATCAGCGAAGGCGCGCCCGCGGCGGCGGCCGCCGGGTCCAGCGTGGCGCGCTGGTCGCTGGGGCTGGAGCAGCTGCTGGCCGACCCGGTGGGGGTGAGCGCCTTCGCGCAGTTCCTCGACAAGGAGGTCGCAGTAGAGAATATCAGGTTAGTTTAGTATAGTTGCGGGGCGGTTGTGAGTGGTGTTATGGGTGTTTCTGTAGGGTTGTTCCCTTAAGTCTGTGTCATAAGTTGGGTTTTATATTCACACCAAATATTGTTAAAATCGATTCCACGGTTAAAAGTACTCACTGATTGAACTCAGATTGACCTAAACTAAAATGTTCAAAAAACAACAAGGTATCGTTTGCCTGTCCAAAAAAGATAAACGATAAGTCATATGCAGAATTTTAAAACTTGGTTTGAACTTTCACTTTTTCATACTATAAAATGTATAGTGGTACGTTCAAAAAAGCCTCTTTGAGGCCAAAACTGAATAAAAATATTTGACTTTGAAAAGCCCGCCTAAAAATCCCACATCAGGGCTGGGCACTAAAAAGGCCCTAAAAATAGTGCCAAAAAACCTTT
Source organism: Cyclophora albipunctata (assembly GCA_963082685.1). NCBI lineage: Eukaryota > Metazoa > Arthropoda > Insecta > Lepidoptera > Geometridae > Cyclophora > Cyclophora albipunctata. The sequence continues at coordinate 8,414,488 of OY720131.1, read as the reverse complement.
CCATCCTATATCTAACCCACGAATCCCCGTCAGATTCTGGGCGCTGTGCGAGCAGTACAAGTCGGCGGCGGCGGAGGAGCGCGCGGCGCTGGCGGAGCGCATCTGGCGCAAGCACCTGGCGGAGGACGCGCCCGAGCCCGTCAACGTGGACGCGGCCGCGCGCCGCGCCGCGCGCCCGCCGCCCCCGCCGCCCCCGCCGCCCGACCTCTTCCACCAGGTACGGTAACATGAAGGTTTCATCACAACACTACTGATCGTATATTTACGGCTACCACAGCACTAGTTTACCCTCTTCAACCAGGTACGGTGATATCTGACGGTTTTATCTCAGCACTAGTTTAATCTCCTCAACCGGGTACGATAATAACATCTAAAGGTGCTACGAAAAAAGTACTACGACATATTTCGTAGCAAATCTAGAATTCGAATTTGAGGTTTGATCTCTTCGAAACTGTTACGCACATACGAGTATATTTACGTGCGTGCGTATTTCAGAGTGTTATTCAGTTTTGGCAGGTTTTAATTTACTAATTTTCTGACCTAACTCCTCTCTATAGCATTGTATCTAAACCCGTATTCCCCCCTCAGGCTCAGAAGCAGATCTTCAACGTGATGAAGTTCGACTCGTACCCGCGCTTCCTGCGCTCCGACATCCACGGGCAGTGCGCGCGCGCAGACCTGCTGGGGCAGCCCTCGCCCTTCGCGCCGCTCGACACCTCGCCTACTAAGGTATGTCATTCAAACTACGATCAAATACAAGATATATTACCATGACACCATCCTCTCCAATACTTTCGACGGAGGCTATACTAAAATGTATTCAATCAAAGTTAATTATCATTAATTTGTGTTACAGTTAAAAAAGTCTGCGAGCAACGCGTCGGACCGGCGGCGCAGCGGCGGCGCGTCGCTGTTCCCGTGGCGGCGGCCCGCCTCGCGCGAGCGCACCCTCAACACCACTGATGTACGTGGTGCTTTACATGAGCTTTATTTAGTGTTTTGAACAGCTTTTGGTTCCTTGACACCAGTGTAGAGGGACTATGCTGTGCTGTTCCATGTTTGGTACCTACCGATTAAACAAAAAGTGGCACCGTAAAATGGTGCTGGAATTTCTGGTGACTTATGGTGGAAGGCATTTTTAAAAAAGGCGAAAAGCAATTTCAGAATGAATCGCTAACTCTTCCTTTATTAAAAGTAGAGCCAGAAATAGACCCAAAAATATCGTATCTCTGTGAAGTAGTCTTCCCAAAACTATTATTTCTAGAAGATTTATATTTATTCTTCTAAATGCATCTAGTAGAAACTAAATCTTCCAACCATCAATTGTGGTAACCGGTGGGGTGTGGCGCAGGTGGTGAAGGCGGGCGGCGCGGGCGGCGCGCTGTGCCGCGTGGTGCTGCCCGACGGCGCCACGTCCGTGGTGAAGGCGGGCGGCGGCTCCGCGCGCGACCTGGTGGAGCGCCTGCTGGCGCGCCGCGACCTGCCGCACGACCACTACGAGCTGCTGCTGCGCGGGCCGGCGGGCGAGCAGCGCCTCGACCCCGACGCGCCCGCCGCCGAGCTGGCGGGCCGCGAGGTGGCGGTGGAGCGGCGCGCGCTGCTGCGCCTGGAGCTGCCCGGGCCCGCCGCCCGCACCGTGGCGGTGCGCTGCGGCGGCGCGCGCCCGCTGCAGCACGTGCTGGCGCGCGTGGCCAAGCGGTACGCGCTGCCCGAGCTGCGCGCCTCGCGCCACGGGCAGCCCCTGCCGCCCGACACGCCCATGCAGGCGCTGGACGGCGCGCTGCTGCAGCTGTCCAGCCCCATCCCCTGCGCCGCGCCCGACACGCTGGACCTGGACTCGCTGTGCGACGACGACAGTGCCGCGGCCGAGTGCCGCGGCCGAGTGCGCGCGGCGCTGCGCCCCGGCCCGGCGCGGCTGCACGCCGACTTTCTGGACAACTTGCGGGAGACTCAGAGACAGAGGCTGGCGGCGCCGCGCCCGCCGCCGCCGCTGCCGCCCAAACCGAACCGCGCGCCGCCCGCCCTCGTCTGACACATTCCCAACACTACATGTCATCATGTATAATGCTTATTGCATACTTTGGAAAAGTTAAACAAGTGGCAATGAGTCACAGCATGGATGGTCATATTCTGACACACACACGACAAATAGTCGTTTATGATCATTGAAAGTCATAAGTGATGGTAAATGGTCAAATTTCCAAGTTGGGGACATCCTTCTGAAGTATAAGGCTTGAAACTATTTGAAGAATGAAGAGAATCTGTATAGAATATAGATTGTGTAGCAAAAGACTATGGTCAGTAAGTAATGATCACATGTGACATAGTATGTGGACAACAGATGATTATAGTTAACTACAACTTAATCACACTGTAATTTGAAAATCCCAGTTGTTATGACTTGTAAATATTAAAAAACTTACATGTATATTTATACATACTAAGACAGAAAGTATTGTTGGTAATATAATTTTCTCTAAAATAAAGTTTCATATAATTATTACTTTGTAAAGAAACTGTAGCCATCATTGAGTCAGTGTACAAAATCGCTTTAATTATAGTTGGTCACTGAAAACTATGTCGGCTTTATTAAAAATCTCACATTAATTGTAAAATACTATAAAGATTTATAGTTTTGTTTTCTTCTACCCACGTGATAGTGTTGTCTTTATATTTATTTTGTTGTGTAAATTTTGTTGTAAAAACTTTGGTGCCTTCCATAGTTGATAAGACTGCACTAATATTAGTTATGAATAAGTATTTTTGTTTGTCACGTCTAGCTGGCTATGTAAAGATAGTATTACAAATATTTACAGACAAAGCTGTGTTTGTGTTAACAGTATTTTGAAAAAGTCAATGCCAAGACAAATGTTTCGTTAATTCATTGTAAATTTCTGGTTTAAAACATCTATAACTTTTGTAAGCAATTATTAATTTGAAATCAATTGAAAATGTGATGAGAGATTCGCCATTTGTAAATATAAATTCATTTACCTTTTTATTATTGATCAATGACTATATTTTAGCTCGTTAAACGTATTTTTATTACAATATTATGGACATTAGTTTATAGTAAAACAATTAATTATAGCTTTTTTATTACCACAGATAAAAATGCCGCCATTTTGTATATAAATATATCAAAGGTATCTATGGATTACCGCCATACCATAAACAATGATTACAAAACGACGTAGAAATGTAATAAAAAATATTGAGCCATTAACAAGTAATTATTGTTTTACTTTAAAATAAATTTACTTTGTAAATCGTGTTCAGTGTTTGGGTACTGAGTACCTTCGGTTCGTAGAGAAATGATCTTATAGATAAGTTTAGATTGTACCATGTAATGTAATGAAGTCATCTAATAATTTATTATGTAACAATTTAATTAACGGATAATATGCTCTGAGAGTACAGATTTATAGCAATAATAAATTACGTTTAATTACAAATTATATTTGATTTTTATTATTAAAACTAGCTGTGCCCTCGGTTTCACCCGTAGCTCAAACGATCTAATTTTCATGTCCTGAAAATAAAGAACGCATAATTTTTTTAATCCAATTTGTTGCAGTCGTTCTGAAGTTATGCGCGTATGTACATACATTTCGGCGATTCATTTTTATTTATATAGATAGTCACAGCCAGTTGCACAACAGTCACAACGAGCCCTGGATATAGACTACTAGGAATCGAGGGGAGGAAGGGGGAGACCTTTGCCCAGCTGTGGGAAAAATTATACTGGACACAATAAAATCGCAGATATAATTTAAAATAAAAAGATTTAGCTTATGTAGTGTTCCAAACAGGTATAATCGATAATCATGATAGCTAAGAATTAATCAGGACTTTTCATAAAACACCATATATAAATAAAACAAACAAAATAACTACAATACTTTTATTAAACCTATAACATACATCAGTTAGCCGGTATCGCCTGTGGGGCTTCACCTTCCTTTGGTGCCGGCAGTTCTTCCACTTTAGCTACTTCTGGTTCCGGTTCCGGCTTCAACATTGTTAACTTTGACGGGTCTTTTGGAGGCGCCCAATCTGGTATGACCTTCGCATGAACTCTCCAAGTACCGTACAAGTTGGACAAGTGTTTCTCAAACACTACATACTCTAACACATCTTTGGCTATGATCTCACTTCCATGGAGTAAACGTCCGAATCGGTCATAGACAGCTAACTGTTGACGGGTATGGAATCGTACTGTGATCTATGGAAAAAAATAAACTGATTGTTTTATGTAAAATTGTATGTCGGTGCAGGGAGGGAGATTTTATGAAATAAACATGTGCCAAGAAATGCATTGTGAAAGTTATTTCCAATGAATAAGAACGAAGGAGGATATAATATTAAAAGTTGGTTGATTTATGAATTAATTTTCGAAATCTAAATCTATGAAGCTGGCATTTGGATGACTTGCATAATTGGTTCTGTATAAACAAATTGTATTGGTAATACACAAAGTATACCTTATTTTCGTTCTTACCTGTCCATATATATTCTCTTTACTAATAACATCAGTACACCTCGCGTGCACAACTCTTGGAGGCTCCAAAGACTCCAAAAATTTCCACCTAATAGTTTTTCCATAGGAATTGTGTAAGAACTCGGGATAGGCTTTCTCAGTGACATATGTCCTAAGTTGCAACCTGTCTTGGTTGGCAAGACTCTCATGTGCTTTGATATAGATCTCCTGAGCTTTTCCCACAAACTCCTTGGTGTCAAATTCCTCATCAAATGACTTGACTTTACGAATAGCCATCATTGATTTGGATTTCTTTTCCAAAAGTTCAACTGCTTGTTTGGCACGAGTTGTGGACACTATTGAGGCTTTGCCATCTCCTTCTGGCGGTACGTAGGGCTCAAAGACACCACCTGTGTTCAATTAATTTGAATGTTAGCTTATTAACAAGGCTAGTCTAATGTCTATTTAACTGTGAGAGTGTAATATTTTGTCTGTGTTTGTATCAATAAGTAGAAAATAAAAAGAAACTTCTGCCCATGGCACTACCCGCACCCACACATACTAACAAGCAGTAGTACTACTGGTAGTGCCTGAGGCAGTAATCAATATTAATTACTCAAGATGCTGCAACAAACAATACTCTTAATGTTGATGCATGTACAGTGCATCTAAATTGGTTTGAGTATGAGTAGCCAAAATAATCAATATATAAACTATTCACCTGTAGCTGATATGTAAAAAGGACGCTCCATCCATGGTCTGGGAGGTAAAAGACCTCTCTCCTTCATTTTCTGTCGTATTTGCTCAGAAGTCATGCCTTGAATGTCTTCATTAGGGTTAGGAAGTGGCACTTTCAAGAACTTTTGTGCTCGAAGCTTCTTATACTTCGGATTCCAGTGTTTTGATGTGGTATTGCGTGACTGTTGATGGAATATAAAGGAAGGAGGTGCCAGCCGTAGGGCGCCCATCTGTTGAAAATTGGAAAATTTATAAGAAAATTTCAAGACAGGGTAATCCAAATACTGATGTTGTTTTACTTACCTTGGTAATCAAAGAATTGGCCATGATTGTTTTACTTCTAAGTTCTCAATGCATTTACTTCATATCAATATTCTTATAATAATGCTGCACAGCAATAAGAATTTATAAATCAATTAATATTTTAGTTTAACAACTCAATTTTCTTTTTTTTCCTATGTTTAACCTAAAACTAATCTAATACGGTATCTGTGTTTGACATCTGACAGTCTGACTGACAGCACTCTGACAGTCCGTCAGTACAGATGACACCAGACAGATAAAGATGCAGAAAGCACAAGCAAATGCAGAAAATCAGAAATGCAGATAAGTAAGCATGAAGAAAATAAGATTGCATAATATATTTTGCCGTGCCCACAAAATTTTTATTCCCTCCTTGCATTTAATGAAAATGATTTCCATCTTCCTTGGATTACACAGAAAATAAAATATTTCATGCGGCATGAAGGGAGCAACGTAAAAATACAAATTGTCTATGCTATTTTGTTTTTTTAAATATCTGCCAATCTGCCATTTTTAGTCAAATATTTTCCATTCAAATTGTGATTTTTACTCAAAGTGAATTACAGATATCAAATTTATTGTGCCGAATTTTAAAATATTTTTATCTTTATTTACGTGTAAAGTGAATAAAATACATTACAACTATATTTTTACAGTAATTGTAAGCAAACATAAAGGCCCTCATCTACGGTACGATTTATTGGTCTGCTGACCGATCCGATCGAAACGACGAATTGGTATTCGATAGTGTATGTATTTCAAGATCGATAGTGATCGAAAACGGAAATATCAACCAGCAATCGCATCAAATCCCTAGAAATCATGAATCATCAGTACAGTACCACTTGCGATCAACCAATTTGGTTTTTATCTCTGTATGACGCTTGTCGAAGACTTGAAGGCAGAAGAAAAGTTTTCGCCTTCTGATGTAACTGAATCAAATTATCACCGCCTTGGTAAGGTAGCTCTACAGGTAACTAAGAAGTAGTTCTTTTTACGGGACCCAGGGCCCTTCATCATGCGTTATCGTATCGATCGATCAATCTGAGGAAAGTCGATCAGTTGCTTTTAAAATGCCACCCATGCTGTAGTTTTATCGCCGCGTGATTTTGTGATTATACAAACTAAGAGTAGTTTTAACCGTGATTCGTATGTATGTGCTCGAGTGGGTTTGCGTTCTCGCGTGGTAAAAAATCTCGGGTTATCCCCCGTAGAAACAAGCTCTTAAATATAATTAATGAATGGCCCAATTTTTATTAGATTAGTTCTGTATATATTTATTTCATTATAAGCCTCTCGTGAATTACGGGACAATCCTGTTCTTTGCGAGCAATAATTCAACAATAAAATAGCAAACTAACTTCCTATTCTTCTCGATTGATACACACACGCTAAAACACAAACGATTTGTCGGTACAAACGATATTCATGATGACTTAAGTTTTTTGTTGCGATTTACAAATCGTCTTCTTGAAAAATTTACTTGGCTTCATTCACTATCGATTCGTCGTTTCGATTTGATTGATTTCGAAAGGACACAGATCGTAAAGATAAATCGCGCCGTGTAAGGGGACCTTTATCACGCAACTTCTATCATCTTTAGTTTCCACAAATAGATTAATTTGAGTTTCTGGCATCAACAATTTAACGCCCAACAATATTAGTCTTTGCTTTGTTTATTGTTTCAACAAACAAAGCAGTGAAAATAAATAAAAAATTTGCTTAAGACAATTTTGAATCGATCGTCACAAATCAACCGGATATCCGGCGCCTCCATACACGTTGTCTCTAGTACAGGGGAATAGAGATCGCCGCAGCGTTTCTTTCTTTTCTGAACAGGCGCAGTCCTAGAGTTAGAGAACTCGCAAAAGGAGTAAAAGGCTCCTACATAACCTGTCAATACGTAAGTACTAGTTCAGTGCACGGCACGTATAGTTGTACGTATACACGCGTACGAAACTGTATTTCATTTTGGTGATTCGTGAAAATCTTGGTCCTTGCTGAGTCATAGCCAGGTGATCCATCCCGGGCTGTGGAATATTCTGGTGGATCTGATCTGCGTATTCTGAAGTTCCGTCTCTTTTAGAGTAAGTGGAACGCGGGCGGCCGCCATAACTGGGAGCAAAGGGTCGTGTCCCGCGGGCTTCGTGGCGCACGGCGGCCGATGACCCTACAGACCTGCACCTTTCTTTTATTAATTTGCCACGTGTTTTTTTTCAGCAATATATTGTATGAGTCAGAAGGTAGAAAAACCAGTATTATCGGGTCAACGGATCAAGACCAGAAAAAGAGGTAAGAGTTTCTCATATTTTGTGTACAAACAGTATGATGCGATAATTAATTTCACCTTGACCATGCAACGGTCTCGGCGGTCTGTTGAGGACTCATTTCTCTTGAAAAGTAGGTCGCCTATTGGCCGTTATGGCGTTTTGCCACTTGTCTGTAATATAACCTTATTTCCATGACATGTCATTACTTATTTTCAAGTTGTTGTAATATTTATGCTGATAGTTCCTTCTCTTTGTGAATACAGTTATTTCACATTTTCATATCAAGTGTACCTTCCTATTCTTTGACTCTGGACAAGCTTACCTATAAGAACTTAATGTCAAGTTATACCTTTTTAGGCTAATTGTGTTAGAACTTACAGAAGGTAATCAACTTAGTATACAAAATAGATATAATTTTATTCATCTAAAAAAATAAGCAATCTACAAACCCCATAATATGTTGTATACATACACATCAAAACCTTTGCTTACCACACATAAAATATCTTTAAAAATTCAAAGAAACTGAAACAGCCGTTGGTATAATTAGTGTTACTGTGTATATACAGTTAGGTTATCATAGAGTGGCCCGAGACCCATTGATTTCAACTACTTAAGTTTAATTTATTGTGAACTAGCAGCGCCCCGCGGTTTTACCCGCGTTGTGCCCGTTCCCGTGGGAATTTCGGGAATTTTTTTACATAAAAACCTTCCTCTTGAATCACTCTACCTATTACAAAAAACCGCATCAAAATCCGTTGCGTAATTTTAAAGATTTAAGCATACAGACAAACAGAAGACAAACAGACGCGACTTTGTTTTATACTATGTAGTGATATTTGATTGTTTGTTTTATCTCTTGGCAGTATAAATGTGTAAATTATTGTACTAGGTATTTACATCTATTTCTATCTTAGAGTAGTCTTAAAACAAAGACTTTGAATTAAAAAAAATTTTTTAATTAACTTGATATCAACACAGTCATGTTTTCCTCTATAAATTAACACACTCTGCTCTCCAGTGGCCATAGCCAGTATACTTTCACTCGAGAGGAAAAACCTCTGCGCTAACAGAAGATGTTAGTATAAGGGCATTAGGCATTTTAATCACCACTACTTATGTAGTAAACGATCTTCAATATTTGATTGTTATACAGTAAAGTATAGGATACGATTTTTTTTAATTTCTATCAACAAGAGCCTAGCTTTTAAGTCTATACAATGCCAAACTTGTCGCTTACCGAACATAACATATTTATTGACATAAAACACGAAAAATAAGATTATTTCCTTGTTTACAACAAAATGATAAAATCATTTTCAAGTTCAAATAGGTCAATTAAACAAATACTGCTATTATTTGACGTTAAAACATATTTGTACCGAATATACATTTCTCAATATTATAATCCACACTAAGCAACATGATTGGACTGTGGCACAAGGTTATTGACCTCAAATCTCGTTTGCCTCACTTCTAATAACCTGACCAATATGTAGTTAGGTATTGTCAAGTATTCATCGGTTATTTCAAAAAAATTATAAACATTTTAACAAACTTTTTTGCTTCTATATACATTTTTGGACAAGACTTTTTTGTCTGCTCTGTGATTGCCACATTGATAAGAGTTTAAATATCAGATTAAAATACAATTGGGCTTTAATTGTAACTGACATTGCTCCTGAGATCATCAACCCAAATTAGGCTTGTTTTCAAACTTGATCATGCCTTATCATTCTTATATCCTCTTTCTTTGGCGAGGAAGATCTTTGCTCTGTGGAATATTTCTTTAATCTCATTAGAAAATACTTTAATTTTGGGAAAAATTTTACTCATAATAGGTGATGTGTGTACCAACCATATCAATCACTAGCAGCGCCCCGTGGTTTACCCGCGTCGTCGCCAATTCCCGTGGTAATTTCGGGATGAAAAAGCCTATAACCTTCCTGTTTAATCACTACATACATAGTATAAAATAAAGTCGTCTCTGTTTCGTGTCTGTTTGTCTGTATGCTTAAATCTTTAAAATTACGCAACGGATTTTGATGCGGTTTTTTGTAATAGGTAGAGTGATTCAAGAGGAAGGTTTTTATGTAAAAAAAAATCCCGAAATTCCCACGGGAACGGGCACAACGCGGATAAAACCGCGGGGCGCTGCTAGTGTGGCTATAAATTACTAAAATAATAGTTTGATAGTTTCTGAGATACATTCAAACAAACTCTTCAGCTGTATTATATTAATATAGAATACAAACGACACAGGAATGGTGGCACTAATATGTAGTATCAAATGTAGCATAGCAACACAATATCATAGCTCTGGTGGCACCCTCGTATAAATGGAACAGAGGAAGGCACTTTCGTGTTTATAAAATTAGAATTTATGTACCAACAGCAAGTATAAAACAACCTGTTTATTGAATGCTAAGGAAACTCAACATATTAGCATCAGGTAAAATGTTTTTATGATCACAAGCAAATAAGGAAACTGCCTGATAATAATAATAGTACTTTATATATGTTAACGTTTTTGACATTGAGTTCATATTATGTAATTGGAATAGCTTGAGTGTATTTTTATTAGACTCTTGTTGTTAGATCCTTTATTAAATTGCTATACATACTACTATTTTACAAAAGATAAGTTTATATTACAAAGATAAACATTTCAAGCATCCAACATACTTTTTATGTTGAATATTACTATTCATAAAGATGGTCTACCACAACTCTAGTTGGTTGTACATATTTCCTTGATATTTTATCTACTTGCTTAACATCTACTAAGAGTAAATAAAATAAATATGTAAATAGCTAGTCAATACTGCTAACATAATGGGCACAAACAACATTGTAGGTAGGTACTGTATGGATTATTTTGATATTTCCATACAACAATGTTGGGTAAACTAGGATTCTTGGGATTACCATCTCATAGATTTGCTAATGGACTGTATCGTCCTAGATCCAGTTTAAAAATAAAGCTACAAGTACTTTTTATTTAAATATCTGTATTTATGAAATACTGACGCAATAGTGTTGCGTTTTTCGTTTTGGTGATTAGTGATTACGGCTAATCCTCCTCACAGTACTGATATCTTCGGTCGGTGAGATGAGAAACCTTTGCCCAGCAGTGGAACATTACAGGCTAATTTACTTTTGTATCTGTCTTTTTCTGCGTTTTTATTTGTAACTCACAAACAACTGATTTGAATTGGATATAGGTAGGTATGTAGTTTATTTTGACCTGATATGTGAATTAGGGCCTAGCTATGCTTTAAGTGTCCACCATTCATATGAAACATGGATAGCAACGTAACACAGTGATGGTTGCATGGTAAAGGTATTCACCAATCATTCATAGTCGTAGCATAGCTGATATAATGGAACCCTGAGACTTCGTAGTTAAACAACATATCTTCATTTGAAAGTTACGCACATCACTACTAAAACCCCTATTATCGATTTCTTTATACCCTATAGATAGATATCTTATTGGTACTCTGATTTAAACATTTACGATCAGATAGAAGCCACAACACAAGAAGATACATATTTATTTAGGTCTTATGTATTCAATCAGCCTTGAGTGTGGCGCCAGTTATATTATAAGCAACGATTAAACTCATTGTCATGTGGACAACAAATGTGCGAGATGTTTGTATTGTACCTACTCTGTATTGAGGCATTTAGCAGTTTACCAGTTATGAAAGAAGTTACCCTAAGTTCTTATAATTATATTTTATTGATAACTAGCTGTGCCCCGCGGTTTCACCCGCGTTATATCCGTTCCCGCGGGAATTTTCGGATACAATGTATCCCATGGGTTATTCTAACTCTGATCTATACTGTAAAGTTTAATCCTCAAAAACTTTCGCATTTATAATATTAGTAGGACACCGTTGGTTTTCACAAATACATCTACCAGAGTTGTAAGTTTGAAAAAAGGAGTAATTTCTAGAATATCGATGAATATTGTTAAGTGGGAAAGTTTGCTACAGCTCACAAGACCTTGTATCATTGAAATTTAAATAAATATTATAGTCGTTGGTTAGCCCGCGTATGTATCATAATAATATCTATTTAAACTCGCAAGATTATTCTCATACAAATATAGTAACCGCACGTAGTGTTACTGCGCTCGAAATATTCACAATCCCAAACTGAATTCACATCACAAGACACTCCAAGGTTTCTCTCTACATTGTATTATTGTTACACGCCCGGGAAAATGATAGTTTTACGTTTGCACTGAAGTAATCTTATCGAAACATTATGATACTGCGATCAAACATTGATAAGTTTATATAATAAAGCTGAATCAATTACTTCGTGATTTCACTTTCGCGTTTATGAATGGTAGATAACGATCTAGAATTACTATTACTACACAAACAAACTCATAATTGGAACAATGTGTTTAAAAGATGCTAGATGTAACCTATAGATATTACTTGCGCTATGCAATATATTGGTCATGGAATATTTTATGCTATACTAGCAGCGCCCCGCGGTTTTACCCGCGTTGTGCCCGTTCCCGTGGGAATTTCGGGATTTTTTTTACATAAAAACCTTCCTCTTGAATCACTCTACCTATTACAAAAAACCGCATCAAAATCCGTTGCGTAATTTTAAAGATTTAAGCATACAGACAGACAAACAGTGTGACAGACACGAAAAAGAGACGACTTTATTTTATACTATGTAGTGATAATCCACGTGTCATTTCATTACTTCGTATACAATACCATTCCCATTAACTCGCTGTGTATTCCATATATTCGGTGGTACTGAGTATCAACGTAAGACTTGGCAACAATTGATACGAAGTAAGCAAGCTCAATTTGTACTCTGAACAGAATTAGTAATTTGAACTTTCTTATGACTGAATTAACCAAACCTTGTGTATCTTTGTCCAGTCTCCAAACAGAAATTTCGTACGCAATTTTAAATTCCTTTGCATAAGGGCTATTTTCGAAAGCCTGAAGCTTTACAATGAACAGCATTACTTAAAATCTTCGTTGTACTGCCCAAAATATAAGAGCAACATATACTATCTATTCCCAACAGTCGAACAGCTAAAACACTATCAAAACTAAATGCCTCTGTATTATTCCAGATGAGAAAGAGAAGTATGACCCTAACGGGTTCCGCGACGCCCTGGTGCAGGGCCTGGAGCGGTCCGGCGGGGACCTCGACGCCGCGTACAAGTTCCTAGACGCGGCCGGCTCGAAGCTCGACTATCGGCGGTATGGCGAGGTCATTTTCGACGTCCTCATCGCCGGGGGATTGTTACGTGAGTATCACTCTTTCGACTGTACAACTTAGGTATAGCCTGTAGGTAATTTTTGTGTACTGCTTATAATAAAAAACAGTTTAAAATGACCTCAGCATCTCTCTTTTTTTTCTAGAAAAGAGATCTTCATTTTTAATAATTTTCATTTTGTTTAAAATTTTCGAAAGTTCTTTGAATTTTTCTAGAATTCTTGTTTTCTTGAGGGCTTTAGTTAGACCTGTCATGACGAAATGTCATTGCAAATTGCCAGTTATGAATTAAAAAGTTAACGATAAATGCATGATATTGCTTTACCATTTACTATTCACAGTATAACTTATATATCTTACTACAATATTAACGCTAAACCAATCAACTAAGCTACCTACAATGATGAGAAATCTAGGCTAGAGTCCTGAATGCTTGTGCTGACAAACTCGTTCGTTCATATACTCTGACTGCTCCTCACACTCTACTCCCTACTCTCCAATACATTACGATACTAATGAGTTGTCTGTGTCTGTGTCCAGTCCCCGGCGGGTCGGTGTCCATGGACGGCGATACCCCGAAGACTAACACTTGTATCTTCTCCGCTAACGAGGATATGGAAACGATGCGCAATTTCGAACAGGTAAAATATTATATATTGTTACATGTCTGGAATGAATATGTTTAATGACTCGTATTTAACTTCTTCCTCCGGGAATAGGGGTCAAATTCAAAGATTTTTATTCAGTTTTGGCCCCAAAGAGGCTCGAACGTACCACCGGTACCACCGTACGGTATATAAATAGAAACTCGATTGAGAACTGTCCCCTTTTTGAAGATGGATAAAAACTACCCTGGATGTTAATACACACATTATAATATCTATATATTTTACTTAAAATCCTTTCTTATGATGAAACAAATGGCTAGAGTCCTGAAACCCAATGTTGAGAAACACATTCTCGTTCAATCTTATTCTGATACTTACTAGACACACACAAAATGGCGTCTCTGCGCTAACACATTGCTGAACCATAAACGATGATATTGCAGGTATTTGTTAAGCTGATGCGTCGGTACAAGTACCTGGAGAAGATGTTTGAAGAGGAAATGAAGAAGGTTTGTATATTAATTATATATCTTTATTAATTTCTAATTAAAAGCAATATGTGGATATTTATGTTAATATCCCAACCCCATGCTAGGGTCAACATGAACTTGAATTGGCTCCACCAGTCCGTTCCTCATATATATGTATGTATGGAGATAGTTTGTTGTGAGTTGTGAGCCAAGTTAAATTATCTGTTGTGTACATTTATTTTTCAAAATCTTAAGTTAAGATTTGATGTTGAAAAGGTTGTTCTTACTGTATTAATAACTTATTTACCTTGGTATCGTCTTGCTATCGAATCATAGACAGATTTACTTTTCTAACATTGTTCTATGTAATAATAACATAATATGATTATTGTTCAGGTGTTGGTGTACTTGAAAGGTTTCGAGCCGCTCAACCGCATCAAACTTGCTCGTATGACTGCCCTTTGGATTGGTAAGTACCAAATATAACTATAATATAGGCCCAAGGTAGGTATTATAACTAAAAAAAAACTAAAATCTATTGCTTCCTACGAATCTTAAAATGTTAAGTGATTTTCCAATCAAAGACAAAGTTAAAATGAAAAAGTAGACATGTAACTTCATCACTAAGCAGTTTTAGTCGAAATTGTCTAATTAAAAAACCAGGTATACATTTTAGGACTAAATCTAAGAAATTATTATTATTATTATTTATTATCAGCCGTTTGTGTCCCAATGCTGGGCAAAGGCCTCTCCCCATTCCTTCCATGTATCCCTGTTCTGGGCCACTTCTCTCCAGTTGGTCTGGTATGCGTCGAGATCGTCCCGCCACCTGCGCCTCGGTCTGCCGCGTCGCCTGCTCGCCGGATCTGGCTGCCACTCAGTGGCTGTTCTGGCCCACAGCTCTTCTGGCATGCGGCAGACGTGGCCGGCCCAGTCCCATTTAAGTTTAGCGGCTTTGTGAGCTACATCAATGATCTGTGTCCTGGAGCGCAGTTCGGTGTTGCGTATCCTGTCCGTACGCTTTACACCCAGGATGCTGCGCTCCATCGCACGTTGACAAACTTGGAGTTTAGACTTTTGAACCTGGGTAAGTGACCAAGTCTGCGCACCATACGTGAGAACGGGGAGGATGCATACGTCCATTAGCTTCCGTTTAAGGGACAAGGGGAGCTTTCCTTTCATAATATCGCCCATGGACCAAAAAGTCTTCCAGGCATTTTCAGATCGTCTGGTGACTTCTTTATCTTGCCTATCTTTAAAGGAGACTATTTGGCCCAGGTAAACATACTCTCGGACGTATGCAAGATGTTCTCCATCCACCGTTACCCTGGTCTCAGCGCGATTGGTCATTACTTTGGTCTTATCCATGTTCATGCCAAGTCCAATCTCCAAGCTTGCCATGCTGAGGTCTTGAAGCATTGATTGTAGCTCTTCGGGCGATGAGGCAAAAAGGACGATGTCATCGGCGAAGCGAAGATTTGTCAATCTTCTGCCGCCGATAATAATGCCTTTATCAATCCATTTAGTCGCTAACTTTTTGAAAATTTTTTCGAGGGTGCTGGTGAAAAGTTTGGGTGAAAGTGGGTCTCCCTGCTTTACCCCTTTCTCTATCTTGAAGGTTTGTCCGGAAGATTGAAGTTTCATCGAGGGTGTACTATTGTTGTAGATAATTCGGAGTAGATTTATGTAGGTTTCATCTATTTGTTGTTCTTGCAGGGCTTCAAACATGGCGGAGTGGTATAGACTATCGAAGGCTTTCGTATAATCTACAAATGCGACGTATAATGGTAGATTATATTCATTAAATTTTTGAAATATTTCGTTAAGGGTCTGGAGGTGGTCAGTGGTAGATAGTCCTCGACGAAAACCGGCTTGTTCCGGCGGTTGTGCTGAATCTAATTGTTTGGATATGCGATTTTCTATAATTTTTATGAATAATTTGTACAAGTGGGAAACTAGGCTGATTGGGCGGTAATTATTTATGTTTGACTTATCTCCTTTTTTGTGGATGAGGATAATATTGGAGTGGCAGAATTTATCAGGAAATATACCGGTTTTTAAAATAGTGTTGAATAATTTGGTTATGTGTGGCAGGTGTGATGGTTCTCCTACTTTCAAAGCTTCGGTAGTTATTCCATCCTCTCCTGGTGACCTATTATACTTCAGATGAGCGAGAGCGTCGTGGACCTCGAGACCGGTTATTAGAGGGATGGTATCTGGACAAGAATAAGGGATTGTAGCAGTTGAGCGATGTGGATCGGAGTATAGCGATTTATAATAATTGGTGCAAATGTCTAGTATTTTGTCCCTATCTCGGTGTATTTTGCCTGATTCGTCCTTTAAGTGTGTTATCCAAGATTTTCCGACAGATATTCCTTGCTTTGCTATTTTTAATGATTTATTGTTTTGTAAAGCTACATGAAAAAGTTGGGTTTCGAAGTTTCTTGTATCTTTTCTTATGCTTCTTTTCTAAGAAATCTAATATCTAATAAATCTAATTTCTAATAAATCTAAGAAATAGATTGTACAAAACATCTGTACATTCTCATTCTTAAGTATTACAATTGAAGTGTATTGTAAAGGTAGTGTGTTTGCGCCCAATTAGAGCCGCGTCGTTTGACCATAGGCGACGCGGTGTCGAAGGAGCGCTACATTAACGATAACGTGTGGACTTCTGCGGAATGTTTCTTGGTAACATTCCGCCTCGCTGGCCATACCACACTATTACTGCATACATAATCCGGTTATCTATTTCATATATACATTTGCTTGTCTATATCGGCATTTCTACCCCTGCGGTGATCATATGTTGAGTTAAATTGCTGGTTTACCTCAATTTTGGAAATGGTGACATGACAATGGCAAATGTTCAGACTTTAGACTCTAAAGCGATAGCCGTCGTATTCAATCAACTGGGATTGACAACTGTTCGTCCGAAGCACGGTAGTTTAATAGAAATATTGGCCACGAATCCCAGTATTGACCAAGCACGTTGTTTTAACGCGATAAGTCATGAGTTACTTTTTTTTGTGCAGGCAACGGCTGCGTGCCGCCGTCGGTGCTGCTGGTGCTGGTGAACGAGCACCTGCTGAAGGACAACCTGGCGCTGGAGTTCGTGCTGGAGGTGTTCGCCACCGTCAAGACGGAGCGCGGCGTCACCTCGCTCGTCACCGCGCTCAAGAAGGGGCAGCTCGAGGGACGGTACGTACCAACCACTACTTCTTTGTTAGTTAGTCTAAATTAGCCTGACTGAACTTATATGGCTGCCTAGCCGCACCCCGCGGTTTTACCCGCGTTGGACCCGTTGCCGCGGGAATTTCGTTAAAATATATCCCATGAATTATTCCGATGTATATTACTGTAAAGTTTCATCCAAATCCGTCCAGTAGATTTTTCGTGAACGAGTAACAAACATACATACATCCAACTTTCGCATTTATAAAGGTTACCACTGACGATACGTCTATTTAGTAGACTTCCTTTTGGATGCACTCCAAATGAAAATGTATCCAGATACGGTACCATTCACGATACTTCCATTTGGATGCATGGCGTCACTTCGAACTTTGCAATCGTACGGAACGGAAATAAATAATACTATGGATAACAATACTTTACTGGTGGCAGCAGCTAGTGTATTTCATTAAAAAGACAAAAAAAACCTAAGAGAAAGTGGATGAAGGGTTGGTTGAAACAAAGAAATACTTTTACTTGCCATATACATGGATATGATTTATATTTTTCTATTACTTCCAACACAAAGTCACGCGCGGGACGTAGACATAATAAAAAAAATATTTATAACGATTGACAAATACACAGCACGCGCACCACCATCGACATCAAAACATAAAGTGAAACAATAACCTCAAAAAAATGGACGCCGTTTCGCCCATTCACGGACAATTCCGACTGCTTCCATATGGCGTGGCGCACGTTTCCTACATTGACGGACGGCCGCGGATGACGTCCATTTGGACTGGACGCATGGATTTCAATCCGTTTGGAAATCCAGAGCTGCCTGACGTCCATCCAAATGGAATATTTTTTTACCATTCATGGGACGATTTTACGACTACTCCATTCGGATTAATGGACGTATCGTCAGTGGTAACCTTAATATTCATAGGATTCAACCAAAGGCGATTCCGCCGATAAACATTGATTGATCACCACGTCAAGTAGAGTAGAGTCTTTTCAAACGTCATTGATGTTTGAATTTTGACTGAGCTTCATAGTTACGGAACACGTAGTCACCCACCCACCCCAAACCATTTAATAAAGCAAGTCCTTCGATAGGTTTGCTTGATTGGTACTGGGAAGAGCGACGCGACATGTACTGGCCCTTCGTCTCGTATAAACGACAGGGTCATAAATGACGCTACAATTTTCTATACAAAGTTAAATAAATATTTTGCTGGAACTATCAACATACATTTTCTCTCCATCGAGGTGCCATCTAAACCACTATCGATATCAATAGCTTGTTCTAACTTGCACCCTATCACCATCAACTACAGACCAACCTTTAGCAACTATGAACAGCGTAGGCTCATGAACGTCTATTATTTCAGACTCCTCGAGTTCCTGCCTCTGAACCGTCGCAGCGAAGACGTGCTAGCATCTTCCTTCGCCACCCGCGGGCTCGGGGAGTTGCTTCGCCTGCATCGCGCGCAGGCGTCTCAAGAAGCGAGGCGCGAGCTGACGCAAGCGCTGCTGGATGAGCTGGCGCAAGACAAGCCGGTGCGCGACCTCATACAGGAGCTCAAGGAAATGGCCGTCAAGCATTCCATACCCGACCATGAAGTGGTTGCTATTGTACGTATGAATTTTCAATTGTTTTGTTCTATTAGCGCCTGTTGTGTTTTCAGGCTTAGGATGTCTTTCTACTAATGCTATGCTATGAAGCAGAAAAAGGCGTTGCAGACAAACTCTTTTAATAAAAATAGTATAACACTTGTGGCTCACGAAAATTGTGATAGGAAGCCTATCTATTACTAGTCATTACTGGTTAAATGACGTCCGTTTAATGTCCACCATAATTGCTACTATTGATAATATACAGTCGTAGTTTTACAGCGTGTGTAAAGAATATTGTATATGAGCGGCGGTTAGTTTAGTTTTACACCACGAATACGAGTAATAATAACATTCAATTAAATGAGCTCGACAGAAACTTGCTATGACTACCACAATTAAAATAACATTTGTTTACAACAAGAACACAATACTGTGTTATCTTATCATATGATGAAACTTGATGACGAGTCGTAACGCAGGGCGGTGCCTCACTGTGAACTATGCGACGGAGTCTTTCTGTCGCACTGTGAACTATGAAGCTAACTCTGCGATATGTCGATTTGGCAGTCTGACTGTACCTTTAAGAAAACTATACATAGTATACATATTTATATAAGTATGACTAATGGTTGTTTTTGTTGTTGTTAGATCTGGCAGTGTGTGATGTCCAGAGGTGAATGGAACAAGAAGGAGGAGTTGCTAGCCGAACAAGCGGCGAAACATTTGAGACACTACACTCCTCTTTTGGCGGCGTTCGCGCAATCCGCCAAGGCTGAGATCGCGCTTCTTACTAAGGTATGTTAATTGACAAAATTTTGAAATATGGCTCGTGATTGTGTCTGCAATATACTGATAAAGCGTAGATGATTACCCACTTGTGCACCAATTCAATATGTTCTACGTAATTTAAAGTTAATGGGGAAATCCACTGATACAGTAATAGTATCACTTAATTGCACAGACAATATTGTTTTACGGACTACTCCACGCGTATAAAACATATCATTCCCTGTCCTAATTATACTTTCAATGAAAGATTTTTGTTCCGCGACGATAATTGTAAGTTCAGTTACTAAGTTTTGAGCCTAAGAACTTGTATTGACGTCGTTGATACAAGAGAAAGGGAGAAAGGTTCTATTTTGCGTACAATTAGAGCCGTGTCATTTTGTGTGGATGACTCGGTGTCGAAGTGCGCGATATTGACGTGTAGTGAAACATTCAGAAAGTATTACTATTGCTCTATGATCTATTTGCTACACTACATTTTTATATATAAAATTCTCGTGACACAATGTTAGCTATACTCCTCCGAAACGGCTTGATCGAATTCATGAAATTTTGTGTGCATATCGGGTTGGTCTGAGAATAGGTCTACATCTATATTCCATACCCCCCATACATGTTAAGGGTGGTCCACCCCTTAATTTTTATATAGCAAACCAACGTGGTTCAGCTAGTATTTGCACTTTAAAAAAAACAATCTTGTAATATGATAATGACAGGTATACAATTGATACGTATCCGAAAAACCGACAAGTGTCCAGTGAAGTTTCACTTTACAATCGTAATCGTGTTTGATCGGCTAATGTGTAGAGGCGCTATTACCCTAATACTAACTTTACTATATGTATGTATATATAACTTACTAACCTAATGCTTACTTACAGGTCCAAGAGTACTGCTACGAGAACATGAGTTTCATGCGCGCGTTCAGCAAGCTGGTGCTGATGCTGTACAAGACCAACGTGCTGAGCGAGGAGGTGATCCTCAAGTGGTACCGCGAGCCCAACTCCACCAAGGGCAAGGTCATGTTCCTCGACCAGATGAAGAAGTTCGTCGAGTGGCTGCAGAGCGCTGAAGAAGGTAAAGAACATACAGACAGTATAGACAAATATAAATGGAAAAAACTCTTTCTATATCACTACATAGTCTTAAATAAAGTCGTCTCTGTTTCGTGTCAGTTTGTCTGTATGCTTAAATCTTTAAAATTACGCAACAGATTTTGAGGCGGTTTTTTGTAATAGGTAGAGTGATTCAAGAGGAAGGTTTTTATGTAAAAAAAATCCCGAAATTCCCACGGGAACGGGCACAACGCGGGTAAAACCGCGGGGCGCTGCTAGTGTAGTATAAGAAGAAGTTTGATGTTCTCGTTAATCTCAAAAACTACTGAATTGATTTTAATGCGGTTATCGCCAAGAGACAAAAAAAAAACAATATTTTTATAGTCGCTTAAGGATTCCTTGCTGCACTGCAGATGATTTAAAAAAGAGCTCCTTTCTGCAGTGCCGATGATTTCAAAATGAGAATTATGTCCCGTTGTGCACTCAGGTCAATTATAAAAATTAACATGATGAAACTTGATGACGAGTCGTAACGCAGGGCGGTGCCTCACTATGAGCAATGCGACGGAGTCTTTCTGTCGCACTGTGAACTATGAAGCTAACTCTGTGATATGTCGATTTGGCAGTCTGACTATACACATAACAATACTTTTTCTAACAAGACTTAAGTAGACCCAATATTAATACATAGTATTTTTTTGCAATTTCAGAGTCTGAGAGTGGCGAGGAGGAAGATTAGATTAAGAGCAGTTAGTGAGACTGACGACACGCGCGCCGTTTGCACACACCCCCGGGCGCTGCGCGACCGCGGCCTGCTGCACTCGCCACTCGCCACTCGCCACTAGCCGCCGAGTGGCGGCTGCAGCGCGCGCTCGCACTCAAATTCATTCCATTTACCCGATCGACGCCTCGCCGCGCACCGCCCCCTCAACACATAGCCAATACACACACGAACGGCGCAACAATCTGAACCAAAATGTCGCTTACATAATAACATAGTGTGTACCTACCATAATAATTAATATAAAACGTATAATAAATAAATTGTTAATCGTGCACGATAGGGCGACATAGCGGAATAAAGTTTTCTACAACTGTACATTATCATTTCTAAAGTAACATGTTGATGAAATACAATATTTTTTATTCAATTTTTTTAGTAAAATTCAAATAAATGGTGGTAACACCCACAAGTTTTTTGTTTTTATTTAATTAAATACCCGTTTAGCTAATAATTTGTTGTGGCAATTAGGGCAGTTCCAGCTAGCGCCATGGCTAAGGGCTTTCGCCCACGGCGACTATGTAGCAGTACGACGCGCAACAGCATCTACAAAAAGCAAAAAGCGTTTGCATCACTTTATAATCGTAATATGTGGACGAGAGCACTAGGATAGGCAATAGAGGAGTTTGAGTGAAGCGTTCGCAACTGTACGAATGTGGATTGTTTTCACTGTTTCATAACCAGAGATCAGAATACAACATCGCAATGTGAATTGAGCATTATTAGGCAAGACGTAGTTCTTTTTAGGGTTCCGTAGCCAAATGGCAAAACGGAAACTTTATAGTTGCGTCATGTCCGTGTGCCTGTCCCTAGGTCACAGTCATCTTTTTCTCTGCCATAATGAGTCTTGAATGGTTGAAATAGACAGGCGGACCAGAAGTTTTCCGTTTATGCCATTTGACTTTGGAACCACAAAAAGGGAGGGGCGTATGCATACTAGTGAAGTTATAGTGAAATTGTGTATAAGTAGGTATAAGCTTATTTCATACCTTTATATCGTGGAGTTAAGTGGTGAAAATGTTGCTCTTTCTCACGACACTGACGGAGTGAATCGGCTGGACAGATTTAGATGAACATCCCGAAAGAACCCCGAAATTCTCACTGAAACGAAAAAATGCAATCATAAGGAGGCCTTTGATTACTAACCGGCAGTCTAGACACGGCCTATCTAGTATACAATAACCGTAAAAAACTTAAAATTATTAATAACAGTCCTATATAGCTATAGTACCATACTATAGCTATAGGCATCCCATTATGTTCAAAACAAGTTAGCTTCACGAAGGGAGTGGTATAATAGAACGAACCCGCGTGACTATGAGTAAGTCTAGGTTCTCACAATAGTCCCCTCGGTCAATCTATTAGGTATATATTTCTGTTAGGAACCCAGCATAAGTGATCGAACTTGAATTCCTAACGCGAGATATTGTATGTACGACCCACTTATCGCCTGGAATATCGAATGATTATATAAGTATTTGGATTGTGAAATGTGATTACTACTCGATGGCATGGGGTATCCTGTAATAATAGATGTAGTTATGGTGAATAAATAAATAAATCTTATATATAAAATTCTCGTGTTCAATTCACAATGTTCGTTCCCGTACTCCTCCGAAACGGCTTGACCGATTCTCATGAGATTTTGTGATCATATTGAGTAGGTCTGAGAATCGGCCAACATTTATTTTTCATCCCGAAATTCCCGCGGGAACGGGTACCGTGGTTGAACTCCTCTGAAACGGCTCGACCGATTCTCATGAAATTTTGTGTGCATATCGGGTAGGTCTGAGAATCGGACATCTATCTATTTTTCATCCCGAAATTCCCGCGGGAACGGGTACAACGCGGGTGAAACCGCGGGGCGCAGCTAGTTATCACTACATAGTATAAAATAAAGTCGTCTCTTTTTCGTGTCTGTCTGTTTGTCTGTCTGTATGCTTAAATCTTTAAAATTACGCAACGGATTTTGATGCGGTTTTTTGTAATAGGTAGAGTGATTAAAGAGGAAGGTTTTTAAGTAAAAAAATTCCCGAAATTCCCACGGGAACGGGCACAACGCGGGTAAAACCGCGGGGCGCTGCTAGTAATGTATAAATTATATCTCGTGTCGTAGTTTGACTAAGAGATGTCAGCTCATTGCGATTGTTAAGCAACGTGCAGCTCGTTCTCTACTTGGATGGGTGGCCGATAGTGGCATTTCTATCTGAGCGCTGCCGTGCATCGGAGGGCACGTAAATTTATCGGTCCTGCTTTTTTCAATCGTCATACCAAGTCGAACTTTAGGCGGTCTAAAAACTCCGACACCAGGGTGGGCCTTTAACCAACACGAACTTTACTTTTTACTGTATTTAAAAGCTTCTGGATGTAGGTACTCTGCTTACCTATAGCTGAAATATTTCTGCTCCCACCACAAAAAGAGGCGATGGGGGGCAACTCGTCTTCTATGCAAACTTAGACCTAGGACGAGCTGTCCCTGAAAGGGCTAGAACCGGCTTCCTTTTATCCCAGTAAGAATTAAGGACGTTGGTATATTTTACCTACAGTAATAAGGTAATATAACTGATGATTCTCATATTGTAGGTACCAATATATACAAAACAAAATCTGAACCAGTTATTCAAATCAAAACATATTCCAAGCGGTAGCTCCTACTTCTAGTACCCACACAAAACTAAAATAATTCGTAGCCATTGAAATCTTTTATTTGAATAGCACAAAGCCACCCAGAACTTTAAATAGGAAAATCGTTATGGTTTGTAAGGATGGTTGTTTGGCATAATATTCGCGATCGGAGGGGGATATTTCCGCAGTATTCATACGAGACTTGTTTAACGGCCGTGAGTGACATTGTCCCGGGGCTCAAAGCTCCCCTTCGCTCCAACTATTCAAGGACAAACAGAGACGCCGCGTCAAGGTCACCTCACCTGATCATTATTGTAATTTTAATTTGACACGTGTATTTAACGGTTTGCTTGCGTTTTGGGGTGCCGTTCGAAGTTAAGAAGGCGTAAAGAAATTAACGATGTCGAGAAAACTAAAAAAAAAAACGTATTGAAACTTTTTAGTAATTTTGTAACCAAACTTGTAATAAGTAAATACGTAGGTATTAGTTAGATATGTCGGCTAAGTTAGCACGTACATAAACTAACTAAGTACTGACTCCTACCTTTATTTGTTGCGCAATCTGTGACAGCGAAATGGACTGATATTTAATATAAACACATCCCTTATCTCGTATACTTAACAAACTATCACCCACGCAAGG
This sequence comes from Cyclophora albipunctata, assembly GCA_963082685.1. NCBI lineage: Eukaryota > Metazoa > Arthropoda > Insecta > Lepidoptera > Geometridae > Cyclophora > Cyclophora albipunctata. The sequence continues at coordinate 8,389,664 of OY720131.1, read as the reverse complement.
TATTTAAAAACTAAAGCTAAGCGAATTGCAATAGGTACGTATGTAGTTATAAGTGAATAAGTACTTACCTAGTGAGGGTAATATGATTGATTAATTGGAATGAAAAACTATAGTTGGAACAGCACGTATGAAATCCTTCAACAATTCGATTGTTTTTTGAACAATGGCCCATCAGTGATACACTACCACCGTTTAAACTAAGTTAATTTTAATTGAAGAAAAGTATATAAAAGTGCAATGGCGTTGCAATGAAACTTGTATTTTAAAAATAAAAAGTACACATTTTAATTCTAAGCACAATTCTTAGTTCAAAATTGTGCTTGGAATTAAAATGTACAGTCCGGCAAGTATAAGTTGGCGGTGGCGATTTGAGGAACTAAAACGGCCATCTTGAAAATTCACTTTGACACTTCCGAGTTCATAGTAAACATCGTTGCGAATATTTTGCTAACTACTGTGCTATCATCATGCCTAAAGTGATAAAAAGTGGTACAAGAGAAGCAGTTATAAAAGTACACTGACATTAAACACAGTGGCGCACAGCCGCGCCAAGTTATACTTGCCGGACTGTAGTCGTATTTAATAAAATGTTTTGTCTATGAATCATAGGTCAGACAATGATAACTACAATCTACTGTTTTTAAATTGACTTCAAAAAAAGGTAGTTCTGTATTGGGCCTATTTTTCTCCCAAAAATAACCCAATTTTATAAATAATATAAAACCGCAACTTATTGCAAAACATTACAGATTGAAGGGGCGCAAATTGAGGGGCTCAACAAATTGACAAATTAATCCAATTTCCTGTAAGGGGAGGTACAGATTAAATAACTTGACTAAACACAAATGGCAACTTATTACTTAAGTAAAAGGTTGCTTTACCCGAAGTCAATAGTGAAAGATGGTTAAAGCTGTGTGAGTAATGGCAAACTGTAAGATTACTGCAGAGTTACATTCTACAATTTATTTTCCTTACGAATCAATAATAGTCAATATTTCTATTTCTAGTCTAGATTCTAGCAATATGATTTCAATATAGTATAACTTTTTTTGTAACCACTTTCAAGAAGAAGCCTATTTTGTTGTCCCGAAATTCCCACGGAAATGCATACAACGACGTCAAACCGCGGGTGTTGCCAGTACGTTCATACTTCTTGCAGACTCAAACTTCGTACAACTCAATTTCTCTACCAAAGTCTACATAAAAGTAAGTAGGGTAAGCAACATATTATAAGTACATCCTCAATATGAAGTAAATCCGAGCCCAGGTGCAGGCCGGCCCACCTGCCTCACGCACACACGGGATCATTTCTAAAGCTCATACAACTCGCTTGAATACCATCTTGTCAGTGATATCAGGTAGAGAACTACGGTTTTAGTTTGGTTGGGTTCTGTAGATTATTTTTTGATTTTGGTTTGTGGGGCTTGACGTACCTAAAGCATGGTACCTAATTACTGTTGCCTAAAGGCTCAGGTAGTTGTTACCAAGGGAACCATTTTGATAAGAAAAAATAGATTAAAATGGTACCTGTATGTTGAGAAACCGTTAATTAAGTTAAGGATTGTGCAGGTAATGTAAAAATTGTTTAAAAATAATTAAGAATGCTTCCATTGGTTTAGGTAGGTACAATTACTTAGATGGTTTAAGGCCATTAGGGCCCCTAAAAAAATTAACGTTACCTATATTTTTTCATTACTAAAGATCACTATCTATAAGAAAAGGGTTTTGCAAAGTTCCCAATGAGCCCTAAAATCAAAGAGAAGCTGATTATTATGCCCTTTATAAAATAATCCATGCGTAAGTAGGATATAGGTATAAGTAGGTTGCTTATACTTATTACTACAAGCCAATAAGGACCACGATATGAGACCTAGACTGAGAGCAGACCAGGTGGCTTGAATGAAGGCTGAACACTTCATTATGTGTGAATCTACAATGTACAAGGTCGCTAGGGGAGGTATTATAATTTGATATTTTGTGTCCACACGTTGGTCAAAAACACCCCTTGATAATTATGATTATTTGGATGTAACGGGATTTTATGATGTTTTTATTGGCTCATTTTGAGTTTTAGTGCGTTAAATATGAGGTATTAAATAGTATAATATCTAACTTTGAATATAGGGAATGAAATAGATACCTATACCCTTTCTTAACCATCAGGGGAAAGTTAAAATTAGGTTAAAAAAAATAGGCCTACATGGGTGACAATACTAGATTTGGATCCTGGATAAATAGGTACTTAAAACTTAAAATCATGGAATAGAAAGAAAATAGTCTAATTCATTCAATAGATAGATAGAAGATAATAATATATAAGCATTTAGAGCGGCCTACATCAGTCAACAAAGAAGGGACCCATTACACTTTCTCCGGCCGCCATAATGTCATTGTGCCCGCGCAATCCCCAATTTCCATACCACAGACAATACACGAAATTTAAAAACGTAAATCATAAACGAGGAAAAGGTCGGCTTACAAAAGTAATTGTCGATGGTTGCCTCTAAATTCCACAATGGGATTATTTTACCTGTAGTTTTTCTAAAATGCCTTACCTTTTACTGCGTACAGGATAATAAAAAATACAGTACTTTTGATTCTTTGTGAAGTTTCCGGGGAGTATTCAAATTGTCAGAGATGAATATCGTTGGAGGCTGTATGGCGACCACTCGTCCCTGTAATCTTATCTTTTTGAATGAAAGCATAGACAATATGCATGGTTGATTTGAGAATAAATTGACTGATTAGGTTTAAGTACCATGGTTGCGCCAAAACAAAATGTCGATAAGTCGTTGTTTAAATTGGGCGAGTTTACAAGCTGTATGCCAGCGAGTTTACATAAATTTCGAGTAGGTAATGGCTAAATCAGAGTCGGAGTCTTTAGACCACTTATAGGCCTCCGACTTAATGGTATTCAGTCAGATGAAAGGCCATTGGCTTATCCAATAATAGGACATACTTACAGGCTATAATTCACATTTTACTTCTGCAATCCAACAGGTTAATACTGAACTTTTGGAATACCTACCTAATGATAAAATCTATGGTATCGGCCTAATTAACAAGGTACATTCATTAAATTAAAAAAAGCCCAGTTACTCACAGAATTTATAATATGTATGTACATTATTAAAGCTTGCGAATGCGGTGTCAACAGGCGGCGTGTCGGGGGAGGCCGAGTGCGGCGACTTGTTTACGTTACTGCAAACATCGAGCGAGTACTGTTATGTTTGAGTAACACTTTAATTGGAGGACTTCTCATGCCACAGTGTGCGGAGATACGGTAGGTAAAGGCTGCTAAAAATCAAGGCAAGTGGACGTTTAGTTTAACTTAGTTTACTTGTTGCAGTTAGCGAATACAATTTGATTTTTAATGAAGTAGCCGGCTACGTCACACTCGTCTGTTTATTACTTTTATTTTAAATAGTTTATAATTAATATGTATTTCTAATGTCATAATTACACACCAAGTTCACCCATTATTCTTGCAAACTTGCGGGGTATCATCATTTGTGTGACAAATTTGCGAACAAAATATTTTGAATTTGAATTTGACTAGTATTACGAGGTGTAATGTAACATTCACATCAAGCAATGAGCGATTTTTTCACAGCAAAGAAAGCACCGCTTATTGCTCGTTGCGAGCGCTGTGTTTGTCCGTCGTGACTACCGTAACGCTCGCTATGTAACATGTTACATTACGCCTTGTAACGTTGGTCAGTACCTACCCGCCTTAGCGAGAGGATGGAGGAGTTTTTGACGGCATAGTTACGTACATACTCATTTTAACTTTACAGATCACAGTCAAGCGTGAACAACGTAAGTTTCATCATCATAAATTTAAGAGCAAGGCTCTTGTCGGTGAGTCCGATGCAGACTTCTCCATCTATTCCTATTCAGTGCAAGTTCCTTCAAATCTCTATTAGACATGACAGACACTTTTTCTTTAACCTGACTCATGAAACGTAAGTTTACCAACTGTTAATTTATTTGAACTGTGTCAAAGCGGTTTCCATCAAAATTTTTGATATTGGATCTCAAATAGAAGCGGCTCGGTACAAAAACGCCGTCCAAACAGGAATATTTTATTAAAATAACACTCAGCACACAAACAAAACAATAAGCATATTATGGCTTTGTCTGACCGAACAAAGACTTGGAGGTAAGATCGGAACTCGAAAGATTAGAGATATAGGTTAACTATAACATGAGTCTTGATTGAAAAGCATTGCGTGAGTTAAAAAAATCTAAACATTTTTTGTTAAAGATTACATTAAACATGGCTCGGGTTTGAGATCACCAATCAGCAGGTAAGCGTGATGATTACGCCTCATCCTCCTCACTGTGCTGATGGCTTCGGTGAGGTAAGAGGCCTCTTCCTTTGCCCAGCAGTGGGACATTACAGGCTGAATACTTTTACTTTACTTTTTTCCGTAATACTTTTCTTTGGAAGGTAAGGAACTATATTTTTGACAAACAATATGATTGGGTAATAATGTGTCCTAAAGCTATTAGCCAAAGGCTTCTCCTTCACCCCTCCATGCTTCCCTTTATTAACATAACATAAAAATAAGGTACGTTTCCACCAAATCTATGCGAGGCTATGCTACATTTGGTATGATTAGCGAATGTATAGTAGCACCATAGTTATATTATTTAGCTAACGCTACGTTTGATACCAAACGTATGCTTCGCTACGTTCTGATGGAAAAGCGTCCTTAATTTTGAATTTGAATATATTGTCTTGACTATCTTTAGAGAACAAGAAATCGCTTTAATTAAACAGTTAATGGTATTTTACGTAATTTGTTGTTTATAGGTAAGCATTATACCAGGTGCCTCACTCAATTTAAACGTAAAACTCATAAAGATAATAAAATAAAAACAACTGGTGTATCTCGAAACTTAATCATCAGTAAACTATTTTAAATATTTAATTGACTTAATTAACACAAAAGTACATTCACCTAAAAACTGACCATAGCTAATTCGTAATTTAACTAGAGTACACAATCCAACCATCTACGAACCCAACCTAAATGAAAAACTTGGCAAAAAAAAACAATTTAGCTTAAATTATTGGAATGTGAGAAAAGCGCGGCAACATCGGCGCGGAGTGCGCATGCGCGAACCGAGAGGCAAGGGCCGCGAGCAATGGATGCGATGCGACCGCCGACCGGTCTCAACCGGGCCGACCGTTACACAACCCACGTGCCTGAAGCGCTTATAACTTACTATCGCAATTGATTGTGCACAGAATACTTTACTTACTTCATACCTGATAAAATGAACCTCATATTTGATACCGAGCCTTGATGGTACCAGCAAGAGATGTTCTGTTTTGTCGTACTAGCCATACGTTGTAGGTAGGTACTTGATATAACTTAGGTTTATAGTAGGTACCAGAAGCCACTAACTTGGCAGGACTCCTCATGGGTATTTGGTATTGGTGGTATTGTTTTGGTAGGTATTTAGAAAAGAGTTGAAACCAGTAAACCAACCTCAGGAAATGACTAACATCTGAAATATCGAGCTTGTGAATTAAAAACTTTTTTATTGTTACCTATGTCCTGTGACCTGTCTACTACCTAAAGTACTTTGTGAACGCTAATTAAAGATAGGCAATTATGTTATGTGTCGCTTAACGAATAGTTAATCTTCGATTTAGTTGACCATGGATTAAAAAAGTATAGGGATACAAGATTGCAACTCTAATAACAAATTTTGACAGCCGGAAGTCAATGCAATTTATTTACAACACAAGAAAAAGGAGTCAATTGACTAACTGTATCTCTCTTTGAATATTTAAATGTTTAATATGCCTACTTACATATAAAAAGGTAGGTATGTGAGTATGTTGGTCCGAAGCACATCTGTCGGGACAGCTGCGCGCGCAGATTGCGTACCTGCCGCGAGTGATGCCGGCTGGCGAAGCTAGTGCATTTTGATTTACGACATATTAAAAAGTTAGATCACTTGATATCCACATAATGAAATTGTTAATTGAAAACAAATAAAATGGGTACATTTATTAAACATTCTGTTTATTGCCTGGTTCAAGGTAATAACATAAATAACAATGTTTTCAAAAAAAATAAATTAAATAAATATGTAAATACATTTCTTATGGACTAAGTAGTGCATTTATTTTTAAAGGTAAACGTCTTTCATATTATGTACAGAATTGCGCGTATTGTAGATAGGCACAAAAACTTCTAACATGGCAAATGCAATGCTCAATTAAAGGATAGCTAAGTAAAATCGTTAACCTATTGAATATCTTATTCAAAGAAAAGGGTTTATTGACTTTTTTAGTTCAGAGTAGTACTTCGGAATTACGATCCACAAGAGTAGATGCTAAATATCTTAATTTACACAGCATCGCATTAATTAAACGCGGGTAAAACTGCAAGAACAACTAATTCCATGTACTTAATCATCGTTTAGCCCCAATAACTCATATCACTCCTATGAAAGTTCAAATATTGATCTGATAAACTAATGTTTATCTAGTTATTGGCCCAGATGTGACAAGACAGGATGACCAACCCCCTCCCCCGGCGGGGGTGGCAGATGCATCGGCAGCTGGCGCACGCGTGCGCCCGCGCTGGCATTATGTCGCACCACCTTTGCACCTTTTGTTAGGTGCTTTTGTTTTTTACTCCTTCAAGTTGGCATGATTGATTTCTATTTGGTATGAAGTTGACAATTTTGATTGATGTAGGGTAGGAATACAATGTACTGTTACGAATTGGTATTAGAAAGGTTTATAAGGGTTTGCATATAGTCTTTGACAATAAGTTCTTGGTAGAATTGCCGTTCTGGTATTTAAGTTGCTATGTTAAGCTTGTATTATGCATATTTATATTATTACTAAGGCAATATTATTATTTTTATATTAATGTATAACCCGTTTTGCATCCTCCTTACTGAGCCAATATCTTCATTATCTATACTAATATTATAAAGCTGAAGAGTTTGTTTTGTTTGTTTGTTTGTTTGTTTGTTTAAACGCGCTAATCTCAGGAACTACTGAACCGATTTGAATAATTCTTTCACTGTTAGATAGTCTATTTATCGAGGAAGGCTATAGGCTACATTTTATCCCGAAATTCCCACGGGAACGGGCACAACGCGGGTAAAACCGCGGGGCGCTGCTATGATAGATAAAAGACCTTTACCCAGCTGTGGTAAATTACAAGCTAATATGTAGTTGTATAGGCACTAGCCAACTATTATGTAGCTCATATGTATATGTTTCATTAGGTATACAATACTAACTATTATGCAGTTTGACTTGCTGAATTCTGAAGTCTGTGTTCACGGTTCCTGTAAAGGGGCTGAGATTATAAAAAAAAAAGCGAAGTGTATCGTTAAACGTAGTTCTAGCTTATTAATTCACATTCACATAGCCTATCGACATAGTAGTTTCACTGTTAGTAGCTACTTAACTCTTTGCTGATGAGGCTGAGCACAGGATGTTTAGACTAATATCTCGCTGATAGCAACCCACGCTGTTGCGTGCCATTCAGTACAATTATTTCTTTATAAACTAGTACCTAGGTACTTATGCAACATGGCGCGCCAAGCTTTTTATATTGAATAACCTCTTCCTTTTTTTATATCGGTTAAAAAGTTGTTACTTTTTTTACATTTTGATTGTAGTACGTTCGATTACTTTATCCCTTATTTGAGGCTTAATTGTATTCCGATATTGAATCATTTTATTCATTGTTCTTTCTAAGATTGTCTTTAAGGTAAAAAGTATTCCTTTGGTCCTTTGGTACCTTAAACATTGACCACCTAAAAGTGACCACCTATTGGATGATTTTTACTAACAAGTAAAATTGAAATAACGCGAAGAAACAAGTACAAATAAGTAATAAGTGAGTATTTGTTATTATTGATCAGGAATGTGAGCCAAAGGACGCATAAGTCATCGCCTTGATTATTGAATGGGTGTTGTTTGTTCTGGCTAGAGGTAGGTATGTTGGACATCGCATTTCCTATTGTTTGTCAAGTGGCCATAGAATATTTCTATATAGTTATGATTAATTGTCTAATTGTTTATATTTACCATCAATTCCAATCCAAGTTTACAATAAAGTTATGTAATGCGAGCGGAAATATTCAAGTAAAACCAGGAGTCCTCACTTTTGAGAATCATGGTTATTTTGCAAACAAGGATAAGCTACAATTTAAGGACCATTGAGTTTAAGAATTTGTGAAACACATCGACAGTTAAAATTAAACTGACTAAAGTCAGATAGAAAAATCTATAGAACAAAACAATACGAAGGTTTAGAACGCGCACAAAAATTTAAACCGCCGGTACATTTTACAATTCCTGGAAAAATTCGCCATTGAACAATGAAATTTAAACTCTATTTCTCAAACAATAAAAATGATCTGCATCTATACAATAATGTAAAACTTGTCAATAGTAGGCTTAAAATCGTTTTGTTCGCAAAATGAACGATTTTTGCAATGTATTCGCAAAAAATACACATTTGTTTGGTTGGCTACAATACAATTGTCTATGGAAAGGTGGGATTAAAACTTTTATTGTCTTCCTCTTTTGTTGATTTTAGTTTGAATTTGGAAATAGGAGGAAAATGTAAATGATAATAGGTGATAATAATACTGCATTCTTAAGTAGAAATTTGCATTTTATAATTTATACTTATTCTGAATTAGTACATTGGTATAACTATTTGTAATATTACTAAAAATTTTTTTTTAATTTTATTTAATATGATATAACTGTAAAAAAAATTACATTTTTAATTCCACATGTTTATGAAGGTTGTAACTTAACTTCCGGTCATTATCGAGTCTCTTTAATTTATTCAAAATTTAATACTAATAGTTGGGGATATTTTTTAAATGCGAGTAGGTACATATTAAAATTAAATTTATATTTAAATAGACAAAAACTATAGATTTAACTTGTTTTTGACTTTAAAATACTTATAAAAAATGTTTAGAAGCTTTTTGCTAGCTTTCGAATTTCAAGTGTTGCCATACTTGCCATGAGCGTAATCTATTCAGGTTTCCCTTATAATCTTAGGTACTCCGCCACCATACACTGACATTTATACCATTACATTACCATTACCAGCGAAGTGAGGATATGTTATTAAATAAGTATAATCGTAACCATATTAATAATAAACCTACCGCTTTGTCAGTATTTGCATAATATCAACTCCACTAGTATTGAAAGGAATGCCCAATTTGTTATATTTAGAATCGAATATTAATTAAAATCGAATAAAATCCCATAAATTTTATTTTGCCATAGATAGACCGTTTAGATGAATGAAGTAAGAACTAGTTTAAAAAAAACTTATTAAAAAAACGTGAAGTTAAAATTATGGTGTTCGATTTTCGAATTGTCATTGAGTGAACTGTGACGTCACGAGATCCCTTGTGATTTTATTACCACGTGGTGATGGTTAACAATTCCGTGGTATTTTGCAGATAGTTCTAGTAATATCTACGTGTGATGGGAGCGCGGCAAGCAGGTACCCGGGATGAACGTTTCGAATGTCGAATATCGTAGGGCTGCCATGTTGAGACCCGCGTTTTGACCACAACAGAAAATTGCCAATTTTTTAAATCATTTATAATTTGAAACGAAGGTAGGTACTTGTAATTGAATGTATGTTAGTTAATTGATTATGCTCGATGACACGATGCTAACAGTTAAAAGTATGGCCAGATCAGATAACAAGATATTATATGAAAGGATTTATGTTACATGCATGCCGTATAATTAGCTTAAATCTTTTGTAATACTTTAATTCTTATTAGACTAGATCACTGAGCAAGGAAAGCTCAAGTAGACATGTGTTACAAGTCAGACACGTCTTGCAACTCTGCTTCATACGTGTCAAGGATAACTACTTTCAAAAACATTTATGTATTAATAATTTTCCTTCCAATAGGGAGAATTTCAAAGCTGGCAATTCTGTCGGGAAGTTCAGGAACCACTTCCCAGAACGATAAAGGGCCTGCGGGAGGTAGTGGGGCGCGCGGGGGGGAAGACGGCGCGACAGCTGCGCGCGCGTCGCGCTCCCCGCACCTCGCGTCACTCCGCCGCGGGCCGCCGAGCGAGGCACACGTCTCCCGCGTCGCGGAATACGCGCGTAACATTCCGTTGTGCTCGCGTGCGCGTCGACCGTCACATCACAAGTTGCGAGCGGTGTTCATTCACGTCGGAGGTTTGGGCGCGGCGCAGGAGCGGCGTCTTTGTCTGCGAGGCCCGAGTGGCTGGGCGGTGACTGGCGCTATATTCGGTTAGAGTGCGATATTGCACCAGTCCCGGCCTATCCAAGCGGGCCCATGTCGTCGAGACCGCTATTCAGGCGCTCAGCATCCGCGCAGTCCCGTTACCCGCCCGCCGGTCGTTCACTGCGGCCCGCGGTGGCCACGCATAGGACGCGATTCGGTGTAAATGTTGTGCTGTGTATCAGATTGCACCAATCCCGGCCTGCCTGTGGTCACCGCTCCACCGGACCCACGTGTTCTCTCATCACATTCGACTCACCTACCGACCACTTTGCTCACCTACCCTCATTTAACCTTTTTGAATCTCTAGGTCGTCGAGTTACCGCTCGATTACTGTGCATTTCAAGTTATGCTGAAGTTCCGTGTCTGTAAGTCTATAATTTTTGATTTGTTCCAGTAGAAAGTCGAAGATATCGTCTGAGTGAGGTAACAGTGATTCATTTCGTAAGAAAGTTAAGTTTCGGCTGTGGATGAATTGATGTGGACGGGCCAGGCTGCCGGACCGGTTCCGCCGTAAATCTTATACATAACCATGCGAACTATACGACACGACCATACGACCATGTAGCGCGGAGACTCGCTCTCAATAAACTCGGTCCCGAAATCTACATAATTACGATTATATTGCGAACAGCTGATCTAATGACTGCCTTATCTATTCATTCACTCATTCTTACATAAATTATATCTACTTATTTGGGTCCTTGTAGCTACTGTTATTTTATTTTACTAGCTCGCTCGTTTCGATCACATTTTGAAAGTATTTGACATACTTTCACATATTTAGGCGTCACGAAGTTCACAAGTTCACGGTCAATTAACTTTAGGGTGTTGGTAGTAACTACCTATTAGGTACTTCGTAATGTATTATATTTACGAGTAATCAAGAGAACTTCATACCGTGTTGCATTTAAGAACTTTTGTACGCATTTTAACTACATACTAGCAGCGCCCCGCGGTTTTACCCGCGTTGTGCTCGTTCCCGTGGGAATTTCGGGATAAAATGTAGCCTATAGCCTTCCTCGATAAATAGACTATCTAACAGTGAAAGAATTATTCAAATCGGTACAGTAGTTTCTGAGATTAGCGCGTTTAAACAAACAAACAAAACAAACTCTTCAGCTTTATAATATTTTAATTAATTAATTAACTAGGTACATATTCCGATATTTAAGAAAGTACTTAGGTATAATATGTTTTTAATGTTATATTTAACATATCCGATCGCAATAAAAGTACACTTCTTGGATTTTTTTTGTCTATGGTGTTAAGATGTTGGTACACTTGAGTACAGAATTTTGCAAAAAAATTGAATTTTTTTACTTGAACTTTAAACTTTTATGCCATGTTCTCATTTTGTTATTATACGTTTTGATATTTTAGATTTGGGACCGTAAGTAATTAAAATACCCTTCGATCAACAAAGAAAATACCGGTCAATATCTTAAGAAAGAAAAATATCAAACCATAACTTCTTAAAAATCTTATGTAGGTATATGTAGACGGCAAAATTTAAAAGAGTAACAAAGACCACGCGGTCATTTGAACTGAACTTATCTGTAACGGAACATTTAATTAGTGTTTATTTTAGCGCACTTAGCGACACTTTATGTAAACTAAGCTTATCGCAAAGGCTCCTCGGGGCTAGGGTTGTGTCGACGAAATACGCTTATCGTTTCGTCATTCGTGTTGATCGACTAGCAGCGCCCCTCGGTATACCCGCGTTGCACAAATCTACACTTCAATACTCTTACTATAAAGAGGAAACGTTTCTTACTTTGTTTGTAAGAGGTAATTTCAAAAACTACCAATCTGATTTCAATATTTTAATGTATAGCCACATTCAATGGGAAGGTTATCTATAATATAAAAATGAATCGCTGAATCTGTTGCTAAGCGCATAACTTCAGAACGACTGCACCAAATTGGATAATTCTTTTTTTAATGTGTTCCTTATTGTCAGGACAAGGTTTTTATATAAGAAAAATAAGGAATAAAAATCTCAAAATTCCCACGGGAACGGGGGCGCTGCGGGTGAAACCGCGGGGAACAGCTAGTAGTCTATAAAATATGGAAGTGCTTTTGATATAACAAACAGACTAGTTCAGACTAACTAAATACACTATATATTCAAAGGTAGAGGAGGAGGGAGATAAAGAACTCAAGCATTGTTCACAATAGCTGAAGACATTTACCAATGTGTATCTCTTGATAAAAACAAACCTGAATTTACCAAGGTCGAATATCATTTTCCCTCCAGCTGGGTCAAGTGTCAATACCCTAGACTAGCCTCTGTTCCTCTCCAATTATTTATAGACTAGGCATCAAACAAAATTTATCATATTTTTCCTTAATAAACAGTCGAGTCGCCAAGTTTTTTCTATAGAAAGAACGTGTGGCAACCCTAAATTGGCTTATTATATGTAGTGGTATAGTGAATCAGGCGGAAAGGTGATTCACTGTACAACTTGAGAAATATCCACAGACCGTTATGTGTGATTTAAATCGGTAGCCTCTGTGCTTGTACCGTGCATTTCTTTTCATAAGCGCGTATCAAAGTATAATGTACTCGAATGAAAGTATGTATGTAGTTACAGATTGAATCGTACCGGTATTTGGTTTATTTGCACTTTTTACGTGATTCCGTAGACAGGGATTTGGAGTGTAGGTACTTTTTTGTTTGTAGACTCCTTCCTATCCTTTGTAATATTTCAAGTAGAGCAAAGCCTTTAATATCCCACTGAGCAGCTAAGAGCGTTTTCACATTATCCGATCCGATATCGGTGTCGGACGCCGATCCGATATCGGGGTAAGTCAAATGTATGAAATATGTTCCGATATCGGGCCGGATAATATGAAAGACAGGTACTTATTTCATACATTTTACTTAACCCCGATATCGGATCGGCGTCCGACACCGATATCGGATCGGATAATGTGAAAACGCTCTTAGGCCTCTATTCTCAACGAAGTACAGAGAGAAGTTAAAAGTAATTAAACAGTTACATTGTTTTTGTAAATAGAAAGATCATATTTAGAAAAACAGGACTTATTAAAGCTGATGCGGCGAACTTTGATCCGCCTAATAGTCATAAAAAATAATAATATAAATAAGTAAATTTTATTTTCTTACTAGCCGCGCCCCGCGGGAATTTCGCGATAAAAAGTAGCCTTTTGTCCTTTCTCAGGCTCTGGACTAACTATGTACCAAATTTCATTCAAATCGGTTTTGTCTTTAGTTTTGGAGTGAAAGCGTGACTAGACAGATAGACCGAGTTATTTTCGCATTTATAATGAGTAAGGATTATCATATTCTGGACGAGGATAAATCAACTTGAAATCATAAAAATCGGCTCAGTCGTTCTCGATCTTGAGTCATAAGTGCTGTAACGAACACGAATTTTCATAAGCGACGCCAAAACGGCTCAAAACAACGAAAAACAAACTAAAATAAAATCGAAGTTATCGAAAACAAGCAGTACTCACTATATTAACCTTTGAACGCTTCAAACAAACAAGTAACAAAAAACGATCGTCAAAACAAAACGTTCCCCAACCAACCACAAATTTCTTCCACGCGCACTGTCAAAACCTCTGAAAGTAAATGTCAAATCTGTGGTGTCGAGATGACATGAGCAACTGTTCTTGGCAGAAGGTTCACTCGCTCAATGCCGGGTCATCGCTCTTATTTGTCAATGATGTGCACCTTCGGTTGTTTCATTTGTTCTTCTTGGTCATTATTTACGTACATCCATTTGTTGAAACAGTTATCTTGAATATTTTACTCGTTTGGGTATAACTCAGTGTAATTATGCTGTGCTATCAGCGCCTTGCTGTTTCGCTTGCATTCCGTGAGGGAATTTTTCACGATTTTACTGTTTTTCACAATTTAAATTTGTTTCCTAAGTTGAGGTAGTGTCCACACAATATGAACAGCTGAACAAACTATCGTATTATAATATTTTATGAACGTTTTTTGAAAAACTAGCAGCGCCCCGCAATTTTACCTGTGTTGCGCCCATTCACGAACGATTTTTTTTAGATAGATTTTTCTGAGATATGCACGTTCGAACAAACAAAACAAACAATTTTTTCTGCTTTATTAGTATAGATAAAGAATACCCTGTAAAATCCCACTACAGGGATAGGAGCTCTCATCTCACAGAGAAAATTAAACGTAATCACCTCACTTGCCAACTTGAAGTAGGTTTAGTAATAGCTATAATACCTTCTTACTGCTTTTTATTACTAAGTAATCTAGGTAATAAGCTTGCATTTAAGTATTACAACTGTACACTGCATTCCGATCGGAGGCCTTTCAGTAAAGCTTTAAGTTGAGTGTTAGCAATTGTAAATTAATAATTCTTATAGAGGGCTACTTCGAATAATTCCCTTATAATATGTCTGATATTGATTTATGTTACGTATATATATTTTTTTTTCAACAAAAGGTTTATTTTCAAATAAGTACTTGATGGTGAAATCTACCCGCCGCGCCAGGCTTATATTAGGTACTGTGCTTATAGCGCGTCAAGCTTTTGCGCCCTCATCTCAAACTACCCTTACCTATTTGTGCTCGTGAGTGTACTTTTACATTGTTTATTTTTGTATCGTGTCCATATATTATACTAGCCGCGGTGTTACCTGCGTTGTTCCCGTTCCCGCGGGAATTACGGGATAAAATGTATCCCATATGTTATTCTGATGAATAATCTATATTACTGTAAAGTTTCATCCAAATCCGTCCAATAGTTATTATGTGAAAGAATAACAAACATACCTACATATATCAATACACCATATAATATCATATACATACATCTGATACATTTATCCTCACAAACTTTCGCATTTATAATATTAGTAGGATGTACAAAATGAAGTTTTAGGTTTAATTACTACCTATTTATTTGTGTCCATGACATCTATGACTTAACAATGTTATGTCCATTCTACATATTATTAAATGACTATTAATAGCTTACTATTATTCTGTTAAAATAATATTGAAGAGTTTGTTAAGTAAGTACTACAGATTTTGAAAACTTTGTTAATATTCTTATTGAATGAAGTCTGATATTAAGCAATCGTGCTATAATGAAGTAAGAACTCAATGTATTAAGCCTTTCATTTCGGTACTAATTGATTGTAAACATTGCTTTGTGTAAGTAAGTATACTTAGCCCATAGAGTAAAAATTGTTATTTAAAATGTTCGGTCTTTAAATATTGGTTTGCAATAAAATATTTAAAAAATCAAACTGGCCGTTTTGTAATTGGAAGGCGGCTGACCATAGACGGCTCATCTATGGCCAGTTAGTTCTCGGAAAGCTATCAAGGACGCAGATTTGTATTATGCCTCCGCTTGGGTCGTGTTCAAAATCTTTTGTTTTTGAACCGACATAAAAATACAGGTAGGTAGATGCCATAATTATGTCGAAATTGTTACTTCTTCCCAAATAACAATTGAATAATAAACATGTTTAGAAATATTGAAAAGTAAAGTTTTGGGAAGTGTTAAGTCTATGGCGCTTAGCATAAAATAAATGTTCTTACAATATTTACTCACTAAAGTACAAAAGCTACGCTTCTTTTGTTTGAACTAAAGATGTGGGTAGTAAAAATAAATGTAAAACTTTAAATTAAGTACGGTTAACTCTACCTGACATTCTCTTACTGAGTCATTGAATGACTGAAAATGTTTTCGTATTTTCCCCCTATACCACAATAAATATACCTAGAACAAACACCCAAATACGATAACAAATTCAATTTCTATGTATCTAATAGTTCCTATGAGCATAAGTTACTCACTTTAATATTTCACACTCGCACCACTTTTAACTTCCCAACTCACGAAACAAAATATTATACAACCAAACGAAAATAACAAAACAAGAATGACAAATTCCAAGTTCAAATTCGGAAATTCGAACACAACTACGTATTTTCCTCACTCGTTCGTTCAAACATGGAACGAAACTTGAATCAAGCTCTTCTTTTTTGTTTTTAAAAATAAAAGAAAAAGAGCGGCAACCGTTGTTCCATAAGCCTAGAAAAATAAAATTATATTTTAATGTGCACGTATCGACCACCTGTTGTTACTGTGGAATATTCCACTGCGATCGTTATTCTTTCCATGTCAACCCTTTGTGATTCAACCCCTATAATATAAACGCATTTCACTGATGAACGCATTTCACTGACTGACCTTTATCGTTCCGTTCCGGTTGCCGCATTTATTTATGTTTATTTTATTATAGTTTTAATTTGCTTTTATTGTTATCTAGGTAGATAATCACGATCCTGGATTGAAAAGGATGGAGAGAGCTGGGATTCAAGCTAGCGTTGGACAACATTATATCATATGATCATAATGTATTAAGTTATATGTACTAGTTCAGAAAACCATACCATTCTTGGAAGATATAACTTTTTTTGCACACAAGTGTATTTGTATAGCAGGATGTTTGAAACTAACTGTAAGTTTTACCGTATAAATGTGAATTCCTTACTTATGATTATGATAAAAGGATAAACCAACCGCCGCCGTCCTACTTCCGGCCGTTTCAGTTTACGATCATTTTACACGTTTGACATGTAATGAGGCGAAATAAATCTATTCTCTATGGCAGGTCAGGCAGAATAACGTGGAATCTTTGTATAACTTTAAGATGCATATTGTTTTATTTTATCCTAATATAATAAATGCGAAAGTTTGTGAGGATGGATGTATGTATGTTTGTTAGATACTCTTTCACGAAAAAACTACTGGACGGATTTGGATGAAACTTTACAGTACATAACATAGGTAATTCATTAGAATAATACGGATTTTTTTGGGACATTGTATACCGAAATTCCCGCGAGAACGGGTACAGCAAGAAACACCGCGTGCGGGGCTAGTTTTCCTAATATTACAACAATGTTAATGTTTTAAATTGTTTGTGTAATTGCTTGCCACAGTACTCGCCAGCTCGCTACTTGTAAACCCAAACTCAACAACCTTTCTCACCATGTAAACAATTTAGCAAATTATTCTTCCAGAGAGTGACCGAGTAATGTACGCATTATAATTAAAACGCTTGTTACTCAGTTATTAAATAAGAAGTGTTCGGTCTGGTGGTTCTGTGTCAAGGTCTCGGGCCCCCAGCTGACTGCGAGACGACCAAGGAGTACAACAACCAAGAAGTTTTTAACTTGAACAAAACACATTCGTAGGTACAACCACCTAGAAGTTCTTATACAAGACTAGCCGCACCCCGCGTTGTATTCGTTCCCGCAGGAATTTCGGGACAAAATTATCCCATGTGTTATTCGGATGTATAACCTATATTACTGTAAAGTTTCATCGAAATCCGCCCAGTTGATTTTTCGTGAAATAGTAACAAACATAGATACATACATACAATTCATCCTCGAAAACTTTCGCATTTATAATATTAGTAGGTTGGACTTACGCTCGTAGTCTATGGTTGCTTTCTAAAGGCTACTACACACATGCCGGCGGCAATGCGGCCGGGTGAGCCGCCGGCCAAGCCGCCGTGCACCCGGCGGCATACAAAGCCGCCGGCTTTGCCGCACTAAGGAGTCGCCGGCATGCGGCTCCTTTGTGGGCACGGCTCATATTGCCGGCGGCATAGCCGCTCGGCATGAACCCGGCGGCATTGCCGCCGGCATGTGTGTAGTAGCCTTAACAGCAGAAGCTCGGCCATGCTACTTTTGGATAAAAGTAACATGGATGGATGACCTCAAAATGTAGTGGCGATGATGACTTCCAATAATATCCCACTTTTATAGCAACTTAGCATTATGTAAGCAGACAGCATCGCTCTGGTGTACAAGCAGGGAAGAATGCTGTTTCCATTCTTGTCGGTTTCTTTCCTGGGTTCAATTCCCAGGTCGAGGAATTTAGCCGAAAAAACCCGTGGGATATTATTACTCGCTGATTGTACTTGCATATTAATTAAAGTATGTAGGTACTTAAAATAGGTAACTGTTTTTTAAATAAACCAAGTGACAAGAATTTAAAAATTGTTTCATTTTCAAACCACTGCATTTTTCTTTTTACCTACCCTTACTTTACTTCAACTACACCATCCAGGCATTTAACGAATACATAATATTATGGATTGGAGTCCGTCTACCTGTTTTGAGCTTTTACTGCTAAACTACTGAACTGAACCGTGTTGATGATAGGACATAGGCACATTATCAATAAATTAAACTGTACTTACCTACTAACCATTTTATATCACTGGATTTCTAGACGCATCTGTATCTGTATGTTGCAGGCCAAACTCATACATAGTACATACATGGTACACAGACATACCTACAAGTCCGTTAAAATCAGTCAAAATTAGGGTAAACTGACCAGTAACTGGCACTAATAGAAAACAGTGAAGTAGTCACCTGTCAAGAAACTTCGCCAACTGTTACAAAATGACGGAAAGCTCTGGTGTGAGTGTCCGTAGCGGAAAAAAGTTAAATTCATAAGAAACTAAAATGACAAAGCAATTGTTTGATACGCTAATGGGCGCAATTAAAATACTTCTCTTGTTTCAAATCGATAAAGTGCCAAGTGGTCAGTTACTGACAATGGCTACCTATAATATAGTTACTGATTAGTTTACCTTACTTTTGATCAAGCTTTATAGGACAGTTACGGTGAGTTTTAATTATCTGTCTAGTATCATGACGTAGTTGTCTATGTTACGCTGTCAGTGTCACAGTGTTACTGTCAGACGAAAAATATAACCCCAAATATTCAAAAATCAAATTGTTATTGTTTTGTTTTTATCTTTTTTTCACAATTTCCATCTGCGATTTCCGTAAATTTTCACGATAATATGGCATAACCCGCAAAACATATTTAACAGACAAGTAACTAGTGAGCCACAGGATGTTCAGAAATAGGTTTTATAGTATTTTCAAGACAGTTTATGCATACAGACGTATGATCGCAGTCAGAACAAATATAAAAATTAGGCATATTACACCCGTAACTTTAGGTCTTATTACGGCTGCGTGTGAAACAAAATCTGAAACCAGTAATAAACCTGAGGCGACCGTCGTCTGGGAAGTAGATAATTTAGAGCATGAGTTTTTGATCCGACAAGCCACTACAATCAACGTAAATGCCGCTACACAACTTCTTACGGTTACCCTGGTTGCCATTCAAGACACGAGCGAAAGGTAAGTTCACAAGCTGGTACTAGATCGAACACAAGACTCAATGTCATATACTACAACCCATATTTACTAATATAAAATAAATAATAACCTGTATTGTGTGAGTAGGCATTTATCAGCTGATTTTTGCAGGTTACGTGAAGCACTGTCAAAAGAAATATGTCTAGTCAGACAAGCTTTAGAGTGGGGCGAAGAAGGAACCCCCCCACATCACTGGGACCAGCTCGTGGCAATCCGTGGCTCACTAGACGACTTGCAACACAACCTCAGAACACTATTCAGTAAGTCTCAGTCATAAGAAAAGTCTAATTAGGTGAAACTGAGGTCTTCGGGCAGTCTAGGCTTGTCCACTAACCAACTCAAACTCACTTACATAGTTAATATAATATACCCAAACAAATTCACACATATGTAATAATAATATTAATTTTAATGTATTCACATATATTGTATACTAGCTGTGCCCCGCGGTTTCACCCGCAGCGCCCCCGTTCCCGTGGGAATTTTAAGATTTTTATTCATTATTTTTCTTATATAAAAACCTTGTCCTGACAATGTGTTCCTTACACATTAAAAAAAGAATCATCCAATTTAGTGCAGTTGTTCTGAAGTTATGCGCTTACCAACACATTTTGCAATTCATTTTTATATTAAAGATGGGTTATCCTCCTCCCTGTCACTGTAAAAGCCTGTCATCACACTGAAGATATATTAATTCTTACTTATGGCTAAGTACTTCCTTAGGCTTTCTCCTTTGGGTCAACCTTAAAGAAAAAATGAGATATAGTTTTGTTTAGATTGAATTTTCACACCATATTTGTGTAATTGTATGTTTTCTAGGTTACATGGACTATGCTGAGAAGTTGGCAACTGTAGCGGCTGAAATATCTTACTTATCGGGAAATATTGCTGCCTCTGATGCCATATGTGAACGAATTGATCATGCATGCAGGTAATGGGCATTCAATATTTACATTTAAATTTATTCTAAGTTATATGAGGATAAGGCAAATTTGTAAGCTTCTAATTCTTTTAAATTATCACTCTTCAATGCCTCACAATGTAAAATTTTATAATAATGTTCCTCAGTATTTCAATGGGCCTTTAATATTAAAAAAGTAATTCAATGATAAGATTGATGCTTGATCTTAATGCTATCAAAAATAATTTGTTTTATGAAATAATTATAAAAAATCTTTATTAAAGCATTTCGTTTTGAAAACCAAATAAACAACAGTTGGAGATTTAATTTTTATAAATAAACATTTACTTATTACCAAAACAATAAATTACTGGTTTTATAAGATTACATTTTGATTAGATTCATATAAATGTCTAACATATCTACTTGGTCAAGGTGAAAATGACGAATTATTGAGATGAAAATTGATTACTTTTAATTACACATTGATTTTGCCTAGAACATTCACACTAAAACAAAACAGCCACACCTCTGACTTATAACATTGTAATAAAATCATATTCATAAACAATTCATTAAAGTTATACATAATATTTTAATTCCTATATTACATAATTACTTATTTACACATCCAAGTTCGTTTGTCATGATAGTTAAGAACAAAATCTATTTAGTTCATCTTACAACATTCATTTTAAACTTAAAATAGCATTGATACTTTGGGATTTAATATATACAACATGACAATCGTCTTACATTCGACTTGGAACTATTAAATGTGGCTCATTGGGTTTTGATTTTAATTTGGAAATTAGTTAATAAGCTCATATACAGGGGCGGTTTCAGTCAAAGACAAAAGTTACGCTTATTAGACAAGTTCTACAATGTCTAATGACTTGTTCTTATGTTTCTTTTCAAGACTATATTTACCCAAAACCTCTATAAAACACTACCTGAAGTTTGAACCAAGAGACACATCCACGGTTCCAAGACAAAATGATAAATTATCCATCGTATTTTTCAGAACTTGCAACACCCAGAAGCAACTTACGCACAACCTTCAGCAGGAAAGCTTGGAACTGCAACAACAAGCCATAGTTACGGCACCACAGTTAATACAGGACGAAGAAAAAAAATAATGATACCATTTAATAAATTACTTAACATTAGTATGGATTTGAATTGCGATGAATTCAGTAACAAGCTGACCCGGCACATGTTCCGCCATTTTTTTCCTGAACTTATATTTTCTAATAAACCTTTCTTAGACTTTAAAAAATATTACAAAATCAAAATTATCTACATTGGTTCAGTCGGTTCAGAGATTTTGTGAGACTAACGAAAATTCATTTTTTATGTATACAGAAGATAACCCTTTGGGTGCCCTCAAGCAGTGAGCGAAATAATAGAAGGCGACGAAAGGAGAATGAATACCATTCTATTGGTAGATGTCGTTCCCTTCCTACTGCGTCACTCCAGTTGATAGCATTGTTATTGGTTTATCCACCAGCCTATTTATTCGCGTATAAAAGGTTAAAGTGCTTGAAAAAGAAAGTTTCACAATTAAAATTATAAACTGCGGCTCACATCTTCCAAGTAGAATGATGAGAATTGAGCGGAATCACCACGCTTGCCTGGTGTCCTGGCGGGTTGGTGATCTTAAACCCGAGCCAAGTTACAAAAGTATACATACAAATAGAAAATTTATTGCAGATTGAACAACATCAAAACATCCCAATAATGATTTATAGAAAACATATTGGCGCGATCTTTATCATTCCAGATTGCAAGGTACAACTAATACTAAAAAAAATATGTGTGTATTTTATGTACCGAAAAAAAATCTCTGGAAAAAACATTCACTTGAATTACAACGTAATACTGAGACTATCAAACATTACAGCTAATTTGGAATGCTGCATGCATTCAGAGCGTAACACTAATTCGTTTTTCTTTAAACTAGATATAATTTACTGTAATTCAAATTCCAACCTAAAACTAGCATTAGGAGATAATTAAAAATTCCAAATGTAAATAGTACCATAAATAAATGTTATGAATACATTAAAAAGTAGTAATATATTTAAAAAGTATGTTAACATAAATAAATGTTTAATTTTAAAGGGTGTTTTACTTTTCTCAATTTTAAGTCATAAATCAATTAATTTCATTAGAGTACCCCACGCAGAATATTGATAATACCGCCTCTGTGTCAGCTAACATCGCTTGGTCAAACTTTGCCCAGCGGTCGTGGCGTAGTTCGACTCAGCTATGTTAGTTACCACATAGCAATTGTTAACCGATTCATTGCGGCACCCATTTTTTAAAACTTTTCGCCGTGGCTGTGAACAAATTTTCTATGACACGACTGGCGTGTCAAGCGCCATAGAAGTTGATGGCACGCCTATTGTGCCATCAGCCATGTATATAAACCACATGTTTTTTCTTGCGTTTTCACGGTTTATCAGGTGTTTCAAACCTTTTGTGTTGTTTTAATTTTTAAACTTATTTCTACAAAAAAATATTCCGACTTAGGGTTTATTTATTTACAAAAAATAATTCATGGGGAAGGTAACATTTGAGTGGGATATCTTGCTTATAATTTAAATAATTACAATTAATGGACAAGATTAGTTTGTAGCTCGTCATAGCTGTCGGAAGTGCACAAAATTAAATATTCAGATTGTTTGTTAAATTGACTGTCTTTGTATGATTTTTCAACATTTTGTTCAGACGATTAATATTAGGTATTTAATATATCTGTCTGCACGTTTCTAAAGAACCCCAGCTCTCTAGGCTTTGAACCAACAGGATAATAAGACGCTACGCACCTGACTTGCCTTCTGCGGTCTCGTGGAATGTCCAGTTTAGGTCCTTCCTTGGAATGCGCACGACACACCACACACACCACAGTTTAAGTCCTTCAGCGGCGCCGCTTTGATGACGTATATAATGAAGAAGCTCGAATTTGCATAGGGAAAACGAATTTTATAGATTTTAAGATGAACCACCATTCGCCATGTTTTTTAACGTGTGCGGAAGTGGCGAGGTGTTGTTCCCGCCAGGCTGTCTGTGTTAACCAATGCGAGCGCTGCACGTCATAGAAAAAGACGTGCTCCCATTGGTTCAAATTCCAGGTCGGTGGAGCAGTTTAGAAACGTGCATTACGAAATACCGCGAAGACGGTACAGTCTTATTTTAGAATCGACACGAAAACGCAAATACATTCCGGAAACAGAAGACTATGACAATGATGAGACTCAATGTGAAAATGAAGAAGAAACGATGAATTATATTTTTGAACAAAATTCACAATCATACTCAGATGATGGAACTTTCAAGCCTCAAAAGAAGTTTAAGGACAGTGGTACATGCACAGAAATTGCTGATCAAAAAATTGATCAAGTGCCTTCCATATTTTTTCTCGTGTCATAAGCCATTAGTTAACACAATTGATGACACGCCTGTCGTGCCATCAGCAACGTTAAAAAATAATTCAATGTAAATTTAAAAAGGTTGACAACCCCTGCAACCTCGAAATTCACACAATATCCGGAAACTAATACAACAGACTAGATTTTCGTGGAAAAACTTGATAGTTTTGTCCTGGGCAGACCCTTCTATAACTTAATTTGAGGCTGTTACAACCGATGAAAAAATGACACGCCTCTCGTGTCATAAGCCATAAGTTAAAACAATTGATGACACGCCTGTCGTGCCATCAGCAATGAATCGGTTAAGCAACGTGCAGCTCGGACGCTACTTGAATGGATGGCCTATAGCATTTCTATCTGTACGCAACCTTGCTTTGGAGTGCTCGGAAAATTGTCGGTTCTGTTTGTTTCAATAGTTAGACCTGTGTCGGAGGCCTTTAGGCGGTCAAAGGGCTCCCACACAAAACTGCGATGCGATGCGATGCGAATTCGCATCGCAGGAACTTGCGATGCGAATTTCTGCGATACGAACTGAAATAGGTATATCTATCGCCATTACTACAGTAGAGATTGTCCAAGCTGAAATGACACGCCCCACCTCCGCATTTACGCACACTAGCAAATTTTAAATATGGACGCAATACACATAAACATGCAATTATAATTGGTCGTTCAGTTGCCGTACTCGCCGTACTCGCTAAGAAGTGCAAATCTCGGATTTGTTGCCCAACTAGTTTAGTTGATCGTGAACGCGCGAGAGGAGAGGACGTCTTGTTTCATACAAAGTGACGGCGCTGCTCCATAGAGCGAGCGTTTTCGGATTTATCACCCGACTAGTCGGCCGACATGTGCACATAGAAATCAATAATTGGCGCTCCCACACAGATGAAGTGCCGCTATTAATATTTACACTCACACATCTAAATAAAGTAATTAAGTAGTGGGGCGCGTCATTTCAGCTTAGACAATCTCTACAAAGAAAAGAGATGAATATATTAAATGAGAATCGCTAATTAATGGAACAGCATCGCAAGTTCCTGCGATGCGAATTCGCATCGCATCGCATCGCAGTTTTGTGTGGGAGCCCTAAAAGCTACGACATAAATGGTGGGCTACTAACCTACTTGAAATCTGAGTACCTAGAGTCCTTGAGGGTCTAAATCCCAACCAAATATTGTGTCCTAATAACACAATAGGACCTTATCTCCAAATGAATAGTTTAAGTGGCAACTAACCTCATACGCGAACACTATATTGTTTCAAAAGGTGGCGTCCTTGCTGAGATGCGTCTCGATGTCGACGCGGCAGATGGGGCAGTGCTTGTTGGTGCTCAGCCACTGGTCCACGCACTCCATGTGAAACAGGTGCATGCACGGCAGCCGTCTGGAAATATACGGATATTAATTATACTAATATTATAAATGCGAAAGTTTGTGAGGATCGATGTATCAAAGTCGCTTTCTGCTCTCTGTCTGTCTGCTTAGATCTTTAAAACTACGCGACGGATTTTGATGCAGTTTTTTTAAATTTAAAGTCGTGTTAGTTACACTATTTATAACTAGAACGGCTGGATCGAGTTTAATGATTGTTTTTTTATTTATCTTTGTCAGGAATAGGACAGTAAGTAATAGAAACCCCGAAATTTCCACGGGAACGGGTGCGCTTCGGGTAAAACCACAGGGCGGGGCTAGTAGAAAGTATTGGGAAGACTTGGAGCCAAGTCAAGCACGAAGCTCAAGATCCAGATGGCGGCGCACTGTGGACACCCTCTGCCCCATCCAGGGGACATAGGACAATAAGTGAAGTAGTGGAAGTGGAGGTAGCGCGAGTACCTGCAGTGCGAGTCGACCTCGAACACGGAGAGGCAGATGGTGCACTTGTCGTCCTGGTGCGCGGCGGGCGGGCGCGCGTACGCGTGCCGGTACATAGGACAATAAGTGAAGTAGTGGAAGTGGAGGTAGCGCGAGTACCTGCAGTGCGAGTCGACCTCGAACACGGAGAGGCAGATGGTGCACTTGTCGTCCTGGTGCGCGGCGGGCGGGCGCGCGTACGCGTGCCGGTACATAGGACAATAAGTGAAGTAGTGGAAGTGGAGGTAGCGCGAGTACCTGCAGTGCGAGTCGACCTCGAACACGGAGAGGCAGATGGTGCACTTGTCGTCCTGGTGCGCGGCGGGCGGGCGCGCGTACGCGTGCCGGTACATAGGACAATAAGTGAAGTAGTGGAAGTGGAGGTAGCGCGAGTACCTGCAGTGCGAGTCGACCTCGAACACGGAGAGGCAGATGGTGCACTTGTCGTCCTGGTGCGCGGCGGGCGGGCGCGCGTACGCGTGCCGGTACATAGGACAATAAGTGAAGTAGTGGAAGTGGAGGTAGCGCGAGTACCTGCAGTGCGAGTCGACCTCGAACACGGAGAGGCAGATGGTGCACTTGTCGTCCTGGTGCGCGGCGGGCGGGCGCGCGTACGCGTGCCGGTACATAGGACAATAAGTGAAGTAGTGGAAGTGGAGGTAGCGCGAGTACCTGCAGTGCGAGTCGACCTCGAACACGGAGAGGCAGATGGTGCACTTGTCGTCCTGGTGCGCGGCGGGCGGGCGCGCGTACGCGTGCCGGTACGTGGTGCGCTCGATGAGCGCGCGCGACGCGCCGCGCCCGCCCGCCTCCAGCGCCGCCGCGCGCAGCATCGCCGACGCGAAGTTAGCGCCGCTCTGCAAGATCATTACATTTAATACTAACTACCATCTTTGGACTACAATCAGTACTACATAGTACAAGAGAATCAAAATAAGAGAATATCTTCTCTTGGAAAGAGATAACCAATTGTTAGAGAAGCACCACGAATGTAACATGCCTCTATACATGGCATTCGTGGACTTCCGCAAAGCGTTCGATAGCATATATCACACTTCAATCTTTCAAGCTCTTCTAAAACAAAATATCCACCCAACTTACATCGATCTTCTCAAACTTATCTATCTAAATAGCACAGCATCCATAAAATTACAGTCCTCCGGTAAACATTTCCAAATAGAAAAGGGGGTCAAACAAGGTGATCCTCTATCTCCCAAACTTTTCACGGCTACACTAGAGGAGGTGTTCAGAAAGCTAGCGGCGGGCTGGCAAAACAGAGGCATTGATGTCGGCGGAGTGAGGCTGACGAACCTACGCTTCGCCGACGACATTGTCCTCTTTGCCAATACAGCCCAAGAACTACAGACCATGCTCGAAGAACTGAGCAACGCAATCCTTGAGGTTGGACTGCAGATGAACATGTCAAAGACCAAAGTCATGACAAACAGCTCAGCCTACCGTATCACGGTAAACGGCGAAGTGATGCACTATGTCCATGAATACATCTATCTCGGCCAGTTAGTTTCTCTCCAGGCAGGCAGGCAAGATAAAGAAGTCGCAAGACGCACTGAGAGCGCCTGGAGGAGCTATTGGTCGATTCTTCTTCTTTCGAGTCAATGGCGCAAAATCATTTTCAGTATTTATATTTTCCCGGACCAGTAATTCACAAGAGAGAGGGCAGCGTCTCATACGTTCAGTAAGTCCTCTTTAGTGCAGGTGGTAGGGCACAGAGGACAGGACAAGAGGTGAACCATGTCCTGGTCTGGGGCACCGCAGTCACACTCCGACTTAGTGGAGTAGCCCCACTTTATCAGGTTTGACCTGCAGCGACCTACTCCTGTCCGGAGACGGTTGAGCGTGTGCCAAGTAGGCCACTGCAGTTCAGACCCAGGAGACAGAGTTTCCGCTGGCTGGATGAAGTCTGGAGGGACGGGGCAATTCAAGCTCCAGAGATGTTTCCTTGCTGCCTTGGGGTGAATTGTTATGCTGTCTGTGGTTTGGGCGAAACTTTTACGGCTTTTCAGACGAACTCGCGGTTTGGAGTGGCCGAACAGTGGGTGCCTGGAGTCGGTTTCCTGATTAAGTTTCTCCAATTCGCAGGCTACTTGTCGGCGCACTTTGGGTGGGGCGATTCCAGCAAGAGGATAAAGTAGGTTGAGCGGAGTGGGTTTTAGACAGCCCGTAATGGTCCTGCAGGTCTCGTTAAGCGCAATGTCGACTTCTTTTGCATGTGCAGAGCGATGCCATACTGGGCACGCATACTCGCCTGCGGAGTACGACAGCGCGAGACCTGTGGTTCTGAGAACGTGCGGGCTGCCCCCCAGGTGGTTGAAGTGAGTGGTTTGAGAAGATTATTACGGGTTCCAATCTTTTGCAGTGTGAGCCATTGAGGTGTACCTGGAAGCGGCGGTTGCACAGAATTTCTCGTAGGATAAGAACAAATCCCAAGTCATTGGTGATCTCGTAGAATTTAGACAGAAGTCGCTTTGTGATAACTGTGTCGTAGGCAGCGGACAGGTCGATGGTCGATGAAGGAGATGATGAAGGGCAATCTTCCGATAGCGCTTAAGCGCAAACTCATGGACATGTGCATCCTTCCCGTTCTCACTTATGGCTCACAGACTTGGTCTTTGACAAACATCCAGAAGTCCAAACTCAAGGTTTGCCAGAGGGCGATGGAGCGCAGCATTCTAGGAGTCAAGCGAACCGACCGCATCCGTTATACAATACTGCGCTCCCGAACTAAAATCGCCGATGTAGGTGAAAAGGCCGCTAAGCTGAAATGGGATTGGGCTGGTCACGTCTGCCGCATGCCGGACACGCTGTGGGCCAACATTTCCACTGTGTGGCGCCGGGGACGGCGAGGCGACGGCGCGGCGCGGGCGCTGGCGGCGAGCTGGACGATACAAGAGGGACTGGCAACTGGTGGCTTCCAATAGAGGAGAGTGGCGGAAATGGGGGGAGGCCTTTGCGCAACATTGGGATGATACAGGCTAACAGTAACTGTACAGTCACGTGCAATGAAATGTATACACGGGCAGATTTTCAAATAAATGTCCACTCTGAAAATTTCAAAAACATATAGCCACTTAACAATTCATACTATATAACCACCCGAGTTTCAGATATTTGTATACACGATCACATGCAGAAATGTATCCATTTTGAATTACAGTAATAAATATGAAAACGATATTATTTTACAAAAAATATATGTGTGCGTGACACACACTAAACGCGAAGTATTGTTTTTATTTTGATTACTTTGTGTGTGTGGGACACTAGGTTTCGTTATTATTTATTTAAACGGGAACTTACGTACGACGGAGACTACTGTCGAGAGTTCCTCGACACGTTTCGGCCACATACGGTGGCCTTCATCAGGAGGTGGGTGAAGCGCTCGCGACAGCGTCTCTCCCCGCACTCTCAGTGCGGGGAGAGACGTCGTACGTAAGTTCCCGTTTAAATAAATAATAATGACATTAACGTACACTAGGTTTCGTACTCAGCGCGTAGGTTGGTATCTCTCTATATCTCTATGGTTATTACCTATCATTCAAGTCTTTTTTTTCAGTTGTTGCCCCAAAGAGGCTTTCTTCCGCATCCTGGCTACCTTCATAACAATATTTAAAAGACAAAAATGAATTGTTTACATTAAATGGAAAATTACTTTGTGTACATGTTATTGAAATTAATACCCATTTGTCAAAATAGTGAATATACTTATCCATATTTTTGACAAAAATGTATACATTATTGTGAGAAACTCGGGTGGTTATATAGTATGAATTGTTAAGTGGCTATATGTCTTTGAAATTTTTAGAGTGGACATTCATTTGCAAATCTGCCCGTGTATACATTTCATTGCACGTGACTGTACGTACGCTCAAGCCAAGTGCATTTTAAATTGCACTCTATTTCCAAGCATTTTGCATTAAATTCGAATGGAAAGAGAGGCATAAAATCTTCCGGAAAGAGTAGAGATATGTCTTCAGTCTTCACTAGCCGGGCTGGGTGATGCCCGCAGTACAAAATAATAATAAACACGGATACTCACCCCCATAGAGGGTTGTATTGATATGTGTAGATGCGGGGGGTGCATCTGCATGAAGTGGTGGTGATGGTGCACGTGCTGCCCGTCGCTGCAACACACAGAGCATTGTGATTACATTCAAAATTAAGATTATTAGTATAGCTAACCTTTAAATAAATAAATAATATTTATTGGAACGAAGTTCCTTATCGCGGGTTACGAAAGGGGACTAGCCGGAAAATGGTAACGACATTTTTTAGGCCAGTAAGGGACAGACAGAGAAACTTGCGCACGCCAGAGAGAGACAGACAGATAAAATGCGCGAGAGAGACAGACAGAGAAACATGTGCACGCCAGAGAGAGACGCTCTCTCTCTCTCTCTCTCTCTTATAGAAAGCAAGCTAGATATATGTATGTATGTAGGGATGTATGTACTTAATTAAATATACCTGGACAAATTCACACACGGTTAATTAGACCCAAAGTAAGCTCTAAGCTTGTGTTATGGAATCTAATTAACTGATACTACTACTTATACATACACAAATACTTTATAAGAATATATAATTGACACCCAGACGTTCGTCGCCAACAACTATGTCTTCACATATTGTTGACTCCGGGCGGGAATCGAACCCGCAACCCCCGACACAGTAAGCGCTCTCACTGCCACTGTGCCAACGGGCTTGTCTGTATGGATGTATATTTGTTGCTCTTTCACTTATTACAACACTTTATTACAATTAATCGAACCGGGTGTCCCTTGACACCTCTCAAGTTTTTTACACAAAAGTGTGGGTACATACAGTGATTTAATATTAACACCAATTAGATAGCAACATTGTACATTACTTAACTTTATTAGACTATTTAAAAACTACGGCACCAGAGTTGGTCACGAGGATATGGATATCAATGTGGTGAAAGGATCGACTAATTTGATCAATAGTATCGGCAAATTTTTGGCGATAGATACGTTGATAGAAAAGTAAGATGATTCCGTGATTCGGAGGGCACGTTAAGCCGTCGGTCCCGGATACTTTCTACGGATAGTAGTCGTTACATGAGCCATGTCAGAGGCTTTTGGCGGCTCAATAACTCTGACACCAGGATTGGTCAGGTAGACCATTCACTCGATGAAGCAGATAGACACTTTGGCCGAATTTAACTCTTTTTTTTGCCCGAAGGTTTCAAGTTTTAACCCTTTTTGGCTGAAGGTATGATACTGCTTTAGACAGATGGATCAAAAATACTTACAGAAGTACCGAAGCGCCGGGCATCAGAGGCGGAGGACCGAGGTCTCGCGGCTCAAACTCATCCAGGAACTGAAAGTGCAAAAATATAATTTTAATCGGTCATCAGCATCACACCCAATATAGCGAAGGTGGTATCCACTAATCATAACAATCTTAGCTCTAGAGGACAGGTTATATACTACACTATTTACTAGGATATACATACATACTGGTTTCTTAAGGTTAAGCAAACACTACTTATTTTAAATTGAATCTACGTTTACAGATACACTTCGCTTTGAAGGTGTCTACACACCAAAGTCGCCGGCCCGGCGGCACGAACCCGGCGGCAAGGCCGGCGGCCTGATTTTGAACGAAAATCGTTCAGAATCGTTCAAAATCAGGCCGCCGGCCTTGCCACTGGGTTCGTGCCGCCGGGCCGGCGCGGCGGCTTTAGTGTGTAGACACCTTTATTTTAAAATTTTTATCTGACGTTTCGGCCCCTTCACAGGAACCGTGGTCACAGAACACCGAAGGGAGGTGAAGAATGATTTGATAACATGGAAAAATTACGACATTGGTCCACATTTTGGGACAAGTAAGAAAAAATATGAGTTTTAAAATGCTAAGTAACTTACAGTAAGTAACGTGGGCGGCGGGACGGGCAAGAAGTGAGGGTTCAAATCGCCCATTAAGCTGCGACGTTGCATCTCCTGCAATACACAACATTGAATACGATAAGCTTTATTAGGAAACTAGCAGTGCCCTGCGGTTTTACCCACAGTATGCCTGTTCCCGTGGGAATTTCGGGATGAAAATTAGCCTATAACCCTTTCGTTGAATGTGCCTATCCATTACAAAAATAATTATTCAAAACGGATTAGTAGTTTCTGAGATAAACCCTTACAAAGTTAGAAATATTACCTTTTTATAATATTAGTATAGAAGTATTTATATAGTTTTATAAGATAAGTATTAGTATAGTAGGCACATAATATTTAATACGATAAGCTTTATTAGGAAAAAAAAAACCCCTTCCTTATAACAATTTGTGAGAATGTATGACTTTTTGTCACTCTTTCACAAACAATTTTCTGGACCGTTTTTAATTAATTTTGACATCATTGAGATGGTCAAATACTAGATTCTTTTACATCCCGAATTACCCGCGAAACAAAGCAGGTATAATCACGGTAACCAAATTTAAAATAAAAATCATTGTCTACACAAGAAATAAACTGTACTGATATCATCAGTAATATGAGAAGCTTTCACCCAGGAGCGAGACATTACAGTCTAGCTCTTCATTTAAACTTTTTTGAGTGCAGATAACAATGAGAAGCACATACCATCATCTGATGCTGCCGCTGCCACAGCCTCTCGTGCACGAGGTACGGCGGCGGCACGGACACGTCGCGGCGGCGCTCGCCCACTACAATAGACAATCACGTACTTATGTATTTAAATCATCATCATAAATTTAAGAGCAAGGCTCTTGTCGGTGAGTCCGATGCAGACTTCTCCATCTATTCCTATTCAGTGCAAGTTCCTTCACATCTCTATAAGACATGACAGACACTTTTTCTTTAATCTGACTCATGTAACTGATTCTAGGCCTTCCCCTACCTCGCTTTCCTTCAACTTTACCTTCCATGATATTATTTATGTATCTGTCATGTCTTATTTAAATATTTACTGGTAAACCTAGTCAGTAACCAAAGCATAGCTCTCATTGAATCTCGTTTATAAATAACTTGCGAGCAAATGCTTTCAGTTACGTCTCGCCCTAAAAAGACTCCCAAGATATACAAGGTGGTAACTCACTGTGAGCTGGCGGCGCGTTGTTGACGCAGCAACACCCGCGACATGGCACCACGCAGTTACCCAATCGTACCCTGGAAATATAACAAACAAAAGCAGTAAAGTAGTAGTAAAGCATTAGCCTATAATGTGCCATTGCTGGGGAAAGGCCTCTCATCTCAATATAGCGATCAATCAATTAAATTTGTATTTGTACAGTTAGTGGCGTAGGAGTAAAAGTAAGGCAAGTTAATAAGATAGTTTTGCCCTTATTTTATGATTCAGTTCATGACGTAAGCATAAATTGTTTTATTCGCTGGCGTTTAGGGTGTAGCGTTGACTAAGCGATGTTTATGCGATTGGTAAGCAACGGTAAGCATTGGTAAGCACGTTAGAAGGGCACGTTAAATTGTCGGTCCGGGGTATTCCAATCGATAGACCAAATCGGTCTGCGGTCTAAAAACTCCCGACACCAGGTTAGGCCACTAACCTACACGAACTTACTTCCCCACTGAAAATGTGCCCATGACCTACTAGAATTGGTTATACATATACTTGTCATCTTAATATGGTCCGGCCAGGGTCTCTATAACCTAGGAAAGTAGTAATATTACCTCGGTCTCATCATATGCGCGAGCAGTGACGAGGGCGCGGGCGCGGCGCGGCGCGGGGCGCGGGCCGCCGGGCTGGGTGCCCGCGCTTCTTCACCTGTTAGGTCGATTACTTCACGCTGAAAACAATATAATAATACTATTAGATACTTCTTTGTCTATTTGTTATCCTTACGCATAATAAAAAGTCATTGTAAAGAATATTTTTCTGTTCTTTATATAGTCATACCGTAGAATCATCCCCTACTAGTTGCACATCATCGTCCGAGCTGTCGGAGACCCAGTCCAGCTGGAGGTCTGGAGCTGTCAGCACGGCCGTTACTGAAGATGTACCGGCATCCTGGAATTAAAAATGTTTTTAGTATTAGCTATGTTGTTTTAAGTCCCTCACAGTATAGCATGACTGAGCTATTTTATTTTATTTTTCCTTAAGCATCACTTACCTGAGTGTCACTGCTACTGTTCCTCGCTTTGGGCTGTCTCTGCACATACCCCGAGCTAGTCCCGGGTTGCGGAGACTCCGCCCCATCACCGCCTCCTAGCTCACTCTGGGAAACATTCTCCACTTTAATGGTCACATTTTCGTTACTCCCTGAGCTACTGCCACGTTCATTTGGCTCTATTTTCACTGGAACCCTTTGGACAGGGGCTTCTGGGGCTTCCCTTTTAATATTGATTGGTGGAGGGCTTGCTTCCTCTGTGTTTTCTTGTTTGATCACTCGGGCAGCATCCGGCTCTTCTTTCACCAATGTGGTCGGCACATTCGGGCTGCTACAAGAATAATGTTTGTGCGCCCTTACAGGGTGGTTTAATGGGTGTCTATGGTGGTGATGGTGGTGGTGGTGGTGATGGTGATGTCTATGGTACCCGCTGTGCCCTGGACTGTGGTGACAGTTGCTCTGGTGGTAATTAGGACCTCTGTTATGATGGCCAGACTCACAATTGCAATTAGAACTATTGTGACCTCGATTTTCCTGTTTTATTCGCACATTTTGATGAATATTTTGTTCGCTTGGCATGCTATAGTTTTGGTTATCACTTTGTGTTCGTTCATTTGGTTGTGTTGTTGGATTATTATTGTTAGTCTCGGTTCTACGTTCTGCTGGGGTAGTGCTGAGGTCGTGGGGTTCTCCCTTGATGTTTGGTTGAAGGGTAGGTCTCGAAGTGCTACTGCCTTCGCCTAGAGCACTGTTCACTTGATGTCCAGCACCATTCTCACATTGCTTCTTCCGAGGCGCATTATCTTCTTCCTCAGAACTAAGTTCAATTAAATTAGATGTCTCAGCCTCCTTCGACTGTCTTCTCCTTGGTGATATGTTCAGTTTCCGAGTAGGCCTCTCCAAATTGATTGGATATTGAGGAACATCTAAGTTTGCTAAGTCACTAGGAGAGATCGGCCGCACATACCCTCTGACTGGACCTTGCACTGGTAATGGATAAGAAACCTGATTGAAGTGATTTCTGTAGTTTCCCAGCAGCATATTATTGTAGTGAGGTTCTGAATTATGATGGTTCCAGTGCAAAGGGTAGCAGATGTTGCTCGGCCAGTAATGTGGCTTTGGTTGGTACCTTATATTTACATTGGGCATTGGCCTGGTCTCATTTGAGCTGTCAGGGTTTGCGGTTGCCATGGAGTAGTCGAAGGAGTTAGAACTGTCGGGGAGGGGTTGGTATTCTTCAGGAACAGGCGTGCGAGAGGAGGAGGGGTGGGCGATAGGGGTGATGTTGACCTCATATGACTGTGTCGGGGTTGTAGAGTTGACATAGTTAGATGATACTGGCTTCGGTGACTGGTTGAGTGTTCTCCCCATGTCTACAGTCAGTGGTAGTGGAAGCACTTCTACCTCATCGTCACTTTCAGCAAACAAAGCATCACATTCCATTTCTTCTGTAATAGTATAAAAAAATAGAGTGTTAAATGTATAAAATAACTTACTCTTGGTATGAAGATCTTATTTAATACAATCAAAATACTAGTACAAAGAATTAAATGAAGGTCATAATAATTAGGCATAATACGACTAAAATCCGTTATCAGTATGCAATAGCTAAGTAGTATGTTATCAAGGAAAAAGTGAACCAAATTGGTAACAGTGTCTACAGCAGAAAAACATTGTTATTGATTTTTGTTTACGCTAAGTTGAGATAAATATGTTTTCCATAAAAATTGTTAAGTTATTATTAAATGAAATGATAAGTGAATGTATGTAGATATACAACTAAGTATAGTGGGTGCCAGGTGTTAACAAAATTTACCATTTTTTGGCTGGTTATCTGACGCAGACGATGTGAAAGCAGTGTCCAAGATAGCGCCAAGTGACGACGGCCCTGGCAGATCCCAGGAAGAAGGCGAATGTTCTCCTTCGTGCCTGTTTTCAGTCATTTTACCAAATACCTACATCTACAAATCTTGACTTCAGCTTTTAGGTGTCACCACCACAAAGGGAATAACACTTATGGAACATTGCGAACTCTCATTGAAAGTACGTTGGTTTTGTTTTGTGAGTACACATTGGACAATCCAGAACCTTATTTTTATTCAAAAATATGAAAACAAGTTTTGGGCAAAAATTACGACGAACAATTTACATTTTAATGCACTGCACAGACTGCTTAAAAATATAAATAAAATTTAATTTCTTCATTCTTGTAAATAAATATATTCACTCACTCTTTACCATAGATAAAAATACCCGATTCAATGGAGAAGGCCAACATTTTTTACTTTACACACCAAATAAATCTATACAAAATTACAAGAAAAACTGTGTTTTTACTTTTTCCATATCTCAATAAATGGCTAAGATATTAACGATCAAAGTGCGTATTTTCGACCGTGGGATTTTAAAAACGCGGGCGGGCGCTCACTGGTCGATGACGTCACAACTCGACTCATTTGGCAGTCGCGCTCTCGTACGCACGCCGCTGCGCATTAAAAATCAAAATTTAACTGTTTTCTGCGGAAAAATGAGTGAAAAAAAAGTGACGAAATACTGTATTGTGCCTCAGTGCTTCAATTCGACAGTTAAAACACCAGATAAACTCCTTTTTAATGTGCCTGGGGACCCAAAAATTAGGAAGAAGTGGATGACAGCAGTAAAAAGGATGGATTCAATAAGCCCTACATACGTCTCCCTCTCTTTTTAACTGTATATACCCTATGGCATCATCTCCGTAGCTCTCTCTTCCTGACAAAACACTACGAATTAAAAAAAATACCTTCAAAACGTACGTTTTTAATGTACATACTTACTATTAGAACGGCTTAACCGATTTTGACAAAACATGTCTATGAACCACTGTTAAAAAACAATATTGAAATAAAATAAAAACGCATCGAAATCGGTTCACGCGCTTAAAAATATGCTACGTTACTACAGACAAACACGCAGACAGACATAGGTAGACAGACACATTAGCGTTCAAACTTGCAACACCCCTATAAAAAAGTAAAAATTTGCGGCCCGCAAGTTGATCACCACTGATTTCTTAGCTAAGTATTATTTATTTTTATAAAAAAAACAACTGTGAATGAACAAACTAAAGCGGACATTGGATAAAATAAAAAAATATCTGGTTTATTTATTATAAAACTATATTAATAGGCAGGTAGGTACTTACCTACCTATTTATCTATTCAGAAAAGTAATAACTACGTAAATACCTACCTACTAGAACTTACCTACATCTGTATATGGGTAAATAGTGACATTTTCTTATATACAAATAAAACATAGAGGTAAAATAATCATCGAAATCCTCGAGATGTAGATTGGGAGTATCTGGTAGTATTTTTTATCGCCGTCCATAATAGGTAGGTACCTACTAAATTAAACACACATTTCCTAATAAATACCTACCCGAGAGTAGGAAATGCTTACTCAGGATGTAAATACCTTTTCATCTATCAAACTATCCACTCTTGGAAGATTGTCCGACTGACCTTTTAAAAACCTCCTTCCATTCTACACACTTCACGTTTCAAACAAATTTTTCGAAACACAGGATAATTTACTTTATTTTTTTTAAATATAAGCAAACTATAGGTATTTTGAATACGAAGACAATCAAAACAATATGAAATGAGACGCCATAACGCACCAAAGTTTACTGGAGTTCACCGGACCGACCGATCGCCCGCGCCCGAGTCGAGTTGTGACGTCATAACGTAAGCGCGCCTAATCTCGGAAATTCAAAAAAGGGCTTGAACTTCTCGTCGTTATAACTTCGGAAATACTGCATGGATTGAAGTGAAATAAAAACTAGTGTAATATATATGACCTAAGCTCGGATTGTAGGTGCATTTGATAGTAATATTTTGACCCTTTGGCCTTCTCTATTGAAGATATTTTGGTCAATTTCAGGACATATCAAGTGGTATATTTTACATAAAACATTTTTAGGATACGACGAGCTTAGTTCCACACCTATACTTGAATTGATAAAACAACAGTGGTTCAAAATCTATGTAAAGCTCAAAAAAGTCAAAAACGGCTTGCTTAGATCTAAAAAATAAATCCCTGAAAATGTGCTTTATTAATGCCAGTGTCCCCCATTTGACATAGAATAGAATGCTTATGACATCTGTCTGTCTTTTGAAGTCTGTTCTTGTGCTCGACTTTTAGTGGTGGGTCGTTGAAGCTTTTTTCGTTAACGAAACGAGACCGTTGATGATTTCTTCTTTAACCTATATCGTCCCACTGCTGGGCAAAGGTCGCCCCCAAACTCTTCCATCTTTCCCTGTCCTTCGCGGTCTCCCACCACACGCTGTCGAAGGAGACAATGTCGTTCCTTAAATATTATATGTAAATATATAAATACTAATAAACTTAATCTGTAAATATTTCTTGTATATTACCACTTGTCGTTGTGTTATGTGCAGTCTCTATATTAATGTTTTTTGTCTTATATTTGTAGCGTATATGTATATATTTGTGTTTGTCTTGTTTTAGATCCAAATCTGCTTGGATTATTCATACTCCACCGATTAATCCAACATTTACCGAACAACAATCCCCATTCCCCATCTTGTTTACGCCAAACGAGCACACTGACACTGGCGGAATTGCGACGAATGTCGACAGAATGTCAGCAGAAGCCATCAAACAAAAATTGAATTGAATTGAATTGAGACCGTTGACGTTCGTTCATCAACTAGTTGATTAACTAGTTAAATTCTTCAACTAGTTGACGCATCAACTTCTTTGTTTTAGTTTGATAACTTCGTTTATTTAACCAGAGTAAACGACCGTAACGTAACCGTAACGCGGTTATGGGAATAACAACACAATTCGGTTGAATTTAGAGTTCACTTTAGTAAAACCGTCGGAAGTTATTAACGAAATCGCGAGGATAAACGAAGTTTTAACGAAGTTTTGTGTAATACGGCTATGTTTAAGCGTTGACGTTGCTTTGCGCGTTGATACAAAAAACCGACACTTACTTTTAGCCGTTTACGAATTTAACTAGTTGATCAGTTAATGATAAACCGTTGAAGCGTTGATTGAACGTTAACGGTTGATTCAACTAGTTCGTTGATTTAACGCCCATCGCCACGCCACTTTGTCTGGTCGGTCTGTGACTTCGACTCTGTTCGACTCATCCAATCTGATATTTTTGTGTTTTAATTGGAAGTTGAAACCAGTTTGAAACTTTGTATTTGGGCACATTTTATTCCAAAGCTATTTAAAAATATTTCACACAGTTCTATTATTCGTAAGTTCATATCTAACTAGAAATCCGCAATAGGTATTTAAAATGTTGAGTGCAATACTGCCGTATTTTATTAAAGGAGAAGTTACTAAGGGTTTTGGAAGAGGATCTAAAGAATTAGGCTGTCCAACAGGTACCAAGTTATGGAAAGTTTCAATAAAATTAACTAACTCTTGAACGTGAGAATAACTCTTGAATAATAGGGTGTTCTGTATTTTGTGAAATGATTCAAATAAATTCATACAAATAACATTGATATCTTAGATTCAGATTTTTTTTAAAAAAAGACAACTACAAAATATTTAATAATATTTCATAATCATTAAGTTGTGTAAGTTGGTTCCATTTAGTTATATAACTAAGTATAATATTAAACTATACATAGCTGTAGTAATTTCCCAGTTATCAGTTCAAGTATGTTCTAGAAGTATTTTAGTACTACCATTATGAGATTCCTTGATAAACCATTTCAAGGTAAACCAGCCCTCATCAGTATGTAATCTAAATTAGATACATTATGTTTCCAGCGAATTATTCATTAGAAATTGTTCAATCATTACCAAAAGACTTGGTACCAGGAGTTTACTACGGTTGGGCTCAGGTCAACTCTGGGCCTGTTTACAAAATGGTAGCCAATGTAGGCTGGTGTCCGTTTTATGCAAACAAGGAAAAGTCTGTTGTAAGTATACACATAATAAGGCATATAATAAGTCCTTTGTTTTAATCATCAATGTGTTTCCTAGGTTGTATCAGTTTGTTACCTACATACATGCTATCAATGCAATGTAATTGATATGTTATGTAATACATGCATTTAAAATTTAGGTAATACTATAAAAGCGATTGGTGGGTGCTCACAAAGGACAGGGAGGGTTGGCGATGCTTGGGGGAGACCTTTGCCCAGCAGTGGGACAATATAGGTTAAATAAAAAAAAAATAAAAAAAATACTATAATCTGGTGGTATAATCTGGTCTAAGAGGTGATTTAAAACACTATTTTAAATATTTTATAACAATAACAATGAACATTATTGTCATTAATATTAATTTTATTTTCTAATGGAATCATTAATATAATATAATCTGTACACTTTAAAATATTCCATGTAGGGCTTTAATTAGCCCAAGAACTCTACAATTTCAATCAAAATATGCTTTAAAAACTAATTTTGACGTACAATGCATAAATTTAAGGAAACCAGGATATCCACATAACTCACATATTTGAATAGTGTAATGTATAAATTTCAGGAAACCCACATAATTCATAACTTTGATTCCGACTTTTATGGATCAGAGCTGAAAATATGTCTTCTTGGTTACTTAAGAGACGAGAAGAACTTCGACTCACTAGAAGCATTGAAAGAAGCCATTAAAACCGACATCACAAATGCATCTAATCAGCTAGATGCCACAGAATCGGTAACTTATAAAACACATGAGTATTTCTCTAAGTAATTTATCATAAGGCCTGTGAAAGCGAGAAACTTTTGTCTGTAGAGGTAAAGTCGTTAAAAATATGCACAAAAAAGGCGAAAAATTATAGTGATGCAGTTTTGGAGGACCCCAAAAATGTATTTGTTTTAAAAGGGACTTTGTATTTATATTTGAGTTATACCGTCTCTGGACAGGAG
Source organism: Cyclophora albipunctata (assembly GCA_963082685.1). NCBI lineage: Eukaryota > Metazoa > Arthropoda > Insecta > Lepidoptera > Geometridae > Cyclophora > Cyclophora albipunctata. The sequence goes on along the minus strand of OY720131.1, from coordinate 8,348,947 downwards.
TAGGTCGCTGCAGGTCAAACCTGGTAAAGTGGGGCTACTCCACTAAGTCAGTGTGACTGCGGTGCCCCAGACCAGGACATGGTTCACCTCTTGTCCTGTCCTCTGTGCCCTACCACCTGCACTAACGAGGACTTACTGAACGTATCAGACGCTGCCCTCTCTCTTGTGAATTACTGGTCCGGGAAAATATTAATACATACTAAAAATTATTTTGCGCCATTGACTCGAAAGAAGAAGGGACTTTTTGTCCTCTACATACAAGTGTCTTGTCTACACAGTCCTATTAGTTGGCCTTTGTATATAAACCCTGTGTAATTAAATGTTATCTTTGAACTTGTTGATTTGCCTTACTTTAGTTTAACTATTTTAATTGTTTGGTGTTTGTGTTGAATAGATATCTAAGAATCTAAGTGATTGTTAATTCCAATTGTTTTAATTATGTAATGAAGTAGTTATTTACTATGTACAAATATATTTTTATACCTTGACAATAAAATTGTAGACTACAGTACAATGATTATTTGATTTACAAACTTATGTGGGGATGGTAGAGTATTATAATTTTTATACACTCAAACTTAATCTTAACAAGTATGTACTGCCAAAAAATTCGCATTTCAAGTCAAGGAATGCCAAGGAAAATCAATTGATTCTTTTTAGATATTATTGAATGTAAAATCTTCAGCCATCCTATGCCAGTGAGCACAGATCATAAATGAAACCCAAGATCCCTTTGAAAAAGCCTTTATTTGTAGAATTTCACTGTAATTATGTTAACAAATCTGAAAAATCGCTCCTTCTTACATTCGGAAATAAAACACAATTATCTTAAAATTAAGTAGTAGTAGGGCTCTCTCTCCAGGATCATCTTAGTGTTGTTTTCTCCTAAACGAACATCCTGAAACAAAACAATGCTATATTAACACCAAGACTCAAAAAAGGTTGCTCGATATTTATTTATAAACACCTCACAATCTGTCCCAGGGCTCTGGTTACAATAGACCAGCTGCACAATTGTAGTTAGTTTGTTGTGGTCCAAGTCAATTTAGCAAGTACATTGAATAGAGGAATGGACAAGAATGGATAGGTTTTTAGTGCAGCAATGGGAGAGAAAATAGGGATAAAACAATATTGGTATAACTAAAGGTGTGATTCCACCAGTGTGCCCCACTGCAATGCACACTGTGCGACACAAATGTTTATTCTGGTCGACTCTTAAAGCATACAATAACAAATTGTGCACGAACATTCTAGGTATGTTCGCGCACATCTTGTAACTTTTGTGCGCGCACACATGCAGGCAGTGGACTCGCGTCGACGCGTACATTTTTAATTAACCAAATTAAATATGGATTGGACGAATGATAAAATTATTAAATGTATTCAAGCTATTGAAATTTATCCTGTGCTATTCTAGTCACAGTGATTATAAAAATAAAACCAAAAAACATGACGCCACTCAAGAGTTGGCGCAAAGCATCAATTGTGACTCGACTGAGGTAATGAGAAAATTTTAAAAAATTTATTATTTATTTATTTATTCAGGTTCTGGGATTTTAGATATATATATAAGCCAAATTGGTTTGCTTATGCATAGCAGACTACACAGTAAAACACATGCTGCAGCACAAAGCACTACGTTTTCCTGGCCGTCCATATTAACTACTGAACTGTCATCGCCAGACACTCTGCTCAGTGTACATGTTCGCGCACATATGTGCTGAACTGTGCGCTTACAAAAGTTACGCACAGGCTTACCAGTGGACATGGAAGCCAAATGCGATACCAGCTTAGTATGTGCACTGCTGGAGTTTTGCACAAAATGTTTGTATACAAATGTGCTGCACACTGTTTTGGTGGAATCGTACCTTAAGGATATCTTGTTGGGGGGCCTGCTCTCGTTAATGCTCTCTTGTCTTATTTAATTTTGTGTTGAAAGAAGTTACAGGTGACAAAGCATAGTTCTAACAGTGGGAACAAGCTCTTATTTTAAACTATGGAACCAGCAAGGCAAAAGGTATTGACTGATTTTTTATTAGTATAGTAATTAATAAGTTTCAAGTCAGTTAGTGGCCCTACCTAGTAACGATTAAGTATAAATGCCATACTTGTTAAATTGTAAAAAAAAGTTAAATTAATCATGAAATATAAATGTGAGCATTATTCGTTGGATTAACTTATATTAAAGTGAATTTTCCTTATACAGGAATGAGTGGAAGCACTATCCTGGCAATTTTTTATAGACTACATAGTATTAAATGATTAACAAATATGATTCAATATTGGTCTTTAATTTATAAAGCCCCATCAAAGAAGTGGGACACTACAGGTTCATATTAATACACTGTCCCACAACTGTCCCTGAACTATCCCTTCACTTCTCCCTTGTTATCAACTGTAGTTGTTATAAATAAATTCGGGATCTAATACACAGATGTGAGGGTGTTATCATAGTTTATAGCATATTATATTTTTATCTACTAATATTATTAAGAGGTAAAATTTTTACGTTTGTATATACTAGCTAATCTCCGGAATTATCAGTTTGATTTGAATACCTTATTGTTATTGTAATAGATAGCAACATTTAACGGGAAGGTCATTTGTCATCGTGAAATTCCAATGGGAACAGGAACATTGCGGGTAGGGCACAGCTAGTTATATAGTAATGTTGAGAAAAAAATTTGATAAAATTAGCAAATTAAAGTTAAACACCCTGTTGGTCTATGAATAATCTGATAGAATATAATTTTAAACAGAAATTTTGTCTCTAAGAGTTAGTCAGTAGTCCTGTAGTTCAAGTATCCGAGTCAAAGGTTTTCTAAGAAATTAAAGCCTTCTGTGGTGCAATATTAAACCTATTGTTGTACACCTCTGTATTAATTGATATTGCTCCATAACTTTTAAACAACTACTAAAGATACTGAACGGACTATGATAAGTTTTGCACACAATGTCAAGTGTTCTAAGTGCTCTACAATAACACTACTAATCTATATTAACATTGCACAAGAATAGTAAATAATGTATTGCTAGTGCATTTCAGACTATGGTGCAAAGTTTTTGTGCAAGCATGGTGAAATTGTCATTGGTCTGGTTTAGTTTTCATATTTATTGAACTTGGATAGTTTGTATACAAAGTAATTTCAGATGGTAATTTTGATACAAAATATATGAAAATGGTGTAAAGATAAAATAAGGTGGCATGCTTACCTTCCGTTAATCTAGCACGTCCACCAGTGGGCTGGCATAGGATTGTGGAACAACCTGCGCATACGACCACTCTCTGTGCGTGACTAAATACAGTAGTGATTTTGTAGCAGCCTGGGCATTTTACATCCATAAAATATGAGTTAGGATGTGGCACAAGCCTCTTCAACTTATGTTTCCTCCTCTCCGAGGCGGGCGTAGGGTGCAGCAAATCAATTGCGAGCTGAAACACGACATACCATTTAGGTTAGAACAACACATACTCACTTCGAGTCGCAATTTTGCCACTGTTCATAAGTTAACTGGGTAGGAAGTTACTATTCTATATCTAAAGGTTTATTTAGCACACTTTTATCACATTGATGAACTATTTTTTATCAAGAATCATTTGACATGTCAGTTGCTGCCATGTGTATCCGCTTGTTTGTGAAATAAAAATTATGAGATAGAAACTAGTTGGTGGCATTTTTTTGTGGAAAATCTCTAGCTAATTATCCGGGAACACGGGAATTTGGCACTACGATAAAACACTGTTTCATTTAATTGTAGCACAATTAAAAATACACACCGGCATGGTTACAGCTTTGATGCAGAACCGGAAAAGGAACAGCCGCCAATGTACCAACGATAACTGTTGTCTATCACAGATTAAAAATTAAGGGTCGCCCGCATCGTTCCATCTTATTTATGGTTATTAATCACCACAGACAACTGTATCGGTTTATTTTACTGTCAAATGTCAACAGTCAAACGTCAAAATAAAAACGTCATTTAAGAATTGTTAATTAGTAGCGGTGCGTGGTTGTCTAATGTTTACTATTTCAAAGTTAATTATTTCTTAATTTTGTCTGTAAACTAATTAAATCTTCCTCTAAACACACCAATTAATGCAACTAGCAAGCAGCTGAAGCAAATAAACCCATAGAAACTTATCAAATTTACCATGGCTGATGAAGAATATGAGGCCGAAGACGCGGGGGCAGATTACGATGATATTGCGGAAGAAGACGATAATATCGAGGAGACAGAAGAGCAGGAGGAAGACGGGTACAACGTGCAGTGTCTAGCGCCGGGCCAGGCCGGCGGCGGCGTCGAGAAGTCCAAGCGCATCACCACCCGATACATGACCAAGTACGAGAGGGCACGAGTCTTAGGTACTACTTTATAACAAAAGATTATTCCATTATACTTTGAATAGGTCCTTCATAGTACCCAAAGCTATATAAAAGTTACAAGTCCCCCCCATGCTACATATTCTCGTTACTATAACAACTTGGTTAGACCCTAACCTCATCACATTAGTTTGTTGTTAAAGTGTCTTTGTATATTTCAGGAACAAGAGCTCTCCAAATCGCTATGTGTGCGCCGGTCATGGTGGAGCTTGAAGGAGAAACCGACCCTTTACAAATAGCTATGAAGGAGTTGAAACATGGCAAAATACCCATCATCATCCGAAGATACCTTCCCGACCATTCGTACGAAGACTGGAGCATAGAGGAACTCATCATCATTGACCATTAACTATAGATTATTGTATTAAATAAGGATTACATAAATATATTTTAATTTTTTAATATTATGGATTGTTTTCATATTAGACACTGTAAAGATACTTTAACTATTAGGATAGAGTATGTATCTATCGTACAGTTAAAGTTGTTGAAGTTCTGGGCGCATAAACATAGGAAATTATGAAGGTGAGGTGCCCATTTACTAAAAGGTATTATTAACACCTACTTAGTCCATGTCAGTAGTCCACAGGAGAACTTGTTGGATATATGTAATTCAAATGGACGATTAATAATGAGTTTAAGACAAGGCTAGCGCGTGTGTCGCTTCACGTCGCGCGTGGTTGAGAGTGAGTCGCGCCGAGGCGTGTTGGCACGCGCACCGCACTGAATATCGCCGAAAGCTCGCGCGCGGGGAGCGCCTCGTCAGTACCCCTCCGACCAGCGATGCTGTGCTGTCTCCGGAAATAGAGTACGTCCGAACTACGTGCAGTGTCGCGGATTACACAGCGCCGGCGCCGCGCCGCTGCAACCGCCACGAAGCCGTTAAATCGCGGTTATTATTAGAGACATCGTTTAACGTTGCGTTAACGCGGACCACGATTTAACGGCTTCGTATTCGACCTGAGTTCACTTCCACGGAAGTGCAGCTCGGGTGGAACGGATGATGCATCGGTTTCGGTTGTTCAGTGTAGATGTGTATAATAGGACGTGTGTAGATCAGGGAGCGGTGCGCGAGTGCGAGTGCAAATGACTGGTAGCCCGACGTAGTGGGCCGGACTTGCAACATGTGGACCAAAGGATGGACGCTGTGGCGGCTGACGGTGTGCGCGCTGCTGGTGACCTCGGCGCTGGCGGCCGTGGCAGGTGAGTCCTTGCCGCGACCCGCCACACCGAGCGGATCCCGCACTCGGCTCTCCGCGTGTGCGTCACTACATCGTTTCTATTTCGGGACTAACTTGCGCTGAAATTATGTAAAAAGCTCACGTATGTGCTCTATTTTTGGCAGTAACCTTAGGTGAAGTTTTATATGACAAAATGATCTAGTGACCCAGATGTAGTGCACCTGTGCTTGTATTATAAATGACTGCGAACGCATGGGGTGTTAAAACATTTTGACGGGGAAACTGCCGCGCCGACGGCGGCACTGGTTTCTGGCAAAGCTAGATACGTAAATAGAAATACAGGGATTAGTCGTTTGGCGTCGCCATCTTGTGAAAAACGATAGTATCGTCGTGACGACAATATAAAAATGTGTCGCTAAGAAATGGGTCACACTTTCAGTTATTAATCTTGTCATTGATTCATTATGTAATTTAGTGAGACGTAGAATAATGGTATGAGAATAAGTTATCAAATCTACCTATCTAGGTAACTAAGGTACCTCTATGTTTCAACATTAGATAGCCTGGCTAGGTCCTTATTTAGAGCCATATCTAAGTCTCCTTTAAAAAACCAATCCGCCATTCTTATCTCAGTGTGCGATAAGTTCTTCTAATTTCGTTTTCTCTTCATCTTTATTCAGCCAATGACTAACAATGTGAAAAATAGACTCCTGCTTAGTATGTAATGTTTTGCCTACGCACGACCCAATTTCAAATCTAATATTTCTCTAGTAACGCAATAAAATGTAGGTATCTAGGTAGGTAGGTGGTACCGCCTATATACTAGATGCACGCTCCATCAAGAAAGCTAAAAGCCTAGTTAGATCAAAACAAAGTGATGCAAGCGCGTCATCTTCTCATGCAACTCTCAAGGCCAAACATCAGAAGGTGAGGTAAAAATAATGCAACAGTTGTGGAGAAAACTACATGTTCGTTATTTCACTCCACGCGCTCCACTTGAGAACACCCGGTGGTAGGCTCGTAAATTACCTACACATTTATTAGGTTTAAAGCTCTAGGAATTCGTTTAAATAGAAATGCCAGTTGTTGCACGTCGCTTAACATCAGCAATGAATTAACATCGCTCAAAGTATGCTATGAGTGCTATTACTACCAAAATCCTAAACACATGGCAGTATACTGCAGTATCTAGCTATGTAGTTACCTATTATTTACTATTTAGAGTCTAGATTCTAGGTAGAGCTTTGTGCTCTAAAGTATAGAACAGTGGGGATACAGGTGAGGTTCGATTGCCACTGTGTGGTTTAAAATTTTGGATACAAATAGGCTTGCTTCAAAATATGATCCTTACGATGCCAAATTCAAGCTATAGGTACCTACTTGGTGTAGCTTCAGTTGGTCAGTCATTATAATTGGTATAGTGTGCTAAAACTTAGTGCTAGTGTAGGTAGTTAGTAGAGTAAAGTCATTTATTTTATTATGCAACCTTACATTACTTATACATGACAAATATAATAAACTAGCAGTCCCCGCGTTTTTACCCGCGTTGTGTCCATTCCTGTGGGAATTTCGTGATGAAAAATAGCTTATGTTACTCGTGGATAATGTAGCTTTCGAATGGTGAAAGAATTTTTAAAAACGGTCCAGTAGTTTTTGAGCCTAAAGGTTTCTACCCATTACACCGTATCATACCATGACCGTGCTATGAACGTTTCAGCACCGGCAAAATATTAGGGGAGGAATAGTCGACGTTGTTGGTTGGTGACGGAACGGTCTAGTGAGCATAGTCTCATACTTTTCAATACAAAGAATACTTTTTTGCCTAACATGTTCATAGCACGGTTATGGTATGATACGGTGTAGGTAATGGGTGGAGGCCTTAATTCATTACATGGCTCGCAAGCCTGTGCGCTAGGTGGGTACGCGGCTATTCATTAAAAATAATACGAACGAGTGTGAACGAGTGATAATAACTGCAGTATTTATAACTATCGTCGTACGTATATTATGTGCTTACTAAGTACTCGCAGTTCGTGCTACTCAAAGTGCCACTAGCATGGTGCAACACAGTGCTACTCGCACTGTGTGTCAAGTGACCATACCGTTTGGGCGAAAACAAAAGTCAAATTGAAAAGATTGCGCTTCTCCTGTTTATACTTAACCCCAATCTTGGATAATACCATAATTGTAATCGTATCCTTAGTTCATTTTAGTTCTGAGTCGACCTTCAGTTTTATTCTTAAAAGTTACGCAAACCAAAACACTGTTATAAAGTGTTCGGAAAGGGACAAACCAGATAATAACTAAAATGCTGTTGATAATACTAATGTGTTATAAATTTATGAGTGACATCGCAGGTCGCCTTTGGGTGGTAAAGGGTGTACGGTTGCTCCAAAGCCTGACTTTATCTGAACTTTTTATTATTAGGTAGGTCTCTGAAATTAATTCTTCTTCTTCATCGAGTGGATGGTCAACCTGACCAATCCTGGTGTCAGAGTTATTCAAAGGCCTCTGGCATGGCTCATATAACGACTACTATCCGTAGAAAGTAGCCGGGACCGACGGCTTTACGTGCCCTCCGAAGCACGGAATCATCTTATTTTCCGGGCAATAAGGTGATATTAATTAATAGTTCCCTCTGGTAGGTTCCTAAGTCTCATAAACTCCATCTGTTTCCAGGTGACGAGGAAGTGCCTTCAGAATCACAATGCCGTCCGTATATCGAAAAGGCTCTGAAAGAGCTCGAATCTGGAGACGCGGAACATGGTATGTGTTATTGCTTTATAATTTTACTAGCAGCGCCCCGCGGTTTTACCCGCGTTGTGCCCGTTCCCGTGGGAATTTCGGGATTTTTTTTACATGAAAACCTTCCTCTTGAATCACTCTACCTATTACAAAAAACCGCATCAAAATCCGTTGCGTAATTTTAAAGATTTAAGCATACAGACAAACAAACAGACAGACACGAAAAAGAGACGACTTTATTTTATACTATGTAGTGATTTAAAGATTTTTTCGCATTTTTTGGAGTGAAGCATGTCCGTTTACTTTAGCAGAGATTTACCTACTTTACGCGACAAGTCTTGAAATTACCGTTAACTTACGATGGCCGTAGATTTACCTACTTAGTTCAACTTTAGGCCTAGCATGATTCTATGGGTTGTAAATTAATAAGTACCTCTTTCAATGGTGCTGATAAAAATATTGCTTTGTTACATACATAGTTGTTTAATCTCAAGCGCCACTGAGCCATGGTTGTAGTTGTAATAAGACATGCGTTTTTATGTACGTAAATTTAAAAGACCGACCTGATCACGACAAATTCACTTATCTTACATGTGGACTCACTTTAATTTATATATTCTTATAAATTATTTGTGTATGTATTAGTATCAGTGAGTTAGATTCCATAACACAAGCTTAGAGCTTACTTTAGGTCTAATTAACCGTGTGTGAATTTGTCCCAAAAAAAAACATTTTCAGATGCAATTAAAACGTTATTGTGGTAGATCAAGGTTCATAATTCTTTCACATTCACAACTTACTCGCGATCCGAATCTAACATTCCTGTAAAGTGACTAGCCTACATTGTATGACCTAGTATTTTGTTAGACGCTATTCGAAATAGATTTACACTCTATAAATTTTACCGCCAGAACTTTTCATTTCAAATTATATATGATTTGATTGAAAGCCGTGAGCTGGCATTATAAATAACATTTTATTGTTTTTAACTGGCTGGAAGCGTCAAGGATTCCGTTTCCGTTACAAATAACGTTTATATCCGAAGTAAAATAACTATTAAATGTGACCTCATGGAAACAGGAATCTCGGATTGACATTCGACTAGGTGTTGAAACGTCGAGATCTATTTTAACTCTGAGACGACTATCGTCACCAATCGGTAGGCATACTTGCGCGTACGCAACTATTATAACCATTATACACATCTCCTCTAATCAACGTTTCTTGAAACACGAATAGTTTTCAACGAAACACTTTTATAAATAACTTGTGGAGATAAATCTTGAGTCAGTGGCGACGTCACTGTATTGTAATAAAAATTACGTGTTACATATGCAACGTTATCTAATGGATCAGGCTTGACAATGCAAATACTAGGAGCCATCATGTAAGTTACTTATGTTAGGGGTTGTATACATACGTAAATAATGATTAATTTGCCAAGTTCCGTCAAATTAATAACAGCGTTTACTTACAATCTTCCTTCACAACAAAGATAATATCTGTTCGGAGATATTAGTTATCATTCGAATTCTTATAGGCGATGATGATGATGATGAATTAATTACTTAATACGAATGGTATAATGCATCTAATCGTTAATAATCGGTAGGCTATGGTTGTTAATCAATGGCGTCGAAACGGCAGCATAATGCAATGATAGAGTAGATATGCCGCAGATTATTGGCTTGGCTGTTCACGGCTACCGTGAGCAACATGCTTGCGCTTATATCAGTGGTGGGTTATGTTGGCTAAACTCCCCCCCTCTCCCATCCACCCATAACGACTTGTTTCTCATAATACAACTTTCCCTACTAAGTCTACTAAGCCGAAGTACTCGAATAATACCCTCATAGGGGGTCTAAACCAAAATACTGGATCCACAGTTCTTTTTTAATATGAAAGAATACTAATTTTTCTCTTAGTAAATTGTTGCTGATTTTTCACATTCAATATTACAGATTCCGCAGAAAAAAACGATAGTAATGAAGCAAGTGTAAACGACGAAACGAATGAAGTGAGTTCAGTTGAAGAGGGTGGCGGGCCTGATGCTGACGCTTCTGACAGCAAGGAGGACGACGCACTGGCCTTGGAGGTAGCAGACGAGCCTTACGTGGCTCAGTCATCACTTGAAGAATCACCCGTCGATGACGACTCCAAGGAAGATGAGAAGGATGCGTCGGACAAGGACGGAGACAGTTCTGAGCAGCAAGCTGATGATGGCCAGGACGATAAAGAAGATGCGTCTACTGAAGAACAGACAGCCGAACAAGGTAATGTTACAAAACTTACTTATATTATAAACAAGAAAGTCCTATATAAGTGTTAGCTTTGGGTATTTTACTCCTTCAGACTGATTTTAATGTTTAGCAACGACCATTTTAATTTTAGACACGTTTAAGTTCAAACAAAGTTTACATTTTATCAGACTAAGTTAAGTAAAAGCGTTGAAGTAAATGCTTTCGTTTTTGTTAAACGTAATTTGTTTTTGTTTAAGAGAGTGGAGAATCAAAGGATGAAGTCGAATCTGAGGACTCAAAGGAAGTAGTCGATGACGATAGTAAAGAGACCGCGGAGGCAGCTTCAGACGATGAAGCGAGCAAGGAGAGTGCAGAGGCCACCGACACAACTGAGGCCGCCGACGAATCAGGAGAGGCTCAAGCTGACGACAAGTCACAAGCTGACGATGGATCTCAAGAAAAGGCTGATGAATCTGATGAAGACAAAGAAGATAAGGACGGTGACTCGCAAGAGAAAGATGAATCAAACGAAACAGTAGAGACGCAATCTGACGCTGAAGAGCAAGCTGACTCAACCGAATCGGGAGAAGAGAAGGAATCTGGAGAAGAAAAGGAATCTGGAGAAACAAAGGAATCCGGAGACAAAGATGAATCGGGTGAAGAAAAAGACTCGACAGATGAAGATAAATCCGGAGAAGTTGACGAACCCGCTGCTGTAGAAGAACAAGTTGGTGAAGAGCAGGCAGAACAATCAGATGAAACTGAGTCGGATGAGAATAAGGAATCAGGAGAAGACAAGGATGCGTCTGAAGAGGACGGTCAGAAATCTGAAGAAAGTGCTGAAGAAACCGCTGAAACTGAAGCGGTAGAAGGAAAATCTGAAGAATCTTCAGAGACTGCGGAAAGTTCTGAAGCCGCTGAGAGTTCTGAAGCTGGTGAAGGTTCTGAAGCTAAGGGTGAAAGCGAAGAAGGGGAGAAGTCAGAAGAAGCTGGTTCAGAGGGTACTGACGAGGCAGGCAGCGAGGAGTCTTCGGTTGAAGAGGAGGGGGCACCTGAAGAAGATTTACTATTTGTAAGTATAATATTCATATTCATGTATTGTAAAAGAAAAACACACATTTATTTTACAAACATTAATGTTCTCGTCAAATTAATTGTATGAAAACTGTAGGTCCTATATCCAAATCAAAAGTAGTATAGTACATCTAGACTAGATGAATGGTTCGCGCGATAAAGATGAAGGCACTACGATTGGTCCTTAAAGTGTTCAATTACGGATTGGTTGGACCACAAAAACATTCACCTTTTCTTGTCTTTATTAATTGTTTGCTTTTCAATCACTGCATTTCATCTTTTCACTTTTCAGGTCGGAGAAATTCCTGAAAACCTAAGATCACGAGAACACATCAAGCAAATTCTAAGACTCGATGAAGAAGCGAGCGAAGCTGAACTAACTGTTGAACGTTCTGCAGACATCATCCTAAGGGATCTCAAGAGAACTTATGAGAACTCTATCAAACCACTGGAAACTTTGTACAAATACAGAGATCTGAGCAACAGGCATTTTGGAGACCCGGAAATCTTCTCCAAGCCTCTTGTTCTGTTCATGGGTCCATGGAGCGGTGGCAAATCTAGTATTTTGAATTACTTGACTGGACTTGAATTTACTGAATGGTCTTTGAGAACTGGTAATGTATTAATTATTTTGTTACTTTTATGCACGGAAGAGCAAAGTACTTAGTGCTCTATTTCGTCGTGTAATTCACCTAAATACTGAAAATTGTTCGAGAATTCATGCTTTATTTTATGTGAGTTCTGATCACCCATAAATTCAATATTTACTCATTACATTTTTAAAGATGCAATTGAAATCATAATAATCGGCAGATTCTATATTTTTAAACAGTACTTAATTAATTTTTTTTCGCTCCGAAACGACCTTTGCTCACCACTCTCCAGTGCGACAGTACAGGCCAATACGATTGTTTTCAACATTGACGTAACACGAAGTTTTCCTTAACAGGCGCCGAGCCTTCTCCGGCCTACTTCAACATCCTCATGCACGGCAAGGAGCCGCAAGTCCTCGATGGAACTCAGCTCGCCGCTGACTGGACGTTCTCAGGGCTCCAAAAGTTTGGACAAGGTTTGGAGGAAAGGCTTAGAGGCCTGAAGTACCCTAGCAAGATATTGGAGAAGGTGAAAATATACGTTTACATAATTATTATTATTTCTTCCAGTATAAAATCATTCCATCCTTCTTCACATCTTTAAAGATGAACTGCATTGTAATCGAATAATGCGTTATTTTTTCTAGTGAAAGTACATAGTCCCAAAGCTCTGCTCTGTTCATTATTTTAATATTTCCAGACGTATTGAGTAGACGCGCCGATACTAAAACTCTCCATCCACGTACGTATCATTTGCAGGTGAACATCGTCGAGATCCCCGGCATCCTGGAGGTGAGGAAGCAGGTGTCCCGCGTGTTCCCCTTCAACGACGCCTGCCAGTGGTTCATCGACCGCGCCGACATCATCTTCTTGGTGTACGACCCTTCGAAGCTGGACGTCGGGCCCGAGACCGAGGCCATTCTTGACCAACTCAAGGGTAGAGAGTCACAGGTAAAACTAGCGAAGCTTTTTTATGCTCTTCCTCAATCCTAAAAGTAAAACTCTCATGCAAATAATGAGGCCAATTTGAACTAGTTCTATTATTTTTGCAGCAGCAGTGGAACCATTTTCTGAATGTCTAATACCTCAATGGGGTTTCTTTCCTCGTGAATGTATATGGAAAATAAAATTATATCTTATTCATCCCCTTAGCTATCACCATGGCCATAAGCATGTCATATACATGGATATAACTATATAATATATTAACCTTAGAAGCCAAATACTGGTAATACCATAAGGTGCAACAGCTAATGACAATATAACAGAAACTTTTATTCCAATCAACATTCTCCCCAGACTCGCATAGTCCTCAACAAAGCAGACTCCGTGAAACCAGAGGAGTTGATGCGCGTCCAGAGCGCGCTGATCTGGAACATCTCCCCCCTCATGAGCTCCGCGCAGCCCCCCGCCATGTACACGGTGTCGCTCTGGTCGATGCCCTTCGAGGAAGGAGCTCCCGTCAGGCTGTTGCAGGCTCAGGAGCGAGAGCTTCTGAAGGACCTGCGCCATGCCATCGACAGGCGTATTGAGAACAAGATCTCTAGCGCTAGGAGATTTGCTGTTAGTATTCTACCAATAAATTAGTTGTATGAATTTTATTTGTTTAGTGACATGAGCTAGGTATGTGCTTTTGCTTGCCAAGATTTCTCGAGTTCAATTACCGAGTCTAGCGAAAAATGTTTGCAATTCACTTTTGCCACTGTATTGATATCCTCAGTGAGAAGAAAGACCTTTGTCCCATTGGAACACTGCTACACTTTATGCTAGCGCTACAATTTTTTACAATCTGAAAATTAGTGACAAAAATCCAGAATATTGTTTGATACATTACAAATGCTTATCTGATTTCTTTACCAGGTTCGTGTAAGAAACCACGCTAAGATGGTGGACTGCTACCTGACGACGTACTACAACCACAAAACAATATTCGGCAACAGGAAGATGATCGCAGACGCCATCATCGAGAGCCCGCAGAGCTACCACATTTACGAGGGACTCAGCACACTCACCAACATTTCCAGGTCAGTTTGATATAAGGTTTCCTTGCAGATAAAAGATTTGGTACAAATGGAAGATATTCCTCCTGGACTAAGAGTGTTATTCATAAACGCTTAAACAGCAATTTAGCTATCAAATGGTTCGTCCTTATCCGAAATAGTTACGTTATAATTTTCCAAAGAGCAAAAGAGACAAAACACTCATGCAACTTTCTTTATTTTAATCTCCATTTATTGCTGCACAGGTACGACCTGCCCGACCCCGAGACGTACCGGGACTTCTTCCGTCTGAACCCACTGTACGAGTTCCAACAGCTGTCCGCCACCTGCACCTACTTCCGAGGCTGCCCCATCACTCGGCTCGACGTCGCCATCGCCTACGACCTCCCCGAACTCGTCGGGAAGTACAAGAAGATGGTCGAGACCTCCACTCCCCAAGGCATGCCCAAGAGTTGATGCCCCAACGAACGATACCCGCACTTAATTCTCGCTTCTTAACAAACGAATTGGACTACAATTATATATTGGGCACATTTTGCATTTTAATCGGGCATCAAAACGTTTTTTGTTAATCGCATTTCTTTATTTATTTTGCTTAAAACATATTCGCTTGTTCCTGTTTTTTGAGGTGAATGATGTGTCGTAACTCGTATGTGATTTTTCTTCTGTAGTGGTGATGTTATGAAAAAATAATTTAAACAAGACAATTTCCAGTACCCAGAATAACACTGTTTTATATACAATACATTACATACTCTAGTCATTATTTGTTAATTTATTTTTATTAGGTACCTACTCAATGAGTGAAATATGTTCCTACATCTAGGACTAATCCCTTGCGGTCTCTGCCTTATTTTTGTTATTAGATATTATTTATTGAGACTATGTGACTTATTTACATAAGAAAATAAATAAAACAGTAAAATGGTGTTTCATTTACCCTTAACTAAAACTTAAATATCTGAGTTAGTGGGAACATTCTCTGAAATGAAACTACCGTCCATCTCTTTCGGGAATAATTAATATGTACAATCCTTCAATAGTCGTAATAATGAAGTAACATTAGAACAACATTTGCTCTTGAGGGTTCAGAATGTGGTCCAGCACCGAATGTAATTTTTTTTTATTTCTTAATTCGGGGATATCCCACTACAATACAACGGGATATTCTATTAGTACAGATAATTTAAATGTTCACTGGTATTTCGTTCAATTTTGATTTGCTAACAAATTGTCAATGTCAGAATTTTCCACTCATCGACTGTCACTGCCAGTCATTTTGTCGGTCTGCGGTTGCTTTTTGATTTGAGAATACGAGACGAATTTCTATTTTTGCCTAAAAGTTACTTATTTCCTTCAATAATAGATGTATTTACATCTATTCCAGGATTGTGTTATTGCAGTTAAATAAAACATAAGTAATGCACACCGATTTATCTCCGCACTTACATACTGATGAGTGCAATGTTTTCATCAAGAAGTTGATGGACTGTCATGCAGAGGTGTGTGCTCAATAAAGTTGCGTAATTCTTGTAGAAATAGCTACTAAATTGGTTATTTTTTGTGTGTGTAACGTCCTGAAAAGTGTATTTCTTTGGTATGTTGATGAAACTATTACATAAGCATTTTTATTTTGAAGTAACCTCAATGTTTCATTCACATAATTTTACCGCCACTATGTGTAACCTTAACGTAGTGTTAATTGTCTGATAGGTATCCTATTAATCAGGTTTATCGCTTGTTCCAGCATTCCATCCGCAAGTTTATGGGCTACTGTAATCAGCATGATTATGAAATGAGAATGTGCCTAAAAGGCGAAAGACTTAGACGTCAGAAAGCAAACTTAGACGAATCTAAAAAGAAGCACGCCGAAATACGCGCTAGAATACTCGCTCAACAAAAATCACAACAGGCTAGCTAACTAGTTATCAAAATGGAAGAAGAGTTCCACATTCTAGATTCCATACCGGACTTGTCTCAGTACAAATCGTTCACTGAAAGATACTTCACAAAACGATATGTCGTCAACGCTAATGGTATCAAGAATAACGACATCATGATGCTGTTCCACTCTAACAGGATCACCCTTCTCTGTCTAGCACCAAGTCATTTCTTCTATAATAAGAAAGAAGAGTACAAGATAAACTTCAATGTAGGGAATACTAATAGACTTCGTAATGTGGTTAAGGGCAAAGGGAAGAAAGGTGGCCAGATGTTAAACCCAAAGTCTATACTATGCAAGATTGAGTACACCGATGGAACCAGCATTGATGTTCCTTGCTGCATGAAAGGAACCTTGATTGAAGTCAATGAACTACTTGTAGATGATCCACAGATACTAATGAGGCATCCAAATGTTGCCGACGGTTATATTGCAGTCATATTATCAAGTATTGCCATTTCTGAAGCAACTAAAAATGAAATGTTGACCCCGGAACAGTATGAAGAAAGATTAAATAAAGTGGACTCTAGTAATACTTAAATATAATTTAGTTTTGTAAAAACCTATCTTGTTTTATTTTTTTTATACATTATTTTTTTTACAGTTAATTCATAGTGGGGCACAAACATAACATTCTTATCTAAGCTCATTCTTACATGATTACTTAATCCTATATTAAGTCTGTATGTCTGTTACAGATAGTCTTCACATTTTGTTAGAATTGCGTGTAGTTAGTGGAAAACCGAAGGTCATCAAATATAAGCTGCTGTTTATCAAGAAACTTTCTAGGGGCATGGAAAACCGCAGGAAACAGTCAGTTGGCTCATAACAATGTAACAAGCATAATTATATACCATATTCAAGTGAAGGAAGTAAACAACTTAATTACTTAAAACACAGAGCATTGTATTACCTAATGAAATGTATCATTACCTACTTAACCTTCCTTATCAATGTTACTATTAACCCCTGAACTTACGATTCGCTGATAACTTAATGTTGTTTAGTTGCATATCTCACACAGTTTTAAAGTTTCGACCAGTTACAATGGGCACCGTTACTCTTGGACGAATTTACTTTAGTACAAGACTTTCTAAGTCTCTAGTGCCTTCAATACTAAAGTTTCGTTCATACAGTGACAATGGGAACGCAAAGAAGACGCCATTGTATAATTTGCACAACAAATATGGAGGAAAAGTGGTTAACTTCGCTGGCTTTTTGCTGCCAGTTCAATACTCGGATATGAGTGTGTCTGCTTCACACTTGTTTACTAGAAGCAGTGCTTCTATTTTCGACGTATCCCACATGCTGCAGACTAACGTAAAAGGGAAAGATTGCATCGAGTGGTTCGAGTCCATATGCCCAGTGGATCTACAAGGCATGGCTGACGGATCAAGCTCCCTAACCGTCTTTTTGAACGATAAAGGAGGTATTATCGACGATTTGATAGTAACAAAGTTGAACAAAGAGTCTTTATACGTAGTTTCCAACGCTGGCAGGTTAGAAGTGGACATGCAGCACATGAAGGAAACTTCGGAGATTTTCAAGAAGAAAGGAAAAAACGTAAATGTTGACTTCTGGGATGTCAACCAACGTGCCTTAATTGCTTTACAAGGACCTAAAGCGGCAACTGCTCTCCAAAGTCTGACGGATATAAAAATGGAAGATCTTGTTTTCATGACGTCACGGCTGGGTAAAGTAGCCGGTATCGACTGCAGAGTCACCAGATGCGGATATACAGGAGAAGATGGAGTAGAAATATCGATACCAGCTGAAAAGGCGGATTTAGTAACTGAAGCTCTACTCCAGAATAGTGATGTGAAACTCGCAGGTCTTGGCGCCAGGGATTCCTTGCGTTTAGAAGCTGGACTATGCCTTTACGGCAACGATATTGATGAGAGCGTTACTCCAGTAGAAGCTGCCTTAACTTGGCTGATAGCTAAGAGAAGGAGGACAACCAAAGACTTCCCAGGAGCTGATGTTATATTGACGCAGATAAAGGAAGGTGTATCCAAAAGAAGGGTAGGGATTAGGATGGAGTCAGGACCTCCGGCTAGAAAAGATGCTGTGCTAAAGAATAATTCGGAGGTTATAGGGAAAGTGACAAGTGGATGTCCGGCGCCTTCACTAGGCGGCAACGTCGCAATGGGCTATGTAGCAGAGTCTTTGAAAAAATCAGGAACAGAACTGTTAGTCAACATCAGAGGAAAAGACATGCCGTGTACAGTCGCGAAAATGCCCTTCGTACCCTCCAAATATTACATTAAAAAATAAAACATTGTTATAAAAATATATTTTTTATTTTTATTACAAATAATTCTATTAACATTAAAGAAATATCTCCTCAATTAATTTAAGAGATAATAGTAACTAAAATACTAATTAACGTACAATATAAATTGGAAATTAACGTAATACGATAACAAATACATTGCCAAAGAAAATACAACGAGACGAATTATAGATAAAACGTAGGAAATGGAATCGAGAGATATTCGAGGAATGTCATAATAATAAAAGGTAATATATTAATACTGTAACACTACATCAGGGGTAGAGAACCTTCTGGCAAAGGTGGTTTAATCTGAAATTAAATAAGATTATGGCCTAGAAGTAGGGTCAAAACTAATTGAAGACAAAAGTGAATTAATTAATTTAGAAATTGTGAACAATTACATAATTCAATTATTCCAACGAAAATCTGAACGGAATATAAGAACAGTGAATGTAAGGAATATTGGGAATCATTTCCATAAGCAAAATCAAAAACAATTGCTTGAATTTAGTTAAGAAAAATTGATAATTCACAACAGCTATGAAAAGCTATAGTTACGCCCGCAAGCAAGAAAGAAAGACATAAATAATACTCAAATATTTTATATGTCAATCTTCGATAGTAGCTATTTCAAACATCGCACGTGTGCCAAAGGTTCGCCACCCCTTCACTACACTACACCGCCGTCTAAATAAATCAAAAGTGTACTGTTTTATCACAGGAAGTTACAACATGGTGTTATGGAATGATTAATCCAATCATATCGTTAATCAGTCTGGAGGTGTTATTGTCCTAATACTATAGGGGCATTTGCGATTATCACAATTTATTTGTCATTAGTTTATGCCTTTGCCAGTGGGATTCTACAGGTATTTCTAATGATACCACAATTTAGTTGTGTTTCCTCCGAGGCGGAGATGAACAGAAAGTAGTTAATTGATCAATCATAATGCATTGCACAGATTTTGAGCATTGCAATGCATCACTACATAGTATAAAATAAAGTCGTCTCTGTTTCGTGTCTGTTTGTCTGTATGCTTAAATCTTTAGAATTACGCAACGGATTTTGATGCGATTTTTTGTAATAGGTAGAGTGATTCAAGAGGAAGGTTTTTATGTAAAAAAAATCCCGAAATTCCCACGGGAACGGGCACAACGCGGGTAAAACCGCGGGGCGCTGCTAGTTTTTTATAATTTATCTTTGTATTCCTCTTTTTTATTGTATATATATATTTGTTTTTATAGTATTTAAGTTAATTTAAACTGTTTAGTTTAGCATCCAAATGTTATCATTTGAGTTCCGCTCCGCCTCGGAAATGCAACCTTACATTAATGTAATTAGGGTTTAGTTTAGAGCCTGAAGCCAATACAGGCTTAGCTTATTTGAATAAATTCTGTAAGATCACACTACAGGACAAAGGCTCTTTGTTTAAAGAGTTTGCTTGGAAAAATAACCGTCGTCGTACAAATAGTAGTTGTGTATACATATCTCAAGTAGATGTATTTCATCATTAGTTTAACCTTGTGTTTTCCAAGAAGGTTACTTAATTAGTTTATTTTTTCCCCGACAGTACTTTTCCAAACAAACTATTGTAGAAATCTTTCTTATAACTTTTATTAGTTTCCATTGAGCAAAACAGCTTTAAATTCTATTCGTTATTCGTTAAAATGCAGTATCTTTAAGTACATTACCAGCCGATTTTACAATCATCAGATAAAATTAATTCTTCAATTAAATTCAATATTTGTTTGGAGGCTTCTGTTAACATTTAAACGCAATTGCGCCAGTGACACTGTCAGTGTGCCCTCTAAGCGTAACCAAAAGAGGAAATTTTGTCGTAAATGATGGTTTGATCTTTGGAATTTGAATGAATATTCCAAACAGATTATCCTATATAAAATATTTTTATCAAATAACTTATACAACTTGACATTCTCATAGGCACTGTCAAAACATTTATCTACCCGATAAAAAGGTATCTGAAGATTGAAACACCGGCCCTGAGGCAGGCTAAATAACCCTAGTAGTCCTTAATCGGACGGCATAGAGATCATATTCGGGACTCACCAGCGTCCAAACATTATATGACGTCATTTATTTAAATCCGGATCCTTGAAGTTACCCTGAGATAACTTTGCAAAGTCGTCTTTGAGCTTTCCTAATCTTTCGCTTACCTGGAAACAATATAAAGTAAGGTTAGAGTAATTTGATAGCCACATGCACCATGCGGTGACCGCAACAGTTTTATGAATATCGTAATAGACTGCATTCGGCGAACGACTGCAGCAGCCAACGAATTAAGTGTTAGTAATAGACGGGTAACTTTAATGTGTATAAGTAGCTTGGTGACCGAAGTAGATTGAAAAAAATTCTGCGACTACTCATTAAGAAGTCTTTAAAGACATCTAGATCCCGGGGCCTAAAACTTAGCTAGGAAATGTATGTAAAATTAGTTTGAAATATTACCTCACACTACCTCCGCGGTTAATGTATCAATCAATCACTTCATTCCATCTTACTCCATCACTAATATTTTCCTCTATTATCTTTGGTCAGAAAATCGGCCATATTTGTTTTCATTTTAAGACTTCAAAGAAAAAACAGACTATAGTAACTTTTAACTAAGCGTTTTAAGGCACAATTTACAGCTATGTACAGTTGTTCACTTACATCGGGCTGCTGGTACTGCGGACTCCCCTTGCCCCGTTCCTCCTGTATCCTACAGTTGACGTGGTAGTTGATCTGGTTCTGTAACTTGATGAATATCTTGCGGTACTCGTCCTGTATGCGGTTCATTTCGTTGTTCACGTGCGCGTCCTTCTTCGATATGTATTCCTGTAAAATGCATTGAAATGGTTGTAAATGGAATCTTTGTGTTTCTCATCATACCTATAATGTTAAACTTATAAAAAATTGTCTTTGTTTGTTGGTATTATTTGCAAAAATAACAGCCTATAGTAGCGGATAGCTTATGTTATGGTACTTAAACTAACCCTAGTATATTCAAAAGTTACTCAAATTAAACCTTCCTCCCTTTTTAAAATTATTTGTGATATAACATATAATTTTAATAATATTTTTGTAATCAATGTAACATTTACTTCCTAAATTACGTGGCGCTTGAATAATCTGGAAAGAAAAATGTTGAACGACAAGATACCACCAAATCGTTGATGCTACAATGCCTAAGTTTATTACACTTTTCATTCCGAAGATTCCTTAAAAAATTGAAGAACACAAGGTTATGCACACTGCAAGTAATAGACTACAAAACATAAAGCTGAAAGGCAACTCATACGCACCTTATAAGTCACCACTGTCTTCTTACAATTCTTATACTTCTCCTGCAACATTTGATATTCCATCTGCATCTTCTCATACGCTTGCTCCATCTGACACAACCTCGATTGCAACTCACTCATTTTCACCTTCATTCGTTCACACTCTTTAGCGCACGATGACGTTTTCTGTCTCAATTCATCTCGTTCACTCTTTAGGACGTCTTCTAACGACCCTAGTTTAGAAGCCCGCTCTTTATATTTCTCGGCTTTGACTTTCCATTCCAGCATATAGTCTTTAGCCTTTTGGTATTCCGCTTGTATCTCATTATGTTCTTTTATAAGAACAGATATTTCGCTCTCCTTAGCTTCTAGTATCTGTGTGACTTTCGCTCGCTCCGTCAGTATAAACTCTTTCAAAGTCTCCACTTCCTGTGCTTTCCTTTCTAATAACTCTTTAAGTTTGTTTATGGTCTCCATCTGTTCCATTTCGTACTCCTTTATTTTTCGCGCGCAATTCATTTCTATTGTCTTCATTTCGAGCGTGAATTTCTCCGCTATTTGGTCCCGTATCGCTTTTTCTTTCATCATTAGGGAATTCTGAAAGATAGAGTGCACATAGTGTCAAAATGTATTCATTCATTCATTACGAGTAGGTTAGTGGCCAGCCCTGTTGTCGGTGTTTTTAGACCGCCTAAAGGCTTCCGATATGGTCTACCGATTGAAACAACCGGGACCGACTGCTTTACGTTGAAATATATTAAAATTAATGTATAAAAAACATTAGACTAAATTTGTTACAACTAAAAAAAACACAATTTTAGACTGGTATGACATATATACAAATGGTAGATTTTAATAAGGACTTGAAAAGTTCAGCACAAGAGACATCATGGAAGGAAGTGGGAAATAAAATAGAAGGCGTGTGACTAGCAGTGCTGCAGTGGCACCATAAGTAGGTCACCGGCCAAATTTGGTGCCCGAGTTTTACTACCTAAATCCTTCGGAATGTTCAAATGATTGATACAACCGGTAGCCTAATTGTCATGATAAAAAATGTTAGACAGATAATATCCCTCACCCTTGCCGCCACCTCGTCCCCCTCTCTCCCCTCCTCCTCCTCACTGCTCGCACCCTCTTCTCCCCGTTCAGTGTTGGTTCCCACAGACCGCTGTTCGTGCAGTCTTTTGAATCTGTCCATAATGTACTGTTGGAAGAATTCCGCTTTCCCTTTCAACTCCTTCATTAGAGCTTCGTTGCTTTCTTGGGACGCTGGGAAAGGTGATGCAAATGTCATATTAAGAAGTAAAAAATGTGAGATGTTGTATGTACCATGTACAGTCAGCCTAGGAAATACTGTGTTATTACTTTATCTGGTTATAAAATTAAAAAAGTCTTATTGACATAACTTATAAAAAAGATTGACTGTGACATAAAAGCGGAGCGGAGCGGTGCGGGGCCCAATTCATCAATCACAGCGCATAGGGATTGTCAAACAACGCATTGACATTTTTTTATTTTTTCATAACGGATTATGATTCGTCTATTGAGTTCCGCACAGCTCTGCTGTAATAGAAACGCACCCTAACTTTTGGTCAACATTATCTTAGGCAGACTGTACAAAATTTTACGTAAACACGATAAACATAAGAGATCGATCTACTCAGAGCCCATACAAGTCATGCTTCACATAATTAAAAGTAACCTTCGAATGAAAAGGTTTTGTTGCAACTTTAACAAAAGAATAACAACCTAGCTACGTCAAGTCACCTAGCAAACAAACATAATCAAAATTAGAGCATTCTTTTGGGTACTATAATGCTACATATACAAATACACAGACAGGACACTATTTAAATAATTGTTAGAATATTAACCAATTGTATTGTTTTCTGCTGTATGTTCTGTATCTGTAAAGGTAGAAATAAAATAATTTTCAAATTTATTTCACTAGATACTAACAAGACAATGTGTAAACTTAATACACGCACCGTTTAAGATATAGTATAAGTAAGTACCGACAGATCACTACAATAGTAAAATACAAAGTCGCTTTCCGCTGTCTGTCTGTCTGTCCCTATTTATGCTTAGATCTTGAAAACTACGCAACGGATTTTGATGCGGTTTTTTAAAATAGATAGAGTGATTCAAGAGGAAGGTTTATATGTACAAAAATTCCTGAAATTCCCACGGGAACGGGCACAACGCGGGTAAAACCGCGGGCGCTGCTAGTCTATACACATATATAAAAGGCAAACCTCTCTGACTCAACGCACAGCCGAAACTACTGTATAGAAACTTGAAATATGGTACAGGGGTACTTGTCATGATGTAAGTGAGCACTATGAAAAGATTTTGAGAAGTTCAACCCCTAACAGGGGGTGGCCCTTTCACCCGGAGCGAAGCTAGGGCGGCCACAAGTGATTAATATCTAACTGTAATCTGTAAAAGAGCCTAGTTCCTTCATCTGTTAAGTACGAGTAGGTTAGTGGCCAACTGGTGTCTTTGTAGTGTCCGAGTTTTTAGACCGCCCAAAGGCCTGCGACATGGTCTGACGATTGAAACAACCGGGACCGACAATCTGATAACACAGTTGAAGACTCACCTAGTTTAACGGTGCACTTGTTGAGTTGTTCATCCAAAAACTTGACGTGTTTCACATGTTTCTCGCATTGAGCACAAGGTTCCATCTCTTTTCGCATTGCGCTCTTTTCGTCTGCGAAATAAAATAGAATTCGTTAGGATTAATTAAAAAAACCCGGCCAAGTGCGAGTCGGACTCACGCACGGAGGGTTCCATACTTTAAAAAACGGCAAAAAAAAACACGTTTATTGTATGGGAGTATTTAATATTTGGTTTATTTTATATTTATTTGTTGTTATAGCGGCAATAGAAATACATCATCTGTGTAAATTTCAACTGTCTAGCTATCACCGTTCTTGAGATACAGCCTGGTGACAGACGGACGGACGGACAGCGAAGTCTCAGTGGTTCCGTTTTTACCTTTTGGGTACGGAACCCTAAAAACAGTAGATACGGAGACTTTTTTCTCAAATCACACCAATGAACAAAGTGATATTAAGTCTTGGTCAAGTGAAATAATAAACAGTACGAAAATAAGTTTAGCCCCGTGATGATACAGTACAATAAGCGACAAATATGTATCTTAAACAAATTCTGAACCCTGGCCAACTGGTGTCGGAGTGTTAGATCGCTAATGCCCGGGCCACACTAACGAGAAATGCCATTAATTATCGCGTTAATGGACGTTAACCGTTGGTGTAGCCACGACTAAACGTGATAATTTGACAATGGCATTAACAATGCCGTTTGGCGTTGGCGATAGCTCGAGTGGCGGTACATCAAAGAGATTAACGCGAGAGTTAATGCGATGAAGCGGCCACACTACGTATTGTCAGTGTGCGTCGAGAGCGCATGCGCAACTGGTAAATTCAATGCTGTTTTTATCGCCAATAATGAGCATTCATGTTGACCGTTAAAGTGTAGCCACCCACTTTAATGCGTTAAAAATTAGCGCAATAATTATCGAGATATTGGGCATTCCCGTTAAACGTTAGTGTGGCCCCAGCATAACGGCCTCCAACATGGTCTGACGATTGAAACCAACGAAATCTTCAATTAAACGTATCCTCCGAAGCACGGTAGAGGTCAGTCAGATAGAAACTGCCACTATTGGGAAGTAAATGTATGTTTTTTGAAAAAAAAATTGACAAGTAAACTTTAAAATTACCTTGTAAAAACTGATCCAACTTCTCCGTGAACTCGCTCTGCTTGTTCGTAAACTCTCGTTGTAGCTCCGATATTCTTCTATTAGCCGTCTCTAACTCCTCTCTAGCGCTACCCAAGTCTATGGTCAACTTCTCTATATCTTGTCTCTGCTTCTCTATTTTCTCTATGTGTTCTTTCTCTTGCGATCTGAATAGTTCTTTCTCTTTCTGTATTTTTGATTGCGCGTCCTTTAGCTCTCTTGTTACTGAGTCTCGGGAACTGCATGCCTGGATTGAAATCATTTGTGTAATTGAGGAGTGTAACATTTGTTTAAAAAACGAATATCACCGGACTTATTTTATTATTTAATCAGGAGTAATGCATAACTAAGAGCACATTGAAATGTAAATCTTTCAAAAAAATATCAATCGATTTGTTG
The DNA here is from genome assembly GCA_963082685.1 of Cyclophora albipunctata. Lineage (NCBI taxonomy): Eukaryota > Metazoa > Arthropoda > Insecta > Lepidoptera > Geometridae > Cyclophora > Cyclophora albipunctata. The sequence continues at coordinate 8,323,068 of OY720131.1, read as the reverse complement.
ACAAACACATACACACAGGGAGGTTTAAATTATTACACTCCTTTTTTGCATTGACAGTTAAAACCATCTTCGAATCACTGTTAATAGCGTTCTAATCACTGTTTCGTCCTAAAATGTTCAATGTTGGAGGGTTACCTGTAAGTACAAATTCTTCAATTCGCCGTTCTCTTTAAAAGTGTCCTTAAGTTGTGTGCTGCAGCGTTCAAGTTCGCGTAACAGGTCGGCGTTGGCTTCTTGTACTATAGAGGCGCGGCTTCCCTTTTCAGACTTCAGTTTTTCATAGTCCAACTCTAGTTCTGTGTATTTCAGATCGATCTGGGAACATTGAAATAATGGCCTAACTTATTTATCTAACTAGCAATGCCGCGCGGGTTTACCCATTCTTGTGGGAATTTGGCATGCAGAGTAGTAGGCACAAACCTTCTCCTTGAATCACTCTGTATATTTGTGAAAATCCGTTCCGTAGTTTTTGAGAAAATCGGTTAAATATAGATAGACCGCTTTTCAGGACTTTTTTATACTTAATATAAATTATGTCTAGAGAAAATTAGCCTTAACTTTTATCACTAATGGGACATAGGTAAAGGGTTAATTATTTGGCGGTGTTTACAGAATCCTCAACCCGGCAGAGGGACAACATAGGTTAAATTTGAGGGTTTGTTTTGTCCAGCCGCAGGACAGCGCATCATACGCAAAAAATATTTATACATAGTTTCGTTTCCACCTCACTGTACTGATATTTTCAGTGAGATGAGAGGTCTAGCAGTGGGATATTACAGGCTAATACTTCCTTACTTATATAGTTTTGTTACCCTTACCGATTTAAGCTCAGCTCTAACATCCTCCAGCTCGTTCCTGAGCTGTTCGTTCTGTTGCTTGTAGCTCTCCAGCAGGTCACTGTCCGAGTTACTGCCCAATAGCTCGAGTTTGTTCTGCAGCACTGCTATTCGGGAGTTGAGTTGCATTTCAACGCCTTTTTGTTCTTCTAGTTTTGTTCGCAATTCGGACTCTTGTTTGCGATGCTGTTCAAGTTTTTTGTCGCTGTAAAAATGGGTAATATAGAGCGAATTACTTAGTGTTTTTTAACCTTTCACGGTTTTAAAGAATACCTGCTATGAACGTTCCAGAGATTTGCCAGTATAAAAAAATAATAAAAAACTAGTTTTTATCGCAATTTCCATTTTTAAGGAGTATGTTTACGATTGATGCCAAAAATCTAAATTATTTTTTAAGATGTTTCTTTAGCCGCCATAGATTGACATTAAATATACAGAAATAATGTCAACACTAACATTGGTTACTGGGTGACAGTCCATATTGTCCTGACAATCCGAAAATTCCCCAAGATAAACTAACCTAAAACCGCGGAACTCAGTGCAACAAAACTGACAAAGGTAAAGTTGGTAAACATGAACACAATTACCGTTTAACCAAGTCCTCTTGCAACACTGACAGCTTCCCTATCTGTTGTTTGTACCGGCTCAGGACTTCCTTCAACGTGGTCAGTCTGCCCGGAGACGGAGGTTCCCCGAGGTACGTGTGTTCAGGCATACTCTCCACTAATATTTGATGGAGTGTTGTTCGCCAGTTTTCATACTCTTTTTGGCTGGAGGTTAACTTGTTTCGGTACATCACTAGCTCGTGGGCGGTAAGTTCTAGTTTCGACTGTAAGATATTTGAAATAAGGGTTAATTTGATATAAATACTTTAGTGGAATGGCTACATTTAGAGGCGTTGCGGAAGGTTTCGTTTTTGGAAAGAAAAAAAGCATTCATAAAAATCACAAACACATTTACACGGGTCATTTAATTTACAGTCATTTAAACAGTTGATTTATTCAGAATTTGAAAATCGACCCGTGTTAATCCCCATAAGAAGCTAACCCGGGTAACGCACTTTTATATAGCCTAACCTAAAACCCCTATTATTATGATCCAAGACATTATTTATTTATATTTGGGAAACAAATAGAACAATAATATAAACTTTAAAAAAACACAATCCAATCAAGTTTCCACTAATTAGAGGCCAACCTTTTTTTAGACCTTACAACATTCACTAATGCGGGCTATACACGACCTAATTCACCGTCAAGTTTGCAACGGATGTGATGCGGCGCCAGTAAACTTGACGGTGTATGGCTATAGGCGTGCATGACAAGTCTACTTACACCATCAAGTTTAGTGCACGCCGCATCAAGTGCGCTGCAAACTTAACGGTGAACTTGATCGTGTATGGGCCGCATAGCGAGTGAAACTACTAAAACATAATGTATACACACCCCCAGCTCCTTGACTTGTTCTTTAGCTGCGTTTCTCTCCGTAGTGAGCTGCGACACTCTCTCTTTGAGTCGGTTCGTCTCACCGTTTACTAGCCGACTTTGTGCCGACTCCAATTCGCCGGCTAGCCTGTTAATAGTAGCCCCCTTTTCAATCAAAATCTCTTCTTTCTCCCTGTCCCGTTCCATGCAACGACGCTCCAGTGTTTTTATTTCGTTGTCCTGTTAAGATGATAAAGGATGTTAAATGTACTGTAAAGTATAAGGCTATAGCCTTAAGGTCTGTTTTTTATAAATACTATGTCTATTAATTATATAAAAGAAAATAAAAGAAAGTCGTGCATGACATAACTCAAGGACGGCTGGACCGATATTATATCTAGTTTTTCTTTTTTTATTTTCGTCTGGAATAGGTTGTTATAAAATTTATGTGGTTTCAACATTTTATCGACTGTTAGGGAACAAAGTTCCCCAGTTCAGCTTAAACATAAAGTATCCAGTAAATAAAGATATATAATAAAGAGAGCGATTCTTTATTTACCTTTTCATCAAGTCTATTTTTAGCTTTAATCAAATCATTCTGTAGTCTATCCATTTCTTCTCTGTGCCTGTAACAACAAGGATTGACATAGGTAAAGTAAGTTAGCTCGAGTGGGTTGGTGGTCAACCCTGGTGTCGGAGTTTTTAGCCCGCCTAAAGGCCTCCGACATGGTCTAACGATTGAAATAACCGGGACCGACAACTTAACGTGCCCTCTGAAGCATAACATTTACATAGGTATAATACACAGACAGCTAATACATATAATCAAATAATTTGAACAAAGCTTTAAAAGCTAGTATTGCTAATAGAACTAAAATAAGTCATTACCTGTCTTGTTGTTCTCTGAATAATGAATCTGTGTCGTGTGTATGGGCCACCTGTAATATAAAAAAACTTTTCAGTAAAATTATTATAATAGCAACATTCATTCGAGTATTCTGGTAAGACTATTGCAGATGTGTTTTGATATATAAGTCAGTGAATCGAGTCAGTCAGGGTATAGTTGTAGTAGATAATATAAAAGATATTGCTAACTCGAATAGTAACGTTGTAATAACATTTGTCAAATATATACTTAGTATTCTGCTAAGAACAATGTATCGAACTTTAACGTAAAGTAAAGTATAAGCCAGTAATGCCTCTCATTTCACTGATGTTATCAGTTCAAAAAAACAAACTTTAACATACTTTTTCAAAACAAAATCTAATTGAGAATCAAATTGACAAAAATATGTTAAATTATTCAAATCGAAATCCACTTGAGATTCATTTTATTCAGACAATAGTTAATACCCCTCTACCCCCTGGATTATTCATCCCCCCCATACCTGCATGGTATGTAACCTCTGCTGCACATCCTGCAAGCTCATGTTGGCTGACCGCAGCTCCAGCCGCAGCTGTTCCTTCTCCTGGTCATTCTCTATCATCTTGTCGGTGAGAGAGGTTACTTTCTGCTCGAGTTCAATCAACTTGTGCTTGCTTGATGCTGGGAAATGTATTGTTATTGTAAGTACTAACCGCGTACTTACCGGTGTTGTACCCGTTACCGCGGGAATTTCGGGATAAAATGTATACCAAGTGTTATTCTGATGTATAACCTGTATTACTGTAAAGTGTCATACAAATCCGTCTGGTAGTTTTTTCGTGAAAGAGCAACAAACATACATAAATAAATCCATCCTCACAATCTTTCGACTCGGACTAGGATAACTTCACACATATTTAGGCCGGGATTATACGAGGTAGGCGGGTGGCAAAATTGAACCTAATAACGGAAGATCTATACTAGCAGTGTCCCGCGAGCTTACCCGCTTTGTACCCGTTCCTATGGCATGAAAGTAGTCACAAACCTTCCTTTTGAATAAGTCTGTATGTTGTTGAATACCGGAACGAACAATTTTACGGGCCCTACGAAGCACGGTAGCGCTTAGATAGGAATGCCATCAACCAGCTATCCAAGTAGACGCAGAGCTACACGTTGCTTAACAATCGCAATGAGCTGACATTGCTTAGTCAAACTACGCCTCGAGCCCTCTAAATCTAGTAATCTAGCTTGAAATGTTACCAAGCAAGTGATGTGCTTCTTTGAGCGAGAGTTCTGCTTTATCCTTGTCAGTGATGGCGGCGCCCAGGCGCGCGCGCAGCGAGTTGATCTCCACATCCAGAGTCTCTATCTGAGAGGCTAGCTGCTGGCATTCTTTTACACGCATCTGCAATAAATATGTACTAGTAGCGGCTTGCTGTCTTACCAGCGTTGCACCTGTTCCTCAGAGAATTTCTGAATAAAATATACCCAATATGTTATTCTGATGTAGGTTATACATCACTACTAGCCGCCGTACTAGCCGCGCCCCGCGGTTTCACCCACGTTGTATCTGTTCCCACGGGAATTTTGGGATAAAATGTATCCCATGTGTTATTCTGATGTATAACCTATATTACTGTATAGTTTCATCGAAATCCGTTCAGTAGTTTTTGCGTGAATGAGGTTATGGTCAACTATAGCAGAGTTTTAGTGTGATTCTCCGTTGAAGCGAGCGGAGCAGTGCAGAGCCGTACTTACCCAATCACAGAACATTGGGATTGTTAAACAAAGCATTGATTTTGTCTCAAAATCTTTTCATAATGCATTAAGGTCTACAATACATTTTAATATAAAACTTACCTCATACATAATCTTCAGTTGTTCACTGTTCATATACTCTTGTCTGTTTTCATAATTGTTAATTCCATTATGAAGACCTGAAATAAAATATATTTATTATGTCTTCAATAAAAAATAAGACATAATATAAGTTGAACACATTACTAGTAGCACCCTGAGGTTTGCCTTGCTGTGACTATTCCTGTGGGAATTAGAATAGGAATTGGTGGTTTTGTGAATGAAATTAATGTCTTCTTGAAATTGAAATTGTGAGTTTGTTTTACCCTCCTTATGCTAATGCAATATATGTTACTAGCCGCGTCTCGCGGTGTTACCCGCATCGTAACCGTTCCCGCGGGAATTTCGGGATAGTATGTATCACTGTATTACTGTAAAGATTCATCCAAGTCCGTCCATTCTTTTTTTGTTAAAGAGTAACAAACATACATCCATCCTCACAAACTTTCACATCTATACTAATATTATAAAGCTGAAGAGTTTGTTTTGTTTGTTTGTTTGTTTAAACGCGCTAATCTCAGAAACTACTGAACCGATTTGAATAATTCTTTCACTGTTAGATAGTCTATTTATCGAGGAAGGCTATAGGCTACATTTTATCCCGGATTTCCTACGGGAACGGGCACAACGCGGGTAAAACCGCGGGGCGCTGCTAGTTACTAGCTGTGCCCCGCGGTTTCACCCGCAGCGCCCCCGTTTCTGTGGGAATTTTGATTTTTATTCCCTATAAACCTCACGGAGCCCGAGACCTTTCCAACGAATGCAAAACCGTGGAAATCGGTCCAGCCATTCACGCGTGATGCCGCGACCAAGGAAAACGGGTTTCATTTTTATATATGTATATAGAGTAGGATTCCGGTTATGAATTGTGAACCCAGCTGCAAAAACATTAAAGATAACTCTATAATTAAATTACCTCTAAAGTCCTGATGGTAATTATTCTGGCCGTCACCAGCTCCATACGGACTGAACTGAAGTTTCACCGGTTCTTCCTGGTGCCTCATGTTGTGAGAAATGTGGTTCTTCGGAGTCTGGCAGTATTTGGGAGACTCTGAACCATGCTCCTTCAAATGGTTTAAAGATTCTATGTATGTGGGAGGTAGGCCAGTTCTCGGTAGGGGTCCTGTATGGAAAAGTAAAATTAAGTAAGTAGTTTTGAGTAGGTAGTATAACCTACCCTAGTGTCGGAGTATTTAGACCGTCAAAAGTATTTCGAAATGGTCTAACAATTTAAACAACCCAGAACATTGACAATTTTAGTTCACTTACAGGCTATATCAGATCCCACATAAGGGTAAAAGCTTTTTTTTCTCTAAATTTCTCGTAAATTATAAAATTAGTACAGTGAAGAAGACATGTTGGCATGTTCTACTCTAGTAAGACTGTAATGTCCCACAGAAGAGTCTCATCTTACAAGTCATATTCAGTGCAATTTCTTCATAGATATATATATTACTATATATTACTATATATATATATATGTTTGAATTCTACTAGAGCGAAATTGAAACGCTATGCTAAAATGCAAACAATAGTTTTAAAACTAGTGACATTTATATGTGAACATATAATATACTTAGTTTCATCAGGAGTCCCATTCATGCTCAATACAAAGGCCTCTGTTCATTGAAAGTTTATTACTTTAAACTTGCCGACGATTGTTCTGTTTAGATGTTAGCTAACTTACCATGATTCCCATTGTTTTGAGTAGCATCCAAGGTAAAGTTTCCGCTACTGTTCACGGAGCTGGCTTCATCATCGTCCAGGAGATCATCAAACGCATTCTCCAGTTTATGTTTCAACTAGAAATACAAACATTCCGTGATAAACAATAACACAAACAATTCGAAAAGTTTTCAAAGTTTGACAGTTGAGTGTACCTGAAATTGATACTTTCACAATGTTTGTGTGAGTGTTTCAGTAACTAAAGGGGTTTGTTTACCTCTTCGTTTCGTCTTTTCTGGTCCTCCAACTCTTCCTGCTCCTCAAGTCGGTCCTGGGCGCTGTTATTGATATGAATACTAGCAGCGCCTTGAAATAAACTCATACCAGGACCATCCATGTTTCGCGGTATAGTTTGTCGTTATTAATTAAGTCTTAGATTATATTTTACAAGTTCACATGAAATCCATCTAAAATATTATAAATTAGAAATCGTAAATGAACGCCACATAAGTTTTTCGAACAGAAAACCAAACAAACGGACTGTTCGCCACCAACACAGACACCACAGACCCACCACAGACCGCCCCACCAAAGAAACGCCAGACCAGCCAGACAGATTCTGACAGATAAACTGACCACAGACATTATAATTCAAAGCAATACAGAACAAACGTAGCACAGACAGATTATAAATGAATTATGACTTTCAAAATGTCGAACAATCAGCCAGTCAATCAAGACAATCAATATGTATGACAACCAGATGATAATCTGGCGCAAGTATTATTATTTGATTATAACCTGTAAATATAACCTCAAAATCACCTTATATAACTTTTCGTTGTAATTTTTGTGATTTATTGGTCCTATAAGTTTTACATTTATTTATTTGTCTTAGAGTCAGTGAGACAATAAGTAAACAATTATGGCTTTTAAACCCGTTACACACGTTCTATTTGATATGGATGGATTAATTCTTAGTGAGTATTTTAAACATTTTTTATATTTATTATAACCAAAAAACAAATCGTAAACATTGTACAAAACTTTCATAGATACCGAACATTTATACACGGTTGCTTTTCAAAACGTTACGTCGAAGTATGGAAAAGAATATACGTACGATTTAAAGGTGAAATTGATGGGGACACAAATGCATGAAGCTGCTAGAATGGTGATAGAAGCGCTAGAGCTGCCGATTACTACCGAAGAGTGGATAGAGGCGACTTCGAAGGACTACCAGCGACTGTTCCCAGAGGTTACGGTGCTACCTGGTAAGTAAAACATCGATATTTCAACCTTTAAAGTTGGATAAATTAATATATAACAACTGTAAAATACATGATTTTTTCAAAAATTACATAACATTATATTATTGATGACTCATTTTTACTTATCTTTAAAAGTAATATGTTTCACATCTTACTATATTTTATTAAACAATTTGGTTTAAAAAAAAATATCTTATACAAAACCTCTAATTTCCAGGAGCCAAAAGATTAATAGAACATCTACACAAACATAATATACCAATCGCTTTAGCAACAAGCTCCTCCTTTGCAAGTTACGAGTTGAAAACAAACAGACATCACCAAGAGCTGTTCAAACTGTTTCCCATCAAGACATTGGGTTCCTCCGACCCTGACGTAAAGAGAGGGAAGCCACATCCGGACATATTCCTTGTTACTGCTGATAGGTTTCCAGATAAACCAAAGCCTGAACAGGTAAGAATAATTTAAAAAAACCTTTGTCTATTTATTATTTGTATCTATTCAATAAAAGTTAAATATTTAAATGCAAAAAGTAACAATGGCAACAAAAATAAAAACACAATATTGATTTCCCTATTTCCCTGCTAACATCGAAATCGAAAAGGGACATATACTCAATTTCTGTTCCAGTGCCTAGTATTTGAAGATGCAACCAACGGTGTGACCGCTGCTGTCGAAGCTGGTATGCAAGTAGTCATGGTGCCTGACCCAAGGCTCGACAGAGAGCTAACAAAACATGCCACTCTTGTACTTGACAGTTTGGAGGAATTTAAACCAGAGCTCTTTGGATTACCACCTTTTGAAGATTAAATAAGGTTCTGGCATTCAGAAATAGATGTATTTTAGCTAATAAGAACCAACTATTTAAATCCATTTTAGTCTCTTCTTCTTAATGTAAACAAATATGGCTGACTAACCATAGACATTGTTTTAATTGAAGAATAATGTCATGAGATTTAGTTGTTTTTTTTTTAATTCCGCATGGAATGGCTAAGGTTAAATGCCATGCTGCCAAATCTTTAGAAAAGGAGAATAGAAAATTGAATGAAACTTTATACCTTAAATCATAAAACAGGATTGAGGATTATTAGTGTACAAAAATATTTATTTGTATATATAGGGTGTTCTACAATAGATACCATTCTATAAGGAAAATAAAATGGCTGTGCCATTACTATCCATTATTTTAATAAAGTGAGAACAAGCATAAACTTAATGTTACTGTAAGAATGATGTACAAAGTAAATTAATAATCTTACACAATTTCTTAGCAATGCCCTATGCTTTTTTTATTTGTAGCCTAACAAACTCGGGGTCTCTTCTAACCTGAAAATCCTGTGGGAATGGATAAAGGCCAGAAATTTACCCTTTACATGTGTGTAGGTTGTAGGCGTGTAGGTTTTAATATAAAAAAATATTGAGCCCAGTGACACGTAGCTTCTTAAGGTTTCAACATTTCTGGGAGGGTTTTTACCATAACCAGAGCTGCAGTCCGGTGAAAATCCTGGTTACACCTTTGTCTAAATAAACCAGCCTATGTTAGTCCCATTCCCATGACATCCATATAGAACTAGAGAGCTAGTCAATGTAAGGACATGGTCCTAAGATGTATCAATTTAATTGCAGTTCCTTTTTAACTTAGTATTTATTTATTTTAGTGATTTGATTAGTAGGGTTTTTAGTTCGGTATTGTGATTACTTGTTTCTTTAGTCTAAGCGGACAGTACTAATTTTGAATTGATCTATACTAATATTATAAAGCTGAAGAGTTTGTTTTGTTTGTTTGTTTGTTTGTTTGTTTGTTTGTTTGTTTGTTTGTTTGTTTAAACGCGCTAATCTCAGAAACTACTGAACCGATTTGAATAATTCTTTCACTGTTAGATAGTCTATTTATCGAGGAAGGCTATAGGCTACATTTTATCCCGGATTTCCTACGGGAACGTTCACAACGCGGGTAAAACCGCGGGGCGCTGCTATGTAAAATAAAAGGGAAATGTAGTTTCAATAAAAAAATAGTAGGTATTCTTAAAATAGATTGTTTAAATAGGTGATGGGTTATTTATTTATGACATTATTTTGGATTTATTTATTTGGATTAAGTTGGTATTTCGTTAGATAGCAAAATTAAGTATCTATTTTTTTGTACTTAATTGTAGACATTATTGTTGTTTAAAAGTTGTATTAAAATTTGTTGTTGTTGCCACAGAAGATACTTTGAGTACATAACAATATATGATAACAAGAAAAAGGAATTATTAAAAATAATTAAAACTTGCAGTTGTTTATTTTTTATGTACATAAATAACTAAGGGCCTTATTCATAAACGCTCATTAACAGCACTTTAGCTATCAAATGGGTTGTCCCTTTCCGACATACGCTATTTGCCAAAGAGCGAAAGAGACAAAACACATTAAGTTAAATATCGTTTATAAACAAGGCGGTAATTGTTTTCTGCTTTAAATAACTAATTATCACTACATAGTATAAAACAAAGTCGCTATTTTTGTCTGTTTGTTTGTCTGTATGCTTAAATCTTTAAAATTACGCAACGGATTTTGATGCGGTTTTTTGTAATAGGTAGAGTGATTCAAGAGGAAGGTTTTTATGTAAAAAAAATCCCGATATTCCCACGGGAACGGGCACAACGCGGGTAAAACCGCGGGGCGCTGCTAGTTATGTATATAGAAAACTGAATTTCGGACCCTCTTTTAACATTTTATGCATAATTAAGTAATTTAGAAGTAAAAAACATGGATGAAAATGTTCAGTTAACGTTGAATTGAAACCATCTTCCAATACTTATAGGTACCTAAATATCTACACTAACATATAAAAGCTGAAGAGTTTGTTTATTGTTTAGTTATATTAACACGCTAATCTCAGAAAGTACCAACACGATTTTAATAATTCCTTCAGTAATGGATAGCCATATTCAACGGGAAGATTACAGGCTATTTTTCATCCAGTAATTCCTACGAGAACGGGCACAACGCGGGTAAAACCGCGGGGCGCTGCTAGTAATTCAATAAAGTGACTCGCCAGATAAGATAAAGACATGTTTATGATGTAACGTATCGAGCATGCATGTTAATTAGATGTTACTGTCTTTAGTTAGTGGAAAAATAAGCGTATCTACTCGGTAGTTTAACGTTAAAACTTCTGCATTTTTGATACTGTTTAGAAGGGGTTATAAAGTAAAAATGGCGTATAAACCTGTGACACATGTTTTATTTGACATGGATGGGTTGTTGCTAAGTAAGTGTAGTTTTAATTATCTATTTAGGTGGTTAGAAGTAATGGAATGGACGTTTGACGTTATTTTGTATGTCTACGTAATACCTGCATGCTTTACCATAGTAAGAAGTACTAACGTTAGATGATTCCCGTTATCTTTATAATTATACATAATATAATTCTGCTGTACGTGTGTATGTCACTGAACTCCTCCTAAACGGCTGGACCACAGGCTGGACCGATTAGAATGATTTTTTTGTATGCGTTTGGGTGGCACCCTGCATGGTTTAGATTGACACTAGAGGCATCTATTGCACCAGCGAACCACCGCGCGGGACAGCTAGTTAAATATATTGTAGTAGGTACAGTCACGAGCGTTAATTTGGGACCCACCATGCATGACCTATCTTAATAAACTAACAAGTTATATTTTCACTGCACATTATTTTCATATTTTTTTTATTTACACACTTTATTTGTTAGTAATACAACTAAGTTTAATTTGGAATTGAATACCTAGCTAGGCTGTTACCGCCTTATATGATATAAATGACATTGAACTTAACTCTTTGACAAATAGCGTAATTAGTTATGTCGGAGAGGGACAAACCAATAACTTAAGTGCTGTTATTAAGCATTTATGAATATGGCCCTTACAATATATGTACCTCTTTTAACGGGTCCTTACACACGGTATTTTAACTGACTACAAAAAGGATCCTATCCACCATCTATCCACCAATATCTGAAGTCTGCTGTAAACAAAAAGTACTGATCCAATTTGTACAATCCTTTTCCACCTTCCAAACCTTATGAAATAAGTATATCTTACTTTACACTTAAACTAGATTAACATAACTTCTCTACCATTTTCCAGATACCGAAGACTTATACACCATAGCCTTTCAAAAAGTAGCCTCCAGGTTCGGCAAAGAGTTCACATTCGCTCTCAAGTGTAAGATCATGGGCTCGCATAGCAGAGAGTTCTCTAAGACCATCGTTGAAGACCTAGGGCTCCCGATGACGGTTGAGGAGTTCATGAATGAGACTAGAGATATATTCGAGGAGCTGTTCCCGCAGTGTCAGGTTATGCCTGGTAAGTAAACTGATAGGCAAACAAACTTAGCAGTGCTCCTATTCTCTACTATTTTTCAAAGAGCAAAAGAGAAAAAAACTTATTAACTATGTTTTAGTTAAATAGTGCTTAAGAGTAAGGCGGTTAATAGTCAAATATATAATGACAAGCCCGTTGGCACAGTGGCAGTGAGAGCGTTTACTGTGTCGGGGGTTGCGGCTTCGATTCCCGCCCGGAGTCAACAATATGTGCAGACATAGTTGTTGGCGACGACGTCTGGGTGTCAATTATATATTCTTAAAAAGTATTTGTGTATGTATAAGTAGTAGTATCAGTTAATTAGATTCCATAACACAAGCTTAGAGCTTACTTTGGGTCTAATTAACCGTGTGTGAATTTATCCAGGTGTATTTATTTATTTAAATAAATACCCAATATAACTCATATTTAAACCTCGGCCTTATAAAAAACCTTTTTCAGGTGTCCGAAAACTACTAAATCATCTACATAAACACAACATTCCCATGGGGTTAGCTACGAGTAGCAGTATGGAAACGTATGAGAAGAAGACTAGAAACCATGCAGAGTTCTTCGACCTACTTCCTTACAAGACCTGGGGCTCCTCCGACCCTGACGTGAAGAGGGGGAAACCATACCCTGACGTGTTCATAGTGGCTGCAAATAAGTTCCCTGATAAGCCTGACGTAGAAAAGGTAAGCCTCTTTGGACAGTTTTTGTATCGTCATTGATGTAAGTAGTAGCAGGTAGTAGTATTGTCTGTAATGTCCCACTGCTGGGCAAAGACCTCTCTTAAGTATACAGGTATATTTCCCAGGCAGATCTGAATAGTGGACTGAGGAAAAGTAAACTTGAGGGTTCTGCGGATATGTAGGTATTCCGTATATAGATCCTGGGTAATTCTCAACCGATTTTAAAAATGATCGCTGTCTTACTTTTTTTTTACTTTCTACTTGCAATAACTAACACTTAGACGAAAAATGTATCCAATTTGGTGCAGTCGTTCTGAAGTTATGCGCGTACAATCTTTTCTGTGGATCATATAGATAGACTAGCAGCGCCCCGCGGTTTTACCCGCGTTGTGCCCGTTCCCGTGGGAATTTCGGGATTTTTTTTTACATAAAAACCTTCCTCTTGAATCACTCTACCTATTACAAAAAACCGCATCAAAATCCGTTGCGTAATTTTAAAGATTTAAGCATACAGACAGACAAACAGACACGACTTTATTTTATACTATGTAGTGATTTGCTACCATAAGGAGACAGCCAAATGAAACAATGTTCCTCTCTCCCAGTGCCTAGTATTCGAGGACTCGGTGAACGGCGTGAAGGCAGCCGTGGCCGCCGGCATGCAGGTGGTGATGGTGCCAGACCCGCGTCTCGACGAGGACCTCACGAGAGACGCCACGCTCGTGCTGAGGTCCATGGAGGATTTCAGGCCCGAACTCTTCGGATTACCACCTTATTAGAATACTAACCGCGCTCCGCGGTGTACTCGTTCCCGCGGGAATTTCGGGATAAAATGTATCCCATGTGTTATTCTGATGTATAAACTATATTACTGTAAAGTTTCATCCAAATCCGTCCAGTGGTTTTTTCGTGAAAGAGTAACAAACACATACATCCTCAAAAACTTTCGCATTTATAATATTAGTAGGATACGTAGGTGCTTATTATGTGCTATTAATAAATAAAAAGTACGGTAAGGAAGGGTACCTTATAACCAGAACTATGGCTATGATACTTTTGATATCAACCAATCATATAAGTTGTAATATCATATACTAGGGATAAAAAACCTAGAATGTAGCTATCATTTTTTTGTAATAGATAGCTTCATTCAACGGGAAGATTATAGCTATTTTTCATTCCAATATTCCCACGGGAACGGGCACAACGCGGGTAAAACCGCGGGGTGCTGCTAGTTATATTTTATAGCGATGGTGGTACCCACCCACTAATCATTTTAAACTAAGCTTAATAACGTCACATACCTGCGATGGTAGTCTTAACAGCAAACCATATCAAACGTATCGTGGCAATGTAGTTCTTATAGCTATGGTGGAAGGATTCCTTATTCTCATACGATTGTTAGGTCCAAAATAAGCTTTATAAGTAAGATGATTGAATATTTATAAGTAAAGTTGTTTTTTTATAAGTAATATTCTATTTACAAATATTATATTTATATACTTGTTGTGAAGAGATCTTTTTATTTTATTTTTTTGCTTAAATAAATGTGAATTTACAGAATAAAATGTTTTTTTCATCCTTGAGTCTGACTATATAGTACACGGTTTTACCCGCGTTGTCCGTTGCCGAGGAAATTTAGGCCCATCGCAGACGACAGACTTTTTGTGCGATCGAGTCTGCGGCGCACAAAAATTCGGTCGCGGATTGTCGCGGATTTTTGCGCGTCGTGTGCGTTACTGCATATAATTACATAGGTTCTATTTTCACAGACTAAAAAGTGCGTCACGGATAGTCTGTCGTCTGCGATGGGCCTTAGGGATAAAAAATAGCCTATGGCGTACCTTTCCGTTGAATGTGGCTATCTATTACAAAAATAATTATTCAATTAGCTCGAACATTACAAACAAACAAATTAACTTACAAATACCTCTTTATAATATGTATTGGTATAGATTAAATTTGGCTTTAAAAGCAATTAAAATAACCAGCTGCAAAATGTAACAAAGTTCATTTATTCAACAGTTAATGATCACATTAATAAATGACTAGCTTAGTTGTGTAAAGCCGGGTTTCCTCTGCAAACGTCGATATCTTCAAATGACCATAAACAACATGCATGTATTTGTTAAGGCTTGAGCTGAGCTGTTAAAACATACCGCCATATTCATAAACGATATTAACTCAAACAGTGTTTTAAAGCGTTTTGTCTCTTTCGCTCTTTGACAAATAGCGTATGTCGGAAAGGGACAAACCATTTGATAGCTGAAGTGCTGTTAATGAGCGTTTATGAATAAGGCCCTTAGACTTTAAAGAATCCCTTTTTCCCCTTGCAGTAGAAACCCAGCCAAATGTCAGCTATTATATACTTTCTAAAACCCTAGAAATTCTAGACTTTGGGAGGTTTCAGATCACAGTTTTATACGAGCGTATTACCTTGACTTTTTAAGTTCATATTGTATACCTTGTACGCGCAAGAAGAATCGCTAGTCTGTAACCACCCTTACTATGAGCTGTCTTGTCTGACAAAGTCTTTATAGCCGACATAATACATACAGAGATTGGTAAAAATAAAGTTATTCTTATGCACTGAACGTTGTAACTTGTAAGAAGCTCTAAAAATAAAATTATTCTTAAAAAATACACATTGAATGTGAGAAGATTTCATTAGATGAAACATTTTGGCAAAATATTAAAATACGTAAGAAAAAAGTAGTGAGTAAAACAATTAGCAGATGTGTTAATCTATACAAGTGGGACGTTCAAAGGAGCCCATTTGGGACCAAAACTAAATAAAAATTATGTAACTTTGACTTTGATAACCGAAAGATCACTCACTTATATCATTCAGAAATTATATGTGGTAGGAACCTCAAATTTTGCATGGGGGTTCCTTTTAAGACGCAAGTCGTTAAGTAGCGATTTTCCCAAATTCAACCCCTAACAGGGGGTGGCCTTTTCTCTCAAAGCGAAGCGAGAGCGCGTTGGCTATATTTAATGACACAGCATACACTGTGTATGATATGATATTATAGGTAACATTAAAAATACAAAACTATCCTCATGTTATGTTTTAACACACCAGCTAATTAAATTACAGATACCAATATAAATATTAAATAAAGTTATTAATAAATAAACTACTATGTAGTGCACAACACAACGATACAAAAATATAAGTCACAAGTACTAAGATACAATGATTTGAGATTTGCTAAGGTAAATTATACCTAGAATTTCTTAAAATAGATATTATTTATAACTAATCGGCGTATGGCGGGAAGCCAAAATCTTCCGGTTTGAACTCTTCCAACGAGTTAAGTACTAACGTCGCGTCTTTTAGCAGTGATTTGTCTATTCTTGGGTCGGGTACAACTACAACTTGCATGTTGGCTGCTAAAGCTGCCTTTAAACCGTTGACTGCATCTTCAAATACTAGACACTGGAATGAACAAATACATATTAATTGAACAGGAAAGTAGGCAATGAATGAATCACTACATAGTATAAAATAAAGTCGTCTCTGTTTCGTGTCTGTTTGTCTGTTTGTCTGTATGCTTAAATCTTTAAAATTACGCAACGGATTTTAATGCGGTTTTTTGTAATAGGTAGAGTGATTCAAGAGGAAGGTTTTTATGTAAAAAATTCCCGAAATTCCCACGGGAACGGGCACAACGCGGGTAAAACCGCGGGGCGCTGCTAGTAATAAATAAATAATGAAATATTTATTTGCTAAAAACTACAAGGATAAGGCAAGGATGGTTATTACACCTAGTCCTCTTCACTGTACTGATATCTTCAGTGAGATGAGAGGCCTTTGTCTAGCAGTAGGACAATACAGGCTATTACTTAATTTTTAATTTTATTAATTGAACAGAAAACATTTCAAATTAGTATTTACTCATATAACTTGTATGGTTACCCTGAATATCAATACCAATAGCTATGCATTTTAATTTTATGAAATAAAAAATCTACAATATGAAAAATGACAGATTTTTTAGATAGTGTCAAAGACTCACAGCATTTGTCAAAAGAGGATTTCAATTACCTGTATATATAAATAAAGTTAATAAAATATTAACCTACAATGGGACACCATTGCTGGGCAAAGGCCTCTCATCTCACCATAGATATCAGTATTGTGAGTGGGATTAGGTATAATCACCACACCATGATTTTAAACCCGAGCCATCTAATAGAATAGAACCTATACAAAGATGTGATGACTTACATTTTCTGGTTTAGGTTTATCTTCAAACCTAGAAGCACAGACTAAAAATATCGAAGGGTCCGGTTTTCCCTTCGTGACATCTGGGTCTGAAGACCCCATGGTCAAGTGGTGGAACAACTCCAGGAGTTCTTGATGGTTAGCCATCTTCATCCGAACACTGTCCTGGTGCGAGCTGGTAGCTAAGGCTATGGGTATATTGTTGCTATGAAGATGCTTTACTAGTTTTATTGCACCTGTAAAGATGGGGAATAAAAATCTGTTAGATTCAATTTCATTACCTATTATAGAGCTTAGGGATAACCTTGATATTTGTTGATCTGAGCTAGTTATAAAAATTTAGTTTATAGCATGTTGTTAAGGGAAATATTTTTTTTAAAACTCAATGTACAATAAATGGCCTAGCTAATTTTTAATAATAAAAATACTTAATTCACACTTGTTATGCTATGTAGAAAAAAATAATGGTTTATAATCTGTGGTTGATTGTTTATGAACTCATGAATTATCAGTTTATGAACTCATGTATGATAATAAAAATGTATTTTCTGAACTAACCACCTATTAGGTATATAAAAACACATATTAAATTTTTTCATAGAAGATATAAAATTCAAATTACCATGATTTTTCTTAAGGAAAATGGTTCTGTGATGGGCTAAGAATGGAATAAAGTCACTTAACCTATTTCCTTTTCATAAGTAATCATCTTCATCTTCAGCTGGGAAATCAACCACATATGTCAATATTTTAATTCTTGTAAGAAAAAATAGAGTGTATAAGTACTTCAGTATAATAATCAATATTATGAATTATGCAAAGGAATATTGTAGATAAACTACAGATACAGTACCTGGCATCAGTTTTGCAGAAGGAAACAGTTCTTCATACACTTCTGAGCACTGGTTCATGAACTCTTCCTTCGTTATAGGCAGGTCTAAGGCTTTTATTATTTTCTCCGCACATTCATGGCCCTGAAAACCTAGGAGGCTCGCTTTCAACTCCCATGTAAATACTTTGCCATATTTCCCTGAAACTCTTGTAAAGGCCTCTGTGTAAAGAACTTCTGAATCTAAAAGACATTAAAAGTAGTTATTATACTCTCTCCAGACATTAATTCCAAGAGAAAAAGCAAGTGTTCATTCAATATTTTAGTCTAAATCATGGAATTTTCCAGTGAGATAAACTGGGTACTTACCTAACAACAATCCATCTAAGTCGAATAAAACATGAGTTACTTTGTTAAATTGCATGTTTACTGAGTACCTTGTTTCATTGATAGTTAAATGAACGACACACACAACAAGGTTTAGTTCAAACTAAAACCAAATTACGAAGAAAACTAAGGTTATCTAAAAATAGAAAATTGTTTGACTGATCAGTGATCACCGAGCGCAGCAGCTGATTTGGAAAAGTAAATGTTGAAATTTGAATTTGATAACAACTGTCATATGTGACACTTGTTATCTTTCTGACAGTGAATGAGTTCATAACTGTCAACCGTTTGTAACAGATTATCAAATTAGTGAGATTGAATTGAACGACTTCCGGCGCTTATTCAGAACTCCCAAAACTACGAAGGCGGAACATTTGAATTTGCGAGTGATCAATTGATCATCAAACGTTTAAAAAAATATATTTTTGGCATAATAATTTAAATTAACTCGACAAGTAACGAGGTCCTCTTTGTTTTAAAAAGTTGTTTTATTTGGAAAGAATAAACCAACCTTGTTTCTGAACTCAAAGGAACTGCTGTTTAATAAACATCGTCTGATATTATGTAAATCAGTGTTTTAAGTCGCAATTTCTTAGTATATGTATGTAGTATTTTGGCCCTCATATATTTTTAATGTACTTGAAAGTAAATGTAAAAATTCATACTTACCTGTGTTAGTGGTTAACTCATTGAACAGGTACTGAGCACTGCAGTTCGTGATATGAATCGTGTATATTTTTTAAATAACGAAAGAGCTGGATGGGGGAAATGGCGGGAGACCTTTGCCCACCAATGGGACGCTTAAGGCACACGTAATAATAATAATAAAGGTAATGATCCTATTATAGACAGTTTAAAAAATAATGTTGATAACATAACTAACTAATCTCTTTTAGGTATAAGTATGAATGCTTTTTCATTAAGATCCTACTACATTATCGCGGAAGTGACCTAGATTTTTGTTCCTTTATAAGCTAGACACCTATTTGGTTTTCTGTAATTACTTATCTACAGATTTCTCTATTATGCATCAAATAACTACGTATCGAAAATATCACAAAACTTTCCTTTTCCTTACAAATTCAAACACCTACAAAACAATTTCGCAAACCATTCCCCAGAAGAAATTCCAACAACAACAGAGACATTAACTTAATAAATCTTCATGAACAATAAATATAAAACCAATTCTTTCGACGGGTCTGTCTGTCTGCAAATAACTCAAAAAATACGCAACTGATTCTTACGCGGTTTTTACCAAAAGAAACAGCAATTCAATACGCAGATATTGGTATATTTTGTTACCCATAAATTCTCAGATAAATAGGAAAAATCGAGTGAAAACCGCGGCACGGAGTTAGTGTAATATAAATCTTTAGCTAACAAGGTACGGATATGCTCCCCTAGCCCCTAAAATGTGTTGTTTCGCCAGACGAAGCTTCGTTTCCTGACCTTCAGGATAACCGGGATGCCCTTGGACGTTACCTATAGGAACCTACCGGTCTATATTACTAGACCTCCCAGGGTCACTTTTTCCAAGAACCCTCGGGGAGAATTTTGGTTGAACGATCCGGGAATATTTTATTCGATGGCCCGATTAAATAATGTTAGAGTGGTTTTATATGGAATTCAGAGGGTTATGAGAGTTATGGGTATTTTATTGTTGGGTTCGAGTGCCCATTATATTATTTATGTAATAAGTATTTTATTTTTTATACTCCTACCACGAGTAATTCGTTAGTAACAAATTGTTTGTGCTAAGCTTAGAGATTAGTTTGGGTCTAAATAATAGTGTGTTAATTTGTTCGGGTGTATTTATTTATTCATTTATTTAGGTAGGTAATTAATTATTTTCTTTTTCACGTATTATATTTGTATTGATGTTCCAGTATCTTAAAATCTAGATTTAGATATCCAGGAAGCGAAATCTAATTGACTATACTGCTACTTCTATATCTATTGAAAAATGTCGAAATAAAAAAGTTACTTCGTAATAAAATCTAGAATTTTATTCCGCCTTCAGATTCCATAAATCATTTCTTTATTTACTTACTTAATTCTTTAGCCATGAATAAGTAACAATGGTGCTATTGTAATGTATGAAATAACTGTTTAATTTGGTTATATTAAAATATGATATGGTACACATTACGTCATCATTTATTCAAAGAGAATAGCGTAAATTATTTATTTAGGTTTCATGCATGATTGCACATTTCTTGTACGTTTAAAATTGGGTCACTGGCTTTAAGGGGGAGAATAATTTGCACTAATCTGTATTCAGACATTGTGTTCAATTAATTTCCAAAGAAATGCTAGGTATTTTTTAATTATGATTTTTTATTTGAAATATTAAAACACTAGCTGTGCCCCGCGGCTTCACCCGCAACGCATCCGTTCCCGTTCAGAATTACGGGATAAATCCTATATTCGTCTCCTGGTTCTAAGCTCCCCCTCACCAATTTTCAGCCAAATCTGTTCAGCAGTTCTTCAGTTATACATAGTGTAACAAACACGACTTTCTTTTATATATAAAGATACTATTATTTCTTATCTATAGGTAATATTGGTATCTCTACTACTCAAGATAAATTGAAAAGGCACTTTAAATACGATTTGTTTGGTATTTACTTAGTAACTCGAACGAGTGGATGTGTGGTTTTCAATGACAGTTTACATTAACTTGAAATTTATTAAAGGTACTTTTGTCTTAAAATAAATGTTAGTAAAATAAAAAATAAAATACATTTGTCTAAAATTTGACGTTAGTAAAAAGTTTATTTTAAAGGTTTTATATTTAGGAAGATTTAAAATATTATTAGAGAGCCATTTTGGAATTTGAACACGTAAGTAAAAAGCATTAACCTACTTTAAATGGGAATTTACCGAACATAATATTAAACAGATATAGGTTAATAAGAAACTCATAAAATATTCCTTTACAACATCTATTAAATAATTAAATAAATTGCATAATAAATAAATAGTAATAGCCAGACAGGCATTCTTTACTCCAGACAATAGTTAAGACATATCGCCTTGAACCAATTTTTTTTCATAACCATGCCCTTATTATATGTTATCGACGAATTTATTAGGTCAATTTAATATCACTGCGATGAAGAAAGTCGGCCTTAGGTTCACTAGTGGAGTTTGATATTCACTGTTTATCCATAGATATTAATTCTTGGATGTAGAGCGTGAAATGAAGCATTCAGGCAAAACAAAAAGTATGTAGGTATATAGGGGCGAAACGTGGTGTTAGCCAGTCAGTGCTGAGTGAGGTACAGCGCGCGCCGCTGCGCGTCGGCGAGTCCCCGAGGTACCACGCGACATCGTCATATTAAAGATAAAGGAACTCCTCTGTGATGTTAGTAAACAAAAAGTGTATATATAAAAACCGCCGCGTGTACCCGTCTTCAGTATAATTGTGAACTTATTTTGGTGAACATGTCTCTTCCGGGAGTTTTTTTTTCACACTACGTGGAAAGCTTCTGGGTAAGTAGAGCTTTTACTTTTTAGTGTAATTTTAGTGCATAGAGGTTTTATAATTTATTTATTTTTAGTGCTAGGATTAGAATGTAAAATATGATTTGAATAACTAATAAATTGAAAGTTGAATAAATTATTTAAAACAGTGTTAATCGATGCTTACGTTTTTTAAGCCACACTCAAGACGGTCTATTTTACGTTGTTACATTTTTTTACCGGCACAAAGATCGCACTAGCCCAAGGAGTTATAGACAAGAACTAATATTAAACATTATTCAGAATTTTTTCTTGCGAATTATGAACGTTGCGTGTTTTGGAAGAGTTAAATTAAAACTGAGCTTCTTGCCGCGAAAGAATAAACTTTTAAAATGTTAACGTTGACCTATTCGGAAAGAAAAAAAATTACGCAAGTCGGAAAGGGTCCCGTGAATACCTTATACGCGTCGAAATATAACGGCCGGGGTTATTGAGAGCGCTAAAATGAAAATAAATGTTTGAATGCTATTGAGTGTTGGTATCTAGTATCAATTAAATAAACACGCCAATCCAAGCGTGACTCGTGCTGGTTGAATTGTTTTTTTAAAGTTCACTACTTCCCGCCGGGCTGTGTTAATTGTTAACTATGACCTTTGAATTCGTTTTGCAAAATAGTTATTCTACTCGTAATCTTACTCGCTATTGATGTTTAATGAGAGGCTATTTTTGTTATTTGATAGAAATATTTTCTTATCATTTAACTCCGATAACTGCTTTTATTTACGTGTTTATCTTAAAATGATATAATATAGTAAGTAATTGTTCAAGTTAATTATTAACTTGAATAATTGATATTAATAATACCTATTTATGTTAGGAGTTAATACAAAAAGCACCATATATCTTAGAGGAGATTTCTTATTCTTGTTATTCTTCTTCATCGAGTGGATGGTCAACCTGACCAATCCTGGTGTCAGAGTTATTGAGCCGCCAAAGGCCTCTGACATGGCTCATGTAACGACTACTATCCGTAGAAAGTAACCGGGACCGACGGCTTAACGTGGCCTCCGAAGCACGGAATCATCTTACTTTTCGGGCAATCAGGTGATTCAGCCTGTAATGCCCTAACCAAACTGAGGACAGTCTCACAAAGAGATTTTTGTGAGATATCCCCACCGGGAATCGAGCCCGGAACCTCCGGATCGTGAGCCGGGCGCTCGAACCACAAGACCACGGAGGCTGTTAGATTTCTTATCATGTTTAGTCACTAGACTAAGCATTAGGCAAGTCTGAAATCATAAAGGCGAATTAAATTACATCTCATTCTATTTTAATTCTATTTGTATTTTAATATAATATTATAAAGAAGGTTCGTTAGCTTAGTTACTACTAAATACGGATGAATATATATTTCAAAAATTTCGAAAGACTGAGGCCGGCTTCAATTCTCTGATCGAGCGAAAACATGTTTCCTACTTTTCAAACATGGCTCGGGCTTGAGATCACCAACCCGCATTATGCCAGCGTGGTGATTATGCTTTATCCTCCTCACTATACTGATATCTTCAGTGAGATCAGAGGCCTTTGCTTAGCAGTGGGGCATTACAGGCTAATACTTTACTTTAAATTTCGAAATGCAACCTTTAATAAAGTTTTATAGGTGGATCAGCCTTGTCTGGTTTACCTAAATGGCAAGTTATTATCTTCAGTTTGATAATTGGTTGTTCTAACTAATATTTTCCTTATAAATGTATTAGGCCTTGAATATTTTACGACCAGATCTACCTATTTGGAAGAATTTAAATGGTCCAAATTAAACACATATCTACCTACCTAAATATGATTCGAAGTTTGAATGTGATTATGTGATTAACCGTATTAGGTATTAATTTTGGATTGCGAGCGTTGGTTTCCTTGTTATTATTATGATACTAGCGGCGCCCCGCGGTTTTACCCGAGTTGTGCTCGTTCTCTTAGGAATTTCTGGGTGAAAAATAGCCTATAACCTTCCCGTTGAATGTGGCTATCTATTATAAAAATCATTATTCAAATCGGACTAATTATTCCTGAGATTAGCTCGAACATACCAACAGACAAACAAACAAATTTTACCTCTTTATAATATTAGTATAGATAAGCAAATTCCCATTTACTATTCAATAAAACATATTAAAACGAATTAAAATAAAAACTTACTTAAAATTACTTCAGAGTTACTTAACGATTAATTTTCATTAACCCTAACTAATACGTGATTTTTATGTGACGGATGTTTAATTAGATAATTGACAATTTAATTGACGAGTTATTACATTTGAAGTTGAGTGTTTGGATTATATTGAGCGAGTTTGCGAATATAATAGAACACGAGTTTCATACTAGCTACTCGCTCTCACGAGTTCTATAGTTCTAAAGTTCTGAGATAAAAGATCAACATTAATAATATTTCTATGTAAAAAAATGTAATATTTCGGCGACACAGATTAAAATATGTCATATATTTACATTTCATTTCTTGATCTGCTAATAATTGAGCTGCTTAATAGATAGTCTGATTAATATCTTAGTATACACCACATTAACAATACCGAGAAACAGAAATAAAAATAAAAGTTGTGCAACCGTTGTTGCTACCTGAAATTGCCAATCGATGTAGTTTATTGGGACCGTTACTCAAACAGCCACTGGGCGTTGTGTTGTATTGAAGAAGCTCTTGTACAGCTAGTGATGAGCCCAACATTGTAACAACACGAGTCGCCCACAGGAGCTGCGTGAGTGTGCTTGACCGAGACGTTGCATATTCACACCACTTCATACCACATATAACGAACATTAATAATTCAATCGGCTTGCTCCAGCCATTTCAAGGTTAATTTTTTACTTCGCACTAATTACTAATAATGGCCACCAGTGTTAGTGTTGCGCCTCGCCATTAAGTGGGAAAAAATTGTAGTTGAGTTCGATTTTCTTGACCTAGAAGGGTACTCGTACAAGTACCCACTTACAGATGTAAGTAGGCATCAATTTTTTTCCTGCGAGAGTTAATATTCAAACTGTCATAACTGATTTTTCAACCAAAGAGAACGTCTTTCATGAAAAAAGTTTCAATGATTTGGTCCATTGGTCCCGATTGGTCCACATATTAACTGTCGTATGAAAAGAGTGTTCAGATTTACTATCTTGGTAAGTATTCTTAAAAGAGTATAATGAGTATTCTTAAAAGAGTAAGTGCAGAAAGAGTTCGGCGTATTAAGTTTAACTGAGAAAGGTTATTATGTTTATTCGCTATCTAAAGCTATTGAAGTAATTAACACCTCGAATGCCAAGTGTATATTTGGAACACTTATGATCGCATACCTACACTTAAATATGGGTTTGGCAGTGAGGGTGTTAAGAGTGGAGGACAAACGTAACCGAACATGCATGCATGGGGGAAACTTACCCTTCAGGGTGAACCTACCCTAATCAAAACGAGAGTTCGTTTATATTACATTAAAATGCAAATAAGTAGGTAAGTTCGTGTAGGTAGGTAAGTGGCCAACCCTGGTATCATAGTTTAAGACCGACTTTAGGCCTCCGCCATGGTCCAAGGATAGTTAATACTTATCATGTACCAATAACCTAACTATTAGAAAACACATATTTGTATTAATTAGGTTCATTACGTTTAAAATTACGACAGTAAAGTACATTTAGAACTAGTAATGGATGCTGCTTTATGAGAAGAAATGACGCAAATTAACATATTAAAACTAAGCTGGGCGTGTGCTTTACATGTGCTTTTAGTAATAATACTTAATTATTATAAAACTAGCAGCGCCCCGCGGTTTTACCCGCGTTGTGCCCGTTCCCGTGGGAATTTCGGGAATTTTTTTTACATAAAAACCTTCCTCTTGAATCACTCTACCTATTACAAAAAACCGCATCAAAATCCGTTGCGTAATTTTAAAGATTTAAGCATACAGACAGACAAACAGTGTGACAGACACGAAAAAGAGACGACTTTATTTTATACTATGTAGTGAAGCTACGTAGGAACTGGTGTTTGAGACGCTGGAGTAATAAGTAGATATTTAAATATTTACACTTATAATGAAGGTAACTGACATCTACGAGTATACTTAACTAGCATAGCTTAACGCTATAGCTTAACGCGGCCCGCAGTTTTACCCGCGCTGTTCCCGTTTCCGTAGGAATTTCGGGATGAGAAATAGCTTTATTACCACCCGTTCAATGTGGCTATCCATTACACAAATAATTATTTGAATCGGATTGCTAGTTTCTGAGATAAGTTTAATTCGTCTTGTCATGACACTTATCAAGAAATAAGATTTTTTTTTCTAAAGTAATAAGTTTGTTTTCTTAAATATTCATTGTAAGTAATATGAGAAAATATTTTTTTGTAATCTGATGAACCCTTGTAATGAGATAAACCCTTTATACAAACTAAAATAGACATTGACCCTCTTAATATTATATGTAGACAGGTACTTTCGGAATGGACAAAGGATTATTTAAGTACTATTTTGTATATAAGAATATAGTGGGTAAATAAATTATATACATATTGTCTTTAAAACTTTTTGTACAAAAAGCTTAGACAAAAGCATTTAGACATGTAGCATAATTTATTACAATAAATTAATGTGTGCGTGACACCAGCAGGAAAAGTTGTGCTAGACAGATTTTAGTCTGATGAATAATTAGTGCGCTATCTCCTGTAAATGTGCGTGAAGTAAAAAATTTGTGCGAATTACCATTTCGGAAATAAACAGAAAAAACTAATCCTGCTGGTGTCACGCTGCTCCAGCAGGAAGATTTTTGAACTAATGATCGGAGGGGTAAGTGTTGTATATCAGCGGATAGCTTATATTGGTGCCTAATTGTGCGCAAAAAATGAAATTTGTGCGACTCATGGTTTTAGAGATATTGAGTTTCCTGCTGGAGTCACGTTTTGACAAAACCTGTATCTCGGAAACTATTGAGGGTACGACCTTGGTTTAAACATATTTATGTAGCTCTTAATTTGTGCGAATTTGTGAAAGAATAAAATTATCAAAAATATTTCCAGGATAAGAGTAACCATGAATCGTAGAAATCAGGAAAAAACCTCCTAGCGCGTTAATTAGAGTATTTAAAAGCCCACTAAAGATGGTTTTTAGGTCGCCTTGTTATTGCTAACAACATTCTTAATTTTCAGGAAGGTGCATAAGCGCATTTTGAAATTATAACACTTTTACTGAAATCGTATTGAAATTGACTTTGCAATAAAACCACTCAACCAAAGATATGTAGGTATACATACAAAATTAGTGCGCATTTAGAATAACACAACCTGAAAATTTCAGCATCCTAGGTTTAGTATTTATCCAGATATAAACAAAAACAAAAATGGCCTTAATTACTAGGTAACCCAACCAATTTCAACAGTCGCAACAAAGCGAGCGCTCCATACAAGCAATGACATACATAAATGGGCAGTCTAATACCGAATATTTTGGACAGTCGCGCAGACAACGGTTAATGTACTTTTTATAATTGTATAATAATATTTATAATTTTATAATAGTTAGGTAATCACATTTCGTCGGGGACTATTTTCTTGTATTTTATGCCTGCTATGGGATTACATAATAGACGTATTACCGATTGGAATAATTATTATTTTGATCATGAGTACTTGCTTTAAAAGATCCCGTGGAAATTTGGTGAGGATTCAACTAAAGGGGAATTGGATGGAATGTTACAAGATATGCCAAATATCTTCTCCGTAAAGCCTCCGTAACACTGTCAGTTACCTGACCGCTTGTAACGTCATACAACAACGATCGCGGGGTACTGAGTGAGTTGTTCGGTGACGTCACACCGGTCAAGCAGTCGGCATTGTTTTACTCATAAATAGCAAACTATTTCACGTTGTCACTGTCTGTCCTACTCATACTGTGCGACTACTAACTGTCTCACGTCACGTAAAAAAACGCTGGCGCAAAGCTACGAATTGTTTGTTCATAGATCCAGCCATTTTGGGTGGTATGAGGTGCGGGGTGCGGCACGGGACGGGTTACTCGCTAGCATAGGTTAGGTAGGTACATAAGGTAATAATATCACAGGTAATATTTTTGTATTTTGTAAGTACCTAATTAATTTTGCAGAGTGGACAATGCAAACGCTTTAAATTTCGACGGATGAGCCGCTAGTAGCTAGCTATAATAATTATTGGATAGGTTTGAAATTATATTACTTACTATTTTTTTATTTTCCTCATATGGCCCACGGCTGGACAAAGGTCTCCCCCAATTCTATCCATTTCGCCTTTCGCCACTTCTTGCCATTATTATTAAAAGAAATAATAATTAATACACTTGAACCTCGATAAGCATTGTGAGCGCCATTGTCCGACAAAATATTCGGTATAAGACTGCCCATTTATGTATGTCATTGCTTGTATGAAGCGCTCGCTTTTTTGCGACTGTTGAAATTGGTTGGGTTACCTAGTAATTAAGGCCATTTTTGTTTTTGTTTATATCTGGATAAATACTAAACCTAGGATGCTGAAATTTTCAGGTTGTGTTATTCTAAATGCGCACTAATTTTGTATGTATACCTACATATCTTTGGTTGAGTGGTTTTATTGCAAAGTCAATTTCAATACGATTTCAGTAAAAGTGTTATAATTTCAAAATGCGCTTATGCACCTTCCTGAAAATTAAGAATGTTGTTAGCAATAACAAGGCGACCTAAAAACCATCTTTAGTGGGCTTTTAAATACTCTAATTAACGCGCTAGGAGGTTTTTTCCTGATTTCTACGATTCATGGTTACTCTTATCCTGGAAATATTTTTGATAATTTTATTCTTTCACAAATTCGCACAAATTAAGAGCTACATAAATATGTTTAAACCAAGGTCGTACCCTCAATAGTTTCCGAGATACAGGTTTTGTCAAAACGTGACTCCAGCAGGAAACTCAATATCTCTAAAACCATGAGTCGCACAAATTTCATTTTTTGCGCACAATTAGGCACCAATATAAGCTATCCGCTGATATACAACACTTACCCCTCCGATCATTAGTTCAAAAATCTTCCTGCTGGAGCAGCGTGACACCAGCAGGATTAGTTTTTTCTGTTTATTTCCGAAATGGTAATTCGCACAAATTTTTTACTTCACGCACATTTACAGGAGATAGCGCACTAATTATTCATCAGACTAAAATCTGTCTAGCACAACTTTTCCTGCTGGTGTCACGCACACTAAATTAATGTATTGGCATTTGTGTTTAGGTAATCGATAACATCGGTGACAAAATGAAGCAATAAATTTATTTTAAACAAATGCAATCGTTAACCATTTTTAGTAAAGAAGGGTCGATTATTTTGTTTGACAATCGATTGACTCTACCGAATCCGATTTTTCTTTCGAAGTACCAAGCTACGATATAGTGTTTCTTGTCTTGACTGTATATACTCAACTCTATGGATTGGTGTATGTCACATCTGTGGTAACTTTTACCGCCTAATTAAAAACTGTTTTAAAGTGTTTTATCTCTTTTATTCTTTGGAAAATCGAGTATGTATGAAAGGGACAAAGCATTGGATAGCTGAAAGCTGTTGATAAGCGTTTATGATATAAATAAGGCTCTTAATCTTTACCTCACTGAGTATGTTCACTCTTCTTTTTAGGACGTAACTATAAAATTAAAGTAATATTACATACAGTATTAACAGTAATTTAATATGACAGTATAATATACAGTAATGGTAATGATTCGATAAGCAGTGGTTTCTGCCTAGTACTGTACCACAAAGCAGCCCTTTTAAATGTCTCTTTCATACATCAAAAGGGCACATTTAGAGAAGGCTAACCTGATTTACCACCCTTTAGGTAATTCAATGTCTAACTTTTGTTCATACTTTTTTTGTCATATCTTTTCAAGTCTGTGAATAATAAGATTACTTGCAGACATCGTATATCTGTGGGAAAGCTCTCAAGTAGAAAAACAAGTAAGTAGGTTACATTGAGACTTTATACCTTTGTACCTTTGTCTTCCTTTTTACGAGTCACTAGAGGATGGTGAATGATGAAAAGAATGAATGAAATCACTAAACCGTTTTCCTGTACAGAAGGTTAGATAATTATTAAAAGCAATAAGTAGGTAAATTAAATATTCACCCGCGAATAAAACGTCGGTGAAATGAAGCATCGGTAAAGTGAGCTTCGGTCAAAAGTACTTCGGTAAAATATTACTGGATTTTGTTTTTTTTTATATTACCGGAATCTACCCAATGCTAATCTATTAAATTTAATGGTATTTTAGTGTTTTCTTGGTTATGATTGCACATGACATACATTTTTACTTATACCATGGTCCTACATATTGGTGGACCAACAATCAACATTGGTCCATGGTAACCAAGTTGGGAAGATTTTTAGGTTATTTATATACCTCAAAACGGTGCTAATTAGACTAAAGTGGTTTCATGTCATACATTAAGACAAAAAGACTCCAGACGATTAAAAAACATTATAATTTATTCGGAATTTATAATTTATTTGAGGCACTTAATGGCCCAAAGACAATATCTTTATAATTAGATACAACAAAAACCATCCAACTCTTGATTAATGTTCACAAACTCGTAATTTAAAGCATAATATAGATGCGATTAATAAATTGTGAAAGTTCATAGTATAGAATGGATTTCTCGTGCTCAAATCCACTGGGTAACAATTATTTTTTGTTTATAACAGTTTTAAAGTACAGGAGGCGTTGTAGAGGACTGGTTGTGGGTTTGTAACGGCCCTATTAGCATGGTAATGTACCGCGCGGGATCGTAAACCAACTATGATACGAAAATCCGAGGCGGAGACTCGCGTCATCTAATAGTTCACCTTGAGCCGGACCCCGGCGAAGGACATGCCAATTGTTTAATTATGCACATATCAATTAATACGACATTTATTGTAAATCTGTCAGACAATCAGCCGTCGCGCTGAGACTAAATTAAACTTGAGAAATCGCTGTTAATAGAGAACTGAAGCCGGTTTTGTTGACACGTGTGCTCGAGGAGTTGACGTGCTAAGTAAGTAGTGAGGTGTAATTTTGTTGTGGCACACCTTGTGTGCAGAAGGCACAGGGTGTATTTTCCTATGTCTATATTGTAATAAGCACTTTGTCTTAAGTTTTTAATTTGTTTATTGGGCCTGTCCGATCATCCATAAACAAACCTAATTGAAGAAATGAATGACAACCCATTAATCAACCTCGTAATCAGATAAACTACATGTTTACGTAATTAAATCAATTATTATAAACAATTGAATCTCGCCAATTATATAAACGGGTGATCTTAAACAAATGACCATCAATTCAGTTTATTGGCCTTGCTGTAGAGCATTTTTACGAGTCCAAATAAAATAATACTAACTCATATCAATTAAGTATTTTAATTCAATTCATTACTTAGTTTATCATAGATTTTTTTGTGATAAAGCTTTATTGTAGCTGTTAAGTGGTAAAAGTTATATTGCGTGATTAAATGGGAGTAAAGTGGATAAAAATTTAATGTTTTAACCTAACTGCGACGTGGGCATCTCCATTTAATGTTAGTTTAAGCGCAAACACCTTATACAATGAGTTAATTTCAATTTATTGATGAAGCCCTACTGCCTTGTCCTACTTAACTACTTA
This sequence comes from Cyclophora albipunctata, assembly GCA_963082685.1. NCBI lineage: Eukaryota > Metazoa > Arthropoda > Insecta > Lepidoptera > Geometridae > Cyclophora > Cyclophora albipunctata. The sequence continues at coordinate 8,291,525 of OY720131.1, read as the reverse complement.
GAAGGCAAATGTATTAATTTTCATAAAATTGCTATTTATAGCAATGTACTATTAATTCGATAGTTCGACGAATCGCGTTCGGAGCAATAAACTTAGGTGAATCGTTTTTCGGTCAAATAAGGATAACCTTTTTTCTACCCATTATACTAAATGAAACGGGTCTGTATCGTGTTAGATAATTACACGTATTTACTAAAATACGTACCCGACGTTTCGAGCGGATTACACCGCTCGTGGTCACGGGATAACTGCTAACTCTAACGCGATACAGACCCGTTTCATTTAGTATAATGAGTGAAAATCGTGTGAGTTTAAAAAGTTTGTTAACCTTTTTTTTACTTTTTGTTACAAGAGTTACAACTTCTTTCATTGAGAAAAATGGTTCACTGGTGGGTTAAAAATGTTTTGAAATGTAATCAAGAAATTGACCGAGACACGCTCGCTTTTAAATCCATTTTCGATTAAAGTAAGCGACATATTCTTTAACAACCAGCCTTACGATAGTATTACGCGTGAATTATATTTTTGTGGTTGACTTTATGTTATGTGACGTCGTTTCCTCACTCACATCTTTTATCCTAATATTATAAAGAGGTAAAATTTGTAAGTTTGTATGTTCGAGCTTATCTCAAAAACTACCAATCCGATGTGAATATATTTTTTTGTAATAGATAGCCACATTCAACGGAAAGGTTATAGGCTATTTTTCATTCCGAAATTCCTATGGGAACGAGCACAACGCGAGTGAAACCGCGGGGCGCTGCTAGTTCTCATATAATGACGCTTGCGTTTTATTAAAGACGCTGATTTGTAGCTTGTAAATGTGCTCATTTTAACAACGCAGCTTGCAGAGTGTACGTTCGCTCAATGCTAACCAAGTTCATGTTTCAATGTTTTCAAGTACGTATGTATGTTTGTAACTCGTTCACGCAAAAACTACTGAACGGATTTGGATGAAATTTTACAGTAATATAGGTTATACATCAGAATAACACATGGGATACATTTTATCCCGAAATTCTCGCGGTAACGGGTACAATGTGGGTGAAACCGCGGGGTGCGGCTAGTTATACATATACGTATCGTGCGATCGATTCAGTTTTTTTATTCAGTGTCATCTCTTTGTTGTTTCTTCTATTTTGAATCCGGATCTAGAAGGGGATGCCATCCCATCACTGCACGGCGTCGCCACAAACACACTTCTTGTTGCATGAATGGACTTTTACTTTTTACCTCTCGATTGTTTTGCATGCTATGTGCATACCTAATTGTGGTTTGCTATAAATCTCGGGGGATATCTTAGGGAATTTATGGGCAGGAAGAAAACAAGTTGTTACTTAGTTTAGTGGCGAAGTAATCAGAGGAAGAACATTGTAGATAGAGACAACATGAGAAACTGCCCAGTTTATAAGCACGTTCATTTACATGGTAGGGTGGATTTAGTTTGAACTTATATCTTCAGTGAAATGAGAGGCCTTTGCCCAACAGTGAGACATTACAGGCTAATACTTTACTTTACTTTACTTTTGTGAATAGGCCAAATTAATAAAGGTAGCTAAGTTTAATATACAATCTATTCATTTTGAGTCTTAAAACGTAAACTACTATGGGTCTTTTTGCAACCATAGACGAATATAAAAGAAACAAGCCCAGTGATGGAGTGATAAAAATTAAATATCTTCGATCATCTAGTCTATTTTTACGAGAAATATTTTCTTATAGGGTTTAAAATGTGAACTTATTTTTAACCAAAGACAATTCCTTCTATATGATAGTAATAAAGTTAAATAAATAACATTTTAGTGATGGGATGATAATGAAAGAATATCAAGAATCTCTTTCATCTACAGAAGAAATTGTCTTTGGTTAGAACATCGGCCAAACCTATTTGGTTACATTTAAGGACACGTAACAAATATACTGGTTTCTTAAGTTTAAGCGAACACTACTCATTTTGAATTGAAACTACGTAAGGATACACTTCGCTTTTACTTTTCATTTTCATCTGACGTTTCGGCCCCTTTACAGAAAAATATTCTGTGACTGACAGTCTTCTGTCACTGTCACAGAATACCATGGTACCCGTAAAGGCGCCGAAACGTCAGATAAAAATGTAAAATAAAAGCGAAGTGTATCCGTAAATGTATGTATGTAGTTTCATTTCAGAATGTAACCAATGTATATGACAGATCACACACTCGATTCAAGTCCGTAAGTTACACGCTTCGCCTGATTATCGTTGCTGGATAACAGTGAGAGTAACTATAAATAAATCGCCTTCGAAATGATTGTGGTAAATAATAAATCCTCGCATCGTAGGTCAGGCACGTTGTCAATACGTGCGGCGCTCATAATGTGATACTAGTGACGTGTCGAGATGGCCTTAACTCAAGTTTAAAGTTGAATTATCTGTCAAGAGTAAGATAGTTAATACAACCACTATATTATTTTTATTATAAACTAGCTGTGCCCCGCGGTTTCACCTGCATTTATTCCGTGTATGCTTACCGTTTAAACCTTTCCTGGATTACGACAATCATTTCAAAACTAGAATCAACTAAATCGGCCCAGTTAGAGACTCAACGAACCAAGATTGATTTTTATATTTAAAAATTAAAATCTACATGGTTTTACATTACTTCTTTATTTAAATTCTACTTCTACTTCTTTTTAAATACGATTCCAAAGGACATAAAAAGAAAATAAATCTTCCTGTTGCATAATCTGCGTTCAATAAAGTTCAAATATCGAATTAATTCAAGTTGCATATCCGTAGTACATCACTACTCGGTTGGTCTCAAATCTTTTTGTTGCAAACGCGTTTCGGAGGGAAGAGGGACCGAACGTATGTATAGTATACAGTAATAGTGACACATATCCGATGCGGCGGGCGGGACGGACCGGGCGGCCTTCACGAAACAAAACAAATCGCGCCCTCGCTCGCCCGCTGCACACTGACGCGCTACCTACTCCTACCTATATTGGTATGGAGTATACTAAACGTATTACAGTCGAAATATCCGCGCTTACATTTCTCCTTTTACTAAATATAATAATAGAGTACTAGTAAGTTTGTATAAGTTTTGAACCCTGGTGACAGAGTTTTTACACCCCTTACCTATAGACCTTTGACTCGGTCCAACGATTGAAATAACCAGAAGTGAAAAAACGTACCACTCATGCAATAAGTGGTCGAGCTGCCCGTTGCTTAACATTGACAATGAATTAATATTGCTAAGTCAATCTACGCCGCGTTCTTAATTCGTGTAAATGTTTTCAATTAAATTAATGCATTTTCAAAAACAGATCGGTAGTTCTAAAGATTCCTTTCCGACAGACAAAAATGAGATTTATTATGTGTAAGTAGACTTGTAGCCATAAGTAGATATTTACGTACCTACTTCATTTCTTTTCAATTTAACTCTTTAAAAAATAAATGAAGACTTGTTTTAACCAAAACGGTTCCATTCAAATCATATTGGATGGTGTTAACAAATTAGCCAAGCTGTGATTTGACAAAGTATTGAACTGATAAACCTTACTTAATTAAACATTTGCTTGTTCACTCTTACACCTCTTTCAATAAGCGGTTTTAGTCGTCGGGCTACGCGCCGCAGTCGTCCGCACGGATATTCTTTTATTTTTCATACAAAACGTACGTAGCAGAAAAACTACAACGAGCGAACAAGCAATACCTTTGTTCTTTCCAGAACACCAACATATTCTTCTAAATCTAGAATGAGCGAGTTGGATAGGTCAATAGATCATAAGCGAGCGACCGTTTGATAAGCGTAAACGCTTAAGATCGCCACCTAGAAGTCCACTGGTCAATTAGAGTCTATTTTCTAGATCTAGTATCAAACGACGCTTTAAGCACTAAACTATATGTGCACTGTATGAGCTTAAAAGTATTCAAGGTCGAGAGATGGACGCCTGCACTGAGATCATTGTTATATGACTACACTTCGAGCTAATAATACAATATGAACAAGAACCTACGTAATTTAGTCTATACCTAACCTATGGAATGTGTAACCACATACTTCTTGTAAACAGTGAAAACAACAACTTTTTTATAGAGTTAAATCTATACTTAATATTATAAAGAGGTAAAATTTGTTAGTTAGTTTGTTTGTTTCTATGTTCGAGGTAATCTCAGGAATTATCGGTCCGATTTGAATAATTCTTTTTGTAATAGATAGCCACATTCAACGGGATGGTTATAGGTTTTTTTTCATCCCGAAATTCCCACGGGTACGGGTACAACGCGGGTAAAACCGCGGGGCGCTGCTAGTTTACAATATACGTATAACACCTCTGTCTTTTGTTACCACGGTTCCTGTAAAGGAGCCGAAACGTCAGATAAAATGTAAAATAAAAGCGAAGTGTATCCGTAAACATAGTTTCAATTCAAAATTAGTAGTGTTCGCTTAAACTTAAGAAACCAGTATAATTAGCAAAGTTACAAAAAAAAAGATCCAAAATTATCGAAATATACACTTACAAGTTTTGGTATACGTATTGCTTCTGGTTGGGAAAACTACATCGTTCGTACGAAATGCGAGCTTTATCCCATATCACAAAAGCTTCTCCATTAAGCGAGGAGGAGCTGTGCTGAGCTCATTTGACCAATCAAAACGCATTACGAAATGATTTTGACAATGTCAATGTGTTGTTTGACAATGTCAATGTGTTGTTTGACAATGTCAATATGTTGTTTGACAATGTCAATGTCTTGTTTGACAATGTCAATATGTTGTTTGACAATGTCAATGTGTTGTTTGACAATGTCAATGTGTCGTTTGACAATGTCAATGTGTTGTTTGACAATGTCAATGTGTTGTTTGACAATGTCAATGTGTTGTTTGACAATGTCAATGTGTTGTTTGACAATGTCAATATGTTGTTTGACAATTTCAATGTGTTGTGATTGGTCGATTCAGCTCCGTAAAGCTCCAATCCGCTTTCATGGAAATGCACTTTAAAATGAAATGACCCAATTATGATTTTTAAATAGAAAATTCCAAAGTATCTTACTGCAAGTTTAAATCCTAAGTAATTCCCAATGGTTAGTTTATACGTAAGATAAACTAACTAACAGATAATGACTAGAAAATGACAATTTAATGTTTGGTTCGCCAACGTCGAAGAGATTTGTGGCTTTCTGCGTATCGTCTTGTATTGCGTAATACATTAGGAGATACTCTGTAAGGACATATTTTATCTTATGCTCTTAGGATATAGGAAAATGAGATAGTAATTTAGAACCTAGATTTTGCTTGCGTGGGAAAATCTAGACAAGATACTGCCAACCACGAAATAGAGAGGTTTTGTTGCTATTTCCGTGCTTCCAACACAATTTATGACACGGGTATAACGCGGGTAAAACCGCGGGGATCCACTAGTCTACTCTTTAAAACAGTATATTACTACATAACAAAATATGTAAAGGAATATTTAGTCATGTTGTAATTGTATTTTTTTTATAAGTACAGTCATATACTAAAGTTGATGATCACATTTATTTTTACAAAACACCTGATCACACTTATTTATGGAACCGTTTATTATTTTGTAATAATTAAAGTGTTAATAAACTTTTGTAGTCGACTGTACGTGTCAGTGAGTTTATCCGTATTGTCTCATTAGCTGTATTAATAAAAAGTTATTCAACCTTGCCACAGATATCTGTTTTATAGATCTCATTATGCTATTATTACATTACGCTATAAATTATAACTAAACGATAGGTAGAGAAAAAAAAATAAAAATGGCGACTCGAAACATAATGATAACCGGAAGATAATTAATCACTCGTGAGTTCATACACCTTTGTGTTTGCAAGTATTTTTAATATGATACACTTAGTTTACGTACTACTATTTACTTAGTATTTATACTTTACATTCAGATAAAATGTAGACATTTCGTATTGCGAATAATATTTTTTATTTGCTTGAGTGAAACGTTACACTAACTGTGTGAGATAAATATTATTTTTGATAAAAATATGGTGATAGTGAAGTGGGAATTCAATATTTGTTTTGTGAAAACCCTAATAAAAGGTAGATAACTTAACTGTTACTAATACGTTATCCGGCCAGACACACTGCCGAATTGGGTACTTCCTTCGGTTCTTAAAGTCGGTTAGTAAATTAAGAAAGATCAAGAAAATAGTTAGGCGAAAGTTAAGCCTAATTGCTTCATTTGATTTGAGTCCAGGTTTATTTAGCATCTAAGCGACAAGAGGTTTGCGTTCAAGCAAACAAAAATCAAACTGTTTAACAGGAAGAATCTATAGGCTATTATTTATCCCAATTACCATGGGAACCAGCACAACACGGGTAAAACCCCAGGGCGCTGCTAGTGTATAAAATCCTATCCTATACTACTACTAATATTATAAATGCGAAAGTTTGTGAGGATGGGTGTACCTATGTATGGATGTTTTTTACTATTTTACAAAAAACTACTGGACGGATTTGGGTGAAACTTTGCAGTATATAATAGGTTATACATCAGAATAACACATGGAATACATTTTATCCCAAAGTTCCCACAGGACACAATGCGGGTAACACCGCGGGGCGCGGCTAGTAAAGAATATATATTCTTTACTAGCCGCATATGAAACCAAGTCAATTATTGACGTTTATGAGTACTTAAGTAAATTAGTGGCCCTTCATCCAAAACATCAAACAACATTTAAGCTTTGATTATTCATTCTTGTTCAATTAATAACTTAACTTATTCTAGATTTCTAACAAATAGAATTCTTATAATTCTGCCGACATTTTTAGAATTCTAACAAATAATATTCCGAGTTAATGAAGTATGAAACCTGTACAAGTTAAATACTCAAAGTTTATTCAAGTTTATTTCATTATGAAATTGTGAACACAATAAAGGTTTCTACATTACACCGTATCATACAAAATATCATGCAAAATATTAGGTGAGAATAGTCGACGTTGTTGGTTGGTGACGGAACGGTCTGGTGAGCATAGTCCTTGCATAGTCCCATACTTTTCGATACAAAGAATACTTTTTTGCCTGACACGTTAATAGCACGGTCATGGTATGATACGGTGTAATGGGTGGAGGCCTTAATTCGTATTTTTACGGCCTAATTAAATGAAATAGGTAACTGTAAAGTATGTTTTAAAATGCTTTCACAGAAGTCGTAGGTAGTCAGTTCATGTAGATTGATCATGTAGACATGACCATGTCAGAGGCCTTCAGGCGGTGTAAAAACTCCGACACCAGGGTTGGCCACTACACGAAGTTACTTAGCAACAAAACCTATCACCATACGCACACTGCCTCAAGTACTAAGGTTAGGGCCAGTGTCAATTACAACGAATAGATTGCGCTGATAGATGTCATTCTAAGTAGTCACTTGATGTGCATCTAACAACTAGCGATGAACTTGGTGAACTGGCCTCAATAAATGAGGAAGAGAGAGTCCTAATCAAACTGCATCATGTGGTGCAGACGTAGCTGTTATCTGTGGTTGTTTATTAGATAGGTTCAAATACGATGTTTATGATGAGGAACTGTAAATTTCAGTTTTGATGCGAATCATGTTTGTTTAAGTTTGAATTTTGGGACTATGCCGAAATTCCCACTAACAGCCCCCAGATGATTTCCACCTGGAATACAGCCTATCTCGTTACTTAGAAGGTTGTTTTTCAAAAAGATAATTTTGAAAATAAAACTCTTCTGTAACCCTATTTATACACACACTATCTGCCCCAACGGTGTCAGCCGCGTTGTACCGGTCCCCGTGGGAATTTCGGGATAAAAAATAGCCCATAACCTTCCCGTTGAATGTGGCTATCTATTACAAAAATAATTATTTGAATCGGACTGGTAATTACAGAGATTAGCCTATAAAATCAAACAAATAAAGATAGAATCTTCACCTCATTATCATATAGTATAGATTTAGAAAAGTTTAGTTAATTTATGTCTGTTTGATGTCACATGTCGCCAAAACTAGACATATTTACTCTGGATTTACCTACACATATATACGTTATTTTTGCTGAATGCCTTACCTACCTACTTTCAGTATATACTTTTCAATTTTAACACGCAACACCTAGATGTAAATGAAACTTGAATACATATAAGTAATTACATATAATTACATGCTAATTTAAAAAGTTTAAGCGTTTAATAATGTTGAAGCGTTGACAGCTTATAATTATGTATGATTTTCATAGGTTTGTTTTCATAGAGCAAGAGTCTGTTTTAAGACTGTATTTAATGTAGTTTAAGCTTGTTCTAATATTAACTGATCTATTCGTAAGTTTCTGAAAGGCTCTCCTTTTTGTATGTTTTAATAATAATAATACTTGCCCAGCAGTGGGATGATATTAATAACGAAATACAGTACGCTGGTAAATATACACTAATATAGTAAAGCTGAAGAGTTTGTTTTCTTGTTTGTTTTAACGCGCTAATCTCAGAAGCTATCAAACCGATTTGAATAATTATTTTCGTAAAAGATAGCCACATTCAACGGGAAGGTTATGTGCTATTTTTTATCTCGGGATTGACACGGAAACGTGCACAACGCGTGTAAAACCGTAGACCATTGCTAGTTTCTTAATGAAAACAAAAGAGAAAAACTAAGCAAAATAAAATACAGCGAAAAAACCGCCTCATTGCAATTACCTATGTACTAAAAACACTTATTAAATATTCTTTCTTATCTATCCAATGTCAAGATTCAATTACACAGTAGGTATTCAATTATATTTACGTATTACATTTCGATAACTAATTGCAAGTGTTTATTAAACACTCAAACATATCAATGATTCAATAACATTATTATATTATTAATGTATTCTTAAGTTTGAACGAACGTTGCACTTATTGAATGAAACGCAGAAATCATTACGCGTTACATTTTTATAAGGATTGACTATTTATCTTTAGTCGTTTATTTTTGATTCTGCGTTTATAAGTGACTAGCCGCGTCCCGCGGTGTTACCCGCATTGTACCCGTTCCCGCGGGAATTTCGGGATAAAATGTATCCCTTGTGGTATTCTGACGTATAACCCATTTTACTGTTAAGTGTCATCCAAATACGTTCAGTAGTTTTTGCGTGAAAGAGTAACAAACATACATACATCCTGACAAACTTTCGCATTTATAATATTAGTAGGATTAGTGGAATAGGATATGTTTGACACACGTACACAGACACAAAATATTGACGACAAAATGGCTCTATCGTGAATCGTAGCAGTTTGTGAAAACGTTGTTACAATGCCTTGAGGCGGCTTAAAAACATTGCAACCAGGATTGGCCATCAACCTTCTATAACTTTCTTTATTCTCCTGGAGATGGATCTATTCTGAATAACCTCTTATCATTATTTGGTAAAACAGGAAAGGAGGAGTAATTCAAGAGGTAGATTTGTATGTTTGAAACATCCCGAAAGTCCCACGAGTATTGGCACAACGCGGGTAAAACCGCCGGCGCTGCTAGTATATGTTTTACGACCAGTCTCTTCGCGCGAAGACGCGTGCTATAAAAATGATCGCTTTACTACTTTCTGCCAAATTATAAATATATTTAATTAGTAGGTATTTCCCTCAATAATATTAAGATTATTTTTTTAAAATTAAACATTTGTAAATATTACAAATGTTACACTAATTATCAAGTCAATAGCTTTGTTTATCGGAAGATGTTCGTCTCCAAGAAAAATATTTAAAACTTTAATTTTACGAGTTTTTTGACCTAGGCAAATGGTTGTGATTCTCGTGAACTAGCGACAAATTAGATAAAATGACTATAAAGATATCAGGTATCAGCTATTCGCTCGTTGAAGATAACCTTCTACTCATTGTTAGTGATAGAATATTTCGGATGGTTTTACGTCAAGTGATAGGGGTGTGAAATATCTCACCAATGTAGGTGAATGAAGAATTTCTGATATCTGTTGAATTTTACAAGTACTTATGGGTGATGTATATAGCTTTCAGTTGAATATGAAAGGAATTAAAAGGTTTAGTTTGGTCTATTTCCATAAGTTCTATTATCCATTATCAGTTTTATTAATAACACTAGTGGGAATATATACTTACTAGTTATTTTCAGCGTATGGACCTTATATACTTCTTAGCATGACTACCGTTACCCTCAGTTGTAGTAATTAATTAACTAATTAAGATATTCATTTACTATTGTATCAATATGTAAATAGTCTACTAAGTAGTAGTAACTATTTATTAATCTGTGACTAAGTACAGTCTTACTGAAGCTCGTCCCATACTTGGATGGTTGCTCAATAGTGGCATTTCTATCTGAGCGCTATCGTGCTTCGGAGCGCACGTAAACATATTCCCGATTGTTTTAATCGTTAGACCATTTTAAAAGCCTTTAGGCGGTCCAAAATCTCCGTCAACAGGGTTGCCCACTAACCTACCCGAACTCACTTCCTAAAACTGTTGTATTTTAGTTCTTGGATTTAAGCTAAACATTGATAATTGTAATTAGATCAGCTATTAATGTTTACCTTAATTAACAAAATATATATCGGAGTTTGATTCCCTTCTAAGTTTTTAAAAAGTACATGACCGATGATCCCTTGGGAGTCATCAGTCATGTTATCTTTCTCCATGTTTTTAAGGATATGCAAAATGAAGAAATGAAAATAGAGAAGCAGTCTAAAGACTATAATCAGTAATTCTCGTATTTGTAATTTCTAGTACAACTTGAGACGACCTCACCACTCGAGCGCTCGACGTCAAAAAGCCCCCGCTCTCGTTGGCGTTCGGCCTTAAATAAATTCGTGCACTCCCCACTCTCCCCACTCTTACAATTCAACGATGGTTCGAGAGTTGGTCGTTTATGCACTAATTTATTTTAACAATGTTTTCTATTCTACTTAGAATCGTAATGCTAATTAAATAATTCGTTTTGGAATATTCAATGATATTCCAAAACGTCTAAACAGATAAAGCATGCTATTGAATTACCAGTTACTTATTTCCTGCGTCAAAATGTCATCCATTAACAATTCACAGTATTGGTGGTAATTGGGGTTAGTTTTATTATAAGTAATTAAATCAAAATCATTGCAATACACTATTGTAAATCCAATCATCATTTGTTTACCAAAATCATAACTTAGACTTTAAGTGGTACGAGTGATTTTGGATAACATTACAGTAAAACAGTAAAGACTTACAAGCTAGAGTATCCTTACAACTATTTTTGGTGCCTTGGTATATCCGCGGCGACACGGCCATACTGATGGGCGGTGCGTGCTCTGCACCGTGTATCTGTAATGAAATTGTCGTTTTACTCTAGGTACTTCCACAGTAAGCCTAGTTGTTTTTTATTTGTGATTCATGATTTAAGTATCTAGTTCAGTACTCCCCGTGCTGACTGGATTTATAGAGTATCATTTTCTTTTGTTCGACAGTACCCCAGCATCATAACAACAAACCATGCGAAATGAAATTAGTTATTATAATGCAAGGGTTCTTTATTTTGGTTATGGGTCGCCTAAACGAAGCATAACTTCTTTTTGAATTGGCTTTGGGGCATCACTTCGCACATAACATCTTTTGATCTGTCACAGGACGTCTCCACCCGCCTACAACATGATCTTTATTGTCATTATCATTCTGACTATTATTCATATGTTTGCCCAACATTGGGGTCTTTTCGTGGTTGTGAGGCGCCTCCACATCGCCCACAACATCTTTTAAACTTGGTTAAGGGTCAGATCCGCACGCCAATAGCATCTTTTTAGTTATTATAATTCACAGGTCAAATGGTTTTATGAGTGTACAATAGTTTGAAAAGAGCTCACCGGATTATCATGATTTCCACCAAGCTGTCACAGGCGACTAGGCATCTGAAGCGGCATCGTCAGCTTCTGCTGGGCCTACTGATGTTCCAGTGCAGTGACCTGATGGTCCAGCTTGCTGTTCATCGTCAGTGGTGTTAGCCGCTTCTCTTACTGGCTCGAGTTCGTTTGACGGCGACACGGTCATCAGTCTATTGCTACTGCAACCAGGCTGTGGTGCTCTACGTAGCTGATCATGAGCTACTTTTCGAGGCCGTCCATGGTGGCCTATGACTCTCTTCACCAGGTATCTGTCATTATCGAGTACTCTATGGATTTCATAGGGCATGCTGAACTTCGGATCAAGTGAAGTTTGATTCCGTGGATTATTCTTAATCAACACAAATTCTCCCCTCTGGAACCTTTGGATCCGGGCTCTACCTCTTTCAAATCTCTCCTTATCCTTTCCTGCCGCCTCGATCATCCTGTGTTGAATATGTCGTTGAACTGCTTCGAAGTCTATGGCCAGGTTATCAAAATCAACCAAGTTCAGTAGCTCTGGTGGCACGCAGTTCTTACGTCGAGTCAGCAGTGTTAGTGGAGCGATCCCCGTCGTTTTGTGCGTAGTGCAATTGAACGCTAACTGAAGGCTGTCCAAAGCGGTTTGCCATTCTGTAACTTCATAGTTTTTAATCATTATCAAACCGTTTTTCAGTGTGGTCATCATCCGTTCCACCTGACCGTTTGCTCGACTGGCGCCTGGTGCGATTGTGTGTATTTCTATGCCATATCTATCACAATAACTTTTATATTCACCCAGAAATTCTCGTCCGCCATCCACCACTATCTGCTTCGGTGTTCCAAACAAGTGTATCACTTGTTTCAGCGCTCCGAGCGCACTATGCTGGCTTTTATCGTTGGCGTAACGAAGTAATACGTACTTTGTGTAGGCATCGATTGTGACCACGACATACTCTTGATCTTGTGGTGTTCCAAGCTTACCAGTAATATCCATGTGGATCACCTCAAACGGTATAGTAGGTTTTGGTATCGGATGTAACTGCACCTGCATGGCTCCAGAAGATTGCTTGGATGTTCTGCATACTACGCAATTCTCGACGAATTCTCGTATGACGGTGCTCATCTTATCAAAGTAATAGGTTTCTTTTATCTTACTCAGAGTCTTCTCCCAGCCTGTATGCTTAAGCGCAGCGTGAAACGTGTTGATCAGGCTCCACTGAAAAGACTTGGGAACCAAGATTAGCTTTTGTACTCCCAGTACCGGGTCTGTCTTTTCATACTTAAGAGCATTGTTTTCGAGGACGTAACCAGGTACTGCTTCACCGTTGTGCAGGGCATCTATGATAGGTCGCAGCTGAGGGTCTCGATGTTGCTCTACATTGAGCCATTCCAAATTCCTTGTCATGACGTTGACTGTGAAGGTGTGAGGATTTCGGCTAAAGAAGTCAGCATGCTGCATTCGCTCTCCTTTTCTGTACTCTATTTCAAACTCGAAATTTTGTAGATAGGCCCACCATCTGTGTATCCGTGGTAAGAGATCCCGTTTGTGTTCCGAAGCTTTCATTGCATTACAGTCTGTAATGACTTTGAATTTGCGTCCATAGAGATAGTGTCGAAAGTGCTTGATTGCTCTCACGACGGCTAGTGTCTCCAGCTCGTAGGAGTGATACCGGCTTTCGACGTCAGTCGTTCGCATACTGAAGTAGGCAACTACGTGTTGCCGACCGTTGATCACTTGCACCAGGACTGCTCCGAATCCAAGACTGCTGGCGTCGGTGTGAAGTTCTATTGGTTCACCTTCCTTAAATAATGTTAGTACAGGGCTAGAAGTTAAATGATGGATGACTTTTTGACGTACCTCTTCGTGCTCATTTGTCCAAGACCATTTTACTCCCTGCTTAGTTAGATTGTACAAAGGTACCATCGTACGGGCAAAGTCGGGAATAAATCTACGGAAATAGCCGGCAAGACCATTGAATTGGCGAATCTGTTTTACCGAGGTTGGGATGGGGGCTTTAAGAAGAGCTTCAATCTTCTTTGGACTCGGATGAACTTTTCCATCCTCTATGACATTACCCAGGTACTCAATCGTTCGCTTAAAAAACGAACATTTTTCAACATTGATCGAGAAACCTGAATCTCGCAGAGCAATAAAAATTCTTTCAAGATATGAAAGACCGGATGCAAAATCACTACTCTTACTAATGACATCATCAATATAAACCTGTGCGATACTGTCTAATCCATTATCAGCACTACCAGGGTTCACGAGATGTCCCAAACCATTGATAATACACCTTTGGTATACCGATGCTGCATTGCAAAGGCCAAATGGCATAGTCAGATATTCGTATAACCCGTCCGGTGTAATGAATGCGGTCTTCTCAACAGATCCAGGGGCTACTGGGATCTGATGATAACCCGACTTCATGTCGAGCGTATGGAAGTACTTACCGTCTACTAGTTGGTCAATTTGGTCTTCTATTAGAGGTAATGGATAGTGGTCACGAATGGTGTTAGAGTTTAATTCTCGGTAGTCGACACACATTCGATCGTCACCATTTTTCTTTTTTACTAAAATAATGGGACTGGAGTAAGGGGATCTACTTTCCCTGACAATGTTATTTTCGATTAACTCGGCAACGATGGCTTTAACCTTTTGTCGTTCAATAGGAGTTAACCGGTAGGGCTTCCGTTCAACGTATTTATCTGGATTTTTCAGACGGATTTCAAGTTGCCCGGTATTGACACGAGTTTTGGCATAGCCCGCAGCGAACAGATGCGAATATCGGTTCAGTAGCATCAGCAATTGGTCGATTTCTGACTGGTCGGATAGGTCATGGTTAAGGTTATCAAAAATAGAATTATTAGCTCGAACGTGCATAACCTGAGGCTGAGAAATCAACGTGGCTGTATTTCGAGTTACCATTACACTTAACCCAGTATTGTTCAGCAAGTCGGAACCGATTAACACATCAGTCGTCATCTCAGAATCAGGTAGCACATGGAAAAGTATTTCTACATTTATATCATTTATAATACATACCGTCTTAAGCGTGCTAGTAGATATGACAGGTACTGGACCTAATCCACGTAAGAAATTGACCTCTCTCTGCCTACGTCCTGGGATCTTACCAGCTATGATTTCTCGCATTACCGAACACTCAGCTCCGCTGTCAAAGACTGCATCTATCTTTATAATGCCTACATACATGCGCATTGTATTCAAGTTGGCTTTCTTACTGTTGACTATAGAATTGATGTTAGGGGCAACTTGTTTCTCACGACGAAAGCAAGTCTCAAAGGTATGGCCAGGTTTAGCACAAAATGAGCAATACTTATTGGCGTTAGCTGTGGTGGCGGTGGTTACACTGCCTGATGAAGAGTTTGATCTCGGCTGAGAGTAAGACTCTTTCCTATTACGGCAGTTCTGCCATAGATGACCCAATTTGTTACAAAAATTACATTGTGGGATGTTTCTATTATCCAGAGCTAACCTAGTTCGTTTCTGAGGGGGCATACCTGGATGTGACGGAGGAATGCTTGGGCGTTTAGTCCTGATAGAGGATGCCACCGAAATCAGTTCGGGTACTGTTCTGGCTCGGACATTCATTAATTCGATTCTTAGGCGTTCGTCACTCACCATTCCGATGACCGCCTCCACTGCATCACTGTTGTCCAATTTGTCCTTGGTGACTCTCCTCCACAGTAACCAACCCTGGGACAGGAACTCTGCAATATCTTTGTTTGGGCTGTAAACATGTTCTCTAAACTTAAGTATGTCACGAGAATACCTGTTCTCTGGTTCAAAAGTCGTGATTATTGTCTCACGGAGTTCTTCCCAAGTCGAGGTGGTGACCAACCAACTGTCTGCCCACATTCGTGCGCGACCTTTGAGTAGACTACTCACTTTCATACGAATGTCGTAATCGGTCAAGTTGTAGTTACTTACAGCCGTAGATATGTGATTGCACCACTCTCGCACACCGACCGTACCGTCCGGGTCAAAGGATGGTAGAAATATATCAGTAATTCTTACCTTCTCACTTGGCTTCTGTTGAAGACGGTCGCTCATGCTCTGCATCATCGTCATCATCTGCAGAAAGAACTGAGGAGGTATAACATTACCAGCAGGTGGTACCACCATGAGATTTGTGGCCGAAGTTTGGTCACTTTGTTGAGGTTTAGCAGTCGCTAACATCTCAGCACGAGGGGGTGCTGCTATGGTGTCAGGATCTGAAACATCGTGACCGGCAGAAAGGGATCGCTGGAGCGATCCCACTTCTGATATCGGAGTTTGATTCCCTTCTAAGTTTTTAAAAAGTACATGACCGATGATCCCTTGGGAGTCATCAGTCATGTTATCTTTCTCCATGTTTTTAAGGATATGCAAAATGAAGAAATGAAAATAGAGAAGCAGTCTAAAGACTATAATCAGTAATTCTCGTATTTGTAATTTCTAGTACAACTTGAGACGACCTCACCACTCGAGCGCTCGACGTCAAAAAGCCCCCGCTCTCGTTGGCGTTCGGCCTTAAATAAATTCGTGCACTCCCCACTCTCCCCACTCTTACAATTCAACGATGGTTCGAGAGTTGGTCGTTTATGCACTAATTTATTTTAACAATGTTTTCTATTCTACTTAGAATCGTAATGCTAATTAAATAATTCGTTTTGGAATATTCAATGATATTCCAAAACGTCTAAACAGATAAAGCATGCTATTGAATTACCAGTTACTTATTTCCTGCGTCAAAATGTCATCCATTAACAATTCACAGTATTGGTGGTAATTGGGGTTAGTTTTATTATAAGTAATTAAATCAAAATCATTGCAATACACTATTGTAAATCCAATCATCATTTGTTTACCAAAATCATAACTTAGACTTTAAGTGGTACGAGTGATTTTGGATAACATTACAGTAAAACAGTAAAGACTTACAAGCTAGAGTATCCTTACAACTATTTTTGGTGCCTTGGTATATCCGCGGCGACATATACAATAACAGTACAAAAAATAGGCCTGAAAATAGCATTGGTTTCGTATACCTGCGTAAATAACCTATTTACTTATCGAAATGTTAAATAGTATATAACTAATATGTAATGCGACACATAATGTCTGACTACGCAATAAACACTTGGGTACAATACGCAGTTCATATTTTGCTCATCATATTTAAAGATAAATAAATAAATAAATAGTTACATAATTAATTCACACACGGTTATTTATACCTTCATTAAGCTCTAAGCGTGTATTACGGAATCTAACTAACTAATTGATATGATAATATTACATTTGACAAGCCCGTTGGCACAGTGGCAGTGAGAGCGCTTACTGTGTCGAGGGTTGCGGGTTCGATTCCCGCCCGGAGTCAACAATATGTGCAGACATAGTTGTTGGCGACGACGTCTGGATGTCAATTATATATTATTATAAAGTATTTGTGTATGTATATGTAGTAGTATCAGTTAATTAGATTCCATAACACAAGCTTAGAGCTTACTTTGGGTCTAATTAACCGTGTGTGAATTTGTCCAGGTATATTTATTTATTTATTATTATATTTATTATTACATACACATACACAAATACTTCATATTATGAATGTACGAGCAGCGCCCTGCGGTTTCACCCGGATTGTTCTCGCTGGGAATTTAAGGATGAAAAGTAGCCGTAAACCATCTTGTTAGATGTGGCTATCCATTACTGTATCGGGAGTTAGTTGAAATAAGAAAAGAAACAAACTCGTCAGCTTTATTATATTACGAGTAGTACTAGCTGCGCCCCGCGGTTTCACCCGCGTTGTACCCGTTCCCGCGGGAATTTTGGGATGAAAAATAGATGTTGTCCGATTCTCAGACCTACCCAATATTTACACAAAATTTCATGAAAATCGGTCGAGCCGTTTCAGAGGAGTTCAACCACGGTACCCGTTCCCGCCGGAATTTCGGGATGAAAAATAGATGTTGTCCGATTCACAGGCCTACCTGATATGTACACAAAATTTCATGAGAATCCGTCGAGCCATTTCAGAGGAGTTAGGAGGAGAGGAGAGGAGGAGATCCTACTAATAATATTATAAATGCGAAAGTTTGTGAGGATGGATGTATGGATGGATGTATGGATGTATGTTTGTTGCTCTTTCACGCAAAAACTACTGAATGGATTTGGATGAAACTTTACAATAATATAGGTTACACATCAGAATAACACATGGGATACATTTTATCCCGAAATTCCCGCGGGAACGGGTACAACGTGGGTGAAACCGCGGGGCGCAGCTAGTTTTATATATTAGATAGAAGTATAGATAATAGCCGGTTAGCCGGCTTGTTCCAAGTCTGTGGAGCATTTTCTTTGTCACACGCTGAGTTTATCGCTTTGACATAACCACTGACACTAGCGACAAAATTTACACAGGTAGTGTGCAAAATACATCCGACACTAGCAAGTGATATCTTTAAGGCGATGAGTTGAACTACACGTCTCGCTCTGTATTATATTTGCATGTTAGAATATAATTTTATCACTACCAACTTGACTTTTGTCTATTTACGTAATTGTTTAGGCCCTAGTCTAGTATTTATTTCGGTCTAGGTTATTTAGTGCACTGGTATCAAGCATATTTGCTCCAGTTTTCTCAGTATTGAGACCACAAACGTTTTGATTTAATTTCTCTTAAATGGGTCGGTGATAATAAATATTTGTTAACTTTGTTGTTAGGGCTGTTAAACTAATTATTATTATTTGGTTTATCTTCGAACATGATAATTGTGTTTTGGAATGAAATAACTTAAACCAATACTGGGGTAGTATTTATCTAGTAATTAGTTAGAATATCTATAAACTAGGTATTGTAAGTAAATATTAGGTATTCTAGGTAATGATCTGCTAGGTAATTGATCAATTTTATTGTATCCAAATTCGGTTCGCATGTACTTGTCTGTATCAAATAGTGCAAGATTTTGTCCCTCTTCTAGGTTTCCGATTGAGCTGTAATTTTGCACACACGTTTGATTTGGATGAAAGTGCATGATAATGATAAAAAATAACAAGCTTGCTGAAGACTTTTTTATGTGAATGACTTGTTTTAACCGATTTCGAAATCTAAACGGTTCTAAATTCAGGTATTTTTTGTATTCTTTACATTTCCGTCGTTTGTGAAACGATTTCAAAAGTTCTATCCATGAATGAAGATGCTTTTTGCTTACAGAATTAACCCACTGAACCGATTTTAAAAAACGTGGTAATTCTCTTATAAACCATTTAGAAGCCGCTGTTAATGTAAAATTAGTTATATTTACCGTACAAAGTTTAATTTTGTCAACACACACTTACAACCCGAGACCTAATGGCGGCAACTGAAAACATACACCATAAATAAAACAAAAGCGCATTAAGTGACTTAATTGATGCGTGCAGCTTTATGGGTTTCATGAGACGCGGTAAAGGCTCATTCAGAACGGGCAACTAGTCCGTTAGCAGGCAATTAATTGCAAGTAGATCTTTATTATCCTGTAGTTACATTATACGAGCCGAACCTATAATCTTATTGGTGATTAGTAGGATTTTCATCGTCGCGGTCTATGTTACTTACGAGTATATTATTTATCTATTCTAATATTATAAAGAGGTAAAATTTGTAAGTTTGTTTGTTTGTATGTTCGACGTAATCTCAGGAATTATCAGTCCGATTTGAATAATTCTTTAGATAGCCACATTCAACGGGAAGGTTGTAGGCTATTTTTCATCTCGAAATTCCCACAGGAACGGGTACAACGCGGGTAAAACCGCGGGGCGCTGCTATTATACTTATATTATAAATTACTATTGAAAACCATCCTCTTGAATTACTCTGCCTATTGCTAAAATCATCGTGAATAGGTATATGTAGAGTTTATCGCTTTTAATTTAGACTTTCTTTCGTGATAAGTTGGTAGCTTTATGAATTAGGCATGGATAGTGAAATTTCTCTCTTAGTCCTACAGTGTTACTGTCAGTCGTGGTTGTTTTATCGTTAGACCACGTCGGAGATCTTTTAGCGGTCTAAACACTCTGACACAGGGGTTGGCAACTGACCTCGTAGTGATAAATAAATAAATAAATAAATAATCATTTATTGAAATAACAGGGCTAATTAGACCCAAACTAAGCACTAGGCTTGTATTATGGAATCTAACTAGCTGATATTATTAAATACATATAAAACAGCAAATGCCTTAAAGACATACATAAAATAAACAAACTAAAACTAGTATTGTTTAAGGCATAACGTATGCGAAGATTTTTCAACTTTAATTTTCTCTATTGCTTGGTCTAAACGCGGCCTAACCGATGAGATCACAGTAGCCCGAATGCCCTTGAGGGTTCGTTGTGAATGTGGACCAAGTGATGACCAGATAACGCGCTGGCACTGGGACTCTCTGTGCGCTTATCTTATCGCACAAGGTAAGTATAGGTAGATGTATAATGAAGAGCATCTATTGACTGAGTTATGATAGAGATGTATTTTAAGCTTTTTCTTATTATGTGTCTTCAAGATTTTCCACTTGTATATTTAGATATACAGATAGAGTTAGGTATGTAGTCTGTTTAGAGTAAGGTAAGGTAGGTAGGCTGCCGGAAAAAATAATTCCCCTTTTTTAAAAGTTTTCATTTAGTTTTAGTATCCCGGTTGGTAATGTAAGAAAGTGAGAAGTAAGTATTTGATCTGAAATGCTTACAAGTTTCACGTTTGATTATGACGACAATGCATGATACTGATACATATATATGTTACTGTATAAGCTCGAACTATGGTAGATCTTAAGATTTGAGAGTAAGTCTTAAGATTTATCGACATGAATTGGTAAATGTAAGTATTTCTGAAAAATAGAAAAATTTTCGTGCTTTTAAGCACGCAGTAAGAGATTCATTCTATGTTTAACTTATACTGATATCTATTACCTAAACCCAAAACTTTTAAAATTAAAACTTGTTACCTCAAACCAATTATACTGTGACCAATTGTAACCAATTTATTGCGGAAGTGATACTAAAAGGAGTTGTTAACATGCAATAAAATCGAGTATTGATTATTATTTCACAGCGTTAGCGTGTTGAATCGCAGACGTGTGGCCTTCAACTTGGCGAGTTCAAGAAGTTGAGATAGACTTGGTGCAGTTTGTTATTCAAATTTATACATAGTTTATGTTTATCACTACATAGTATAAAATAAAGTCGTCTCTGTTTCGTGTCTGTTTGTCTGTATGCTTAAATCTTTAAAATTACGCAACGGATTTTGATGCGGTTTTTTGTAATAGGTAGAGTGATTCAAGAGGAAGGTTTTTATGTAAAAAAATTCCCGAAATTCCCACGGGAACGGGCACAACGCGGGTAAAACCGCGGGGCGCTGCTAGTGTTTAATATACAGCGTAGTTTTTCCTTGTAGACATTTTGGGGTAAAAAGTAGTCTAATCTTCCGCTGTGTATGGAACTCCATCGACAAGAGCTCAGCATAAAATCTTTGTCTTGACCGTGACTATTATATAACGACGATGACTAAAAGACGAGCTTTGTGATGTTTTTCTGCCTGGTAGTAATTTATCTTCATTTCTTTTAATGGTAACAAAATGATATTATTTTGACTGATCTACGTAATATGAATTAAATTATTACTATGTTAAAGCACAAATCAAAAGACGTGATAGTTTTTGAGTAAAGTGTACTACAGTGGTCAGGTTGTAGGATTGTGTTAAGGTTCGTTTCGCTCGCTCTGACAACCTACAGAAAGATTTTTGTGAATTCTACTGTTCGTTTCAGAATAGTACTTCATTAATAGCTATTAGAGTTTCGGTTGAAGCGGAGCAGAGCTGTACGTGAGATCAATTGACCAATCATAATTATTATTTTTATTATTTTAGCCATTACTGTCCCACTGCTGGGCAAAGGCCTCTCCTCTATCCCTCCATGCATCCCTATCCTGGGCCACTTCCCTCCAGTTGCTGAGATATGTGTCGAGTTCATCCCGCCATCTACGCCTCGGTCTGCCGCGCCGCCTGTTTGCCGGATCTGGCTGCCACTCAGTGGCTGTTTTTGCCCACAGCTGTTCAGACATGCGGCAGACGTGGCCTGCCCAGTTCCACTTTAGCTTAGCCGCTTTGCAATCATAATGCATTACGAAAATATTTGGACAGTGTTAACTAACGCATTGTTTGACAATCCCAACGCCACGGTAATAGATTATTATCTATTACCGTGCCAACGTGCTGTGATTGGTGAATCGGGCTCCACACACCTCTGCTCCGGTCCAATGGAAACTCAGCCTTACATGCTGTAATCTATTCCTATGTAAGGATTCATAAAAATCCGTATATAATTTTTTTCCGTGATAGAGTCACAAATATCCACTCTTTTGTATTTAGTTAGTATGATTCTTGCTTACTGACCTAAAAGCAAGAATTATCTCCGTATTCTTTCTTTTTATTTCGTCGCGAAAATAAATTAAAAAAAAGCTCGCAACGGCCAATTAAGTGCGTTGGAGATGTCTGCAACTGTGCTTGATTGTTCAATACGCCTCAGATTGATTACATTGTCGCACTGGACCACTAAATAAATACAGCCAGAAGGCCAACAACGTGGTACCAAAATAGACACACACATACATATATTCTATTTTTTCTTACTCGTCTTAAAACCATCATGCCTGGTTTTTCAGTCAAAAACAACTTTTTTCATTTAGGAAAAGAGTTCAATGATGGGGTATGAATAGAATTGAACTTTTTTCCTCTTTACAAGGAATCATCGTCAGCCGGAAAGCGAGTTTGTCCACATTTTAAGTCTTGTGAGAAAAAATAGAGTAAAGATGCATGCTTACGTTTTTTGTAGCAGCTCCATTGGCATCAATTTAATACGTTTTGAAACTCGTAGCAATTGCATTTGGCATTACTTTAATACCCTTCGAAATTCGCGTAGCGCTTAATACACTCAGAAAGCCTACGATGCCGTCGAAAACAGATACACTATTACATAGACGCGTACGTACAAGTTTTTCGTAGCAAACTCCACTAGCATTCGATATACCCTTTTTGAAATTTGCAATACATCTAAGTAGAAGGCCAATAATGACGCAGTACGAAAGCAGACGCACACATACAAAGATGCGTGCTTAGGCTTACACGTTTCTCGTAGCGAATGTCCATAAGAGCGTTTCCACATTATCCGATCCGATATCGGTGTCGGACGCCGATCCGATATCGGGGTAAGTCAAATGTATGAAATATGTTCCGATATCGGGCCGGACAATATGAAAGACAGGTACTTATTTCATACATTTTACTTAACCCCGATATCGGATCGGCGTCCGACACCGATATCGGATCGGAAAGAATAGGCATTACAGAATAGTCAATTTTAAAAAAGTGGTAGTTCTCATAAAAACGCCATTAAAATAAGTTTTTTACTGAATGGCATTATACAAATAATTTGTACAACCGCAGAAGTTCTTCCAAGCAGTATAAGTCCAAGAATTTAATAAAAGTGACGATAGAGGATTCGCTTTAACAAAACTTTTTGGAAGTTTAACCTCACGTTATGCCATCAGCAAGTCGTTGAACCTTGCCTAATAATCCCGTTAAGACATACACCCATGATCGGGTAGGTAACTAACCTCTCGAATGGTGCCGTTAATAGTTGGTGCCAGCCGCGGTTGATATCAGTCTGACGATACGAAGATCTAATATGAACCTGTCAAATGCAGTTGCAAGCACAGGCGGGAAGCATTACCCATCGAACTTCAACTTTAATAAAAGCTAAAGCATGGCTTAACTACAATTACTGCCACCTAAGATTGTACCCATGTTTATGAACAATAATTTGAACTTGAACTTAGAGGAAAAGTAGTCTTTGGTTAGTGAACAGTTCCAAGCAGAATCTATTGCAAAATGATTGGGTCTAGTAGTATAGTTTTGGTTTTCTAAATAGTAAATACTGATGTGAGATTGGTTGTACTGTACTGAGGATTTAGCTCTGAAGTTTATTTGGGCATGGAGAGAGTAAAAAGAAATAGTTTTTTTTTGTAAAATTGATCTGGAATCGTATCTCACTGTATCTAAAGAGAGATAATGCTTAACACAGTCATATAAATAGTATTTTAGAAAGACAGTGTTTTCTTTTTCTGAGTTAAAAAGTCAGTAAATTGTGGTAAGAATCACCTTGGTCACGTCATGTCAGCTTTTGAAGAAAAACCCGCATCATAATCAGTTCATTCATTCAAGAGTTACAATATGTAGATAACACAAACAGATCACCGTTCTGTTTGTCGGGGTTAAAAAACTCTGCCCAAATATCCTATCCTATCATATCATCCAAAGGTAGAATTATACTGATAGAAGAAATACTGGTTTCTTTACTTAACTGGAGTCTTCTGTGACCACGGTTCCTGCACAGGCGCCGAAACGTCAGATAAAAATGTAAAAATAAAAGCGAAGTGTTTCCGTAAACGTAGTTCCAATTTAAAATGCGTAGAAGAATTCTTGGACAATGCCTAAATCCTTCTTATATCTAATGGGTACTGACTTCTGCCTTGTACAGTAAATAGAGAGGGCCGTATCAACGGCATTCATCTACTGCAGTTACGAACAACTTTGGTCAGTTACGTAAGAGAGTTACGTGACCCAATGTCAAGTTCACTGCGTCAATTCTTGTCACACGAGGTTCGCAAGTTCGACAACCGAGATGAACACACAGATCTTCAACTTTAATAATGTAATCTATACTCAACTAATATTAATGTAATATATACTTCACTACATAGTATAAAACAAAGTCGCTTTCCGCTGTCTGTCTGTCCCTATGTACGAGTATGCGTAGATCTTTTAAACTACGCAACGGATTTAGACGCGGTTTTTTAAATATATAGAGTGATTCAAGAGGAAGGTTTATATGTATAAAAATCCCGAAATTCCAACAGGAACGGGCACAACGCGGGTATAATCGCGGGGCACTGCTAGTAATAATATAATATCCGATTTGAATAATTATTTTTGTACTAGATAGCCAGATTCAACGGGAAGGTTATGGGCTATTTTTCATCCGGAAATTACCACGGGAACGGGCACTACGTGGTTAAAACCGCGGGACGCTGCTAGTCTAAACTAATATACTTAATAAAGATTTTATTTCTTTGTTTGAAGTCGTTTATCGAATGACACCTCCAACACACAAGTATACGCACGCGTTTTTTATTATGTGATTGATTCATCTATAAGTACTAATATAATGAAGCTTGTTTTGTTTGTTTGACCGCGCAAGTCTAATCTGATTTGATTTGAATAATTTATTTTGTAATGGATAGGCACATTCAAGGGGAAGGTTATTTTTATCTCAAAATTCCCACAGGAACGGGCACAACGAAGGTTAAACAGCGGGGCACTGCTAGTTAATAATAATATTAAAAATACTACTAAGTCAGATTTGAAAATTCACTTTGTACATGATAGACCCATTTAAAAGAAAGTTTATGTCACTCTTCTTCTTCTTCATAGAGTGGATGGTCAACCTGACCAATCCTGGTGTCAGAGTTATTGAGCCGCCAAAGGCCTCTGACATGGCTCATGTAACGACTACTATCCGTAGAAAGTAACCGGGACCGAGGGCATAACGTCACTTTAATACCGGAAAGCAAACAGGAATAGTTAAGGCGCGGAGAAAACCGCGGGGTGTTACTAGTATTACTACATATGTTGAGTTAAACAAATAATAAATTACACGCAATTGTTATCTGGGTAAAGAATGATTTGTCTTAAGGTTAATGAACCTAAAAGCGTGATTTTGGCGATAAACGTGTTTTTTTAATTAAGTTGTTGAAGGTTTTATTAAATAGTATGTAGATTGTCAATTATTGAATTAGTCCTAGATAGTGGTCAGCCCATAGATGAGATTATCAATATGTATCCATAGTCAACAAACGGACGTCCCTCATATAGGTTACTAGCCGCGCCCCGCGTTGTACCCGTTCCCGCGGGAATGTGTACCAAATTTCATTCAAATCGGTTCAGTATTTTTGGCGTGAAAGCGTAACAGACAGACAGAGAGAGTTACTTTCGCATTTATAATATTAGTTAGGAAGTTAGGATATTCTGTAATAAGGTCTTGCTAGACTTTTTTATTCAGATTATACAATAATAAGATAAACAACATTTTTTCTAAAATTTTAGATTATGCATGTCTCCCATCCTTAACGTTTGGTACCTATCATATCACACGAAGCAATAGAGAGCTCTGTTGAAAAAGACACCCTAAGGCCCTTCACATATCCCTTAGGCCATGCATCTCCCCTAAAACCCTTCACACATCTCTTAGCTTAGACCATACTATCCCTCTAACAATCTCTTCCTTTGCCCCCAGAACACGCCACATCCCCTGGTCGACTGGTCCGGAGTGCCCACACTCCTGCTGGCTGTCATCGCTATACTGATCATAGCTACCGCGTTCACCACGAGGGTTTCTGATGCGAAGTACGCGCACCGCCTGCCGGGGCCGCAGCCGCTGCCGTTCCTGGGCACCAGGTGGCTGTTCTGGAGTCGATATAGGATGAATAAACTGCATGAGGCTTATGAAGGTGAGTATCTGGGTGGGTTTCTGAGGTCATTGAGATGGGTTGGGATTGGTGTTGTGTAGTGTAATGACATGAGGGCGTGGACTTATAAGTGCTATAGGATATTGAACCAAGATCATTCAGTGTCTTTTTTTTTATTTAAACTGTATAGTCAAACTGCTGATTTTTATCACTACATAGTATAACAAAGTCGCTTTCCGCTGTCTGTCCCTTTTTGGGGCATTTGATGCGGTTTTGTTTAATAGATAGAGTGATTCAAGAGGAAGGTTTATATGTATAAAAATACCCGAAATTCCCACGGGAACGGACGCAACGCGGGTAAAACTGCGGGGCGCTGCTAGTTTAATATATTGTCCCATAACCCATTAATGGGCAAAAGATTCTCTCAAACATCCCCGCTCCCAATTTTAGCGAGCTTCCACCACACTGTCGAAGGCGACGAGCTCGTCCGGCCAACGCTTCGGAGTCTTAATTCAGTGAAATCTAGGCTATGTAAGAAGGTTATAAACAGCTTATTCCACTTGCGCTGCACATCCTTGTACCCATATGCCATGCACTAATGACTAGATGACAAACTTAGCTCGTACAATTTTTCTGGTTTTTCCTTAGTTTGCCCCTTAAAAATCATTTTAACAAACCCAGTAACAGTGACAACAAGTTAGTTTATTGTGATACTGTTTAAGCGACGTGAAGCTCGACCCCTCCTTGGATGGGTGATAGTGGTATTTCTCTGAGCTCTACCATGCTTCCAATACGTTAATCAGTCCATCCAATCCATCCATCCAGTTGTTCCAATCGTTAGGCCATCTCGAAAGGCTGTCAAAAAACATCGACATCAGGGTTGGCCACTAACCTATTTGAAACGAATGAATGAATTAGGTATTTTCACACAGACATGTTCAGGCGGTACGGTTCCGTGTTCGCGGAGACAACCCCCAGTGGTGCTGTGGTGGTGTCCATCGCGGAGCGAGCAGCGCTGGAGGCCGTGCTGAGGGTCCCGTCCAGGAGGCCGTATAGACCCCCCACGGAAATCGTGCAGGTGTACAGGAGAAGCAGACCGGATAGATACGCGTCTACTGGACTTGTTAATGAGTAAGTTTATTTTTATGTATTTTGATTTATTGAACACTAAAGGTGAAGAGTTTTAGAACTATTATGGTGGTGGTGAAACTTTGATTGTTTTGTTGTCAATCTAGTTAGAGTAAACGAGTGATTAGGATGTTTCTTCGTGTTAGTGTCACACTTATTTTTCTTTTCCCCAGTAACAACGCTAGCGTGCTAATAATCTTTTGTAATTATAATAGGGATAAACATTATTCAATCTACGGGATTAAAAAAAAAGTTTTAATAGAGAAAGGAGGTAAAAGTATTTAGCCTGTAATGGCCCAGCTATGCCAAAGACCTTTCATCTCACCGTAGATATCACGTACATTGAGGAGGAGAGAGAGAGAGAGTAAACTGAGACGAAATAGTCTTTTAGGGCTTTGTCAATAGTCAACTTTGATTAGAATTTAAACAAATAGACCAAGTATGACTCATCAAAAACCAATCCGTCTATTATTTATTAAAGAAGCAATTATAAGCGGTTCTAACGAAACAAGGTATAAATAACACAACACCTTTTAACATATTTGCATGCCACAAAAAGGTTCTGCGGCTCCGCAATCCGATTAGGCATGGATTTGAGCCCCAAAGTGCAAAACAAACTGACACACAACAATAGCATTAAAATATATAAATAGAACAAGTGGTCACGATTAGATTGAAACAAAAAATAGGATGATCGGATAAAATCAGCTATTTGGCGATACCTTCCTACTTTTGGTACAGTCAGGGATTTTTATACTTTGACTATGGAGTCTGCGATAATATCTGCACAATGTTTTGTTTTTTATCCACAGAAAACTAATCTGTTACTCCTGACACAGTAAGCGCTATTAAAAAGCACTGCCGGTATCATGTGGCTTTTATTTATTTATTTATTAGACACTACAACAATATAATCACTTTGGAATTAAAATTAACTTATAAATAATTTATATTTTGAGTGACATTAGTATAGTCAATGATAAACTGGAGTGTAGATTTACAAGAGTTGAGATTAAATTGTGCTGAAGCAGACTTCAATATTTTGTACGTTTTTCCCTTTCTAGCTCCTCACCTCACCTCCAACTTAGTAGAGAACAATTTAAGCACTTCGGTTCTAGCATAAATCTCCTTTAAAGTGGTTGGTCCCTAAATTCCCTTACAGTACCTGCATTATCAGCTCTATTCATTGACGATTTGACCTCGAAACTATAATAGGTAAAGGATAAATAATAAAAAGCGACTACGATATGATATGTTCGCAAAGAAAACCGTCGAGGTCGCCACTTCCTTTGAAAAGGCTAGTAATTTTTTTTACAAGGTTTAATTTAACCAATACCTATATCTGTTCGTTTATAAGTCAGAGACAAACCTAGGAACTTAACTTTAAACCAGTTATACCAAAGACTGAATTAAATGTTTACACCTCCAGTTGCGATAACAATGCAATTAGTGTAATCAGAAAACTTATTTAGCAAACATATTTTTATTTACCTATTATTTAAGTTCAGATTAATTAATACGTTTCTGGACTCTACAAATGTCAATGTAGGTCTTTAGGTTACATTTTAACATTTTAAACTAACTCTATCCTGTAGCAGCTTCGTTGCATTCACATCACAAACATTTTATGTTTTGACAAGCTCTTATATTCGCCAGTCACGTATTTTCGGTGCTATAAAAATATTATATGCCTACGTCTGTATGTAACATTTGTAGTTTATGTAATTCGAGTCTTGCTATTTCCTGTCCCGCTGTTATTACTTTGATGTTCATATTCTATTGTTTAGATATTTAGGGCCAAATTCGCCGTTTCTACCTCAAACCACGGTCAACAGAACTCAGTTTTTGTTAGTCTACTGTGAAGTTTAGATCTCAGTTTACCTCATGAACTAGGATTTAGTTGAACTGATCGAGTTCAGTTGTAAAGGTGAAATTAGGGCTAAGACAATATCAACGTTAATATCATAGGCAATCTATAGTAAGTACCTTTAACAGATGATACTAAAGTAACCTATAATTTAGTGTAACTGTAATAAACACCAGTAAGTCAATATACGGGGAGATTTTTAAGCTCGACAAGTCTTTATATTTTCACAAAAATAGATGACACAGTTTCTAAAAATAACTTATTATCTATACTAATAAGTCCGATTTGAATAATTCTTTTTGTAATAGATAGCCACATTCAACGGGAAGGTTATAGGCTATTTTTCAACCCGAAATTCCCACGGGAACGGGTACAACGCGGGTAAAACCGCGGGGCGCTGCTAGTCTCCTATATCTTCGTATCTCTTATTCAGTCTTGATCTTGACCGATTTTAAAAAGTCACCCTGTTAACAAATCGAATCAAATGATTTGATGCAGCTAATTGACGTTTCAAAATGTCAAAATAATTATAGGTTACCTGCCACATATACATATACGAGTATGTGTAAATAGTGTATGAACGATTAAATTCAATGAATTTATTCGTAAGTCTGTTAATCGTGAACAAAGTATCGATACGTCAATCTATGTTGTGCAGTTAATTTTTATCCTATTTTGATTACGTTTGTTAATGTCTCGAGCGATCCAAAAGATTGTCATTAATTATACGTTTTATTTTGTTGGATTAAAATTTGACATTAATCCAGACCCAAATCATTATAAAACGACATACAATTTAAAAGTTTAGTATTTCACTTGATTTTTAATCCATTATTGTTATGACTAGCTTTCACAACGACGATCATATTACTTTATTTATAAAAACTAAAATCAATAACTTTCAACAATTTACTGATTGCATTTTGATTGAAAAAATCAAGTCGGGTGGTCCGCTAGCAGACAGTATGCAAATTGGCTGATTGTTCAAAATGCCAGACATTTTTTTTCCCGAATGTAGGTAGATGAAAGCCTAATTTATTGCTACTTCTATGCAATTAGTAATTAAGCCTTGAGGCTACGAGACTTTACGAGACTTATTTTTTAATCCAAAAAGAGAAATCAATGTTTAATCAAGCTACCCAAAATGGTAGCTTGCCTAATGGGTTAGCACTGGAATGGAATTTCATAAGGAAATCAATAAATATTTATTATAACCATTTTAATTTGCGTGAAATTGTTGTGGACACAAAAACGTGGAAGGAAGGGCTTTGCCCTGCAGTGGGACTGTTATAGTAATACATATTTCTATCCGTGCGCTACCGTGCTTCGTAGAGCACGTAAAATTGGCGGTTGCTTTAATCGATAGACCATGTCGAAGGCCTAAAAGGTCATAAAACTCCGATAACAGGGTAGCATTTAGGCGATTAGGCATAACCACCACGCTTGGCTAATGTGGGTTGGTGATCTCAAACCCGAGCCATGTTTGAAAAGTAGGAAATATGTTTTCGCTCGACCCGGGAATTGAACCAAGGACCTCAGTCTTGGCAGGCGAGTGCACATACCACTAGACCACAGAGGCGTTAATAAGTATTCCATATAAATAAATAATTTCCTCCACACTTTTCAGGCAAGGGGAAAAGTGGTACCACCTCCGCCGTCACCTGACCTCCGAGCTGACCAGTCCTCACACCATGCAAGGCTTTCTCCCAGAGTTGAACAACATATGCGAAGACTTCTTGGAGCTGTTGCAGAGCTGCAGGAAGCCAGATGGAACTGTGAGTGGGTTCGATCAGCTCACCAATAGGGTTGGACTTGAATGTAAGTAAAGATTGGGGTTTTTGGGGGCCCGTTCTTTTAAACCCTTAAATGTGACAAAAATGTAGGCAGCTGGGTAAAGGCCTCTCATCTCACTGAAGATATCAGTCAGTGAGTAGGATTAGGCGTAATAACCACTCTTGCCTAATGCCTAATTTTATGACTTAGCATTAATGCTACGAAGACGCACCTGCGCATGTTAAAATTGTATGATCTCTCCCGGTAAACATTTCCTTAAATCCTAATTTTATTAAGCCGGTATGTATCACTATTTTACCAGGTACCTTATATAATATGGCTTAGCCAAAATAAACGGAAGACCGACATAAAGATACGTAATTTATAATGATCACGCCGTAGATTAGGATGTTGTTAGACGTCTATATTTCTCGAACTTTATATTTTTGTGCTAAACTTTTGACTTATCTACAGTCAAATCAAGACGTGACTTAAAGACTTTATTAGACCGTTTTTTCTTAATGTAGAATTAAAACAAATATACATATTTGAATTTCTTGCCAAAGACAAATGTTCTATAGAACAAAAACTATAAGTTATCTGGTAAGAAATCAATTAATATAATTTTAAACCGTTTTATTTCTTCTCTCTATGGACGCCAATTTCCAAACAAAAACAATTATTTTATAGAAGAAAAACGTTTAGTTCAATTGGGTAAGAAATTTATAATATCACTAAACTGTTTTCCTCTATTATAGACGTGATTGTCTCTCTAACGGCGGCCATATTTGCTTAGATTCTTCATTAACCAAGAAAACGTTAGTTACCTATTTACTTTGACAGTATCTAGTTAGATAAACCGCTGCCCCAGTAATAATTTGGAGTTTTTGGAATCGTCAAACCAAAAGTCATTTCGGTAATTAAGATAATGGCGCCGGCGAAGTCTTATCGGCTGAATAATTAAATAACAATTTTATGTCTTTGTTTTTAAAAGATTTTAATTTTAGCCCGACAATGTTATTTAATTAGACGTATTTTCATTAAAGTTTAAACAGAGTATTATTATATGTCCGGGAGTATTGATATAATGGCGGTCCTTCACTGGAATAAACGTCATTGAAACCAAGATAACTAGAAACAAAATCGGTTCACGCGTGTGGAGACTGAGAGATCCCACATTTTTGTGAATCTTCTCTCTTCTGCTATGTTTCGTTCTTCTTCTTCAGTCTGACACTTTTGGCATGACGGAGATTAGATTTTATTCTTCTTTTCGATGGCAATTGTTTTTTAGATGCTACTCCACTCCATTGGTTACGGTTTTTATGATACAATCACAAGTTACGTTGGATATCCTATCATAGTACGAGTAATCTGTTCACCCTCGATGTTTCAGAGTTACGATACCACAATTAAGTAGACACAATTCAACTAACATCCCCCTTTTGCGTAAGTTGTCAATAACTACACAATTGACTATTATATCCAAGATTCACTATTTACGTAACTTGGTGTAGGTCTTTAAGACCATAAATAGTGTCGTGTCAACCGATAAACACTAGAAGTATGACGTATGGTATCACAACTGAATGTGGGTCAGATATCGCGCCCGCATGCGTGTGCGCAGGAATGTGCAACATTAGAAATGCATTATGAAATACACTTACGTACGAACGCCGGATATTAACGTAAGATGTTACTGTAACTAGTGGTTAATTTAAACGGCGATTAATGATTATACGAGTATCTACTTGAAAATGTTTCGTAATCTTCAAAGGGTAGGTAGGATGGCTAGGTTAACCTGGGTTAGGTTATCTAATTAGGATTGGTGGGTATATTTTGACACTGGTCACTAGCAACAACTGGCCACTTGAATTATCTTATCTTAAACATCTTATATCTAAGATAAGCAGGGCTAAGGCTAAGATGTTCGCTCAGAACAGGTTTTCCGTTATAATCATAAACGCGTGTTTTGTCTCTTTTGCTCTTTGGGAAGATAGCTAAAATGCTCCGCACTCAGAGACAACTAAGGAAGCATTTGATTGATGTCTCCGAGTACGGGCGTAATGCCACAATATTTCCTATTAACCACTTTTCCGAATATTTTATTCCCGACCCCATTTTATATATTTTATCCACGGGAAGTGGAAAAAGTTAAGTTAAAGGTGCAGGTGATAATGATTAATTAAGGTTTATATCCCAAAATGCCCCCAGAAAATAACGGTTCCTTTCTTTTCTTTCTCAGCTGTGTGTGGCCTCATGCTGGGCACTCGGCTAGGGTTCCTGGAGCGCTGGATGTCGGGGCGCGCCGCCACCCTCGCGGCGGCCGTGAAAGCCCACTTCAGAGCCCAGCGGGACTCCTACTACGGAGCACCCTTGTGGAAGTTCGCTCCCACTATGCTGTACCGCACTTTTGTGAAGAGCGAGGAGTCTATTCATACGTAAGTAGGAGACAAGGTAATCAAAGTTAGAACTTACGTAGTTCTTGTAGTCGTTTTGTGCGGAAAAATAACTTACAGCGTAAATTCTAATGTCGCATTTTTAAGGCAATTTTCAAGAGGAAATGTTTGCTTTACATCCTAATTGATAATAATATTTGTTTAGGCAAGTCGTTTTCATGGCATCTGTATAGTGTATTTTGTCTGCCCAATGTCCATCACTAGGATTTAATAGAAGACCTATAACTAATTTAAAGCCATTCACACAAGTAGATCTTGCAGAGTATCTCCTACACAGCTAGGTTTAAGACAAGTCCACACGATCCTAAATAACACAATCTATAAAGTATAGTAGAGATTGTCTAAGCTGAAATGACGCGCCCCACTACTTAATTACTTTATTTAGATGTGTGAGTGTAAATATTAATAGCGGCACTTCATCTGTGTGGGAGCGCCAATTATTGATTTCTATGTGCACATGTCGGCCGACTAGTCGGGTGATAAATCCGAAAACGCTCGCTCTATGGAGCAGCGCCGTCACTTTGTATGAAACAAGACGTCCTCTCCTCTCGCGCGTTCACGATCAACTAAACTAGTTGAACAACAAATCCGAGAATTGCACTTCTTAGCGAGTACGGCGAGTACGGCAACTGAACGACCAATTATAATTGCATGTTTATGTGTATTGCGTCCATATTTAAAATTTGCTAGTGTGCGTAAATGCGGAGGTGGGGCGTGTCATTTCAGCTTGGACAATCTCTAGTAAAGTCGGAACTTGGAAATTTGTGTACACAATGGCAACAACTAACTCCCTTGGCGGTTAAATAAGGAAGTTACATAAAAAGTAATTTTACGATGTGACCTAGGTACGAATCACCTATCCTTCATACAATGTTTGAATGAATATTAAATACCCAACGCAATTTCAATGGTATCTCTTATATAGCCGATAAATACGTGAAGTACTTACGAATTTGATTACCCTTGGTGTTATTCACTTGTTTATTGAATTAGCCTTGTATTTATGCAAATACGTGAGGGAATATAGGAGAATAATGCGTATTATACATACAATAGTTAAGTGTTGCCATGTTATGCTATGTGTTGGTAATTTAAATAGATTATTTGCCTGTATGGTAACTTACAAGATACGAAGGATTTAGTGTAAAGTAAAGGGCTTTAATGAAAATATTTGCTATCTATGATTTGGTAAAAATTTTACGGTTCCGTTTTTTATTTTGGGATTTCGAACCCTGAAAACTTTACATCATACATCACTACACTGGACAAAGGCCTATTTTCTTCATTTTTTTCAACCTGTATCGTCCCACTGCTGGGCAAAGGTCTTCCCCAAACGCTTTCAACCTTCTCTGTCCTTTGCGGTTTCCAACCGTTCGCTGTCGAAGGAGACAAGGCCATCCCGCCAGCGTTCTCGGTTAAATAGGTCTAATTAGGTAAAATATACATATTAAGTCTAACCTAAATATATTTTGTAAGTTGTATCTTAATCTATAAAATGACGACTACCGGCAGGATAGTATCAGAACTGATGGAGGAAGCCAAGTCCAGGACCAAGGGAGCGGCGCAGGACGACGCGATGCGGGAGATCTTCCTCAAGATCCTCGACAATCCAGCGCTGGACATGAGGGATAAGAAGGCAGCGGTCATCGACTTTATCACAGCTGGGATTGAGACGGTTAGTACGCCATCTTGGTTTTGAATTCTAATGAGAGGTAATGAAAGATTTTAGTTTCTTAAGTCTCATAAATGCTCTCTGTAACTAAAGTGTTTTGTTTCTTTAGCTATGTCGGATAAGACAAACCATTTCATAGCTAAAATGCTGTTCAAGAAATAATTTTAAATGGATGTCGTACATAAGTTCCTACTTACGTTTTACTTTTTTTACAAGCAACAGTAGTCGACTGTAATCTCAATCTTTGCTCTGATATTTCCACTAGGAGACGAGTTTTTCTGCATTGGGATATCTCCATTCCTATGTTTCCATTTAATTTACATTTTCTATTCCATTTTTCCAGCTAGCCAACAGCCTAGTATTTCTCCTGTACCTGCTGAGCAGTCGGCCGGATTGGCAACAACGCATTCGCTCAGAGTTGCCCTCAACCACCTCCCTGACTGCTGAAGAGTTGGCAGCGGCGCCTTCTGTGAGGGCTGCGGCCAATGAGGCCTTTAGATTGCTGCCCACCGCACCTTTCTTGGCGAGATTACTGGAGACGCCTATGACGGTGGAAGGACATAAGTTGCCGGCTGGGGTGAGTTTTTGGATTGTGATAAGTTATGAAAGTATTTTGTAAGATTACTTTATATTACCTTCTACTTCCCACTAGGGTAGATCTAATTTTGTTAAGCGATAAATCCTAAAACCGGCAGTTCTCGAACAATGGCCTGCATTACTAATTTTCGCTAACCACTTGCAGCAGTATATTTCACCGCTTCCGGTCCATAAGGACTAAATCCCAAAATGTCTGATATCGGTACGACTTAATCTCACAATGACTGATACCAACAAGCCTATATTTCAAAACGAATTTGTCCCGAATCGCCTGAAATTTTTAATGTCTATATTTCAAAACGAATTTGTCCCGTAATGCCTGAAAAAAAAAAATAACCCTAACCTACCGAATAGTAAGAAAATACTGATCTGTAACCAGTTACGTAAAAACAATTTTCTTACTGTTCGGTAGGTTAGGGTTATTATTTTTTTTTGTGTTCCTGTTATGTCCGGACGACACTCAAAAGACCTGGACTTTTACTTTTGGTTATTTTATTGTTTGATAGATGACATTCAGACATTACGGGATTCAGCTATTTTAGAACTAGAACGTTTTGAGAAAAATACATAATGACTTTCAGTTGTTACAAGATGCATGCGTATTCAATTTCCGGCATTATGAGATTCAGTCCTATTGATTAGCTAGACATTTTGGGATTAAGTTCTTATGGACCGGAAGCATTTCACCGAGCTCGCAATACCATTCTTGACATTTTATTAGATATAATTATGTTATTATTAGTCTTGCTAAAGAAGGATCCCACCCTTAAACACATTACTTCGCCTTCTAGCTCTACTTAATATGGTTGTCTCCTTTTTACTTCACTAATCCTTCTACATCACGTCCTTTTCCAGCCAATCGTGCTAAACCGACTAATCTTATCACATCTTCCAGACATTCGTGCTAGCCCACACGGGCGCCGCGTGCCGCCGAGAGGAGAACTTCTGGCAGGCGCAGGAGTACCGGCCCGAGCGCTGGCTGGAGGTGCGCGAGCCGCACGCCGCCGCGCTGGTGGCGCCCTTCGGCAGGGGCCGCCGCATGTGTCCCGGGAAACGATTCGTGGAGTTGGAGCTTAATGTCTTGTTGGCCAAGGTAATATTTATGAGTCTGTATTGTTTGATACTTGTTCAAAACCTCAAATGGCTACTTGAGTAGTCTGCTAGAGTACCTAGTCATAACTGGGACCTCAGTCTTAGCAGGCGAGTGCACATACCACTAGACCGCCAAGGCGGTAAAGATTGTTTAATATCAAAATCCTTCAATTTGGCTACAGTATTCTTCTGAAATAAAATTAATTCAAGGTTTATTTCTGCTTTCAGATAATTCAAAGATGGCGTGTGGAGTTCGAAGGAGAGCTGGACATTCAGTTTGACTTCCTCTTGTCTCCTAAATCCCCCGTGTCCCTCCGCCTCGTAGAGTGGTGATAAGAACCTCGCACATTAAATTCTTCATGAAATTTCTTCATACAATACCAGATTTAATATGTGACGGGTCAATTCTGCCAAATTTATTGATTATCCACTGGATCGATGAAATAGTGGATTCGTTTGATATTAGTTAAGAGTCATTGTGCCAAATCTATCGAGATCCAAATAATACACATTTGGCATTCTAGGCAAGGAACAAAATGTGCCCAAATCTTCAACTGGAATCCTATTGAGCATCAATTAATTAAGCAGATTGGACTGATTTACAATGCGACAGTTCTTACA
This sequence comes from Cyclophora albipunctata, assembly GCA_963082685.1. Classification (NCBI taxonomy): domain Eukaryota; kingdom Metazoa; phylum Arthropoda; class Insecta; order Lepidoptera; family Geometridae; genus Cyclophora; species Cyclophora albipunctata. The sequence goes on along the minus strand of OY720131.1, from coordinate 8,253,912 downwards.
AAAGAAGTAAAAATTAATGCCTAAATATCCACAGCAAATGCTCCTCTAGATCACTGATGATATCAGTGCAGCTAGGAGCGTTGAACGTTAAGGAGCATTGAGCGTAATCAGCATGCATCATGCAAGTATGTGAACTCAAATTGAGCTATATTTGTGAAGTTATTAACTCGCTTGACAAGTAACCGCATTGGCCAAGCGATTTGAACAATATTCTCCCATGAATAAGGGCTGTTTCAAATTGCTGTAAACTGTACTGTACTTTCTATGAATTTTCCAATTTTGATACTATGCTCAACTTTGTGATTGATATCTATAAGCATTTTAAATATTTTGCTTGACTGATTATTCTTTGTAAGTTTAGTGTAACGTAGTTTAAATTGACATATTCAGGTTGAACTTGGGCTTGGCTTGAACTAAGGCTTGGTTTAAACTTAGGCTTGGTTTAAACTTATGCTTGGATTGAACTTAGGCTTGGTTTGAACTTAGGCTTGGTTTGAACTTAGGCTTGGTTTGAACTTAGGCTTGGTTTGAATCAAAGCTTGGTTTACACTGATGGCTTTCGGTGATTCCCTTGTGAAGGAAAGTGTGCGCGCTGAAAATATCAGCTCAGGAAGGAACATTTTACTAAGAGTGTTACTTTTATTTTGTTTAATATCCGACGACCAAAATCCAAAATGTCTTCCATGGTCCATTTTAATTCTGTGTTCAAGCTTTACTTTGAAATAATAAAAAATACTTATTGAAACTGTTTAAAACATAATAAAATAACTGCAATATGCATAGTCTGTTCGGAAATATCCGTCTGAATCAAATAAAGCGCTCTTGTTTTGCAGCGAGTATTTAAATTAAATTATCTTTAAGAAGACTAGAAAAATCGGTCTAACTGTGACTGCCCACCCTGATATTCCAAAATATAATAAGTGCGTTTAATTAAATGATAAATCAATACCAAACATTCGTCGATTCTGATTAAAACCATAGAAATTTTACACGTAAACGACACCAGTAGATTTCTAGAGCGGTTTTATTCCGAACTGACTATAAATACCAATAATTTATAAATCTCTAATAATAAATCCCTTTTAATATTTCCTCATAGATGTATTTTACGAGTAGCATAATACAAATACAACTATGGTGAAATAATAAAACGATAAATATAATTATGGCTGTGTTAATATCAAAAAAATATGTTATAAAACGTGTTAGAACCGATAATTACCTCTTTTTATAAGACTGCATACCGCCAACTATGCATTTTCCCCTATTGATGTTATTATTAGTTGTAACCATAAAGTATATTGACTTGTGGACTCTACCCATACATTAGGCTGTGATTACAACGAGTATGTGTTCACAATGCGGAATAATGTGTAATTTCACAAGTGTATACCCACCCTTATACTAGGAAATAGAGGCTGGACTACTCATGTTATACGTTAACACACTTGCATGCGAGGATACTTGCATGGTATGCTATGCTTGCATATTATGCCAGTTTTTGCAGTACCACCTGTCAAGCACTTGGAACATTTGATAACCCCTTAACTGACATTATATATTGTTACTTGCATGCAAGTAACAATATCGTTTTGTACGAATATGTACTCCAGCCTTTATATACTTTTTAGAATTAAGAGGTACTTTTTTACTAGTTTTGAGATATAAACAATTTGACTTGTAAAAAACTTGTTATTTTATATAATGTTTAAATATTATTGTAAATAATAATTTACATTATTTTGTTTCGATCATTCCTTAATAATTAAGTAACCTAAAGTTAATAATAGCAGCTGCAAAGAATATGTTTATGATTTAAAACATATGAAGTGGCCATTTCCTTTTATTTCGTAATATTAAATAATATAAAATAAATCGTATAATGTGCGTTTACCCGACCGCTGAGAGGAGGGTAATGTTTCATGTAACTTCGTTTATTTAAGTTGTTGTACTGTAATCGAAAAATACAAGTATAATGAAAATATTCATTTAATAAAAATTATGTGAGTGTATTTGTGTTGTTTTATGATACCCGTATCAGGTAATTAAATCGGTTAGAAAACGATATACAATATGCTTAAGTTAATGTCCAACATGGAAATTAGAATGACGCTAATGAAATTAGAACGCTTCCCTCGCCCTCATTATTTATACGGACTTCTAAGTCTTAGAAAACATGGATAAAACTGCTAGTAAACCAATTGGTGAAAAACCCTACATCAAAAATTAAAATCAGTACTACAAATATAATTAATTAATTATCAATAATTAAACGTTTTTATCAAAAACCGCCAAAAAATCTAACATATTTAGGAAATAACCACTAATATAACATTTCCGATTATTTGCGGCCTGTTATCATTATCACCCTTATCAAAACTGAACCAATAACATAGAACGAATGAAATGAACGGTAAGAACGGAATGAGTGAACGAACAGTGATATGTCAATACTGAGGTATAAATAAAAACATCTGCTTGATAACCTCTATCTTCAGTGTAACAAGTAGAAGTTATAGTGTTATTAAAATGAAGTTTTGTGCTAACATTTCGTTTATGTTCGGCGAAGCTTCGTCCATATTAGAAAGGTATGCTTTGGCCAAAAATGCCGGTTTCAAAGCGATAGAATCGGGGTTTCCGATAGGTTTTACGGTCGAGCAAGTTAAACAGGCGAAGGAGACCGCCGGCATCGATCAAGTTCTGATTAATTTGAAAACTGGTAAGAAATGTAATCAGAAAATTAGTTATTATGACTTGTGTCAAATTTTAAACTAAATTTCCTTTGAATATTCTCCGTTTGACTTGATTCAGATGTAATAAATGTCACTCTAGAATCGGCATTTAAGGAGAAAAAGTAAATGTTAGTCTACTATGTAACGTATATTTTTACCTATGCATACTATGCATAATAATCCTAACTATATATCTATATATATAAAATTCAAAGTCCTGACTGACTGATAATCAACGCACAGCCTCAACCGCTACACCTAGAACCATGAAATTTGGCAGGAAGGTTCTTCAAGTGACGTAAGTGCACACTAAGAAAGGATTTTCGAAAATTCCTAAGGGAACGGGCACGGGAAACCGCGGGGCGCTGCTGGTAACATTATAAAGCTGAAGTTGGACTTTCTGTTTGTTTGAACGCGTTAATCTCAGAAACTATCAATCCGATTTGAGTTATTTTTTTGGTAATAAATAGCCATATTCAACGGGAAGGATTTAGGCTAATTTTCATCCCGATATTCCCACGGGAACGGGCTAAATACATCGGCGGCGGCAACATGGATGAGAGTTATAATAAATTTTAGCGTTGATATATATGACATGACAGCTTGTAATTTGTAAATATTACTTTTTAAATACAATAAAAAAGTAAAAGTACAAGCCTGTTATGCCCCACTGCTGGGCAAAGGCCTCTCATCTCACTGAAGATATTAGTACAGTGAGGAGGATACAATAAATTTTAAAAAAATATTACGTATAACGTTTCTAGATGAAATATCCATTATCTTTCATGTTGTGTCTATTTATTTGTATGTTATGTCTCATAAGTAGGCACCGATTCAGATAACACTGATTTGATATTACATCTTGAGTTGTTATTACGATACAATTGTGAGCAAATTATTATTTACATGTTTAACATAGTCAAGAACAATTAATAGTTAGTTTTTTAAATTATTTTTACCACGATTTGGCATTTAAATACTGAGTCTAATCCTAATCCTATGTGTGGCGAATGCAAATAAGATTTTTTAAAATTTCATACTATGTTTACAAATACTTATTTTATCTGACATTTAGTTTTTTTATTTTACGTTTATCTGACATTTCGGCCCCTTTACAGAAGCCGTGGTCACAGAAGAAGTGTATCCGTAGATTCGATTCAAAATGAGTTCGCTTAAAATCTTAGAAAACATATTAAATTTTCCCTTTTATCATCTTCAGGAGACCCATCAAAAGGAGAATTAGGTGTCACAGCAGTTCCAGGCAAGGAGGATGAATTCAAAACCAACTTCAACACAACTGTCGCTTACGCCAAGGCGGTAAACGCCAAGAAGATTCACATAATGGCGGGTAAACTTGACAGTGTGACACAGAAGAACTGGGACACTTACGAGAGCAACCTGAAGTATGCTGCAGAAGTGTTGAAGACTGAGAATATATTGGGCGTGATTGAGCCTATAAACCAGTATTCTGTGCCGCAATATTTTCTGAGTGATTTTGGAAAAGGTAAAATCTTATTAAATTTGTATTGTTGTAAGCTGTTTCTATGTTGGTTGTCTCAGTAATAATGAGTAACACCATCATTTTATTAATTAAGATAGAGCTTACAGTATTCATCGATCCTCTCAAACTAAGGCCTTAAGCGCGTTTTAATTATCACATAGTTTAAAGCAAAGTCGCTTTCCGCTGTCTGTCCCTATGTATGCTTAGATCTTTAAAACTCCCCAGTGGATTTTAATCCGGTTTTTTTAATAGAAGGAATATCCCGCGCGTTTACCCTCTTAGTATCACTTAAACGTCGTTAATTTTTGGTTCAACACTCAACTTAATATGGTATTTTTGTATGTTTTCAGCCGTGGACATAATTAAGAGGATTAACAGCCCCCATCTGAAGCTGATGCTGGACGTGTTCCACCTGCAGCAGATCACCGGAGACATCTCGCACTCCATTACCAAGTACATGCCGTACGTCGGACATGTGCAGGTAAAACCAATTTTAATAACTTTTTTGCTAAGAACCTACGACCGTAGAACCTATATTGAGATTCTTTAAAGGTAACAAACCTTATCCTGGTTTTTCAAGTCATATCTACATTTTATAAGGCGGAAGATTTATTCCTACTCAACTAATTGTATGGGCGTGCCCAACTAGATCTAGGAAAATAAAAAAAGCGCGATTTATGAAATTCCTAAACCTACGCCATCTATTGGATTGCGGGTGGAATTGCCGCGCGGAACAGCTGCGGTGTGGCGGTTTGAGATAACAAGGGTCATTTTGTAAGCTTACTTTTTTTATCAAAGACCGATACCCAATCAGATACCGAAAATATTTTGGAATCAATTCATAACAATGGAGATATGAATAAAAAATGTACAAAAATCTTTTTGAAATCGGTTATTCTTTTAAACTACTCTTGGGGGCCAAATCTGAATAAAAATATTTGACATAAACTCGCACGATTTGCACTAAATATACTAATCAGTGTCATCCCATGACCACGAGCGGTGTAATCAGCTTGAAACGTCGGGTCCGTATTTTAATAAATACGTTATTTATTCTAACGCTTTATAAACCCTTTTCATTTAGTATAAAAAATATTTGAATTTCTATGATTCCAGATAGCCCAAGTGCCAGACCGAAACGAGCCTAACACGCCAGGCGAGGTTAACTACGAATATGTACTGAAACAACTCGCAAACAACGGGTACAATGATTGGGTAGGACTCGAGTACAAACCAGCGGAAGGGACTAAGGAAGGGCTGGGTTGGATCGAGCAGTTTGGATATAGTTTGTGAGGAGCGATAGGTTATGTGTAGGTACAGTTGCTACAGGAAAATGTACAGTCTTATACTAATAAGCTAAGCTCTTGTCGATGGACTTCTTTCTATTGCTCTATGTTGTGAGTTATCCATTAAAACTCTTTATACGACACACTACATTCGTCAATTTTATCAGTAGGTTTATTTAAAGAACAAAAGTAATCTGAATGTCTTTTCCACCGATACTGTACCTAACTCAAATACAAATAAACTTAATTATAATTGAACATGGTGATAATAATGACTGTTAATTATATTTTCAGGAAAAATGTTAAAGATTTTAAATAAAAACCTTGTTGATTCTAAAATAATTTACAACCCTACTCTCTAAACCACACTTAGGATATACCAACAAGGTTGGCCACTAACCTACCTAGAGGTGTCGAGGGACACCCGGATGGAACGAAGTTTATTTATTATCAACAAAAATAATCGTCGCGACACCAAACTGTTCAATGCGAAATAGAAAGACGAAACGAAAATATCTGGCTTGCTTTCTATAAGAGAGAGAGAGAGAGAGAGAGAGAGAGAGAGAGAGAGAGAGAGAGAGAGAGATAGACAGAGAAACATGTTCACGCCAGAGAGAGACAGACAGAGAAACATGCGCAAGTTTCTCTGTTTGTCCCTCTCTGGCCTAAAATATGTCGTTACCATTTTTTCCGTCTAGCCCCCTTTCGCAACGCGCGATAAGGAACTTCGTTCCAAAAAGTAATAGTATAATAAAAACGCCTCTCATCTCACTGAAGAATAAATTGAAGAGAGGCGAGGCGTAATCATCACGCTTTTGCCTATATACCACTAAAATAATTAGCAACATAATACATACAAGTATTTTTGTACAAACATTTAATACTAATTGATAATTAAATTACAATAACATGGTGATAATACTAACAGTCAATGTTGTTGTATCGGCTTCGGGGTGTAGAACTCGCGGACCCAGTAGTGTTTCTTGACTTCTTCTAACGATAGGCGCTCTTTACTTGATCGTCGCAGGAGCTGGAAGTGTACAAAGATACATCATGATTCGTTTAGAAATCAATCTCTATTTTCTATTTCCTACTTATAATAGAAATGCGAAAGTTTGTGAGGATGTATCTATGTATGCTTGTTACTCTTTCACGAAAAAAAGACGGGTCGGATTTGGATGAAACTTTACAGTAATATAGGTTGTACATCAGAATAACATATGGGATACATTATATCCTGAAAGTCCTGCGGGAACGGGTACATCGCGGGGAACACCTTGGGGCGCGGCTAGTAATAATATTTTGTTTAATCAATAGCCTAAGCCATTTTTTGTCCCAGTGATTATCGGACGATAGCTACAAATCAAAATCGGTTCTGGTTTGATTTTGGAGAGCTCCAACCGTAGATGTGCAGAAAAATAAAACAAAACCTGTCAGAGGGAATTCCTTAAAAATGTGTTGGATAATCACAACGTTTGCAGGCTAACCACTAGTATTAGTACGAGGGAAAGAATGTATTGATGGGCATATTTTGGGAACTGTGTGATACAATTCAAAACTTCTTTATGTCAGTAGCCACTTCTTGTATTGTGAATAGCCACGATCCAGATGAATATGCTTGATTAGCACATTGCTTCTCTACCCGTTGGTATCTTTTTGGTGGATAATTTTGATATGAAAAGTAGTCTTCCTTTTGAATGTATTATTTATTTATTTATTTTTAATTCTGGAAGTTCCAGAGACTAGCTATGTCCATCAAACTAAAAGCTTTCTTACCTTAGAAATAAGGTCCTTAGCTCCCTCCGGCATAAAACCTGGATAGACCATATCCAGTGACAGGATCCTGTCGTATGTTTTGTCCTGTCCCTCACTCTCAAACGGAGGCTTCCCCACCAGGAACTCGTAGAGAAGCACTCCGATGCACCAGTGGTCGACTGAGACGTCATACACTTCACGTTTGATCATCTCCGGGGGCAGATAGTCGAGGGTACCACACATTGTTTTTCGTCTGTAATGTTCATAAGGAAGGAAGGTGAGAGTTGGTTAAAGTAAAATTCCTTGCTTTTTGAAGATACATAATAATTACAGTGAGAATGTGCATAACCTACTACTAATTAGAAACAGAGCCTTAATTATTGCATTTTATCTGATATTAATATTTAAAACTTAGCTTTTTATTTGATACTTGTGTATTTGAGGTTTTCAACTCATATATGAAATGCAAGACTAGAAAATAAACAGAAAAATTTTGGAAACAACAAATTTTATCAGAAGTTTTTCTAGATCTTAAGTATTACAATTTACGGTCTAACATGAAGCTGGTTCATCATGGATGCATAGTTTCAGAATGATCTGTATTACAGTAACAATAAAATGACTATACCCTATTCCTTTTTGCTATCTATTTACCTTTCTGAAGGAGCATGGACAGACCACCCAAAGTCTGCCAACTTCAGATCCCCACTATATGCCACCAGTATATTCTCGGGCTTGATATCCCTGTGTATGACGTGGTGTTGGTGGCAGTACTGTACTGCATCTGCAACCTACAGGACACAACAGTAAGGACCCCTGTAAGTTATAGGTTAGTATGTAACTTACTGTTAGGCAAGTCCTTTGTCTCTTGCCTAACAGTAAGTTACATACTGATGTTCTATAAATTATCATATAAAAATTACTATAAAAATGAGGTTGAACTCCATACTTCACTATTCAAAAGCACTGTCTTATTTCCAAGTTGACATTTATATTTGCCAAAGTTTATCAAAATAAGCTCTTGGTTTTGGAGTGAAAGTGCCACAGAGTTACTTTTGTAATATTCTTCTTTTTCGTTTCGGGATGAAAAATAGCCAATATTTATATGTAATATTAGTATATGAAGAATAGACAACATCAGATAGGAAATATGTACAAACCTGGTAAATGTACTTAGCGGCTTTGACCTCCGGAAACCGCCCCATGGGTGAGTTTGTGAGATGTTTGTAGAGCTCCCCGCCCGCCGCAAACTCCACTACGAGGTAGATGCGCCTCTCATCATGGAACCAGGTCAGTAGCCTTAGGATGTTTGGATGTCTGAAATGTATGAGTAGTTTAGTTTCCTTTTTTGAATGTCTTTAAAAAAGGAAGGTTGTAACTTTGGTTGTATGTTTTGTTCCAATTTCAAAACTAATTACAGTAAATAAAAAATTAAGTTATGTGTTACTGCCTAAAGCCTCTCATCACACTGAGTATATCTGTACAATGAGGTTTAGGTCCCTCTTTTGAATAATGCAGATTGGGGATCATAAACCAGAGCCTAGTATGAAAAGTAACAACAATGATGGTTTATCACTATCTAAATTACAATTTCTATGGGAATATTAAGCACTATTGGCTAACCATAGCGAATAGACGTTGAGTTTAAGTTATGTTCAAGTTGTAACTAGTAGGGGGTCTAAAAGGGCAAAATACCTACTCATTTTAAAAATCAACATAATTATCTGCGCGTTGAACTGCCGACTACTAATATTAAAGTATACTTACTTTACATGCGACTGTATCTCGATTTCTCTCAACACTTGGCGTTCGCATTTTGACTTCACAATCTGTGATTTGAATAATGTTTTGATTGCTACAAGATAGCCAGTTTTCTTTTCTTTCGCTACGTTTACGTGGCCAAACTTTCCTTGTCCGAGATTTGATCCGAGTTCAAAGTCTCGGGGAGACCATTTATATCTAAAACACAAGGCGTAAAATAAGAAATAGTTAAGCAATAAACCAAGTTCAAAATGGTCCTCAAACAAAGTAAAAACACTCACGATTTGCCATACGCTTCATGATTTACGATTTTATTTTCTAGTTCTAATAACTGGGTACCCATGTTTATAATGATTCAAACACACAATTAACAAAAGCAGAGATATAAATTAAAAACTAAGAAAATACAACTTCGCTTCAACAACACAACTCAACAATTCCGTTCGTTATAAATAATTTGAAAATTCAAAAAAAGTAAATTGTCATTTGTGATTTGACAACTGGTTCAGGTGTTTGTTACTGTCATTGTCAGTATGTTAAACGTCAAAATGACGTACAAAATAACTGTCAAAGCGTTGTTTTCAATTTTGTTGTGTTGTGTTGCTGGCGCCAATTTTAATTTTAATATTATTTTCCTATGTAAGTACTATGTAATTTTCTCGGTGAGTGTGAATTGTGAATAATTTTGCTAAGATTTATTTTATTAACTAGGTACGTTTACAGGTTACTACTACTGTTATAAGGTTATAGTATTACGAGCTTGTAATGTTCTACTGCACGGTAAATACCTTGTATATGCTGTTTTAATTGATATAACTATATATACCTATACATAACTGTTCTGTTATGTGGTTTCACCCGCGATCAAATAGACGGCGCTAGTATGAATATTTTGTAGAATAGGTACGCTTACATTCTGGTTGAGCTGGAAAAAATCTTCCTCCGGTAAATTTGTAGATATAGATAACATGGGTACAAACTACAAATCGTTTCATGGTTTCAGTACCTACTTATAGGATTACACGCTCGCCTACTGCTATCACGTCAAGATAAATAAATACGTGAGTATACATACATATTTGCCTGTCTATTAATATTATATGAAAGTTAAAATACGTGAGTATATCACCAAGTTATTCTAACACCACAATGTGAAGTTGAGAAGGAAGTACTTGAACCCCGGGATCATTACTGTAGACTTTGTTTTGAAAACATTTTCACGCCGGCAGCAGTAAGGGTGCAAGACCCCTACGTTATTTACTTTACTCACCCTCGCTAGTGCCACAAGCCGCGTCAAGCGTTTTCATTTTAGTTTTAATTAAAGCCTTCCTGTGTTTATATTTTTTCACATAAGTACATAGATGGTATTGCTATGTTATGTACAGGTAGGTACATAATCTGTCTAGTTTAGGTACATAGGTAGGTAGGTTAGGTACTAGTAGAGTGTATAGTAGGAGAACTAAACAGTCAATAACAGAAGTAAAATTCTAGATAGGTATATTTTCCGTTTAACCTTGAAAATCGGACCACGTATTCTAGAAAACGAAAGAATAAAATACCAAACTAAGTAGTGCCACGTGAGAATTCCAAGCACGACAGCAAGCTGTAACAAGATCCCTCGTTAAACGCGTGCCTTACAAACAAAATGCGCATCCTACCGTGACAAGGAAAACGAGTTTCCAAACCACCCTGAGTACGGACCGACGCGCAATGGCGGCAGAAATGGCGGCGTTGGCGGGAAATCGGGGAAACGGAGAAAACGCGCGCACCGGGGGTGGCTACCAACCTCTCATTCGGCAGTGAATCGCGCGGTCGCGCGCCGCCTAATCAATAAACGGCTATAACACAACACTAAATCAAAAACATTGCCTAAATCCTAGTTATTTTTCAAAAATAATGGCTCAGTTTCTCGTTCAATGTTGAGCTGAATAAGTGCGACGTTGAATAGAGGTAATAGGTAAGTAAATATCCAATAATTATTGGTACGCATGATGACCTAGATATCGTCGCGTCAATTCTTTTATTTGGGACCTAACGTCCTGTTAGAATACGCAGTGTCTGATATTGATTTAGGGATATAAACATTACCACTAGTTACGGATATGTTCAATGCTATGCTTGTTGATATGTTGCGTATATTATGCTCACGTGTTAAATTACATAAGTGCGTAACCATTTACAACCCCTATCTATTTAACAGCGCATGAAGTGTTACATTTTTAAGGGATTTACAATACTATTTTTTTTTATGTAGCTTATACGAGTACACGTATCAATACCAACGTAAACAGCATTTAATTGTTTATTTATAAGGAAATACCTGACTACGGTATATAAAATCATCTGCGACGGTAACTTCACTACCTAATAGATACCCACATGTATACTAAGTTGACTCTACATTTACTGACCTTGTCTTGCTTTGGATACGGGCTTCTAAGAGGGGGTGGGTGGTTTATGTGCTATACAGGAATATAGTTACCATTTAAGTATGTCTAAGCAAAGCGAGAATAGAGTTCGGGCTCTAATACAGACTTATCTGATGAACGAATAGAGTCCAAAGGTTTACCTATTATAATGCTCCTAGATGGGAAAGAGTCCTAATTAGGTACATTAACATCCCTTCCGCAACAAGATCTATGTGACATGAGATATTGAGATATTTATATTATCTCTATGAAGATTTTATATTAAAACTAGCTGCGCCCCGCGGTTTCACCCGCTTTGTACCCGTTCCCGCGGGAATTTCGGGATGAAAAATAGATGTTGGCCGATTCTCAGACCTACTCAATATGCTCACAAAATTTCATGAGAATCGGTCAAGCCGTTTCGGAGGAGTACGGGAACGAACATTGTGACACAAGAATGTTATATATAAGACTAGCTGCGCCCCGCGGTTTCACCCGCGTTGTACCCGTTCCCACGGGAATTTCGGGATGAAAAATAGATGTTGGCCGATTCTCAGACCTACTCAATATGCTCACAAAATTTCATGAGAATCGGTCAAGCCGTTTCGGAGGAGTACGCGAACGAACACTGTGACACGAGAATTTTATATATAAGATTTTCCACCAATCACATAAAACACTTTATTGAAATACCTCGTGCAATCTGAAATTATTAACTCATGCTTATTTAGTTAGGTATTTATTAAGTTTCCTTTTTATATCTATAACATTCCTGCAAGTTAGTTATAAAACATAAGCAATAAACCTATATCTGAGTACCTAACCTAGCTAATACCTAGCTAACCTAGGTAAGTATCAGATGCTAGCATTGAGCTTGGAATGTAAACGATTCAAACGTGTTTAGCCCTTCACTACCATTATTGGATAAATCAGCCGCACTGTCGTGTCTACGTTTAATCTTATTGCGTACAATTTCTGTTAATTTACTCTTAGCACTGTCAAAAGGTCCTACATACTGCTTAGAACCTATGATATTTAAATACCGAGATGAATAAATAAAAACAAAAATTATAAGGGCGTTTAGTAAAGGAATAATATGCATTTTCTAGTACAAGTAGTTTCTAATACAAGTAGTTAAAGAGGTATTAAAGCTATCAATAAGGCTCTCCACCGGAGCAGAGTTGAGATATAAAGAATACACCAATAGAATGATTCACATATCGCCGATCATCTTTTCTGAAATGGTGGAATTTTACTAATTTCTCTGCTCCGCAACTTCTGCTTTGGTGGACAGGCAGCCTTGCTGGATACGTTTAATTCTAGGTCTAGCCTAGTACTTTAGTATTTAGAAAAATTACTTAGGACCCTTTGCTTGGGGCTGTAATAGGAGTCTACTACGAGAAATGTCGCGTATATAATAATCACTTTAAAAAATATTATGATTTTGAATTGAAACTCCGTTTACGGATACACTTCGCTTTTATTTTTCATTGTTTTTTAATCTGACGTTTCGGCTCCTTTACAGGAACCGTGGTCACAGAAAACTGGACTTAAGAAACCAGTAATTATTATGAAGTCAGATAATGTCCGATTTTTTTGTATTAGTGTTAGAATCAGAAGTTAGGCTTTAACATTAAATGGATAGAAATATCTACCTTATTATTAGATGTTCAGTTTTACCTAAAGACTATTCAGCTCCCATGTAAACATTGGGCTCAATTAAATGATTTTTTTAAACTGTCTGTTTTTGTTAAAAGAATGAACATTAAAAAAACAGTATTAAAATGAAGAATGACATTCATTATTTCAATAAAGGAAGGAACTCCGTAGGAAGGAGCATCCTATCTCCAAATCGCCCCAAACCAAGTCATTGACCGAGCGTATCGCCCCTGCATTTCCTGGCTGCCAAATCCGAGGGTGCCGCGACACCATAAATTTATCACCCATTTCGAGATAACATTTTGTCTATGGGATGCAGTTTTTGGATCGTTTCCATAGAGCTATCTTTGTTTTATTGCGTACTTAATATGATACTTAATATGATACACTATTAATGCCTGGTTATTAATCAATATTGCACTTGTTTCAGTCGGAATTTAGGGATGATAAGTACCTATGACCTTCATCTTAAACTAGCCGTATCTGACGGTTTTACCTTAACGTTTTGTGCTCGTGGGAATTTCGGGTAAAAAAATAGCATCCATACTTAACCGTGTGCCTATCCAATAAAACCAATATCAGACTGGTAGTTTCAGCGATTACCGCGTTCAAATAAATGAGATAACAAATTAACTGTTATGACATTACTATAGATATAGTTTTAAGGATCATAGTATCACTTTCGAGAAAACACTTAAACTAATTTTAAGTTTCTAAATTACCGTCTTCAAATGTATTGAAAAAACATAATAGAGATAAAGGGCTTAGCTTAATCTTTCTAGAGACGTTTAAGGTAATTAGTAACACGAACCTTGAAATAAACGCAATATTCCAAGAAAAGTGGTTTTGAGCTTATTAGGATCCAGTTTTTAATCTCTTACCGATGTAAAAAGAGGGGTGTTATGAGTTTCGTGGGTGTATATATATATTATATCTATGACTCTGGTTTTGTAGCCAAGATTGAGCTGACTGCATGGAGATTAAATCGTAAGTATTTTACGGGTAAAATACTTACACTTACAAATAGGAGTAGGTTCTCAAATCGTATATTATTTATTTCTTGACGACGCGAGTTTTATAATTTGAAGTCGAAATAATTTTCCGAATCTGTCCAATATGAATTCCGATCGTCGTCGACGTTTTTAAAGTGCTTGTTATCTGTTGCACCAAAAAAAATTACTTTCTGTTGTGAATGTCAAACATTTTACTTTTAGTTCCATTAATTTAAAAGCTCCCTTACGCAACTTACCAAGAAAAGGCGGCATATTAAGTCATATTCATAAGTGGTTAACCATTTATAAATTCAAGTACAAAAAGCAGTATTCCTCACACATTAATCAATATTCATAAGATTTACACAATGGCTCGTAACTCTACCATAATTATAGGTGTAAGTTGTATAAGACTTTCACTACCGAAAAATTGTTAATTTGGTTTGCATAAAAACTTGCTATCGGAGAATCGAAAGTCTCGGAGTGTGCGGTGGCCCTTTGCGACGTGGAAAGCTGTTTACAAACACGACAGCTATGTGAACGTAATAAGGTAGGGAATGAGGTTCAAGTTCCCTACGATATATTCAAGATATACAGAGACTATAATGAGATATAGAAAATTGTTTTGTTGTGTGTTTTAGTTCTGCCATTAAACGTTATAAATATTCTAAAAAAGCACTAAAAAAACCTAATCAGTTTTAGGTACTCCGAGCGAATCAGTCAGTAGTGACTTTAGATCTATTTATTATATAGAGATGTGTAAAAAATATGTTAGTCGCATAGCCCTCCTACTAGTCTTAACGCCACACTCGCCTCAAGAAGCCTAGCACCCCTTAGCAATGGTGCCCTGTGCAACTGCCCCACTCGCCCATGTAAATCCGGCCCTGTCCACGACCTATGCTTTCTGGTGTGACGAGTATAGAGAAAAGCTCGTTGTGGCCATGCCTTCACGTGCTAAAGATACAGTGAAAGCTTTACTAATATTATGGCTATTTTGTTTCTAATTTGTCGTGTGCAATAAAATTGTTTATAATATTTGTAAAGGTAGGTCGAGGAAATTGTATACACTAGTTTAGACACGGTTTTAACGGACTAAGGGGACAGCCCTTCATTCATACCTACTTTAAAATATGTATAATATTATTGTAGGCTTCTAAGTAGTAAGTTCGCTGAATATTGCTAAGAATATTTCGCTGAATATTCTTTACTAGCAGCGCCCCGCGGTTTTACCCGCGTTGTGCCCGTTCCCGTAGGAAATCTGGGATAAAATATAGCCTTCCTCGATAAATAGACTATCTAACAGTGAAAGAATTATTCAAATCGGTTCAGTAGTTTCTGAGATTAGCGCGTTTAAACAAACAAACAAACAAACAAACAAAACAAACTCTTCAGCTTTATAATATTAGTATAGATACTTAGACATTGACTGACTCCGTCTGTACTGGAATCATGCCTGCATTAGTTTTGAATGAAAACATTATCAAGCTGACTGCATTCAATGACATACGTTACCATCAATCAATACATTTCACCAATAAAAACAGTCTTCACAATATCTTTACAACTTTACGTCCATCATCGGAAACGTATACTTACTAACATAAATGTTAATGATGTGAAGTAGTCAAACCACGGTATTTTCACCCATGAACATCACCCAGTCGTCTTAAGTACCACTCGATAGGGACACTTTCACTGCCAACGTCTGCGTTTGTTACCAGTACAGTCACAAAATAAATGGTATATCTATTTTGTGGTACAGTGTACATAAAGATTTGTGATAATAAGCTGTTAACATTGCGATGGTACTGGTATGCGGTCTTGAACGGTTAATGGTTTTAGGACACTATGTACATATATTTAAACTATTTTGACTGTTTAAATAGAGTTTTTTTAAAGTTTTAGTGCATTATTAAAAAGCCTTTTTAATAAAAAGTCACTCGATATAATATGTTTGCCCTCTTAGGTATCTCTATCACTCTACAAAATTAGACATTATTGACATTACAATGTATTATTGTATAGGAGGAGAAACGAAGGTGTATTAAGTTATTCTCAATATAAAATACAACTTTTTGGTACCCTTAGAAAAGTGAAATTTTCTGACGGAACCCCAAAATAAAAGAAAGATTTACGTGCATTATTTAATGATAGGTAATCATGTTACATTCAAAGAGTATACTATAATAAAAAGAAATCAAATCTAATGGGAGGTACGAAAGCGTTATCAAATGCATAAAAAACTCTGAATCGGGACACATAGATAGAAGAGGTGTATTTTTCCAATTATTACTAGTATTCTCGCGGAGACCTCACAAAGGGTTTTAATTTCAAAGGAGCACACATTGAGTATGGCAGCTTTACAGGATAACGGATTTATTAGTAAGATAATACTATTTGGCCTACGATTGTTTAGATTCACGAGAGGATTACTGGCCTCTATCAGACATCGGTGAAAAGCTACTAAAGCTTTTAAAAGTCTATGGCAGAGACTAAACCTATCTAGAATAAGGTTTCATTTTAGCAAAGTTTCTATGGTCAACCAGAGATAAATAGAGCGTGTCGGCCGATGACAACCGCTATGGGGCATTGTGATACCACAATGTGCTTTCTTGTGATCCATAGAGATAAGAACTAATAGACAATGTTCTGTATTAGATGCAAGTTGCATTGTTTTGTGCGATTAGCCGACGGCGTTGATAATGTCTAGCTGGTGTTCTAGGAAATATATGATAATGTAAAGGCTTTTTCTGGTATAAGATCAAACAGTTAATCTCTTTGAAGTATTTACGGTTATATTTTGGTATAGATTTCATTTATATATGAAATATAAACCAAAGTATGTATTGCCCCTTGATTAGATAACTAGCCGCGGTCCCCAGTTTTACACGCGTTGCGCCCGTACCTATGGGAAATTTGGGATAAAAATAGCCTATAACTTTCCTTTGAATGCGGCTATCCATTACAAAAATAATTATTCAGTTCGGATTGGTTTTGCCAGGACATTAGACGTCGTAAATGCCCTTACTAGACCGTGGCAGAGGCGGTCTAAAACTTCCGACACCAGGGATTGCCGCTAACCCGCTTCGAGTTGATGTGATGATAGCCTTAGTAAGCCGTATCATAATAAAGACATGGTGAATCAATGTGGAACCAAATGAGCCGCAGGGTTCCTCACGAACGATTTTTCTACTCTTTTAGCAGTCATAAATATATTATTTGGTAAATATGTAATTGATTGGGCACACCTAGGGCCGGAATCGCCTACTTTCAAAATGATAGGTGGCCGTTGACTCAGTCAAAATAGTTTCCGTTTAACTACGAACACAACTAATCAATAAAATCGTAAAGGTTTCTTAACTTTAACGGTGGTTACGCATTGTGTTCAACAACACTATGGGCGCTATGACTATGAGTGTGCTATGAGTCATCGAAACGCATAGTTTGCAGAAAGTCATTTTGTATTCAAATAATCGGTGGCGTTGTGTTCATGGCGGGTAGGTGTCCGTGCAACTACCAATGGTGGTGACGGCTTCGGTGCCGGTCTCATCATCGGCTCCGAAAGCAGTGTTTGCTTCAATGTCGCAGAGAGTCTCACTGACCGCTATAGCGTCGGAAAAAGCATGAAAATATTCCCCGCAGTGCGCAAGTTAAACCGCGGGACGCAGCTAGTCCTATATAAATTCCATAGCAGACTGTAAAATAATAAAATAGGTATTTGTGCAATACTGTTATTTTACCGCGACCGCTGTGCCGCAGGAATTTTCCGACAAATTTGTGGTTACGCTGACTGACTTACCTGGTGAGGCTTAGAGCAATGTTGCAGTTTTAAACTGAGTTTAATAAAGAACATTTTTCGTATTTAACTCCCTGTACACAATTAATGTGCCAAATGCGACAAGTCTATAAATACTGTGCCTTGATTGGTGGAAACTTTATTTTCAAATATTCCACCAATTTATCATTTCATGTCATATTGCACTTGGTAGCCATCTTGGCACTAAAACGCTGAAGCAAAAATGCATATTTTAATGTTTCGCATCACTTTACATCAAATAAAAACAAAATGATTGTAACTCAGGAAAAATCGCGGCAAAGTTGTGCGGAAAACAACGACATTGCGAAAGTTGTAATATTCTTAAAACAACATAATGTTCGCATGTCGTGTTACCAAATAAGCAATATCGTACATTACGCGTATTAGGGCTTTCGACATTTAGGGCAGAATTGTTAGAAGCTGTTTGGTTTACGACCTGAGTAGGTAATTCAGGGCATGGAAAAATAGCTTACTTTACAAATGGCGACTATTCGAAGCTTTGAGTTGACGACGAACATTGTACCGTAAATAAGATATTCAAGATCGTTCACTTTGATATAATTATGCGTCATTGAGAACTGTCGGATACAACCAGCTATTACTATTATATCCTACTAGTTGCGCTCCGCGGTTTCACCCACGTTGTATCCATTCCCGCGGGAATTTCGGGATAAACTTTATCCC
Source organism: Cyclophora albipunctata (assembly GCA_963082685.1). Lineage (NCBI taxonomy): Eukaryota > Metazoa > Arthropoda > Insecta > Lepidoptera > Geometridae > Cyclophora > Cyclophora albipunctata. Next base: position 8,235,317 of record OY720131.1, on the reverse strand, counting down.
ATATGTTATTCTGATGTATAACTTACATTACTGTAAAGTTTCATCCTCATCCGTTCATCCTCAGCAGTTTTTGCGTGAAAGAGCAACAAACATACATCCATACATACATCCATCCCCACAAACTTTCGCATTTATAGTATTAGTAGGAAGTAGGATACGTACCTAATCGTAGAACAGTTAGAAAAAATAAAAGTACAACATACTCATACTTACTTGTATGTGAAATCTTCAACCAACTTCAAACATAATAAAGTTAACAAATCACCATATACCAACTTACAAAACCCTCAATATTCGCCTCATTAGTACAAAGTTTCACTTTTCTCGGCCCTACAACTGTCGCTAATTGTTTCTCTCTTTCAGTGGTGCCTGAATTGTGCGAGTGCGAGTGAGACGGGTGATTTCCAATATGACAGCGGCCCCAGCAGCCTCCTGCATGAATACTGAACATGGATGCGTCATGTTCGATTGTCTTGTCCATCTTTGGGAATGGTAAGTCTTTGTTATTGTTAATATCTTACTTTCGATTTAGAGAGATTCGAGAGAGCAAGTTCGGAAGGTTAGTGGCCAACCCTGGTGTCAGAGTTTTTAGATCGCATCAAAGCCTCCGATATGGTTTGACGATCTAGTTTGACGATTTAGCGAGATAATAACTGGGAGAGAGAATACTATTCAACTTGCTGGCTTTCAAAGATTTTTATTAGAGTCTGGCAGGACGAAAATACGAGTAGTATAAGTCATAGTCAAATAATTTTATTCTTATTTTACCTCTCCTTTAGACTCTTTTGAACGTACCACCCAGTCGGAAATAAACAGCAGAGAATGGGCTAGAAACTCTGCTGGTGTTTTTTATAATTATGCAATAGGCCAGGAAAAAGGTAATAAGCTTCTTCCAAGGCTATCTACGGCTTGTTATGTTATCCTTTAATGCCCTGATATGTAACTTATATTTGTTTCTGTTTATATTTTATTAGTCATGCATTTTTATATTATCATTAATTTTTAAGTTAGTTTTTGAATTTTTATTTTAGTTTGCTGTGCTCTAACAGGGTCTGACGTATTTACATTATGGCAAATAAATTCTAGTCTTCAAAGTCAGCCTAGACAATCCAGATGTCCATACAGCCATGCCATGCCTCAATTCCTGATTGGACACAATTTAAATGTCGAAGGCTTAAAGGATCTTTTCAAAATGGACTATTTCCAGTTTAACATCCAGTCATTCATGCTTCTAAACTTTTCTTCTGAATGTTTTTAAATACATAGACAGAACTACAACTCTATCTAATGGATAGATTAGAATTAGCAATAACTAGAAGCCAACTACCACCATTTCCACAAGTAATAAGTTTATAGTAACTAATTCCCCAGTACATTACTTTGAAAATCATCTTGTAAGTGAGAACAGCGGTAATACCTCAAAGTGAAACCAACATAACGACGCACGTAGAAAAACAACGTCTATATGTGCAATTCCGTTAAACGCCCGATTTCTATTCACTAGTGAAAATATCTCGCTAAATGGAAAACCGAACGTAGTATAAATTTGAAGTACAGATGTATTGTTTATGCAATTAGATAGTTGATTAACATGAGGGGTTTAAGAGGCTACCTTATTGTAAGGTTATATACAGCCTATAATACAGCCTCCGTGGTCTTGTGGTTTGAGCGCTCGGCTCACGATCCGGAGGTTCCGGGTTCGATTCCCGGTGGGGACAATATCTCACAAAAATCTCTTTGTGAGACTGTCCTCAGTTTGGTTAGGGCATTGTAGGCTGAATCACCTGATTGCAAGAAAAGTAAGACGATTTCTTGCTTCGGAGGGCACGTTAAGCCGTCGCGTCGGTCCCGGTTACTTTCTACGGATTGTAGTTGTTACATAAGCCATGTCAGAGGCCTTTGGCGGCTCAATAACTCTGACACCAGGATTGGTCAAGTTGACCATCCACTCGATGAAGAAGACCTATAATACAAACCGCCTATTCATAAACGCTTTTTAACTAAAAAACTGTTTTAAATATTTTGTTTCAATTCATCATCATCATCATGTCAGCCGTAGTACGTCCACTGCTGCACATAGTCCTTCCTCATTGATCTCCAAGTAATTCGGTTGGAAGCGAGCATCCACCGCGATCCTACAGCCTTCACCAAATCAATTGTCTCAATTGCTCTTTGGAAAATAGCGTATGTTGGAAAGGGACAAACCATTTGATGTTGGAAAGGGACAAGCTAAAATGTTAATAAGCGTTTATGAATAAGGGCCAAAATGCTTTCTTAACTTTCAGGTGTAAAAAAGGGGGCAGACATTAAAAGCTTAGTTCAAATTCAAGTTACTATGCCGAGTCACCGTAGTTCGTAGTTATTGAATTTATAAAAAAAATTCATAAGTATTCAATGAATACTGTATTCCTTGATTTATACCTCACGAAAAACTAGGTGTTTCGCTGGACGAGTTAAATTATCAATTCCAATATTAAAACCACGTTGGAAGCTAAACTCCTCTACCAACGTCAACGTCTAATCATTATTACTTATACACAATTTTTTCTTACTTGTCCCAAAATGTGAACCAATGTCGTAAATTTTCCAGCCGAACACGACTACTCCTGAAGAGGAAAAAAGTTAATAGATAGGGTAAGAATGAAATAAAATCACTAAACCTTTTCATCTTTATGAGCAATTGTTTTCGGCTGGAAAAATTGACGACATTGGTCTACATTTTGAGACAGAAATAGAGTATACAGTAACCACTGTATACTCTATTTCTGTTTTTTAACTGTAACCAACCGGTTACAGTTACAAAAATAAAGTAATTAAATATCTAAGTTCAAATCACCACTATTAACTTCAATTCTCTACATAAAGCTCTTCACAATAATAAAAATCAATACCCACAGTAAACTGCTCACAAGTCTACCTGTACAGTACACTAGTAGCAGTTGTAGCAGTTTCTGCTTTACACAACTGTCAACTGTCGCGCCGGTTGTCAGCCGTTGTTAAATTAAAGTTAGGTTGGAACTCAGTTGAGCATTGTAATAGAATTTTGTATTATGCTACGAGTATTTAAGAGTGGTGTCGAGCGAAGCATGTTTTCGATTCGAATTTGCAACATCGTGTTTGAGATCACCAACCTGTAGTAAGTATGATAAGGTAATTGGTGAGTATCCTTAATCCTTGAATGTACACCAACAGTTGGTCCCAATAAACTAACTAAGATATTATGATTGTAGGTACAAAGAGATGTATTCATTGTATTAAATGAAACATTTTCTCTCAATTTTAGATATATTTATATAGAAACAAATTAATCAATCTGCTATCCAGAATAATCTAGAATAACCAGAATATCTGATAAACTAACACTAGTTAATACCAAACTAAGTTAAAGGAGCTACTTTTAACTCTCCAAATCTACACAGAAATCCAAAATCTCCGCCTTTTTCAAGTCAAAAACTGAAAGTTACTGGCATGTGAGCTTTCGTGAAGCTTTCCGGTCTGAATGGTAATGAAAGCCGACGGAATATAAAAGAAGTATGTGTCTAGACGCATTGTTTGTAGAGGGAAGCTTTTGGTTTATCCGACGAGCTTTCCACGGCTGTAGGGGATATATTGAACATCCGTACTGTGGATAGGATATCTTCTATCTGTCTTTAGGATTGTAAAGAGATATTTAAATCTGACTATACCACAGCAAGAATTATTGACAGCCTACCGGTTCCAGTGGGAATTTCGGGATAAAAAGTAACCTATATCTGACTCGAAGGCCTATTCTATATTTGTGATACATTTTAATCAAAATTGGCTCAAAGACAGACAGATGGAAACATACAGACACACTAGCCGCGCCCCGCGGTGTTACCCGCGTTGTACTCGTTCCCGCGGGCATTTCGGGATAAAATGTATCCCATGTGTTATTCTGATGTATCACTACATAGTATAAAATAAAGTCGTCTCTTTTTCGTGTCTGTCTGTTTGTCTGTCTGTATGCTTAAATCTTTAAAATTACGCAACGGATTTTGATGCGGTTTTTTGTAATAGGTAGAGTGATTCAAGAGGAAGGTTTTTATGTAAAAAAATTCCCGAAATTCCCACGGGAACGGGCACAACGCGGGTAAAACCGCGGGGCGCTGCTAGTAAACTATATAATAACTGTAAAGTTTCATCCAAATCCGAGTAGTTTTTCGTGAAAGATTAACAAACATACATATACATCCTCACAAACTTTCGCATTTATAATATTAGAAGGATACATATACATATACCTACTGAGTTATTACTAAATAAGAAAAAAATAGATTAAAGTGCTGATTGATTATAAACTATTTACCTGAAACATCTACAGTTATAATTTTAGAACAATCTTTCGCAGACAGTTCGTGTTAAAAATAAAATTTGGCGTAAGTTCAAACTTTATTATAACGAAGTGGTTACGAAACTTCGTTATAAAATAAAACAAGGATTTTTAATTGTTTGTTTCGTAATTTGTTAGTTACAGTGTTTCTTTGTTCATAATTGACTTTAGTAATTGCTCAAAAGCGGGCCTTTTTTTCTATTTTGAATCGAAAGTTATTTTGTTACGCCGTAAACCGATCAAACGTGGTGTTTGTCAGAGAAAGTTAGTTTTTTCTATATTTTGTTGTTTACTGTTTTAGAATATTATTTAACAACGGTATTGTTTTATAATTACTTTCAAAACAAAAGAAGAGAGGAATTCGTGTTTTTTTAACCTGCTTCAAAAACTACGCCGCTCTGTTACGCTTTCACGTCGAAATCAAAGAATCGATTTCGATGAATTTTGGCAAAGATATAGATAAGATTTTCAAGGTGGACTTAGGCTACATTCTATCCCTAAATTCCCACGGGATTAAATCTACTGCTGAGGTATTATTGGCCCAGTGTAGTTTAACTTTTGCTACTTAATAATACCAATTCTAAAAATGTTGTTCAGCCTACGTTTGTATGGATCCTATGAAAGCTGAAAATACATAGTTGTACTGTCTACAATAGTACCTATACCTGTATTTGAATAACATGCCTTAATGTAGATAGATGTATGTAGTTCCGGCGGAGAGTTCCGCTTGCATAATTTAAATCACGTTCTCGCCGAACTAACCTATGCTTTTAACGGTTGGAAATAACATTCTTAGTAATGCACATACGCACGATTAAACCATATACATACATACTATCCAATCCTGCTAATATTATATATGCGAAAGTTTGTGAGGATGTATATATGTATGTTTGTAACTTTTTCACGAAAAAAGTGCTGGACGGATTTATATGAAACTTTACAGTAATATAGGTTATACATCAGAATAACACATTGGATACATTTTATCCCGAAATTCCCGCGGGAACGGATACAGCGCGGGGGCGGGGCTAGTAGCAAATAAAGCTGGTTTTCATTTGTTTGAGTACCTCAATAGTAAGTTAGTAAGTCATAATTTATTTGTGCTAGTAATTGTATTTGTTTGATAGAAAATACTACCACAGTAGCAGTAGGATTTGAAACTTGTAGAATGTATTAGCCTGTAATGTCTCACTACGAAAGACATCTCATCTCACTGAAGATATCATTACTGTGAAGAGGATTGGGCGAAAATACCACGGTTGGAGCCTACTGACACAGAACAGAACTATCATATCTCAGTATTGTACATTAAATAGATTTATTATGAATCCTATAAAGATCCTATATCGAATTCTATATAGATGTATTTCTCGATTTCTAGATATCAATAATCTCGCTGCTACGAGTTCAAAGCGAATGAAACCGCAGAGCACCGCTAGTCATTTTATAAATGGATCGCTTGCTTTGATCGCAAATCCGACCTGGTCGGACCTTTAAATAGACATTTTATACTTGTTAATGGCTTGGCACTGGATTCTAGACGCACTAGTTTAAGAATTTAGGTGGACTAGTATTTATGTACTCAGATCTAGGCTTTACTTTTAAGTACCTTTTCAAGACTAACACGCTTTTACTGTGTCACAGCTGGCTGCGATTACAAGGAATGTTTATGCCTTTGCTTTGTTTTATACAGTTCAGAACTATATTAAATACTAATACATATAACAAAACTGAAAAGCTTATTTTTTGTTTGAACATGCTAATGTCAGTAACCAACAATCCGATTTGAAGAAGTCATTGTGTAATGGATAGTCACATCGGCTATTTTTTATCCTGAAATTCTCACGGGAACGGGCACGACGCGGGTATAACCGCGAGCCGCTGCTAGTTCAGCATAAACCATTATCATATCTTGCCATATTTATTCGTAGGCATTGTGCTACACAAAGTGCGAGGACCTACGCCTCATCAATAACAATAATTAAGTTTATATCAAGCTTTGTATTCCTACGGAGTGAACACAAACAATAATTACCTACTTAGTAACCCACAAAGGGCTGATGCAAGTACAATAACAGCTACGAACGTCGTTCGTTCCTTGTTCGGTCATTACTATTCATCGTGTAAATCGGGCCATTCGCCGGTACAATTTTCACTTTATTGTCATTCCAATCACGTTAGCTTGTAAAGAAAATATGTAGTTAGAAGTCCGAGAACAATGGTAATTGGCGAATGATGAAGGTACGAGTTATTTGGGTGTGTTAGGGTTAGTCATATGTTTGGAGTACGTAAAATAGGAGTAGTTCGGATAGGTTAGTGGCCAACCCTGACGTCGCAGTTTATAAACACCAAATATAGGAGGCCTATCCCTATGCCTGGTGTAAACAGGCGAAGTAATACGTTGCTAAAATAATTATTAATAGTCAGTCTATTTTTTCGTACGAGACGTAAAATTTAGACTAATCCAAAAGAAGGCCGTTCCCAATAATTTTGTTTGTAACATAGTAAGTTTAGTAAATGTGTTTTATCCCAGTTAAAAGTCACGTAGACTGGTTACAAAATTATATCCCGGGTAACGGCGGTATCAAGAGGATTTTTAATCACTACATATTATAAAGTCTCGGCCACGTCTGTCTGTCTGTCTGTTCGCGATAAACTCAAATAGGTACTACTGCACGGATTTTGACGCGGTTTTTTTAAAATAGATAGAGTGATTCAAGAGAAAGGTTTATGTGTACAACAATTCCTGAAATTCCCACGGGAACGGGCACAACGCGGGTAAAATCGCGGGGCGCTGCTTGTGATTTTATGCATCTTTAATGATATCAAGGCATCTCAGTTTTTCCAATTGCATGTATTGTTAGTCAACCATCCATTTATTTTCCTTTAACAAAAACCCACATACAAAACCATAGTAAAGGTAGTAAAAGGATATAAATAAAAATGGAAATAAACACCGGTTCACGATTTCGACTGTGTTTATAGAATGCTAATTATAACGCATCCGGAAATAGGTGCGCGAATACAACAGATGCAGGCTACCTGGCGACATGGTTTTGTTTTATTTTTTTACTTTCTTTTACATCGAACAGCCTTACTTATAATACCATCCTTGGTAAAATTATACTTGGTATAGGAGAATGAATCTATAATATAAAAATGAATCGCAAAATGTGTTGCTAAGCGTATAACTTCAGAACGACTGCACCAAATTGGATGATTCTTTTTTTAATGTGTTCCTTATTGTCAGGACAAGGTTTTTTTAAAAGAAAAATAAGGAATTAAAATCTCAAAATTCCCACGGGAACGGGGCACAGCTAGTCCCAATATAAAAAAGCTGAAGAGTTAGATTTTTTGTATGTTTGAACGCGCTAATCTCAGAAATTGATTTGAATAATTAATAACTATATTGAACGAGAAGGTTGTAGGTTACTTTTCGTCCAGAAACTCCCACAGGAAGGGCCACAACGCGGGTAAAACCGCAGATTACTGCCAGTTTTTAATAATTCTAAATCTAATATCATGATGGTTGATACGAAATCCGGTCCTGGTATGATTCAGTATTTGCACCAATATTGGATAAGAAATTCACTTTCCGGATAGCAAATAAAATTTACGATTGATTTGGAAAACGGTTTCAAGGATTATTTATCGTATCGGTTTGATCAATGTGTGTGAAATTGATACATACATACTTTTAAATGCCTTCATAATCTCATGGCAGGAAAAGCTATCCGCTTACTGAAGATATCCATCTTAGAGTGATGCCACACGGGCGCTGCCACTGCGCTGCGTCGTCACAATGCAGTGACTTCAACCGTCTTTGAAGTCTTTGAACGACAGCTTCGATATTGTAAACAATACTGCGCTGTCGCAGCGTCATGCCGGGCAGATTTGTACGTTACGGAGCGTTAACGCAGCGACGACGCAGCACAGCGGCAGCGCCCGTGTGCCATCTCTCTTATCGGCAATCGTTACGTATTATGTTTGGTTGTCTACTATCAAACACTTCTAGACAATCAAATAGATAGAATGCGAAACGATTGCCATTCGTCTATAATGCCAGTACAGTCAGGAAATTAAAAACTAACTCGCTACTTTTTGTGTCGTATAGCCAAAAAACATCAAAAATGAAAAGTACAGTCAACTACAAAAGTTAATGAACACATTCGAAATTACAAAATACCTCTCTCTATCCATGTTCAGCTATTTATGGGAAATTGTGGTGTTGGCTGTTTTTTTGTAAATTACTAAGGACACTTATCCTTTAAGTGTTTTGTGATATTTAATGTATTAACGGATATACTGCGCTTTTATTTCACATTTTTATCATGTACTAGCAGCGCCCCGAGGTTTTACCCGCGTTGTGCCCGTTCCCGTGGAAATTTCGGGATTTTTTTTACATAAAAACCTTCCTCTTGAATCACTCTACCTATTACAAAAAACCGCATCAAAATCCGTTGCGTAATTTTAAAGATTTAAGCATACAGACAAACAGACAAAAATAGCGACTTTGTTTTATACTATAGTGATTACATTGTATTGTATTAATTAAGGAGCTTGCACTGAATAGGAATAGATGTCGAAGTATGCCTCGGACTCACCGACAAGAGCCTTGCTCTTAGATTTTTGATGATGATTATATTGTATTTTTTTCGTGCCTCTAAAGGAGCCGAAACGTCAGATAAAAATGTAAAATAAAATCTAAGTGTATCCGCAAACGTAGTTATAATTCAAAATGAGTAGTGTCGACTTAAACCTAAGAAACCAGTTTATTGAATGCTATATCTGTTCATCAACTTTGTATTTGACTGTACAAATAAGATATCGATAGGTACAACGTGCCTAAAAGTGTGTCGATGCCGTAATATCGGTTTGATTTTCACCTGTTTTCTGAAACAATGACCGCTTGTCAATGAGTGTTTCAACCGGGGATAGTAATTGGTAAAAGTGAGGCTTTCTTTGTCCGTTGTATAGTTAACGCAAATAGTAGCACAATGATACCGAGTAACATTGTGAATCACGATATTTAACTGTAGGGCCGGGGAACGAATTGGCAACCTATTATCAACGAATTAACGGGTTTATATTCTTACTTGTTTATTTGTGTAATTAGTTATTAATGTTACGTTTAGAAAGTTGGTTCGTGATTCTATTTCCTGTTTTTGTTTGAGGTTATAATGAGAAAATTATTTTTTGGATTTTTTTTTGGGCTTTAATATTGATATTTTAATTACGGCATAGTGATGTGCATTTTCCGTAAATTTTCAAAACGTCTTAAATCAAGTAATGAGAATTATATAATTAATTTATTCTGTAGAAAAATACAGAAAATAAAAGATGTGAATACACCTTGTAAACAGTCTCTGTTAATTTAAAAAAACTATGAAACCCCACAAGCTTCATTAAAAACCTCTTGACTATTGAAGAAGAAAGCAGTTTCACGCCCTAAAGCTTCTCCATGACCGTTAACGAACCAGTATTCAAATTTAATATAAAAACATTTTCTTTTGAACCGCTGAACCTCATGTTATACAAACTATACATATAACACACATACACAACGTATAAAGCCTCCGTCTTCTTCACTCTACAAGAATTCAAATTACCTTATCGGCACGCATTCAAACACAGGTAAAACCACTATAAACCGACCGATTTCAATATGCTTTAGTTATGATTAAGTTATTTATTTAAAAGGACCATTTCTATTGACTGGTTTTTAGGTTGGATTTTATTGCTGTTTCTTTCGCACCCGCTGATAATGATATGTTTGTCGCGCATCCCTCCTCTCCGCCGGCTGCCGCGACGCTAGCACGCGAGTACTCCAACAGTGAACATTGTACAGCGCGCCGCTTGCGTCCTCTGCATAGCGGACCGTCTATTTATTTAAAACAAACAATAAACTGTACTCAAAAACATAACTGAAACATACCTTTAAATTTAAAAAATCAAACTCATTTATCATCCGTTTTAGTGAACAATTTTTTTTTTACCGGCAATAGTTACACCTGATTAACAAACAGTGTTTAGTGTTTAGTGACATAAAAGTGTTTTGGTTAATCAAAGTTTAAGCGAAGATAAGCTGAGGTGTACAACGGCATTTCGAAAGAGGATTTGATGCCAGCGAATAAGGTACGGTAAACCGGATATCTGGCTGGATGCTAGACAGTGGTACAACTAGTTTTATAAGCTGTTATACTCTTTCATAAAATATTAAAGCCTCATCTCTAGACAACCTACATCCTGTATAAGAGGGTATCACAAGTACACACGCGCTAAGAATAAATATTTGTCCAAGGAGATAAACAGCGGTTTCTTAACAGTTTCCACCCCAACTTTTAAACCAGGTGTGGTGTCAACAGGTGGACTGCGTTATTCAACGGTTACATTTGCTTTGTATCAACAATTTGATGGTAACCTGTAAAAGATAGTTTTTGGACCAAAAGAAAGTGATAATTTTCTGTTTGTGGGTTGCAAAAATACTGCTTAAATGAGATGCGACATCGTTAAATACTTGATTTTAAATCAACGATAATATCCAGAGAATATAATAAAAAATGTATTGTACCCCGGACGTAGGCGACTTTGCAAAAACTCGGCACTTGACGCAGAGCAAAAAATGGAAACATTTTTGGCCGAACCTTTTCGGAATTTGCGGTATGATTTATTACTCATTGCTTACAAAACATTCTAATTAATTCAAAAGGTTGGTGAATATTTAGATCAAATATTTGTATTTATTTTGGATATGACTTAGTGAATCATTGGGCAAATCAGCTGCTAAAAATAGGCGGAAAACTGCAGAAGTTTTGAGGCCATTAAATCAATGTGGTGGGGAGATGTGTCATCGACTTCGTGTCTGGGCCTCTTGGGGCCTTTTCTTGGGTTTTGTGTTCAAGCAGGTACCTAGAGACCTTTTAAAAGCAAAGATTTTTTGTCTCTGTACCTTTGTTCTTATGAGCCTTGAATGGCACCGGCTCGGTCATATGTGCAATACACTTGTTGCTATTGTGCTTTCGATGGCTATTATTTCTACGCATAGGACATTACAATACCTTTGCTACTTAAGTATTTCTTGGGAAAAATGTTTGAATACCGACCTGTCTAATTATTGGTATAGTGGCGGTTAGTATTGTCGTTAAATAAGGACAAGAGTTGTTGTGTTTTTACATGATTAGCTTGAATTGCACCACTGCAGGGCTAACTCTCATCTGACAAAGATTTCAACAGTCCACTGAGAAAGGACAAAGGCATAGACTATTTTATACTATATGTCGTTAATATTTCACCTTAATGCAGTATTCTGTCTGCATTTTTTCATTTTCTGCTATTAGGTCCTGAGTACTTCCGTAACTCAGCTGTGTTCGATACCGGTTGCCCCCACTTTCGTTTCCACGCGCAGGGTTACTGCCCGATGCCCGCACACAAAGGTGCATCCACACTATGATCAAATCAACACTACAAAAACCTTTCTTCCACTCTGTTCCTGATTCGACTAAAGCACACGATCTAAAGGAATTTAGACGAATTACCTCGAAACCGGTTCACAATTTGAAACACCTTGGAATAAGGACATTTCAGTTTGGAATGTGCTTTAGTCGTGTTGTTAATTTACCTTATCGGAGTAATCAAGTCGGCTTACAATAATTGTTACTAGTGTTGTATTTGTTAAGTGGTACGCAATCAAAGAAATAGCTTCTAGTTCCGTACGCAGTTCATTTGTAGCCAATTTTTTTAGTTTTATTCCGAGAATTCAATCAATCCTAACGGGTCCACTTTTTATGTCGTCAAAGTTGAATTAGCTAACGCAAAACGAACATTTTGCACACTTTTTCCGTTCCATCTGCTACGTTTCAAAAACGTTATTGGGAAACCTTTCATATTTATTTGTTAATACAGATTCAATCAGTTTGTTGATGTTGAAGTGGCACTTGTAGCAATCATTTGGTCGACATTTAACGGAGCATTGCGCAGAATATTGCGAAGCGAAAGGAAAGGAATGCATCTGATGGAATGTAGTCGTACCATCCCATCTTATAACAACTAAAAACTAAGAGCTTTGCCCATTACCCATACCATTCTAATATAATAGAAACTCTGCCTGTTCCATTTTCAAGTCTAAATCGTATTTTTTTGATGATTTTTGGTATAGAGACATATAAACTCGTGAAATAGGACTTCATAGACCAACATTTTAACAAAAAATCTTGATCAAACGAACCAAAGTTAGTACAAAGTCAAAGTCAGTACACTATTATTTTATTTACAAAAAACTTCGTTTGACTGATGCGTGGGTTTGTTTGTAAGAACAAGCGATGTATTGTAATAAACATTTGGATTCTGATTTGTTATGGGAACGCGGGTTCGGAATGATGAAAACAGATGTGTTTCTAATAGAGATGTGCAGACTATGATTTTGGTCAAATATTTAATTAAATTAATCGATAAAAAAGGCAAGTGATCAAGTGTTAAGACACTGTCAATTATGGTAAAGATTTAATTTTTTGAAATTGATATTGTTCCAATAAATTGTGTAATGACTGATTAAAAAAAAAACTTAATTAAATATCAATATTTTTTACAATATAATTTATCCGGTAGAGATAGCATAGAATTAAAACACAATAGAAGCCGGATAGTCTACACGCTGGTGGTTAGTCGCCGACTACAAAAGTAGCCGGACTTTCCTACCGACTAAGACCATCCCTAGTTTCTAGTTATGTTTGGGATAGGATGGGCGTAGCTAGCCGGTCGATAGTACCGCAGCCTGCACTGGTTGCGCAACACCTGCACTTTCGATCTTACTTTATCTCCATTTTTGACCAAACATTTTTAAGTGATTTTATAGAATTTTATATATGCTTGGACAAAACTATGTTATGCTTGAAAAACAACTTTAAGTTAAATTAGTTATATGTTAGACACGTTAAGTAAAACACTGTTCATAAGTTGTAATTAAAAACAAAATCAGTACCAATTTTTCAAAATTACTATCAGTAACCGTATCGTGAGGAGGATTACGGAAATCACCACGCTTGCACAAAGCTGTGCTATTAGTTGGTGATCTCAATCCCGAGCTATGTTTGATACTATCTTCGATTACTAAACTTACTTAATTACTTCATATAATTAGTAGACGAATCAAAATGTCAAGTGAAATAGCAATCGATACGGTATTAGTTAAGGACAATCGCGGTCAGTTGGTTTAAGCTGCTTATTATTAGGCAGTGTGTGGTTTCGTGGAAGTATTCAGTGCATTAAGGTCGAGTTACGAAGTTTGATAATGTTGGAAGCTCGAGTGCCATTATGTGTGTGTCTGTACATGTTATAACAATTTGAACATTAACTTTGTTGATTGTGGTTTTGGCAACAGTTTCTGTAGGTTTTTGGGGTAATATTTTTTTGGAATATGTGATTTGTATGTTTTGTTGTTTTTGGGTTGATTTACTTTTTGTATGGGTTAGAAAGTAAGAAAGTGGTTTCAATTTTTTTAACATTGTCATTTGTTAATATTGTCACTTCAATTTGTCATATTTTTAATTTAGTTACCTTAATAATGCGTGGTATTTTTCAGAAGGCTGGATTAGGCGGTGTTTTCGATGTAGCAAAGCGAAACTGTGCAGAATCGACCAATCACAACTCGATTGCTCTCCACTCAGCTCCGCTTCGCCTCTACCCTTACTCGTATCTCATTTTTACTTAAGAACAGTTACTGGCGCAACATAATATGTATTTAAGTTTATTTTTAACTTCACTGACCAAACCAAACTAAACCAAACTAAACTGCCACTACTGACGCAAATCCGGCTTAATGTTGTCTATTCGCTGATGAAATTAAACGAACGTCACCGTAATCTATGAAGCCGTACAAATTGTCACCCACTTTCCTTGGAAGTATAATGCAATCGATAAAAATATACACATCTCTAAGAATTGAAGACGTAATATAGAAATTGGTGTTTAAATAGAACTGAACGGAAACTGAAGGAGTTCTTTAATATTGTGACATAATTTATATTTATAGCCGCTGACGTCAGTGGTAAAGATTTTAATGTCTTTTTCGGTTATTTATTTTAAGTTTGTTTTATGACGTTTTGTTATTGTTTTGACTGTAAAAAGGTCGTGATATTTAATGGACACTTGACCGATTTTCACTTCATAAAATATCGATAATAAAATGGTAACATTCCTTTAGTTTTTATGAGAATAGTGCTATTTAATAAGGAATAATTAATTAAAATCAAGTATCCCATTGGGATGTTACAAAAAAATGGTTTTGCCACACACAGAAAGACACGTCAAAATTAGAAGCCTTACATTTACTCCTTTTCGTGACATTTCTATCGGAGAACTATCGTGCTTCGAAGGGCACGTTAATTAAAGTTTTAATCGTTAGATCATGTTGGAGGACTTGGCGGTCGAAAAACTCCGACACCAGGGTTTGACACGAACTCTAAGAAATCAATTAAAATAGTATCCTATTGAGCGATGCCGTACTTCGGAGGGCACGTTAAGCAGTCGGTCCCGGATGTTTCAATCGTTAGTTCGGCGGTCGAAAAACTCCGGCAGCAGGGTTGGATTGGACATTAACTTGAAATGAGTGATTGAATGGCTCTTTTTCGTTCGAACAAAAAGCCTATTACTGTCACATCCTCTTAACTGCAAATTTACTTACAGTAATTGAAAATCGATTAAGTTCAGTCAACGAGCTGATCAGTATAGGTGTCTCACTAGTAGGTTAATCTCCTAGATGCTTATCAGTGTAATGTAAGTCGGAATGAGTGCGCGTTTCGTCTCAACACTACGAGTGCCATTAAGTTGAGTACTCGGTGTGACAATAACTTTCTTCTCTCACGATTTGTGTGACAAGTCTGATGTTATCAGCTGTAGTGGTTTTCTATGTTATTAAGCTATTGCATAGCTTCTATCGCGGGCCTTGAGCGCGGGGACCGAATCCAGAAATTCCGTAACGAAAAAACCTCACGCTCCCCACTCCGACGGGCAAGGAGGTGTGGCTTGAAGGCCGTGCATCGTCTAACGTCGTTTCAGTTCGGCAGTCTTCGACACGGCGTTGTGTGCGATTAGACGTATTAAATTATAATTGCATAAGTTGATACAAAATGCTATGCAATAGCTTTACCGCGGCAGTCCCCGAGTGCCACACGTCTTTTTTATTGAATATATTGTAATCTATACTAATATAATGAAGGGTTTGTTTGTTTGAACGCGCTGATCTCAGAAACTACCAATCTGATTTAAATAATTATTTTGTGATGGATAGCCACATTTAACGGGAAGATTATAGGCTATTTTTTATCCAGTAATTCCTACAGAACCGGATGTGCTGCGCGTAAAACCGCGGGGCGGTGCTGATGGGCGTGAAAATGATTTAATTTGAATAGGGTATAGTGTTTGCGCATTGATTTAATTTAAGATGCTAACAATGCCCAAATACTCAAACGTGCGAAACCCTAACTTCGTACAATTTTGAAAAACAAGTACCTAGTTGTCAAAAATGAATGAAATTAAGTCCTAACTTAAATGGAGTTTGAGTATTCTGGACCAGTCTTGCATGACCCGATGTTAACAATATCAATTTTGTAAAAAAAAATTGCATTAAGGGTTTTTATTTTATTTCGGGAAATAGAATAGTCTATTATATATGTAGACAACTTATATATACATCAATAGACCTTAGGTATTGTAATTCTATGTGTTATTAAATGAACATAATGTTTAATTAAACATTTACTGGTAGTATTGAATACATTATTCATTGAAAAGTGCTAGAATTTTGATTTATAAAGGTTAGTTCATTGTAAATGAGTATTAATGCACTTGTCTATAGTTATTGCAAAGAAACATTATATCCTTTGATATCATTTAATTTGAGTCACTATGTATGAAACAAAGTCGCTTTCCGCTCTCTGTCTGTCCTTATGTATGCTTAGATGTTTAAAACTACGTACCGGATTTTGACACTGTTTTTTAAAATAGATAGAGAGATTCAAGAGGAAGTTTTATATAAATAATAATTCCCGAAATACCCACGGGAACGGGCACAACGCGGGTAAAACCGCGGGGCGCTGCTAGTTACATAATAAAAATAAGGCTTAAGTGACAAAGTTACAAAATTCACCCTTACATAAAGTATACCATAAAAATAATATAAAGCACAAAACTGCATATTAATATTAAAAACATTAAACCAATTCACCACCAACAATAATAATTACGAGTTTATCTCCAAAGGTTATCACCAAGCAATGAATTATAATTTTTTTAATAAAAACTATGTACCTACCAACTTCCTTTAATATAATGTGTAAGTGAAGTGTCTTATCTTTGTCCTAAATATGAGACAGGCTAAGTAGCACGCGAGACAAAATAATCTCCAGCCAAGCTTTGAGCCATTGCAACTAACGCATTATCATAAGCTTTGTCAACACACTTCCCTAAGTATCAGGCCATCGTAATGTTAAACATAGTTAGAACCTTATCGTAGCTAAACTTCTAAAATATAGCCAAACTTCCATCATTCACACCAACGTTAATATCGTTAAGATGTCATAACTGACAAAGTACTAAGTGTACTTAACATATACTTTATATTTTCGTGGGCTGACTGTACATAAATATGTATTATGTATGCTGTAAGTTACTAGGATAAAGATGATTGTGTAGTGTAGATTGTGTACGTAGAAACTTGGATTAATTTGTGGTATAAAACATTTACTACAGAATAATAATGGTTTTGCAGACCTTTATATACTTAACATTATTTCAGTAAAACTTTCCACCTTACTTGTGATAAAATCAATACCACTACATATTATAAAACAAAGTCCCCGGCCGCGTCTGTCTGCCTGTCTGTTCGCGATAAACTCAAATACTACTGCACGGATTTTGACCCGGTTTTTAAATAGCTAGAGTGCTTCAAGAGGAAGGTTTATATGTGTAAAACTTCCCGAAATTCACACGGGAACGGGCACAACGCGGGTAAAACCGCGGCGCACTGCTAGTTTAATACTATTGACCTGTCCATCGACCGTTGTAAAATACTTTCACATTAATTATAAATAACATTTCCTCAATAGTTGCTAAACAGATTTACCTAGAACTACCTAAAGGTACTTTTCACAACTATCTCCACGTATTTACTATCAAAGTAACAGCGAAAAGCGTGTCTAATCATCACAAATTGAATATTTCACACCGACTCGTACCGTGCTATTGTAATTGGATAATTGTTGGCTATGATAGACTTATAATTGGTACATTGTTTCATCACAGCTTTTTGTTTTACTTTGTACCTTTGCACGAGATGAATATTCCTAATAATTAATGTTTTAAATGCGAAAGTTTGCGAAGATGGATTTATGTATCGATGTATGGATGTTTGTTACTCTTTCAAGCAAGAACTACTGAACGGATTTGGATGAAACTGTACAGTAATATAGGTTATACATCCGAATAGCACATGGGATACATTTTATCCCGAAATTCCCGCGGGAACGGGTACAACGCGGATAACACCGCGGGGTGCGGCTAGTAATAATTATAAGCATAGTTATAACTGGGGGAATAGGTATTGTTTTAAGTATTTAATTGGTATGTATCATCACTACACAGTATAAAACAAAGTCGCTTTCCGCTGTCTGTCTGTCTGTCCCTATGTATGCTTAGATCTTTAAAACTACGCAACGGATTTTGACGAGGTTTTTTCTTTAATAGATAGAGTGATTCAATGGGCAGGTTTATATGTATAAAAATTCCCAAAATTCCCACGGGAACGGGCACAACGCGGGTAAAACCGCGGGGAACTGCTAGTGGGTAATATAGCTGAGCTTGTAGCCTCGTGGTAATGGCTATAGTGATTGTGGAATTTTATGCGATAGTAAAAAAGGTTTATGGATAGAAAGAGTTTAACGCTAGATCTCGAGACAGTCGAGACATTTCCTATGTAATAAAAGTTGATGAGAGAAAGAAATGCAATTATTAAGCCTTTATCCTCCCCTCATAGAATTGACTTGATTGAAACGTTGATTATGTGTTTACAATTAAGGGCACGGAATAAGTATCATCATAAGTATTTAACAAGTAATAAGTATTACATAGTTGATATTAATTACGAATCATTCAGAAAAGAAAAGAAAATCTTTAATAACCTTAACTTAATCTGTACTAAAGCGTCCGCGAGACGATCAAGTGCACTTGACAAGTCTACGGGCTTGAAGTGAATATTGATCGTTTACAGCGTTGACTTGACAATTCCCGTCAAGTATCTACGTGCTGGACATGACTTGACAATAATTTTGATGATAACTTGACAACAAATTTGAACCAACTTGAGCTTGATGCGACTTGACGCGACTTGACAAGTTTTATTCATTTGCGACTTGTCAAGTGCACTTGATCGTCTCGCGGACGCATAATAGATATAATACGAGTAAAGCTGAAGATTTTGATTTTGTTTGTTTGAACTCGTTAATCTCAGAAACTACCTATCCAATTTTGTATTGGATAACCACATTCAACAGGCAGGTTATTTTTCGTCCTGAAATTCCCACGGAAACCGGCACGATGCGGGTAAAACCGTCAGGCGCTACTAGTTCTTTAATAGCCACAATACCACATAGTCCATTTTAATTAATCTTTTTAGTCAAATGAAAATGATACTTTGATAACCACATGATACTACTCGTCAGTAGGGATTTGGGATGAGTGACGTCATAGGGGCTTGTCTGCCTGACACAATGGGTCACAACCGTATTGTCAGCCCACCATTAAATTGAAAGCACATGTGTCGTATCAATATTAATTTGACACAGCTTTACTTTCTAGCTTCCTTTAGCTATCCGACGGGTTAGTTAATTTATTTGAACAGGAAGGAAATATTTTTGACAAGGGTATTTTTTTTCCTCTTGAATAATTGGGCTCTTAGTTAGGTGAAAAAATATCATTTATAATTGAAATAAAAGTAAATAATAAATAAATTAATATGTATACATCCGTAACCCCCGACACAGTAAGCGCTCTCACTGCCACTGTGCCAACGGGCTTTTCAAATACAATTTGATAGTCTATATCATAACGTTATTACTTATAGTTACTTACTAAACTTAAAAAGCTCTTAGGATTTAGTGGATTTATTATGATTAAAACTAGTAAGCTTGACAAAAAGATACGTATATCCATTTTTCTTACTGTTTAATAGCTCCATATCTTAAACAATATATTAGTTTTGTATGCTTGTTTAGTTTTATATAATCTTGCTCAAGGTTACGCTCAGGTTAATACAAATAAAAGAGTATATTATTATAGCATTGAAAGTAAATACATAACACTGTAACAAACCGTAGAGTGTTATTTTCGCATCAAATCTGCCGTGAACTTCGTTGTGAATGAATAAAATAGCCGCGGTTCGCGGTCTCACCGGCGTTATGTCCGTTCCCTTGGGAATTTCGGGATCTTCTTCATCGAGTGGATGGCCAACCTGACCAATCCTGGTGTCAGAGTTATTGAGCCGCCAAAGGCCTCTGACATGGCTCAAGTAACGACTACTATCCGTAGAAAGTAACCGGGACCGACGGCTTAACGTGCCCTCCGAAGCACGGAATCATCTTACTTTTCGAGCAATCAGGTGATTCAGCCTGCAATGCCCTAACCAAACTGAGGAAAGTCTCACAAAGAGATTTTTGTGAGATACCCCCACCGGGAATCGGACCCGGAACCTCCGGGTCGTGAGCCGGGCGCTCAAACCACAAGACCACGGAGGCTATTATATCATTTCGGGATAAAAATTGCCTATTACCTTCCCGTTGAATGTGGCTATCCATTACAATAATCATTATTCATATCTGATTCGTAGTTTTTGAGATTAGCGCGTTCAAAACAACAAACAAACTCTTCAGCTTTATTATATTAGTATACTCGTAATGATAACAAAGGACAGTGCTCAACGGTTATGACTAAGTTGATTTTCATGGAACTGTAAGGATTACCATATTTGTATGTAAATGAATTTGAATTTGCATGTCCGCCGTTTTGAAATGGTGAATGCAATGCAAAGAGTAGAGGCACAGTAGTTAAAGCTCTTGGTTACCGTCGACGGTTGCGTATTCGAGAAAGGGAATGGTATTTTAAAAAGAGATTTTACTCAGAAATACTCAGCTTTAATCACAGTGGTTAATAGTGATAATAAGACATGTCACCTGCAATAAAATTCTGCAATTTCTAGTACCAGTTAATTGAATTTCTGGACATAAAAGTGGACAATCACATTAGTCTTGATTTATTATGCTATAGATACTTATATATTAAACAACTTTTTATATTATTAACCAGCAGCACCCCGCGGTTTTACCCGCTTTGTGCCCGTTCCCGTGGGAATTTTGGGATTTTTTATACATATAACCATCCTCTTCAATCACTCTATTTATTTAAAACAAACCGCATTAAAATCCGTTGCGTTGTTTCAAAGATCTAAGCATACATAGGGACAGACAGACAGGCAGCGGAATGCGACTTTGTTTTATACTTAGTGATGAAGGCTCAATTACTTTCGTATTTATAATATGAATATGGACTTTATCTTCAAGCCAATTGATTTGGGCTTTCAATAACAAAACACTCACTACACAAAGTCTACAACACTCGTTACATAAACATTGGAAGTTTTATAATATAACGACGCTTGTATTATCGTTTAAGTGACAGCTTCAAGGCAGACCTGTAATTAATAACAAACATTGATACGATCTGTGAATAATGGAGCGGAGGAAATGCCACGTGACTTGACAAATGACCCAAATATTTTGGTACTAGTGACCATTGAGTTATAAACGAACTACATATAACTTCAGTGTTTGAAAGAGAAATAACTTTTTTACGGACAAGAACCGTGGTCAGAAGTCTTCTTTGACCACGGTTCCTCTAAAGGAGCCGAAACGTCAGATAAAAATGTAAAATAAAAGCGAAGTGTATCCGCAAACGTAGCTTCAATTCAAAATAAGTAGTGTTCGCTTAAACTTAAGTAACTAGTATAAAAATGTAGTAATTCGTAGTAGTATTGGCTTAAACCTAAAAAACAACATTAAGAAATAGAACTGACTTGTTTTTGTACCTACCTAATAATGAAACATTACACACGCATCATAATAAAAAAAAACATATATGGTAATGATTAGGGACCATCGACATTTACCCCTATTCAATTGAAAGTGATTACTGAAGTACCAAGGTACCTAAATTCTTAGTGTTCTCCACAATATAGAAACAGAAGGACCATTATTTTGACAACTACATTACGGTTGTAAAAACACAGACTATTTAAGTCCAAATCACTTTATCTTATTCAACTTCATGTTGAAAAACAATGGCGAAGTAACCTTAACTTTTTTAATGAATGGTGAACGCCATTTTAAATAGTTTAAATATTTGCTTTAAATGTCTCGGTAGCAACCTTGTGAAAGATCATTGATTTCGACTTACTTGTGATGCAAATCTTTTTGAAATTAGTCTAGGTATATTGGCCTGTTTACCAAATAAAGTCGTCTCTTTTTCGTGTCTGTCACACTGTTTGTCTGTCTGTATGCTTAAATCTTTAAAATTACGCAACGGATTTTGATGTGGTTTTTTGTAATAGGTAGAGTGATTCAAGAGGAAGGTTTTTATGTAAAAAAATTCCCGAAATTCCCACGGGAACGGGCACAATGCGGGTAAAACCGCGGGGCGCTGCTAGTAAATAATAACTTGAAGAGTAAGGATAACTGTGATTGGTCCATGAAATATGATATTAGCGACTTTACCCTTTGTATCGGGTCTTGGCGGGAAAATCTGTTTTAAGTTAAGGAACTAAATCGGTTAGGGGCTATCACTGGTATCGAGAGTTTTTAAATGGCATAAAAGCCTTCCACGTGGTCAAAGTGTGTTGTAGTCTATAAACCGATAACTCTAAAAGTACCGTTCCATTGGGGAATTAATTTTTAACTTTTTATCCCTAATTAAAGTTCCCGTTTCAACACTTCATAGAGACCTCCAAAAAAGGTAAGTCAGTATAACAACAACAGTTATTTTTACCTTTTAACTTTCAATATTGTCTTAGAAACCGCTACTTCGTTAAGTTTTTATACTTCTTACTTAATAGTTAAAGCTATTATATTTAATAATAGACACAATAAAACAATAAATACACCTGTAAAGAAAACGAGACCGTCGGTAAGGGCTTTTGTTTTTAGTTTATTGAACTTTGGTTCAAGTTTTTGTGTTAACTTGTTGACTGTGACGTAGGCAAGTAACTTTAAACCGGGAATGTCCGTCCGTTTAACAAAAACAGAAGGCAATCTACTGTCTTTGTGATGGTTTCACGGTCTGGCAGGCACTGCATGTTCGCAACTCTGACAGACGGTTTTTTATGCTAACTTTGTGTATATAGTATGTCGGCGCTGTGCGTATTATGGGGTTAAAGGCTATCGTTTAGGTCGGATTGGATATAGTATGTAATATTCCTCTATAATGTGTGTTAGAATAGGAACAGTGTATAGAGTATGGACAATGTTAGTTTAATATTGATTTTATCCAAGAAGTAAATTGGGTTATAATACCCATGCAGTGGGAATAAGATGTACGACAAAGACAATATAATATCTTCTATCTTTTGACTCTTCTTCTAGAGTTAGATGTCTTTGAAGAAAAGAAAAATGAAGACAAAACTTTTGTCTCTGTCAATGGAATTTACGTGATAATATTCAATTTTCTTTTTAGCCTTTTTGAAATTTGTATTTTTTAAAACCCATTCCTATGTCTAAAAATACAAAATCCTATGTCATAGAATATACTTTCTCCGATATTTTTGTCTTTTTGCGGAGGCCGATTTACCAATCACAGCGCGTTGGGAATCTTGGAAATGTCAAATGACGCATTGATATTGTCAAAATATTTTCGTAATACATTGTGATTGATCACAGTTCAGCTCTGCACAGTTCCGCTCCGCTATAATAGAACGAACCCTTAAGGTACTATTTGGGTCGGTTATTGAGTCATCGTCGGATACTTACAGTTGTTATACAATTTAAACTCTCTGAACAATGTTAGATACCCAAACTCTATTACCAACAATACAATACCGCGACAGAACCTCATTTTATTATGACATTCTGTAGTAAACTTAGCAAAAACGTAACACTCGTAAACTAAGACAATGGGTGTATTTGGACTCGGAAAATTCCAGCAGTTATATCACAATTTACTATTGAATTGAAACATAATATTTAGAATGATTGTACTTGATAATATAGTGAGCGTTATAGCCGTGTTACCTGCTACTTCTCTTAGGAACTTTGGGATAAAAAGTTGTCCAGTCATAGACAAAACCTCTTCCCGTCGCTTTTATGAGTTGTTTGTTTATTACTTTGTCTATTGGCGAAGTCCGAATATTTGTATATCAGTTGTAGAATTTATTTACAATTTTATTCAGATACTGCAAGGGACGCTATTTATTTATTTATTGAGACATTCCAGCAATATCATCACAAATAAAACTAAATCCATTTTTATAGAAACGTACAATATTCAAATAAAATAGTAATGACGTTTTATAATATGTTAGAGATTACGATAATCTCTCGGATATGAAATTAGCACGAAACGGGGCGTTAGCTGTAATGAAGCAGGTGCCATTTAGAGGGTGGCTGCACCCCTTCTCGGGCTAACTCCGGGTGGGTGGTCGTAACTGCGCCATAACTAATGCTCTCCACTATTTCAATTTTAAATTCCACCGGATTTACGGGGCCATAATACGGCGCAGTTACCTCAAAACGCTATCGTATATCACAACTGTCAGAAGCGAGTACTCTAGAAATAAGTGTTATGTTTTTTTAGAAATCGATTCGACCTTTTTATTAATTGCTCGAACAAAATTCTAGATAAGGTGAAACTAAGAATAAAGAGTATGTTCTAGTCTTTATCTGTGTTTCATTGAAGTGTAGCACCATAGTCAAGGCTGCACGTTTACCGTACTCGTTGATATTGCACGTATTTATCTATAAACATGAATAAGACTTAGTATTTATAGGCATAACACGTTCTACCAGTTATAGTATACGGGATGATTTATGCGAGAGTTTAACGGACGCGATCCGTGTCCCGTGCGGGGCACGGACGAGGCACGGAACATTTTATATGAAGAAGTTCATGTTATACCGGGAACGTGCCTTGTCCGTGACGCGGACTAGGTTTAGGCGACATGATACATTACTGGCCAAAAGTGGCATTTCTATCTGAGCGCTACCGTGCTTCGGACTGTACATACGTTCAATTGTCGGCCCCGGTTGATTCAATCGTATGACCATGTCGGAGGCCTTAGGCGGTCTAAAAACTCCGACTGTCCACTAGCCTGCCCGAACTTATTTTACTTATTATAAAGAGCACTCGTATGCACATGTTTCACGTGCGGAACACGGACTTGGCTCGGACACGTCTCGTGTACGCCTCACCTGACTTAAATCCTCTCTACCACTGTCATGTGAATTATTTAACTACATAAGCCCTATTTGCGGTTAGGGATGTGCCGTGTTTGACATTTAAGTGGACACTGCGGGTAGCCATGTCCCGGAATAAATTCATGAATGAATAATATATTTGTCGTAGCGTTCTAAATAATGGAAGTTTGGAAGTATTGATCGTTTACGTGTTGTGTAGTTGACTGTTGTCACAAAGTTATGGGCGGTTCGTGATTTGTTAACTGTGTTGAAGTCTGGCGAAGGGGCCGAAGTCCTGACACAAAACTATTCGGACTCTTCAGCCATAAAACCTATGTTTTGAATTTTCTATGTACTAACAAAATCACCCAGTAAATATAAATACAATAATGTAGCTGTCACCGCTAGTTGTATACGGTTTTCTGAAATCGTGCCTCAATTTGTCTAACTGACTCATTCAGAGAGGTTTAATTAAATAGACATTAAACTACTAGACGTATTTTTTCATATATTGCATGTAAAAACCGCTCATTTAATCTCTACTAAGGAGGATTTGAAGTCTCTCGGTACGGTGGTGAACTATACTGGACTTCAGTGTTTAAATAATATGCCAACAGCAATTTCTATCAAATTCGGTGTCATCCTACCTAACACTATATCGGAAGCAATTTCGCGCTCTACCTAGGTGAATAGCTAAACCCACCGAGTACTCAGTCATTCATTCATTTTAAGTAGGTTAGTGGCCAACCCTGGTGTCGGAGTTTTTAGACCGCCTAAAGGCCTCCGACATGGTCTAACGATTGAAACAACCGGGATCGACTGCTTTACGTGCCCGCCGAAGCACGGTAGCGCTCAGATAAAAATGCCATTATCAGCCACTCATCCAAGTACGTTGCGAGCTGCACGTTGCTTAACAATCGCAATGAACTAACATCGCTTGGTCAAACTACGCCACGAGCGCCAACGCCGCAGTCACTACACCAAATTGCGGATTGGGTCAACCCTCGGAGGTAGTATTCTGTATAGAAAGGAGCACGCGTGTTCCAAGGACGGAGTACCAACTAGGGTTGTTCACCTCGGACAAGTATGCGGGCCGAGTCTCGACCGGTCTCCGAGACATTCCGCCGAGGTGAATCGCTAGCAAGGATTCTAATTAATAACGGTAATACTGTATTATTTCATTGGAGTTAAATAAATGACATTTACGTGTACTGTCATAATATGCATATGATAAACAACACGACTAGAAAGTTGACTCGTGGCTTAATAACTTGGTTAAAATGTAGTAACTGTTTATTAATCTGTGGTTAATGTAGGGCTTTAAATACCTCATGTAAAGTCTCTTACGAGTTCTAAAATGTAATATGACCGATTTTCAGACCATAAACAATAATTTATATTGAGGGTTTTTAGTGATGGAGTAAACATAAATACAGTGGTTAGTCATGCAGGATAGTGATACAAAGGTTTTATAAAAAGAACATTCACACATAATAATATATTAATGAGGTATTCGATCTAAATCCTGATTACCGCGTTCAAACGTTACAAACACTTTCAGCTTCATAGATTGTTTTATTGAATAAAGTACAAAATTCACACGCTTTTTTGTTAAGGCTAATGAAAGGGAAAAAACATTGCTATGATAAACCTTCTGATGATTACATACAGATTTCATTTTCTACAAATAGTTAAATGTTAATGAATACTTTCTATACTTATTTATTTAATGTATCTTTATATTTCATCAGTTTCCTACTATTTTTCGAATTAAACGATTTTCTAGTGATTTAATTTTATGTTCTTATGTAAAGCCCGCCATTTTGAATACGACTTAAATCATTATTATTTGCGGTTATAATTAAGTAGTTACATTCAAATAAGGAAGTCGATTCACGTAACGACGTGACAAATATTACGTTCTCATTTTGAATTGTTTGCAAAGAGGTTTTATATTTTTAATTGTTTTCAAAAGAGTTTTTATGCCGTACCTTTGTATTGTAATGCAACACGAGTGTATTACTCGTAACAGATCGTATCTGTGAAGGTAATATCGATTTCAATCACGAAGGTGTCGATTACTGTCTAGTCATTCTTATTATTGGGTACTAGCGGCCATGGCGCTTCTGCAACTTTATGGTAATATATAATGTACCAGAGTTGGCCACTAACCTACTTACTTGAAATGAATGAATGAATGCTGTTAATGTCTTTTAGTTAATAAAATTATTATTATATTAATTAGTAAAATATTACCCTGTCGGAAAATAAGTATTAGAGGATTTTTTAAGGGTCAATTATGTCAAAAAATTATTCGCGTTTGACTTGCAAACTGAACTTCCAAATAGTATACATACATACATATAAAAAAAAAAATACTAAGTATTAAAGACTATGGGATTGGCAATGTTTGGGGAGACATTTGCCCAGCACTTGGACAGTAGTGAAAAGTTTTCACTATTCAAATGTTGATATTATCAATACAGATTTACGGTAAATTCCTAACCATTCATTTGCCATTCAAAAGTTATTAGCTAAATATTATATCCAGAACTAATTTTCCTAACAACTGGTATTACGCAGAAGTTAGCAATTTTATCGTCACAGCTCGTAGTTAGCGCTTGAAGCTGCGTAAAGTATCAATTTGCGATGTTTTCTAAGGCTTAACTAGTTTTGTAACCGGTTAAAATGTAGAGATACTAGTATGGGAGATAATTTTGCAACCACAAACCAGGATGAGGTCGTTTAAATCGAGCCTTGTGGAGGGATTCCCAACCTTTTTCTGGGGCAAAGCCCTACCGTAATATCTGTAGACCTCGATAAATACCTTAACTTACTTTTAAAAGTAGACCTCGGTGGTCTAGTTGCATGTGCACTCGCCTGTCAAGAATAAGGTCTCGGGTTCAAATCCCGGATTGAGCGAAAACATTATGTTTCCTACTTTCAAACATGACTAGGGTTTGAGATCACTAACCCGAATTAGGCAAACGTGGTGATTACCTACCTAATCCTCCTCACTGTACTGATGATCTTCAGTGAGATCTGAGGTCTTTGCCCACCAGTGGATCATTACAGGCTAATACTTTTATCCTACATACCCTAGGTTGGGAAACCCTGTAGCAAAGCATCATGGCGTTATTTTATCCCATCAGCATCTTGAACTAGATGAACCAGTTTCGAAGTGTTCTCACGGTAGAAGTATATTTGTAATTATATGAAATGTTTCCAATGTTGAGCTTGTTCGGCGTTTCAATAGGAGTCCATTGTTATTAAACGATTGCATTGTGTTGCGTTTGGGGAATTTGTGTAAAAATGTATGTATATGATTTACATATAAGTGGAAACATGGCATGGCATATTTACATTGGTTTGTAAATAGATAGAAATTGACAAGACAAAAGTTAAATAGGTATTACTTTCTTTAGTAAGTACCTGTACTAATATCTTCAGTGAGATGAGATGCCTTTGCCCAGCAGTGGGACATTACAGGCTTTCTTAATACTTTACTTTACTAAGAATTTATTAATTGAAAACAATATGAGCAATCTGAAAGCAAGCTATTGCAGAATTTAAAGTTTTTTTTGCGAAATCTGTTCATTTACGACAAGTATAAGGTCACAATATTAAAAATACATTCTAGTTTTTAATCTCGGTTAAAGATATCACAGTTCAGAGTCTGTATGGTTAACGGGTTATATTTAACCTTGTTTATTGAACCTAAACACAAGTACAGTCAGTCTATGAAAATGTTCAACATACGTAGAACCTTTTTATATTCAAACAGTTTTCTTATCTGTAACACCTACTAACTAACATGTCAATGAGAATGTTCAAATTTTAAATGTGACAAAGTACTAAACTGCTTAAAATATTCGACAAATTAAGGGCCATTTACAATTTTGTCACATCGACAACTGAATCACTAAAACTAGTATGTTACGAACATACTGTGTAAACGACTCTTTAATTGGATAAACGTGCTAAAGTTGTATTATTCGGTCACTCAATTGTTTTGTCGTGAAATAGTCTATAAATACAATGATACACAATTCCATTACAATCATTAAAATGGCATTAATGATAATGATATGTTGCGTAGCGTAGATGACTCATGTTAACGATTTCTCATTAAATTTTCATAGACTTTTTCTAGCAATTGTTGTTACATCTTTTTCGACCAATTTCGACATATTTTGTCACTATTGTTTTTCACTTAATATGACTTTCTGTTATGTAATTGTAGAAAATATCTATTTGTTTTGAAATGTGGTGAAGAAAGTAGCTTGGTTACGCAAGTTTGATACGAATAGTCGATTTGTCATACAGTTTACACCTACAAATGAATTGATACATAATTTAGATGTGAAGACCACTTTATTAACTTGATATTTCTAACAAAACGGATCTTATTTTATTTCTTTTTATGTTATGAATCATCGATATGCATTAGGTAATCTTGATACTATGCGGATCCACATCAAACCATATCCACGGTGCTAATACCTATTTAGAATGAAGCTGTGTTGGGAAATTGTGCACTTAAATATTGATTAACCAACAGAACAAATCACTAGATCACTAAAATAATGTTAAAACAAACTACATAATACATTAAAAGAATATAAATCATTAATCGGCTTTCATGTTTTTAGGGTTCCGTAGCCAAATGGCAAAAACGGAACCCTTATAGATTCGTCATGTCTGTCTGTCTGTCTGTCCGTCCGTCTGTCTGTCTGTCTGTCCGTATGTCACAGCCTTTTTTCTCCGAAACTATAAGAGCTATGTTGTTGAAACTTAGTGTGTAGATGTATTCTGTGAACCGCATTAATATTTTCACACTAAAATAGAAAAAAAATAAAATTTTAGGGGGGTCTCCCATACTTAGAAATGAAAAAAATATTTTTTTTTTCATCAAACCCATACGTGTGGGGTATCTATGGATAGGTCTTCAAAAATGGTATTGTGGTTTCTAATATCATTTTTTTCTAAACTGAATAGTTTGCGCGAGAGACTCTTCCAAAGTGGTAAAATGTGTGTCCCCCCCCCCCTGTAACTTCTAAAATAAGAGAATGATAAAACTAAAAAAAATATATGATGTACATAACAATGTAATCTAACACCGAAAATTGGTTTGAACGAGGTCTAGTTAGTAGTTTTTTTTTACGACATAAATCGTAAACCGCAAAAAAATACTGATTATTCATTCAATAACTCAAATGTAAATAAAAAAACATTTATTTCAAGAACTTCTTTATTATGTTACTCGCTGCTACGGAACCCTTCATGGGCGAGTCCGACTCGCACTTGGCCGCTTTTTTTTCTGGGCCATCTATTGAACTCGAATAAAAAAAATACATTTGACGTTAACTGACCATAAATGAGGGTGCCCAACATAACATAAATTAAAGAATCATTAATGAATAAAAAATCATTTATTGTTCAAACTTAATCTATTTTACGAAAACCTCGTACTTCCAAACTAGAGGGTATCTGTATCTTGGAAGTCAGTCTCCACCATCGTGGTCATTGTGTTCAAACAAAACATTATTTATTTAGAAAGTACCTATAATTAAATTAAAACATCCCTATTACTTCTTCTTCTTCAAAAATCTGTAAAAAATAACACCAATACAATCCTAACAAATCATTAAATTAGCTCATTCCACATAACGAGTGAATAAGATCAAAGCGGCGCTCCAACTAATCATCTGTTAATATAGGTCACATAGAGATTGACATTGAACGTAGATCAGTTTGTCTGGCGCGGTCTAAACATGGCGGGAATGTTGGCTCCGGCCCAAGTAGACCGCTAGACCTCATTGCATGCGTTATTAGACACATCATATTTACATAGACTTGAGAATGTGGTAATTTAGGGTGTGAAGCGTCGTTTTAGCTACGTCCCTATAAAGGTATTAGTGAGTAGCTGACGGTCCGCTGACAGTGTCGTTCCGGCTTAATGTTATGGACACTTTATTTATAGTTTGAGGCTAATGTACGGTTATATAGTTAGTCACAGTTCGCAACTATGATGGGGATGGACTTAGATTGGGCATCCTTTCTTTAGGTGTTCAATGGTAGGCGGGCGAGTGACGCTCTTGTTCTATGGTCAAATATCGTTTACTTTGGAGTTCGCTGACTGCAGCAGCCTGTGGGCCTAAGAAAAGTTGTGAGAGTAGAAAAGTTAATAAGAACTGTACACACTGTTGTCTTGAAATATGTAGTTTTATGTAAGCTAAGTTTAGTTTCAGTTCAAAGTTCTTTCATCAATATCAATTGAAATCAGTTAAAGCTTTCAGTTTTTCAAAACAATTTCTAACTTATAACATCTCCATTTTGACGTCAAAAGCTTTGAAGAAAAATATGATGTAAAATGCTCGTCCAAGCTAATATCCTGCAACAGACAAAGCCATTACTATTCATTAACCACTGAAACTTAACCAGTAGCATCCGACAGGTCTAAGAATAATCAACGTATTGATTGACGCGTCTCATTTGAAGCGAGGAAGTGACAGACAGACGTCTTGTCTTCCGGTCATTAGGGAAAGCGATTATTCACTCCCAGTCGGCGGATGAGGCAGTAGCGAAATGATGCCGCTAATTACTAGTGCCTTAGGCGTAGTTATGGCTATGGGTAGGCAGTTTACATTAGTTCAGTTCTTGGTAATTACAATTAGTGATATAGACCTAACAAATACTGGTCCATGTTTAGTATATAGCTTCTTCTTCATCGAGTGGATGGTCAAACTGACCAATCCTGGTGTCAGAGTTATTAAGCCGCCAAAGGCCTCTGACATGGCTCATGTAACGGCTACTATCTGTAGAAAGTAACCGGGACCGACGGCTTAACGTGCCCTCCGAAGCACGGAATCACGGAATTTAGTATATAGCCTATCTGTATCCGATATCGAGTTAGTAAGTGAATTCTCTTGCTCTACCAAAGAAAAGCTATTTTGGACAAAACCGTACCTACCCTCGGTATTAATGTTATTGTGTTATGATTGGCCAGTTGGGTTCCGCACAGCTCCGTTCCACTTTTAAGAGAAACGCGCCCTAAACACTTACTTCATTTTGAATACCAATATGAGTACGCCTCGGGTGGTCTAATGGTATGTGCATTCATATGCCAAGACCCGGGTTCAATTCCTGGGTCGAGGGAAATCATGTTTCCTACTTTTCAAACATGGCTCGGGTTTGAGATCACCAATCCGCATTTGGCAAGCGTGGTGACTATGCCTAATCCTACTCACTGTACTGATATCTTCAGTGAGATGAGAGGCCTTTGCCCAGCAGTGGGACATTATAGGCTAACTTTACTTTACATGAGTAAGTATAGTTTTTTATTAAAAAGTTAAGATCGTACGATGCTGCTTCGCTGTTGCTTGACGGATAATCCTTCTGTTATGATATTTACCTAGAGTTTTATGAAAAAAGATTACGGAGTTAATATTTCAACATTTTGGCTGCAAAACTTTCGCAATGCGGGCAAGCGCACATGCCAAGATTTTCCTGAGCATTTAATAGGCACTTGGATATACCCGCTGCATTGGTTTTTTGTTAACATTTTTGAATATTTTCCTACTTAATGGTATATTCCTTCAGTTCTATAGGAGTTTCCACAAGCATAACGGCATAAAATAGCTAGTAACAGTGTGATAGAGGTGGCCAAATTATGGTCCGGACACATGACCAAATTGACTCGATAAGGAAGAACGCGAAGAAAAACTTCTTATATCCTGTCTAGTGAGTTTGTATATCGGACACAGTTTTATATTTCATAACTAGCAGCGCCCCGCGGTTTTACCTGCGTTGTGCCCGTGCCTGTGGGAATGTCGGGATTTTTTAAACATACAGACACAGACAGACAGACAGCGGAAAGCGACTTTTTTATACTATGTAGTTGTACTATCCTATTGGTCCTAAAGATAAGCGTGTTCAAGAAACACCAAAATTCCTCAGTTTTATAATATTACTAGCATTGTCCCGCTATTTTCCCCGCGTTGTGCCCGTTGCCGTAGTAATTTCGGAATGTAATATAACCTATAACCTTCCCGTTGAATGTGGTCATCTATTACAAAAATAATGATTCAAATCGGATTGGTAAAAGTAAGCTTAGAGCTTACTTTGGGTCTAATTAACCGTGTGTGAATTTGTCCAGGTATATTTATTATTTATTATTATTTATTTTTAAATCGGAATGGCAGCTTCTGAGATGAGCGCGTTCCAACAAACAAACAAAAAAAAAACTCTCAGCTTTATTATATTTGTATACTTATATGTAGTTAGATAATGATTGTATAAGTTACTGCGTAATGCAATCATAGTAAAGTGTGTCAAGCAATCAAAATAACTTTATCAAGAATCAATCAGTATCTTCAATTATTTGGAACCAGACCGTGGCTCACCCATTAACCTACCTCGCATTATCATTAAATCAAATAAACATGATAACTGGAATTTAGGTTAACGACATTACTATCGACTGTATATTATAGTATTATAAAAGGGCTTTACCGCGATATATGTGAACTAATGTAATGTAACGGGGTTCGATAGAATTATTATAATAAAGGGATACAATATTTATGCAAACGAGACGTTGGTATGTGTTGTGTATGGAAATAGAAATATCTGTATAAGATTTTATTTTAAATTTTATCTATGCTACGCTACGCTATGCTATGCGTTTGATTGATGCAAAATCAATCATTATCACACGTAGCATAGAATAGTTCTAGCGGGAAGGGTTATTTTAAATTATTATTTAAAAAAAAATAATTGAGCTGAATCTGCTGTCTCAATACTGGCGATTTTGCAGATTTTGGTTAAATCACATTCTGACTTGAATAGAGTAACTGTTAATTTTGATTTAAATTAGTTAAAACAATGTATACTTATATACTAGCCTTTTCCGCGGGAATTTCGGGATGTTTATTACTTAGTATCCTAATCCTGACCAAGATTCATAAAATTAAAAAGAATAATTAAAATCGTTTCAGCCAGTTCGGTGCAGCAGTTATAAATGGTGTAACTACCACGACTTTCTTGTATATATGAAGATTAACTAATAATGTAATAATTACAGTAGTGCTATAAATATACGAATTTAATTAAGTGTTAAGAAGCTGCCAAGAAAAACAACAACAAGCCTACAATTACATTTAAATCACTCTTAATATATTACTCTAAAACGTAATTCGTTCTACTTCAATTAGCAGTAAAGTTGTCGAAGAATTTTATAATATTTTCACGGCTAAATCGTCCGTATTCCGAGTGCGTGGGAAATGTATGGATCGCGTGCATAGCACTGGTTACCTTATCAGGGATTAATAAAGCAATAAAGAATATTGGAGCAATAATAATGGCTGGATTATAGAGTAGCCAGTATAGAGGTTTTTTTTGTTTTATAAAGGGAGGGAGGGCTTTGCCCTATTGTGGGATAATACAAGGTGAAATTAAATGAATGAATAATTAATAAGATATGAATTTTCATCAGCATCATTGCTGAGCTGTGGTATGCTATCCTACGTTTGATATTAACAAATCATATCAAAGGTCTTTAGGCGGTCAAAACTCCGACACCAGGGTTGGCCACTAACCCACTCGAAATGAATGAATGAATCAAGCATATCAAAACCATAGAGATTTGGTGGTATATACTAATCAAAAGAGGCGTAGCATTTGTATCCACCAATTATATTAAACGTAGTGACGAAACGTAGCATATAGCCCGTTACAGACTTAGCTATAATATATATTAATATTTTTATAGCTAGGCATATTACTATATATTTTCTATACTAATTTCGCGTGACCGCACACTCAGCTATAATATATATTTCTGTGACGTCACCAAGCGATACCGTAATATACATTATTGCATATTACTATATACTAACACTAGGACGACCATCAATTAATAAAGGCAAAATATATATTTCTCAGTGTGTGGTAGCTTGCTATAATATATATTATAGTACGGTATATTAATATATATTATAGCTTAGTCTGTGACGGGCTAAACCTGGCTTAACTCTAAACTCTAACTACCTTATTCATAAACGCTCTCTAACTAAAACACTGTTAGTGAGTGTTTTGTCTCTTTTGCTCTTTGGAAAATAGCGTATGTCAGAAAGGGACAAACCATTTGATAGCTAAAATGCTGCTAGTAAGCGTTTATGAATAAGGCTTTAAGGAATTAGAGTGGGAAATGTAATATTATACTCGGAATTTTAATTCGATTCCAGATTTGACAATTTCAGTGTTGCAACATTATGACAAGTACTAAATAGTGACGTTGCGAAATTATTCGATATGGAAATGGAATATTTCCGGATCGATTCTTCTCGTTTATAATTTTACTCTCGTAAACTAAGTATATCAGGAAATTAAATATTTCTGAACCGATAATTTAGTTTTGACGATTAATTAACGATCTGAGACTTTTATTTTATAATTGTGTGTGAAATAAATAAAAAAATGTGATCATGAAGGAACATGACAAATAAAACAGATACTTAGATGTATTATGGTAATAATTTATTTTATAAATTGTCGCCGTCATCGCTATCGCTGTCACTTTCTGTAACATTTATTATAAAACTCGGATACATCTCGGATACAAAATATCGATTCGCAATGAAATAAGATATTCGTATCACTACACTACACTATTATATGTGGTATCATTATTTCACAAAATGACAGTAGCTAATGTCAAATCTGGAATCGAATTAAAATTCCGAGTACTTATAGTAAAGTGTATATGTCCATAGATTCCAGGTATGTTATCTTTACGATCAAAAGATAAACATAACTATAAAACATAGCTATGTAAAATAAAAAGTATCATTACTACGAAATAGCTCTGTATTTTGTGATTTAGTTTACTTTACATGATGTTCGGATATAGCCTACGCTTCTTCGATTAACTGTCTCAAATTGAATGGGTTTGCCCTACATCGTATCAACACGCAAAGTTATACAAAACTGTATACTCGTAGATTATCGTTTTAAATGTAATATGATGATATGAGGTCTCTGATTCTACGATTAAATATCTAGATATAAGTATGTCAACTATTTTTAATCCTTCATCACTGTACTGATATCTTTATTGAGATGAGAGGCTTTTGCCAAGCAACGGGATATTAGAGGCTAATAATTTACTTCATGATATATGTATTTATATTAAATTTATTTTTCTCGTTGTTCCAGGCTTGACCCTCCGGTTGTCCAGTCCCAATACCAAATGGAGAACAAAAAGACGGTGCCAGCGACCCAGCAGCCTCTCACACAACATTTGATGGCGCATCATGTCCATCCAGACCAGATCTACGCCCAACAATACCCTCAGATGGCCACCCACCTGACTTCTACACAAGCAGGCCAGCTGCAACCAAATGGCGTGATGCACCAGCTACTCCAAAGCCAGTACCACTCCAACATGAACGCAAGGTCCCCACTCCTAGAAAACAGACACGATGTCTACGGCACATCACAAAACCAAGATTACGCAAGACACTACGGTGCCAACGATAATTATAACTACCCACAGTCACCACCTAGAATAGAAAGAACCGAAGTCCACACGGACCATAATGTCAATCATGAACTATTACAGAACATGCCCAAAGGATACAACGCGGAAGTATACCAAGACTACTTGAAACGAAACCCACCGAAAGATACCAACCAAATATACCAAAATCATCAACCTATGTATAGGCCTAATGTTAATCAATACGGTTCAAAACCTTACTTGCCCTTTTCCAATCGGATAGGGCCTCAGAGCAACACAGAGTTGCTGCGGAGACAGTACAATGAGATCCAGCAAATGAAACTGCAGCAGCAAATGCATTATCAGAACCAAGCTCAGATGCACCAACAGCAGAAGTTTGCTGAACGACAAATGCTTCTCCAACAAATTCACGGCGTGCAACCACCGCCTAATCTTCAAAATAGCATTTACTCTGACAGTTCGTACCGAGATTTCGACAGATACAGCGGCAAAAACGACTTCAGCCCCGAAACTCCGAGCAACATCGACAGTTACGGAAAAACAAATGACTTCAGAGAAATGGAACAAAACAGGCAATATCACGAACAACAATGGCAGGCCAATCAGGTGCCAGATATGAGAGAGCTAGAACAGTATAGGCGGCAAGTGCAGGAAAATAAAGATAAGAGCCAATCACCACCATCGGACTATAATAACCAAAGCCAGAAGAATAACGTAGGAGTAATTTCTCCAATGAAATCCAGCGAGTCCAGTTCGCCAAGTGTGAAATCTCCTTCTTTAGAGAGTAGGAGAAGTAGCAGTGGGACCCAAGCTTTAAGATCACCAATAGCTCAACGGATACCATCTGCACCTGTAACTATATCAGGCATTCTTTACAAACAAGGATCGGATGGATTAAAAGTTTGGAGGAAGAGATGGTTCGTCCTGTCCGAATACTGCCTGTTCTATTACAAAAGTAAGTATCACATGGTGTTTAAATACATCAATTTCTTATTTGTATTAGAACCATCATGTTTGTGCTACCAGATGATATTTTATGCATCAAACATACGAGATGCGAATAAACCAAAGATCCGTTGGCAGTGATGAAGACTCTTTAGGTGCTGTTTCCATCGGCGCTATGTTGAATATAATTGATGAATATTATCACTTCTATGTTTTTTAATTTTATTTTTCAACGTCCAGGTCGGCTCCTACTTGGATGGGTGGCTGATAGTGGCATTTCTATCTGAGGGCACGTTAAATTGTCGGTCCCGGTTGTTTCAATCGTCAGACCATGTCGGAGGCCTTTAGGCGGTTTAAAAAACTCCGACATCAGGGTTGGCCACTAACCGACTCAAACTTACTTCCGCATTATATTTTATAGGTCAAGACGAACAAAAACTCTTAGGCTCAGTCCTCCTACCGTCGTACAAGGTATCGGCTTGCACAGCTGAAGACAAGGTGCTGCGGAAGTACTCCTTCAAGCTGGAGCACGCTAACATGAGGACGTACATCCTGGCGGCGCCCGATCAGGACTCCATGATGAAGTGGGTCAAGTGCCTCACCATGGCTGCGCTGATGCAGAGTCCTAAGTAAGTGGAGATTCCATAAAGTGTTGTAGCGCGGTAGTGTAGTTTGCCTAAGCGATGTTCGTTCATTGTGATTATTAAGCAACTTCTTGCTTCTACTTGGATGGTTGGCCGATAATGGCACTTCTATCTAAGCCCTACTTCAGAGGGTACGTTAATCAGTCAGTTCCCGTTGTTCCATCGTTATACCATGTTGGAGGCCTTTAGGATGTCTAAAATCTTATGGCAGAGTTTTACTATTAATTGAAACGTACGTTAATGACATTATTATTTATTTGAACGGGAACTTACGTACGCGGAGGTTACTGTTGAGTTGTCCCTCAACACGTTTCGGTCACGTACGGTGACCTTCGTCAGGAGGTGGGTGAAGCGCTCGCGACAGACAGTGCGGGGAGAGACGCTGTCGCGAGCGCTTCACCCACCTCCTGATGAAGGTCACCGTACGTGACCGAAACGTGTTGAGGGACAACTCAACAGTAACCTCCGCGTACGGAAGTTCCCGTTCAAATAAATAATTATGGCAGAGTTGGCTACGAATTTATTCAAAATGAATGAATAAGGTGTTATCATGTATTGTACATGCAGATACTTGTTATCAGACATAATTAACACAGAGTATTTTTCTTAGTTAATAGTTTAAATAAACCCCTAGATATTCATAAGCAAAAAAAATTAGAAAGCCTTGATATTTATAATTTATGTCTAGCTATTGAATGCTTGCCCTGAATACATCATGCACAATTGACTAAATAATGAATTGTAAAAGGCGTTACTGCATTTCTGTATCCCTAAACAACATCTAATCAAACCTTTTCATTTCCAGCGATTCGCCTCAATCACCGCCCGACCGAACAGCTGTGAAAACAGAGGTATGTACTTAGAGCAAACTTAAGTAAACTATTAGAACACGTGCTAGTATGAACTAGTTTCTATGTGGGTTCTTTATCACTACATAGTATAAAACAAAGTCGCTATTTTTGCCTGTTTTTTTGTCTGTATGCTTAAATCTTTAAAATTACGCAACGGATTTTGATGCGGTTTTTTGTAATAGGTAGAGTGATTCAAGAGGAAGGTTTTTATGTAAAAAAAATCCCGAAATTCCCACGGGAACGGGCACAACGCGGGTAAAACCGCGGGGCGCTGCTAGTCTAGTATAAACCTTGCACATTTACGTAGTATCTACCGTCTAAGATACGAATGTTAAGCAATGTACAGCTTGGTCACTACTAGATAGTGGCTATAGTGCAATTTCTATAAGAGCGCTAAGCTTCAAAAGGCATGGAAAGGCAAGACTATTGGTCCAAGTTGGTTCAATCGGAAGTCCATATAAAAAGCCTTTAGGGCCGATACTGCGTTAGGCGTGCGCACGCCGCGTGCGCCCGCCGCGTGTGGCTTTATACAAAAGAGAACCGTCGCGTTCGCCCGTCGCGTGCGGTGTCATACAAAAGTGAACCGTCGCGTTCGCCCGTCGCGTGTGGTGTTATACAAAAGTGAACCGTCGCGTTCGCCCGTCGCGTGTGGTGTTATACAAAAGTGAACCGTCGCGTTCGCCCGTCGCGTGTGGTGTTATACAAAAGTGAACCGACGCGTGCGCACGCTTAACGCAGTGTTGACCCTTAGGGTCAATAACCCCGACAACAGAGTTGGCCACTAAGCCATACATAATTTTATAATATGTACTAATATCTTAATCACACACATCAAAACTGTAGATTATTTCTAAACTATACAAGAGCACCAAAGCCTCGCGATTTTACCCGCGTTATGCCCGTTCCCATGGGAAAATAAGCCACCTTCCCGATTAGTAGATTTTGAGATTAGCGCGTTCAAACAAACAAACAAAAAAACAAACTCTTTAGGTTTTTTATACGAGTATTAATTTATGTTTAAATACGTCTGGTCCTGAGAGTGCTTCAAGAGACCTATCCAATGGTATCAATAAAGGTTTAAAAAATATACGGGATCTATCCGACTTGTATTACGGTGTTAGTGTGTGCATATCGCGTACAGGTGATCGGATGACTGCAATTAGCCCGCCCAACTGGAACGAAGGACACCACACTGTTCATTATAACTGGATTTAATATGACATTAGTGACTTGTTTCGCCATATTGGATCGGTCAAGTGCATGTAACGAGTTTTCGTTAACATCGTTTTTTACTGAGTAGGCAGGCATAGGCAGTTTTTTTAGCTAGTAGGCTATGATGAGCAAATTGTTTTTGATTACGGGTTTGCTTCTTAATCAATTAGTTATTTACTTAGTATTGATGAATTGTTTAAACTAGTTTTATGATAAAACCAGTGTTATATGGAAAATGCTGAAATGGCGTTATAGATCTACGACTTGGTAATAAAGAGCTCTCGCTCTCTCTCAGAGAACTTCGCCATCTTATTTAAATGAATGAAATAAAACCATTTCTATTTTTAAATGTTTTGATTTCATGATATATAACTTTATTATTAATTGATCATTAATGAAGAAGGATATCTTTTGGAGGATACATTTGTTTAAGTCCGTTTTATTAAATTTACAGGAAGGCGACGATATCCCAACTTATGCAAATGCCCCACCGAAACCGAGACGGTCTAACGATGGCTATAACTCACCCAGTCCTGATATGTAAGTATATAATGACATTAATTCAATTTGTTATTCACTAGACAAACTTGCATAGTTATCTCATTTATCCTATGTTTCATATATTGTTTGGGTTTGAAATCACCAACTCGGTTATGCAAGCGAGGTGATTACGCCATATCCTCCTCACTGTACTGATATCCTCAGTGGAATGAGAGGCCTTTACCCAGCATTGGCACATTACAAGCTATTACTTCTACTTATTTATCCTTAATTGTTCTACATATTTTCAAAATACACACAGGTACGACCCAAACTACGATCTACTCAAAAAGCCGGCATCCCACTACAGTCAAAGCACAAGTCACAACAGATACCCTGAACATGGAAACTATTCAGTATCGAATCAGGAACACACGCGAAGTCCCCAGTCACCGGTACAGACTCAGTACAAACGGCCTTACGACACCCAACATCTCTCCTTACCACTCACGAATGAAAACCAACCTAGTACAACCTACACAAATAACTCCCAGTCACCTTACTTTGATAGGAGTCAAAACAATCAGGAGAAAGAACAACTGTACGAGAGACAGAGTAAGCAAGAACAATTGTATGAGAGGCAAAATAAACAA
This sequence comes from Cyclophora albipunctata, assembly GCA_963082685.1. Lineage (NCBI taxonomy): Eukaryota > Metazoa > Arthropoda > Insecta > Lepidoptera > Geometridae > Cyclophora > Cyclophora albipunctata. The sequence continues at coordinate 8,194,174 of OY720131.1, read as the reverse complement.
GAGTTGTATGAAAGGCAGACTCAAAATAAGCAGGAAGTGAAGTACGAAAGACCGCTGCAAAGTAATCCATTCTTGCTAGAGTCACCTCTTGAATCTCCACAACATAACAACATAGAACAGCAAATCAAAAATCAAGAAAGGAAAATGCAAAATGAGTATTCTGAAACTCAAATGACTGATGCTTACAATAGGGATGTGTACGGAGAACTAAATGCGAGACCCAGCAGAGCAGGCAGTACGGTTAATGAGAGATTAGCTAATGAACGACGCACGCCTGATGCGTATGGTAGATCAACTACCATGTCCCCTTATACAGGCAAGATTGGGGATTATGAAGACGTGTATGGGAATTATGGGAATGAGAAAGATTATGGCGTATCTAATGCCAAATCGCCTGTCCCGCATCAAGCTAGGGATGCGATCAGTATCTCGAGTCATCAGCAACAACAGGAAACTACGCCTACCTATGTAAATATCTATACTTTAAATGCTATTCTTCCTGTAACGCTTTAAATGAATCCAACAGCTTGGATTCATTTTAGTTTTTGGCATGGAAAGTCTCTTAGTCTAAATCCTAAGCAAAATATAAGATAATTTTATCCCAAAGTTCTTATAAAAAGCTAGTAGCAATATAAACTGTTTTTTTGCCATATAAACTAAGCTTGTTTTACTAGTCTCAATATTAATAGTAATTGTCAATGTTTTCAGCCTCAAGAAAAGACATTTAGCGGACCATCAGTTCTGCGTCGTAAAAAGATGCAGTCAAGCGGAATCCAGCCACCAATGCCAAGACCGCACAGCGCAGACTTCTTGGAATACGAAGCTAAAACTGAAAGCTTAAATAAAACAGTTCCAACCAGAAACGCTTACGAACCTAGACAGCCGCAGCGACCTAAATCCAGTCTAGACATAAACTCATACTATGATCCTAGCTCAGACAGATATTATTCCGAAGAGAGTTATGCAGAAAAAATGCGCCAATCAGCACATTACTTACAACAGCAAGGGAATTTAGGCCCTCGTGCAACCATGGACATTCCACTTGCCAAATACGCGAGTGGTTTAGCTCAAAAGCAACTAAGCTCTGCTTATTCTCAACTGGCTAATAACAACTATGATGCCGAAATGAATGCTAAAAGCAAAGACAATGTCAGCTTTAGTTCTAAATATGGTGATCTGGAAGGTTTGAACTCCAACTGGACGTTAAAAGAGAAATCGGAAAATCAGAAAGAGTTTGTTAATAGAAGTGGGAGTGTGATGAGTGATGGGTCGGTTGTAAGCGGATTTGTTAAAGATGGTAGTAGATACGATGCTAATAGTGATGGATTTATTAGATCAGCCAGTGCTCGCTTGCCTTCAGCCGTCAATGAGAAGGAAGGTGAAAAGAAGGTACAGCAGGTAGAATGTTTTGTTTATGGAAAATATTGTGCATTGAAAAGGAGTGTAATTTTGTAAAAGAGCCCGAATGCTCAAGCGAAAGTCCAAATTAGGCAGTCCACTATATCATACAATTTTGATAAATAATTGTCAAAAAATGTTATCAAAAAAGTTCTCACAGTTTCATAAGTGTAGTTTGGGTTTAAAGAAGAAAGACTTGTAATAAAATAAATAGAAGAAAAGTAATTCCATTTCGAATGCACGATATTTTACAAGCTTTTTTATTTTGATGTTTATTTGCTCGCATCGTATTTCCACGTCTCGGTCTCTGACGAAATCTTATCTTGAAAATGGTTTCCATTCAAATGATGGTTGATTAAGTATTTCACTCAATGTAACCAATGTTTTTCCTTATTACAGCGAGAAGAGTCGATGAAAAGATTGCTAGAATGGAAACAGAGGATGCTTCAATCACCATTGACAAGGAAAAGTACTCCAGCCACTATATCGTTGGCAAGATCTTTGAATCAGAGCCAACAGTCTCTGAGATCGGATCAGTACAAGTCAAAGAATTATGCCAATGCTTCGTACAACAGTTATTCTTCCGATGATGAGGGTATGTGTTTATTAATTTACGATTATTTCCAAGTAGTTCGATAGCATGAAAACCATTTTTCAAAATATTTCAAACTCCATTTGTTTATGTCTCTGACATGTCAACGAGCATGATTATTTATAGCATGCCCATCACATCATCTATGAAAGTATTTATGTACAGTCATTTATTCTATTTCAGATTTATTTATTATAGTTAATTAAATTTATTTATGTATTAATCAGACGAAACCCATTATAATCTCAAGTATATTAGCTAAAACAATGATAACGAATATATTATGTATTAATGTCATTCATATTTTTAGTTTAGATTTATAAAATAACTAGTTATAACTACATGAGCATTACGATGACTTCGCTTTGCGGAGGGTACCTTCCTGCCTGCAGGGTTATGTGCCACTAACAATACAATACTGGTGTAATGACGGTGGTGGGAACAAACCTTTTAATAAAACGTAGTTTGTGACTCTAACACTCAATGCATACTAACATTAAGGTTGTTAAAACAATGTTAAGCGAATTACTATTGGAATAGTAATTACAATGTCGGTTTCACTTTTGCACCTCAGAGGAAACACCGGTCACTGATCTGCAAATAACGAGAGATATGCAGGCAGGAAGGTCTCAGTATGTGAACCTAACCAGTCCTAACATTATGCGACCTATTACCCCGCACGCGACTTCTAATACGCAATTAGACGAACCAAAACAAAATGTTGAACCTACAGAGGTATTAGGAAACGCAGAAAATACGTACGAAAATGTATTATGCACTATATCTGTCCCTAAAGTTAATCTAGACGATGATAATGATTATGAAGAACCTGACCAAAGAGATGATCAAAAAGAAGTAGATATAAACAATTCGAAAGTAGAAGAAGGCTACGAAACGCATGAAAGTGAAGCGGAGTCTGAAACGCAAGTTGAATATACTGATAATGATTTAGACGAAGTTTTATATGAATCGGATACTGACGTTAAGAAATGTGAGACTGAAAATGTCACCAAAGGTAAAGATAGTAATACAAATAATGTTATAAACATAGAAGAAGACCAAGATGTTCCTGGAACTCCGACGACACAATGTGAAGACCATTACTTGCCTATGAGCCCTAGAAAAGTGTCCGTTATAGAACAAGCTCACAAAGACATTATCAAAAATCTACGTGTATTTGATAAAACGATACAACAAACTTATGAAGATAATCCTTATGTAGAAATGAATGTAGGAGCCGAAGACGAAGATGCACAAACATATGAAGTGGTTTGTGTAAATAATGGCAAAATAGAACCGGTTTATATGGAATTAAACCACGTTCCTGAAAAAGAAGAAAACTCAAGTGGTACTTTAGGTAGGAAAACGTCTGATACAGCGTCTAACTTTGCGAATACTAAAGATGAAACTTTAAAGAGAGCTTCTAAAAGTGATAAAATGAAAGACAAATCAGAAAGTTCCGATGCTGATGATGAGGCTTCTAAAGAAAATCCATTGGACACCCCATTTAGTAGGTTCAGCATATCAGACACATTTAGGCCAGCATCTTATTATCTGAATAGTAGTAGAAGCACATTGGACATTCTAGATAGTTCAGACAGTGAGATTCTACCACCCCCTCCCATACCAAATACATCACCTCCGTGTGATAGCTTTACCGATGAAGCTCTTTCCAAATATATTCTAGATAAACTTGATAAGTCTGACATGTCCACAGACAATTCCATATTGAAACTATTAACTGCTGAAAATCAACAAATGAATACGGTTAAGAGAAAAACAACGTCTTTGATGATTTACGGTAGCAAAACATCTATTCACGATACTCTATCTCGAGGAGAGAAAATAAGGAATAGTAGAGCAAGTTTGAATGAAAGAAATAAACTGATGGCATCGACTTCGGCTCTCAACACATCTAACTTAGATCGATACAATTCTAGTAGTATAGAATCAGATTCACTCCGAAGCTATAACGCCGATAGAGGTTCTTCAAGGCTTTCTTTAGAGTCAGACGTTAGCAGCAAGTTTGATATGACCCCTTCAAATATTTCATCAGAAGTAACCAGTCTGAACGAAAACGAAATGATAGACTTCAGACATTCCAGCAGCTTTAATAGAGATCTTGAAATGATGATGAAACGAAGGCCATTATCGGACGATTCAATATTTGAATTGGCTGAAAATAATTTACTGTCTCATAATGAAGTATCTAATAATGATGATCTTGATAGATATTTAGACAATTTACAACCAGGAACAAGTAGTGTTGCTGCAGGCAATAGTTACTGTAGATTCAACGGGTCTGCTGCGGATGTGTCTAATGTTAAAGACAACTTGAGTCAGGCTGCTTTACATGGTATTAGTCATATTCGTTGCTCAAGTACTCCGGTTAGTCATAACAAAGTGAATTTATCAGGAAATAGGCATTCAGGACATCAGTTTAGACACATAAGCGAACAAACGTCACCTTATATGGGCTCGCAAAGCTCAAGTAGCTCGGCTAGAGCATCGAAATCACCTGTCTCATACTATTGTAAGAATTATGACGAAGAAAAAGTACTTAGGAAGAATTTGAACAGCGAAATATTAACCGATAAGATAAAAGAATATGAGACCGACAAAATGGTTCTAAGATCTGGAAACGATACCAATGCTTCGTCTACTTCAACAGGATTCCATAGCCGAGAGAGTTCCACAGAACATAGTGCACCGTACTATTATTCCGACCTTTCTTCTCAAGAGCACATTAATTTGCTACCCACTTCGCATTTCTTAAAAAATACTAACCTCTATCGCAAATTGAATAACCAACGCCGCAGGGGTCCTTTGCACAAGAAGAATGAGATATCACACATACACAATCCTATTAGAAATAATCAGGTTTCTGATCAGTCGTTCGAGTTGGCAGCAGCTAGGAGCGTTTCTGTTGAATTTTTGAGTGCAGCAGACAAAGACCCTGAAATTGATCTGAAAAACATTTATGAGTCGACGGGAGGAAGAAATTCTAAAATACCGGAATCTATGAACTTGTCTGGTCTTGGATGTAAAAGAAATTCAAGTAGCAACAGTAACTGTGATAACTCTTCAATAGATTACAGCGCTAACGCAAGCGCTTTGATCAAATTATCTTCTACCAGCATGTCTTCACACTGTAGTGGAAACTCATCAAACACTGTATACTACGACGCTGAGGCAGACGGCTTACCTAGTGCATACGAAAACGTTATTTACCAAGGAGAAAACGTTTGGAACGATAATACTATGTGGAGAGATAACTTGAGGCAAGTCTCCCATAGACACGCAAGATCTATGGACGATTTAGATACCGTCCCTAAAGATACATTAACACCGAGAAGAGTAAGCTTCGAAGCTTGTGCCATGAACAGCATCAAAAGAGTTAAAAAAGACCCAAAAAAGATTAGCAGAAACGTTACTTACGTCAACTGTGATTTACAAGGGAGAGCACTAATGGCTAAAGATAATTACAATTGTCACGGTATGTGTTTTGAAGAAGAACAGAAGTCGGACGATAACGATGTTTATGTAAGTTTAGCCGAAAACGCGGAGACTTCGGAGCCTTGTGATGAAGGAGTGTACGAGCAGTTAGCAGTGGAATCACCGGGAAACTCAATGGTTAGTGTAGAGAATAACGGGAATAAAAAGAAGTTTGAGATAGATAGAGAGAAGCTTAGGCAGTGGGATCTAATGTCGAGTGGCTTGATGAAAAGTGGGGGCGGTCGCGTGCGGGGAGTGGGGGCAGGTGTGGGCTCGGACGCCGCCAGGGCCTCGGGGCATGACCGTGCCAGACACGAAGGTATCCTCTAATACTCAGGGCCCGTAAGGTACAATGTAAGTTACCCTTTTACTATACTGCAAAGCAAAGTCATTGTAATAAAATTGTAAATATTGGCAGAAGCACTGATATGGTCAAAGGCTAAATTTAAATCTATTGTGTACAAAAAGGAATAGGTTATTAAAAAGGAATAGGAAAATGCATGATGCGATTGTATATAGATATAAAAGACGATCAGTTGCAACTACAAATTGTTTTAGTTTCGTTTTCATTATCAGAGTTTTTTTTGAGTATTACCAAATTGAACACAGGAAACCATTTTTTTACAGCTTCTATGACAATGACTGGCAATAACACGGAATCTGGTAAAAATAATAATTTGGGTAATCAACAAACATTGTCAAAGAAAGCTTTCCTCGGAAGCAATACGTCTATTGGAAGGAATAGCAGGGATACTAATATACCGGTGAGAGCCGTGAGCCCGCGGGTGCGCTGGGTGGAAGATAAACCAGCGAACGACCAGTACGGGACGAGACAGCTGTCGATGTCACAACAGAATGTAAGTTAATCAAGCCTTCAGTAGGTATCCATTTTAATGATGCTTGGAGATCAGAACATGTACGCAATTAAACTAGATCGTTCGCTATGAAACGCATTTTGGTCATGTCATAAATTATTTGACTTTAAAACAGCTTTACTAATTTAAATGAATTTTATATAGAGGTAGAGATAAGAGATAGGTATATTTATATTAATTGATTTAACCAATTACACCATCATACATCAGCCTTTGTACATAAATTTTAGAGCAAACAATGTTCTCTTTCAGTTGCACACCATGAACCCAGCTGAAGATCAATGGGCTAATACTAGATCTCCATCGAGAGCGTCTCAGCAGCCAATGAGAGCCGTCAGTCCAAGGGTTCGAATGAACACAGAAAACGAGGATATGGTAAATATATATGCCTTATTTTAAGATTGTAGTCCCACTTTATATAGAGTTTTGTCAAAGCAAATTGTAGCTCTAGAGTTCATTGTTTCAAGTAAGCATTGTTAGAATGCATGATTTTTATGTTAGTTTTATTGCCGGACTCAGAGTTATTTGTTCTTTAATTCATTAAGGCGTGACATACACATATCAAAGCAGTAGTAACTGCTTGCACGACTTCGTGTATACCCTTGTATGCAAAGTATTATATTTACAGTGCACTCATAAAATACAATGATCGCCTTAAAATCTTTGTTAAATCTCCCATAAGACATGTCTTTCCAGCCGATTCAGAACCCACTGTGTCAAATGCACGGTTTACTATGAATCGATTGGAAAGGTAAGTAAGAGCTTGCGCAGATCTTAGCCAAGTCAATTTTTAGACTTCTTCTGTTCTATTAAACTCTATTACAGAGCATATTAGAGATAATACGTTCGTCTAGAGCTAATTGTCAGCTAGACTTAAGAAATGTACCTTCGACGCGACGAAATTGTTTAATCTAGACTTGACTGCAAACAAGCCAGTCAAGACTGCCAGGACTATGATCTGAAATGTTCCCAACTCTGAGTACGGCCTTTAGAAAGCATTGTGTGATTGTGATGCTTCATTTGTGTTGCGTTTCCTACTAGCAAAGCGTTCAAGGGCCACTAGAGTTATCGTCCATTCCCACCGCTGGAGAACTCCTGGGCAGGACTCATGAAGAACTGGTCCTCCTCCTGATTCAGTTGAGGAGACGACACGCGGCGACTCACCGGGCGATCGAACACTGCTGTTCGCAAATCAATTCTATAGAGGTGCTTTATGTTCGGTTTGCTTTAGCTTGCGCTTTGTGTGATCTGTTCTGTTCTCTTACTTGTCTTTTACTTTTCCAACCAACCCATTTCAAACCACTTCTGACATAAGATTTTAAGCCACTTCTGATATAGAAGCAAGGTTTTCTATGAGTTGGTTGGAAAGATTATTATTTTCTTCATTGACATTGGTTAACTTTACTACTTGATATTGTAATCTTATTTTCTGATACTTTACTCACATACATTTAAGTCTACTTGATTAATATTAATTAAAGTGTTACCCTCTTATTTAACTTTGATAATAATCACACTTTCTCAAAGTCTCTCAAAGTTTAATAGTATTCTTTCTCCTTCTAATATATCAACTGATTTTGTCTCTACATACTGATAATTATTAATACAAAAAGTAACATATTTTCCCTTAAACTGACTCACAATATTTCCAGCTGGGCAAATTACAATTAATCACTTCATTTCTAATCAGTTAACCAAACTAATTTCCACTGATCTACATCATCAGTTTCTAATAAAAAAAAAAAAAATTTCCAGGATTGCCTCAGTTCCCTAAAAGCTATGGAACGAGAAGAGAACCTCCAAAGACTGGAACAGTTGAAGATCCAACTTATGGAGTTGGAGCAACAATATGAGAAGAGCAAGCCTCTGGTCCAGCTGGTGGATAATATGGTGAAGTTGGGATCCTTGTATAATAGACCAGGGTCTACTGTAGAGAGGCTGGAGAGGAATCAGAGGCTGAGGCAGAAGGTGTTGGCGGAACACGCATTGGAGCAACAAAGGTGAACAATAAGATTTTTTCTTTATGACATTTGTTACTTCATCTAATCCTTTAGATACCTACAAAATAGTCCTTTTGTATTACCCTTATTTTTGTCCTAATAATATAAAATTATGCGACCCTTTCCGGAAGTTTTATGTATGTAAGTCCGAATGTTAAAATATGCAAAATAGTCAATTAGTTTAAGTGTTATATTGTTACATTGAAGACGTCAAAATGTCCCTTTAACTTATCCAAGATAGCTAAGATAACGTATTAAGTTTAGTTAATTTTGGAATAAATTATTTAAACTTATTTACATAACAAAAATAACTTGATTTGGGATTGTCTCATTTGATAAACTATTGAAACCAGTCGATGGAGATTTAATAATGTCGTAAATAAAGTCGAAGTTCGTAGGTTCTCTCTCTCATCATAATACCATTATTTCCAGATGGCTAGAAAGTGTGGCAGCAGGCAAGCCTTTAGAAACGGAAGCCGCCAGAGCCCGAGTGGCTGAACTATGGGCCTTGGAACAGGAGCTAGCTGATGAGGCGGCCATACTGCACGGCATGAAGTCTGATAAAGATACTATCGAGTCTTTGCTTACTGGTGAGTTTTAATAGTGTTAACGTTCCTAACTCAGGGAAAATGATTGCTTTTTAATCAATTGTCCTTTAATAATACATGTAAAATCCCTCTGAAATCGTTCTTTGAATTCGTGGAAATCAACAGAGCAGAGCCTAATTAAAGGCATAATGGCTTACTGGCATTATGATTGGCCAACCAAGAAATCCTGCCTTCAAAGCAGGATAATATAATTTTCTTAATTTATTTTAGTCTGGGTCATAATGCTCGCCCAAACTAAGGTTTTATTTTCATTTCTCGCCTCTTTCTTTTTATTTTTTAAGCTATAAGATAATAGATAGAATATAGAAGAGTCTTAATCGTGCATCATAACATAACCTTACAAGAAATCTTACAATAGTTTATATCCATCCATTGCAGAAAGGACGTAACTTTTTATAGAATCTAAGGCTCTCAAGCCCAAAGTCTTTATAGAATCTATGACTCTATTTAAGGCTCTCAAGCCGAAAGTCTTAGTATACCCATTATTCCTTTTAGATGTATCAATAATCCCTTCTTTTCCAGGAGTCCGTGGTAAGCTGGCTACGGTCCAAAAGACCGACATGCTATCCTCGGAGCCTCGCCGGCCTTCCGCCGGGCTGGAAGCGGAGTTGGCGCGAGTGCACGTTATGTTGGCGCACAATTCTAAGGTTTATAAGGTTTTATATGCACCCTGCACTTTTTTACTTTTATCTAACTTTTAGTTTTAAGGGTAGGTATTAGTATTTTTATCTTCTACGAGCATAACATTTTTATTTAGAGGTTTTAATCTTCTATAAGAAAAAATATAAACGTGATTTATTATCCCTTTTGCTATATTTGTATAAGTAAATGTACATATTATACATTGTCTTAGTGTGTATCTTGGTTCGCATTCAAAAATAATTATTCATATCGTACTGATAATTCCCGAGATAAGCTCGAACATACAAACTTACAAATACCTCTTTATAATATTAGTATACATATCTGATTATTATTAAAAATTAGTGAAAAGTAGCCATTTGAAAGTAGCTGTAATATATAAAAATGGATAGTTGACATCAACGTAGTCTGGTAGTCCCAGCAATCAGTGCGTTGAACAAACTCTTCGGCTTTATTATACCAATGTACTCGTAGATATACACTCACTTGCATGTATCAGGAGCACTATTAATGCATGCCAAAAAAAATGATGTATGATAAACCTAACAAGCATGGATTGAAAGAGATGCACAGTAGTAAGGTTACTGGTAATTTGGACCTTGATATGAATGTTTTAAAGATGTATTTTGTGTGACCAGAATATACATGTGTCATTTAACTACATACTATTCTATGAGAAAATGTCATGGAACTAAACGTCAAAAAAATCAGAAACATCGTAACGCCTATTTATTTAAAACTCTACTTTTGAATTGAAACTACGTTTACGGATATACTTCGCTATTATTTTACATTTTTATCTGACGTTTCGGCCGCTTTACAAGACTGTGGTCACAGAAGTTTCATTACATTTTTATCTGACGTTTCGAAAAGGGCTGATAAAAAAGCGAAGCGTATCCGAAAACGTAGTTTCAATTCAAAAAGAGTAGTGTTCGCTTAAACTTAAGAAACCAGTAAAACTGTAGCGTTTCTGGGTTTCGGTTAGTCCATATCTCGCCTTAGATTCCCAATAGCCCTTAAATATACCTTAACCATGGTTGCATAGAAATTGGAGCAAACAGTATCCGATAACGCGCGGTTGGAGCGAGAGCTGTCGGCGTTGCGACGAGCGTTGCGCGCGCGACGCGCCGCCGCGCCCGCTACGCCCACCGCTATGCTGGAAGACGGTAAGAAATATTACACATCTTCCTTCAAAGGAAACTACTTTGATGAATTGAATGTCTTTTATATTTAAGCCGATTAAAAAAAGCCAGAGGTACTCAAAGTTTATAAGTTTCGCGTTGATGCCTGTGTGTGTGTAAGTGCCACTGTAACTTTCAAACAGATGTACTGATTTCGATGCGGCCTTTTTCAATTGTAAGCCAGTTTTCTTGCAGTAGTCCGTAGCTATGTTTGGTAAAAATCGTTTCAGCCGTTTTTTCTTAGGCGTTTTTGAATTGTTTTAATGTTTCTTGTCAACTGGACCGCCTAACCCTCTGACGCTGTCGATCCCTCCCCAGAGGTGACGCGCGTGCAGCAGCTGGTGTCGGCGCTGCAGCGGCAGCGGCAGGAGCTGAGCCGCGCCGTGCGGCACCTCACGCAGCAGTCGCACGCGCTGCAGACCTCACACGATAACATGCCTGGTCAGTATAGCAAAAAATTGATGAATGAATTTGTGATGCTTTGAAATTCAGCGAAAATTTTATTAAAAGATTCTCTTGTTCATTGGTGTTTGATGTTTAATCTCTCTCTTTAAGATTTTATGAGATTCAATTATTTAAATATACCTATCTTAGAGACAGCAAATTTCTTGAAATACATGAAAGGATACCGAAATTTAATAATCCGATTTCAAGAGACCTAACTCCATAAACTTCCGTTATCCTACAAAAATCTTGAGACCCATTTTAAAGAGACCCAATGACATGGCACCGAAATTCATAAAACTCAGCACCAGAGTCATCCATATCACTTTCTTTTCGTTCCCATTCATCCAATCCTCAAAGCCCTCTCAACTACCCATACACTTCCAGGGAAACACCAACGCCACCCCCTCTCCTCGTGGCAAGAGACCAACCTGGACACCGGGCACTCGGTGGAGCACGGCTACTCCGACTACGAGTCCAGCGCGCACGCGCTGCGTCCGCCCGGACACGCGCTGCGCCCGCCCGGACACTACGACACCAGTGTGGAGACGCCCTTATACGTAGATACCAGGGCGCCCGGAGACGTCGCGTCGCCGATCACTAGCGAGGATATGCAGCATGGGTTTGGTAAGTTTGGGGAAGCCTTGCAATCTAACCCTTATTTATTATTTGTTGTATTTGTTATTCTGATGTATACCCTATATTACTGTGAAGTTCCATCCAAATTCTTTCTGTACTTTTGCGTGATAGAGTCACCAAACTTTCGCATTAATAATATTGGTAGGAAGTAGGATAACAGTTCGTATGATCTATGATCGCCACGATAACTGTGCAAGCATTCACATGATCACCGATCATTCATTCAGTAAACTAGACACATGTCCTTTGATGAGTTGTTGTAAATCTGACAAGTCATCTAAACTATTCTGTATATACTATGACTGGTGACTCACGTGTTCCTCAAGTTTAATCTGACATATTCCTTCAACTAAAACATATTAACTTCTTTACAGTTAATCTCACAAACGTAGAAAAACAAGAAATCAAAACAGTTCGCATCGTCAAACGAGAGAGCGAACGTCGTCAAAGAGACAGAGAAAGATCGCTCCAACCGCTAACAGACTGGCCGAACATCTCGGCGAACTTCGACCAATACATCGAAGAGGAGTTGGTCCAATCTCTGAACAACACCCGAGCATCTTCCCTACCAAGAACAGACTATTACAAAACCCCGCCAAACTATTTGGCGGTCAACGAGAAGAATATGGAACTAAGTCCCAAATACGTCTCAAGCCCATCTTTGTCCAACTACGATTACTCCCAAAACATGTCTTCTATGAACAGCAGTTATAACAAGAGTTACGGCTCTAGTTACGACAGAATCTCTCTTTCTAACCAATATTTGAACAGTCCTACAGAAAGTGCCAGGACTTTGACCAACGATATGTCCCACAGAACTCTGACCAATGACTCCATGTCAAAGACTAGTAGTATAGTCAGTTTGACAAGGTCTAATATGGAGTTGTCGCCGATTTTCAAAAGTGAGGCAGCGAAGCAAATTATTACTGAAATGTCTGAGCCTAAGAATGGCTCGTTGCATAGGAGACAAGTGCCTAAGGAGAAGAGGAGACACTACACTGCGCCGCATCACTTGAGTGCGAAGACGTTGAATGAGATGCCTAAAGATGTTTATGGGCAAGACGTGAGTATTCATTCAGATGTCTTTGATTTTCGTAGAATTGTAGTGAATCCAAAGATTTCATGAAAAATAGGTCATATTGTTGTTTTATTTAGGTAAAGAGAAAGTGTGAATTCGTAAATGTGATTACGACAAATCTGGGATTGTTTTTGTTACTTTGACCTTGACGAGGTTAGAGGCTTTTGGTTTTGGGAAGGGAACATTTTATTATGGGCTGATTTTGAAAGGTCCGTATAGAAACCTCCTGGATTCACCTTACAATATTCTTTTATTTGAACCCCTTACTTAGTTTTGGGATCGAGTGTGTATTGGGATAGAAAAAGTATTTGAATCATATTAACCCTTGCGTTTTATGTAATTCAGGCAAGTGTGGTGATTATATCTTAATATCTCCCACACCGCACTGATATGAGAAGCCTTTATCTCTCGCACAGAACTGACATCTTCTGTGAAATGAGAAGCGTTAGCTTTTCAATAAGACAGTAGATATGTGCTACATATGTCAAGAATGATATTCATTTTTATCGAGTGGATGGTCAACCTGACCAATCCTGGTGTCAGAGTTATTGAGGCGCCAAAGGCGTCTGACATGGCTCATGTAACGACTACTATCCGTTGAAAGTAACCGGGACCGACGGCTTAACGTGCCCTCCGAAGCACAGAATCATCTTACTTTTCGGGCAATCAGGTGATTCAGCCTGCAATGCCCTAATCAAACTGAGGGCAGGGTCACAAAGAGATTTTTGTGAGATATTGTCCCCACCGGGAATCGAACCCGGAACCTTCGGGTCGTGAGCCGGGCGCTCAAACCACAAGAGCATGGAGGCTGTTTAAGAATTATATTAGATGTATATGAATGTGGTGTGTGCGCAGGCGGCGCAGGCGGCGCGGTCGCTGGACGACGCGGACCTGGCCGTGGCGCTGCGCGGCGGCGCGCCCGACGTGGTCCGCTCGGCGCTGCCGCCCCCCGCCCGCGCGCCCGCCCGCGCCCCCGCCGCCGCCGGCCCGCGCGCCGCGCACGCGGCTATCGACCAGCTGCTGGCCGCGCCACGGAAGATACTCATACCCGAGCGGTACATACCAGAGAAGGTACGTCTTCAAGATCATTCTACTTTTACTAGACTAAACGTTCTCTTATGAAACAAGGCATATGTAGTACTAGCTGCGCCCCGCCGTGTTACCCGCGTTGTACCCGTCCCCGCGGGAATTTCACGATAAAATGTATTACTGTAAAGTTTCATCCAAATCCGTCCAGTAGTTTTTTCGTAAAAGAGTAACAAACATACATAAATACATCCTCACAAGCTTTCGCATTTATAATATTAGTAGGTACTTGATTAGTACTTAGTAATTATAGCCGTTTGGTCAATGTTTGGGATGGAAACAGCTAGTAAGCTCTTGGTTATTGATCAGCTGTACCAGAGTATAAAGAGGTGACAAAAAGAGGTACCGAAAATATACATATGTCTTTAACTCATGTAATTTTGAACTGTTTAGGTCAATTTCTATTGTATTTTTAATAAATTTGACCGAAAGATCTTCGCAATAATTGAGGGGTCCTCGCATTGTTTATAAATATTTAAATTTTAACATTTCTTTACAACCTTCACCAGCCTCCAGAACTCTCTCCCGAAGAACAACAGAAGCGTCAAGAGAAGGTGGAATCCATCAAGAAGATGCTGACCAGCTCTTCTGCTGACCCTAACAAGGTAACTTCATCATAAAAACATACTCCTTGTATAATGAAAACATGACACATAACAATATTTATTAATTACCAGCTGTGCCCTGCGGTTTCACCTGCATTTATTCAGTCACTGCTTACCGTTTAAATCTTCCCTGGACAAACTATTCTTCAGCGGCCCAATAGAGACTTTGAAACATTGAGTGAGATCGTCTGTTATCGTCTACCATCATCACGATCATCGTACAAGTTCACTCGGTCATCAGTCATTCATTCACTCAACAAAAATTCCCTTTAAAATCAACAAGTCACCGATCGCACCGATTACGCGAACGATTAGATATGATGATCGACGACTTAACCGAGTAAGCTCGTCGATCATCGGCGAATGTATAGACGAGTCATTATTATTCATGATTAAAAGGTATCATAGCATCGTCATGTAACAATTTAATACACTAAACGTTTCCGCAACGATTTATTACACGTCAAGCATCGCGTGCTCGAATCAATTGTGTAACTTGACGTTAACATTGTTGAAAATTACGTTCTTTAGAGATTTCTGATCGGGTTTTTGTTTAGATGTTTTGTTGGGATAATAAAAAGAGATTTTTTACTTGAAATTATTTCCGTTAGGAAGTAAAACGTAATGGAACGTAATGAAAATGGTTTTGTAAGAAAAAGTCTTGATATTAAAATGTAATGGTAATATGTAATTAAAGGTCTAAAAGCAGTTATTTTTACATTCAGTTAACGACAGTTGAGACGGCAATGCAAATTTTTCTCACAACTTTTCAAACATGGCTCGGGTTTAAAATCACCTGCATTAGGCGTTGTCCTAATAGAACGCGAATCGCGCGAATCGCGCGAATTTTACTCGTACGAACGCGCGATCAAACATATTGAACTCTAATAGGTGTCCTAACTGACGATCGCACGACGCGGTCTCAAATGTTTGAAACACGCGATGGTCGCATCGCTCGCATCGCGCATTCGCGTTCTATTAGGACAACGCCTTAGGCAAACGTGGTGATGACGCATACATAATCCTCCTCACTGTACTTATATCCTTAGTGAGGTTAGAGGCCATTGCATAGCAGTGGAACATTATAAGCTAAAACCTCCTCACTGTACTGATACTTCAGTGAGGTTAGAGGCCATTGCATAGCAGTGGAACATTATGAGCTAAAACCTCCTCACTGTACTGATACTTCAGTGAGGTTAGAGGCCATTGCATAGCAGTGGAACATTATGAGCTAAAACCTCCTCACTGTACTGATACTTCAGTGAGGTTAGAGGCCATTGCATAGCAGTGGAACATTATGAGCTAAAACCTCCTCACTGTACTGATACTTCAGTGAGGTTAGAGGCCATTGCATAGCAGTGGAACATTATAAGCTAAAACCTCCTCACTGTACTGATACTTCAGTGAGGTTAGAGGCCATTGCATAGCAGTGGAACATTATGAGCTAAAACCTCCTCACTGTACTGATACTTCAGTGAGGTTAGAGGCCATTGCATAGCAGTGGAACATTATGAGCTAAAACCTCCTCACTGTACTGATACTTCAGTGAGGTTAGAGGCCATTGCATAGCAGTGGAACATTATAAGCTAAAACCTCCTCACTGTACTGATACTTCAGTGAGGTTAGAGGCCATTGCATAGCAGTGGAACATTATGAGCTAAAACCTCCTCACTGTACTGATACTTCAGTGAGGTTAGAGGCCATTGCATAGCAGTGGAACATTATGAGCTAAAACCTCCTCACTGTACTGATACTTCAGTGAGGTTAGAGGCCATTGCATAGCAGTGGAACATTATGAGCTAAAACCTCCTCACTGTACTGATACTTCAGTGAGGTTAGAGGCCATTGCATAGCAGTGGAACATTATAAGCTAAAACCTCCTCACTGTACTGATACTTCAGTGAGGTTAGAGGCCATTGCATAGCAGTGGAACATTATGAGCTAAAACCTCCTCACTGTACTGATACTTCAGTGAGGTTAGAGGCCATTGCATAGCAGTGGAACATTATGAGCTAAAACCTCCTCACTGTACTGATACTTCAGTGAGGTTAGAGGCCATTGCATAGCAGTGGAACATTATAAGCTAAAACCTCCTCACTGTACTGATACTTCAGTGAGGTTAGAGGCCATTGCATAGCAGTGGAACATTATAAGCTAAAACCTCCTCACTGTACTGATACTTCAGTGAGGTTAGAGGCCATTGCATAGCAGTGGAACATTATGAGCTAAAACCTCCTCACTGTACTGATACTTCAGTGAGGTTAGAGGCCATTGCATAGCAGTGGAACATTATGAGCTAAAACCTCCTCACTGTACTGATACTTCAGTGAGGTTAGAGGCCATTGCATAGCAGTGGAACATTATGAGCTAAAACCTCCTCACTGTACTGATACTTCAGTGAGGTTAGAGGCCATTGCATAGCAGTGGAACATTATAAGCTAAAACCTCCTCACTGTACTGATACTTCAGTGAGATGAGAGGCCTTTGCCCAGCAGTGGGATATTGCAGACAAATACTAATAGATACTTAGGTATATGAAACAGTTGCCAATCTTTTTAGGTTATAGTGTTAATTACTTTCGTTATTAATAAGAAAGTGTCATGTTCACATTTAACATTATTTCATTCGCTCAGCTTTCGATGTCATTTCATTTCTGCATGACCATTTTATCATAATTATTTAAGGCACATTCAGACTATTTTGTGTTTTTAAACCATTTAAAATATTTGGTTTTTCATTCCATATTCCAAAAATAGAGATGATAACTAAAAGATAGCTCACAATTCCTGTAACCGCTGGTCTCAGTAATCTATTAATAAATGTAAAAAATATAGTCTATATAAATGTCAACTTTCTGTATAAATAAATGTAAAATTTTGCCGGATACAATTTGACATTTGATCTGCTATCCAAGATCGACGGAAGAGATATATTACTGGGACCAGCCTTCAGCATACAAAAACTATTTCATCACCATATAAAAACACAAACTAGTATAAATTACAAACTTTTATAAGCTTTGGCTGTTCATACAATGGTATGCTTTATTAGAGTCCTGACGCTGAAGAGAAACGCCAAAGGGAGCATCTCCTGCAAATGAACCAGATATTGGCTAAACAGGTCACGGAGATGAGCAAAATTATCGCTGGTATGTAACAAGCTTTATATTTTGATTTTAGTAGAGTTTTATACGTTTTTGTGGCGTTTTTTTAACTGACTTGATTTTGGAAGGTACAGTTTGTTCTTACGTTTTGGAAGTTGTTGCTAATCAAAGGCGCTGCACTTAATTGTACTGATAAACACATACTAATATTGTTAAGAGTTAATTTTGAAAATTTGACTGTTCTGTATTCAATCAAATTATATTTAAGTTGAAATGATCAAAAGGTTAATTTAATTATCTACTTTTTGAATCTTTATACTGCTCTGTTGTTACTTCTATTTGTGTTGCTAGAAAATGAACTTTTGCCAAAATTTTCATTTTATTGTGAAACAAAAAATCATAAACAAAATAATTCGGAAAGGAAACAAGGACACACTGTATACTTCTTTCTTAAACTTCTTGCTGTATTTGATTTTTAAAATTGCTTCTTTATTCAAATATTCTTCTTAAATTAATTATCTTTTCTACGAAATCAAGCCAGTTGAGTTTTGTTTGTTTGAAAAGTTTTTAGAGGCAAATTCAAATTAAGAATACTAACTATATT
The DNA here is from genome assembly GCA_963082685.1 of Cyclophora albipunctata. Lineage (NCBI taxonomy): Eukaryota > Metazoa > Arthropoda > Insecta > Lepidoptera > Geometridae > Cyclophora > Cyclophora albipunctata. The sequence goes on along the minus strand of OY720131.1, from coordinate 8,175,824 downwards.
TTGAAATTATTTATTCTCTAGTCTACTTTCATATCTTTTTCAATATACTCCTCACTGTACTGATATCTTCAGTGAGATGAGAGGCCTTTGCCCAGTAGTGGGATCATATAGGCCAAAACTATTTGTTTTATTTTGATGTTTGCCTCTAATAAACGATTTATCGCTAAAAGTAATTTCACAAGCAGCATCTTGTGTTTAATTTGTTGATTTTTGTTTAAACTATTAAAATAGCACAGTTTTTAGTACCATTTCTTTTGAACTATCATCAGATGGAATAGACGTCGAAATATATAATGATAAACGAATATGGATGCCTTTTCGACAGATCTATGCTATGGCAAATTGCTATGCCATGCTATTACATGATTGGTATGTTTTCTGAGTATCGCTATGTGACGTTTTTAAGCTACGTTTTACGTGATTGGTGAAACCCAAATGTGTACTACTATAGCAAATATACTATAGCAACACAGCATAGCATAGAGGCAATTTTATTCTGAAAAATAGTTTGATTTAAATATCTTTGTTTAAACAATTCATAATTATTAAAATAACATAATATTGTGTGCAGAAAATCTTGATATAATAATCAGGTTAGATAGTTCGTAAAGGCCTGACATCTTTACAATGAATGTCTGATACTATTTGAATAATTAACGAACTATAACATAGACGCGGTGATTGTGATTTCTTACTGTAAGTTTAGTGAGAGAGTCGCTTATTCATCAAACGGATTTCACAATGTTTTTTTTATCTGTTCGTTAAACTAGGATTATCACCTGTATCTTAAGGAACAGTGGTTGATCGTGATTTGTTTTAACAGTGATTTTAAATTACCAAAGAAATTTGTCGTTAGTAGAAAATTAGAAAGTAAAATGTCAACGTCAAATCTGATGATAGTTCGACCAGTGTGTGCGTGACTAATGTACACGTGTGTCCACGCATGTAACAACATATCGCTTGACGTCGTTTTGTCCCGTTTTCTGCAGGAAACAACACTGACCAAGGACCTTCAGCGAACTGAATCACGTCACATCACATATCCACATAACAATCTTATCACATATGATACAATTTTTTTATATCCCTAGTGTCCGTGAGCTGTACTTGTGTAGGTAATTGTACATGCACATTGTCTTCGTGTGCATCATGGTCTGTAAAATTGTCCTTGAAGTAGCGATAGCATGGAAGATACGAGTAAACGGAGAAGTCATTCGAGATTCGCATTGATGTAATGAATATTAACAATGATCTTGCCGCCAGTACCGATAGATGTACACAAAGACGCGTGTCTGCTTATTACGACTACAAGTATGGCTCAGGAGGGCTTGTGGAATAAAAACTATTGTACAATCTTTATCACATATGATACATATCCCTATCTTATAACACTTTACTATCTTTGTCACACTTTTACCCCAAATATTGGCTGATTGAAGATCCAGTGTCGCGGCATGGTTACGTTTTGTGCATTTTGTTGTGAGTAGTCCCTTTTACTAATAAGTATTTACTATCTGTCAGATACGCCGTTATAACTTATCATGTTAGTGAAATTAAGGGCCGATTGCACAATCTATTTTAATTTTATCTAGTGAATAAATATGTTGAAAATGATAAAACAGTAAATGACGTTCTAATTACATCCTTAAATTAAAATACTGCTTTTATCGAATACATTTTCTTTCTAAATTAAATTTATACACTAAATAAAATTAAAAGGAGTTATGTGATCGGGCTGAATATATTTACTTTTTTATGTAATCATACGTATGTTGGTTTAATTAACGTTAAATAGAAAATATCAATCAAAATAAACACTTTCCGTCATAAATCAAACTTTATGCATCATTCATGATCGTTACGGATACATTGCCACGCTCTAGCAGTCAGTGAATATATCTGTTATTCTTTTGATAAGTTATAACCGGCGACTAACTAAAACTTTGTAGAGTTTGCCTCTGTTATTTTGCATTTCGAGTTTTTGGACTAAACTTTGAATATAACTTTTCCTAACTTTTTGTCATTTTTTGAGTATTTTTTGTAAGTAATGTGTCGTTTTTGAACAGTGAAAGCGTTGGAAGAGCTGCCTTTAGATGACAATTACGATGAAAACGAGGATCGATCGCCGGATGTAGAGCTCCCGATATATCAGCAAAGGGACAATTTCTTTACGTAGTATGTCAGTTGTCAATTAACATGTGGTAAATTGTGGATGAATGCCATTATTTTGTTGACATAATTATATTATTGGACGTAATGATGATATTAAACAACGTAATGATAATATTAAACAAACTAATGATGATATTCAACAAAATCATGATATTTTTAACAAAACCATGATAATATTTTAGGAAATAATGATTCATTATGTCAGCAATGTATTAGCATTTTAATGATTCGTTAAACCAAAATCGCACTTAAAATAAAATGTTATAATTCATTTTGATTGATGTACTTACCAAGATTCGATATTGAAACCAAAAATGACGTATTTTTTTAAAGCTCATTTTTCTAACATTCCGAGGATGTAGGTACTTATTTAGGATTTTTGTAAATTGTACAGCGTCACAGCTGGCCATATAATCTTCAACTTATTTAAATATAATTTTGTATAAACCTTAGTTTTATTCAATGATGCCATGTAAAATAGTATTTAGGAACGAACAATGCGTTTTAGTATTATTTCGTTTATTTAATGTACATACCTGCATATTTTTTATAATTTATATTATTTTATGTAGGTCTTTTCAATCTACAGATACAAATTTATCAAAAGGATAATTTTTGACAGCCATGAGAGTAATGTCAACTTGTCAAAGTTATCTGTCGAATAAACTTTATCTGTCGATTGAAAAGTCAGCTGGTAGGTTGTCAATTATTTTCTTATTTTTTTTTTAATGAAAAATAAACATATTTTTAAATCATTATTTCATTTACTTTATTTTATTACGTTTTGGGCAAGAAATAGTGTCATGGTTACCGGATTGAATAAAAATATATTTAATGATGAGATACAAAATATAATATACTTAATACATTATTGTGTTGTGTAATACATACGAGTATATATTATTAATAAACTTATGAAGCACAACACATAGTGTGGGTAGCCTAAAAATATATGAATACTTAATGGAATATAGTTATTTAGCATAGTACAATCGGCAAGGTTGGTGTCAATCACTTTTGGGTATGACCAGTGCAAGTTGTAAATCTAAATAATATAATGGTACAGACTATAAACAGCTTTGTTATACATACTTTGGCAAAGACCGTAGTTTGTCCTTAATTTGCGGTCTATTCAATATATGACTTCAGTGGTATATGGTATAAAACTGACTACCGTACTCAGAAATGTCAATTAAATCGACATATAATATAACTAATTGACGTCTTAAGGAATCATTTGAAGTCTCTGAGTATGGCGGTCTAAAGTCTATAGTCTATTGTAACAAACTTCGGCCTGCAATCGAATAACCAAAATTGGTCGACAACCAACGTTGCAGAGTGTGTGTTACGACGTCTAGGGAATCCTTTACTAACATATAGCTTAAACTACGAATAATATGCCTAAGTGAAGCTTTAACGTCTATTTATACTAATCCTTCCCTTAAATATATATAAAAGAGCTTATATATAACGGGGTGCCACGGTACAAGCGACTAAGGTGATTTTTTTCCAAAAAAGAACATTGAACTTTGTCTTTTACGACTTAACCTTTACGGAAGTTTTCTTTTTTGGATCTTTTTGGTAGTCGATGTCGCTGGATTTCACTGTGGTACCCCTATACACTTCTGTCTAATATACTTATTAATTTCATACATATATTACTTTCTTTATATTTGTATACATATATCTTTGTGCCATAAACAGTTCCATTTTGATGAGTTTTTCAAACTGTTATACAAATACTTTCTGCCTACCTTAGAACGGTATAGACTGACTATAATTTTGCCTTAGATTTCCAAAGGTTTGTGTCTTGAAATTGAATTTTATTTGTCAATTATATATTAACTTGGATATCTATTTATATATGGTAAGTTTCTATATTTGATACTTATTGCAATTATATATATAAAATACATTTAAAAAAATGTATTTTTTCTTGCGAGAATTAAAATCCGAACCATGACTGATGTTCCAACTGTTTTCAACGACAAATTTTGTCACTGAGGAAAGAGGTTTAGTGATGGGGCAAAAATGGAATTAAATCACTAAAACTTATTACACTACAGAAAATAATCGTCTTAGTTGCATTTTAACTCGCGTTAGACAAAATACAGTACACAATATCTTTCAGTGAGCGTGTGCCACTATTCACTTGATTGAACATCGACAATCTGTGAATGGGTAATTTAATTATACACAAGACATTGAGATCCTTATTCAGGTTTTAAAATCAGGTTAAAATTCCTGGTCTGATCTCTGGTTACTCCATCTTTTATATTTGATGTGGATTGTGTAGTAACAAAGGAAGTGTGCAGTAACCTTGGAAAGGCGCCCTTAGGGCGCCTTTCCAAGGGACTCTTACTATAAAACGTTTTATATAATTAACGAATACCATCGCTACATCACATTGCTATATGGCTATGTAGATACCAAACAGAACAGCAACATTGCATAGCATAAGCGTACCTTTTCTCCAGAGCTATGCTACAATGCAACGTTTGCTATCGACCAATCACAGACGTAGCATAGCAACGTGACATAGCGATGGTGGCATCCACCAATCAAATCAAATGTAGGATAGCACCTAAAAGATGCGTTTCCATTGAGGCAGAGTGGAGTTGTGTGGAGTTCAAACGACCAATCGAAACTGATTACGTAAAGATTTTGACAATGTCAATATCTACACTAATATTATAAAGAGGAAAACTTTGTTTGTTTGGTTGTAATGAATAGGCTCAAAAACTACTGGACCGTTTTAAAAAATTCTTTTACCATTCGAAAACTACATTATCCACGAGTAACATAGGCTATTTTTCATCCCGAAATTCCCACAGGAAGGGACAGAACGCGGGTAAAACCGCGGGGCGCTGCTAGTAGTCAATATTTTGACAATGTTCGATAATTTCAATGGGTTGTGATTGGTTGATAGTTCGCACATCTCCACTTCAATAAAAACGCACCCATACTCTAGTGAAAACGCACTTTAAGAACATCTATCAGATATAGAAACTACCCAATACATACTTTAGACTGTTATATAAACTTCCATAAAAAGTCTTTGAACCCTAGATCACTCACCATCGTCTCTCAGACTACGCGTGCACTGCGCTAAAAAAGACAACCAACAAAAATCATTACAAAGCCATATTCATATTCATTTATTTTGCGAATAAAGGTACAACAAAGGTGTTACATTGTAAGTGAAGTTTCTCTTTATCCTGCCTCATATGTGAGGCGTGCAAATAATATTTAAAGATTATTTATTTCTCAAAAAAGACAATACAATCACTTACATGAGAAATTATAACTAATGATTAGTATTTCACAAGGAGTTGACAGTCGTAGTATAGTTATACTGTGGTAGTAGTGTAATACAATTCACTCACACACTCACACATACCTCACAACACGGGGAATACACTATTATATTGCTTTACACTGTCTTTAAAACGAATATTTTTTATTTATTTTTCTATTATTAATGGATAATTACTTAATAAAATATTATAAAAGGAACAGTAAATAAAACTAATAGTAGTTTATGCAACTGTCATATAATGAAGGGTATTAAAACACGAGTGTGAGTTTATGAAACGAGCGCAGCGAGTTTCATAATAGTAACGAGTGTTTTAATACCCGTGTTATATGCAGTTGCATACACTACTTTATCTTCACTAATGCAATTAATCAAACAAAATTTTAAAAACAAAACACATTGCGAAACATTAAATTCACGCGTACGTGTATTGTCACAGTGAACTTGCCGCCATTAAAATCTAACCAATGAGAGCGCAGCTGCGCGCGCAGGGCCGCAGGGCGCGCGCCGCGCAGGGCGCGATGTTATAATGAGATTTTACGATATCGATGTGGATATTATAACATCATGTGCAATTGCTTAAATTGAGTGTTTTGTTGTCTGCGCTATATCAGTAGTAATTATAAGTCAAGTATTGGAAACATAAGTAGAATGTTACAACATTAGTGTAGATAAAAATCGTTATTACACTCCGTAGTCTGTCAGACGAGACGTTAGCTACGACGTCCCTTGAAAATAAGGTGAGTGAGCTAGGGTTAAATCAACGACCTATCTACGTATTTATAAAGTATACTTAATCTTCTTATTGTCCAAATAGTGGAAGTAGGTAAAGTATTATCTATAGTGAAGTAGGTTTGACAAATACGCGGATTAAATTATATATATATTGGATTTATAAATACGTAAAGAGTCTAATAACTTGAATAATGTTATGAATAGAAAAATGTATCATAATCGCTTTATATAAGAAAAAGTACAATTTGTTAGATACTGTTGTAAGAAATGGTTAACTTCATATATATATCACAAAAGCTTCTTCAAATTAAATACCTCCTATATTCTTTTTTTCGGTAGCAATGACTTTAATTAATATATATATTTGGTTCTTAACTACTTATATATCTGTATTATTATGTAATCTTAGTATATCTATGATCATTTTCTGTCTTAATTTTCCTTTAGTATTTTCATAATTCCCAAATACAAGTATTAATAAAAAGAAATAGGCAACATTGTTTTGAAATGTAATAGGTAGATGTGTTTTTAATAAGTTATTATTTAGATATATTATCACAAATATATATATATATATATATTTTCTCCTATAAAAATACTATCGTTGTTCTTTCTACCATTTCTTTTGCTAGTATTTTCATTCATAAGCTCTATAACAAACCTTAGCTTATGAAATACCCTTAGATTTATCCTAAGGACAAAATATCTTATAGTAAAATATATATCAGCGTAGATAGATTTTTTTACAAATTTCTCGCGAAAGATATATCCTTATAGTGTGTAAAGCCTTAATAATTTATCTATTAAACCTACAGGGATGTTGAATATTGTTTTATATTATCTCTTAATGTATTACCAATCCTTGTAATTGTATGCGTACTTGTTCACATGGAATAAATATAATGCTGAATACTTCATATGTGTGTTTTATTGTTTACGACAAGTTACCTTTGTTTGTTATGACACAGTGGCAGTGAGAGCGCTTACTGTGTCGAGGGTTGCGTGTTCGATTCCCGCCCGGAGTCAACAATATGTGAAGATATAGTTGTTGACGACGACGTCTGAGTGTCAATTATATATTCTTATTAAGTGTGTATGTATATCTAGTAGCATCAATGAGTTAGATTCCATAACACAAGCTTAGAGCTTACTTTGGGTCTAAATGAACCATGTGTGAATTAGTACGGGTATATTATATTATTATTATTTATATTTAATTTAAAAGTATTACATAGTCAGACTATCCTAATATTACAAGTGTACTAATTAAGCCCCGATTTCACCGTTACATTGAACTTGATCAGTTCACCTTAATCTTTTCACGAGTTAAACTGAGATTAAAACTTTCAAATATGTTCACTAAAACCGAGTTAAGTTGATCGTGTTTCAAGATTGAAACGGTGAATTTGGGACTAATTAAAGATTTTCTGGACTGAAGATTAGGAGACTACAAGATTTTAAATGGTGAGCATTGGTGAGTTTACAAACCGTGAGTAGGTGAGTCGACTCACCACAACGCCAAGCTCAGTAAAGAACAAGAAATTTTGACCTCAAATTGGCATGTGAGGCCCTTCGAGAATACGTTATCGCACCGATACGCGCCGGTGCACCGCAGAACGCTGACATCAAGTTTTAGCCCTTATCAAGCGCGTGAAAGATATCAAAATTTGCTTTATCTAAACGCTTTTATACACTTCTAATAAACGCTCCGTAACTAAAAACTGTTATAAAGTATCTTGTCTCTTTTGCTGTTGGAAAATTGCGTATGTCAGAAAGTGACAAATCATTTAATAGCTAATACAATCTTTACGCGTTTATGAATAAGGCCCTTAAACACTACTCAAACCATTATAATAAAGCAGCTTAAATATCTCAAACAGAGCTCTGTATATACGTCACACGGTTTCATAGTTATCGAGCCAGCCCCTCGGACCCCAAGAACCCACTAATGACCATTGAACCACCTCACACCCGCATTGAATCGCGGCCTGCTTGATTGATCACCCGCCGACGGTTGCCAACAAAAAAACGTCTATCAACGTCTTATTTTTCGCCGTTACACGAAATTCATTCAGTTATTTTTCAGTCCTGAAACGTTTTTCAGTACAATTGAACAAACTTTCAGCTATTTCTTGGATAAATCTACTTTTACGTTAGATAAATGTGTTTCTTCTTGAACTATTGAAGATAAATTATTGTTTATTTGAGTTGAATTTAAAAGGTGAGAAGGTCAAACGTAGATCGTAAATCAATAACAAAAGAATACGTTTTTATGTATAAGATAACACTGTAGTTATTTTTATATTACTAAAAACAACCTATTTAATTCAAACAGCAAAAAGTATCACAATAAAAGCGTATTATTAACCTTGCTAAAGCTAATTCTCCTCAATCTGCTCTTATATTCGCTAACTGAGAAAGTACAGCCTTTATTCCTTATCAGAGCAATCTTTGGCCTGCAGTGGGCTGTCTTCTGCTTCATCGAGTGGATGGTAAACCTGACCAATCCCAGTGTCAGAGTTATTGAGCCGCCAAAGGCCTCTGACATGGTGTATGTGTATATTAGTGGGCTGTTTCCACCCGACACATAATTAAATTAAGCAATACTATACAAAAAACAAAACAAAAGAGGAACATATCGGCCAATAACTTAAAATAGCGGAAGGAAGATCGACCGTCATTGAGTTGCATACACGTAGCCACCCAACGCGTCTCGCATCCTAATCGCCGCTTTATCTCCTACAAAGAGTTGCACCAATGGTACTATATGTTACGTTAGTACGTGGACTATTCAGCATGCAAGGCATTCTGTAAGAGCATTTACCTTAGAGGGTTAGTTATCCAGTCTACGACTATTTTTATTGGAGATACGGGTAGCTTATTACATTTAAGAAGTCTGTAGAAGTATGAGCTGTATTACTAGGTACCTAGGTTATGTAGGATATATACCTAGGTACTAGATTCAGCAGTCTAACCTAGATTACATTAGATTTAGAGATGAAACTGTGTAGACGTCTCTAGCTACCTTTATCACGTATTTTCGTTCATCACCAACCCGCATTAGGCAAGCGTGATGATCACCCTTAATCCGCTAGTGTATGTGTACTCGCCTGCCAAGACTCAGGTACCGGGTTCAACATACATATGTACACTGCGGATTAAGGTGATCATCACGCTTGCCTAATGCGGGTTGGTCTTGATACGTTCATACTTCACAACACAAGCCCGTTGGCACAGTGGCAGTGAGTGCGCTTACTGTGTCGGGGGTTGCGGGTTCGATCCCCGCCCGGAGTCAACAATATGTGAAGACATAGTTGTTGGTGACGACGTCTGGGTGTCAATTATATATTCTTATAAAGTATTTGTGTATGTATATGTAGTAGTATCAGTGAGTTAGATTCCATAACACAAGCTTAGAGCTTACTTTGGGTCTAACTAACCGTGTGTGAATTTGTCCAAGTATTTATTTATTTATTTATTTATTATTTATACTTTTCAAACATGGGTCGGGTTTGAGATCATCAAGCAAGCGTGGTGATTACGACTAATACTCCTCATTGCACTGATATCTTCGGTGAGATGAGAGGCCTTTGCCTAGCAGTGGGACATTACAGGCTATACTTTTCTTTTTTTGTTTTTACCAAAGAGGTCGCGTTTATCGGTTTTTTATGCAAATTAAAAACTAGACTTTCCGATTAGAACTAATATTCGATAGCTATTCAAATTATTCATATTCCATCGCTATCATATCTCAGTTTATGAAAATACATTGACAATACGGGCTATTTACATAGATAGGTCCAGGGTAGGTAAATAAAATCCCAACTTAGATTAGGTATCTATTCTGAATAGTTTTTGATTATTTTTTACAAACATTGACATCAAATTCTTGTTACTAATGGTGGTTGGGTGACCTGTAATCGTAATAACAATTGAAAGACTGAAGTTTTATAATTTACTAGCTTTTGCCCGCGGCTTCGCTCGCGTGGAATTTATTTTGCCGCATTAAGTTTCGTTATAGATCGTTTAAAACATTTGTTTATCGTAGCAATCTCCGCATCGTTGCAAACTCCCACCTCCGCATCGTAACACACTCCCACCTCCACATCGTAGCATACTCCCACATCCGCATCGTAGCACACTCCCACCTCCACATCGTAGCATACTCCCACCTCCGCATCGTAGCATACTCCCACCTCCGCATTGTAGCACACACCCACCTCCGCATCATAGCCACCTCTGATGCGATTCTTTAGATTGATATAACTTTTTTATTTATGAACCGATTAAAACGAAACAAAGACTAAATTTTAATCCCAGCAAATCACAACGCATTGGTGAAATCCGTATTCAATTCGGTTATGCCTTTTCTGAGATTAGCGCGCACAAACGTACAGACAAACAAACAAACAAACAGACAAAAAATCATTGTTTTGGGTTCATAAAGCCCCTCTTATTTCCTTATATATCTTCTATGTACAGACAGCCACCATTTACAATGTATTATATGAATTGATTAGGTACTGACAGGTTCAAACTAATACATTTACATCTTCCATCATCTCTCATTTTATCTGGGGGTTGAATTTATCAAAATTATATTTATGCGGACGTCGTCATCATAGTAGCTCCAATCTATTAAAGATTGGTTCAGTTCAGTTCAATCAGTCGAAAATCTAAGAAGATTTATACAAAATTTCATCCCCAATTTTATTCCCTTAGGGGTAGAATTTATCAAAATCCTTTCTTAGGGGATGCCTACGTCATAGTAGCTACATGTATGCAAAGTCTCAGCCCGATCGGTTTAAAATTGACAAAGTTTCATACAAACTTTCATCCCCTATTTTATCCCCTTGAGGGTAGAATTTATCAAAATCCTTTCTTAAAAGATGCTTACGTCATAGTAGCTATATGCATGCAAAATCTCAGCCCGATCGGTTTAAAATTGACAAAGTTTCATACAAACTTTCATCCCCTATTTTATCCCCTTGAGGGTAGAATTTATCAAAATCCTTTCTTAAAAGATGCTAACGTCATAGTAGCTATATGCATGCAAAATCTCAGCCCGATCGGTTTAAAATTGACAAAGTTTCATACAAATTTTCATCCCCTATTTTATCCCCTTGGGGGTAGAATTTATCAAAATCCTTTCTTAAGGGATGCCTACGTCATAGTAGCTATATGCATGCAAAATCTCAGCCCGATCGGTTTAAAATTGACAAAGTTACATACAAACTTTCATCCCGTATTTTATCCCCTTGGGGGTAGAATTTATCAAAATCCTTTCTTAGGGGATGCCTACTTCATAGCAGCTATATGCATGCAAAGTCTCAGCCCGATCGGTTTAAAACTGACAAAGTTTCATACAAATTTTCATCCCCCATTTTATCCCCTTGGGGGTAGAATTTTCGAAAATCCTTTCTTAGTGTGCACTAACTTCACTTGAAGAACCTTCCTGCCAAATTTCATGCTTCTAGGTGTAGCGGTTGAGGCTGTGCGTTGATTATCAGTCAGTCAGGACTTAGAATTTTATATATATAGATAGAAACGATTTATAACGTTTGAAACAAAGTCTATATTATATTAATTTCTAAATACATATAAATATATTAAATACTATAATATCTATATACATATAATTATATCTATATATGAATATTAAAAAGCTAAAGAGATTATTGTTTGTTTGTTTGGCCGCGCTGATCTCAGAAACTAATAGACCGATTTGAATAATTCTTTCACTGTTAGATAGCCTATTTTTATCGACTGTATTTCTATTAAAGTTAGACCTGCCCGTGCCCGCTGAACGTTTGCTATGTGGCTGGTCCTTAAACAGCTGCACTATCTATTGGAATGCTTGGTAATATCTACTACTGCGTGAGTGAAACCGTAGTCGCCATGGGAAAAGTAGTATGGAGTCTAGGCCCACCCCTCAATAGTGACGTGTGATACACCGTTGGATAGGGCCTTTGAAGTTTAAAGTATTGATAACTTTATTTTTATTAGCGCCATTTCTGTTTTTAACTTTATTTCATTTAAATAACAATAAATAACTCTTTAGTAGATATTTTTATCTCAAAATTTTTTCAAAGTACATATGATGAATCAAATGAGCCGAAACTCGATAGGGCTTCGACTTTTAATTACGGAGTTCCTATGGCCACCTTCCGGTTCCATCACCAGACCCTGGTTACCATATAGTATCAAAGTACTCGTCAAAATGAATCAAATGAGCCCAAACTCGGTGGGGCTGCGTCGTTTATGTACGGATTTGCTAGAACCTACTTCCAACTCCATACAAACATTTATACCGCTAGTTTACCCTCTTAGGGGTTTTTATAATTCCTTTTAGTAATCCTTATCTACGATAAATAAAAAACTTACATGTAATATTTTAAGCAAATGCATCAAAGAAAAAAAAAAGTCATAGAACAAACTGTCTACCCCTAAAATAACGTTTTAGGGGTGGATTTTCCAAAATGTTTTTCGCTGGTAGTTACTTTTGTTATATAGAGAACCTACATGCAAAATTTGAAGCAAATACATCAAAGAAATAAAAAGTTGCATGTAAGCGATCATCCCCTAATTTACGCTCTTAGGGGTGGAATTTCCAAAATTCCTTTTGCAATCCTTATCTACGTTAAATAAAGAACCTACATGCAAGATTTGAAGCAAATCCTTTAAAAAATTAAACAAATATTATAAATCTTTCAACCCCTAATTTACCCTCTTCGGGGTGGAATTTCCAAAATTCCTTTTGTAATCTTTAACTACGTTAAATAAAGAACCTACATGTAAAATTTGAAGCAAATACATTAAAGGAATTTAAAAAGTCATACAAACTTTCAACCCCTAAATTACCTTATTAGGGGTAGATTTTCCGAAACTTTTTTAATTAGTGGTTATTTTCTTTGTATAAATAACCTACATGCAAAATTTGAAGCCAATACATCAAAGGAATAAAAAGTTGCATATAAGCGATCATCCCCTATTTTACGCTCTTAGGGGTGGAATTTCCAAAATTCCTTTTGCAATCCTTATCTACGTTAAATAAAGAACCTACATGCAAGATTTGAAGCAAATCCTTTAAAAAATTAAACAAATATTATAAATCTTTCAACCCCTAATTTACCCTCTTCGGGGTGGAATTTCCAAAATTCCGTTTGTAATCTTTATCTACATTAAATAAAGAACCTACATGCAAAATTTGAAGCAAATCCATTAAAGAATTTTAAAAAATTGTAAAACTTTCAACCCCTAATTTACTCTCTTAGGGGTGGAATTTCAAAAAATCCTTTCTTAGCGGATGCTTACGTCATAGCATCTACCTGCATGCCAAATTTCAGCTCGATCCGTCCAGTAGTTTGGGCTGTGCGTTGATCCCTCACTAACCACTTTGAGTTTTATATATATAGATTTCATCCCCAATTTTATTCCCTTAGGGGTAGAATTTATCAAAATCCTTTCTTAGGGGATGCCTACGTCATAGTAGCTACATGTATGCAAAGTCTCAGCCCGATCGGTTTAAAATTGACAAAGTTTCATACAAACTTTCATCCCCTATTTTATCCCCTTGAGGGTAGAATTTATCAAAATCCTTTCTTAAAAGATGCTTACGTCATAGTAGCTATATGCATGCAAAATCTCAGCCCGATCGGTTTAAAATTGACAAAGTTTCATACAAACTTTCATCCCCTATTTTATCCCCTTGAGGGTAGAATTTATCAAAATCCTTTCTTAAAAGATGCTAACGTCATAGTAGCTATATGCATGCAAAATCTCAGCCCGATCGGTTTAAAATTGACAAAGTTTCATACAAATTTTCATCCCCTATTTTATCCCCTTGGGGGTAGAATTTATCAAAATCCTTTCTTAAGGGATGCCTACGTCATAGTAGCTATATGCATGCAAAATCTCAGCCCGATCGGTTTAAAATTGACAAAGTTACATACAAACTTTCATCCCGTATTTTATCCCCTTGGGGGTAGAATTTATCAAAATCCTTTCTTAGGGGATGCCTACTTCATAGCAGCTATATGCATGCAAAGTCTCAGCCCGATCGGTTTAAAACTGACAAAGTTTCATACAAATTTTCATCCCCCATTTTATCCCCTTGGGGGTAGAATTTTCGAAAATCCTTTCTTAGTGTGCACTAACTTCACTTGAAGAACCTTCCTGCCAAATTTCATGCTTCTAGGTGTAGCGGTTGAGGCTGTGCGTTGATTATCAGTCAGTCAGGACTTAGAATTTTATATATATAGATAGAAACGATTTATAACGTTTGAAACAAAGTCTATATTATATTAATTTCTAAATACATATAAATATATTAAATACTATAATATCTATATACATATAATTATATCTATATATGAATATTAAAAAGCTAAAGAGATTATTGTTTGTTTGTTTGGCCGCGCTGATCTCAGAAACTAATAGACCGATTTGAATAATTCTTTCACTGTTAGATAGCCTATTTTTATCGACTGTATTTCTATTAAAGTTAGACCTGCCCGTGCCCGCTGAACGTTTGCTATGTGGCTGGTCCTTAAACAGCTGCACTATCTATTGGAATGCTTGGTAATATCTACTACTGCGTGAGTGAAACCGTAGTCGCCATGGGAAAAGTAGTATGGAGTCTAGGCCCACCCCTCAATAGTGACGTGTGATACACCGTTGGATAGGGCCTTTGAAGTTTAAAGTATTGATAACTTTATTTTTATTAGCGCCATTTCTGTTTTTAACTTTATTTCATTTAAATAACAATAAATAACTCTTTAGTAGATATTTTTATCTCAAAATTTTTTCAAAGTACATATGATGAATCAAATGAGCCGAAACTCGATAGGGCTTCGACTTTTAATTACGGAGTTCCTATGGCCACCTTCCGGTTCCATCACCAGACCCTGGTTACCATATAGTATCAAAGTACTCGTCAAAATGAATCAAATGAGCCCAAACTCGGTGGGGCTGCGTCGTTTATGTACGGATTTGCTAGAACCTACTTCCAACTCCATACAAACATTTATACCGCTAGTTTACCCTCTTAGGGGTTTTTATAATTCCTTTTAGTAATCCTTATCTACGATAAATAAAAAACTTACATGTAATATTTTAAGCAAATGCATCAAAGAAAAAAAAAAGTCATAGAACAAACTGTCTACCCCTAAAATAACGTTTTAGGGGTGGATTTTCCAAAATGTTTTTCGCTGGTAGTTACTTTTGTTATATAGAGAACCTACATGCAAAATTTGAAGCAAATACATCAAAGAAATAAAAAGTTGCATGTAAGCGATCATCCCCTAATTTACGCTCTTAGGGGTGGAATTTCCAAAATTCCTTTTGCAATCCTTATCTACGTTAAATAAAGAACCTACATGCAAGATTTGAAGCAAATCCTTTAAAAAATTAAACAAATATTATAAATCTTTCAACCCCTAATTTACCCTCTTCGGGGTGGAATTTCCAAAATTCCTTTTGTAATCTTTAACTACGTTAAATAAAGAACCTACATGTAAAATTTGAAGCAAATACATTAAAGGAATTTAAAAAGTCATACAAACTTTCAACCCCTAAATTACCTTATTAGGGGTAGATTTTCCGAAACTTTTTTAATTAGTGGTTATTTTCTTTGTATAAATAACCTACATGCAAAATTTGAAGCCAATACATCAAAGGAATAAAAAGTTGCATATAAGCGATCATCCCCTATTTTACGCTCTTAGGGGTGGAATTTCCAAAATTCCTTTTGCAATCCTTATCTACGTTAAATAAAGAACCTACATGCAAGATTTGAAGCAAATCCTTTAAAAAATTAAACAAATATTATAAATCTTTCAACCCCTAATTTACCCTCTTCGGGGTGGAATTTCCAAAATTCCGTTTGTAATCTTTATCTACATTAAATAAAGAACCTACATGCAAAATTTGAAGCAAATCCATTAAAGAATTTTAAAAAATTGTAAAACTTTCAACCCCTAATTTACTCTCTTAGGGGTGGAATTTCAAAAAATCCTTTCTTAGCGGATGCTTACGTCATAGCATCTACCTGCATGCCAAATTTCAGCTCGATCCGTCCAGTAGTTTGGGCTGTGCGTTGATCCCTCACTAACCACTTTGAGTTTTATATATATAGATTTATTGTATCGCTATTGTTAATATCAATCATATGAATCAGCTATTGTAATTATTAGATACTAGCAGTGTTCCCCGGTTTTAATCTTCTTAATCTTAAAGTTTAGTCATAATAACGTATAACGGAATCATAACACATGATTTTGATGAAAACTAGTACCTTTATTAATAATAATAAATCAGGCAATGGTATCTAATGCTGAACGTATTTTCGAAGTTTAAACGTAATATTTGACTTATAAATTCGACTATAAAATCTCACTGGATCATATTAACCGCATTTTAACTAGCTTAGTTATGCCTTGGTTTTCTTTTTACAACTTCAAATCAAATCAAATCTCTACGATATCCATTTCAAACTACCAAAACTAGAGGAAACTATAAGCTAGAGGTATTGAACTATAGGTATAGAACTGTGTCAGCAACAATCGATGCAAGATTTCGGCGGATCTCTAATATGAAAGTATTGTTTATTGTCAGTATGTCGACTCAGCTATCACCTATCTAAATTACAATGGAGTAGATATATCTCATTGAATGGACAATAACCTAATCTATTAACCCGACGATTCAGATCAGTAGGTTAATATCAAATTAAGTGAATGTCATTGTTGTTCTAGCATTCGCTTGTTTTCAATTAGTGTAATGTGACAACGTGTTAAGTAAGTACTTTAATGAACTTAGTATGTACTTAAATAGTTAAAATAGTTGTTAGTGCTTTACTTATCTTGACTTTTCTAGGCGCGACGAATATTGTGGACAATTATCGTACACGAATATAGCCGGCAAAATCTAATGAAAAAAAAATCGTGTAGCTATCGTGTTCTATTGAACTTGTCGGCTCGCAGCTTGTAAACTCGCAAAGTGTTAATGTTGCTTTAGTTAATGCCTAAAACAGCCTTATTAATAAATCTCTTATCCTTGGTTATTATACTCAGTATAAAAAGAACCTATAGAAAGTATAGTAAAAAAAAGTAAAGTAGGCCTGTAATGTCCCACTGCTGGACAAAGGCCTCTCATCTCACCGAAGATATCAGTACAGTGAGGAGGATTAGGGATAATCACCACGATTGCCAAATGCGAGCATAGAAAGTAAAATGCCAAAATTATTATACAGATACTTTCTACTATGGATAACGTTCTATTAGTAAGGTTTCTCTAAATAGTATAAAACAAAGTCGCTTTCCGCTGTCTGTCTGTCCCTATGTATGCTTAGATCTTTTAAACTACGCAACGGATTTTGACGCAGTATTTTTAAAAGATAGAGTTATTCAAGAGGAAGGTTTATATGTATAATAAATCCTGAAATTCCCACGGGAATGGGCACAACGCGGGTAAAATCGCGGGCGCTGCTAGTAAGAAATAACTTAAAAGCTGTAACAATTTAGAAAACATTTAACCTAATTACTAATAGGAGCGAAGTATTCATTTATTTCATTACAAAGTAATTAACAAAGGTTTAACCCATTACAAAGTATTACATCCTATTTTTCGTTGACTTATCTCATTGTCATTTAAAACGGTCTGAAAATTACAGGATCCAAGTACAATTTGTGGAATTTTCAGCTCTTTCTCACTAATTTGTAATAATGAAAGGTTACAACGATCCTTTGGATAAGTATGTTGATCATTTTAATAGGCTTTTTGTAAATTAAATGTATTTTTATTAAGTAAATATATTTATAAAAGAAGTAGAAATATCTTAAGGTAGTTAGATAAAGTGATGGTATGGTTATAGTGAATGTTGAGCAACGTCCGATACGGTTATTTTTAAAGTGGTCGATAGAGAAAGTTTTCTTTGAGCGCTACCGTACTTCACAGTGATCGCACGATCGATTGTCGGTTCCGGTTGTTACAATCGTCAGATCCTATGTCGGTCTAAGAATTTAAATTAAGCTTTCATCTATACTCTATTTTTTCTTACAAGTCCCATAATGTGGACCAATGTCGTCAATTTTCCAGCTGAAGACGATTGCTGCTGAATAGGAAAAAGGTTTAGTGATTTTATTTTAAGTCTTAGCCTATCTCTAAATCTTTAGGTTTGTACGTTAACATATATGGTCCGTTAATACACTTAGATTTTTGATGCTAAAGTAAGGTTATTAACATTTCACTCAGATTACTAAGTAGGTAAATGAGGAATGGCAATGAAAATATTGTTCAAATTTTAAATATTGCATTCGGATTCATAGCTGTTACTTCAATTACAGTTCAAATGAACATTACAAAGTCAATAAAGTACTAAGAATTAAGTAATTTGACCTTTTCGAAATGAAAGAAAGATGAGCAATTTACATGTAGTTTATTATAGTACTAGGAGCGCCCCGCGGGTTTACCCGCGTTATGCCCGTTCCTGTAAGAATTTCGGAATACATATAAACCTTCCTCTTGAATCTATTTTAAAAAACCGGATCAAAATCCGTTGCGTAGTTTTAAAGATCTAAGCATACATAAGGACAGACAGACAGCGGAATGCGACTTTGTTTTATACTATGTACTGATACGTCGGTATTATAGGGCCAATATAGTCCATTACAATAACCAAGGACCCACATTCGCCAATTCACTGTTATCCCAAAACAAGAAACAAGTAACATTTGTTTAAATCCTACCGCAAGGCTAATAAAACGTTATCAACCACAGATCGTAACAAAAACCAGCTGTAAACCTTCTGAATTGGCTTATTAACTTATCCAGGCGGTCCGATGTCATTAAAAAGGAGGATTATTTTTATCATTGGTATAAATTAATGCCGTTTTTCTCCGCAACTGGTTGTACCGTTGAGTGACCCAGCACTCGCACCCACTATACTGATCCCATTGTTTGATACATGCACTTTTGGGGATTGTAAACACACCTTGTTTGATGTACAGAGTGTTGCTTACAATTAGGGCCATATTAATAACCGCGTTAAGAACATTTTAGCTATCAAATGGTTTGTCACTTTCTGACATACGCAATTTTCCGAAGAGGAAAAGAGACAAGACACTTTATAACAGCGTTTTAGTTACAGAGTGTTTATTAATGGCAGTTAGAGTATCAATTGGTGGCTTTAAGTTTGAGCTAGTTTGTTTGCAAGCTGGAAAATTAGAATAGAATGCAAATGAGGCAGACATTTTAAAATGCGTTAGGTGCGTTTCCTTTGAAGCGGAGCGGGGCTGTGCAGAACTGAATCAACCAAACACAACGCATTGAAATTGTCAAAACAGCCTCCGTGGTCTTGTGGTTTGAACGCCCGGCTCACGATCCGGAGGTTCCGGGTTCGATTCCCGGTGGGGACAACAATATCTCACAAAAATTTATTTCTGAGACTGTCCTCAGTTTGGCTAGGGCATTGCAGGCTGAATCACCTGATTGCCCGAAAAGTAAGATGATTCCGTGCTTCGGAGGGCATGTTAAGCCGTCGGTCCCGGTTACTTTCTACGGATAGTAGTCGTTACATGAGCCATGACAGAGGCCTTTGGCGGCTCAATAACTCTGACACCAGGATTGGTCAGGTTGGCCGTCCACTCGATGAAGAAGAAGATTGTCAAAATCTTTTCGTAATGCGTTGTGATGGCCAATTGAGGTCCGTACAGCTCCGCTCCGGACACGCATCCTTGTGCTTGCGTTCTTTAGAACTGATCGGGCTGCAGCTCGTAGCATTGCTCGAAGAATAGGAAAATATGAAAAATTTCTGTTCATTTTGCAAGGGTCGCTAAGGGGAGCAGCTGATTACCTCAAGAGACCTTAAAGTTTCTTTACAATATTTGCTATTATCAATATCTACTTATCTACCCCATGTCGCAAAACACCTAAGTCTTCATCTGTGGACGACTTTGTCGTGATGTAGAATCTCTAATCCATCAATATTATGATGGCGGTTATGCAACTATAGTTTTATGACGCAACTTTACCTGTACACATAGTAAGTAAATATTTCATATCATTTATAAATTAAACAAAATTACCTATGTCCTGCCGGGCAAAGAAATTACTTATGACAGGTTGCTTAAAATCAGCTTGCTCAGTATTTTTAGCCCTGATGTTCAAAGAGGGGTAAATTAGGAATTTCTGAGTGTCTGAGTGTCTGAGTGTCTGAGTGTCCGTGTTATCGTAGCTCCTTTTATGGGTCGATTTCAGTTTTTTTTGTATAAAATGTATTTTCATGAAGAATGAACACTCCCCATGAATAAATCATCTGTCATGAGACTCAGGGAATTGTAATAACAATTGAATTTATTTTTATCAAAATCTATAAGTTTGGAATATCAAAAGTACTAAAACCTGCGCTCTATAAATTATAGTTATACTATCATCTTCAGCTATGAAATTTGTATTTTTTATAAAAAAGAAAACAACACAGTTAAATACTTTACCAGAGATCTCTTTTCAGGTTTTTCATCTTACAGGCTTTGTTGCCTACACAATGATAACAAAATGTGATCTAAATAATCAAAACAGACGTGTTAGTACGCACCCTGTGCAAGCGATGCGCCTGCGCATAAAACCGAGTCGTAGCGAGAAGCGCGCCACAAACGCACGTCGGCCGTCGAGATTAACGGACCCGTAAGTACTATTTTTTTTATTATATTATAACGTGTTAAAAATGTAAGAAAATGGTTGAGAGCGACATACAAATATTTAAAAAAAAAACAACTTTTTAAATAAGGAAACTAAGTAAAGTAAAAATAAGAACAATTCGTAATAAAAAAGTATATTCTTTACAAAATATTATTCATAAATAAATATGATTTAAATAAAAAAATAATATTAATAAATGTCAATTTAAAGTAAACAAAACATAGACGATATAAATATTTTTATAAACTTTTAGAAACATATACAAATACCATAATAATTAGGATGCATCTTATTACTAAACGTGTTATTTTGGCTCTCAAAATATCAATTTTAATTTATAGTATTTTAAGACCGTTTTTAATTGTGATGTTATCAGGCAGAACCCGGCTTTATAGAGTGCTTTATTCCATAAGTGATAATAAAAATTTAACTAAGAAATGTCACAGTGTACCAATACTGAAAAAATATTAATAAATAAAAAAATATTAGTAAGTACAAATACATTTTATATAATCTAAACGCAATCACGAAGTCAGATAAACGCAATGATTGAAAAATCAAAATAATGGTCTTCATATAAACATAGATACATATATACTTAATCTATATATATAAAAGAAAGTCGTGTTAGTTACACTATTTATAACTCGAGAACGGCTGAACCGATTTGGCTGAAAATTGGTGGTGAGGTAGCTTAGAACCAGGAGACGGATATAGGATATAGGACTATTTATCCCGTATTTCCTACAGGAACGGGTGCGCTGTGGGTGAAACCGCGGGGCACAGCTAGTTTATAATATACATAACAAGCAATCAACCGAAAACATATAAATAAACAATGTATTGCACTAAGTTATTAATGTGCAAACTTGGGTTTCCGACAGTTGTGTATTACAGTATTATGTAAAGTTTACTTTACGGTTCAGTTCAAATAACGATCGGTTTATTTTCCTAGTTAGTCATATCACAATATTATATTAACCGACTTAAAAAACTGGTTAATAATAATAAAATATAGTACCGACTAAATATATGTAAAAAATATATATTCCTTGGTGGGATGAACTGGACTAACGTCTAAACAAAAAAAACTAAAAATCTTCTTTATTTTATGGGTGAAATTTGCTAAAAATCCTCTATCCTGTAAACATCCATATATATAAAGTTTATACTCGTATCTATATAAGAATTTAAAAATAGCGAGAGTTTACAAATATTAAAAGAGGAATTTTTAGAAAAGAAGAAAAAAATTAAAAACCTTTTTTTAAATAAAAACCTTTTTCTTTGGTTAACAATGGGCGAGTTTACACGCTGCGAACTGGCGAGTTCAATAGAACAAGCGCAACACATGTCAAACAAATTATTAAATTCAACACCGATGTAAGTTTTTTAAAACCCAAATTTTTTTTGAAGATGGTTACATCCAAATTAAATTCAATTTATTCAATTTTACTCGTTGCCCTAGATGAAACAGATTCTACCAAACAGTAATTATTATTGATATTGCAAAAACAAAATTAATAATTTACTTCACAGTTAACTACTCTATAAACTCGTAACGAGCTATGACTGACGCAATAAAAGTGCAGTTGTTTGTTTGTCGAAATCCAATTAGACTGAGGTCTGGTGAGCAAGCACTAGGACTAGTCTAGATCTAGTAAAGCTCGTATAGTTTTCAATTTAAGCTGAAAGTTGGAAAAAGTTAATAGTGATTGGTTTGCAGTTTTGAAAATAATGCGGTGTATTTAAGTTGTGTTTTCATTTGGGTTTTATTTGTGAATTATTGACAAATAAGTCGGATTATATTATTTTGAAAATATTTTCATTCTTTATTAATATAATATACTAGTAGTACCGCGCTATTTTACCTGCGTTGTGCCTGTTGCAGTGGGCATAAGATTTCGGGATAGAAAATAGCCTTTTTCCTTTCTATTTAATGTTCCTGTCTTTACAAAAAGAATTATTTAAATTGAATTGGTAGTTACCGAGATTAGCGCATTAAAAAAAAATCTTCAGCTTTATAATATTAGTAGATATTTCTAAACTTTTGTTTATTATATTTTGTTAGTTAATTTTTTTTTGTTCGTTGACAATTCATCGACCATTATTTTGGGGTCCTACTTAGGATTCCTTATTGATAACATTCGCTAGTCGTCGTCGCTACACCGTACTGTGGCATCCCCTTTAAAGAAACTAAAAATAAATCTAACATCCTTTTGAACTCGATCAGTTATCATTATCAGTGAAAGTATATTATTAATTCTTTTATCGCTATTTTATGCAGATTTTATTAGCTTTCGGTTTTGTTGTGGCGGTATTAAAATAGAAGTGTTAGTTTTTTGTTTTTATTTAATTTGAATTAATTAATAGTTTTGGAAAAAAACCTATGAGTGAGTTGTTTTAGTGTAGAATTAAAATGCCAATTTTTATACCATAGTAAGGCATATTTTTAAATTGAGTGTGCTTACAAGTAGCTAGTTCGACAATTTTCAATCAAGCAATTATTGTTGTCGTGATGCACCATATTATCAAACATACATACATCGTCACAAACTTTCGCATTTATAATATTACGATTTGCAAAAGATATTTTCAGTATTGCTAGCTATACCTAACTGTTAGTTATAGTTATTTCTCTAATGAATACCTGTCATAGTACTTACCTGGGTTGTTAGTGTTACTTAGGTACTAGTTATCAATGCGTACTTCCGACTTTGGTTCAGTGTCGCACGCACCTCACGCAACTTTAATGTTTGCAGTTGTTCAACGTGTTGGGGAGTCTCATTAGATACTATTATAGCGGCTTTATTCATAGACAATAATTAACAGAATATTAACTGTCAAAAGGTTTGTCCTTTTTTATTTTCCTAAGAGCAAAAGAGACAAAACACTTTATAGCAGTGTTTTACTTTAAGATTGTTTTATGCTTTTTTGCGAACCGGGTTTTTTGCTTTGATTTACTTCGATTCTGGAGTTGAAATCAACCACAGGGAAGTTCGAAGTGCTTACTGCTTGTCATTAACCCTATGTAGGCATTTTAAATAGTGAACAGTAAATTCAAGTAGGTCAGTGGCTAAACCTCTTGTCGTAGTTTTTAAACCGCCTAAAGACCACCGACTTGGTCTAACGATTGAAAAAGTGGGACCGACAATTGGATGTACCTTTCGAAGCATGGTACCGCTCAGATAGAAATACCACTATAGTTATGCATTATGCTACAAACTGCTAATAGGCTAAGATCCCGCTATACAACGACCTTCATACTATCCTACTTCCTTCTTCCTATCCTATCCTTCCTATCCTATCCTCTCCTACTAATATTATATATGCGAAAGTTTGTGCGGATGGATGTATGGATGTTTGTTGCTCTTTCACGCAAAAATTACTAAACGGATTTGGATGAAACTTTACAGTAATATAGGTTATACATCAGAATAACACATGGGATACATTTTATCCCGAAATTCCCGCGGGAAAGGGTAAAACGTGGGTGAAACCGCGGGGCGCGACTAGTAACTTAATAAAAATCACTTCTAAAAGAAGAACTATCAAACTTCTTGTAGTAGGTAACTTACTTTGTAAAGTTGTTTCTAAACGATGACATTTGCCGATTATTACCATACTTCATATCTACCTAGGTGTAGGGTGTCAAATTGGCGTTGCATCACGAAATAAGTTTTCTTAACTATTTTTGTAACTGCAACTGTTGTGTTGCAAACGATTGTTTTGTGTTGTTGCATTATAGATAGGTACTTATTGTATAAACATTTTATAACGTTTGAAATAAACTTTACCCGACGTACTTAGAGACGTTATTCGATTCCCTAGGAAAGGTTAACCTTCCTATACCCGCGTCAATTTTTGTAACACCTATACCCGCGCGCGGTCTCACAGTCCGAATGTTTAAAAGCTTTATTTATATGTTTTTACTTAGAAAACCTATTAAGGTATTGTTATTTATTTCAAGGAAAGGATTTAATAAAATAGATTGAAGTAGGAAAAGACTTTATTTTTAATTATTTTACTGACTATCAGTCTCTCAAATAGCAGTCTACAAAATCGAGTATTCTCTCTTAGGTTAAATAAAAATTTAAAAAAATAACATTTTTCTTCTAGAAAACAAAACAGAACTTTTAGAAACTAAAAAAAGACTTAATGTAGCATAACAAAATCACAAGTTTACTTAGTTGCTAGCCTCACCATTACAATCAGAACATACCATAACAGCATGTTCTAAACAGAAGTATTTTTTGCAGGTGGAACAGTTGTATCGTGTTTTCCGATTTTTTCTCGAGGAGCAGTAACCACAACGATCTATTTTATTATTATTAGATGTTGCAGAAGTCTCAGGACCATCTAGTTGACATACTTCGACCAGCCTCAGCCTCAAGGTTCTGGGCAAAATAGTGATAAGAGCTCGTCGTCTGAGGTGCGGATTGATGATATCGTACGACAGAGCTTCAATAAATTTTCTGCGTTAAATTTTCTTGTTTATATTATTTTGCAAGTAAATTACAAACGCATTAATACCTGCTACATTCATGAGACTGTAAAAAATCATCATCGGCCAGCTATTTGTACCTCGAGCGACATTATATGTCTCACACAATTTTTGACAGTGTCAACTCCTCCTTTGGCGGAGTTGTAGTCCAGGATCATATGCGGTTTTCCATCATTTGCGGTTTTCATCATCGTAGTCAGATCCAGTGTCTTGTTCCTCTAACAGTGCTCTGATTATTTGCTCGTGGTCCATGCTAGCAGATTGAAATCTAAAATTAATGAAAATTCCATGCTAGCAGATTGAAATCTAAAATTAATGAAAATCATCAAAATCATTCATGACTTCAAATTAAAAACACAAAACAACACGTAATAAACACCATAAACACATTAGTAGTACAATACATACATTCAATACAATAAAAATTACTTTATTGCGCAAAAAAACACTTACAAAAATAATTGAATACTTACATAAAAAGTTGCAAATATACCCGCGTCGGTCTCGCAGACCAATTGGCACCAAAAACAACAACACGTGTTTATCGCACAAACGCGCGATGTGTACTGATATGAAGTTAGCAACAAATCCGGCAGCTAGCGAAAGACTCGAGTTGAAAGAGTTACCAATAAAAAAAATAAACGAATAAATGTGTTTTGTCGGTCTCACAGACCAACGCGCGGGTATAGGAAGGTTAATGAGTGATTTTTGAAATGTAATGTACGGAAACTTAAGTTAGTTAATTGGTGATTTAATTGACGACTCTGGACGGTAGAGTTGAATTAATGAAAGTAGTCAAAATAAGATAGTGCATTTTGTGTACTTATATATAGTTAATTGAATAGAGTTGTAAGATAGATATATGATAGAAAAGCTGCGCTATCGCATTAGGTATAATCATGTAATCGTGATATTCGTAAGTAGAAATAAATAAATAATTCCATTATTTCCACCATAATCCCATTATTCCAATCATTATGACAGACGTTCCAACACTTAGCGCACGTTCTCATCGTAAATTTTATCGTTATTTCAATACCATAGTTCCTAAACAAAGGTTTCACTTTCGGCCGGTGACCTTAGTACATGGAACCATGTGTCACTCAACTCGCTATTTAATATTCCTGTTGCGTTTATGCAATAGTCAGGTATTCAAGTACTTATGGAGGCTCGG
The DNA here is from genome assembly GCA_963082685.1 of Cyclophora albipunctata. NCBI lineage: Eukaryota > Metazoa > Arthropoda > Insecta > Lepidoptera > Geometridae > Cyclophora > Cyclophora albipunctata. The sequence goes on along the minus strand of OY720131.1, from coordinate 8,149,229 downwards.
AGTATGCGGTATTTTTTCCTTGACAATAATTGTTTTAAAACATACCTCATAGATTTTTCAATAACATTGTATAATGTAACCGACAGTTTATGAAGATGATTGCGTTTTATAGTTTCATCTGTTTTTTTTATTCTAGTAGGAATGTGTAAGGATTTATGAAGCTATGGTGCCATAGATATACATACAGACATAGATGCACTGAACCATACTTATAACAATAGGCTTGGAGTGTTATATATCAAAACCTTTATAATTTAATTTGCTTTGTAAAAACTTGTGTCTATACTAAATTAATATAACTGGGGAGTTTGATATTGTGTTTGTTTGGAAACGTTTATCTCTCGATAACCTGTACTATTCAATTATGTATATAAATATCAAATGTATATGTATCGGATATTTACTTTCAAGAGGAAGCCTAGCTAGGTTATATACTTTGGACTTTGTAGATAGTTTTTATCCCCAAATTCCAACGGGAACAGGTATACACGAGTAAAATGCGGGTTTGTACATTTTTCGTATAAAGCTGTGTTAATTTGTATAGTGGTTGATTCTAAGCGAACGTCTGAGGGTTCAAGGGCTTTCTGAGGCTCTAATTAGCGCTTTTAAATTTTGAAAAGGCATAATCCCTTTATCCTGCTTGTTTTATTAAAAGCGGCTCAGAATATTAAGAAGTTGTGCTTAGTTGACAAGCCCAGTGGCACAGTGGCAGTGAGAGCGCTTACTGTGTCGGGGTTGCGGGCTCGATTCCCGCTCAGAGTCAACAATATGTGCAGACATAGTTGTTGGCGACGACGTCTGGGTGTCAATTATATATTCTTATAAAGTATTTGTATATGTATATGTAGTAGTATCAGTGAATTAGATTCCATAACACAAGCTTAGAGCTTACTTACTTACTCAACTAGTATGTCTACACTAATATTGTAAAGAGGAAAACTTTGTTTGTTTGGTTGTAATGAATAGGCTCAAAAACGACTGGACCGTTTTTAAAAATTCTTTCACCATTCGAAAACTACATTATCCACGAGTAACATATGCTATTTTTCATCCCGAAATTCCCACAGGAATGGACACAACGCGGGTAAAACCGCGGAGCGCTGCTAGTATGGTACATAGGGAGAATTGCTCATGGATTCTTTGAATGCACTTAAATAAGTTTAAAAATCAAATAACTTTCGTATTAAATTGTGTTTTGTTTGTGGCATTATAAAATACATTTGTGAATGAACATCTTTTGTTTCTTAAACATAATTAGGTACCTAATAGAATTAAGATTGCTTGTGCTATCTGCGCTTAATGTCTGTTACCTATTCTATTATGCTTATGAAACCAAATTCAAAATTTATTTTTCTGTAATGAGCAAAGTGTATGTTTTTCGAAATAAAAGGAGCTTCTGAATCTTTAGGTTCTTCGAAATAAAAGGAGCTTCTGAATCTTTAGGTTCTTCGAAATAAAAGGAGCTTCTGAATCTTTAGGTTCTTCGAAATAAAAGGAGCTTCTGAATCTTTAGGTTCTCTATAGTGTGTACGTGTTTTTAATTGTTTGTTACTTACATATTTTCATCGCTTTTGAACCGATTGCAAAAATCAACCAGTATATAAGTACATATGTATTTATATATATGTAATTATATTATATTTATATTTCGCTTTAAAACGTTATACATATATTTCGTTAAATGTTTCATATTTTGCAAAACATTTCCAATTACAATAACAGATATACAAACAAAACTCTAAAATGATTAACACTCATTTAATTATTTATGAACGAATACTCACTATTTTAAACAGCATTCTGTAAGTCATTAGCATTCTTTAAACAAATATTATTTATTAAAAGTTGGTCAAATTGGAAAACAGTTGTGAAGTGTGACACAGGAGTTGATTTGCAAACATTTGCATGAAGGAAAGTGTTGCTTGGACCGGTTTAGGTTCACAAAGTCACTGATTTGTGACAAATATACTTAGTCATTTGTGACAGATGTCAGATTAACGGTCATCGGTGTAGGTCAAGGAGAATGCTTATTGTTTGTATGTAGATGTTACGGGTATTGCCAATTTGCAAATCCTTTCTTGTTATTGTGGTTTGAATTTTACTGATTCATTCATTGTGCTTGTTACTTGGTTAACGGAAGAAATAACAAAATATGAAGATCGTAATGTGAATGTTAGTTGAGATTTACAGTACAGACACATGAGTAATGGACAACTTGGTTTTTAGTAGCGCTCGCGTAGCGTGACTAAGCCTTGTTAACTCATTGCGATTGTTAAGCAACGTGTAGCACATCCTCTAGTTGGATGGGTCTTCTTCTTCTTCATCGAGTGGATGGCCAACCTGACCAATCCTGGTGTCAGAGTTATTGAGCCGCCAAAGGCCTCTGACATGGCTCAAGTAACGACTGCTATCCGTAGAAAGTAACCGGGACCGACGGCTTAACGTGCCCTCCGAAGCACGGACGTTGGATGGGTGGCCGATACTGGCATTTTAATCAGCTCTGAAGTGCACATTGAATTGTGGCTCCCGGGTTTTCCATCATCAAATCATGTCGAAGGCCATAAGGCAGTCTGGAAAATACGAAACTAGGGTTGACCACTATCCTATTCTAACCAACTTACTTTGTTACCGTGTTAAAAAAAGAGGTTCTTTTTGAGTTGATTGGACCCTTATCATCTAGAACCTAGATGAAATCTAGGATATTAAAATTGTGGTTTAACTATCTTATTTACTGCAATAGTTGAGAAGTTCGGCATTGGACCCTTCACGTTCAAAGATCTCGCTTGAACAGTTATCTTACCATTTATCGCCCTTTTCAAATGTCTAATTTTAATGTAAAGGAGTGACTGCGACGCTCGTGCCCTCCGAGCTATTGTTCAACTTAAATCAAAGTTCATTACTGAGTTGTTACCTCAATTTTAAGTTAAAGGTTAACCGGCGAAAATGGCTAATTAAAATTAATATCTTTAGTTTCAATTTTAACCAAAATCGTTGTTTTAACAAATATAATTTAAATCGTTTAAAACAACTTCGATTGCTTTATTTGTTCGTGTTTACTTTGGGATTGAATTAGAATGTAAGGTAGAGTGTTATTTTAGATGACTTGGCTTTATTGAGCTGAATTATTTTGATGATGTACCAAGTAATGTAGAGGCCGCGCCTTGCAGTTTTAGGTACGTTATTCCTGTGGGAATTTCGGGATAAAACATAGCCTATAACCTTCCTTGGATATAGCTACCCAATCACTACATAGTATAAAATAAAGTCGTCTCTTTTTCGTGTCTGTCTGTTTGTCTGTCTGTATGCTTAAATCTTTAAAATTACGCAACGGATTTTGATGCGGTTTTTTGTAATAGGTAGAGTGATTCAAGAGGAAGGTTTTTATGTAAAAAAATTCCCAAAATTCCCACGGGAACGGGCACAACGCGGGTAAAACCGCGGGGCGCTGCTAGTACAAAAATAATTATTCAAATTCAACTGGTAATTCTTGACATTACCCCGCACATGCAAAGAAAATTATAATTTTTACTTCTTCATAATATAAGTATAAATAAATGCGATAGTTTACAGAATATTTTACTTAGTTTTTTATATATTGGATTGATATTCATTTTTTGGTACTGCACAGCCAGTTAAGCGTAGCTTAAGCGACTTTACAAGCGTCTTAAGTGTGATAATGAACGAAATGAATCTTCTGCTTGCTCGCATTTTATTGAATGCACTGGCTTGCAAATATATAATCCATATATCCATAATCTAAGTCATTAATGACACGGAATATTAACTCGTGTTAAGATTAACAAATGTTTATTTAACGATTAAGTTCTATCTTTATATGTGTTTGCAATGTGTGATAGTATTCATGGAATTACTTTAAGTATTTTATATACCACAGTAAAGGGTATTGCCACACTAATGGAATTCCTTGTTGTTCGTGTCGAACTAGATAATCTAAATACTATTACGACTATAACCCGTTGGCATAGTGGTTTGTAGAGCGCTTACTATGTCGAAGGTTGCGGGTTCGACTCCCGCCCGTACTAAACTATATGTGCAGACATAGTTGTTGACGTTTGCCTCAATTATACATATATTCTTATAAAGTATTTGTGCATGTATATGTAGTAGTAACAGTTAGTTATATTCCAAAATACAAGCTTAGAGCTTAGTTTTGATCTTATTAACCGTGTGCGAATTTGTCTTTTAAATATTTATTTATTTATTTTATACTGTGTTCCTCTAACTTGCAAACATAGTGATCTAAAACAAATTCTAACACTTTGTATACAATCGTAGGCGGGGTGCACACAGTACGATCGACTCTCATCTGTGACACTTCTGGCTCAACTTGTACCGTTACATTCGCCGTTACTTATCTCGTTACATATAATACTTATCTCAAACTGCACATTTATACTCGTGATCTTGTGTACTTAGCTTAAGTATATGTATTGGATGTTATTTGCGTGTCGCTAGTATTGGGTGAAGGTACAACTAAGTGAATGCATCCTACTAATATTATAAATGCAAATGTTTGTGAGGATGTATGTTTGTTACTCTTTCACGCAAAAACTACTCAACGGATTTGGTTGAAACTTTACAGTAATATAGGTTATGTGTCAGAATAACACATGGGATACATTTTATTCCAAAATTCGAAACCGCGGGGCGCAGCTAGTTATTTTCTAAAGTTGCATATGTACCTACTTATTATAAAGAGTTCATGTGTTGATTATGGATGGAGGATTACATATTTTACTTACACCATGATTTAGAATGCACTTTCAATAGTTTAAATAACGCGATTTTAATAGTGTTGTGTGTAATTTTTCAATCTAGTTTTGTTACGTTATCCAACAGCAAGATCTATTATTAGTATGTAGCGCTCACGTAGTTTGCCTGAACAGTGTTAACTCATTGCGATTGTCAAGCAACGTGTAGCTCATCCTCTTCTTGGATGGGTGGCCGATAGTGGCATTTCTATCTGAGCACTGCTGTGCTTCGGAGGGCTCCTTAAATTGTCAGTCCCGGTTTTATTAATCGTCAGATCATGTCGGAGGCCAGGGTTGGCCTAATCTAGTTAAACTGACTCACTTTTACTATTACTATTTTACGTTGGGCAATGCCAAAAGGGTATCTAATTATTCATTGTACATAAGGTCCCTAGCACAGTTCAACATATAACTAACCTAACGTAAACAATGCGAAAACCAATTCGTATATATTTATTATTTACTACGCAAACCGATAAAAATAACATCGTTATAAAGATCACAGAATCACCAAATTTTATTGAAAGTATCGTTTATTCGGCGTAAGCCGGTTACACCAGTTTTATTTCCAGATTTGTACTCTTATTTATAGTTATTTGTGCAAATACTTTGAATACAAATATCTTCGATAATTTTGCAGATAAAAAGGTCAATTTCTTTTAATTTTCCGGTCAACTTTTTGTTAAAGATATCTTTATACTTTTGAATTAACTCTAAGGGTTAGGCTTAAAAGGTTCTTAATTGGGGCTTATGGCGTGTATCAATGAGGAATGGGTCTCAAAAGATTGGATTTGGTAATTGATAGAATATTGTGTGTATGGAGGTTTTCCGGTTTCTGTACATTCAAAGAGAGTAAAGTTTTTAATTTGAAGTCTTAGGTTTTTGTGTGATGTGATGATCATTATATTACGACGGTGTCAAAACTTACATTGTAATTTTTTTATTATGTAATATGATTGTGATAAGCAATAAAGATATTTTAATTTGAATACTAAAAATACAGCGAAATAAAAGTAGACCATCCAAGCGGTGCTGCTTGTTTCAATCGGTAGACTATGTTGGAGGTCTTTGGGCGGTCTAAAAACTTCGACACTAAAGTTGGCCACTAACCTAGTCGAAATGAATGAATGAATGAAAGTAGACCATCTATTTACGGAGTGGAAATATTAAGTGATCCACGCCGCGGGCGTTCGCGACGGTTCGCTTTTATATGAAACCGCGGCGTGCGCACGCTTAACGCAGTGACGATCCTTAATATTTTTTTATATTAAAAAAAAAATACATAGATTAATAATCATTTAATCACTACATAGTATGAACCAAAGTCGCTACTTTGGTCTGTATGCTTAAATCTTTAAAAGTACGCAACGGATTTTGATGCGTAGTTTTTTGTAATAGGTAGAGTGATTCAAGAGGAAGGTTTTTATGTAAAAAAATTCCCGAAATTCCTACGGGAACGGGCACAACGCGGGTAAAACCACGGGGCGCTGCTAGTCTATATTAAAAAAAATATCGATTAATAATCATTTAATGATAAATAATTAATAATGTAATTAGGGGCTTTTAGCCAAGCAAGGCATGCCAGTTCCATCACGCCAATTTTCACTATTTGACAATACAATATACTTGCATGAAACTTAATAATTCAGAAAATAGTCTCAAGAGGAAATTTTGTGATTACTTGTGTCTTTTGTTTTTTGGGAAACAAAAGAAACTTATGAAACTCAAATGTAGACGTGTTATAAAGGGGTAAAGTTGCCGACAACCCCTACATTTTCCCACAAACGAAGTATGTCCCAACATAGTTTCCGTCAGAAAAGTGATTTTTGTGAAAGCAAAACACAACAAAGCAATAAAAATATTTTATTTTTATCAATAAATTGAGTAAGAAATGGAAATTTCTCTTTCTGGCTTTGTTTACTTATACTATTTACGAGTCTTGCGGAGAATGCGTAGTTTGATATTGAAAATAAATTTCACAATCACTTTTGATTTTTGATCTGTAATAAAATATGTATTGGTTGTGTATTGACTATTTTTATAGTCGTACAAATTTCAAACTTCAAAAGGTTATCAAAATTAAAGATATTTTTTTTACTAAAGCATTTATTAAGTTTTATGTATTACTAGCTATGCCCCGCAATTTTACCCGCGTTGTACCCGTTTCCTTGGGAATTTTGGCATGCAAAGTAGTCACTTCTTCACTTGAATTACATACATTACATACAGAATACAAGCTTTTGGGGACTTTGTTTTATAATAGTTATAAATTCTCCCGTTAGTACACACGAATATGTTTTCATTATTTAACCCTTATATCTAAGGCTCTATACTGCATTATTCAATTCACCCTTAGTGAAAGCATCCATCTATTAGCTCGGCACTAACACCCGACCTCAGACAAGTCAAATGCTTCCTTAGTAGAGATTGAATGAGTGATTTGGACATATACGGCGTTATAAATAAACGCGGCGGAAATATTGTTATACTGTGTTTTGTCTCTTCCGCTCTTCGGAAAATAGCGTACGTCAGAAAGTGACAAACCATTTGATAGCTTAACTGTTCTTGATACGCGTTTATTATTATGGCTCATAATGTATGAAATATTACGTCAATTAGTTAAGTCTCGATTTAAAAGACGTCTCTAAGTGCCGCAGTAACAAACATCCAACCACCCACAGCACCACCCATCATTAAAACCTTCACGTTTATAATATTAGTATAAGATCGCAAGCGGCCATTGTGTTTCCAACAAAGCGCCGACTTATTCGCACATGATAGGAATACTTGAACTTCTTGTACTAATATTACCTATTCTGTTCGTAATATTACTCGTGTTCCAATAAAGTAAAGTAATAGCTTTTTATTGTCCCACTACTGCAACCGTTTCATAATAAAACTTCTATAAAACCTACTTCTTCTTCTTCATCGAGTGGATGGTCATCCTGACCAATCCTGGTGTCAGAGTTATAGAGCCGCCAAAGGCCTCTGACATGGCTCAAGTAACGACTACTATCCGTAGAAAGTAACCGGGACCGACGGCTTAACGTGCCCTCCGAAGCACGGAATCATCTTACTTTCGAGCAATCAAGTGATTTAGCCTGCAATGCCCTAACCAAACTGAGGAAAGTCTCACAAAGAGATTTTTGTGAGATATCCCCACCGGGAATCGAACCCGGAACCTCCGGGTTGTGAGCCGGGCGCTCAAACCACAAGACCGCGGAGGCTGTTAAGAGAAAAGAGTTAAGAAGAAGAAGAAAACCTACTTACTAAATCAATAAGTAATTTTAAAATTTATAACACGATTACTCACTGCCGCACGAGAGACGTTCATTAACATCGACCCAATTGATGTAATGTTTCATACATTACATGTCAAAATCACTCATTAAATCTCTACTAAGGGTCTAGACAGACGGACTGCAATTCAACTGCAATCCGACTGCCAAATGGCAGTTCAGATGCAGTTTGAATGCAGTTGGCTCGACTGCAATCAAACTGCACGCCAACTGCCCGTCGACGTGCAGTTTGATTGCAGTCGAGCCAACTGCATTCAAACTGCATCTGAACTGCCATTTGGCAGTCGGATTGCAGTTGAATTGCAGTCCGTCTGTCTAGACCCTAAGAAAGGTTTTGACGTGTCTGAGCACGGATGTCAACTGTTTAACATTTTCAGAGTATTACTATGTATAAAGCAGTTGATGCCAGGTCAGGCTTATTTATTTCTAACATTGCCCCGCGGTTTTACCCACGTTGTGCCCATTCCAGTAAGAATTTCGGATGTTTTTATACATATAAACCTTACTCTTGAATCACTCTAACTATTTAAAACCGCGTCAAAATTCGTTGCGTAGTTTTAAAGATCTAAGCATACATAGAGACAGACAGACATCGGAAAGCGACTTTGTTTTATACTATGTAGTGATATACCTAGCGTTATCTATTCCGTGATATTATGGTAAACGCTTGCAACTAACATTTTGTTATTCCTTGCAGGTGCAAGATGCGAGCGATACTTGCGACGTTGGCCGTCCTGGCAGTCTCCACCACCGCTTATGAATGTAAGTATTAAACCTATAGATATTAAATACCAGCATCGCCCCGCGGTCTTACCCGCGTTGTGCACGTTCCCTACAAAATTTCTTGACGAAAATTAGCCTGTAACCTCCCCGTTGAATGTGCCTATCTATTACAAAAGAATTATTCAAATCAGACAATAATTACCGAGATTAAATCGAGCATACAAACTTACAAATGTTACCTCTTCATAATATTAGTACAGATATGTAAACTGCATTAGCATATATATTTTGTATATTACTAGGGCTAGATAGGCTAGATAGATAAAAGGGCTACTGCTTTTCTCTAAGCTTAATGTAATCTGAGTACCAAACAATTCAAAATTGGTCCACTTCTTTCATATCCTATGAAGATAAAAAAACCAAAACAAGCTGAAATTATCTTTTTGTAATTAATTTATTTTCTCAAAAACTGAAAAAACTACAAAATTTCACGCGGACGAAGTCAAAGGCATAGCTAGTTTTTATAATATGATTTCTACTGCAATCCATAACAATATAACATCCAATTTACTCTTTATAATACTGCTCTCTGTTTCTCTATACCCATTTACGTAAATTATGATTCATGAAACCATTGTGCGTGGACGGGCGGAACGAATTTATGTATCTAATACCACGTTAAAGGTTGCGGAGAAACCCTAAATGAGATGGGAAGCTAATTAAAAGAGTATTATATGAAGTAAAAGTCCAAAATCGTTCTGTGCATAACGTAACAAAACGAATGACGAAACATAATCTATACTAATATTTAAAGAGTTCAAATTTGTAAGATTGTTTGTTGGTATGTTCGAGCTAATCTCGGGAATAATCAGCCTGATTTGAATAATATTTTTTTGTAACAGATAGCCACATTCAACGGGCAGGTTATAGGCTAATTTTCATCCCGAAATTTCCATGGGAACGGGCACAACGCGGGTAAAACCGCGGGGCGCTGCTAGTGTAAAATAAGCACCTATGTATGTATCCTATGTATGTTTAGAAAAAACGATTTCGGTTAAGATAACGCACCTATGTGTACATAATGAAATTCGAAATTACCAAATGTGGTAGTCACATTTTTTATTTTGAATTTAGTTATTAATTGGTAAGTATACTTTACATTAAAACTGTGTGTTATTTTTTTCAAAAAATCGCCAGTCGCCGTCTGCTAACGCTGGCACCAAAGGTAGCTTCCTATTATTAGTTAGATAGTATATCTAATTATATCTGCTTACAATACCTAGTATCTTGTAAAACTACGACACCAGATTTAGTTAGAAACCTATTCAAAATTATTGAATTAATCTAATATCGTTTTTATCCATGGCTAGACCAGTACACCTATTACCTAGTACACAAAACTAAGTAACATGTTTAGTGTCTATGGTTGCACTAGCATCATCTGTTGTTAGTTTATCGTCTGATATCTAAGTGATAACACCCAGAGTGCAAGTAAACCCACTCAGTATATTGAACAAAGTAACGGAACTCGCGTTACTAGATGTCTAGTATTTTCAACCGATATCGGTAACTAGCGTATTTGTACTGTCAGGGAAATTGATGCACAATATAATTTAAACGATTTTCAAGCAAGCTTTGCGAATAGAGCGTTGACGACTTCAATTAACTGTATATGTGGCTATTTTAATAATTCAACAAATATTTTTTAAGCGACCTAAAATCGTATTATTTTGCCCGAATCCTCATAAAATTACGTTCAAATACGGGCGTCCTTAGCAAGTGCAAAATGCTTCTAATGAGTTGAAGCGTATCCGTAAACGTAGACTCTGTGCACCTCGTAATACAATAATAGAAAACGAAACAGTTTTTAAAATGCTTGTCTGTTTATTGCTTTGGTCTAATCTAAAATATAGACCAATACAGACCATGATATATGTTTGCGGAGTAATTTAAGCTCTATATATGCTTTCTGCAGTAAATAAAAGAACTACTACATTTTTCCCTCACTGTACCCGAGCTTCATATTCTAAGAGTACTAACAAGAGTTATAAAGACGCTACATTCCATCCTACTTATCTGCATTGTGGTGGTTTTTATTGAAGTACATTTGCATAGAGAATTGCAGCATTAAGATGGTACGGTATCCATGTTTTATTGCTCAGACCTCATTCATTAATCATATATTATTTACAAGATACATTTTATTTGTAACTAACAGCGCCCCTCGGTTTTATCCCGTTCTTGTGGGAATTTCAGAATGAAAAATATAGCCTATAACGTTTCTGTTGAATGTGGCCATCCATTACAAAGAGAGTTGTTTAAATCGTTTTGGTAGTTTCTGAGATTATCGGTCAAACAAACACACAATCAGTCTTCAGCTTATTATATTAGTATTCGTTTTTATTAATTTGGTAACGTATTTCAATATTGGGGTATATATATATCTGTGATAAATACTAGATTGTTAATACGTTGTCCAATTCAAGCCATTCAAAGCTCTATTTTACCATAGATTTTTAATTATCTTTTATGTCTATTGTTCATGCAGCGGACAGCAGAGCGCGTATAGTATGCTACTTCAGTAACTGGGCGGTGTACCGCCCTGGCGTGGGCCGGTACGGCATCGAAGACATCCCGGTAGACCTGTGCACCCACATCATCTACTCCTTCATCGGAGTCACGGAGACGACCAGCGAAGTCCTTATTATTGACCCTGAGGTGAGATTTCTACTTCTTATTTTGAATTACTTCGCTTTTATTTTACATAACCGCTCTATAACAAAAACACATTTATAAAGTGATTTGTCTCTTCTTACTCTTTGGAAATGTCATATGTGAGAAAGGGACAAATCATTTGATAGTTTAAGCTGGTTTCTTAAGTTTAAGCGAACACTACTCATTTTGAATTGAAACTTCGTCAATATACTTCGATCTTGTGACCGATTCCTGTAAAGAGGCCGAAACGTCAGATACAAATCACTACATAGTATAAAATAAAGTCGTCTCTGTTTCGTGTCTGTTTGTCTGTTTGTCTGTATGCTTAAATCTTGAAAATTACGCAACGGATTTTGATGCGGTTTTTTGTAATAGGTAGAGTGATTCAAGAGGAAGGTTTTTATGTAAAAAAATTCCCGAAATTCCCACGGGAACGGGCACAACGCGGGTAAAACCGCGGGGCGCTGCTAGTATAAAATAAAAGCGAAGTGTATCCGTAAACGTGGTTTCAATTCAAAATGAGCTTCAATGCTGTTTAAGCATTTATAAGGCCCTTAATGTTTAATATCATTTTGGTTCCAGCTGGATGTAGACAGGAGTGGTTTCAAGAACTTCACCTCACTCCGGTCCTCGCACCCTGGAGTCAAGTTCATGGTGGCAGTCGGGGGCTGGGCCGAAGGTGGCTCCAAGTACTCCCGGATGGTGGCACAGAAGAACACCAGGATGTCCTTCGTCAGGAGCGTTGTTGGTGAGACTATTTAACTTTTTATATATCGTACGTTCGTTCTCGGTGGTCTAGCGGTATGTGCACTCGCTTGCCAAGACTGAGGTCCCGGGTTCAATTCCTGGGTCAAGCGAAAACATGTTTCTTACTTTACAAACATGGCTCTTGGTATTTGAGGAGAATCAAAAGCTAATAATTTTTAAACGTTTGAATTGTATTGGATTTACGTGCTTATTTGTTTTCTAGACTCCAATTTTTATTAGGGTATTAGAGGAGTAATTTTCATTTCAGCTAAGATTATAAAAGAGAGATAACATCTCACTTGCTTTTATATCTAGCCTAAATGAAATAATACTATTACGTTTCTACTCAATAAATTAAAAAACCAAAGGCTCAGCTGGTTATCCAGTATCCATATAAACTTAATAATAATGTGTTCTATAAACTCGTGAAACCGCGGAATTTTTATATTCCACCCTCCATGTTTAGAGTCTGCAAATTATTGCCATATTTCTGGGAGATAAATCATTTATAATGGGATGGTGTGAGGCTTAATATGTCGCCTACCCGACTTCCAACGGGAGGACGCGTAGGTGTTAGGATAGATTATAATATCACAATCGTCAGTCTTTGAGCGGTTTGCTTCAGTTTACACTTACGCGCCAGGAAATGTTGACATAAAATGTCAGTTGCTACAGACGTAAATGAAAAATCGTTGTTTTCTATTCGACGCCTGAATAACTTTATATTGATTTTAAAAACAGCATTTGCGTTATACTTTATTATAAGACTAGCAGCGCCCCGCGGTTTTACGCAATTTTAAAGATTTAAGCATACAGACAGACAAACAGTGTGACAGACACGAAAAAGAGACGACTTTATTTTATACTATGTAGTGAAGCAACGCTTTGTATTAAACATTCAACCGATAACCGACCGTTTGAACAACCCACTCTAAGTTTACTAGCTAAAGCGCATAGTTGCTTTCTTTTTTTTAACAAAGCTTTTCGTATTAAATCTTCATTCACCTGAGTCTAAAGTAATAACTATTAATATATGTGATAAGTACTCAATACAAATGTGAACCAATTAATAATTATAAGTGATAAATGATTACAAATAGATCGTTTAATTAATATCTGTATTACGAGATTATAATATGTTATGGGTTGTAATTTGCTGCAATATCTATAAACATCTAAAAAATGGTTTGAATGTGATAGCTCGGAACTTAATTTTTTTGGTAAATAAATATTTAAAAAAGCTCTCAAAATCAATCTGTATGTATGTAATTGATTTTCTCAAAAACTACTGAACGGATTTTCATGAAGTTTTCACCAACATACAGAATAATTCAACTGGAAGGCTTGTGACTACTTTTCATGTCAATATACTCACAATAGTGGGCTAAACTTGGGTAAAACTGAAGGACATGGCTAGATCATAATACAGATAGTTACAGCTTGAAACCACAGACAAATACAAATTCAAAATATTTTATTTGCAACGAAAACAAATGAAAGGAACAATTGAATATGTTGGAGACATGGATTAAATATAAGTCCTTGGTCGGAGATTAATAATATAATATCAAGAATGAAGACAAAACCTCTCCAATTAATATTATCTAATTGTATTACAGTCTAGAAACTAATTAAGTGGATTGTAATGAAATTATTGGCAAAAACAGAGATCATTAATTCGGTCGCCATTTGCTACAAAATAAAGGGCAGATTGAGATAGAATACTAATGTTCAGTGGTCAATACTTAATATCTACTGTATGGGATAGATAAAGAAGATATAAATTAGTTTAATTAAAGATAAAGGGATATAGTTTTTAAATTTCTGTGGGATGTATTGTCACTAAAACGTAGATAACATTTAATTACATATTATCTGTATTTTAGAACTTCATGTTGTCAGTAACATTTTGCTTATAGAGTTTTTCGCACTAGGATTTATACAAATTGATCAAATGTTGCATCTGATAAAATAAAATCAGTATAGCTTGACTAATCAAATGTAGCGCGTTTTTGGCGCAGTCACGTCCGCGCCAGTTTTTAGTAGAGTACCAAAACATACGAAAATTGGTATCTTCGAGACATCAGACTGCTAATTACTTTATTTATTTAACATATTTCGTTCTTTTATCAGAATTCATGAAGAAATACAACTTCGATGGACTGGACCTCGATTGGGAGTACCCTGGGGCAGCTGATAGAGGAGGCTCCTTCTCCGACAAGGATAAGTTCCTGTACTTAGTCCAAGAGTTGAGGAGGGCGTTCATCAGGGAAGGCAAGGGCTGGGAGCTGACCGCCGCTGTTCCTTTGGCCAACTTCAGATTGATGGAGGGATACCACGTCCCTGAGCTGTGCCAGTGAGTAAAGAATATTGGTTTGATATAGGCGGATTTTTTTCTGGGGTGTAGCGCTCGCGGCGTAGTTTGGTCAAGCGCTGTTAACTCATTGCGGTGCGGTTATTAAGCAACGAGCACCTCGGCCCTGTACTTGGATGGGTGGCATTGGCATATATATCTTCTTATGCTCCGCAGGGTCAGTAAAATTGTCGCTCGCGGTTGAAACAACCGGGAGCGACAAACTCCTCCAACATGGTCTAACTAAAGATTGAAACAATCTTTAGACCATGTTGGAGGAGTTTTGGCGGTCTAAAAGCTCCATCACTAGAGTTGGCAATCTTTAGACCATGTTGGAGGAGTTTTGGCGGTCTAAAAGCTCCATCACTAGAGTTGGCAATCTTTAGACCATGTTGGAGGAGTTTTGGCGGTCTAAAAGCTCCATCACTAGAGTTGGCCACGCCACTAACCTACTGGTACTTACTCACTGTCATTAAGGATACCATACCAAGTTGAACTATATGCAACTGAAGGCTGTTCGAGAACATGAGTTATTTACTTTCGTACTTATCCTAGTAATCAATCTTGTAAAGAGAAACTGGTACCATCAACGTCTCGCACGTTAACTTGCTTTATAGAGAAAGCTCTATCTAAATCGCTTTTTAATGTACAGTCAACTACAAAAGTTGATGAACACATATTCATCAACAATCAATATTATAAAATATCTGAACACACTTATTTATGGAATCTTGTAGTGTGAAGTGTTCATTAACTTTTGTAGTTAACTATACATTACCAAGATTTGCTGTAAAGTAAACAAAATTAATAATATGGCAAAACTTATAGCTTTTTCAAATATCAGTTCAAATCGCATTTATTAAATTGGAAAATTTGATCCAGAGGATAGTTTGCTCCAGTTACAACCTTGTTCCTTTAAGTTTTGACGCAATATCGTGGACTCTGTACCATCTGCTAACTTTTATGATCTTTGACATGGTACTTCTAATACTGTAGGTAGAGGTCTCAATCAAGTAAATCTGAAGGAAGAAACGTTTCTTCAATATTAGGGATCCAATACTCAATTGAACAGACAATATGAATACATTTATTAAGTACGCCTGTTTTATCGAGTCATATAAATTGGATATCGTATCGGAGCGATATAATATTAAATCATGTGTTAGGTTTCAAATCATATTAAATGCGAATACGGTATTTTTATTATGCTCCATAAACAAGGGACTTATGCCCCGAATACACTATAGCGTTCGTATTTTGTGATCGTCATTAAAATTTGTTTTAATCTGCTTCGGTCGCCAAATGTCATTTTCTGTCAACTACTAACAAGCCCGTTGGCACAGTGGCATGTAGGACTGCTTACTGTATCCGAGGGTTGCGGGTTTGATTCCCGCCCGGAGCCAACAATATGTAGTTGTTGACGACGACGTCTCAGTGTTAATTACATTTTGTAAAAAAGTATTTGTGCATTTATAATATTATGTAGTAGTATCAGTTAGTTAGATTCCATAGTACAAGCTTAGAGCTTAGTTTGGGTCTAATTAACAGCAAGGGTTTTTGTCCGGGATATATATTTAATTACCTAATCATTTGACAGCTGCAGTCATTCACAGCAAGCGGTAGACTACCATATTCTTTCCACTGTAGCTATCACTGCATGTTACACGCCGCGAACGGCTTACTGTAATAGCGAGCTTTTCACGCCTATTGGTATAAACGTTGCTTTATATTCCGTTGCGCATTTTTATTGAAACGGATTCTTGTTTGGAGTTACTTCTTACACATAATGGCTCTTCTTCACTACATTGATCGTGACGTGCATGACATCTATAATCGTTTGTAATCGTGCAAGCATTCACACGATCGCCGAACACGTGAATGTTATACCCTTTGATGCGTGCCCAAAATAACGTCAGGTCGCAGCGATTTTTTAGTCAGTAAAAGTCCTAATATTGATAACATACTTAATTAAATCTAAATGCACTTTTTTAGAAATCAAAGTGTGTTTAACTTATACTCTTAGCTTCAATTTCACCGTTTCTTTCAACTTAAAAATAATCGGCGATCACGCGGACGATCATAGACGTTCATCAATAGACGATCATAAGCGAGTAAGCACTCTACACCTCTGTAATGGCGTATCATCGGCGATTGTGTAGCTGAGCCATATGGACATAGTCTCTGTAACCCATTTACGCTTATAACAGTATTCGTGTGTGAAAAAAATGTACTCGCGCACGATTGCTCGTGCACGAATTCCGGCGTTCAATCCCGGACGCTCGTAAAGTAATGTTAGTTCGTGCAGGTTAGTGGCCAACCCTGGTGTCGGAGTTGAGACCGCCTCAAGACCACCGACATGGCCTGACGATTGAAACAACCGAGACCGACAATTTAACGTGCCAGGTAGCGCTCAGATAGACATGCCACAATCGGCCACCCATCCAAGTAGGGGCGAACTGCGTGCTTACCAATCACAATGAACGAACATCGCCTAGTCAAACTACGCCACGAACGCTGTTTATAACGCGCGTTAGTGTCCGTATAAAGTGGGGAATTATATGAGCGGAAAATTGGGAAATAACAAGGATATAAGACGCTTGGTAGGCGGAAAGGGGCTTAGTGCTTCAGAGTTTGTCAAGATTTGTCGCTGTAATTAAGGTGGAATTTAAGTGTTATTAATACAACTTTATAACAGAGTTTTGTTAAAAAACTATGTTTAACTTTGTGGCTATAGTTGTGCGCAAAAAAATACCTTTAAACACTTGCTTTTATATATGCTACGAAAAATTATATTCTTACTATTTTACAAAGCGAATTAGATGAAATACCTAGTATACAGAACATATTGGAGCTGTATATAGGCTATTTAATAACACAAATTACCCTCTTTGCTCGCTGTAAACTACCGGTATAGCACAAAAAACTTATGATTTTTATGCCAAAAATTGCTCTACTAACATTCAATGTTATCTCCCTACGTAAATATATATAACTAGCCGCACCCCGCGGTTTTACCCGCGTTGTACCCGTTCCCGTGGGAATTTCGGAATACAATGTATCCCATGTGTTATTCTGATGTGTAACCTATATTACTGTAAAGTTTTATCCAAATCCATCCAGTAGTTTTTTCGTGAAAGAATAACAAACATACATCCATACATCCTCACAAACTTTCGCATTTCTCGTACTTACTATAAATTTTATAATGTTAGTTGGATTTTAATCCTAATAGAACAATAACCAGTTACAAATAACATATGCATGCTTTTTTATCTGCGTAATATGCATTTTAATAAACTTTGTTTTAATCACCAGGGAGTTGGATGCTATCCACGTAATGTCATACGACCTCCGTGGTAACTGGGCTGGTTTCGCCGATACCCACTCGCCCTTATACAAGCGGCCGCATGACCAATGGGCTTACGAGAAACTGAACGTGGTAAGTACTGTGTGAACTATGCTTATTACTATATTTAAATATAGAACCTTTTAATTGTTAAGAAAGCGAGGATTATAATATAAAATGTATGTATTTCCGTTATAGTGTGGTTAGTCTTGTTCAATAAGTGGTTACTTTTGTTTAAAAAGTGGTTTACATCATATCTTTCTTCCAGAACGACGGCCTCCACCTATGGGAAGAGAAGGGCTGCCCCGCCAACAAGCTGGTCGTGGGCATTCCGTTCTACGGACGTTCCTTCACCTTGTCTGCCGGTAACAACAACTACGGACTTGGGACGTACATCAACAAGGAGGCGGGTGGCGGAGACCCTGCTCCTTATACTAATGCTACGGGATTCTGGGCTTATTACGAGGTAATGAAGAAAAAACAAAACCCTCCTTCTGTCGCAGTCGGGTAAAAATATTTTAAAGGCAGTTTAAAGAAGAACAACTGATTGTAATCTAAGAACAAATATTTTGCAAATACAATTTACAAAATAATAATATCCTATCATATATGACGGAGTTATCTTCGAAGACAGGCCCACTTAATCAAAAACTTCCTGTTTTGACGGCTAAAAACTAGGGGAGGTTTTAAATAGATTACACGATCATCTTCCAAAAATGAACATAGTTACAAGGACAAAGTTAGTGCTGTATTTTAAAAACGGATGTATGTTGTATATTTCAAAAATAAATAGATATACCTAGCTCAAGTCAGTATACAATATTATTTAGGCCTCCAAAACTGCACAGAAATCCACTAAACAAAAAAAAAAAGTAAGTAAGTAAGTATTAGCCAGTAATGTCCCACTGCTGGGCAAAGGCCTCTCATCTCACTGAAGTTATCAGTACAGTGAGGAGGATTAGGCATAATCACCAAGCTAATAGTATTCAAACAAAAACTTTCTTTCAGATCTGTACCGAAGTAGACACACAGGAAACCCAATGGACCAAGAAATGGGATGAACACGGCAAATGCCCCTACGCTTACAAAGGAACCCAGTGGGTAGGATACGAGGACCCTCGCAGTGTGGAGATCAAGATGAACTGGATCAAGGAGAAGGGGTACCTCGGAGCTATGACCTGGGCTATTGACATGGACGACTTCCGAGGACTTTGTGGTGAAGAGAACCCCCTGATGAAGCTTCTGCATAAGCATATGAGTACCTATAGTGTTCCGCCGCCCAAGTCTGGGAATACTACTCCTACGGTAAGTTTAATCGTATTGCAAATGAGAAAGTTTGATAGATGGATGGATGTTTGGTCTGTTCTATATTATGTTACAGAAAATGAGGTTATTTAATTATTATAAAAAAAAAAACAATTATCCTTCAAGTCTTTTTCTATCGCCTTAGTAGGATTGCTTTTAAGCATTCCTTTAGGCTTTGTTCGACAGGAAAACATTACCTCGATGGCACGGAAACATTTTTATACAATTTCAACGGCATTTATTGCGCATATTATCATACGATATTTACCATTTCGTGAAACTCGCCGATCAATCAAGTTTTAATCATCCCCATTACTCCTTAGCCGGAATGGGCCCGCCCACCATCAACCCCGTCTGACCCCGCCGAAGGGTCCTTCATCCCAGCTCCGACCACGCCTAAGCCTGCAGCGACCACAGCCAAACCAACCACAGTCAAGCCAACCACAGCCAAGCCAACCACAGCTAAACCCACCACCAGTGCCCCGACCACTATTGATGTGGAAAATGACATCATGGTGAAGCCGGAGAAACCCAAAGAACCTGCAGTGGAACAGCCTCCTACGGTATTTGGATTTATTCATTTGTTTTTGGTTACTTTAAATATTTAGGCTGCATTTACATGGAAGAATGGGCTAATTGGGTTTCGCAACGCTCCGTTCAGCTTGGCGAAACGCATCCTTATATTGGGGATTATGTCCACCATACGTTCGAATTTAAACTACATACTTTAAAAAATAACTAAAGGGTTTTGTCATGGTGCTATCCGAATTATTCGTATACTTAAAAGCTTATTAAATTAGTTCCAAACGCATATAAAATGCTTGCATACCTATACTAAATTCGTACTTTTATTTGAGTGGCCTTTAAGTATTTGGGTGTTTTTTTTTTCAATTACATCCAAACATTTAATTGTTACTTCCTTTATATGACGAAGTTTTGAAATGACAATATTTAAATATTTGCTTTCAGGGAAATGAAATAGAACATTCCGATATCTGCAACTCCGATGAAGACTATGTCGCCGACAAGAACGAGTGTGACAAGGTACTAAAGTAACAATATCTTGCTTGATAGAAGTGTACTCGTACTTCAAACTTATATAACTACTATCAGCGCCCCGCGGTTTTACCCAGCTTGTATCCGTTCCCGCGGGAATTTCAGGATAAAATGTATCCCATGTGTTCCCACTTTGATGTATAACCTATATTACTGTAAAGTTTCATCCAAATCCGTTCAGTACTTTTTTCGTTAAAGAGTAACAAACATATCATACATTACAAACTTTCGCATTTAAAATATTAGTAGGATATTTATTATTCTTAATGTTATAGATGCGAAAGTCTGTTTGCCGAACACCCCTATAAACAATTGACAATCACTTCGCTTTATTACTATCAAATGCATGAGAAAGTGTCGTAACCATGTCATGTGACATTCTACGAGGTTAGTGTCTGATGATAGATGAATGCCTTCACATAACACTGTGTATTAATTGGCGTTAAATTTGTTTCCAGTACTGGAAACCGACAACGTAAGAAAGGGCTGTAAAGATGCCTTCACATAGCACTGCATATTAATTGGCGTTCCATTTGTTTCAGTACTGGCGATGCGTGAATGGGAAAGCCATGCAGTTCAAATGCCAGCCCGGCACTGTATTCAACTTGCAACTAAACGTCTGCGATTGGCCTGACAACGCCAAACGCCTGGATTGCAAGCAATAACTTGCCACACTGACACAATAACGCAAGTCTGTACATGCCCTAAATGATGGTATACACTATAGGTTGCTGTCACACGATTTAGTTGTGTTAAATATTGTGTGGTAGCAGCTTTTAGGCCAGTTTGATTTTTAATAGGATATCTGTGAAAATACTCTGATTCTGGAAAATACTTACATAAATATTAGTTGTGAAAAATATTAGGTGTGAAAAATACTAGTTATGAAAAATACTCTAATATCTGAAAATAATAAATAAAGTACACATTAAAATACTAGTTATAAAAATACTTTTGAAATACAAAAATAAATAGGCTAATCCTTGCACTTTATGGGCATTACATAACTCTTAAATGACATCACAAATATAGTTTTATGATAATTTAAGGATGATTAAATGAAGTATTTTGCACCTAATACTAATATCAGATCAACTAGATACTGATATTGAGTGAATATTCAACATACGTACAATTGTTATGAAATCGAATAGAAAGTTGCATTTCATAGCTGCGTCATTCTTTACATTAGGATTAGGTAACGTACACATAGCTTAACGATCAGTAAAAAGTATAAACACATTGTGAATACTCCTTTACAATTACTTATATAATTTAAACAAAAAAAGACTGTAGATGTTATGAAAAATTACGAATTTCATTAATATATAAATTATGATCAAATAGATTGTATGTTAGTTTAAGAATAAATTATTTTGATATAAAGTGAATTGTTTTTCTTTTTGTTATAAGACCTCTTCATAGAAATATGAAAGTACTAGCCGCACCCCGCGGTGTTACCCGTGTGGTACGCGTCGCGGGAATTTCGGCATAAAATATATCCCATGTATTATTCTGATTAAGGGTGCCTGTCCATTGACGCGAAGCGAGGCTGCGGAGAGGAGAAACGGACAAATATAAACCAATAGGATTGCATAATAGTAGTTTATGCAACTGTCATATAATGAAGGGTATTAAAACACGAGTGTTAGTTTATGAAACGAGCGCAGCGAGTTTCATTATAGTAACGAGTGTTTTAATACCCGTGTTATATGCAGTTGCATACACTACTTTATCTTCACTAATGCAATTAATCAAACAACAAGAGTAAAAGCTGACAATAGTTTTTCACGTGTACGTGTATTGTCACAGTGAACTTGCCGCCATTAAAATCTAACCAATGAGAGCGCAGCTCGCGCAGGGCCAATCAGGAGCGAGCGCGCGATGTTATAATGAGATTTTACGATATCGATGTGGATATTATACCATCATGTGAAATTGCTTAAATTGAGTGTTTTGTTGTCTGCGCTATAACAGTAGTAATTATAAGTCAAGTATTGGAAACATAAGTAGAATGTTACAACATTAGTGTAGATAAAATATCTTACCGGAGATTTTATGCAATCCTATTGGTTTATGGCACCCTAAAACCTATAATACTGTAAAGTTTCATCCAAATCCGTCCAGTAGTTTTTTTGTGAAAGATTAACATAACATAATATATAAAGCTCAGAATACAGAACCTACAGAACCCGTGAGCGCGCCTAATACTGTAGCTACTCAAACTAGCCTTAAATAGTGTAGTTTTATGCGCAACCGATCAGTCACTTTGTGACCGTCGGAACGCGCTAACGTGTTTTACCCGTGACCAATTTCACGAAACTATGCCGTCTTGTGTCGTTCCTACCTGTAAAAATGCAGTGGGTCTGAAAAAGAAACAGGAAGGGATCACATTTCACGTGTAAGTATCGCATTTAGGTATCGTCTTATTTAAATATTTAATTATTTTCTCAGATTTCAATTGTCATATAGAGTGATGCGTCAATCTATGTTAGTGTTGCCTATATAAGAGTTTTGATTTACCCTTCTTTTTATTACCTTTTGAGGGATTTAATTCGTTGTAGAATATTAATAAGTAATATAATAAAAATTAACCAACTTGAAAAAAGAAAGTATAAAGCGTAAGTGCGGCTCGTATGTACCTAACCTAACAATCCTATTAAACAGTATGTTAGTCTATAGGTTTCTAAAAAAATTTTTGGTGTGCGTGTGAGGGAGAAGGGGAGAGGGGGAGCGGGTATAAAATTATGTTTCTATATTAGCCATCTTAAATTTTAGCTTCCCTGCTGATGAGGAAAGGAAAGCGGTGTGGACAAAAATTATACAAAGAGCACGGCTGGAACAGTTCTGGAAACCATCGAAGCGAAGCGTAGTTTGCTCGATGCATTTTGACTTAAGTAATTATTCTTTTTTTATGTAACTCTTGTACCTAGCTGTAAGTTTTCCGAATACTTTAAAATAAAATAAATAAAAACATATAAAGTTTTTCCATCACCCGTTAAAAGTGTGCAAACATCCACCTTAACACCGTGTTTTATTTAATATACCTATCTATTTCTTGAGATAATCAGGTAGGTACATAGTTATATAGAAAAGGACAATTTTTATTCTATTAACATATTACCTCCAAAACTCCCAAAATTTACCCCAAAAATGGGCAAATAATGCGAGAGCTAACAACACTACGCGGGGGACTTTGTTCTGTTTTTGGACACAGCGTGTAGCTTGTAAATACATTTGAATGCTCCTTCTGGTAGGTACTTCTGTATTCTGAGATATAAAGTATACATACATACATCCATCCTCACAAACTTTCGCATTTATAAAATTAGTGGGATTATGACCTTAGGATGCGTTTTTTTGAATCGAAGCGGAACTATACAGAGCTTAATCGGCCAATCAGAAGGCATCTCATTTCGTAATGCGTTTTGATTGGACAGTTGCGCTCAGCACTGCTCCTTTCCGATTTAATGGAAATGCACCCTATGAGAGTGCCTTAGCTATGCTGTTTACTGTTTTCCAATTAACGTATATCAAACGTAGCGCCAATATAGCGATTGTGGTATCCAATTTGTATTTACTTACCAATAAATAGTTACAGGATAAATTCACGACAAACTAAGCTCCAAGCTGGTATTATGGAATCTAACTAACGTATACTATGCCAAATAAATAAATATACCCGGACAAATTCACTCACGGTTAATTAGACCCAAACTAAGCTCTAAGCTTGTAATATGGAGTCTAACTAACTGATACTACTACATATATAATACACAAATACTTTATAAGAATATATCATTGACACCCAGACGTCGTCGCCAGCAACTATGTCTGCACATATTGTTGACTCCGGGCGGGAATCGAACCCGCATCCCCCGACACAGTAAGCGCTCTCACTGCCACTGTGCCAATGGGCTTGTCGTGAATAGGAAAAAGGTTTAGCGATTTTATTACATTCTTAACCTATCTCTAAACCTTTATCCTCAGGAGTAGTCGTCTTCGGCTGGAAAATTGACGACATTGGTTCACATTTAGGGACAAGTAAGAAAAAATAGAGTATATATATATAAACCAAAACACTGTTCAATATAGTAGTTAAAACTACAGTGCAAAATGAACCTAATATAAATCAATGATTAATTTCATTATCGCTTGCCTCTTGGTGCATTTGGCATTGGAGGGATGACCGCGAGGCATCACTCAACTAATTAGCTCTTTTGAACCCCTCTGAGGTATTAATACGAGGACCTCGCCTATTTATATTAACGGTGAGCTTGCTTAGCTAGCCTTCACTATTTTTATATACATGATTGTGTCCTTGAGATCTGTTTTACTTATTTTTATAATAAACTAGCTGTCCCGCGCGGCGTTCCACACACGACCCAATAGATGTCGCTAGTGTCAATCTAACTAAACCATCCAGGGTGCCACCCAAACGCATACAAAAAAAATCATTCAAATCGGGCCGTTTAGGAGGAGTTCAGTTACAACGAAAAGTGGCATTGATTTTCATATTATATAGATGATGATGATACTAAAATAGTTATATCTAAATAGTTAATATGTAATGTTGATATGTATAAGTAAGTTTAAGCCATTAATGTCCGACTCTGGGCAAATGCCTCTCATCTTACTGAAGATATCAGTTCAGTGAGGGTGAGGAGGATGTAGTAATCACCACGCTTGCCTAATGCGGGTTGGTGATCTCAAATCCGTGTCATGTTTGAAAAGTAGGAATCATGTTTTTCGCTCGACCCGTGAATTGAACCCGAGACCTTATATCTTGGCAGGCGAGTGCACATACCACTTGACCACCGAGGCGTTAGCGCGGGGGATAGTTTTCTAATCCGGATGAAAATAATAAAACATCCTAACTAATGTTATAAATGTGAAAGTAACTCTGTCTGTCTGTCTGTCTGTTACGCTTTCACGCCAAAACTACTGAACCGATTTCAATGAAATTTGGTACACATTTAGTCACCGATTTGAATGAAATTTGGTACTTACACATTTAGTCCAGAGCCTGAGAAAGGACATAGGCTACTTTTTATCTCGAAATTCCTGCGGGAACGGGTATAACGCGGGTTAAACCGCGGGGCGCTGCTAGTTACAATATAAATATCTATTATTCCTGTATTACAGAATCAGTGCCGCCCACGTAACAACGTGGGAGTATCGAGCAAGCTAAAGATGTAATTGAGCTAATTTGAACAGAAAGATAAATTGTGTGGGCAAAAATTTACTATGTAGTGAGTTATTGTAACCTTTTGTTATGTATTTAGGTTCAGACAAAGGTCACAGGATGAACTGTAGCGTTTTTAGGAGTTCTCAAGCGTTTTCGTTTATTTAACCTTTGGAGTTTTTCTTGTGAAGTTTTTAAGTTATACGATTTTTAATGTGGAAGGTGTGTACAGCTGTGTGGCGACGCGGCGCCATTTTATTAATATGTAGATATAAGAAGTTGAACACACTCACAATAGTTCAATAGAGCCGCAATAATCTAAACTTACCTACATCTATCTATAGGTAAGTATTTATATAAAATTCAAAGTCCTGATTGACTGACTGACTGACTGATAATCAACGCACAGCCTCAACCGCTACACCTAGAAACATGAAATTTGGCAGGAAGGTTCTTCAAGTGACGTAAGTGCACACTAAGAAAGGATTATCGAAAATTTTACGGGAACGAGCTCAACGCGGGCAAAGCCGCGGGGCGCTGCTAGTATATAATAAAAGCTGAAGAGTTTGATTTCTTGTTAGTTTGAACGCGCTAATCTCAGCAACTACGAGACCAGCTATAGCCTGGCCTTTCCGTTGAATGTGGCTATCCATAACAAAAAGAATTATTTGAATCGGACTGGTATTTATTGAGATTAGCGCGTTCAAACAAACAAACTCATCAGCTTTATTATGTTACTAGCAGCGCCCCGCGGTTTTACCCGCGTTGCCCGTTCCCGTGGGAATTTCGGGATTTTTTTTACATAAAAACCTTCCTCTTGAATCACTCTACCTATTTCAAAAAACCGCATCAAAATCCGTTGCGTAATTTTAAAGATTTAAGCATACAGACAAACAGACAAACAGACGCGACTTTGTTTTATACTACCTATGTAATGAAGTATAGATCACAACTAAAATTAATATCGTAGTTAAAAGTCTCTTTGCTCTTGTTATTTTTGTAGGCGTTAACAGCGTGCAATGCAATAGTATTTGATTATAAGATACTAGCAGCGCCCCGCGGTTTTACCCGCGTTGTACCCGTTCCCGTGGGAATTTCGGGAATTTTTATACATATAAACCTTCCTCTTGAATCACTCTACCTATTACAAAAAACCGCATCAAAATCCGTTGCGTAATTTTAAGATTTAAGCATACCGACAAACAAACAGACAAAAGTAGCGACTTTGTTTTATACTATGTAGTGATTTCAACAACGTTTTCATTACAATTAAATTGAAATATATGCATCTGTAGTGCAAAAAAATAATAAAAATAAATTTGGGCTCGTCCGGGATTTGAACCCGGGACCTCTCGCACCCTAAGCGAAAATCATACCCCTAGACCAACGAGCCGGTTGAGAGAACAGTTGAAATTTTAAAAGTATTTCTTATAATGATATATTTTTTAATGAGAACTATAAATAATCGCTATCTTTGCGCAACTGAGTTGTTGACACAGAGGAAACAAGTTTTTATTTCGGAAGTGATTTGATAAAAACATGATATAATATAAATGTACTCGTAATATTTAAAAGTTAGGAACAAGTTATTGGCATATGGTTCATTTTACAACCAACTCAAAAAAGAGAAAGGCGTAGTAACTTTGACGTGTGTGGCTGCGTGTGTGTGTGGTGTCACATCGAAGCTTGTACCACAGTTTAAATATAAATCTCTGTGCCTGTACTCAACTGGACCGATATAGCGTTGTTATGTTATTGTTTGTTATTATAAGGTCTAGAGATAGTCCTTAGATATGACTAAAAATATTTAATTTTGAAATATTTTTTAATCTTATAAATGCGTCGTTTAAACTGAGCTAACTAGTTGGCGATCTGTAAGACGAGACGCCGAGAAAGTTTTTACTATCCAACCATCCAACCATGAAACAAGCATGGTGATCACACCTAAGCCTTTTCCAACAGTGGGATATTACAGGCTTTTTATTTACTACTTTTTGTACCTATATATTATATTTAGCCTAGTGTGTCCCACTGCTGGGCAAAGGCAAAAAAGCAAAAAAGAGAGAGGGGAGAGCCCTCTCTCTTTTTTGCTTACGATCTATACTAATATTATAAAGCTGAAGAGTTTGTTTTGTTTGTTTGTTTGTTTGTTTGTTTGTTTGTTTAAACGCGCTAATCTCAGAAACTACTGAACCGATTTGAATAATTCTTTCACTGTTAGATAGTCTATTTATCGAGGAAGGCTATAGGCTACATTTTATCCCGGATTTCCTACGGGAACGGGCACAACGCGGGTAAAACCGCGGGGCGCTGCTAGTAATTAATAAACTAATTATGTATTATAAAGTGAGTAGGCACCCAAAGTACCCAAAACTCAGATACAGCAACCGAACCCTAATTGATCATTGATTGAACACACTGCTGTTAATTCAGCAAGTTGTAACTGTATTACTCCGCAGATTCCAATATTTGTTTCAATCGGCGAGTTTTGCGTTGGAGCCACTAATTCCGATAGGATCGGACTGGTTGTTGCTACGGGGTTGGCTCTTTTCAATAATCTATACGAATATTATAAAGAGGTAAAGTTTCTTACTTTGTTTGTTTGTATGTTTGTTTGTAAGAGCTAATCTCAGAAATTACAAATCCGATTTGAATAATTATTTTTGTAATGGATAGCCTCATTCAACGGGAAGGTTATAAGCTATTTTTCATCCCGAAATTCGCAAGGGAACGGGTATAACGCGGGGCGTTGCTAGTAATAAATATTTTTAGAAAAAAAATTGTTAAGTATTTGGTTATCGGTGTATTTTTGTAATAAATTTTAAAATAAAGAAATTGTAGGGTTTGTGTATATGGTGTCTTAGTTTATTTATTCATGTCTAAAACACAAATGCTACTTATTTTTATCTACGTGTGTACCTTCGTTATTTAGTAGTCATAACCTCACTTGCTACCCTCAATTTTTAAGTTATCCTTTTTTACATTAAGCAACAAAAAATCAGTTAACCTAATACTAATACCTTCCTCTTCTTCCAATTATAAATCAAAATAAATTCAGCCTAAAACAAAAAAATATTAAATTTCCAGTGAATTACTTTTGCGCATCTTTTTGCGCATAAGAGTAGCGGGCAAAGTCCCGCTGAAAACTAGTACGGGTTATGAAAGCGCGGGTATCGTATGCCGACATAGCGTCCGCCATCTTACAACGTTTCCCGCGAAAAAGTTATCAACAATCGGTCTTTTAACTAAATAAATACACCAAAAATACTTATTATTAGTGGAAAATAAATACAGTGTTATTTTTCTTGTTTTAACAATAAAATAATATTGAAACATGGGTTAAATATATTTATTGTGAGTTTTAAAAATAAACTGTTGATTATTGCGAGAAAACTGCAGTTCTGTTTTTAAAATGTGAGCCTTTTTTGTGCAAGTGACTTTTTGGTGGTTTTTAAGGTAAGTTTTTAATTTAATTTATTTAAATATTAATTAAATAGGTTTAAAGTTACGTCGAAAATAATGACGGATCCTGAATTAAATAAACTTTGGTAGGTATTCTATTGACCTAAATTATCTATGAACAAATTATTCGTTAAATGGATATTAATAATATTTTGATACATTCTCATTAATGATAGGTTATGTATTTAATTCTCATTGTAAGAACCTTATTCGTAATGTTAAGTATGAAATAACATGTTCTAAGAATTAAACATCATTGAATTTCGCGAAATCAATTTCGTCTGCATAAAAAATTTTGCTCATTCATAAATCTAAAAACATTTTTATTAAATTATTTTCTTAATATGTATTATTTTGATATATTTTTGACTCTTTGTACTCATGATCTACAAGCACATTTTCAATTAAGTAATTTTGTATACTTAGATTTTAAAATTTTAGTGACACTACAAGTGTCATTAAAAGACGTAATTTGGATTTGAGCGAGTGGATGGGTTGTAAATTGACGAGTTTAAATCATTTAAATAGTAACTATATGACACAATCGGGTTCCAACGAACTAGCCTACTCGCTACTCGCCAAATTGCTCAATTAAAACGACACTATCGTACCTATATCGTAGGTTTTTTTTTTCTTTTCCAATTCATATTATAAAATTCTATATTTCCTTTATTTTGTCCGTGCCCTTTGAATGTGAAGCACTTTGCAATGATATTCTGAATAGGCGTTCCACCATTAACTAATAATAATTTCGTTGAATTGTGAAATGTAATAAAAAGCAGGAAAATAAGATAGGAAAATATTGTCTTAGTGTATATTTAATAACTCATCTTATAAGATTAAAATAAAAAGGATGTAAGTATAGAAACAGAAACAAAGACAGAAAGATACGTAACACACATACACGCCCACGCATGCACACTCGCGCACACACACACACCAAACACTTCCTATAGGTATTTAATAATACTCTTCTTTTGACCTCACTGTTAATAGAATCATACTCTTAAAAAACGTAATAGTAAGGTGTTTTCTGTGTGACCACGGCTCCTGTAAAAGGGCCGAAACGTCAGATAAAAATGTATAATAAAAGCGAAGTGTATGCATAATAGTAGTTTAGGCAACTGTCATATAAGGAAGGGTATTAAAACACGAGTGTGAGTTTATGAAACGAGCGCAGCGAGTTTCATAATAGTAACGAGTGTTTTAACAATTTCACGCGTACGTATATTGTCACAGTGAACTTGCCGCCATTAAAATCTAACCAATGAGAGCGCAGCTGCGCGTAGGGCCAATCAGGAGCGAGCGAGATCTTACCAAAGAGTTTTGTGTATGTAAGTTTAGTAGTTTCGACGAAGTTTTCACGTATAACCCAACTGTTTTCAAAAGCCAGCCTAATATCAAAATTTTATACAACTAGTATGAGGATTTTGACATAAGGCTCGCCAGGTTAATTGGTCGCGTTATAATGAGATTTTACGATATCGATGTGGATATTATAACATCATGTGCAATTGCTTAAATTGAGTGTTTTAGTTGTCTGCGCTATAACAGTAGTAATTATTAGTCAAGTATTGGTAACATAAGTAGAATGTTACAACATTAGTGTAGATAAACGTAATTTCAATTCCATATTAAGTAAGATACTATTATTCCTCTCTCGTCGACTTTAAGTAGCGAAATACTTACTAAAAGCTTTAAAATGGGATCGTTTTAGTAACGCATACAAAATTAGCGGTCGTTTAAATTAATGTCTTTAGTAAAGAGAAGAGAAAAGTCAAATTTCCGTGTGAATAGTGAGTTAATGGTTCAAGTTTGTTCTGTAGTAAATGTACAGTTGGGGAGAGAATTAAATGATTTAGTAATGATGTGATTTAGTAAACGGGGCTTTGTTTCAGTATACACAGTTTAGACTCACTCTTCTTCTTCATCGAGTGGATGGTCAACCTGACCAATCCTGGTGTCAGAGTTATTGAGTCGCCAAAGGCCTCTGACATGGCTCAGTAACGACTACTATCCGTAGAAAGTAACCGGGACCGACGGCTTAACGTGCCCTCCGAAGCACGGAATCATCTTACTTTTCGGGCAATCAGGTGATTCAGCCTGCAATGCCCTAACCAAACTGAGGACAGTCTCACAAAGTGATTTTTGTGAGATATCCCCACCGGGAATCGAACCCGGAACCTCCGGATCGTGAGCCGAGCGCTCAAACCACAAGACCACGGAGGCTGTTGTTTAGACTCACTGAACATAACGTATACAAGCATTCTTTTGTTTTAAAGGTACTTTACTCAGAAGTAACGTCCTGTATATCTCCTTCCATCGTTGTTGTGTACATAATACTCTTTATATCTATGACCATTCAAACTAACAATAAAGTAAGATGATTCCGTGCTTCGGAGGGCACGTTAAGCCGTCGGTCCCGGTTACTTTCTACGGATAGTAGTCGAAACATGAGTCATGTTAGAGGCCTTTGGCGGCTCAATAACTCTGACACCAGGATTGGTCAGGTTGGCCATCCACTCGATGAAGAAGAAGAAGTTGTTTGAGTAGGTTAGTGGCCAACCCTGGTATCGGAGTTTTTAGACCGCCTAAAGGCCTCAGACATGATCAGACGATTAAAACAACCGGGACCGACAATTTGACGTGCCCTCCGAAGCACGATAGCGCTCAGTTAGAAGTGCCAATAAAACAATGGTCCCGTAACTATTGTAAGAGGAAGTTAGAAGCTATGATTTAAATCCCTTCGTTTTGGCTTGCGGAATCCAGCCAGGTGTGTGCCAAGTAATGCGTTTTAAATCATATTTCGAAGAGAGTATTCTAAAGTGTTGGGAGACGTGTGTTTGATGTTACTTGTGAAGGGAGGAAAATGAGAATTATAACATTTTATAAACCGCGATTTTTTTAAATGTCACTCTTCAGCATTTATTTAGTGTTTTTTGCATAAGCAAGGCAAGCCAGGCACGTCATGCCGTGAACCTTAAAAAATAATCTAAGTCTACAAACATAAACTTAAACAATACAGGTACTTATTATTAACAAACATTTGTGTCAAAAACTTAAATTATCAATCTCGAATGCTTGAATCGTCAGACCATATTGGGGACCTTTAGGTGGTCTAAAAACTCCGACACCAGGGTTGGTCACTAACCTAGGTACTCAAACTTACTTACTTACTTATCAAAAAGTTCACCGCGTCACGAAGAGAGGCTAACAAATAAACCTCCATTGATAGACATTTAACTTTAACAGTAGTTAATCTCACGAGCGCCCCTGGACTTTACTTGTGTAAGCAAATGCACCTCCATGCTCATTATGTTAGTGTGCATCATGATCCGTCAAAGTTGTCTTTAAATTAGTGACAGAATGTAGGTACAAGTAAACGGAGAAATTTTATTTAGTTTTATTTGTAGATTGTATCTACTGATATCTTCAGTGAGATGAGAGGACTTTGCCCAGCTGTGGGACATTACAGGCTAAAACTACTACTACTAATTTTTATTTGTTCGTTCATTCGTTCTTAAGGACTTATATATTCTTAAAAACATGATAAACCTTAAATCCCAGGCCCAGATAACCGTATACAATCAGAAAACAAAAAACTATTTTTTTTTCTTAAAACTTGTATTTCAGCGCGGAGATTACATATTATTTTATCGTTCAACCAAAATGTCGCCCACGCTTCGAATTCACAACAAAAAGAACATTAGCGGTTACAAATGACACAGAGCTTGGAAAACTACAATTTGGACCATTCCCATACGTTCTGGTAAATGGTATGAAACCTCTGACATGTATGGAACTCGTAGAGCGGTTTGTAATACAACTATTTTTGTAGATTGTCGCAGTTTTCTTAGACGTCTTGTTGGTCTCATTTGAGATACATATATTCTGTAGATATTTGTTGCGGAATAGTTGTTAGGCAAATGTTTTTAGTCATCAATATAAACATTGAATAAGTTTAAACGCCTCTGTGTTCTATTGGTATGTGCATTCGCCTGCCAAGACTGAGGTCCCGGTTTCAATTTCGGGGTCGAGCGAAAACATGTTTCCTACTTTTCAACATGGCTAGGATTTGAGATCACCGACCCGCATGCGTGGCGATGGAAGCCTCCTCTGTACTGATATCTTCAGTGAGATGAGAGGCCTATGCCCAGCTTTGGGACATTATAGGCTAATACTAAATTATATTACCTAGCTGATGAATGCAAGCAACGTTGCTTAATTGGTGGATAGGTGGCCGATAGTGGCATTTCTATCTGAGCGCTACCGTGCTTTGGAGGTCATGTTAAGCAGTGGGTTGCGGTTGTTTCAATCGTCAGGTCATGTCGGAATTTTTAGACTCTTTTCATTTCGTCACTACATAGTATAAAATAAAGTCGTCTCTGTTTCGTGTCTGTTTGTCTGTATGCTTAAATCTTTAAAATTACGCAACGGATTTTGATGCGGTTTTTTGTAATAGGTAGAGTGATTCAAGAGGAAGGTTTTTATGTAAAAAAATTCACGAAATTCCCACGGGAACGGGCACAACGCGGGTAAAACCGCGGGGCGCTGCTAGTTTAGTATAAGTACTTGTACAAAATTAATGAATGTAGATAAAGCACCTAAGCTACCTTATATACCTCACTCCTTGTAAAGTCATATTTCACCAAGAAATCCCTTTGCTAGCAGTTTATAATGTGACGTGTCGCTATAAACCCATGATAACATTGGAAGACAAACTCCGTTACATCTCCAAAGATTTACAGTTGTCGATGCGTGCGTGAACTCAGCTTGGCATTAGGCCAAATTATTTTTTGCCAATTTTTGCCGAATCGCGGAATAAATCATAGAGGAGGTCAAATAGACTGTATTGCATAAAATAGCAATATATAAAATATTCCTGTTGGTTTGGGCAGACTTGAGACTTTGAGTCCGTTATGAGACTTTTGTCCTTCAAACTAGAACCCTGAGAAATTTCGAATAACAAACGGGAAGGTTTAACTGCCACACTCAGACGCCCATTAATTCGAGTCTTAACTAATTGACGTATTTTTTCATACATTAAATATCAAAATCACTCATTAAATCTCTAGTAAGAAAGCATTTGATGTCTCTGAGTATAGATGTAAAACTCTTTCGTGCATTTTGTTATCTTCACAGATTGAGAAAAATGTTTTGAATTGAAACTCCTTTTACAGATACACTTCGTTTTTATTTTACACTTTTATTTGACGTTTCAGCCTCTTTACAGGAACTGTAGTCATAGAAGACTCATAGTAGTTTCAATTCAAAATGAGTAGAGTTCGCTTAAGAAACCAGTAAGAATGTTTTTGCTTACGGAGTCAGAAAAATAAGGGATTCCTCTTTCCTCTCGTCTGCTCAAACATTTAGTTGGTTAGTACAGCCCATGATTTAGGTGTTATGTCTATAAAGATATGAATGGGGACGTATTTTTGTTTGCTTTATTCAATTTGTGTACGAAACTGTAGGAAACATTTTATTTTCTGTACCACCGTGTTACGGCTCTTCGTGTTTTCCTGTTTTGCTATCAAAATAACAAGCATTGAATAAGTTGTGAAACTTTCGGGTTTTTTTGGGAGCTTTAACAGGGTGTTTAGAACTTTTAATTTTTGAATAGACTTACCAAACCGGACGTAAAAACTGATCAAAATATTTTAGAATGGAGTTTTGTATTTATGGTTTGTATTTAATACTAAATGAAACGGGTCTGTAACGCGTTAGATAATTTAACGTATTTTACTAAAATACGTATAATGTCAACGGAAAACCAACAACTGTTCCGACAACTGCTTCAACCAAGTCAGTATAAAGGCGGGTTGCTTCAGCTTACGTTCACACACCAGTAAAAGTTTACACAAATTTTTTAAATATTCATCATTGTGGCTTTCCATAACTTTAACAGACTGGTTACGTAGCGCGGCTCGGGGCTGCGACAGACGCGACAGACCACTTTTCAATAAATACTGTTTACCGCAATTATAGCGCTCTTGGCGTAGTCTGACTAACCGATGTTAGTTCATTTGATTGTTAAGCAACGTGCATCTTAACCCTTACTTGGATGGGTGGCCGATAGACGCATTTCTACCTGAGCGCTACCGTGCTTCGAAGGTCACTTTAAATAGTCAGTCCCGGTTGTTTCAATCGTTAGACCATGTCGAAGGCCTTTAGGCGGTCTAAAAACTCCGACAACAGCCTACTCGAAAATACTTACTTACCGCAGTTTACGCCCTAAGTTATGACAATAGTGAGCTCAGACTCTATCATAAACAACAAAGATAAGCCTTGTAGCTTAAACGAGATTTAATAACCACGATTCATGTCTTTTACAATCATTCTAATTGGTTGGAACCTCAAAGGTCGCGAGTGGGTGTTGCCATTTATAACGCAACGTCCAAGTAAAGACGAAGGGTTTATCTTAGTAGTTAGTTTAATTGTGTAGAAAATTGAATGTAGTACATGCGAGACCCGTTTAGAGGGAGGGCCTATCTACCTATACTAATATTATAAAGAGGTTAAATTTGTAATTTTATTTATTTATTTGTTTGTATGTTCGAGGTAATCTCAGAAATTATCCGTCCGATTTGAATAATTATTTTTGTAATAGATAGCCACATTTAACGGGGAGGTTATAGGCTATTTTTCATCCGGAAATTCCCACGGAAACGGGTACAACGCGGGTAAAACCGCGGGGCTCTGCTAGTTTATTATATTAGCAGTTTCATAATCTAATATCAATACTCTGTAATAATAATAAAGCATGATATATAACGTTTTTTATGTTGGTTTCTTAGATATAATCCAAGCCTTCTCATTTTGAATTGAAAGTAGGTTTACAGAAGACTTCTCTGACCACGGTCCCTGTAAAGGAGCTGAAACGTCAGATAAAAATGTAAAAAAGCGAAGTGTATCCGTATAACGTTTTTTGTTTGTTTGAACGCGCTAATTATTAACTACTAGCTGTGTCCCGCGGTTTCACCCGCAGCACCCCCCGTTCCCGTGGGAATTTTGAGATTTTTATTTCTTATTTTTCTTATATAAAAACCTTGTCCTTACAATTCAAAGTCAAAGTCAAAGTCAAATATTTTTATTCAGTTTTGGCCCCATAGAGGCTCTTTTGAACGTACCACCCATTCGGAAGAACATCAGCAGAGAAGAATGGGCAAGAAACTCTGCTGGTTATTTTTTTAAATCAAGGTATAATACAATTTAATACTTATAAGTAAGATTACATGTCAAAATCAGGTTGTGTTGCTGGTGCAGGAATTTGACTCCAGACATATTTGTCCTCAATGTAATCAGTAACGCTATAGTATGCTTTAGTCAATAAAACGTCTTTAACGTACGATTTGAATTTACCTTCACTAAGCCCAGTTACCTCCTTGGGAATTTTATTATAAAATTGAATACATCTACCAATGAAAGACTTCCCGGTTCGCGCTAACCTGGACTTAACAACAGCAAGCTTATTTCTATTTCGCGTATTAAAACTGTGGTGATCTCCGCGCACCTTAAGGTTACTCAAGTTTCGGCGGGCATACATTATATTTTCAAATATATATAACGAAGGAACGGTAAGGATTCGACTGGATTTAAAACGTTCCCTTAGTGACTCACGTGACCCCAATTTATAAATGCGCGAAAAGCTCTCTTTTGGAGCAAAAAAATTGATTGAACATCGGCGGCACCTCCCCACAATAGTATACCATAAGATAGTATACTATGAAAATAAGCAAAGTAAACAATTCTTGCCGTTTCTTCATTTGTTATTTGCCTAATCTTATGGACCGCAAAAGATGCTGAGCTTAGCCTACCCGAAAGTGAATTTATATGAGAACCCCATTGTAATTTTGAATCTATGTCTAATCCTAAGAATTTAGTGCTAGTGTCAAGAGTTAATCGAGTACCCCCCAATTTGACGCAAGAATCTACTACTGGGACATTTGGTAATGAAAATTTAATGCATTTAGTTTTTGCCTCATTAAGAAGTAGGTTGTTAGTGGAAAACCAATCTAGGAGAATAGCCAAAGCTTTGTTAACCTGCACAAGGTCCCTATCCTTCCTATCTACTTTAAAAATTAACGAGGTATCATCGGCGAATAATACCGTGTCGCATAGGCTTTCCATTAGATACGGGAGGTCATTTATGTAGACTAGAAACAAAAACGGACCTAAAATTGACCCCTGAGGCACGCCTAAATCAATATTAGACCCTTCCGAAAGGTTATCGTTAACGTTTACTTTTTGTCGCCGACCGCCTAAGTAAGATTTCATGAGTTCAAGGGCAGGACCACGGATGCCGTAACATTCTAACTTCAAAATTAACGTTAAATAATCTACACAGTCAAAAGCCTTGGAAAGATCACAAAATACTCCAAGAGCATCCTGCAAACTTTCCCAAGCGTCAAAAATATGAGAAACTAATTTAGTCCCAGCATCTATGGTTGACTTACCCTTTGTAAAGCCGAACTGATTCTTATGTAGAATCTTATGCTCATCAAAATGGGACATTAACTGATCTAGGATTAATTTTTCAAAAATTTTGCTTAGAGCTGGAAGAACTGAAATAGGTCTATAATTATTGGGATCATCCTTACTACCGGATTTGAAAATTGGAGTGACTTTACTATGTTTCATTAGATCTGGAAAAGTACCTGCTTTTAGGCATAGATTGAAGAGGTTCGTAAGTTCAGGAGCAATAGTGTTAATGACAGAATCTAACATTTTTACAGAAATACCCCATAGATCTTCCGTGTTTTTCATGTTCAGTGATCTAAAAGCTTTTTAAAGCTGCGAAATAGAGACTGGTTTAAAACCAAATCCAGGAATTGACCGTTTAAAATTTTCCTTAAGAAGAACTTCAGCTTTAACTGAAGAAGAAGCTAGATTCTTGGTGGTTTCTTTAGGTATACTACTGAAAAACACATCAAAATGGTTGGCCACAGAAATAGGTTCAGTAATTAGTGTTCCGTCATTGCATTTCAAAGTGCAAGGGGTATCCTTGGAAGAAGTTCTTCCAGTCTCTTTGTTAACCGTTTTCCAAATCGTCTTTATTTTATTCTTCGATTGTTTTATTTTGCGAGCGGTATGGTTTGCTTTTGCTAAAAGACAAACTTTCTTAAACATTTTTGAGTAATTTCTAACATACGCTTGAAAAGCTTCATCGTTGGTGTAAGACCTTTTAAAGTATAATTCAAATAAAACATCACGACTTTTCCTAATACCTACAGTAGCCCAATCACTAAAACTGATTTTATCTTTAACCGTAAACTGTCTTTTTGGAAACACGGCGTTAACATTTCGCGATATAATCGAAAATAAGTTTTTACAAATCTCATTTGGGTCTTTAGGGTTGGGGCGGTTTAGAGCTAAACTAACTTCAATGCAATCATTCAGGTGTTGTCGTCTCTTTTGAGAACAGTTTAACAACGGTCTACAACCTATGACACACGGTTTGTGTAGTACGGCGTTTTCGAGTTTTATATTGAGACCCAAATGATCCGACCTAACTCCGTTAACTATACATTTATCAAGAATTTTACAATTTGAAAATATATTGTCAATGCATGTTTGAGAGGAAAAAGTAACTCTGGTGGGCTCATTAAAGTTACAATTCAAACCATAAGACAAGAAAAGTGAAACTAAGTTTCCCGCGTCAGAACTATTTACTAGTAAATCAACATTAAAATCACCGCATACTATAACGGACTTCTTACCTTTAGATAATTTACTCAACACCTCCTCCATGACATTTAAAAAAGAAGAAAAAACAGAAGACGGAGGCCTATAGACACAAACTAAGATATAGCCGTCAATTTCTGCACAAGCAATCTCACAAGTGCGCTCAAGAGAATATTTAGTGATATCAACCCGTTCTTTGAATTTAATACAATTTCGTAATAAAATGATGCAACCGCCCCCCGCAGCCGATATTCTATTGAACGCACTGGCGACTCTAAAACAATTGATATTAAATTGCATTCTATCATCTTTCAACCAAGTCTCACTAAAACATAAAATGTCGAAGTTATATAAATCTAGTAGTAATTCTACATCCAATATTTTGCCAGAGAAGCGATTTATATTTTGATAATACAAAGACAAACAACTAGCTTCTGTTGGCTTCCCTGTTGTCACACTTAAATGTTTAAAGACACAGTATTTGCGTTAGTACTAGTACTAACTACTGTGTGGTCACTACCAGACGTTATACTACCTATAATAAGGACACATTAAGGAACAAATTAACAATTAACAATAAGGAACACATTCAAAAAAGAATCATCGACTGCAATTTGGTGCAGTCGTTCTGAAGTTATGCGCTTACCAACACATTTTGCGATTCATTTTTATATTATACTAGCAGCGCCCCGCGGTTTTACCCGCGTTTGTCCCGTTCCCGTGGGAATTTCGGGAATTTTTTTACATTAAACCTTCCTCTTGAATCACTCTACCTATTACAAAAAACCGCATCAAAATCCGTTGCGTAATTTTAAAGATTTAAGCATACAGACAGACAAACAGTGTGACAGACACGAAAAAGAGACGACTTTATTTTATACTATGTAGTGACTATATAGTGAAGATGTAGGTATTTGAAAAAAAGCTGTACAAATAGTGAATTCAAATGACTGGTGATTGACTTTTCATCCCGTAATTCCCACGGGAACGGGTGCAACTCTGGGATACTGCTATCTTTTTCTAGCTTTATCTAGATATGTAATTGAATTGATCAAAATCAATATTTAGTTTAAAAAAAACATGATCGTTTTCGAGTAGGTCAGTGGCCAACCCTGGTGTCGGAGTTTTTAGACCGCCTAAAGGCCTCCGACATGGTCTAACGATTGCAACAACCGGGACCGACAATTTAACGTGCCCTCCAAAGCACGGTAGCGCTCAGATAGAAAAGCCACTATCGGCCACCCATCCAAGTAGGGGTCGAGCTGCACGTTGCTTAACAATCGCAATGAGTTTACATCGCTGAGTTGAACTACGCCACGAGTGTAAATTTTTTTTCAAATACAACTTGTTTATTCAACAGTGTTTACTTTGAAAAAGTTTGATAATTTCACGAATCTAAAAAGTTAATGTTAAAGCTCGTATTGTTTTCGTTTAACAATGAGGATGCTTCCAACAACTTTGTTTTAGTATTTTTAGCGAATACGGTTTTCGGGTTCCGTACCCAAAGGGCAAAAACGGGACCCTATTTACTTAGACTCTACTGTCCGTCCTTCCCGAGGCTTGAGGCTTCGTCGAGGCTTTTTATAGATGATGGTACGGAACCCGTCGTGTACCAGTCCGTTTCGCTCTTAGCCGGTTTTTTAGTATTGCTTTGTTTGTGGTTAAGAGAATATCTAATAGTATCTATAGAATGTTCGCGGAAATAAACCCCTCAAAAAAGGGGTTGAAGGAAATTAAGCTAGGCTTGTGAAATGTTACGATGGCGGAGAAAATATTTTATGAGACTTTTCTTTTCTTATAGATATCAATTTGATTGTCTTATTTTTTCCTACAGAACAAACTAATAACTATCTTTATTTGTTTTTATTTTGCCATACTCCTTATTTTTCAGTGCACAAACGAACACTGAAACAATCAAAAATACGGAATGAAAAATATCATACCATTACGGATACAAAAGCTCGACTTAAGAGACTCCGCATACCTTAGTCTAGACAGTCTTTAGACAGTCTTAGGGTAACCTATAAAAGAGTACACAATAGATATAATACGTCTAACTCTAAAGCATCTAACAGACTTTGCCTCCATAGACTTATTTGTATGACAGACTAAATAATTGTACCAACAACCAAGAACTTTTGTTAGCCTGACTAAAAGCAGACTTAACAGGTCAAACAAGTCTGTCTAAGACTGCTTAGTCTGTAGTCTGCGATGGGCCTTAAAAGCTAGTTCCCTCAAACAAAACGTTCAATCAGAGAGTCCACAACGACTGATTATTTACAAAGCTTTGATTATTATCAGAAAGAATATTTTCTTTGAAATTTCGCTGCGAATCAGCGAACCAAATGAAACGGCCTTCTTTGGAAGAAATTGGGTTGCCAAGAGGAGTATGGGCTAATGGAGATTTCGAGATTTACTCGAAAATGTTAAGATATGGAGGTCAATCAAGTTTGAGTGGAAACTATCATTGTTTTAAATGATAGTAGATAGTACTTGGATGGGTGGCCGATAGTGATATTTCTATTTAAAACTCTGACACCGATTCTATGAATGATAAGTGAATAGTGCTTACAATGCCTTTAGACAGGATTGAAGGAACAATATGAGTCTAGTGTTAGAACGTTCTAGACATAGAAACGCAGTAAATACTTCTTTCTCACGTGAGAACGTAATTATTCTTTTGTTTTACTCAAAGAAGTTATACGAATCATACGTCTTTGGTTATATAAGCTACTAGCCGCGCCCCGCGGTGTTACCCGCGTACCCGTGCCCATGGGAATTTCGGGATAAAATGTATCCCATTTGTTATTCTGATGTATAACCTATATTACTGTAAAGTTTCATCCAAATCCGTTCAGTAGTTTTTGCGTGAAAGAGTATCAAACATACATACATCCTCACAAACTTTCGCATTTATAATATTACTAGCTGCGCCCCGCGGTTTCACCCGCGTTTTACCCGTTCTCGCGGGAATTTCGGGATAAAAGATAGATGTTGTCCGATTCTCAGGCCTACCCGATATGTACACAAAATTTCATGAGAATCGGTCGAGCCGTTTCAGAGGAGTTCAACCACGGTACCCGTTCCCGCGGGAATTTCGGGATGAAAAATAGATGTTGGACGATTCTCAGACCTACCCGATATGTACACAAAATTTCATCAAAATCGGTCGAGCCGTTTCGGAGGAGTATGGCAACGAAAACTGTGACACGAGAATTTTATATATTAGAAGTAGAACGAACCAGTGAATTCCATAGACATCAGAACTATAGTTAAGAGCTAACTGTTAATTAAGTTTTATAATAAACCGTAGCTTTGTATTCTAGCTTAATATCCTAAGTTTAATATCCTTATATCATAAATGCAGGTATGTATACAATATATCGGAAACGATCGAAACATAACCGCAAACTAAACTATTTAGTGCCAAAGTTCTGATCGAATTATTTAGAATCGAGTGTTAGGAAACAGTATATATACAATAAAGGTATCGTTCGTTATTGATGTGATTAATAGATATTAATAATTTTGAATTGGAACTTCGTTTACGGATATACTTCGCTTTTATTTAACTATTCGGCATATTTATAGGAACGGTGGTCACAGAAGACTCACCAAGTAGTTTCATTTCAAAATGACTAGTGTTCGCTTATTTATTAGTATAAACTAATAAATTAATTATTAGGACTTTCTACGGATAGTAGTCGTTACATGAGCCATGTCAGAGGCCTTTGGCGGCTCTATAACTCTGACACCAGGATTGGTCAGGTTGGCCATCCATTCGATGAAGAAGAAGAAGCTGTTATTTCCGTAATTACAAATATTCTATTTACCGTTTCCTTCCAAGCTTAGAGCTTAGTTTGAGTCAAACTAACCGTGTGTGAATAAGTCCGGGTATCTTTATTTTATTTTTATTTTTTTAGCTACTTAAATAATCCAAAGTTATTTTTATAAAGCGAGGTAAAGTTACCAGGTACAATATTTTTTGAAAATAGTAAAAGATAATGGTGCAAAAGTTAATGTGCAATGTTCACGTGGCTGTCCTATAGGTACCGGCTTCATGCATGACTTTGGTATTTAAACTAGTGAGCTGCTAGTTTGAATAGCGTATTTATAAGTAAGTATTTTATAGTAACTTCCAATGGACCAATCAGCGCTCGGCCGTGTTTTCAATGTGCGATGAAAACATTCAAGGCAAATCTATTTATGCTCCGCCATTGATTCAAGTTTATAAGCTTTATTATTTAACTAGTTATTGCCTGTGACTTCGTACGCGTTGAAATGGCTGTAATTGGATTTTTAAGTGGTTTAATTTTATTATTTTTTAACTCTGTTGGGAGATTAATCTTAATAAAATACGAAAGGGGTGTTCCTTAAATTCCGTTAAAGAATGTTTATGCAAATTTAAAGTACTTTTCAACCAAGGACTCACAATGTCACAGACGAACGTTGCCCCTCTTTTCACCGCATTGGGGGTAGAATTTCAAGAACCATTCTTATGGTTCTTATTCTTATGTTATTAAACATGGATGCCTACGTCGTTGAAAGAACACAAGTCCCAGATTCAGATCTCTACGATCCGTGGTTTGGACTGTGCGATGATCAATCAGTCTTTCAGGACAAATAAGTGTATATGTTTAGATTATGCTTTCCTTTGTTTTTCTCCTACTCACATTAATATTAACAACCTTCTGTGCCACGAAAAAACCCGTAGTAATACGTCCTTAAATATAAACATTGCTAATAACTGTGGTTTGACACTTTGCATGAACATTGTCTTGCAAATATCCAAGATTACTAGAAAGGGCTTAGAAATAATAAAATCGATGAGCTAGAGGCGCCTCCAAGCCTGCTTGATTCTCGGAATCGGCCGCGAGCCGTATACCGACAGCACTTTCCGCTAACCCATAAAACTTTTATATTACTCTGTAGTTATAAATGTTATGCAGGAAATAATCAATACTGTATGTACATACTGCCTTGTACGCACTAAATGGTCCCAGTAACTTCAAATTGATGATACCAGATCAAGTTTTGCAGATGAGATGTTGAGATTTTTCTATGTAACAAACATTTAAAAGGAATGTGATTTTTTTATCTATAGATAAATATCAACTATCATATTCCAAAGGAAAGTAACTTTCCAATTAATCTAGAAATTTCTCACTCACCGGGCAGTACTAGTGCCTTAATTATAGATACCAGCAGCGCCCCGTTGTTTTACCCGCGTTGTGTCCGTTCCCGTGGGAATATCGGCAATTTTTATACACATAAACCTTCCTCTTGAAAAAAACTGGATCAAAACCCGTTGCGTAGTTTTAAAGATCTTAACATACAGGGACAGACAGCGGAAAGCGACTTCGTTTTATACTATGTAGTGATTATCTTAAAGTTATTTACAGTTAATTTATTTACTAGAGATAAAGATGAATCTAACAGAAACTTACAATTGAACATGAATTCTGAAATGGCATTTTGCTTTTAATGAAAATTAAAAAATTATAAAACAAAACTATTGGTGCGGTTTTTATTATTGAGAACAATCTTGCTCTAAGCTATGTTTGGTATAAACTGATCCAGCCGTTTTTGCGCAGGGACTATTTTTAATTTAACTTTTCTTTCTTAAACATAGTTAGACACTAAATTTAAAAGTCTCGTGCAAATTACCACAGTTCAGGATACAATAATTACCAAAGAATTTTATATTTAACTTTGGTGAAGTTTTAGTATTAAAACTAGAAACAAGAGAAAAACTGAAGAACTCAAGTTTAAGTTCATAGCATAATGAGAGAGAGATGAAGAATAATCCTAACTTAGTTATCAAGTTAAACCTGTTGTTAAGGTCTCTACGCGGTCTAATTTCGCTTGATTAATCATAATTATTTTAACGCTTCGCTTTATAAAGTTGAGTCGGAGTTTATGGATATTTATGAAGAATCGTCCATTATCAGTGTTTTTATTAACAATTCATTAACAATTTTCTGTTGAGTTTAACAATTTTTGGTGTTTATCTTTGTTTAGCGGAACATTTGTTTAATGAGCATGATGTAATATGACTGAGGATATTAGACCCAAACTAAGCTCTAAGCTTGTATTATGGAATCTAACTAACTGACACTATTACATATACATACATACACTTATACTTTATATCAATATATAATTGACACCCAGACGTCATCGGCTACAACTATATCCGCACATATTGTTGACTCCAGGCGGGAATCGAACCCACAACCCCTGACACAGCAAGCGCTCTCACAAGCCACAGTGCCAACGGGCTTTTCAACAATGCGAT
This sequence comes from Cyclophora albipunctata, assembly GCA_963082685.1. Classification (NCBI taxonomy): domain Eukaryota; kingdom Metazoa; phylum Arthropoda; class Insecta; order Lepidoptera; family Geometridae; genus Cyclophora; species Cyclophora albipunctata. The sequence continues at coordinate 8,104,287 of OY720131.1, read as the reverse complement.
ATTTTCAAAATTAGAAAACATAATGATGTTTTGAGTTTTAAGATTTGTCATTTTATTAAAATTGTGTTAGAGTTTTTTACCAAGTTCTATCATCGTTATATTTTTAAAATAGACCAGATCATTGTTTTATCATTGTTATATTTTTAAAATAGACCCAGAAATTTTACGACCTTCATCGTAAAATTCGTAAAAAGATAAAAATAATTGCATTCATTAAAATATTCATTTCTAATTTGTTGGATGTCTGACAGGAAAACTTGACAAGCGTTAATTATCTAATCCTTTTTGCGAAATTAAACCCGGAAGAAATTGAAGTATGACCGAACCGACTTGGCAATAATAAGAAACAATTATGAAAATTCCCTCTAAATCTTTGATGAAGTCTTTGTACTCGCTTCTTACCAATTTACGAAGTGAGAAGGAAAACGGCATTAAAAAATGGACTAATAATTATATATATATAAACTTCTTTGTTCACACCTTTTAAGAGGTTTAGGGGGGCTTGCATAAGTACTCTTATATCTACTTAGCTGTTCGTTCGAAATTGAATTTTAAATTAAATACAGTAGAACACTATTTAGAACGACCATCATTTGTTTGTATATTGTGGCATTTTATATTTAGGATGTTTGTACAATCCGTTTTTATAAGTGTTTGGGGTTTGGCGTTGATATTTAGCGAGTGAACAAGCTGCGAGTCAGCGAGTTTTATAGAAATAGAAGCGATTGTCTCTAATATTTTTCAAGTGGATTTAACATAAAGGTTAGGACAAATAGGTGCAATTTAAATAATATTAGGAGGGAAAATCAAGCTATCGTTGTGCGTTTTTGAAAAGTTACTTAAACTAACCTTCTGTTCCAAATTAAGGGCTGTTTCAATTTAAACGTTTTTTTTCGTCCGACTTCTCGCCGCAGTATTGCGTAGTCGTCCGCGTGCATATGATGTTCTGTTGTTTTTCATACATAACGGACGTAGAAGGCCAATTTAATAGGCCGTTAAGGTAAATTATTGTTCACACCCATTTATTATAGCTAATTAATTAATAACCTTTTAATATTGGCGCAGTCATTAAAAAGAAAAAAAATCTTTCCATAATTTTACTCCATGACATTTTTGGACCCACACAATTTAAACATATAAAAAGGTAATATGAAAAGGTTCTATCAAAAGGGCAATTTAATAAAATGACGCTGTTTAGTTTTGATATTCCCAGACCTTTAATTCGATAAAAATGTTTGCGATTATCTTCATAAACTATTATTATAAAAGGTTAAGCGATTTCATTTCATTTAACTTTATATTGGCATATTAAATATTGATTTAGTACAATTAGTTTTTAAGCTTACATTCCTTTGATGGGCATAAATCATAATAATATGTTTTTTTATGTGCGTTCTTCAGATTATTTCGAACAACTTAAGTTCTTTGGAGTTTTTGCTTGCAATAATGGGGAGTATTCGCGTGTTTGACATTATTTGATCGGTAAGGCAAGGTGGTAATGTACATATTGTTGGAAACCGATACAACCTGCGTTGTATCGGTTCCCGCGGGAATTTCGGGATAAAATGTATCCCATGTGTTATTGTAATGTATAACCTATATTACTGTAAAGTCTCATCCAAATCCGTCCAGTAGTTTTTACGTGAAAGAGCAACAAACATACATCCGTACATCGATACATACATCCATCCTCACAAACTTTCGCATTTATAATATTTAAATGAAAGTTAGTAGAATTAGTAACAAAATTTTTTAATATCAATCTGAAAGGGTGTTTTCCATTCCAGTAGAGCTGTGCGGTCCTCAACCGACCAATGACAACACATTGAAATTGTCAAATAACGTATTGACATTGTCAAAATCGTTTGACAACGTCAATACGTTTCAATTCGACCAATCACAGCACGTTACGCTGTTTTTGGATTGTTCAATTGAATTCCGAAAAGTTCTACTCTGCTTCAGTGGAAACGCACCCTTAGTTGACATTTTTTCAAATAATTTCAATTTTATTGCAAATAATTTCCTATCTGCATTTGTATGACAAATGTGTTACAAATGACTTGTTATTCATTTCAATGCCACACTCACATTTTCTTCTGTATCGAGTGGATGGTCAATGGTCAACCTGCCCAATCCTGGTGTCAGAGTTATTGAGCCGCCAAAGGCCTCTGACATGGCTCATGTAACGACTACTATCTGTAGAAAGTAACCGGCACCGACGGCTTGACATGCCCACATAACCCACATAATTACAAGACTATACAATAAAGCTCCTGTCCAACGAAAGCTGCACATTACCTAAAGCTTCAACGCGTTACATTATATGGGCTTATAATATTAGCAGGGCCGTTAATAAGCACCCGGTGACTTCGCGATACCTACGTGAATAATGAACGCACACTGATAGGCAACTTATAAAATTACACTGACGTAGTGATTACAAGGTGATTATGTATATAGGGTGAAACGAAAAATTATCTCATAGCTATTAAATCCTAGATCTTTATAGATACTACTGAAAAAATAATTTTCAGTAGTCTAGTGGCCAACCCTAGTGTTTGCGTTTTGAGTCTGCCTCAAGGCCGTCGAAATTCAAGAAACCGAGACTGAAATTTTTACTTGCCGTAGCACGGTAGCGCTCAGATAGAAATGCCACTATCGGCCACCCATCCAAGTAGTGGCTGAGCTGCACGTTGCTTAACAATCACGAGCAGTCAACATCGGTTAGTTAAAGAGTTAAATTTGTTGCAATTTTTTTGTTTGTTTGTATTTTCGGGGTAATTTCGGGAAAGACCAGTACGATTCAAATAATTCTTTTTGTAATAGATAGTCACATACAACGGTAAGATTATAAGCTATTTTTTATTCAGAAATTCTTACGGGAACGGGCACAACGGGAGAAACCGCGGGGCGCTGCTAGTAATTTATATCTTACAAATATAATAATAATTTATTAATACGAAAGCTAAACATAGAAAACAGAAATAACCTGTGTTTCTTAAAGCTTTATTAAATACCTATACAAGAATACATATATCCAAGAATTTTAATAATAATCTAATAATGTTCATGACGATCCTCGAATATTACAAAATAAATTGCTTTGCTTGTACGTCGGGCGAACAAGCTTTACTCCGATTTAATCTTTCGTTAAATGTTCACTTAAAATAACACGATCAGGCTCAAACTAACTGTGTAATTGGATAAAGACGGATTTGAGGAAGCGGTGATACTCGTATTTCTATTGTTTTCAAGAAACATATAATTACTGGTTGACAGCCTCCGTGGTCTAGTGGTTTGAGCGCTCGGCTCACGATCCCGAGGTTCCGGGTTCGATTCCCGGTGGGGATATCTCACAAAAGTAACTTTGTGAGACCGTCCTCAGTTTGGTTAGGGCATTGCAGGCTGAATCACCTGATTGCCCGAAAAGTAAGATGATTCCGTGCTTCGGAGGGCACGTTAAGCCGTCAGTCCCGGTTACTTTCTACGGACAGTAGTCGTTACTTGAGCCATGTCAGAGGCCTTTGGCGGCTCAATAACTCTGACACCAGGATTGGTCAGGTTGACCGTCCACTCGATGAAGAAGAAAAAAGAAAGATTAATGGTTTCTTAAGTTTAAGCGAACACTACTCATTTTGAATTGAAACTATATCATGGATACACTGAATCTTAGCTAACAAAATGTATTTGGCGGTAACTACAATATTTTTACTCTTTCTTGCATAGAAGCATAACACTTCAGTCTTCTGTGACCACGGTTCTGTAAAGGGGCCGAAACGTCAGATAAAAATGTAAAATAAAAGCGAAGTGTATCTGTAAATACTGTTTTAATTCAAAACCATAATAATTGTTGGTAGTGACCTAATTTAAGGATTTTAACTGATCGCGATTGTCAAGCGACATCCGATGACGACGTCTAGCCTAGACGTCGTCACCACCACGGCCACTCATCCTAGACGGTCTAGGATGAGTGGCCGTGGTGGCATTTCTATCTGAGTGCTACCGTGCTTCAGAGGGCACGAGACACTATCCTCATTATCAGTCTTGCTCGTTTCCACCGTTAGTTCAATCCGAAACTAACCATTCCTATTCCTACAAAGACTACTACAAACAAAACCTAACAAAAGACCTTTATTTTTCTTATCAAAAACGTCTGAATACAGTTTATTACACTGTCACTTTTTCAGGGTCACAAACCGCGTTGAGGTATCGTTATGTCCCTCAGAGCAATGGAAGATACCACCGAACAATGGGCCCCAGAGGTTGAAATATTGATAGAGTTCGCACTTAACTTGTTCGGGTACCTCGCCAATTTTACGAGTTACAAATTGAATGATTGTTTGGCGGTCAATCTCTTTTGATTGTTGTTAGTTTATCTAGTCTTATTTTTGAGCTGCTGTAGTTTCAAACAAATAAACGTTTGAAGAGTTATAACTTTGAAGAACCTTTAGTTTTTCATGAGATTTGTAACCTTTTTGTAAATCGTTTAAAAATGGAATGAGTACGGTAATATATGTACATACTTCATGTAGGAACCGAACGTAGTTTTGTATTATTCTCGATTTTTCAGTTCGTTAAATACAAGTTAAGTCAGATAATAGGTTCTGTGAAGAACTCTATTTTACTTGTATTTAGTATATTACTAGCTGCGCCCCGCGGTTTCACCCGCGTTGTACCCGTTCCCGCGGGAATTTCGGGATGAAAAATAGACGTTGGCCGATTCTCAGACCTACTCAATATGCTCACAAAATTTCATGAGAATCGGTCGAGCCGTTTCGGAGGAGTACGCGAACGAACACTGTGACACGAGAATTTTATATATAAGATAAAGGTACTACAATTACCATCTCTCTCTTTATTTTCTACAAATAAAAAAAAACGGGTTTCTCTCCGGGAGTGCCAGCGGAAGTGAAAATAAGAATATTAACGTCTTACTCATCTTCGATCAAGTTACGTGTCATCTGACGCGAGTTTAACATTTTTTACCCATCAAAAAAGCGCACAACGCCGCTAAAGAAGTTTTTACTTCATAGACAGCAGAGCAATATAAAGCACTAATAAAAGTATACTCAAACCAACATAAACTTACACTTTACTAAAAGCAAATCTCGGTAAATCCCAAAGCAGAGTTCCTATTCCCGAAAAGACCGATTCCATAATACCTACATACTTGCCTATAATGAGCTCCCTAAGGATCTCGAGTGAACTGAGGCACTGTACAGGAGCGCACTGAATATCCTGGTTTATAATATCCCCTAGGATTACCGGATTTGTCATGTACTAACTTAAGTTCAAATACTACGCAGGTCAAATGAGATACACTCACTCGTATAAGATTCCGTCGCTTAGTTTTTAAATACCTACTAGCGCGTGCAGGCGTGATTACGCCGAATCCTCCTCACTATACTGATATCTTAGTGACAGGCCTTTGCCCAGCAGTGGGAGATTACTGGCTAATACTTTACTTTACTACTAGCGAACTCGCTTGGCTTCGGGTAAAAGGTCCACCCCCTGTTAGGGGTTGAACTTCGCAAAATCAGCATTGCTCAGTTCTATCATGAAAGGAACCCCTGTACCGAATTTCAAGTATCTAGGTAGATACAATAGTTTCAGATGTGCGTTGATATGTGAGTCAGTGAGATAGTAAGTCGGTCATATTTACCTTTTATGAATTACTAGCTGCGCCCCGCGGTAGACTGAGCAGTATGTCGCTTAACAATCGCGCAAACTACGCTATGAGCGTTACAACATGACTATTCTATCTATGAAGTATACATAAAGATAAAGCTTTGTCAAATAAATAGTTTCTTGTATTTGCGGTTAGACATCTGGTCTCCGCTAACTTTGTTCAGCAGTTGTGCCAAGTTTGCAACACCTTGTATAACAATCTATACTAATACTAGCTGCGCCCCGCGGTTTCACCCGCGTTGTACCCGTTCCCGCGGGAATTTCGGGATGAAAAATAGATTTTGTCCGATTCTCAGACCTACCTGATATGCACACAAAATTTCATGAGAATCGGTTGAGCCGTTTCAGAGGAGTTCAACCACGGTACCCGTTCCCGCGGGAATTCCGGGATGAAAAATAGATGTTGGCCGATTCTCAGACCTACCCGATATGTACACAAAATTTCATGAGAATCGGTCGAGCCGTTTCGGAGGAGTATGGCAACGAAAACTGTGACACGAGAATTTTATATATTAGATTACATAGATTTAAAATTGTAATCCATAAGAAAGATAGGATTGGATTAATTTCTTTACGTACCTATATTAATTTGTGTATGTTCGTATAAATTTGTGTATATGTAATAGTATCAGTTAGTACATTCCATAATACAGGCTTTGAATTCAATTTATTTATTTTTTGTAACCAAGAGTTAGTGTAGGTTATCTAGCCATCTTAATTTTAGTGTATTTTCAAAAATGTATGTGGCTTAGTAATTTCTGAGATAATGAAGGAAAGCTATGTTAGATGGACGGACAGACAAACAGACAGGGATTCCATGAGAGGTCATATTTTCTCCTACGAAACCCCAAAAGAGACAATTGAAAACTCAAAAGATTAATTACTCTGTATTTTAATTCATTCCTTTTACTTTAATAAAATATTTTTCCTTATAATTTGATATCACTTTGTTGTTAGGAGAATTAATTATTATGTTATTTGCCAAACGAAATGATATAACGAATAATATTAAAAGGAAAATCTGTTATATAAAATATAATTACTTTAAAGCTTCACGTCTCCTGTGTCCGACCGAAATGGACTCGTTGTCGTCTCAGAAGACAAATGGCAATCGATTTCGTAGCCTTCGTAGACAAATGGCAATCGCTTCGCAATCTATTTGGCTGTCTAAGTAAAATGTATAGGAATGGCATGTGATAGGCTCGCGATCATAATATGTTTGCATACATTTTGATTTGAATGTAGACAATCAAATTGAATTTGCGATTGTCATTTGTCCATTGTCTATAAATATAAAGATCTTGTAATAAAACTTTTTTAAAGTAAGTTGTTTTTAGTAAGAGCAAAAGTAGAACCAGAACCTTTTTTGAACCAGTTAACCTCACCCGTTAAAGATGTTTGAAATACATTTTTAGTTCCAATGACAATGAACAATGGTAAAAATAATTGGTGCCTATATCAACCATAAGTTCCTATAACAAACAACAATAGTTATAACTTTTTCAACCAAAAATCGACTTCAACCAGTTTTTGGTTTAACTATCATCTTTTTTAAATCGGTTCGGATGAATCTGTAAGCATAACCTTACATATAACGAATATTTAATTGCAGACCTCCTTTGAAATCTAAACTAAATTCTAATTTAAAGAATAAACAAAAGCTTGGTAAAACGTCTTGTAAGTTTTGATTCAAAGCAAAATGATCCTTATTTCTCTTCCCTCCTTTTAATATATAAAATATTTATGTTTACACCCAAAAATATGAAGGTGTAAATATTGTATGGTTAAAATATATCGCTGTAAGCCCTGTAAATCCCTGAACAATTTGTTGGCGGAAGGAGGCTCTATTTCATCGCACCGCTTATAGTAATGAACATGAGTTTTATCGTGTGCTCGTCCTTAGGCTGATTACACTTAACATAGCAGGTTTTTAAGATATACACACTTGATTAATATCTTAAGACTAGCAGCGCCCCGCGTTGTGCCTGTTCCCATGGGAATTTCGGGATGAAAAATAGCCTATAACCTTCCCGTTGAATATCTGTTACAAAAAGAATTATTCAAATCAAACTGATAATTTCCGAGATTACCTCGAACAAACAAACTTACAAATTTTACCTCTATATAGTTTTAGTGTAAATGGGAACGGGATGAAATAGTTTTCTCTTTAGCGACTTGTAAGGTTTATTTGCACGAGTGCTTTAAAGTTCGTAAAAAGTACGTTTGAGTAGGGTTTCCAACCCTGGTGGATGGTCTAACTATTTATAGATGAATAGAACGGGACCGACAGTAGTGCTCGTGTGCTCGTGGCGTAACTTGACTAAGCGATGTTTGCTAGATGTAGAGATTAGTTAGATGTTAGCAACGTGTAGCTCAGAGTCCTTATTTGGATGGGTGCTTGTTAGTCGCATTTATATCTGAGAGATACCGTGCTTCGGAGGGCACGTGAAATTTTACGTTAAATTGTCGGTCCCGATTGTTTCAATCGATAGACCAAGTCGGAGGTCTTTAGGCGGTCTAAAAACTCCAACGAGGCGAACTACACGAACTTACCAAATTACTTTTTAACCTAGCTTACCTCTCATATAAAAATGCCTCTCTCTCTCATCTGCTCGTTGCTTAGCGATCGCGATGAGTACCATCGCTAAGTCACACTCCAGCCAAGCCATCAAAGTACTAAAATCTGTAACATTATTTTGAACCCGCACTCAGAGATATTCATTAAATCAGCACTTAATTATTTGACGTAATTTTTTATACATCACATGTCAAAATTAGTCATTAAATCACGGTTAAACCACTACTAAGGATGCGTTTGACGTTTCTGAAGATGGTACTACGTTTTTACGCTAGCGTTGAGAATAGAAACAAGATTCGTCTTTTTCTTCTGTTGTAATCGAACTTTTAACATAAATCGAACAAACAAACCAGACACTTGCCCCATAAATAAAGTATACTCGACAACATGAAATATATCTAACCTAATCAAGTGAACCAACGAGATATATCGGCGGCGTCACCTTCAGTGTCAAAAATAAAAAATGTTTTTCCCTATTTTTTGGAACAATAGCTTGAGATATAGTGGTCATGGTGGGTGTAGCAAGGGGGAGAAACGAGGGATGAAACTTACCCCCTCAATATTAAAAATAATAAACCAAGAGACAACTGAAAACTGAGACCTTTGTCGTTAAAATGATATCTATTTTTGTATCTGTTAACAATAATTACTTCGCTTTTCCGAGGTTGAAACCTACAGAAATCACTCTCTGATCGATGGCAGATCACCACTACACGATATTAATCAAATTAAAGTTATACAAGTATAAACAGTATACACCGAAGTAGCAAGAGGTAGTAAATACGTTCGATTAACCAACCCTGTCGTCGGAGTTTTTAGACGGCATATAGGTCTCCGACATCGGTGATGAAACAACCGGACCAACTATTTAATGTTCCCGAAGAAATATAGCTAAATATAAATATATTTGCTCTACAAATATATAAAAACAATATTTCATTACACAATCCTTTAGTACGAATGGCCCTATACAACGTCCTATCTAAAAACAATAGCTCATTACACATATTTAACAATAATTTCTACTCCTATAGAAAAACGGTGAGGGATATCCTCTTTTCAACTTCCCAAAGCGTCTGATTATTTGGTTTTGTTTTCTCTCATTTTTAGTTTTCTAAATTATCTTCTCTCATAATTGTAACATGCTTTAGTTCTTATACTTTTTTATATTTTAGTATTTATATTACTTTTTAAATACTGTACACTTCTCTTGAGTAAGTGACTTATAAAATACTGTTTTGCTAGTTGCACATAGTTTTGAGATGCAACCTAAAAAAAATATTTTTTAATTTGTACTAGTTTGTAAGGGTTGTATTTTGTTTTGTGCAATAAAATAAATAAATAAATAAAATAAATATCACTCACTTCTTTCTTCACGTTAAATTGTCGGTTCCAGATGTTTTAATCGTCAGACCATGTCGGAGGCCTTTAGGCGGTCTAATAAAATTCCGAAACCAGGGTGGGCCACTAACTCGAATTTACTTACTTTTTTCTGTCAACACAGCTACGCCTTCAGTCGGGTGTTTATCGGTTTCACAAATAGAAACACCTAACATTTTCCAAAGAGGTTTACTATGTCTATGGTTCTGCAGATGAATCTAACTTCGAGTAGGCTATTAACCTTGATCAAAAGAGGGGAGCACCGTGCTATATCGTTTCCCCTAATAGGGACATTGTTGCATTCCCTAAGGAGCAATGCTAAGGGATGTGACTCGAATACCGTAGTCGATAAGTGGAGAATTATATCGATAAAAGTTCGATTATGTCGATTCAAGGGTTATGTCGAGTATTGTCGAGTTCAGGATTGTTCGCAATCGGCTATTGAGGTAGGTAATTGATAGATTAAATTTTATGTACATCTTCTAATATATAAAATTCTCGTGTCACAGTTTTCGTTCCCATACTCCTCCGAAACGGCTCGACCGATTCTCATGAAATTTTGTGTACATATCGGGTAGGTCTGAGAATCGGCCAACATCTATTTTTCATCCCGAAATTCCCGCGAGAACGGGTACCGTGGTTGAACTCCTCTGAAACGGCTCGACCGATTCTCATGAAATTTTGTGTACATATCGGGTAGGCTGAGAATCGGACAACATCTATTTTTCATCCCGAAATTCCCGCGGGAACGGGTACAACGCGGGTGAAACCGCGGGGCGCAGCTAGTCTTTATATGGATTTATTTACATAAATATGTCTAATCCTCTTCACTGGGCAACTAACTTTCATTGTACTGAAAATATCAGTACAGGTAGAGGATCAAGGTAATAAACACGCTTGCCTACCGCGCGGGTTGGTTTTGATACTTGCTTCGTTCGAATTGAACCTGGAACCCCAGGTTTGGTAGGCGAATACACATGCCCATCGATAAGCCACCGAGGCTTAATATTAGGAAGTTGTTTTTTTCAAATGAGACTGGTTGGTTTAGAGTAGCGCGTTTAAACAAACAAATTCTTAAGCTTTTCTACGGATAGTAGTCGTTACTTAAGCCATGTCAGAGGCCTTTGGCGGCTCAATAACTCTGACACCAGGATTGGTCAGGTTGACCATCCACTCGATGAAGAAGAAGAAGCTTTTAAAAAAAGAGTAAGTTTAAGTAGGTTAGTGACCAACCCTGGGTTGGAGTTTTTAGACCGCCTAAAGGCTTTCGACATTATCCGACAATTGAAACAACCGGGACCGACAATTTCACGTGCCCTCCAAAGAATGGGAGCGTTAAGAAATAACACTATCAAATATCCAAGTAAGGACCGAGCTGGACGTTGCTTAACAATCACAATAAGCCAAAATCGCTTAGTGAAACTACGCAACAACGCTTTATTATCTATATTTATAGAATGATTTGTTGGTAATTTCTGTACATTAAACATGTAAACAGTCCGGTTAATCTGAACGTGTGTGGTCAATCCGCAGTGAGTTATTTTATCACCAACAGTTTGATAAAATTAACCACAAACATTTAAACATTACATTTTCATTACAATGAAAATGTTTAATATCCAATTGTATATGAAATACTCCAGTTTAGAAACTATGATTTTACATACAGCCAAATCTGAACGTGTGTGGTCAATCCGCGGTTAGTTATTTTATCACCAACAGTTTGATAAAATTAACCACAAATATTTAAACATTACATTTTCATTACAATGAAAATGTTTAATATCCAATTGTATATGAAATACTCCAGTTTAGAAACTATGATTTTACATACAGCCATGCTATGTAAAATCATGTTCCACTTATAGCAAACTTACAGCATCACGCTTTTGAAAAAAAAAAGACGTGTGGCACTCGGGGACTGCCGCGGTAAAGCTATTGCATAGTTATTTTTTGTATCACTAGATGGCGTTAGTGGGGAGCGTGAGGTTTTTTCACGTGAGGTTTTATCATTACGGATTTTCTGGATTCGGTCCCCGCGCTCAAGGCCCGCGATAGAAGCTATGCAATAGCTTAAAAAACAAAAAAATTAAGGAGGAAACCCGTCTTTTACGGGCCAACACTGCGTTAAGCGTGCGCACGCCGCGGCTTCATAGAAAAGTGAACCGTCGCGTGCGCCCGCCGCGTGTGGCTCCATACAAAAGTGAACCGTCGCGTGATGTTTCATACAAAAGTGAACCGCCGCGTGCACACGCGACGGGCGCACGCTTAACGCAATGTTGGCCCTAATAGACTAGATTTGTATAGTTAATATCACCTTAATCTAAATTAAATAAAAAAACATATATTGTTTTTAATGTATAAAAAATTGGTTAAACAAAATAATTTTATGTTAAATAAAAAAAAATTGGTTCTTCCGTAGAAGCTAATGTCAAACAGACACTCCCAACTCATAACATCCATCTTTTACGTCGGTTAAATTAAAATACATGAATGAATATGAGATGTTCTAAAAATAGATCCTACGTAACCGCTGACCAACACTTTAAAATGAAGCTTGGAATCGGTCAGGGGTGGAGGATGCACGTTGTTCCATCTAATACATTATGAATAATGATAATAATACACAGAGTTGCACAGTAATTGTACCACAGAGTACGTATATTCATAAGTACTACACAACTAATATAGATGGCGCTAGTAGTTACATATTATTTTGTTACAATATTAACACCTCCGCTTAACAAAATCATATATACTTTGAAACGGGTAATATACCAAGCTTTTTTACAAAATATTTATGCTTTACAGACCCTAAACTTTTAGTAAAAATATCTGCTGGCATTTCAGTTGTTTCTAAATAATCAATTTTTACAAACTTATTAGCAACCGTTTCTCTTACAAAATGATACCTAACATCTATATGTTTAGATCTTCTATGATATATTGGATTCAAAATTAGTTTTTGTGCACTTTGACAGTCATTATATAAAGTTATTGTTTCTGAGTTACCTGTTATTTCAAACAATAAATTCTTTAAATAAATAGCCTCTTTACTGGCTTCCGACATAGCAATATATTCGGCTTCTGTTGAGGACAGTGCTACATTTCTTTGTTTTCTACATTCAAACGAAATAACTGATCCTGACAATTTAAAACAAAAACCAGAAAAAGATTTTCTATCATTTGAATCTGAACCCCAATCTGCATCAGCATATCCCTCTATACAAGATCTATCTTTTGTAAACACAAGACCATAATTCTTTGTTCCTTTTAAATATTTTAAAATTCTTTTTAAATGTTTCCAATGAGTTTCATCATATGAATTATTAAACTGACTGAGATAACAAACACTATAAGCAATATCTGGTCTGGTTAAAACCGCTAAATACATCAAGTTACCTATCAGTTCTCTGTATGGAATATTTTTATCACAATTATTCTGAGATTTTTCTAATCTTAAATTAATTTCCATTGGAGTTTCAGCAGTTTTACAATGTGACATGTTATATCTATTTAATAAACTTTCTACATACTGCTCTTGATCAACAGTTATTACATTTTCAGACATATTTACTCTTAAGCCTAAACACTGCTTAATTTGACCTAAATCTGTCATTTGAAATTTACAACTCAAGTCATGTAATAACTGATAAGTTGCCATTTTACAGCTTGAAAAAACAAAAAAATCGTCAACAAACAATGCTATTATGACTAACATTTCCTTCAAATTTTGTAAACAAACAAGGTTCATACTTGGATTTCAAATATCCTAAATCCATGAGATAATCACTTACTCTCTGATACCAAGCACGTGACGACTGTTTAAGTCCATATATGGCACGTTTAAGCTTTAATACTTTGTCATCATCACTACTTTCTTTATAAGTTACAGGTTTTTGCATATATATAGTTTCATTCAAAAAACCATTTAAAAAAGCTGTAGTTACATCTAGATGACGTATGTCTAAACTTAGTTTTACTGCTAAAGAGAATAATAATCTTAAAGTTGTATACCTGAGCACAGGAGAAAAAGTTTCATGGTAATCTATACCTGCTTTCTGTGAATAACCTTTTGCGACTAGTCTGGAACGATAACGCACATTACCAGCGCTATCATATTTCTTCTTGAAAACCCACTTGCATTGCACTACTGTGGAGTCACGAGGTCTATCAACAAGCTCCCATGCATCATTTTTCTTAAATGATTCCAGTTCCTCCTCCATGCTTGCTCTCCAAAATTTATTTTCTGGTCCATTCAAAGCTTCCTTGAGTGTAATATCTGTTAGATTTTGATCTTCTGGCTCTGCAATACATAAGTTGTTGTAGCCATATCTATCAGGTACTTTTCTCACTCTTTTACTTGGAACATTGAAATTTTCTAATGAAACTTCTGGTTCTGAAGCTGTTTCAAAAGAACTGTCATTTGAGTCACTCACCGAAGAAGCTTCTGGAACATATGTGGAATCATTATCATCACATTCATCCTCTCCTTCCTTAGATTCTTCTTCCTCACCGGAAGCTGAGCACTCAATAGGAATATCTACTGTACTTTCTTCAGTTTCCATTATAATGACATCTCTGCTGGTTGTGATAGAGTTATTGTCTGGGTCATACACCCTATAACCTTTCACATTGTCAGCGTAGCCAACCAGAATAAGTTCCTTAGCCTTCACATCCCATTTCAAACGCTTTTCTTTTGGAATGTACATCATTACCTTACTTCCAAATATACGGGTGTGACTTAAGTTGGGCTTGCTCCCTGTCCAGGCTTCATATGGAGTTATGTTATCCAATCCTGTAACAACTGAACGATTTCTTAAGTATACAGAGGTATTAACGGCTTCTGCCCAAACCTTAACCAAACTTCTTCTCATGCTGAGGTCAGTACATGCTAATTTGAACTTTATTTTATTCCCATAACATTGGAATTCTGAAAAATTAAATACCATCTTTACAATATATATTTTTAAATAGTCTCGTAACACGTGTCATGTCTTTCTGTCTGTATGCGTGTTCGCGTTTCGTGTTTCCTTAGACCGATTTTGATGCGGTTTGAGGGACCACAAGTTGGATTTGAAAAAAATATTTATGATACACACCAATATAACTTCAATTTAGGAAAACTTTTAACTACAGGTAGCTTTCCTTCCGTACTTTCCACACAAACGGGTTAGAGTTATTAAAAAAACTTGGGTTTTACCCAAGATGTGCCCGTCCCCGTCAGAATCTAGGAAAAATTGCCTATAGCTAGCTGCCTATTCCGCTAAATGTGTCTATCCATTACAAAAATAACTATTGAAATTGTAGAGGAGTTTTTTGAGATTAGCTCGTCCAAAAACACCACAAACAGACTCTTCAGCTTTATTATATAAGTATAGATAAAATAAAATAAAATATATATCTTTTCCCTTCACTACTAACCGGACATTCTAAAAGAAACAGTGAAAAGCACTTTTAATATCACACACAAGTTGCTATATTTACCCACATTTCTTAATTAAGTTTGATCCTGTGTTTCGGCAGCTTTCCGGCTTGTTGAGCACCTTAACTGAAATAAACGGATTATATTTATCAAGCCAACTTCGGATAGTGTGGGTAACAAATTAAATGAAAATATTCATTGAAGCAACCTTTAGAACGTGTGACGTAGGTAGGGATGTTGTAAGTTTACTTACTATAATTACTTAGAGTAGATAGACTTGGATCGTTTAAACCGGTTAATACGGAAGTGCCACGGTGCAGCGGCTTCGTCAGTGAGCAATCTTTTTGAGGCGTACTGAGCTGGATGCCAAGCGTGATCTTCTGAAAGCCCGACCACCAGCGGCTTTCCATTACAACTACAGAGAATGTGCTCTGAAAGTGAAGGTGAAACGTGTCCCCAGTGCGCGCGTACCTTCGCCAACAAAATCGGCTACGGGAGTCATGTTAGAGCACATGCAAGACGAGGAAGCTAGGAGTAGAAGCGGTCGCCGTGGCCGAAATCGGCTGGAGGACTACTACTACTACTTTTTGAGGGTTTATCGACGTTAGCAGCCTTATCAATAAACGCTGTGTAACTTCTTCTTCATCGAGTGGATGGTCTACCTGACCAATCCTGGTGTCAGAGTTATTGAGCCGCCAAAGGCCTCTGACATGACTCATGTAACGACTACTATCCGTAGAAAGTAACCGGGACCTAAAACACTATGTATAATAGTATAATGTGTAGTCCTCGTGGCGTAGTTTGACTAAGCCATGTTAGTTCATAGCGATTGTTAAGCACCGTGCAATACTTGGATAAGTGGCCGATAGTGGCATTTACATCTGAGCGCTACCGTGCTTAGGCACGTTAAATGGCCGGTCCCGGTTGTTTCAATCGTTAGACCATGTCGGAGGCCTTTAGGCGGTCTAAAAGCTCTGACACCAGGGTTGGCGACTAACCTACTCGAACTTACTTGCTTTACATATGTGTTTTGTCTCTTTTGCTCTTCGGAAAATTGCGTATGACAGCAATACTTTCATTTAGCGCCTAAATACGTTTAAAAAACAAATGCTTTCGTTTTAAATTGTGTTCTTTTTAGTGCAAAATAAAATACTAGAACGGACTGCTTTTGTATCTTAAACATATTTAGGTATGAAAGTGTCTTGTTTCAATGTGTTTCAAGGCGATGGTTTTTAACTATTGGTAACGCCATAAAACTTCTTAAAACTTAATCTACATAAAACGGCGTGAAGCCTCGGCGGGTCGCTAGTTAGATTATAAGAACAAGTAAACTTATACAAGTACTTTATTAACTAGCAGTACCCCGCGGTTTTCCCGCATTCCGCCCTTGCGTAGGTATTTCGGGATGAAAAATAGTCTATAACCTTCCCGTTGAATGTGGCTATCCATTACAAAAAGAATTATTCAAATCGGATTGGTAATTTCTGAGATAAGCGCGTTCAAATAAATAAACTCTACAGATTATTATATTAGCATCACTACATAGTATAAAACAAAGTCGCTATTTTTGTCTGTTTGTGTGTCTGTTTGTCTGTATGCTTAAATCTTTAAAATTACGCAACGGATTTTGATGCGGTTTTTTGTAATAGGTAGAGTGATTCAAGAGGAAGGTTTTTATGTAAAAAAAATCCCGAAATTCCCACGGGAACGGGCACAACGCGGGTAAAACCGCGGGGCGCTGCTAGTAGATTATTATATTAGTGTAGACTTACATAGATTCTTGGAAGAGCAACATTTTGTGTATATCTTCCATTTTCTAATCAGTAATAACGTTTGGAGTCAAAGCTTTGGTTTTGTAAATTTTTCGGTAAACGTTTGCCCCAGATTTGATTTGTAAATACGAAGCTTCGTGGTTCAAAGGACTTGTTTAACCAAACAAAAATAAATTCGATTACGGTCGAAACCACAGGAAAACATCATCCTTTGAACACACACACATAGAAACGAAGTTTACGTAAATATGTATACACACGCTTTTGTACACAGTCTTGTAGCAAATGCAATGGTGTGTAACATTCTATGATCGTCGAATATATGAAGATGTGTTTTTGAAGTGATTTGTGTTTAGAGAGAGCAATCGTTCGTTCTTATGGTATATACTAGCAGCGCCCCGCGGTTTTACCTTGCGTTGTGCCCTATGGGAATTTTAGGATGAAAAATATCTATAACCTTCCCGTTGAATGTAGCTATTTATAACAAAAATAATATTCAAATCGAACTGATAATTCCCGAGATTAGCTCGAACATACAAACAAACAAACATAAAAAATTACCTCTTTATATTATTAGTATAGATAGTTGAAAACGCTTGAGCAAGTGAAGATGTTTGTTTAATGATATCAAACTAGCCTTTTTCTTTAATGACAAAAAACCGATTTTCTCATTGAATCAAAGCACGTATCGTCAAAGTCAAGCGAACATAGCATAGTAAACATCGTTAGAACAGCGAACATTTCACTCGAAATATTTATCCTGAACATTCAGTGAAATCGCGGCTTAATACAATTTATACCTATAGACGTGAAGTCAAATGTTGAATGAAAATATTTAGCGAGAAATGTGAATAAAACACGTGAATGAACGCGAACCCTCGAATTATTTCGGTTTTTGAGAAATCAATGAGCGATGAACGGGAGCTATGAAGGATACTGTTATGCATATTATTTCACACTGGCTACTGTTCTCTACGGTTTCACGTGTAACCATTGTCTTCGGAATTTTGGAATTAATACAATAAAAATAAATATACCCGGACAAATTCACTCACGGTTAATTAGACCCAAACTAAGCTCTAAGCTTGTAATAAGGAATCTAACTAACTGATACTACTACATATACATACACAAATCTATACTAATAATATTATAAAGCTGAAGAGTTTGTTTTGTTTGTTTGTTTGTTTGTTTGTTTGTTTAAACGCGCTAATCTCAGAAACTACTGAACCGATTTGAATAATTCTTTCACTGTTAGATAGTCTATTTATCGAGGAAGGCTATAGGCTACATTTTATCCCGGATTTTCTACGGGAACGGGCACAACGCGGGTAAAACCGCGGGGCGCTGCTAGTACTTTATAAGAATAAATAATTGACACCCATACATATGTCTAGATTAGTGTTTAAAAGTAATAGTGTTAGTCTTTACAGTCTAATCTAAAAAAAATAGGCACTCGTGATGAATACGCCTTGTCCTCTTCACTGTACTGATATCTTCGTTGAGATGACAGGCCTTAGCACAGCAGTGTGGTGTGACAGGCAAAATTAAGTAGGTTCGTGAAGGTAATGGACAACCCTGGTGTCGGATTTTTAGACCGCCTTAAGGCCACCGACATGGTCTAACGATTGAAACAACCGGGACCGACAATTTTACGTACCTTCCGAAGCACACAGGCTAATATACAGATTACTACGTGTATTATAACCATTATAGCACCGTTCACACATGATGATGTTTCACCGAAATCGGTTCAGTTGTCATTATTCGCAGCCCAGTAAGTGGAAACATTAATCCAGTTACCGTCCGGAATCGGTCGGACATGCAAATCATATGTGAACGATAATTTATGACCAATTCAGTGACAGCAAGAAGATAATTATACAATAATTATACTATAAACAGCCTCCGTGGTCTTGTGGTTTGAGCGCCTGGCTCACGACCCGGAGGTTCCGGGTTCGATTCCCGGTGGGGATATCTCACAAACATCTCTTTGTGAGACTTTCCTCAGTTTGGTTAGGAGATTGCAGGCTGAATCACCTGATTGCTCGAAAAGTAAGATGATTCCGTGCTTCGGAGGGCACGTTAAGCCGTCGGTCCCGGTTACTTTCTACGGATAGTAGTCGTTACTTGAGCCATGTCAGAGGCCTTTGGCGGCTCAATAACTCTGACACCAGGATTGGTCAGGTTGGCCATCCACTCGATGAAGAAGAAGACTATAAACTAACCTTAAGGGTCGTCTATTGTTACAATAATTGTTGTAGGAATACCGCCTTTTTCATAAACGCTGTATAAATACGAGTAAAATACTGTTTTTAGATGTCTCTTTTGCCCTTTGGAAAATAGCTTATGTCGGAAAGGGACATACCGTTTGATAGCTAAAATGCTGTGTCAATAAGTTTCTACGTATATGTAGTGTGAACATTGTGGACAAATTATAGTGCCGGCAGTCTTAACAATGATGTTCATAGGTTTTTTTAGTGCCTAAATATGTTTAAGAAACAAAAGCTATTCGTTTAAAATTGTATTGTATATGGCACCAAATAGAACACCATTTCAACCGAACGTCATTTGTTTTCTATCCATATTTAGGAGACATATAAATTTAAAAATGCTTGTGAAATTTCACAGAGCAAAGTGTGTTGCTTAAAATGGCTGACGTTACTCAGTTACATAATGCAATATTGCCTTGTTTACAGCTGGGCGTTGGGAATAGAGTATTTGTTTCTCTAACAATAAAACCTCTTAAATTGCAAGAGCCAATCTATAATACGAGGGCGGGTCAATAAGTCCGTGACTTTTGCAATAAAAGACAGATTTTTTTATTAAAAATATATTTTATTTTTCAACGTAGTCTCCCTTGAGCTCTATACACTTTGTCCAACGCTTCTCCAATTTTTTTATCCCTTCCAAAAAATATGATTTGTCGAGGTCGTCAAAATAGGCCTTTGTTTGCGAGATGACTTCATTATTGGAGTCAAATCTTTTTCCACCAAGCCATTTCTTCAGGTTTGGGAACAAGAAGTAGTCGCTCGGAGCCAAATCTGGAGAATAGGGCGGATGAGGGAGCAATTCATAGCCCAATTCATGGATTTTGGCCATGGCAACTGCACATGTGTGCACCCTTGCATTGTCTTGGTGGAAAAGAACTTTTTTCTTGGCCAAATGAGGTCGGTTTCTTTTTAAATCGTCATTGAATCGGTCCAATAAGTTGGCATAATATTCCCCATTGATTGTTCTTCCCTTTTGAAGGTAGTCAATGTGGATTATCCCGCGTGCATCCCAAAAAACAGTCGCCATAACTTTATTGGCCGACAATCCCACCTTGGCCTTCTTTGGCGCCGATTCACCCTTGGAAACCCACTGTTTTGACTGTTGTTTGGTCTCTGGTGTGTTGTGATGGATCCACGTTTCGTCCACGGTTACAAAACGGCGCAAAAACTCCTCCATATTACGATTAAACAATGCTAAACCTTCCTGTGAAGTTGTTACACGATTGCGTTTGTGGTCGACTGTGAACAAACGCGGCACCCATCTTGCGGACAGCTTTCTCATGCCTAAGTGATCATTCAAAATTGAAACCACTGAGCCATGCGAGATCCCTACTTCTTCCACAATCTCTCGCACTTTCAATCTTCGGTCGGCCAACACCATATCGTGAAATTTTTCGAATGTTTTGGGTGTAGAGACCTCAACTGGGCGTCCAGGACGCTCGGCATCTTTAGTGCTTGTACGGCCACAACGAAATTCAGTAAACCACTTTTTTACCATGGAAATCGATGGTGCAGAGTCCCCATAGTATTTATCAAGCTTTGCCTTGGTCTCGGTAATGGTTTTTTTTCGCAAGAAATAATGCTTAATAAGCACACGAAATTCACTTTTGTCCATTTTCTCGTCAAATTAGTGAGTAGTCTGATAAAGATAGCTGTAAAACACAAACTAACTGACGCAGCAAGTTCAAATTTTCAGAGGAGTCAACTGACAGATGCCTGTTGACGGGACCAGTATTATTGTTTCAGTAAAGAGGTCGGAAATTCAAAAAGTCACGGACTTATTGACCCGCCCTCGTATAAAAATGAATCGCAAAATGTGTTGGTAAGCGCATAACTTCAGAACGACTGCACGAAATTGGATGATTCTTTTTAATGTGTTCCTTATTGTCAGGACAAGGTTTTTATATAAGAAAAATTAGGAATAAAAATCTCAAAATTCCCACGGGAACAGGGGCGCTGCGGGTGAAACCGCTGGGCACAGCTAGTTATAAATAAAAGATTGAAAGAAAAAAGAAACGAAACAGAACCTCTAATTTCAAAAATGTTTTTATCCATTGTTTTAAGACATTTTATAATTTACGCTCAACAGCTGTACGCAGAGAAATCTCCTTAAAACTGCATATTTTCCGGTCCGCAGCGCTTTGTTTGTCTTTCAATCTGTACGCAGTATTGTTTTCTTTTTATTGTTCCCTATCTCGTTCTAATTGAAACCCACCGCCTATTGTGGTAGAGTTTTTGAATTTGTTTTTATTAAGCTATTGCATAGCTTCTATCGCGGGCCTTGAGCGCGGGGACCGAATCCAGAAATTCCGTAACGAAAAAACCTCACGCAAAAAACCTAACGCTCCCCACTAACGCCATCTAGTGATACAAAAAATAACTATGCAATAGCTTTACCGCGGCAGTCCCCGAGTGCCACACGTCTTTTTTTTAAACTAGCTGTGCCCCGCGGTTTCACCCGCAGCGCCCCCGTTCCCGTGGGAATTTTGAGATTTTTATTCCTTATTTTTCTTATACAAAAACCTTGTCCTGACAATAAGGAACACATTAAAAAAAGAATCATCCAATTTGGTGCAGTCGTTCTGAAGTTGTGCGCTTAGCAACAGATTCAGCGATTCATTTTTATATTATAGATGAATAAAACCTTTTTGGGTTTGAAGACGGCCGTATTTGTGAAAGTAGGCGTTTGCATTGCACCTTCGTTGGCAGCACGGAAGAGCTAAGTACTTACTGCGTCTCTATTTTGTGATTGGCACCATATAATTTTAGGTTGTGACCATGTGACATTACAAAAAAAAATGTACCGGCCAAATTGAGAACCTCCGCCTTCGGTGTTTGAAGTCGGTTAAAACTAGAGATTTTTCGTCCAAGTTGTTTCAATCGTAAGACCATGTCATGGTCTTTAAGCGGTCTAAAAACTCCACGCCACTTAGTTACCCACTTATCAGATTATAGCAGCGCCCCGCGGTTTTACCCGCGTTGTGCCCGTTCCCGTGGGAATTTCGGGATAAAATGTAGCTTAAAGCATTCCTCGATAAATAGACTATCTAACAGTGAAAGAATTATTCAAATCGGTTCAGTAGTTTCTGAGATTAGCGCGTTTAAACAAACAAACAAACAAAACAAACTCTTCAGCTTTATAATATTAGTATAGATTGCAAGTTATTCTGTGTTTTGGTACGTATAAACAAAGCTACGATAAATAAACACACTCGCATTAAACTCTGTTTTCCGCCCGAGGATAATAAACACATTGTTGATTGAAACTTTATTTTTCATATCCAAATGTTTTCCAATATTTAGTTGTCTGGTTTGATCGGTCTGTATGTCCGTAACCCAATATTGCAATATGGCGCCTGAAAAAGTTCATTGATTTCATTCGAAGTTGAGAGTGGGCAACTCATGTTATTTGTTAATATTTTTTAGTATTTTTTAAGCAAATTACCAATTTGTGAATGTTGTTATTTATACTTATAATAATAAAGCGAAAGTGTTTGTTTGAACGCGTATCACTGGAACCATACTTTTAAAAAACAACCCTTGTTATTTTTGAAAAATGATTCTCGTTAAAAGAACTTTTTTCTTGAAAATGTAACATTAAGAGAATTAAGACTTTAAATTAAAAAGAAAGGTTAAACATTATCCTATAAATGTTTTATCTCCTAATACCTATTTAAATCTAAAATGATTATTAGAAAAGGCTGTGAACGAGAATTAAAGTCCCTAAACCATTTTGTCAATACAAGCCAGCGCTTATAGCATAGTTTGACTAAGCGATGTAAGCCCCTTGCGATTGTTAAGCAACGTGCAGTTCGACCCCTACTCATATAGTGGCTGATAGTGCATTTCTATCTGAGCTGTACCGTACTTCTTCACGTAAAATTGTCGGTCCCGGTGGTTGCAATCATAAGACCATTTCGAAGGCCTTTAAATGGTCTTAAAACTCCTACACCCGGATTGACCTATTACTTCACTTACCTATTTGAACTATCTACTTTAATACAAAATGAGTAAAGCCAAGTTCACACTATCACTTCCATCAATCAACATTATTCACAACATTACGCGTACTCTGAACCGGAAGCTTCACCACGGAGGTTGCAACTGCCACTTAAAGGGGTGTTAACACACTGCTGACCGTAAACTTTTCGGTTTTCTCACCATTAAACAATGTTAAAAGCAACACGGTTCAAAACATCTCGTGTCTATGGTACAAGATCGTTCCGACAGACATTAAAGGAAATTTACGAGGAGCCAATTTTAGCCAAGATTTAAGTACTGTCGTAACGACCCGACCTGTGTAAAGTGATTCGGACAACATATTTTTATTAGGTTTTGATCCCTGAAGTGCTCAATTATAATTCAGAATTTTCACATTTTATGTCCACTGTTAATGAAGTTTGAAAACGAAAACATTGTTGTATTGCCTCGCGAAGTGGTAATAAAAAGTTTGCTCTTTACATTGTAATGTTTGACCTTTGTTTGTAAATAATAGCCTTTTCTATAATAAATGCGAATAGGATTCACTCCATTTATTTTTGATGATAGACCTCTTGTACTGAATGGATTTTAAATAGTCTTTTTATAAACGACAGGTTACACTACTTCTTTCTTAAAATATTAGACAATATATAGTGCGGGTACGAGCCGGTTGCGGGTCACGTGACGTTGTATCCCTTGTATTGTAATGTGTCTAAACACCACACAACGTTTATTGTACACAAACTATAGTATAGCATCCTCATTGCTTAAAGGGCGAAACTACTTTTTCGAGTGCCTCATTATGTCACTTTTAATGTCCCTTTTCTTGGCCTAATAATGTTTGATTGCTTTACCCAATGAAAAACTACTTAACACATACAATAATTTACGTAAGTGCCTCATCGATCCAAAGTTACTTAAACTATATTGTCATAGATTATAATACTTGATAAGCTAATTAATGCTTACGGAAATAAGTTTCTATTGATTTACATCGCGCTACTGCATTCGAAGTTCGAATATTTTCATTCATTCATTTCGCTCAGTTGGCGCCATTTAATAATAAAGTCCTTGGTTGGCGCGCATTTTTATAGCATGGTTTGCTCTATAGTCTATACTCTATAGAGTAAAAATCGCTTTATAACTTTTGAACTACGAATTGGAATTCGCAGTAACGCCTATGATATAGGGGATGTTACGCACCATTTACGCTTTTACAAATATACGCTTCTAAAATAAATCCACTACTCGATAGCCATTCGTCATTTTTGTTCTATTGTAATGTTGGACGATACTTTAATCCTTGACGTGGAAAAGTGTTTTAGATTTACGTGTGTGAGTGTATTGCCCGGTTCATTCTTTAGGTAAATTGGAAAATTGCATTTCAACGATACGGCGTAAACTTAATGTGAAAAACAAAAAATGGTGTTTTTTATTTCACTTTATTTTGACACGAAGCTTGGTACATAAATTGGGGTATATTATATAGCCTTAGGTTAAATAAGCAAACAAATAAATTGGGTAAATTATAACATAACAAAATACTTTACTTAATAAAATCTATGAGTATAACTCATTCGATTGTTATTCACAGTGCAGTAGGTAAATTAATGTACATTGTACACAATGATATTGCCGACGGCACTGATAGTTACGCACCCAAAGACATACGTATATACTGATTGCAACCAAGTAAGTTTGAGTAGCTTAGTGGCCAACCCTGATGTCGGAGTTTTTAGACCGCCTTAAGGCCTCCGACATGGTCTAACGATTGATACAACCGGGACTAATAATTTAACGTGCCCTAAATGCAACTACAAGTATTATTCAGGGGTACTCGTGAAATAAATATAATCAACTAGCTGTGCCCCGCGGTTTCACCCGCAGCGCCCCCGTTCCCGTGGGAATTTTGAGATTTTTATTCCCTATAAACCTCACAGAGCCCGAAACCTTTCCAACGAATGCAAAACCGTGGAAATCGGTTCGTGCGTTCTGGAGTTATAGCGTCAGGAAGGAAAACCCGACTTATTTTTATATAGTAGACTAGCTGCGCCCCGCGGTTTCACCCGCGTTGTACCCGTTCCCGCGGGAATTTCGGGATGAAAAATAGACGTTGGCCGATTCTCAGACCTACTCAATATGCTCACAAAATTTCATGAGAATCGGTCAAGCCGTTTCGGAGGAGTACGCGAACGAACACTGTGACACGAGAATTTTATATATAAGATGATAGCAGCGCCCCGCGGTTTTACCCGCGTTGTGCCCGTTCCCGTAAGAAATCCGGGATAAAATGTAGCCTATAGCCTTCCTCGATAAATAGACTATCTAACAGTGAAAGAATTATTCAAATCGGTTCAGTAGTTTCTGAGATTAGCGCGTTTAAACAAACAAACAAACAAACAAACAAAACAAACTCTTCAGCTTTATAATATTAGTATAGATTTGTGCAACTGACGATTTCAGTTGAAACTACGACTCAAACCAATTCAGGAGTTAATCTGAGTTCATTACACTGAAATGAATTCTTTGGAGTACTTGTGAGGGGAATTAAACGAGCAATATTAAACTGGATTTAATGCATCGGAGAAGTTTCCATCACGCAACTCAAACGTAATCTGAGTTTAAAAAATTAATGGTGTAATGAAAATGTTTAGTAAACGACACACTTTTTAAACTCACACGATTTGCACTCATTAATAATAATAATAATGTAGTTTAGTAAAACAAGTTATATTATGGACATTAATAGTGAATAATACTCGATTAAATCGGAATTACTTTTTAAAATCAAATAATTATGGAGTCGTTTACTCAGTGAGTTGGTGATCATCAACTTGGCGAGTCCATAAGAAAACAGACAAACAAGCGAGTAGGTTATTCTACATATTGACTTAGCATTATTCATCTAAGCGCTACCGTACTTCGAAATGGTCGGTCCTATAATAGTCCTTATAGTTCCTTATAGTTGTTGCAATCGTTAGACCATGTCAGAGGCCTTTAGGCGGTCATAAGACTCCAACACCATGGTTGGCCACTATGCAACTCGAATTAAATGAAATTTCAACAAAAACGTTTTTTAATGTAATAATTAACTAATTCACTTACCCGTTAATTCTGCGGTTCGAATCTGCCTGTGGGACTCCAACCTTCTTTAACCCTCATTCGACCTGTCACAGGCTTGACCCTTTAACTGGTGGCCTTAATGTGGATTAGTGGTGCCACATTCCCTCCTATTTCCGGTTTTAGAATGTGTATTTTAAAAGAGACGTGGCAAATCCTACTAATAATATAAATGCCATAGTTTGTGAGGATGGATGTATGTATGGACGGATGTATGTATGGATGGATGTATGTATGGATGGATGTATGTATGGATGGATGTATGTATGGATGGATGTATGTATGGATGGATGTATGTATGGATGGATGTATGGATGTATGTTTGTTGCTCTTTCATGAAAAAACTACTGGACGGATTTGGATGAAACTTTACAGTATATGTCAGAATAACACAAGGGATACATATTATCCCGAAATTCCAGCGGGAACCGATACAACGCGGGTAACACCACGGGGCGCGGCTAGTCGTATATGTATAGCAGTTGGGTGATTTTATTCACGTTGTACTTGTTCTTGTGAAGGATGAATTAGATCATTGCGATTGTCAAGCAACGTGCAGCTTAGTCCTTACTTGGATGGGTGGCCGATGGTGGCCTTTCTATCTGAGCGCTACCGTGCTTCGGCACGTTAAGCAGTCGGTCCCGGTTGTTTCAATCGTAAGACCATGTTGGAGGTCTTTAGGCGGTCTAAAAACTCCGACACCAGGGTTGGCCACTAACCTACTCGAAATAAATGAACCGTATATATAATTATTCTGCCCTTGGACTCGAACCTGCCACCGGCACTAAGCTGTACTCCCCTATACCGACCTTGCCAAGGTTGCTTAGGTTTGTTTACACTTCATTTCAGTACAACATCCAAGGGTTCATCAGTACCTTTACCTACACAAATAAATGGATATAACTCCGTTTACAGCCCCTAATCAGAGACCTTTAAACTATACATTATAAAAGGGGTTTGATCTAAATACATTGTAATTTGGACCAGTCCATTTGGTTTGTGGACTCGCTAATGTAGGGGTCTGTAATATGCTGATTTTGGGCTAGTTTGAGATATAAGTAGGGTTGCTGAGGTGAACCAGTAGAATATATTAACTAACCAATAGTCTAGACAGGCAATATTAAATGTCTACTTTATAGGTTGTAATAGGCACAGTTACGGCCGGTTGCACCAAAACTTTCATGTTACGAATTCGTAAAAAGTAACGTATAAAGTAAACGTATAATGTAAAACATTGTTGCACCACGTTTTAGCGATGCGTTTTACGCTTACAATATACTATTACTTTTTACGGAGGTCAAACCCTGCTCATAACGTAAAAGTATAAGATTTTGACAAGTTAAAAAGAGTATGTAATAAAACTGACGTTTGTTTGCTTTCTTAATTTGTTTTGGTTTGGAGGTTATTTTATTTATAAAACGCATTTATAGAACGTTCTATTAGAAATCACGATAAATAAATTACCTAGATGTCTTCTACAAGTTCTGATAGTGACAGTGAAATTATTCAATATTTCACTCGACATCGTAGAAGAACAAATATAAGAGTAGACCAATTACTCATGGAAGACGGTTATTTTTTATGCCGTTATCGAATCAATTACTAATTGCATTGCGGTTTTATGCCACCTGCTCCATGCAGCAAGTTGTCGGTGACATCAACAGAATACATATAGCTAGTGTTTGTCGTGCAATACACAGAGTGTCTCGGGCTATAGCAGCATTAGCACCTTGATATATATACATGCCTCGTGACATGGATGAAATTTCTGAGGTCTGTAATGACTTTTATAGAATTGCCCAATTTCCAAGGGTCATAGGTGCTATAGACTGTACACATATCCCCATACAGTCACCAGGTTAGTAAATTCTTATACACAGAAAAAATATGGAAGCAGTAATTGTTGCTACTGCTGTTTTATATAACATCTGTAGAGACCTAAATGAAGCATGGACCTATGAAGATTCAGATTTACCCATAGCTGAAAAACCTGAACCATTTCATGAAACCTCAACAAGAAATGGAGTGACTGCACGGAATAACCTTGTGAGGGACTTTTTTACCAATTGAAATATTAATAAAGTAAAAAATGTAATGCATTTTAATGTGATTCATATATCAGGATTTCGTGATATTAAAAAGTATGATGAAATAAAACATAGTTTTATTTTAAACTCAAACATTTATTGCTTTGGCAGATAAGAAAATGCAATGGTTGAATGAAAAGGCAGAAAGCAACATCAGTTTTGTAATTTTTTGGTGTATATATATTTTGCTGGTCGTTGGAAGTTTTAGTGACAATCTCAAAATGTTCTTCGTATACTTTCATTATTCAAGACCGCTATATTCCCTGAGATGGTGTTATCACTATCAAACCTTGATGGTACACCTTCGACAGATTCGTGTCTGACTGTGTCTAGTAGAATGGCAGTTGTGTCATCCAATGGAGCAGGACCTTTGCCACCGCCAGTTTGCCTATGGGCTTTTTTATAGGCAGCTACATCCTTTTTGGCATTCCTTTTCATGTAATCCCATTTATTTTTAACTGAGTTACGCTCCTGCTAACTGAACATGCAGGAGTGCTATTAAATTCAACATTTATGAGCTGCCATGCATCCTCTATTTGTTTTGGAGTAACTTGACCTGTTTTTTTTGTTATTTAAAAGTATGTGCTTATATTTTTTAATCAAGTCATTCAGCAAACTCAACTCATTGTGATTAAATTAAATTTCCCATTAATGGTAAATAAGTAGCTAGGATGAATTGATTCGTTCAAGCTATGTAGGTATTGTTAGTGCGATTTTGGAGTAATACGAAAGTCCTTATATCACTCTATTAATAAACATTTTCAATCACTGTTAATTTATCAGTTATTTGCGGCAAATTATCACCAATATTCATCAAAACCCAAATACAACTTATAAAAAATTTAACAAAATACAAAATACCACAAAATACTAAAAACGTACCTACATAGCTGTCACCCACTGACGCTGTTGACACTAGTTATCATGTCTTACCACATGTAAAATAAAATCTACCATGGTAGTTAAAAACTACTAAGGTAAAATAGTAGAATTAACGCTTTATTTGGGTAGCAAGTAAATATACGGATACTTTGACACATCTTTTTTTGGTGCAACGTACTTTTACGAATTCGTAATAATGACGGTATAGTATAACGTAAAACGTATAACTGAATTCGTATAAAAACTAAAATTTTGGTGCAACCGGCCATTAGGGTAGATTCGACATGAACTGTTAAATCTTTGTTAATACCTAAATATGTTTTACAAACAGCTGCTATTCCAAATTGTACTTAATAGTGCAGTAATAGAATACTATTTCAAACGATCGTCGTATGTTTTTAAGCATATTTAAAGTGGGTTGCACAAGTACCATTTACTCTTTTCAGCGCCTAAATATGTTTTAGAAACTTATAGGTACTAAATATGATTAGCAGTTATTGTGTAATTCGCTCTAAGGCGATAATTAAATTGTCCATTTCTTCTTCCTATAATTTAAATGAATATGGCGGAGTGAAGCTATGTGCAACCCAATCAACCAATCACAGCGCGTCACGAAAAGATTTTGACATTGTCATTGGCGTGTTCGGGAATAAATAAATTAATATACCTGGACAAATTCACACACGATTAATTAGACCCAAACTAAGCTCTAAGCTTGTGTTATGGAATCTAATTAACTGATACTACTACATATACATACACAAATACTTTATCTTATATATAAAATTCTCGTGTCACAGTGTTCGTTCGCGTACTCATCCGAAACGGCTCGACCGATTCTCATGAAATTTTGTGAGCATATTGAGTAGGTCTGAGAATCGGCCAACGTCTATTTTTCATCCCGAAATTCCCGCGGGAACGGGTACAACGCGGGTGAAACCGCGGGGCGCAGCTAGTAAGGATATATAATTGACACCCAGAACGTCGTCGCCAACAACTATGTCTGCACATATTGTTGACTCCGGGCGGGAATCGAACCCGCAACCCCCGACACAGTAAGCGCTCTCACTGCCACTGTGGCAACGGGCTTGTCAAAATTCAATGAATTTCAATGCATTGTGAGTGATCGGCTGAGCTCCGGACAGCTCTGTTCCGCTTCAATAGAAACTCATCCTTAATCTATCTATCTATTTGACCTAACTATACTTACGTAAGTAGTGTCAATCGTTACAGAACATTAATTTCCTCCACCAAACTCCGCCACGTGTTCTATTAAGGTAACTCCCCAAAAATGACCCTCATTTCCTTTTCCTTATCCATCTACTTAAATAATATTGTACAGATTATTAACAATCTCTTTTTGCCTCCAAAATTAAGGAAATACTGAACGTAACATTTACCTGAGTCTAAAGGTGACTTTCCATCGAGCTAAGCTACGCTACGATGCTACGTGTAAGTAAGTCCGAGTGGCCAACCCTGTCGGAGTTTTTAGACCGCCTAAAGGCCTCCGACATGGTCTAACGATTGAAACAATTGGGACCGACCAAAAGAACATTCCCTCCGAAGCACGTTAGCGCTCGGATAGAATGCTATCGGCCACCGATCCAGGTGGGGGCCGAGCTGCATGTTGCTACTAACAACATCGCTTAATCTAATTTCGCTAGTTTGTATC
Organism: Cyclophora albipunctata; assembly: GCA_963082685.1. Lineage (NCBI taxonomy): Eukaryota > Metazoa > Arthropoda > Insecta > Lepidoptera > Geometridae > Cyclophora > Cyclophora albipunctata. The sequence goes on along the minus strand of OY720131.1, from coordinate 8,073,429 downwards.
CATTATTCTACAATAATATCAAGCTTGGCAACGTATTTTATTTTATTTTATATGAATACATCGGGATAACAAACAGTTACACAGTGTGATACATTTAGACTATAGCATTAACAAATTAAATAACAGTGTAACCCACCACGTTATCCTCATATTACTTAAGAAAAATAACTTATAGTTGGGACCTGTGATCACGATTAGTTAAATCAATTAAAATAAGTGAAGTGAGTAAATTGGTACATGTGTGTTCAAAGAATTATGAGGTGAGAGATTGGGAAGTGAGATTAAAGTGGTGCGTTTTCCAAAATTATCTTAACTAATAATTTAAATTTATATATACTAGAATGAAATATGTCGACATCTAGGAAGTTCTTATTGTAGATTTCGCACATTCTGCGGATCGGGGCTCGCAGGCCCGCATTCGTTTTAGCTAGGCCTACAGCAAAGAGATGGCCCGCGCGAGCCTGTCTTCTGTGTACTGTACGAGGCACGGTATAACATAATTTATTGTGGAGATCGACACAGTCAAACTTGTTGTGACATAATCCGTGAAGAGTCATGGTTTGCAGAAAAGTTCGTCTAGAGGATAATGACAACAAATTGTAGTGACTTGTTACAGATGCACTTTTAATTTTCCTGTGAGTCAGTTTGAAGTGAACGGTTTTAAAAAACTTAATTTGAACCTTTTCCAATTGATTGATATACTTAGCATAGTAAGGGTCCCAGATTGCACAAGCATACTCAACTTGAGAACGTACTAACGAATTATAGAGTAATAAGAATGAGGATAGGTTTTTGAAGTCCTTGCAGGATCGCATGATGAAACCATACATCTTAAGACCTTTGTTGATAATGTGTTCTATGTGTTCATTAAAGTGCAGTTTGTCGTCAAAGATAACTCCGAGATCCTTCACGCTACTGACCTTGTTCAAAGGTACACCACTAGCACCAACGTAGCACATCATTCAGTGGAAAGGCACCCTTAGATATATTTTTGTTTAATAAATTGAGTTTTTTCTTTTAACCGCTTTAGCCCCTGTTTACTTCAAAAGTTAATCGACAAATATAAATTAACTTTCAAAGGGTTTCATTAGACATTAACGAAGAAAATAACAGTTATAACTGTAACGAAAAAAAGTAACGTTACTTGTAATGAAGATAACGGTACCGAAATAACGAGATTTGTTTTTTAACTATTAGATTGTGTTTGAATGGTTTTATGCAAATTAAGAGTCAGTGCGTTTAATTAAAACTTAGTTTTGTTTGCTATAAAGTCTTTCCAAAATTTACGAGAAAATATTTGACTTTTCATATTCAATGTACAAATTGAGATAACAAAATTGAAAATTATTGTTAAATATCACAAATTGGAAACAAGTCAAGCGTAAATAACGTAACGAACATTTAAATCAAATTCACCAGATAATGGAACGTGGAACCAGAACCCAAATTTTCACCTGCCATTAAAAGAAAAAAATTGACTGTAATTTTTTCATACATAATTTACTTAAATTAGATTTTATTTATGTTCAAAATGTATGTTTAATATTATTCTTTCTTTAAAAGAATACTGAGTCTAACGAGTATGTCTGTATTGTCTGATAAAATTATCTTTCACAAACATTCCGGGGTTGATCGTCAACTCGCAGTAGATACGTATGATTGAAATCACACCAGGGACAAAAGCATTGATGTATTTGTTATGCAGTCCGAACTTGTGTTTATCTACTTCGGTCTTCAAAAGTCATCTTCAAACTAGATCACCCGACTGCACTTAAGGAGGCTTGTTTTAAACGGTCGGTTATCGTAACATTCGCACGTTAAAAAGTTCAGATTTTTCACGGTATTAAAATATTGATATATTAAATCTACCTTAAATTCTAGTCTGTCAAATTTATTCGGCCGGTGGAAAGTAATTTTTTATTATTTTTTTATGTCAGTTGACACTGACATTTTGTGTTAACGTTTACTGGTCAGTGACCGTAAGCTGAAGCAACCGGCCTTTAATTAGAGGACTGTTCTATGTTTGTTACTCTTTCACGAAAAACTACTCGACGGATTTGGATGAAACTTTGCAGTTATATGGGTTATACATCAGAAGAACACATGAGATACATACATCCCAAAATTCCCGCGGGAACGGGAACAATGCGGGTAAAACTGCGGGGCGCGTCTAGTATTTTTATAATTTGACAAATACTCAAGTACGTAGCATTCATACAATGTATTAGTTCGAGGTCATGTAACATTCTCTGAGCTCAGTAAACCAGTAAAATGTATCCGAGCAAATGTAGCATAAACAATAAAATCTGACATACTTTCTATTACGACCCCACTTGATTTATGATGGACGCTAGTTACACTAGTTTATGTTTACTAAAAGAAAATGGACGTCCCTCTTTGTATTATTGGTATTTTATGAATATGAAATCTTTCGATTATCATCACGTTTTTCTTCCATGTCCGTAGTCGTGAATTAGAGGGTTGGAAGGCAGATTCCAATAAAATAATTATTCAAATAATCACTTTACTTATAATTCTCGAAATCACAATGTTAAAGCTTACAAGATAATAAAAGATTACTTAGATTAACTATGATTAAGATATGCCGTCGACCGAGCTCGTGGTTGCCGCGCTCTGTCCCTCAAAGAGCATCCATGCACCGCTATCAACCTTCAACTCCCCGTCTTACAAGATAGCTGCCCTACCAGAGGTCGGTGTTCGTTATCAATCGACTGTTTTAAATTCGGAAGTGCCCATATATATAATTCAACGCAAAATTCTGATGTCTCGTAATGACAAACCCTGATAATCTTACCTCATAGCAATTGATAAAATGTGAATTTGAGTTCATCATCATATCATTTATTTCTATTAAAAACTTTCGTTTATATTTAACTTACAAAGTTAAACACTTTATCTCTTAAAATCTTATATACAAAATTCTCGTGTCACAATGTTCGTTCCCGTACTCCTCCGAAACGGCTCGACCGATTCTCATGAAATTTTGTGAGCATATTGAGTAGGTCTGAGAATCGGCCAACATCTATTTTTCATACCGAAATTCCCGCGGGAACGGGTACCGTGGTTGAACTCCTCTGAAACGGCTCGACCGATTCTCATGAAATTTTGTGTGCATGTCGGGTAGGTCTGAGAATCGGACAACATCTATTTTTCATCCCGAAATTCCCGCGGGAACGGGTACAACGCGGGTGAAACCGCGGGGCGCAGCTAGTATTAGTATAGATTGTTATACAAGGTGTTGCAAACTTGGCACAACTGCTGAACAAAGTTAGCGGAGACCAGATGTCTAACCGCAAATACAAGAAACTATTTATTTGACAAAGCTTTATCTTTATGTATACTTCATAGAATATAGTCATGTTGTAACGCTCATAGCGTAGTTTGAAAGCGGTGTCAGCGCGATTGTTAAGCGACATACTGCTCAGTCTATGCTTGAATGGGTGACCGATGCTATTGAATTTTGGGCTTCGATTGTTTCAATAGTTAGACGACGTCGGCAACTATTCGTCTTTTCTAAAAACTCTAATGTTGGCCACTAACCTCTTTTAACTTACGTTTTGATAACCCGGTATATTATTGCTTGCTAAAACCTTATAAAAACAACGTATTCAAATATTATTCATCGATGCCTAAAGGCTCGGTAAATTCCGAGAACATTCTAATGAGTTTAATTTGATATCGTGAACGTACACATCATTAAAACGTTACAAAGCTTAGACAAGCGAGTTTCTGAGGGCTTCCCAAAACTGAACAAATTTTTATCCGATTGTGAATGAAGGTAGGTGATTTAGAAGAATATTTCGTACAGTATATAATGATATTTCAAAAGAGCTTTACCGGGATTGCCAATCAAATAAATAATGAGTGATGGAATCCATTTTAGCATATAAATGAGGAGCAGAATTAAATTTTAAGGTTCATAAATATAGAGTCGAGAACGCGTTTGGATTTTTTCCGATAACCATCTTATTTGAAGTTGGAGCTAGATAACTTGGCATGCGTATGACATGGAAGTTCAAAGTTTGGTACGAGTTTTACTTTGGCTTGATTTACTTCGATCCATTTGCGTTCGAGAAAAAATATGTTTGGATGACGGTGAAAAATGTCAAGCAATGATGTGGTAAACTTTTTATTACTATGAGTCTAATTAACCGTGTGTGAATTTGTCCGGGTATATTATACTTATTATTAGATGAGTAACCGGTATCGGCTTTTGTGTCTGTGAGCTATGGTGTCGTGGAAGGTTCATTAAGTTGTCAATCGGTTGTTTACAATCACCTGACTAAGTAGAAGGTCTGTTGGCGGTCTAAAATCTTCAACACTATAGCTGACCACTTTATCTGTAATTTAACTTTACCTGGCTAAGTCCGCTATTTTACGTGGTTTGGTTTCAATGTTTTCCGTTCTAAGTCCAAGTTATCGGGCACGTAGACCAATTTTAATTTAGTATAATGTTAACACCACGAATAGGTAAATATTTTCGCTGGAAAATTTTGTTTCTGTTACATTAAGCTACTTAATTTTAGGAACGAAAGTTTTTCTTTGTGTCCTCGTCCTCTTTGGATGTAGAATATAAATGAACTGTGTCCAACTTTTACTTATAATGATTTTAGCTTTGTTAAGTTATGTTTATTTTGAATTTAATGGGTCTATAGAGAGATGGGCGCAAGACACTTTACGCGAGTGCGGGCTGAGTGCGGGTCACGTGAAATTATATTCCTTGTATATGTATAAAAGGTGTCACAAAACACAAGTAAAAGCAAATTGAAAAATTGAAAGGTAACTCCTTTACTTTTATTTGTGTTTTTTTACTTATGTCCCGCAACGGGACAAAATCCTTGCCTATTAATATTATAAACGCGAAAGTTTGTGATGATGTAACTATGTATTGTAATGAACATATAATTTGATACTCTTACACTGAAAACCTACAGAACGAATCTGGATGAAACTTTACAGTAAAATAGGTTCATCAGAATACCACATGGGATACATTTTATCCTGAAATTCCTGTGCGAATGGGAACAACGCGAATAAGACCGAGATGCACTGCTAGTACCATATTAATTGAAAGTAAGAAGAACAAAAACATACTAAGTAAACATAATCGAAAAACGAGAGAGAAAAATACTAAAGCCTTTTAAAGTTTACGAAGCAAAACGGAAACATCTAGAATATAAATAAACTTCTTTTGATTTTTGATTCACAAATCAGACTTATAACGATTTTCTTCACCCTCTAGTATCGCTTTTGCAAAAATGAAGGTTTGAATCGGTTTAAGCCATTTGACCGATAGCCAACTGGCCTCTCCGTCCATTTCTAGCCACTTTGATAAACTTACTTTGATTTTCTTTGGCAGAGAATCTAACTTGCTTTATGCGATACCATTTGTTGCTGCTCTCGCCTTTAAAGTACTTCATTTTGTTTTTTATTTAGACGCTTCGAACGGAGTTAGAGAATTGTGTGCGATATATTTTATAAGAGAATGATCTTGCGTATTTATTGGAAGGGTTTTGGGTTAGTTTTTTTTGTCCTAAAGGTTGTTAGATCGAGCATTTTCTGTCAGTTAAGATTTAAAAAGAGAATGTCTGTAAGTTTCCGGTTTCTATTTCAATTTGATGTTTATTCTTATTATTATCAATGCTAGAAGCGCCCTGCGATTTTACCCGCGTTGTGTCCATTCCCTTTGGAATTTGGAGAATAAAAACAAAAATAACTTATAACCTTCCCGTTGCAGGTTAATTATTTTTGTACTCGTATTACATAGTTACATTCAAGACCAAGGACATACTAGCCATCTTAAGGCGCGATTCCACCAGTGTGCTGAACTGTGCGGCACTGTAATGCACAGTGTGCGACACAGATGTTCACTCTGGTCGACTCACTCTGGCAAACAATAACAAATTGTATGCGGACATTCTAGAAATGTTCGCGCACATCTGTTTATCATTGTGCGCGCACACAAGCATGCAGTGGACTCGTGTCGACGCGTACACGCTTTTGTTCGCGAACTCAGTCTTGCTTCCGCCACCGGAGCGAAAACATTTATTTGTACGCGCACATTTTTAACAGAGTTAAATATGGATTGAACGAATGATAAACTTGCCCGTCCATATTAACAACTGAAGACAGAACTCTTCTCAGTGAACATGTTCGTGCACAAGTGTGCCACACTGTGCGATTACAAAAGTTACGCACAGTCTTGCCGGTGGAGCCAGAAGATAAACTCGACACAAGCTAGTACGTGCAATGCTGGAGTTGTGCACAAAATGTTTGTAAACAAATGTGCCAAACACTATTTTGGTGGAATCGTACCTTTAAAATAACAGGATATTGCGGGCAAAACCACGGGGCGATGCTTGTTACAATATTAATGTCGGCTCAGTTTATAGTGTCTCATTTGCATGCACTCGGGGCCGTATATAAACTAATAAACAAAATAAAACATACTTTATTTATTGCTTCTTTTATTATAACTCCGAATCGGGTGCTTTATGACTTTCCCTTTAGGGTTGTGAACAGCATCCATAAAACAGATGAAGAATATATTGCCATGGATTTTGGCAGTATACTTGTATGATAAAATATGACCATAGATATGCATATAGTAATTTAATTTACTATAGAATCTTTTACGATAAAATATTTATCCTGATTGGCTGATTGCCTAACCGTACTGCCTGCCCGTACTCAGAGTTGTCAAATGCTTTCTTAGAAGAGATTTCATGTGTGATTTTGATATATAATGTATGAAAAATTTCATGGACTTTTCTGAGTGAATTAGTTATAATATACAACGTCCAGCTTAAATTGCGAAAAGTAGACACTTGGAATTTTGCACATTTATTTGTCTTAGTGCGTAAGCATGTACTAAGAAGGGATTTTAGATAATTAACCACAGTGGGGCTAAATGGGGTAATAGTAGTTTATGCAACGTCATATAAAGAAGGGTATTAAAACACGAGTGTGAGTTTATGAAACGAGCGCAGCGAGTTTCATAATAGTAACGAGTGTTTTAATACCCGTGTTATATGCAGTTGCATACACTACTTTATCTTCACTATTTAATGCAATTAATCAAACAAAATTTTAAAAACAAAACACATTGCGAAACATTAAATTCACGCGTAGGTACGTGTATTGTCACAGTGAACTTGCCGCCATTAAAATCTAACCAATGAGAGCGCAGCTGCGCGTAGGGCCAATCAGGAGCGAGCGAGATCTTACCAAAGAGTTTTGTGTATGTAGTTTCGACGAAGTTTTCACGTATAACCCAACTATTTTAAAAAGCCAGCATAATATCAAAATTTTATACAACTAGTATGAGGATTTTGACATAAGGCTCGCCAGGTTAATTGGTCGCGTTATAATGATGTTATAATGTTAAATTATAATGATATTATAACATCATGTGCAATTGCTTAAATTGAGTGTTTTAGTTGTCTGTGCTATAACAGTAGTAATTATAAGTCAAGTATTGGAATCATAAGTAGAATGTTACAACATTAGTGTAGATAAAATCAATTATTTGATACTTGTCTATTATACTATGAAATACTTAGATTGAATAACAACCGGATCCTCTAATCTATTTCAGTCCCAGTAGTTGTTGCAATCATTAGGTCACATTGGAAGCTTTTAGCGGTCTAAAAACACCAGGGTTGGTATCTACGCTTCTAGAACTTATTTACCTTACTAAGGTTCAATTCATACTAGCGCTGGTCAATTTAAAACTTAACATGCCTTATTCTAAGGGTGCATTTACATCAGGCGAGCGAATGCTCATTCTAACCCCACTCTATAAAATTCTTACAAGAATTTACAAGAATTTTATAGAGTGGGGATAGAATGAGCATTCGCATGCCTGATGTAAATGCACCCTAAGTAAAACAGATGTTATTACTACATGTTTTCGTGGTTAATTCGTTTGCAAAAAAACACATTAAATTCTGATGATATATACCACTTAAAATCTACCAACAAAGCTGTACGAATGACAATTCTAATACTATAATGATATTCGCAACCACCGACAGTAATGTAAAAAAATCCGATTCCGTTGCTCCATGCTTAATTTTGTTGTGTATTTCGGTGTCACAGATGTTCTATCTATACCAAAGCTAATTCCGTTGCTAAGATTTTCATTTCAACAAAAAGTTAGATACACAACTAAGGTCTAAATTGTCTTTTCCTTTATTGCAACAGTTTTAATAAGATTATCATCATGAAATTGCAATAGAAAGTCATTACATTCTAAATGTGTTATTAAAAAGTTTCTTCCTTTTTCAAACATGGTTCGAGTTGAAATCACCAAACCGTTAAAAACAATAAAAACGGCAAGTGAGATGTTTGTTGACCTTTGTTGTACCGAAGAACGTTTGACTAAAATTCACTTTAATTGAATGCGTTTTACCGAATCAACAAATAGTCGATGCCTGGTTTTGATGTAACGATTGTAATAAAATTAAATAAAACACTAGTTGTATTAACATTATTTGACTTTAATTTTGTAAATTGCGCTTATGATGTTTTCCCAGATTTAGTGAGCGCGACCACTCATTTCGATGAGCGGCAAAAAATCTTCCTCTTTATAAAATTAGTATAGATGTAACGAAACCTGTATAAGCCCGCCCTCCTTAAATTGTCAAAATGTTCTTATAATATTACAAGACTAGCAGCGCCCCGCGGTTTTACCCGCGTTGTGCCCGTTTCCGTGGGAATTTCGGGATTTTTTTTACATAAAAACCTTCCTCTTGAATCACTCTACCTATTACAAAAAACCGCATCAAAATCCGTTGCGTAATTTTAAAAATTTAAGCATACAGACAGACAAACAGACAGACACGAAAAAGAGACTACTTTATTTTATACTATGTAGTGATTAATTTTCTAAATTGCGCTTATGATGTTTTCCCAGATTTAGTGAGCGCGACCACTCATTTCGATGAGCGGCAAAAAATCTTCCTCTCTATAAAATTAGTATAGATGTAACGAAACCTGTATAAACCCTCCTTAAATTGTCAAAATGTTCTTATAATATTACAAGAAGCATACTTAAATGCTCAACGTTTGTGTGCGCTGACTGTTCGTTGCTCAGTTGTACAGTGAATGTATTGTGTGCAACTCAGTGCAGTGTGAACTCGAGGCGGCACCGAAGCCAACCTGTTCCTGTTCGTAACTCACAAATGCCTGAAGAAACCATTACAGTTACTTTCAGTCACTGAAGCGTTATTTAAGACGTTGTATGTGACATTCAGAAAAGCACTTTTCTTCAAATTGTGTATGTTAAATGTGGAGTATTAAGAAAAGAGATACGCTGTTTGCTTTGAACAATGAAGTGAGTATATGGACACACTTCGCTTTTAAAAGAAAAAATAGAATGAATTCCGATTTTTTAAAGTAAAAGATGACTCTTACTTGGATAGGTGAATAATGGCATTGCTATCTGAGCGCTACCGTGTTTTAGGGGGCACGTTATGCAGTCGCTCCCGTTTTTTTCAATCTTTAGACCCTGTTGGTAGCCTTTAGGTGGTCTAAAAAGTCTGATACCAGAAATGACTATTAACCTACACAAAATGAATGAAGGAATGACCACCTTAACATACTCACAACTCTCGTTCGATAAACAATTACATTTATTCTTATTCATAATAAATGTTTGAGGGAACTCTGCATACCTATACCAGTACCAAGTAAATACCAGTCCAGTAGCCATACCATGACCTCTTAGATGGCGTCTCAAGATCCAAGCAGATTAGTTTAGGTTTGCGTTTCAATTCGTACCGTGACCTTATTTAAACAATATCGCACTTGAATCGCCATCGCTTTGAATGAATGAACAAACCATTTTGCTGATCGGCTAATTGCGTCACTTCCTCTAAGAGAAGTTATTAAGGTGCGTTCGAAAACCTTAATAATTAAAATAACGGAAAGTTACGGTTTTTATGAGAACCTATTTAAAATGATAAGTATTATTTAAAACAAACATTGGTTTGTTTATACACACAATAATTATTTTTACCTAATTTGTAATCATAAAATGTTTGAACTATAAAGTATTTATTGCTCCAGAAACCAATGGTATTTTTAATTTTAAACAGACATCCAAAATAAAATTAAGATTTAAGTGTTCGGAACGTCACTGAAAGTGGCATTTCATTTTTGGCAAAGATCAAACAATTCATAGAATATAAAATAGACATAGATTAAAATATAGACATAGATTATAATATAGACATAGATTAAATATATTATTATAGGTATATTTTTTAAGCATTTAAATTATTACCTTCAAGCTTGTTTGATATACATTGCGATTGTTAAAGATTTATTTCTACGAGTATTATGGATTCACCAGGAATATAAGTTAAGTCTCAGAATTCTAGAGCCTTGTGCCTTGTCGCTCTCGCTTCATTGGGGAAATTCGGGATAAAACAAAGTAATAAAATACTCGTACATCCCCTGCGCTCAATCTACACTATACAGTACTAAAACCCGTCCGCGCTCGTATTTTATTTTGTGTAAGTACATATTTACTTCTCATCATAACTCAGAAAAGAAATGTCCAATTTTAATAATGTAAAGGATTTTATTGGGGTCGTTTAAGTGGTCTCAGTTTTCACCAATTGTTTGGTGAAGCTATATATCGTGTAAGAACTAATAAATTCTTCACTCTCCAATCATGTAATCATTCAACGGGTTCGACTTAATCTTAGTATCTTAGTGGGCATCGCCTCAAACGTCGATTAACTTTTTCTTCGTTAATCTCCAAAAGCTCCAAAGTTCTTAATTTAATATAATTAATTTAATTTTTAAATGCAAACTCGCACATTTTAATCAATTCTTTCAGTTGAATATCATTAAGGTATTTGCACAAATGCATTGTTTATAGTAAGGAACAATTAAACATTAATAATTAACTAAAGTACATACTTATTGTTGTTAAAAATATCAACAACGGTTCAATTTATGTTAGAAAAATGTATCTTTTATTGAATTGCTAATTTTGACAGCTGAGACGCTTTACCAAAGCCGCAAAAGACGCTCATGGTACCAAATGAATGAACGAAAACATCTTTAGTATGACAAATAGCGAATCAGTTTAGGTAATCTGCTAAGCAACTACAATTTGTCACTCATTGATGTCATGGTACGAAAACTGACAGCGAACTAGTTTAGGTCCGCATTTGTATCGCGCTAAGAGGTCATGGTATGGCTCCAGTATACCATATCTGCCTCATTTTTATACCCCTCCATGTTAAAATGCATCTTACATTCAAATATGTTACTTCTGAAATCTTTATTGCCGTTAAAAGCGTGTTCGGGTGTTGATCCCCTAATGAACTGCGACGGCGAGGAAAATGCATTTCACTTGATTTATGACGTAGCTAAGGAATACGGCTTTGGAAGAAACTTGTTGAAAATTGTCATGAGTTTGAATTTGGAAAAAAAGAGGGGATTCGTAAAAATAGGGGTGATATAAGTTTTACTGTTGTGTGCCTGTGTGTGTATGTGTCTGGCTGGGTCATTAGACCTATTAAACGAATGTACTGTACATTTTAATCTAGTTGATTATCTGGTCTAGTTTTTTAAGATACTTTTTATTAAGATACATTTAGTATAATGTAGTTTTACTCGTATAAGGTTTTGGTTATAATATGGAGAGTTTACTAAGACTTAATTGAACAAATTAAATCAGTCAGGGTTTATGTTGTGGAATTTTCGATTAATTTTTTGATACTCGTACTTTGTAAATCGCAGCACTCTTTGTTAATAATTCATTGATTTCATGTCGGTAAGTATCCGCCCTGGTTTCGAAGTTGTAAGACCGCCTAAGGTCTCCGACATGGTCTATTGGTCTATAATAATATGTTGTCTGTTTGTATGCGTTTACGTTAATGCAAATTAACCTAAAACCGACTGAACCGATTTCAACGGGACTGTCACAGGCAGATAGTTAATTTAAATATTTTGAAAAACGCAATTATTTTCACATATTAAAGCTGCGCCCCGCGGTGTGTAATTTCAGGATAAAGTGTATCCCATGTGTTTTTCTGATGATGCGTAACCCATATTACTATAAAGTTTCATACAAATCCGTCTAGTAGTTTTTTCGTGAAAGAGTAACAAATATACGTACATACATCCTCAAAAACTTTCGTATTTATAATATTAAAGGGATTCAATCAATTAAATAAAACACAGAATCTTTAATCATGAAATAAGATAAGATTATTCTATTGGAAAGCGACAGAGAGATAAAAAGCAGACATTCAGACGTAAATTACTTAGACTTTATGCAGATGACGCCAGATCGTATCGGGTATTTTCTTTCGTATTTTAAAAACTGCATTGAACTACTTTATTTTTTAAATTACTCACTGTCTGGCAATACTGTCTGGTCTCACAGACAGACTTAGGGTGATAACCTCAATTATATGCTAAAAAAGAAATGTATTTTTTAAATAATTTATTTAAATGTATGGTTAACTAACGATATACTCGTACACTCTCCAATTTAACTTATAAGGGATCTCTTAGGAAAAGACTCTTTCGGCCAAAAAATATTTTGAAAATCCAAATCCATCTTATGATTTCTTTTATACGAGCGACATGAATTCTTTCCCAACTACATAAAAATCTTGCTCCTTTTTTGAAATCGGTTAAAAATGAACTAGCTTCGATGAGATTGAGATAGTTGTCAAGATACAAGCCAGTGAATTAATTTTTTGCAATATGCTCGACCACAGTCGGTTTTGCCTTATAGGCAGCCTCAGGACTCGGGCTGCCTGTCGAGAGTGGAGACGCTGCCTGACCCTGAGGTCCACCGCGACGCGATGTATATTTTATACTTATTGTAGACTATTTATTTACTTCAATCAAAGTAAGTGTTTTTACTTACTAAAACAACCTTCTGTATCGAGACAAAACCCGTAAATTCATGATATTTACTTCAAGTCGAGCCTGCTCAACCCGAGACTGCCTCTAAAGAAATCCCTGCCCAATAGCCGGATCCACACCGAGCGATCCAAGTGGATCGCCAATTCCTGCGATCCGCGATCCGGAAGCATGAGGCATGGATCACGGATCGTGCCGTCTGGACCTTGCGGATCTCGCCGCCGAAAGACTGAGGCGCCTGTGTGCTAGTAACAAAAACCGACAACTGACGGATCGCTCGCGGCAAGGAGCGCGCGCTCCTGCCGCGCAGTTTGGATCGCACGAGGCAAGTACACATCAAACGATCCTATGGAGCGCGCTCCTGCCGCGCGCGATCGGAGCGCGGTGGATCGTTCGGTGTGGATCCGGCTAATGAAATCTTTTTACTAGCTAACTAATTTTTTACTAGGTTTTAAATGTGCTACCTCGCAGCGTGTACCCTCGCTCGATCCAAACCGACGCCATCGTACAGAGCAAACCCAGGCGTCTATTCTGTCTCATAAATTGATTGTTCCCAGAACTTATTTAAGTGAATTTCATTCTTCATCGAGAGGTAATCGGTTTACCGCCGACACTCTAACAATAAAACAGGGAGAGTCGGGCATCAATTCAATTTCGATGATAAATGCGAATAACTGAGCTAAAACAACATTAACAGCATTCATTTTGGAGGAATATAAGTACTTCAGAGTTGGCACAGTGGGGGCTATATTTAAATCAAAGCAAACCGTGGTCTAGGCAAATTGTAGGATTGTAGTAAAGCGCAAGACACACATAGTGCGGGTGCGAGCCGGTTGCGGGCCGGTTGCGGGCCGTGTATGGGCCGGGTACGGGCCGGTTTCGATCGAGATGCGGGTCGTGTGACGTTGTATCCCGTATATTCGTATGAAAGGAGTCACAGTGGCCCGTTGCGGTATTTGTGTATACACAGTGCGTGACATAAGTACATATTTTTTAAATTATTTTTTTATATATCTTAAGTAATACTTGCTGTTTTTTCCACATCATTATAATAAAAATCCGTAGGTTTATAAAAAACGTCATTCCGAAGAAAACTCCACAAAATTAAATCCATCTCAAAGTTTGAGGGTCAAAATTAAAAGTTTAAAAGTCTGTGAGAGACAGAACGCACTTCCTAAATTATTTTCTTTGTTAAAAATCACATTGTTGTGAAAAATGTGTTAAAATTCTTTGACTTAAAAGAATGAGAAAGTTTTAGAAATGTTTAATTTAAAGTTTTTCAAGAGTTTTAATATTGTTTAATATAAAAGTAGTTATATAAAGGATTCCCTAATTAAAGTCGCCGATCTTGTTTCAATCTACTCCGGTCGTCAAATTTCACCTTTCAGTTGTCCACCGACTGCAAACATCTAATTATTTGTCAGCTGCAGTCGTTTGCCGAATGTAGCCGACTGCTGTATTCTTCAATGACTGCAGCTGTCACTGCATGTTGCGTGCGATGAACGAGTAAGTCCAATTATTTATTCTTGTTATACCACTCAGTATAACTACTAGGATTTTTTTCCGAACAGTTAAACAATAACTTTTCTAACTAATCCCGGCGAATGACTTACTGTTATCTCTTACTGTTAACAATCAAATAGAAACAAATCCGTTGACACAGTGGCAGTGAGAGAGTGTCGAGAGTTGCGGGTTCGATTCCCACCCGTAGTCAACAATATGTGAAGACATAGTTGTTGGCGACGACGTCTGGGTGTCAATTATATATTCTTATAAAGTATTTGTGTATTTAAATGTAGTAGTATCAGTAAGCTAGATACCGTATGAAAAGCTTAGAGCTTAGTTTGGGTCTAATTAACTGTGTGTGAATTTGTCCGGGTGTATTTATTTTATGTGGAAACAATGAATGCATTCAATAAAATATGAATGCACTCAATAAAATATTTGTGACAACATTTCCAGTTTCCATAAATCAGAATACCATATTCTTCATATTACGTTTAGGACCGAATTATTTTATTCTCCTTATAAAATGTATATTGAACCATCCAGCTATATTCGAGTAGGTGACAAGTTGACAGCTCTGTCAATAGAAAGGAAACTTATAGAATGTACGTACGTCTTGTTTGTTATGAATTATTTATTGTTCTTCACTACATAGTATAAACAAAGTCACTTTCCGCTGTCTGTCTATCCCTATGTATGCTTAGATCTTTAAAACTATGCAACGGATTTTGACACGGTTTTTAAAATAGATAGTGATTTAAAAAGGAAGGTTTTTGTGGTAAAAAAAAACCTGAAATTCCCACGGGAACGGGCACAACGTGGGTAAAACCGCGGGGCGCTGCTAGTTCGTTTATATTAAAAGCACGATATGACAGATTTGCGGGCACCTTCTAGTCACTATTGTGTTACTGTAGTCCAGTCTCGTTTCGGATTATTGTTATAAAATATACACTTTCGTACGGTATCTTGATGTTAAAACGATACTTTATGTCATACACTAAGGTAAAGTCACCCAATTCCGTGGGGTTCTAAAATTGGCACTTAATTCCGCGGTATTTAGAAAATCCCAATTTCCTAATTATGTCTTTGTTGTATCTTAATGCAAATATTTTTATTGAATCCAGTGTATATTTTTACGTATTAAAAATATAGAAAAATAACACAAATGTATTAAAAAGACACAATAAAAGGTCAGTATTGCGTCAACGGGTGGTCGAAGCGCACGCTTCATACAATAGTGACCCTTTGCAAGTAAATGTTTAGGTTTTTTAAATAGTGTTTTTAATACTGTTTTTCTATGTGGTGACTAGTTATTTGTGGTCCACTTGCTCGAGACTTTATTTTTTATGGGTAAGTACTAACCTTTTCTATTATTTTCTTAATAAATTAAGCTTAAAATTTGATTTTAAAATAACGTGGCATTAGGTTCCAAAATTTTTAGTCGGTTCCCAATTCCATTGTATTACCACGGAATAGCAAACTCATAAGCTTCGTTTTGTTTCTTGTTTTTTTGTGTTGGTTATAAAAGAGTAGTTTTTACTTTTATAAGTACTTAAAGCAAAAAAGTCAGTTGGTACTTGAAACTAATTCCGTGGTATACTTTTAGTTTAATTTGAACAATAAAAAATGTTAATTCGTAATTCTTTTTACGAGTTTTGTTAATTTGTTGTATGGAGAACTGATGCAGGTAATATTAATTTAATTACAAATTGCCTGTGTAAATGAATGCAATTTTGTAGATGATTAAAAATATATTATAAATAAAAAATTTATCTGTATGAAACATATTTAAAAAAATATATTTATTTAACACTCGGAAATAGGAATAGTGTTTTCAAAGTTTGAAATCCAATTCCGTTGCACTATGTAACTGACTGCAACGGGATTGGGTTGTATGAGCACTTAATTCCGCGGTATAATATAAGAAAATCACAGGGTGTTCTTTTTTATGTTTAACAACTTGTTCAGATAAACAATAGCTAAAAACACTTTTTTCTGTGTATCGAATTAGTAAATTATGTGATACTAAAATATTCCCTTTACATTTTTTATACTCGGATTTAGGAACCACATGCCGCGGAATTAAGATTTTTAACGCGGAATTAGGTGCTTCGGACTTACTTCATTATTTTTTTTTTAAACTATAAATCAATTTAAAATAGATTTAACTTTAATTTAGTTTGGTAGTCAAAAGAATACCGTTTTTAATGACACCAGATAAAGCACTGTTAAGTTACAGTCAATACTTCATATATTATGTCTTTCCTTGTTATGTTGAAAATACCACGGAATTAGGTGACTTTACCTTATTAACTCATTTGACCATCTTCTGTTCAATCGTGAGCTTGTGTTTTCATACTAAGTTGATCTGATTTAGATTGAGAAAATACATTTTTGTAATATTCTTAGTGATTGTAATTAACAAAATTAACTGATTTTGAACTATCACACGTAACCCATACTTTTATAAATGACCGATATACAAAATACTATCAAAGTATATATCACAAATTGAAAACCGTCTTAAAAAGCCTTAATTGGGCTTTTGAAAAAAAAAATATTTTTTTTATGTATTTTAAAACTTATAATATAATAATATTGATATTTAATGCAAAAAACTTAAAAAAAATATTTTTTCAATTAATTATAAACAATTAAAAATTGAATAAAAATCACGTGACTATAAACGCGCCATAATTGGTCACCGTGGTTGTGACGTGATAATGTATAGCTATTTAACCATAAGTACTTACGTACAGCGTTTACGGCTATTACACGTGTAACCGAATGGGGCTATACATTATGACGTCACACGCGGTCGGGTTTGTTCGGGAGTTGTCCGAGTGTTTTCGGTACTGGATTCAAAAATTAATTTTTATTTTGAAATAACTTTTGAATTATTGCGAAAAAAATAAAATAAAAATAGTTTTGTTATAAAACTAATATATAATCTTTCCATTTATCACAGAAAAATTTTTTTTTCAAAAGCCCAATTAGCCTACATCTAAAAAGAGACATCAATTATTTTTAGTTACAAGAAACGGACAATTAATGTAATTATTCGCTTCCTTCAGAATGTATTCGTAAACGGACTGCCGAATTAGTATCTGTTTGAATTATTTATACATTTATATCTAATTTACTTTATAAACGGAAGGTACCTGCTATTTACTAAATTACGAATTAAGAATTAAATATTCATGAGTCAAATCAACGGTGCCGTTTATTTAAATCAAATAGTGGAATAAATTAAGCATGGAAGGGCGTTTTAGTTGTTTGTTATTTACATTTTTTTCACGCTGTATTTGAGGAAAAATATGGGTGTAAAGTCGCTATAATAAGTAAGTACATTTTTCGCTGCAACCTATATACGGTGGCAGCTATAGTGTAAAGAATCCAAGAAGAATGTAAGCTAGCCGCATCCCATGGTTTTATTCGCGTTGTGTCCATGCCCGTGGGAATTTCTGGATAAAACATAACCTTTAATTTTCCTGTTAATTGTGGCTATACATTTAAAAAATAATTATTCAAATCGGAATGGTAGTTTCAGAGATTATAGTGTGTTCAAACAAACATAAAATTAAATTCGTCAGCTCTATCATATTAGTATAGAAAATCAAACTTTATTATACTACTAGCAGCGCCCCGCGGTTTTACCCGCGTTGTGCCCGTTCCCGTGGGAATTTCGGGATTTTTTTTACATAAAAACCTTCCTCTTGAATCACTCTACCTATTACAAAAACCCGCATCAAAATCCATTGCGTAATTTTAAAGATTTAAGCATACAGACAGACAAACAGTGTGACAGACACGAAAAAGAGACGACTTTATTTTATACTATGTAGTGAAGTATTGATTAAAAATCAGTACAGTGAGGAGGATAGCGTAGATATCTTCAGTTACATAAGAGGCTTTTATCCATTCCAATATTTATGCTCCTTGTTTCCTTAAAATTTTCCTATTAAATATTCAGAATATACAAGCTGATAAACGTATTATCAACTTATGAACTTGGCATTGTTGTGTAATGGACGCTTAAAAGCCCAATTATCTCGTGTGTGCTTTTAAATACACGCACCTGCCATCAGAGTTATGTTATTTTACAAAATGTGGGACATGAAACGTTGTTTGTGTACCAATAATGGTCTGTATAAATATGAGGTTCCAATTTTGGCATTCACTTAGTAAAAGAGTTGAAATATTCTTTTTTTAAAAGTTCAAAAGAAGGTGGTTAATTCGTAAGGTTTTTTATATTATTATTGTTATCATATTTCTTAATAAATTAAATAGCTTTAAAAGCTTTTAAGTACACACAATTGTGTAAACTTTATCTTAGAAGTAAAGTAAAAGTAGTAGCCAGTAATGTACCACAGCTAGGCAATGGCTTCTCATCCCACTGAAGATATCAGTACAGTTATTAGGATTAGGCATAATCACCATTACTTGTAGGTATCTTATAAAAGTAATTATAATTAAAAGCAATTGGAGAAGGCTCAGCTTGTACTGCCCAGAGTATGCTACTCTAGGCAGCGCTGGTTGGCAGCCACCCTTTTTATTGGCTTCGCAACATGGAGTAAACAATATCATTTACTTTTTAAAATAAATGTGAGCAAATAAAAATATTTTTTTAAACTTACTGTACCCTATGTGGTACGGTAGGTCTAAATGGGTTAACATTGGCATTTTAACTATTACAATGAAATAGGCCTCTTCTATATCTTCACAAATGATAATCAGAGGTCATTATTATTTATTTTACTGGTCATTTAACTTTATGCTGTTTTCAACTCTGCCAGAACAGAATTAGATTGTTAATATTTGCCCATCAACTATCTATAATATCCTCTCAGCTTTAAAGACCATTTTGAAGAATAGTATTATGAATTTTCGTTATGTTTTAGTTTAGAAGCACTAACACAGTGAAATAATTAATAGAGGTTTCGTTCATCAGATCTACACTGGTTTGAAAAAACTTTTTTTTAGGAATTAATTTTTTAATTTTTTAATAGATTTTTGGAGCTCGCTAGGATCCTAGAAACGACTTAAATATATTTTAAATAGTTACTCACATTCAACGGAAATATTGTAGGCTATTTTTCATCCCAAAATTCCCAAGGGAACGGCCACAACGCAGGTAAAACCCCGGGGCACTGCCGTTTTTAAAAAATCTCAAAGCCCACACCCACACACTCTCCAATAATTTAAAATCCCGAACCAAAAAAACGTTGATATATTCAAATTGGTGTTCTCACTTCATAAATTGCAAACGGGGATATTAAACCGTCCCACCTTAGAATTTCATTCCTGTTAATGTTTGTATTGTGATCGAAAGCTATCAATATCTTTTGTAATGCAAATTCGAGTATATTCCAATAAAATGCAAATGTTTTGTGATGTTTTCGCGGATTGACGAGCTTTCAGAATTATCTGACAACCGACAACAAACGGATCGAGACATTTTCATTGAAATTAGACTGGTTGATGTGTGTGTGTGTCTAATAATATGTAAATACGTGACCTTATGGTTTTCACTGTGGACAAATGGGTAGAAAAATAAATATTTCATTATATGTTTTGTCTCATAATATCTGTACTAATTTAATAAAGAAGTAGATTTTGTCCTGCTCAAAATGTACAGGCACAACCTCACTTATACGCCATCTATTACATACATTTGCACAAAAGAAAAACCCAATACATCACCAGCTGGATAAACGCATTATCATTATCTCCTACTATTATTGAGCTCTAAGAATACACTTTCCATGATATGTCCACCATCTAGCCGTGCTTATAGTCACAATCCTATCCTACTAATATTATAAAAGCGAAAGTTTGTGAGGATGGATATGTATGTATGGATGTATGTTTGTTGCTCTTTCACGCAAAAACTACAGAACGGATTTGGATGAAACTTTACAGTAATATAGGTTATACATCAGAATAACATATGGGATACATTTTATCCCGAAATCCTTGCGGGAACGGGTACAACGCGGGTAACACTGCGGGGCGCAGCTAGTATTTATATATAATTGATACCCAGACGTCGCCAACAACTATGTCTTCACATATTGTTTACTCCGAAAATCGAATTCGCTACCCCCGACACCGTAGGCGCTCTCACTGCCACTGTGCCAGGCTTGTCAAAAAATGTTAACAAACAATTCGCAGACCTCCACGAACAAGCTATATTACAATAATAACCAATCCATTGTACTGAACTGCAATAAAATTGTTTATCGAAGGGGACGCAGAATAAAAAGGGAAAATTCCAATGATACGCCGAAGTTTCCACCACCTTTCTTGTGAAAATAAGACAGTCATAAAAGCAAATTTATCACCAGTAGTAAATAAGCGTTACATATTGCTCTTTCGAGCTGTAAAAGATATCACGTTACAGACGAACGTTTAACATTGTAAATTCTGTTACAAGTTACTTTTATCAAAGTTTCTGTGTAGTTCAATGAAATAACGTTTTTTTTTATACGTAAAACTTGGTAATCAAATGATATTTAACGCTTTCAAAGGATATATTAGGTATATTCGTTCGAAATGTAGCTACCTAATTCAAAATTTTAAATATTTTATTTGCTATTCAGTCACATAAGTGACACCCCGCAAGGGTGTTTGCAAAAACAGTAGGTACTTACGAACTAGAACTACTTATTTACTAAGTATAATATAACATTTTGAGTACGTACCTACTAACGCGCACCACAAGAATAAGAATAAGCCTTTATTTGTAAAAAAAGTTGTTAGTATGTTAAAGTGATTAATATCATTACATCATTAAATATTACTAATGATCCGTGGTACTCGCGTTGTACCCGTTCCTGTGGGAATTTTGGCATAAGAATTAATCACAATCCTTCTTCTTAAATTACTCTGTATGTTAGTGAAAACCGAATGAGGCGTACAAATATTATATGCTTAAATTAAACCATTCTTCAACACGAAGCTTACGAGTATTACGTCGAACAAAGAGGGCACTTGGCCAACTGAAACCTCAACCCCGACCACCAGTGCAATGAATAGATAAATAACGTCTTTATATGTAACTAGTAGCGCCCCGCGGTTTTACCCGCGTTGTGCCCGTTCCCGTGGGAATTTCGGGATAAAATGTAGCCTATAGCCTTCCTCGATAAATAGACTATCTAACAGTGAAAGAATTATTCAAATCGGTTCAGTAGTTTCTGAGATTAGCGCGTTTAAACAAACAAACAAACAAACAAAACAAACTCTTCAGCTTTATAATATTAGTATCGATTTTATTACAGTAACATATTTAACGAGTACAACTAGGTTACTCGGCTAACGGCACGTCAGCTAGCCCATTGGCTTCTGAATATGCATGTAGTAACCTCAAACCAAACAAAAACTAGTAATACAGCTTTCGACGGTAGATTGAAGCCGGTTTTGTACACATATGCGCACTATGATTCATTAGGGTAATTTTTTTCGTCAGGACTATGGTTTTCTAGGTACAATATGCACTATCGCTATTTAAAGTAGCTGTGCTTTGTTTATTTTCATTGACATTTAGCAGCATAGCTCGAAGTAAGGCACCCTTAATATTCTAACTAAAAATAAAATAAGTAAAAGTGCAAGAACGAGTTTGTATAACTATACATACCTACACGGTAAAACAGGCGTAATTTCCACCTGCTTCACTGCTTCACTGAACGATCTGGCTCAGTGCAGTTTTTTTATTAGGTCTAAGGACTTTACGTTCTAGCGATACCAAAACGGCAAAATGCTTTTACTAGAACCCGTTCATTGTTATTTATGTAGATTACTTATTAATATTAGGACTTCTATTCTTTGTTGCGACGTATGTGTACTTGCTTATGATGTAGAGCTTATTATGAGAGCCACCAGTAAGGTTATGTTGAGGTAGTACTTTGTCATACCTATGCCGGGTGAGAACGCCTCGGTAGTCTATAGTATGTGCAGTCGCCAAGACTGAGGTACCGGGTTCAATTCAAGGGTTGAGCGAAAACTCCTTTCATAATATCCCACTAATTTGTACTCGTAAATGAGAAAGTTTGTGAGGATGGATGTATGTTTGTTACTCTTTCACGCAAAAACTACTGAACAGATTTTGATCAAACTTTACAGTAATATAGGTTTTAAATCACAAAACACATGGGATACATTTTATCTCGAAATTCCCGCGGGAACGGGTACAACGCGGGCCAAACCACGGGGCGCGACTAGTTAGTAATATAATGTTTTAGTAAGCTTAGTACGTTAATACCAGCCATCACTTACGAAACCGACCAAAGTCACAGACAAACGTTAATTAAACGCGACGCTCATAACGATATCACTAATAATTTGATCCTACCATTAACAGTCCTAATGATACAAAATCAACCTTATGACTAAGAACAGAAGGATGATAGTCGTAACTGGCGATGGGGCAATAAGTTGTACGGCATAATTTACCTTACTTAATATAATATTATAAATCTGATGTAATGTATGAACGAGAATGCATAAGCTTTAGTGTTTAATGAGTATTAAGTACCTCTCGTGGAATAATATTATGAAGGTACTAGCCGCGCCCCGCGGTGTTACCCGCGGTTTACCCATTCTCACGGGAATTTCGGAATAAAATATATCCCATGTGTTATTCTGATGTATAACCTATATTACTGTAAAGTTTAATCAAAATCCGGTCAGTAGTTTTTTCGTGAAAGACTTACAAACATACATACCATCCATCCTAACCTTTCGCATTTATAATATTAGCAGGGTAGTTTAGTTATATAGACTATCTAAGTCTAACCCTTACTTTATCAGCTTTATCAGCTTTTTTTATATTGTATACAATATCATATGTCACCGCTAAGCCGGAGGGTGGTAGGTAGGATTGAGTCCATTGCGGTCACGATCCCCCGTATTGAGGCGGCGGGACAACTTTAACTGTCAATTTACTTTACAAAATACACCGGAGACCCGACTAGTTGTTTATATAGATAATCCTTCGAAGCTCTGTGCCCTAGGGTTTATGTACTACTAGCAGCGCCCCGCGGTTTTACCCGCGTTGTGCCCATCCCGTGGGAATTTCGGGAATTTTTTTACATAAAAACCTTTCTCTTGAATCACTCTACCTATTACAAAAAACCGCATCAAAATCCGTTGCGTAATTTTAAAGATTTAAGCATACAGACAGACACGAAAAAGAGACGACTTTATTTTATACTATGTAGTGATGTGCTTGTAAAGATGTTGTCTTGTAAGACTTCTTTTTGGACTAAGCGCTGTCTGTTATGGAAGAAAATTGCTTTTAAATGAAATAAATTACCTGCACTAGTTCGTAATCTTAAAATGTATAATTTTAGAACGCCTAAAGGCTTCTGATATTGTCTAACGCTTAAAACATCCGGGACCGACGGCTTAACGTACCCAATGAAGCACGGTAGCGCTCAGATAGAAATGCCACTATTGGCTATCCAAGTAGGGACCGAGCTGTTCCTTGCTTCACAATAGCAATGAGTTAACAACACTTAGCTAAACTACACAATGACCGCTACGAAATAATTATGTCTCGTAGCCAATGCGTAGCACACATGTAGCTTCGTAGCATTACGTAGTCTCGTAGCAACCGCGTAGCATCGCAGCGCAAAAGTTAGTAGTAATCCTAAAAACCGACCAATATTTTGTGAAAGCCCAACGTATTTTCCCAACATCCACTTGAATAAATACAGATCAATTGGCATCGAATAGAAACACGTCAATTTGTCATAGTGCAGTGGTTAGAACGGACACGACGCGACTATTGTTAGAAATATGGTTTCAATATGTCATACAAGTTTATTGAAGGTAGAGCTTGCAATTTCAGTTTTATTGTCAGTATTGAGCTTTGTTGTCCGATACTTTGTTGAATTTTATTCTGACAGAATATTTTAGGAAGAAATTCTTAGTTTTAATAAAATAAAATATCTTCAAGATTGCAAATTAGAAGAAGTGAATATAACGATTGGATATTATAATAATAATAACTAATGTTAAATACATTGATTATACAATAACCCTTTACATTACAAACATTACAAACAGAATACAATTTCATTAGTAAGGCTTATATGACGCTAGCCCGCGGTGTTACCCGCGTTGTACCCGTTCCCGCAGGAATTTCGGGATAAAATGTATCCCATGTGTTATTCTGATGTATAGCCTTTATTACTGTAAAGTTCCATCCAAATCCGTCTAGTAGTTCGTGAAAGAGCAACAAACATACATCCATCCTCACAAACTTTCGCATTTATATTATTAGTAGGAATAGGATAGGATAGGATACAGTAGCAGCATCAAACAAAACAAGCCACACGAATGATTAGATTGGTTAGTTACATAAAACATAGGCATAGATATAAATATAAAACAATTTTCAGAGACAACTGAGCTGGAACCAAACGTGTAGTGTTCCCGTAGGAAATCAGGAAGGTTTACGGAGGAGAAATAAAAACAACATGTCACAGGGGCAACAAAACATTGTCATACATGCATACGGTATGATGGGACACACACAACACATATACGAAACGAAGAGAATACTCAACGGACTTTTGTCTGCAAAGGATTCTGAAAAATTTAGAGCAATGATTAATAAATATTTCTTGCGCTAGGGTTGGCCTAACCTTTTACATTTTACTTTGTGTTTCTATTAGACGATATTTTTATATTTTTGACAAGCCCGTTGGCACAATGGCAGTGAGAGCGCTTACTGTGTCGGGGGTTGCGGGTTCGATTCCCGCCCGGAGTCAACAATATGTGCAGACATAGTTGTTGGCGACGACGTCTGGGTGTCAATTATATATCCTTATAAAGTATTTGTGTATGTACCTATATGTAGTAGTATCAGTTAATTAGATTCCATAACACAAGCTTAGAGCTTACTTTGGGTCTAATTAACCGTGTGTGAATTTGTCCGGTATATTTATTTATTTATATTATTTTAGACGGTTTTATGATCGCCTAAACACTTATCGCTTTATTAATAAACGCGGTGTAACTAAAACAGAGTTACACTGTGTTTTGTCTCTTTTCCTCTTCGGAAAATCAAGTTCACCATCATGTTCGCAGCGGACTTGATACGGTACCAGTAAATCTGACGCTGTATCAAGCCCGCTGCAAACTTAATCGTGTATAGCCAGCATTACATTGTGAGACATCACAAGCTGCAATTTCGAATTCCATACTACGAGTGCGTCCCACAGTTCATTTTCTCCATCTAAACGCACCCATAGAGACTAATTAATGAAATCGACTTATATAACACGAGCAAATGTTATAAGAAGTTATTAATACGTTTAATAATGCGTGAACAGATTCCACATTCACTTTGTTCACACGGAACTTTGTGGAAGTTTCATCATTTGATCGAAGTCCACATTTTGATAAACGGTTACGTTCTTTTGTTCGATGAGCTTAATCGACTTAATAGAGGGAAGGTTCACATATTGATCTATTACATTGTACACCTATTTGTTAATATTTGAACTTTTCTAACGTAACTTGCAGCGCCCCACGGTTTTGCCCGCGTTGTGCCCATTCCCGTGGGAATTCCGAGAATTTTCATACTTATAAACCTTCCTCTTGGATTAAAAAAATTCCTCTATCTTTTTAAAAAAAAAAACCGCTTCAAAATCCGTGCAGTAATATTTAAGTTTATCGCAAACAGACACAGATAGACGCGGCCGGAGACTTTGTTTTATAATATGTAGTGATTGGATAATACGGCTACAATACCTAGAAATCCTAGAATACTAGTAATACCTTCTGTCTCCGAAACTATTAATCATCTCCGAAATATTACCACTCAGACTACAACAGAGCTAAGGAAGATAAATAAATCACATTATTACAAACGCCTCTGTGGTTTAGTGGTATGTGCACTCGCCTGCCACGACTGTGGTCCTGGATTCAAATCCGAGGTCGAGCTGAAAAAACATGTTCCCTACTTTCAAACATGGCTCGGGTTTGAGATCACCAACCCGCATTAGGCAAGCGTGGTGATTACGACATCCTCCTCACAGTACTGATATCTTAAGAGAGATGAGAGGCCTTTGCCCAGCAGTGGGACATTACAGGCGAATACTTTACCAATAATGCGACTACAATACCTAGAATAATACCTTCTACCTCCGAAACGATTAATCATCGTTATTACCTCTCAGTCTACAACAGAGATAAGAAACATAAATAAAATAAATTAAAGTATAAAAAGTACTTCATCATAAAAGGTGTCCCAAGTCTACTACATATATACAAAACTAGCAGCGCCCCGCGGTTTTACCCGCGTTGTGCCCGTTCCCGTGGGAATTTCGGGATTTTTTTTACATAAAAACCTTCCTCTTGAATCACTCTACCTATTACAAAAGACCGCATCAAAATCCGTTGCGTAATTTTAAAGATTTAAGCATACAGACAGACAAACAAACAGTGTGACAGACACGAAAAAGAGACGACTTTATTTTATACTATGTAGTGAAGATACTAGCACTTAGAACATCGTATTATAGGTTACATTACTATGCATACAAAATGTCTCAAGTCTACTAGACACGGAGAAAAAGTTCTTATTATATATTTACATAAAAGTACTTAGTAAAGCATAGTCGTGGGACACCCTGTATAATATATAAGTCCTCTCCGTAATATTATTGTGATCGATGTGTCAGTTCCGGTGAGTCAACCGTAGACTATATAAGAACTTGAGAGAACTGTCAATATTGAAGTGAAGCAGGTTTTATTAAAATGTGTACCAATAGTGAGGTGTAACATTTTTATTGCCAATGGGTTCAATTTACTTACTTGTGTCGGGTTTGAGATGTCCAACCGACATTTAAGCAACCGTGATGATTACGCCTCATTCATCTTCAATGTACAAATGTCTTCAGACTTTGCCCAGCTGTAGGACATGAGTCTTTTTTGCCCAGCAGTTGAACATTACAGACTAGATTTATTCAGTACAGTCCGAATATTGTAGCTCTCGTGACGTAGTTTGTAATTTACAATACATTGCAATTGTTAAGCAACGTGCTACTCAATCCCGATATCCTGTTGCCCGATAGCATTTCAATCTGAGCGCTACCGTGCTTCAGAGAACACGTTAAGCAGTCGGTCCCGGTTGTTTCAATCGTTAATCCATGTCGGAGACCTTTAAGCGGTCTAAAAACTCGAACGCCAGGCTTAGCCACTAACTAACCTTATCGAAATGGATGAATCAGAAATATGTTCAATGAGAGAATTCTTGGCATTGCTGTACTTTACTACACTGAGTACTCGGTCTTGTTTTTAATAGGTCTAAGCGTTCACCAAAAGGTACACCTGTAAACGTTCCATGTATTTGATAGATGGTTTCCCCACAATCCGCTGACCTCACCACCGACTTAACCTATTTCCCGGAAAGTTTCGTGTCCTACCAAAAACACTTATACACCACTTTTTTCTATAACACAAAATTACTAGCCGTCCCGGACCCTCGTTCACGGAGAAATATTACGTTAGTTTCCGAAAACGGTATTTTGTAATTTAACTTATTATTCTGGGTAGGTAAGTGAGAAAGTTCGTGCAGGTTAGTGGCCAACCCCGGTGTGGGAGGTTTTTTTCTGACAGTGTAGTGTCTAGAGTTCTCTAACTCGCTCACTCAAGTCCTATTGAACTCGTCAGCTCGCAACTAGCAAACACGCTCCATTTATTTCGCCGAAAGGTGCGTTTCCGTTGAAACGGAGCAGTTTGCTCAATTTTACCAATCACAACGAATAAAAATTGCCAAACAACGAATTGACAAAATATTTTCGTATTAAATGTAGCGAGTTTGCTAGTTGCGAGCTGGCAAGTTTAATAGGACTTGAGTGAGCGAGTAAGACCTAGAGAAGACTGTTTAGTAGACAGTCTTTTCCGGGCTTATGAAGCACTCAACAGACAATACCTCTTCTATCTTTTGTCTCTTTTGTTAATATCGAAACAGAGCGAAAAGATGTCTTAAAAGAAGGTAGAAATGAAGACAGGAAATTGTCTTGGCTTGGCTCGTGTGCCCGTTCCCTGAAAAATAATACGTATCTGTTGAATCTAGCTGTGCAATACAAAAATAATCATTAAAATCATATGGTCAGTTTCTAAGATCAGCGATTCAAACAAACAAAAAACTAAAAATAATCAAATTTTTCAGCTTTTTCTATTAGTATAGACTAAATAATTCCAGTTATTGAACCGTAAAAACTAACGATACTGTAGAATTTGCGGCTCTTTTCTCAGAGGAACTTTTAAATACGGTGCGAGCGGCAAAAGTACTTAATCCGATTTCCGTAAGTCGCTGCCATGTTATTTACTCAGGCTCCGAACACTCGGTAATGTCGCTACTTGGCAATTTAATCGGAAACCGTTTTAACATGTACCTTGATAATGTTTGGCGGGTATTTCTTGCAGTCTTGGGCGTATTTGTTTTAATTAACTTGATATATTTTGGGTGTTTTAAAATTACGTCTCTTTCCTTTCCTGTACCTTAATAAAGCATCTTCACTAATATTATAAAGAGATAAAGTTTCTAGCTTTGTTCGTATATTTGTTAGGGCTAATCTCTGTAACTACCTTTTTGTAATGGAGCCACATTCAATGGGAAGGTTATATATAGACTATTTTTCAACCTTAAAATCCCACGGGAACGGCCCAACGCGGGTAAAACCATACCGCTGCTAGTAAATATATGTATAGTATAGTAAGAAAAATAATTCCTGTTACTTTGGAGATGTATAGATTTGAAAAACCTATACTCCGCATATGTATAAATCAAAATGACAGAAGGTAAAGATTCCATAACAGAAGACTATATGATTTTTGATATAACATAAGTATACTCGTAAAAAACAACGTCAATTAGATAATGGACGTTTGAACTTACATAAATATTATTTATTTTCTTGTTTGGTTCAAACAGAAATTTCCAGGAAACACTGTACCATTTGTTTGGGATGAAGACATCTGTGAATATCATTTTTTTTTTATTGATGTCTTGTTTTACCGAAGCACGTTTCTCCGAAGCTCACTTCACCGAACACGAGTCACCAAAATATCAAATAAGGAAAGCCTTATTTTGTCGATGTTTCATTAGCTCGATGTGACTTTTGACCGAATAACACCTTTCATACCAAAAATACGAGGTATACAACGTCACCCCACCCGAAACGGCACCCACACTACGTGTGACTTGTGCTTAAATGGCCGAAGGAACATTTTATATACATATATACAGGGCTACAGGAAAAATCGTTAGACACACAAAATAAACAAAATTAAATTTTGTAGCCAAAAAACCGGCAATTTTCAATAAAAAAATTAAAAGTCGAATATCTTGAAAAGGGTTAAGTTTAGGGTAGGGTGTTTCATAGTGAAATAAGTCAGAAATGATGGGTACTCCACGCCCTTAACGGATCTAGCACGACTTTTCCTGTAGCCCTGTATATAACTCGCGATTACCTTTTATTTAAACAAGTTACTGAAAACGATCAAATCAAACCGGATAACATGGACAATGTTAGTTCATTGCGATTGTTAAGCAACGCAGCTCGTCCACTACTTAGATGGGTGGCCGATAGTAGCATTTCTGACTGAGCACTACCGTACTTCGGAGGGCACGTTAAGTAATCGGTTCCGATTGTTTCAATCGTCAGACTATGTAGGAGGTCTTATGGCGGTCTACAAACTCCAACACCAGGGTTGGCCACTAACCTACTTAAAATTTATGGATGAATCACTACATAGTATAAAACAAATTCGCGTCTGTTTGTCTGTTTGTCTGTATGCTTAAATCTTAAAAATTACGCAACGGATTTTGATGCGGTTTCTTGTAATAGGTAGAGTGATTCAAGAGGAAGGTATTTATGTAAAAAAATTACCGAAATTCCCACGGGAACGGGCACAACGCGGGTAAAACCGCGGGGCGCTGCTATTAGACAAATAAATTGATTGATCGGATACTAATTATTTCTTTTCCATTCGTAGAATAATTTATATAAACTTTTACTTACAAAGTCATCGGTTAAACTATGAAGTCCGTTTTCCAAGAACAATTTATTCTTGTTCTGTGAAAACATCACAGAAATCAACAGGAAAACTCAACATTTCGAGGAAAACAAGCAAATTCCAGTGCTGATTCGATTTCGAAACCTATTTAGCGGAAATTTTAGCGTTGTTTAACGTGTTAGTAGAAACTCCATCTCGTTGAAAGGACTTGGTAATAAGATTGATTTTAATATGATTCATTCTTGTCGAGTATTGGCCATATGGGAGTTTTTAGACCACCTAAAGGCCTCCGACATGACCTGACGATTGAAACAACCAGGACCGACTGTTTAACGTGCCCGCCGAAGCACGGTAGAGTGCTCAGATAGAAATGCCACTATCGCACCCATCCAAGTATGGGCTGAGCTGCACGTTGCTTAACAATCGCAATGAAGTAACATATCGCTCTGTCAAACTACGTCACGAGCACTTTAATATGATGAAAACTCTTAAATGAATCTCGAATGATAATAATTAGGAGATAAGTTATCTTGAAGTCCTTTACTCACGCCCGTACTTAGAGGCGTCAATGCTTCCTAAGAATGATGATGAAATATTTAATGAGTGATTTTGACATGTAATGTATCCTATCCTATCCTACTAGAAAGTAATCGGAACCGACGGCTTAACGTGTGCTCCAAAGCACGGAATTATCTTACTTTTCGGGCAATCAGGTGATTCAGCTTGCATAATGCCTTAACCAAACTGAGGACAGTCTCACAAAGATATTTTTTGTGAGATATTGTCCCCACCGGGAATCGAACCCGGAATCCTTCGGATCGTGAGCCGAGCGCTCAAACCACAAGACCACGGAGTCTGTAAAGACTAATGTAAGGCTTTTTTAAACTTACACGATTTGAACACATAATTTAAACGTACTCACACGGGTTTTTTCGCGTTGGAAAGTTTATAAAGCAAGTAAATAACTTAAACTTTCCAACGCGAAAAAACCCGTGTGAGTACGTTTAAATTAATGTAAGGCTGTAATGTAGAAGGCACGGCTAGTAAAAAAAAAAAAAATACAGGTTAAAAAAAATAAAAAAAATATTAGTAGGATTATTAGCTTGTTAGGCTTAGCTTGTTAGGCTTAGCTTGTTAGGTTGTTCTTTAAAACGTTCTGTCAAAGCATATATGCGGTGAACGAGTTACTACAATCACATCTTTAGAAGCAATGTTCGACCTAATGTGAAAGCGATTTGCAATACAAATTACAATATACGAAGTCCATTTTCATCATAGAATTCGACTTAGTATGAAAAGGTTCTTCGGCTCCTAGTTTTTCAAGGACCGCACCAAAAAATGGAACCCTTGTACGATCATCGTCAGTCTGTCTGTCACGACCCTTTTTTGTTATAAATGTACTATTTCTTACACTCCCCATCGCAGAGAAACTTATCAATATAACTATCACTGTTTTTGTGCCAGTGAGTACAGTGCATGGCAGTAAGTATTACCCATTAACTTTTTGAGAAGTGACGGTAATTTTAGTTTGTGTAGCGTTAACACTGTCAGGTATTTGAGTAAGTGTGTGTGATAAAGTGAGACAGGGTGACATGAAATTTAAGAGAGTGATTGAAGGTTTAGTTAGGAGGCCTCTAGACCTACAATAACATTGTACAATATATTTAATTGTGCAATAAGATTGAATTGCGTTTGGATCCAAACGGTCAATTATATTGCACAATAAGAAAATTGTGCAATGTTTTCTTGTTCAGTCGGAGAATAGTTTGATCCCGAGCAACATGTCAAATATTGCGCAATACTGACCCTACACGAAGCAATATTGTTCAATATTAAATATTGTACAATAAAAATTAAACTCGCTCAAACTTTCGTTCAATCATTGCGCAGTCTTCAATATTAGCCCTAGACGATCAATTACGAGTATATTGCACAATATTCAATATTGCGCAATATAATTGATCGTTTAGGGGCCGCCTTACAGTGTTCATGACATCTTAGAAAGAGAAGTAAAGTATGTACGTTCGAGTAGGTTAGTGGGCAACCCCGGTGTGAGAGTTTTTAGACCATCTCAAGGTTTGACGGTTGAAACCACCGGGACCGACAATTAATAATAACATATAGATTTGTAGTTTTGAAAAGTAAGATATAGCAGTAATTTATATTATGTCTATTTGTAATTTTGATAAAAATATTGGTTTACTCACTGCCAACCCAAAACCATTCGTCCTACAAAGTTCTGTGGGTACGAACTTCTGCCGTATACTGTACGTTATGTAAAGAACAATGTGTAATGGTTTCTGCCGCCTACTACAAGTTATATCGCGAACATTTTGATTGATGAATAACACTCCAAACTTTGAGGTCTTGATTAAACAATGTCATTGAAACAAAAGACACCTTACAAGGGACAGTTAATATTGAAGTTGCTTAGTTTATTCTGTAACTTTGCCTTTACTTAGATAACTTGAGGATAAACAAACCTTTATTAAGTGTCATTATGTGGTTAGTTCCTACAGTTTTTATGGCAGAATATTCAAAGAAATTATTCATTAAGCAGCCCGCAATTGGTAGTTTGAAAAATAGTAGTCAAAAATGTATGAAAATTAAGTAGGTACTTAATAATCTGTCTTCTGTTGTGAGCATAAAAATCAAGCTGCCGCATTCAGAGACTCCTTTAAATCAACACTTAACTAACGGAGGTAATTCTCATAAATTTCATGTCAAAATCACTCATTAAATGTCTACTATAGAAGCATAGCGCATCTCTGATTACGCGCGTAGCCCCAATGGTTTTTTTTCATCATATTTCGTTTTCCAAATTCTCGAAAAAGTTTTTTGAACATACAAACTAATTTTTAAAAAAATAACCGAACTAATTCAGTTGTCTTTGCTTTTTGTTTGTATGTGATAGAGCAGTATAGCTGAATTTACTCAATATTTTATACACTATCGAACATAAACGTATACAGCTTTCTCTCCGTACGGCCATTGTGCAGTAATTAAATCGAATACTTTAAAAACATATCTCCGTATATGTAGTTGTTTGTTCGACACGGCATATCGCTGTCACTCACATAAATTTATTTTTCAAAAGCTTTTAAAAGTTCCACTGTAGATACTGGATAATGCGGTTTGCACAAACACTTTTATTGCTCATAGTGTTTGATGAAAAAGTAAGTTAAGTAAGTATTATTAGCCTTTAGGACTGAAACTGCGTTAAGCGGGCGCACGCGACGGGATCACGCGACGGTTCACTTTTGTATGAAACCGCGCGGGCGGCCGCGACGGGCGCATGCGACGGTTCACTATTGCATGAAACCGCGCGGGCGGCCGCGACGGGCGCATGCGACGGTTCCCTTTTGTATGAAACCGCGCGGGCATCCGCTTCATGTAGTTTTGGCCATAAGGGTCCGTTTCCAATGAGCGAAGCTGTGAAGAGCTTGATGCATTACGAAAAGATGTTGACAATGTCAATGCTGATTAAAAATTCAGTGCGTGGTGATTGGTTGATTGAAATAATGGTCCAATTCTGGACAAATGTCACTCATCTCGATAAAGATCAGCACAAGCCAAGACTGTACAGTGCACAGAGCGTAGTCTTAGGATCTATCTATACCTTTACGAGTATTATAAAGATAACTGTATTTGTTTGTAAAAGCTAATCTGAGAAATTACCATCCGATTTGAAAATGTATTTTTGTAATGTATAGCCACATTCAACGGAAAGGTTATTAGTTATATTTTATCCCGAAATTCCCACGGGAACGGACACAACACAGATAAAACCGCGGAGCGCTGTTAGTGCTGAATAGTGTTGTACCTATACTACATTTGCAAGTTTACGTCAAAGCAAAATGCATGGTACTCTTTACTATATAGTGTGTATGCAGTAACTTTATATACGTTTGCAGCCATACCTACGTCGGAGAAGTTTGCGACTCATCTGGAAATGATAAGAGTATTTCAAGTATAAAGTTTTGCCGTTTATGTGATCACAAGTCTCTGTCGGTCTTTTGAACTACTTGAAAAGACCTTGACTTCATAATTTATTATTCGTAGGAATAATAAAATATAAAGTGAATTCGTACGGATTATAGTAGGAGAGCCGATAACCAAATTGGTCATTTAGTTTATCGAGTGTAATAATTCATTAGGTTAGTAAATGCATCAGTGACTAGTGAGTCGCTCATTAGATGTCAGATACTCTTTTTTACGAGAATATTTAATTTGGTCAATGCATTCAGTAGGCACCTATGTTTATTTATTTTTATTTATCGTAATTAATAAATGCTTTAAAATATAAAAAATAAATAATTTAAATTGGATAAGTCCAATTAACATACACACACAAAAAGTCAAAAACTCCTCCTTTTTTTAAATCAGTTAACCAACCGAATCGAGAACTAACCTTTTTTTAACTTGGTTAAAAATATCAGTTTTACTTTCTAGGTTATCTAGGTATCCAATCATCATAATATGTTGAAGGACAATATCTATTCACCGGATCTCAAACTATAAAAATTTAATATTTTTATGACAGTATGAGTTGGAAAAACGTTTTATAGTTTGTGAACGATGTCTCCTAAATTTGTATGGGAATAGCCGCTTTTGCACTCGCAATGATCGATAGAAAACCTCTCTTAAACCTTACGGTAATAGTTAGAAAATGTTCTGCCAAGCGTTTACGCTGCGGTGATGGTAACTTGTGGCGTAGAGTCAAATACTTAAATAAGTACATTAGTATAAGAGTACATAGCTTGATACTTACATTAATAGTATGGGTGGCCAATTAATATTGTTATCTGTGTACTACCGGTTTTAATATCTGAGGCAATAGAAGATCTGTAAAAATACCACGATTGATCATCGATATATGACTTACGGTTAGGCTATCCAACCTTTATGTCGAAGATTTAGACCGTCTAGAGGACTACGAAATGGTCTAACTGCTGATACAACCGTTACCGACAATTTAACGTGCCTTTCGGAGCAATTAGATAAAGATAGATAATGGATAGCCATATTCAACGGAAAGCTATTTTTCATCCCGAAATTCCCACAGTGAAGCGCTCAACCAAGGCAACACCGCGAAGTTAGTTTAGTTTATGAAAGTACTAGCAGCGCCCCGCGGTTTTACCCACGTTGTGCCCGTTCCCGTGGGAATTTCGGGAATTTTTTTACATAAAAACCTTCCTCTTGAATCACTCCACCTATTACAAAAAACCGCATCAAAATCCGTTGCGTAATTTTAAAGATTTAAGCATACAGACAGACAAACAGACAGACACGAAAAACAGACGACTTTATTTTAAAACTATGTAGTGATTCAAACTGTCATTTACTACATAGTATACTGAAATAACCAAAGCGTTTTTATTTTATGTTTATTTTGACAAGTCTCATTTAAATCTCTGATTTATGTGACGTCACCAACACAGTCGTATAATATAATTTTCCCTTTTCATTCTCACTTTTTTACATTCCCTACCCACATCCTCTTTCAATTTAAATTCATTAAAGTCAGGAAAGCTAATTAAATGGCCCTATTCATAAATTAGCTTTTTAAATGTGAATAAACAGACAGCTTTTTAGAATACGGACATTCATTTGCAAATACGGTCTTTTGAAGATAAATTAAGTAATTTTTTTGTGTTTTTGTTATATACTTACCGCGTTATTTGTTAGTTAGTTACCGCGGGTTATGTTATGTTTTGTTTTTGTATGAATAGTTTGTTTATGCTCGTAGTAATACAATTCTTTTGACGATATTTTCTAAAAGACACGCGAATTTTTATTGCATTTGTTTTATTTCATGAGCCGAGTCATATTTGTAGTTGTAATGAGTAGAGACACGCGTTTGTGTATGTGTAGTAACTACTAGTAACGTTGGAAAGATCATAGTTTATATTCATTTGACATACCTTACTGCGAATTGCCATCAAATAACTTCCCAGGTTACTGAAATCTAGCGTGCTGTCACTACTTTAAATACAATTTTGATGGAAGATACGAACTATAATGCACACTAAGACAATATGCATGTATCACACTGTCATTGTGTGAGTCAGGGACACTCGTGAGATTAACTACTATACCTGATACAATACATAGAATACACTAACCGCCTTATTGATAGTTTAGGCCCATCTCGTAGCCAGATTTGGTAGCTAGCTACGAAATGAGAAAAATGTTTTCCCATCTTGTAGCTAGCTACTAAATGGGAACGATCTATTCGGTAGGTTAGGGTTATTTTTTTTTTACTAGTTAAAATCCTAAATCTTGGACTTTCGAATTCCTATTTCGTAGCCAGCTTCGAATCGGGATTATTTCTCCCATTTGGAAGCTTTCGACTCTCAACAATTTGTTGGTTTTCAGTACTTAACGTTAACTTGAGCAACTATTTATAAGTAAGTATGTTAAAGTGATGTAACTGAAAACGTCAGAGGCTGTCTACCGTCAGCTTAATTTACACTAATATTATAAAGAGGAAAACTTTGTTTGTTTGGTTGTAATGAATAGGCTCAAAAATTACTGGACCGTTTTTAAAAATTCTTTCACCATTCGAAAGCTACATTATTTACGAGTAACATAGGCTATTTTTCATCCCGAAATTCCCACAGGAATGGACACAACGCGGGTAAAACCGCGGGGCACAGCTAGTTTAAAATAAAGTACTTATAACTGACACTAAGTAAACACAGCACCTAGAGTCTGATCGCTCTGCGAACTTTATGCATTTAGGTCTGATTGACTTCAAACAGATCGATTAAAACCAATTAAACTTGTAATTTATTCCTGATGCAATGGCGATGACAGCTCACTTAAATAGGACGCCCCGTAGACTCCGGCCAAGTTGATCTAAGTCGCCTCACTTGCATACACATGCACATTGCACATGTTAATAGAACTGACGTGATCCTAGTTTCCTCGAGCCAAGTGTACTCTCTGCTTTGATCCTTGTGATTGGTAATGCCAACCCTGGTGTCGGAGTTTTAGACAGCTTACATAAAAGCTGTTAGTTGATAAAGGGAAATTATAAGTCTAGCCACAAAATTATTTATTGGACACGTGATTACACTTCTAATTTTATAACTAAGCAACGGGAAGATGACATAGCCTCTAATAATGTATGTTGCCTTCTAATTACTAAGTCAGCCACAATTAACGAGCATCTAAATAATACTATCTTAGGCGTAGGTACTATTCGGTAGGTTAGGGTTATTTTTTTTTTATTTAGAAGATAACTAGTGGCCTATCTTAGGCGTAGGTACTATTCGGTAGGTTAGGTTTATTTTTTATTTTATTTAGAACTAGTGGCTAAGATAGTATTATTTAGATGCTCGTTAATTGTGGCTGACTTAGTAATTTAGAAGGCAACATACATTTTTGGGGGCGAAATATGATATTAAAAAGAAGCCTGTTTAATTAGCACCCGTTGATAAACAACAACGACTCTTTTTTGTTTGTTTGAACGCAATAATCTAAGAAAATACCAATCCGAATCGAATAATTAGTTTGTAGTGGATTACAACGAGAAGGTTATAAACTTTTTTTATCCCAAAATTCCTACAGGAACGTCTTACGTCTTAACGAGGGTAAAACTGTAGAACGCTGCTATAATACAAATCAAACACTTAAAACAATGAACGAAATATCCAAAATCCGAAGAAAATACATCAGTAAAAGGTTAATGCCTACAAAACTATTAATCATCAACAAACAAAAGGATAAAATTAATTTCTTAAACAGCTAGTTCGTTATTGTTTAAGCAACTTCTATCATGATCTCTGACTCGCCAAAATTTAATTTCAACTTTTCCCTCACTAGTCGGATAAAGGTTGAACCCCTATATTTCATCCAACAATAGACCAGCTGAATAAAATTATTTGATACCTATTTTTCCGTAACTATATAATAAATCTGTCAGACGAAACTTTTGATTTGAGAACGATTGTCTTCCTGATTTACGGGGTGATTACGTGAGCTCGATGGAATCTCGCAACTTATAATCAGAATTTATAACACCGACACAGCAGTTTAATCGAAAAATTAATTAACCTCTTTAAAAGTTGCTCGTAAAAGGCGCTTATGATAGCGTTTAGCAGTCGAAACTTCGTGCTCGATTTGGCACAAATTTCGCCACCATATTTTCGCGTCGAAGTTGAAGAAGAAAAGTAATAAAGTGTCAGTCTGTGTTACACGAAACAAAAGCGGATCTTTTTTACGAAAAATCTGAAGAGACGAAACATTAGGTGTTCGTATATTGAAGGGAGTGTAGTGTGAATTGACTTTCTCTATATAAACAAGTGTATTAGGTTGTAGGGGCGTGAGTTGGAGCGACACGACACTACGCGTGGTAAATAGGATTTTCTACTTTACATAATGTTTGCTTTGCGTTGCGTCGCAGTGCGGTCGCACAGGGGCTGTGCGTTTACTGTCGCTTCGTTGATAGTACAACCAAAATTGAACAGTCTAACACGTTTACCACTCTGCTTATTTTAACGTACCTGAGTTAGGATGAGTTTCCATTGAAGAGGAGCTGAGCTGTG
This sequence comes from Cyclophora albipunctata, assembly GCA_963082685.1. Classification (NCBI taxonomy): domain Eukaryota; kingdom Metazoa; phylum Arthropoda; class Insecta; order Lepidoptera; family Geometridae; genus Cyclophora; species Cyclophora albipunctata. The sequence goes on along the minus strand of OY720131.1, from coordinate 8,034,418 downwards.
CTGAGCCGTTGTGATTAGTCAATAGAGCTCGTAGCACTTTCAAACGTATATTATTTTCAAATACAATAATTTAGTTGTCGTTTTTAGATTGAACGAGTTTTAAAGGACCGATACTATCGTTAGTATATCATACCTCAACGCCTATTAGTTTTAGCCTATCAGTTTTTGTAACTAATAGTTACGTTATTTCCTTTCATACAATCATACTTGAAGTACTATAAGTTACATGTTGCTTCCACCGATGCCAAATACTTTAATTTTTAATCTCGAATATTAGGTCGTAGAGTCGAATGCAAACGGTACAAAATGCCCGTTTCGAGTATAAGAGTATAGCGCATTGGAATATTAAATACAACTGGGGTTACTGTTTAAAATTGCGCTGGAACTTTCAATAAATTTACATAATCTCTTCTTGAATATTTACACTGTTGGCGCATTGACTTGGTCTTCAAATTAAACACTATCGGGCAAGATAATTCTTAAATGTTAACGACTAACAGTGACTCGGTTTTACCAAAACGTATAATAAAATAAAGTAGCATAATAACACCCTTTACATAATATATTAAGTTGAAAAGTTAGATTTTTTCGTTGGTTTAAATGCGCTAATCTCAAGGACAAATCTGATTTGAATTCCTTTTTGATTATTTTTGTATTGTATAGCCACGTTCATGAAGAAGATAAAAGGCTGTTTTTATCCCGAAATTATTACGGGAACAGGTTCAACGAGAGTAAAATGGTGGAGCACGCCAATGTTATAACAGTAACTATAATAGACAAAACAAATTTTCATTCGATTAGGATTTAAAACGTGTTTCTAAGAAAATAACAATGGATTTACGATACAAATATATTAGAACAGTGATAACATATTCGTATTCGTACATATTAGTATATTGACATAACATAATACGTCATTATTACATATACAATCGCCCATAAAACTGTTCATTAAAGCAACCATATACTCAAAACTACTAAAATGTCAGTGTAATTTATATAATACTAGCAACGCCCCCCGGTTTCACCCGCGTTGTGCCCGTTCCTGTGAGAATTTTGGGAATTTTCTACATGTAAACCTTCCTCTTGAATCTCTTTATCTATTAAAAAAACCTTGTCAAAATCCGTTCCGTTGTTTTTAAGATCTAAGCATACAGACAGCGGAAAGCGACTTTGTTTTACACTATGTAGTGACAACAAGTACTTAAGAGCTTAAGTGGTTATCATTTTCATAGCCTGCTTGTACATTAAACAAGCCATTATAATGGCACGTTCATGTTAACGGATCCAGTACACTCCTGCTACATCAAACATTATCAATGCAACATTCGCTAAGTGCATCCATACTCCATTTAGGTGTAATTAGGTCAATTTCTAGAAACACTGAACGATCGCAGGCAAGGCCTGTCATTTATCATTATGAACTATTGACAGCTAATACCGCTTAGTTAGAACAAACGTTATAGTTATTCTATTAGTTTAGGTTAGTATAAGTTATTAGCGGGTTAGTATAAGATAGTAGCGAGTCGCGGTGAATATGGGTTGCAATCGTTTGTAGTTATATCCAATTTGTACTTGTATACTTGTACTTGCAGCGTTCTGTTAGTATACCCGCAATGGGCACGTCTCCGTGGAAATTCTGGGTGAAAAAAGTTATAAGCAATAATCGGACTATTTCTTTTTAAATTTAATACTCATAATAACAGAACCTTGTCTCCTTCGACAGCGAGTGGTGGGAAACCGCAAAGAACAGGGAGGGTTGGAAGCGTTTGGGGGAGACCTTTGCCCAGCAGTGGGACGATACAGGTTAAAAAAAAAAAAAAAAAAAAAAATAACAGAACCTTTAACATTCAAGCAACTACTTTTTCGGGCTCATATAAAGCAATTAATAATCTCTACGATTTTGGTTTGTGTCCCTCGCATGCCACTCAAAAAGACCGAGCTTGTGTTTTGCGACTTCCAGAAGCAAAACTATATAAATAATGCTAATTAGTGTATACGTTTCTAAGAAAAGCATTAAAAAACAATGAAATTTATAAAAAAATTGCAGTAGCCCGTAGTTTTACCCGCGTTGTGCCCGTTCCCGTAAGAATTTCGGGATGAAAAATAGCCTATCACCTTGTCGTTGAATGTGGCCATTACAAAAATAATTATTCGAATCGGATTGGTAAATTCTGAGATTAGCGCATTCAAACAAACAAACTCTACAGCTTTATTATATTAGTATAGATAGTGAATACTTCTGACCCTCGTGATTTGATCCACTGAAAGGCCACTGGAGCAAGCACGTCTCTGCTAATGAAATGAAGCAAGAAGAAAAATATGGGTAATTATTCCACTGCCCTGAACAAAAAGAATACAACTTTACAATAACAAGTCTATGTAAATAAAGTCGGTGAACTATAAAAAGTACTTGACACTGACTTGACTTGATTCCTTTTACTTAGCGATTCTTGTTGCTAACAAAATGAAACTTTACTTTAAGTACTTTGTAACTCTATTTTTATTTCACTGTCTTATATTGTTTGATGTCCATGTCATGTTTGATGAATCGTTAAAATGGTTAATGAAATAGAAAATCTTTGAAAAGCTAAAGTAAATCTGACAAAACTTTTTAGAGTCGATTAAAATAATTTGTATTACGCCTACGAAGTTACTACGAAATTCGGCTACGAATTCTCGTAGGCATTTCGTAGTAACATTCGGCTACGAATACTCGTAGGCATTTCGTAGTAACTCCGTAAGAATGGGAATACTCGTGGTCTACGAAATTGCTACGACAATTTATATTGATTAATTTTATTCTTTGTAAATAAAGAGTTTTTACTCAGTCATTTAATTGCCTTTTGCAAAGATCTATAAAACATTGGAAAAACAATTAATTTGTTATTGATTCATTGAATTAATCGATTGACCTATTTCTGCAGTGACCCAAAAGTTAACTCCGTAGATATTTTTATGGTTATGTTGTATGTAAATTGAGGAAATAGATTTAGTTGGTTTTCCGCTACGTTTTGGAGATAGAGTGCGATGAGGTTTTATAGCTCTTACACAAATAAGGATACGGTTAAGAGTTATCGTTGCAAATACAGGAGTTTACTATTCTAGGCTTCTTGCTTTTTGCACTTCGAGTAAGATTCAAATCCACCGTTTCTATCTCTAACCACAGTCAACTAAAGTTGGTTTTAGTAAATCAATTTTGATGTTTTGATTTCAAATTAGCTCGTGAACTAGTATTAAGGTAAACTGATCGAGTTCAGTTGTAACGGTGTGATCTTCAAAATTAATTCACTAAAACCAAGTTCAGTTGACCGTGGTTCGACATAGAAGCGCACAATTGGACTTAAGTGTAATTATCATTGAGCGAGTTTACAGGACTACTAATTTGATCTTCTTCAAATGTCAAACAACACTATTCATTGATCTTCAACACATTTTATCCCACCCTTTAACGACCCAAAAAATCAAACATTACCTAGTTACAAACATTACCAAGTTACGCCTCTAAAAGCCATCTTCTTCATAATCACCTCATTTCAAATTACACCACTAACAGCCATCCAAGGGGATTCAATTAGGAGCCATGACTAGCATCATCCCTACCCGTACATCCCCTTGTTATTAATCGCCATCGTTGCGGTAGAGAAGTGTATTTGTAACTGTCGTATAGCAATAAAGAGAGACCGAGATAAGACGAAGAAGAATTAGGTCCATAGCTCATGATAATGCAGTTTGCGTTATGACTGGTTTGTTCGTAGTTTTGGACTTGCCATTTTCATGTTTCTGATTTACTTTTCAAAAATAGCTCGAGTTTAACGCCGCAATGTACTGATATCTTCGGTGAAATAATAGGCCTTAGTCCAGCAGTGGGTTTCAGACTTATACTTACTTCGTTTTTAGATTTGGACATCTCTTGGAGACCTTGTATTTTAAACCTCGACGTAAAAAGAGAGGTGTCATGTGTGAATTTAAAAAACAATGGGATGTTATAAGTACAATAGTGATACTTTTATTTTACTTTTCTATTTTAGCGCTGCTGTGTTTCGGCGCGGTAATGTTTATCTTTCATTTTAATGAGTTATTCTACATAAATATTATTTTAAGTATCTTTAGAAGCAGACGGTGTATATTTGCATACAATATCAATAAAAATATGATGAACAGACAGTGTCCATCTTCATTTTGTTCATGCTTTTTGCTTTTTTGTGCATTTTTGTTCTTAAACAAATATTTTTTGCAGTGAGGTTATTTTTGTTTTTTTTAATTACCTTTTATTTAATAGCTTTACGCTGTGGTCTCATAAGCTTTGCATTATAAGACGTTTGATATTTTTTCTAATGAATCATATGTTTTCTTGTTATATGCTATTCTATAAAATGTACATTTTTCGGAATAACAAGAAGAGTGTTTGAAAGCTCTTTTCCCTATAGTATTGTGAAGTGTACTGTACGGTCCACTAACGACTTCTCTTCGCGTACGGCCAGCAAACAAGACCTTGGAGACTTGATCCTCTCATTACATCAACAGTACAACTACGCAAGCGAATACTAAAGTGAAGCTAAAATGGTTTTATGTGAATATACTTAAGGCTGTATACTATTGAAATATATACAAATACTATCAGCGCCCTGTGGTTTAACCCGGTTTCAGAGAGAATTTCGGGATGAAAAATAGCCTATAACCTTACTGTTGAATGTGGTTATCCATTACAAAAAGTGTTATTCAAATCAGATTAGTAGTTTTTGAGATTAGCGCATTCAAAAAACAAAAAACAAACTCTTCAGTATCCATATTAGTATGGATAAAAGGGTGGTGCATCAGCGGTGTATCGACGGCGCGATTTGCGCATGTTTTGAAAAAGAACACAATATTATAGAGCAGCATAAAGGTCGAGGGGCATACATATATGGAGCATGAGACGACCTCCAATGAGAATGACACATTATTGAAAAGCCTGTTTGCATAAATTCATTATCAGGCATCACAAATTCCATGTGGCAGACGTTATACAGTTTAAAATTATTTATTTTTTTATTAATTAATTGAAAACCATACATATTCGGTCACACAGCTAATTTGGAGATGCAGCTTCCTGATTATAGGGCACATTGAATTGGGCTTTTGAAAAAAAGAAAAATAGTGATTTTTTTTTTGTATTTTAAAACTTTATTATTAATAATATTGATATTTAATGCAAAAAACTTAAAAAAAATGTTTTTCAATTAATTATAAACAATAAAAAATTGATGAAATTTAAATAAAAATTACGTGACTATAAACGCGCCATGATTGGTCACCATAGTTGTGACGTCATAATGTTATAGCTATTTAATAACAGTCCAGCGTTTACGGCTGAAACGGCGGAGTGAAAACTAACATTATGACGTCACACGCGCTCGGGTTTGTTCGGGAGCTGTCGGCGTGTCTTCGGTACTGGATTCTAAAATTAATTTTTATTATGAAATAACTTTTGAATTATTGCGAAAAATAAAATAAAAATAGTTTTGTTATAAAACTAATATACTCGTATAATCTTTCCATTTATCACAAAAAAAATTTTTTTTTCAAAAACCCAATTGTCGGTCCCGGTTGATTCAATCGTAAGACAATATCGGAGGCATTCAGGCGGTCTATTAACTCCGACACCAGGGTTAGCCACTAACCAACAACTTACTGGTTTCTTAAGTTTAAGCGAACACTACTCATTTTAAATTGAAATTACGTAGTCTTCTGTGACCACGGTTCCTGTAAAGGGGCCGAAACGTCAGATAAAAATCTTATATATAAAATTCTCGTGTCACAATGTTCGTTCCCGTACTCCTCCGAAACGCCTTGACCGATTCTCATGAAATTTTGTGTGCATATCGGGTAGGTCTGAGAATCCGACAACATCTATTTTTCATCCCGAAATTCCCGCGGGAACGGGTACAACGCGAGTGAAACCGCGGGGCGCAGCTAGTGTAATATAAAAGCGAAGTGTATCTGTTAACGTAATTCTACACAAACTTACTTACTTTAGCACTCCAGTAATAGTAATAGTTGTTAGTAAAATGATTCACAAACCATAAACCATAACAAATAATCCGACCCAACCATAGGTGCGCGGTACTTCATGAAATCCTGCTCAAATAATTCCGTCCATGGTAAGATTAATTTCAGTTCGGGTCGTGACTTCTCACAGCCGGTGCGGATCTAAACTTATAGAATAGTTACGGAGCTTTCGTACCTCCACCGCACCGCCCACACGTCGGAATAGGATTACATAATGAGAGCGAATGCAATAGCGTATTTGTGGCTAACGTTTTTGTATCTTTAATTGAAATTATCTACTTTTACGATACACTACAGCTACAGAAAACTCGTTGCTGTTAATTAGATACGTCAGATAAAAATCCTATTTAATATTATAAATGACTAGAACGGATTTGGATGAAACTTTACAGTAATACCTATAGGTTATAAATCAAAATAACACAAGAGATACATTATATCCCAAAATCCCCGCGGAAACGGGTACAACGTGAGTGAAACCGCGGGGCGCGGCTATTATAAAATAAAAACGTAGGGGTAAGTGTATGGGTAAACGTAGTGTCAATTCAAAATGAGTAGATTTTTCATGTTATAATTCTGATTAAGAAAGGTGTTGTAATGTTAAAAGTATGAGACGGGCGTGTTTCGATCTGTCTACGAGACAAATAAGTAATTTCAAGGTGCTACAACAGATTTTTTTCCCCATAAAGTCACAAAATAAACACACACACACCCACACACCCACACACCCACACACCCACCCACCCACCACACACACACACACACACACACACACACACACACACACACACACACACACACACACACACACACACACACACACACACACACACACACACACACGGTTAATAAGACCCAAACTAAGCTCTACAAAAAGGTGCAACACTGGGCTCAACCTTAAGAATCTATTACTGTTACATGTACTAGTTCACGTTTAAACTGTAAGTTAAGTTGTTCGATATAACTAAGAGAAAGCCGTTCTAATGAGAGAATTAGCCGTCCAATTTGAGAAGTTTCTCTCAACTACGTAATGAAGGAGCAGTTAATGTGTCTACCTACTCTACCTTCGTTTATTTTTTCATCGGAAACCATTCAGACGGTCTTTATGCTTTGCAAGTTTCAATGGCAAGTCTCTTTTCGTTGGTGTAATTGGTTATTGAACGACATATTCATGTTGACTTAAGAATTTAATATATGTATGTAAATTCATTAATAAAGCTTTTTATCCATTAGATATGTCCCACTGCTGGGCAAAGGCCTCTCATCTCACCGAAGATATATATATCAGTACAGTAAGATATCACTACGCTTGCCTAATGAGGGTAATGAGGATCACGAATCCGAGCCATGATTGAAAATAAATAAAATAACTCTTATTTTAAACAGTTAATATGTTAATTAATTTTATTTTTCAAGCCCATTCTATTAAACTTCGTCCAAGTTAATAGCCACCAACTAAAAGTGTAGGACATAAATTAATTACAGGGTGTAATCACATGGCTTTAATTAGAATTTTCGCGCTGCGGCCATCAGTGTCCCGCCCCAATGTCCCCGGGATTCGGGACAATTAATCACCTGGGAGGGACCATAAAATGGCGCCTGTTTTTTTGCTGATCGTATAGAATGATCAACAACTGGTAAATTGTGAAGGAATAAAATGACTTCCTTATGTTACATTTTAATTGTTTTGTGAAACAAACTTTTATTGATGATTGAATTACATTGTTAGATTTTGTTTGGAATTAAATGCTCTTTAATTGAGGGGTTACTGGTGTAGTACACGAGAGCGATCGTAGAGATTACCTAATACTTTTTTGTGCTCTCTATACTAATACTCACTTTATTTACTCTACTGATTATGATGTATTTACGTAATTTTACTACCATGTCAGGTTACCCTACGCTTCCGCATGTTTAAATATAATAATAAAAAACCACAAACCTACAAGCATCTACACCTTGAGCAGAGATTTGTATATGTGTTGAAATGGTTATTTCAACACATAAACAAATATCTGCTTAAAAATAAAGTAAAGTATTAGCCTATAGTGTCTTAATGCTGGAAAAAGCTTTTTGTGTGTGTGTTTCTGTGGCACCGTAACTTTCACACGGATAGATCTAATTCGATGCATAAGTGCAGTGAGGAGGAGGAAATACAAAATCTCTACTTGAATAACAAAAACACGAAATAGAGAATCTTCTATCGCCCATAAAACAAAAACAAATTCCTTAACAGTCCGATGTTACAAGGAATGCGCGCTATATCTCGCGTCTTGTGATTGATGGCGGGACTGCGTGACGGCCCAGATTGGGACACCCTGTATGTGCACGCGATGACTCGACTGTTTCACGCTATCAGCACCTCTGTTGTGTACTTGTAGTGGTGTTCTGGTTAAGTTGTGTTGAACAGCTGAAGTCATATTTTTGTGTACATTTTTTTAAAGAATGTTTGTATTATATCATGACTTTGCAATAAAATAGTGAAGTTTATACAATACACATTAAATAAACAAGATAATTCCGAAAAAAAAATGTTTTCTGAAAATTAAATTTTAACATATATTTTTTACATTTTCTGAAAATTTAACCTTGAAAAATATTTTAATATTTTCTACTAACGTTCTGTTCCACCCGTTACGATCTCACCCGTGTGCCAAATCACATAAAAATCGGTTCTGCAGTGCAGATCGAATACTGACGTATTCATAATATAAGGCTCGAATTGAAATCAGCCGTTTATATCAAAATGGCGTTTGTAAGCAGCTTGTGGAAAATTGGTTCTACTATAATGACATTTTAATAGTTCGTTGAGACAGGCAGACTGACTCGATTAAAGACCGTTGTCGTCATGTTTAAAAATGAGTTTTTGGTCATCAAAATGTATTATTTCTAGTAGTGCCGCGGTTTTACACTCGCTGAGCCCTTTTCCATGGAAATTTCGGGATGAAAAATCGTCTATAACCTTTCCGTTGAATATGGCTATCTATTATAAAAATAATAATTCAAATCAGATTGGTAATTTTTGAGATAAGTGCGTTCAAACAAACAAAAAACCAACTCTTCAATATTAGTATAAATAAATTAAATACATTTTTAAATCATAAATTTGGCAAAATACGTACCCCCTACAGTGCATCCGGTGCCTGAACAGTCACAACCAATTTAATAGCCTGTACTAAAAAAATAATGATAATAATAATGTACTAAAAATAATAATGTCCTTTATGTGTCACAACCATTAAAATTGTTTTTTTTTATTTGACAAGCCCGTTGGCACAGTGGCAGTGAGAGCGCTTACTGTGTCAGGGGTTGCGGGTTCGATCCCCGCCCGGAGTCAACAATATGTGAAGACATAGTTGTGGGCGACGACGTCTGGGTGTCAATTATATATTTTATAAAAGTATTTGTGTATGTATATGTAGTAATATCAGTTAGTTAGATTCCATAATACAAGCTTAGAGCTTACTTTGGGTCTAATTAACCGTGTGTGAATTTGTCCAAGTATTTATTATTTATTTATTGAAAATATCGACTTCTATTTTTTTCTTTATTTTTACTCGCCCACTAAAACCGTATGTATTTTTCTCACCAAAAAATAAAAAATCATGCATGGTAGGGTTTAAGACTGTTGCACGTGTGCGCTCCTTCATAATATTATGGTTTCATACACCAGAAGACTATCTAACTACAGCCTAGCCTATAGCTCTACAAAACGAACGTAAGGAATTAAAAAAACTGTAACAAAAACGAATGAAACCGCAGAAAATGACTAGCAGTAGAAACTCGTATATATTTTACAAACCCAATGTCAAACAACCCGTGACATGACATATTTCTTGTAACTTACATCGGTGTCTGTTATTGTCTGTAACATGATAAATGTGAAAACACTTGACGTTTCTGTAAAATATGTTTCGAATCGGCATGGCGGCAGTTTGAATTATATTTAAATTTTTATTGCTTTTGTATCCACGATTGTACTCAGATGTTTGTTTGTTATTGCGGTTTTACGAGTGTTGTAACGTTGTAAGTATTGAAATTGCTTACAAGAGGGGGTTGGTCCGACTAGTTATGATGCTAGTTTTACTAATTATTCATTTATTTTGAGTAGGTTAGAGGCCAACCTTGGTGTCGGATGTATTAGACCACCTAAAGGCCTCCGACGTAGCCTGATGATTGAAACAGCCGGGACCGACTGCTTAACGTGCCCTCCGAAGCACGGTAGCGCTCAGATAGAAATGCCACTATAGGCCACCCATCCAAGTAAGGGCGTAGCTGCACGTGGTTTATCAATCGCAATGAACTAACGATTATTCAAACTGCACCACGTGCTATCTTAAAGTATTGTCCCGTTATGTCCCATTGCTGGGCAAAGGCCCCTTATCTCACTGAAAATATCAGTACAGTGAGGATGTCGTAATCACCACGCTTGCCTATTGCGGTTTGGTAATTGCAAGCCATGTTTGAAACGTAGGAAACATATTTCAGTTTATGTTTACAAAATGGACGATAAAAATTGAAGTAGTTCTTCTGATGTCTGAAAACGTGAAAACGGGGCGTCTGAAAACCAGCGTTCTACCGAGGCCTCGGGCCAGGTAGACGATTAGCTGAGACGCCTCCCATTGCTACATAATTTTTTAGTTTTAAGTCTTGTGAATTTTTGTATTTTTTGTGGCAATAAATTTAATTTTATTTATTTATTTGATGTCTTCGGATTGTGAGACTAATGGCAGGCAAGTTCAAAAAATCGTGAGTGAGTGAGCAATTTGACATTGGTGAAGTTCACTTTCTATTGAATTAACAAGTCTAGCAACGTCCCGTGGGTTTACCCGCGTTGTGCCCGTCCCCGTAGGAATATAGGGGTAAAAGTTACCCTATAACCTTTCTCTTGAATGTGGGTATCCATTACATTAGAACTAATCAAATCGAATTAGTAGAATCTGAGATTAGCGCGTTCCGACCAACAAAGCTACTTCAGCTTTATTATATTAGAATAGATCAATATAATAAAATAAAAACATAGCCCTAATTGAAACAACCCTAATTCCAGTAATAACAAGACATAATGATAATTAAAGTTATTCGATCGAAGCCCCGTAAGGTCATGTCAAGGGCCAACAACACAAAAATATTGAGTTATAACTTCCAAACTCCTAAACAAATTGTCAATTACAAGTTTGATGCCGTTTGCGATTATATTTACAAAAAGTTATGGGAAAAAGATTAACTTTTAATAGAGTTTTTATTGATGAAATGGCGGTATACCCGCATTATGTTGGGATTGGAATGACGGGGCTATTCTAAAATTATACCGATAGAGAAAATGCTTTCATATTTACAATCTATTTTTTCTTATGAAAGTATAATGTGGACTTTCCTTTCGATTTTTCCAGTCCATTTTCCAGCCAAAGATGATTCCTTTTAAATAGGAAAAAGGATTAGTGATTCCATTCCATTCTTAACCCATTCCTAACCTGTTTCTCAATGAAAGAAGTTGTCTTTGATAGAAAAATCAATCATAATGGTTTGTATTTTAACTCTCGCAAGAAATATTTTAATGAAAACTTAAAATTGTTATTAACTTTTTGTAATGCAGTTTCAGAAACGTATTGTACTATTGAATATAGTTAAGTAAAAAAAATTGGATCTCCAAGTATGTGTAACCATCGAGCATCGAAGTACAAAATAAGATATTACACATTTTCGGCAATCGTTTCATCAGCAAATAATTACAGGCTCCGTTTACGTGAGTGTGATTGTAGAGTAGTAAGGTGAGGCAAGACAGAGGGGGGGTTGTGTACGAGGGGGGGGAGCCGCTGTACCGACGCCGTCATGTGGACGGACCGATCACGGGCCACGGAACACAATTCGTTTGATCTCGTCGAATGCTCTCTCGAACGCTATTTATGGCGAAGGCCAAAGCGATGACGACCGCTCACTACCCTGGCAATGACATATCTCAAAACACTTACATGCTTCAAACTCTCAAAATAGATCGATCAATCACCGTCACTCACGAACATTAATAAATGTGCCCTTTGTTTCAGTGTAATTAAACTTTTTCCGAGACTGTAACCGCATTCGTTTGTTGCAGATCCCAAACCCGCTGGCTACGTAAAAGTATGCCAACGAAACATGTGCCAGAAATGGGAATACTGGAACACAATGCCTGCCAAGAACGTTATTTCGAAATGGCTGCGGGCAAAACAAGGGAAACATAAAGACTCACCATGGCGCTAGTGTGCGAGTAACCATTGGAAAAATATGAACGCGACGGAACCGAGCATAGCGGTGGCATGGAGCCAACTGGACGGTAATACGGTGGACTACGCGACGTATTCGACCTCGAACCTCTCCGCGGAGGAATTTAACGTATCGGCGACGTTCTCTGCCAACGCGTCGGACGGCGCGGCCGAGTGGATCCATTACGTCGACCTGCTGAACAAGCGCGCCGTGCTCGTCGCGTTCCTCCTACTGTTCTCCCTCACCACCGTATTTGGCAACATGCTCGTGATCCTCGCTGTGGTGCGCGAGCGCTACCTCCACACCTCCACCAACTACTTCGTCACGTCGCTCGCCGTAGCCGACTGTCTCGTCGGCCTCGTCGTGATGCCCTTCTCGGCCATGTACGAAGTCCTTGAGCACTGGTTCTTCGGCGTCGACTGGTGCGACGTGTGGCGGTCCCTCGACGTTCTCTTCAGCACCGCGTCGATACTCAACCTGTGCGTTATTTCCCTGGACCGTTACTGGGCCATCACGGACCCCATTACGTACCCCATGAAGATGAGCGGAAGGAAGGCCGCCTTCCTTATTGCCGCCGTATGGGTCTGTTCCGGCGCGATATCCTTTCCCGCAATCGCGTGGTGGCGAGCCGTTCGGACCGAACAAGTGCCCGATTTCAAGTGTCCCTTCACAGAAAACATGGAGTACATAATATTTTCATCGACAATATCGTTTTATTTGCCTCTTTTTGTGATGGTGTTTACTTATTATCGTATTTATCGCGCCGCGACTATTCAGACTAGATCGTTGAAGATAGGGACGAAACAAGTGATGAGGCCGAGTGGTGAGTTAGAGTTGACTCTTAGGATACATAGGGGAGGCACGATGCGGCAGCGGAGTGACGTGTGCCACGGGGCGTGCACGCCGGAGGAGGCGGAGGAGCCGCTGACGGCGCTGCAGAACAACGGCCTGTCGCGGTCTTCGACCCGCCTGACCAACGTGACGCACGCGAAGAATCTTCCAAAAAACTTCTCTTTATCGCGCAAGCTGGCCAAATTCGCGAAAGAGAAGAAGGCTGCAAAAACGTTGGGGATAGTGATGGGTGTGTTCATTGTGTGTTGGCTGCCGTTCTTCGTGGTGAACTTGCTGTCGGGCATCTGCTCGTCGTGCATAGCGCACGAGGAGATAGTGAACGTGGTGGTTACGTGGCTCGGGTGGGTCAACTCCTCGATGAACCCCGTCATCTACGCCTGCTGGAGCCGCGATTTTAGAAGGTGAGTTAAGACATTTGTTTTTATTGATTACAGGCGAATACAAACTTTGAGAAATCCTAGTTTCCAAAAAGTTAGGTTATTAATTAACTCCAACTTTCATGCAAGGACCATGCTCGACGTTACCTTAAACCATTTGAGGGTTTTTGGCTATCAAACTTTTCGATTTCCCGTTTTTTTTAGAACAATAGGTAACAAGTACTAACTAAGCACTAACTAGCTAACAAGTATAGATATAAATGAAAATTTTACTGTCAAACCAATCAACATAGTACGAGTATTTATTATATTCCTAAAGACACGATTCTCCTTCAAATCATCGGTTTAATTTCTTATCAAGATACTAACATACAAACCATTTTAATTGCTAAAGACTCTTTTACGTCCAAGTGTTACTTAAAGCCTAATTCCTACCTACATAAAGGGTTAAAATTCAATTTCAATGCAAAATGTAATCAATAAAGTATGAAACAGTAAATTAATTTATTCTGGGTCCAAAACTGACAAGTTTTGTAATCAAATGCGGTGTATCTTATAAATATTTAACAGAGGGTTCAATATCAAATGGCAAGATTAAAGTCCATTGAATATTATATTATTTATTATGGTTTATTCTTCATGTCCCAGACGTTGATTTGACAAGTGAACTGGTTACTTTTGATTTGGCCGACATTTCGCATTCGGGCTATTATGAAAATGTAATCCTACTAATATTATAAATGCGAAAGTTTGTATGTATGGATGTATGGATGTATGGATGTATGGATGTTTGTTACTCTTTCACGCAAAAACTACTGAACGGATTTGGATGAAACTCTACAGTAATGTAGGTTATACATCAGAATAACACATGGGATATATTTTATCCCGAAATTCCCGCGGGAACGGGAACAAAGCGGGTAACACCGCGGGGCGCAGCTAGTATTTTCATATTTCCTTCGGACCAATCTTGTTAATGGCGTTATTAAATAAAGGTTGCAGTGGCTAGTTTGTGGCCTCACGTTTTGAGTTGGTATTACATGTAGCTGTTCAAATATTTATTTTTACCATCAGTGTCTGATATTAGCTGTTTCCCCTCACACGTTTGGTTAACGTAAAAACGAACTATAATACAAGCTTATCTATGAAACTGTAAATAAGTTTTTAAATTTTCGAAGAAGTAAATATATTAAAATTTTAGAACATTACTCTCCTTTAGACCGCGCAGTCGGATTATTAGCTTTAAGACCGCCATAAGACCTCCTACGTGGTCTAACGATTGAAAGAATTGCGGTTAACTGCAGTCGCGTAAAACTATTCGAGTATGTTTGGCGATAGTTACCACAATTCCAAAAAAAGAGGAGTGGGATATTTTTTATTTATTAACAGACTGGTTGCTCAAGTTAGTAGCCAACCTTGGTATCGGAGTTTTTAGACCGCCTAAAGGCCTCCAATATGGTCTAACAATTGAAACAACCGGGACCGACTGCGGTTATAGCGCTCAGACAAAAATGCCACTATCGGTCACGACCACTTATCCAAGTAAAGGCCGAGCTACCCGTTGCTTAACAATCGCAATTACCTAACATCGCATCATACTTATAGTATACACAACAAACCTATAATCTCATAGTCCAATAAACTCACGTAAAACGGGTAACACCGCGGGGCACGGCTATTAGTCCAATAAACTTATGTCTATATTCGTGAATAAGGCTTTACCAATCCCGGTCGACTCGCCATGTTGAACTGGCGGTCACAAGCTGTCAATTACTGTGATCCGACGCACGTTGGGCCGCACGTGACTTGACTCTCAAAACAAAGATAAGTCGAATAAAACTGATTTTTCTTCATAAAATACAACTGTAAATCACTTTTCCGATAAATACGTAGCTTTGGTCCGTGTTTCAACTTTCTTGGAAATATTTCATAGAATATGGTCCGTTCAACTTTAAACGATTTCAAAATAGAAAAGGTGGTTACATTTTTGATAAGAAATAGCCTTTGGCTTGCCGTAGCTTATGGCTGCCTATTACAAAAATAATTCGGAGAAATTGGACTGGTGTTTCATGAACCCGTTCAAACAAACAAACAATCAAAATACAAAACACTTGAACTTTATTATATAAGTACTAGCAGCGCCCCGCCCATTCATTCCCATAGGAATTTCGGGATGAAAACCTTCCCGTTAAATGTGGCTATCTACGACAAAAACAATAATTCAAATCGAACTGATAATTCCCGAGATTAGCTCGAACATACAAACAAAGAAACGTACGAATTTTACCTCTTTTATTAGTATAAATACCAAATAGATTACCAACTAACTACTCAACATGTACAATAGCATACTGTCTTCTTCATCGAGTGGATGGCCAACCTGACCAATCCTGGTGTCAGAGTTATTGAGCCGCCAAAGGCCTCTGACGTGGCTCATGTAACGACTACTATCCGTAGAAAGTAACCGGGACCGACGGCTTAACGTGCCCTCCGAAGCACGGAATCATCTTACTTTTCAGGCAATCAGGTGATTCAGCCTGCAATGCCCTAACCAAACTGAGGAAAGTCTCACAGAGTGATTTTTGTGAGGTATCCCCACCGGGAATCGAACCCGGAACCTCCGGATCGTGAGCCGGGTGCTCAAACCACAAGACCACGGAGGCTGTTAAGTTTAGCAATTGTTAACGTTTAGCAATTGAAATAAAGCAATTCCTTCCATTTCCCTAATTAAAACATTTAATAATAACTTCGATTCACCAAAACCTTAAATAAACACTGAAAGGAAAATTATTATTACTCAAAACAAATTATGGACGAAACTCGTTAACGATCTTGCCGATATTAAAATAATTAAGATTATTTTTCCTTCTCATCATCCCTTGCCAAATATAAATAAGGGTTATTTTGTTTGAGAAATTGTAATTATGAATAAATTATCGTCTGACGATAAAGTAACGGTAAACAGTTGGTTTGGCGGTTGTTAGTGAGTACTGACGGCGTCGGTTTACGGAAGCATATGGTAGGTAAAAAGCTGTTTTTAATCTTCAGAATTAAAGGAAACCACAGTGATAGCAACTACAATCTATCAACTACTACTGCATCTGCCCAACGTGAGTAAAACCGCAGGGCGCTGCAGATTCAAATTCAAATTTAAATCTCTTTATTATATCAGATAGTTGCAATCTATATATTACTAGCTGCGCCCCGCGGTTTCACCCGCGTTGTACCCGTTCCCGCGGGAATTTCGGGATGAAAAATAGACGTTGGCCGATTCTCAGACCTACTCAATATGCTCACAAAATTTCATGAGAATCGGTCGAGCCGTTTCGGAGGAGTACGCGAACGAACACTGTGACACGAGAATTTTATACTCGTATATTATTTATATTATAAGATAAAAGAAAGTCGTGTTAGTTACACTATTTATAACTCGAGAACGGGTGAACCGATCTGGTTGAAAACTGGTGGGGAGGTAGTTTAGAACCAGGAGACGGATATAGAATACTATTTATCCCGTATTTCCTACGGGAACGGGTGCGCTGTGGGTAAAACCGCGGGGCACAGCTAGTCATTGATAATTTTCAAAAGTCGGTAGATCGGTAGTTTCTGAGTTTCAACTTTGTTATATTACTAGCACCGCCCCGCGGTTTACCCGGGTTGTGGCCATTCCCGAGCGAATTTCGGGATGAAAAATAGTCTGTAACCTTTCTGTTGAATGGGGCTATCGATATCAAAAATAATTATTCAAATCGGGTAGGTAGTTTTTAAGAAAAATCAAACTCTTTATAGCATATAGATAGAGAAAATATACCGTGTTGAACAAACAAACAAACAGCTTTCACAGTTTTGCGGTAAAACGTTATATTTTAACCCCAGAGTCCGCAAATACTGTTTACTACATAAATAACATTCATCGGGAAATCAATCAATCCAAGCTATGTTGATAAGCCCACCCAATTTACTCAACTTAATAAAAGAGGGTTCCATTCAAACATCGTTCCAAATCATAATGATTACAAAGTTATTAATTAGTTTAATCAATATTTTATTAAAGGGACTTATTTGATTTTGGATTTATTTATAGAAGGGTAGCAATAAGTGAAGTATTGAGCATCCACTGGTAAAATTAATGTCAATCGATCTATCGATCTGTCGAGAATATAAACATACAGTTTTTTTTTTAAATGTCGATTTTTTTTTGTAAAACTATATGTTTAGATTCTAATATTTGAACTCATATATTAATTCATTTTCGAGAAGGTTAATAGCCAACCCTGGTGTCGGAGTTTTTTGACCGCCTAAAGGCCTCCGACACGGTGTAACGATTAAAACAAATTGGATGGACTTAACTTACACTCCGAATTTGTCAATGATATATTCATATATGTCGGAGATGGACGTATAATCAAGCTATAGAAGTTAAAGAGTAGTTTGTAAATTCAGTTGACTGATGGAATCGGTAGTGTTGTTATTCCGTGACGTGAGTTCTACCTTCGTGGTGTAGTCTGTGGTATGAGAATAGACTATGTTAAGTCTGTGGTGTTACGCACTGTGACAGATGACAGTTGTTCGATAGAGGGATGTGAGCTGGTTTGGTAGTCTGCGGCAGTGAGGGAGTGAGTGAGTCTATGAGATAAAAAGATGGCGTACATTAGACGTTATGGGACGAATGGAGATGGTTGGATGGGATGACATTGGAAGGTAGATTGGAGGAAGGGTGTGTTGACGACATCACGATCGTATTGCGAATCGAGTATAGGATTAGGAAAAGATTCTATGGCGTGGACAGGACGACTAATGGGGTGTAGGGAGGTCGTTTAGGTTCCATCAATTAATTGAATCTAGACGTATCCTAACTGTAATGTGTAATCCATGATGATCGTGTGTAAAATACAAGCAATGTCATTGTAATGAAGTCCTGTGAGTTATTATTTCAAGATCAAGACCTAGAAATCCTAAGATGTTGGATTGATAGTATAATGCTCGTGCTTATCCTGATGTGACATGTCCCCAATATCAGAAATGGGGTAAATATCGCTGTGTTCGGCCGACATCAGAAGTAGGATGATTATCGAGGTTACCCGACATCAGAAGTAGGATGATTATCGAGGTTACCCGACATCAGAAGTAGGATGATTATCGAAGGTGTCCCCGACATATATATATACATATATAAAGTATTTGTGTGTCTAATAGTATCGGTTAGTTATATCTCATAATACAAACCTAGAGCTTAGTTCGGGTCTAATTAACCGTGTGTGAATTTGTCCAGGGTTTATATTTATTAAGTATTAGATTGGGTGAGAGAGAGACATTACTTGAGATAATAGAAAATAGAAGAGGGAAGATGAAAGGACATCTCATACGACATGACAGATACATTAATAATATCATAGAAGGTAAAGTTGAAGGAAAGCGAGGTAGGGGAAGGCCTAGAATCAGTTATATGAGTCATATTAAAGAAAAAGTGTCTGTCATGTCGTATAGAGATGTGAAGGAACTTGCACTGAATAGGAGTAGATGGAGAAGTCTGCATCGTACTCACCGACAAGAGACGAGCTCTTAAATATATGATGATGATGATATATTTATTTAAATTAAATACTGTGCCTCGTGTGCCTCCATATTAAACAAATGCATTCGTTTATAAAATTAATAAACTTTGCGGAGTCCCTTGTTCTGTTAAAGAGTTTTTCTCGTTCCAAAACTTTGTCTGTGGTTGATGGAATTTCGAAAAAGTTCGATTTACTACGCATTAATGCGACTTTGTGGTTTGTAGACTCCTCGGGTCGCTGGCTACTTTGCTTTTGGAAAACTTTTGAAAAACATTGTTGAGTTAAGTAGACGGTATTTAGCTTTGATTTATTTTATGAAACAGTTTAAAGCGCTTTTTTTAAAACAGTTTTGCTTTTTGGTATAATAATGGGGTAATTACATGACTGGGATCATAGTGCTTTAATGATGCAATTACAAGGAGACGTTCGTGAGCAACATGCGTTGACAGTTACTATAAAACTACTTACTGTAATTGCACCTAAACAGGGTCACCGATCACCAAACGAGTTAATTTTAAATGATATCTATTTACACTAAGCTCTTCGCGACTGTAAACGTCTAATTAAATGTCATTGCTTTGAAAATCACTAGCAGCGCCCCGCGGTTTTACCCGTGTTGTGCCCGTTTCCGGGGGAATTTTGGGACGAAGATAGTCTTGGCATAAAGGCTTCCTTAATTTGGCTATCCAGTACGAAAATAATAATTCAAATCAGACTGCTAGTTTCTGAGATTAACAAGGCAGGAGACAGGAGGCAGAAGACAGATTGTAAAGGCACAGTTTCAAATTAAGCAAGTAGTTCTGAACTAGTACTCTAGTATCATGAAATAGAGAAGTGTAACGTATTTCGCTCTTCCGTGATTCTATTGGAGTATGCTTGGAGCTTTATACGCGGTCAAAGATAAAAAAACTAATTTTATTTAATTAAACCCAAAAATATAAAATTAAAATAACATCGCTAAAGCTACTGAGGTTAAAAGTTAAGTATCAAAACACATTTTATTTTAAACGAAAGTAATTCTTTAAGTCTCGTAATCTTGTACATTTTCCTCGTCGCCAAAAATAAAAAGGAATAACAAATACCTAACTTAGAAGGAGACAATTTAAATCGTGCGACCATTTCGTCTCGACGTCAAAAAATCTACTTTACGTTAACTGAATTACATGAAAGTGACAAGAGAAAAGCCTTCGAACTGGGTAATAAAATTGTTTTGATTGCGTCACGGCAGGGGTGGCCAACTCTGTCTGCGGTGCGATTAAATTAAACACGATTGTGTTAGAAACGTAGACTGCTGGACGGACCCGGCTGACAGACGCGAACAGACGACGACTGAGATGGCTGACTGACAAACGTCTATATCACGAAACAAAAAAAGATCCTTACGCAGTAGGTACGTAACTCTTCCGTGGTCTATCTAGCCTTTTCTCACGGTTTCTAAGATGAATACAAAAACAAAATATCACTAAAATCATTTGAAATCAACCGGGCCGTTGAAACTCATACGATTTTAAATCTTACAGTTTTAGAAGTACCAACTGAAAGCAATAAATCGATATACCACGCCGGATACTTTCGTTCGGACCTGTGGACGTACGTTAGGGACGATTGCACAAGCCCGTTGGCTCAGTGGCAGTGAGAGCGCATACTGTGTCGGGTGTTGCGGGTTCGATTCCCGCCCGGAGTCAACAATATTGTGAAGACATAGTTGTTGGCGACGACGCCTGGGTGTCAATTATATATTCTTATAAAGTATTTGTGTATGAATATGTAGTAGTATCAGCTAGTTAGATTCCATATTACAAGCTTAGAGCTTAGTTTGGGTCTAATTAACCGTGAGTGAATTTGTCCGGGTGTATTTATATTTTTTTTTACCATGTTCTGTCAGCCAAGTGCATAACTCGCGTCCGTCAGTCGTGACCGTCAGCCGTTCGTCTGCGTTCTTTTGTTTCTGCCTTTACCCAAGGTAGCACCTACAATTGGTACAACGGTTGCTTGTTATTAAATTTATTCAAACAACGCCCAAACCGCGGGTTTTAATGTACACCGGATTTATTCTAGTGTACTCCATTAGAGGCTGGTCTTTATTAGCTCAGTTTGTTTTCGGAGAGACTAATTCAAGCGGAAAATTGCGACGTTTAATGAACCTGTGGAACGTTCGGATTTATTAGCTTTGGAGACAAATAGTTTTGTTGATAGGAATCTTTCGTTTTGGCCTAATAAATTGACCTTGTCTGTGATAACGTTTTGCTTAAAGGTTCCTTTGTTCTTGTTAACAGTTATTGCAGATATTGCCTACTACAAAGTTACAAAGGGTGCTATGTTTTTGGAACGAAGTTCCTTATCGCGCGTTGCGAAAGGGGGCTAGACGGAAAAAAATTTAACGACACTTTTTACGTCAGAGAGAGACAGACAGAGAAACATGCGCACGCCAGAGAGAGACAGACAGAGAAACATGCGCGCTTTTATTTATTTGTAACTGGTTACAAAACACAGTTACCATCATAACATGAAAGGCATACTACTGCCACCTGCATAGATTCTATAACTATTACTCTAACGCCCGTACTCAGAATTCACATCAAATACTTCCTTAGTAGAGATTTAATGAATGAGTGATTTTGACATGTAATGCATGAAAAAATACGTCAATTAGTTAAGTGTCGTCTCTGAGTGCGGCAATCTGCGGTCTTCAATTTTGCTTGTTTCATTCTACTTCACTCGCCACACGTCATTTTCACACTAGTTTGTCCACCGACTGCCAATACTTGGCCAACACTAAATAATTTGACAGCTGTAGTCGTTCGCCAAATACGACTGCCTTTTTCTTTAAACTGTAGAAGTCATCACATGTTGCTAGCGGGATCGGCTTACTGTGATCGCACCTTATTATCCATAGCGCGAAGCAGGAAGACTGTCGTTCGTTGACCTTTATATATTTATCTCTGGCGCTTACACACAATAATATTGCTATTTCACTTGCACAATGCTGGTGAAACGGCATAACTGTACGACTTTCCTATACATCCTATACGAGTACATAACACTGTCCATTACATAACAATTTATTTGACCTTCCCTAACTTCCATAAAGACTACAATACAAACACTAAAATTAGACTTAACACAAAGAAGTACTCGAGTAATATCTTGAATCAGGGCCTAATGGGTTTGAAGGATCGAGATCGCAATCCTTTGTTAAGAAGACTGGTATCATCTCACTTTGTCATTACGCCAAGAGAAGTTTAGGTTACGCGTCGGAAAATGACTTAGACTTTACCACAAATTTTACGTAGGATTTGTAGATACTAACCTAACTAAATCTATACCAAAAGCTATAATTTGATGCTGTATATTGTCTTATTCTGTGCTTTGAGCCGCTTAGAGTTTCTGAAATAAATCATTCACTATTATAATTATGTATATCATCTCAGAAATCCCGTTGAAACGGGCAGAACGCGGGTAAAACGCGAAGGTACTTAATCCATCAATTTGTGTAAACACGTGTGCTCACTTCCTGCCACTATACAGAAACGGATTGCGAAATACTTTGTATCAACTGACTTTAAAATATTCCAACTTCCCAACACGCATATTAGAATAGCTCGGTTTCCGGTCCCTAGCCTCTATTGGTTTACAAACTATTTCATTCTATTGATATTGGACTTACATATACTATGTTCGTATCTGTACTAATATAATATAACTGAAGTATTTGTTTGTTTGATCGCGGTAATCTCAGAAATTACCAGACATAAATACTTTTAAGGTATCTACCCATTACACCGTATCATACCATGACCGTGCTATGAACGTGTCAGCACCGGCAAAATATTCTCATCAAGAATAGTCGACGTTGTTGGTTGGTGACGGAACGGTCTAGTGAGCATAGTCCCATACTTTTCAATACAAAGAATACTTTTTTGCCTGACACGTTCATAGCACGGTCAAGGTATGATACGGTGTAATGGGTAGAGGCCTTTATCCCAAAATTCTCATGGGAAAAGCCACAACACGGGTAAAACTACTGGGCGCTGCTAGTTCTATAATAGAAAACTACCTATAATAGAGAGTACAAATGTTTTCATGTATTCAAACTTTGAGCAATCTTCTTTTTCTTCTTCATCGAGTGGATGGTCAACTTGACCGATCCTGGTTTCAGAGTTATTGAGCCGCCAAAGGCCTCTGACATGGCTCATGTAACGACTACTATCCGTAGAAAGTAACCGGGACCGACGGCTTAACGTGCTCTCCGAAGCACGGAATCGTCTTACTTTTCGGGCAATCAGGTGATTCAGCCTGCAATACCCTAACCAAACTGAGGACAGTCTAACAAAGAGATTTGTGTGAGATATTGTCCCTCCCGGGAATCTAACCCGGAACCTCCGGGTAAAACCGCGGGGCGCTGCTAGTACACTTATATTTTACACAATGTATTATAAAAAGTATTGGCCTGTAATGTCGTACTGCTGGAGATGTCAGTATAGTGAGGAGGATTAGGCGTAATCACCACACCACTTGCCTAATACGGGTTGATGATCTCAAACCCGAGCCATGTTTGAAAAGTAGGAAACACGTTTTCGCTCGACCTGGGAATTGAACCCGAGACTTCAGTCTTGGCGGGCAAGTGCTCACACTACTAGACCACCGAGGCGTTATATAAGTTTTTATTTTTATCAGTTACGTTACATAATACCAGAGTCCTTTTTCGCAATAATTACATTCCCAAACACATTTAACAAACCTGGCGAGGTGAAGCCGCAAAATACCTTCAATGCCGGTGAAAACCTTAATTAGACAAAGCTTAGTAATATAGGACGTAGCTCGAATTCAATTAGAGGTGTTAGTTTCGCGTCGCCACCTTGGGAACAAGCTTTGCTCACGAAGGTAATATGTAGCACTAGCAGCAGCTCGCAGCTTTACTCGCGTTGTTCCCGTTCTAACAGCCTCCGTGGTCTTGTAGTCTGAGCGCCCGGCTCACGATCCGGAGGTTCCGGTGGGAATATCTCACAAAAATCTTTTTGTGAGACTGTCCTCAGTTTGGTTAGGGCATTACAGGCTGAATCACCTGATTGCCCGAAAAGTAAGATGATTCCGTGCTTCGGAGGGCACGTTAAGCCGTCGGTCCCGGGTACTTTCTACGCATAGTAGTCGTTACATGAGCCATGTCAGAGGCCTTTGGCGGATCAATAACTCTGACACCAGGATTGGTCAGGTGGACCATCCACTCGACGAAGAAGAAGAAGAAGGTCCCGTTCTCGTGATTTGTTTAGGATGAAAAATAGCCTATAATCTTTCCCATGAATGTAGCTATCTAATACAAAAACAATTTTACGAATCGGACTGGTAGTTCTTGAGATTTATGTTCAAACAAACAAGAAAACAAACTCTTCAGCTTTATTATATCAGTACTAGCTGCGCCCCGCGGTTTCACCCGCTTTGTACCCGTTCCCGCGGGAATTTCGGGATGAAAATTGATGTTGCCAGATTCTCAGGCCTACCCGATATGTACACAAAATTTCATGAGAATCGGTCGAGCCGTTTCAGAGGAGTTCAACCTCGGTACCCGTTCCCGCGGAAATTTCGGGATGAAAAATAGATGTTGTCCGATTCTCAGGCCTACCCGATATGTACACAAAATTTCATGAGAATCGGTCGAGCCGTTTCGGAGGAGTACGGGAACGAAAACTGTGACACGAGAATTTTATATATCAGTATAGATTTTGAACTCGCATGGGACGGAGATATCGTACGTTAATATCTCGTAGATAAATCATGTCTTAATTACAGTAGTATATTACTTAATCTTATTATGATACTAGCAGCGCCCCGCGGTTTTACCCGCGTTGTGCCCGTTCCCGTAGGATTTTCGGGATGAAAAATAGCCTAGAACCTTCCCGTTGAATGTGGCTATTCATTACAAAAAGAATTATTGGAATCGGATTGGTAGTTTTATTATATTATTTATTATTATACAGCTTTGTTATATTAGTACATATTTTCTTTATTTCTATATTATTACTAGCTGCGCCCCGCGGTTTCACTCGCGTTGTACCCGTTCCCGCGGGAATTTCGGGATGAAAAATAGATGTTGGCCGATTCTCAGACCTACTCAATATGCTCACAAAATTTCATGAGAATCGGTCAAGCCGTTTCGGAGGAGTACGCGAACGAACACTGTGACACGAGAATTTTATATCTAAGAGATATGAGATCTGTCTTCAACTGTAATACATTACAGGCTAATATAGTAGTCAGGAAAGTACATTAGTGGCCAAACCTAGTAAGTGTACGAGTTTTTAAGTCGAAACGCTTCCGGCATGGATCATCGATCAAACAACCGGGACCGACAATTTAACGCTTAAGCTAAATAATAAACAAACTCAATCAGAACAAACATCAATATTGAATCATTATGCTGAAACAACCAGTGTTCATCCAGCACTCGATACAAACAAGTTTAACCGAAGAAGAATTAAATTTACAAACAATCAGTCGTATTTATATGAAACAGCTTTGATTTGCAATAATAAATTGGATCAGTCGAAAGCTTAGACTAAATAAAAACTCAGTAGGTGTCCAAAGGAAAGAAGAATTGAGAAATACTCGTTAATGTGGCGTATTTGTGTACCTGCTTCATTATTTGTTCTTGCTTTGCTTTGACCTTCTCTCTTAGTTCTATCTCAACACTTTAGAAGACACGTTAAATTATATGTCCCGGTCGGAGGATTTGGGCTGTCTGAAACAACAACGGTCCAATACGTAGTCAAACTCATCAAAATGACATGTGATTTTGTTTATGAAGTGCACCTACAGGGTGTAATTTTCTTTCTTCACTCTATTGTTTGCAGAGACCGATGTTCACTTTTTTATTAGTCCAAGGTTGTAAAGGAATTACTTGAAAAACATATTATGGTTTGTTTGTCGGTCCTTTTGAATGAGTTTAGGTGTATCAATTGATTGGAGTTTTTTAGGGTTCAGAAATAATGCAAAAGACCGTATAAACAATTGGGAACATTTGTCTCGACTGTGTTGTCTCATACAAAGATTAACGTGGCCTACGGTACTTACAAAGATCAAACTGGTATGAACAAATAAATTGTTGAGAAACATGATTCCACAAAATGGAACATGCCAAGTCATGGGGCAGCGCTTTACTATACTAGCAGCGCTCCGCGGTTTTACCCGCGTTGTGCCCGTTCCCGTGGGAATTTCGCGAATTTTTTTACATAAAAACTTTCCTCTTGAATCACTCTACCTATTACAAAAAACCGCATCAAAATCCGTTGCGTAATTTTAAAGATTTAAGCATACAGACAAACAGACGCGACTTTGTTTTATACTATGTAGTGACTATGTAGTGATTTACCTACTAATTACACGTGGTGTTATTTGACTAAACGATGTTAGTTCATAGCGATTTGAAGCATCGTGCAGCTCGACCCGATAGTGGCATTTTTATCTATGCGCTACCGTGCTTCGGAGGGCAAGTAAAATTATAGGTCCCGGTTGATTCAATCTTTAGGCCATTTCGGAAGCCTTGACAAGGGTCAGCCTGACTAACCTACTTGGACTTATTTACACCAAAAGTGTTTTGTATATATCCTTTAAAAAGTAATTAAATGCTTCCATTACCTTCTATCGTAAGAACTGTTAAAGTAAGGTATTAGCCTATAATCCCTTAGTCCCACAGCTGGGCAAAGGCTTCTCATCTCACATCAGTACAGTACAATAAGATATGGTACAATTACGATATCAAGTGTTGCAGAAAATGGTGTTTGTCTCGAGATCCCGAGACAGAAATGACACACAGACGTTCCGTCATTACTTCTAGGACAATATTGTTGTGTAATCGTGGATCGCAAATAGGATAGGTAAGGTATTGTTTACTGTGGCTATTTGTGACATAGGCTTATTTATACTGATACGTTATTAGTGTCACGTTCGTGAAGTAGCGCTGGTGGCGTAGTTAGACTAAGCGATGTTAGTTGATTGTAATTGTTAAGCAACGTGCAGCTCGGATGGGTGGCCGGTAGTGGCATTTCTATCTGGGCACTACTATGCTAAGCAGTCGGTCCCGGCTGTTTCGATGAATAGATCATGTCGGAGGCCTTTAGGCGGTTCTTCTTCTTCATCGAGTGGATGGTCAACCTGACCAATCCTGGTGTCAGAGTTATAGAGCCGCCAAAGGCCTCTGAAGTGGCTCATGTTACGACTACTATCCGTAGAAAGTAACCGGGACCGACGGCTTAACGTGCCCTCCGAAGCACAGAATCATCTTACTTTTCGGGCAGTCAGGTGATTCAGCCTGGAATGGCGGAATAATAACGGTGGTTTTTAGGTGGTTTAAAAATTCTGACACTAGGGTTGGCTACTGACCAATCAAACTTACTTACTTTTTAGTGACACACATAGAAACTTCTTCCTTCGCTAGGAGCAATTTTTTTTTTTGAAATAAATAAATACTTATTATATACAGAGGAGGATTTGATCCTGCTAAACAAAATTTATACCACAAAAACTGGGAAACTATCGTAATCGGAATCTACAAAATGTTCATACTAGCGCCATCTATTGCATCGCGGGTGGAACCACGCGGAACAGCTACTTCTGTTTACATTTGAAAACATGTTACTAAGTGGCCATTACTAAAGGCTTATGTTGCAATGCATGTAGATACGAACAATAATTCAATACAATTACAATACCCCATTATTTGTAGTTCAAATTATTCATTACATTTTACTTGCTCACATTAGCTGCACATTAGCAAGCAATAAAATGTAAATTGCATTTCTAAAATTGCTTATAAAGCTGCGTTTTTATACAGTGTTCTGCTGCGAGCAATTGTTTGTGCTTGCGGAAGACACGAGCGAGCGAACATGTTCTTTCAATAATGTGAAAGACTGGTTTTTCCTTATTAAATGGTAATGATGTCATTTCAAGGTAAATACGGTGATTTTGAATTGAAATTACGTTTACGTATTCACTTCGCTTTTTATCTGACGTTTCGGCCCCTTTACAGGAACCGTGGTCAAAGAAGACTCTTAAGAAACCATTAGATCAAATTGAAATATACGAACAACATTCCGTAACGTTTATCTTCAAGCGAACATCGACAAAATAAAGATATTTTCTCAAAACAAAAGTTTATAAGTTAATTACATAAAGTTCGAACGCCAAGTAAAAACGCGGCTCAAATTTTCTTTAAAATAATACGATTGTTGAACACGCAAGTCTCCCTCCCTTTTGTGCCTCAAGTGCCAGCGGAAAAGTACACTAGAACTATTGTTTGTTAAAAGTAGTACCAAAGTGGGACACCCACTTTCTTTGAGTTCGAGCCAAGCCGCTCCTATACCTAAGTTTCTCTTAAACCTAGGCCTTTCGGAATTAACTTTATTCCTTTTTTGACGGAGACGTTAGGAGTTTGGGAGAAGCGAGCGAGAGCAATAGCGAATAGCGAATTTTTTAAAAAAAGAAAAGAAAGAACTTCAATATACTTGTACCCGTAATAATTTTACCACGTAATATATGAAAAATTACATTAATTAGTTAAGTGTCAATCTAATGGACGTGTCTACTATAAACGTTAACACTATAATTTTTTGGTCATATTAACAATTAAAAACGTTTTCTCTTCGTAGTAAAATATACTTAAGGGCCTATACTACCTCACATTGCTTATTTTCAGCCCCCATATCTCCAAAAATACTGCTCCTTTCACATTGAAATTGATATATGGTAAAGTTGAGGATGTACTCTAAATACTATGTTAGGCGAAAACACGATTCCGTTAAATTTCCTCGATAGAAAAAAATCTCAAAGTTGCCTCCAAATTGTACATCAAAACCACGATTCCAACCTAAAAGTTAAGCGGCCCAAAGTATCACCAGTGTTTATATAAAGGGTACTAGCAGCGCCCCGCGGTTTTACCCGCGTTGTGCCCGTTCCCGTAGGAAATCCGGGATAAAATGTAGCCTATAGCCTTCCTCGATAAATAGACTATCTAACAGTGAAAGAATTATTCAAATCGGTTCAGTAGTTTCTGAGATTAGCGCGTTTAAACAAACAAACAAACAAACAAACAAAACAAACTCTTCAGCCACAGTATACATCCAGTATTTTAACTCCATATAAACGGCCGAAACGCGAGTTATACCTACGCGCTTCGACCGTGGTACACTCCTGGTACGCAGGCAGTCGCGACTGTGCCGCAGTGACTTACGGGCGGTGTGTTGATTTTTGTTTTTGGTTGTATGAATTTGTTATAACACATTGTCCATGTTTCCCAAAACAATTTCTATTGAAGCTTTTTATTAGAATGCGGATTTTTTATACCTTAAAATTGAAAAATCAAGCGTTTCGTACGTATCTGTCGAAAATATTTTTCGGTCGGAAAATATTTTTCTGTCGGAAATTTAGAACATTGTTATTCAATTTTATACATGTTTTTTTAAATTAAATTTACCATTCACAAATCATCACGCATTTTTATTGAAACTTCCTATTCAATTTTAAGTATTGTAATTCTTTACATAAAAAAAAAATACAGTCACAAAACTAAATGGAAACACAAAGTAGGCAAATATAATTAAAATGCTGGCGGGTGGCAGCCTTAGCGCATGTTTACGTACCGCGCGGCTGTAGGTATCTAACTCAAGGTCACAGCCGAGTCGAATTACTGTATGATATTTATACTGTGCTTCAGCTTTATAATATTAGTATAGATTATGTTTGAACTTCCACACCTAACATCAAAGCTGAATAATCATGAAATGTTGCGTTTACTTACGTGGCTCAAATAAAAGAGCAATTAACGCGTACAAAAGCATTGTTATACGAGCCGTCTTAAACATTTCAAGGCTCTAAATAGGAGCGTCATTTATTTCTAAAACGCTTTGTAAGAAGAAGTTGTAGACAATGTTAGTAATTCAATGCTATCCAGCCTTTAGGCGGTCTAAAATTTTCGACAACGAGCTTAAAATAAACACCAAAGACTTTCTAATCTATCTTTTATTTAGCAAGAGATGAGCCAAATCTCTTCTCTTCTCTATGAGAAGAAAAAAGCTGGCTTGGTCACTAAATACACGAAATTACTTTTTAACTAGCAGCGCCCCGCGGTTTTACGCCCATTGTGTCTGTTCCCGTGGGAATTTTGGGATAAAAAATATAGCCTATAAGCCTATAACCTTCCCATTGAATGTAGCTATCTATTACAAAAAGAATTCTTAAATTGGACTGATAATTCTTGAGATTACCTCGAACATACAAACAAACAAACTTAAAAATTTTACCACTAAATATTAGTATAGATTTATATCTACTTATGTATACTTATGTATAGACGTCTAGTCAAAGCATAAATTTAAACTTATGTATATAGGCTAGTATATAAATTCAGTTTACATCCCTCCTACATGAGTTAACGGAATAAAAACGGTAGATGACCCTCCGGTCTGGCAAGGAAAATGGAGGCGTCTCAAAAGCAAACGAGGGCATTTTGTCATCTCACAATACCGCAAATTGTCGGGTGTTCCGACGTAAAAACCTTTATCCGTTTCTATAACTCACTACACCCTTAGATTACATTTTTTTCGGTGTATTAACTTGCGCACATTGCGCTCGGACAAGGTTTTTTATTAAAACGCTTGTTTTGTTTAACCCTTCGCTTATTTGGCCATTTTTACCTTCAAAGGTATCGTAAAAAATGTGTTCTATCTAAGGTACGTTGTAAGTTTGGTTAAAGGAAACTTGTTATCTTCAAAACTGTTCATCCAATTGCAAAAAAAATTACGCATGAATTTTCAGTATGAATAAAAACTATTTTTCAAACATGCGAAAGTTTGAAGATGTATGTTTGTTAACCTTTCACGTAAAAACTACTGAATGGATTTTGATGAAACTTTACAATCATATAGGTTATACATCATAATAAAACATGGGATACATTTTATCCTGAAATTCCCGCGAGAAAGAGTACAATGCGGGTGAAACCGTGGAGCACGGCAAGTGGTCAATAAAACTACTAAACAATGAAAGCTGAACAATTTTCAATTGTGAATAGATTTCTAAAGATGCGCTAATTGAATAGTAACAAAGTATGGCCGACATTTGAACGTGTTATTTCAGTGTTTTATATTGGAATGAAATTGAAAAATTGAAATACAAATTTAATATTTTACAACCATTTGGTGTGTATGTAGTAAATGAAGTTTTTACAGTGAATTGAGTTTTTACGTTTAGCAACTGCCCAGCAACGTTTAAATTTCATTGTGTTACTTTGATAGGTTCCAACCAATATGAATTTAATTTTTTACTTTCATAATAATTTGTGATCTACAGTTAACATTATTTTTAGAGAAGCATTCAGTTTGGCTGAAACGAACAACTTTGGTTTGCAAGTTTAATTGGGCTTTTGAAAAAAAAAATGATTTTTTTTATGTATTTTAAAACTTTATTATTAATAATATTGATATTTAATGCAAAAAACTTAAAAAAAATATTTTTTCAATTAATTATAAACAATTAAAAATTGAATAAAAATCACGTGACTATAAACGCGCCATAATTGGTCACCGTGGTTGTGACGTGATAATGTATAGCTATTTAACCATAAGTACGTACAGCGTTTACGGCTATTACACGTGTAACCGAATGGGGCTATACATTATGACGTCACACGCACTCGGGTTTGTTCGGGAGTTGTCCGAGTGTTTTCGGTACTGGATTCAAAAATTATTTTTTATTTTGAAACAACTTTTGAATTATTGCGAAAAAATAAAATAAAAATAGTTTTGTTATAAAACTAATATATAATCTTTCCATTTATCACAAAAAAAAAATTTTTTTTTCAAAAGCCCAATTGTATTAAGTAACGAAAATATTATAAATAGGTATACATGAAAAAACAGCTCACTTTCACTGTTTTTATTTTATAAATCTTCATCATAAAAAAGTTAGTTTTTTGAGTTAGTGACCAATTCTGATAACAAAATTTTTAGACCGCCCAAAGGCCTTCAACATGGTCTAACATCAATTTACGTGGTCTCCGAAGCACGGAAGCATTAAACATTGCTTGAAAATTGCAATTAAGTTAACATAGAAATCAAGCAATCAAATTGAAGAAATAAACGTTTGTAGTTCAAAAATGGGCTTTATTACTTAAAATTTAGGGCTCATAGCCAAAGACCGCACTATCTAACCCTTAGCATACCCAGTCCCAGAACAATATCCCCAGCAATCCCCCATAGCGATATTTCCTGCTCATTTGTCGTCAGTATTGCTAACAATAGTGCTGCAGCAACGTCAGTCACGCCACAATGCCCAGATATCGTGTCATCTTCAGTCCAGCTATTGTTTTAGTGACAGCACTATCTTTCGAGCTTTGTTATTACGTCTTGGACGGACATATTGTGAAGGTGAAGGGTTAGGTTAACGTTCGTTAATATTGAGCGAGTTAGCGAGTTTAAAACTTGAGGGAGACCTTTTTTGCATAGAAAAAAGATTGAAAATGCATAACTGTTTAAGGTGAAAAAAACTATTTTACTAGTAATTTAAACGTACGTTAATGTCATTATTATTTGTTTAAACGGGAACTTACGTACGACGTTCACCCACCTCCTGATGAAGGTCACCGGACGTGACCGAAACGTGTCGAGGAACTCTCAACAGTAGCCTCCGTCGTACGTAAGTTCCCGTTTAAACAAATATAATTATAAAACTATGTCTTAAATACCATAAGATCAAGTTGGTTTTCCACTGTCTGTCCCAGCATCAAACGTAAATAAATGTCTATAATATAAAGCCGGATTAAGTAGTTAAACAGAGATTAGTTTAAAGCATAGTGAGTCCTCAGTAGTGTCAGGATTAAGAAATACAAATGGTTTCGTAAGATATTTTCATGTATTTTGTCTCCAAGATTTACTTTGACCCGCCGTGAAAAGGGACACAGTAATCCGGTGACCTTTTTTAAAACCTTTATGAAGTATCTCTATACGTATGAATATAATAGGAGTCTCTGATTTTAAAATAACGACTTTATTTTATCTTGTTTTTGTTTTTTATTTGATACTAAAACCTTGTCCGTCTTATTAATAAACTCGGTGTAACTATAACACTGTGTTTTGTCTCTTTTGCTCTCCGGAAAATTGCGTATATCAGAAAGTGACAAATGATTGGATAGCTAAAATGTTCTTAATACGCGTTTATTAATATGGCCCTTTATGTCTTTTATTTTTTCGACTGTAAAAAAATTATTATTCTGATGTATCACTACATAGTATAAAATAAAGTCGTCTCTTTTTCGTGTCTGTCACACTGTTTGTCTGTCTGTATGCTTAAATCTTTAAAATTACGCAACAGATTTTGATGCGGTTTTTTGTAATAGGTAGAGTGATTCAAGAGGAAGGTTTTTATGTAAAAAAATTCCCGAAATTCCCACGGGAACGGGCACAACGCGGGTAAAACCGCGAGGCGCTGCTAGTAACCTATATTACTGTAAAGTTTCATTCAAATCTGTTAATTAGTTTTTGCGTGAAAGAGTAACAAACATACATACACCCTAAAAAAAATCGCATTTCTAATATTAGTAGGAGAACGTGACTTAATCATAAGATGAAATGAATATCAAATACTTTTAACAACTTAAGAAGTGTAGATGAAATAGGTCACCCAAATCTTTATAGCTATTTATAGAACTGCATAATAAAAATGTGAATAATGACCGGTAATTATCGAAATCACCATAAAAGTTGAATATTTCCATTGGAAGTCGTAACAAAGTGCCATAAATAGTGCAGTTCGAAAAAAATGACTTATGAAATGAAAGTGGAAGTTATCTTGTGAGAAATTAATGGTATTTAGTATTGAAGTTTGTATATTCTATTTTGTTAGGAGAGTTAGGCACTGCCGCACTCAGAGACGGGCGCTGCCGCTGCGCTGCGTCGTCGCTGCGACATCGCAGCGTAGTTCTACATACAAATCTGCCCAGCATGCCACACGGTGCGCTTCTTCTTCTTCATCGAGTGGATGGTCAACCTGACCAATCCTGGTGTCAGAGTTATAGAGCCGCCAAAGGCTTCTGACATGGCTCATGTAACGACTACTATCCGTAGAAAGTAACCGGGACCGACGGCTTAACGTGCCCTCCGAAGCACGGAACAACAACGCACTCGCAGCGCACAAGGAGTGAGGGAGACGAGGCGGGAAAGGCCCTCTTAACCCCTCGACAATTAACTAAGGAATCGTCTTAGGCTGGAGAATCCATTACATTAGGCCACATTGTAAAGCTTATAAAAACTGGTTCCTTAAGTTTAAGCGAACACTACTCATTTTGAATTGAAACTTCGTTACGGATACATTTCGCTTTCATTTTACATTTTTATCTGACGTTTCGGCCCCTTTACAGGAACCGTGGTCACAGAAGACTGTGAAAATAATAAGATAAAATAAAAGGAAGGACTACAAGAGAGACTGGCAACTGGTGGCTTCAAATCGAGAAGAGTGGTGGAAATGGGGGGAGGCCTTTGCCCAACAGTGGGATGATACAGGCTAACAGTAACAATAACAGTAAAAGGAAAGTGAATACGTAAACGTAGTTTCAATTCAAAATGAGCTTATGAAAAATAGAGTGTACATGAACGCATTCGCAAGCGATTGCGGCACACTGTGGTGATATCATTGTACATAACCTTAAACCTGCTTGTTCAATGGGGCTACCTATCGATTACAAAAAGAATTAATCAAATCGGATTGGTAGTTTCCGAGAACAAAAAACAAACTCTTCTTTATCATACTCGTATTAGTATTTGATTTTTCGTTGAAGTTAGAAGAAACGAGAGAAATACGATTTTCAAATTTTGACAAGCCCGTTGGCACAGTGGCAGTGAGAGCGCTCGTCTATTACCAACCGACCAACCACTCTGTCCACCTAGGTGGTCGGTTAGTAATTTTTTTTCTTAACCAACAACCCGCCTAGTTTGTCCAACCTAGTTGGTCGGTTAGAACTATTTTTTCTTAACTGCCAACCTAGTTGGTCGGTTAGAACATTTTTTACTTAACTGCCAACCTAGTTAGAAAAAATAACCCTAACCTACCAAATAGTACAATTTTCTTAAAAAAAAAAATAACCCTAACCTACCGAATAGTACAATTTTCTTAAAAAAAAAAATAACCCTAACCTACCGAATAGTAAGAAAATTGTTCTATTCGGTAGGTTAGGGTTATTTTTTTTTTGTTGTCAGTTGTTTCAGAGTGTCAAAGGGAGAGAAATGTAGGTTGGCAGTTGGGAAAAAAATGTTCTAACCGACTAACTAGGTTGGCAATTGGGAAAAAATGTTCTAACCGACCAACTAGGTTGGCAGTTAAGAAAAAATAGTTCTAACCGACCAACTAGGTTGTTGGTTAAGAAAAAAAATTACTAACCGACCAACTAGGTTGTTGGTTAAGAAAAAAAATTACTAACCGACCAACTAGGTTGTTGGTTAAGAAAAAAAATTACTAACCGACCACCTAGGTGGACAGAGTGGTTGGTCGGTTGGTAATAGACGAGAGCGCTTACTGTGTCGGGGGTTGCGGGTTCGATTCCCGCCCGGAGTCAACAATATGTGCAGACATAGTTGTTGGCGACGACGTCTGGGTGTCAATTATATATTCTTATAAAGTATTTGTGTATGTTTATGTAGTAGTACGAGTTAATTAGATTCCATAACACAAGCTTAGAGCTTTCTTTGGGTCTAATCAACCGTGTGTGAATTTGTCCAGGTATATTTATTAAATTGTCAAAGTCCATAATCTTCGATAATGTACGAAATACAAACTTTTCTCCGAAACGTGTGTAACTGAACTTATTGAAATAAATTCGAGAACGAACTGCATGACTGTACGTGACCTACATTTATAGTCTGCTTAGACGAGAGACTTTTGTCCGTTGAAGACCAAATAGTTTAACAAAATAGTCGAAATGAAACGTGTCTGTATCGCGTTAGATAATTTAACGTATTTTACTTAAACACGTCATCCCGTGACCACGAGTCGTTCATTTAGTATAAACAATAGTCTACTTTATACCTTAGTTGTGTTTTAGGCACTAACATCACTGCGTCCACCCTAAAGCGGTCACTGAATTCGTTTCAATCACCGCCATCATGTAATACATAACAAGTGACTGCTAATTGCACCTATATGTTCTTCGTGTGTGTATTTAATAGAATTTCATCACGAAATAGAGAAGCAGTAAGTACTTCACTCTTATGTGGATTTCACCATAGTGCAATGACATTCTTCTTCTTCATTGAGTGGATGATCAACTTGACCAATCCTGGTGTCATGACAGTGACTTGCTTACATTATTTTTTTGAGGTTATGTTTAATGTACTTTAAAAAAACACTGTTCACTTTCCTTGTCTTTACACAGTGGCAACCGATACAGTTCTTAAATGTTCTATATTTTAAACCGACTTCAAAAAAAAGGAGGAGATTCTCAATTCGACTGTATGTTATTTTTTATGGAAGAAAACGTCTTCTCAATGTCTCCCGTCTACTCAGACTAAAGCGAAGATTACAACTCCAAGTTTCGAAACGCTAACTTTTCAGTATAATATCAAATTATCAATTAAATACACCAACTGCTGAGCTGGGAATCAAGGGTTATTAATTTCAGCCCGTAACCAATTTGGAACTTGGAACTTTCATGGCAATAAAGCATCCTGAAACATGCCGCCATGTTGGTAGCACGTTCGAGCGTCGCACTTCCGCTTCCGGTTGTCAAGTGAACTTGTATTAGCCGGAACTGGCAAGTTTGCCGCAATGTTGCTAACATTAGGTCTATTGTCGTAGCTGTCATAGTTTTTGTTGTACAGTTAGTGTGTAATGAACACATTTCAACGTTTAAATGTGTCGGGAAAGGGAGCAATAATTTGTATCGGAAAGTAAGTTCGTGTAGGTTAGTACTTAGTAGCCAACCTAGTTGTCGAAGTTTTTAGACCGCCTAAAATCCTCCTACATGGTCTAACGATTGTATCAACCAGTACTAACAACTTTACGTGCCCCCGAAGTATGGTAGGTAGAAAGAGATACCACTATCGGTCACCCATTCAAGTAGGGGCCGAGCTACACGATGCTTCTTCTTCTTTTTCGAGTGGATGGTCAACCTGACCAATCCTGGTGTCAGAGTTATTGAGCCGCCAAAGGCGTCTGACATGGCTCATGTAACGACTACTAACATCGCTTAGTCAAGTTAGGCCACGAGCGCTTAAAGCTTGGTATCGTAGTATGGTACTTCTTCTTTTTTTAGTCTTCTGTGACCACGATTCGTGTGATGTGTCTGCTCCATTGCATCGCCACCCCTATGCCCTTGCCGTTGTGCACATATGGTTATTTAGGCTGCAGCTTTGAAGCTTAGAAGGGCAGGTTAGAGCGTGAATCCAGAGAGAAAGTGAAGAAAAAGGTTATAGACAATTTTTACAAACACAGTGGCATGTGAGAGCGCTTACTGTGTAGGGGTTTGCTGGTTCGATTCCCGCCCGGAGTCAATAATATGTGCTGACGTATTTGTTGGCACGACGTCTGGATGTCAATTTTATATTCATATAAAGTATTTGTATATATATATGTAATAGTATCAGTTAGTTAGATTCTATAATACAAGCTTAAGCTTAGTTTGGGGCTAATTAATCATGTGTGAATTCGTCCGGACTACATTATATTATTATTATTATATTAGCCTTGGGTGACCCATTATTGGGCAAAGGCTTCCCCATATCGTTTCGACTTATCTCAATTTAGAAGAACGAGTACAATTCAGGTAAAACCGCGTGGCGCTACTTGTTCAGGAATAAGGTTAAATACATTAGGTAAGTAAATTAACATACACACGAAAAACATTCTCGAATTTCCAGTTCAAATAACAAACAAACAAAGCTGAATATAAAATGGAATGTTTATCATGTATGTTTGTCAAGAAAACATTTCTATACTATTTATTTATTGAATAAGTTACCGAGTGAACTACAATCTTTATTGAGGTTTATATAAATAGCTATTATAGTAGAGGATACATCCGTACATTAACCTTTTCCCACACAGTTTGCCGAATATAGTAACTTTGTACATCGTTTGTGGGCGAAAATGATAAAAAATTAGGATAATAAAATGTTTTCTTAATTTTTGAATAAAATAACTAATCAAAGTAATCAATAACTATAAACAGCTTCTGCTTTTCACTTTATGCCATTGAAATAAGGTGGAAAAGTTTAAACACATATATGACGTCGACAGTACAAAACAAATGACGTGACTGTACAAGAATTTGAGCACGCATACCAAAACAAAATGGCAAGTAATTATTTCTACGTTCTTCCGTGTAGAGTTCGCGCTAAATTACACGTTTTATATTATTTACAACTTTGTAAGTATTCAGCAATTAGAACGGCCACTATTACTTCCTCGAGATATAATTTATCATTCAAATTGTTTTCGGAATTTTGAGGGTTGTTGTTGAACTTAATATTATTGTATAGGACTTCGCTTAGATTGATTGAGATTACAATTTGTGAACAATACACGCTTACAAGGTTTACTTTTACTTTTTACTTTGACGCTTACTGTTAGTTGGCGAATTTTATTGAAAACTAACTAGCGAGTAGTTTAACAAAACGAAATCTATGTATTAAACTATCACGCCCGGACTCAGAGACGTAAAATACTTCTTTAGTAGTTTAAAGAGTGATTTTGACATTTGTAATTAAGAAAAATTTATGATTTTAGTGTCGATTTAATAGATATAAAGTGTAAATCACAAAACATTACGTTACTGTCATTGCAAAACACTTCTCGTCCTGATCATAAAACTTATTTAATCATCTTTATTCAAAAAAACAGGTAATCCCTTGTTATTGCCACTATGAATAACAGACAACTCCACCAAACCATTATTTACTATTAATCAAAATAATGTTGTCATCCCTCCCTCCCTCCCCATCAAACATTCAGTTTACTCGACCCAACAAAATAAATTGGAAACATAAAACATCCCCACAACCCATTAACGACTCAATCGAACAAAATACCATTTAAAAATCCCTTTTAAAAAACAATTTGTTAAGGAAACTGGAAAACTGTTATTAATCATCTTAGACCTAATAAAATGTTAGAGCGATGTACAGTAAAAGTAGTGGCATGTAATATTACCCTGTGTCCGGTACGCCACGCGATGAGGTCCTTATTTCCGAACACAAAAAGATTCTAATTTGATTGTTTTTGTCATACATTATTAAAGTTTGTTAAACCATTTACTCGATCGATACTTGACCAGTAAATGCTTCCTTAGTAGAGATTTAATGACTGATTTGACATGTATTGTATAAATAAATAATTAAGTGTCAATTTAATGAACTTTTTTTAGTGCGGCAGCAAATTCGTTACGATATGTGGTTTGATATGGTAAAAAAAATCTTGTTATCAACCAAGTAATCGCACTGACCATATTACACGTCCACAATTACATACCCAAATTACACCTCAAACGATTACACACATTTACAAAACCAGCTTCAATGTTAACAGTGCTTCGTCTAAAGTTCTTCGATCCAAGTTAATCGCCCGAAGAATTTATTCCACCGCGTCGACTCCGATTTAACTGATGGTTTTAATAAATGGTCTTGTAAATTGGATCGGGCGTTGTAGATACCAGCACCTATCGTTAATTTATAGTTTCGGGTTTAATATAGAAAGCTGATACTTTAGTCTTTACTAGCAGCGCCCCGCGGTTTTACCCGCGTTGTGCCCGTTCCCGTGGGAATTTCGGGAATTTTTATACATATAAACCTTCCTCTTGAATCACTCTATCTCTTAAAAAAACTGCATCAAAATCCGTTGCGTAGTTTTAGAAATCTAAGCATACAGACAAACAGACACGAAACAGAGACGACTTTATTTTATACTATGTAGTGATACTCAAGGGTCTATATACCTTATAATATTGGGAAAAGGGGAAAAAAATCTTTGTTTGTTATTTTGAACATCTGTGGATGCGCGCTCGTGACGCAATTTGACTATTGTTAAGTAGCTCGGTCCCTATTGGGATAGGTGGTCGATAGAAGCATTTCTATCTGAGCGCTGCCGTGCTTTGGAGGGCACGTTAAGCAGTCGGTCCCCGTTGTTGCAATCGTCAGACGATTTAGGACGCCTTTAAGTGGTATAAAACTCTGACACCAGGGTTGGCCACTAACCTATGTGAACTTATTTTTTAACAGAGATTTAAATGTCAAACCTACTTACTTTTATTTCCATTTCTTGAACTACTTAGCAGTTTTTTCCAGGATTTAATTGTTAAAAGTTTGTTATTATGTAAATTTTGAAGTAAAAGTTGGAGTGACATAGTCTCATCTCGTAATCTCAACGGTAAACTCACTTGAAAACCATAATCAACGTACCTTAAACAAAACGGAACAACAATATATCAATAAAGACCATTTTGCTATAAATAAATGTCCATTTTAAAGCACACTCCTTTATTTTTCCTAAAGTAAACAAACGGTATAAAAAGCACCTGTGTAATATAAATCGTGATCAGAAAAGCAATTTATTTATTCCTTTCTTTCTTACTTACGAGTACCTACCAGTCGAGCGGTCGAGTGAAAAATTACTTTTGTTACCGAGTATCCTTAACTCTTAATAACTGGAAAATGACCCTAATGACGCTAGTATATAGAGTTTACTTTTACATTAACATGTTGAATGCGTGTTTTTAGAAGCTATTGATTGAGTTGCAATGTTCGTAAAGATGTTATTTTTCAAATCTTTTAAACTTTTTTCCATCACTTCTTTTGTTTCATATATTTACGGAAGAAGGATCTAAAAAGTTTTTTTGTTTTTTTCTACGCTTAACTCCTTGATTATATGTCAAGTTATAGTCGATGATAAAATGATTAAAAAACCATAAAGCATAACTTTATCAATCTTAAAACCGACTTCTAGCCAGATTTTTATGTGGATCAGTTAAAAATGGGACTCTCGTCTCACCTCACTCACCTCGAAGATATCAGTACAGTGAGGAGGATGCTTGCCTACTACTTGCTTGCTTGCCTACCTTGGGTTGGTGATAAAAGTCGAGCCATGCTTGAAAATAAAAAAACAAACGACAATTAAAAATGGTAAAACTCATGCAAAGAAGAAACGAAATACAATAACACGGTTTAACATAATGAAATTAACATATTACAAAGGTCCATCCAAAATTAGCCCCGTTCAAAACCATTTTAGTAAAATAGCAAATATTCACACAGGGGTAGTTTTAAGAGAACATACTAGCAATTAAAATTTAAGCTCATTACGTAATTTTGCAGCTTCACATTTAATTTCGGGCTTTGAGATTTTACATTGTATGCCGAAGCGGGCCAGGCTGGGACAAAAAGCTTAGAAATTATTATCAAAACTAACACCGCTCTGTGGTTTTACCTTCGTTTTACCAGTTCCTGTGAGAATTTCTGGATGAAAATTAGCCTGTAACCTCCCTTTTGAATGTGGCTATCTACACTAATATTATAAAGAGGAAAACTTTGTTTGTTTGGTTGTAATGAATAGGCTCAAAACTACTGGAACGTTTTTAAAAAAAATTACACCATTCGAAAGCTACATTATCCACGAGTAACATAGGCTATTTTTCATCCCGAAATTCCCAAAGGAATAGACACAACGCGGGTACAACCGCGGAGCGCTGCTAGTCATATATAAGAAGATTTTTTGAATATGACTAGTACATAATTCTTAGACTATATCTTTACTAATATAAGGCTAAAGAGCATGATATTTGATTGTTTGAACGCGCTCTCAGACATACCAGTGCGATTAATCCGAATAATTATTTTTGAATTACGTAGCTACATTCAAGAAAAAGGTAATAGGCTACTTTTATCCCAAAATTCTAACGGGAAAGGGCTCAACAGGGATAAATCTGCGCAGCGCTGCTAGGCAGGTAATAATAAGTTTATAACACTTAACCAGGCAATTAATACTTACTCAAATTGGGCCAAAACAAACACTTTATAACACGATTGTCAATGACTAGTCACACCCCGCGGTGTTACCCGCGTTGTACCTGTTCCCGCAGGAATTTTGGGATAAAATGTATCCCATGTGTTATTCTGATGTATAACCTATATTACTATAAAGTTTCATCCAAATCCGTCCAGTAATCTTTCCGTGAAAGAGTAACAAACAAACATACATCCTCAAAAACATTTACATTTATAATATTAATAGGATTTTAAATGATTGTCATCTTTGAACTTTAAACGGACAAGAAAAAGTAAAATAGACGATTTGGTTGATTAGAAATTATGATCTGAGTTGGAGTAGAACTCGTTTGAAGATGCAAAGAGTTCATTAGCATTGTAATTCAGTTTCTCGCTTCAACAGCCTTCAGGAAATTCGATTACGTCCCTGTGGAAGATTTCTTTAATGAGGGGAATACAGCTTTATGCTGCGTATACACGGTGCTAGTAAAATGGTGTTAGTTCTTTGATGGGACAGGGTAGTTATTGGTTTAGTTGTTTAGCTTAGTAGAGATCGGTGGTAGAGTTTACAAGTAAGTTATTAGTTATTACACTAATGTAAACTAAAATATGATGTTTAATCTAAGTATTAGATGTTTTAAGGTTTGATAATGTGTATTTGTATATTTTTACCTTTCTATATCCACTGTTGTCAAACCCAAAAATAATATAAATAGTACTGTTTTGAGTTCAATAATCCAAAACATTTTGATTGACA
Source organism: Cyclophora albipunctata (assembly GCA_963082685.1). NCBI lineage: Eukaryota > Metazoa > Arthropoda > Insecta > Lepidoptera > Geometridae > Cyclophora > Cyclophora albipunctata. Next base: position 7,991,574 of record OY720131.1, on the reverse strand, counting down.
TTTTGCTGGTTTGGCTGCATTTGGCTGGTGACCAATGTCAAACCCAGGAAAATGTCAATCAATCAATCACAGACCGGATCATTTTGATATACAATGTGATACAGCCATACAAGTTGTCCAAAAGGTCACACACACAGAAGTAGCAATACCTCTTACTCACAAACCGCTTCCATTTTTAAATAGTACCAACTACACCGATCCACAAACTATGAACCACCTGCTGACATGTCCTATGTCCTGTTCTACTACGTGTACTATGGAGGACCTGTGCAGTCACCAAAAGCGCAATTGCTGCCGCAAACTTTTGGTGTGCTTCCATATAAATTTTAACTAGAACCATAATGACACGACGAAGAAGACCTACTACTATACGGTTTTTCTAAGTTTGAAGACTTCAGACACGTCTGCTAAGTACTCCAAGACGAATGCCATCAACTTAACTAATTAAAACTATACAGCAAAACTAGACTGGCTCTGAAACTAGCATCCTGTAACGACGGCACTAATCCGCTCAAGTTTCGTTCATTTATTTTGTTAAGATTTGGAACCGAGTGGATGCAGCACTGCTAGTTGGAAATTTAAATTTATAGTCACGGGACAAACTTTAGTGCTTTATTTGAACATTATTGTCCAATTGCAATTTAAAGTTTTTGATTTGAGCTTAAGATTCTGTTGCATTCTTGACTGGTTAAGGCTTTTATGGAAATAGTGTCGATGGTTTAATTAAACTACCTATTATAACTATTGCAGGAATATTATTGTTAGTTTATCGCATACAAGCCGGCTAACGCGAGGAAGGAAGTATGTGAGAATGAGTTCAAATTGAGAAGAAACAAATCGCCTGTCTGTTCTTTTTTTTCTTAGGATATTTAAAATTCCAACTATCATGACTGATCTGTCAAACAAAGACAACTTATTCCATTGCGTACAAGGATTCAATGATGGGGAAACAATGGATTTAAATTTTGAACTTTTTCCTCTTCAATAGGAATGGTCAATGACTGTAAAATCGACGACATTAGTAGTAAAACTTTAAGTCTCAAGAAAAACAGGAGTGTAATTTATATATGTTCCATTTATAAAAATCAATGCCATGTCCTGACCTATCCAAACCAAATGTTTAGGCTTTGTTCGGACTATTTAGTAGATGATTTATGTGAAGTTTGCACATAATCGGTCGAGTGGTTCATAAATTCCCACGGGAACGGGCAAAACGCGGGTAAAACCGCGGGGCGCAGCTAGTTAGTAATATATAAATATACAAGCCTTCCGGTATTCCTTGTTTACTACTGTACCAGCTCTATCAACAATTAAAGAACTATATATTTTTTTATTTATTTATATTTATTTATACAACACTAACTCAATAGTAATCACTCTCTCCTAACTTGTCTCGTTTATTCCGATTCTTCACAAAAACTAGCGAAGTTTCTCTGAATACTTCCGGGTCTGATTGCTTTAAATTATGCAGCAATTTTAAACGAAAGTGAGGCCGTCCTTGTAGAGTTCCAATTTAGATATACATAGATTACGTTGACGAGGAGTGCAAACACCACTAGACATGGCTCTTGGATTTATTAATAAAGTAGTCTTCCAATCATCAGTGCTACTGAGGTATTGACACCCACAGCCCTGCGATTTTACCCGCGTTGTGCTCGTTCCTGAAGGAATTTTGGGATGAAAAATGGCTTGTAACCTTCCCATTGAATGTGGCTATTCATTACTAAAATAATTATTCAATTTAAATTCAAAGAAATTAATTTCTTTAACCACGGAAGAGCTAAGCACTTACTGGTTACACTTCTCTCAGCGATTTTACAATTTAAGAGCCGGCGAGTGTTATAGAAGCGAGCTAGTAAACGCGCACAAGAACTCTCAAATCTATTTACTGCCTTATTTATAAAACGCTCTCTAACCAAAACACTGTTAATGAGTGTTTTGTCTCTTTTGCTCTTTGGAAAATAGCGTATGTCAGAAAGGGACAAAACATTTGATAGCTAAAATGCTGCTTGTAAGCGTTCATGAATAAGGCCCCTTAGTCCCTAGCTAAATATGCTTAAGAAACAAAAGCAGATCGTTGAAAATTATATTTTATCTTGCACCAAATAGAACACAATTTAAAACGAACGTCATTTGTTTATTTTTTAAACTAGCAGCGCCCCGCGGTTTTACCCGCGTTGTGCCCGTTCCCGTGGGAATTTCGGAAATTTTTTTACATAAAAACCTTCCTCTTGAATCACTCTACCTATTACAAAAAACCGCATCAAAATCCGTTGCGTAATTTTAAAGATTTAAGCATACAGACAGACAAACAGTGTGACAGACACGAAAAAGAGACGACTTTATTTTATACTATGTAGTGAAATATTAACGCGCTAGATAGATTTAAAAGTTCTTGTGCATATATCACAATATCATTCCTATAACGAATAGTATTACATACTCCGAAATAACGGTAAAGTTACAGGAATTATTATATATTTTTAAAAGGATTCTGGCCGGCCGACTCTAATTTAGGATACAAAGGGAAGCTCAGAAAACAACTACCTAATGAAATTTCAATTGTTGAGGTTTCCTCCTTTATGAAGCGATGTAATATTAAAACCTTTTAAACTTATTCTGGAGGTCTTTTACTTGCTTTGTGCAGATTATAATTAACTATAAATTTGACCAAGCAATTACACATTCTGGTTTAAACAATCTGTCTGACTTGAATTTTGAATTTGAAGACTAAATTGCGATCAGACGGGGCTCTTTTTGTTTCTCAGTTTTCTTTTTTTAGAACACAAAAGATGCAGATGCGGTTTTCATTGTTATAATAAAGAATTATGATATTACACATATCTACACTAATATTAAAAAGCGGTAAATTTAAAAATTTTGTTTGTTTGTATGTTCGGGCTAATCTCGGGAACTACCAGTAAGATACGATTTTTTTTAACAGATAATTGCGGGCCCACAATGCGGGCAAAACCACGGAACAAAGCTAGCTTTAAAAAAGTTACATGATATTATAACGTTGAATCATAATTGCTTTGGAGGGTACGTACAATTAATATTATATAATAATACGAGTAATATACCCGGACAAATTCGCTCACGGTTAATTAGACCCAAACTAAGCTCTAAGCTTATATTATGGAATCCAAATAACTGATACTCTACATATACATACACAAATACTTTATAAGAATATATAATTGACACCCAGACGTCGTAGTCAACAACTATGTCTTCACATATTGTTGACTCCGGGCGGGAATCGAACCCGCAACCCCCGACACAGTAAGCGCTCTCATTGCCACTGTGCCAACGAGCTAGTCTGTCATTTGTCAATAGTCATCATAGACTAACGTACGTATTAAAACTTATACTGAATGAATCCAATATTCCAGTTGATAAACTTTCAAAGTAAAACGCGAGGTAAGACACAAAGATGACATTTATAAGGGTTCACAATCATAGGGACATGAGTTCCTGTTGACATCAATAATATTGTTCGCTTGTTAGTTCCGTTATCTCGCGAGGTTTGACATTGTATTGTATCAATTATTTATTGGCACCTTGTTACATTGAAGTTATAGGTGATGTAGTTTATTTGTAAGTTGGAAGCTTCTAAACCGATTACGATAGGGTTTTTTCAACTGACGTGATTGATATGTGATAATTTTATTTATTGGAACGAAGTTCCTTATCGCGCGTTGCGAAAGGGGGCTAGACGGAAAAAATGGTAACGACATTTTTTAGGCCAGATAGGTACAGACAGAGAAACTTGCGCACGCCAGAGAGAGACAGACAGAGAAACATGCGCGAGAGAGACAGACAGAGAAACTTGCGCACGCCAGAGAGAGACAGACGGAGAAACATGCGCGAGAGAGACAGACAGAGAAACTTGCGCACGTCTGTCTGTCTGTCTGTCTCTCTCTCGATTATAGAAAGCAAGCTAGATATTTTCGTTTCGTCTTTCTATTTCGCATTGAACAGTGTGGTGTCGCGACGATTATTTTTGTTGATAATAAATAAACTTCGTTCCATCCGGGTGTCCCTTGACACCTCTCAAGTTTTTTTAAATTACTCTTCGTCGTCGTACATTATTATATTGAGGATTCGTATAATCTATACTAATATTATAAAGCTGCAGAGTTTGTTTGTTTGAACGCGCTAATCTCAGGAAATACTGGTCCGATTTGAACAATTATTTTTGTAATGGATAGCCACATTCAACGGGAAGGTTATGAGCTACTTTTCATCCTAAAATTCCCACGGGAACGGGTACAACGCGGGTGAACCGCGGGGTGCTGCTAGTGGGGTATATGCATGCAGCCTTCTGCTCATCAATGTGACAATGGTCTCATGACATGAGATGATGTTATGAGTATGTCAATTGTTTTTTTATATCTTTATTAGGTAATTCTTGACGTTTTTGAAATGACTACACTATTACTATTTTTTATTTTAATAAATGTACTTAATTCTCACTGTTATGTTTGATATCAGTGAGATGATTTTTTCCCGGCTTGGCCCAGCAGTGAAACTTTACAGGCTTATTTTCTTTAATGTTTACTTGTAATTAAAATTAAAACTTTTTTTTGTTTCAGAGCATTCCTTAGGATACTGTGCGTTTGCTGTCCGAGAAAGTTACGGAAAAAATACCAGCCACAGCTGAGATTTAACAAACAATCACAGGTATAGTATTACAAAAACAGATTAGTAAATGTTAGAAACAATTATTTATTCTTTTGTTTTAAATAGAAATATTTAAAAACTGAAATAATGTAGAAAGGATTTTCCAAATAAATAAAAGTGTAGAAAATCAATCACTGTATCTGCTAATAAATTCGCTCCGAGTAACTATCAATGGTAATGAAGTTGTCTATCTGAAGTGGAGTGGAGAAATTAGTACAAATCTATCAAAAGAATACGAGTAAAGCACAAGACACACATAGTGCGGTTGCGGGCCGGGTGCGGGTCGCGTGACGTTGTATTCCTTGTATTTGTACAAAAGGTGTCACACTGGCCCGTACGGGCCCGCGGCATGTGTGTGTCTTGCTTTTAAAAGACGAACGTTAGTTTTATACATTTCTATTGGTGTTTTTTTTCCGCTTCGCTAGCCAGAGACAGCCTTAGGTTACCTGTCCATTGATGATAAAATCTCCGGTCAGATATTTTATGCAGTTAATATTTGTCCGTTTCTCCGCACCGCCAGCTCGCTCCGCGTCGGACAGGCACCCTTACACCGGAAGAGTTTATAAGCAGTTAGTGATGTCAAAGGAGAGGAGAAAATTAATCAGCTCTAATAATTAGAGGCCTTAAAGAGTTTTTAATGGCGTAAATATATTAAGTCGTTCGCTGCACGTTATATACAACGTTGACCGCAACAATGTTAAGAATCTGCAAGCTGCATTCGGCAATTGAAAGCAGCTGCTCCTAATTCTAGTCTAGACAAGCAATCTAGACAGTCCAGTGTGTAAATAGTTCATATGTCTTTTGTCCACTTTCGGTGATCGAAAATTGAAACAAATTCGGCAATCGCATTAGGCGAACGACTTAATCTAATTACGCCATAATGTAAATAACATTTATATTGAGTTGCAAATCAAAGGCTTTTTAATTAGATTATGTACATTTGTTTAATTTCAGTTGCGTACAACACGTCGTTATTATTCGTCGAGTGAGCTCATGGGTATTCAGCAGATCAGGCAAAATTCCTGCGAACAGACCTACATATAGCAAATATACCGACATATTACAACCAACTCGAAATCCTTTCAAAGTGCCTTCACGAAAAATTTATCTCAATATATCTTCCAAAAGTTTCTCATATAAATTAGGCTATTAAGTGCTCAATTCAAAATCTGGACCGTTGAAATACAACTTGATGTATAGGATAATTTACTTCACCGTTTGCCAACATCAAGTTTGTGTATAGAGGTATGTTTCGCGAGGTGTGTCCGTCCCAGTTGATTGTACCCACTAACTGCACTTGGGTTTCAAAATGTGATGCTTTGTGTTTTACAGTTTTCCAAAACACCCTGCATGTAGCCTACTGCCGACCCTTGAAGTTCGATTAATCATTTCTGCTACGTATTATTTTATTTTTATTTCTAATCTTATATTCTTCTTATATATAAAAATGAATTGTTGTTCGTTAGTCTGCTTAAAACTCGAGAACGGCTGAACCGATTTGGCTAATTTTGGTCTTGAAATATTCATGAAAGTCCAGGGAAGGTTTAAACGGTAAGCAGTGACGGAATAAATGCGGGTGAAACCGCAGGGCACAGCTAGTATATATATAAACATGAAGGTTTGACTGAATGAATGTGTGAATGTTCCTCTTTCAAGATAAAACGGCTCTACGGATTTTGACCAAAGGACAATGCTCAAATATGACCCAGAATTAGTAAACGTACTCATACGGGTTTTTTTGACTTTTCCTTACTAAGTTCACCCGCGACCACGAGTGGTGCAATTTACTCAAAACGTCGGGAAATATAAAGTAAGTAGATTTACTTGCTTTATAAACTTTCGATCACAAAAAAGCCCGTGTGAATACATTTACTATGTGTACAAATCGCGGAAGTTTAAAAACGACTATGATCCAGAATTGATCTGCAACATTGGTTGTATTTATATAATTTTGTCTAGTTGAGCATTGTCCTTTAGCGCACATTCAAAATCTGGGACAATATTAAAGGTAATTTAATCACGAATTTTCCACGAAAAGAGTTCAATTCAAGTGAAAACGCAAGGCACTGTTTAAAAAATGCGTGATCGTTTCATTTCCGAGTTTCTATTGCATGACTGGCAAAACAAAAAAGTTCCTAAATCCAAAGTATTTTAAACTCATCTCACGGTTTGTTTGTTACCGAATTCCACGCAACCAATGCACGCAATTGTGTCGGCTGAAACTCTTTAGGCCTACTGTCCATCTACTCACGTATATATATCACATCATAGATGCGTATTTGTCTGTACGCTTGCTGACAGCTTAAATGCATCACTAACTTGAGTGCAAATTCAAATTCAAATGTCTTTATTATATCAGATCATTACAATCATTTATAATCGTCAGCTTAAAATTAAGTTTACGTTAGTTCGGATACGTTAGTGCAATTAGCTTTTTAAGAACAAAATGCAAATTGAATATGAGGCTTATATTTTTATGTTCTATTTAGTGGGAGTAACGTATAAGGTCCTTTATATAAAATATAATATAAATATAAATACCCCCGGACAAATTCACACACGGTTAATTAGACCCAAAGTAAGCTCTAAGCTTGTGTTATGGAATCTAACTCACTGATACTACTACTTATACATACACAAATACTTTATAAGAATATATAATTGACACCCAGACATTCGTCGCCAACAACTATGTCTTCACATATTGTTGACTCCGGGCGGGAATCGAACCCGCTACCCCCGACACAGTAAGCGCTCTCACTGCCACTGTGCCAACGGGCTTGTCCTTTAACAGTTACATAATCGTTTAAGTAATATTGATAGTATGTTTTCATGTACAAAAAGCCTACAGTGACAAATATGCGTCTAACAGTGCGTTTGGATTGAAGCGGAGCGGAGTGGCGCAGAGATCAATAAAATTGACCAATCACAACGCATTAAAATCGTCTAAATCTCCGTAATGCGTTATGATTGGTCAACTACGCTCCTCACTACTCCACTCCGCTTAAATGGATACGCGATTGGGGTGTTATGGTGCAGCAACCGTAGCAGTGACTTTGAAAACGAACATTAATAATTATGGGTTAGAGTTCATTTTCAAATCCTACTAATATTATAAATTCGAAAGTTTGTGAGGATGGATGTATGTATGGATGGATGTATGGATGTATGTTTGTTGCTCTTTCACGTAAAAACTACTGGACGGATTTGGATGCAACTTTACGGTAACATAGATTATACATCAGAATAACACATGGGATACATTTTATCCCGAAATTCCCGCGGGAACCGATACAACGCGGGTAACACCGCGGGGCGCGGCTAGTATATATATAGTTAAGTATGCGCTCTTTTTAACAGAATGCTTATCAATCACTATCGGCTTTGCTGCACCGTGTAAATTCTATGACGTATATTTGCGTGGACAGTATGCCTTACTGTTTAATCTACCTCCAACGTGTTTTATAAACCTGAATTTCCATTTCATTTAGGTTAATTTTCCTTTACAATAGTCTTTCGCCTTTACTTGTACCATCGGAAGCGATTGAAATTGCGATCGTCTAGTGGCCGTTTTTGGATCTTCCATTACGGTTTGCGGGGAGAAAGGACTCTAATCCACCTGTCAGACTTTTTGTCCGACATATTAAAACTTTTTGATAGTTTATCGAGCAACGTAATCGCTAAATTATTCCCATGAAATGTTCGAAAGGGCCCTTTTGAAACAAAAGTTTATAAAAAAAAAGACGTGTGGCACTCGGGGACTGCCGCGGTGAAGCTATTGCATAGCATTTTGTATCAACTTATGCAATTATATTTGATATATTTGATATCTCTTCTCTCTCACCCCACCCGCCTCCCCTCTCTCACCCCTCCCGCCTCCTCTCTCTCACCCCTCCTGCCTCCTCTCTCTCACCCCCTCTCTCTCAACCCTCTCTCACACCTCTCTCTCACCCCCTCTCTCACACCTCTCTCTCACCCCTCTCTCTCACCCCTCTCTCTCACCCCTCTCTCTCACCCCTCTCTCTCACCCCTCTCTCTCACCCCTCTCTCTCACCCCCCTTTCTCACCCCCTCTCTCACCCCCTCTCTCACCCCCCTCTCTCACCCCCCTCTCTCAACCCCCTCTCTCACCCCCTCTCTCTCACCCCCCCTCTCTCACCCCCCTCTCTCACCCCCCTCTCTCACCCCCCTCTCTCACCCCCTCTCTCACCCCCCTCTCTCACCCCCTCTCTCACCCCCCTCTCTCACCCCCCTCTCTCACCCCTCTCTCACCCCCTCTCTCACCCCCCTCTCTCACCCCCTCTCTCACCCCCCTCTCTCACCCCCCTCTCTCACCCCTCTCTCACCCCCTCTCTCACCCCTCTCTCTCACCCTCTCTCACCCCCCTCTCTCACCCCTCTCTCACCCCCTCTCTCACCCCCCTCTCTCACCACCCTCTCTCACCCCCTCTCTCACCCCTCTCTCACCTCCCTCTCTCACCCCCTCTCTCACCACCCTCTCTCACCCCCCTCTCTCACCCCCCTCTCTCTCCATCCTCTCTCACCACCCTCTCTCACCCCCCTCTCTCACCACCCTCTCTCACCACCCTCTCTCACCCCCTCTCTCACCCCCTCTCTCACCACCCTCTCTCACCCCCCTCTCTCACCCCCTCTCTCACCCCCCTCTCTCACCCCCCTCTCTCACCCCCCTCTCTCACCCCCCTCTCTCACCCCCCTCTCTCACCCCCCTCTCTCACCTCCCTCTCTCACCCCCTCTCTCACCACCCTCTCTCACCCCCCTCTCTCACCCCCCTCTCTCTCCACCCTCTCTCACCCCCCTCTCTCACCACCCTCTCTCACCACCCTCTCTCACCCCCTCTCTCACCCCCTCTCTCACCCCCTCTCTCACCCCCTCTCTCACCACCCTCTCTCACCCCCCTCTCTCACCCCCTCTCTCACCACCCTCTCTCACCCCCTCTCTCACCCCCCTCTCTCACCACCCTCTCTCACCCCCTCTCTCACCACCCTCTCTCACCCCCCTCTCTCACCCCCTCTCTCACCACCCTCTCTCACCCCCTCTCTCACCCCCCTCTCTCACCCCCCTCTCTCACCCCCCTCTCTCACCCCCCTCTCTCACCCCCCTCTCTCACCCCCCTCTCTCACCCCCCTCTCTCACCTCCCTCTCTCACCCCCTCTCTCACCACCCTCTCTCACCCCCCTCTCTCACCACCCTCTCTCACCACCCTCTCTCACCCCCTCTCTCACCCCCTCTCTCACCACCCTCTCTCACCCCCCTCTCTCACCCCCTCTCTCACCACCCTCTCTCACCCCCTCTCTCACCCCCCTCTCTCACCACCCTCTCTCACCCCCTCTCTCACCACCCTCTCTCACCCCCCTCTCTCACCCCTCTCTCACCCCCCTCTCTCACCACCCTCTCTCACCCCCTCTCTCACCCCCCTCTCTCACCCCTCTCTCACCCCTCTCTCACCCCTCTCTCACCCCTCTCTCACCCCTCTCTCACCCCCCTCTCTCACCTCCCTCTCTCACCCCCTCTCTCACCCCCCTCTCTCACCCCCCTCTCTCACCACCCTCTCTCACCACCCTCTCCCACCCCCCTCTGTCACCCCCTCTCTCACCCCTCTCTCTCACCACTTTCTCTCACCCCCCTCTCTCACCCCCCTCTCTCACCCCCCTATCTCACCCCCCTATCTCACCCCTCTCTCCTCTCTCACCACCCTCTCTCACCCCCTCTCTTACCCCCCTCTCTCACCCCCTCTCTCACCCCCCTCTCTCACCCCCCTCTCTCACCCCCCTCTCTCACCCCCCTCTCTCACCACCCTCTCTCACCCCCTCTCTCACCCCCTCTCTCACCCCCCTCTCTCACCACCCTCTCTCACCCCCTCTCTCACCCCCTCTCTCACCCCCAACGCACAATCGCACACAACGCCGTGTCGAAGACTGCCGAACTGAAACGACGTTAGACGATGCACGGCCTTCAAGCCACACCTCCTTCCCGTCGGATCGGGTAAGCGTGAGGTTTTTTCGTTACGGAAATTTTGGATTTGGTCCCCGCGCTCAAGGCCCGCGATAGAAGCTATGCAATAGCTTAAAAAATGTTTACTTTTGTTCTTCTTATTCATCGAGAGGGTGGTCAACCTGACCAATCCTGGTGTCAGAGTTATTGAGCCGCCAAAGGCCTCTGACATGGCTCATGTAACGACTACTATCCGTACAAGCTATTTACTTTCCTTTTTTAATGACATTTTAGAGACTTTTCCTTATGTAAAGACTGTCCTAGCGTCCTTCGTCTGCACGAACCTTAATTCCATGATAATCTCCCGATTTGGATCCAATTTCAATTGTTCTCGGTTTTGTCCAAACAAAATGAACTGGAAGAAGATATAAAATCGATTCTACGTTTAATTGAATCGTCTATGGCACTGCATGTCCTATGAGAACCTTTATCTGCGGAATATTAATTGAATTTCTTTTTGTACTTTTTACAATATCCATGTCCTAATGTAATTGTTTGACGTCCATTATTTCTGTACTCTTTCTTATATTTAAATGTTATATGTGCCGTTGTGCCATGTGGCAAATTTTTCTTTCTCTTGAATCTCTCAATATTCCTTATCTCGAAGCATTTTATAAAGTCAGGACCAGCACAGAATATAGTCCGGACAGTTTCTACTCTATCTTGTTTGTCGCAGCCACGTCTATTTTTAGTTATTCCAACAACATTTATTAGTATAAAAACCTCTTTTACATCTAACCTACAAAAATAATGTATTTAGATATCTTGTCTCTATTACCCTTATTCATAAGTTTTCTTTGATTATAAGAATCTTAAAACTTTCTGCAGCGCACGCCAAAACAAATGTTATATCTTCGTCATCCAAATACGTATCTCCCCTTCTATTTTTTTATAAAGAAAAGAGATAAAAAAAGAAGACATTGTCTTTATCGTGCATTTGGAATTTATCATGTACAGAAGACTGTTAAATCTGGACTATACTCTCGTAGGCTCCTACTTTGCTCATCCAAAAACATATTCTAAATGATGTTCAACTGTTTCAGTACCCAGTATCAACTATGATGTATTCATCGGTGACCCAACACGAGATGTGTCGTTTGTGACATCAAGCTCGCGCGGGGACCTTTCGAGGTCCCCGAGGGCGTTGCTCTTGATGTCGCGAGCGGCGTTCCCTGCGCATGCGCAGGGCCGCCGCAGACCCCTATAGAATGCGACTAGACCGGCTAGAACAAACCTCAATAGAAGAACCCATCCCTTGCGTGGACAGAAGACTTTGCTGCCAAGACTCCGAGTCTATCAGTGAAGTGAGCTTAGAAAGTGACAGCAGAAACCCATCTATAAAGAAGAGCAAAAAACGTGTCACTTACCAGACTAAAGCTGATGTTATTTCTAGTTGAGGTGTCTGGGAATTTAGTTAATAGTGATGTGAATAAGGTGGTTAGTAGTTGAAGCCGATTTTGATCTCAAGTGAAGCCAGAAAGCAAAACAGTCGTTAGTGAATTAATTCAAATCTTAGTGAGCAATGACCTATTTGAAATTAAAACTAAGTGTAAATAAATGTGGAAAATGATTTCAAAGTTTAGCTAAAATGATCACAATCATCAAAATAGTGGTCTCACATTGTGAAGTCATAAGCAAAGTGATTAGTGATCTCAAATTAAAGTCCAATTGATCTCGTGAGAAGTCGTTCTCAAATTCATTTTCATACTGAGCCGCAATGATTTCATATAAACTTGGTCTCATAATTAGTTGTGAGAGAGTCTCATCTTAGTCGATCTCATACCATGATTAGTATGCGTTTTTATTAAAACAGCACGAAGTAGTGCGGATCATCATAGACCACAACACATAAGGTATTTGACAAAACAAAATATTATTTATATTAAATCATATTTTTATCTCGTATTTGAGACTAAAATCCGTTTTTTTATATCGCTATCATTTCCAGAGTGTTGACCACTTTATAGCCAAAGATGGTCAAAGTTGCTGATTAGACAGAGACAGCACTAGCCTGTGACAAGCTCGTAGCTCTATAGACGTTCCATACAAAAAATCCTTTTGCAAGAAAGGGACAGGAGAGAATCTTTCAGAGCTTATTATTAATTTCTTTAATTTATAATCGATTTTGATTCTGATTTCAGTTTTGATCATAATTTTAGTTATTTTATTATATTCATCTTTCAAATTGTACACTTTAATATCAGTCAAATACCTTATTGTCAAAATCTCTTCGTAATTCATTGTGATTGGTTTAGCTCCACTCAGCTCCGTTCCGCTTTTATGTAAACGCACGCTTACATTTCGATCAAGATCTGTGATTTACTTGTAAATACTAGTTAAGATATTGTAATATAGTTGTTACTGTGACATACTAGATACTTGTACTTCATAGCATTAGATGCTACTTAAACTATTTTTCCTACTTTGTTAACAATACGCTTATAATCAAATACTCATTGATATGTGTTAAGTATTTAAAGATATTATTGTTTTAGTCTGTATATAAATACTAGTCGAAACGTCATATTTAATTTTCGTATATTGTTCGTTGTATAAGTGTTTTATTAAAAAAGCAGATTTTGACATATTTGGATTGTTATCAAGAGTATTCTGTTAGTATTTTTTTAGAAATATCACAAAACGTTCTTGTTACCTCACTGTACTGATATCTTCAGTGAGATGAGAGGCCTTTGCCCCGCAGTGAGACATTACAGACTTCTATTGACTTACTTTAAGGTTTTTGTTAATAATATTGATATTTGTTACTTATACATTGTGATAATTGTGAAGGTCTAAGCATTCCTTTCATCCGCATCTGTAATTTTCCTTAAATCTTAGTTATTTACTGTACTGTATTTATTATAGTACCATATTTATCTTATTTACTGACCGTATGTACTATACTGTACTTATCTCGACGTTTGTGTTCTGACAACTTAAGAGTGTACACTACCTCAGTTCGCGTATTCAGATTTTCCCCTGAGCCGAAGCGGGACAGAAACACCTGAGCGCTTGGTGTTTCGGCCCGCGAATTGTAGGTATTTGCTCCCTACAAACATTATGGTACTCATTTGAAAAAACCGCAACATATGAATTGTTCTGTAAACCCTATTCAATTTACTACACTTTATTTTAATTCAACAACTTTTGTATTTATTGAGATATTAAGATTTTAGTAAAAATTTAGAGATAACTTTGCGATTTTTTTCTATCGAGAAAATTTCATGGAGTCGTGTTTTCGAAACATATGATCGATAGATTATATCATGAACTTTACCATACATACGTTTCAAAGTTAAATATTGAGTAACGAGGAATATAAGGAGATCCCGCCGAGTTGAAAATAAGCGATTTGAGGTAGTATACACTCTTAAGTTTAGTTCTAAACTTAGATTTTAAAATAATGACAGTTCTTATTATTATTCAATTAGTTCCTGTAAATTAAATCATTGGACCTTCGATCAACAATACACAACTAGACATCGGGTCACGTACAATATCAAAGCTAAATACTGTCCGCGTGGATGACGTGTGACAGCTTATTTTGTTTACTACCGAACTGAAACAAAAGTTTTAAAACAGTTCAAAGCTCAACCTAATTACAACTATGAGACACAGCAATAAAGTAGTAAATCTTATGAATAAAATAAGAGCTCACTTTTCAAATGAGGCCTTATTCACTGAGACGTATTTTTTGCGCCGAACCGACATCTAGTTGTATACAGGGTGATTTCGGGGTCGTGATCCCAACCATTTTTTTCTGACTCAGTAAATAAATGATTGCGATGCTACCTGTATTTATTTTAATTTAAACAAAGATGATTCGTTATTTGCGTATTTTTATTTAAAAATTATTATTGACTCAAAATGCGTGGTCACCCTACTTTTAATATTACTTGACATAAGTTTTCTTGAGAAATAGTAGGGTGACCATGATCTCGAATTATCGCAGTTTTTTTTGCTGACTAAAATAAGTCGCTGTTGTACTGTTAGTCCTAACCTATCGTGATGCTTAGGAGAAAGTAAGTTAAATGCTTCTTTCTTGCTCCACGACCCCGTAATCACCCTGTATTGTTGATCGAAGCATTGAACCTTAATTTTGAATCTTGACTGAAATAAAAAGTGTATTATAAGTTCTTCATAAAGGACATAATCGTAAACAACCATAACATTCATGATTTTTATTTTTTTACGCAATCTTTCAGACTTTTTAATATTAAAAATACATTAATAAGCCAAAAATAAACTTCTGGATGAGTAAAAAAAAACAGATTATGTCCGTAATTTTACTTTTTACTTTTTAATTTTTATTAATATTTTAAATAATTAACCTCATTGTGATGAATTTTACTTATTCATTCTTGAATCGATTCCAAATTTCACAAAAAACTCAACTTCAAAATTTAAAAACCATAATTCTAATTCTGATTTATTATTCGCCATCGGGTGAGGGCCCTTATAATACGATACATTATTTAGAAGCAACGTGACCCCAATTGAATTTTAATATCACCCTCTTTCCATCATCGCATTTTAATCGCCCGCTAAATTTTATACAGAAATTAATGGTCTAATTTTAAACAGGTACCTGGTTTAAATTGAAGAGTGGTTTGTTAAAAGGTACACTTGTACTTAAAAGTTTAAAACAAACACGTGTACGGTAATTGATAGCACGAAAGTGTTAGCTTTTTATGTTCCACTGAATGTTCTTTTAAACTTTGTTTTAGAATCTGTCAAACAGTTCGCTTGTTTGACTTTAATTTTGTTGAATTTTTAAGGGTATATACATGACCGCTGTGTTTTTCAAAGCATCAAAAAAGACAAAACGTATTAAAATGTATATTATTAATGATGTAATTTAAGACAATATACGCTTTTCTGTGCATCAAAACATATTCAAGAAATTGCAATATAATAATATAAATTCTTACACTTCATTGCACTTCACTATTGTAATAAAAATACGCTCCTTATTTGAAACAATATAATATGCGTAACATCTGCGGGCCAAGCATAAAACTGAAGACAAACGTTTTCTTTTCGTTTTACCTCTACTTATTAGACAAACTTCTCTATATCTACATGCAACGTCAAAATTTCACGTTTTTACTCTCAAGTGAAGACTAAATACATTGAAAATGTGTCAAACATGTGACTGTTATACAATTCAGCCAATCATAACAGAGTAATTTGATTGAATTAATGAATCCGGTGTTGCAACGTCAAATTATAAGGCAATATTAATATACCACTAATGTGGTAGCATCAGTTTCTCTACTAAATCTCTCGGGAAGAGTAGAGATATATGTCTTCTTTTATATGCTTGCCAGGCTGGTATTGTATACGTGATTCATTTTACTACATGTACAAGATTGTGTATACCATTTCATAGTTTCAAGGCCCATTTTATGATCTCCAGATAACGTTTTTTTAGAGAGCACTGTCGATGAAAATAACGTTCACTTGCCAAAGTTACTCGACGGATAAACGTTATCTAATGATGTTAAAATCAGCCTTGAACAAGTAGTTGTAAGTATTCAAAACTATTGATAATTTTATCTGTTTTATACTGTCCTTTTATAAATAAACCAATAACTACATATAAATAGTCCGTAAAATATTAATTTAATGTAATAAAAGTACTGTTTAAAATAATAATAAGTTATTTAAGGTAAAGTTCGTTTTTTCTTAGTTGATGTCGAATGTAAACTAATTGACAACTAAAGACAACGCCCTGAATTCTTCGCGTCGCATAGTGTGGAATCATCCGCGCGCATGCTCTTTTGTTCTACTTCCTACTAATATTATAAATGCGAAAGTTTGTGATATGTATGTATGTTTGTTACTCTTTCACGAAAAAACTACTGAACGGATTTGGACGAAACTTTACAGTAATATAGGTTATACATCAGAATAACACATGGTATACATTTTATCCCGAAATTCCCGCGGGAACGGGTACAACGCGGGTAACATCGTTGGACGTGGATAGTTTTTCAAATACCCTTAAAACGCGACTGAAAGAGCATAATTTCAATATTCCTATAGTACATTTTACATCAGCTCAGAAAACTCGTCTCTATGTACTGTAATTTTTTACTTTCTCATATATGTGGAGCCGTAATCTTAATGTATTGTAATAATAAATGTATTTTAATAATATAATTAATGTCAAATGTATTTAGTTCCTATAGTTACCTTGTCGTAGTAACTCAAAGGCGGAATACACATGCCTGTAACTCGCGTATCAGTTACTGGCACGTACTGACTATCTAGCCGTCGACTGACTAATACCGTCGGTGCTGGTTGTTTTAACCGTTAGACCATGTCGGAGGCCTTTAGGCGGTCTAAAAACTCCGACATCAGGGTTGACCGCTCACATATTTTGAAATAAGTAAAGTAAGTTCGACTAGGTCAGTGGCCAACCCTGGTGTCGGAGTTTTTTTAATTTTATTTGTAACTAGCAGCGCCCCGCGGTTTTACCCGCGTTGTGCCCGTTCCCGTGGGAATTTCGGGATTTTTTTTACATAAAAACCTTCCTCTTGAATCACTCTACCTATTACAAAAAACCGCATCAAAATCCGATGCGTAATTTTAAAGATTTAAGCATACAGACAGACAAACAGACAAACAGACACGAAAAAGAGACGACTTTATTTTATACTATGTAGTGATGAATGTAATGATTGACTAAATTAACTGGCATGTCTGTATTTTATGCATTAGAATATTTTAAAACACCTCTAGCCATGTTCGACTTATTTATGGAAAATTATGGTGACTTTTAAAAAAAAATGACTAATCGTAAGATTGTATTCGGCTTGTCACGACACTTATGAAATCATTAAATGTTCAAATGTATTGTAATATTGGATGTGTAACTTTTGTAGTTGACTGTACTTTGGTTTTTTAACTGACTAGTTAGTGCTCCTTTCTACAAGCATGTGTATTCACACCTTAATTGTTTCAGTCAAAACTGGTTTGATAGACACTGAAAGCTCCCTAGCATATGTACTCGTATATAGCAATACCTAGATTTGGCTAGACTTTAATTTAGGTTGTAAAAAAAAAATCAGCATAAAGGTAACTAGCTGTTCCGTGTGATGGATCCTTGAATCCAATAGATGGCGCTAGTGTAAAATTTTGTAGATCGCGCTTTCGTTATTTTTCTATATCTATGGGGAAGAGTCCAAACATTTTGTTGCACTTAATAAAATCTTCCTCTTATCTACACTAATATTATAAAGAGGAAAACTTTGTTTATTTGTAATGAATAGGCTCAAAAACTACTGGACCGTTTTAAAAAATTCTTTCACCATTCAAAAGCTACATTATCCACGAGTAACATAGGCTATTTTTCATCCCGAAATTCCCACAGGAATGAACACAACGCGGGTAAAACCGCGGGGCGCTGCTAGTAATAAATATGTATTTAAATAACATTTAAATTCTGAAAAATCTATTTTTTGTGTACAGTCATTTCACTAACTACTTGTTCAATTTCACTGACAGTTATCTGTGTAGGTGTCAATAAGTAATCTAGTCTTAAGAATATCAATATTTATTCTACAAAATCAGCTAGTCTAAACCAGTTTTGTCTTCAAACATACATACATATGGACATCTACCAGCGTGCCTGTCGTTACTTGTGTATTGTAGATATCTATATAATGTAATATAATATATACAGATAATATATCATTGTTATAAAGTAACCTAATCAATATTGTTCATTATTGGTACACTCGGGGCAGTTATTGGTTAACCAGGTTTTACAAACATTTTTGTATATCGAAACAAGAATTACAACACATTGCACATTCTAAAGTGAATGTTTTGATGAATTTGGTTGACCATCAACTTACCCGACTGTACATCAAATAGAATATGTCTATAGATTGTGAATAAATAATAATTCTTACATAAATATTGTACTTAATGTAAAAATAATTTTAAAATGGGTTGTCGTATCAATTTATATAAAAATAATATTTTCCTAAAGAATTTGTTTTATTTAAAGAACTCTATTTGTTAGTTTAGCTCACTGTTCCACTGCAGATAGAATTCCCTAATAAGGATTACCAAACATATTTATTGTGCACCAGCAACTCAAAAACCTTAGTTCCATAACAAGGCATACGGATATCCTTTTGGCAGTCTAAAGGGACACCGAACGGCTTGGAGAGTATCGCTTTTTCTTTTCTCACAGAACGGATCGTTTACGCTTGGAATTGACCGGAGCCGCCAACTAAGAAAGAGCATGAAATCGGAGCCGATCGGCTCCTCTCTCTCTCACACGAAGCGCATTGAAGCATTCTTAATGACAAATAAAGTGCACATGCAAAAATAAACCCTACTACAATTACTCAAAACTCTGTTTCCAACGTGATAAAAATCAGTTCTCCTCTCCGAGCCAGTCTGTGTGTCTAACTACTTTATAGTTATAATTATAGTTATAATAAAAGTTAGGTTATGTTAGGCACATCACGGCCGCTACCAGTCCAAATAACGTAGTCCAAATAGCCCAATAATTCATCCATCTCAAATTGATAAATCCATAGATGCTTAATAAGTTAATTTGAAACGGTCATCAAAATAACTTTGAATACGATAGCTGAATCCCAATCTTTCAACAAATGAAACAACTAAAATAACATAGTTGGCTACTAAACTACTCTCCACACAATAAACACAACATAAAGGCGTGAAAACCATAATGGCTCTTCGTCTATAATAGCTCGGGAGTAATTGCTCACTATTGTCGGAGCACAATTATTTCTGAAGCCTTTTATGAGACGCGATATTTATATTAAAAGCTCTTTGCATGCAACCGGTAGTGTATGTAGAGCTGTGGGAAGGTGAAAATGGGTTTATGATAATGAGAAGGTTCCATTTACCCACTATAGTTAGTTCTTATAATGCTGTAGTACTTTATCAAATTAGGTTAGGTTTAGGTTTAAAGATCTTTATTATCAACAAAGACATAATTGTCACTTATGTGATAACATAATTTAACTTAAGATATCTAAACGTAGGTACATCGTCGTTTCATCATACTATTTAGGTGGGTAGGTATAATAAATTCACAATCAATAACAAAACTACACTATTTCGTACAGTAGTGAAAAATAATCAATAATAAAAACCAAGTAAACAGGCATTATTATTTATTTAAACGGGAACTTACGTACGCGGAGGTTACTGTTGAGGTACATCAGGAGGTGGGTTCCCGTTTAAATAAATAACAATGACATTAACGTACCTACGTTTCAATTAATAGTAAAACAAGTAAACAGGCGTTGGCTGCAAATTACTGGCGTAAAAAAGCGGGGTTTTACCCCCGTTGTGCCCAATTGCGTAGGAATTTCGGGATGAGAAATAGCCTATAACCTTTCCGTTGAATGTGGCTATCCATTACAAAAATAATTATTGAAATCGGACGAGCAGTTTCTGAGATTAACCCTTTAAACACACAAAGAAAGTTAGAAACTTTACGTCTTTATAAAACTAACAGCGCCTCGCGGTTTTTCCCGCGTTATATCCGTTCCCGTGGAAATTTCGGGATAAAAAATAGCCTTTGATATGTTAGTAGTTGTTTATGTACATATTTTGTCATTGTAGACCGTTACTTAAGAGCAAGAAACACACAGTGCGGGTGCGGGCCGGTTGTGGGTGCGGGCCGGTTGCGGGTGGCGTGACGTATTCCTTGTATTCGTATGAAAGGTGTAATCGGCGGTGTAATTTATTTGGCAGGTAAGAAGAAAATAATCTAAAAAACACAAAAAAGTCCTTAACTATCACTACATAGTATAAAATAAAGTCGTCTCTTTTTCGTGTTTGTCACACTGTTTGTCTGTCTGTATGCTTAAATCTTTAAAATTACGCAACGGATTTTGATGCGGTTTTTTGTAATAGGTAGAGTGATTCAAGAGGAAGGTTTTTATGTAAAAAAAAAATCCCGAAATTCCCACGGGAACGGGCACAACGCGGGTAAAACCGCGGGGCGCTGCTAGTTAAAAATAAAATAAAAAATTGAACATCGAAAATAACTCATTCAAATTGTCACATTCTTTTCAAACGCGTTGTGATTGGTCATTTGGACTGCGCACCGTTCCGCTTCTAAACATACTTTCAACTACTGGTTTCAGTTTAAGCGAACTCTATAATCTATATTTTTTAAGCTAATGCATAGCTTCTATCGCGGGCCTTGAGCGCGGGGACCGAATCCAGAAATTCCGTAACGAAAAACCTCACGCTCCCCACTCCGACGGGCAGAGGTGTGGCTTGAAGGCCGTGCATCGTCTAACGTCGTTTCAGTTCGGCAGTCTTCGACACGGCGTTGTGTGCGATTAGACGTATTAAATTATAATTGCATAAGTTGATACAAAATGCTATGCAATAGCTTTACCGCGGCAGTCCCCGAGTGCCACACGTCTTTTTTTTTTGGATTGGCACAAAATGTGGTTAAATGTCGTCAATTTTCCAGCCGAAGACGATCGCTTCTGAAGAGGAAAAAGGTTTAGAGATAGGGTAAGAATGAAATAAAATTACTAAACCTTTTTCCTTTTCAGGAGCAATCGTCTTCGGCTGGAAAATTGACGACATTGGTCCACATTTTGTGCCAATCAAAAAAAAAATTAGCATACTCATATTGAATTTAAACTACGATTACGGATATACTTCGCTTTTATTTTACGTTTTCACTATTTACACTTTCAACTGCTATTTATAAACAACTTGAATTAAATTTTTATTTTTAGTATTCGATTAGATAAATGACAGATGAATGACATGATAAATGTATTTATCTACGCTTCCGACATGTGACATGACAGCGAATTCATGAAATAAGTAAATGAAACCGCTGAATTATTCACGAGCCCCTAACGGAACTCCTTGCCAGTGCTTCTGTTATACACGAGTATTAGGGAATATAACTTGGATATGTACCTAGTATTTACCTAGTACTGGTTTTTTAAGTTTAGGCGAACACTACTCATTTTGAATTGAAACTGCATTAACGGATACACTTCGCTTTACACTCTGACGTCCCTTTACACGATTTCACAGAACTCTGTGACCAAGGGGCCGAACGTCAGATAAAAATATCTGTTAACGTATTTACCTAGTATTAACGAAGTATTCACTATAAGTAAACATAATATTTACCAAGAATTTACTTACCTAACGTAGTATTAGTATGTAAAATATTTTTTTAAGATTGTTAGGCCCGGCGCCCATTATCGGCATCGGCAAGGAAAAGGATCCTTCGGCATCCTACATGCAAGTATTTTTTCAATTTTTGTTATTACGACCACATATCACGGAAATTTCTACTGTATTGCCATTATGTTATAGTATATTGCTATTTGCCACCTAAAATCCTCAGTCGTGCCGATGCCGATAATGGGCGCCGTGCCTTAGGCTGTGTTTAGTTTGAAGCGGAACGGAGCTGTGTGGGGCTCATCTGACCAATCACGACGTATTACGAAAAGATTTTGAAAATGCTAATGCATTCATTGATAATACCAATGAGCTTTAATGGGTAAATCGGGCTCCACACCTCTCCACTCCGTTTTAAATTAAAACGCACCCTTAGTTTGCTGATATTTTGTGGAGATTATGTATTATGGGAAATTTAACAACGAAATGAACGAAAATATAAAATTCTCATCATCATAAATTTAAGAGCTCGTCTCTTGTCGGTGAGTCCGATGCAGACTTCTCCATCTATTCCTATTCAGTGCAAGCTCCTTCACATCTCTATACGACATGACAGACACTTTTTCTTTAATCTGACTCATGTAACTGATTCTAGGCCTTCCCCTACCTCGCTTTCCTTCAACGTTAGCTTCCATGATATTATTTATGTATCTGTCATGTCGTCTATTACTCCAAATATTAAAACAAAGCCCCCAGTAGCTGTCTGTCTGTCAGCTTGCGATAAACCCAAAAACTACTCATTGGATTTGCATGCGGGTCTCATCGATAGACAAAGTGATTTACGAGGTAAGCTTTCGAATTTTCATCCAAAAAATACAACTGGAGCCATACCATGACCTCTTAGCGCGATACAAATGCGGACCTAAACTAGTTCGCTGTCAGTTTTCGTACCATGACATCAATGAGTGACAAATTGTAGTTGCTTAGCAGATTACCTAAACTGATTCGCTATTTGTCATACTAAAGATGTTTTCGTTCATTCATTTGGTACCACGAGCGTCTTTTGCGGCTTTGGTAAAGCGTCTCAGCTGTCAAAATTAGCAATTCAATAAAAGATACATTTTTCTAACATAAATTGAACCGTTGTTGATATTTTTAACAACAATAAGTATGTACTTTAGTTAATTATTAATGTTTAATTGTTCCTTACTATAAACAATGCATTTGTGCAAATACCTTAATGATATTCAACTGAAAGAATTGATTAAAATGTGCGAGTTTGCATTTAAAAATTAAATTAATTATATTAAATTAAGAACTTTGGAGCTTTTGGAGATTACGAAGAAAAAGTTAATCGACGTTTGAGGCGATGCCCACTAAGATACTAAGATTAAGTCGAACCCGTTGAATGATTACATGATTGGAGAGTGAAGAATTTATTAGTTCTTACACGATATATAGCTTCACCAAACAATTGGTGAAAACTGAGACCACTTAAACGACCCCAATAAAATCCTTTACATTATTAAAATTGGACATTTCTTTTCTGAGTTATGATGAGAAGTAAATATGTACTTACACAAAATAAAATACGAGCGCGGACGGGTTTTAGTACTGTATAGTGTAGATTGAGCGCAGGGGATGTACGAGTATTTTATTACTTTGTTTTATCCCGAATTTCCCCAATGAAGCGAGAGCGACAAGGCACAAGGCTCTAGAATTCTGAGACTTTACTTATATTCCTGGTGAATCCATAATACTCGTAGAAATAAATCTTTAACAATCGCAATTTATATCAAACAAGCTTGAAGGTAATAATTTAAATGCTTAAAAAATATACCTATAATAATATATTTAATCTATGTCTATATTATAATCTATGTCTATATTTTAATCTATGTCTATTTTATATTCTATGAATTGTTTGATCTTTGCCAAAAATGAAATGCCACTTTCAGTGACGTTCCGAACACTTAAATCTTAATTTTATTTTGGATGTCTGTTTAAAATTAAAAATACCATTGGTTTCTGGAGCAATAAATACTTTATAGTTCAAACATTTTATGATTACAAATTAGGTAAAAATAATTATTGTGTGTATAAACAAACCAATGTTTGTTTTAAATAATACTTATCATTTTAAATAGGTTCTCATAAAAACCGTAACTTTCCGTTATTTTAATTATTAAGGTTTTCGAACGCACCTTAATAACTTCTCTTAGAGGAAGTGACGCAATTAGCCGATCAGCAAAATGGTTTGTTCATTCATTCAAAGCGATGGCGATTCAAGTGCGATATTGTTTAAATAAGGTCACGGTACGAATTGAAACGCAAACCTAAACTAATCTGCTTGGATCTTGAGACGCCATCTAAGAGGTCATGGTATGGCTACTGAACGGAGACAAGTAAAACTGTCGTGGGACGCTATTAGTTTTATATTATGAATAAAATGTTTACACAAAACTAATTTATTTAGTTTAATCCTATTAATATTATAAATGCGAAAGTTTGTGAGGATATATGTATGTTTGTTACTCTTTCACACAAAAACTACTGAATGGATTTGGATGAAACTTTACAGTAATATAGGTTATGCATCAAAATAACACATGGGATAAATTTATCCTGAAATTCCCGCGGGAATGGGTTCAACGCGGGTAACGCCGCGGGGCGCGACTAATCACTACATAGTATAAAATAAAGTCGTCTCTGTTTCGTGTCTGTTTGTCTGTATGCTTAAATCTTTAAAATTACGCAACGGATTTTGATGCGGTTTTTTGTAATAGATAGAGTGACTCAAGAGGAAGGTTTTTATGTAAAAAAAATTCCGAAATTCCCACGGGAACGGGCACAACGCGGGTAAAACCGCGGGGCGCTGCTAGTTTAATATAAAACAATAATGTCTACAAGATTAGACAACAGCTATATCAAACACGTTCAGCAATTTAATTAAAAATTAATATTTAACACAGAGAGCAGTTCAAATATTAACATATCCAATGTTAACATAGAATCAATAGCAGTCATTAATAACACAAACCATCACAATAATTATGTAATTATTGACAGTGGCCACACAAGTGGTGCATTATTAACAACTAGCAGCGCCCCGCGGTTTTACCCGCGTTGTGCCCGTTCCCGTGGGAATTTCGGGAATTTTTTTACATAAAAACCTTCCTCTTGAATCACTCTACCTATTACAAAAAAACGCATCAAAATCCGTTGCGTAATTTTAAAGATTTAAGCATACAGACAAACAAACAGACAAAAGTAGCGACTTTGTTTTATACTATGTAGTGAAGTGTTAGAATGCGTGTAGCAATCTCGATGATTTGTTAATATTTGACAGTTTACTGTATATGTATGTTACCGGCCAAACCCAATTTCAGGATAAACTAGTTTTGTCTAGGCTACACTAGTTCTTACTAGTCAATGATTTTGGTCCACGCTTGACGGGGTCAAACAAATACTTATAATAAAAAAGGGCGAATAGCTTCGTAAACGTTATTTTGTTTCGTTTAACACATTCAGTGCCGACGACTCGCCTGGCGAGTCGACTTAAATTTCGTTCATGTGCCGGCGACTCGCCTGGCGAGTCCATGTTTTTCGCCAATATAATATTGGTGGCACCTTAGAAGGAATTAAGAAAACAATAGTGGCAATGAATGTGTTAAGTGTATACGCGATCTCTGTATACAGTAGACCTACTGACACGACGGTCACTTTTGTATGAAACCGCGCGGGCGCCCGCTTAACGCAGTTTCGGCTCTTAGATATATACATTTACTTAAACAAACTCTCTAATGAAACAGGTGAGTTTAATTAGGAGTCATTTTTAATTGAGCGTTCTTGGAAGTTCCAAAACTTTTTATCAAGTTGGACACCTTCTAATACGAGTATTATAATTGATTCTTTTTTATTAGCAAATTATGATTGAATTCTAAAGTGTTAATTATTTAGTCATTCTCATTGGGCGAAGCTTTGAGATTGAGAATTGACGAATGTCATGTCACTTTAAGGGTAAGGACGCGACGGGCGGCTAGCTAATCTTCTGGTTATAATAAATAATAATCTATACTAAAGAGGTAAAATTTGTAAGTTTGTTTGTTTGTACATATGTTCGAGCTAATCTCAGGAATTACCAGTCCGATTCAAATAATTCTTTTTGTAATAGATAGCCACATTCAACGGGAAGGTTATTCTTCATCCTATGAGGCTATTCTTCATCCCGACATTCTCATGGGAACGGGCACAACGCGGGTAACACCGCGGGGCGCTGTTAGTAAATAAATATAGTCGGACAAATTCACTCACGTTTAATTAGACCCAAACTAAGCTCTAAGCTGTGGCTCTAAGCTTGTAATATGGAATCTAACTCACTGACACTACATATACATATTAGCAGCAAGCAGGTTAGGTCAATACGACTAGAATGCGAGCGTCACTCTTACCAGTCTTGCTTGTAAACTAGCTAGATCTTAACATGTGTCAATTTTCTTCCACAATCTTCGTAATTAGTATTATATCATTAATATATTGAATATGACAAGTTAGTTACAGTAATAATGTTCTCATACTACCGTTTAATCAACGAGCCACGATAAATCAAACGGCCGTAGCAGGCAACAACTATGTCCGACGTCAGCTCCCAACACAAACAAATACATACTAAATCATGTGGACTTTAATTCATATTAAATTGTTTACATTACACCTTAGACCAAATAATATAAGCCAAGCGCGAGGGACGATATGCTATGCGTATGTAAATAAGATCCCGTGCTTTCACTGTAATACCAAATTACACCTAATTATGTAGTTTTAGTTAGGATGTGTCTGATATTCGTGTCATACTTAATAAGATTATTTTTTAAGTAATACCATTGTCCTTATTGTTTTTTTTTCTCTATTATTCTTAACTATTAACTAATCTCTATTTTTGTAGCCGTATCTATCCAGCGATGGTTTAATTTGTAGTATTTTTCACTGAAGAGCTTGAGTTGATGGCAAAAAAGAAATAAATTCATCAACAAAAATGCAGTTCTTAAGAACTTTAGTTTTAAAATAAAAGGACTTCAATGAAGTATTGCGCAAACATTTTGACAAAATCGACTTCATTTACTTAACAGTGCCTTGCCTGGACATTTATTAGGTCTGAGACATTACACATTAATATGCGACGCGTAAATATGTGTCATAAAGGTCACGGAAGAAATGTCCTGTTAAATTTGTGGACAACACAAAATACTTAATTAAATTTCCATGTGGGAGTACATGCCGACCGCTCGAGCTTTTGTTTCGATTTAAATGGAAAAGCAGGAGGTATGCTTTGACATCATTACGAAAAATGTTATACGTTGATACAATACACGTGGCTAATTTACGGTAAAACTTTTTGGTTTTGCAATTTGATGTCAATCTAGCTACTACCACACTTACTACCACACTCAAAGACGTTAATTCATCGGCACTTAACTGATGTAATTTTTCATACATCGTATTCTTCTTCGAGTGGATGGTCAACTTGACCAATCCTGGTGTCAGAGTTATGGAGCCGCCAAAGGCCTCTGACATGGCTCATGTAACGACTACTATCCGTAGAAAGTAACCGGGACCGACGGCTTAACGTGCCCTCCCAAGCACGGAATCATCTTACTTTTCGGGCAATCTGGTGATTCAGCCTGCACCAGATTGCCCTAACCAAACTGAGGGTAGTCTCACAAAGAGATTTTTGTGAGATATTGTCCCCACCGGGAATCGAACCCGGTACCTCCGGATTGCGAGCCGAGTGCTCAAAACACAAGACCACGGAGGCTGTTTAAAATCACTCATTAAACCTCTACTCAAAGACGTTAATTGCTTCCATCATTTGACGTCTTTGAGTACAGTCGTCAGAGATACTCCATGATTCCTAAGAGAGATCAACGAGTGATTTTTTATGATTTAATTGTCTAATAAATATTCCAATTAACCGTCTATTCAATTGACGTATCTCAGATTACGGAATAATGTCAGCTAATAAACTCACTCATAAGCTACAGAAACCGTTTATATAAAGTGAGTAGGGAGTGCAAATGTAAAGCAAATAAAACAACTAAAAGAAAATGACATATATTACACAAATCCAACACCGTCTCAACGTTCATATATACTTACTTTGTTCGTTACACGTTTACATAAAAGTATAGGCACCTATAATTGGATAACTCTACCCTCCACGCTCTCCAACTATCGACTGACATACACTATTCAACTTCCAGCCCCCGACATTACTGTCAAACACACGTTCCTACAGTTATTCAGGGAAAATCTCCGATAAAATCCTTATAACCCTCTCATACGATCACAATTTGACGTAAAAATCCCTAGTCATTCACGTAGGCTATGGAGAAAGTACATAGAGCACTAGACTTATTAAGGGACTGGGTTAAACCAGGTGCGGATTAAGGGGGTATGGGGGGCGAATGCACCTCCACCCTGCATCATATTTTGCACTTTATATTGCACCTTAGTTTGTCTCTAGACTTAAGACTAGACCTAGACTTTGAGGGCCATATTAATAAACGCGTATTAAGAACATTTTAGCTATCAAATGTTTTGTCACTTTCTGACATACGCAATTTTCCGAAGAGCAAAAGAGACAAAACACATTATTACAGTGTTTTAGTTACACAGCGTTTATTAATAAGGCGAGTAAGTCTACGATTACACCCTTGGGTGGACTACACTCTTTTCCTTAAGGCAATAGACAAAGTAAGATGCAATGAAGTTCATTGCATCTTACTTCTTACATCTTACATTGAATGAACTATAATTGCTCCTATTGCCCCCTCCCTAAGCCAAGTACGTTTGCCCAGAGTGGATTTTGTTCAAGATTGAGGATTTGATTCAAGAGTGCTTGACGTCTGGGTGTCAATTATATATTCATATAAAAGAATTGCGTATGTAGGTATACATATGTAATAGTAGGTCAGTTAGATTCCATACTACAAGCTTATTAAGCTTAGTTTGGGTCCAATCAAAATCCAGACAAAATCACACACGGTTAGTGTGTGATTTTGTCTGGGTGCGATTATGAAGCATGTTTAATTGAAAGTAACACGCAATATTACTAATGTATTTTAATGTATTCTTTTTTTTTCAAAACAAAAGAACATCATCATAATTTTTGTTTCATATTCATTGTCTATACTATATAGGTATTTCATTCCATTCAAAAGATTATTATTAATCCTGAATCCATGCCTGTAAAGAATCAGATTTGGGCTGTAATAAAATCCTGGAATTCAGTATTAGCAAGTTTTCTTTTTACTTTACCTACAAAAGGGAACTTTTTACGAGCCCTGAAGTTGTAATCTCTATAGTGTATTAGTACAGTACCAACCTTTGGGGTATTCGTCACAATAGGCTGCTAACAATGTCCAAGCCTCAGAATTTGGTCTTTTCATAGACGCAGATAACCGTTTAAATAATTTACGCACGTTAATTAAATATTAGAGAGGATTCGTACGTTTGGCTTTTTAAGCTATTGCATGCATAGCTTCTATGATAGAAGCTATGCAATAGGTATGGGTCGTTACGTGATTTTAAGTTCGAATTAGAAGTTCTATCCCGGGCCTTGAGCGCGGGGACCGAATCCAGAAATTCCGTAATGAAGAAACCTAACGCTCTAAAACGTAACGATCCTCAAACATTGCCTACGTATAAGCCCAGAACACAACGTTAGCGCGATGCAGACATTCAGCATACTAACGCCATCTAGTGATACAAAAAATAACTATGCAATAGCTTTACCGCGGCAGTCCCCGAGTGCCACACGTCTTTTTTTTCCAACAGTGTTGGATAATGACGGTTTTGAAATAAGTATAAGTTCGAGTAGGTTAGTGGCCAACTGGTGTCGGAGTTTTTAGACCGCCCAAAGGCCTCCGACATGGCCCAACGATTGCACCAACCGGGACCGACAGCTTTACGTGCCCTCCGAAGCACTGTAGCGCTCAGATAGAAATGCCACTATCGGCCATCCATCCAAGTAGGGGCGAGCTGCACGTTGTTTAACAATCACAAAGTAATACTAATACTAATACTTACTACTCCACCTGGGAATTGAACCCGGGACCTCAGTCTTGGCAGGCGAGTGCACAAACTACTGAGGCTTTATCTGGTGATCGACCGATACTGATGGAAGACAAAATATTTCATAATTATTATGAAACGTCCAGATATTTACAATTCGTTTTACTCCCACACTTTGCTTTTAAAAGATCAAAGATTTAAATTGTGAATTGAGAAAATATAGGCAGAAATTTTCAGAATATCCCTAAACTCAGTTCGTTTGATCGACATAAACCTATTTATCCGCTGAGCTCCAATGATCGCCGGATTCTTTCACGGAGCACGCATTTCTCTGTGGTGATTGAAAAGCTAGCTTTTACTGAATAGCAACTATTTATTGGAAGCCCCGTTCAATACAGGGCTTTAGACCTGAAGTATTTAAATTGAGCGCAGCCTGTCTTGGTTTATTGCTTTAGATAAATAAGCATCCGATATATACTCGTAGTGTAAAGAACATTTGAGGGTACTTCCAACACTTGGAACGCCTACCCACAGCGTTCACATCATCACATCACAGCGGTAACTCCGACGACTTCAGTTCAGTTCACCCGCGACCACGAGAAGTACAATCCATTCGTAACATCAAGAAATAAAAAGTAAGTAGTTTTATATCCTTTATAAACTTTTTACCTCTAAAAATCCCGTGTGAGTACGTTTACTATGTGTACAAATCGCGTAAGTTTAAAAAGTACTAGTGTACACAATACAGTAGTTTGCATTCGAGTGACAGCAGCTGTTGTTTGGGTCGGCAGTCGAACGGTCTAGCGTGAAGACGACAGTCCTTGACTGAATTATATTACATCCGCATTGGGCATTATGGAGTAGTCCATTTGGGGCATTTGTCTCATCTAAAGGTACGATTCCACCAAAACAGTGTGCAGCACATTTGTTTACAAACATTTTGTGCAAAACTCCAGCAGTGCGCGTACTAAGCTGGTATCGCATTTGGCTTCCATGTCCACTGGTAAGCCTGTGCGTAACTTTTGGAAGCGCACAGTTCAGCACATTTGTGTGCGAACATGTTCACTGAGCAGAGTTTCTGGCGAAGACAGTTCAGTAGTTAATATGGACGGCCAAAATAATCTTCCATTTTGTCATTACCTCAGTCGAGTCACAATTGAAGCTTTGCGCCAACTCTTGAGTGGCGTCATATTTTTTTGTTTTTATTTTTATAATCAATGTGACTAGAATCCCACAGCACAGGATAAGTTTCAATAGCTTGAATAAATGTAATAATTCTATCATTCGTCCAATCCATATTTAATTTGGTTAATTTAAAATGTACGCGCACAAATAAATGTTTTTACTCCGGTAGCGGAAGCAAGACTGAGTTCGCGAACAACAGATTTGTACACGTCGACGCGAGTCCACTGCCTGCATGTGTGCGCGCACTAATGTTACAAGATGAGCGCAAACATACCTAGAATGTTCGTGCACAATTTGTTATTGTATGCTTTAATGAGTCGACCAGAATAAACATTTGTGTCGCACAGTGTGCATTGCAGTGCGGCACAGTGCGGCACACTGGTGGAATCACACCTTAACACTCTAATACCACCTAATACTGCACTAATATGTACACCTTAAGATTTATTTTTGGTTTTTTGTTTAATAATCCGTTTGAATAATTATTTTTGTAATGGATAGCCACGTCTCAAGCCATATTCCATCCCGAAATTTCAGCGAGTAAAACGGCAGTGCACGGCTTGTGTAGATATAACCCAACAATCTAACACTAGGTTTCTTTAATTGAGCCAATTCACAACCTACGAGTTGACAGAGTCTTTAGTAATTATTGAAATGACTTGTGTTACATACCCTTCACTTTATTCGAACACGAGTTCTTTTACACTTGCTTAATCTTAACGACGCCTAAGTCTATTTTTTTGTCTAAAACAAAGGCATATCTAACTACATTCACAAAGGGTCTACAATATTAAGCCGCTAGATGAATGGTGAAATTAATTCGAAGCCAGCTCTAATCGGACAGCGTCTCGATATAACATTTAATTCGATCCCTTTCGGTGTCAAATAACTTTTAATGTTAGTCACTTTAATTAAATATCTTTGTCTAAGTTTTAACTAGCGTCTTATCGGTTCACATTCTGCTATCGCAGCCTCCTGAATACTCTAGAGAATATTTTAAAGTACTTGGTTTAGTTTAGAGTTTTATGAAGATTATTATACTTGCTGCTATCTTAAGCGCTGACTATAATAGAATAATATAGCAGCGCCCCGCGGTTTTACCCGCGTTGTGTCCATTCCTGTGGGAATTTCGGGATGAAAAATAGCCTATAACCTTCCCGTTGAATGTGGCTATCTATTACAAAAAGAATTATTTAAATCGGACTGATAATTCCTGAGATTACCTCGAACATACAAACACACAAACAAACAAACAAATAAACAAACAAACTTACAAATTTTACCTCTTTATAATATTAGTATAGATGAAAATGATGTCAATTAGTGAATAAGTAGTAATTATGAGTAATTATGAAGTGTCGATTTAATGTAACAAAGTTTTTTTATGATATTTTGAGCCAAGTGATCCTAGTCGGCGAGTTTAATGGAACGCAAGCGACACGCATGTCAAATACCTATCCAATTCGCTTGCTCTAATGAACGCTTAAGAACAATTTTATAAGGGTGCATATAAGCGGAGCGGACCAATCACAACGCATTACGAAAAGAATTTGACAGTGTCAATGTCACAGTCCCAAAGCGCTGTGATTGGTGAATCGGGCACCGCACCGCTCCTCTCCGCTTAATAAAAACACACCCTAAAAGCGCGAAACTTTATACACACAAAAACATTCATAACACCCTAACAAAACCAATCACTGTACATAATATATGACATAAGTACATGAAAATGTCTCGTTCAACACAAAAGCGTCTACTTTACAACAAAAATATTGTTCAAAGTACCAAAATAAGAGGATCATGTATTCCTAACAAGTTCTTGTGAAAAATGTATCTGCCAACGAGATTGTTTACCTCAACCGGGACACTCGACAAATGTAGTTTGTACCTAAACCTTTTTGATTTAAAAGAGTTTCTTCTTTGCCTTGCCCTTGAGAGAACAGCCAGAGTAATAAAGTAAGTTCGAATGGGTTAGTGGGCAAACCTAGTGTCAGAGTTTTTAGACCGCCCTCTGACATGGTCTAACGATTGAAACAACCGGGACCGGCAATTTAACGTGCCCTCCGAAGCACGGTGGCGCTCAGGCAGAAATGCCACTATCGGCCACCCATCCAAGTAAGGGTCGAGGTACACGTTGCTTAACAATCGCAAAGAGCTAACATCGCTTAGACAAACTACGCCACGAGCGCTAGTATCCTTGATGCTTCTATTATGGATTCAGTTTGATAAACAATATCGTTTTATTCATAACATTGTTCTATTTTCTAATCCATATAAATGCTAAGAAATGCTTTCTAAGCAGTATTGGTACAGTTTCAAAGAAACCTTCAGTCCCGAATTGATTTTCATTTCAAATCCAAGTCCACCTCCCTCCCAACGTTTCTAGAACCTTTATAAATTGTCATTGTCAAGTTTTCTTTAAGATACAATTGTTAGCTAACCAAACAAAAAGAGGTACAGTCGATTACGTCATCGATATAACAAAACCCATCCAAAAACAAAATTACATTGATTTGATTCGAGTGAAGAGAGCAGAGTGTGTTTAGCATCTCATCGTTTCACTGAATCACTTGGATTGCCGCCAACAGTTAGATTTCAGTGTCAATGCCTGGTAAATTGTTTTGTTTGTTATCCTACCCTACAATTCGTATGCAGGGCCTTATCCTGAGATATCTAAAACCAGAATTATGTAATAGAATCCTGTAAACGAACATAATGGATGGAGAGCACAAGAAACAATCGAATATTTATTACAAATCAATATTCATTATACTGATTGAGAGTAGTCGTTAATAGTAAGTGATGTGAAATCCTGTGATGTAGGTGCGCTATAAAATGGGGTATTGTTTCGACAGTGGCGCCGGCATAAATACTCTTTGAGGCAGATTTATGCCGCCTTAACTTGTGGCATTTTGTAGCTAATTCAACTGGTACTTTGAAGTGCAAAAGACATGTAGAATTTTAATTGAAAATCCAGAGACTTCAAGTCTTTGTTAAATGATTTAAAAATGGAAGCATAATAAAACAAATGACTTAAAAAAAAAGGCTTATAAAAGTAATAAAGGTCCGTTTAGATAGAGGAAATGCGAATGAATTTTACATTGAACATACAATATTGAATGTCCATATTAAGCGCTGTTTCAGCATCATTTTAATGAGTTGCATCAAACAATAATGTTCCAAATGTTCCTTGCAAGTTGCTCACAAGCGTGTTGTAGAGTTGATCGTAGTACAAATGTTTATTTATTTATTTATTTATTTAGTATTAGGAGGTCCAACAGCTTGACCACTTATTCTAAAAAAGTACAGCATATCTTAACAGAAAGCCAATTATAGGTCCTCAAGGATTGTCGATGTGTTTGTTATTGTTTGCAATCATACTTGCAAGCATTGCTTCTATCTTGTCACCGATGTACCTTGCAAGTACATATTGCTCGCATCTTGTGAGATTAAGTAAGTAAAGTGGACTAAGTTAGAGGCCAACTCTGCCTGGCAAGCATAGAAACGAAGACATTATATCACTACTCTTCCTCAGAGATTTGGTACTACCATGGAAACTGATCTTACCACTAATATCTGTCTAATAATTCGACATTGCAACACCGGATTCATTCATTCCATTTGACTGTTGATTCCACTTACTCTGTTACGATTGGCTGGATATTATATGACAGTGACATGTTTGACATTTTCAATGTATCTAGTCTTCACTTGAGAGTAAAAATAAGAGTAAAGTATAAGGAGAGATAAAACGAAGAGAAAAACTTTGTCTTCAGTTATATGCTTACCGGACTTGTCAGATTTAATTGCTAGTATTGCTTGTAATTGCCCGTATTTTGTGAATGGAACTTGTAGTACGAGTATTGCTGGTCCGATCTGAAAGCTCCTCAAGTCGGATGTTTCCACCTGATGAATTGATAGCGGTGATTTGTCCGGGTTTTTATTGATCAATGGTCCCGGGTCAGCCCGCCTGCCCGGGGTGGACGTGATTTGAATCTATCGCTCTCCCAACATTCAGGAGAATTAGCTGTTTATAAAATGTTTGGGGTTTTGTGGGTTTGATGTAGTTAACGCAATAAAGGCGTAATTTTTTAAGAGATTTTTTTTTGTTTTGGTGTATTTCTAAACAAAAAAAAACTCTTCAGCTGGCTCTGTAGTCAAGTATAGTTATTAAACTTAATCCTTCTCGCTAGCTCTAGATGCTGATATCTCTAGTAAGAATCATATAGAAACGTTTCTAAAAAAAATACTTATAATATTTAACCTCCGGCGCAAGGATTGCATCCATGCTATTGCTTTAAATTTCACGTCAATGTCTGTGTGTAGCATCATAGCTCTCAAACGGACGGGCCGATTTAGATGTGATTTGTTTAATTTGAAAGCTAGTTTTCAGTTTCAGTTCAGCCATTTATTTGATAAAAATTGGTTCAGCCGTTTTTTCGTAGCCGTTTCTTACATTTTCAATTTAACTTCTATTTCAAAACACGCAAATTTAACCAGATTGAACTAATGGTCATCACTAGAATATCATTACTAGTTTTAAATTATCACCGCTTTAACGGTATAGTGCCAGTTAAAAGCCGGCCACGCGTGAAATGAAACCTGGATGTAAGTTTAGAGGAGGCTCTTGAACTAAGTGCAGTCTTAGAATAAGATCCTCGGAGATTCCAACTTGAACACGTAGACCAGATATTAGTAATAGCCACTAAGCAACTTCATGTAACTAAAGCCTAGTTCGCATTAAGCTAGTAATTTAGTCGAGTAGCGAGTAGTTTAGTAACTAAAATACTCGGTACTGCCCCAAAATCGTTCGCACTTCGTTCGAGTACAGTTTACAAGTGAGTGGTGTTTTATAAAATGAACAGTCTACATTTCTACGACATTTTTGCGATAACTAATGTACTCGACTAATTCGACAGGTTCGGACTTGTTTAGCCGGCGAACTAGTGAGAACGGACGCGTGGTGGGGGTGCTACTCGCCCGTCAAAAATAGAATGAAATGGATCGACTCGACTAAATTACTTACTAACCTACTAGACTAAATTTTTGGTGTTCAGACATGTTTAGCTACTAAATTACTCGCTACTAGACTAAATTACTAGCTTAATGCGAACTAGGCTTAACTGGCTGTGAGGAAATTAGTCCCATACATGTTGTTATTAACTAGCTGTGCATCAGGTAAACAACATCTATACTAATATTATAAAGCTGAAGAGTTTGTTTTGTTTGTTTGTTTGTTTGTTTGTTTAAACGCGCTAATCTCAGAAACTAGTGAACCGATTTGAATAATTCTTTCACTGTTAGATAGTCTATTTATCGAGGAAGGCTATAGGCTACATTTTATCCCGGATTTCCTACGGGAACGGGCACAACGCGGGTAAAACCGCGGGGCGCTGCTAGTTTGGAATAAAAGTACTACGTTGAATCGTTGAATCAGTGTCTATGTTTATTTAATTAATTAATCAGGAACACCAACAGCAGACATATTTAAACTAATCACTTTACACTGCAACAACAAATATCTGGCATGTACCAATTATACCTATATTTGGTACATACCAGATATTTGTTACAATCACCTGTTTAGCGTCAACACTGCGTTAAGCGTGCGCCCGTCGCGTGCGCACGAGGTGGTTCACTTTTGTATGACACCGCACGCGACGGTCGCACGCATCGGTTCACTTTTGTATGAAGCCACACGCCGCGTGCGCCCGCGACGGTTCACTTCTGTATAAAACCGCGGTGTGCGCACGCTTAACGCAGTGCCGGCCCTTACAGCGCTCATATAAAAAAACATTCTAATTAACCGTGGGTGAAATAAAGAGAAAAAACTGACTAAATATCGACAATGGTACAAAGTAAATAAAGCCTAAACTATTTTTATAACTAATACATATCTCAGGACGAAACTATAAGCCCTTATAATATTTTTAGGAATTCATTAATAAGTCACCCTAATACTCTTTAGGGACGTAAATCAAAGCTGGTCTCTCGCCAAAGCTGCTTAAATATGAAAGTAATAAGTAGATACTGGATTATCGTAAAACTATAAGTATCTACTAGTATGGTTCCTTCAGCGTTTTACGTTACCTTTGTCAATTTAGATTGACTACTCGACTATCGATGCGTTTAACAAGAAATATTTTAAAACTCCATACGTAAAAATGGCTTGTATATATTATACTAGCTGCGCCCCGCGGTTTCACCCGCGTTGTACCCGTTCCCACGGGAATTTCGGGATGAAAAATAGATGTTGTCCGATTCTCAGACCTACCCGATATGCACACAAAATTTCATGAGAATCGGTCGAGCCGTTTCAGAGGAGTTCAACCACGGTACCCGTTTCCGCGGGAATTTCGGGATGAAAAATAGATGTTGGCCGATTCTCAGACCTATTCAATATGCTCACAAAATTTCATGAGAATCGGTCAAGCCGTTTCGGAGGAGTGCGGGAACGAACATTGTGACACGAGAATTTTATATGTAAGATAACATATCTTATCTTATATCTTATATTCTTATATATATATATAAAAGAAAGTCGTGTTAGTTACACTATTTATAACTCGAGAACAGCTGAACCGATTTGGCTGAAAACTGGTGGGGAGGTAGTTTAGAACCAGGAGATGGATATAGGATACTATTTATCCCGTATTTCCTACGGGAACGGGTGCGCTGTGGGTAAAACCGCGGGGCACAGCTAGTATATATTATATAACACCCCTCTATGCTTTAGTAATGTGCAGACTTTTCTAATAATTTGTTATCCTACTAATACTATAAATGCGAAAGTTTGTGAAGATGGATATATGGATGTTACTCTTTCACGCAAAAACTGCTGAACGGATTTGGATGGAACTTTACAGTAATATAGATTATACATCAGAATAACACATGGGATATATTTTATCCCGAAATTCCCGCGGGAACGGGTACAACGCGGGTGAAACCGCGATGCGCGGCTAGTGTCTTATAATTGATTGTATTTAATATGCTTGTCATCGTATCATCATCATCGTTTGTACCTACATGTCAAAATCACTCTTTAAATATGGAGTAAGGAAGCATTTGACATCTGAGTATGGGCGTAAACCAACCAAGAGCTCAAGATCTCTCTCGTTTCACACCATCGTGGTGATTCGATCACAGCAGGATTAGGTATCTTATTAGACTGCGGCGCGAGTGGTGGCCAAATTAGCTCACATATCGACTAGTTTGATTGCTATGCACGGCATCAACTTGATTGACTCGACTCGAGTCTGCGTGATTGGATGGTTACTACAAGTGGTAATAGGTTTAGTGGTGGTAATTATCTTGATAGTAAAATGTGGTCTTCTGTTTCGTAGTTGTGAAGTGAATCTTGAAAAAATATTGTTTTGGTGAAATGCACATGAATGAAGAAAGGTAAGATGACCTCGTCACCGTGTGGGAGAAAGTCAGGAGAGATAGAGAGAGAGAGACATCAATTAAATACGATAGATAGTTTTCGAGAAATTTGCATACGAACTACTTTCCTATCGAACTAAATATACACAACCTCCATTTCTAAATTCGGTTAAAATTATTATATTTGCTATACACAGCATTTCTATAAAACGCTACCATGCTTCAAAGGGTACGCTAAATTCTTGATCCCCATTATTTCAATCAATAGGCCACTAACCCACTATAACTTACTTACTTCCTACCATTTCAGAGTATACCCAGTTTTCAGGTAACATTTCCTGAAACCTCCACATAAACTCTAAAGCTTGCTGCTGAAATCCAAAAGCCAAACGAAAGCTAAGCACACACAGCGCACGTGTTAAGTGCAGTCAATTACCTTCCTCACGTTGAAAACTTAGCTGTCTGTATGTACACAGCCGTTTGCATCCGTTTATAGGCAATCCTTTTAACTTCTAAGATAAAATGGTTGGGGTTTCGAAAACAAGTTGAGGTCTAGAGTTTGTTCTTCTTCTTATCGAGTGGATGGTCAACCTGACCAATCCTGGTGTCAGAGTTATTGAGCCGCCAAAGGCCTCTGACATGGCTCATGTAACGACTACTATCCGTAGAGTTTGTTAAATATGTATTAATTTAACTGGTGTATAGCTTTTTATATATAATACTAGCCGCGCCCCGCGGTTTTACCCGCGTTGTACTCGTTCTCGCGGGAATTTCGCGATAAAAAGTAACCTATGTCCCTTCTCAGGCTCTGAACTAACTGTGTACCAAATTTCATTTAAATCGGTTTTGTAGTTTTGGCGTGTTAGCGTAACAGACAGACAGAGTTACTTTCGCATTTGTAATATTAGTTAGGATAGTTAGAATTCATACGATTTGCACATGTAAAAGAATGGATTATTCGACGCTCATGCCATTATTGTTTCTTCCTATTCGTAATTCTGCACAATATGAATTCCACACATTTGCATTTGATCTCATTCCTTATTCTTCGCAGTCATTAGTTTTATACAATCCGGTATCTTCCTAGTCGCGATTCTGCACAATATGGATTCCACACGTTTGCATTTGATCTCATTGCTTATTCTTCGCAGTCATTAGTTTTATACTATATTATAAAAAGGAAAACTCTGTTTGTAATGAATAGGCTCAAAAACTACTGGACCGTTTTAAAAAATTCTTTCACCATTCGAAAGCTCCATTATCCACAAGTAACATAGCCTATTTTTCATCCCGAAATTCCCACGGGAACGGGTACAACGCGGGTAAAACCGCGGGGCGCTGCTAATACTATATATACTACTAGCAGCGCCCCGCTGCTTTACCCGTGTTGTGTCCATTCCTGTGGGAATTTCGGGATGAAAAATAGCCTATGTTACTCGTGGATAATGGGGCTTTCGAATGGTGAAAGAATTTTTTAAAACGGTCCAGTAGTTTTTGAGCCTATTCATTACAAACAGAGTTTTCCTTTTTATAATAGTATAAAACTAATGACTGCGAAGAATAAGGAATGAGATCAAATGCAAACGTGTGGAATCCATATTGTGCAGAATCGCGACTAGGAAGATACCGGATTGTATAAAACTAATGACTGCGAAGAATAAGAAATGAGATCAAATGCAAATGTGTGGAATCCATATTGTGCAGAATTACGAATAGGAAGAAACAATAATGGCATGAGCGTCGAATAATCCAAAAGAATGTCGTGTCAGTTACACCATTTATAACTCGAGAACGGCGAGACCAATTTTAATGATTCTTTTTTTATTATATTGATCGGGAATAGGATATTTTTTTTTACGTAACCTTGCTGTCCCAAATAAGCAATAAAAATTCTGGAATTTCCATCTGAACGGGTGCGCTGCGAGTAAAGCCGCGGGGTACAGCTAGTTACAATTAACATAACGGGTATCGTATTCAAAGTATACAGGGTGGCTTTTTCACCGACATCATAAAAGGAGGAGGATCCTCAATTTTTTTAATCGGTCAGTATTAAGTCTGAAACTGCAAGAGATACAAAAATCAGAACAAAATCAACCTTATTTCAATAAGAGTAAACTCGATTATTGTAAATACAATATACGATCAAAACGAAGCATTTTATGTTGAGAGTTTAATACAAAAGTGTCTATTTGAAAATGTTATGCAAAAATATTTTGCACCAAATTCATGATATTCCCAAGTTGAAAACTTTTAGGCTGATGTTGTAGCCTATAAAACTTTCGCAAGCTCTTTCTTGAAAAGTACTTATTACTCGAAAGCTCATTAACTTCAGTAGCCGTTAAAATATTATTGAAGTCCTTGTTTTCAGCCAAAGTGTGTTGTACAGAAGTAAAGTTCAAGACATTTACACTTAAGATTCAGATCCCAAATTAGAGTCAACGCCGAAAACACTATAAGGAGTTGGTTTGTTTGAAATTACAAATCTCTGAAACTGCCAGAGGGATTCGAATAATAGCTTTTGTATATGGTATCCACATTCCACGAAAGGTTAGGTTAGGTTAGGAAGATTAGT
This sequence comes from Cyclophora albipunctata, assembly GCA_963082685.1. Taxonomy (NCBI): domain Eukaryota; kingdom Metazoa; phylum Arthropoda; class Insecta; order Lepidoptera; family Geometridae; genus Cyclophora; species Cyclophora albipunctata. The sequence continues at coordinate 7,950,498 of OY720131.1, read as the reverse complement.
ACTTGGGTTAAAATAATATTTTTAATATAGAATTTTCCCATGGGAATGGGTTAATGCCGTGAGATTATATTTATCTAGAATCAAAAATAAATAAATAAATACTCTTAATAATATAAACAAAAATCGCTGATGCAGGTGAAAAGGCCGCCTAAACTAAAATTGGATTGGGCTGGTCACGTCTGCCGCATGCCGGACACGCTGTGGGCCAAAATTTCCACTGTGTGGCGCCTGGAGACAGCGAAGCGAAGTCGCGGCAGACCGCGCAGGCGGTGGCGGGATGAGCTGGACGCCTACAAAAGGGACTGGCAACTGGTGGCCCAAAATCGAGAAGAGTGGCGGGAGTGGGGGAGGCCTTTGCCCAGCAGTGGGACATTACGGGCTAACAGTAACAGTAACAGTAAATACTCTTACTGCCTTATTAGAAAACGAAGTTAACTAAAATACTGTTACACTGTGTTTTGTCTCTTGTGTAGTATCTCTCTCTCTCTCTTCGGAAAATTGTGTATGTCAGAAAATGACAAACCATTTGATAGCGAAAATGTTTACAAGGCTCTTAGAGTTCTATCAATTCCTATTTGCCAATATCTTATCTAAAAATATCACAAAAGTTATATAAATTATTTTAAGTTTGATCGTGTGCCGTCATAGCTCCGCCCGCCCACGTCACGGCCGCCCTCAATGCTATTACCGCATCGCGACTTCCGGTTGTACCAGCTTTCGATTTCCCGCCGTTTTCAATAATCACAGCAATTTGTTTATCTATCAATTTTATTGGCACATCGTTCACAGTTTATTTAGAAATATCGGTTCAACTTGTTTGTTTTGATTGTTGTGGTTGTTTTGTTATGATCTCGAGTTTACACACTTTGAGCCGGCGAGTTTAATAGCAAGCAAGCGCTTTGTATGTCTTTAAAACGCCGGCTCACAGCTAGTAAACTAGTTATATGTCAAAGACGTTGAAACTAGCCTTAAAACCACTTAAAACTCTTACAAAAAATGTCAATTACTTCTTTAGTTAATGAGTGATTATGAAGTGTAATTTATGTCAACTAACTAAGTGTCGATTTAATGGAAGTTACTGAGTGCGGCATTAACTAATGCTCTATTCTGTATGACTATTTATGTAAAGTAACTTTCTGTTCAGATACTCAGTAATAAGTAGAACAGACAAGACGTCACATCAGTTATACTGAGCGGAATTGATCTGACGTGCATAACTCCATTATTGTAAACAACCCTATATGTACCAACACCCACGCTTCTACGTGTACATCTCTCAATACTATACTAATATTATAAAAGAGTAAATGTGTTCATGGTCGAATAGTGTGGGCAGTACCTGAGAAAATAACAATAACGTATTCTAACTTGTATTCTAGCGCCATCTATTGGGAGTGTGGGGGAAACCGCGGAGAACAGTTTGTCTATAATAATGTGCCACTGAAGGGCAAAGGCCTCTTCTTACTAAAGATGTATAGTGTGTAGGATTAGCCACGCTTGCCTGCCTGCCGACTGCCGGTTGATGATCAAACTTAACCATAGATGGAAATCAAATTGGAAACTCGCTACACTTGATCCGTGAATAGATAGATACACATTTTGTTAAGGACTCAAACGTCACATAAAATGTAAAAATATCCGAAGTATATGCGTAAAGGCAGGAGTTTCAATTTGAAAGTTGTAATGCTTATACTAAAACCTTCTTACCAATTATTTTATGCTATTCCAGTAAAGTAAAGTATTAGCTTGTAATGTCCTACTGCTGAGCAAGGGCTTCTCGTCTCACGGATAATATCAGTACAGTTCAGAGGATTAGGCGTACTCACCACGCTTGCCTAATGCGAGATGATGATCTCAAACTCGAACCATGTTTAAAAAATAGGAAACATGTTTTTGCTCGACCTGGTACTGGACCCGGGACCTCTTGCACATACCACTAGACCAATGTTAATGCGATGTTAGCTCATTGCGATTGTTAAGCAACGTGCAGCTCGACCCCTACTTGGATGGGTGGCCGATAGTGGCATTTCGTGCTTGGGAGGTCACGTTAAATTGTCGGTCCCGGTTGTTTCAATCGTTTGACCATGTCGGAGGCCTTTAGGCGGTCTAAAAACTCCGACACCAGGGTTGGCCACTTCTTCTTATCGAATGGATGGTCAACCTGACCAATCCTGGTGTCAGAGTTATTAAGCCGCCAAAGGCCTCTGACATGGCTCATGTAACGACTACTATCCGTAGAAAGTAACCGGGACCGACGGCTTAACGTGCCCTCCGAAGCACGAAATCATCTTACTTTTCGGGCAATCAGGTGATTCAGCCTGCAATGCCCTAACCAAACTGAGAACAGTCTCACAAAGTGATTTTTGTGAGATATCCTCACCGGGAATCGAACCCGAAACCTCCGGATCGCGAGCCGAGTGCTCAAACCACTAGACCACGGAGGCTGTTAAGGGTTGGCCACTGACCTATTCGAACTTAGGTACTTAATAGACCACCGAGGCGTTACGCTATTCTACTGACCAATTATTTTATATTGCATCCCGACCCATTTATTATAATATAGGAGCACGCCATTCATCATACACGCAGAACTGACAGAACACTATACATTAATACCACATTACGGACATGGGGGTTCCATGGCTAATGTGTATTGATAATATCGTCTATACATTATCGGCTGTCTTTGTTCTTGCTAGAATTCCTACTATATTCTTCCGACGCAAAAGTTTTCTAGTACATAATTCTAATATCGCAGATGCAAAAGTTTTAGGGATGTGTGGTATTGTGGATATTCAAAAAATCCTGAGATTAGCTCGAACATACAAACAAACTAACAAATTTTACCTCTTCATAATATTATTATTAGTATAGATGGATAGACTTTCTGTTCCACTCCGTGATGCCCATTTAATCTACACTTAAGTAATTGACGTATTTTTTTACACACTACTTGTTAAAACCACTCATAATATCTCTACTAAGGAAGCATTTGGCGACTCTGAGTACAAGCGTTTGATGCAGCGTAAATGTAGATGAAACACACACAAGCCAAGAAGTAAAGGGATTCTAAATGACAAGGCAAGAACCAGTTTGTAATTTCAGGCCTGAAGTTCAAAGGTAGTGGAGCGATATCGGCTTTTGGTAATGACTTACCCGTCTGATATACATACATACTTGCATAGTGTCGTAAAAACATACACCAATGAGTTTACAGGTTATACTAGCAGCGCCCCGCGGTTTTACCCGCGTTGTACACGTGCCCGTGGGAATTTCAGGATAAAAAGTAGCCGATAACTATCCCGCTGTATATGGCTATCCATTACATAAAGATTTTTTCAAATCGGACCAGTAGTTCCTGAGATTAGCGCGTTGATATATGGGCATAATGGGTTGACATATGAGCGGGAATCGAATCCGCAACCCCTGACGCACTCAACAATAACGCACTACTTCAGACGGATGCAATTGCTTGCCGAAAGCGACTACTGAGTTGTCGTCAGTATAGGGAACGACTTAATTGAATAACGCGATTACAAAACTGAATACAAAATCTGAGACTATAACGAAAATAGTAAAAGATATTATATTAATCTAGAAATCTAGTCCGTATACAATCTGAGCTTTGTTAATTTACATGACCCAAATAAAGCCGGGATTCTCTCACATTCAGAACGAATATTTTCCGCTCTCTCCTCTGTCACTGAAGTCGTAATTCATTGTAATTTTATGCACATTCCCACTGAACTGTGCTCTCTAAAGTATTATGCAATCTACCCATTATTACTGCCAAAAGCACAAATGTTTAGATAAACCGTTTGACATAATTACACCGAACGCGGTTACGTCGTAAGTGCGAAGATGCCATGGTGCGCAAAGTTAGAGAGCTTTTGAAAAAAGAGCATTGTTTTGAATTGCCTAACAATATACAATAAGGTAAATAATATGATACAGGCTAACAGTAAAAGTAACTTCGTTTAAGGATACACTTCACTTATATTTTCCATATTTATCTGACGCTTCAGCCCCATTACAGCAACCGTGGTCACGGAAGATACAAGTCACCATCACTAGTGCATTGAATCACTCCCAAACTCCGAAGTGAGATTATCGGCTAATTTCAATATCGTAGAAGTTAACAGACGCTACTTGCGTTAACACAATGACTGAAAAACTACTACACACCAGGTGTAGTTTGTCGGTAGTTTTCAGTCCCTAAAGAGCTACACAAACAACACTAGTAAATCAAATCTAAGTTTGCGTTTTCATTGAAACGGAGTGGACCTGTGCGGATCTCAATCGACCAAACGCAACGCATTCAAGTTAGCAAACAACGCAAAAAGTAGGTATTAGCCTGTAATGTCCCACTGCTGGACAAAGGCATCTCATCTCACTGAAGATTAATTGGTACAGTGAGGAGGATTAGGCATAATCACCACGGTTGCCAAATGCGGGATGGTGATCTCAAACTCGAGCCATGTTTGAAAAGTAGGACACATGTTTTCGCTCAACCCGGGAATTGAACCCGGGACCTGTCTTGGCAGGCGAGTGCACATGCCACTAGACCACAGAGGCGGTGGCTGCGGCTGGCTGGCTGCGGTGGACGCCTGTCCACCGCAGCAACATTGTCAAAGTCTTTTCGGAGCGCATTGTGATTGGTTGATGAACTCCAAGGAAAGATATTCCTGAGTACGTGACGCCTACTATACTCAGTTATACGTAGCTACACATAAACCAACCAGAAGCAATATTGAGTTACAAAGAACCATAACATCTCTCCCAAACGCTAAACGGCCGCAAACAAGATTAAAACCGCGACTTTACTCACTTTCACCCTCCGAATAGCCCATTACGAAGATGCGAGTCACACTGTATACGCAAAGTATTTCCAAATAATATTAGGGACGCAATATACGTAACTTAGAATACAATTTTATCACCGAAGTCTTATAATCAAACTTCAGGAGGTTAAGTTAATTAATTTGGAGAGGTTTTTGTATTGAAACCCTGGCGGAAAACTTAAGTGGAAGTACGTGTGTATGACTTCATATTATAAAACAAAGTCCCCGGCTGCGTCTGTCTGTCTGTTCGCGATTAACTCAAATACTACTGCACGGATTTTGACGTGGTTTTTTTTATAGATAGAGTGATTCGAGAGAAAGGTTTATATGTATAAAAATAACTGAAAGTCCCACGGGAAAAGGCACAACGCAGGTTAAACCGCGGGGCGCTGCTAGTCTATACTATAATGTTATCAAAGAGGTAAAGTTTATAACTTTGTTTGTTTGAAAAAGTTAATCTCGGAAACTAACTATCCAATTTGAATAATTGATTTTGTAATGGATAGCCACATTCAACGGGAAGGTTATTGGATGTTTTTCATCCGGAAATTCTCACGGGAGCGATCACAACGCAAGTAAAACCGCGGGGCATTGCTAGTAATAAATAAAAGTAAAAAGTATTATAGCTTGTCTTGTCCAAGTACTGGGCAGGGACCTCTCGTCTCACCGAAGATATTAGTACAGTGAGAAGGAATGGAATGTATGAGCGAGAAAGATGAATTTTGCACTAATTGAAGCCCCAGCATATTCTATTTAAAGGCCAGAATCGTAAACCAGCCAAGATTTCTTGAGATGTTTCCAAGCAAATTAACCTCCAGAATTAGCTTAAGATTGAATGAGTGCCACGAACGCGAGAGTAAACATTTGAACGATATTATTTACAAAAAAACTCAAAGAGTAGTTCAGAAATACATAAACATTTTATCAATAAACTGCTTAGTTTTTTTTGTAAATATATAATTTCTTTTGAGACACCTTGTACTTACGTATATGCATATTTCTCTTACGTCAACAAACGTATTATGTCGTTAACTTCCCCATCTCATACAATTAGTACAACGCCTTGTGTTATTGTGTGTAGTTATTCTATGAATACGTATCGTCTATTATACCATCTGACGTTAATTGAGGTGAAGATCGATGGGAGCCGACAAATTGCCGAACGCTTAGCAAACAGATAGAACAGTGTGTTGTAATGATCTTGAGTATTGATGAGGGATAGTAGTTACAGAATACTACCGTTTTCTTAAATTACAAGGACTTTCATAAACAGCATTTTGAGTAAATAAATAAATAAATAAATAAATATACCTGGACAAATTCACACACGGTTAATTAGACCCAAAGTAAGCTCTAAGCTTGTGTTATGGAATCTAATTAACTGATACTACTACATATACATACACAAATACTTTATAATAATATATAATTGACATCCAGACGTCGTCGCCAACAACTATGTCTGCACATATTGTTGACTCCGGGCGGGAATCGAACCCGCAACCCCCGACACAGTAAGCGCTCTCACTGCCACTGTGCCAACGGGCTTGTCAAAAGTGTCAAATGCTTTGTCACTTTCTGACTAATGCTATTTCCCAAAGAGCAAAAGAGACAAAACACTTTTAACAGTATTACCTATAGTTATAAAACTTCAAACTAAGTGAGTATTCGTTCTTCTTTCTACTGCTTAAAAGATGGAGAGCAGAAAAGCCTTTGTCTTGCAGTGGGATAATTCAAGCTAAATATAAAATAATAATAACACATTCGTTTTTCTTTAAGTCTCGTTGAAGAACATTTGCGTGTCAAAATACCGACTGTAGAGTATGTAATACTGTAAATGTACATTTAATATTGTAGATGGAGATAATTGAATGACTTTAATTCGAATCACGCGCCCCCCGGGATGTGACACGGAAACGAACCCGCGCCTATCAGATGTATTTTGAGAACTTTCAATTAATTACCACTTTACTTAATATGTTCACTGAGTTTTACTTACTTACTTAAACTTAATACAAAATTATAGAAGCTTTATAAGCTAAGAATTTAATGATGTTGCCACGGTACAGCGAATGTTTGTAACAAAAATATTGAATATCTGGATTTCTATTATGCTATACTAGCAGCGGCACGTAGCTTTACCCGCGTTGTGCCCATTCCCGTGAGAACTTAGGGAATTTTTATGCTTATAAACCTTCCTCATGAATCTATTTTTAAAAACCGCGTCAAAATACGTTGCGTAGTTTTATGGATCTAAGCATACATATAGGGACAGATAGGCAGCGGAAACCGGTTTGTTTGTTTGTATGAACGCGCTAACCCCAGAAACTACTAATCCGATTTGAATGATCCATTTTGTAAAAGCCACATTCAACGAGAAGTAAAACAGCGGAGAGCTGCTAGTATTTTATGAATGGAATGTCTATACATCGCGTACTGTATTAAACTAAACTTACTTTTAATTAGACATCAAAATTGTATCTTAATCAACGCCAACAAACCCTCAAACAATAAACAGAAGACGTCAAAAGAGCCGCTGCAGCTAACCAATCAGGGAGCGTCACTTTCGGTTCCCTTTTTCAATTTCAGAGAAGGGTACAATACCCCCTAAAAGGCCATTGTCACAGTTAATGAAACCACCTGATGTCAGCGGAGCCATTGACGTCAGTATGACTTCTACGTTATTCTTCATCGTTGACGGATCTTATTTAATTAAATGTCTCAAATGTTATTAAATTTTTGGGCGTCTTTTTGCGGCACTTTGTTTGTCAATTCTGATCTTTTATGGTTTTGATTGTTTTTAAAAAGTACTTCTGCTGTTTACTGTAAGCTTTCTAAACATTATGATATAATATGAAGCACAATAATTTCATAAAATATTTAAAATGATTTGAGGTTGCATTCTTTGATATAACAATCCTGGTGGAAACAGACTTAGCTTGCTACGGAGCTCGCTACGAATACGTGCTATGAAAGTGTGCTACGGATGCGTGCTACGAAAAAGTACTACAGAGGCGTACTACGAATGCATGCTACGAAAGAGTACTACGTTATTGGCGTGCTACTAATATGTGCTATAGCAGAGTGCTACGGATGCAATCTACGAATACTTTGGACGTGTATATGTCGTAGGATAATTTGATACTTCGAATCTTCGCGGAAATCCTAGGGGTTTTGCGAAAACGCGGATAATTAGACATAGGCAACCGGCTAAAACTAGGTGTAGCCGCACTTCGGGTATTAGCCGTATGTCATTTTAATGAAAAGAGAGAGTTTAAACATGAAAAAAAAAAATAACCCTAACCTACCGAATTACTTACTATTCGGTAGGTTAGGGTTATTTTTTTTTTTTCATGTTTAAAAGTAAGATTTGATAATTAAAAGTAAGACTTGATAATTTTTCGCCTATGTCTAATTATCAACAAATATCTTGTACCAAAAAATTTAAAATATTTAATCTTTTCTTAGATCCCACAGTCCCCAGTCTTTAGTATGAAGACCACGGTGACTGAAGTAGTTTGAAACAAGTTCGGCGACCTCATTAGATAAACGTTAGGTATCGTTATTACCCGATACCTTGTACATTTTGTGGTCCCTTTAAACTGTCGGTCTTAATATAAACGAGTCGGAGATAAGTACCGACCTTCAAGTAACCCTTTCAATTGCAGCAAAAGCGATAAGCGATTTGTATTCAAGCGACATGCCGATCAGGTGCGCACCTCGAATTCAAATATGTTACCCTGAATATGTAGAGAGGTGATTCCAGATAAGGGCGATCGCAGACTACAGTCTACCTTGACGGCGGTGCCACAGTGTAGAGATGGTCATGATGACTAAAGATTTAAAAAAAGAACAAAAATAATAATTTGTGCTTTAGAATGGAAACTACGTTTATAACACTTCGCTTTTATTTCACATTTTTGTTTGATGTTTCGACCCCGTTACGGTATGAATTTGTGATTCTTTCTTAGGGTTCTGTACCCTAACGGCAAAAACGGGACCCTATTACTGAGACTTCGCTGTCCGTCCGTCCGTCCGTCCGTCCGTCCATTCGTCCGTCTGTCACCAGGATGTATCTCAAGAACGGTGATAGCTAGACAGTTAAAATTTTCACAGATGATGATGTATTTCTATTGCTGGTATAACAACAAATACTAAAAATAAAATAAAACAAATATTCAAGGGGGCCCCATTCAATAAACGTGATTTTTTGCCGTTTTTTAAAGTACGGAACCCTGCGTGCGCGCGTTGATGCGCAATTCGCCGTCGCTCGCCCACAACAAGGATATTCCATTGTTATAAGACTAAATAAAAAAGTTTAGAAAACCTCACACCATCTAAATCATTCCAAAGCACAAATCGTCACATCACCAGGAAAACAACATTCACATACAAAAGACACCTATTACAACATTACACAAGACATTATAAGCGTTAAGTATTAGACCCGTCTAATCTGCAGCATTCTATTCAGTAACCGCGTCCGTGGAACACAAAGGGGCATGTAAGTCAAACAAACCAACTAAGAAAATGTGGTCTATGAAGATAACGCTAAGGACGTGCTCATATTGCACTTGAAATTCGAAAGATTTATGTATAAGATTTAATTCTATACCGAGTGATGTGGTCGCAAAGCGACAAATATATTTTTTGTATGTGGTGAAAATAAAAAAATCGTAAGAATTCATTAAACGAATTGAGCGGTATCGCAAGATTACTTTTTGCAATTTTTTAACAATTTTATGAACCCGAGCCATGTTTGAAACATATATTCGCTCGACCTGGGAGTGGAACCTGGGACCCTGAGTCTTAACAGGCGAGTGCACATACCACTAGACTACCGAGGCGTTACGCTTAGGCACTACGATGTATGTTTTCGTAAATATGAAACTTGTAAAGGTGTAATTCTTAAGAGTCTCGGCTGCGTCAGACGCATGCAATATGATCAACGCCTAAGTTTCGCGGTAGAGGTTTCATTAGACGCGAATTAGACGTGAATTAGACGCCAAAACGGCGGCGGTTGCGCGTTAAATAGACGCCCCGTAGTGCTCAGCAATATCTGTTTGTACAACGACTCTTGTTTGAGTTAACGAGAAATCTCGGTAATTAACAGAGTTGCAGGTTAAATGTGTGATAGTGATATTAAGTCAAAGGTGTGATAAAATTTAAGTTTGTTCATTAAGGCATAACGCCTCGATGGTATGTGCACTCGCCTGCCATGACTGAGGTCCCGAGTTCAATTTCCGGGTCGAGCGAAAACATGTTTTCTACTTTTCAATCATGGTTCCGGTTTGAGATCATCAACCCGCATTAGGCAAGCGTGGTGATTACGCCTAATCCTCACTGTACTGATATCTTCAGTGAGATGAGAGGCCTTTGCCCAGCAGTGGGACATTGCTGGCTATTACTTTATTTATATTAAGGAATGATTGGGCCCCGCGATTTGTTATTCTTGTTGTAAGCTTTAGGGAGAAAAAAAGACTGTATTATTATTTATTAGACTGTATTGTGTAGCCTTGTGTATCTTTCAGATATTACATATACCAGAACAAAACTTCAACGTTTTACGGATATTTCTTATGTTATTTTAAACTTCTTCGTAGTCTTTATTTATATTTTAAAAGAAATTTCAAAGGAAATTCTGGGAAGAGATTTCTATATTTGTACCAAGTTAGACTAACAAGTACATCCGTAAATAGGGCTCAGAATAATCCCTATTTAGAACCAGCGTAGTACTGTCACAGGAAACAGTCCCCGAACATTATTACTGTACCTCGAACACATTACACAAGCTTTTCATAGAACACTAGCAGCGACCCGCGGCTTTGCCCGCGTTGAGCTCGTTCCCGTAGGAATTTTCGAAAATCCTTTCTTAGTGTGCACTTACGTCACTTGAAGAACCTTTCTGCCAAATTTCATGGTTCTAGGTGTAGCGGTTGAGGCTGTGCGTTGATTATCAGTCAGTCAGTCAGTCAGGACTTTGAATTTTATATACATACTAGGAGCGCCCCGCGGCTTTGCCCGCGTTGAGCCCGTTCCCGTAGGAATTTTCGAAAATCCTTTCTTAGTGTGCACTTACGTCACTTGAAGAACCTTCCTGCCAAATTTCATGTTTCTAGGTGTAGCTGTGCGTTGATTATCAGTCAGTCAGGACTTTGAATTTTATATATGTATATAGATATAGATATAGATAACGTTAACAAAAACAACACACGCACAACGACAAAGAAAAGGGCCATGTCGCAGCAAAAGTTTAAAAGTATGCTAAAAACCGATTCGGCTAGTCGTTTACGTCTAATAAATCTAAACCTTTTTCCGGTCCGAACGCGAATCGACAATAATGAAATTTCGAACACGATTTAACGCTCAAATAATCTGTGAGAAAGTAAAAATTACATCTCTATAAAAAGCAAGGGTGTGTTGCAGTGACGCCCGACCCCTATAACAAAGGCTTGTCAGGGTAGCGACTTTATGGGGTGTTATATGAGGTCATTTGAAACATGCAACATGCCAATCGCTACAGTGTAAGTAAGGAATACATGTCACATTAGGTGTTTACAGTCTGTGGGTATTCTTGTATGACGATTATAATTTGAGTATTCTAGTGCTCAATTTACGTTCAAATGCGGTCGCCTACGAATGACTTATGGCTTGCTGCAGCTTACATTCACGCATCAGTATCCGTTAACAAAATTTCAATCTCAACAAACTTAATAAAAAGAAAAATCGTGGCTTTCTACTGGCCGCCCGAAAAAGTTAAACAAACTGTCGTTTATGTACAAAGCTTTGTATTTAACTGAGATTTAACTGCGTAAAAAATCGTATTTTTTTAACGATCGTATGTTACGATAGTCAATTGTTAGAAACTACACACCCTTGGTAGTGGGTGGTACGTTCAAAAGAGCCTCTATGGGGCCAAAACTGAATAAAATATTTGACTTTGACTTTGACCTTATTAATGTAATTACACAAAATGAAGACAAAATTTAACCAAACAATATTTCTGAACAGGAGACTTCGTCGTTCTTCTTCAGCGTTACTTGGTACATTTTTTATCACTCACACCATTGTCCTTCGTTTTCCCACCCTTAGAGGCCTTATGTACCAGAACCCATATCTCCTCAAAATTGCCTGTTAAACACGTTTTTTATTCAGAAACATTAAATTCCTTTCCGTATACGAATATCGGATCATTACGTTGTATTGGACGTTGTATTGGAGGAGATTGGCAGCGAGTAAATCAATAGGGTAGGGACGAGCGTAATATCCATTGAATATACATGAAATCAGCTTAATCTCATTGGAGATAATAAAGAAAACCGAGGAGATACGTTCGTTTATTCTAGTGAATGCCTAATTTGATCAAAATCCCATCCTCTTCGCTTTATACTGGTCCACTGAGGTGCTAGATGAAGAGAAAGAATTAAGTAGGTCTTTGACACAACGAACACGTTGTGGTATGCATTATTTTTGACAAGCCCGTTGGCACAGTGGCAGTGAGAGCGCTTACTGTGTCGGGGGTTGCGGGTTCAATTCCCGCCCGGAGTCAACAATATTATGTGAAGACATAATTGTTGGCGACGACGTCTGGGTGTCAATTATATTATATATTCTTATAAAGTATTTGTGTATGTATATGTAGTAGTATCAGTTAGTTAGATTCCATATTACAAGCTTAGAGCTTAGTTTGGGTCTAATTAACCGTGAGTGAATTTGTCCGGGTATATTTATTTATTTATTATTATGGGCCTTATTCATTAACGCTTATTATCAGCATTTTAGCTCAATGTCAAATGGTTTTCCCTATCCGACATTCGCTATTTTCCAAAGAGCAAAACACTTTATAATAATACTAGCCGTGCCCCGCGGTGTTACCCGCGTTGTATCGGTTCCCATGGGAATTTCGGGATAATATGTATCCCATGTGTTATTCTGATGTATAACCTATATAACTGTAAATATTCATCCAAATCCGTCTAGTAGTTTTTACGTGAAAGAGCAACAAACATACATCCATACATACATCCATCCTCACAAACTTTCGCATTTATAATATTAGTAGGATAGGATTAACTGAGGGTTTATGAATAATTCGGTAAATGTTTCTTTTACAAAAACTACTTGTATGTCAACAAAAATAATCGAATTTATACTTTGACAAAGCAATTTCTAATGGCGAGTGTTTTTACCAGACACAGAATCCTTCGCTTCGATTACTATTTACGCATACGTCTATATAAAAATGTTTGTCAGTGACGTTGTCTGTCCTGTATGCGCGTGTCAGGTCGTTTTTACAACAGCCCAGCAGTGTTTGAATTGTTTCACGGGATATGTCTAACAGTTATTTTCAAAGCTTATTTTTCATGTTATTGGTAGGTTGGTCACCCCTAAATATGCAGCCGTAAATTTCAGAGTGTAAAGGTGTCTTTACACCAGAGCTATGCTATGCTACGTTTACTATCTATGTTTGATATCAACCGTAGCATACTCGTAAAAAAAGTATTAGCCTGTAATGTCCCACTGCTGGGTAAAGGCCTCTCATCTCACTGAATATATCAGTACAGTGAGGAGGCAGCACATTCGTAGTAATGTAAAATACTATTGATCGTATCCACCAATAACCTCAATCATAGAAGAAGTAGTATACATAAATTAGGTACATCAAAAATACCGAAAACAAAACGACATTTGTTTAAATTTCGCGATTAAGTCCCGTCTATAAGCTGAGGATACACGGCGACACTTGACATCAGACACTCAATGTATACATCGAATGTATGTGTGTGTCCACTGCCGCGACACTTAGTTGCAGTAAAATTGCTTACCATGAGGACGCAATCTACACTAGTGTCGACATTTGTGATGAGTGTCAGTGTCGCCGTGTATCCTCAGCATTATACATATTTACAAACGTAGCATATTGAATTGAAACTACGTTTACGATACACTTCGCTTTTATTTTACATTTTTATCTGACGTTTTGGCCCCTTAACAGGAACCGTGGTCACAGAAGACTCACACTCGTGGTCACACGGTTCCTATAAAGGAGACGAAATGTCATATATTTTTTTTAAATAAAAGCTCAGTGTCCACCTTTTTCAATTCTAAATGAATAGTGTTCGCTTAAACTTAAGAAATCAGTAACGTAGCATATCATAGATTTAGTGGAAAGACACTCTAAGCTGGGCCATTCCAAAAAACATGTATGTTTATTATAACCCATACAGTGTAGTTTGTTGGTCCAGGGATTTGGCACTTCGCCGAACATTCAGGGTCATCTGAGGGCTAAGTAGAGTTAAGTTATAACAAGTACAAAACTAGCTGCTTAGTGGACAATTCTAATCTTAGATGAAAGTAATATAAAGTTAGAGCTTTGCCAAATGCGTATTAAAGTATGCTATGTATTTGTATGCTGTACAATAAAAATATATTGTAAACAGCTTAGAAGTATTTCATAAAAAAGGTTTTTATAAGTTTCTTTTTTTTACTGACTTCAAAAACCGAAAGAAATTTCTGAATTCGTGTATATGTTTTCTTGTACTCGTATATTTGTAACATAATAGCTCTGTCATTATTAAAATGACTAGCAGTCATCTAGCAGTGCCCCGCGGTTTTACCTGCGTCGCGATCATTCCCGTGGGAATTTCGGGATAAAAAACTACCTACCAGATAATTGAAAAATTGATAAAAAGGCTATAACAAAAATGACAGAATTAGTTTTAGTGTTTTACTACAAAATGGCCTGTGTAAGTAAATGAAAGAAGCGCTCTTCGAAAATAGAAACTTTCAGATTTTATTTGGTCCGTAAAAAGTTATTTTGATGACTCATCACAATACAGTAGAAGTTCGTTAGTTTATTGGAAAACTTTTTCTAATGGAAACACGTAAAAAACGTAATAAAATATATTAAACATTTTCGAGTGTGTAATAACATCAAATAAGGAGTTTACTGTATGATCCTACCAATATTATATATGCGAAAGATTTTGAGGATGTATGTATGATGTATGCGCGGGTACAGCGCGGGTACCACAGCGGGGCGCGGCTAGCCCCACTGTGGTACCCGCGCTGTACCCGTTCCCGCGGGAATTTCAGGACAAAATGTATCCCATGTGTTATTCTGATATATAATTATATATAGGTATAGGTTATAACCTATGTTACTGTAAAGTTTCATCCAAATCCGTTCTGTAGTTTTTGCGTGAAAGAGTAACATTCAACGGGTAGGTTATAGGATATTTTTATCCTGAAATTCCTACGGGAACAGGCACAATGCTAGTTTTATTATAATTTTAACTGTATTTTCGTATGCTAAATGTCAAACATGACGCTCACTTTATTCCTAACAACACTTTGTATGTAACAAATCATGTTGACGAAATAAATGATTATGTTTATTGTAACAGCCATGTAAATAAATGTCAACTTTGACGGGTAAAATAATGGATTAATATTTGATATTATTAAAGTGTTTCTCCTTAGGGCCGTAACTGCGTTAAGCGAGCGCATGCAACAGGCGCACGCGACGGGCGCACGCGGCGGTTCACTTTTGTATCAAACCGCACGCGACGGACGCACGCGACGCTTTACTTTTGTATGAAACCGCACGCGACGGTTCACTTTTGTATGAAACCGCGCGGGCAACCGCTTAACACAGTTTCGGCTCTTAGAGTCACGGGACAAGCCCGGTCTTTTTTCCGGTGTTTTCCAACTCGTAGATGCCCTTTTTTGCCCTATTTTCTTTATTTGATATTACTATTATTTACTTACAAAGAATGTAAAAACTGATCTATCTCGATAGGCTATTTATACTGATTGTAAGTCAAACTACGCCTCGAGCGGTTTCGATATTATCTTTGCAAGGCGTAGGCGAAAGGAGAATCACTACATAGTATAAAACAAAGTCGCTTTCCGTTGTCTGGTTGTCCCTATGTATGCTTAGATCTTTAAAACTATGCAACGGATTTTGATACAGTTTTTAAAAATAGATAGAGTGATTAAAGAGGAAGGCTTGTAAGTATAAAAATTCCCGAAATTTCCACGCGAACGGGCACAACGCGGGTAAAACCGCGGGGCACTGCTAGTAGTATAATTAAATATTAATATACGAATATTTCTTACAAAGTTAGGAGGGACGCCAGTTCCGAGAATGGCTGTCACGTGGGCGCTGATATGAAACCTGACTAAGTCTTACATTTCAATGAATTGTTCTGCTAGCACTCCTACACATTCGGTCAGTATTGTTTACACGACGCGACGTGGTCAACACCTTAAACACACGTTGTATATCAGGAAGAAATAATAATTATGGTTAATGAAGGAAACAAAAATGAAGTTAACAATTAACTTTCACTTATAAATATACATTTAGGGCCGACACTGCGTTAAGCGTGCGCACGCCGCGGTTTCATACAAAAGTGAAACGTCGCGGGCGCCCGCCGCGTGTGGCTCCATACAAAAGTGAACCGTACCGTGCGCCCGTCGCGTGCGGTGTCGTACAAAAGTGAACCGCCGCGTGCGCCCGCTTAACGCAGTGTTGACCCTTAATTAAATATTCATAACGCCCCTAAAAAGACTACTGCATTTGCCTAATGCAGTCGCCATTAAGCGAACGCAATCTACTTCTGTCACCAAACGTCATCTACCTACTACGTTGTCCACCGACAACCGTATTCTTTACACATACTGTAGCTGTCACAGTGTTGTTTTAAAGAAACACATAGTGCGGGGGCGGGCAAAGTGCGGGCCGGTTGCGGTTCGCGTGACGTTGTATTTTTTGTATTCATATGAAAGGTGTCACACCTGGCTCGGTGCGGGTCAACCGCAACCGGCCCGCACCCGCACTCAGTGTGTGAGTTCAATGAATGGTTTATTCTAATAACGTTTTAAGTATGTTCCCCTTTTTCATAACGGAATACCAACTCATACTACAAGGAGAGTATTCTGTATAATACTTCGTTTAAACTCATACAAAACGATTCAACCGTTTTAACGACTTCATAACAGCAAATATAATATATTTCAGTGAATAGACGGAGGGAAAAGTTGTGAATGCGAGAAAACATCGCGGTTTCAACGTGCGTGCTATATTAAATATGTTTTGCGAGTATTTCATATGGTAATAGTGGTGTGAAATTCACATACTTAGATTTATGATAGCTATGCTATTTATAGTTCTAAATTACTTTCATGCTAGTGACCTCGAAGTTTTGACTACAGGCTCTTAAACAATAATAATGTCAAAGCGTTATGTTTGACATAACTACAGCATGAGCCAATCAGAGGGACAGTGTCGCCTGGTACTGTCAGGTTAAAGCCAATCAGAGGGAAAGTCTCGCGGATAACTGTCAAACTGCACTCGAACCGACCCAATCATAGGTTTTTATGGAGAAGTCCACACACTCTGCATCAATCAGAACTATGTGCTCTCAAGCTGTAGCCAATCAAAGGCTTCGTGCATAGTTACACCTTCCAACAACGCGCACCTTTAAGGTTGCAAAAACCTAGATTGACTTAACGTGTATTTGAAATGCCTATCTCAATGGCCGAGCTGCACGTTGCTTAACAATCGCATGAGGTCATATTACTAAGTCAGGCTGCGCAATATGAACGCTACTTTAATTAGTTAACTTTAGTAATTAGTTATAACAAGTATCACTATTGCTTAGCGTTCAAGGACCACATATCAATAAGAAGAAGATCTTAACTAATAACCATTCTTTGTAACGATGGTTAAAACTCATGTTCGTGACCTCTTAAACCCCATAGCAGTGCGGTATCAGAAAATCAAGGAAATCATTATATTTTATTGCCGGAAAATAGCTATCAACATTACCAATTGGGGGTAGTTTATTTTTATATCTATGTTGATGTCTTCGCACTAAAAACATATCTTTTAACATTGCTATAAAACTACGCTCTTTTCTGTGGTTTATTTTTTGTGGTTTTGTATTTTATTTTAACCGATTACGAAAAAGAGGGAGTTATACAATTCGTCAGAATCTTTATAATGTAGCTGTTATGACAAACATCGTTGAAATAGCGTAAACATTTTCACAAACCCTTTGACAACGCTTACTGTGTCGGGGGTTGCGGGCTCGATTCCAATGCGAAGTCAGAACATTGTCCGTGACGACGTTTGGGTATTAATTATATGTATATTCATATAAACTTTTTGTGCGTGTATGTAACCGTATCAGTTAGATTCCACACTACAAGCTTAGAACTTAGTTTAATTAACCGTGTGTGAATTTGTCCTGTAAATACTTGTTTATTTACCCTCATTCAGTTATATTTAGTACATATAACTCAATGTTTATCCTTATAAATTTTCGTACTTTATTTTACTTTATTTTTCTACTAAATATCATAAACCTGGCAGATAATTCGCACGACATGTGCTAATCGACACATAGAGACATTATTTTATTAAGGCCGCGACGGGCGCACGCGATGGTTCACTTTTGTAAAAAGCCGCACGCGACGGGCGCACGCCACGGTTCACTTTTGTATGAAATCGCACGCGGCGGGCGCACGCGGCGGGCGCACGCGGTGTGCGCACGCGCCGGACGCACGCATCGGGCAACGCTTAACGCAGTTTTGGCCCTTAAAGTGATTATTTCTCAGCCAGTCATATCAGCTAGCCATCGAGCCAGTTCAGGTTTTGCGAATTTTTACTAATCAGAAAACTGACTTTAATTTCCAAAATATAAAAGGTAAATATTTGCTACTGGCTTTCTCTGTCGCACTCAGAGTTACCTAGTCTATAAAATAGTAAAATTCAGTGATTTTGTGTAAAAATTACGTCAATGTATTATCAACATTTTTTTAAACTGAATTCACTACGTAGATCTAAAGGTCAATAAACTTGACTTTACAAACTAAATACGAAACAAAATAAACGTTACTGTGTTTTAATTACCGACGAATAGCATCGAACTAACTTTGAATCAAACAATGAACTTCGACGTCTGAAACTTGAAATCCATAATTAAGCTCAACGATTTACATTGTAGGAACTCCTTAACAGTCTCATGCTTAAACAAATATATTAATTAATGTACGTTTTAGCCGACTACTAGTAAAGGTGGTATTCGACCAATAATGTGCTTACATTCACCCAAAACGAATTGGTTTTTATTGGGTGCTAATTAAACAGGCTTCTTTTTAATATCATATTTCGCCCCCAAAAATGTATGTTGCCTTCTAAATTACTAAGTCAGCCACAATTAACGAGCATCTAAATAATACTATCTTAGCCACTAGTTATCTTCTAAATAAAAAAAAATAACCCTAACCTACCGAATAGTACCTAAGCCACTAGTTATCTTCTAAATAAAAAAAATAATAACCCTAACCTACCGAATAGTACCTACGCCCGCGGGCTGAATTGACCCGTATTATTTAGATGCTCGTTAATTGTGGCTGACTTAGTAATTGAGAAGGCAACATACATTTTTTGGGGCTATGTCATTTTACCGTTGCTTAGTTATAAAATTAGAAGTTTAACCACTTGTCCAATAAATAATTTTGTGGCTAGACTTGTAATTTCCCGTTTTTATTTATATCTATGCCTTTCTACGTAAACATTTAAACTTTGGTATTTATGATTATTTTTACAATAACAATGCTTAGCCCGTGTTGTAACCTTTCCCGTGGGAATTTCTGGATAAAACTATCTTATTCTTTCATAAATAATAATATTTTTTTTAAATTCGCCTGTCAACTGTTTAATAAAAAACATTATCCAACATCATTGAAAAAATTTACATACTTACTAGCTGCGCCCCGCGGTTTCACCCGCGTTGTACCCGTTCCCGCAGGAATTTCGGGATAAAAAATAGATGTTGGCCGATTCTCAGACCTACTCAATATGCTCACAAAATTTCATGAGAATCGGTCGAGCCGTTTCGGAGGAGTACGCGAACGAACACTGTGACACGAGAATTTTATATATAAGATTTGTAAATTTTTACTACCCAACATGTCACTTTTTTACAAAATAGTCGGATTGTAATTTATATGAACGGGCTCCTGGCAGTTCTAAAGATAGCTCAATCAGACGAAAAATAAATCCATCAGCTTAATAATATTTAGTAGTAGTAAAGACCACAGACTTATTATACGAGTACGTACCTAATCCATTTGTAACTCAAGTTTTTGCGTATACTCGTAGGTACCTAACTTAAACACCCCGCATGGATTTACTTTACTTACTCTTTACCGCTCTCTCAGATTTAAATAATACCTCCAAACTCGTTTATCCATTTAATGTGAGCTTAGATAAATTCGGCTAGACAACTACCAGCACAATAAAACTAACTGGAGCTTCGCAGACAAAGACGTACTTTTATTGTTATGTGCAATAAAATGAGACAAAAATATGTTTTTTATTTTAAAGGGAAAATAAAGATTTTAGATTATGTAGACAATGAACTTTGGAATAAACTTGAAAATCACAGTACAAGTCTTTCACTGAAAGTATCAGTACAGGGTTAGGCGTAAACAAACGTGTTATTCTTAAACACCAGTCTCGTTTGAAATTAAAAACGGAATAATAATCTGTACTAATATAATGTTTGTGCTAGTATGATTACGCCTAATACTCCTTACTGTACTGATATCTTCAGTGAGATGGGAGGCCTTTGCCCAGCAGTGGGAAACAGGCAAATACTTTTCTTTCACCTTTGATATCTCTTTACCAGATTTGAAGAATTCTTTTTGTTTTTGATAGCCATTCAAAAACATAGAATTCGTTACTATTCGTCCCCAAATTCTCTCAGGAACGGGTACAACGCGGGTGAAACAGCGGGGCACTGCTAGTAAATAAATATTTTTAGCATCAAAGGTTGAGGACGCGGTCGAATAAAGGCTTTTCAATTATAGACGAATGACGTTAATCCACGGTGCATTCGGAATAGTTTTAAGGCGACGATATATGTGAATTAAGCTAAAACACTACAGGATTTAAACCTTTTTTCTCCATAATTTTTTAATATAATATTTTAATACATGATTTAATACATTAAATAATATTTAAATACATGTTAATATACACACTTCAGTCCGTATTTTCTTCATTTTATTATTTAAATAAAATTATTTTTATTAGCTCTATTATATATGCAAAGAAACCCCCAATTTAGACATTTCAAACCTTTTTTCTTCAAAACTATTAACCATTAGATATTTTTACAGTCATCATCATATTATTTATACAAAATCTATTGATTCTTCGTCTTATTTTTTCAAATAACGTTTGTAATTATTTTTAGTGTTAAATTAACTAAAAACGATACACAGAACGCGTGGTATACCGACCGGCCACCCAACAATTTACTCAAGCAAGGTCATTTGGATATAGCCAGCTCTTAATAAGTTCTATATTTAGTATAAGTTTTTCACTATAGAATGTTACTATAAGATGGATAATATTGTAACCTCTAACCTACCTCTATAGTTATCTACATTGATCTAAACAAGCATATACCAAACAAACCCGCCTATAGACAACACAAACTGATAAAGTTTATCCATTCGGAAAATGGTATGCGTATAAAGCTGAGGACACACGGCGACACTTGACATTAGACACTCAATGTATACATCGAATGTCTGTGTGTGTCCACTGCCGCGACACTTAGTTGCAGTTGTTGTGGCAATGTCGGTCAGTGTCTGTGTTGCAGCCGTGGAGACAGGTCGTGCGCAGTGTCCGACGCAAGTGTCGCGAATTTCGAACCTGCGCGAAATTTTTAGCTAGACCAATATGGCGTCACGTGCATGGTCTGCAGAGGACATAAAATTATTGATTTTATATTATGAAGGCTTGCCAGAACTATGGCAAATATCAAATAGCGATTATAAAAATCGAATTAAAAAGACAGCGGCAATAGAATGTTTGGCGGAACGATTTAATACTACTGCTGTAGAAATAAATAGAAAACTGCACAATTTGCGGACTCAATTTAATAATGAATTAAGAAAACTAAAGAAAAAGAAGAGCGGACAGGGCACAGATGAAATTATGTAAGCAAGTGGGAGTATTTCTCAAGTTTAATGCTTTTAGCCCCGAACGTCGAACCAGCAACCACACTGAATTGCAGTGTAGCATCGAACCGTGTAGACAGCTAACACACATAACCGGGACATTAAAATGTTTACACCGATGTCGACACAAAAAATTGCTTACCATGAGGACGCAATCTACACTAGTGTCGACATTTGTGATGAGTGTCAGTGTCGCCGTGTGTCCTCAGCTTAAACCTAACACAAATGCGTAATTACCGTACGCCTACCGAACTCATGAAATTTTATTAATATGCCTCAATAACATCTGTTATGTGTAGGATTTAGTTATACATACTATACTTGTGAAATAAAGTGCGAGACACACATTGTGCGGGAACGGGTTGAGTACGAAAGGTGACACTGGCCCGTTGCTGGCCCGTTGTGCATGCCCCTTTATATATTTTACTAGCAGCGTCCCTCGGTTTTATTCCAGTTAATTTAGTTGTGAAAAATTGCCTTATTTATAACCTTCCCGTTGAATGTAGCTATCTATTGCAAAATAATTATCGAAATCTGACTGGTAGTTCCTGAGATTAAAGCGTTCAAACAAAGTAAAGTATTAGCCTGTAATGTCCCACTGCTGGGCAAAGGCCTCTCATCTCACTGAAGATATCAGTACAGTTAGGTGGATTAGACGTAATCACCACGTTTATTTTCTTTAAAACAACAAAAAAACAAAAATGTTAAACTGGCTTTATTATATAACAGCTTTAATATATTTATTACTAGCTGCGCCCCGCGGTGTTACCCGCGTTGTACCCGTTCCCGCGGGAATTTTGGGATAAAATGTATCCCATATGTTATTCAGATGTATAACCATAACATACATTATTGTAAAGTTTCATCCAAATCCGTTCAGTAGTTTTTGCGTGAAAGAGCAACAAACATCCTCACATCACTCACATCCTCACAAACTTTCACATTTATAATATTAGTAGGAATTAGTATAGAATAGATTCCTCATTTTGCGTCGCGGGCTAAAAACAGTTCCGTTCATATCAAACAAGTCATTCTAAAAACTGTTGTGGCTACACTGGGCTATGTTCTTACCTTTACTTCTCAAGTTCCGGATGCATTGCACCACAGTGTTAACAAACATTAGGTAGACACTGTTCAACTCGGGCTAACTTAGTTTGGCGTCGCAATAAAGAAGTTTAACATCTACAAAAACAAACCGGTTTCACTAACAAACGGATTTCTTCGTGTCGTCCACGTTCATAACCAAGATTTCATAACCAGTTATGAATATGGATTTTTTTTCCATTTTCATAACCAGTTATGAAACAAAACATTTTTCTCCATTTTCATAACCAGAACCTCCTATACATGTCTGGTCTCCTGGTACTTTTCTGAATAATGAGAGTTTACCCGTCCGGCGACATAGGTCTTTAAGTCAAATTACCGACCTGCACGTAAAAAAAAAAATAACCCTAACCTACCGAATAGTAAGAAAATTGTTTTTACGTTACTGGTTACAAATCAACAGTGAAGAAAATTGTTTTTACGTACTATTCGGTAGGTTAGGGTTATTTTTTTTTTTACGTTGCTGGTACAAATCAGTGTAGAAAATAGGAGGTTCTGGTTTTTAACTATTAAATTTGTATTTTAAGACTTAACTGAATCTCATACCCAATTGCATGTTTGAGTAAACTCTTATTATTCAGGAAAGTAACTACCAGGGGACCAGACATGTATAGGAGGTCCTGGTTATGAAAATGGAAAATAAATCCACATTCACAACTGGTTATGAAAATGGAAAATAAATCCACATTCATAACTGGTTATGAAATCTTGGTTATGAACATGGACGACACGGATTTCTTCAGTTATTTTAAAGCATTAGCCGCGCCCCGCGGTTTCACCCGCATTGTACCCGATCCCAAGTGAATTTCGAGATAAAATGTATTTCATGGGGTAGGTCCCATTTGACCTATGGAACATGACGTCATAGTACAAAATGACACATTTTCGTCCCTATTTTTTCCAAGGAACTACATACTACCTTTTCACCCGAGTTTCATGTCATAGAACAAAATGAGAATCAGTTTTTCCCAAAACCTTCCATGATGAGATATATAAGACGTGAATGACATTAATCACTGACGTCAATACCAGGTACAGTTCACTATAAAAAAAGGAACTACCTCGCTACCTACATAATATTTTTATTTTGCAAAATAAAAACAAAACAGCAGTTTAACAATACTTATATAATATACTTATATTATGTAATATTCTTTATCACCATGCTGTAAAACTTTTCCACGACCCCGTTGCAGAAAATTCAAACTATCAAAATTTACGTTTATTTCCATTACGATAAACAAAGATCCAATCCAATCATTGTAAACAAATAACAATAAATAAGTGAGGACCCTGCGACTGCAGCTCTCTCAAAATCCGTTATGGTGCGTTACGGCATTATAATTTTTGTTAGTGAGTAACCATCTAATCAAAAATGTCACTAAGACAAGTGCTAGCAAATCATTCTCGAGTGGCCAGTTTACATATCAACTTCAAGAAGTTTATATACCTATGTACTTAGATTGTTCTATGGAACAATTTGAGACAAAAAATACAAACTGTTCTATAGTACAAATAGGGACAATATTTTCTCAAATTGTTCTATTACGTCATGTTCCATAGAACAAATGGGACCTACCCATTTCATGTGTTATTCTGATGTATGTATATTACCTATATTACCGTTCAGTAGTTTTTGCGTGAAAGAGTAACAAACACTCCATCCTCACAAACTTTCGCATTTATATTTATTAGAACATTAACAGCACCCCGCGGTTTTACCCGCTTTGTACCTGTTAACGTAAGAATCTCAGTATAACAAGAAGACTATTAATCTCTGTTTAAATACAAATCCGTTTACTAAATAAAGGCTGCGGGGTTGCGAGGCTGCGGGCCAGGTGCGGGCCGAGTGCGGGCTGGGTGCGGGCCGGAAGAATCCGTACTGACAATTTGTCGTTAAATCTTTACCAATAGAATAAAGGTGAAGATATCTATTTGATTTTATCTTTTTGTTGGTGTGAACCAACTAATCTAAGGAATCCGATTTGAATAATCTTATCTTATATATAAAATTCTCGTGTCACAATGTTCGTTCCCGTACTCCTCCGAAACAGCTTGACCGATTCTCATGAAATTTTGTGTACGCATCGGGTAGGTCTGAGAATCGGCCAACATCTATTTTTCATCCCGAAATTCCCGCGGGAACGGGTACCGTGGTTGAACTCCTCTGAAACGGCTCGACCGATTCTCATGAAATTTTGTGTACATATCGGGTAGGCTGAGAATCGGGCAACATCTATTTTTCATCCCGAAATTCCCGCGGGAACGGGTACATCACGGGTGAAACCGCGGGGCGCAGCTAGTTATTTCTATAATAGATAGCCACATTCAATGGAAGGCTATAGGCTAATTTTCACCCCAAAATTCTCACGGGCACGGGCACAACGCGTATAACACAACATACTTAAAATAAGATCGCTTAGACTTAATACTATTGACGTTTTAACACTATAGTAATAGAGTATAACAGCTTCTAAACTATTCAGCGAAAGCCAGACAAGGAGAACGGGCTATTATGAAAGTAACTTGCATCCTCCTGAAGTTTGAGCCCTTTATTAAACTTGGAACTATGCAGAGTTGATCAAGGAGGTGCCTGAATGCGGAGCCTTCACCTTAATTACATGTACAAAGACTTGGGTATAGTTTCATCAGTATCTAGACATGTTTAGGTACGCTACCTTCTCTCTAATATACTTAGGTATTTAATTATAGCCCAAATACTTCAGTTTACCTCACAATCTATATATATATACACCTGGTAAAACTGACTGACTGATTGACTGACTTACTAACTTATATATTATTATTCCAGGTATATTTATATATATACTTGCTGCGCCCAGCGGTTTAACCCGCGTTGTGTCCGTTCCCGTGGGAATTTAAGAACCGTTCGACCGATTCTGTGCAAATTTCACATAAACCACCTACTAAATACTCCGAACAAAGCCTAAACATTTGGTTTCGATAGGTGAGCCCGTTCTTGAGTTATAAAATTACAACGAAAAGAGGCATTGAGTTTTATACATATATAGAGATATACAGTACACATTCTGGGTGTATATATATATAGCAGAAACTACTGTCCCTGGAATCTTGAAATTTGGTTCAGAGGTTCCTTTTATGATCTAAGTAACCACTAAGAAAGGATTATGCGAAAAACCTCACATAACTGACGAAGTAATTCTTTAACATACATTAAAACCAAACAACTGAAAAATGCATCAGTAGATCTAACTCAAAGACTTAAAATTGTGTTGTAGCCAGCACAGAAAAAGCTAGATTTAAATGGTTTTAAAAGCGAATGTTTGACGTAAACAAATGGGTATGTAGCGAGTGGAGGGAGTCTGAAACTGGCTGAAAGCATCTGAAACACACGGAAGCGAATCGGTCCGGCGATTGCCACGTAAACCGATTCGCTTCCAATGAAAAATGTTTCCTCACAAAACGAGCGTTTTACTACAATATGCTTTTAAACGAAAACCTCGGCCATTTTGCTAATTGTTTTTAAATGGGGTTTTTAATAAATGTTGTACTGATTTTAAGTATTCGTATGTATCTTTATTGGGTAAATGTATGCTAAGCTGATTTTATATTTTTTTGTTTTGTTTGTTTGACTTGGTAATCTCAGAAACTAAATGTCCGATTTAAATAATAATTATTGTATTGGATAGACACATTCTATGGAAATATGAAAGGCTGTTTTTCATCCCGAAATGCCCACGGGAACGTGCACAACGCGGGCAAAACCGCGGGCGCTGCTGGTTAATAGTTAAACAAAAATAGGGATTACCTAGGGTATGTTTTTACTACATCTGAGTACTTCTTTGTTGAGAATATATTCTTTTGAATGTGGTTAATTAGTTATTAGGTCGTGTACCTACCTTTCTTCTTTGAGGGCTTAACGAGAATTCTATTACGTAATAATGATTACCAATAATGAAAGTAGTTTTTGCGGCTCACCGCAGTTAATTTCTTGCCGTAATTTGCTAATGGGAACATAATTTACCTAGATGATAACAAAAAGTACATTTGATTTAGTACTACACTATAACCTACACATTTTCTTATTTCAATAGTTTTAGTAATTTTAGTTCGTCTTCTTTTATCCAGATATTCCCACGGGAACGGGTACAAAGCTAGTACATATAATCAGGGCACTATTAGGCACTTAATAGAACTGCAAATTCAAAAAGATTACGCAAAGTGTGACTGTTAAAAAACTAAAAACTTTTATGAAAAAGTAGTTTCATTCGCGGAACAACGGACACTTTTTATAAATATTCATAAAAAATGCTTTTGTTAGATTCTGCGGGTTGTATTAATGTGAATAGGTTTTTGTATTACGGAAAAAGTATCTGAAATTACAAGCAATTTGACTGAATATTTATAATGTACTATCTGCTCCCTGCAGTTTTATGGGGGGTTTACACGGGTCGATTTTCGCCGTGCGGCGAGTCGCTTCACTAATTGCCTCACCAAGCCGCATCGCTAGCCCATTTACACAGGTTACTAAAATCGCATGCGGCTCTGTCATTTCCATCCAACTCTGTCATTTCCAACGCTGTAGTAAATAAATACACGTGCGTGCGGAAACACCTTCATGCGGCGGGCGATCGCCTGCAACTGATCGTTTACACGGTCGATTTTAGTCACCAGTCGCATGCGGCCGGTTGCCGTGCGGCAAAAGTCGGATGCTACCCAACTTTGGGGCTTGCGGCTTTAGTCGCTTGCAACTTAGCCGAATTGCCATTTAGATGGTCGATTTACGCCGCACGGCAAAAATCGTGCGGCTTTAGTCACCCGTGTAAACCCCCTATTACCCGCGTTGTGCCAGTTCCCGTAGGAATTTAAGAACCATCTACTAAATAGTCCGAACAAAGCATAAACATTTGGTTTGGATAGGTGAGCCCGTTCTTGAGTTATAAAATTACAACGAAAAGTGGCATTGATTGTTACATTTATAGAGATAGATAGTATACTTTTTCATGTAATTTCAAAGTATACTTTATAATGGTTATAAGAAAACTTTTAAAGACTATAGGTAATGAAGAAATTGGTTAAGGCTCTCGCTGAATCGTAAAAAAAATACAACTACATTGGTTAAAAACCGTTTTATTTCAAAAATAGTAATAATAAGTTAAAATCTTGAATTAGAATTTTATTGCAGCATTTTCATCGGCAGATACCCGTAGCGGTAATAATCGTCAATAATTCCTTTAATAATGCCTTTATAGTCTTGTACAGCTCTGTCACGCTCGTCGGGACTTAGAAGAACATGCTTGCTTCTGACATGTCCCTCTTCCTGCAATCCAGAAGATAACCAGAAGGCAGTATTAGCTGTAATCAACACAGCAGGAGCCACAGTCTTGAGATCCTGCTGGAATTTTTGCAGAGGGTAAATGGTTTTCGACTCTAAGCCCCCTTGCATTAGAGTCTCTGTTAGAGTCTGGTAGTAAAGATCCATGTAGCATTTGTATTGGTATCGCCTGGTATGACATTCTGTGCTACTGATGAGTAGGTATAGAATATCGTATGCTGGACTCGAAATTCTGGTAGTCTGGTAGTCGATCAGACATGCTGATACTGGATCGGTGTTCTGAAAATAAGATGGAATTGTTATGCCTGCGTTCTTCATTTATTTCGAGTAGGTTAATGGCCAACCCTGGTGTCGGAGTTTCATGACCGCCTGAAGGCCTCCGACATGGTCTAACGATTGAAACAACCGGGACCGACTGTTTAACGTGCGCTCCGAAGCACGGTAGCGCTCAGATAGAAATGCCACTATCGGCCACCCATCCATAACATCGCTTAGAACAACTAAGCCTCGAGCGCTACGCCTGTGTTGCGTCGACGGTAGACGTTATGGTATTGACGACTGCTGCCGACGACTAGCAGCGGCTGCAGTAGCCTCATATATGAGAGAAGCTACTACAGTCTTTTTGCTTTTTTTCTTTATTTTTCAAAGCCTTTGATCCAATCCGATTGAAAAGGATCACATTACATAAAGGACTAGGCTAGTGGTGGCTGCAGTTGTCCTCGATATGATTCGAGAGATGTACTTACTACAGTTAACTGTAAGTCTGTTTGTCCGCGATTTTATCAAAGGTGATTTCAATGGGTTTTTGTTACTTTAATTATTATTTGTTAAGAAATATTTTACTCTATTAAAAAATAGGTTTCTGTTTATTTAAAAAATACGGTTAGCTATTTATAAATCTTACCTGATATTTAAACAGTATATTCTCTTTCCATACATCGCCGTGAGTGATACACATCCCGTTCGCCATATCCAAAGTCCTATCAAAAACTAGTGAGCAGTTTTTATTCAGGTTATCCAAAATTCCTTGATAGTTCGTGCCTTCGAATTTTGAAACCGCCTTCTCCAATCTATCTTTCAAGATGTCCATGAACCTCTTGTTGTTAGTCTCAGTGAGAGGGACACATTCGGCCACAATTTCTTCGTAAAGAGCTGGGTCGTTATTCTTCAGTATAAATGATAGTGCGTGCAGTTTTCCCAACTCTTTAACAGCTAGAGTCAAATGTTTATGGTCCAAGAACCTCTGGATGTTATAAGGTCGGAAACCAGATGAAGCGCTCAAGTCTTCTAAGACTATCACCTCTTTTCCGTACTCCGAATTCGTGTGATACACCGCCGGCATCATCAGCTGCGAGTCGGTAGGAAACTTATGTTGTATCTCGGCATATTTCGACAGCACTTTGGTGTAAACAAATATTTCTCTGATGAAAAACTTTGTGACCGCACCGCTCACTCGGTACTTTTCATCTACCGGAGCTAGTTTCAAGATAATATTGACGGTAATATCAATTCCTTTGTCGTTATGCCCAGTGATGGCCACAGGCACGATGACGCCGAAGTAATTCTGTCCAATACTGTCCAAGGTCGATAATGAATGTCGACCATTTTTTAAGTTACAAGATTTGGTGACAATATCGGCGATCTCATTAATGTATTCATCGGGCACTTTCGCCATTTTTAATCTCGTAGCTTATGAATAGTATGTATTAACGTGATTATTGGCTTGACATTATTTTATATACTTTTTTAATAATTTCACTGCAATTGAATCTGACTTTGGATTTTTATTGTTAATTTCTGTCTATCTGACTGACGGATGAACTGTTTTGTTTGTGTTTTGTTTGTGCTTGACAGACTATTAATGAACGACTGACCTTCAAGAGTGATTCTTATCTATGCTCGCGTCCGTTGTCGATTACATTGTTCTGTTCTATACTCTTTGGTTTGACGTTTGAAAAGTTGGCGCCAAATAATTTTATGTATGAGATTTCATTCTGCTTTAAATGACGGACGGTGTTATTTTATATTTGTAGATTACGTAGTTTTATTTAAATACTAGCTGTGCCCCGCGGTTTCACCCACAGTGCACCCGTTCCCGTAGGAAATACGGGATAAATAGTATCCTATATCGGTCTCCTGGTTCTAAGCTTCCTCCCCACCAATTTTCAGCCTAATCGGTTCAGCCGTTCTCGAGTTATAAATAGTGTAACAAACACGACTTTCTTTTATATATATAGATAAAAATATCTATTTTTCATTATACTATTTAATTTAAATATCACTGTGTTTCTCGCTATTGAAATTGCTATTCCCGTAGCATTTAATAGTCCATAACCTAGATAACCGCATATATCTTCTTTAAACTCAATAAGTTATCTAAAAATACGAGCGACGAGCAACGTAATCACATAAATATAATCAGATCACCACATTCGGTGGAAGTTTGTAACGTCATTGGAGTTTCGTGAGCCTTGGTTGACGTAATTTAACTTTTTGATATCATGTTTCAGAGTTCAAATCACGTGATTAGACGCGACTTCTAACAGTACGAGTACAGTACATTTTAAAAAAAACAAATATAAATAAATCGTTTATTGCTCTTTATGAACACAAAATTACATTAGTAACTATAATAATTTATAAAAAAGAATTGGAGAAGGCTCGGCTTCTCCCATTCTTTTGAAATCTTGGAATTTGCAGTTGGATTAGAACTCATATTATTTAATACTAGCCGCGTCCCACGGTTGTACCCGTTCCCGCGGGAATTTCCGGATAAAATGTATATCATGTGTTCTTCTGATGTATACCCCATATTACTGTAAAGTTTCATCCAAATCCGTTCTGTAGTTATTGCGTGACAGAGTAACAAACATACATCCTCACAAACTTTCGCATTTATAATATTAAGTAGGATATGATTGCTTTTAGCACTGGATGTACCACAGTGTCGTATAGTCTCCTATCAAAAAAGTACGATATTTTTTCAAATGTTATAAAATCTAAATTCTCTAGCAAACTCCAACCCGATCCAATTCTTAACGTAAATTAGTTTCAGCACACGAAGATGGCGGCAATTTTGAAAAGTATTATTTGCGGGGAAATATATATTGTGAAAATTTTGAAAATGTTTACTGAATAAAATATTCTTGAGAAAATCCTTTGTCGTCGCCGATCACGAGCTGAAAACAAAATCTCCAAATATGTCTCAAACTATGTAACATCAATGTTCAGTCGGCAAATCGAAAAGCTACTTTTTAAAGAACTTTGTCAAATTCAAAATTCGAAAGTTTTTAAGGACATGCAAGTAGTTATTGTAGTTGTTTAAATATGACAAGGTCCTTAATATACTGGTTGTTTCATGAAATGCTGTTTATACTAAGGACCTTGTCATAATTAAAAAAGACGTGTGGCACTCGGGGACTGCCGCGGTAAAGCTATTGCATAGTTATTTTTTGTATCACTAGATGGCGTTAGTGGGGAGCGTGAGGTTTTATCACGTGAGGTTTTTTCATGACGGAATTTCTGGATTCGGTCCCCGCGCTCAAGGCCCGCGATAGAAGCTATGCAATAGCTTAAAAACAACATTGACTGCTTGCATGTCCATGAGATTATACGAATATTTATATTTTGACAAAGTACTAAGGAGTTTGAACTCGTACAGTATCTATCGGTAACTGAAATGTGTTTCTTGCTCTAAGTAGGAATTTAACTAAGAGAGATTTATAATATCGAACAATTTGGCCTCTAAACTACTTTCTAAGTCCGGAACTATCGGAGCAAGAAATTAATGTATCTATTAGCAAGGCATGACTGATTAATTGAAAGGTTTACTATTGTTCGTACTTGTTTTATGGGGAACAGTGCTCTGCGGTTTTATTTGCGTTTTGCCCGTTCTTGCAGGAATATTTGGATGAAAAATAGCTTATAACCTTCCCACAGGCTATCTATTACAACAAAAAATGTCATCTTTTAATTCACAAAGATTTAATCTTTTAAGGCACAAAGTCGGTAAAACCACGGGGCGCTGCTCTTTGCGTTAAAACTTAAAGTAGGTAGTATGTAGTACCAAAAAAGACGTGTGGCACTCGAGGACTGCCGCGGTAAAGCTATTGCATAGCATTTTGTATCAACTTATGCAATTATAATTCAATACGTCTAATCGCACACAACGCCGTGTCGAAGACTGCCGAACTGAAACGACGTTAGACGATGCACGGCCTTCAAGCCACACCTCCTTGCCTGGCGGAGTGGGGAGCGTGAGGTTTTTTCGTTACGGAATTTCTGGATTCGGTCCCCGCGCTCAAGGCCCGCGATAGAAGCTATGCAATAGCTTAAAAATAAGCATCAAATTGCAACTATGATTTTCAAGTCCACTCACTCAAAGACAAACAGGCCCGTGTTAATGCGCTTTAACAAACCTATTCATCGTTTGGCAGCCAATAAACAATTATAGAGTAGGAAAATTTCAAATTGGGTTTTACGAAAAGAGAATTTAGTAAGTTTGGTTCCATTTCCGATGGGTATCATGAGAGGAACGGAAATAGTCTGGGCCGGTGACGAGGGTCGAACGCTGGCTGAATGCTAACAAGGAGGTTTTATACTGGCACTGTTACCTCCATTTCACACTTTGATTGGACTAACAATTACTTTCCTAGCTGTGATTTGAGCTTAGTTTTGAAAATGTTCTATTTTCAAACAGAAAGCTTAAATACTTATAATAAAGCGAATATTTTGATTTTGGAATGTTAATTTTAACGCTCTTATCTATGGAACTACGTATAGATGATAAAATATTTTTGTTTATGATAATCATATTTATCTACACTAATGTTGTAACATTCTACTTATGATTCCAATACTTGACTTATAATTACTACTGTTATAGCGCAGACAACTAAAACACTCAATTTAACAATTGCAAATGATGTTATAATATCCACATCGATATCATAAAATCTTAATATAACATCATTATAACGCGACCAATTAACCTGGCGAGCCTTATGTCAAAATCCTTATACAAGTTGTATAAAATTTTGATATTAGGCTGGCTTTTGAAAACAGTTGGGTTATACGTGAAAACTTCGTCGAAACTACATACACAAAACTCTTTGGTAAGATCTCGCTCGCTCCTGATTGGCCCTACGCGCAGCTGCGCTCTCATTGGTTAGATTTTAATGGCGGCAAGTTCACTGTGACAATAAACGTACCTACGCGTGAATTTAATGTTTCGCAATTTGTTTTGTTTTTAAAATACAAATTAAAAGTTAAAAATGGATAGCGACGATGATATTTGTACGCCTCCGGATATTCTAGAATTGGCAACAAAAGTAACTCACAATCTTTTGCCAGAAAAATCTAGAAAATTATATGAAAAAGAATATAATAACTTTTTGGCATGGAAGATCGAAAAGCAAACTACACCATTTTCTGAAAATGTCATTCTTGCGTATCTCAAAGACCTCTCCGACAAATTCAAGCCATCTTCTATGTGGGCTAAATATTCTATGCTCAAGTCCACACTGAGTATCTACAACAATATTGATATCACGAAGTATTCAAAAGTCATAGCGTTCCTGAAACGCAGTTCAGAAGGACACAAGGAAAAAAAGTCCTTGACGTTTACAACAGGTCAAATAAAGATGTTCCTGGAAGATTCACCAGATATTTTGTATCTTTTTGAAAAGGTAAGTGTATTTTAGTTCTGTTATTTAATCTACCTAGTACTTACGTACTACACATGCAAGTTATCTAGACACTCCGTTTAAGCGCTTTGTGTATAAATTTGGTAGTAGGTACCTACACTTTACTACTTCATAAATCATAGTTTTGCCTTGGCTATGTACATCAAGCTTATTATATCGTTTATTGTTACAGGTTGCACTAATCTTCGGCATAATGGGGGCATGCCGAAGGCAAGAGCTATACAACATCCAGTTCGATGAAGTCTCTAACGTAGACGACAGTACAATCATGGTGAAAGTTTCGAAAACAAAAACGAAAATAAATAAACTATTTTCAGCTTTTACTCTTGTTGTTTGATTAATTGTATTAGTGAAGATAAAGTAGTGTATGCAACTGCATATAACACGGGTATTAAAACACTCGTTACTATTATGAAACTCGCTGCGCTCGTTTCATAAACTCACACTCGTGTTTTAATACCCTTCATTATATGACAGTTGCATAAACTACTATTAAAAGAGAGACATTTTATCCCGAAATTCCTACGGTATCATATAACGCGATATAAACGAGAGTTGTTACTGGCTTATTACACAGCTTTGCCTTTTGAATTCACCGTCTCACAGCTTGTAAACTCTTCCAAGGGGAATTAATTATAAAATTATTTTCGGTTTTTCTATAAAACACACGAATCTTAGGCAG
Source organism: Cyclophora albipunctata (assembly GCA_963082685.1). Taxonomy (NCBI): domain Eukaryota; kingdom Metazoa; phylum Arthropoda; class Insecta; order Lepidoptera; family Geometridae; genus Cyclophora; species Cyclophora albipunctata. The sequence continues at coordinate 7,915,803 of OY720131.1, read as the reverse complement.
TCGTAAGTAATAAATACTTAAAAATGCTTCATTTATAACAATACTAGCCGCGCCTCGCGGTGTTACCCGAGTTGTACCCGTACCCGAGCTGTATCCAATGTGTAATTCTGATGTATAAACTATATTACTGTAAAATTTCATCCAAATCCGTTCAGTAGTTTTTGCGTGAAAGAGTAATATACATACATACATACATACATACATCCATAGATACAACCATCCTCACAAACTTTCGCATTTATAATATTAGTAGGATTCTTCTTTCAAAAAAGTGCAATGCCTAGATATGTATCATACACTAGATAATTAGCACTAGTACTCGTAAATATATCAAACATTCTTTGTACAAGATGCAATGGCCATCAAATACGTTAAGTGATCGAGGAAAGCATTTCCCTCGCACACCGTTCCACTCAGATCCACTCAGATCCACTCGGCTACATAATACTGAATTCCGCCACGAACCAAATTGGAAATTTATGAGGGATTTAGAATTTGTTCAAGCTAATTCTCGAACTTTGCATTCATTTAAACTGAAGCTCAATTTATTTTAATGAGCGCCCTACTGAAAAAATTGCAATGTTCGTGATTTCATGCGATGGTAGTCGTATTGAGTACATGATACATATAAGGTTACAGTAATAAGTATAGGAGTAGACAAAATGTTTTACTATTGGACTTATGGGGAGGATATTTGATTAGTGTCAGTTTTGTACACCGAAGATGAGTGCATCTGTAGCGCTCATGGCGTAGTGTGTCTAAGCGATGTTTGCTCATTGCGATTGTTAAGCAACGTGCAGCTCGGCGGTACTTGGATGGGTGGCCGATAGTGGCATTTCTATCTGAGTGTATCGTGCTTTGGAGGGCATGTATACTTGTTGTTCCCGGTTGTTTCAGTCGATAAACAAAAAAACAATATAAAAACTCCGACACTAGCCAATTACCTACATGAATATAGGTTCTTTCTTACTAACATGGCGTTTGTCGCAAGTATGTCTTAGTTTGGGTCTAACTAAGTTATTCTCGTGTGTGAATTTGACCGTGTATATTTATTGATTTCGATCTTTGATGCTAAATTATCTCTAAAGGCCGACGTAAATAAAAAAAAGGCTTCCAATTTGGTAAATTATCTATTTACCATAGGCCTCTAGAGGAGTAAGACATGTGACCTTTACCTATATATTCCTCCGTCAACATTTTTCCTGATAACGTTCTCGATATCAGGTAAATGTGGCGTGTGCCTCATAATTCTTATCAGAAACGACTTTATCACTTGAAATTCTATCAATATTTCACGAGACATCTTTAGCCTCAGGCTTAGCGGATTTCCGCTTGGAGCCCCACCGTAGGATTAAGGGGTTTAAGTAGGTATCTTGTACTTAGAAAACTTTTATGTTAAACCACGAATTTGTTTTAATAGCCTTCTTCTACCTCCTAGCCGTACCCTCACTTTCAATTCTGTTGCTGCCGATTTGAATACAAAAGAGGTAAGGATAATTAGCTCATAACTAAAGCTCGCTTTACTTGAATAGTACATTAAGTAATGAATAACAATTCGCGGTTTGTTTTGGATATTAATTATATTTAATACTTTACTTAGATTCTGGATCTTTAAAAGATATTGTGATCTACTTCTTAATGAATCTTTGAATAATACTTGACATATCTATATAATTTAAGTGGCTATTTGAAACGTCGAAATAATCATGGAAAAAAACAGGGTAGGATAAGGGGTGATTTTTAATGCCTTCTGGAGAAAAAGAACTAAATACTGAAGATGGCATTAGAACTAAACGGATATTGACGGCATTAGAACTAAATTTTCACTGGAACAGTTGTTCTAAAGGCAATAGTTTTGTGTGTTGTATGATTTTATCCCCGAAATGATATTTTTATGATTTAAAGATCCGTGCTCCGGAGGGCACGTTAAGCCGTCGGTCCCGGTTACTTTCCACGGATAGTAGTCGTTACATGAGCCATGTCAGTGGCCTTTGGCGGCTCAATAACTCTGACACCAGGATTGGTCAGGTGGACCATCCACTCGATGAAGAAGAAGATGATTTAAAGTTATTTTTATGTTGTTGTGTTTTGTGTTACTTTATATTACTTTTATCTACATATTTTTATAAACAAGTAATTTACGAAAGTAATAAACATCTATATCTAAATAAAAAGTTTAAGCAAACACTTTTATCTATCTGCATTTCTCCGGGAAGATAAAGTTAAATCTCTCAGTGAAAGTGCACCTCCCCGTTAAAACGACACACTTAGTCGAGAAGCTCAGATTGAAATGAATTCACCTCGCTCCGCTCTGAAGAAATCACTATAAATCACCTGCATAAATGGTAATTTATTATCTAAGTAACTACATATATATAAATAGCCGTAATAATAGAGATAATAACGTTTGTTACAAGAGATGTGTGTGTGTGTGTGAGTGAGTAATGTGTGTGTGCGTGATGTGTTCTATATTTTCACTGACCTCTATAAACACTGCACTGGCTGCAGTCATAATAATTTTGTGCCTATTTGAGTGTCGCCATTTTGGCACTGTAGGCAGATACGAATCTCCATGGAACTAAAATTAGTTATGACTTATGTCATTGTCGAATATGGTACCCTATTTGCTTGCAGTGAACGTCAGAATTAGTTCTCGGGATACTCGTAGGGAAGCTTCAAATTGCCACACAAAATTAATTGTCATTTGTATGGTAACAGCAGTCCATATATATAGAGGTCAGTGTATATCACTACATAGTATAAAACAAAGTCGCTATTTTTGTCTGTTTGTTTGTCTGTATGCTTAAATCTTTAAAATTACGCAACGGATTTTGATGCGGTTTTTTGTAATAGGTAGAGTGATTCAAGAGGAAGGTTTTTATGTAAAAAAATTCAATTCCCACGGGAACGGGCACAACGCGGGTAAAACCGCGGGGCGCTGCTAGTTTTAGATAAAATACAGTATAATGTTTAACACAAAATATGTGGGTGCGTGTGTATGTGTGTGTGTTGAATTTAAAAACCAAAAGAAGGCTAACTGCCTTATTCATCAACGCTCTCTAACTAAAACACTGTAAGTGAGTGTTTTGTCTCTATTGCTCTTTGGAAAATAGCGTATGTCAGAAAGGGACAAAACATTTGATAGCTAAAATGCTGCTAGTAAGCATTTATGAATAACTAGCAGCGCCCCGCGGTTTTACCCGCGTTGTGCCCGTTCCCGTGGGAATTTCGGGAATTTTTTTACCATAAAAACCTTCCTCTTGAATCACTCTACCTATTACAAAAAACCGCATCAAAATCCGTTGCGTAATTTTAAAGATTTAAGCATACAGACAGACAAACAGTGTGACAGACACGAAAAAGTGACGACTTTATTTTATACTATGTAGTGATAATGAAGCCCTAAATGTTTCGCAGAAATACAGTCTTTAGTAAATGAAAACAAATGAAGGAGTGCATGTAAAGGACTTTTTTACCTGTCCGACTTTTTGTCTGTAATGTACTAACATTTCACATTTGCAGGATTAGACGTAATTACCACGCTTGCCTAACCCGAGTTGGTGATCTCAAAGCCGAGCCATATTTGAAAAGTAGGAAACATGTTTTTGCCCGCCCGAACCCGGGACCTCAGTCTTGGCAAGAGAGTGCACATACCACTAGACCACCGAGGCGTTACATATACCGACTTATAAACAACTTATTACTGGTTTCTTAAGTTTAAGCGAACACTGCTCATTATGAATTGAAACTATGTTTACAAATCTCCGATCAACAATACACAACTAGATATCGGGTCACGTACAAAATCAAAGCTAAATACTGTCCGTGTGGATGACGTGTGACAGCTTATTTTGTTTACTACCGAACTGAAAAAAATGTTTTAAAACAGTTCGAAGTTCAACCTAATTACAACCATGACACCTAGCAATAAAGTAGCAAATCTTATGAATAAAATAAGTGAGAATAACGACTCACTTTTCAAATGAGGCGTTATTCACCGAGACGTATTTTTTGCGCCGACCCGACATCTAGTTGTGTATTGTTGATCGAAGTTACGAATACACAGAAGTCTTCTGTGACCACGGTTCCTGTAAAGAGGCCGAAACGTCATGTATCCGTAAATGTGGTTTCAATTCAAAACAACCAACTTATTAACATACTGATTCAAATAGCAGGTACCAAAAACATTGTTCCAACCCACACCAAGTATGTTTATCATGCTCACCGAACTATAAATTGGTTCAGAAACATAATCTTAGTTATTGTTCAGTTCATACGAGAAAAGCGTAGTATAGTGAACGGACGATACACATACTCTTCGGCTTCCACAGGGTCGGCTAGCTTCAGTTTTGTAAACCAATTAAAGTTAACGGTCTCAATTTAGATGTTTATATTTTATATGAATCCTATCCTACTTATATTATAAATGCGAAAGTGGATGGACGATGGATGTTTGTATGTTTATTACTCTTTCACGAAAAAAATACTGGACGGATTTGGATGAAACTTTACAGTAATATAGGTTATACATCAGAATAACACATGGGATATATTTTATCCTGAACGGGTACAACGTGGGTAACATTGTGGGACCGCGGTTAGCACTCCATCAAATTCTCGCCGCTACTCTCATTAAAAAGAATAAGCGCTATACCTTGAGAGAGATGGAGAGATAGATGTTCGACTGGTTGAGCCGAGCATCTCCCTTTAGATATCGACGAGTAAATGTATCGGCCGCAAACTGTACGGCCACCTAATATCGAGAGTATCAAGTTAACTTATTGTTAACGCTTTTGTTATCGCAGTTATTGTGTTAACTTCACAAATCTATGGCTGAAGCAACGCTGACTTTACTACCAGTAGATAGTCATGGGAATAATTGAGTTTGAAGTTTTTTGAAGTGAAGCAATGTAAATTGGGTAGAGTATTGCGAATTGATGCAACACAATAAACTTTGATGTAGATAGGTATAAGAACTCTATTTTTCTTACTTGTCCCAAAATGTGGACGATTTCTCGTGAAGAGGAAAAAGGTTTAGTTATTTTATTTCATTCTTACCCTATCTCTAAGTAGAGTAGTTGTCTTCCGCTGGAAAATTGACGACATTGGTCCACAATTGAGACAAGTAAGAAAAAATAGAGTATAAGTACCCTTCGATCAACAATACACAACAGTATACCTATCTACATCAAAGTTTATTGTGTTGCATCGATTCGCAGTACTCTGCCCAATTTACAATACTTCAACTCAAAAATCTTCAAACTCAATTATTCCCATTAGGAGTTATTTTGTCAATATAAAGAATGAAAATTGCGTCAAATAGTTAATTGTCGATGTAATAGCCGTTACTGAGTGCAGCGGTTAATTCTTTACAAATATCTCCATTTTCTTCTCATAACGACGAACTTTACTTGCTCAATACTTAAGTGGAGAGTCGTAAATTACCGCGGTATTTGTAAAGCGATGATAGTATTACTTACTGGCTGGCGTAACGCCAACGCAGCGATGCGAACACACTGTAGCGGCTGCATTTGCACATGCAGCAAATTGCTGCCCGCACCCCGCGGTTAGACCAGTTGTGTCCTGTCCGCACACTGGGTTGTACGCGTAACATATTATCGTGTGTTTAATATACGTAGTTACATTATATATAATTCGGACTTTTTATTATTAAACCTATATAGAGACATTTAGGCAAATACATAAACCAAAAGTAGGTTAAAGTGGTGACCCCGACCCCGATAAAAAATAGTGACTTTTTAAGGTGATAAAATAATTTTGGACACAACTCCCTTCTGACGTGGACGGACTCGGAAGGTACAATTAGTCCAGTTCTCACGGTCAGCCAAGACCAAGACCTGGAAAACCTAGCGAACATAGCAGACAAGATAATGGAAACGATGAGACCCGGCGAGATCGCGGAAGTCAGCAGTTCCAGCAGCAATCATCAGTTCCCGATTACGGATCTACTAGCGCAGATGAACAGGATGAGCACTGAAATCGCAGCTCTACGCGAGGACGTCAAAGACCAGCGGCAGCAGCATCAACGCAACACGTTTCGAGGACGCGGCCGTGGACGTGGTTTTAGGAGTCGCTCGAGATCATCATCCAGACCCAGAATGACACCAGAGGATCCCAATTGGTTGTGCAAGCATCATTATCGTTATCGAGGAAACGCGCGATCGTGTGAGCAGCCCTGCGCCTGGAAAACGGGAAACTAGCTACGGTACAATCGGCAGCGGTGAACTTTGTACCGGGAGCTAATCACCGCCTCTGCGTAAGGGACAAAGGAAGCGGTATGACATTTTTGGTTGATACGGGTGCCAACATATCAGTTATTCCACCTACAAGTAAACACAAACTTTCCGTTGAGTGTTCCGACTATAAACTTTTCGCGGCTAATAATAGTGAAATTAAAACTTACGGTGTACGAACATTAGATTTAAACCTAAATTTGCGACGTCCTTATCGTTGGACATTTGTTATTGCAGACGTAAATCAACCCATTTTAGGTGCAGATTTTTTAGAATACCATAGTTTACTAGTAGATTTAAGGAATAGGAAAATTGTAGATCGTTTAACTAATCTGAATGTTGTAGGTTCCATCGTAGATTATAATGAACAATCTATATTTACCATCGTTGACACTCATCCTATGTATGACTTGTTAAAAAATTACCCAGACATTACGAAACCAGTTTCATTCATTAAAACTTCTACTCATGCCGTTTATCACCACATAGAAACTACAGGACCACCGGTATATGCGCGGTCAAGGCCATTACCGCCGGACAGGTATAAAAAGGTTAAGGCAGAATTTCAGATCATGCAGGACATGGGTATATGCAGGCCATCGAAGAGTCCTTGGGCAAGTCCTCTACATGTCGTGCCCAAGAAGAACGGCGAGCTGAGACCAGTTGGTGACTACCGTCGACTCAACGCTATCACCAAACCAGACAGGTACCCCGTTCCTCGTTTACAAGACTTCACCTATGTACTTGGAGGTAAGAATATCTTTAGTAAAATCGATATCAACCGAGCGTACCACTGTATAGAGGTCGCTCCAGACGACGTAGAGAAAACTGCGATAATAACGCCCTTCGGACTATTTGAATTTCCGCGTATGAGTTTCGGTCTACGTAATGCAGCACAAACCTTTCAGCGATTTATGAATACTACAGTATTACAAGGCTTAGACTTTCTTTTTTCATACATTGATGACGTCATCGTAGCTAGTAGCGATGTAATAGAGCATAGGAAGCATCTAGAAATAATTTTTCAGCGATTCAGTAAATTTGGTGTTACTATGAACTTAAGTAAATGTAATTTTTGCAAAACTGAAATAGAATTTTTAGGGTATAGAGTAACTACTGAAGGTATACAACCGTTGGACGATAAAGTCAAGTTAATCGAACATTTTCCAAAACCCGAAACAGTAGAGCAGTTAAGAAGATTTTTAGGAATGGTTAATTTTTATAGATCACATATACCTAAAGCAGCGGAAAGTCAGGCAGTATTAAATTCATATATACATGATTCTAAGAAACGCGACAAAACTAAAATAGTGTGGACAGAGTTAGCAGAAAATGCATTCGTAGAATGTAAGCGTCAATTGCAACAGGCTGTAACCTTATCGCATCCGTTGCCAGAATGTCAACTTGCACTTTTTACGGACGCTTCGGACACGTGTGTGGGCGCTGTTTTGCAACAATTTGTTGTTGACAAATGGCAACCACTAGGTTATTTTTCCAAAAAGTTATCAGATGCACAGAGAAAGTATAGTACCTATGATCGTGAACTATTAGCTGTATATATGGCAATGCAACATTTTCAAAATTTTATAGAAGGTAGAGAGTTAATTATTTTTACAGATCATAAACCTCTAACATACGCTTTTACTAAGAAATATTGTGAAAAAGAAATAGCTAGGAGAACTCGTCAGTTATTATATATTAGTGAATTTACGACAGATATTCGACACGTATCTGGCGAGCAAAACGTAGTCGCAGATTGTTTATCACGAATAGAAAGTATAAATTGTCAAGGTTTAATTGACTATAAGGAATTAGCGGAAGAACAGAGCAAAGATAAGTTACTGCAGGAAATACGTAAAGACGAAACGCAATTTAGGGAAATTTTAGTACCGACCTGTGATAAGTCTATCGTTTGTAATATGTCAGGACATAAAGCTCGACCTTATTTGACAGAAAAGTTTAGAAAAATAGTATTTAATATGATACATAACTTAAGTCATGCCGGCATACGTACAACTAGGAAAATGATCGCAAATAAATATTATTGGCCAGGTATGAATAAAGAGGTAGGACAGTGGGCGAAAGCTTGTATTAAGTGCCAACGCGCAAAAGTATATCGTCATTGCAAGTCAGAGTTAGGGAAATTTCCATTATGTGAACGTTTCGAACACATACATGTAGATATAGTAGGGCCATTGCCGACCACACCTGAAGGGTATAGGTATTTAGTTACGGTAATAGATAGAAAAACCGGGTGGCCCGAAGCTTTTCCAATTAAAGAAATTCACGCAGAAACCGTGGCAAAAACAATTTACGACGGATGGATAGTTCGTTTTGGATGTCCTATTAGATTAACTAGTGATCAAGGAACTCAGTTCGAAAGTAACCTATTTCAACAAATGATGAAACTACTAGGTATAAATAAAATTAGAACTTCTAGTTTTCATCCTCAAAGTAATGGTATGGTAGAAAGATGGCATAGGTCACTTAAAGCAGCATTAATGGCCAGAATAAATCACACAAATTGGTTACAGGAATTAAGTACAGTAATGTTTGGTTTACGAGTAGTTCCACGCGCAGATACTAGTATTAGTGCGTCGGAGATGGTGTATGGTACAAACATAAGACTTCCGGGTGAGTTTTTCGAAAATACACAAGAAGTTTTTCGTGATGAACACGAATATGTTAGACAAATTAGGAAAGTAATTAGTAACCTCAGGTCAAGGACAACGCGACAGAGTGATAATAGATCGATTTTCCTTCACTCAGATTTGAAAACCTGTGATCAAGTATTTGTTAGGAATGACGTAGTTAGGAAATCACTACAACCTCCATATGACGGCCCTTACAGCGTCATAAGTCGTAGTGATAAACATTTTTTGTTAAAAATGCCAAATAGAAACGCGCGAGTGTCAATTGATAGGCTGAAACCAGCTTATATATTATGCGAACCTCAACATTCAGGTCAGGAAACGATAGAGAATAATCAAAAATTAGATGTAAGAAATCAATGTGTCGAACAGAAAAATGTAATTTTTAAAAAACCATTAGTGACTAACAAGAAAGTTGTATTTTGTAAACCTGTTGTATCGCCTAAAACTTGGACCACACGGAGTGGCCGAGTTATTAAAACGCCAACTAGATTTATTCAATAAGAATACTTAGAAACATACCTAATAATTTTTGCAAGTAAGAATATCACAAGTTGCATTCCAAGTATTTTGGTAACATGTTTTAAATAGTTATTTGAATATTCTTTTATTAATTGTCAACCGTCAAGTAGACGAATAACTTCAACTTAGTTATTTTTTTTATGATATTCAAAATGGGCAAAACCTACAATAAAGAAGAGGAAATAATAATTGCCCAAAATGGAGCTAATAATTTGGATTGGACTAACGTAGAAAGTCATATTAAAACTTCAAATATAATGCTAATAGTTATAATAATTTTTATAGTGTGTCTTATTTGCTACATGATTGGTGGAAAATGTAAAAGACAAATAAAAGGAACTTTGCGGAAAGAAATGGGAACAGTCATTCAACAACAAGTTCAGGCTCAAACAGTGTAATGAAATGCACGGTCAAAATTAACAAATGCCACTTGTTAATATCAAATAATATAAGTACTATTTACATGGAGTAGTTATAAATGTAAGGGTCTTACCACAAAAGTTAGACATCAGTTTATGAAATGTTTATGTGAAAATTATATGGAATTTGGCAGTTTGAGTTTAAAATAGTTAAAACCTGTTTAGAGTTTTTGTGGTAAAACCATAATTATATTTGTTAAGATCTAAATTAGCTGTTAAATGCAATTTTTAAAAAAAAAAAAAACTCAAATTTACCTAAGTTATTCTAAAGTAACAAGAATATTAAGTACTTTATATAATTAAATGTAGGTCAAGCTGTATTCATGGAAAGGAAGTGCGACGATGTAATCTGATCACCACGGCACACACATCGGCAAGTAGCTGAATAAGCGAATAACAACGGCCGGCGTCGTGTGCAGCGGTGCAATGTTAGTTTATACCCTGGTTTCACTTATTGTTTTTAAAATATTATGTTTTAAGATGTTTCAAAAATTTTTTGTATAAGGGGGAATGTATGTAGCGGCTGCATTTGCACATGCAGCAAATTGCTGCCCGCACCCCGCGGTTAGACCAGTTGTGTCCTGTCCGCACACTGGGTTGTACGCGTAACATATTATCGTGTGTTTAATATACGTAGTTACATTATATATAATTCGGACTTTTTATTATTAAACCTATATAGAGACATTTAGGCAAATACATAAACCAAAAGTAGGTTAAAACACCATCGCCTACATTTTGACCTGGTTCTGACTTTAAAGACAAGTGTATTCCTTTTTTAAACCTCGAAAAAAGATGGGCGTCATAAGTTTGACTTGTATGTGTTGTAGGGTGTATGTTTAACTGTGGTGTAGACAAGGTATAGATTATACAGAACGACTACCTATTTAATCTATGGTAAACAAACGTAGAGGTTATTTCGCAGTAAAAATGTAAAATAACCTCTGTGAGTTTACTATGGTGTTCAAATCGCAAAAAAGACTTTATCTACACTAATGTTGTAACATTCTACTTATGTTTCCAATACTTGACTTATAATTACTACTGTTATAGCGCAGACAACAAAACACTCAATTTAAGCAATTTCACATGATGGTATAATATCCAAATCGATACCGTAAAATCTCTTTTTATCATCATTATAACGCGACCAATTAACCTGGCGAGCCTTATGTCAAAATCCTCATACAAGTTGTATAAAATTTTGATATTAGGCTGGCTTTTGAACAGTTGGGTTATACGTGAAAACTTCGTCGAAACTACATACACAAAACTCTTTGGTAAGATCTCGCTCGCTCCTGATTGGCCCTACGCGCAGCTGCGCTCTCATTGGTTAGATTTTAATGGCGGCAAGTTCACTGTGACAATACACGTACCTACGCGTGAATTTAATGTTTCGCAATTTGTTTTGTTTTTAAAATACAAATTAAAAGTTAAAAATGGATAGCGACGATGATATTTGTACGCCTCCGGATATTCTAGAATTGGCAACAAAAGTAACTCACAATCTTTTGCCAGAAAAATCTAGAAAATTATATGAAAAAGAATATAATAACTTTTTGGCATGGAAGATCGAAAAGAAAACTACATCATTTTCTGAAAATGTCATTCTTGCGTATCTCAAAGACCTCTCCGACAAATTCAAGCCATCTTCTATGTGGGCTAAATATTCTATGCTCAAGTCCACAGTGAGTATCTACAACAATATTGATATCACGAAGTATTCAAAAGTCATAGCGTTCCTGAAACGCAGTTCAGAAGGACACAAGGAAAAAAAGTCCTTGACGTTTACAACAGGTCAAATAAAGATGTTCCTGGAAGATTCACCAGATATTTTGTATCTTTTTGAAAAGGTAAGTGTATTTTAGTTCTGTTATTTAATCTACCTAGTACTTACGTACTACACATGCAAGTTATCTAGACACTCCGTTTAAGACGACGTGAGTCCAGCGCTTAGCTGCTACGGAGGGGGTGGGTGCGGGGCCTGCGGTCCGACCGCGGGCGATCTCCCGCTCGCGCGTAGTTTGCGCGCTAAGTTTGAATATGTCACTCATTGAGATGCCACAGTGTAGTGACTACAGTAAAAAAAGCCTATCAAGCAAAACTAATCGTAGATATTACGAAGGTTAGTATTATATTGTAGGTAGCCTTGGGAAAAATAACTAAAGTTCAGAAATATTTAATTTCCTGATATACTTAGTTTACGAGAGTAAAATTATAAGCGAGAAGAATCGATCCAGAAATATTCCATTTCCATATCGAATAATTTCGCAACGTCACTATTTAGTACTTGTCATAATGTTGCAACACTGAAATTGTCAAATCTGGAATTGAATTAAAATTCCGAGTACTTATAGGTATCCCCACTACCAACATTGCAGCTGTATAGTTGTTCTGCTGATATTCTTATACTGTGACACAACATATTTTTTTGTTTTTTTTTCAAAGCAATTATCTACTAAATCTATAATAGTCCGGTCAATTTATACATTCGATGTTACATAAAGTTCCAACAAGCTGTAAATCAGGAAAATTGTTCAAAACATAATTATAAACAATGTCTAAAAGCTCCCTATCATTCCCGTGTATGGATTTTATTTTATTCAAGGTCAAGGGTAAAAAAAAGAGTTTATCGCGATTTTCAGCAAAACGGTAAGTTTTATCATAAAAGTACCTGAAAAAATAAAAAAGCTTATAAAATTCTCTATAACTTTAATTCTATCCACTTATTACATATTCCCAACCGTTATTGAACTACACGCTCTAGAAATGTAAAATTAAGGACCTCGGGCAGGTAACTATGGAGCCTGCCCCAATGCTCAACAGTGACATGACCTACCGAGGTCCTTAATTTTTACATTTCTGGAGCTTGTAGTTCAATAACGGTTGGGAATATGGAAAAAGTGGATAGAATTAAAGTTATAGAGAATTTTATAAGCTTTTTTATTTTCTCAGGTACTTTAAGAGAAAACTTACCGTTTTGCTGAAAATCGCGAAAAACTATTTTTTTTACCTTTGGACCTTGAATAAAAAAAATTCCATACACGGAAATGATGGGGAACTTTTAGACATTGTTTATAATTATGTTTTGAACAATTTTCCTGATTTTCAGCTTGTTGGGACTTTATGTAACATCACTCTAAATTTTTGGTTTAAATTGACCGGATTATAATTCAGACAGTTCTTATTTATATTAAAACCTCATTTTCACGCAACCGTCATAGTTCAAATTTATTACTGCGAAAAAAGTTTTAAATTTTGCATCTCCGCGCTCCAGCAAATATTTGGCATAGGTCCGTCCTCCACAAGCGCTTGAGCGCGACTGATCACGCCCCGCGTCACCCGCAACACGGCAAATTCTCTATTTTTTTTAGGTATTTTGAAATTGTGTTTAAGAATGAAATGAAAGGTTACAAAAAAATACCGAATGCCCTAGCTCATGCTACGACCTATATTATAGTTGTTTTTCTTTGGGAAAAATCTGTTTATTTTAGCCATAAAATTATTTTTAAATTAATAAAAGAGGCAACTTTGTGATTTTTTTCTATCGAGGGAAATTAATCTAATCGTGTACTGAAATACCTTTGCCACTAGAATATATCCTCAACTTTAATATAATAGTGTTTTAGAATCAAAATTGTGACAATTTATATGAAAATAGTTGGATGGAAAAACCGCGTTTTGCGAGTTGCTGAACTCACGTTACCTTAAGCGCTTTGTGTATAAATTTGGTAGTAGGTACCTACACTTTACTACTTCATAAATCATAGTTTTTGCCTTGGCTATGTACATCAAGCTTATTATATCGTTTATTGTTACAGGTTGCACTAATCTTCGGCATAATGGGGGCTTGCCGAAGGCAAGAGCTATACAAAATCCAGTTCGATGAAGTCGCTAACGTAGACGACAATACAATCATGGTGAAAGTTTCGAAAATAAATAAACTATTTTCAGCTTTTACTCTTGTTGTTTGATTAATTGTATTAGTGAAGATAAAGTAGTGTATGCAACTGCATATAACACGGGTATTAAAACACTCGTTACTATTATGAAACTCGCTGCGCTCGTTTCATAAACTCACACTCGTGTTTTAATACCCTTCTTTATATGACAGTTGCATAAACTACTATTATCTACTTAGGAAAGCATTTACAAAAAAGATTAATAATTTTATCTGTTAAAGGCGTAGAGTCATATTCGTTGACCTAATGTATAAGTTGAGAGTCAGCGAACGACAAAGCTTAAAACCATTGAAGTCGTCAACTCGCAACTCGGCAACTCGCAACTCGGCAACTCGCTCAATCTAAACAACGCATATTCATGAAAAATCATGTGGTTGTGATCTCAAAGACATTCCTTTTTTTTAAAAGGCGATAAAATCCTGTTTTTAAAATAGGAATGTTCTGTTTTAAGAACTTCTTTAATGCAGATCCAGGTTTAGTTTGCTTTTGAAAATGGAATTTTAAGTGCCATGGAAAGCAGCTTCAAATGTCCTTCAGTAGAGAATGGATAGGCGACGCAACGAAAACTGGCGTGATAATATCAGTAGTTTAGTACTAAGTAAGTTTATGTACGCTTTAAATATTTGCCTGAGTGCTGCCGTGCTTTGGAAGCACGTTAAATAATCGGCTCTAGATTTTTTAGAAAATGTTTAAGAAAAATTGGACTTTAAACTACATACCTAGTTACTTGCTGTATCTTAATAATAACTCAAATTATTGCAATTCAGTTGGAATTACATATAACCTGACCTACCTTTTATTTATAGTTGATACTGCAAAACTTGTAACGTGTAAAATTTTTACTAAGAAAGATACCTATGTGGTAATATCCAATATGGCGGCCACCCTGAATCCCTTATATTCCATTTACTTTTCACCTCCAAAGAAGCTGAATCACATTGTCCGTGGCGTCAACTTTACAGATTAAAAAACTTTCTTCCGATTAGTTTTCTTTCTTCTCGTTATCTTTCTATCTTTTTAGATGAAGAGCTATACGTGATTATCGTGTAGTCATTCCAGCGTTATTGGGTACTACTGGAATGTGAAGAGTACATCAAAATTACAAAAAAAAATTAGGAGAATGCACAAATTCAGTGGTGGGTTGAATATCAAGAAGTTGTCAAGTGTGAAAAAACAATAATTCGAGATTGTTGGACGTAAATATGAAGCCTGCTTGATGATAACTTTATGCACGCACATGGTCAATCCATTTGGACTGTCATTTTACATTTCCAAAAGGTGACTGCAACTTTACGGCTGCTCTGAATCTTATGCACTTGTAATAGGAGCCTCTTTAGAGTTTACTAACGTCCCCTGTGGAAATCTTCAATGCGAATACAAGATTTATCAGTTTTTGTCGCATCCATGCTTCCAACACCACTACACGAGCGGTTCGATTTTAATACTACGCCATTAAATGAAACTTAGGCTATCCCCATATCTAAGTCTGACATTTGGTAATAAACCTATGGAAAAAGAATAGTTTTTAATATTTTAACTAATTTTTTAGTGAAAGCATTCAATATAGTACAAGGTACCTCCCATATCTTTACCTGACGCGCTCGAGTGACTACACGAAAGCACGCTGGGCTCCTCTACTATCTCATTTACCATAATTTCTTTGTAGCTCGGACACTAAGTGCTAAAACCAGTATTATTCGTCATTCTAGGGTTAAAAACTGAGATAAAAGTTTCTCAGCAAAATGAAGCTTTTTATTGCGTATATTTATGCTCTAGAAGCGTCTCGTAGTTTTAGCCGTGTACTACCCGTTCCCGTGGGGATTATGACAAGACATTATCCAGTTACCTTTCTTTTTAAGAAAACTACAATATAGGTAGATACTTAGGGCCTTATTCATAAACTAGCAGCGCCCCGCGGTTTTACCCGCGTTGTGCCCGTTCCCGTGGGAATTTCGGGAATTTTTATACATAAAAACCTTCCTCTTGAATCACTCTACCTATTACAAAAAACCGCATCAAAATCCGTTGCGTAATTTTAAAGATTTAAGCATACAGACAAACAAACAGACAAAAATAGCGACTTTGTTTTATACTATGTAGTGATGCTTATAAGCAGCACTTTAGCTACCAAATGGTTTGTCCCTTTCCGACATACGCTATTTGCCAAAGAGCAAAAGGGACAACACACTTTAAAACACTGTTTAAGTTAAATATCGTTTATGAATTAGGCGGTTTAAGATGTTTTCAGATCAGACTGGCAGTTATTTTTTGATTAATCTAGTTTGATTTAAAAAAGTAACTCGACTAAACTTTTATTTGAATAACAATCTGATATAGTATTATGTAAATTTTATCCGTAATTCGTTTCTATAGCGTTAAAAAATAGTTTGTTTAAGAGTTATATTATTCACTTAATGCACATGAGTCTAGACTGTAGCGCACATTCAGTGATATTTCCAATTTCAATTTCTTTTAAAATATTCAGTAATTTGGAACTAACAGTGTATCCAAATTAATACTGCTGATTTATTAAAAAGATTCAGAAGAACAGTTTTACAACTCTGTTCTAAAGCTCATTTTTTTCTAAGTGTGACTCGATTGAGCCCTGAGTTTTACTTGTCATAGTAGCGCTCGTGGCGTAGTTTGACTAAGCGATGTTAGTTCATTGCGATTGTTAAGCAACGTGCAGCTCGGCCCTTACTTGGATGGGTGGCCGATAGTGGCATTTCTATCTGAGGGCTACCTTGCTTCGGAGGGCACGTTAAGCGGTCGGTCCCGGTTGTTTCAATCGTCTGTCAAACTCCGAAACCAGGGTTGGCCACTAACCTACTCAAAATAAATGAATGAAAGAATAGGCCGCCGCTCGATTGCTAAGTTCGCAAGCCACTACACCACTACCTGTACAAACGACGAATCTAAAATTCAGATGTAATCTGGGCCCAATCTCCGTGGCACATCATTTGGTGAGTATGCAGCTGGCTCAATCATGATGTTAGACGCTGCCTCAGCAACAGTTAAAATGCTTACGAAACTTTTTAGTGATAGGAGTAATCTTAGATCGGTGATAGGTTTCCGGTTAATGGATAAAAACTAGCTATTGCCAGCGACGTCGTCCGCGTAGAAAAATAGCAATGGTCTAGTTATGAGATAAAGTAATGTCCCATGAAAATATTCACTGAATTGATTCCGAAGAATTGAGCCTCCTCTCTTTTTGGAAGCTGGTATTAGAGAGTTACTTATAACCTTTGTACCCTAACTATAACATAATGTCATTCACAGTTAGAATCTATTGTATATTTTGTAAAGTATTATTTCTTTAAAGGATTCTAATCTACTTAATTAAACTTAAACTTGAAACCAAGATTTTATTAAAGTGGATTCTAATCCACCATAAAGGCCTCCACCCATTACACCGTATCATACCATGACCGTGCTATGAACGTGTCAGGCAAAAAAGTATTCTTTGTATTGAAAAGTATGAGACTATGCTCACTAGACCGTTCCGTCACCAACCAACAACGTCGACTATTCTCACCTAATATTTTGCCGGTGCTGAAACGTTCATAGCACGGTCATGGTATGATACGGTGTAATGGGTAGAAACCTTAATACGTTAATCCGGTAGTCTATCAGTATAGTCTATCTGAGCGCTTGTTTCAATCGTTAGACCATGTCGGAGGCCCTTAGGCGGTCTAAAAACTCCGACACCTAGTCAAATTAATGAATGAGTGAATGAACAGTATTATTACGTTGTATAGTATTTTTAATATTGTTCATACTCGTAACCATTGAAGTTACGGGCTTGTAAAAGTGTCTCAATGTCAACGCCTGATTTGGAAAGCTCAGATATCCTATTTATTGTTAATTCAAGGTTGTAGGTATGTTAAGGAAACTTAATATTGTCCCCGAAGTTATGACTGCAAATTATAACGATCACGCACGATAACATGCAACTCTCAATGGATCTAACATTATAAATTCTTAAATTCCTATTTTCACCTTTAAGTCATGCTAATAATGTCTAGATTCCCATGACATATTATGTAACTTACGTCATTTTATACCAAGTAATTGATGAGTGCTAAAATCTTGGTCTCAAGTTTAAGTGTACGGCTTTCGCGTATGGATCTAGTGTTTGCTCAATACTCTTAGTGCAGAGGTTCTCAACCTTTAAGGTGCATAATGCACTTCTCTTTTATATACTGAAGACTAGCCACGCCCCGCGGTGTTACCCGTAACCCGCGTTGTACCCGTTCTGGAAATTTGGCGATAAAATGTATTCTATGTGTTATTCTGATGTATAGCCTATATTACTGTTAAGTTTCATATAAATCCGTCCAGTAGTTTTTTCGTGAAAGAGTAACAAACATACATACCTAGTACACATACATCCATCCTCACAAACTTTCACATAGTATATAATAAAGCTGAAGAATTTGTTTTGTTTATTTAAACGCACTTATCTCAGGAACTTCCTCTCCGATTTGAATAATTATTTTTGTAATGGATAGCCACATTCAACGAGAAAGTTATAGGCTATTTTTCATCACAAAATTCTTACAGGATCAGGAATGTCAATAACACGAGTAAAACCTCGGAGTGCTGGTAGTACACCACGAGTATAAATTAAATAAAAATAACAATTAAAATGTTTGTACTTGCATTGAGAGTTATTTTTACTGGAATAACATTCAATCTTTCGAAGGAATACTATGCCTTATCTTTATGTTAATAGGAGTTATTTCATATTCTATATAGT
The DNA here is from genome assembly GCA_963082685.1 of Cyclophora albipunctata. Taxonomy (NCBI): domain Eukaryota; kingdom Metazoa; phylum Arthropoda; class Insecta; order Lepidoptera; family Geometridae; genus Cyclophora; species Cyclophora albipunctata. The sequence continues at coordinate 7,897,236 of OY720131.1, read as the reverse complement.
GCATCAGACATAGACTTTGTGCAAAGTTTGAGAACCCCTGCGCATAAATCCAGGCTTAGAATATGAACATACAAACTTAGGGAATCAAAAGTAGGGAATATGTTGAATATCTCTGATTTATAGCACCGGTATGCATTTTAAATGATACACTGGTTTTAAAGATTGTACCAATGATACACTGTGGTATTATTTTAAGGCGAGAAAGATCTTCACTACATAGTATAAAATAAAGTCGTCTCTGTTTCGTGTCTGTTTGTCTGTTTGTCTGTATGCTTAAATCTTTAAAATTACACAACGGATTTTGATGCGGTTTTTTGTAATAGGTTTTTATGTAAAAAAATTCCCGAAATTCCCACAGGAACGGGCACAACGCGGGTAAAACCGCGGGGCGCTGCTAGTTATAACTAAAACACTGTTTAAAAGAGTTTTGTCTCGTTCGCTCTTTAGAAAATAGCGTATGTCAGAAAGGGACATACCTTTAGATAACTAAAGCGTTATGAATAAGGCCCTTTGTCTATGTGTCACTCTTTGACATTGCAAGCGTTTCGCAAGCCTTGCATTGATAAATGTCAATGATTATTTTTAAGACATGCATATTGTATTTAATGGATAAAAAGCATAAACGAAGAATGGTAATAATAATAAGCTACTAGAGGCGCCCCACGGTTTTTCCCATTCCCAAAAATGAATTCAATTTTAGCATGAAAAATAGCCCATAATAAACCTTTCCATTGAATGTGGCTATCTATTACAAAAATAATTATTCGAATCGGACAGGTAATTTCAGAGATTAGCCCGTACATACAAACGAGCAATATTTAAAAACATTCCCACTTTATAATATTGGTATAGATAGATTATTCTTTACTGAAAGTTTAACTTAATTCCTTCAAACTGTTTGAACTTGAACTTAAACCACATTTTACAGAGGATCATTATCCTGAAAAACTTCCAAAATATGTATATCCAGAAAGTAACTAAACACAACTTTAGGTCCAAAAACAAACGCAATATAATGCCCACTTTTAAGATAACAGTATAATTTATTAAAATGGCTTGTGTTTATTTCAACTTAATATTTACTGTCCGGACTTATCTTTGAAGAACAAGACACATTTTTCAAGCCCCATCTCTGTTCCGATCAGAAGGCCGAGATTTGATCTCCTTCAGTGACTTTGCGTTTTATACGTTAAATAAATGGTTGTCACAGGTAAATAGGAAATTGAAAGCATGATCTTCAAGTATCTTTGATATTTCCTATCCTACGAATATTATAAATGCGACAGTTTGTGAGGATGTATTTATGTTTGTTACTCTTTCACGAAAAAACTACTTGACGGATTTGGATGAAACTTTACAGTAATATAGGTTATATATCAGAATAACACATGGGATATGTAATTCTGAAATCCCGCGGGTACGGGTAATTGAAAGGATGAATTTAGGGTATTTTTACGGTCTTCTCAAAACTCACAGGAAGTTATATATTTCGTGATGAAAATGTATGTTTTTAGCCGATTCAAAAAAGGTGGAAATGCTTATAAAAACCTAGTTTCAATTCGGTTTTTCGCTTGAAGAAGTTATATTAATTTTTAAAGCCGATTTGAGACTGCTCGAACTACAACTTAATAGTAATTTAAGAGTATTAATTAAATACACTGAATTGTCAAATAAATTGAAAAAACACGTCTAATAAATAACCAGCAGAATTTTCTAGGCATTAGTTAAAAGTAAAAACTCTTTTACTCCCAAAAAATAGCCAGACGCTGCGAAAGACGGATCGCTTTCTCCGACCCTTATTAGAAATAGGCTTGTGCCTAATTAGGAACGTCTGGTCTGATCGGTTAGTCCAAATAGTGAAGTCTTTCGGGCCATGAAGCATAATATTAGGGTTGCACTAACTAGGTCGAAGGCCCCCGTAAACCATTAATTGTTCTATGAGCTTACATTCTCTCGCACCCGGCTGGATGTCGGATTAATAAGGGTAGATAACGTGACATACTACGTCGGAAACTGGCTTAATACGTGCCATTGCGGTCATTTTATGCGAAACATTTGATTTGAAAGTTACTGGGAGTGATAGCGAATAAAAACAATTGATTATCGCGCCGGAATCCATCATTCATTCGTTTGATTCATATCGAATGGGTTAGGAATTTTATGGCTTTCGGAATCCGTGATTATAATTTCATCCAATTTTTAGACCATGTCGAAAGCCAAGCTTAATTGACAAGCCCGTTGGCACAGTGGCAGTGAGAGCGCTTACTGTATCGGGGGTTGCGGGTTCGATTCCCGCCCGGAGTCAACAATATGTGAAGACATAGTTGTTGGCGACGACGTCTGGGTGTCAATTATATTATATATTCTCATAAAGTATTTGTGTATATATATGTAGTAGTATCAGTTTGTTAGATTCCATATTACAAGCTTAGAGCTTAGTTTGGGTCTAATTAACCGTGAGTGAATTTGTCCGAGTATACTTATTTGTTTAATGTACGATATAAAAAGGAGTCTTATAGTTAAATGTGGTGATTAAACCGAAGCCGGACAATGCCGATAGTGCAGATATCAGGAAATAGAGATGTTAGAGCTTCGCTCTTCCTTGGCAGATACATACGAGTATATAAAACATCTTTATATTCGATCTTTCCTTGTGAGTCAGAGATAATGGACACGTGACATCCAACTTGATGCTTGATATTATTATTTCTTACAAACGACGTTCTAACAGTATTTTCACTCTACTTAATTGTGGTGAAATCTGACATTGATCCTACATAATGTATGATAAAAGGTCTTTAAACTTATGAAAATTAACGCTCGTACTCAGAAACGTCAATGTACCAAGAATACTTCCTTAGTAATTAAGTGATTTTGACGTGTGAAATATGAAAAATTACGTCAATTAGTTAATACAAGCGCTCAGAAACGTGAAATGCTTCCTTAGATTGATTGAATTCATATTGAATTAGAGATTTAATTTAATTATAAAAATTTAATTTTTAATAATTATAATTTAATTATAACGTAATTTGTCATCTAGTTAGGTTTCGATTTAATGAACGGCAGTTTGATGATTTATGTTTAGCTTCGATCAACAATACACAACTAGATTTCATTTGAAATTCCTCATTTGAAATGTTAGCTCTTATTTTATTCATAGGATTTGCCACTTTATTGCTAGGTGTCATGGTTGTAATTAGGTTGAACTTCGAACTGTTTTAAAACTTTTGTTTCAGTTCGGTAGTAAACAAAATAAGCTGTCACACGTCATCCACGCACATACTGTCCAGTATTTAGCTTTGTAGGTGACCCGATATCTAGTTGTGTATGGTTGATCGAAGATGTTTAGTGATAATGAAGATTTAATTAACGCAAAATATCCATGTTTTTAAGCGATTAATTCTTAGTGCTTGCCCACGTTGACTCGCGGGCGCGGTGGCGGGCGCGGTCACGAAATATCAAACATATGACGTGATATCCAAGTGTTCACGTTCAAAACGCGAGTGCGGTGTAAGTAGCGAGCTAACTAGCGACTAGCGCGCGCGGCGCGCTCCACAATGGTCCGAAAATCGCTCGTAGTGGACATAGGCAATCGCGAAAATTTACTTCGTATTTTTAATATTTTTATTGCATATTTGGGTTTTGCTATTAAATACAAGATGTTTTTATAGATGGTAATTTTTGATTAAACCTTATATTTTTCGAGATATACGTCATTGAATTATTTTTTGTATGGAAAAAAACACATTATTTCGAATATCTTGAAAGTCTCAAAATGTCTCAAAATATGGTTTTCAGATTTGGATATCACTATTTTAGTGCTAAATTAAAAGCTATATGCCAACCCTCGATTTGCCCCGATTTTTGAGAAATTTCACTTTTCATTCTCATTTCCACACCACCCCAGAGGTAGAGAATAAAGTGCGTTATTTTTTAAATGGTGTCCCCAAGAGGCATATTCCACTCACACAGACTTAAAAACAAGCACTTAAAAAAAGTAAATTACACAAATCAAATTTTCCTGTCATTGTCCTTCGATGATAGTTTCTACATTTATAAATTCAATGTTTTCTTGCTCATCATCTTTATCAAAACTATCAGGTAATAGCAATGCTTTCGCGTCTTCTGAAAGCATTTTATGTACACGAATTATTTTATGCCTCTTTGTTGATATATAGGGATCAGAACTAATCAACAAGTTATTAATAATATCCTGATTACAAGCAGTCCGGTTAATTTTACGTGAATGACTTTCACGGTACCTTCTGAAATCTTTGTTTCTAGACTCTGCAGCTTCTTCTGATAGTTTTCCAATTGGAACATAAAATGTTTGTTTCCATGCAAAGAATACAAAAAAATGATTTTGAAGCCCTATGTCCCAACTTTGCAAAATCGGACCACTGGCTCGCTCCAATTTCAAACGCTTGAGACGTTTGTGTGTGTTCACGTCAAACTAGCGCGGTGGCGCGCGCGATTTACTCGCGACGTCAGGTAAGTTCAACCCATGGACTTATTACTAAAATCAGGACTGAATCAAATCAAATCAAATCAAAATTATTTATTTGTTCGAATACGGGTTACATTGTTTTTTTAAAACTCATATTCCGCCTTTTGGCATACGAATTTAAAGAAGAAACTTATAACGTAAACATAAAGTAACTAATTATGTAATAATATTATTATATAAAAATAAAAAACATAAACATAACTAACCATAAACAACTATAAAATATACAAACAACTATGAAATAACTATAAACAGGAATCATTTAGGAAATCTGAGACAGAATAATAACATTTTTCTAATAATAGTTTACTTAAATGAGATCTAAATTGAGTGACAGCGGAAGGTCTATATATACAAATATTTAAAATTACTCCTGTCACTTATTAACGAATAGACAACATTTAGTGTGAACTCACCGCGATACAGACCCGTTCATTTAGTATAATGTTTCCTGATATGTTTACGACCTCTGACAAAACGTCACATTCGCGCGAACGCCTGGCGGTTAACGTGAACACGAGCTCGCGACGTTTCCCGCGCCCGCGCCCGCGCTTTCAACGTGGACAAGCACTTAGTGCCACTCCCACACCTATTGCTCAAACTATACTTAATACTATATTATATGAAGGGGTGAAAAACTTAACTGATTTACATGTTTTACAGTTTAATGAGTGTTTGGGTTGGGCCAAAAGCCGGGATTGAGCGCTGAGCGGTATTTATTAGCATAAGCCTCGGAAGTTGAAAATTAAGTAGAATGGCAACATTTGCGATTTGGACCTTTTGACACCGATTTTACTTGCTATTTGATATTCCAAGGATTTAGTAACGTATTTTAAATGATAAGTAGGGAAGGTTTTGGAAGACAAGTTCGATGTTATGCTCTCGATAAAGTCCTCATCTGAAGCTCGTAGTGGGATATGAAAGTAATGCTCGTTCTTATAACATTAAATTTTACTTAATGGTTTCTTAAGTTTAAGCGAACACTACTCATTTTGATTTGAAACTCTCGAATATAACACCTCAGTCTTCTGTGACCACGGTTCCTGTAAAGGGGCCGAAACGTCAGATAAAAATGTAAAATAAAAGCGAAGCGTTTCCATAAACGTAGTATCAATTCAAAATGAGTATAACTACACGTCTATTTCCCTTTACCCCTACTTACAATTACTCATCTTCAATCTTCATACACCGTGTATTAGCTTAAATAACAACACTAATTATGTGGCACAAAAGACGTGTTTTCTCCCTTCATTCGTAATTATCCAGTATTAAATAGAAGCGAGTTAATACTTGGAGTGAGTGTCGTGGATGGTGTCGAATTTCCGTTTAACGTTAGTTTACCAGTTAAATTGACACTTTAGATCAGAGTTTCTCAACTATTTTAAAGTTCAGACGCCTACTATATAGTCCAACTAATATATAAACGAAAGTGTGAGGATGGGATGGATGTATGTTTGGTATTCTTTCACGCAAAAACTACTGAGCGGATTTGAATGAATCTTTACAGTAATATAGATTATACATCAGATAACACATGGGATGGATTTTGTCCCGAAATTTACCCGGGAAGTATTGTACCCATACTATCACTTTATTGTCGGACAAACTCTTCTAAATATTCTTATATCAAATTAGTTGACTAGGTTTCTTGACATTTATTTCCTAAGTTTTTAATCTATGATTTGTTTTTGAGATGGCGTGTCAATTTATTTAACAGGGATTGACTCAGAGAGTCTGGAAAACGTTGAATAAAACTTTTGACCACAATTAGGACAGTACAGGTTCAGTATAAAATATATAATAAATATTTTGTCTATGGACCTCCTGACAGGCCTACGGTACCAGGTTGAGAATCTCTGCGTCAGACCATCCGCCATTTTGTGTTCTCTATTTACCAACATTCTCGACATTTTGCCAGAGTACCCCTTAATAACTTCTTATGCGTTGGGAACATTGAAGACACTCGCAAACTTTTAAGTATAGTGAAACTTTGTTACCACCTTGTTTTTACAACATCTTGTAAACATTTTAAAACAATTTCAATTGTTTCTCCTTGTTAACGCGGTTAATACATGTTTTGACATTGTTTCATGGCTTTATAAGCTACTTTGTTGGCAGTCGTAACTCTCTGGGTATACATCATACTTTATTAGTGTTACAAAGTTACGGGAGAGACAATAGGGTTCATATTCAGTTCTTCGTTTACACAAAAACTACTTAAAATCCTGTTTAATAACCATTGCAAGTTGATAACTGTAGCCTATTATTGTACTTACAATTACAACTTACAAGTCTCTGTTTTATAAAAAAAATTGCATCGTTTTTCTCGACTGCAGCGAAGACAAAAGGTTTGTTCAAAAAAGTTAGAAGTAAGCTTAAAAAAGGTATATCAAAAAACTCGTTTATTGAATCTATACTAGGGAAAGTAAGGAAAAATAGGGAAGAATTGGTATTAATAATATAGGGAGTAAGTAATAAATTACTAGAGCCACCGATCAGAAATCGAGATAGGATTGAGGAGCGAGTGTAGATGACAAGCCTCGAGAGCTCTTGGCGGTGAGATTTCAATATGCGGACTCCAGCCGTATGCTCCACAGACAACATAGATCTTCAACTCTACGTAGAGTATACTTGTCTATGGGCGATATATCCAGCTCTTTGACCTTTGGACCATAAACTAGACTTTTTTATAGTGTTGTATCTGTCACATGCTACTGATGTGAAGTTTGACCACTGGCAAACATGCGACCATTAGTGGGATACTCAAATTTCAAATATTCCACCAATGAACACACAGTATTTTATCATGTCTTGTCATATTCTGTTGTGTCACCTATAAAACATGAAACCTAACGCGTTGGTTATACGAGAGCACTATCATAAAATCGGCCACATGGGTTCATACAGAAATGAATTTAAATGAACTGTCTTGTTGCATGATTTAGACGAGCCCTCACATACAGCACTAAGCTTCAAAACTGAGTCCCTTTGCAAATGTGAGTTTTTAATCGTATGATATTAAACTAACTCCCAAATCGTGTTTAACTCAGGAACCAATCCACAATCAATGAACATGACATTCAGGGCGTTCATAACCGCATCAGCTAAAATGCTGAGGCATTTTAGCTATCAAATGGATTGTCCCTTTCCTGCATACTCTATTTTCCAAAGTGCAAAAGAGACAAAACACTTCAAAACAGTTTTTCGTTATAGAGCGTTTATGGGAAAGGCGGGTCTAAAAAAATGGCGACGTAAAATTAATTAGCGAAATTGAAGAAAAAGCACCGAAATTTGTTGCTTTTTTGTTGCTAATTAGTTGCTAAAAAATTAATTTCGGTTAGTTTTTTTATTTATATCAGAATAGCAGAATAAGTATAAAAACATCCCGATCTCCCGGGAATTAAAACACTGTGGATGAAGCCGCGGGGCAGAGCTTAAGATAAACAAAACCGTAAGATACTAGTAAGATACTTAACTTTTCTTACCTACGCTTGTTGAGCACAACTTAATGTTAAACGTAATTTAAACGCTTGTTTACCGAGACCGACTCAGGTGTCCGCGAGCCAAGAAGTGAGAGTTAACGAGTTTCTAAGTGAATCGTGTCAATACAGGCTCGGATGTTTTCCCCCAGTGTAACGGGCCCAATTTACCTAATCCGTGATTAACCCCCCGCGATGCAGCTCAATTTGATTGCGCCGGGCTTAAGAAGCCCTAGAGACTAACCTTTCTTGTTGATTGCTCCCTCAGGCCGGTTTATATCGCTCGAGAGATAACCACTGTCGAGTATGTTGTTATTGTAACTGTCCGCCGCGATACGTATCTTAATGTAATGGAACTGAGACAAAAGTTTTTCTGATATCACCTCTCTACTACAATATACGGAATTGGGTCGGAGTGACAGAAGCTTGTGATTAATAGGATAAGTATTGTGTGTAGTTTGGTTCATGTAGGGTTGTGCAAACGAGAGGATAGGAAGTCCTTGTAGAATGTAGGTTCTAAAAAAAAATTGTTGGTACTTATTACTTAACGCCTAGTAGTATGTGCACTCGCCTGCCACGACGGGGACTCGAGTTCAATTACCGGGTCGAATAAAAACATGGTCTCTGATTTTCAAATATGGCTCGGTTTTGAGATAATCCAACCCGCAATAGGCAAGTGTGGCGTTTGCCTAATCGTCATCACTGTACTGATATCTTCAGTGAGATGAGAGGCTTTTGCCCAGCAGTGGAACATTACAGGTTAATATTTACTTACTGAACTTGTACTTAAACAAACCCATGGCTCGCCATTAGTTACTTTTACAAAAGTTAATTATCTAACGGACTATAATATATGTTAACTAAGCTCAGCCTACAGTTTGAAGAAGAAGAATTATCTAACAGCGACATCTCTTAACCTAAATACATGTTAATAAGTGCAATAACGCCGAAAGACCGTTATTATGAGAAAACTTTCGTTCCCTGTCACGTCGTCATTGACACAAATGAATTTAGGGAACTACGGCAGAACTTCCCCGAAGGGTGTCGATTCGGTCCCGTATTTTTGTTGCTATTATTGTTAATAAGTATTCGGTCCCTTGTTTCGATTCCGATCCAACGGCTAAACTTAATTACGAGTGCGATAATATATCGGGAATCGTCTAAAATAAATAGGATGGCTTTATTTTGGGAATGGGCAGTGTTTTTTTGGGCAACATTGACATGGTTCGCTTTGTTTCGTCCTTTTTTTAAAAGCCTACTTGGAAGATAACCTTTTGGTCTTCTTCTTCATCGAGTGGATGGTCAACCTGACCAATCCTGGTGTCCGAGTTATTGAGCCGCCAAAGGCCTCTGACATGGCTCAAGTAACGACCTTTTGGTAAAAGTGGTTATCTAGAAAATATGAGGTAAAATATGTATTCCGCTCTTTCAAATAAAGCGTTATCTATCGTCCTGATTTTGTATAAAAAACAAAAAAACATCCGTGCGTGCGGGTGACTGTGCAGTACTGTGGCACTGTGACTGGGATACCCTTCGATCAACAATACACGACTAGATGTCGGGTCGGCGCAAAAAATACGTCTCGGTTAATAAGGCCTCATTTGAAAAGTGAGCTCTTATTTTATTCATAAGATTTGCTACTTTATTGCTAGGTGTCATGGTTGTAATTAGTTTGAACTTCGAACTGTTTTAAAACTTTTGTTTTAGTTCGGTAGTAAACAAAATAAGCTATCACACGTCATCCACGCGGACAGTATTAGCTTTGATTTTATACGTGACCCGATATCTAGTTGTGTATTGTTGATCGAAGGGGATACCGTTTAAATTGAAAGAAGCCTTAAAACAAAATCTGAAAGATTTTTGTTTGTTTGAACATAATTTTTGTATGTTTGAACGCGCCTAGTACATATAACTCAATGCATTTAATTATGTTGGTTGTCGGTCGCTGATGACCAAGTTGTTTAAGCGATCTTAAATATATATATTTTTTTAATTCTCAAAATGAAAAATCTCTTTAATGATTAAAATTATTATTTTTAAAGGCATTAAGCTAAATTTGACTGTGATTTGACGCCGCTTTTTGAGCTCGCCAGCTGGCAGCCATTCCTCAGCTTGTAAACTCGCCTAATATATCACTAAAGCCTCACTTGTGCCTCAGTTAAACCAACATCAATTAACGAACAACATTTACTGCGGTCAACGTTGCGCCATCCATCCATCGCACTCGACTGCCACAGGAACACTTTTGAGTTTTATTTATTGCACACCTAAAGCTTTATGAACCATAAAATGGAATTTACCAACATTCATTTGTACACGATAGTATCTTATACAGTATACAGGGTGAGAATCTTAGTGTGGGGCTTAATATTACTCTATTCTAAAGGTATGTATTGCTATCTAAAGGTATTTCTCTTGTTGGATTTTGAAGTGAAAACTTCAGTGCACTTTTTTGATGGGTAAAAATAAATAAACTCGCGTCAGCTGACTCGTGACCTGATCGAATATTCGTAAGACGTTTTAACGTTAATATTCAAGTGTTTACTTCTGCTTCTGCTACCCTTCTCCCGGAGTGCAACCCGTCGTTTTTGCTATCTTTAGTCCAAACCACATTTACGAACACCCTTCCCTTTTATTTTACATTTTTATCTACTGTTTTGGCCGATTTACAAGATCTTTAAACGTATTTTCATTCAAAATGTAGTTCTTGTCGCTCGTGGTGCTTTTTGACTAAGCGATGCTGGTTTATTGCGATTGTTGAACATCGTGCAGCTCGGTTGGCCGATAGTGGCATTTCTATCTGAGCGCTACCGTGCTTCAGGGATTCCCGATTGTTTCAACCGGTAGACCATGTTCGAGGTCTTCAGGCGGTCTAAAAACTCTGACAACAGCCACCAGCCAGGTTGGCAAATGGGTTAGTGCTACTCGAACTTACAGAATTATTAGCGAATAATACATTAATACTTATTATCTATTCAAATTGAGAAAGATTTAAATATACAATTGTTTTCTTTAAGTAGATTATATTTAACACCTCAGTCTTTTGTGACCACGGTTCCTGTTAAGGGTTCGAAACGTCAGATAAAAATCACTACATAGTATAAAATAAAGTCGTCTCTGTTTCGTGTCTGTTTGTCTGTTTGTCTGTATGCTTAAATCTTTAAAATTACGCAACGGATTTTGATGCGGTTTTTTTGTAATAGGTAGAGTGATTCAAGAGGAAGGGTTTTATGTAAAAAAAAATCCCGAAATTCCCACGGGAACGAGCACAACGTGGGTAAAACCGTGGGGCGCTGCTAGTGTAAAATAAAAGCGAAGTGCATCCGTAAACGTAGTTTTAATTCAAATATAATAAATATATCTGTTCAGTTAAGAGTACAAAGTCGTGTAACACGCTGTGTTCTATAGTTTATGTTGAGGCCAGGTGCCTGTAAACACCATATTTTATACTCGTATCGTCTCTCATAAAAGTTTTATTAAGTTTCGGGAGACAGGACGTTATATTAAAAGATCATATTAAGAGTGTATACTACCTCAAATCGCTTATTTTCAACTCGGCGGGATCTCCATATATTCCTCGTTACTCAATATTTAACTTTGAAACGTATGTATGGTAAAGTTCATGATATAATCTATCGATCATATGTTTCGAAAACACGACTCCATGAAATTTTCTCGATAGAAAAAAATCGCAAAGTTATCTCTAAATTTTTACTAAAATCTTAATATCTCAATAAATACAAAAGTTGTTGAATTAAAATAAAGTGTAGTAAATTGAATAGGGTTTACAGAACAATTCATATGTTGCGGTTTTTTCAAATGAGTACCATAATGTTTGTAGGGAGCAAATACCTACAATTCGCGGGCCGAAACACCAAGCGCTCAGGTGTTTCTGTCCCGCTTCGGCTCAGGGGAAAATCTGAATACGCGAACTGAGGTAGTGTACACTCTTAACCATTATTAGGAGGTGTTAAATGTTCACTTTGTTATTCGGGGATTACTTTTGGTAATTATTGAGAGACTGGCAGTGCTCTGCGGTTATACCCGCGTTGTACCCGTTCTAATGTTTTTTTGGGTTAATATAGCCTACTTACTTTACCTTACAGCCTCCGTGGTGTTATGGTCTAAGCGCTCGGCTCACGACCTGGAGGTTCCGGGTCCGATTCCCGGTGGGGACAATATCTCACAAAAATCTCTTTGTGAGACTGTCATCAGTTTGGTTAGGGTATTGCAGGCTGAACTTAATTTCCCGAAAATTAAGACGATTCCATGCTTCGGAGGGCACGTTAAGCCGTCGGTCCCGGTTACTTTCTACGGATAGTAGTCGTTATATGAGCCATGTCAGAGGCCTTTGGCGGCTCATTAACTCTGACACCAGGATTGGTCAGGCTGACCATCCACTCGATGAAGAAGAAGACTTTACCTATATAATATTCCTTTGAATGTAGTTATTATTAGCGCATTTAAACCAACAATCAAAACACAATCTCTTCAGCATTATTATGTTAGTACTCATTCATTCATTTTAAGTAGGTTAGTGGCCAACCCTGGTGTCGGTGTTTTTAGACCACCTAAAGGCCTCCGACATGGTCTAACGATTGAAACAACCGGGACACCAACCAACCAACAGTAAACGTATTAAGGTGCCACCTAGTGGCAAATAATATAACTCGTTCTTACCAAGCTACTACACTTACACTCACTTACATTCAGTTGGTTTATACCAATAAATGAACCTTACGTAAACAAGTAAATTACAGCTTACACCGCTAGATGGCAGCACTACGGCATTCTAAGATTACAGTACGAAGGCAAGGGAGCTTTTCCACAAGTATGCTATACTAAGTTGGTATGCTACGCTTATAATGACAGGTGGATATCATCATCATTATTAACGTTGCTAAGCTCCGTTTAATATGATTAAAGATACCAATGGGTGTGGATAGCTTAACGAACGATGTAGCATAGTATAGACCTGGTTTAAAGACACCCTTAAGCTTAGTGGTGAAGATCTAATTTGAATGATAAAGTCAAATAAAATAGTTAAAACAGCTGCAGCTCGGCCCCTTACATGGATGGGTGGCTGACAGTGGCATTTCTATCCAAGCACTACCGTGCTTCGGAGGGGACGTAAAGTGGTCGGTCCCGGTTGTATCAATTGATAGTCTTAGCCAAGTTGAAGGCCTTTAGGCGGTCAAGAAATTCAGACACCATGCAATTGTGAAATGCTTCCTATATCCAAAACTAGCAGCGCCCCGCGGTTTTACCCGCGTTGTGCCCGTTCCCGTGGGAATTTCGGGATAAAATGTAGCCTATAGGCTTCCTCGATAAATAGACCATCTAACAGTGAAAGAATTATTCAAATCGGTTCAGTAGTTTCTGAGATTAGCGCGTTTAAACAAACAAACAAACAAACAAAACAAACTCTTCAGCTTTATAATATTAGTATAGATAAATAGATCGAATTCACCTCACTAGCTAAGCTTATTTAACTTATGTAACAGCGAAGCAATACCATACTACACACAGTAGTAAAATAAATACCTAATTATGTTCTGATACAATAGTGATAGTACACAGTCCTATCACCAGATAATCATCGTTCATTGATCCTCGACAGTTGAGGCGGTATCTAGATAGTACCCTTTCTAATCAATGGGGCTTCCGTATTGATCCATATAAAACGACGGGATCTGATACCACTGACAACATACGATCGGATTCCTCTCAGCAACACGTACCTACTGTAAACAACATGAAAATCATCATTGTGGTAAGTGAATAAAATAATAATATTTGCTATGATCTATTCCAAAATCCCAGATCATTTTTGTAAACAAAGTTATGTCAAGATTTTGTCACTGTCAATGTAGGAGGTCAGATGTGTCGAACCTTCGGGTAATTTCATTTAAAAATAATAATATTAGGGTAAACAGTACAGTGATTGGGGGAGATCTTTGCCCAGCAGTGGGACAATATAGTTAAAATAAAAAAAAAAATAAAAAAAATGTTTTTCAAATAAAAGGTATATATATAAGTATAGATTACAATGATTCACATTGGTATTTTTTTTAAATTGATTTATTGCCTAAAAAGTAGCATAAAACTTAATTCTATGCTATTGCACAATCATTGGCACATAAGTATAATTATTGGCACAGTGACTTTGGTATAACGATTGGCAGTGTATTTACCAATGTAGGCACACCTAGGTCCATTAATAATCTCGCTTAATCATCATCCAACATTTTTAACAATTATTCATCTGTCATTGGTCTCAATCTGTTTACTTTAACTTTAAGATCTTAACTTTAACAAAATATGAAAGAGATCATTTTCTTTTAGATATTCTTCTACTTGTGTAAACCAGTTTCTAATTTGCTTCTCTGACAACTTTGAGCTTGCTGAATTTACAGCCTCTGATGTTCGTATAGAAAGCTCAGGATGCCTCTTCAAAAACAGTTTATACCATCCCTCACCTGGTATATTATTAAAAAGTTGTAAAAGTTGTGATGGTCAATTATGACCAACGTGTGCATTAATCGATGCGGAAGGGTGAAATGATGCGGACGCATCTCCATATATTATTGCGTTTTTGTACTACAAAATGCGATTCGATGCTGATATATGTGTCTTCACCCTAATGCACACGTTTCCACGCCACTTACGAACCACGATAAAATAAAATGGCGACTTCAAAAAAATGTTCTGCGTCTCTGTAGTGTTCCAAGTATACATAAATAAACTGCACAAAAAAAGCTTTTGATAATTTTAATTTTCTTCGGAATAACAATCGTATAAAAGTCAATACTGCATAATCGTTTGAATAACTATAGCTATCCCCTTATTTTTATAAGATAAATAAATACCGTGAAATCGTCAAATTAACAACTGCACGATTTTCGTGCAGTTTTTGTGCACTGGTATCACATTTGTTTACAAAAATGATCTGGGATCTGGAAACATGGTATAGAAAAGTTGATATAACTTTTTAAAATCTGACTTCAAAGTCTTTGTTTATTTTGAAAACTACCACTTCACAAGGAACAAGTTCGATAATGTCGCGGCGTTTTTGATTGAAGTCAGCTCATAATGCAAAAAACCCTTGGGGTGTCACTTATGTGACTTAATTGCAAATAAAATAATTTGAATAAGCTTACTGATATCAATCTGATCTAACCTCACATGTCATCTTCACAGTTGTTGGCTACGTCTCTGGTGGCGGCTGCCTCAGTGACCCAGCAGACCAAGAGAAGCCTGCCTGGCTGGGAGCCGGTCTGGCCCGCGCCCTCTTGGAACCCGCACGGATCAGGTCCGAATACCAATAACTATTGTCGTTTGCTAGTTATGTTATCGTTCACAGTTTCAAATTCAAAACCAATTTTTTTCCCGGATCGGCCCCAGAGGCTCTGTTGAACTTACAACCAGCGTTTGATTGGTGGAAGTTAAAAGTGCTACCAAATTAAAAGTCCCGAAGTATATCGCAACAAGTTTTCAACGAGTACAATATGAACGCCTTATTTTAATAACGTCATTAAGCTATACTTACTGCCTTATTCATAAACGGTCTCGTGTTTTGTCTCTTTTGCTCTTTGGAAAATAGCGTATGTCAGAAAGAGACAAACCATTTGATAACTAAAATGCTGCTAAGCATTTTAGCTATCTATATAGCTATCAAATGGCTTTATAGCTATCAAATGGTTTGTGAATTAGGCCTTCATACTCTTTTTTTATTGTCACAAAATGTGTACTAATGTCAATAGAGTTATATAGTCAGCGACTGCATAAGCGCTTGCTTCTATCTTCCTTATTGTGTGATACAGACAGCGGTGCCGATGTAGCTGGAGCAGTAGCTGCAGCTAAAGCAGCGGCTGCAGCAGTGATGGCCGCGCAGCATGAAGTAGCTGCAGCCAAAAACGCGGCTATTGAGCACCAGAGTGCAGCCAGCGTGAAAGGGCTAGCGGCCGCTCACGCTGTGCACAAAAGGTGGGTGTAATGATATTATGATATTACAAATATTATTGATTAATAGTTTTTATACTTCCTTAGAAGCTTTAAATATGGTACTTATAATCTTCTATATCTATCAGCAAAAGTGTCTAAAATCCAAGTTACCAGTTTCAAACACCAAAGCTAAATCAGACATAATGTTTAAATCTACGCCTGATGAAGTCATGTGACTAATTTATAGAACATAGTTAGATATGAAAGGATAAGTGCTCGTATTCGAAATCACAGACACTATAATGGTATATATTTGTATGGAAGATAAAGACAAGTATACACTTCTAACCATTAAAAACCCTTAGCGAGGAAGCAGCGCGCATGGCCCGCGCGCACGCGCTCGAGGCGGCGCAGGCTGCAGTGCATGCGCAAGCGCAGCTTGCCGCCGCCCGCGCGCGCGTCTCCATCGCACAGAAAGTCGCTGCGGCCAGAGAAGCTGCAGCTGCCAAAGCTATACAGCGAGCTGCGCATCATCAAGCTGCTAGGCTGCAAAATGCGGGTACGTTGTTGGTAGATTCTTTGTTGCTAATTAGTAACCGTAGGTTTATGTTATTAGGCCAATTTTACGGATCCGGACTCTGTACCCCTAATTTAATAACAATAACAACTGAATATCATTGTAAAAAAAGCTTCAGAAATAAAAAACCCAGCCTTTTCAGGTGCATTTCCTAAAGCTTTTGTCTAAAGTAAAAGGTTACACATGGCTATTATTAACTTGCAAAGTAAATAAAGGCTAGTAACTATTAAAATAGTATTTTCATCGTCAAACGATTTCAGACATAGAAGCCCAAAAGCTGTCAGTAATCCAGAGCAGTGGCGCTGCAGGCGCTGCGGGGGCTGCACACCACGCCGCCACTGCAGCTGCCGCAGCTCTTCGCCCCTTCGACTGGACGCCCACCCCCTCGCCCTGGGGCTCCTGGACTCCCGCCCCGGGGCCCTGGGCCTGGTCTTAAACCAACCCTGTTCGAATACGTTTACGTATATTGAATACGTATGAATTTGTTATCATTTTATGCTCAGATTCTTTAGTTAAATTGTCTCAATTATAGTTATAAAGTATATTTAGTTTACAGTTAAAATAAGTAAAAGTGTTAGCCTGGAATGACCCACTATTGGGGTAAGGACTCACATCTCTTTACCTATGTAAAGATGGTAGAAAAGTAGTGTAATTTTAGATAATTTTACTTTTGATATGTAATACTTAATAATTTGTTAATAAAAGATTTTTATCACACTTCAACTTTTTACTTTAATTACATTATAGTAGTTTATGTAACTGTCATATAATGAATACACTACTTTATCTTCACTAATGCAATTAATCAAACAACAAGAGTAAAAGCTGACAATAGTTTTTCACGCGTACGTGTATTGTCACAGTGAACTTGCCGCCATTAAAATCTAACCAATGAGAGCGCAGCTCGCGCAGGGCCAATCAGGAGCGAGCGCGCGATGTTATAATGAGATTTTACGATATCGATGTGGATATTATACCATCATGTGAAATTGCTTAAATTGAGTGTTTTGTTGTCTGCGCTATAACAGTAGTAATTATAAGTCAAGTATTGGAAACTTAAGCAGAATGTTACAACATTAGTGTAGATAATAGTAGTTTATGCAACGTCATATAAAGAAGGGTATTAAAACACGAGTGTGAGTTTATGAAACGAGCGCAGCGAGTTTCATAATAGTAACGAGTGTTTTAATACCCGTGTTATATGCAGTTGCATACACTACTTTATCTTCACTATTTAATGCAATTAATCAAACAAAATTTTAAAAACAAAACACATTGCGAAACATTAAATTCACGCGTAGGTACGTGTATTGTCACAGTGAACTTGCCGCCATTAAAATCTAACCAATGAGAGCGCAGCTGCGCGTAGGGCCAATCAGGAGCGAGCGAGATCTTACCAAAGAGTTTTGTGTATGTAGTTTCGACGAAGTTTTCACGTATAACCCAACTATTTTCAAAAGCCAGCCTAATATCAAAATTTTATACAACTAGTATGAGGATTTTGACATAAGGCTCGCCAGGTTAATTGGTCGCGTTATAATGATGTTATAATGTTAAATTATAATGATATTATAACATCATGTGCAATTGCTTAAATTGAGTGTTTTAGTTGTCTGTGCTATAACAGTAGTAATTATAAGTCAAGTATTGGAATCATAAGTAGAATGTTTCAACATTAGTGTAGATAAACATAATTACCTATCTCCTGAAAAAAGTGACAAACACGCCAAGTGTGACAGCGATACCTTTCTATCATTCATTCATTCATTCATTCATTTATTCATTCATTCATGTGGTATAGATTAGTGGCAACCCTTGTTACAGAGTTTTTAAATGATCTCGGAAGTGTCAAAGTGAATTTTCAAGATGGCCGTTTTAGTTCCTCAAATCGCCACTGCCAACTTATACTTGCCGGACTGTAAAAGCCGTCGACTTATATAGTCTTATGCTGAGGATACACGGCGACACTGACACTCATCACAAATGTCGACACTAGTGTAGATTGAGTCCTAATGGTAAGCAATTTTACTGCAACTAAGTGTCGCGGCAGTGGACACACACAGACATTCGATGTATACATTGAGTGTCTGATGTCAAGTGTCGCCGTGTATCCTCAGCTTTACGATTGAAACAACCAAGACCAACTGCTTAACGTGCCTCCGAAGCACGGTAGCGGTCAGATAGAAATGCCACTCTATAAAAGTACACAGTACAAGTCACACAGTTGAGAGGTCGATGACTACTATCGATGGCTATGTGTTCACTTGAGTCTACCGCACAATACACAGCGACCATTACCTTTATGTGGCAATAAATTTTGTTTTATTTTTCTTTATAAGGATTAGTAGACCTTGAAGGATTTGCCACACTTCATGCGTTCTGCATTCTGCGGTCAGATCATAGTGAACGCTGTCCGCATTATGTATGAACAACGCATCCAGTGTGGCAAATCCTTGATACCTATTCAATTTTCCTAGTCAAAGTTCAGAGGTAGACTACTATCTTAGGTACTATCGGCTGTGTATATTAAAAATTTGTAGACCTACTTATTCGATTTTCCCGCTTACCTCTTAACGATTGATTCTGAAATTTGACGCATGCGCGTCGCCACAGCAACCCGAGAGGATATCCCAATCGTCTGTTTTCACAGCATCCTACATCTGTTTTTTCTTTAAACTAATAATTTCGCTATGAATGTAACCCGTGATGATTAAGGTAAGCACCGCCTAGTTATGTTCCTGTTGTTAAATTTTCCTTTGGGATAAAGTGGGGTATTCAGTTAGGGTGTGTCTGCATTATTCAGTGTTAATTTAAAGTTGTGCAGTTTATATGTGTTTAGTTATCCCTGTTTTAGTGATAAAGCTTCTAACCGTTATACAATATTTACTGCCGCACTGAGAGACGTTCTTTCAATTGACACTTAACTTAAGTAATTGACGTAATTTTTTTTACATTACATGTCAAAAGACTCATTTTTCTATTAAGAAATCGTTTGATGTCTCTGAGTAAGGGCATTAGGTATTTAGGGACAGTAATAATTTGTACCTTTATATCATAAATTAATGAACTAATGTATACCTAATTATTATTTATTTAAACGGGAACTTACGTACGACGGAGACTACTGTCGAGAGTTCCTCGACACGTTTCGGCCACATACGGTGGCCTTCATCAGGATGTGGGTGAAGCGCTCGCGACAGCGTCTCTCCCCGCACAGTGCGGGGAGAGACGCTGTCGCGATGTATGTATGTGGCCGAAACGTGTCGAGGAACTCTCGACAGTAGTCTCCGTCGTACGTAAGTTCCCGTTTAAATAAATAATAATGACATTAACGTACGTTTCAATTAATAGTAAAATAATGTATACCTATCCATTCCTTATTTATATCAAAAAAGTTACTAAAACTTAAACAGTTGACAACTAATAGACAAAAATATCGTAAGACCACTTGTGTTGTCTATGTTTTTAAACAAATTCAAAAGTGGAATGAGTTTCTCAATTGTTTTTTTTCTTTTCTTTTCTGTTTGAAATTCTGAAATACTATCCTACTTAATAATCCTATCCTATCCTATCCTATCGTAGAGATTGTCCAAGCTGAAATGACACGCCCCACCTCCGCATTTACGCACACTAGCAAATTTTAAATATGGACGCAATACACATAAACATGCAATTATAATTGGTCGTTCAGTTGCCGTACTCGCCGTACTCGCTAAGAAGTGCAATTCTCGGATTTGTTGTCCAACTAGTTTAGTTGATCGTGAACGCGCGAGAGGAGAGGACGTCTTGTTTCATACAAAGTGACGGCGCTGCTCCATAGAGCGAGCGTTTTCGGATTTATCACCCGACTAGTCGGCCGACATGTGCACATAGAAATCAATAATTGGCGCTCCCACACAGATGAAGTGCCGCTATTAATATTTACACTCACACATCTAAATAAAGTAATTAAGTAGTGGGGCGCGTCATTTCAGCTTAGACAATCTCTACTAATATTATAAATGCGAAAGTTTGTGAGGATGGATTCGATGTATGTATGGATGTATGTTTGTTGCCTTTCACGAAAAAACTACTGAACGGATTAGGATCAAACATTATAGTAATATAGGTTATACATCAGAATAACACGTAGGGTACATTTTATCCCGAAATTCCTGCGGGAACGGGTACAACGCGGGTAACACCGCGTGGCGCGGCTAGTGGTCCCATATGTTTAAGTTGATTGACGAAATATATAACTTTAGATGGTAAAATTTTCTAATTGACTATTGAAACTAATTATTACACCTACTGTAATATTCTGAATTCTCCAGTACAATGAAAGGCCATTGCCCAACAGTGGGATATTAAAAGCTAATATTGTATTTATCATTTCAGATCGAAATGTGGTCCTACCATATCCTTCTATTTCTACTAGTAGGGGGCGGTGGCCTAGTGAGCGCCGACATCGATCGAAGGAGATTTTCAAACCCGACCTATTACAATGTAGGAGGAGTCTTATCAAGCAATGAGTCGGTGGCATTCTTTAAGGATACAATTTCGGTAAGTAAATATGTCTTTACCCATTGAGTTTAAATAATACATAGAGGTAATATGAGCAGCAAAGCATATCCTATCTGTCTCTTATATTCCAATGGCGAATTGCAACGAGGTGCAAGAGAGACAAATACACTCAATCAACTTTTATACCAAATGCTATGACATTTGGAAGGAAGAAACGGAAGATATACTATTCTGAGAGAGTTGCTGTTTGTTTCGATACAATATCGTTAGACCATATCGCAGGCCTTTGGGCGGTCTTTAAACTCCGACAAGAAGGTTGGCCACTAGCCTACTCGTAATGAATAAATAAATATATCTAAGTGCAATTTGATCTCCATCTTTAGAAATAATTGAGCTGTACTCAACATTTGCGGTAAATTAAGCTCTCGTATGAAGCGTAGTAAATATTTGACAATATTTCTTTCAGAAACTGAACTTCAAAGACCACTACGTCCCGCGAGGAGTGACATACCACGACTACTCCATCCTAATGGACCCCAACCCAATAAAAACTGCCCTCAATGTTTGCAAAGATTTGATCGCTCATAGGGTAAGAGATCGTTTTATTATCTTTCCCCTTATTAGGTAGGTTTTAACTATGTATTGATATCTTCACTGTATCAAAAAGCCTTTATCCTACATTGTGATCAGGTATTTATTTGGGACCACAAGAGTTTGAAACTTTACTTCTTTACTTGTTAGAGGAACACTTTCTTCTGCCACCTTAAGTTTCCATCAAGGTTTACCAATGAAAAGTTTAACCGCCTTATTAAAAGTTAAAACACTGATATATAAAGTGTTTTGTCTCTTCTGCTTGTTGTAAAATAACGTACGTCGGAAAGGGACAACCCATTTGATAACTAAAATGCTGTTAATGAGCGTTTATGGAGGCCTTATTATTTAATAATTGTAAGAAATAGTGTATAATATACCCCATAGCATACACTGAGTCTGTCCTCTAAACCACTGTCACTGTAATTTGAATTTTATGTATTTCATTATTTAGTTCTTAGTGCTTAAGTATTACTTCTTTTTATATTGTTTCTCGTTATACTGTGGCGTAAAAATAAATGGTTTAAAAATTAGCCTAACCCTAACTCTTTCCAGGTATACGCGGTAGTAGTATCCCATCCTCTAACCGGGGACCTATCACCAGCAGCAGTGTCTTACACCAGCGGCTTCTACCACATCCCCGTCATCGGGATATCATCCAGGGACTCCGCCTTCTCTGACAAGAACATCCACGTGTCATTCCTCAGGACAGTTCCTCCGTACTCCCATCAGGCAGATGTATGGGTGGATGTTCTGAAGCACTTCAACTATATGAAGGTTATTGTGATACATAGCTCTGATACTGATGGCAGGGCTATTTTGGGCAGGTGAGTTTTCATAATGCCGCACTGAGAGACATTCATTAAATCGACACTTAATTATTTGACGTAATTTTTAATACTTTACATGTCAAATCACTCTTTAAATCTCTGTTTATGAAGCATTTGATGTCTCTGAGTACGGGCGTTAGTAATTGTAAATGGAATTAGTGATGAGGGATGTATGGACAGAAAAATTTAGGATTTGTTCACACTGTGTGCTAAACTTCATTACAGATAATGAATATTTTGGCATCATTTAATGATGCAAATTAATTTGAATAGCAAAGGCACATTTTGATGTTTTTATCAGTGTGTAGTGTACCACTTATGCAAAAAGAAGCTGACCTGATAATATATTAATATAACCTTTAAGTTTTAAGAAAAGGTCAACATATCACATTAGTTCACAGTGTCTTAAATAGGCCTTTCTAATGCCAATATGAAAGATCTTTTTGTATTAATATTATTATTATGCCCAGCAGTGGGACGATATAGGTTAAGAAAAAAATATATATATTATAGAGGTTTCCACCAATGTCCTCAGGTTCCAAACAACATCCCAAAGCATAGACGAAGACGTAGACCGTAAGGTGGTGGTAGAGCAAGTGATTGAGTTCGAGCCGGGGCTGGACTCCTTCAGCGACCGCCTGATGGACGTGAAGGGAGCTCAAGCGAGGGTCTTCTTAATGTATGCCAGGTGAGGTATCTCATGCAGATAAGTTTCCTACGCCATATCGAATACCAAATGATCGAAAATCAAAATATCTAACACTATTCATAGAACGGCCAAAAAATCGAACGTTCAAATATCGAATTCACATATAATCGAACGATCAAATTATCGAATGGTTAAAACATTGAATGCTCAATTCATCGATAATGATTAATTTATCGGATGATTAACGTTTCTTATAGAAGTTTCTTCTGGGTTTCAGCAAAACGGATGCAGAGATTATATTCCGGGATGCAACTTTCCTCAACATGACAACTGCTGGTTACGTATGGATGGTGACCGAGCAGGCACTGGATGCAGCGAATGCTCCCGAGGGTCTTCTAGGACTTAGGCTGGTCAATGCAACTAATGAACGGGCTCATATTCAGGATTCCATGTACGTTTATCTATTAAATAAGTCATGTCAGTGTAGTTGAACAATTTGGAAAGAAAAAACATATTGATATGAAGAAGTAGCTATGAAGGTTTTTTAATACATACTTAATTATAACTGTAAACCTTTATCAACCAACATAAATAGGTCAGTATTTATGATTACTATGCTTGGATACTAAAAAGATTGCCCAGGGGCAAAAGTCAGCCTAAACATATACGAGTTTATACGAGTCAAGTCTAGTAAATCCTAACTGTCACTCCTGTGTATGGTGAGACTTTCCAAAAAAGATGTTCCTTCCACACATCGGTTAGGTCTCGCTTCATTAAGTAAGTAAGCTTGAGTAGGCTAGTGGCCAACCCTGGTGTAGATGGCGGTTTTTAACACACTTTTGGAAATATTTCAGCTACGTTCTAGCATCAGCAATCCGAGATATGAACAAATCCGAGGAGATCCACGCGCCGCCCTCTGACTGCGACAATTCTGGGTCCATCTGGACTACAGGCCGCCTGTTGTTCGACTACATCAGACGACAGAGCTTGGAGAATGGCGCCACTGGGCATGTGGCCTTCGATGATCATGGAGACAGGGTGCACGCTGAGTATGACATGGTGAACGTGAGGGCTCAGGGCGAACACGTTGCTGTTGGGAAGTACTTTTATTCTAAGGTAAATTATTCTTCTTTTAAGTTTCTTTTTTGCTATTTGATATTACCATGGACCAACATATACAAGATATTACTCATTGTGGTTAGTGAATATGAAATGTTCATTTTAAAGTCTAATAATATAACCCTCTTAGTAAAGAAGAAGAGAAGGAATTCCACAAGACAGAACTTTGCCTTAAATGGAAAAAATAATCTTTCATCACTTTTTATAAAGTTCAAATAGGTAAGCCTTTTTAACCGACTTCCAAAAAAAGTAGGAGGTTCTCAATTCGGATGTATGTATATTTCATAACATTACAGTACTCACATGTGCGTGTGTGTGTGTACGTTACGAGTACGATATTTGTATTTACTTCCCATTTAAGAGACTCATAAATATCAACAAATTACTTATTACAGAGTCAGAAATATCATTGACCTCCCTAATATCAATGGTTTCTGTCTCATCTTCATATCATCTTATTAACTTTTCACTTCTGCAGGAAACTCAGAAAATGCGTCTAGAACTAAAAGAGCAGGAAATTATCTGGATGGGTCGGAGCCCTTCGAAGCCTGAAGGTTTCATGATCCCTACTCATCTCAAGGTCCTCACGATTGAGGAGAAACCGTTTGTGTACGCGCGTCGCATTGATGATGGCAGTGAGTGCTTCCCTGAAGAGATCCCATGTCCTCACTATGATGCTGTTGATGATTCAGGCAAGGGGAAATATAAACGTTATCTTTTTTATTTTAAACGCTTTTATAAAGTTGACCTGTGTTAACCATTGCATCCCAACTTTGCAGTGTTGGCATTTCGGTAATGTTTTAAAATTTCTATGCCTTGTAATTGGTTGATTGAGCTCGGCACAGCTACGGACCGCTTCAATGGAAACGCACCCTTATGCTTCTGATACAGCCCAATAACTCTATATAAACCCTTTGGCGGCTCAATAACTCTGACACCAGAATTGCTCAGGTTAACCATCCACTCGATGAAGAAGAAGCCCCCATCTTTTCTTGATTTAATATTATCACAACCATGGTCTTCATATAACTTGAAATCTTTCAAACTATTTTCTGTAACTCCTATTTTTTTCTTCAGCTCAAATGTACTGCTGCAAAGGATTCTGTATGGACTTGCTGCGATATTTATCGAAGTCTATAAACTTTACCTACTCGTTGGCGCTTTCACCGGACGGACAGTTTGGGCATTACATTATTAAAAACTATTCCGTGCCTGGAGCTAAGAAGGAATGGACAGGACTTATAGGTAAAGCTGGAAAAACTAGATGCCTAAGGCACTCTGTCCATGAAGGAAATGTATCTTCATAAACGCGTGTTCTTCATTTTATGCTTGTACGCAAAAAAGAACTCTATCGAATAGAGCATATGCAACGCAATTCGCAACGCAAGCGTATGCAAATCAATGTAAATGTGTCGTTGAAAGTTTTGAAATATTGAATGGAAGCAATTTTGTTCGTTTAGCAAACGTACATATATTTGGCGTACCTACTATGATAAATACTTATCTATAAAGCTACTCCAGCGTGAATTGGAGGCCTTTCATTTGATAAAAGAAAAGAAAATAACATCATTTCCATTCTAACTAACCGAAACCAAATATAATGGAAGCATTATTCTACAGGAGAGCTGGTGTACGAACGAGCCGATATGATAGTGGCTCCACTAACGATCAATCCTGAAAGAGCTGAATTCATCGAGTTTAGTAAGCCATTCAAATACCAGGGGATTACCATTCTGGAAAAGAAGGTATGGAGAAAATTATTTTATCCAGTTTAAAACAATATTACGAAACAGCAATTAACCGACTTCAAAAGGAAGCGGTTTTCAATGTATAATCTTTTTGTTTTATTTAACAAATTAGTGTATGTGCCTTTCGGTTATTTATTTTATGCTAATGTTGTTTATTGCTAATTATGCTGCAATCATTTAGCTACTTAATCAAGCTGCAAGTTGCCTAAGCATGCCTAAAAGATGCCTAAACGTAATACCCGCTACACGCCTTATCTTCGATAGACATTCCAGACATTTTTAACAACATTAAACTAACTCTAACCTTGTTTGCTTGCAGCCTTCTCGTTCATCGACGCTGGTATCGTTCTTGCAGCCGTTTTCCAACACTCTCTGGATCCTTGTGATGGTGTCAGTGCATGTGGTGGCGCTCGTGTTGTACCTCCTCGACAGGTTCTCTCCATTCGGAAGATTTAAGCTGGCCAATATTGACGGGACTGAAGAAGACGCCTTGAATCTGTCCAGCGCTATTTGGTTCGCTTGGGGAGTGCTTTTGAACAGCGGTATTGGGGAAGGTATGTGGATGATCAATATGCCTAATCCAAGCCAAGGAATAATACAAATACATTCGTATGTAATCTTCACAACCATATCGCCAAGCTGGTTTTGGCAAAAATTGCCATTGGCTTGGACTTTCGGGAACCTATCGGGATGAAATCCTACGGTAATGGCAGACGGTGGATGAAATCACAGAGAGCTGTTCTAATTAAGCATGCTAGGAGTA
This sequence comes from Cyclophora albipunctata, assembly GCA_963082685.1. NCBI lineage: Eukaryota > Metazoa > Arthropoda > Insecta > Lepidoptera > Geometridae > Cyclophora > Cyclophora albipunctata. The sequence continues at coordinate 7,870,523 of OY720131.1, read as the reverse complement.
TAACGTCGTGTCAAGCATAAGAATTCCTTTCAATCATTTTCTAAATTCTTATTGCACTTTAAAGGTACTCCAAGAAGTTTCTCAGCTCGAGTCCTTGGCATGGTTTGGGCAGGATTTGCCATGATCATCGTTGCGTCATACACTGCTAACTTGGCCGCTTTCCTTGTCTTGGAGCGACCTAAAACTAAGCTAACCGGAATTAACGATGCCAGGGTAAATACGAATATATTTTTACCTCTTTTGTGTTGCTTTCTGATTGCTGTCTTGCCATTGACTTTAAGGGCCATGAGAGGACAGTGTTCAGAGACGTAGATTTTCGTTCGAATTATTCAAAATCAAAATTCTTATTTTTATGAACCTGTGTTCTTAATCTGTCCTGGTGTTCCTATGAACACTATACCTAGCCCCTTCAACACATCCGAAAGATTTTTTCAACAATCACACATAATACCAATAATTTCAATGGTACATTTTCATCATTTACCTTTGTTCTTTTGATCAGCTTCGCAATACCATGGAAAACCTGACGTGTGCAACGGTGAAAGGATCAGCTGTGGACATGTACTTCAGGAGACAAGTGGAGCTCTCAAACATGTACAGGACCATGGAGGCTAACAACTACGACCACGCTGAACGAGCTATTGCTGATGTTAAGAATGGGTAAGAGAAACACTATAGACATTTGTCGTAACTTCTATGGATGACTTCTATGGACCCACGCTCTATGGACGTCGTAGAAAGTGTTTCCATGATGAGTAGATTGCTTTTTCAAAGAATTTCAGTGCCGAAGGTACCGTATCTTTTTTACGACAATGCGAAGGGTACTTACTCATTTCCTGCCATATCCTGAACCTTACATTACGACTTATCCTCCTCACTGTACTTTGGTACTAATGTCTTCAGTGCTGAGAGTTCTTTAACCTGGATCTTAAAAGATAATTATTTTTGCTACTTTGCCTTTTCCATATTTTAGGAAGTTAATGGCATTTATCTGGGATTCCTCTCGCTTGGAGTTTGAAGCGGCTCAAGATTGCGAACTGGTCACTGCTGGAGAGCTATTTGGAAGGTCTGGGTACGGAGTTGGACTGCAGAAAGGATCGCCTTGGGCCGATTTGGTTACGTTAGCCATATTGGATTTTCATGAAAGTACGTTTCGTATCACACAAAGCATTCTTAATGGGTTTAATGTCCTGAAAGAAACGTAATCTATACTTATGTTTCAGGTGGAATAATGGAATCTCTGGACAATCAATGGATCCTTAGAAACAACTTGTTAAATTGTGAAGAAAACGAAAAGACTCCTAACACTCTGGGTCTTAAAAACATGGCAGGAGTATTCATACTTGTTCTAGCGGGCATCATCGGGGGCATAGTTCTCATAGTGATCGAGGTAGTTTATAAGAGGCATCAGATCAAAAAACAGAAGAGGATGGAGATAGCACGGCACGCCGCCGATAGGTGGCGCGGGGCAGTTGAGGTAAACAAAATGAAGGCCGGATTCATGGACGTCGAATTCAACAACTTTAAATATAGCGTTGAAAGCAAAATATGAGACCATCACTGATTGATTCAATCCCACGACGACGCACGCTTTATGTATCGACATTATCAGGGATTGCGAACCGCATCGAATTATTGGAACTAGTCGCTCAAAAATTTTAGACGCGTTCATAAGTAGTATAGCATATCAAGACTGTTAGAGGTTCGCCATTCCCGAATAAGCTTTAAAATTATTGTTATCGACCAATATTTATTCTATTTATTCAATAAACAATGTTCATGTTCATTTTCTATTGTTAATTTTCGACCAATAAGTTGTCCCCGCTGCTTTTGTTTGGATGCTCACCATTTCATGCTGGATTTGGTAGACTAAGTCGATGTGTTCGTAAGTAGACTTATGTGGTTGTGCTTTGGTGTCAAGTGATTTCGTTTTAAATGTTTGTGTTGTTTTGCAGAAGCGGAAATCTTTGAGGGCGTCGCTGATGCCGGCACAGCGGAGGGTGAAGTCTAATGGGGTGAAGGAAGCTGGGAGTATCAGTCTGGTGGTGGAAAGGGGTGCCAGGAGGCGGGACGAGCCCAGGGTGCCGCGGTACCTGCCTGCGTACACCCCTGATGTTTCGCATTTAGTTGTTTAAGCATTCCTAAATTGCTAACTATGGTGACCATTCCCTTGGCGTCAAAAGCTAAGTAACTATGATATCCAGACTAGGTGATGCTCAGAAAGAAATGGTCTGTATTCGAAATAAGGGAGGCATCTTTTTCTGAAAGGGGAATTCATCGAATATCACACAGTCCATTTTACTAGTTAAGCGTATTCATAAATATGAAGTATTAATTGTTCCTTATCCATATAAATTCTGAATACTCGAAAGCTAGTCTAAAAGTTCGATAACCTACTGAAGGTACGTTCTTAAAACAACGTAATATGAAAAGTTTGGGATTAATAACGCTACAGAGCTATAGTACTTACTGTGGAAGGATGATATGTATGTCACTTACAGCAAGGGACTGTACTAACTACTACATACGTATGAAGGGTGTCGCCAGGAGTGGATAGCCACCTCTAGCCAATATTCGGCGACGCCGTTATTAACTAACTACTTATTGTTAAATCGTGTTGTATGTCTTATGAAATACTGAAGGAATTACCTATAACTTTAATTCAATTAAATGTTCTAAGAATATTCTAGAAATCGTTAAAAGCACTAAGCGCGCGTTTCCATTGAAGCAGAGCGGAGCTGAGTTCAACTGTCCAATCAGAATGCATTACGAATAGATTTTGACAATGCGTTGACGATCCCAATGCGCTGATTGGTGAATCGGGCCCCGCAAGGCTCCGATTCGCTTCTACGGAAACGCACCCAAATTTTTAGGGTATCAGGGTACGGCCACTAACCTACCTACAAACACTTATTAGCTGTGACTAAATTAAGAAATAATAAACCTAATGTAGGCTCTAATTATTATATTCATTATTACTTGATGTTGTTGGCTCAGTCTGTATTTTATCTTTATCGGTAAGAAATGTTTAATTCTGTTAGAATAAGGACGGTCCTAATTATGAACACCATATTATTCTAATGTTAGGTAATTAACTAAAAAGTACGTGATTTTTTGGTATTGGTTGGTCCTATTGGTAAATTTTACGTATTTGGTTTATACGCATTTCGCTAACCAAATTTAAAAAAATGAGCAAAATAATGGAAAAATGGCGTAGTAGACGAAATACTATATTGAAGAACTGCTTGTTGGACCGGCGGCTCACAAATCCTCACTCGTGCCAAATATGTGTCAATATTTTTTTATACAATTTAATTAAGTTGTGCTGTGAAATGTGAAGTGATTTTTTGATTAAATTACGTTTCATTGTGAGAACATTTTTTATTTCGAATGTTTATTGAAGGTTTAATCATAATCGTCTCGTCAGTTAGGTGGATTAGGAGTAATCTTCACGCTATAAGGTTTAATTATATTATAGTTAAAAATGAAACAAGAATTTTAACACATCTATATATATTTACATAAGAAATTTAACAGTGCCATAGTGGTTAATAATTGTTTCTTAATTTATAGAGCTCTTCGGTTATAAGGGAAGCAAGCCTAAACAATTGCCAGGTTACAGAATACGGTAGGAATGTCTCGAGCAGCTGTAAGGTTGCCCCGTGACACCACACTGCGTGCAGTCAAATCTTTACGTCGATTTGAGTGGAAACAGCATGGGATGCTGCGCCACCAAGCATCCTAACAGCCTCTCGACTCCCAAACGCTAAAGATAACATCGACAACATCAAATGGAAGAGTACATACATTGAATACATTTAAACATTGCTCTACTTTATTCAACTGGTGTATTTGTGCCTTATCCGACGAGTGTCGGTTACACTATGTTGCATGTATCCTATAACATCTTAAACAATTTCCAAAGCCTATAAACTACGTCCACTAAATACATATTTAATACATATAACAGTGTATAGAATGAATTGAATTAATTAAATACTTATAGCACTGTATACGTGACAATAGCGGCGAAACTAACGTACGAGTAGCAGACATCAGTAATCAGAAACACACATGGTTGGTTACGTTTCGACAACTTAATAGTTTATCTTTAAAACATTTTATGAGCGAAAACTTTAATGCGTAATAATTAATTAGGCAAAAGGAAAACACGTAATATTATTTTAGTTCTACATAATAGGGTTTAAATGTAATGTTAGTAATAAGTGCCCGAGTTTAATCGGTGAATTTGCGGTTGGGGTTGCGGCCGAAGAGCGCGTTACGGATCTCGGGCAGCAACTGCTGGGCGATCAGCTCCAGCCTCGACTCCAGGGTGTTGTTGATCTGTGAACAACACATTCAGTTAGCTAACACTCATAGGGCCATATTAATAAGCTCGTATTAAGAACATTTTAGCTATCAAATTGTTTGTCACTTTCTGACATACGCAATTTTCCGATGAGCAAAAGAGACAAGACACTTTTTAATAACAGTGCTTTAGTTACAGAGCGTTTATTAATGAGACGGTCACAGAATAGTCTCTTAGTAATTTCAGATGGAACTTCCAAATTAACATTTACCAAGGACCTATTCTGAATTTGAAGTAGACTGATTTTTTTGAAAAGGTAGTTTGCTTTAGGTTGACATTAATTTTTTACAGCGTTTTGTGAGCTTGAATGAGCTCATTATCGATTGCGGTATCAGAACTCAACGTTCAAATAATCTTTAGTACTAGGCAAGCATTGTAAACTATTTAGACATAATATTTCGAGTCGCAGCATGTTCCGTTTTTGCGCATATTGCTGCGACACCGGCCCCGCCCCCTTTTCACATCTCCCTTTAGTTTTTGTGATCTGTGGTTTTATGCTTGCCACATCGGGTATTCATTTTTCTTGGTGAGGATCCCTTTAGTCCGATCAACTAATAACTAATATTTAGAAGTACAATTTTTAAGTTTGTAGATCTGAGATAATCTCGGTAATACCAGTCCGGTTCGAATATTTTTTTTGTAATAGACAACCACATTCAACGGGATGGTAATAGGCTACTTTTCATCCCGAAATTCCCATGGTCACTGGCACAACGAGGGTAAAATCGCCGCCGGTGCTAGTATAATAGTATGAGTAGTGTTGTTACCTTGATGCGCCCCCTAGCGGCGATGAGCGTGATGCCGCCGCACGTGTCGGCGGGCAGCGTGGCCTCGTCGTCCACCTTCAGGCAGACGTCCTTGTTGATCTTCTCCTTGTAGTCGGTGTTCGCGCGCTGCAGCACAGACTCCACCACCTGCTTGTCTGCCTCGCGAATGCGGAGAGTCACTTGTGGCTCCATCAGCTGTGGGTACATTCGTTTGTGAATAAGCGCGGTGTGATAGTGTAGAAGTGATTGTAGTGAAGTAGGTAGTCATAATAATAATGTACCTACCCGGACAAATTTACACACAGTTAATTAGACCCAAAGTAAGCTCTTAGCTTGTATTATGGAATATAACTCACTGATACTACTACATACACATACTCGTACACAGATACTTTTTATATAAGAATATATAATTGACACCCACCCAGTCGTCGTCGCCATCAACTGTCTTCACATATTGTTGACTCTGGGCAACTCCCGACACAGTAAGCGCCCTCACTGCCACTGTGCCAACGGGCTTGTCAAGTCATAGTAGTGCAATAGTTGTAGTAGTGCAGTAGTCGTAGTAGTGCAGTAGTCGTAATAGTGCAGTAGTTGTAGTAGTGCAGTAGTCATAGTCGAGCAGTAGTCATAGTAGTGCAATAATCATAGTAGTGCAGGAGTCACAGTAGTGCTGTAGTCATAGTAGTGCAGTAGTCGTAGTATTGCAGTAGTTGTAGTAGTGCAGTAGTCATAGTCGTGCAGTAGTCATAGTAGTGCAGTAATCATAGTAGTGCGATAGTCATAGTAGTGCAGTAGGCATACTATGTATCGATCACTTCGAATAGGTAAGTGTCCAACCCTGGTGTCGGGAGTTTGTCTCGATTTAACGTACAATAATGCCTATCTATACTAATATAATATTATAATGAGGTAATGTTTGTAAGGTTAATTATAGAATCCGATTTGAATAATTATTTTTGTAATAGATATTCAACGGGAAGGTTATAGGCTATTTTTCATTCCGAAATTCCCACGGGAACGGGCACATCGCGAGTACAATTGCGGGGTGCTGCTAGTATAACGCTTCAATGAATAGTAACAATGCGAGGTTTACCTGGAACAGAGCCTGCACAATAAGTGTGACGAGCAATTCGGAGTACAGCGTCTCGTCCTTGGACACGTCCGCGAGCTGGAGGCGTGCCTCGTCCAGCACGGTGCGCACGTGGTCCTCGCGCACCTTCAGCACCTTCAGGCGGGCCTGGTTCAGCATGTTCGATGACTGACTGCGGAGGACAACGTGGTGTTAGTCTACTAGTATTATAAAGAGGATAAATTTCCAACTTCGTTTGTTTGTAACGGCTAATCTCAGGAAATACCGGTCCTATTTGAATGATTCTTTTTGTAATGGATAGTCAAGTTTAACAGGAAGGTTAAAGGCTATTTTTCAACCCGTAATTCCCACCGTAAAACCGCGGGACGCTGCTAGTAAAACATATAGGGCCATGTTAATAAACGTATTAAGAACATTTCAGCTATCAAATGGTTTGTCACTTTCTGACAAAAGCAATTTTCCGAAGAGGAAAAGAGACAAAACACTTTATGACAGTGTTTTAGTTACACAGTGTTAATAAGGCGGATAAAGTATGTGTATATTGGTGGCTTTTTGGTGTTAGGTCAGTGATAATGTACATACAGAGTGTATGTACAGTCCGCGTAGGAAAGTTAGGCATAAGTATTAAGAAGCTTATATGTTACTGTTACTGTTAGCCCGTAATGTCCCACTGCTGGGCAAAGGCCTCCCCCCACTCCCGCCACTCTTCTCGATTTTGGGCCACCAGTTGCCAGCTTATATGTATCTACACTAATATAATAGCTGAAGATTTCGTGTTAGTAAGTATGTGCAGTGGCCAGCCATGGTATCGGATTTTTTTGACCACCTAAAGGCCTCAGACACGTTAAAAACAAAAAAGGAATTCTATGTTTATGAATCATAAATATTGCTGTGTTCAATAATCAATAGGACTGCTCTTTTTAACAATAGTATATTTATAATGACTCCTCGAATATATAACAACTTACCTATCACAATTATACAAGAACAGAACATTGTCAGCTTCAAAAATAAATTAAAACAGCTTTTAATTACCAAATGTTATTATACTATTGATGAATATTTAACGGATGAGTAGAGCTAGTGCGAAATAATTATTATTTTCTTATTATTATTTACTTAATTCTTTTTGTTATTTAGATTATTATTTTGATATTTTTGTTATATAGAGTGCATACTGTTATTTAATTTCTTTGTTCTAATTTTCACAATTTTATTGCCATGTTACATTATTTTAATTAGATAGTACCTACCTACTAAATATTTGCACCCCTCACATATGAGGCTGGATAAAGAGGAACTTCACTTACAATGTAACACCTATAATGTACCTTTATTCGCAAAATAAATGAATATGAATATGAATAGTTACATTATTTGGTACAAGAAAATTGTCTTAAAAAAGCCATGATAATCACATACTGCTGATTCTTATCAACTGTAGTATCTATTATGCAATCATTGTTATCAGCATTCGAGTAGTAGATTCTACTCACATGCAAGTAAACTTACCATGTGTGTGATTTCAAAAGAAAATAGTGATTGTTTCTTCATTTGATTCGAACCATTATTTGTGAGAAATTTATTAATAAATGACACATTTTACTGATATCTTCAGTGAGATCAGAGGCTTTTGCCCAGTAGTGGGACATTACAGGCTAATACTTTACTTTACTTTAACATAATGACTTTATCAATATATTGAAAGTTAATATACGAAAGGGTAGTTACCCGTTATAAATCAAAGCTGTTGAACCAATTTATTTTTCCATTTATACTGGAATAGGATCAAATAAGTTATTCAATCTTTATAATTTAGTATATATTTTAAAAAATCCTAAACTTCACATAGGCAGAACTAAGTTCAATGTGTCAGCTAATCAATACTAATCACTCTCTCCTTTAAACTTAAGAGCTGGGCTCTTGTCGATGGAGTCACTACATAGTATAAAACAAAGTTGGTTTCCACTGTCTGTCCCTATGTATGCTTAGATCTTTAAAACTACGCAACGGATTTTGATGCGGTTTTTTTAATAGATAGAGTGTTTCAAGAGGGATGTTTATATGTATAAAAATTATGTTAATGTTAATAGAGAAGAGAAAGAATTGGATTAAGATAAGTTATAACTGCCATAGTTAGTTGAATCTAAAAGAAAACTATCACAGTTAATCTGGAAGTTTAAAGCACTTAATAGTTAACCAAAGCAAACCTTGAATATTAGTATACAGAAGGATGGATACATTGGCTATAAACAATGCTTAGTGTTTATCCTGAAATTCCTACAGGAATAGGTAGGTTTAGATACAGCCTTCGACAACTAGTGATATGAAATTAATTATTTACTTATATGTAAGCAAGTTAATGTTACTTGTATATGCCAAGTAAGTACCCTTTATCGTCAAGTCACATGAGCAATTAACACCAATGTGCATTTATAGAACTGGTGAAGAACTGACCCTTAAGAAAAGTATCTAAGCACCGTTGTGCTTAAGATTTTAGGTTTCTGTAGATGAATGACAAATGGAATGAATCGGTTTTAAAATGTATAGACTAATTTTGATCTAACTTAACATGTGATAACTTATGTATGGCTTAGAGGATGCTTTTTGCCATATTTGGCATAGACCCAAGTTTGAAATGGGAGTCTAGTAGCTTACGGTCACAAGTAAAAGATGGTAATTAATGAACAGTCGTCTAAAACATGCTAATAGGTCAGAATCTCAATCATATTGAGTATGACATAATTACAATATACAATTGAATAGACTATGTATATCATAAACAAGCTGTGCCCTGCAGTTTCACCTGCATTCAATCTGTTACTGTGTGCAAATGTTCCCATGCCTACATGTGACTCATGAATATTTAGTTACCAAAATTAGTCCAACAGACTCTGTACTTGAGTTTTATCTAGACTAAGGAACTGCAATGAAGGTTACATTAATGGCTACTAAGGGCTTAGACAAATCTGGTGATGTCACTAATTAGAATCTATTTGAAATGGGACCTACATCTTTTTCTGCAGCTCAACTTGTTTCTCTTTCTTCTCGTAGTACTCCATAATCTTGAGCCTCTGTTGCTGCACGAGACGACCCTTCTCGATGTTGAACTCCTCCTCGGCCTTTGCATCGATTTCTTCAGCCTTCTCGTTGGCCTCTTGTTCGATAAAGGCCATCATGTGCTTGATCTAAGACCAGAAAACCACATTTTCCAATCAGAAATAGCATTTTTAGCTCACAATAAGCGAGCTCCTCGTGAAAATAGAGAAACATTGCATCTGGGTCGCCAAGCGGCGGAAGCTATACGATCAATTAATCTGACAAGATTATGTTCTGCATTACACGTAATTCCACTTTTCTTTTCCAAAACATACCTGCTTTTGGACATCTGCGTCGCTGAGCGCCATGGTTGTTAGTTATTATTTAGCACCACTAACACGAAAAACAACCGATATAGAGCCAGAAAACTAAAAACTGGCCCGAAGAAGAAAGACGACGCCTTCAGACGTGCTTCTTCATTGAACAATCATATGATCTCGGTGTTGCCCATTACGACTAAAAAGTCACATTTTTATGGAATAGACAAATTTTGTCTCTAGTTATTTGAGATCAGTCTTCGTTGTATTAACATCAGTCGAAGATTTTCTTTCTTTTATTTATTTTTAGTGAGTTTGAAAGTCACGTTTGTAGGAAGATATAAATAAGGTCAATCGAAAGATAATTAAGTGAGTCTAAATTTCCATTATATACAATTAACACTTTCCAGCATATGGATAACATATAAAAAATATTTTTTATGAAATAATTAATCCATGTTTCCAATAATTCTAAGAGGCTACTTGTGAAATATTAAAACTACCCTCCGTCCATGAAAAACATTTTTTATATTATCTGAGGGTCGAATGTAAGCCATCAAGCAAACTTGACGTAAAGGCATAGACTTTGAAGTTTGAATTGTCATCAGTTTGAAGCAAACAATTGAAAAATATTGTATTTTGTTATTTGGCAACCTTAATAAGCCATATTGCGTACTTTTTAATTTCTTCAATTATTTGAGATTGATTAATGACATATGAAAATACATTTTGAATACAATAAATTAAATAAAGATTCAACAAATCTTTTGAGTACCCAAATCTGTTATAACAGAGACTAAATATAAAATTCATTTATTTAGATATTCAAATAACAATTGCTATCAATTTCCGGTCGCTTTCAACAATATGGCCGACAGTTGTTTAGGGTAATGTGGCGTTCGACGAAACTAAGTGAAATTGTAAAAATATTTATTAGTGACGTAAAGATGTATCAAGTTTTCAGCGTTTTATAGCAGTGTTTTATGCATAGACACTTTCAGACACATTTTGAGTTGGTGTATAAAATTTTGAATGCCCATACATCGTTGTCAAAATTTGGACAGTCAACAAACTTTTGTTTATTTCATTGGAGTGGATTTAAATATTTTTAGGGAGAATACTTGATTATGAACCATATATATTTGTATTGAAATTGTGGCACAAGGACTGAAGTCGACATATTAGGTAAATATTTTATTATTTGAAGAGTATCAAGAGTTGAAACTTCCATTCAGTCAGGGTCGCCATTGTATGACAGCAGAATTTACTATCTCAAGAGGTATAGATAAACTGAAATGGCTATAATTTGTTGTCAATAACAACGTTATCTATATACTGCTATGTACTATACCTTTCTCTAATGTATATTCATACAGTTTGTGTAAGTTTTGGAGTTTTGATGATGAGTCAAATAACTCTTGAAATCTGTTACACTTGAATTGATGTATGGAAATAATAATAAATGCTCATAATATATTCAGCACATACTTTCTACTGGTACAAACAATAAGATTAATTACAGGCACTGACATTTCAATGGTTATAATAAAAAAATGTTTAATATTTCACTGCTTTAGAAAAGAACATAAGAATTGGAGATCCTGGTGAAGTAACCAAACTTATAACTGAATAAAACATTCTAATGTTCCACCAACACAACTGGGTTTTACCTGTTAATGCTGGAATTGAATCTATCGTCAAAGATTTTGCTTCATATGCAATGTTAGTTGAACTGTCAAATGGTTTTCATTCCATAGACCTTATTGCTGTGTAATAATGGATAAAAGTATCATAAATAGTTGACTATTATATTCTTTATAATTTTATTTCAGAATGAAATAATTGAAGGTAAGTGTAATGATAGTAAAAACAGACATAAATAATTCATAGGTGTACTAATATTTTGCTGTAACTAGGTAGAAAACAATGGACGTGTTTTTTGCTCTTTCTCACTGTATTATTATTGTTGGTTTTGTATTAAGTAGCCTTTTACTGTTAGCTTTCAGTTCGTAGTCTATTTTTAAAATTGTTTTACCATCAAGACCAAATATGTTGCTCGGTGGCTTGACTGATGTTTTTTTATGATATTAGAACCGGTGCTATGAATTGAAATATGAGAATTTCAGGATAAAAAGTCGCATCTGGTGTATTATTGTGAGCATGTATAAAATATAACAATAATGTTGCATCTAAATCCTTTTTTTGTGAAAAAGTATCAAACAATCATCGTCACAAACTTTCGCATTTATAAGTAGGATATCAAAGTAAAAATTTTATCCCCAAAGAGGCAAAGAGGCATGAACTAGTTATTAAGAGTATAAATATATGATAAACAACATATTGTTGAATGTATGCTAATGTTATAATGTTAAATTTCAGGTTATGGCAAACTTGAACTTCCAGCAAGCGCCCAGAAGCTTAGCGAGCGGCGGTGTCGGGGGTCGCGTGAGCTCGGGGCTGGTGGGCGGCGTGTCGGGGCATGTGACGCCCACGTTCGGCGGCGCGCTGTCGCCGAGCCGCGCCTCCACCGCCATGCCCGGCGGCGCTCCGCCCTCCATGGCCTCGCGCTCCACGCTTTTCGGACAGCGAGCCTTCGCTGACAGAAGAGTACCCATGCCCACCACCTTATCTCAACCCAACTCTAATTCAATGGTGAGAGTGTTTCATAATACCTACAGTTTTAACAATAAAAGCTCTAAAACCAGGTCACTTACATACTTACTTAAAAAAGTAATGGAGGAAAGCCTTTGCCAAACAATGAAACACTATGGCTTGTATAAATTTAACATACCAGTGGTTTTAACCAATTTGCCCCCGTTCCTGTAAGAATATCAAGATTAAGAGTAGCCAATCTGGCTCTGGTAACTGGCAGAAGAATATCACATCCTATATAAGTTTCATTATTATTTAGCATGAAAGTATCTGATTGTAAAGACACTAGCAGCGCCCCGCGGTTTTACCCGCGTTGTGCCCGTTCCCGTGGGAATTTCGGGAATTTTTTTACATAAAAACCTTCCTCTTGAATCACTCTACCTATTACAAAAAACCGCATCAAAATCCGTTGCGTAATTTTAAAGATTTAAGCATACAGACAGACAAACAGTGTGACAGACACGAAAAAGAGACGACTTTATTTTATACTATGTAGTGATGGCTAATTTGATCTCTAAAAGAAAAGTTGTAAAAAAAAATATGATACGAAAATAATTACGTAGGTATGTGTGTACTTTGTTTTATGCAAGAATAAAGCGTAGGTACTAAATGTACGTGATATTTCTTTGTTTTTGATCTACCTATAATATAAAAATGAATCGCTGAATCTGTTGCTAAGCACATAACTTCAGAACAACTGCACCAAATTAGATGATTCTTTTTTTAATGTGTTCCTTATTGTCAGGACAAGGTTTTTATATAAGAAAAATAAGGAATAAAAATCTCAAAATTCCCACGGCAACGGGGGCGCTGCGGGTGAAACCGCGGGGCACAGCTAGTTTTAAATAAACATTACCATATTGAGGTCGAAAACGGAATCTTTATTTATCTCATACATAATGCCAATAACATATTTTTCGAGAACCTAAATACATAATCCTTTTATTTGTGTTTCAATTTATTGAGATAAAACGTTTTTATACATTTATTGTCGTTTTTACTTGTAAATATACCTAAATATGCATTCAAATGCGAATTTATACTTGTAAAATTGTAGCTCAATGATTTATAAATCGTAGACTAAACTAGACAGGATGGCCTCCTTTGTGCTACAGAATTGTCTCAACTCTTTGGGCTCAAATTGTCTACAGTCCTAACACTACACCCTAGAAACCTAGGTTTTCTGTGTTTTTTCTGTACTATTTGACTTCTTCTTCTTCATCGAGTGGATGGTCACCCTGATCAATCCTGGTGTCAGAGTTATTGAGCCGCCACAGGCCTCTGACATGGCTCAAGTAATGACTACTATCCGTAGAAAGTAACCGGGACCGACATTTGACTTTTAACATGACATCAATAGGTATCACGCTATTCAGATTCCAGTCGACTATATCGAAACTACCGGCTCCTTTTTCAATACTAATATTAGCCACTATTCCAATAGCTTACGTATATAATAATAATACACCTGGACGAATTCACACCCATTAATCAGACCCAAACTAAGCAACTTAATGAGACCGTCGTTATCATGTACGTAACATTACAATAACCTGAGTGTGGCGTGTTCCAGTCGAGCATCCCGAGCCTGTCGCGGTTCGCGGCGGGCGGCTACCACTCGGTGTTCGGCGAGGGCGGCGACACGTCGACGCCGCCGCTGCTGGACCTCAGCGAGTTCCCCTCGCTCACGGCGCGCGGCGCCGGCGACCAGGCGCCCGCCGCCGCCGCGCCGCCGCCGCCCGGCTCCAAGCCTTACGGTACACGCACCAAACTATTGTCCTACTTCTTATATTACTTATTGTCCTACGTAGGGGACGAACACGGTTATTTGGCGCAGCCCAAAATCCCTATTTAATATTAGTTACTTGTCCAATTTATCAATTGAACGACAAGTAACTAATACATTTTGTTGGCCAGGACAAAATTATTCACATTAAATGCAATACGCAAACTACGAACTCTTCAGATACTATAACAAATAGCTTGAAAGATAAAACCACGTAGTGTAATACAACCGTACTGACATCGGCAGTGGGTATGGTGAAGCAGCCTACCTCCGAGCAGTCGGAGTTCACGATGTCGTCGGAGGACTTCCCCGCGCTGCCGGGCACGTCGAGCGGCGCGGCGCCCGCGCCCGCGCCGCCGCTCGACTACACGCACGCCGCCGACAAGCCGCGCAAGGGCATTCAGACCTCGCCAGAAGGTACGCCCACAACACACTTTACTACCCACTACAGTACCTCACTCAGCTGCAATCATATGTATGCACTTTCAAGGTTAAAGTTTGATTTAATACTACTAATGTACACTATTCATTTATGAATATAAATCCGTTATTTTCTTGTTCGGATATCGAACTATGTATAAAAGTAATTGTAATTTTGGAGAATTAAATATATACATGAAGGCCAATGTTGTATACATATTGGTACTGCCGACTACACTATAATGCCCAGTACAACTGGTACAGCCTGCACACTAACATGCCCAACATACTAGAAGATAGTACTTCTTAAACAAATACCAACAATCAACATACACTCATTTTTGTCTTACGAGAGTTAATAATGTTAATATGTAGTCGATTTCCAGCAGAAGACAATTCCTTCTCAAGAGGAAAAGGTTGTCATTTCATTCTTAATTCATCACTGACTTTTTTTTCACTGAAAAGTCTTTAGTTTCAAAATCAGTTGTGATGGTTTGAATTATAAGTCTCGTAAGAAAAAAATAGAACATACATACCAGCTAGTACTTTAGTAAACAACATAGTACCTTGTGCTTAACACAGCAGTCCAAAACTTAACTAATAAATAATCGATTACATTAAATAGCTGTGTTGTGGTCAACTGTGGCTTGGCAAGACCAAAGAAAGATAAAAAAATAATCAACTGACCATTTGGCTATATTATTTACCATTTCATAAAAAATAAACAAATTGCTTGGTGTGTTGATATTGCTTGAAATAAAACCTAATTCCCATTTATTATCATCATATCAAAATTCTCCTTCTCTGTGTGCTGCCCTAACCCATTCTATCGCATTAACTCACAATTTGAAATCTTTCTGTTAGTCACCGCTGTCACAAAGGATTTCTATGGTGTGTATAATATTAAAATCTCTCATTCTGTAAATTGTAGTCAATGTTTGTGCAAATTAATTATACCAATTATCATTTTTACTCTTTACAGAAAATATTTTCTTAAATCATACCTTTTATATAATGAAAACTATATCAAAAACAATATTTGTTACTACTGACATTTGCTTGCCAGATTTCATCAAAATCGTTTCAGCTATTTAACTGTGGATGGATACTTTTTAGGCAACTACCGTACTCGAAAGTTACTAATGATACCTAATGGAATGATTCATTAGTAATGAGTGATATTTACTTACTATATAATGTGAAATTTCTGCAGTTAGTTAATTGTCTTTAAATTGATGTATCCGAATATGATAGGTAGACTTTTATATTTATTACTGAGGCTTAGGGTACGTTTTCATTGAATCGGATCGGAGCTGTGCGGCGAATCACAACGCATTACGAAAAGATCTTGAAAATGTCAATGCCTTGTCGGGCAATTTCAATGCGTTATGATCTTCTTCTTTTCGAGGGGATGGTCAACCTGACCAATCCTGGTGTCAGAGTTATTGAGCCGCCAAAGGCCTCTGACATGGCTCATGTAACGACTACTATCCGTAGAAAGTAACCGGGACCGACGGCTTAACGTGCCCTCCGAAGCACGGAATCATCTTACTTTTCGGGCAATCAGGTGATTCAGCCTGCAATGCCCTAACCAAACAGGGCAGTCTCACAAAGAGATTTTTGTGAGACATTGTCCCCACCGGTAATCGAACCCGAAACCTCCGGATCGTGAGCCGAGCGCCCAAATCACTAGACCACAGAGGCTGTTGAATGCGTCGTGATTGGTCAATTGCGCCCCGCACCGCACCGCTCCGCTTCAAAAGAAACTCACCCTTATTTATGTATAAAAACTTATGAATATACATTATACTAACATTATACCTTATATGCGTTCTAGGCAAAGTAACGAATATACCAGAGACGATGATACCGAACCAATTCGGTATCGTAGGCCTCCTCACGTTCATCCGTGCGGCGGAGTCCGACCCTAGCCTAGTCTCGTTAGCGTTAGGGCAGGACCTCACTGCGCTCGGACTGAATCTAAACTCCCCGGATAACTTATATCTCACCTTCGCTGGACCATGGGCCGATACGCCTTGTAGGTGAGACCATTCATGTTTCACTAATTTGACTAATATGTTTAGTAGGGTGAAAAACTACGAATGTTGACTACTAACCTGTGCAAGAATAGGAATCAATAATGTTGTTTTTAAGATGATTTGTTTTGATACTGTCTTTTTCGTGGTCATCACTACATAGTATAATACGCTTTCTGCTGTCTGTCCCTATGTATGCTTAGATCTTTAAAACTATGCAACGGATTTTAACGCGGTTTTTTTAATAGATAGAGTGATTCAGGCGGAAAGTTTATATGTATAAAAATCCTACGGGAACGGGCACAACGCGGGTAAAACCGCGGGGCGTTGCTAGTTTTATTTTATAAATATGCCTCACCAAGGAAATTGCCCAGCAGACTGCAAGTC
Organism: Cyclophora albipunctata; assembly: GCA_963082685.1. Classification (NCBI taxonomy): domain Eukaryota; kingdom Metazoa; phylum Arthropoda; class Insecta; order Lepidoptera; family Geometridae; genus Cyclophora; species Cyclophora albipunctata. The sequence goes on along the minus strand of OY720131.1, from coordinate 7,853,657 downwards.
TCTGGTGTATCTTAATATGTTAGATTGATATTAAAGAAGATACTGCGCATGCGTAGCGATAACGTCTAATCCTCCTCACTGTACTAAATCTTCAGTGAGCATCGTTGGACCTTTGACCAGCTGTGGGACATGACAAACTATATACTAAATGAAACGGATCTATATTGCGTTAGAATATATGTATAACGTATTGAGAGTCATCCCGTGACCACGGGCGGTGTAGTACTCCATACGGCGTCGGGTACGTATGTTAATAACTACGTTATAAATTGTACCGCGGTATAGACCCGTTTCATTAAATATATTGAATGCAAATCGTGTGAGTTTAAAAAGTATATTACAATTCAAACTGTACTTAAATGTTATATAACGTTGAATATTTGCAGACCACAAGATATGGATTACCACGTGCCTCCAGAGTATCTGATAAACGGATCTATTAGAGAAAAGTTGGCGCCCCTACGACTGAGTCGATATAAGGAAGACCTATTGTTTTATTTGTTTTACTGTTTCGTCGGAGACGTGTTGCAGATCGCGGCGGCGGCGGAGCTGTGAGTAGCGTTTATTAATTTAATTTTGAGTGGCAAGAGTGGTGGGAATGGACGGAGGCCTTTGCCCATCAGTAGGACGATACGGGCTAATAGTAACTTTAATTTTCAAAGTAGTAATGTACGCATTTGGATAAAATTGTTCTTCCATGCCGAATAAAAATAAGACAGGTTTTTTGGTCTCCATACCGAATTTCACCAACATTACATTAGTTAGTAGAGAAACAGCAATAGGTTGACAGAATGATGTCTTAAATCCAAAATCATCCATAAAAGAGTTTCTTCTCGATAAAATCTACCTAATCACGATTAAGCACACGCACTTACCATAAACTTGAATTTCAAATTATGGTGTGAGCTAATGATTAACTTTTTTATATTTTGAATTGAACCTAAGTTTACGGCTACACTTCGCTTTTATTTTATATCTTACGTTTCAGCTCCTTTACAGGAACCGTGATTACATATTTATTATTTTATTATTATTAAATCCTTAAGTGTCCCATTGTTGGGCAAAGGCCTCCCCCCATTTCTTCCATTCAGCTCTGTCAAGGGCTTAATGACACCAACCGGACAGTCTCAATTATTAATATTTATATTTACCACCTATTTCAGATATAATCGTGAATGGCGGTATCACACGGAGGAGAAGGTGTGGATCTCTCAAGCGCCCGGCATGCCGATGGTTGAAAAAACCTCCACTTACGAGCGTGGTACATACTACTTCTTCGATGCGCACAACTGGCGCAAGGTAAATTAAAAATATCCTATTTATCGCACAAAAAGTACCCGCATCTGTTTATATGTCGTATGTTCGCGCAAAGACAATTGAACATATCTTGTTTCTTCACACGGTTTACCTCAACAGTCAAAGTGAAAAAGAGGAAAGCTTAAAATTGACAGAGCAGTAATATAATTATTTAAGCTGCTAAGCGCCGGTGATTACATCTGCAACCCAACAGACGGCGCTAGTGAAAAAATTTGTAGATCGCACTTACGCTATTTTCCTATTATTTGTTGGACAGGGTAGTCTTTCTCTTTATAAAATTAGTATAAAAAAATGAGCTATTTCTTCGACAAATACTGCAGAAGCGACAATGCCAGCCCGAGTATCCAGACATCTTGTCCGACATCCAAGAGTTTCATTCAAATTAAGTCTTTATATAAAAAACTAGCAGCGACCCGCGGTTTTACCCGCGTTGTGTCCATTTCTGTGGGAATTTCGGGATGAAAAATAGCCTATGTTACTCGTGGATAATGTAACTTTCGAATGGTGAAAGAATTTTTAAAAACGGTCCAGTAGTTTTTGAGCCTATTCATTACAAAGTTTTCCTCTTTATAATATATTAGTGTAGATATTATTTGATGCATCCATTTTAATAATTAATCGTTGTAATTGCAGGTGCCGAAAGAATTCCATCTAGATTACAGCAAGCTAGAAGGGCGGCCGCAGCTGCCGCCGCACGTGCTCACGTAGCGCCGCACCCTCTCTCACACTATTGTAGTTTTGTTATATAAAAAGTACAAGTTAAAAACTGACTCATTTATTTACTACTTTTATTGTTAGGTACCCTTTTACTAAGACCTTAGTATTTATTGATCTTCTCCACATATTGGTCCACCTTTGTCGGAAAATACACTGTGCATGAGTTGCGAAATGTTACAAGGTTGCACTTACTATACTAAATTTATGTTACATAAATGACCGTAGTCCCCGTACACCGTATACCGAACATATGACCACGGGGACAGCGGTAATTAAACATTTAAAATTACTGCTATAGGTAGAATTCGGTTCTGTAATTCCCGATGAATTGGCAATCCTTCCTATCCTATTTAATATTATAAATGCGAAAGTTTGTGAGGATGGATGTATGTTTGTTGCTCTTTCACGCAATAACTACTGAACGGATTTGGATGAAACTTTACAGTAATATAGGTAATACATCAGAATAACATATGGGATACATTTTATCCCGAAATTCCTGCGGGAACGGGTACAACGTGGGTACCACCGCGGGGCGCAGCTAGTAGGATATAATGTGCAAACTAGCTGCCCAGTTTAAGACAAACAAGCATGCTAATATTGACTTGCAGTTAACTAGCATGCTTCATTTTATATGCATGTCACTCGTATTGTAATGTCGCAAAGGCGGGCATTAATTAACTAGAATATATTAACATTAGTAGTAGTACAATCTATCCTGTCTAAAAAAATCGAGGCTGTGACGAATCAAACAATTAAACGTCCATAAAAATAGTCTCTGTCTATTTCAACATAAATAACAGGAAGGTATACAGGATAATGGATATAACTGTTAATAATGCAATACAACATTACTGATATTTTGAAAATAACACAAGCACAGATGAACAAGAGTAGGTATAATAGGCTATGTTCACATGTAACGCACGACTAGCTTGAGGAGGCGGCGTTCAGATAAGGCTGTGCTAGTAGGTACTTTACTTTAACGTACTTCAATTAGTACCTACGTTAAACTCAAAATTGAAAAAAAGTATTATAATAGTTGTTCCCACTCGGTAACACCCAGTTGAACAAAGTATAAATTACTATAAAAACAAGGTATAAATGACCCAATCACTTTGAAGTAGGTATTTAAGTGCGCGGATCGTTTATTCCATTTGTGTTCACTAGAATAAGAACAGGACAAATTCTTTAGTAGTTCCATTATTTCTTATAATTTTATAATGGATCTAGTGATAAAAATTTCAACACTAGTCACATTATTTTCATTTTATAATAGAACTTGTGATAAAGAAACACTAGTAATTCCATTATGGAGCTGTTCATGGTACTAATGGCAATGAACCAATGAAACAAGTGATAATCAGCTTGAAGCAGGGATTTATAGTGAGACCAAATAAATATGCACAATACATAAGTACTAGAGCACAGTGTGATGACGAAGTGTTATGATTCGGGAATAACAATACCTCCTAATTGAGGAAGTATGAACGTAAACGTGGTTGTGCTTGTTCGTTGACAAATATATGCCATCGCGATACAAGCGTGTGTTCGTTCATCTAAACAGCAAACGGACCCGCGTTATATCAAACCGTGCGTCAAAGCATCGATCGCCTGCATCTAGCTCGAGATTGCTTGGCTTGGCAAGGTACCTAGGCCCATCATTCGCGAATGTTCGCGGCCGGCCGCACTGCGACTTGGCGTCTAACTAGTAGGTTACTACTACTACTAAGCAACTAGACTCTAAGCGCAAAGCAAGCCTGCCTTAGTGTTCGTAGCCTTAGGATTATTCTGTGTATGGTTTTTGAATATTTATATGTCTACAGGCAGTTGGAAAACGCGCATCTGAACATAGCTTAACCTTTACAATACATCAAACGTTGAAGTTCTTTTTATGTAAACATTTATCTCATAATATACCTACTTACAATTCGAATACCTATATATATTTTAGTCCCAAACATTATCTCACATACTTACAGTTCCTATACATAAATTGTAAAGTACCTCAAACATTATAACAACGGGGTCTTTCCAGTTATAGGTACTAATTTAATTTATAAACAGTAGAAATAACTACCTGAGAATATACAATTACTAGCCTCAATTAAATGTATCAAACTGTAGGTACTTATGCCGAGCTGTATTCGGTATGTAGTAGTTCAACGTAAAGTGGTACGATAGAATTAATTCCATAGTCAGCTGTGATTTGAGCAGAGAGATGATGAGAGTTACGTTACAAGCCTAAGTAGTTCTCAGCCACGCCGAGGTAGTAAATAGTCTGCGCGATTCCAAAGAGTGGCGCTATGACCATCATACGACAAGCACCGCCTTTGAAGAACGCGGTAACGCCTTCGTTCTTCAAAGTTTTTCTGTGAACAGAGATATTTACGGCATCAATAAATAATTATAGTGCGACCATCTGTTAGTTACGATGCTACACTATACTTAAAACTTATTGCTCCCTTCGCACCAAGTGAAACCAAAATCTATATTAGATAGTTAAGTGTCTAGTTAACAACTTGGGGTTATGCGGACCACATTTTTGGTACAAATGTTTATTAATAATTAATAATTGGTGTGTTTATATTTTGTGTTTTTTAGGGTTCGAGACATGATGGGACTGACATGCCTTAATTAAGTAAAAATACCTACCCAAAAAGTATTTTTAATTTAACCTGTGGTGTCCCACTACTGGGCAAAAAAATCCCCCAATTATCTCCATCTAGATCTATAATTTGCCACTATTCTCCATTAGTTATGAGATAATATTATTTTAATCATTAGTTTTAGATAAAAAAAATAAGCACAACTTACTTAGACTAACTTAGAGACGTCTGAAATGAAATATTTGTTAGAATGTTGCTCTGGACAGTGACGTCAATAGTCGAGTATACTGTATACATACGTGATGCAGTCTAAAACAGAGGTGTACTGTCGCTCGGCGGAGCCCTTGGCTAGGGACTGCATGCGCGTCTTCACCACGTCCAGCGGGTTCACCCAAAACGCGCCCGTCGATCCCGCGAGGCAGCCCGATATGAACGACCACCTGATGAAAATTACGTATAAAAATGGAAGTAAACACCTCTATTATTTCACTACTATATTTAAATCACTATCTTAAAACTAATTTGAAAACCTTAGTCATTAGTTACGCCTAATCCTCCTCACTATAAGTATCTACTGATATCCTCGGTGAGATGAGAGGTCTTTGCCCAGAAGTAAGACCATTACAGGCTATTTACTTACTTACTTACTATTAACATAATATATTCAATATTATTCTCCATTTCATTTGAAATAATGCAAAAATACCGACCAAATTGAGAACCAACTCTTTCGGTGTCTTAATTGGTTAAAAAGAGATGCATCTATACTAACAAACGAGAGAGCAATAGAGTAAAGCGGGATTTACATTACGAAACTAGTGTCATGCATGATGAAACTAGTTTCGTGAAATTATCAGTATCGCGGAGATAATGGCCCTGTCAATATTATAGCTATTGCTGCTGCTGTCTCTGAAATTCTGTAGCGACACTACTTTCGCGTCGCATTTACATGATGAAACTAGTTGCATGACACTAATTTCACCTAAAAATCGCGCAGGGCACGAAACTGATTTGCTTTCATGAAATTAATGCATGCATTACGAAAGTATTAAATTACACGTGAAACTGTTGTTAAAACTAATGTCACGAAATTAATTTCATGCCACTAATTTCGTAATGTAATTTAGGCTTAAAGCCTACTATAAGGTCAAAAATGATAAACGTCTGAAAGCCTCATCTATACTTCTATCTATACCTCCTAATATAATTATGTATACTTACTAATATAATAAATCTAAAGAGTTTGTTTATTTGAACGCGCTAATCTCAGGAACTAACAATCCCATTTCAATAATTATCTTTGTAATGGATAGCCATATACAACGGGAAGGTTATAGGCCGAAATTCCTACGGGCACATGGCCCTGCTAGTAATAAACAATTCGTTAGCTCTAGAATATCATTGCGCATACCAGAATGGCGGCGTCGCAGCCCCTTCGGGAATCCCGAGCGCGTTGAGTGTCGCGAATAATGGGAAATACATGACACTGAAGGAAATGTCGCGAGCCGCCGTCGCGCCCACTCCCTTGTACAATCCCAGGAGCCCGTGTTGTCTGACAAGCTGACGGGTCAACTCTATCGCTGATGTCCGCTTAAACTCTTTGCCCGCTGAAATTCAGTAAAGTAAGTTAGAGTATTTTAGTGGGCAAATCAGAAATGCAAAATTGGTCTCCAAGTTGTGGCCAAGCATGTACTAATTTGATTTTCTAATTTCTAATCACAAATCTTTGCACAGCGTACCAGCTTTGGCCTCCGCAGCAACTCGTCCCGCATCCTGCATCTGAATCTTGAGCAGTTCCATCGGAGTGGTGACCACTATCTGACACGCGCCCGCGCTCCCGCCAGCTAACATCTGACGGGGTATAGGCAGGGAACTAAGGGGAATATGGCAAAAATGTTTTGTGTATTTAATTACTAGCTGTGCCACGCAGTTTCCATTTTCTTATATAACTAAATCTTGTCCTGACAATAAGGAATGCATAAAAAAGTGTAGTAATTATCATGCAAACTTCCACCGAAAATTGGTTTGAACGAGATCTAATAAGTAGTTTTTTTTAATACGTCATAAATCGTAAACCTCAATTTATCTTTAATTCAATCAACTCAAATCTTCTAACTACAAGAAGAAGTTTTATACTATATTATTTTCTGCGACGGAACCATGGAATCATGGGCGAGTCCGACTCGCACTTGGCCGCTTTTTTATTAATATAAATTATAAATACCCGGATATATTCACAGACGGTTAATTAGACCCAAACTAAGCTCTAAGCTTGTAATCTCGATACCTCGACAAAGTAAGCGCTCTCACATGCCACTGTGACGGTGCCAATAGGCTTATCATAAAAATATGAAGTGCAATGTAGTTTCGGCTGTGCGTTGATATAAAAGTCAGTCAGTCTGTAAATCAGTCAGGTGCCTTTTGTAAACCATTTAATACATTTATTTCTACACCACATAAAATAAAAACATGAAAAAGAAGCAATACTTATACATTATGAACTATAATAAATACTAAAATACTTATATGAAATTAAAACTAAATACAGTGGCAGCGATGTAGAGGACTGACTCAGTGTACGCTACGGGGTTGTTACACCCCACAGCACTGGTTTTCAGTCTGCCCCTCGTACGTATATAGATAAGTTCATTTCACATTAATTTGTCTACAACACTTCTGGCCACAAACTTGGTGCTCACCCGTCCGCAAGTGTGAGGTGGTGTCTAAACATATCGTTGCAAGCCAGTTTGATGGCCTTCTCGGGCGTCACGAGGATGATGTTGACCGCCGAGCCGCGGTACATGCCGAAGTACCCCTCCGCCGCGTACGTCTTCTTGAAACAATCTATCCTGCAAACATTCGTTTAGTTTCTAACTTTATCTTCATGATTATTATTTGCTTGTATCCTAATTCTTAATACCTACTATAAATTAGAGAGTCTGAGGATGGATGTGTATGTTTTGTATTGTATGTTTGTTACGCTAACTGGACGGATTTGGATGAAACTTTACAGTAATTAGGTTATACGAACAGTACAGTCTGATCGTAGCGATTTCTCGTAGAGTATATAGCCCCCATTACACCTTCATGGAAAGATAATAACTTTTAATCACCAGGTACTAATCACTCCCCAATGATCTAATCTGACACTGGAAGTCTAACAGCTTGTACAAACATCCATCCATTCTATGCAACAGGACTATCTAGTCCTATCTAGTTACATGTTTTTATATTGTTTCTCGCCCTTGGGCCCGATGGTTTGATTTTGCAGCCGCGTCTTGACGAGGTCCAGCGGGAACACGACCGACACCCCGATGATACCCGCGATGCCGCCATTCACGATTTTGGGGAACAGCCTGGAGGAAACAAGTATAACGAAATATAAATTTATCTATACTTGCTATAGGTAGCGGGCGCTCGTGGCGTAGTTTGACTATGCGATGTTTGTTCATTGCAATTGTTAAGCAACGTGCAGTAGGGGACTACTTGGATGGGTGGCCGATATTGGCATTTCTATCCGAGCGCTAACCGTGCTTCGGAGGGCACGTTAAATTGTCGGTCCCGGTTGTTTCAATCGTTAGACCATGTCGGAGGCCTTTAGGCGGTCTAAAAACTCCGACACCAGGGTTGGCCACTGACCTACTCGAACTTACTTACTTACTATAGCCTAATTACTATAATATAATAAAAAATATAATATTATAGAGGTAAAAATTATAAGTTCGTTTGTTTGTATGTTCGATCTAATTTCGGGAATTACCATTCCGATTTGGATAATTATATTTGTAATAGATAGCCACATTCAACAGGAAGTTATAGGCTATTTTTTAATCCCGAAATTCCCACGGGAACGGGCCCAACGCTGGTAAAACCGCGGAGCCCTACTAGTATTAAATCAAATAAATACTAAATCATTTATTGCTTAAAAAATGCAGAAGATAAGTTTATATACACAAAAAATATTAATTTGAATTATGTAATATATAAGCAAATGATTATTGGCTCAGCTGGCGTTGCCGGGGTGTGACTCCAGATAGTGCTGGTTTATAGCCACCCTCGTCCCTCAGGTGTAGTGCAGGAACAGGGCGGTGGGGCTACAACATGCATTATAGGAGGTATTATAGGTAATGTGACCCATTTCTGACCCGGTTGGTCAAAGTTTTCGTACATAAAAATGACAAGCCCGTTGGCACAGTGGCAGTGAGAGCGCTTCGGGGGTCGGGGGGGGAGCTGTCGGGGGTTGCGGGTTCGATTCCCGCCCGGAGTCAACAATATGTGAAGACATAGTTGTTGACGACGACGTCAATTATATATTCATAAGTATTTGTGTATGTATATGTAGTAGTATCAGTTATTTAGATTCCATTATTACAATTACAGCTTAGTTTGGGTCTAATTAACCGTGAGTGAATTTGTCCGGGTATATTTATTTTATTATATTATAAACAAAATTAGTTTTAATAGTAATTTTATTATATATTTAAAACTCACATTTTTTTAAGTTTCAGTAGTTTTCGCGTGAAAGAGTAACAAACATCCATACATCCATACATACATCCATCCTCAGAAACTTTCGCATTTAATAATATAAGTTTTAAGTATGAAAGTAGGATGGACTCGAGAACAACAACGATGGATGATAGCAGCGCCCCGCGGGTTTACCCTCCTTGTACCCGTTGCCCTGGGAATTACGGGGTGGGAAGTAGTCTAATCTATCTCTAATGTACAGTTATATTTTTCGAATCTAACTGGTAGTTTCAGTGATCATCTCATTCAAACAAACAAACTTCCAATTTCTTCAACATAATTTATACTTATTTATTAAAATACTCATCTCGGCTGCTGTGTCATTTTTAGTCGGGCATTAGGTAAGGAAACTGTGTTAATTAGAATTTAGAATGGTATTTTTTATGGAAAATATTACAATTATTTTTTTATATAAATTACATTTCGAAATACGTAGACATGTGGTAGACATTACTGTACATTACGTACAAAGAGTAATACACATTGTGAGCACTTTGAGTGGCACTTTGTGAGTACTTGTGAGTAATACAAGTTACAAAACAGCACAGACCACAGACCTGTATACAACGGGTATAACGAATCTCTTTGAATGTAAATGGTCCAAGGAATATGATCACTATGAAAGCACGAAGACCACGGATAAAGAGTAGCAAAGACAGTTTACCCATGCACGAAAAAAGGATATTGAAATATTGAATTTAAGACGAATTCGGTAGCTTGTGGCATGCGTTAGATTGGCCGTGTTTGACTTTAGTCAAGGTTTTAATAGGACAATATCTTGGTGCATAAGTGTTATGTTCAAGCTCAATGGTGGCGCAGGCCTATACGGCGAAGTATATAAAATCCCTTTGGGCAGGGTTGAGGATCTTCTTAAATCAAAAACAAAATTACGATAGATATGAAAACAATGGAATTTTATAGGCTTACTGTGCTTTACCTACTCGTATGTGCTGCTTACGCCTCAGCAGATAAGGTTTGCACCAATATAGGAGATTTGAAGATTTTCTGCAGAAATATTGAATGCAGGTGTTCCCCATTTTTGTCTCATAAATATGTTCATGGAAAGTATTTTCAAAATCCGCTAAGTAGTTCTTAGTATCCGCGAAAGAGTAACAAAAATCCATCCACTTATCCATTCTCACTAACTAAAATAATAAGTGTTGTTAACGGTAGCACCCAGCAGCTGGCAGCACCTCTATACTTTTCTATGACAATACTTCTTCTTCATCGAGTGGATGGTCAACCTGACCAATCCCGGTGTGATTCAGCCTGCAATGCCCTAACCAAACTGAGGGCAGTCTCACAAAGAGAATTTTTGTGAGATATTGTCCCCACCGGGAATCGAACCCGGAACCTCCGGATGGTGAGCCGAGCGCTCAAACCACAAGACCACAGAGGCTGCTTGCGGTCGGTCGGCAGTTGCTGCGGTCGCAACCGAAAACCGTTATGGGAATGTATGCGAGGAAACCCAGCCTATTTTAAGCTTGTAAAGACTAGTCTATTATTTGAATAAAACGTGTTAATTAATATCTCCATTTATTTCAACATCTAAACAGGTAGGTACACATTTTGTTCTATTCAATAATGCAATCTAAGTAATTCCATAACATTAGTGATATTCTTGACATCAAAACAGCACGAGTAGAACAGGTCACTTTAATAAACACATAAAAAGTGGCGAATTTTTTTTAAATCTTTATGTTAATACATTATGCATTTTACACAATTTTCATTAAATATATGACGATAAAAGCTTAGTGGTTGAATGACACTTAACTATCATGCATGTTTCAAAATAAATGCTTTGCAATGATTATTCATTCTCATTGATTGCATATTATGATCAGCCCAATCAATTCGCACACCTACAGTACATATTTATTGTCTTAACATTATATTAATGGCAGGATAAAGCTATATTCACAATGTTGTGTCATTCACCTAGTTTGGTGTCACAAAATGGCGAAGTGTCGCGGTCAATCACCACAACTATGTGTGAACAACACAACACTACGTGAACATATGAAACGGCAAGTGCAAATTGACCCCATATATAAATATGAGTATATATTAATTTCAACATAATTAATGAGTGTATAATTATAAAGAAATTACCAAAACAATTCTTAAAAAAAAACAAAATTTTAAACTAAAAAAATCTTTCTACAATAACATGTTAATATGAGTTGTATAAAAGATGAGTGAAAAGTGAAAAGGTATCCTAATATTACATATTGTTTGTTGTAAACAAACTAATCTAGACGGGATCTAATCGCATATAAAACAACGGCCGTGTTACCTCGAGGGCCGTTGCGACACGACCAAAACGTTGAGGTACGCATTAAAGGCTGGAGCACACCAAATGCGTATACGTAGACGTAAACGTCGACGCATACATCTACGTTACGCAAGCAGTGTGTCTCATACAGTTCCATACATTACAACTCAGTGGTACGTCCACGTCTACGCATACGCATTTGGTGTGCTCCAGCCTTAAATGATTTTTTCGCGATTAAGTCCCCTAGATTAGTGTTTACAATGAGTTCATATCGTGATAGTTTAAATATTGATTGCTTTTTTTAAGAGACAGGTAATGTTAAACCTCTCATCTCAGTAGTTCGGTTCCGGACTAATGATACTAACAAAGACCCATCTAGTTCGGTTTACAAGTTACCACCGAACTAATAAGATTTTTTCAGTAAAACAAACAAACAACCAAACTACTAAGACAAGAGGATGTTAAAATGGATTTATTAAAAATCATTAACGTTTAATTTATCAAATAATAAGCGTAGCGAAGTAAAATAATTTATATATAATACAATAACAAAATCCTTGAAGGAAATCATATTACACAGCGCTGCAACGTAATTTACTTCATCAAACGACACAATTAATTGACTAGCGCAACTACACATAACATTTTGTATAACATTTACCTATAACTGATGGTATAACATAGTGTAACATTTAGGGCCGAAACTGCGTTAAGCATGCTCGCGCGGTTTCATACAAAAGTGAACCGTCGCGTGCGCCCGCCGCGGTTTCATACAAAAGTGAACCATCGCGTGCGCCCGCCGCGGTTTCATACAAAAGTGAACCGTCGCGTGCGCCCGCCGCGGTTACATACAAAAGTGAACCATCGCGTGCGCCCGCCGCGGTTTCATACAAAAGTGAACCGTCGCGTGCGCCCGCCGCGGTTTCATACAAAAGTCCGCCCGCCGCAGTTTCCATTTTTAACCGACTTCATAAAAGGAGGAGGTTTCTCAATTCGACCGTATATAAGCATCTTAAAACGTGTAATCGGCCTATACCCACCATTCACACAAACAATTAGTTCACACTAAGCGATGTAGTTTCATTGCGAGTGTTAAGCAACGTTCAGCTATGCCAACACTTGGATGGGTGGTTATAATTTTTAATGAAATGGAGTGAAATGACAATGACATCATATAATGCCATTAGTCAAATTATAGTTGCCACGTTTTGACATAGTGATGGATCCGGGTCGGATTACAATCAATAAGATATGACACTAAATCCTCATACAATATCAAATAAAAATAATGTTGATCATTTAATGCATAAACCTAGGAATCTAGTATCTAAAATAAATATTAAAGAAATTTATTAAAAAAACAAATCACTCTAAAACTATTCTTAATATTTATTGTATGCTTACTTACTAAATAATAATATTAAATACAAAATGGAGAACTACGACATCATAAAGACTTAAATCTGGTTCACTGTTTCGAATCAAGATACAGAAATAGGGAATTCCACGCACTATTTTTGTTTCGCCAAAAAGTGGATGCATTCGATCTCAAAATTTCATTTCACTCCATATTATAAACGAATTGATAAAGCCATCCGCCTATTAGAGTTAGGTTCTACATTATGTATTACATATCAATACCACAATTTCATCCGCAAGCTAAATTAAGCTTTATTAGAATTGAAATTGGCACTATTATTGATTTGTACATGTGAGTCAACATTTATAAAATAAAACTACATTTTCAAATGTCTTTAGTTCAATTGTGATCTTATAGATCTTAAATTGACAATATGTTTATATGTAATGGCATTTTTTCAGTGTTGTGTCAATTAATTTCAATTTAGTGTCTTTTTAAAGACAATGTCAACTGAGGAATGACAATCCCGGTATTTTAAACCTGTGGTTCCGTTATAATTGACTTAATCGCATGTATATTTGATTAAAGATAGCTTATGATTGTTTAAGACTTAAAATAGACTAAATTGAATATAGAGGCAACACTCAAAATGCATCATTTCATTATCATCCATTCGATGGTTAATGACAATTCATTAATTCCTACTTAAATATGTTTGTTATTGTCATATTATTTCAGACACAGTAACTCGAACAGTGTCGTTTGAATCAATTGGAACCATGTCACTATAAGAACTATTGAAAAGCTTGGCCATGTTAGGTTTTAAGACAAGCGAAAGTCAGTGCAACATGGTTCTATCGCAAACGCTTTTACATAATTACACTACAATTCGATTAAATGCTTCTTAACGGAAGACAAAATTAACAATAAATTAAATTTTAACGATGGAACTGCTTACCTTTATAATATTTAACAAACATTACTTCAATTATGTTTTCATTTACTCACTACTTGTCAAATATAATGCGCAAAACGAAATTATTCACTAAAACTAACATAATATTGAGCTTAACCGCTTAGAGCGAGCTATGATCAAATATCAACTAATATTATTTTTAAAATAAAATTAAAATTAATGCATAGCTTGAATTCCCTGCAGATTTTACATTCATGTCATATAATAAATAAAAACAACTAATTATCACAAAGTATAAAATCTCTGTAACAAATTAAAACTGTTGTAAAAAAAAACAAGAGGCAACAATTTCATTCTAAAAGTAAAGTAATACAAAATATCATTATCATTCACACTTTGCTTTAATTAATTTGAGACACTAAAACAAATCTCATATGATTTTGTTTGACTATAATTCTAGTAAATGATTATTTAACAATTTGACATCATCATGACATAATATTCAAAGTTGACAACTTTGTCAAGTTTGTCAAGCTTGTCGATTAATAATAGAGCGGTGTGTCGACAGACCGTATTAGTTCATTGATGATTGAATCTCTTAAGAGATACAATGTGTGTGATCTTTCTAAAAACATATACTATATCTCTAGAGACTTGAATAAAGTGTCTTCAACATAAAATTAGGTCAAACTTGGAACGAATTCCTCACTCACCTAAGACCATATATGATTGAATGAGACATGTTTACAAGCCAAATAAGCTCTCAGCAACCCCAAGATAGTAGACAGTCTGCGCGATCCCAAAGAGTGGCGCTATGACCATCATACGACAAGCACCGCCTTTGAAGAACGCGGTAGGGCCTTCGTGCTTCATCGTTTTTCTGTAAAGATAGAGATTATTATATTTATTTGAATTAAATTAATGTGAATATATTTTTCCTAATTTTTTGCGGCAATAATTTTTTTAAATTTATTTATAGTAAGTTAAATAGTCATACATTATAATGAAATGCGATGGTCTAGATGAAAATAATGATTCCACGGACGAAATATTCATTGAACGGAACAAATCATTCACTTTATGCACTAATAGCCGCGCCTCATGGTTTTACCCGCGTTGTACCCGTTCCCGCGGGAATTTCGGGATGAAACATAGCCTATAATCTTCCTGTTGAATATAAGCAAAAAAATATTCAAATGTGGTAATAATATTTTAGGTTTTGACAATACAACTATATCGTGGGAAATATCGTGGGTATATTTACCCGATGCAGTCCATGATCGAGGTGTACTGTCGGTCGGCGGAGCCCTTGGCGAGTGACTGCATGCGCGTCTTCACCACGTCCAGCGGGTTCACGGCCAGCGCCGCCGTCGAGCCCGCGATGCAGCCCGAGATGAACGACCACCTGCACACCGACCACACATTATACATCTACATTAACTAATAGGAACTTCAATAGGGGCACGCACACATAAATGCGGGCTAACACGAGTTTCAAAAGGGTTCAAACCACAGTGCACTGGATCATACATAAAATAAATACACCCGGACATATTCACATATGGTAAATTAGTCGCTAACTAACCTCTAAGCTTGTACTTGAATCTAATTAGCTGATACTATTACATATATGTACTTGAATCGTTATTGACTTTTTAGCTTGTGAGGGAGAGGGGAACTTTGAATGTTTGATAAAATTCTCGTGTGTTACTACTTAACCCATTAGTATATTCTTTAGCTATCCATAATAGCCCATAACCTACTTAAACATATTCATCCCATACCGGTGGACATCTTACCAGAACGGCGGCGTCGTAGCCCCCTTCGGCACCCCCAAGTCATTGAGTGTCGCGAACAGCGGGAAGTACACGATGCTGAAGGAGACGTCGCGCGCCGCCGTCGCGCCCACGCCCTTGTACAGCCCGAGGAGCCCGTGCTGTGTGATCAAACGACGCGTCAGCTCTAACGCTGACGTGCGCTTGAACTCTTTACCCTCTGAAATGAAGATATAAGAACCATATTGAGATTGAAACTGGAGCGAAAGAGGCAGGTATAGTGACAATGACAATGACACTGTCACTGTTGTTGCGCTCGTGGCGTAGTTAAGCGATGTTGGTTCAATGCTATTGTTAGCCGATGGTAGCGTTCCGATTTGAGTAGTACAGTATTTCAGAGGGCTCGTTAAATTATCGGTCCCGGGTTATTCCAATCGGAAGACCTATAATCCTTCAGATGGTCCAAAAACTCCGAAACCAGAATTGGCCACTAGCCGACGCGAACTTGTAATGTAAAAATACCCTTAATTTACCATGTAAGTAAACATACAGTATGACAACTTGGTAGTGTAAAAATTTTATTGACATAATGCATGTACTAACACATTAGCGTTAAAGAAATGTCACAAAAATAGCATTATTATGTCTCGTGTCCTATACCTGCTTTGGCCTGCGCTGCAATTCGTCCCGCGTCCTGCATCTGAATCTTGAGCAGTTCCATGGGGGTGGTGATGACGATCTGACACGCGCCCGCTAACCCACCCGCCATCATCTGACGGGGTACGGAAAGAGATCTAAAGTGGAGGAGAGAATGGAAAGTTAGTGACACATATTCCTTGTTCCTTAACAATATTTGAAAAAAATATTTCATAAAAAAAGTCAAATTGCAAAACAGAAAATCGTTTTGGAAACCTTCTCCTTTTTTAGGGTTCTATAGCCAAATGGCATAAACGGAACTCTATAGTTTCACCATTTCATATAGCCCTTTTTCTCAGACATTATGGGTACTGCATGGTAAAATGTATTTAAGTCTATTATTAAAGATAAAGTCTCATTGATATGGAGTAATATTTCGTTCTTAAATAACAGAAAATATCTAATATAAGGTAATTATAATCTCTATATATAAAAAATAACTCAAGAACGGGCTCACCTATCCAAACTAAATGTTTAGGCTTTGTTCGGACTATTTAGTAGATGGTTTATGTGAAATTTGCACAAAATCGGTCGAGCGTTCTTAATTTCTTAATTTTCTAAGGTTCTTAATTTCCCACGGGAACGGGCACAACGCGGGCTAAACCGCGGGGCGCAGCTAGTAACGTATATACTAATAACATGTATCAATACATGCCATACAATTAAGAATCAAATGTAAGCAAGACGCAACATACATACTCGTATAAGGCATTTTTTGAAATAAATTACATATTTAGTTAACCATATTTTTGTTAACTAAGACAAATATTACCTATTAAGGTACTTGAATAACATAATACATTGTATAATGTTAACAAATCGTTTTCAGACATCGCACAACACGTCTGTAATATAAACCATTACGCTCCATTCTAGTTTGGCCTTGAACATCTTAATAGGTACGAGACGAACAAAAACATTCGACGACATGAAGATGAATTATTTGGAAGAACATTTTCTTGATGATAAGCAAAAATAGTATGTAGGTATTGGGATGAATTCAAAAAGAATCAATTTCAATGTAGATTGAGCGCCAAAAAGTATGACACATCATTTTTCTGCTGACATATTATTTATTGACATTTTAAGGTACTCTGATGAATTCAAATAAAATCAATACTATATCAAATATATAAATAATAGGTATTTATGCTATCTGTTTAAGATTTCAGCTACTGGTACAGACAACTACAAAAGATGATGAACGCTTTCAATATGACAAAACACTTCAACACTTAAAAAATCTATAAATAAGTATGTTCAGGTGTTTTGTAATACTGTGTTCATCGACTGTTGTACAGGCAAAATTGCACGCGAAGACTAAGTTTGTGCCTTTTATCTCTTTTTTTAATTTATCCCGAAATTCCCGCGGAAGCGGTAACAACGCGGGTAACACTTCGAGGCGCGGCTAGTATATTGTAACTCAATGGAAAAACATTGTGTTGGCTGGCATCATAGTGGTAGTCAGTACTTCTTCTTCTTCATCGAGTGGATGGTCAACCTGACCAATCCTGGTGTCAGAGTTATTGAGCCGCCAAAGGCCTCTGACATGGCTCATGTAACGACTACTATCCGTAGAAAGTAACCGGGACCGACGGCTTAACGTAAGTAAGTACTGTTAACTCTCATAAGTATCTCACCCATCCTTAGTCGTGAGGTAGTGTCTGAACATGTCATTGGCGGCCAGCTTGATGGCCTTCTCGGGCGTCACGAGGATGATGTTGACCGCCGAGCCGCGGTACATGCCGAAGTACCCCTCCGCCGCGTACGTCTTCTTGAAACAATCTATCCTGCAAACATCAAAGGTTCTTTTAACTTATTAAGAAAATGCATTTTTAGCTTTGTGTCAAATAACTATTTGTATTTTAAAGCGGTTATTTCAGTTTTTTCAGTCTTTGAAGATAATATAGTTCTTTTATTGAAAATAGTAGGTAAATAGTTTTTTCTTTACAAATAAAGTTATATCTTAAAAAAACGTAGAGAACTGTCTCCTGGCATCCTATTACAGTACTATTCTGTTTTTATTGTTTACCCTTGGTGAGGGGTGGATAATTTTTGACAAGGGTAGATTTTACCAAGTGAAACATGTTGCTATGGGAGGACTCAAGTGATTTTTGATGACTGAAATACATTAAAAGTTTTTTGTTATTTTTCTTCTGCGCAATTGTATAATGGGCATTAAGCCAAGTCCTAAAAAACTTCATGTCCAGTTTACAATAAAAACAAAACATTGCGTATTGTCATGACGGACATACAAACAAACAGATTAACTCATTTTTATATAAATAAACCATATTTATTAAAAAAACAAAACTCAAATATTTTAAGAACAAGATAGCAAATAATTCTTTATTTAGCGAAGATAATGCTTAAATCAACAGAATTAGTTAAGGCCTAATAAAAGTAATAAACTACCGTGAAGTGACAAGAGATAACAAATAATCTTTTTTAATTAGCTTTAGGTCAGTTAGTTTAACAAGACGTTGATTAACGTAAGAACTAAGAACGAGAAAAAAAAAAAAGTAATAGCCTGTAATGTCCCACTGCTGGGCAAAGGCCTCTCATCTCACTGAAGTTATCAGTACAGTGAGGAGGATTAGGCATAATCACCACGCTTAAGAACGAATATATATAAAAATCAATGCCACTTTTCGTTGTAATTTTCTCACGTAAACTCAAGAAAGGGCTCACCTATCCAAACCAAATGTTTAGGCTTTGTTCGGACTATTTAGTAGATGGTTCATGTGTAGTTTGCACAAAATCGGTCGGTCAGGTAGAGTAGGTCAGCGGCCAACTGTGGTGTCGGAGTTTTTAGACCGCCTAAAGGCCTCCGACATGGTCTGACGATTGAAACAACCGGGGCCGACTGCTTAACGTGCCCTCCGAAGCACGGTAGCGCTCAGAAATACCACTATCAGCCACCCATCCAAGTAGGGGCGAGCTGCCCGTTGCTTAACAATCGCAATGAACTAACATCGCTTAGTCAAACTAATTACTAAACTATGGGAAGTTATACTTACATGCTTTTATATTGTTTCTCTCCCTTGGGCCCGACTGTTTGATTTTGCAGCCGCGTCTTGACGAGGTCCAGCGGGAACACGACCGACACCCCGATGATACCCGCGATGCCGCCATTCACGATTTTGGGGATCAACCTGTAGAAAAACAAATTTTAATTTATACTATTTTAAATGTTAAGAGTTGAAAATCGTGTTAAAGACATAATTTATAACTCAAGAATTAATGGACCAATTTTCACTGTTTTGTTGATTCTATTTGGCTCAGCCCCGAATGGCACAATAACGTATTGATTTTAAACCATTTTTAAACTAAGTTTACGGATACAATCCGCTTGTATTTAACACTAGCAGCGCCCCGCTGTTGTACCCGTTGTGCTCGTTCCCGTAGGAATTTCGAGATGAAAAATAGCCTATAGCCTTCCTCGATAAGTGGACTATCCAACGCTGAAAGAATTTCAAATCAGACCAGTAGTTCCTGAGATTAGCGCGTTCAAACAAACAAACAGCCTCCGTGGTCTAGTGGTTTGAGCGCTCGGCTCACGATCCGGAGGTTCCGGGTTCGATTCCCGGTGGGGATATCTCGCAAAAATAACTTTGTGAGACCGTCCTCAGTTTGGTTAGGGCAATGCAGGCTGAATCACCTGATTGCCCGAAAAGTAAGATGATTCCGTGCTTCGGAGGGCACGTTAAGCCGTCGGTCCCGGTTACTTTCTACGGACAGTAGTCGTTACATGAGCCATGTCAGAGGCCTTTGGCGGCTCAATAACTCTGACACCAGGATTGGTCAGGTTGACCATCCACTCGATAAGAAGAAGAAGAACAAACAAACAAAGTCTGCAGCTTTATAATATTAGTATATTATATAAGTATTATTTTATTATATTTATAATATTAGTATAGATTTTAATCTGACGGCCCCTTTACAGGAACCATGGTCGCAGAAGACTAAGGTGATAGAAAAAGTGTATCCGGAAACGTTGTTTTACTTCAAAATGTTCCCTTTAACCTAAGGAACCAGCTTGTTATAAATCTTCGATAGTATTAAATACATCAATGATGTCTTGGATACATTAACCTTAACTATAGGAAATATGACAGTCAAAATGTATGGGGCATGAATCATGGGCGTAGCCGGGAGGGAGAGGGCTTTAGACAGTTCAAACATTCCACAATCACTACATAGTATAAAATAAAGTCGTCTCTTTTTCGTGTCTGTCTGTTTGTCTGTCTGTATGCTTAAATCTTTAAAATTACGCAACGGATTTTGATGCCGTTTTTTGTAATAGGTAGAGTGATTCAAGAGGAAGGTTTTTATGTAAAAAAATTCCCGAAATTCCCACGGGAACGGGCACAACGCGGGTAAAACCGCGGGGCGCTGCTAGTGACTGATAAAATAATGACAGCGTGTGTTGTTGTGTATAATTTCTGTTGAGAAGCGAACGAAGTCTCAGGTAAAACAGCTTGTCGATAACAAATGTGCATCTATTGTTGTTCATATTGATTGAATAAATACTTATTATGAATATCAATTTATTCTATCAAGAGCTATAATTTAAATCAGGTGACCAGTCGTTTCAATAAAGGTCGACATCAATACTACATAATATAATAATATACAAAGTCGTAGTTACTTCATTCAGATTACTTTACAAACAATGTATAATGTACATACAGCCACAACAACATACATACAACTAATAATTTAGAATTACCGTGATTTTATCAGATTCCCATCAAGCAGGGATTCTTATCAGTAACTAAATAATATCTGTACAGTTGTGTAAACTGTACAGATATGGTGCGGTTATCTAAGTATGTATGTAAATATATAATAACTATCTGCGCGCCGCGGTTTCAGCCGCTTTGTACCCGTTCCTGCGGGAATTTCAGGATGAAAAATAGATGTTGTCCGATTCTCAGGCCTACCCGATATGTACACAAAATTTCATGAGAATCGGTCGAGCCGTTTCAGAGAAGTTCAATTACGCACAACGTGACACGAGAATTTTATATATTAGACTAGCAGCGCCCCGCGGTTTTACCCGCGTTGTGCCCGTTCCCGTGGGAATTTCGGGAATGTTTTTACATAAAAACCTTCCTCTTGAATCACTCTACCTATTACAAAAAACCGCATCAAAATCCGTTGCGTAATTTTAAAGATTAAGCATACAGACAAACAGACAAACAGACACGAAACAGAGACGACTTTATTTTATACTATGTAGTGATAAAGCTGAAGTTTGTGGGACGCGCTAATCTCTAAAAGTAGCAGTTAATTTTGAAAAAATCCTTAATATGTATACATAAAAAGTAAGTAAGTTTGAATAGGTCAGTAGCCAATACCACTGTTGGCTACTGTCAGAGTGTTTAGCCCGCCTAAAAGCCTCCCACATGGTCTGACGATTGAAACAACCGGGACTGTAAATTTTACATGCCCTTAGATAGAAATTCCACTATCGGCCACCCATCCATGTAAAGACCGATTTGCACGTTGATTAGCAATCGCAATGAGCTAATATTGATCAATCGAACTACGA
This sequence comes from Cyclophora albipunctata, assembly GCA_963082685.1. Taxonomy (NCBI): domain Eukaryota; kingdom Metazoa; phylum Arthropoda; class Insecta; order Lepidoptera; family Geometridae; genus Cyclophora; species Cyclophora albipunctata. The sequence continues at coordinate 7,831,905 of OY720131.1, read as the reverse complement.
CACGTGATAACCACAATCAAAAGGAAAGTGTAAGCTACTTTTCATCTGGAAATTCTCATTCGATTACAACGCGGGTAAAACCACGCGTCGCTACTAGTATTCCATAAAGCCATTGATAACAAACTCATCTATTGTGGTCTCTCATATTTATCTTATTTACGTAAGATAAGCAAGATAAACCATATATGTTCATCATTTCCCACTTGGAAACAAATGATGAAAATATAAAAAACATGATTGATTTATCTTCAGGAAAACCTGTCTCGATAATAATCGGAGGAATATGTTATATGTATTTTGATTTAAATTCTTACTAGCAGTGCCCCGAGGGCTTACCTGTAGGTATTGCACCGTGCACGCACACGTTCCAGTGGAAAGGTATGAAAAGTAGTCATAATCACAAATCACTACATACTCGTAGTATAAAATAAAGTCGTCTCTTTTTCGTGTCTGTCACACTGTTTGTCTGTCTGTATGCTTAAATCTTTAAAATTACGCAACGGATTTTGATGCGGTTTTTTGTAATAGGTAGAGTGATTCAAGAAGAAGGTTTTTATGTCAAAAAATTCCCGAAATTCCCACGGGAACGGGCACAACGCGGGTAAAACCGCGGGGCGCTGCTAGTTTATAATATTAGTAGGATTAGACGGATGTGCGGGACTAATTCACACACAGTTCGTTAGACCCAAAACTAAGCTCTAGAACTACATTGAATACATTTTATTGCAAACTCGTTCAATTTTGTCAAACGAATGACCATGAGCAGTAATAAAATCGGATCAAGGGGACATTTTGCAGAACACTGAACAGTGATGCTTACGTAAAACTGACGTCACAAGTACGGACTGTCACATTCGTATGGTTTAATTAAATTATTTTGGTAGTTTTTAGTTCAAAAATAAATAGCACCTTAGTAGCACTCGCTCAAGCTATAACATCGAAGCTAAAACAATTGAAACTCAAAGACTTGTCTTCTGTGACCACGGTTCCTGAAAAGGGGCAGATACGTCATCACTACATAGTATAAAATAAAGTCGTCTCTGTTTCGTGTCTGTTTGTCTGTATGCTTAAATCTTTAAAATTACGCAACGGATTTTGATGCGGTTTTTTGTAATAGGTAGAGTGATTCAAGAGGAAGGTTTTTATGTAAAAAAAATCCCGAAATTCCCACGGGAACGGGCACAACGCGGGTAAAAGCGTAAAAAGTAAAATAAAACGAACGTAAACGTAAACGTAGTTTCAAATCAAACTTAAGAAACTAGTAAACAAAAAAACTGTATCGAAGTAGTTCACTAGTTATATGGAAGTCGAAATATGATAGCGTACAGTTGTATGTATCTACCTTACTGTGTACGTACTTTAATAACGAAAACCCCATTGAAATTTGATCAATATTTTTAGAGAAAATTGCAATCATATAAACTTGTAAGTTTTTCCGCGACTTCACGAACTACACAGGAACAGTATAAATGGGTCGAATACTATTTGTAAAGTCTGGCTAAAAAGACTATCTTCGTCTATTGACGTAACTAGCGACATTATCTAGGGGGCCTGGCCCTTGGCGACCAACCAGAACAAATGGTGAAGTAATGACTATTCTGAAGTGACCCCACACCCCTTCCCTCCACTTATTACGTCTACAGTGTCGTCCAATTTCACGACACGGTTATTGACACTCGCGGCCGTTATTAATAGAGCTAGAATAATTCGCTTGCTACAATAGTCACGTATAAAGTTAATTTATACAGTAACTACCCGAAAAATGGATTCATGCCAAATGTTCAGACTGTAATCGCCGCGAAGGTTATAAGTGGCTGAGTTTTGGAGTCATGTTTAAATGGTTGAATTAATAACACTAATATTTTAAATTCAGAGGTAACAAATATGTAGTTATGGGAATTATATTTATAACCAGCAACGCCCCGCGGTTTCACCCGCGTTGTGCCCGTTCCCGCAGGAATTTCGCGATAAAAAGTAGCCTATGTCCTTTCTCAGGCTCTGGACTAACTGTGTACCAAATTTCATTCAAATCGGTTCCGTAGTTTTGGCGTGAAGGCGTAACAGACAGACAAGAGTTACTTTCGCATTTATAATATTAGTTAGGATCACGGTTAGGATAGACAGGTGCTCTACCTTGAGAGCAAAACAATGGCACATGTTGTTTTTCAATATTGGCCAATTTTATTTATAATTGGTGAAAATATGGCGAATAAAGTACACTGAGAAAACATTACTTACAAACAACGAGAAAAATCTCAAACAGTTTTATATCCAAAGCATGAAACATACTTTTTATATCATCAACGCTCAGGGATCAAAACACAAGGATACAGATTTAAAAACGCGCTAAAAGTGCTTCTAGCTTGTGTAGTCTACAGGAATCATCATCATTCCGAGTAGGTTAGTGGCCAACCCTGGTATCGGAGTTTTTAGACCGCCTAAAGGCCTCAACATGGGCGGCAACGATGGACCTACTGCTTAAAGTGCCCTCCAAAGCATGCAATAGTCACCCATCCAAGCAAAAGCCGTGCTGCATGTTGCTTAACAAACGCAGAGAACTAACATCCTTTAATTAATTAAACACTTCTGTTACTCTTTCCGATCTTAAAGCATGCAGTATGTACACGTTTAAGAATTACAGTCCAGAATGTAAACCTAGTTTAAGTATCCATAGTATGTGAACGATTGTAATTTGTTGTGTCACCTAATAAATATAATAAAATAAAACGTCGCTTAGTCAAGCTATGCCACGAGCATTACAACTAGCTATACTGTAACTAAAGGAATCGGGACACATTATTCTATGTTAGTTAACAACACAATGAATGCTGATGAACACAATGAATGAATTCATCAATGAAATACTCATCTATTGGCTAGTTCGTCATTTGTTTACTGGCACCAAACAGAAACTATAATTGTATTGTAAATTGTTGTACAAAAATAGAACAACAGGTTTGTAAATAGAATTAGAAAATCATTATTTTTGTGCAAAATCACATCACTACATAGTATAAAATAAAGTCGTCTCTTTTTCGTGTCTGTCACACTGTTTGTCTGTCTGTATGCTTAAATCTTTAAAATTACGCAACGGATTTTGATGCGGTTTTTTGTAATAGGTAGAGTGATTCAAGAGGAAGGTTTTTATGTAAAAAAAATTCCCGAAATTCCCACGGGAACGGGCACAACGCGGGTAAAAACGCGGAGCGCTGCTAGTTCCTAATAAACCAACCAACTGAGACATAAACTGGAGAACAGGCCCTATTATTATCAAGAGCTTATTATCAATCCAATATTAAATTAAATCCATGTATTTCTCTATTTTCTCAGTATTATTATATTTCTACTAGCAGCGCCCCGCGGTTTTACCCGCGTTATACCCGTTTCCGTAGGAATTTTGGGATGAAAATAGCCTTTCCGTTGAATGTGGCTATCTATTACAAAAAGAATCATTCGAATCGGATTGGTAGTTTCTGAGAATAGTGCAGTCAAACAAACAAACTCTTATAGATGTGCATGACCAGCACCAAAAGAAATAATCAAAGATATTCATTATAAATAATGTAAAAGGGAATAAGTATGTGCTAAGCCTTAACATATATATTTTATGATTTATGATTTAGCAATGGACCATGCAATATGCATCAAAACCAAGCTGGGTACTAGAGTTGGAACTTATAGCTTAAGTTGGTTGGATCTAATTTGTTTGCTATACCTATATGTATCTTATTTATCCTCCTTACTGTACTGTTTTCCACGGTGCGATGTGTGGCCTTTGCCCAGCAGTGGGAGGTTATAGCCTATTTTTTCTTTGATTATATAAGACTTGACTTATTAAGGCTTGGGGTTGCTATGGCAGGCCAATGGGGCTCCACCAATGCCATATCCAGTGTGAGTTATTTTTTTTCTACTCTAGACAACTGATGGCATAACGGAGTACGCTCAGTCTCAGCCTAAAATGGCTCTTCTCCATCTGTTCTACTCAATAGAAGAGATTTTGAAAATAAGCTGAATGAGAACGAGAATGTTACTGAGTTTAAGATTTAAGGTTAAACATTTATTTAATTGCATTGTTTAGTTTATTCTATGTTTTAGTTTATTTTAGGTTTTAGTTTATCTTATGTTTTAGTTGTTCTTTTAATTTTAATATTTGCATACCTTATGGTTGGTAAATAGATTGTAAAAAGTATTTATGCAAATTAATTATTTGAATTTGAATACTTCCTCTAAGACTAAGATAAAGACTCATTTGACTAGAAAAATAATAATCATTTACTCTATATAAAACTTTAATTTATAATCATCTATAATTTACGAATTAGAGACTGAGACATTGACAATTTAATTGTAGTTTCAAAAATTTATTAAGCTGTCCTTATTTTCCTAGAAATTTTGCGATAGGTACTTTGATTAAGTATTCATTCTGTTATTCCTGGATTAGACAAATCCAGCTACCTATTACCTATTTAAAATGTAAGTCAAATTGATCCAACATTTGAGTTTTAGCCTCTTATTCATTGTCAATCAACACAGTTCCAGTTGATATGTTCAAATATGAGTGCTCACAAGTGGAAACATTTGATTATCTATACCTACTAATATTATAAAGAGGTAAAATTTGTAAGTTTGTTTGTTTGTTTGTTTGTATGTTCAAGCTAATCTCGGGAACTATCAGCCCGATTTGAATGATTCTTTTTGCAATGGATAGCTACATTCAACGGGAAGGTTATAGGCTATTTTTTATCCCGAAATTCCCACGGGAACAGGCACAACGCGGGTAAAACCGCGGGGCGCTGCTTGTCATTAGAATGAATATTAAGCTGAAACACATTTTGCATAATCTTGTTCAGGGTTACTTACGGGAATGTCTTTTGAGGATTTTGTTGCATTTTGTATTTTTGTTGTATGTACCTGCATAAAGGTAAGGGAAAATTAAATCAGCTGTAGGTACATATGTATAATAAATATATGTGCTGTGTTAAAAACTTTGTTATTTTCTCAAGGAGCTATCTGAGCTGCTTTATTGTCTACCAAAATACCACTTATGTAATTGAATTGATAATTTTTTGGAAAATAAAAATTTCCCAAAATGCAGTAACAATAAGAATAAGGAAGAAAAACCATTATGTAATGAAAAGCTGGGTACTAGAATAAATATTATAAGTAAGTTAATAAACACAATATATTAGTTTATGCTCCTAAATCTCAACTATTTCCAATAATTTTAATCTAAAGAAACTCACCTCCAGAAACTTTATGAATTATTTTAGTACAACAATTAAAACACTATAATTCTCTAAATTGTACACTTGGGTATTGAATAAATAAATCTGTTAAGTTCACCAGAAAATGTAGAATTTAAATTATAATTATTAAATTACTGGCAGCGACAAGCACTACAGAAAATCGATTCAAGGTATGGTAATAGCAAATCTTAGAATCTTAGAAAATTTGTCGAATGACCAGTATTTTGTTAGATCGATATATAATTGAACTTGATCATATCACAGGCTTAACATTTATTATGATAGCAGTGATAAAGAAATAAAGAAAGCAGCAGACTAGGAATTAGTCACAGCCAGTCAGCCGTTTTAAGCCGATCCGATTGCCGAACTGGAACTGACCACAGATGATGAGATGACAGACAGAACTGTCAAGTGTCAACTGACTGACGAACTGAACAAACTGCCGAACTTTGGTCGGTTGGTTTGATAAATAGGGTATTTCACTGATATTAAAAGTGTACAATTTGAGAGACGAATTTAGTAAATTAACTAAAATTACCTATGTTCAAAACTGAAGTAAGAATCAAAATCAATAAAAAATAATGAAATTATAAGTTCTGAATAATTATCTCCTGTCCCTTTTTTGCAAAACGTTTTTTTTGTATGCGACGTTTATGAGCGTTTCCACATTATCCGATCTGATATCGGTGTCGGACGCCGATTCCGATATCGGGGTAAGTCAAATGTATGAAATATGTTCCGATATCGGGCCGGACAATATGAAAGACAGGTACTTATTTCATACATTTTACTTAACCCCGATATCGGATCGGCGTCCGACACCGATATCGGATCGGATAATGTGAAAACGCTCTAACTCTACGGCCCTACAAGCTTGTGACGTCACAGAACTCGTAGTGCTGTCTGCTCTGCTTCGATCAAGAAGGCTGTCTGTCTAATCAGCAACTTTGACCGCCTGTCACTCTGGAAATAATAGCAAGAAAAATGGATTTTAGGTTAACACTTCATAAAAAGATAATTTATTAATAAAATAAAAAACGGTGAATGAAATGGGAATACCCTATTGATTCAATCAATCATTTGGTTGTGTCGTTTGGTTGGTAAGGTACCTATATATTTGTTCTTCCAAGGACTTTTTATTAATAAAATAGGAAGTAGTTGCGTAGAACTGAACTCAAGCAAAATATAATTATTATAACATATTTAAACACACGTTCAAAGGCACATTACCGTGCACGTGCAAACAGACTGATTTGAATAGGTAGTAAATCACAGACAGAGATACCTACTATGGATATGGTCAGATATGTTTGTCTGCGTTTGCGCCATCTTTCATCACTTTCCAATCTCCGGATTTCGCGAAGGGCTGCTTGCGGATCCGTCCGCCAGCCTGTCATACATGCACGTCATGCACGTGAACATAATCATTCATTATTAGGATGCCGTCCATTGGCGCGGAGCGAGCTGGCGGAGCGGAGAAACGGACAAAATATTAACCAAAAGGATTGCTTAAAATATCTGACCGGAGAATTTATGCAATCCTATTGGTTTATATTTGTCCGTTTCTCCGCTCCGCCACGCCAGCTCGCTCCGTATCAATGGACGGCACCCATAAGCCCGGTTTCCACTGCAAGCGGAGCGGGCTCATTAATGACTCCGTTTAATTACCATTGCGTTACTGGTATAGACGCATAACACCTCAGTCTTAACAAAAACACGCAATGGCTGCCAAACGGAGTCATTAATGGGTCCGTTCCGCTCGCAGTGGAAACCGGGCTTTACAGTGGTAGGTAGTTTTTTACTGCTTCATGGCATAGCTCCTTCGATCAACAATACACAACACAACCATAGCTCACATAAATAAAACATGCTTTTAAGTCAAAGTGTCAAAGACGGATGTCAAAACCGAGATGATGAGATGATAGACAGGATTTTTCTAAACAGCAACACTAAAATATATCGTTGGGGACACCCAGGGTACACGTTGGCCGCACATGTTTTTTTTGTTGGCTTGGCCGCCCATGGACTCGAAAAATATTTGAATAATGTAAATTAATGATTTCTATCCTCGTATTAGTCCTTATAAATGTTTTTTTAAATACCTACATATTTCATTATATCCGTAGCATACTCGTTTCTACTAGTCACCTTCACCAGTGCTAAGCTATGTTATATGGTTTCAGCTACGGGCTATGTGAAATATCAAATGGATGGTGACAAATTAATTAATCGATACTAAATTAATCGTAGCGAGTCACACATAGGTACATAAATTTCTAATACAAGTCATTTGTGACAAGTAGCATGCCAAGACGATGCGGAACTTTGTGTAACTTCAATTCAAATATTTTTGCAATATGGCAACACATTATTAAATGTCAAAAGTTGAAATTGCTTGCTTGCTTGCAAAGGACGCCGTGTGTTTTGCATCAATTGTATATTTCCATTTTGGCTAATAACAAAACAATTTTGCAGAAAAATACTTAAATCTGATTGATTTCATTACCAGCCATGGCAACTATAGGCCCCAAAAAGGACGGCGGGCCTAATACTGAGTACTTTCAGTCACCGGAATGTTTAGCACAGTTTGATCAGATTCGTGTTTGGCTCCAGAAAAACTGTAAAAAGGTAAATATTCAATATACGAACTACTTAAAGCTGCTTACTCTCAATGCGGCATGTACATATCATTCATAAAACTATCATTTAAAGACATGGCTCGTAATTTATGTTGTTTGGTTTCTATAGACCCTTACTTGATTTCAAATTGTTTTTACAATTTCAGCATGTCCAAACGGATCCACCCACTAAGGAAGGCCTGGCGCAGCTGGTGGTGCAGTTGATTCAATACCAGGAGAACAAGTTGGGCAAGAATGCTTCAGACCCTCCCTTTCTGAGGCTTCCGGTAAGTCACTGGATGTAAACATTTAACTTTCGTTCTGTTGTCTTATAATTAACCTTTAAATATGTGCAGTGAGTTTTTAAAACGTAAGTACACCACTTGAAATGCTCAATTAACCCCTTGACAAGTGTAATTTTTGAAATTGCTTAAGTTTTGGTATTACCGCAAAACCACTGGGAGCTTGCTGCCAATTGAAGGGTTAATGGTTGCAGTTTTAGCCAGAAGTAATTGGAGTTACTGTCTCTGTGATCTAGAAAGAGGTTGGCTAATTTACTTGATAATTATTTAAATGTGTTTTTTATTAGTATTTAATGTAAGCACATATTCTTGCTAGAATACTAACAACAATTGAAAATTATGTCTGAATCACATTATTCTTTGTTGTGTATGAGATGAATGTGGTTATAAAAGTGACAAATAAATTCAACCCAGCACTGGTTTAGTGCTGGCTATAATAATAAAACTTAGGTAGGTAGGTAGGTTATATCTAATATATCCATAAATAAAACCACTGTTCATTCTATACTTAATTTATTAGCTAACCACAATTCTTAGCCAATCATTTCAAATATCTCTCTGTTTCCGAGAAGACAAATTTATTCTCTGGCCGGCCTTTAGCCCCGATACCTTCTATAGCAAACACTGAACCGGCTTCCGGCTGCTTTGCTTTCTCTGCGGCTGTGAGTCCGGCTTGGCTGGTTGTTACAAACAACGTTGACAGGTCATTCCCTCCAAACATTACCGATGTTACCTTGTCGGCCGGCAACCTGTGTTGTTCCAGTAACTTTCCAGCTCGGGAATCTATTTTTATGACCTGATGATGAAATAGATGTGTATTAATGTTAATGTTTCCTAATTTGAACATTAATTACATTATAAACTAGCTGTGCCCTGCGGTTTCACCCGCATTTATTCAGTCAATGCTTACCGTTTAAACCTTCCCTGGACTTTCATGATTATTTCAAGACCAAAATTAGCCAAATTGGTTCAGCCGTTCTCGAGTTTTAAGCAGACTAACGAACAGCAATTAATTTTTATTTATATAAATTAATTAAAACATTTTGTTAATTTAATTGTTCTTATAAGTTTAAACAAACATATAAACATATTCTAAAATGATAAAAACAAGAATCCTTGTAAATATTTATAAACTACTAGCCTCGCCCCGCGTTGTTACCCGCGTCGTACCCATTCCCGCGGGTATTCCGGAATAAAATGTATCCCATTTGTTATTCTGATGTATAACCTATATTACTGTTAAGTTTCATCCAAATCTTTCCAGTAGTTTTTTGTGAAAGAGTAACAAACGAACATACATGCATGCATCCTCACAAACTTTCGCATTTATAATATTAGTAGGATCGGATTGTGATGAAATCTTTACCTTAATTAGTTTAGTAAAATGTTTACATTAAGTCTCACAATAAGTAAAAGGCATGAAAGGTGAAAAAAGTTATAGTATAAGTTAGTTAGTATTACACTGATTTTCTTGAAGAAGATATGAATTAGTCTAATACATCTTGGAACAAGTACTTTAAATTACTAATGACAAAAACTAAACTATAAGAAACAACATTCACTCCTCCCTCACCTTCCCTCCATTAAAGCAGGCGACCCACAGATTACCGTCAGTATCTATAGTCATTCCATCCGGGAACCCTGTCACATTATTCGCCTGGAAGTTGAACAGTGTTCTTCTGTTCGTAATCCCACCGGTCTCAACGTCAAAGTCGAAAACGTCAATGTTTCTGGTTGGTGTGTCGATGTAGAACATGAACTTGTTGTCTGCAGTCCAGGCAATGCCGTTGGATATTGATACCGGGCGGACTTTCACTTCAGGATTTGAGTAGTTGTCTTCCGTCAGCATGTATAGAGTTGCTTGGTCTCTGACCACTTCGCCATTCGTCTCTTTGCCCATTGTGCCTGTAATTAAAGAGGGAAAATTAATAAAGTTTTTTACAAAAATTTTACTAGGTTGCTACATTCATTTAAACTTATGATCTCTTGTCAATGGTATTCTTTTAACTTCTCCCTGTTGCCCGCTATCCAGGTTATTTTGTATGACATTACATTCATTGTAAGGGTTTTTCTATGTATATATAGTATTGGTTAGTAAGATTCCATAATACAAGCTTAGAGTCTAAATAACCGTGTGTAAATTGGTCCTTTGAATATTTGTTTATTTTTGTTCGCCTTTTAACCAATCTTAAAACACCCTGTACTCTAGATTAGTTGCAGGTACATACAAACACACACTACAAGCGCCAATAATAGCACCCTTTATTGTGTGGATAAAAAAATAAACGAAAGTGGAATCGACTGTACCACTTTCCTTTAATGATATCTTAATCTGTGTTAAGTACTAATGAGCTTCCTTTGTTTTAAAAATAACTAGATTGTAGATATTTGTCCTTTTAACAAGTAAGTAATGCATTTTAAATAACTAATCACTTAATAAGATATGGCGACGAGCCGGTTTCAGTATTTTAATTAACCTATTGACTATTTGTAAAAATAAGAAATTTATATTTCGTCTGCATAAAACGTTGTCTCTATTCAGTTTTGTGCGAAAGAGGTTCTTTACATCGTACTCTACCATATCATATAAAAATTAATGTTTCTAGTTTATATTCCCATACTTCGCGACAGGACTTACCAATAGTCTTTTTTAAACTTACACGATTTGAACACATAGTTTAAACGTACTCACACGGGTTTTTTCGTGTTAGAAAGTTAATAAAGCAAGTAATAACCTACTTTTTATTTCCCGACGTTTCGAGGGGATTGCACCTCTCGTGGTCGCGGGTGAACTGCTTTCTAACACGAAAAAACCCGTGTGAGTACGTTTAAACTAGGACTTACCAAACCAAAGCCTTCCCTTAGCGTCGACTTTGCCATCATTACATCTGTTGTCCGGATGTCCAAAGTCCACAGCAGTGAGGAACACCAACGATCTGTCGTCGGGCGGTGAGTCCCACGACATCAGGTACACCTCAGATCTCACTGTCACCACCACTACCTTCGGATTGTCTTTGACTGCTACCACTAGGGACACGGGACCGTATCCTGCAGGAATATAATAGTACGGGAATAATTAGTGAGGCACTTGTCGTTTCACCCGGTTCTCAGAAGATGGTGTTAAAATGACAGCTTGAATGGAACTGGTCTGGTTGGTGCCAGGCTCTTGACAGAGCCGAATGGAAGAAATGAGGAGTGACCTTTGCCCAACAATGGGACATTAATGATGATATTTACCAATATCCTTTGTAGTGACATTGCCCGAATCCACATCCAGTCTATGCACCTTCTGTGCGAAGATATCCACCCAGTATAGAGCGTTTTCTTCGGCCACCCAGTGGGGACCTTCCGAATGTTCACCTCCTCGGAAAACCTTTGAAAAGATATATGTATTATGTACAATACTTAATGCAAATCACAAGATTGACAATAAATAAATAGTGAAAAAAAAATGAGCAAAAGGGCAGAAAGCTTGTTGCTATTTTTTTAATGTCTTTTACTTCCATCAACAAACTCAAGCCCCGTAAATATCCCGTGGTTTTAGGTAAAGATTTTATGCCTAGAAATAATGGCTTAGAAATAATAATATACCAATTTCGAACACGGATATTACCTTTAATATAATGCCATTAGCATCACATGTTTAGCTATCTTAAAGCTATCTAAGCACTCAGTATATTTATATTTACTATGCACTAATTGTGCCCCTCGTTTTCACCCGCATTATATCCGTTATTTTGGTACATATAAACCTTGAACTTCCACTAATATATTGACACCTAAATTCAACAAATTTGCCCAGCCGCTCTCGAGTTGAAACAAAACTAACAAACTTTATTTGTTTAACATAAATAGTACAACTTACATTTTTAATCAAAGGCGTAGATTCCCTGAATCCGTAAACACTGGCACACGATATTAAAACTAATATATTTAACACAAACATTATGTCTTATTTAATTTAAGTTAATAATTTATTGACTATTGTATTTATATATCTAACCGAAAGGTTGTCTGGTGCTGTTTGCGTGCCAATTGTGACTGGTCAACCATCAATGCCACTGGCGAGCAATGCCGTTCGATTCAGGTTTAATTAGGCTTTTTATAACATACTTGAAGATAGCTTGTGTATAATAAACATAGACAAGTTGTTTTTGATAGATACGCTAATGGCGTCGTGCGGTTTTAGTTGCGCTTGATGTTATTTACTTTTATGAAGAAGACTAATACTAGTAGCGCACCGCGGTTTTACCCGCGTTGGGCCCGTTCCCGAGGGAATTTCAGGAATTTTTATACCTGTAAACCTTCCTCTGGAATCACTCTATCAATTAAAAAAACCGCGTCGAAATTCGTCCAGAAGTATTTGAGTTTATTGCGACCAGACAGGCGGACAGACAAACGCGGCCGGGGACTTTGTTTTATAATATGTAGTGACTAGCAGCGCCCCGCGGTTTTACCCGCGTTGTGCCCGTTCCCGTGGGAATTTCGGGAATTTTTGTACATAAAAACCTTCCTCTTCAATCACTCTACCTATTACAAAAAACCGCATCAAAATCCGTTGCGTAATTTTAAAGATTTAAGCATACAGACAAACAGACACGAAACAGAGACGACTTTATTTTATACTATGTAGTGATAATAAAGCTGAAGAGATTGTTTCTATGTTTTTTGTTTGATTGAACACGCTTATCTCAGAAACAAGCGATCCGATTTGAATAAAAAAAATGTAATGGCCACATTCAACGCGAACGGATACGAGGCTATTTTCATCTCGAAATTCCCACGGGAACAGGCACGACGCGGTAAAATCGCGAGGTGCTGCTAGTTTAACAATATTTTTAATTAGTAAAAAAATATTAGCTTGTAATGTCCCACTACTGGGCAAAGGCCTCTCATCGCACTGAATATATCAGTACCGTGAGGAGGATAAGGCATAATCACCACGCTTGCCTAATGCGGGTTGGTGATCTCAAACCCGAGCCATGTTTGAAAAGTAGGTAACATGTTTTCGGTCGACCTGGGAATGGAACTCGAGACGTCAGTCTTGGCAGGCTAGTGCACATACCACTAGACCACCGAGGCGTTGAAATATTTTTAAGATACAATAATTTTGTGATGTATCGTAACACCTTTTCAAATGTAATTAGACCAGAACATTCATCTAAACACTAAAACTCACAATATAACACACGGAATAGTTAATTTCCTAAACGCGAGGATATAACAATCAAAAACCTTGACGTCGCTCTTCCGGCGAAAGATTCCTGAAGCAATGAACCGCATCGGTGACGAGGAAAATAATCGAGGATAAGTGAAGAGGAACTTCGGAAAAGTAGTTTTAATTATTTCTGACACACATTACTCAAATTGGATTGGTAGTTTCTGAGATTAGCTCTTTCAAACAAACAAACAAAAAAAGAAAAAAAGACGTGTGGCACTCGGGGACTGCCGCGGTAAAGCTATTTTGCATAGTTATTTTTTGTATCACTAGATGGCGTTAGTGGGGAGCGTGAGGTTTTTTCACGTGAGGTTTTTTCATTACGGAATTTCTGGATTCGGTCCCCGCGCTCAAGGCCCGCGATAGAAGCTATGCAATAGCTTAATAATAGATCAATATTTTCGGTTTTATTATAATAGCAGCGCCCCGCTGTTTTACCGATGTTGCGCCCGTTCCCGCTGGAATTTCGGGATAAAATGTATTCTGATGCATAACCTATATTACTGTAAAGTTTCATCCAAATCCGTCGTAGTTTTTTTGTGAAAGAGTAACAAACAAACATGCATACATCCTCACATACTTTCGTATTTATAATATTAATAGGAATACATTGTTGTGATCAAGTAGGTCAATTAACTTAGATCGTCCTGCAATGCGAGTTAGCTGGTTTTTCCAATTACGAATACTATAGTTATACTACAATGCTCTCAATGAATTATTCGTATTTTACATACCAATACCAACCATACATTTTGTAATAGTTTAACCTTCATCTTACGCCATGGAAAGCGTTGGCCGTAAATACGACCAGTCTTTCGAAATACTTTACTTACATTTGTGTTATATTAGAGTCACGTTTCTCACATAATAATACTAGAATGAATACTACTCAAATGGACTTAGATGTCGTACTAAATCCAGGCACTTATGTTGGTTTAACTTTGAAATTATCTAGGAAAGTCAACTAGTATACAAATACTGTAATTAACTGTTAAGAGGTAAAGTTTGTTAGTATGGTTAATCACGGGATCGAACGAAGTTCACAGCGAAAATAATTAATCAAATTTGAAAATGTTTTTGAATATGATACCTACATTGGAGTGGCGGGGATGGGAGAAGGCAAAGGCCTTCTCAATATAGTTCTAGGGCAAAGGCCCAACAATGGGAATATAATAGGCTAACGGTAATAGTAGTAGTATTTATTTTTCTTTTCATCCCGAAATTTTCACTGAAACGGGCACATCGCGGGTAAAACCGCGGGGTGCTGCTAGTATATATATAAAATATATATTGTTTTATCTGATCTATTGGCTTAACGGAAGTGGGTGTTGTTATTTAAATGACACTTCCGAACGCTTAGTTATTATGATTTCCATATTAATTGTAGCACCTTATGCAGGTAAAATAATGCTTCTATGAAGTGTTGTGTGTAATTACGAACGATAACTATTGAGTGCAAGGATTAAAGTTAAACGTGACCCTAAAGTTATTACTATATTGCTATAATTAGTAGATTATTAAGTTATTAGTACTGGTTTAAGTTCAAGCGAACACAACATTTTTAAACTACGTCTACGTTTTTACCTTCTGTGAACACGGTTCCTGTAAAGGGACCGCAACGTCAGATCTTCTTCTTCTTTCGAGTCAATGGCGCGAAATAATTTTTAGTATTTATATTTAACGTCAGATAAAAATCACTAATAGTATAAAACAAAGTCTGTTTGTATGTATGCTTAAATCTTTAAAATTACGCAACGGATTTTGATGCGGTTTTTTGTAATAGGTAGAGTGATTCAAGAGGAAGGTTTATATGTATAAAAATTCCCGAAATTCCCACGGGAACGGGTACAACGCGGGTAAAACCGCGGGGCGCTGCTAGTCCAACTATATAGCGAGTTTGTCATAAGTCTAATCCTACTAATATTATAGATGCGAAGGTTTGTGAGGATGGATGTATGTATGGATGTATGGTTGGATGTTTGTTTGTTACTCTTTCATGAAAAAACTACAGGACGGATTTGGATGAAACTTAACAGTAATATAGGTTATACATCAGAATAACACATGGGATACATTTTATCCCTAAATTCTCGCGGGAAAGGATACAACGCGGGTAACACCGCGGGGCACAGCTAGTGTAAAATAAAAGCGAAGTGTATCCGTAAACATAGTTTCGATTCAAAATGAGTAGTGTTCGTTTAAACTTAAGAAACCAGTAAGTATGATCTAATGATTACATTCTATTTATATTTTCGCATGACAAATTGCGCTCTTCGATCGTTATATGGTGCGATATAACTATATTGTGCCAAATCACCTAACACAATGAACTATAAAACGTGGGCTACTTGATGAATTATTATAGTCTATTATAACATGTCGATGACTATTAGCACTGTAACGTACTTGGTGTGTTCGAGTTAGGAAAACGACGGTGTTATGTTTTGAAATTTTTGTAACTTGTTTGATCTGATGTTAAATTTGTTATTCTCATCCCAATAAGGCCAGTATCATTTGGCAAAAGTATTAGATTTTAAAAGTAATCACTACATAGTATAAAATAAAGTCGTCTCTTTTTCGTGTCTGTCACACTGTTTGTCTGTCTGTATGCTTAAATCTTTAAAATTACGCAACGGATTTTGATGCGGTTTTTTGTAATAGGTAGAGTGATTCAAGAGGAAGGTTTTTATGTAAAAAAAATCCCGAAATTCCCACGGGAACGGGCACAACGCGGGTAAAACCGCGGGGCGCTGCTAGTAAAGTATAATCCCCTTATTCATAAACACTGTAACTAAAACACTAAAAGTGTTTTGTCTCTTTTGCTCTGTGTAAAATAGCGTATGTCGGAAAGGGACAAACTATTCGATAGTTAAAATGCTGTTAAGCGTTTATGAATTTAGTTTTTTACCCTTAGCCTTATAATATCCACTGCAGAGGAAAGTCCTATCCGCTTATATCAGTACAGTGAAGATGATAAAGCATAAGCACCACGCTTGCGTACTGTGGGTTGGTAAAGCCATGTTTGAAGAGTAATTTAGTAACAGGCTATGCTCAACCCCCAATTCGTTAAGGGGTTATTATACATTAAATAAAATTAAGCATACAAATATACATTGTTTATTAAAAACAACTTCATAGTGTTATAGTCCTCTTCAGCTTGTAACAACTTCCATCCATCACAAATACCTTCCAACGTCAGGTAACAAGAACCCTCGTTCCGGTCTACCCCTGGATCCAGTATTTGGTACTTCGAACAATGCACCCGACGAAGGCTTGGGTTTTAGCACATTTTTTCTGGATGTAGTCACGTACAATGAAGTGTAGTTGTCGCCACCAAAAATGACAGATGTGACCTGGTCTACTGGAAATGGTATTTCGTCGAGAAGCCTTCCGCTCTTGGAGTCAATCTTCAGGATCTGTAATGTTTAATGGTGTTTAGTTTTCAACGACTTGTATGTTTTTCTTATCATAATGAGGTCTAATTCAATAAGTACGAGTATATAATATTATAAATAATCTAGTTAGGGATCAGTTGTAACACTCCAATTAACTTATAAGCCTTAATCTTAGTAATTATAAGCACCTATGTACACTACTTCTATTGGCAAATAAAGATTATTCTTTCTTTCATAATTGTGTATATTAAGTTTAATAAAAACAAGCACTATCCAAGTTTAGATAATATACCTTAATACATCTAATTGATATTCTGTACTCACTGTACTGTTAAGTGAGATGAGAGGTCTTTGCCCAGCTGTGGGACATTACAAGTTTATACTTAACTTTACCTATAATTAGTTTCTTTCTAATTCTGGAACATTTACATGATTAGATTGATGAATCTTTTGAATTGTCTACTCTTTCATTCAATTCTCTACCGTGTCTCGTCTCTTGATTAGTAGCGCAATACTTACACTTGCTCCGTCAAAGGTAGCGACCCACAAATTATTGTCAGTATCGATCGTCATGCCGTCAGGTATACCTTTTATGTCATAGTCATCGAAATTGAACAATTCTGTTCTGTTTGCTGTAACAACAATAGGCATAGTGTGCACACTAATCGGTAGATCAAAGTACACTTTACTTAGGTAGCTGTATACTTTTACGTATACGCTTAAAAAGTAAGTGGCAGTATACTTTTTCTTCTTCATTTGTAGCAGGAACTGATTAGACGGCCTAAGAGCCTTATAAATTATTTAACTTACCAATTTCTCCAGTAACTAAATCGAAATCGAACTTCGCTACGACTCGAGTCGGTGAATCATTGTAAAACATATTCTTGTTATCGTGAGACCAAGCGATTCCGTTGGACAAAGTTACGGGAACTATTTTCTTTGCTGGATTTTCAAAATTAGTATATGTTAATGAGTAGAAAGTTGCTTGGTCTGGCTTAGTCCCAAATCGAAACTGCTTTCCTAAAGTTCCTTGAATAAAACAGAGCAAAGCATTAATTTGGACCTTCGACACAAGTTGGACGGGCAGAATTGGTACCTATGCGTCTTAGCATTATTTTTATGATTTGAGAAAACATTTCCATCCAGGTTTCGACTATTTGCTAACAGATTTTAGTAAGCCTACCAAACCAAAGTCTTCCATAAGCATCAATCTTTCCGTCATTGATGTTGTTGTCAGGCTTCCCGAGGTCTACGTTGGTGACTTGCTTCAAAGCCTGGTCGCCTCCCGGCGCTCCCCATTTCAGGAGATACAGTCCAGTCCGAACGGAGACCAAAACGATCCCGGGCTCATTTTGAACTGGTATTATTATCGATGTTCTCCCATAATCTGGCGAGAGATTAAGACAAAACCATTTTAGGGTGACCTTTGCCTTTGGACAGATATTTTTATTGTGGGAATAGGATAGTAGGATTAAGTTTCACTGATTTTACCGATATTTTATGTTTTCGAACTATAGTTAGATGCTAACCTAACCTTCGTCCTGTGTAAATCGGTTCAACCGTTTCGGTAAATCAGCATACATATTACCAAACGGAAAATGAGTAAAAATGGTCCAATGTTTTAATTGATATCGGTTGATGTTTTTTTTTAAGTGCATTATTTAAGTACTAAATGATTGTTTGATTTTATCCAATAAAGCATGGTCCATACCTATGTATCTCTCTTGACGGTGACCGGTCTTCGGGTCCAGTCGATAGAACTTCTGCAACATCGCGTCTGTGTAGTAGAGAACCTTCTCTTGAGGTGACCATTGCGGTTCTTCCAACATAATGCCGTCTGCGTCTGTTATCTATTTAAAATTATAGTAATATTGTCTCATATCTTAGTACAAAAGAGTCAAAGTGACTTCGTCGTTGTGTCTTACTTTTTATCATATTTATTTCCTTATCCCTTTAGAGCAAAATTCTCTCTAGATTTTTCTTAACCTGGGTTAAATGGGCGTATCTCTGTCAAGTCCAAGATATAACTATCTAGAACACTTTGGACTATAATAAGCTTCTTTCATAGACTGACTCTACAGTTACTGCTACTCCATTATCTAGAACACTAAATAACAAATTATTTCCAAACTAAATGTTGTACTTATAAAATTTTCCAAAAACAATTCGACATTTGCTATTTTCAAATTGTATTATTATTATCAGTATTATAGTGCTTAATATTTTCATGTGGTTCATATATTATTTTCACTATACCTATTGATTTATTTTATTTATTTACCTGTCGTAACTCATAATTCCGTCCACATTGACTCAAATCAGAACGAATGCATCGGAAAATCGTCACAAGAAGAGCGCTAACTATCCGCTTCATGGTTTCACTTTACTTAACTAATGTATTAAAATTTTATTCAATCGGGCGTTTTCACTAAGGAAGGGTTCTTATCTGAATATGCATTTTGTTTTACATATGTTTGCCGTTAACAAGATCGTGTATACTTATTTACATTTAATGATGAAGAGTCTTACTGTTGACCTTCGCTGATCGAACGTGTTCGCTCGCTCAATTGTTTTCATTTACCGCGATAAAAATCGATCGCTCGCTCAGAACAGTTCCGATCCGAACACGTTTCGCGTTTTTACTTAGTATTCTGAATAAACATTTTGTTTTCACTAGATGTTTGCTGCTCTACAACTTGTTTAAATAAGGGTTCCGTTTTTTTCCATTTGGCTACGGAACCCTAAAAAGGAAACACCTGTTTTCATTAAATGAGGGATTTAATACTTGTTCCCACCCGATGATCACTGAAGTTCATTAACTGAATGGACAAGTTCGCTCGCTTAAGTGTTTTTATGCGCTCATTTTGTAACGCTCATTTAAAACAAAAACGAATGGTTGCTCGTTAAGAACTCGCTCGGTTAGAACGCTGGAGCTAGAACGCAGCTTAATATAACACTTGCATAAGTATATTTGAACAATGTTTTATTATTTATATTTGTTATACTATTACTCTTATATGTATGTACAAGTGGCTACCTTTGATTAAAGTAAAATAGGTGGCTACTTTTTGCCGGTGATTTCACACTCCTCTGACTGACACGTCAAGGCACTCAATTTCATACAAATTGACAAATACCCGCTTAAAAATTCACTTCTTAAGTGGTAAAAATGGTCCCACCTCCTAACTTTTTAACTATGGAATCTAAAAAAAAACTTGAGAGGTGTCCAGGGGCACCCGGATGGAACGAAGTTTATTTATTATCGTCGCGACGTCGCGACACCACACTGTTCAATGCGGAATAGAAAGACGAAACGAGAATATCTGGCTTGCTTTCTATAAGAGAGAGAGAGAAGAGAGACAGACAGAGAAACATGCGCACGCCAGCAGGCGTGCGCATGTTTCACGCAAAAAGTGTCGTTACAACTTTTCCGTCTAGCCCCCTTTCGCAACGCGCGATAAGGAACTTCGTTCCAATTGCAAAAATAAATTGCGGCTACGGAACCCGATTTTATTAATGATCATTTGTTTTTAGTATTCGAAAAGTTACAAGTTTTCGTGAGACAATTTCGTGATATAGGTAGTTTTATTACCACTTGCACAAATATATTTTAATGATGTTTTACTAGCCCGCCCTTGCTTCGGTTCGGGTGAAAGACGGCCTTTTTACCCTGTTAGGGTTGAATTTCGCAAAATCCCTCGTCTACCCCCTAATAAGAACCCCATGCAAAGTTTGAGATTCCTCACGCAAATATTGTATTTTTAATAACTTATATAAACAAACAAAAAACCTAGTTTTTTATATGTATTTTTGCATGAACGTCATTTCGAAAACCATAAAAATGGTCGTGTTAATTTTGTATTTTCTTTTTCATTTAAATTTCATTCAACTTGTTATCTCTGTCTTACTGTGCACGCGATAATTTTACAAGTATTCTAACCCTCGATTATTTTATCGCTGCTCAATTTAAGTAACTAAAACCTTATTTGCATAAAATGCACACAATTTGACAACTATGTTTTTATCAAAATTGTATCGTATTTAAATAGGTGCTTCATAGTTTAATTGGCGTTTTTAACCTTTATTACCGAACTCACGAGTCGCTAATGATTCCTTGAAAGAGTTTTTCCCATAAAATATAGGTATACATGGAAAATTACGCCAATTAGTTAATTGTCTATTTCATTGATGTCTGTGCGACAGTAAGATCAATACATTGAAGTCTGTTTATACCACTTATCCCTCTTTTTTCTACCGGGAACATTGACACTGGCGGAATTGCGACGAAATGTCAACAGAAACCAATAACTAAAATTAAATTGAATAAAATCAATATTAATACGACTTGACTTGTAAAATTTAAAACAGTTTATTGGCATTCGGAAATACAAATGGGTTCCCAGGTAGACCTTTGGTGCCCAAATTGTTTATTGCAACCAGAGATCCGGACATCGGCTTGGGATTTGTTCCGTCTATTGCACCGGTGGTGACGTATAGCGTCGACAGATCGTCCCCGCCCCAAGTCACGGATGACACGTAGTCCGCGTCAATTTTGATCCGATTCACCAGTTTTCTTGTTCTAGGATTTATCTTCAAAACCTATGAAAAGGACAACATGTCAAAATACTGCTTTTGAGTTGATCTTTGCTTAAAAATCTTATGTTCTTTGATAAAGTTACGGTCCTTCTTACTGCTAAGCTCTATCAGCCAGTAATGTCATAGAAGACAGAGATAATGCGATGCCTGAACCGGGAGTGTAGGCTTTGGTAAGCTTTGTATATATTCTAAAACTACCGACATGCCCTCACTTTAGTTGATCAAGATTACGGAAGCTTCTATAAAAAATTTAGGATAGGAGTTATGTATCAAACATATATACACGTCCCTCTTGAATTTCTCTATCAATAAGTGAAATCCGAATGAAAATACGTTCAGTAGTTTTTAGATAACAGTCAGACACACTCAGTGGACGACTTTATTTTAAATGTTGTGAAAAAGATCATGGATCCGAATGAACTTACTTCAGCGCCATTGAAGGTGGCCACCCAAAGGTTTCCGTTTACGTCGATGGTCATGCCATCAGGCAAGCCTGGTATATCGTTCTCGTCAAAGTCGAATACCGTTGTTCTGTTCGCTGCAATTACAAGGTTGATGTTAAGTTTTACGAGCGATGACTATCTTTATTTAGTACTAGATGTTCCTCGTAAAGTATCCCTTGTGAATTTTGGGAAAGAATAGCTTATTCTGAAGTGGTATACTTATAATTCCAAAATTTCATCAAAATGCGATTTTGCATGAAGAAACGACTAACATGTTGCCATCCAGCATTGAACACTTTGGTGTATAAAATGGTGTACGTGTAATTGGATAGTTAACTAAGTTGTCCAATGTAGTATTTACCAATTTGACCAGTTTTCAAGACGAAGTCATAGCAGAAAACTTTCCTTGTCAACGAGTCTATGTAGAACAACGTCTTGTGACACGGAGACCATGTGATGCCATTCGAAGCGGTGACTGGTCGAATCTTAACCTCTGGATGTTTGTAGTTGTATCTGTTGATCCTGTAGAGACTACCTTGGTCTCGATTTTCTAGAAAAACTGGTTCTATTGCGTAAACTTCGCCGTAAGTTCCTGAAAATAGTAAATAGTACGTATCTACTATTTTGTAAAATATAAACAACTAGCAGTGCCGCACGGTTTTACTCGCACTTTACCTGTTCCCGTGGGAATTTAGGGATGAAAACTAGACTGTAACCTTCCCGTTGAATATAGCTATCCATTACAAAAATAATTATTCGTATTGGACTGGTGATTTCTAAGATTAGCCCGAACATAAAAATAAACAAAACTATTTTTTTTATCTTTTTAGAATATAACTATAGATTATTATTATAATATTAGTATAGATATATAATGCATACTATTTTTGAACTTCCAACATTATTAGTTGGAAAATTAAAATACATATTTCTGTTCTCTAGCAACCGCTTTCACTCTTCATCTACTCACCGAACCAAAGGTTTCCCGCGGCATCAGCTTTGCCGTCATTGATGTTGTTATTCTTCGGATCCCCTATATCCACAGCGCTTATTTCTTTTAGTGCATTGTCTCCAACTTCCGTAGAGTTTAGTTTCATAAGAAAGACGCTATTACGGACTCCCACTGTGAGAATATCAGGGCATCCTTTTACTGGTATCACGAAAGATACAACGCCGTAATCTGGATCAAATGTTACTTATTGATGAGGGTTATAAATGGAATGTGTCATAAAATCAAAATTTCCACGAAGCATATATTTAAGATACATTACTTTTCATCAAATACTAAAATCTTTCATCACGATAGGTTCACTTGTAGGAGCGACTTGACACCAAACTGTTCTGACCAAAAGTTGCTTCATTCTTCATTCTAAAACTTCACGAAGAAC
The DNA here is from genome assembly GCA_963082685.1 of Cyclophora albipunctata. NCBI lineage: Eukaryota > Metazoa > Arthropoda > Insecta > Lepidoptera > Geometridae > Cyclophora > Cyclophora albipunctata. Next base: position 7,808,699 of record OY720131.1, on the reverse strand, counting down.
CGAAACGCTAATGTGATAATACATACTTACTAATATATCTGCTTGTAATTTCATTAGTCTTAGGATCATATCGAAACACCTTCTGACCGAAAAAGTCTATAAAATATAACACTTTCTCCGGCGCTGACCAATGCGGACTTTCCAACAAGGAAACATTTGCTGGTGATATCTGAAATTGAATTTATTAAATTACTAGCCGCGCCCCGCGGTCTTATCCGCGTTGTACCCGTTCCCACGGGAATTTCGGGATTATATACATCACATGTCTTATTCTGATGTATCCTATCCTACTAATATTATAAATGCGAAAGTTTGTGAGGATGGATGTATGGATGTATGTTTGTTGCTCTTTCACGCAAAAACTACTGAACGGATTTAGATGAAATTTTACAGTAATATAGGTTATACATCAGAATAACACATGGTATACATTTTATCCCGAAATTCCCGCGGGAACCAATACAACGCGGGTGACACCGCGGGGCACGGCTAGTATAACATATGTTACTGTAGTTATGTATATACATATACATAACTGCATTCAGTGGTTTTTGTGTGAAAGAGTAACTTACATACATCCTCACAAACTTTCGCATTTATAATATTAGTAGGGTACATTTTCTCAGTTATAATAATTATTAAAGTATTGCTATACTCACGGCGACTCGTATTTCATAGCCAATGCAAACGACTAAAGTATTCAACAGAACCCACACAAACTTAACTTCTTTTAAAGAGTGCAACATTTTGGCAAACACTGTTACTCGACAAGTCGATATACGAGTAGCATTTAAAAATAAACGCTTCAATTATTCACAAATTGATTTTATACCCTTCCAACAGATAAATAGTAATTAATATTCCTAATTTTCTATTTAATACTTGAAAGTTATATAAAAAGCAGCTGTTATCGGTGACGGCAATTATAATACCAGACGATCGTAAAGCCGCATTTACAATAGAGACATTTCTGTTGCGACTTTGTCGCCCGACACAAACTATCTATACGTCCCTGTTGCTCCAGCAGAGTTTAGTCGGATACCTCATCTCATTCACTCGTTTTGTCTTCGATTTATCTCTCTCTGTCACTAAAACACTTTCTCCCTCTCTCTCTCTCTCTCTTTAACACTTTCTCCCCCTCTCTCACACGCTCTCTCTCTCTCTCTCTCGAACACAGATATTCTCCCTCTCCCTCTCACACACACATTCTCCCTCTCTCTGTCTCACACGCTCTCTCTCGTGCACTTTATCCCTCTCTCACACACTTTCTCTCTTTCTCTCTCCCTATCTTACATATCTTAAGGAGGTAAACTAAGATAAGACTTATTCGAGGAGATCTACATCTTAGGGCGTGTCACCGACCCAGTTAGTCTTAAGACTTTAAATGTAGCCTAACGTGTTCGGTCGGTTAAGCCGTAAGATTCTTCCTCAATAGGAAAAAGGTTAGTGATTTCATTACATTTTTAATATCATCACTTAACCCACATCCATAGTGCATAGTACACATCCATAGCTCGCATCCATAGCTCGCATTCATAACTCAGAACCATATCACGCATTCCGAGCGTGCATCCATACCACTCTTGCTTTCATATAAAATATATCTAAATCGTACAGAATTTGTATAAACGAGCGACGTGGTAGGTTTTTTTCTGTAAATAATATGGCGGTTTTTTCAATACACAACAGAATGTGCAATACAATGCAGTAATATAAATACTGAACATATCAAATTTAATTTCGGGATCATAAATAAATTCAGGTATATAGATCCAGGTGGAAAGAATTGGGGGGAGACCTTTGCCCAGCAGTGGGACACAACAGGTAAAATAAATTTAAAAAAATAGCCCTTGAATGTGGCTATCCATTACAAAAATAATTATTAAAACAGGATTGGTAGTTTCTGAGATTTAACAAACAAACAAAAATCAAAGTCTTCAAAGTTTTTATTATATTAGCATCGATGATAGATGATATGATGTAACAGTAGTAACAGTCACCTGCAGAAATGAAATAAGACGAATATTTACATCTATATTTTATTAGCTTTTGGTAAATCAAATGCGTATGTTCGAAACCCCTTAGTCCCCAAGTTGCTCAATTGGAGCAGGGACCCGGAAAGGGGCTGCGAATTAGTTTCCGAGGCTTGACCAGTAGTCACGTATAGTATGTCCAGATTCTCGCCACCCCACCCCACTGACGTCACAATGTCCACTGGCAGTTTAAATCGATCCAGGAGTTTACCTTCTTTGGGATCAATCTTCACAACCTTAAAAAAGAGAAGATAGAGCTTATTAAAATTCGCAGTTCGATTATTTGACCAGCATCTGACACTAGAAATGAAATTTCAAATCGTTTGTTAGTTTCTACTTACTTCTGCTCCATCGAAGGTGGCCACCCAAAGATGTCCATCTATGTCAATAGTAATTCCATCCGGATTACCGGGTATGTTATTTTCTTCGAAGTCGAACGCTGATGTTTTGTTCTCTGTAAATTTAAGTATTGTTTATTAACATCTCGTAAATTAACCACTAATTTCGACAGTGTCATTAATTGAACTTGCCTATTCCACCAGTCTTCAATATGAAGTCGTAGGCTGCAACCATCCTTGCTCCTGAGTCCACGTAGTACATTATCTTGTTATCGAGAGACCATTTGATGCCGTTGGATGAGGTGACTGGACGTATTTTGATCTCGGGATTGTCATAGGTATATTTATTTATCCGGTAAAGACTTGCTCTGTCTCGTTGTATTCGAGGAGGTGATATGGAGGTAACTTTGCCGGTCGTCCCTGAAGGAGATTTTAGGATTTGAGTGTTTCCGAATTTCCAGTTAAAAGGTTTAGTATATTTTGTTTTGGGATTGTACACTTACCGAACCAAAGGTTGCCTCTGGCGTCTGCTCCGCCATCATTGATAATGTTGTCTGGTTTCCCGACGTCGACTACACTAATTTGTCTCAGTGCCTTATCACCAGATTCCTTCCAGTCGAAAATGTTGAGTGTGTTACGTACTGACACCACAATGATTCCTGGACATCCTTTTACTGGTACCACTAGAGATGTTGCACCGTAACCTGGACAGAAGGTCAAATAAGAATTCATGATTATGGATTTTTATCCCTTGTTAATGTTTAATTAGGTTTTGGTGCAAACCATATTACAGTGGCACTTTGACCTAATATGATATTTTAAGCTAAGGTACTCGAAATTCATTAGTATTTGAGCTGCATAGGTCTGTAATATCTCTGATTGTAAACGTGTGGTATATTGGTATGCTAGTAGTATAATGGTAAACTCACTCAAATTTAAAGTCGATCAAACAGAATAATAGATGATTGCTACTCACAAAAAGTCCTGCTTGTGATCTGATCCGTTGAAGGATCATATCGAAACACTGTTTGCCCGAACACGTCCACGTAATATAGCACTTGCTCTTGTTCAGACCATACTGGAGATTCCAACAAAGTGTAATTTGCTGGTGTAATCTGAAATGACGTGAAATTAATATTAGTTTTAATATATCCTCTTATCTAAACATTTGTCGCGGTCCTCGGTTTTATCAGCGTTATACAAATCCCGTGTGGATTTCTGGATAGTTTAATAAGCGAATAACCTGTAATCTTTCTCTTGAATTTGAGTCATACACATGATTTTTCAAATCTGACAATAGTGTTAGTCGTATTGGGAAAGTTATGTTAATTTAGTTATTTTAGTCAAAGAAAAGTTAAACAAAAATCTAAAGAAATAGCTCTTTCGTATTTAGTTTTTTAGAAAATAAATGAATTAGATACTCACTGCTCTCAATTCATATCCAAAACAAATTCCTATAACATTTAAAAGGAGCCATGCTATATTCAATTCTTTAAATGAAGATAACATTTTACTTAACTCTACACGTCAAGCATAGAAGTATTCACTAGTAATGTTCACTAGTAGTTATTTGTTCAATCATTTTATATACATTTTGTATAGATAAATTGTAATTACAATTCGACAAGTTCAAACTAGAGTCTAGTTATCATGTCGCAATTTCAAGACATGTAGCCTTTTAGGCAAACTATTTTATTTCGAATATAAGACTACAACTATTTTTGACATTACTTATCTTCTAGCGTTTTTTGTATATTTTAAACATTTTTTTCTTCGGTCTTTTTGAAAATTCAAAGTCTGATATGTCGGTGAAAGTATTTTTCTCTCAATTACTGATGATTAAGCTGGAACTGCTTTGGTCATAGTTTTCTTCCACAAAGTAATACTACCAAAAAAGATAATCAATTAGTCACTACTGACATTAATGGCGGATTGCTAAACCAAAACTGTTTCTGTCTCGGTCACCTAACTAAGGAAGTTTGAAAACGATAGGCGCCAGCCAGCGTCACACATTCGTGATAGTGCAGCAATCATGGTTAAGAGTCGTGCTGGGCTATCTTATTTTTATGTCTCTTTGTTATTTATATACTTAACTAGCTGTGCCCTGCGGTTTCACCCGCATTTATTTAGTCAATGCTTACCGTTTAAACCTTCCCTATATAAAGATAAAGAGTGGAAGATGACCAACATTTGAATAAAACAAGCCAATTTATACGTAGTTCTTTATTCCTTAGAAAACGTCAAAATCAAGGCACTGTTAACAACTTATCGATCTTTGGGATCACTAGTTTTTATTTGATATTTTATACATTTTGTGTCGTAGCGTGGAGGGCACTGAAAATACAAGTAAATACAAGTTCTTGCTAACACTTCTGCTTATAGACTACTTTTAGGATCATAACGAAAGACCTTTTGACGGCGAAAGTCTACGTAAAATTTAGGCTATTTTACGTAGACTTTCTCGGTCAATCCCGTTGAGTGTGGCTTTCCATTACAGTGCATTTAAACAAACAGCAAATCAAACTCTTCAGCTTTATATAATAGTATAGGTTTGATGTTCAATAAAATTCACTAAGTCGATTGCCGAAACTATACCACCTAGGTATGTATATTTTCGGCAATCAACTGTGCGAACAATTGTAATTTTAAATAAATAAATTAGATTTTTCGATGTGTTTTCGAAAGTTAGAATACATTAGGGTTTTTGATATCGGTCGGCGTCAGGGAATACAAACAAATGCTCAGGCACGCCTCTGCTACCTAAATTGGTTATTCTTAGCAATGTTCCGGATAACGGCATACTAGGATCCGTTGCTATACTCCTCGGATCATCAGGATCTTGTTGCTTCGCGGTTGTGACGTACAGTGTCCTAAAGTCCTTGTCACAACGCGGTTTTACCCGCGTTGTGTCCGTTCCCAATGGAATTGCGAAATAAAAAAAGCCTATAACCTTCCCGTTGAATGTGGCTATCTATTACAAAAAGAATTATTCGATTAGGTCGTATTAGGTCGAACATACAAACAAACTTACAAATTTTATCTCTTTATAATATTGGTATGGAAATTGTTATAATATTTTTCATAGTGATCACTTACGGAGGCTCCAGTGGCAGTCGCCACCCAAATGTTCCCATCACTGTCCTTAGTCATTCCATCAGGGATGCCGGTTATATTGTAATCGTCGAATTTGAAGAAATCCGTTCTGTTAGCTAGTATACCGTTCTTCAAATCGAAATCAAACGCTGCTACTACTCTGGTGGGCGAATCATTGTAATACACTCGTGAGCAAAAAAATCGACTCAGCATGCAAACTCGCGGTTAAAAGCTTCTAGCAAAAAATGTAAAGCTTTAATTCAATTTTTTATTTTAAAATCGTAAAGCTGTTAGTTTTAGCTTTAAAATAAGTGGTCTATGTTGTTATTTAATTAATTTTTTTGGTAAAGAAAACATATTCAATGAAAAGAAGTCCTAAGCAATGAAACAATGTAATCATTAACAGTAAAGAAAATACCAGCTTAGATTCGTCTAAATAGAAAATTTATTAAAAGGCTCTTATTAATATTTTGTGTTGCCCCCCCTGGCCCTAATTACTGCTTCCAATCGCCTCTTCATAGACCCAATAAGTTTCTTAACTCTATCTTGTCCCATGCTATTCCACTCTTCAATGAGCGCCGCTTTGAGGTCCATTTTCGTGGCTGGAGCGGGATTTCTAGCCCGAACTTTTCTTTTTAGGTCATCCCACAAATGTTCGATAGGATTTAAGTCCGGGCTACGCGCTGGCCAATCCATAGCGGCAATTTCAACCTCTTGTAGGTATTGCCGGACGGAAGCTGCAGTATGAGGACGGGCATTGTCGTGCATTAATGTGAAGTTTTCACCTATGAAACCGGCGTAGGGGACAACGTGATTCACTAGAATCTCTTCTACGTATCGATTTGCCGTCAATCCCCCCGATCGACCGCCAGTTTCAATAAAAACCAACTCAGTTTTGGCCTCCATTGAAATGCCCGCCCACACCATCCAGGAACATCCTCCGAAAGCTACATTTTCTTTAATGCAGCACTGTGCAAATCTTTCTCCAGGTCGTCTGTACACACGTCCTCTTCTGTCGTTACCATGCAGGCACACCCTGCTTTCATCCGAGAAGAGAACGGAGCTCCACTGTTCGTCAGTCCAATCCACGTGTTCTCTGGCAAATCGTAAGCGGGCTGCTCGGTGGGCTGGGGTTAATTTGGGGCCAGTAGCTGGCCTTTTTGGCTTAAGGCTAGCTGCCTTGAGTCGTCTTCTGACTGTCCAACCACTCACAGCCACTCCTCGCGTTTCTCGGAGCTGTTGTTGGACTTGAACGCCAGTGAGGGCTCGATTCCTTAGCGATGTGCTGACAATGAATCGGTCATCTCTGTCCGATGTGCACCTTTTTCTTCCGGAACCGGGTCTTCGGTTAAAGTTACCGGTCTCCTGGTAACGACGATAAACTCTGAAAACTGCAGACTGGCTCATGTTCAGCGCACGAGCCACTTCACGTTGACTCTGGCCTTGTTGCAACAAGGTGACGGCTTGAGCAGCTTCAGTACTTGTTGTGTCCATTTTCAGGTGGAGTTCTTGTTTGTTGATAACGGAGATGTGTATCGGTTGACGTTTGACGGCTAACTGATAAGGGTGAGCCAGGTAAATAACCTTTTATATGGGTCAGTAACCCTTAATTAGCACTATTGTAATCGAGCCGAAAAGGGGTAGTTACTGATAACAGCCTATTATTGGGTTATGTCAGCAATAAACATGACAATATTTTACACTGTTTTGAAGCTAACAATAGCAGCTTTAATATTTTACTAAGAAAAACATATTTTTATGGTTTGTTTTTTTTGTCGGTGATGTTTGATTGCAGGTGTGTCACCTGAGTCGATTTTTTTGCTCACGAGTGTACATTTTATTGTTATCCAAAGACCACGTAATAAATACACTTCGATACAGTCACCGGTCGAAGTTTAATTTCGGGATTTCGAAAGTTGTATTGGTTGATCATGTAAAGTGTTGCCCTATCGGAGTTTTGATTTGCCGATAAATGTGGAGGTCGAGCGAAGGTGCCTGTGGATATAAAACATAGGTTATAAAATGTGGGCTTTTGTACAAGGCAAGAAAAGTCGTCAGGCCTATTCAAGACTTTTCGTGGTTGCTGGGGAAAGCTTCAACAATATTTTCTTAAGATATAGTGCTTTTAAGACACATTTTTTTTTTATTTAACCCATATCGTCCCGCTTTTGCTCCCCTATCGCTTTCAATCTTCCTATTCTTTGATGGCACAAGTTTGATGTATTTTAATTTAAGATCATCCTTATTTATTCTATATATTTTGGTTACATATATATACATACCCATAGTCTACCCAGGTTATTAATACATAGGAACATCCTCACCTGCCCACAAATTCCCATTGGCATCAATCTTGGCGTCATCAAAAGAGTTCATCGGTATCCCGAGATCCACTACGGTTAGAAGCGACAACGTGCTATCGTTCCCCTTTGCATACCAGTCTATAAAATATACACCAGTTTCTATTCCCGCGATGATTTTCCCAGGAAATCCTTTTACTGGTATCACGAAAGCCACGAATCCTAAATCTATCAGCACAAAATCTTATATATAAAATTCTCGTGTCACAGTGTTCGTTCCCGTACTCCTCCGAAACGGCTTGACCGATTCTCATGAAATTTTGTGAGCATATTGAGTAGGTCTGAGAATCGGCCAACATCTATTTTTCATCCCGAAATTCCCGCGGTACAAAGCGGGTGAGACCGCGGGGCGCAGCTAGTATATTATAACAATCAATAAACATCTATCTACGAGTATACTAGTATAATAAAGCTGATTGTTTTTAGCTCTTATCTCTGAAGCTACTAGTGTAATTCGATTAATTATTTTTGTGTTGGAAAATTACATTAAAGAGAAAGGTTATAGGCTATTTCTATCCCGAAATTGCCTCGGCAACTTTTAAGTTGCTCAAAATCTTACTGCCTTAGCGAAGGATTTTTTTACAAATCATTTGAATACTGACCAAATTCTTTGGTTTCGTTTCGGTTGGAAATTCGTCTGCATATGGGTCGTATCTGAATTTTTTGTCCTACGTCGTCCACATAATAAAGAACATTTTCCTCCGTGGACCATTGGGGGCTTTCCAATAGTACGCCTGGTGGTGATATCTTAAAGGGAAAATAGGGATATTAGTTTACATTTTGTATATATTCTTATCGTTTTCTTTCAAACATAGCTCGAGTTGGACCTCACAGACAATCGAGGTCACTCGTAATCTTGAGTGAATAGCAAGAGAAATTTGCCCCACAGAAGAAAACGCACTTTGTAACTTCTGTTTATTTTAGAAAGTAATCACCCTGCCTTCTACTCACTGATGAGGTGATTGCTATCATATAATCATGATAAAACAACCTTCCTGATACTAAAATCGTGGGGGCTCATTCTATTATACAATATAAGTATGTAAGTTCGTATAGGTTAGTGACCAACCCAGGTGTCGGAGTTTTTAGACCGCCTCTAGGTGGTCTGAAGATTGAAACAACCGCGACAATGAAGAATATTGACAGGTTTTGAAAATCCTTATTTTAAAAGAACAATTTTTACTCACAGCTCGAACAACATAATGCATGCTTCTAGAATTACATATAGAGTAGACACCAATCACGTTTTGCATGAAATAAATGCAAAGTATTTTAAATAATATCATTTTAATTTGTTAATGATTCTCCATTTAATACACTCTATATACTGAATATTACGTTACGTTTACAAATAACTCGTTCAGCTCGTTTGAACAGTTGACTTTCAATTTACCAACCTTATCTAATTACATTATTCAGAAATTAATTTAAATGATAATACAAATACTGATACTATATTGATAATGCAAATAATGCAATACTGATACTATTATAAGTAAATATATATATAAGTAAAAAACCTAACTTTCACAGAAAACATATCTTATAGTTTACTGGTATGTGGCTAATATCAGACCGATGCTATTTTGTAAAATGGCTGATGGCAGGCTGGTTGGGCGACATCGCGGGTAAACCCGCGTTGTCCCCGTTTCGTAGGAATTTCAGGATGATAGGCGTACGTGCCCGTTGAATGAAGCTATCCATTACAAAAATATTATTCAAATCGGACTGGAAGTTCCTGAGATTAGCGCATTCAAAGACACAAAAAAAAAACAAAATAATAATAAATGAAAAACAAAATATCAAACTCTTAAGCTTCATTAACAGTAAATGGAAGGTGTTTTTTTTGTAATATGTCGCTTTATACATTTGAACAATATAAATACACATACATTTTCATACTAACATACAAATAATAACTTTATTTTTCATGGATTCGCTACGTAAAATAATAAACTCGACGGATGCTACCAGGATTGAATGTGTTAAGATGACAAAAACCGCATCAAAATCGGATTAGTATTTCTAAATATAAATAGCAACATTGGCTTGTAAACAAACAAAGATATTGGTTTATTTTACATTAATATTGGTCCGCATCATTAAACACAAACATATTTTCCGGAACGCCTTTGGTTCTCAGGCTTGTAATAGCCATCAGTGTACCAGACAGTGGTTTGCTACTCTCTTTTTGCTTTCTTGGATTGTCAGTATCAGGACGTCTCGCTGTTGTGACGAACAGTGTATCCAAGTCCTTGCCGCCCCACATCAACGAGGTGACCAATTCCACTGGTAAAACTATTTGTTCACGGAGTACACCAGTTTTTCCATCTATATTCAAGATCTGTAAAGAGTTCAATATGATATCCAGTATTCATTACAACATTTATCCTCACAGCGCCCTCGGTTTTACCCGCGTTGTGCTCGTTCCCGTGAGACTATAGGGATGACGATCCTATAAACGACGAGCCTATAAACTTTCAGTTGAATGTCACTATCCATTACCAAAAGAATTACTCATTTCCGGTTTGGTAGGTTCTGAGATTAGCGCATTCAAACAAACAACAAAAATAAGGTTTTTATGTGGTTATCTACCTAACACTTTGACATACGCTCTAATTTTTCGTACTTGTCCCAAAATGTGGACCAATGTCGTCAATTTTCCAACCGAAAACGATTGCTTCTGAAGAGGGAAAAGGTTTAGTGGTTTTATTTCTCCGGCTGGAAAATTGACGGCGCTGGTCCACATTTTGGGACAAGTAAGAAAAAGTTGAGTTTAGTTACCTATAAGAAAATCTAAGCATGTAAGAAAGAAAGAAAGAAAGAAAAACATTTATTCAGACGAATCACACAACAAGAAACGAAAAAACAAAAAAAGAAAAAAAAAACAAAGCAAAGACAGAAAAGAGAACAACAGATATTACATATAAAACAATTACACGGACAGAACTGCTGTGTGAGGTCTGAATAGGCCTCGTCTCAGCGTAATGCCGCCACGATCTTGTGACCCTGGCAGCGCTGATTTTCAGACGAGGCCCAGAGGTGCGCCACTATTAAAATCAAAATCAATACATATACCTACATATAAATACCTACATAAAATAATAAATACCTCAATATACTACATACAAATACCCCAAAGTAATCCCATTACATATACATACATAAATACACAATGTAAACTAAACATTAAACCTTACAATCGTCATTAATTCATTCATCGTATCAAGCACCTAATCTGTGGTCATCTGTCACGCCATTCACCAATCATTCTTATGTACTACATGTGCTTGTACTTACTGAGGCTCCTGAGGCAGTTGCCACCCAAAGGTTTCCATCGCTGTCTCTAGTCATTCCATCCGGAATACCGGTTATAGGGTAATCGGCGAATTTGAAGAAATCCGTCCTATTGACCAATTCACTAGTCTTCAAATCGAAATCAAATGCGGACACTACTTTAGTAGGAGAATCGTTGTAATACATTTTCTTGTTGTCCAATGACCACGCCATGCCATTCGATACACTCACAGGTCGGAGTTTAACTTCAGGGTTTTTGAAATTGTATTGATTTATCATGTAAAGGGTCGCCTGATCTTTGCTTTTCTCTAAATTGAAGCTAGGATCTGCCACGAAGGTACCTATAAAGAAAGTATTATGTTAATAAAGTTACATGCTCTGGGGCAGGGGCTTTGATGCCCGAACAAGCAAAACGTCTCGGTTTCTTGTTCTAAAAAGGCTTTTGAATGTCTCTCCGGTTTACAGGTTTTTAACCAATTATATTATACTAGCAGCGCCCCGCGGTTTTACCCGCGTTCTGCATGTTCTGTGAGAAAGTTTCGGGATGAAAAATAGATAGATTAAAAAAAAAAAAACCGTTTCTCACCACACCACAAGTTCCCGTTGGCATCGACCTTGGCATCATCAAAAACGTTCTTCGGCTTCCCAAGATCCACAACAGTGAGCAGTTTCAATGCGCTGTCGTTGTCTTCTGCGCTCCAGTTCAGAAAATATATGCAGGCATTTATTCCCACGATGAGTTTCCCAGGATATCCTTTTACTGGTATCACAAAACCCACGAATCCCAAATCTAGAAACAGAAAGCCGTTTAGTGAACGTACTCACAGGGGTTTTTTCGCGTTTACTAGTAGTAATGCCTCGGTGGTTTAGTGGTATGTAGTCTCGCCTGCCAAGACTGAGGTCCCGGGTTCAATTCCCGGGTCGAGCGAAAACATGTTTCCTACTTTTCAAACATGGCTCGGGTTTGAGATCACAGACCCGCATTTGGCAAGCGTGGTGATTATGCCTAATCCTCCTCCCTGTACTGATATCTTCAGTGAGATGAGAAGATTTTACCCACCAGTGGGACCATAAAGGATAATACTTTACGTTACTAGTAATTGACCTGCTTTATTAATAACGAACAAATCCGTGTGATTGCGTTCACTATCTATTAAAATCTCGTAACCTTAAGAAAGATATTAATTTCAGTTACCATTTATGTCTGGGGACCAAAGTCCCAGGGGTACAGTTACAACATGGGTACCTATAATATAACGCGTGGCGCTGGTAGTTCCTTGACTGTGTTTTGATAATCTTGGAATACTCACCGATGTGTTTGGTAGTCACCTCGTCTGCACACGGATCGTATCGATGTATTTTCTGGCCGAAATTGTCCACGTAGTAGAGCACATTCTCTTCCGTTGACCATTGGGGGCTCTCCAAGCTTATACCTGGGGGCGTTATCTGTTAAGGGTAGAGTTAGTAAGATTAAAGTCTTTGATGATCACATCATGCTCACAAACTATTTAATTAAGTTCCAGTAGGTCAGTGGCCAACACTGGTGTCAGAGTTTTTAATCCGCCTAAAGGCCACCGACATGGTCTAACAATTGAAACAACCGGGACCGACAATTTAACGTGTCCACTGCTCGAATGTTTTGAGGGAATCACCCTGCGTATTCTTATTTATAACTAGCAGCGCCCCGCGGTTTTACCCGCGTTGTGCCCGTTCCCGTGGGAATTTCGGGAATTTTTTTACATAAAAACCTTCCTCTTGAATCACTCTACCTATTACAAAAAACCGCATCAAAATCCGTTGCGTAATTTTAAAGATTTAAGCATACAGACAGACAAACAGACAGACACGAAAAAGAGACGACTTTATTTTATACTATGTAGTGATAGTGAAGAACAAAACAATCATAGGCACAAATATTGTGTTAGTAATAGTTTTTTTACTCACTGCCCGCACGTCATAATCAGGTATAGTATAGGCACTTATTACGTTTTGCGTTAACAAAAGACAACATATTTTAAATAATAGTAACATCATATTAGTATATCAGTGATAATGATGCTTCATAAAGTATGTTCGAGTAGGTAAGTGACCGACTAGGACTGGGAGCGCGGACTTTGTAGACCGCTTCAAGGCCGTAATTACGAAAATGTACTGAATATTAATGTAATTTATTTGGATTCTTGTACAATTATACAAATACTAGCCATGCCCCCCGGTTTCACCCACGTTGTAGCCGTTCCCGTGGGAATTTCGGGATAAAATGTATCCCATGTGTTATTCCGATGTATAACCTATATTACTGTAAAGTTTCATCCAAATCCGTTTAGTAGTTTTTGCGTGAAAGAGCAACAAACATACATACATACATCCATCCTCACAAACTTTCTCATTTATAATATTAGTAGGATTCATATCGTTTGCAAATATGTTTCACTAATTTGTACAGCTGAAAAAAAACCAAACCAAGTAAACGATTTGCGGCCTATTATTATATTTGTAACTAGCAGCGCCCCGCGGTTTTACCCGCGTTGTGCCCGTTCCCGTGGGAATTTCGGGAATTTTTTTACATAAAAACCTTCCTCTTGAATCACTCTACCTATTACAAAAAACCGCATCAAAATCCGTTGCGTAATTTTAAAGATTTAAGCATACAGACAGACAAACAAACAGTGTGACAGACACGAAAAAGAGACGACTTTATTTTATACTATGTAGTGATTTAATTTTTAGTATGTCGTTCTATGTTAATATATTTGGGAATATAATAATAATACACAAAATCAGCGGTACTTAGTTAAACTAACATATCATGATATCAGTACAGCGAGGAAGATAAAGCGTAATCACCTCACTCGAACAAGAACAATAATAAATCAAAATTAATAAATCTAAAAGAACCAAAAAATAACCATTAGTACGTACCCTTATGATAATAGGGACAATGAAAGTTAGGAAAATTCTACTCTGTATGTCACTGAACTCCTCCGCCGATGGCTGGACCGATTTTAATGGGTTTATTTTGAATGCGTTTGGGATGGACCTGGATGGTTAAGATCCACACTAGCGACATCTATTGGGTCGCGGGTGGAACCACCGCGCGGGACAGCTAGTAGTTGTATAAGATCCAATGATACGTTACCCTTCGTACACGAAACCGAATGACCCTTAACAATTATTTGAGCAGCATCGTTTTGTTCCAGATGAAAGTGTTCATGGACATGAAGGCTGGAGGCGCCCTGTGCACGGTCCTCGCCACCATGTTCCGCTTCAAGGCGGAGCAACGGTGGCGCAAGTTCGACTTCCAGGTCGGTAAGGTATGCACCGCACGCTGCCTCGCTCGCTCACCGCCCCGACCGAACCATACCTAACACTTCACCTGCTGACACGCGACTTACATTATACCAGTACTATACGAGTACACTAGCATTGTTTATATATTTTTTGTATTGTCCCAAAATGTGGTCCATTGTCGGCAATTTTCCAGCCGAAGACGATTGCTTTGGTTTAGTGATTTTATTTCATTCTTACCCTATTTCTAAACCTTTTTCCTCTTCAGGAGTAGTCGTTTTCGGCTGGAAAATTGACGACATTGGTCCACATTTTGAGACAAGTAAGAAAAAGTTGAGTATACAGATACACAGATTGTTAGAGATTAATCTTAGCTGGTACTTTGTGTCTTCTATTTGAGATGATACAGATAACTAGTAGCACCTCGCGGTTTTTACCGCGTTGTGTCCGTTTCTTTAGGAATTTTGGGATGAAAAATAGCATGTAACCTTCCTGTTCCATTACTAAAAAAATACTATCAAAAAACTATCAAATCAGTTTGATAGTTTCTGAGATTACTGCGATCAAAGAAATAAAATCTAATTCTTCAGATGTATTCTACACTAATATTATAAAGAGGAAAACTTTATTTGTTTGGTTATAATGAAAAACAAATACTACTGGACCGTTTTTAAAAATTCTTTCACCATTCGAAAGCTACATTATCCACGAGTAACATAGGCTATTTTTCATCCCGAAATTCCCACAGAAATGGACACAACGCGGGTAAAACCGCGGGGTGCTGCTATATATTATAAACTTACTAGCTGCGCCCCGCGGTTTCACCCGCTTTGTACCCGTTCCCGCGGGAATTTCGGGATGAAAATTGATGTTGTCAGATTCTCAGGCCTACCCGATATGTACACAAAATTTCATGAGAATCGGTCGAGCCGTTTCAGAGGAGTTCAACCACGGTACCCGTTCCCGCGGGAATTTCGGGATGAAAAATAGACGTTGGCCGATTCTCAGACCTACTCAATATGCTCACAAAATTTCATGAGAATCGGTCGAGCCGTTTCGGAGGAATACGCGAACGAACACTGTGACACGAGAATTTTATATATAAAATTTTTAAATATACTAATTTGAAAGATGAAGCTTAGATATGAATTAGGTCACGATCAACTTTTGAATTTGTGTTTCCTTTGCCTAATTTTATTGGGATACATATTGTAGAGTATACAATAGTCCCTGCTCTCGTAGATATTTCGGTAAATTATTCAATTTACGAGTTCATCACTATTAAAGGTAGAGCTAGTGGATTTGTCACTTTACGTTCGATTTAGTTATCAACAATGTTGATGTGAAAATACATAATATGAATCAGACCTTGGTTGAAGCTGACGGTAAACCTGCTAACCTTCTCCAGGGTTACAATACCTAGTCTATTAATGTAAGGAAAATGGTAGTTTGAGGTCTTGTCAAATAAAAATTAGCACTTATTGCGATAAGGAAATTAGTCATTAACAACATGGAGGACATATTAGATAGTCGAGGAACTAATAATGTTTTGTGTTGAAAGGACAGAATATGTACTTATAAAGGAACGGGTATTCTGTTTGTTTGTATGTATTTTATAACTTATTGTAAATCAGGTATTTTAAACGATGTAAGTCGCGTGTTGTAGCTATGCACGAAGACAGGGTAATATACTAATTTTTATTAAATATCCTTCTCAAACACATGCAATTTTATTGTGTTCATAGATACTTTCTATACTGGACTGAAACTTTAACTAAACCTTTGTTTGTTTGTAGTCAATAATTGTTATACTTATGGTTTCGTTTTTATTAAATTTCCTTTATAAAAACAATCTTTGGGATTTCAAAGGTACTTAAACGCTAGATATGGTAGCAGATCCTATACATTATGCCATAATATCATGCTAGTGTTGCCAACATAAAGGGTTTGTGTAAATAAATCAAAGGGATTTAAGTTATACGTGCATTGTGTGTGTCTGTGTGGTATTAACAACTCTAGTCCTATTTTTAATTGTTCACTTGATTGTCAAAAAGAGCAGCCAATAAAAACGCGTCATTCTAATTCACCAATCAGAAAGCGCTATTCTCCAAACGTGGAATTTAATTGGTGTAAATCGTATTTTATTTCTTTTGACAAATCCAAGTGAATAATTGTAAAAGTTGGATTAATCAAATGTCCTGTCACTAATATGAATTGGGAATTTTGTTTGTCACAGTTTGTTGCATGCGTTAATGAATTTAATTATGTAATTATGTACAGTAAAATAAACACTCTTTCAATTATTTGTCACTCAGCAATGTTGTGTCACGATTTTTAATTATGGAGTAGAATTTAATTTTAATATTTATTGGTAAATAATTGTTTATTTATTACACATGTGTATCAATATTCATTAAATAGATATTTTGAAAAAATATAAAGTAATTGCTAAGAAAATATTACGTAATTAGTCTCCTTATATTCGACCAATCAGATCGCATAATTTTCTGATCCCTGATTTTGAGTTCAATCCTGTTGCTCCATAGAGGGCGTATCTTTTGGAATTGATAATTCAATGTGTCATTTCTATTCCGTATAATTAATTTGTGAATATTGTTACACTTTCAACCAAAAATACGACTAAAATCAGAGTATCTAGTTGGGTCCAAACCTTAAGCGTTGCGATTGAGAGAAATATTCAAAAACACACTTAATATTTCCAAGCTTTTTATTCTATCAAACCATAGGTATTGTACCATAAACTAACCGTAATCTCTCTCTTCCCCCTCCCCCTGTTACCCTTTACAGAATCCTTCCCGTAAAGATCTGAACGTTCAAATGATGTTGGAAATCGAGTCGGCTTTGCTTGGCGCGGAGTTGATACGCACTCCGTGCGTGTTCATACGTCCCGAGGTGGATAAGGCGACGGCTAACAAAGTGAAGGATATTGTGAGCAATCATCAGGGAGAGATATGCGGTGAGACGCGATATTAATAAAATAAAATAATCATTTATTGCTATAATTAAGTACAAAATTATGCAGCAATAGGAGGCGTCTCAGCTGATGCTGTACCGAGGCCGAAGTCTCGGTAAAGCGCTGGTTTTCAGACGCCCCCCGCTCTGGTAGACTTAACGATAGTGGTCAAAATCGTCTCGCAAAATATATTTTATTTGTGATATTGCTGGAATGTCTTTAATAATTTAATGTTAGCGAGCATCGCAAATATTTTTCAAAATTTAGCCTGGTAGTATAAGGTATTCTGTTTTGTCTAACATTTCATTTATTTCGTCAAAATCGGTTAGGTTACTTTCGAATGTTTTGACAAGCCCGTTGGCACAGTGGCAAGTGAGAGCATTTACTGTGTCGGGGGTTGCGGGTTCGATTCCCGTTCGGAGTCAACAATATGTGATCACACAGCAGTGGGGCACCGAGCTTACGTAAAAAAAATATTTATTTATATCAACTTTTTCACAGAGGACGAAGAAGACGCGACGCACATAATCTACCCGACCGTGGATCCTTTAGAGGAGGAGTACGCGCGGCCGGTGTTCAGGCGCGGCGGCCACGTGCTGGTGCACTGGTACTACTTTCCCGACAGCCACGACACCTGGACGCAGGCCGATTTGCCGGTAACTCTACTCATTTTATAGCCTGAACTAGCCGTGCCGTGATACCCGCCTTGTACCCGTTCCCGCGAGAATTTCGGGATAAAATGTATTCCATGTGTTATTCTGATGTATAACCTATATTACTGTAAAGTTTCATGTAAATCCGTTCAGTAGTTTTTGCGTGAAAAGTCATACTAAAGCCATACATACTTCCATCCTCACAAACTTTCGTATTTATAATATTAGCAGGATTCCCCACAGCCCTAGCTTATACTTGAATGAATATACAGTGTACACATTAAAAAAAAAATAACCAGAAGAGTTTCTTGCAAATTCTCTGCTGATGTTCTTCCGAATGGGTGGTACGTTCTAAAGAGTCTCTTTGGGGCCAAAACTGAATAAAAATTTGAGTTTGACATGTCGGTTCCAGGTGGACGTACCAGAGACGGTGAGCTGGGAGTGCGGGCGCGGGGAGCCGTGGCGCGTGACGGCGAGCTGGGCGCTCGACCTGCTGCAGTACAACGAGTGGATGAACGAGGAGGACTACGAGCTCGACGCCGCCGGCAAGAAGAAGGTGCCAACAGAACACTCGACAGATAGAGAGCGAGTCAGAGCGAAAGAGAGCGCGTGAGAGCGAGAGAGAGCGAAATAGAGCGGGTGGGAGCGAGGGGGAGTGGAAGGGAGCAAGAGACAGTGAGAGAGAGAAAGCGCGGGAAAGAAAGTGGGAGAGATAGGGCGATTAATGACTAATGACTAATACTCAGTAATGACTAAAAATTACAATACAAGTTTCTAAACACTTGTTTGTTTTTGTCGAAGCTATTAACTAAGTTTATTTCCAGGTCCACAAGCTGCGTCTGTCCGTGGACGACCTGCTCCCGGGCGGCGAGTCCTCCGGGAAGAGCAAGAAGGGCAACAAGAGGAAGCGCTCGCCCAGCCCGCCGCCGCAGAAGAATAAGAGGAAGAGGTCACTACTACTACCGAACTCATACACTACTAGTACTTTGTACTTTATCATGATTGATTATCAAACAAGACTCGTTTATGTCACATATTATTCTATTTGTGAACGAACCTCTAAGACCTCTGCTAAGGAGTTCTTACTGAACTGGTTACGGAACTGACATTACGGTCAATACAATGGATTTGTTTAAAATCTGTTTCTTTTTATATATATTTTGGCATGAAAAGTTGTCACAAACCTTGAATTACTCTGTGCTTTGTTGAAAATCGCATGAAATTCGTTCAGTTTCAGTCAGACAGACAGCTTAATGTACTTATCACTACATAGTATAAAATAAAGTCGTCTCTTTTTCGTGTCTGTCTGTTTGTCTGTCTGTATGCTTAAATCTTTAAAATTACGCAACGGATTTTGATGCGGTTTTTTGTAATAGGTAGAGTGATTCAAGAGGAAGGTTTTTATGTAAAAAAATTCCCGAAATTCCCACGGGAACGGGCACAACGCGGGTAAAACCGTGGGGCGCTGCTAGTATGCTTATATTTTGTTGCAGTCGCGTGGCAAAAAGGCGGGATAATGACGCGGAAGATGAAGAGGACAACGCTTCGCGCGACAACACCGACGTCGCGCCCACGCCTGAAGCTGTGGCACCGCCAGAGAGTATGTATAAAGCTTATCATATACAAACAAAAATTCTACAAATTTAATTAAATTATTTTAAAAATATAACCCCACACTGATTATGACTAAGAACTGTGTGACACTGTGTAATAGTCTTTGAAATAAAATAAAAAAAACACTTAATTAAAATCGGTTGTTAAGGTGACTTCTCATTCGATGTCACTGACAGACAGACAGACACACATAGCAATTCGGAGTTGTCTCTAAAACCCATAAATGTTAACCAACATCGACCTCAAGACTCACTCAATAATTTTTCGCTATTCCTCAATTTTTATTATTTAGTTATCCTCCCATGAATATTTCACGGTGTTTAATAAGAAATGTCTTTACTCTTTGCCAATTGATCCCTGCATAATGAGTAGTTACACGTTCCCTTTCTTGTCCCAGCGCCGGCGGAGCGGGCGCCCGAGGCGGCGAGCGAGGCGCCCACCACGCCCGCGCCGCCGCTCGACGCGCACGAGGACTCGCAGGGCAAGCACAGCGACTCCAACACGCAGGTACACACACACATACACATTACACACTACCCGTGCCCCGCGGTGCTACCCGCCTTGTACCCGCTCCCGCGGGAATTTCGGGATAAAATGTATCCCATGTGTTATTCTGATGTATAACCTATATTATTGTAAAGTTTCATCCAAAACCGAAAGAGTAACAAATATAAATCCATCCTCAAAAACTGTCACATTTACAATTAGTAGGAAATATATATACTATAGATATATATACATCAGATACATTTTATCTCGAAATTCCCGCGGGAACGGGTACAATACAGGTAAAACCGCGGTAAATTAACATAACCAATGTCCCCGGCATGACATTCCTTCATCTCGCTGAAGATATCAACACCCTTTCAATATCCACAGGAAATGCTGATCAAAGAGGAGTTGGAAGACAACGTGACCGACCAAACGCACCACATCGTAGTGCCGTCCTACTCCGCCTGGTTCGACTACAACTCCATACACACCATCGAGAAGCGAGCCATGCCGGAGTTCTTTAACGGGAAGAATAAGTCCAAGACGCCCGAGATCTATTTGGCTTATAGGTCAGTGGGAAACTATTGATTTAGTAATTTAATTTTGTAAAGATAAGTTTCTAGAACAGAAGTATAAAAATATGTACTTATAAAATAGCTGGTAAACAATGGTGGTGTGAAGCTTCTTTATTGCCATAGAGATTTTGATCAAATAAAAGAAAACTAGCTTGTCCAAGTCGCGGGCAAAGGACTGACGTCAGTACGTAATGGGATTCACAGACGTCAGTAACTCATCTTGGTCACTGACGTAAGTAACTCATTTTGGCAACCGACGTCATTAATTTATCTTGGCCACTGACGTCAGTAAGTCATCTTGGCCACTGACAGCAGCAGGTTATCTTGTCCACTGACGTCAGTAACTCATCATGGCCACTGACGTCAGTAACTCATCTCGGTCACTGACGTCAGTAACTCATCTTGGCCACTGACGTCGGTAATTTATCGGTCACTGACGTCAATAAGTAATGGCGGTCATTGACGTGGCCTACAAAATTATAATCTTTTTCAGTTCTTGTAAGTTTTACAAATCGTTAAAAATTACTGGATCTATTTTTGGGTGTCATTTAATTGGGAGAGTAGCAATAATAAGAGCGGTTAGTCTAATAGTCGGAGTAGCCGGGGTTAGATGCGAGTCGAGACTTCGCTTGACTTAGTTTCCTTGGTTGTCGTGTCAGGAACTTCATGATCGACACGTACCGCCTGAACCCGACGGAGTACCTGACGAGCACGGCGTCGCGCCGCAACCTGGCGGGCGACGTGTGCGCCATCATGCGCGTGCACGGCCTGCTGGAGCAGTGGGGGCTCATCAACTACCAGGTCAGACCGCCAACCACGACGATATTATTTAGATATGCGGCCTTCTTCTGCTTCTTCTTCGAGTGGATGGTTTACCTGATCAATCCTGGTATCAGAGTTATTAAGCCGCCAAAGGCCTCTGACATGGCATGTAATTTTATTGTTATTTTATTGTTATTTTGATATATTTTAGTCAAGATAATAATTCTGACATTGTCAGCCACATATGGCTGACAAGGCATTATATGTGTTAAACTTTCGCAATTTGAATTCATAGTAGTCACATGGGTTTTTTTTTTCAAGTAAATAACTTTATGTTCGATTGCTATGAGCATACTGTACATTCAAAAGAGCCTCTTTGGGGCCAAAATTGAATAAAAATATTGTACTTTGACTGTCGGTGCAGCTGGAGGCGGAGTCCCGCCCGACGGCGATGGGTCCTCCGCCCACGTCGCACTTCCACGTGCTGTCCGACACGCCGTCCGGCCTGCAGCCGCTGCTGGCGCGGCCCGCGCAGCCGGCGCAGCCGAGGCCCGGTCAGTACTGCATCCTACTCATATTATACACTAGCAGCGCCCCGCGGTTTTACCCGCGTTGTGCCCGTTCCCGTGGGAATTTCGGGATAAAATGTAGCCTATAGCCTTCCTCGATAAATAGACTATCTAACAGTGAAAGAATTATTCAAATCGGTTCAGTAGTTTCTGAGATTAGCGCGTTTAAACAAACAAACAAACAAAACAAACTCTTCAGCTTTATAATATTAGTATAGATGCGAAACTTTGTGACGATGTATGTATGTTTCTTCCACGCAAAAACCGCTGGACGGATTTGGATGCAATTTTACAGTAACATAGGTTAAACATCAGAATAATACATGGGATACATTTCATCCCGAAATTCCCCCTGGAACGGGTATAACGCGGGTAACACCGCAGAGCGCCGCTAGTAACATCAATATTGTTAACAACTTTGTTACAATTTGCTCTAGCTTAATGTTTCTTTTGGTGTAAATATGTATCTTAACCATAAAATAAATGTGACACTTCGATCAGCCCAACATTTTATAACTATAAGTATTTTAATCAAAAGCTTTGATCACACCTTTATTTTGTGTACAGCTGAGAACGTGCCCAAAGTGGAGCCAGGTTTGCCCAACGGAGCCGAGGGCAGCGCGCCGCCCGTCAAGAGCGAGCCGCTGGAGATCGGGGGCAACCCGGGGCTCAAGGTGGACCAGGTGAGGCGCGGGCCGACCGGGGGCGACTGGCACTGGGGGCTGAGCTAAGCTTCCCTGTGTGTTTGCAGTACCGCGTGGGCGGGCGCGGGCGCGAGTGGACGGAGCAGGAGACGCTGCTGCTGCTGGAGGCGCTGGAGCTGCACCGCGACGACTGGAACCGCGTGGCCGTGCACGTGGGCTCGCGCACCGTGGACGAGTGCATCCTGCACTTCCTGCGCCTGCCCGTCGAGGAGCCCTACCTGCACGACGCGCCCGCCGGTACCCCGCATGACCGCGGCTTGACCGCCGCGTGACCGCCGCATGACCGCGGCTTGACCGCCGCGTGACCGTGGCTTGACCGCGGCTTTACCGCCGCATGACCGTGGCTTGACCGCCACATGACCGCGGCTTGACCGCCACATGACCGCGGCTTGACCGCCGCATGACCGCGGTTTGACCGCCGCATGACTGCCGCATGACCGCGACTTGACTGCCACATGACCGCGGCATGACCGCCGCATGACCGCGGCATGACCGCCGCATGACCGCGACTTGAACGCCACATGACCGCGGCTTAACCGCCGCGTGACCGCCGCATGACCGCGACTTGACCGCCGCATGACAGCGACATGACTGCCACATAACCGTGGATTGACCGCCGCATGACCGCGACATGACCACCACACCGCCACATGACGGTGGCTTGACCGCCGCATGACTGCGACATGACCGCCGCATGACTGCGATATCACCGGGACTTGCCCGGAACATGACCATGACATACCCGTGACATATTAGTGGCATGACCGCGACATGGCAACGATAGGCCCAGGACATGACCCCGATATGACAGCATGGCAACATGGCCGCTACATGCGTGTATTTAGTGTATTATGTATGTCCTATACAACGATTATAGAAAAGTACTGACTACAGATAATCTTTACGCCATAACTCATAGCATAGGCCCCTGTTAATATATAGCCTTATAACTTTTATTTCACGAGCAAATTTTTAGTTAGACGTATGTTTTGTTATCAATGGAGTCGTTAGGTTATACAATCATTTCTCTCTGTAGATCTCGCTTTTACTTCACTACAGGACTACAGTAACAATATCATACTTCTATAGTTACCAATGTTCTGGCGACTCAGTCGATAACACGCCGGCTACTCCGACATGTAATGGCTCCACCACACTATCGCCTATATTCGCGACGTGCGTATTCGGCTGAATTCGCCACTTTCATCGTGTCCACCTCACTATCGCCTTAGACCATTAACTGAGCGGCAGCCATTCATCATCAACCCTGAAGTTCAGTATTCGCGTGTGTTCGGCGAGAGTGTAGCTGAGCCATAACCCGTAGTCGTATTGCAGGCGGAGTGCTGGGCCCGCTGGCCTACCAGCCCATCCCATTCAGTAAGACGGGCAACCCGGTGATGAGCACGGTGGCGTTCCTCGCCTCCGTCGTGGACCCGCGCATCGCGCAGCGCGCCACGCTCGCCGCCATGGACGAGTTCGCGGCCATCAAGGTGAGACACGTGACACACCACATCACATGACACATGACACATGACACTACAACAACCCGGTGATGAGCACGGTGGCGTTCCTCGCCTCCGTCGTGGACCCGCGCATCGCGCAGCGCGCCACGCTCGCCGCCATGGACGAGTTCGCGGCCATCAAGGTGAGACACGTGACACACCACATCACATGACACATGACACATGACACTACAACAACCCGGTGATGAGCACGGTGGCGTTCCTCGCCTCCGTCGTGGACCCGCGCATCGCGCAGCGCGCCACGCTCGCCGCCATGGACGAGTTCGCGGCCATCAAGGTGAGACACGTGACACACCACATCACATGACACATGACACATGACACTACAACAACCCGGTGATGAGCACGGTGGCGTTCCTCGCCTCCGTCGTGGACCCGCGCATCGCGCAGCGCGCCACGCTCGCCGCCATGGACGAGTTCGCGGCCATCAAGGTGAGACACGTGACACACCACATCACATGACACATGACACATGACACTACAACAACCCGGTGATGAGCACGGTGGCGTTCCTCGCCTCCGTCGTGGACCCGCGCATCGCGCAGCGCGCCACGCTCGCCGCCATGGACGAGTTCGCGGCCATCAAGGTGAGACACGTGACACACCACATCACATGACACATGACACATGACACTACAACAACCCGGTGATGAGCACGGTGGCGTTCCTCGCCTCCGTCGTGGACCCGCGCATCGCGCAGCGCGCCACGCTCGCCGCCATGGACGAGTTCGCGGCCATCAAGGTGAGACACGTGACACACCACATCACATGACACATGACACATGACACTACAACAACCCGGTGATGAGCACGGTGGCGTTCCTCGCCTCCGTCGTGGACCCGCGCATCGCGCAGCGCGCCACGCTCGCCGCCATGGACGAGTTCGCGGCCATCAAGGTGAGACACGTGACACACCACATCACGTGACACATGACACATGACACTACAACAACCCGGTGATGAGCACGGTGGCGTTCCTCGCCTCCGTCGTGGACCCGCGCATCGCGCAGCGCGCCACGCTCGCCGCCATGGACGAGTTCGCGGCCATCAAGGTGAGACACGTGACACACCACATCACATGACACATGACACATGACACTACATCCATTGTGGATCCGGAGTGGGCCGCTGCAGATCAAACTTGGCCAAATGGGGCTACTCATCGCGTGTGGGGTGCGCCTGCGCTGCTCCGGAACAAACCACGGCGCACCTGCTGTCCTGCCCGACATGCCCACCAGCTGCACGAGCGCAGACTTTCTGAAGGCCACGGACGCCGCCATAAGCGTGGCTGCCTTCTGGTCCAAAATTTAAATTCATAAACTTTCGACTCATTGAAACGAGAAGAAGAAGAAGACATGTATTGTTGTAATATATTCGCAGGACGAGGTGCCGGGCGCCATGATGGAGGCGCACGTGAAGGCGGCGGGCGCGCACGGGCCCGCCGCCGCGCTCGCCGCCACCGGCATCGCCGGCACCGCGCCCGAACACTCCGGTAACCTACACACTCCAAAACTACCAAAATCGTTTCAGATCTCTTTCTCCCATAACAGCATAAAAGTTAAAAAATTGGTTGTCTGTAAAGTCGGTTTACGCACGATAGTTTTACATGATAACGATTAAAATGGAAAATATGGAGGAAATCAATTAGATCTTATTAAATTGGAGAAATAAGCACAAAACATGTCACGTATTCAACATTTGTTATAAATAATGACTTACAAGCCAACGCTTGGGGCCTCTCTGTCGTTTGTTTGATCGTGCCTCTCTATCGCTTGTTGCGCGCTCTCGTTTGCACTCGGAACGGGACACTTGCGCGCTGCCGGTGTTCACCAATTTATAAGACGTTATCACGAAAAAAAAATATCTTGATATAAATGTGTTTCTATTTAGACAACCCATAACCAAAAATACAAATCTTCAACTTTTACCGGAGTCAAATTATAATAGTCAAATGCAACGTGGAAGAAAAGTACATGAGAGAAAACTGAACTTAAAAGAAAAAAAATCCTTTATTTTTTAAAGAGAAATAAATCTGCATTCATAGATTTTATCCGACTACATCACTTTTTTAAATTTCCGACATTCGAGTATATGAATTCAATATAAACTGTTCAGTCTAGACCAGCACTATTCATAACTACGACTAACCCTCTCTCATCAGGCGAGAAGAAGGAAGGGTCGGAGGTGAAGAGCGAGGGCATGGAGGTGGAGGAGGAGGTGAAGGTGAAGGAGGAGGCGCCCGCCGACCCCGACAAGGACAAGGGCGACGCGCCCAGCGACACCGGTACCACTCGCTTTACTCGCTCTGGGTGTTAACCGCCCTTTCATTAATGTATCACGAATTGCATGATGTTCCTTTCCTTGTCATAACTGAACATATGTGTGAGGACCATACGTAATGTGAAACACAAATGACGTATATTTACTTAGACACAATGTTCCTAATTTAGAGTAGCTTCTTTTGAAATTTTTGATACAAATGTTTGTGAAGAATGAAGTTTAAGTTGGTTATATTTAGACTGTTTTTAGATAAAGCTTTAGGGCATAAAAGTCCTTAAATAAACGTATATAGAAAAAATCTGCACACCAATTAACTCAACTATCTGAATTAGTAGCAGCAGCCGAAGGCACGGGCACGGTGGACGCAAAGCTGCAGTCCGCCGCGGCGGCCGCGCTGGCTGCAGCCGCCGTGAAGGCCAAGCACCTCGCCGGCGTCGAGGAGCGCAAGATCAAGTCGCTCGTCGCGCTGCTCGTCGAGACGCAGATGAAGAAGCTAGAGATTAAGCTGAGGCATTTCGAGGAGTTGGAGGCTACCATGGAGAGGGAACGAGAAGGTACTGTAACGTTATTTAAATAACGTAATTTTTTTACGAAAAATCGACTTTATATGAGGTTATGTCAACTGCTACCTTTTTCCATTTTATTTGGTTAGAAATAGAACAATTCTGTAAGTTATGCATATAAAAAATTAATTTACGGAATCGGATCAAAAATAGAATATGATATGATAGAGATATGAGGCTTCAAATATCTCCAAAAACTCACACAAATTCAACGTTGTTTGTTGGTCGAAGTTGACGCAGTCCTTATGGTTGTGGTATAAAATTATAGAAATCAATAAATTAATCATTACATAAATTAAAAGGCCAGTAAGGTAGATGAACACTTATAAAAACATTTCGGTTCAGGTTTGGAGTACCAGCGGCAGCAACTGATTCAAGAGAGGCAACAGTTCCACCTGGAGCAACTGAAGGCGGCCGAGTTCCGCGCCAGGCACCAAGCGCATCAAAGGTAAACTACACGTTTGAGTAAAAGAATATATAAAGACGTCTATTTTGCTTCTAATAAAAATAGTAATTTCGACGTATAATAATGAACCTCATTCACACTAACTGATAACTAACTATTCCAATATAAATATCCACCAAATTCGATCGTAATGTTTCGGTTTTGTCATACATTATTTCAATAAATTTGGACCACCTTCGTGATTTTAAAAAATCACGCTAGTGACATTTTTAAATGTCAACTTTTGCCAGTGATTAGATTCCATTAGGTTGATGGTGGAGAGTAAGATGTTGTTTGTTGTGTGCAGGCTGCAGTCGGAGGGCGGCGCGCTGCCCGCCGCCGCCGACCAGCCGCCGCCCGACGCGCCCGCGCCCGCGCCCGCGCACGCGTAGGCACCGCACATACTAACATCAACATACACTGGACTGACATCTCCGATCACACGAGAGCCCTTTGCCCACTAGCAGGACATTACAGCCCAAGGGTCTTATTCATAAACGCTTATTATCAGCACTTTATCTATTGGTTAGTCCCTTTCCGACATACGCTATTTGCCAAAGAGCGAAAGAGAAAAAACACTTTAAAACAGTGTTTTAGTTGAAGAGCGTTTATGAATGAGGTGGTAATACTTTACTTTTTATACTTACACACAATAAAACAAGTATACATTACATGGCATTAGTAACAGCTTAATACAATTTGAGTTTTATTAGATACTAGCAGCGCCTCGTGGTTTTACCCGCGTTGTACCCGTTCCCGTGGGAATTTCGGGATGAAAATAGCCTATAACCTTCCCGTTGAATGTGGCTATCTATTACAAAAGAATTATTCAAATCCGACTGATAATTCCTGAGATTATCTCGAACATACAAAAAACAAACAAACTTCTCTTTATAATATAAGTAAGTATAGACTAACGTTGTCAGCACTCAAATTGTATTAAGCTGCTCAGAAGAAAAACTATCATGCTAAATGCTTGACAATTATTTAGGAAAATAATATTGCATTGAAATTTTCATGGACGAAGCGTATTCAGATTTACGGATTTATGTAACGCTGTGACACTATCTGACAGATAAAACTTGTCAACTTTCTGGGTTAGTGTCAGACGGTTCTGAGTATGACACAAACCACTGAGAACTGAATATGTAGCTAAATTCTGTTTGTTGAATTTATCATATTCATCGGTTATACAAATATACTGGTAGTTATAAGAAATAAGTAGTTAATAGTTTATGTAAAATGTCTCCTGTAGGTTTGGAAAAAATACAGTAGTTAGTTTAAAATGTTAATTAAAGTCTCAAGTATCAATTTAAACAAAACTCCATAACATTCATTAAAATATATAATTTCTTGCCAATGTGATTGGTGATTACGCCTCCCCCTCACTGTACTGATATCTTCAGTGAGATTACAGGCCTTTGTTCAGCAGTGGGGCATTAAGCTAATACATTTTTGTATTTTTTGAGTTCAAAACTCTGTGGAAATAAACTTGATATACTATCTTTGCAGTATTAATATATCTTTTAAGTAATTGTAGAATCGATTGTGCGACAATGTACATTGCAATCTTATAACATTACATAACCTAAATAAAGATATCCCTTAATACAGGAAACATTCAATGGAAATAACGAAACCAGTTTTATAAGGAGTGGAAAATACTGTGCGTAGAGTGAATATACATTTTTGTAGATTTTTTATATATTTCTTTAATTAATTTTACTCAAAACTATGGTATTTTATAATAAGTGTATCTAATTTACTTGGTATACTATGATAGCTGAAATATCATAAATTATTTGTGTTATTATGTAAGAATAGTTGTATTCCTTTTCGATGTAAGAATCTGAGTAAAATAAGTAATAATGATCTTAATAAATATGAATTTTTAAAGCTAATAATATTTTTATTTCATATATAGACGACTTTCGAGTCCAAATAATTAGAAGTTAACCGATTTAAAAAAACAGAAGGTTCTTCAATCGTATAATTGAACAGTTGAAAAGTGATATACCTAACTGATTGCAATAATCCTAACTTCCTAAACTAATATTATAAATGCGAAAGTAACTCTGTCTGTCTGCCTGTCTGTTGCGCTTTCACGCCAAAACTACTGAACCGATTTCAATGAAATTTGGTACACAGTTAGTCCAGAGCCTGAGAAAGGACATAGGCTATTTTTTATCCCGAAATTCCCGCGGGAACAGCTACAACGCAGGTGAAACCGCGGAGCGTGGCTAGTAAATATATAAATTACTAGCAGCGCCCCGCGGTTTTACCCGCGTTGTGCCTGTTCCCGTGGGAATTTCGGGATGAAAAATAGCCTATAACCTATCCGTTGAATTTGGCTATCAATTACAAAAAGAATTATTCAAAACGGACTTATAATTCCATATCAATCATATTGTACGTATTCTGTACTCAACATAGTAACTGAAATAATCAAATAATATTATTTAATATCGTAAGTGCGCCTATCAGTAGGTACTGAGCACTACCTACCCGATGCGTTTATTTTTCAAGTTTTATAACTCAATGCAATCCATTCTTTCGTTCATAATCGCGCGAGACGCAGGCTTTTTTTCAAAAATTAATCTATTCATACATGAGGCGATACTTTTTTCAAAATAGTTTTTTACAACCAGTGCCTTTTGTTCGGTCGCAAGTGTGGTGTGAGAGTGGAATATTTTTGTATTTATAGTCTCGTTGTTAAGGAAATGTTTCCGCTTTGTTCCTTTTTGTTGGTCAGTTTTGTTATATTAGTTTCGTCGAAGGAGTCTCATTATCATAAAATTTCTATGGTAAGCTTTGTTTTTATTTATTTATTTATTATAACCGCGATTTTCTTTGAACAGTGCTCCGCGGTTCTACCTTAATTAAAACAATTGTTGTTGCCGCGAAATTATTTTCAACCATGCTATTAAAAAATACAATAAGTTTTAAAAAATAGTTAAGATTTTTTAGATTTCAAGAGAATAATGAAGAAATATGTAAACAATTTCGCAGTAAATTTTTAACGCGAAAGATTTTTCACGCTACTTTATCAAAATCCTCATTATACTAAATAACTAGTGAGATACAAGGCCGTAGTCCCACTGTGGGTCATTACAGGCTAATACTATTTAACCTACTGCAAAAACCGAAGGACGAGGTTCTGAATTCATTTCTTTTCTTATTGTGATAAGATACTTTATACCGCGTATACATCGTTTTACAAAACTATACGTTTACTTGTTACCTATAAAACGTTTAACCAAACTCCAGTGTAGCGCTCGTGGCGTAGCTTTACTGAGCGAAGTTAGCTCATTACAATGTAAGCAACGTGTCGCTCGGCCCCTACTTGGATGGGCGGCCGATACTGGCATTTCTATTTGAGCGCTAGCGTGCTTCGGAGAGTAAGTAAATTGACAGTAACAGTTGCTTCAATCAATAGACCTTTAGGTCTAATAACTCCGACACTAGGATAAGCTAAGCCACTAACCTACTTTAACTTTTTTTAAATTTGAATCTACTTTACAGATACTTTTTATACATTTTTATCGCAATGTTCATTCCTTTACACGAACAGTTACAGATGTCTGTATTTTATCCTTTACTGGAACCGCGGTCACATACCACTGTCTTCTCTGACCTCGGTTCTTGTAAAGGAGCCGAAACGTCGAATAAAACGTAAACGTAGTTAAAATTCGAAATGACTACTGTTCGCTTATTAAACCTAAGTACTACTACTACAACTCACTGACCGGAGTCCCCGCCAGGTGGCGCAGTACGGCAACCAGAACAAGCCGGCGCTGTTCGTGCACGCCGAGAGCCCCGTGTGGGACGTCAAGACGCAGAGCCTGTACTTCGTGGATGTGCACGCGCAGACTGTGCAGCGCCTCGACTACAGCAGCGGCAAGATCGAGAAGAAGCACATAGGTACATACACCTGCAAATCCTACTAATATTATAACTGCGAAAGTTTGTGAGGATGTTTGAAAGTTTGTTACTCTTTCACGAAAAAAACTACCGAACGGATTTGGATGAAACTTGACAGTAATATGTATAACCTAATATATCAGAATAACACATGGGATGTTTCATCCCGAAATTCCCGCGGGAACGGGTACAATGCGGGTAACACCGCGGGGTGCGGCTATTATATTATCTTCCTGCTTTCAACTTAGACGGATCAGGCAACATTGAATGCTGTGGATGCCTGTAAGTAGCACGCATATTTCAATAAGAACTTTTAAAATGCTGTTATTATACACTGTTATATGTTGTGACTGTTGCCACTTTAGGCAACCCTTAATAATATATAAAGTGTCTTGTACTCGCGTTGATGGGAATTTTGAAATAGTATACCCGTTCCCGTGGGAATTTCGGGTTGAAAAATAGCCTATAACCTGCCCGTTCAATGTGGCTAACCATTACAAAAATAATTATTCAAATCGGCCTGGTAATTCCGGAGATTAGCTCGAACATACAAACAAACAAACAAACAAACATAAAATTTTTACCTCTTAATAATATTAGTATAGTTTAATAATAGTTTAGATGACACCTAGACCTCGACGCCAACAACTATGTACTAAGTATCTATACATATTATTGACCGCAACCCCTACGCATGTGACGTTCCTCAAGGTTACGGTCAAGTGAACGTGGTCTCCTTGGTGGCGGGGTCCAGCCGGCTGCTGGTGGGGGTGCGGTCGGCGCTGTTCCTGCTGGACTGGGAGATCCCGGGGGACAAGGCGCTGCGCCTGCTCACCACGCTCGACCAGGGGATGCCTGACAACGTCATCAACGAGGGCAAGCCCGACGCTCTGGGCAGGTTTTGGGCAGGTATGTGGCGAATTTCGAGATATATTGTCAACTTATTTCTTACTTTTCAAACATGGTTTGAGGTCACCAAGCCGTAATAGATGAGCTGATGAGTACTCCTAATCCTTCTCACTATTGACGTCTTATAGGCCTTTGCACAGCAGTGGGACATTGCAGGGTAAAACATGTTATTACTTTTTATTACCTATTGTTTTGTATATAAATTAAATTGGTCCGGATCGCTTGTCAATTGTTGAGAAAACGCGTACCCAGAGTAGAACAGGATAAGTTGGTAAAAAGTCCTTTTCCTCTTCGACCTCCAAACTCAATCTTTCCGATAGGAGACAGAAGTCAACATATTAAGCAACCTGCTATGTAATGAACGAGTGCAATATACTATATACATATAAAACACTTCTCCCAGGAACCAAAGGCCCTCAAACTGGCGACGACGTGGTCCCCGACAAGGCTTCATTCTACAGCATCTCGCAGGATGACTTCACGAACCCGAAGGTGCACCTGCGGCCCGTGTCCATCTCCAACGGGCTGGTGTGGTCCAACAACAACAGCTTGCTGTACTACATCGACTCGCCGGGCCAGAAGATAGAGGCGTTCGACTATGATCTGACGAGGGGCGAGATAAGTGGGTGTTGTTTTAGGGTGTTTTGCTTGAAATAGTATAATATCCATCCATGGATTATTGTACGACTGGATGGAAATTTGGCTTTTAATATAGCGACCGTCCTCGCTTCGTTTCGGATGAAAGAACCACCCTCTGTTAGGGGTTGGCCTTTGGCGGCTCAATAACTCTGACACCAGGATTGGTCAGGTTGACCATCCACTCGATGAAGAAGAAGAAGGGGTTGAATTTCTTAAAATCCTTTCTTAGTGCTCACTTACATCATGAAAGGAACCCCTGTACTAAATTACAGTATTGTGTTCAAGTTTCAAGGTACAGTAGTTTCGGCTGATATCATGACTCAATCAGGTTTGCTTTTTATATACATACTAGCAGCGCCCCGCGGTTTTACCCGCGTTGTGCCCGTTCCCGTAGGAAATCCGGGATAAAATGTAGCCTATAGCCTTCCTCGATAAATAGACTATCTAACAGTGAAAGAATTATTCAAATCGGTTCAGTAGTTTCTGAGATTAGCGCGTTTAAACAAACAAACAAACAAACAAACAAAACAAACTCTTCAGCTTTATAATATTAGTATAGATAACTAGCAGCGCCCCGCGGTTTTACCCGCGTTGTGCCCGTTCCCGTGGGAATTTCGGGAATTTTTATACATGTAAACCTTCCTCTTGAATCACTCTATCTACTTAAAAAACCGCGTCAAAATGCGTTGCGTAGTTTTAAAGATCTAAGCATACATAGGGACAGACAGCGGAAAGCGACTTTGTTTTATACTATGTAGTCAGCCAACGTAACTATGTAACAGCCTCCGTGGTCTTGTGGTTTGAGCGCCTGGCTCACGACCCGGAGGTTCCGGTTCCGTTTGATTCCCGGTGGGGATACCTCACAAAAATTTCTTTGTGAGACTTTCCTCAGTTTGGTTAGGGCATTGCAGGCTGAATCACCTGATTGCTCGAAAAGTAAGATGATTCCGTGCTTCGGAGGGCACGTTAAGCCGTCGGTCCCGGTTACTTTCTACGGATAGTAGTCGTTACTTGAGCCATGTCAGAGGCCTTTGGCGGCTCAATAACTCTGACACCAGGATTGGTCAGGTTGGCCATCCACTCGATGAAGAATAAGACTATGTAGTGAGGAAACTAGGTTTTATAGTTTCCTAATTTCAGGTGGTCGCCGCACGATAATAGATATCACCGAGTTCGGATACGACGACGCGATCCCAGATGGCATCACTATCGATTACATCGGAGACTTGTGGGTGGCTCTCATGTTCGGCGGCACGGTAAGTACCGTAATATCGGTATCTGAAATAAAGTAATTCGGTTCTTATTCGGTATCTTTTGCTGCCAGGTTTTATCAACATTGGACCTTAAATTTTGCATCGATAGAATCACCATACTATCCAGTCGCATTTCAAAAACTTTCGGATACTGTGACCTGACCTGACCTGTTAATCTGTTAATCTGTTAATCTGTCTGTTAATCAAGATGTAGGGAATACAGGATAAACAAGCACATTCTATATATATATATATATACATTGTAATATTGACAGTCACGTTGATCCTCATAAATACGTACTTATACACCGCGCCTGACCCGCACAATTAACACTTATAAAATATATCCTGCACATTAACTAATGGCGAGCATACCTAACCTACATATTGGACTAAGAGGGTTCCGTGTTCCGTGTGCCGCGTGGCGGGCAGGTGCTGCACATCGACCCGGACGCGCGCGCGGTGGTGTTCGAGTACAAGCTGCCGGCGGCGCGCGTCACGGCGCTGGCGTGGGGCGGGCCGGCGCTGGACGAGCTGTTCGTGACGTCGGCGCGCGACTCGCTCGACGCGGCCGAGGCGCTGGGCGGCGCCGTGTTCACCATCCGCGGCACGGGCCGCCGCGGCCTGCAGCCGCACGCCTTCCGCTTCGACAAGGTGCACACCTACTGACCGCTGCGTCGCATCACCCGCCCTGACGCTACTTGTATGTACAATACCTGTACAAGCATGGCGTAAGGGGGCTCGGGAGGTGAAGTGTCTACATATTTCGATGTTAATGTAATTCCTCACTTTATTTAACTTTTTTATATTGTTTGTAATTTTTGATAAATAAAATACTGCTAAGATTGAGCAATTGAGTTTTCTAAATTTATTTCAAATAAATTCACTGTGAACGGGGTGAGTTTTGTGTCGTAGTGATTATATTCTCTTTTGTCTGTGTTTGTAACATAATTTTCAACTACCCGAAATGATACCCGCGTCACATGATTATAGACATTTTTATTTGTTGAACAATAATAAGTATAGAATACGAAAAATTACGCACTTGTCTGAGGGTTAATTTAAACTCGAGTGAAAATTCAAAGCGAAGTGAAGCGTCAATTTACATCTTATCATAGCAAATTCATTGTTAGGAAAAAAAAAATCTTAGCTGCATTTCTTATTTGACCAATCACAACAACGCATAACGACATTTTGACATCTGAAAATATCATGAAATCATGAAAGGAAATAATAAAACCAACTGGTTTCAGTAAAAAGGAAATAAATAATAAAACTAGCTTCGATATAAATTTTAATAATTCTTAGCGTTAGGGAATACAAACATCGGCTCCCGGGCGCCTCTCGTCCGCAACCCGTGTATAGACAACAGCGAACCCGAGAGAGGAGTGGGGGAATTCTGTGACGTCTTGCCCGTGGTCACGTACAGTGTAGACAGGTCCTTATCGCCCCACATCACTGACGTCACGATGTCAGCGGGAATACGGATGCGTTGGAGCAGCTTACTGGTATACGGGTCTATTTTGAGTACCTTAAACAGATGATGAAGATTAGTTGTTCGTTGATGTTTTGTATAGTTCAGGCGTGTGATAAAGGTAAAGCGGCCTCCGGACGCTTGGCAAACAACGGCAAACAGCGAACACCAAACTACGAACACGAACGTGTGGATAGGTGTTGTTTTTGACTGTCGGTGTCGGTTTTTCTGCACAAATCAAGGGATGTTCGACAAACCGGAATGCCAATCTACACTATCTACACTAATATTACAAAGAGGAAAACTTTGTTTGGTTGTAATGAATAGGCTCAAAATTTACTGGATCGATTTAAAAAAATCTTTCACCATTCGAAAGCTACATTATCCACGAGTAACATAGGCTATTTTTCATCCCGAAATTCCCACAGGAATGGACACAACGCGGGTAAAACCGCGGGGCGCTGCTAGTCCGAAATATACTAGAACGTTCGCCACGCGTGGAGATGCCTGTTTATGTTGGGTGTTTGTTTTGGTGTTTGGACATGTTTGCTGTTTGTGGCGAACACCAAGCGTCTGGAGGCCGCATTAGTTTTATCTGACGAGCGCCTATGAGTTATATCTAACTACATATATCTGTACTAATATTATAAAGCTGCAGAGTTTGTTTGTTTGTTTCAACGCGCTTATCTCAGGAACTATTAGTAGTAAAACCGCGTTAAAGTTAGCTTTAACGCGGTTTTACTCGCGTTTTGCCCGTTCCCGTGGGAATCCTTCCTAATAAATAATAAATACCTACCAAAAAATGAGTAAAAAATTACTCAAATCGAACTGGAAGTTTTTTAAATTAACTCGAACATACAAACTGACAAAATTACAAATACCTCTTTATAATATAAGTATACGTAGATTGAATTTTAAGGTAGGTAGGTACCTACCTAGAGGCTAGTACTCACTTCGGCTCCCTGAAACGTGGCGACCCATAGGTTCCCGTCGATATCTATGGTCATCCCGTCCGGGTTGCTGGGGATGTTGTGGTCGTTGAAGTCGAATACAATGGTTCTGTTTCCTGGAATATGGTTTACTTTTTTCATCAGAATATCGCAGGATGTGACGTCAAGTGAATGAGAATTTTGAATTGTTAAATTAATTGAAAATATTAGCTAATTTGATAGTGTATTCGTAAACTATGTTTACGGATACACTTCGCTTATATTTTACATTTTTATGTGACATTTCGGCCCCTTTACAGAACCGTAGTCACAGAAGACTGAGGGAGGGGTTATGCGTCTATACAAGAAAAAGTAAAAATATCGCAGTAAACGCTGACGTAAACTTAAGAAACCAGTGTAGCTAATTTAAGATATGTTGTAATTCTCTGTTGAGATCTAAAAATTAAAAAAGTTACTAACTTAACTTTTTTTGTACACATCTTACCAATTTGACTCCTGTCCAAAATGAAGTCATAGGCCGCAATCTTCCTCGTCTGCGAGTCTATATAGTACATCTTAGTATTGTCAGTGGCCCACGCGATGCCGTTGGACACACTCACGGGTCTGATCTTGACCTCCGGATATCGATAGTTGTAGTTGTTGATCATGTAGAGGGAGCCTTGGTCGAGCTCCTCGTACGGAGGGGATACCGAGTTGTTTTGGCCGAAAGTACCTGAAATATAAGGACCGTCAACAGCCTCCGTGGTCTTGTGGTTTGAGCGCTCGGCTCACGATTCGGAGGTTCCAGGTTCGATTCCCGGTGGGGATATCTCACAAAAATCACTTTGTGAGACTGTCCTCAGTTTGGTTAGGGCATTGCAGGCTGAATCACCTGATTTCCCGAAAAGTAAGATGATTCCGTGCTTCGGAGGGCACGTTAAGCCGTCGGTCCCGATTACTTTCTACGGATAAGTAGTCGTTACTTGAGCCATGTCAGAGGCCTTTGGCAGCTCAATAACTCTGACACCAGGATTGGTCAGGTTGACCATCCACTCGATGAAGAAGAAGATAAGCGTATTAAGCACTTAAGCTATCAAATGGTTTGTCCCTTTCCGACATACGCTATTTGCCAACGAGTAAAAGAGACAAAACACTTTAAAGCAGTGTTTTAGTTATAGAGTGTTAATGAATAAGCCCTGTTGTACCCGATCCTGTGGGAATTTCAGGATGAAAAGTAGCCTATAACCTTCCCGTTAAATGTGGCTATCTATTACAAAAAGAATTTTTCAAATCGGACGTACCAAACCACAAACTTCCTCTTGCATCAACTTTCCCGTCGTTGATCAAGTTGTCTGGCTTCCCCACATCCACCACAGTCAGCAGCCGCAAGGACTTGTCTCCGGGCGGCGCGCCCCAGTTTAGCAAGTACACTCCGTTGCGGACCCCCACTACTATGGACCCGGGGTACCCGCGGACGGGGACTACGAATCCGGGGATGCCGTAACCTGGGGATAATATTATTTATAGTTAGAATAGTACAGGCCGCAGTAGAAGCGAAATACGAGATTATATAACTATACATAAACCGCCTTATACATAATTGCTCTCTAACAAAAAATCACTGTTATAAAATGTTTTGTCTTTTTTGCTCTTTGAAAAATAGCGCGTGTCGGAAAGAGACAAACCATTTCATAACAAAAACGCTGTATATAAGCATTTATGAATAAAGCCTATGTAGGTTCCTATTACATCAAATATGTTATGATACTAATCATCAGAACAGTACAATCACAGTACAATTGTTTACCCATCGAGTTATATGTACTAACGTTAGTATATATAAACTCAATGTGTTCACCCTGCAGTGGGACGTCACAGGCGGATGAGTTAATGAAATAGGTTAATAAGGTCGTAATGTTCCTGTGGGTTTCAGGAAAACAAGCCTTTCATAATTTAAAGACGAGGGACAGTCCGTGAGGGACTTTTTTCATCAAAATGAATACTGGGATTCCTGGGAAGATATCTAAGATTCCTTCTTAGATATCTTAGGTATCTTAGATAGTTCATACTTATGCATCGTTATTTTATTTATCTCCACATCAAAATTCAAAGAAATTCATACAGTGAGAAACGGGTGATGCAGATAATACTGCAGGGAACAACTATTTTAAAAATATAAATCGCCACGTACCGATATTTCTGCTAGATATCTTGTTATGTCTAGGGTCGTATCGCGTTATCTTTTTCCCGAAAATGTCAACGTAATACAGGACGTTCTCCTGCGACGACCACTGGGGACTCTCCAGCACACAGTACTTAGACGGGGTCACCTGCAACACACTCTTCCATTCGTACGAACACTTCGAATAATCTATAGTACTATATAATAATACTAGCAGCGCGCCGCGGTTTTACCCGCGTTGTACCCGTTTCCGTGGGAATTTCTGAATGAAAAATAGCCTATATAGATATATAGAAATATAACCTTCCCGTTGCTAGTTGTGAATATACATATTATTTATTTTCTTAGAAAGGTTATTACAGGCATCGAGAGAAAGATTTGTTCAAAGACCTCTCGACGAGATTCTACGAGATTAAATTATTATTAGCCTTTAATGTCCCACTGTTGGGCAAAGGCCTGATATCACTGAAGGTATCTGTACAGTGAGGAGGATTAAGCTTAATCACCGCACTTGCCTAACGTTTGGTATTTAAAGTTTAAAAATTAGGCAAAAGAATCGCGGGTATTGAACCCAGGACTTCAGTTAATTCAGTCACACTAGCAATGAGTTATTTGTAATTTTACAAAGTTTGACAAAAACTAGCCTACCATTCACCAAGAGACCATGTCCCAAGACATTGTACCAGATACTAAGCATCATGCAACACTACATACATGTAGCTGTACATTATTTTAAGGCGAATTGCACAAAAAATCTTAAATCTATTTAGTCCTTAAATATGTTTTAGAAACAAAAGCTATATGTATTCAAAATTGTATTTTACCTTCCACCAAAAAGAACACAATTTAAAACGAACTTCATTTGTTTTTTAAACATATTTAAGCGCTAAATAGATTTAGATTTCTTGTGCAATTCGCTCTGAAAAAAATAATAAATTATTTAAATGAGGTAATTCCACTTACCACTCGAATTTCAAAATTGAGACAACCTCCAATGAAAGCTTGAAACCACACAGCAATAAAATAATTTCCACCTTGAAATATCATTTTAAATATATATTTTTAACACCTGTGATCTCCCCAGATGGATGAAATGATGTAGAATATTGAAAACGCCATATTGATACTATAATGACTATACTTACGCAAGTAAAAACAAAATTCATAATAGATGTTATTTCATTGTGTATGTATTTATAAACTTATGGAAGAGTGAATTTATATTAAATAAACATGATGTCGGTTGTATAATAACACCTAGGTTACCTATTGCATCGAGCACACAGCCTTGTGTGGTCGGTGATGTTGAGGCATGTTGGTCGAAGAAAAATATTACACTTTTTCACGAGTGAAATAAGAATGACAATGGTCAGAGCGTTGTATAACGAAGCTATAAGATATAATCAAATTAGGTAAAGAAAAAACCGGCCAAGTGCGAGTCGGAGCGCACGGAGGGTTCCGTACTTTAAAAAACGCCAAAAAAATAACGTTTGTTGTATGGGAGGCCCCTTGAATATTTGTTTAATTAAATTTTTAGTATTTGTAACGGCAATAGAAATACATCATCTGTAAAAATTTCAACTGTCTAGCTATCACCGTTCTTGAGATACAGCCTGGTGACAGACGGACGGACGGACGGACAGCGAAGTCTCAGTGATAGGGTCCCGTTTTTACCCTTTGGGTACGGAGCCCTAAAAATGGAACAACGGATACTTTGAGAAACGTTAAATCACTACATAGTATAAAATAAAGTCGTCTCTGTTTCGTGTCTGTTTGTCTGTATGCTTAAATCTTTAAAATTACGCAACGGATTTTGATGCGGTTTTTTGTACTAGGTAGAGTGATTCAAGAGGAAGGTTTTTATGTAAAAAAATTCCCGAAATTCCCACGGGAACGGGCACAACGCGGGTAAAACCGCGGGGCGCTGCTAGTATGATATATACCTGCTTATATAATAAAGCTGAAGAGTTTGATTGTCTGTTTTGTTGTTTATATAAACTAGCTAATCTTAGTAACTACCAGTCCGATTTCTATATTTTTTTGTAATGGATAGCCACATTCAACGGGAAGGACATGGGCTATTTTATCATGCCAAAAGTCCTACGGGAACAGGCACGAAGCTGGTATTACCGCAGGGCACTGCTAGTTAATTAATACAAATTCAGCATTTGCAATAAAAAAGTAAATAATTTAAATAATTTATTAGAGCACAGGATACAACCAGATAATTTAACAAGAAATTGTATAACATTTTAGACTATTCATAAAATAACATCACGTTACAACAGTGAGACTAGAACTTTGTGACATTGTCTTTGGTGGTTGACAGCATATTTATTTCTCAAGTGAATCTGAAAATGCTAAACTTAAGGGTCTCTCATTGAGACACTATAGTTGCGCAACCATGGTGTGATTCAGCACAACAATGTATTTTTTTATTTTTTGTCTCAGTAGTCTAGTGGCATGTGCACACGCCTATCAAGACGGAGGTCCCGGGTTCAATCCCAGGTCGAGAGAAAACATATTGTTTCCCAATTTTCAAACATGGCCCGGATTTGAGATCACCAACCCGCATTAGGCAAGGGTGGTGATAACACCTAATCCTCCTCACTGTACTGATATCTTTGATGAGATGAGAGGCCTTTGCCCAGCAGTGGGACATTACAGGCTAATACTTCCTTTCTTTTTCCATATACATAAATCTGCTTTAACATTAAAAGAACCAAGATGTTTAAAAAGACGAACTTGCAAAATGAATCCAAGTAGAGATAAAAATAACAATTTTAAAATATTATGCCATCGACCACCAAAGAAATACCACGAATAGATGACAGTTGAAACATCTCATAGAGAATAACATCAAAGATTATAACACTAGAAAAGTTTTCAAAATCTCAATACAATTTAAATCAAACGAACAATTCCATTCACCTATACAAATGTGTCACCTATAACTAGTAAGCTTGATAAATAAAATACAATCTTTAAGTTGGATCGCAAATTGTTTCAACAATATTAATATTAGGCACATTTTCACGACAACTGTCGATCCATCAGCAAATCACATAATTACTTAAAATTAAAAGTATATTTGTTAAATTCTCAATTTTATAATTAATTTCAAAGTTTTAAGAGAGCCAAGTGCAAGAAGAGATTTCGGCTTTTAATTGACGCGTGTCTTTTTATAATTTTCGAATAGAATTTTTTAATTAGAAACAGCATTTAGCTATCGACATTTTTACAATGAGGTAAGATTGCCTTCCAGTCATTTGACTGTCAAGGCTACTACTAATATCTACTATATAAAAATAAGTCGGGTTTTCCTCCCTGACGCTATAACTCCAGAACGCACGAACCGATTTCCACGGTTTTGCATTCGTTGGAAAGGTCTCGGGCTCCGTGAGGTTTATAGGGAATAAAAATCTCAAAATTCCCACGGGAACGGGGGCGCTGCGGGTAAAACCGCGGGGCACAGCTAGTTAATATAATAAAAATCCTTTTACTGCCTGGAATTTTGAGATTTTTATTCCCTATAAACCTCACGGAGCCCGAGACCTTTCCAACGAATGCAAAACCGTGGAAATCGGTTCGTGCGTTCTGGAGTTATAGCGTCAGGGAGGAAAACCCGACTTATTTTTATATAGTAGATATCCTGTTCATTGTTAGCCCTACACTTTATTATTATTATTAAAGCCCTAAGTGTCCCATTGTTGGGCAAAGGCCTCCCCCCATTTCTTCCATTCAGCTCTGTCAAGAGCTTCCTGACACCAACCGGACAAGTACACGTCAAGCTCGTCTCGCCATCTCCGTTTTGGTCTGCCGCGGCATCTTCTGCTAGAGTCTGGGTTCCACGTGGTGGCAATTTTTGCCCAAGACTCATCAGGCCTGCGGCAGACATGTCCTGCCCAGCTCCATTTGAGCTCAGCAGCTTTAAGACCTACGTCGGCGATTTTGGTGCGGGAACGTAGTTCGGTGTTTCGGATTCTGTCCGTTAACTATCTCGTTTTAATTTGCAACCTTATACAATGTTTACTTTTCTATCATAATTATTGGTTAAATCAACCCTCACCCCTTTATTAGAAGGTTTATATAATATATGTATGTTGGAGCGTGGCATCAGTGGCGCCACACCAGATAGCGGATTATAACGTCACTACATTATTTTTAGTCTGTAGAAGTTTAAGAGTAGTTTGTAAATTCAGTTGACTGATGGAATCGGTAGTGTTGTTATTCCGTGACGTGAGTTCTACCTTCGTGGTGTAGTCTGTGGTATGAGAATAGACTATGTTAAGTCTGTGGTGTTACGCACTGTGACAGATGACAGTTGTTCGATAGAGGGATGTGAGCTGGTTTGGTAGTCTGTGGCAGTGAGGGAGTGGGGGAGTCTATGATAAGAAAAGATGGCGTACATTAGCCGGGTGGGTACATTAGACGTGAGGGGACGAATGGAGAGGGTTGGATGGCGATTACATTGGAACGTAGATTGGAGGAAGGATGTGTTGACGACATCACGATCGTATTGCGAATCGAGTATAGGATTAGGAAAAGATTCTATGGCGTGGACAGGACGACTATGGGGAGTAGGGAGGTCGTTTAGATCAAGACCTAGAAATCCTAAGATGTTGGATTGACAGTATAATGCTCGTGCTTATCCTGATGTGACATGTCCCCAATATCAGAAGTGGGGTAAATATCGCTGTTGAGCCGACATCAGAAGTGGGATGATTATCGAGTGTACCCGACATCAGAAGTGGGATCAAGATCGCTATTGCCCACCGTGCATTTAGCAGAGAATGATCAAGATCGCTATTGCCCACCGTGCATCTAGCAGAGAATGAAAAAGATCGTGCTGAATATCATATCGCCATGGATTGTGTTCAAGATCAACCACGGAGCTAGGCTTATGATAAGATGAAAGAATATTGAGAGCTGCAAGCTGAGCTCGTTAGTGCATGTTATCGACGACGACGGCGACGACGACGGTGACAACGAC
The DNA here is from genome assembly GCA_963082685.1 of Cyclophora albipunctata. Classification (NCBI taxonomy): domain Eukaryota; kingdom Metazoa; phylum Arthropoda; class Insecta; order Lepidoptera; family Geometridae; genus Cyclophora; species Cyclophora albipunctata. Next base: position 7,764,836 of record OY720131.1, on the reverse strand, counting down.
GACGAGGAGATTGCACTGACCTGTACTATAGTGCGAGATTGAAATTCATGTACCTTCCCCTGGATTATGAAGCTCGTAGTATTCGGAGATATGTCTGAATCATCATCCCGCCAAAAGCGCTACTGTCATGCGCTTTACGTAATGTTTATTTTGCAATTGGTTATAAAAGTTGGAATGTTCTGTGAGTATAGTTAGTTAGTTTTCTACTCTATTGTGGAGTTAAGAAGGTAATTATGAGCTTCCGTTAAACTTGTACGTAATGTGATATGTTCTAATATGTTTTCTTATTTTCATGTTGGTGCAATGCTGGTAATTATTGTGAGCATTGATAAACCCCGTTCAGGGTAGAACGTGGTTCTCTTCTCAATCCTGTTACCTGAGGAATATGAGGGATTGCGGTATGCCGAATTATTCAAGAATCTATCACGACGAATTCACATTGGATGTTAAATTGGTGATGTATTGCGGTAATGTTTGACATGAATTGGCGTATTGAAGTATCTTAGTTGGGAAATATCCGGTGAGCTATTTTGTGATATTTGAGTCAGTTAACATTGAGAGTTTTGTAGTGAATCTTCGTACCACTTGATAAAATAGAAAGCTTATTGAAAGTATTTTGGATGTTTATCCCGTTGTAAAATATGAGAGTATGAGTAAGGATTTCTATGTGACTATGTGACTTATTGAGTTCAATGTTCGAACTCGGCGATGATCGTGGTCTGGATTGACCGTACTGTAGAGTGGTCTGCTGAGACCGTGTGTTGTTGAGCAATGTGATTGCTCGTCGGCTGGTTGCCGTGACTAGACGTGACTAGACAAGCTTACTGTTACTTACTCATGGCTCATATTGTAATGTGCATTTGAGATTAATAGTCTATTGAAGTTAAAGTTGAAAATGACGTGGTACCTAGTATTCATGTGTTACATAGCATTGATGATTCCCGATTGATAATAATTGTAATTAATTTTTGATTGAAATCAAGAATTTAAGAAAGAACAAGCTTCTTAATAGTCAGGTTGACCGAGCGAGTGCAAATTACTGTGGCCGCGAGGTTTAGAGGAAAACGAGTACACAATATAGTGTCATTGACTGGTATAGGAAAATGCCTGAAGGGCAAGTACCCATTGTTAGTGATTCTGAGCCTTGTGAGGATGAACTGTAGTCACTTTTGACTGTGTGGTAACTAGTTGTGCGTGTCCTCTTGAGTCTGGGTGGTCACGGGGATGATCACGGGTGGTCACTGGGATGACCACAGGAGCGGCTGATCACAGGGATGATCAGGGCTAGGCGTGATCACTGGGATGATCACGGGAGTGGCTGATCACAGGGATGATCAGGGCTATGGGTGATCACTGGGATGATCACGGGAGTGACTGATCACAGGGATGATCAGGGCTATGGGTGATCACTGGGATGATCACGAGAGTGACTGATCACAGGGATGATCAGGGTCATGGATGATCACTGGGATGATCACGAGAGTGACTGATCACAGGGATGATCAGGGTCATGGGTGATCACTGGGATGATCACGAGAGTGACTGATCACAGGGATGATCAGGGTCATGGGTGATCACTGGGATGATCACGGCCAGTCACAGGGATGACTGCGTATTAGGGCTACGGGGATAGCCGGACAATAGAGACACACACACTTGACTTTTACTTTGATTTGAGATTAATTTAATTTTAATGGGTATTTGCGCCTGACGATGTTCTAGTTCTAATGTTTAGATAAGCAATGTGATCATGAATATTGAGATAGTTAAATTTGTTCATTGGAAAAGAATAATAGTTTGAGCTTTACTAAGTCTTTCGTTGAAGTAGTTAATTAGGTCAGGAGTGACCGAACGATGGTGATCGGTACACGTTGAGAGCTTTGAACTCTAAACGTACTTACAAGTATGCACACGATAGATTACAAAAGATGCCAGTAGGTCATGTACCAGTCGAAGTTGATGTTAATAGTGATCCTGATGAGGATAAGTAAACTTGTTTTGGTGGAAACTCGAGTAAGGACTCTATCGGCCGTATTGTGTTGGACCGTACCAGAGGTTGTCGTGTAGCCGTAGCTCAGTAGAAATCGGTGTCTACATTGTAGTCCGTGAGTACGCGGTAGCAGGCAACTCTGGCGGAGGTCGGGTTCTGGAGGAACCATAGAGTCCAGGAGTAGACTCGGCGGCTGTGAGAGCAATTGCGATTGCTGGTCGGCTGGAGAGCCGTGGAGATAGAGGGGCTTACTAGAGTGAAGTTTCGATTTGTGTGGTTAATTAAATTGTGTTAATTTGTTGTTACAAGCGATAGTGGTACATGGCTCTGGTTGATATTGATCGTGTTAGGAAGATGCCTGTGGGGCAGGTAACAGCTGACTCAGACGAAGGTGGAGACAGTGAGGTTGATTAAGTTGTTGATTGTTACTGGGTTTTATGTCAGTGGGTCAGTCTGAGACCGCACCAGAGTGCCGTAGCTGTAGCCCGTTAGAAATCGGCGTCTACTACTTGTAGTAGTCCGTGGGTAGGCAGTAGGCGGTAGCTCTGGGTAGTGTGGTCGGGTCTTGCCTGGTAGCGAAGACCGTAGAGTCATGGGACGACTCGGCATTCCGAAATGGAAGTGCATAAAGGGCAAATGCGTTTGCTAAATCTTGTGTTGTGACCACGAATAAAGCTCAGTAGTAAGTCAATTGTGTTTAAATTGTTGGTTGTGTGTGAATAATGAACCAGAGTCTGTCACTGTTACTGGCCCCAGGGTTTTGGTAGATGAAACGTTATCATAATTTACTTTGTGATTTCTTACGCTATCTGATCATATTATTAATCTGAATTTGAGTTGTTAGTAATCATAGTTAGTAATTTGAAAGAAAAACTATACAGTTACGAAGTTTCTTTATTTGAGCTGTTTGTAGAAATATGATTGGTCAGAAGTGGCCGAGGCGAACAAATACTCTCGTTGGTTATTTCTGTGCAGGTTAGCCAACACACGAGGACGTGTGCTAGCAGGATGGCCGTGTTGGAGCGTGGCATCAGTGGCGCCACACCAGATAGCGGATTATAACGTCACTACATTATTTTTAGTCTGTAGAAGTTTAAGAGTAGTTTGTAAATTCAGTTGACTGATGGAATCGGTAGTGTTGTTATTCCGTGACGTGAGTTCTACCTTCGTGGTGTAGTCTGTGGTATGAGAATAGACTATGTTAAGTCTGTGGTGTTACGCACTGTGACAGATGACAGTTGTTCGATAGAGGGATGTGAGCTGGTTTGGTAGTCTGTGGCAGTGAGGGAGTGGGGGAGTCTATGATAAGAAAAGATGGCGTACATTAGCCGGGTGGGTACATTAGACGTGAGGGGACGAATGGAGAGGGTTGGATGGCGATTACATTGGAACGTAGATTGGAGGAAGGATGTGTTGACGACATCACGATCGTATTGCGAATCGAGTATAGGATTAGGAAAAGATTCTATGGCGTGGACAGGACGACTATGGGGAGTAGGGAGGTCGTTTAGATCAAGACCTAGAAATCCTAAGATGTTGGATTGACAGTATAATGCTCGTGCTTATCCTGATGTGACATGTCCCCAATATCAGAAGTGGGGTAAATATCGCTGTTGAGCCGACATCAGAAGTGGGATGATTATCGAGTGTACCCGACATGTATATATTTCTTTACAAGACTTTTCATTGGTCACCAACAAAAGACTTTACAAGAACATATACTGCTAAGTATAATCGGACTCACGGACTCACACACCAATTTCACAATATATGAATTAAAACAAGAGCACTGGCAGTGTGTGGCTGTTACTCTAGTTGATAACCATTTAGATAAACCCTATACATTCAATTTATTCCAAAGTGCATACATAAAACCGATACTTAATTAAATATTCGTACACAAAAATTGGAGCCAAATATAATCGATATCAACATTAAAAATAACATACATTGGCCGCCATATTGGAAACAAATATGGCGTCCGTACTTCGGAATTTAAAATTTAAATCAGTTATTTTAAGTTCTGTATACAGTTATAAGGGCCTCATATTAAAGCGTTAGTCACAGTAGCCGCGACAGCCGCAGATGGCTCTTATTATAACTGCAGAAGGCCGCTGCGGTTACATTGGCGCCGCGTAACTAACTACCTAATGTGATGTGACTTGAAGTTTCAAATAACAGTGATAACACCGAAATATTCAGTTTATTTTACCAGAAATAATTGTATTACTCTATACTTTTCGCAAAGTAACTTTCCCTTACGAACTTCTATAAGATATTGATATTTTAAATGACTAAAATCAACTGGTTTTACTACTCGCTAGGTTTTCCTAAGATACATGTTTTACATTTAGTGTACATCTACATCTCACTCCTTTAATACACAATGTTATACTAACGTACAGTCGACGCGAAAACAATCTAAACATTTTAACTTTTACCAATACGAAAAAGATTTGTTATAAATCTTCAAATTTAGTGTCAATGGCATCGTTGCTTCTTTAAAAATGGACTTATATTATATTTCAATGTGTTTTTGTTAAAGAAGATACTTAACCACGACTTTTCGCTTTTGTTATCCAGATTTAGGCACATTTAGGCGCATTTGCTCTCCATGCCCTGTTAGATGTACTAGATCCGACCTCAACAGGGCTACAGATGATGCAGTCACTCTGCACAAGTTCTGTGCTGGTTCAATTAAGTGCCAGTGACACGTAAAGAAGGCACAAATAAAATAAAAGTCTTTGACTGTACCAGATACCTAAATTCTTAATGAGTTTCATTGCTTTAATTGTAATTCTAATTATCTATTGCTATACATTTTTGTTTATTAATTACAAAATATTTCAAATCACAACAATATAATTTTAAATTACGATAAAGCTTTCTAATAGTGGTTATTAACAACTATAGGAACAAACTATCTATTACCGATTGAATCACATAGATTAATTTATTTGTGAGATAAAATAGTACTTAATATTTAGTACATTATATAAATAAATGTATACTATACAGATATCTTTTTATTCTTCAGTTAAAGTCTATCCTAATTGATAACAGAAATGTCAAAAAGATTAAGGGCCTTGTTCATGAACGCTTGTTAACAGAATTTTAGCTTACAAATGTTTTGTCCCTTTCCGACATAAGCTATTTTCCGAAGAGCAAAAGAGACAAAACACTTTGAATCAGTGTTTTAGTTTAATAGCTTTTATGACTAAGGTGGTAAATCAAATGGCGATATTGGTTTCTTAGGTTTAAGCGCCCACTACTTATTATGAATTGAACCTACGTTGACAGATACACTTCGCTCCTATTTTAAAACTAGCAGCGCCCCGCGGTTTTACCCGCGTTGTGCCCATTCCCGTGGGAATTTCGGGAATTTTTTACATAAAAACCTTCCTCTTGAATCACTCTACCTATTACAAAAAAACCGCATCAAAATCCGTTGCGTAATTTTCAAGATTTAAGCATACAGACAAACAGACACGAAACAGAGACGACTTTATTTTATACTATGTAGTGATATAGAAACGTCAGATAAAAATGTCAAACAAAAGCGAAGCGTATCCGTAAACGTAGTTTAAATTCAAAATTATTAAGGTGGCTTTAATTTTGAAGATATTTCCTGCCAAGAGTTTATGTCTAGATTACCTGAAGATTAAAAAATCTGGTTTTAAATAGGTAACCTATAGGGTGTACAGAATTGACTATGATTTCAAAAATCACAATTCTGTTACACCCAGTATATGTATTACTAAGCTTATTTCCACTTGCCCTGAACAATTTAGACTGTTAATACTTTTTCTAACCTTTTAAGGGGCGTGTCCCCTTACCCCTAGTAGAGCTAAATCACCACGGTTTTCTCTCGAAGACCGTAATGCCTGAGCTCTAGGAAAATTCCGCGGCGGTTAACCGGTTACCCTAAGGTCTACGGTTAACGGCACATTACTGAGCTTCGATATCGTGTTCTAGACCACCGCAGCGGTTAACCGTAGTTAGACCTTAGTCTTAGATAGCAAATTACTGAGATTAGATATTGGGTCTTAGAACAGCGTATCTTTAAGTATAGTTTGTGCTTTTATTTTTTGATTAATAAATAACAGGGTTTGTACATAGTAGTTATCAATCATAATTATCACTATAATGATGAATAAATATACCTTTATAATTTGGTATCCTGTTCAATTAACAATTTATTTGTTCTATAGTAAAATTCAAAATTCCGTGCAGTAATTTGAAGTTTACAGCCATGTTTCGGGAGAAATGACATGTTGACGCCATTATTGAATGTATGAACATGATAATAGGGGAGCCCAAGAGGGGATTTCGGGATTTACTACAGCGCGGCAGATTAATATACAGGGGATACCTTGTATCCGGTTAAGTACCTCCACCAAATATGAGCCCCATATATAGGGCCGGCCGTGAAGGATAAAGGATCAGATTAGTAAAAAAAAATTGATCATCAGAAATTCTCGAGCGCGTCAGATTAAGGTAGGGTGAGTTAATTACATGCTAAAGAGTGTATATTCCACTAATCTGACAATTTGAGAGTGACGTAAAGAAAGGGGAGGGCAGCAAAGTTGTAAAAAAAAATCGTCATCTGGACATTCTCGAGCGTAGCCAATTTTTTTTTTATTTTGAAGGAAATAATTCAAGGATAACGAAAAATATATAATCTGACGATTTCCGCAAGCCGAAATAATAAAAAATCGTCGATAAAGTTTAATGCGTGTAGCCTATATTTGGGTGATGGTGATGATAATGGGTGATGCCTATATTTCCCTCTCCGCGTTTCTACTTCTCTCTCACTTTTTCTCTAATCTATTACTCTCTCACCCCGTCCCCACTCTGGATTTTATTGCCATGACGCCGTCACAGCTGATCACAGAGACTCGTCCACAGAGCATAGAAGCACCCCGCGCTCCTCCGAAGCAAAGCTAAAGGAAGCTATTGTCAAGTTTTTGATCGATCATTGGGCTGATCAGGAGATGGCAACGATTATCGGTAGTAAGGTAATTTACATAGTACATGATTTGTGTTATGAATATTCTGTTACAGATAATAAAGTAACACGCATCATTAATAATGAGTTGTCATGCCCTGATCACGAAGAAGCGGATACGAAGATAGCATTTCTTGCTTGCCAACAAAATGAAGATTCTACTATTACTATCAGAACTTCTGATACTGATATAGTGGTCATCATGTTAGCTAATATGGAACACCTGCAAGCAAGAGTAGAAGTTTGGATGGATCTTGGAGTTGGCAATGCACGCCGATACATCGACGTATCAGCCCTCTACAAAAAATTAGGCCCAAAAATTTCGAAGGCGCTTCCAGCTTTGCATGCGTTCACTGGTTTCGATTTCAACCCAGCATTGTACCGACGAGGAAAAAGAAACCTTTGCAATATCTGATGAATTCAGAAATTTTCCAAGAAGCATTTCTGGATTTGGGATCAAAGGAGCATAATGTGCAAGATTCTTTTAACATCATACAGTCTTTTACTTGCCACTTGTATGGGTTGAAAAAGTTAGACGATGTCAATCAAGCCAGGATGGTCATCTTCAATAGGACGTACAAGGTAAAAGACAAATCACAGCCTTTCTCCTTGAGTGTCCGGAATTACGATGCGTGCAACTTGCCACCCTGTGAATCGGAGTTAAAAAAATATTTAATGCAAGTATTCTAACTACTTAAAAACATACACTTATTTATTTGTATGCTATTTCCTGAGCTTCTCAATTATTTAAGTACAATGAGTTAATTATTTTTTTTTGTCAGATTAGGCGAATCCCTTTAGATAATCGTCAGATTATGAGACAGCACGTCTAGAACATAAAGATGAACCATATATATCTTAATCTGACGCGCTTGAGTATTTCAAAATGGCGAATTTTTTTTGCAAATTAAAATAATGGCCGCGAGTTTGCGTCACATCGAAATCGTCAGATTATTGAATGAGAGCTTTTTTTTGGTGCACTTAACACCCCCTTAGAAAATCTGACGCGCTCGAGTAATTTTTTTTTTTCATTTTTAACCCTTACGTTCAACCACCCCCATCATGCAAATGATCAGATTAACATACGTACATTATTAAAAATACGTGGGACATTGATGCTATCAATATCTGACGCGCTCGAGTATGTCCATGCAACAGAATTTTTTTACATATTTAAAAATCTATAGCCGCTTCCCCCACCGATGAAAAGGTATAGTTATATAACATTTTTTTCTTCTTATCATCTAAGCTTTGCAACCTAATATTTCTCTATGACGCTCGAGCAAATCCCCATTTAGCATCGTGGCCTCCCCTATTATGATGATTCCAAAGACGAAACGTTCTTTGAACGGCGTAATCCATTCACTTTCTACACTACTCTTACATTATTGAAGTAGTCTTCCTGTGACCGCGACAGGTGTATGGTTTCGACATTACGAAACATCAAATCACATTACGGAATTCAAGTTCAACTTTAATTTAAAAAATACCGCGGAATACCTCATGTGAATGTCAAATGTCAAACAATTTGGAAAAAAATATTTTATGTTCGACACTGGGATTTGGGAATTTTGTCAAATTGGGAACAGTACACGAATCGGGAAAGTATAAAAGACATTCTTTATCAGGCGAATGCACGTAATTCCGAGTCGAAGTATACGTATCTGTCATGTTGACACTGGGAAATTGGGAATGTATAAAAAAGACATTCTTTGTCCGATGAGTGCACGTAATTCCGAGTCGAAGTATACGTATCTGTCATGTTGACACTGGGAAATTGGGAAAGTATAAAAAAGACATTCTTTGTCCGATGAGTGCACGTAATTCCGAGTCGAAGTATACGTATCTGTCATGTTGACACTGGGAAATTGGGAAAGTATAAAAAAGACATTCTTTGTCCGATGAGTGCACGTAATTCCGAGTCGAAGTATACGTATCTGTCATGTTGACACTGGGAAATTGGGAAAGTATAAAAAAGACATTCTTTGTCCGATGAGTGCACGTAATTCCGAGTCGAAGTATACGTATCTGTCATGTTGACACTGGGAAATTGGGAAAGTATAAAAAAGACATTCTTTGTCCGATGAGTGCACGTAATTCCGAGTCGAAGTATACGTATCTGTCATGTTGACACTGGGAAATTGGGAAAGTATAAAAAAGACATTCTTTGTCCGATGAGTGCACGTAATTCCGAGTCGAAGTATACGTATCTGTCATGTTGACACTGGGAAATTGGGAAAGTATAAAAAAGACATTCTTTGTCCGATGAGTGCACGTAATTCCGAGTCGAAGTATACGTATCTGTCATGTTGACACTGGGAAATTGGGAAAGTATAAAAAAGACATTCTTTGTCCGATGAGTGCACGTAATTCCGAGTCGAAGTATACGTATCTGTCATGTTGACACTGGGAAATTGGGAAAGTATAAAAAAGACATTCTTTGTCCGATGAGTGCACGTAATTCCGAGTCGAAGTATACGTATCTGTCATGTTGACACTGGGAAATTGGGAAAGTATAAAAAAGACATTCTTTGTCCGATGAGTGCACGTAATTCCGAGTCGAAGTATACGCATCCGATTAGTACTTGGGCGCGATGAGGCCGGCCATGATGTCGAAGGTGTTCCCGTCGGGCGCGACGCGCAGCGCGCCGGCCGGCGTGTCCACGAGCAGCCAGCCCGCCGAGTCGATGCCGCTGATCCGCCCGGCGCAAGGCTCAGCCGAGTCTTCCTGTTTCACTTTGATTTCTTCGTCGCTGGAATGAAGTATAGTTTAATTATTGACGTAAAAAAACAATTTTAATTTAAACCTTTGTAACAGAAGTGGGATAGTATATTTGAAAAAACCTTCGATGAGAACCGCGTATTTTGTAACTAGCCGCGCTCCGTGGTGTTACCTGCGTTGTAACCGATCCCGCGTGAATTTCGGGAAAAAAATTAAAATGTATCCCATACGGGTACAACGCGGGTGACACCGCGAACACATAACGAATGATTCCACTCACGTATGCAACCAGTACTGGTAGTACTGTTCCCTGAAGGCGTCCACTCCGCCGTCCGAGTCGATGTAGTCGAGGAGGCGCTCGAGCTGCGAGCAGTACCGCGCCAGGAACCACTCCACCGACACCGCCGCCAGGGAGGTGCTGTGTTTAGCGTTGTGTTCCGCGATGATGGCATTCAGGCACGTCGTGGGCACGGGGTTGGAGATGTTCATGCCAGTGCCTGCGGGAAAAGGGGTTTAGTTTCGAATTGATTAATGGGTATAATTATCAATACTAATATACTAAGACTAGAATTTGTTTTTTGTTTGTTCGAACGCACTAATCTCAGAAACTACTAATCCTTTTTAAATAATTATTTTTGTAATGGATAGCTACATTCAACGGGAAGGTTATAGGCTGATTTTTAACCTTAAACTCCCACCGGAACGGACACAACGCGAGTAAAACCGCGGGGCGCGAGATTAGTGCGTTCAAAGAGACAAAAACCAGTGTTCAACTTTATAATATTAATATAGATAGTATATCTCCAAGCCACGCACCGATGACCACCACGACGTCGTCCTGCAAGCAGTCGGCGCGCGCGAGGGTGCCGCCGATCTTCACGTCCCGCCCGTAGTAAATATCGTTAGGCCATTTTATTCTGAAAACAACTCATTGTAACGACATTTAACCAAGAAAAAAGTGTATAGTACGGTTTCCCGATTGTTCTTATTATATTTACTCGAAAATCACTTTAATTCGAGAAACTTTTTTACTTGTTTTATGTCATAATTATTCAAAATTCTAGAGTCGGATTCAGGACCTTCATGGTACTAAGCATATTACACCTCCCCCTCTCCTTTAAATCCGCAGACCTCATACTAGATTACTATAAATCTTTACCCCATTGGTTAGCTTCTTTGCGTAAGTATAAATCCGCCGTCCTGGTTATGTCCTACTAATGTTATAAATGCGAAAATTTCTGCTGATGTACCTAGTATGTATGTATGTTTGTTCTGCTCTTCCACGAAAAATCTACTGGAAGGATTTGGATGAAACTTTATAGTAACATAGGTTATACATCAGAATAATACATGGGATACATTTTATCCCGAAATTCCCGCGGGAACGGTTACACCGCAGGACGCTAGTATACCTGATGTCCAGGTGCTCGTACGCGGGTAAGGCGCGGACGGCCCGCACGGCGGCGAGCGCGGACGCGTGCTGCAGCAGCGGCACGCGGGGAGACAACTTCTGCCACACCTGGAGGATGCGACACATATGTGGTATTCATGTCATGATAATATCGGCTCTTTGTGTCTGATGGCGAATTTTACCACAGCCAAAACTGATTAAAAATGTATGAAAAACGTTTAAACAATCATGAACACTGAGCATCTTTGTTGTCGCAAATTAGGACACAGTTTATTGCTGCATACATTTGATATACCTACTTAAAAACTTAAAAAGTTTTTATCTTAACGTCCCTTAAAATCCTATCAATCTTTTCGCTTTTCCACAAATTAGAATTTTAGATTAATTTGGTCCAATTAGGAATATATAAATGATCCCTTGGCACCCGCCCCCCCGCCCCACCTGCAGTGATATGGCGGCCTGTCCGTGCGGAGTGATCCAGCGGTTGTTGCCGCGGCCCGCGCCCGCCAGCTGCCTCCGCGCCACGCACGCGGCGCCGTGCGCCAGCGGGCGAGCCAGCACCTCCATAGTGGACGATACTACGTCCGAGTAGATCACCAGGCGCCCGAGACTCGTTGAGGTTAGGTTCTGCAACAATGTGGCCTAATTATACTTGTGCTACACATAATATATTGGTAAGGATATTGTCGGTTCGGCAATATTTATTGAATATATTCTGACCCGGGAGCATGTACTAGCCAGCTCGCAGAATTTTGTCCCATCAGCATTTTCGGCAGTTCAAGTCATATTATGCATTTACACATGAAAAATAAATATTCCGGCATATACTTTGCGACATTGTGGCCTTTAGGTGATGTAAAAACTCCGACACCAGGCCACTGACTTACTCCAACTTACTTATTGGATGTAACATCGGTAATATCGGTGTAATCATAAATATAAAAACCCTTTTATCTACACTAATGTTGAAACATTCTACTTATGATTCCAATACTTGACTTATAATTACTACTGTTATAGCACAGACAACTAAAACACTCAATTTAAGCAATTGCACATGATGGTATAATATCATTATAATTTAACATTATAACATCATTATAACGCGACCAATTAACCTGGCGAGCCTTATGTCAAAATCCTCATACTAGTTGTATAAAATTTTGATATTAGGCTGGCTTTTGAAAATAGTTGGGTTATACGTGAAAACTTCGTCGAAACTACATACACAAAACTCTTTGGTAAGATCTCGCTCGCTCCTGATTGGCCCTACGCGCAGCTGCGCTCTCATTGGTTAGATTTTAATGGCGGCAAGTTCACTGTGACAATACACGTACCTACGCGTGAATTTAATGTTTCGCAATGTGTTTTGTTTTTAAAATTTTGTTTGATTAATTGCATTAAATAGTGAAGATAAAGTAGTGTATGCAACTGCATATAACACGGGTATTAAAACACGAGTGTGAGTTTATGAAACGAGCGCAGCGAGTTTCATAATAGTAACTTCTTTATATGACGTTGCATAAACTACTATAATGTAATCTTAATCCAAGACAAACGTTATAAAAGACTTACATCAAAATAATCAACAGTAGAAAAGTATTCAGGACAGTCGTACATGTAGACGGGCAGGAAGTCTTTGGCCGGGGGGCGGAGCGCCGCCTCGCCGCGGCGGCACCACTGTAGCGAGCCCCACACGCGCGGGCGCTCCGTCCCCGCCTCCGCCCCGCACACGCGCTCCACTAACTCTAGCTTATGCTAGCCACAAACAAAGAAGTTATAGTAAGCACACAGAGTAGCTACACAAATATTCGGGTCGGCATTAATGGACTTTGCCGGACGGCAAAACTTAACCGAGGCATAATAATGAGTGGAGGTCGGTTTTGCCGTTCGGCAATTATTTCTGATCCTACAGTATCACGGTGGGCCAAACATGTGTAGCCATTACAACGTTACAGTCAGCCGAAAAAAATATTGACTATACTTAAAAAAACATATATAAACTTCTTTAATACCTATCAATAACGATTTGTAAATTTTATAATATGAAAATACACAAAAATACTCAAAATTTTCATCGGCTGCCAGTACACACACACTAATATTTATATTTAAGTATTGGCAAAGTGTATAATTCAAAACTGGTAAAATTGCCATAATATGCCAGATTATAAACATTGCCGGTACAAAACGTGTAGGTTGACCCGTTGTTTATATTTAAGACATTTTTTAAGTTTAATTATCATTTACAAATTCAAAAAGGTATTTATGTTGCGCGTTTAAGTCGTAAGAGGACTATTTTAGAACTTACATTAAAAAGTGAAGAAAAAAAGCAAATAAGTTTACTATGTTAGATATAACTCCTATCCTATAGCTAGGCTAGTTCAAACGTTTTTTATGTTCGATGTTATGTTATGTCACTTACATTTTGATTAACTTTTAATTATAAAAAGTGCATGCAAATAAAGTCAAAAACAGCAGCAAAGAGTATCTTTTGTATTTAAAAAATAATAATTTTAAGTTCAGTAAAATCTTATGAGGATAAGCAATGAATTAATTGAAGTGATTAAACATATTATTTCTATAATTAAAGCAATTAGCGTGCAGAAAAATTATCGAAAATTATGATAGTTAAGTAAATTCAAGTATCAACTGCAGCCTTTAGTTTTAAATATTAAACGTATATTATCAAGGAAGCCATACAAAAGTTTGCAAATGTTAAATAAAAAAATGCCGCGTCGACATTCAAAAATTGCCGTTAATATGACATGTCAATAATTGACACTTGAAGCGACAATGCCATGTCACGCTACTGGTGTGAAGTGTGTCAGCGGTAATATCAGTGCGACATACTTTACATCGGTAGTGTTGGGGAGGTATCAGAGAGAAGTGAGAACTCCAGAGGGCGTTCAGTGACTGTCAACAAAGGTCGTGGGACCTTAGTCGACTTGGCAATGTGTTGAATTGAATGTAATGTGGTTTGGTTTGAAATTACGTTAAGCGGGCGTCCCCGCATCATATAATCCATACTAATATAATAAAGCTGAAGATTTTGATTTTCTTGTATGTTGGAATGCGCTTATCTGTGGAGGAACAGTCATATTCGAATAATTACTAGCCACAGTCAAGGGTAAGGTAATAGGCCAGTTGTTATCCCGAATTACCCACAGGAACGGGTACAACGCGAGGGCGCTGCTAGTATATAAAAAAACATGTTATTCGTGTGGATTTATCGTGGATCAAAAAACGTATCGCGGATTAAAAACTGCGGGAGCGTCAGCTTAACATTCTCAGTTTATAAGAACTATAATTAAACATGTCGGAATGCATATGAGTTGTAAGCGGTATAAGCGAGCACGTAAGCGACATAAGCGAAGGTAAGCGTGTGTCCATCTCACCGGGCATCACACCGTCACGTGGCCGGGGCCGGCCCGGCGCGGCGGCCACGACTCCTAGCGGATAACATCACTCTGTATACTCTCACTCATTTATAAACCAATTTGGAAGAGCACTTTGTATTCACTTTACTATTAATTGTACACACCCCGTATATGGTTTATTGCAAACCCTGTATATCAAATAATTGCAATAAAAAATAAAACGATCATCTAACGGTCTATGTGTACATCCTATATGCGTATATTGTATACTATCCAATGGTTTATTGTATGGATATCATATTTAACAGAATTACAAATACTTTATTTTTTCTTGAGTGGAGAATATTTTCCCACAAACTAATCTCTTGTACTTGATTTCAAAATGTATCATTAAAAATAGCATGGATATACGAAGTGGACATACGGTATCTAATCTGATCCATATATTCGTACAGGATAATTCCACTACATGAAGTTACCTTAGGATTGAAGCTGCCCTAGTCTGGCAATATGTCACAGGATAGCATTGCTTATACACTACATGTTACATACATACTTGAAATAACCCTAGTCGTTTACACGCTTTAATAAATGTTTTCTTTTTTGTAGTACATGAATGTTTATTTTTAATAAGAAATGCTTTGACCCTATCTTTTGTAAAGGTTAACATTTTCGTTAAATTTCAAACGCCTATATATAAACAGTTATAGCAATTTAGACATTGCATATCTACTAGTGTATCTAGAATACAAAGTGCTCTGTGTATTTTGATAATTCGTGGATTACAAGTGACAATGATAACCATATGACGGTGTATACTAGAAGCACATAACATCCTACTCAAACACTATCCAAAATATGACTTCAAAAAGTACACGAGACATTTTTACACTTCAATAAAGGACCTAAAGTCGCAATCAGCAATTCACTACAATAATGGTGATGGATATTGATACTATCCACATTTTAACTGCACACTCTTAAATGTCAAAAACAACCAATCAGATATCGAATTGTAAAACTAGTGACAGTTTTGGACCAATCAGAGCGTCGGTCGGGAAACGAAGCGATCTGATTAGCTGACATTTTGACATTAATGAGTGCGCGGTAAAAACTGGATTATTCAAACGTATTTCACTTACCACGTGGTTTCCTAAGAAGAATCCTCTCGTGTATTCCGGCTGAACTATATCTACTGGCGCCTTAACGTGTAATCCTAGTATATCTCCTAATATCTTATGAATTATTTCTAGACGGGCCTCGTTTGACTTGACGCCCTCGTCGCCTAAATATTCGCAAGGATCCGCTTCTAAGTGAATCTGAAAAGTGTAACAATATATTTATTAGTATATTTCATAAAACAAAGGACCCCATCGCATCTATCTGACCGCAAAATCCTTATTCCCAAGGTATTCTTGGTTGTCTTTGCAAAATATAGGAAACTAAGAAAATTATAAAAATCGTTTCGATCTTATTTTTGCTTTTTTGAATGAAATTCTGCTACAGCAAGTGTCATACAAGTGTCATAAATATCATAATATTTTTTTCATGGCACAATATTTTTGCTTTCGTCCCACTGAAATACCAACTGAAATGTCATATAGTATAACTTGTGCTACAATAGATTCATAATATAACTGCCAAGTCAAACTCACTTGCGAGAATATCGCGACGCCGCTATTGGTCAGATCGGTGGCTTGCAACAAAGATGGCGTCCGCCAAGTCTCTTCCGAAGCCAACACTTGAATGTCGAGCTCGTGGCCTGGATGGCCTGTGTACTTGGACGGCCTGTATACACGAATATCGTTAAGAAAACAGTAATACAAAAGATGTAGTATGATTACTATAGGGAGTTGTTGGTGCCAGGCAAGTTAGAGAGTGCCACTAATCAATAATATTAGTGTCATAGTTTTATTACGACACAATGTATGGAAGAAATCGAGTTTATGCAAATTCTACTAGTGTAGATATAATAATAAAACTACCTGGCACCAATTCAAAGTTCTGTAGCATTTTTCGCCACTAGATGGCAGGCATAGCGCTTTTCTATTGATTGAAAAGCTTCACTATTTAACTACATTTCATAGATGACGCTACTGGGTTGTGGTGCAAATATTCTTGTAGCTTTGGTAGCTATGTCTATAATCTATTATCTAATATAATAAAGCTGAAGTGTTTATTTTTTCGTTTGTTTGAATGTGCTTATTTCAGAAACAGAAACTACCAATCTGATTTGAATGAAAAAAAATTGTAATCAATAGCCACATGCAGCGGGAAGGTTATGTCATTTTTCATCCCGAAATTCCCACAGGAAAGGGCACAACCTGAGTAAAACCGCGGGGCGCTGCTAGTTCATTCATAAATAAATTGTGTTTATTTCTATTTTTGTAATATATGTTTGTGTCATTTTACATATTGTCGAATAAGTAAAATTTATAAAAATAAGATTGTTTATATAGTTGTTGTAAGCTATTGTCGTGCGTGCGTAGTGTTTTAGTTTTAATTATTCATTATAATAAAGTGTGAACATGCTATATAAGTATATTGTAGATAAAATAAAAAATATATTTTATTTGTTAATGTCAGCCCTGTAAAAAATGTCATTAAAAACATTCTAAAACTGGTCATGCGAATAAGCCTCAAAAATGCTTTCTTAATACTCATGACAATATATAAATGTAAAGAAGCTTAACTAAGACTATGAATACGAAATCTTGCAAGGACATTTGTAATGCTAAATCGACTGAACAGATTTGGATACAATTTGACATACAGTTTTACTTTAACCTGAACTAGCAGCGCCCCGCGGTTTTACCCGCATTGTGCCCGTTCCCGTGGGAATTTCGGGATTTTTTTTACATAAAAACCTTCCTCTTGAATCACTCTACCTATTACAAAAAACCGCATCAAAATCCGTTGCGTAATTTTTAAGATTTAAGCATACAGACAGACAAACAAACAGTGTGACAGACACGAAAAAGAGACGACTTTATTTTATACTATGTAGTGATAAGGGTATAGTAGTATTATTTCATGGTTACCCCTGAACCATACTTGTAGTTGTAATAAGTATAGACACGCGTCTTTGTGTGCGGACAATCAGTACCGTCGGCAAGATCACTTTTTATATTCATTTGACAGAGCTTACTGCGAATAACTATCGAAGACTAACTAAGACAATGTGAATGTACAGCTTCTTACACAAGTATGGCTCATGGGGCCCATTATATTATTAGCTCTATAATATCATAGTATGTAAAATAAAGCAGGTGAAACCGCGGGCATTGCCAGTGTATATATATATAGTATATTGGAATGCATTCTAATAACAATGTGGCCTACTTAATATTGTGTCTCGCGTACCAATGATTTATATTAGCTTCTTGACTGTTTCTGCAAAATGTTCAAAATTGTTTAGGTATATAAAGTTTAATGTAAAGTGATATAGACATAGGGATGATGATGGGGGAATATATATTTAATATTCGACAAATGAGATTATATTGTATTATAGTATTTTTGGATCTTATTAATAAAAATATAAACAGAAAGAGTCATAAGAACTCTTTTATGTTAAAGTGTTCAAATTGAAATCTGTTTATTATATCAGATCATTACAATAGTTTATAATCGTCAACTTAAAATTAAATTTACGTTAGTACTGACAAGAAATTCAGTGGGGTTTCATACTTTAAGAGTGGGGGTGATTATGTCACATCTACCTTTAATACTAAATATGAGCGTGACAATGTATAAGTACTCAATTATGGATTGCTTAAACATAATGTACTTATTAAAAAACTGGTCCATCATTTTTTAATAGAAAACAAAATATAATTTAGTCATCATACCTATTCTATCCAAGCTCAATAACTCCAAATGTTAAACACATTAGTTGAATGAGTTTTATTTATCAGTTTAAAAGTGCTCAATAACTCCAAATGTTAAACACATTAGTTGAATGAGTTTTATTTATCAGTTTAAAAGTTGATTGTATTAAGAGTCACAGTAGTACAGGTTTTAAAGTATGACTTAAGCAAGGCATGAAAAATGTAATAGAAAATAGCACTTACTGTCTATCATTTTCGGTTGAAAATTGCTTCTTGGCGGGCGACGCTTGGTAGCAAAATATATGATGCTTCATTTTAACTGACTTCCATTTATCGAAACTAAATTGCACTACTTCATTTTCACGGACCTGAAATAAAATGAAACTACATTTACGGATACACTTCGCTTTTATTTTACATTTTTATCTGACGTTTCGGTCCCTTTACAGGAACCGTGGTCACAGTAGACTCATAGTTCCTCATAGTTTCTGATAGGGCTATTCACGCACACTTAAATTCGACATTTCAAGAAAAAATCGCGTCAAGTTCAGTCAGGTCCCCATTATTTTAAGAAATTGAAAGTTTTTCCCTGCGCTAAGACGCGAGGCACGTTCTGCAGAGCCACGCGGGTCACTGCGAATAGCGTTCTTATTGGTTTTGATGTCTGCCATTTCCGAAATGACATTTCAACACAGATCGTACTAGCAGTCAAACGGTTTCTGCCGCAGCCCGATAGGCCTGGTGTATTGTCGGATATACGGTGTCTGCCATAGCCTATACAGCTAAGAAGAATTTTCAATTGAGCGTTTAACGTGTTAAAGAACCCAAATCCATCGTAAAGGTACAGTTGTCACGATGTCGGTACCTCCGCAGTCTTATAGTAGGGCAGCACGGTGTGCAGCAGGTCGGAGCACAGCGCCAGCAGCCGCCCGCCGTCCAGCAGGTGCGCCAGCAGCAGCGGCGCGCCCGCGCCCGCGCACCCCGCCACGCACACGAGCGCCACGCGCCCGCGCCACGCGCCACTCACCAGGGCCGAGCGCGACACGCTCTGGAGGGTGTACCTGCACCGCGGGTATTCATATACACTTCTTTAGTGTTGCCCGCACGAATTTCGGGATAAAATGTATCCCATGTGTTATTCTGATGTATAACCTATATACAGTATTATAGGTTATACATCCAAATCCGTCCAGTAGTTTTTGGAGTATGGATACACAATTTTTTAAGGGACTGTTGACGTATGCATGTTATAATGAACTGAGCTAGGGCTAAAGGGCCTATATAATATACCAGATGCGCGACATTTCAAGTGACACCACTCGTATTTACGAGAACTCGGAATTTTTTGAAATACATTATAGTTGAAACGCGATGTAGTTCCGCAAAGCATACGTCTGGTAAAATACCACGACACTACAAGGTAGTAAAACTTCCCTCTTTTCGGCGGTGGTTAAGGAACGTCCCCCGTTTACCCAAGGATCACATCTCATCAGGAAACTTGATGAGTCCAGCTTGGCCCCAAGTTCAAAGTAACCAATATCCTAATGAGTTTAGACTCTTTTAACCATTGACTTCATTTATAACCTACCCCACAGATTATATATTCAATACTTAGTTGTTATGCACCACTAAAAAGTTCCAGCTTATAATTGGATCTTTTACGTTTATAAGCTAGTATTGTTTGTAGCTTTGAAAGATTCTATATATTTCAAAGAATTAATAGTGAAATACCAATTGAGGAATAATAAACTGCGGCATCAGATTGTCCAGTAGATATATGTCCAGCCAGTCCATTTTATGAATATATAGGTACCCATTATCATAGTAAGAAATGACATACTTAATATTAGATATAAGATATACCTAAGTCTTATTGTACTCATGAAAAATGTGATTTAACTATCTATCTCATTGTATCTACTAATAATATTGTGTTAATCTCAAACTATGGGTGTAAATATGTACAAAATCAAAATTATAATGCAAAGAAAAATATATTATTTATATTACTAATAATATTCTTTGTATCATGACCTAATAATCTGTGTTGTTGTTAATGTTATATGGGAGTTAGCAAAATGTCTACAAGCTCCTAACATAATACTATATTACTCTATAATATTAAAGTATATACTTTGTAATATTAGCAAAGCATGTGGGTTTGTGATAAATTTTGCTCATCAATAAATAAATAGCCATTGATGTCAGTATATAATATTCGGCATCGTTATATATATTTTAATGCAATCTACAGCATTAACTTACCATCAGACGGGCCGACTGCCTGTCTGCTGTCTTTAAAATAAAAAAATAACTTTACTAACCGGCCAATTTAAAAACATTATCGATTGAACCACTACGTAGCGCGAAATTTTGATTGTTACGTGACTATGAATGTGTATGGTTAGAGCTATTAGTTAGACAGACAATATACATATTGACTCACCTATCGCAGTCCAATACTTTCCTAAGTGATGCTTCCAAGTTATCCCTAGCGGCTACACTATCCGAATATATCAACACGTTCGGCGACTTAGTATTGACTAATGGACGGAAACATTTAGCAGACTTTGGAGTGCCTTGGGACGAGGAAGGCTTCTCTTCCTTGTACGAGTCAGTCTGGGACTGCGGCCTCTTCGGCCCGGTGGTACTCACAATCCTCTTATGAGTAGTCACCGACTTGATCTGACTGGATATATTCAATAGAGAAGACGATAATTGACTTGTCCCTTTCTTCAAATCGAGTTTCAAACTTGATTTCTTTGGTGTAATATTGTGTTGTATCTCTACTGTAACGTTTTCTACAACCATCTGTTTGTCATCGGAGTCTTGAGGCATGAGTTGTACCTCAATTTGTTCTCCAGAGTTGGGCGTGTTAATATTCTGGTAGACTGTCTCTATTATATTATGTTCGTCGAGTTTTTCAGCCTCATCGTCTGCGTTGAGTGATTTAGTAGTGTTACAACTAACATCAGCTAATGTAATATGTCTTTTGCCAACAGATGTCGACTCCATCAACAAATCGCTGCTGCCGTTCATGTGTGGTCCGTTTCTGTGCTCAGACTTTATGTCTACGACTTTGGATAGCTTTCTAAGCAGTGCTGCGTGGACGGGCCATTGAAATTCACCGAGAGGATGCTTGAGATTGTGCTGAATGTCACTGCGAAGACTTCTCATTGATGCGTCACTAGCTTTGTTTGGTTCGCCACTTATTTGTACAGCTGAAAATGTAAGAAAATATCAAATGGTATATTAAATTACATTGTGAACACAGAGGACAGTTAACTATGTTGCAATGTTACCTTCAAAGTAAGTAAACTTTGCAATAGGTATTCATTAAAAAAAACCGACCAAGTGCGAGTCGCGCACGGAGGGTACCGTACTTTAAAAAACGACAAAAAATCACTTTTATTGTATGGGAGCACCCCTTAATTATTTATTTTATTTTATGTTTATTATTTGTTGTTATAGCGGCAATAAATATACATCATCTGTGAAAATTTCTACTGTCTAGCTATCACCGTTCTTGAGATACAGCCTGGTGACAGACGGACTGACGAACGGACAGCTGTAAAGTTTCATCCAAATCTGCCAGTAGTTGCATGAAAGAGTAAAAAACATACATCCTCACAAACTTTCATATTTATAATATTAGTAAGATGTTTCATCTTAAAACTCCTTAAAGAAATCATATTTGAAGTGAATGTGGGTGGTTTATATGTTATTGTACTAATCCTGACTTACTTTGAATTCGTACAACAGGCAGATTGTGATCAATGACAAATTCCCCTCCAACGAAATTGAATCCAATAACACTTAGGTTTTCAATATTTGTCTTTAGGACTATAGCGAGGTGTGTGCCGGCCTTCCACGCTACTGGTTGACCTATTGTGACTATCTGAAAGAGGTAACATGAAAACTTTAAATAGTTTTTAATATTTAATGTTAAGCTTTGCCAGCATTGGAACAAAATAGATTAGAAAAAAAAAACATTCAAATTAATTTTAAAGTATTTTAATAAAATGCAGCAATTGCTTCAATTGTATCCAAAGTGACCTTTTTGTCACCTATTAGGCTACCTACTATGTCTGGATTTTTATATAGGCCAAATCCTATAACATTTATGAAGTAATTAATCTACATCTGACATCCATAAGAAAAGTCAAGTTTAGCCTGTAACAGCCACTGCTCTCAATAGATAAAGGACTCTCATCTCACATCCATAAGATGGGATAAACATTTATATTTAACCATTTTCATAAGAAAGAAAAGCTTACTTTAACAACTTCCTGTGTATTCTGATCCTGTGATTCCATCTCACATTCAAACAGTATAGAAACATCAAACTCGGAGATCGGTGCATCTGCCTCACTCTCAACAGAACCTAGCGGTAGTCCCCCTGCGCATGACACCCAGTCGGTAACATCTATACACTGAGTGGGCTTCATGCTGCATATCCTGGTAGTCTGGGTGTAATCCAACATGTCACAAAGATACGCGTTCTTGGGATTTGTACACAGTTTAGAACTTAAAGTTGGTGTCTCTGAAAAGTGTTCATTAATTGATTTTGTGAATTATATAAAAGGGTATATTGCTTGTTTTATATTTGGAAGACTTACCTGCGGCATTTTCGGGCACTTTGCAAAACGCTACACTCGTATTCCCATTGAGAAATTCGAGTAAACGAGCCCTAAAAGAGCGAATTCTCCAGGTTTTGAGAAAAGTCATTGCGATGTATATCGGGGTAAATATCATTGTCACGGACTTTACTTTAACGCACTATTTATTAAATCGCGTTCACAATTTTAATTTGATTCGATATCAATTTATTCTCACAGATACTTAGCAACGAATTCAAACTGGGTTATCGATTCTAAAGTCCATCTATGCAGTGCAGAATTTCAAGGCGTTTTATTAATTTGTCATGGCCATAATCACGAAGATTTAGGTTCTCGTTGCGCGGAAAAACTTCAAGTTGCTTGAATTTATTTATTAAACATTAATGCTAATTCAAAACATTTGAAATTTAATAAAATTTCCCCAGCTAGCTCCTTACGATAATGTTCTTCATCCTTTTTAACATTTGTGAACGTTCCGTTTCCCTTTATGACATTTCTAGTTGGAAGTTTATTTTTATATGTTTTTTGTGATTTTATTTTTATATTATATCGATAAAATATTTTTTGTGTCCAGCAAGTTTTTAATAAATAATGGGTGAATATCATTTAATTCTAATTCCATTATTTTAAATTCAGTAACACTTATTTCATTAACTTTAAATCTGCGTAAAATAAAACTAAAAACGAAATGTCACATTCAAGGTCATGTATGTCAAAATTAAATTATGGTCGCGTTCAGTTTTTGTAGAACATTTAGTTAATAGTTATACAGGGTGCGCGACACGAAAAGGGAATCATGGCTAAATTCACAGGTTCACATGTACGCGTTAACTAACGCACGCGCATGTGAACAGTTATGCTAGGCATTAAAATTATACGTTAATAAGTCTTATTAAAGGAAAGGTTGTCTAGACTTTAGATGCGCCACATAATTTTGTCATCTGAAAATAAATAATTTTAGGTATTTAGTTCGATGGAAACATTATTATATAATTAGGAACTCGATTTTTATTGTAGTAACCTAAGTACCTAGGCTTCGGTTAATCCAGATTCGTGATGGATCCAGTTATCGATAACTATTTACTTTGCCGAGTTATCTAATAGCCAAAGTTTTGTGCTACGCTATAGCGGCTGAATCGATTTCGATGAAATTAGACGTAAAGATAATTTATTATCTTTTAGCAGTAAGCAATGTACACGACGTATGTACTCGTAGATACTTATCATATTCAAAAGAACCCTTTTTAAGGTCAAAACTGAAAAATAAATGTTCTATTCTATAAATTACTAATCTGAAATAAGGGTTAAGCCTCAAATGCCACGAGCCATTATAATTTTAGTAGATATCAATTCAATTTATGATAACGAAGTACTTATGTACCCGCCATCATAATATGTACCTATGTAAATACATTTCCGTATAGAAATTAAAAGGGAATCATAATCGGATGTTGTTTACAACTTTCGACCCTTGCCACCTGATAAGTGGGCTGGCGATGTTTACCCAGCGCTAACACAACTACCCACCCACCCAACTTAGTTAGAATCGAACGGTCGCGCCGAATGCATGTCGCCTGCGTTCCCGAACAGTGAAATAAAAATGGAACTCAACTTTGTAACCACTCTCATAAAACACGATGTCAATCACAATGTGAAACAGTGCTTCAAATCAAAGAAACCTTTTGGTAAGTTTTTTTTATTTTATTGCCCGATATTTTATTTTATGGGAACGAACATGGGACCTTACCTGTACAACCTGTCTACCTACTTTTTTTTTTAAACGGAATGTGAAATAGTTGTCGCTTATTCAGCCTATTCTTAATTTGATTTCAATAGGCGGCTTTTCTTAGCAGTCACAAGTTACGAGTATTTTTATTTTTTCATTGATGCGTTCGTTAGTTACGTTAATATTTGGTGAATGACGACGTGACTAAATATACGTTCAACATGATTTGGATACGAATGGAGAAATTTAAGGACAAGGCAGAACCTATTTGTAAGTTTTACCACAAAAAAGTATCTTTAAAGATTTATTTATAGACATATTGAAAAGTTAAATTAAAAATACACTTAATTCGTTAAATGTAGTTTGTCGTTATCTTAACGCGGGTAGTGAAAAATAGTTATTAAGGGCTAAGAAATTGTCTAGTAATTTTGTGACTTTAACTACTTTTGGACAGATAATGCCATGACGTTTTGTTGCTATGAATTTTATTACCCATACTAAGCCTAATAAATATGTAACTGTGTTCATTACTAAGCTGGTGCCCTTATAAAGCTTAAGTGAATTATGTAGGTACCTTACATAAAATGTCCGCAGTTACAGTAATTAGCTAAGCATGTTTGTTCATTCACCGTTTTACCTTTTTAAGTAGGTAGTTATTCGCATTTCTACCTAAGTCGATGTTTGTTAATGGTAGATTTAAATTAGATACCACTACACGTCGGGGAGATGAAACCCCTTAGTTGTTGAGTTTGCCAATGCTATTAAGGTTAAAATGCTATTTAAGGAAACACCACACTTTTGGACTGGGATAAGAAGGATCTCAATTTAGAAGTGTGATTCTCCCAGTGGCAACTGATGGTAGACAATGCCTTCTGGTTTTAAGCCATTGACACCATTATTTTGAAATCTTAATTTATGTTGCATTCCCATTAAAAAAGACGGTATACAAATGAGTAACATCACTGAGACAAGTCAAACATCGAAAATAACATCCCAAAACAAAGCAAAAAAACATAACAAGGCCAAACTAAGATGCTATTTTGGGTAAAACCCAATCAATGCATTATTTGGAACATAACACAAGTTAACAATAATATCGAGTTCATCGACCCAAGGGTTTGTTTATTTAGCGGCACACTACATAGTGAGCGTGCAGACGTTATCGTTTGCGTAAATTGAGTGTTCCAATTTGTTTTTGTATGCAATTTGTGGCCCAGCTGACCGTGGGCACGTATCCGATACGCGGGATGCTAGATGTTTGAGTCTTCTAATAAGCAAAAGTTTTGACAAAAATACCCTCAACAGGGTCGAGTTCAAGTTAAGTCAAGTCAAAATTCAGGATCCGCGTTATGTGGGTTACAATGTTACTTATAATCTTCATTTATTAGTTGCAATCTTTAAGAAAAATATAAATTGTCCAAAGAAAAATGTTCTTTATGGCCATGCCATCAGTGACTACGAATAAAAGATCTATAATTTGTGCCATGACCTATAATCCTGGGAAAGGCAAATGTTTCGCAAAGCTATACTTACGAACTTAAGTCGATATTTCTAATTAAAATTCGTTAAAATCAGGACCATCGTCAGCAACTTGCTTTAGGAGAAAAAGCAAGGATTTGCCATGTCATGCATGACCCATAAACCGACCCTTTACATAAGCGAGGGGGTAAAGTACCAAAGTCCTGCTATAATTAGTGAAGAGCGCATAGTTTCTAGACTCTGCAAAAATTGGGAAGCCTAATTTTATATTTGTTGTTGCAGTGAGCAGAAAAGAAGAAGTGATGGCAATCAAAAGTAAATTCCCAACAAAAGTACCGGTAAGTTTAAAAATATACGAAACGAAAGTGTAGACAGATACTTTACCTGTGTCTCCACTTGGTCACATTTACAACGTATTTTCTTAAGCTTAAGGGCAGCGGTTGCGTCAATGTATTATTCGCTGTAGGCGTTCGCCCACAATGAAAGCTTTCTCCATATTATAACCCCCGTCGCAAAAAATGAGGGAATATATTATGTATGGGTGCAGTTATCTTATCTGGTCTGTTTGAGTCCCTTTTATGGTCTTTCCAAAATAAAATGTCACATGTAAAATTACAAGCAGAGCCCCACGGTTTTACCCGCGTTGTGCCCGTTCCCGTAAGAATTTCAAGATGAAAAATACATTACAAAAAGAATTATGCGAATCGGATTGGTAGTTTCTGAGATAACCGCGTTCAAACAAACAAACTCTTCAATTTTATTATATGTATTATATAATATATTTTGATGAACTATGTTTTAAATGACAAGTGAAATTCAAGATAGATCAGTAGCCACCTATTCTTTCAGAAGATATTCCCAATTGGTAAATGACAATTCTTCTATGAAAAAGTCAAAACTCTATACAAATTGTTACCTTATGAACAAAGTTAGTAAGTACAAACTATGAAATTGCTAACTGTACAAAATTCCACAGCTGATCGTCGAAAGATACCACAAGGAGAGAAACCTTCCAATGCTGGACAAATCCAAGTTTCTGGTGCCGGAAGACATCACCATGTCGCAGTTCCTGGTCATCATCAGGAATAGGATCAAAGTTAAACCTAACCAGGTGTGATCTCTAGCGTATACAAACTGTGGTATCGGTATATTACTTATTTTATAGGTATTAGGGCGTACGTTAAGCGTACGCGCGGCGTGTTCGTTGCGTGCCCGTAACTAATTCGCCGCGAAGGCGTCGCGATTACGCCGCGACCGCGTGACGAATACGCCGCGACTGCGCAGCGAGTTCGCCGCGTCAAGACTCAGATCACTCTCAGCGATTTACTGACGGCTGCGCAGCGTATTCGTTACGCAATCGCGGCAACATCGCGACGCACTCGCGGCGAATTGGTAACGGGAACGCGACGAACACGTCGCGCGTACGTTTCGCTTTCAAATCGCTTGTAAATCGCAAGTGTGATAAGGCCCTTATAGGGCAGGTACATTAGGTGGATAGAAAACATAAGCTTATTTTAGTGATGGGGTAAGAATGAATGTCCTCTATAGAAGGAATTGTCTTTGGTTGAGAAAACCGCCATACCTATTTGTTTACATTTTAACCGGCTTATTCATAAGTGTTGCCTCATTTTCTCTTTGGAAAATAGCATACGTCGGAAATGGATTATTTTTAGCTAAAATGCTGTTCATAAACGTTTATGAATAAGATACTCCTAAGATATAAATAGATTTAATAAATGGGTAGTTAAGTTTAATTCAACGCCCGAACATAATACCGTAAATAATCTCTGTTTATAAGAAGAGAAGCTCTATTTCAATTATATAAGATATCAATTAGAAATAATTGGCTCTAAATTAATAATAAGTAATTGATAATGTACTTCATTGATTTTACTGCATATTGCTAGTTGAATTTAAAATGTGGTAATAAGCGTCGGCATGTCTATTATAATTGTAGATATTAGTTGTAACCGGTTATTGCAACTACTTGCAATCATAATTGATAAATGCTATGATTTGTGCTTGACGGGTAACTTGGCTTGCTAATAAAGCGTTTTGCTAAGTAGGTGTAAGTCATACATCATACATAGTATTATATATTGCGATTGTTTTGTTGGTTCGTTGCTTTTACTCGCAAAAAATCTGAGATTTTGTAAAGTTCAAATTTTGAATAAGGACTGACTTAGATACCTAATTGCCTTAGATACCCTGGAACTATATATTTCTAAGATATAAGACTTAAAAAGCTTACAATTAAGCATAATAATGTAAGTAAGTAAGTTATACATGTAGCCAGTCACGTAGGCGTCACGTAGGCGTCCAATGTCCGCTCTCATTAATGAATTATGTATACTGACTTCTTTTTAAAAGAAATTAAGGATATGTATGTTTGTTACTCTTTCACGAAAATACTACTGGACGGATTGGGATGAAACTTTACAGTAATATAGGTTATACATCTGAATAACATATGATAAATTTTATCCCGAAATTCCCGCGGGAACGGTTACAACGCGGGTAACACTGCGAGGCGCGGATAGTATAGTTATAAAACCTAGTTAGTTACATGCAGTCACGGTTTGTAGGATTTTTTACGTGTTATTTTAGTACAATCTAACAACATGTGTATGACCACAGGCCTTGTACCTGATCATCAACAACCGGTCCATGCTCAGCATGAGTCTCACGATGGCGCAGGCCTACGAGGAGTACGGAGACGAGGACGGCTTCCTATACATCACGTACGCATCGCAGGAGGTCTTCGGCTATAAAGATGGTAAGACTAACTTTACATACTTAAAGTGTTTTGTCTCTGCCGCTCTTTGGCTAATAACGTATGTAGGAAAGGGACAAACCATTTGTTAGATAAAGTACTGTTCTTCTTCTTCTCTTCTTCATCGAGTGGATGGCCGACCTGACCAATCCTGGTGTCAGAGTTATTGAGCCGCCAAAGGCCTCTGACATGGCTCAAGTACGACTACTATCCGTAGAAAGTGACCGGGACCGACAGCTTAACGTGCCCTCCGAAGCACGGAATCATCTTACTTTTCGAGCAATCAGGTGATTCAGCCTGCAATGCCCTAACCAAACTGAAGTCTGGAGAGGAAAGTCTCACAAAGAGATTTTTGTGAGATATCCCCACCGAGAATCGAACCCGGAACCTCCGGGTCGTGAGCCAGGCGCTCAAACCACAAGACCACGGAGGCTGTTAAAGTGCTGTTAATAAGCGTTTATGATTAAGGCTCAAAGTATGTTTACGCTTATTAACAGCACCAAAGGCACCCCTCCTAAATTAAGCGCCCTTAAAATAAAGGAGCCCGAAAGGCATGATCTGTCGAAACTGGCAGCAAACAGCCGGCGGTAACTTAATACCTTATGATAAGTAAATATTAAGGTTAACTTTTCAGTACAGATGTGTGTTTTTTTCCAGATATAACAAGGGAAGGATCCTTGGAAGTCCAGGCTATCAGAGACAGGTTTCCGAACAAAGTGCCGGTAAGCAATAACGCAATGAAACAAATATTATAAAACGATACTTACACGCCTCTGTTCCGTATCTCTGTTCCGTATCTCTGAATGTGAGCGGTAAACTCGAAAACTATTGAACGGATTTTCAGAAGGTTTTCACCAACAGATTTTGGGTTTTACCGTGTGGTGCGTGTGGTTAAACACGCGATCTGAGTGAATGGAAAAATCCCTGATTTTCAACGTGATTATTGTTTGCCCACAGTTGTACGTAGAGAGATACGCTCGGGAGCGCGAAGTCCCAGTGCTGGGCCGCAACAAGTTCCTGGTCCCGCAGGAGCTGACCATGTCCCAGTTCCTGTACATCATCAGGACGAAGATGAAACTCAGAGACTCACAGGTAACTATACTAATGTAATTAGCAGCGTCCTGTGGTTTTACCCGCGTTGTACCCGTTCCCGCGGGAATTTCGGGATAAAATGTATCCCATGTGTTATTCTGGTATATAACCTATATTACTGTAAAGTTTCATCCAAATCCGTTCAGTGGTTTTTGCGTGAAAGAGTAACAAACATTATATACATCTATCCTCAGAAACTCGCATGTATAATATTAGTTGGATACTATCTGACTGTGGAGAATCATCCCAAACGATTGCCCTGTTAGCATCTAAGAGATATCAATATCATCCATCAAGGCATAGAGTCTGTTAGATGTAGCCCTGTTAGTTGTACTAAAGTACATCTGACCTCAACTGGGCTATAGATGATGCAGTCACCCTGGCTAACTTCTGGCTGGTACAATTTAGTGCCAGTAACGCGTAAAGAAGAAGTAGGATATTAAAGTAACCTGTTGTATGTAGGCACTGTATCTGCTGGTGAGCGACAAGGTGCTGGTGAGCCACAGCATGACGATGGCGCAGGCGTACGCGGCGCACCGCGCGCCCGACGGATACCTCCACATCACGTACGCAGCGCAGCAGGTCTTCGGATGAATACGAGTACGTATACTAGAGTTAACAATTCAATCAGACGGTCCCGGATGTTTCACTCGTTAGATCATGTCGGAGGCTGTTGGGCGGTCTAAAAACTCCGACACCAGGGTTGGCCACTAATCTACTCGAAAATGATTGAATGAATTAATCTATTTGTCATCCCGAAATTCGAATAGTTCGAGAGTGAATTCGTGGTTGCAATAAAATAAATTAAAGTAAAAAAAAATCAGTTAAAATACTAAGGCGCTTTCTTGGTCAATTGTGGTTTTGTCTATATATTTTTTTCAGGCAATTTTTTCTTGACTTTGCCGCCAACATAGATACACTGGCCAGACGTTGCTGGGCTTTTACTTAAGGAAAGACAATGGTGCAGCATTGAGTTATATGTACCTACTACGTACACATATAATATAACTCAATGTGGTGTAGTGATATTTTTTGGTAGGATAAAAATTAGTCAATATAATGACCCTAAAATCAATACTGAATAAAATACTTTTATCTCACAAGATATCCAGTGAGGAAGATTCGGCGGTGATTACGCCCAAAACTTTTTTAGAACTTTCAACCCCCAGCCAAGTTTAAAAATAAATTGGAAACATGCTTTGTTCGACGAATGTATTTTTAATTTACCTATATCTGACTTCGTCCCCTTACAGGAACCGTAAAAAGGGAAAATAATTATATATTTCTAATGGCAGTAATAGGTTACTTTCTAATTTGTTTATGTTTAGTAAACTATGTTTATATTATTAATTTATCAACAATCAATAAGTTTAATTAATTGCTCATTGGTTTAGTAAACAGCAACACTCAACGGAAATATTTTATTAGTTAGTCATATCATATCATATACCACTGATTATAAGTACCTATTATATTCGAATGAAGGGTGAAATCCGGTTTTATGATAGGCTTGCGAAGGGTTACAGATCTAACTCGTAGAGGCCCTTCGAAAATGTTTAATTAAAGCCTAATCTTCACATTCGCCGATGTTCGTCTCTAATCGTCATGTTCATTGTGCAAACATTCAACACAATCACCGATTAGCAGCGCCCCGCGGTTTTACCCGTGTTGTGCCCGTTCCCGTAGTATTTCGGGATGAAAATTAGCCCATAATCTTCCCGTTGAATGTGGTTATCCATTACAAGAGAAATATAATTACAATCGGATTGGTAGTTTCTGAAATAAGCGTGTTCAAACAAACAAAAAAATATAAAAAATCACTCTCTTGCACACAGTGTGTTATCGTTATTTATGGTCGACACCAGAGACCCAGTAGTGTTTATTAAAACATCAGTTTGTTTAGGAGTTGGTGTCATTTCCTTGTCTTATGCTCGGATTATGAGAAGCGAATGATACTTGCTTGATATGATAATATAACACTGACGTCAAACAAGTCATAATACGATTAGATAATTTTTATTAAAGGGCAACTTTAAACAACATTCATGCTTATGGCAACATTAATAAGGTAAAACAAATAATTCTATGCAGTGATTTGTCATATCTTGAGTGTAGGCAAGTTGCCTATCCATCGGACTGCCTTAAGTTATTTATTTACCAAAGAGCAATAAAAAATATTAGTATGCGTTTGATGTATGTGGGATCATAGCTACGGAGGGAGCGAGAACCTGTTTGGTTATATTTTTTTGTATGTTTTTTAAGATTACTGTAGGGTGGGGACACGAAATAGACACATCTTATTTTGTGGTGGGGATTCGTTATAACGAATCCCGAACACAATTTATAACAATAAATTGTTATAAATTGGCCAACACAATTTATAACAATATATTGTTATAAATTGTGTTGGCCACAATATATTGTTATAAATTGTGTTGGCCACTAACCTATTAAATAAACGAATGCGTTATATATATTTTACTCAGTAGTAACAAAAATAAAGTATCTACTTATATTTTGAAAAATGCTATTGTCATTAGCTGATCAAAAGCATGTAGGTAACACATGCGATACCTAATGTGTCATTAAAAAAAATAAACAATAATTCCCGGTTTATTTTAATACCCATTCTATGAGTATGTGACAAAAATGTCACATTTTTTGTGTCGTCTGTAAGTTATTTAGGGATTCGGCGAAGGATCTTTATCGCGTTGAAAGGATATTTTTTGTTAGCTTATTGGTAAAGAAAAAAGCTATTCATAGTCAACAGTAAAGTAAAAGGATGGCTATGGCTATGGTCTGAAGCAAAGAAGCCCTTAATATTGTAGCTTGAGATAAAATAATATTTCGGTTCAAATTCTTCAATGTTATTAATACTTCAAGTTCACTATTGATAAACCTTTCCTACTAATATTTTAAATGCGAAAGTTTGTCAGGATGTTTGTATGTATTTACGTATGTAGGTATACTCTTTCACGCAAAAACTACTGAACCAATTTGGATAAATCTTACAATAAAATATGTAGGTTATACTTCAGAATAACACATGGGATTTTATCCCGAAATTCCCGCGGGACCGCGGGTAACATCGCGGGGCGCGGCTAGAAGTTCACTATTAGTACCTATAAAGTTACCTAGTATATAATGTGCACAAATAAGCTCATATGAAACATAAACACAACATTGTAAGCGCATTGTTTATCACATATTATTTATCTCCGAAGAAAAACATTAATTTATATTATCGAGTGTCATGTCAACGAATGCATTAATAAAACGGTGATATTTACAATAATAAATCACTTCTAGACGTTCGTTATTCATTTGAATATGTACAGTAAAAATAATCATTTAATAAGTAGGTAATTTTTATGAAAGTTGCGCAATTTGCAATTATTATCTAATTAAAGAGTTTTAACTTGACGTAACAAGTGGGTGGAATCTTACAAAATTGATGTTTTTTTAAAAAGTACTGTCTACTGGCCGCGCCTCATAGTATTACCCGAGTTGTATCCGTTCCCGCGGAAATTTAGGGATAAAATGTGTCCCATGTGTTATTCTGATGTATAACCTATATTACTGTGAAGTTTCATTCAAATCCGTCCAGCTGTTTTTTCGGGAAAGAGTAACAAACATACATACATACATACATACATACTCCATCCTCACAAACTTTCGCATTTATAATATTACTAGCAGCGCCCCGCGGTTTTACCCGCGTTGTGCCCGTTCCCGTGGGAATTTCGGGAATTTTTTTAAATAAAAACCTTCCTCTTGAATCACTCTACCTATTATAAAAAACCGCATCAAAATCCGTTGCGTAATTTTAAAGATTTAAGCATACAGACAAACAAACAGACAAAAATAGCGACTTTGTTTTATACATACTATGTAGTGATCAGGATGGCCCGTGGGTGGCATCACCGTAGCAAAGGAACCATATTGTTTAATCATATTAGTTGACTTGATATAATTATTATCATATTGTTTCCTTAAGTTTTCCGTCATCACTTAAATTCCCAGAATTCATTCCTTATCAGTGACGTTATCGAACGGTGATTAATGGAGTTCGATCCCTGATTAGGAATTTTGATTTTTTTAAACCCTATGATGTTTTAGTTTATATCGGCCTCGAGATTCTACAACATTTTCACTATACATACCCCATAGTGACGAATTGTATCAAGCCCACTAGAAAACATCACCCTGTATATTTGAGTCTTCAAAACAAAAACAACTTATCAAAAAAAAACACTATCTTTCCAGGTCACGGTTACAAAATAAATTATTAAACTTATTTTTAAACTGCAGACAGTTAAGATAACAGACAGTCAGACACTTATATCAGTTGGCGAAAATAATGTTACGGCGTGTTGTGTTATGAAGTTAATTATATCATACATACTAAGCTAAGCATACCTAGATACTAAAATAATCCATTGAGAGCATACAGTATTATTTGACGATGTATCCCGGCAATAAAATTTAAGTCGGAGTGAATGCCCTTAAAACTTTCGAAAATACTAATAACGTGTTCTTATTTGCATCGTGACGCCATCTGTGGGTCGCAGGGTACAGTTAGCCAGCTAGCTGTATAGGATACTTTGCACGTTGAATAGTCGGTCCCGGCCCAATCGTTCGACCATATCGAATCAAAGATGGTCAAACTCTCCGACACCAAGATCTGCCATTAACCTACACGACTTAACTGACTTTAGGAAAGTGTTCATTCAAATATGGCTGCCTAGACCATGCAACTTTATATTGTGTAATGGGTGAATGACATTTATCAATTGTTGCCAGCAGTGATAATGAAACAATAGTTGGCATAACATTGAAATATAGCCGAGGCTGGGGGTCTGGTCAGCTATCGGTTGTTAGGTTGATAAAGCTTTGACCAGTCTGTGTGTGCACATGTTAAGCAGATACAGGTCGGTGAAAATATTTCCATTTAGTTTTAGAAGTATAGTCTACGGTATACCAAAATAATAAAGCTCAAAAGTTTGTTTGTTTAAACGCGTTAATCTCAGAAACTGCCAATCCGATTCGAATAATTCTTTTTGGAATGGATAGCCACATTCAACAGGAAGGTCATACTTAGGCTATTTTTCATCTCTAAATTCCAACTAACACTAGACTGATTTTGAAATGACTTTAACTAGCTCGATTTAGAAGCTTTTGAGAAGTAGAAATAATCATTTTATTGTTCATTTCCTTAATATAATTATGTGTGTTTTTTGATATACAGTATCGCATACAAAAGCACGTCATTTAGGTACTTAAAGTTTGAGGCAGTCATTAAGCTTTTTAAGTTTACTACGCGAATAATCCCACGGGACACAGTTGTTAGTTAATACATAGTTAATTGTTTAATACTAATGGAAGTTTTGGTTAGCTACAACTACAAATCAATAAGTAGTATAATTATCAAAATATCTCGTGTTTACTCAGCGCATCTACTTAATGATTTGTCAATATTGGCTCTGGTAGAGATAATGGTTATTGTTTAGCTATAAGACTTAAATTAGCTTGACAAAATTTGGAGTTAACATTATGTACTTGTACTTATATAATAAAGCTGAAGAGTTTGTTTTTTGAACGCGCTAATCTCAGAAACTGCCAATCCAATTTGAATAATTATTTTTGTAATAGATAGCCACATTCAACGGGAAGGTTATAGGCTATTTTTCATCCCGAAATATGGAACGCTATGGGAACGGGGACAACGCGGGTAAAACCGCTGGGGGCTGCTCGTTTTAATTAGAACCGTATTGACGCGAATAAAAATGCTAAGACTACTAGAATACCAGATTCCATATATTATCAGATAATCAAATATCTTTGTACCCCTCACCTACACCCTAACACCCCTAATTTTTCGTAGGAAGTTCAAAATAAGGGTTCAAGTTCTGTATACCTAAATTCCAGAGTTTTCTACATGTTTACGTCCTACTGACGTGTGTGTGGGTGTGTTTGTATGTTGATTGTCCAGAATAAATGCATAATGTATTATTCCACTGCGAGAAACTTTATAACATTATTTATGTCATCATAATAAGTTTATCGGAGGTCAGAGAGGCACAATGCATACAATGAGACCTTCCTTTTATAGCCTTCGTCAGGGGTGGTCAAACTTAGGTCTTCGTACCTCTATTATAATATGAGCTTTCAAACAGAAAGGTGTACTATTTAGGGGGTGTGCGTGGTAATATTGGTTGAATTAAACCACAAAGATGAATTGCCAAAGTTTATTAGCCACACACAACACACACTATTTTAGTTTTTAGAAGGATAGCAAGACAGGATCAATGTAGCACATAATACATATCATGTAATTAATCAAAGTAGTAAGTGAACAGTTCACGCGTGGGCAAAACGCGAGTGCGCGTGAGAACGAGTTGTATGTGTCTCTCGTAGCATAAGCTGTGATCGACTGCGCGCGCGCGATGCGCCTCCGCGTGGCTTCACATTCCACAATTAACTTAAATGCAAGATTTGCACAAATTCGGAACAACGCATATCGCGCGGGTTTGCTTGCCGAATTATTGTTTGTTTACATTTGGTTAGAAATTATTTATTTGTGTTATGAATGTTATGTTACTGGGATATGAATGTGTGATGTATGTAAGTGGTTTTTAATATATTATTGTGTGTAAATAAAATATTATTATAATGTATGTTTAAGTGGAGGTCACCTACATCATCCCCCTCCAGAGACCGACTAAGGGCGATAAAAGTCAGGGAACCGTACTGTACGACCTGAACGCGTAGTTGTTAGCGCGGTCTTTTCCTGCGGTGGA
Source organism: Cyclophora albipunctata (assembly GCA_963082685.1). Classification (NCBI taxonomy): domain Eukaryota; kingdom Metazoa; phylum Arthropoda; class Insecta; order Lepidoptera; family Geometridae; genus Cyclophora; species Cyclophora albipunctata. The sequence goes on along the minus strand of OY720131.1, from coordinate 7,728,006 downwards.
TGAACAGGGACACGTTCTGGAGTTGCAGTGTAGGATCGAGGAACGGGTACACGAACGTCTAGTATATAGGCTGGCTTAAGGCGGTCTATAGTTACTGTGAGATCTTTGTTCCTAACGCGAATAATAAATGTTTTACTCCTTCTTTTGAGCACTTCGTATGGACCAGTGTAAGCAGGCTGGAATGAGCCACGCATCACTTCTTCCCTAAGGAATACGTGACTGCATGTAGCTAGATCTTGGAATACGAAAGCTCTGCGATTTGAGTGGTGTTGGGAGGGAACCGGACGAATATTTTCCGCAAAGGACTTCAACCGAGCCGCGAAATCGGTGATGTCGGTGGTGTAGTACGCAATATCGTGACCGAAGAATTCGCCAGGGAGACGAAGTGGTTCACCGTACACCAACTCAGCTGATGAAGTCTGGAGGTCTTCCTTAAAGGCACTCCTAATGCCTAGCAACACAAGTGGAAGTGATTCGGTCCACTTGGTGTCTGCATGACAGGTAATTGCAGCTTTTAGTTGCCTGTGAAAACGCTCCACCAATCCGTTGCATTGCGGATGATAACTCGTTGTCCTACGGTGATCGTAACCGATGGACTGAGAAAGCTGTTGAAACAGTGCCGATTGGAATTGTCCGCCTCGATCGGTTACGATCTCGGTAGGACAACCATATCGTGCCACCCAACAGGAAATAAACGTTTTGGCCACTGTTTCCGCGGAAATATCGGTAATAGGCACAGCTTCCGGCCATCGCGTAAAGCGATCGACGGCTGTGAGGCAGTACCGATAATTATTGGATGATGGTAGTGGGCCGATTAGGTCTAGATGTACATGTTTGAACCGTGCTGAAGGTAAATCGTGCGTACCTAAAGGTGAGGCAACGTGTCTCGTTACCTTCGAGCGCTGGCATGCCAAACATGACTTAGCCCATTCTCGGCAGTCCCTTCGCATCAGTGGCCAAACAAAACGTTGTGCAACGAGTTTGGCGGTAGCATTTGCACCGGGGTGGCTGAGGGAGTGGAGACTGTTGTAAACTTGCATTCGAAGTTGTTTAGGGACGAAAGGTCTGGGTGTCGGTGTACTGACGTCGCAGTACAGAACGGTACGACTCCCAGGTATATTCGTCTGTGTAAGGCGAAGTGAAGTGTCACCTTTGAGGTGTTCCGCAAGGTCTGGATCTGAACCTTGGAGCTCAGCCATCACTTCAAGGTCAACTGGTACCTGCAGTTCATCGACGCGTGATAGTGTGTCGGCAACCACGTTGTCCTTACCAGCAATAAAAACGATATCGGTGGTGAACTGCGAGATGAAATTAAGGTGTCTATACTGACGTGGTGAGCAGTTACTTTTACGTTCACTGAATGCGTAACAAAGAGGTTTGTGGTCAGTATAGATAGTGAAGTGAGTAGCTTCCAGCATATGGCGGAAGTATTTTATACTCTCGTAAATGGCAAGGAGCTCACGGTCATACGGAGAGTATTTCGTTTGTGACGGGCTTAACTTGCGAGAGAAAAATGCTAATGGCTGCCAGTCTCCATCCTTGAGCTGTTGCAGGACACCACCTATCGCCGTGTCTGAGGCGTCAGTGGCCAATCCTAATTTAGCTTGCGAATCAGGATGAGCTAAAAGTGCTGCATTGCACAGACTCTTCTTGCAGTTTTCGAACGCTTGCGATGATTCTTTAGTCATAACAATCGGATCGGATGCCTTAACCGATCCGGACAGTAAGGCATTCAGGGGTGCTTGAATCTGAGCGGCGTTGGGTAAAAATCGCCTGTAAAAATTTACCATGCCCAAAAATCGTCTGAGTTCTCGGACGGTTTTTGGTAGAGGGAAATCAGACATTGCCTTTACCTTGCTGTCCAGAGGTTTGGTGCCGCTTTCAGAGATTTCGTAGCCGAGAAATTGAATATTAGACACACCGAAGACACACTTGGCCGGATTGATTAATATACCGAATTCTCTCATTCGCGTAAAAAGTTGACGCAAGTGTTCTTCGTGCTCACGTGGCGTGCGGCTGAACACAAGAAAATCGTCCTGGTAAGGCCAGCAAAAGTCTAAGCCACGAGTAAGCTCATCAACAAATCTCTGAAAGGTTTTACTTGCGTTACGAAGTCCAAATGTCATGACTAAAAATTCAAACAATCCGAAGGGTGTTGTTATTGCAGTTTTCGGAATATCTGCCCTATTAACACTAATCTGATTATATGCTTTCACTAAATCGATACTCGAGTATACAGTACAACCCGACAGGTTTTGCGAAAAATCCTGTATATGACGAATCGGATACTGATCTGGTATAGTACGAGCGTTTAATTGGCGGTAATCGCCGCATGGACGCCACCCATTATCTTTTTTAGTCACGAGATGAAGAGGTGATGCCCAAGGGCTGTCAGAAGGACGTGCGATACCGCTAGCAATCATAGCGTCAAATTCTTGACGAGCTACCTTCAATTTATCAGGCGCGAGACGGCGAGGAGAACATGATACAGGTGGACCTGGTGTGGTGCGAATGTGGTGTTGTGTATTGTGTTTTGCGATTTGAGGAGTTCCAAAAGGACGTGTAATTTCCGGGAAATTAGACAAAATTTTATGATACACAGTATCACCATTAAAACTAGCTACCTTAACACTTAAAACAGCATTGTCGCTTAAATCTAAACAAGCTACAGTGCTAACATTGGTTAGACTATCGATAAGCTTCTGTTGGCCAACATCAACAACCAAACGATAGTGAGAAAGGAAATCTACGCCTATGATTGCTTTTGTGACGTCAGCAACAACAAAACGCCACGGAAAATCACGCCGCAGACCCAAATTCAAATTTAATTGCATGTAGCCGTAAGTGTCGATAGTCGAACCATTGGCAGCACTGAGCTGATATGTTGATTTACAAAGTTGCCTTTTAAGGGCTGAAACCGGGTACACACAAATGTCACTTCCAGTGTCTATTAGAAACTGTATCTGTGAACCACGATCCGTGATGAAGAGGCGACCTGAGCTGGGGTTGTGGCAATCATCAGTCGCCATCACTGACTGCCTCTCTCGTTTCCCTGGTTGTAGTCGCACGGCTGGATACACCGACGAGCTTTGGAACCATGCCGTGAGTGGTACCAACAAACTGGGTACTTGCGGTAGTTCGACGCTGAACGTCGTGACGTCGATCGGCTGCGTTGCGCATCTCTGCGGCGCTCGGTGGGTCGAGGTCGATGTCGCGATTGGATAGTTAAAGCGCTCACCTGGCGCGTCAGCTGAGCTACCTGGCGTGTGAGCTCCTCAACAGCTATTGATGATGACGGTACCGTTGAGGTTGCAGCAACTTGATAAGATGGCACTGCGATGTCATGGACGCGGTCAGCGAGTTCAGCGAGTGCGTCAAGACCCAGGGTAGGCTGTGACGCAACGATAGGCTGAAGTGAAACGGGTAGTCGGCTCGTCCAGATTGTTTGGAGAAATTCTTGAGGGATATCTGGACCGGCGAGATGTTGAAGATGCCGAAGGAAACGGCTTGCGATCACCTAGCTGCTCGTAGGTCAAAAGTTGTTTGACTTTATTTTCTCTCGACGCAGACAACCTTTTGATTAACTCCTCTTTGAGGCGTTGGTAATTGGGAGGACCAGTGAGGATGTCCTCTATTTCAGCAGCATACTGACGGTCGAGCGAAACCAAAATGTGGTAGAATTTGGCTGCTTCGTCTGTCACGCGCATGATTGCAAACTGTCCTTCTACTTGTGCGAACCAAATTGCTGGTTTTTCAGGCCAAAAAGGTGGTATTCTTATGCTCACTGGATTACTTGCAACTGTTAAAGCGGGCACGACGGGAGACGCCATCTTGATTTTGGAGTGGCGTCGTGGACGCGTGTCCACGTTACCGGTGGTATCTGAACCACTCGACGCCGACATCCAGGCTGCGAATTGCTCCTTGTCTTCCGTGTTCCTCAGTTTGTTCCGGGGTCACCAGTTTTAGGGGGTGTGCGTGGTAATATTGGTTGAATTAAACCACAAAGATGAATTGCCAAAGTTTATTAGCCACACACAACACACACTATTTTAGTTTTTAGAAGGATAGCAAGACAGGATCAATGTAGCACATAATACATATCATGTAATTAATCAAAGTAGTAAGTGAACAGTTCACGCGTGGGCAAAACGCGAGTGCGCGTGAGAACGAGTTGTATGTGTCTCTCGTAGCATAAGCTGTGATCGACTGCGCGCGCGCGATGCGCCTCCGCGTGGCTTCACATTCCACAATTAACTTAAATGCAAGATTTGCACAAATTCGGAACAACGCATATCGCGCGGGTTTGCTTGCCGAATTATTGTTTGTTTACATTTGGTTAGAAATTATTTATTTGTGTTATGAATGTTATGTTACTGGGATATGAATGTGTGATGTATGTAAGTGGTTTTTAATATATTATTGTGTGTAAATAAAATATTATTATAATGTATGTTTAAGTGGAGGTCACCTACATACTATATTTATTTGTCTGCGGCGAAGACATAACGAAGGCTTTGATAGAACTATACCCGTGGATAGAAGAAAATTAAGTTATTTTTGGGTCGAAATTTGCCATGCATTGGGACATAATAGACCTTGAATTTTCGAAAACTAGCTAAACCACATTTTGCATTGAAAAATAAATGAAATAATAGTACCCTTTTTAGCCTGAACATACAGCACAGCTCTAATCTCTAAACTACCAAATAGAATCGGAAAAATGTGATTAATTTGATTCAACTTCTACCCTAAACTATTCGTAGTTAGTCAACCCTGGCCTGCCTCATTTACGATAGTCCATACCCCCTAGGGCCAGTTAGTGGACCGTTAGCAACAGCGTTAGATAACGCTTCCTCATATAAATTAATGTTGATAACGTCTAAATTTATCAAGCATTTTGTTTATTTGTCCGAAACTATCTTGTGCATCGAGTGATCGACATTTATTGGTGTTTGTTAATATTGTTTTGAGTTCGTTGGTCTAAGACTTTGATTAAGCTGTTTTTTATGAGATTGTTTTTTATAAATATCTTATAGTTAATTAAGATTATTTTTTCCTATTTACTTCACTTAACACTGATACCTTGAGTGAGCGATCAACAGGTCTGCAGTTCCTTTTGAGATACTTTTTCATGTACTTATACTTATTTATTCCACTGGGCAAGGAAAATTATTGGAAATCTTGTTTAAATTTATATTTGGATGCATGTAAATAAAATAAATAAATAATATAAATAAATAAATACTTGGACAAATTCACACACGGTTAATTAGACCCAAAGTAAGCTCTAAGCTTGTGTTATGGAATCTAACTCACTGATACTACTACTTATACATACACAAATAATTTATAAGAATATATAATTGACACCCAGACGTCGTCGCCAACAACTATGTCTTCACATATTGTTGACTGCGGGCGGGGATCGAACCCGCAACCCCCGACACAGTAAGCGCTCTCACTGCCACTGTGCCAACGGGCTTGTCAATGTAACAGGATAACACAATCTTTTGTGGGACTAAACGTATTCATTCATTCATTTCAAGTAGGTTAGTGGCCTCCGACGTGGTCTGACGATTTATGTATTTATGTTAAGGGATTGTTATTAATTGTTCATATCCTAACCAATTTTTTTTATTACAGGTAAACAAACCACTTGGAAATTAAAAAGAAAATGTAAAAGAATAAAATTGCAATGTTCCTGCTGTTCTAAATAAAGACTGATAGTATTGATACATCTTGTGATAGTAATAGTTAAGGGTAACGCTTAGGTTAAATGAGCCGTAACATAACAGGCAGGCCTTTGGAAATGCATCAAATTGTTCTACTATTCACCACTAGCTCTACTAACTTGAACTACATAATGTCAGTTAAACATACCTACGACGAATTGAGAAACTCTTCTTTTTTGGTTTTAAAAGTTGGTTAGAAGATGATGGCCCCAATACTTTAAAATCTCTTGAATTAGAGGCAATTTATTCTGAACTATGATTTATGACAAATAGTTGTCAAGTATTTACTTATTTGACAAAATGTGGTCAAATATTTACTTATTTGACAAGTAGCTGTCAAATATTTATTAATTTTTGTCACTAACTGACTTTATCAGAATTTTATATTTCGAACACCAGTGGAACTTCTTGCGTGGACTTGTGGGGAAAAGTGGAAGTATTAAATTATTCCACATTTAAAATAGAAAAATATTTATTGTCAAATTAGGTGTGGTGCCATTTTTTGTCATTTAAAATGAGACTAATGCGTACGTGTTGATGTTAAATAGATTATTTTGATCTCGAGGATATAATGGATGTTATTTTAAGGTGTTTGCTGATATTTCTTAATGTTTATGATATTATAGTTTGTAATTTAATTTCTATGTATTGTTGAGATCTTAAATGTACTGATTTCTTATGTAGCCTTGTGTTTTCAAATAAATTTTATTCATTGATTCATATTTTGTACATTTTATTGCTGCCCAATCCTCTCCACTATTACTAAATTTACTTAAGGGTTGCCTAAGGGTGGTTTTCCACTAGAACTTTGCTTAGTTTGATATATTTGGTGGATACTACCGTCGCCATATTGGCCATGTTATTACACATATCAAGAAAAGTCATAATGGAAAGATTTGTGTTTCCATTAACTATTTAATTTCTCTGGTCCAAATAACTGTCTTTAATTACCCCCTAGCCCTCTAATTTCAAACCGAAAGCTTTATAAAACAAATATGATTCTACAAGAATAAATTTGTGAACGAGCCATGAAAGGTAGGCGACCTTGTATATAGAATTTCGTAGAAAATTTCAAAAGGTCAATGACCTTAAAAAAAACTACCCCATGTGGTGGAGGGGGTAGCCTTTCCGGGGGTGTGCCTCTAGGGGGGTTCGAAAATTTGATTATTTTTGAGCTAACTTATAGTTTTCGAGATATTTCAATTTTTATGCCTCACATGAGGCTGAATTTTAATGTTTAAATATGTTTTAGAACTTGCTCCCCACGGTTTAAAACACAGAAAATTCGTTCCCGCAGGAATTTCGGGCCCCTCAGGATGGAGGGGCCTAGGCCTTCTCACCTAAGGGTAAATGAGGCTCTGCGTGCAGCTGTAAGGGTACGTTCCATAGAATAAACTTTGACAATATTAATGCGTTGTGATTGATCAGACCACTCCGCCCCATAAAAGAAAAAAGTAAACTAAAGCCAGTAATGTCCTGCTGGATAAAAGCCTCTCATCTCACTGAAGATATCAGTACAGTAAGGAAGATAATAAAAATAATAATAAATAAAAAACTGAACATATAAACCACAATACATATAAACTTTATTCATTTTTAAATTATTTTACATTAAAATTATCACTTATTCTAATTAAACTACTAATTACTACCCTACTACCCTACTTACCCTACTAATTAAAAAGAGGTATATCATTCGGCGGGCGATATGTTCTGCGCTGCGGCGACCAACGTATCGTGTATGTCTTTGGCGTATGATATCTGAAGGCGCACCGTGTTCAAATACTGGGGGTAGCTCAGGGTAGTTTCCTGTAAAGGGTAAAAAAAGGTTACAAAAAATATATAAGACATCCTACGTGTTCTTCTAATGTATAACTTATATTACTGTAAAGTTCCATCCCAATCCGTCCAGTAGTTTTTTCATAAAAGAGTAACAAACATACATCCATCCTCACAAACTTTCGCATTTATAATGTTAAGTAAGATTACATACACGAACACAAAACCTCCTAGAAGCTGGAACAAAATGCGACATAAATAAATTATTTGTCTGTAATTTCCAACTGCTGGGCAAATGGCCTCTCATCTCATTAAAGATATCAGTACAGTGAGGAGGATTAGCCGTAATCACCAAGCTTGGTGATTACAACCCGCATTTGAAATGCGGGTTGGTGATCTCAAACCCGAGCCATGTTTGAAAAGTAGGAAATATGTTTTCGCTCGACCCGAGAATTGAACTCGGGACCTCAGACTTGGCAGGCGAGTGCACATACCATTTATAATATTTAATTATTGATTGTATATTAAACCGCAGTCCAACAAGTCTAAACTCTACGAGATAAACCTTTGCCCTGCAGTGGAATAATCTCCTCATTATCTATCAATATTAATATAATGGCTGACGTGACGCCGGCTTAATGTTTTCATAGTTGGACCGGCACTGATTAGAGACACTGATTAGATGTCAGGTAGCCGGCGAAAGCTGATTAGTTTAGCTTTGTGGGTAACACTAAGTGTCATTAGAATCACAGCTAGAAATTACAGTAAAAGTAGGGTTAAGATGTAAAGACAATCCGCCTTATTCATAACTAGCAGTGCCCCGCGGTTTTATCCGCGTTGTGTCCATTCCTGTGGGAATTTCGGGATGAAAAAAGCCTATGGATAATGTAGCTTTCGAATGGTGAAAGAATTTTTAAAAACGGTCCAGTAGTTTTAGCCTATTCATTACAACCAAACAAACAAAGGTTTCCTCTTTATAATATAAGAGTAGATTATTAACAGCATTTTAGCTATCAAATTGTTTGTCCCTTTCCGACATACGGTCTATTGCGAAGAGCAAAAGAGACGAAAAACACTATTTAACAGTGCTTTAGTTAAAGAGCGTTTATAAAAAAGGCGGATTATCTCTTATCGTCATATAGAAATAGGGAGAGAATTTCCTTAGAGAAGAGGAAAACGAAGACCTTTGTCTCAGAGTGTGTCTCAACTCTGTTGCGGTTTAATACTGTTCAATCAATAGTGTCAATTGAATCTCAATTGGGTGTCGATTGAACAGTTTGACACACTCATGGTACTAGGGCCAATTTCTAGTGTCTAGATGAAAGTTAAAGTGTCTACTCCTTCTATTGGCCTTCGACATGATTCGACACATTTTATCCTCAAATTCCCACGAGAACAACATAGAGCTAGGAAAATCGTGGAACGCGGCTATTTAAAAGAAAATCATGTTAGTTACATCATTTATGACCCGAGAACGGCTGTACAGATTTTAATAATTCATTTTTAAATTTTATTTATCTTGGTCAGGAATAGAATAATAATTAATAAAAATCCCCACGGGAAAGATGCGTTGCAGCTGAAACCGCGGGGCACAGCTAGTAAGAAATGAAGTCCAACTCACTTGAGTGCTAGGCCCCGAGTCGAGGCGCGACGGTATGACCGACAGAGGCAGGTAGTGCGCCGCTGACTGCGCTTGTTGGATGCACGTGATGGCTGTGCGCTGGAAGGAGAAATAACAGGACGTTAGTGGCCTGTATATTCACATTAACTATGATTCTTAACAAAAGTTAGTTCATAAATCATGCTCAACTAATTTTAATCAGACTAAACTTTCAGGGGTGCCAAGACAGGGGTGTCCCGGGTTCGTCAAGCGAAACATTTTTCTAACATGCCTCGGGTTCTAGATCACCCGGTAACAGGCAAGCGTTACGTCTAATCCAGCTCACTGTACTGATATCTCCCGTGAGATGAAAACATGAAAGAAAAATTTACATCGCTAAGATTTAAGAAAAAAGTTACGTCAGTTATTTTTCCAATATTTCAGTACGAAAAGAAGTGTTTTTTTATATAATTAAGAGGCGTGGCCTTTCCATTATCTTTTTTTAATATATTATTGATATTATTATGTATTACTTAATTAATAAATACATTATATAAATGCCCCCTACATTGTAGCCTTCTCGGGCACAAATAAGACAATAAAACGTTTCATTAACATTACGTAAATAGTTACAGTGACATGAATAAACAGATTTTACGATCCGAGTTATATATAGATATCCAAGGTAATTGTAAAAAGGACATTAGGTATTATTGATCAGTGATCACTATCTCGGAATTTTAATTCGATTCCAGATTTGACACTAGCTACTGTCATTTTGTGAAATAATGATACCACATATAATAGTGTAGTGTAGTGATACGAATATCTTATTTAATTGCGAATCGATATTTTGTATCCGAGATGTATCCGAGTAAGTACGCTGTAGACGAAATGGCAGCACAACATGGGATCACGGTTTTAAGACTGCCCCCTTACCATTGCGAGCTAAACCCTATCGAATTGATATGGGCGCAGGTAAAGGGGCATGTAGCTCAAAATAATAAAACCTTCAAATTGACAGACGTGAGAAATTTATTTCAGGAAGGCATTCAAAAAATTACGGCTACCGAATGGTCTAAATGCGTATCCCATGTTGTCAAAGAAGAGGAAAAAATGAGTAGGCTAGATATGTTAATTGACAATATCACAGACACATTTATAATAAATGTTACAGAAAGTGACAGCGATAGCGATGACGGCGACAATTTATAAAATAAATTATTACCATAATACATCTATTTGTTTTATTTGTCATGTTCCTTCATGATCACATTTTTTTATTTATTTCACACACAATTATAAAAGAAAGGTCTCAGATCGTTAATTAATCGTCAAAACTAAATTATCGGTTCAGAAATATTTAATTTCCTGATATACCTACTTAGTTTACGAGAGTAAAATTATAAACGAGAAGAATCGATCCGGAAATATTCCATTTCCATATCGAATAATTTCGCAACGTCACTATTTAGTACTTGTCATAATGTTGCAACACTGAAATTGTCAAATCTGGAATCGAATTAAAATTCCGAGTATAGCTGTTCCGCGCGGCGGTTCCACGCGTCCAATAGATGGCGCTAGTGTGACTATTTTGTAGATCGCGCTTGCGTTATTTTCCCAGTTTACATTTTATTGAGCATAATATAAAAGTCTTTTTATAGTATAGAAGTATGGATTATTAAAATACAGCTATGTTTGATTATTGCAAAGAATTCTTCTCCTTCTTCTTCATCGAGTGGATACTTCTTCAACTTGACCAATCCTGGTGTCAGAGTTATTGAGCCGCCAAAGGCCTTTGACATGGCTCAAGTATCGACTACTATCCGTAGAAAGTAACCGGGACCGACGGCTTAACGTGCCCTTCGAAGCACGAAATCATCTTACTTTTCGAGCAATCAGGTGATTAAGCCTGCAATGCCCTAACCAAACTGAGGAAAGTTTCACAAAGAGATTTTTTGTGAAATATCCCCACCGGGAATCGAACGGAATCGTGAGCCGGGCGCTCAAACCACAAGACCACGGAGGCTGTCGAAGAAATATATATGTACGTCCTGCCGCACGATGCTCACATACTAAATAAATAAAAAATAAATAAAAATAAAAATATAGTGATTGTTGACATGACAATATGCATGCATGAAAAATTACGTAAGTTGGTTCATTGTTGATTTAATTGTCCCTGAGTACGGCAGTTACTCAGTATTCTGACCGCCAAAGAAGTAGTTAATGTGGCCTTTTTGACAAGTAATGTGTAATAAATTACGTCAATAGGTTATTCGTTCATTATAGTGATGTCTCAGAAGGCAAGTCAAAAAAAAAAAGACGTGTGGCACTCGGGGACTGCCGCGGTAAAGCTATTGCATAGTTATTTTTTGTATCACTAGATGGCGTTAGTGGGGAGCGTGAGGTTTTTTCACGTGAGGTTTTTTCATTACGGAATTTCTGGATTCGGTCCCCGCGCTCAAGGCCCGCGATAGAAGCTATGCAATAGCTTAAAAATTCGGGGTAGAAGCTCTTAAAACCATTACTTATGAAGTATATTTAAAAGTAGTTGTTAGTATAAACGTCTCCAATACTTAACGATCTTCAATATATTAAACAAACATCCATTAACACTAATCTAAAACGGTTGTAGGATATTATATACGAGATAACAAGTACAGTCACTACATTCCAACTTCAAAAACAACTATGTCTGTCTGTGTGTCCGCCGTAAACTCAAAAACTACTAAACAGATTTCCATGTTAACTTTACCTAAAGACAGAACGGTTCACCAGGAAAGTTTAAAGCTACTTTTTACCCCGAAATTCCAAATAGAACGGGTACAAATCGGGGAAAACTAATCATGTAAACTGTTGAGACCACACAGATTAAAGCATATAGGGTGTTGTCAAATAGATAACGTGTCACGTAAACCCATCAATGATATGATAAGAGTTGTTGCCGGGTCAATATGTTAATTATTGCACTCGTGAGTACGCGATACGCGAATAGACGCAAATAACTGCAACTGTGTCTCTATGGGTTCGGAGGCGTTAGAGATACATGTACGCATATATGTGTGTGTTTCTAGAATATTTTATTAGTAGTAGAAGAGGCAATTGATAGATAAAGGTAATTTGGGCCCTCAAACTGGGCCAAAGTAGTTATTTTTTAAGATTATATTAATTTACAAACTGATTCAGGCTGACTACAAATACCAGATTATTTTAAAAGTTTTGTTATAATAATATATATATCAGAACAGAGATGAGAAGAGAGGCCTTAGCCCAGCAGTGGGATATTACAGGTTCATACTTTTTTTTTTACTTTATAGAGAGGTAGACAAGATCCAGAGGAGAGGCAATAAGGAGGAGAAAAAGATTCCCTTCTAACTATTGTTTGTTCGAACAAGCTGATCTCAGGAACTATCTATCTGCTTTCATAAATTATTTTTGTTGTAAACAGCCACATTCAAAGGGAAGGTTATAGGCAACTTTTCAATCTTGAGATTCCCAAGGCAATGGGCACAACGCAGGTAAAACCGCGGGTAGCTGCTAGTATAAGTATTAATAATGATACACACCAAATGTAGCTCCATCTGATCACATATTGAAAAGAATTCTTCCAAATTCTTATCGAACCGAGGTACGGGGTTGTCCTGACTTTTCCTGGAATCAATAAAAATTATGATGGGTTACATATACATAATAGCTGGATGATAATTGTTGTATTATTCTTTTCAGAGTAGATATGGAAGTAAAGAATGAGAGAATGAAAGACTGATGAATTTAAGCTATAATATACAGAAAACTAAGCTTTATTAATTGACTAGCCGCGCCCCGCGACGTTACCCGCGTTGTACCCGTTCCCGCGGGAATTTCGGGATAAAATGTATTCCATGCATTATTCTGATGTATGACCTATATTACTGTAAAGTTTCATTCAAATCCGTCTAGTAATTTTTGTGCAAGAGTAACAAACATACTTACACCTATACATACATTGATCCTCAACTTTCACATTTATAATAATAGTAGGATTATTTAACCTTAACTATATCATCCCACTGATGGGCACGGTCCCCACATGCTTCCAATGTCCTTCGTGAATGATTTTAGTGTAGAATAACCAAAGAACTTACTGTGCATTAGAGTCTACATTATGGTTCTGATGAAGGACTTGAGCCGCTGATTTGAGGGTCATCTGAAAATTGAATATTAAGGATTTAGGGTTGGCGATGTTTGGGGATAACCTTTGCCCATCGGAGGGACAGTATAGGTTGAAAGGTTTAGAATATACTATATTTCTATTGGTATTGATGAATAAGGTTGACAAGGGGATTACTTGAAAAGCTTTAAATTAAAAGAAATGAGGAAATCTATTCTGGGTCCTTCTAGTCATTCTGTGTGGTTGATGTCTTTCAGTACCTATCTTATTAATAAAATATTTCAGCGCAGAAAAAACATCACGGTGAACTTTTTCTGCGGGGCAGTACAAAAGCCACTAGGTACAATTAGTTGAATAATTGGTCTTCTTACAGAAATTTTGGACAACAAACCATTACTATTTGCCTTAGACATGGAGAAGTGGGTAGACCGGATCTTTTATGACCAAAAGGTGCCAAAAATCCTTAGATATCCTACAAAGCTAAAGAAAAAGATAACCTCAAGACAACTTACAGGTATAGACTCTCTCAAAGAACCCATTAAGGTTTTAACTTTAGATATATTGTCCATTTTGTCCTGCGGCGGCTGCTGTGGCATCGTTTGCTGCATCGGCTGTATTTGTTGTGGCGATTGCTGCTGGATGATCGTTCCTGGCATTTGCATCTGCATTCCTACGTTCTGCGGTTGATTTACCGGGTTCATGGGAACGTGCATATTCATTTGATTATGGTTCATCATGAGTAAGTATGATATTGTACACGAATTAATAATAGGTAATAAATATTATTGGCAGCAGTTCCACTGGGTTCGCTGGTTTTGTTTACGTTTGTTAGTTTCAAATTTGTTTTCAATGTTAGTGACTTTGATTACATTTGACATTGACATTCACGTTTAACGTTTTTGACATTGGCATATTTATTTGTTACTATGACATAACATAAAATGTCAATGACAGTTGACAGTGACTGCCGCGTATAGACGATTCGTAGTCTGTGGAAGACTAATAAAAAAAAATACCTCTCTCAACTCAACACGCAAACTTTTGTTTACCAACAAACTAAAATACAATTTTGATTATTGTAATTTCTTCCATTGAGGTAATAGGATAATATGGATAAATTTACTATTTCTGATGCTACTGAAATCTGGCAGGTATATATCTTAGTTACTTGTAATTAATTAAATTCTCTCATTTCCCATCCCATTTCCTTCCCGCTCTTTTCGTCTTCGGTTCCGTACTTTTATAATTTCTCAAGTAACTTAGATAAAACCTCTATAATTTTCAGAAAGAAACTAGTTTACCATCAATACCAACATTTTGTCAGGATTTGGATAAGATTCTGGGAACAGATGGTGTTCAGTTGGGGTCAGTTTTGGAAGTAATTGGATTACCAGGCACAGGAAAGACACAGTTATGGTTAGTTCCTAAAGTACATAATATAACTCAATGGTTCCTACTTTGTATACATAGCTTTGTTCTATTTAAATATTATGTCCTTTATTTATTAGTGTGTCTCCTTAGAGTCACTGGACAAGTCCGATCTTTCTAAGAGACATGAGATGTATGTAATAGATTACAACTGGAGGGACAAATTCCTAGCCACATATTACAACGTATCCGCGAATGTGCCCCTGCAGAAGTAGCAACTATCATTTAATTTATTATTATTATAGTCATTCTCTTTGGAGTCATAGAAACCTGGTCATTCTTAGAGGCCATGACTGAGAGCTGACTGTGTAGAACCCCTTTGGAGATGTTTATTGTTAGATAAAAACTCAATCCTACCTCTTATATTGTTTCCAGCCTCCAGCTCTGTGCATCGGTACAGATACCGAAGATACTCGGTGGGTTGGATGCAGAAGCCTTGTACATTGACACAAACACTAACTTTACCAAAACTAGATTTATAGGTAACTATCATCTGTTTTTTATTATGATAATTTGGGGATACTGGATAAATTAAAATAGCAAAAACCATTATTGGCCATTTGCTAATAAAGTCCTCAATTCTCAATGCAGATATCATATGATCTACAGTAGAAATAAAAACTAAGATAAATACATTTTATACAAGTTTCATGTCTTTCAGAAATCCTCCAAGCAAGTTTATTAAAATGCCAAAGAGTCCTAGGGGCTGGTGATGAAGTAAATATAACAGAAGCACTGAAAAGATTGCATTATGTGAATGCATTTGGTTTAGAGCAGTTTTGTGCTCTAATCCACACTCTGCCAGGGTTTATAGATCAACATCCAGAGGTAAATGCATTATTACTAGCTTCTCCTTGGTACCTGTTCCCGCAAGAATTTCGGGATAAAATATAGTCTATGTCGTTTCCCGAAGTCTAATCTATCCCTGTACCAAATTGCATCAACATCGGATCAGTTGTTCCTACTAATATTATAAATGCGAAAGTTTGTGAGGGTGGATGTAAGTATGTATTTTTATTACTCTTTCACAAAATAACTACTGTAGAAATTTGGATGAAACTTTACTGTAATTATAGGTTATACATCAGAATAACACATGGGATACATTTTATCACGAAATTCCCGCGGGAACGGGTACAACGCGGGTAACACCGCGGAGTGCGGCTAGTCTATATATAATGCAATTATTATTGAAATTGCAGATTAAACTTATAGTGATAGATAGCATAGCATTCCCGTTCAAGGAAGGAATCACAGTTAAACAGAGGACCGGTATACTCTTCAGAATCATGGCCGACGTGCAAAGGGTGGCCGTTGAACAACATATAGCAGTAAGTAAAGACTGATTTATATTGATGACACACTGGGAGGCGCCAGTATCCGTGTTCCGGCGTTGAGCTGGCTAAAAAACTAAGTAATTTCAAGGTCAGTTGCCAATCCTGGTGTCAGTGATTACGCCTAATCTTCCTCAATGATATCTTCAGCAGAAGAGAGGCCTTAGCGCAGCTGTGGGTCTTAACAGGCTAATACTTTTTAATATTTAAGTAGAGACGTATGGGGATAGGCCTTTGCCCAACAATGGGATGATAAAAGTAGCAGTAAGTAAAGAATACACATTTTGAATTGGTACTTAACTCCTTACTGTACTATATCTTCGGTGAGATGGCGTTTCCCCAGCAATGGGACATTACAGGCTAATACTTTTTTAAACTACATAGTATAATAATAATTGTTCCCAGGTAGTGTTAACAAACGAGATGAGTACCCGGGTGGGGCTGTCGTGCGGCGCGAGCGTGGGCGCCCTGGGCGACGCGTGGGCGGCGCGCGGCGCCACCAGGGTAGTGCTCAGTGGCGAGGGGGGCGGGCTGGCTGCAGTGGTGAAGAGCAATGTGGCAGAAACCGCTGTGGCGGAGTTTCAGGTATGTACTACATTGTAGTTAAGCAAAACCCTGCCCCTCAAAAAGAATTGAACTTTTACCGCCTTATTATTAAACGATGTGTAACAAAAACTCTGTTATAATGTGTTTTGTCTCTTTTGCTCTTCGGAAAATTGCTTATGTCAGAGTGAAAAACCATTTGATAGCTAAAATGTTCTTAATACGCGTTTATATGGCCCTTAGTGCCGGAGCGGCCTCAGTGTATTTCATCCCCTCGTCCTTGCGGGGTGGTCGTCATCAGCCTTTGAATTCTACTAAGGAAGCATGGGTACGGACGTTAATCCTATATTTGGGTGTAACAACAGAATGTGAATTACACACACCTCGTAAATATGAAACTCCTACAATGATAAGTAATTGGTATAACTACAGATGTAAGTTCACAATAGAATGGGTAAACAAACTGAGATGAACTTGGACCGTATTCAAAACAGGATAGATTGCCAAGAGAAGGGGTTTCCTAGAACTCTTAAAAAACATTGATTCTTTGCCAAAGTATGCACTATTCTTTGAAAACGATTATCGTAAAATTCTATACAATCCTATAGTATAGTGAATAGAGTATAAATAAGTATATTACGCGAGCGAAACTGAGGGTCGTGGAAAATACGCTGCGTATTCTCGGTTGCGTAACGTTTTGAAAAGGTAGTGTAACACTTAACCTTGCACATTTAAATGATTATCCGTTTGTGTGTAACCATTACAAATTTGACTTATTTTCCGTGACATTTGCAGCCCTTATCGACAGACATCATAATCGATTAGTTTCGGTTTCGTAGTGTCACACATTGTAGTCAGAAACGGAAGTCGCATTGTGACACAAACAAAGTTTGTGTAGGTCGGTGGCCAACCCTGGTGTTGGAGTTCTTAGACCGCTTAAAGTCCTCCGATATGGTCTGACAACGCATCGGTAGTGTGTCACTAGAAAACAAAAACGAGACAACTGTGTCTTCAGATACTGATCCGGTTGTGTACTATAATGTTATTTTCATAATGTATTTTGTATTTCAGATAACAAACGAAGGAATAAGGGATAATAAAACACAAACATGAACATAGAATATTTAATAATAGTAATTAAATGTAAATATGTATGAATGTATATTGTAAACAAAACTACAGCACCAATAAATATCTCATTTTCACAAAAATATCAAAAGCTTTTCAACATTCAACAGTTCAGTTTTACAACATAAACATAATGTATAGTATAAATAGTCTTTATTATGCCTTCTTATGACACTAAAGTGAGTAACACTCGTTTGTAGTCGCCCTTCGTATCGTCCTGCAAATTATGTATGTACTATTGATTTAAATTCATCACTCTATCATGCCAAGCATTAAAAAGTATCTAAAAATAATCTATGCAAATATTTTGCAGGACTTTAAGCACATAGTGTGACTAGGACACTCTTGAAATCACCAGTTAGGTCGTCCTGTAAACGAAACACTCTTTTATTCACACTGTAAGCTTCACACTACTGGCCCATAATATCTAATACACGTGCAACTACTTCAAATTATATTTAATGTAAAAATGCGTTACAATACAGTATACATGTGCTCAGTACTGCTATATAAGTAGGAGCTTATTCGAATAGGAGATTGAAACTTCCAAGGAGCTTATTATAGCAGGAGATTCAGCTCTAAGAGCTTATAAGAGATTCAAGCTCTTTTTAGGAGCTTATTGTTAAAGGAGATTCGTACCCCTTGTTTCAATATTAGTTTATTAAGACTGGAGTTTCAAGCTCTTATTTAAGTAGAAGTTTTTTTTACTCAGGAGATTCAAACTCCTTATTCGAGTCGGAGTTTATTTTAACAGGAGATTGTAGCTCCTTAATAAGACAGTGTAGACAGGAGGTGTCCCATGTTCCCTTCTACTTCGTCCTGAAAATATTTAAACTATTTGTAAAACTAGTTAGGGATCGTGCCCTCCCCAAGCAAAACAAGCAGTTACTAACTGTGCAGTGAAAGGAAATAAACCGAAATATACAGATCTTTTAACTTAAAAATCAGACCCAGAGACGTTAAACTTGACCGCTAGCTTTGTACGGGAATGTCCAGTAAATTAGTAAACGTGGATCTTAATTATATTGACAAAATAAACTTAAGATATTAGACGGTTGGTGGCGGGCTGGTTATTCGACTAGAGTCAGTATTGCCTTCCTGTAATCACCGGATGTGTCTCCCTGTAACCAAAATGGACCACAGCGCTTAAAACCTTGATTTTTAAGCTACTTGTTAAGCTCGCGTGACACACAAAACAAAAAATAAACCTTAGTTACCGAAAAAATGTAGCCATTTATGGTAGATCTGCCTACCCATTTAAAAATGGTAATATTTTTTTATTTCATCACACAAGTATAAATACTCGCTTTAGATCTGTATATATGTTGTTAATCGGTAGTATATAGACATGGTTGATGAATGATGTGCTGAGAGTCTAAGCTAATACTTATGTATATACGTTTCAAAGAGAACATCTAGTGTGTACTAGAAATTATGGGTCAGATAAAGTTCGTTAAAATCCTACAAATCATGCGTTTTAAATTGATTAGTAATAAAAAACAAAATAATGATTTGTTGTTAATTAAATGTATGTGATAATATGATTAGAGTAATGAGTTTTGTTAACGAATGTGGACAAAATAAATTAATGATTACGGGTTAGCAAACAAATACAATATACAACATTCATAACACAAGAAATATCAATAAAAAATACCCAATTTGGTGTCAATAAGTTCAGTAGTTTTTGACACTCTATTTTCCCCACTTTACAATAATACCCCATAAATTCCCAATTTCAAATCACACCAAAACCACTCAAACCCACAAAACTGTCCAATATCCCAAAAAGTGTCACAAACAATTTATCCCCATAACCATTATGACTAGGTATAAACTACTTACTGACCCCAAAAACTGATAAAATTTATATATTAAAGCAAAAACGTCTTGACACTTAACCACCCAAACAAATAGGACCACTATGACCCATTATGTCATATGACACAACCCAAAAAATCAGTCATACAGAACCTGTATAACCATTATGTCATTTCCCAGTGTGAAACAAATGAAATCGCCATAACCTATGTCATTATTTGACATATTATTATCCCAAGTGTCAATTTGAACCCTACAAGCTTCTTTAAACGATTTATCAATGAACTTGAATAGAATATAAAAGAAAACACTTACGGTGATCCAGTTTTCCAAAGGCTTCTCGTATTTCTCGAGGAATGCTTGTTTGATGTCTCCGAGGTCGATCTCCGAGCGACTGACGACGATTCTGATGAGGGTTTTGTCGTTGGTTCCTGCACCCTTCATGGAATAGTACAGGCGTTCAGCGAAGAAACCGACCTTACTCTTCACGCATTTTACTGTAAATAAAGAATTTAAATTAGGTTAAGTAAGGCAAGCGTGGTGATTATGCCTAATCCTCTTCATCTTCATCATCTTCAGTGAGATGAGAGGTCTTTGCCCAGCAGTAGGACATTACAGGCAACTTAACTTAAGTAAATTAACAACGGTTAAGCAACGTACAGCTCGCTCCCTACTTAGATGGGTGGCCGATAGTGGCATTTCTATCTGAGCGCTACCGTGCTTCGGAGGGCACGTAAAGCAGTCAGCCCCGGTTTTTTCAATCGTTAGACCATGTCGGAGGCCTTTAGGCGGTCTAAAACTCAGACACCAGGGTTGACCACTAACCTACTCGAAATTTATAAAATGACCTCTTAAGGAGGTAATAATTGAGTTTTAAGCTTAGTGGTCAATTTTTATTACCCATAAACTTACTACGTACAAAATAAAACTATAAAACTCGCATTGTTCTGTGCGAAATATTCATATTAGGTGCTAACAAAAAACTTACTACCTAACAAGGTTTCTTACTAGCTTCCTCTTGAGCGACCTTGGGCGAATTATCGCGAATCATGAGCTATGTTTATATTTTCCGCTAGCTCTATGATTATAGATAGTGTCAACTTTCTAAGTAAATGTATTAGTCATTTGTAAACAATTTTATATTACAGTACCTATGTATTACCCTTATATAATATAGTAATACTAGCTGCGCCCCGCGGTTTCACCCGCGTTGTACCCGTTCCCGCGGGAATTTCGGGATGAAAAATAGACGTTGGCCGATTCTCAGACCTACTCAATATGCTCACAAAATTTCATGAGAATCGGTCGAGCCGTTTCGGAGGAGTACGCGAACGAACACTGTGACACGAGAATTTTATATATAAGATGTACTTAAAATATACAATGCGTCTAACTAAAGACATAGTGGAGTCGAGTCATTTTTCGCACTGGTCCAAATATAAAGGAAAATATATGAAGTTCTCAGATACTACTGTACGGCATTAGGTATTTATGTTGAACAATTACTACACATATTAATGAAATAAGAACATGATTTTTGTCGTAGCCAACTACGATGAAGCCAAAAGGGTTTACCTATGATTTTGGCCGTTTTGTGTGCTGTCTTTCAAATTTGGTTAGGTCTGGCTTGCTCAGTGAGTCTTAACAATGCAGTTAAAGGTGTTTAAATAAGTAGATAAAATCTTACCAATAGCAAGCATCCCCTTCTCGACGCTGCCAGAGAATTCTTTCTTGATAGTTTCTTCAATGTCCTTACCGCTCAACGCTTCGTATTCAGCGAAGATCTGTCACAAAAAAACATATATTAGCAACGCCCTTAGTTTTGCTCGCTTTCCACCTTAATCTGTACGGCTACCTGGACTAAAAATAGCTCTAAAACTATCAAGGGAATCGATCTGTCAATTGGCGAAAACTGCATGAAAATGGGTTCAATAGTTTTGAATACAGACCGACAAACAGATGCGGTAAGATGTGTGAAAGTGTTTATTCATTTGAGAAATAATGAATACTAGTATAACTGTGATGATAACATGATGTACAGTCAGGGAAATATAATGTTTAGCAGTCATTTTCTCAATCTGTTCGTATTAAAGTATTGAACTAATTTCAGATTGTATAACATTGAATTTCCTTGCCAGTACGTACCATAACTGTATTCCCGCCTACAGCCTTCGTACATGTCATTGAAGCTGTCTGGACTTTTAATTGTTCTCAAGTTATTAATAGTCGATGTTTAATCAATGAGTCAACACCCATGACGAATGAACACGGCACATAGCGTTATCTTTGCTTGTGATGTGCTAGTTTGCATTGCATTGGGCTTGGCTTGGGTTGATAGATTGTGTCAGTATTCTAAGTACTTCATGCCTGCGGTAAGTACTTAAGTACTTTATCGAAACCACGTATCCCGTTTAATGGATTAATAATTAAAATATTAAGGAGAGAGATTTGGTGTTAACTATTGAGTTAAATGGACTAACGTACATTATAACTATAACTGGTAATGATGTTACGCATATTTTACAAATTTTTGTCTGTTAAATATTTTTAAGGGAAATAGTGATTGCAAATTCGAGTTTTATAGTGACTTCCATTTTTAAAATCGGGACCATACCTTCCACATTTATAAACCGGAATAATTTAGGAAAAATTATAAAACGACCAAGAAAAAGGTCAATGCATTCTCCATTCGTTTTCCAAAGGCAGTTAAAAAAAATGCGGCAAATAGTACATTGTCTTCCCATTAAAATAGCATTCGTTCGAATTTAAAAAAAATAAAACCACATATAATAATTTCTTCATCAAAACCATAAACAGAAAAAAGTCTATACTCTATAACAACTATACCACCTCACCTGTCTCAACTGCTGGTAAGAGCGAGTAATCAGGATAGCGTTGAAGGTGGACTCGTCAGTGCCCCATTGTCCCTCGCCCGCAGCCGCCAGGGACTCTGCATCAGCCTTCGCAGCCCCCTCATCCACACCTTGGTTCTCATCACGGTTGGCCATGCACAGAGACACGCACAGCCTCTTGAAGTGGCCTGATGTGTCTCCCTTCAAGTCGGACTCTAGACTCTTGTTGTACACTGTAAGGAAGGTATTGGTTAGGTATGGAGAAAAGTAGGAGAAAATAGCAAGTTCCATGCCGCGGATATCATCTAATGTAACAGGTGAAATAGAGTCCCTACTTCCTTTAGTAATGTTTTTAATGCAAAACTAACTCTGTCTGTCAATCACGCCTAAACTATTGAACAGATTAAAATGAAATTTGGTACAAAGATAGGATAGAAAAATCCCGAAATTCCCACAGGTACGGGTGCGGCTTGCCAAAAAGAGTAAATAAGTTCGTGTAGGGTAGAGTCCATAAAACTTTGTTGTTCGAGTTTTTAGACTGGCATAAATCGTGGGTTGATATCAGTAATCAAAAGCACAATTGATAGGGCTGAACAAAATAATTAGCGGACACATATCACATACGATAGTCAAAATAATGCCTACCACAAAATAAAGGTACTTATAAAACTTACGCTGTTCATAGAACGCAGAAATAGTCCTGATGCCGTAGTTGGACAGTGTGCAGAGGATCTCGATGATGGCTTCCTCATCAGTGCCGAGCCCCGCGACAGCATCGTGCAGCTCCTTGGCGTAGAAGTGGGGGAGAGGAGTCATCAGCGCGATGATCACATTCTCCAGGTTACCGCTCAGTTCGCTCTTGAGGTCGCTGATCAAGTCCTGTTGGAAGACAGTTTTAGTCAGTTTGGTTTTGATCAAGTTTTCTTTGGAAGACAATTTAAGTCAGTTTTGGCATGCAACAGAGAGTGAGTTTTGGACTATGCTGAATATACTGAAAGTATTATTATTGAGCTTGTGTTTTACCTTGTAATAGAGCAGATAAGTTTTGCTTTTAAATTGATGATGAATAGAATTTACATACTTTGGTCTTCAGTGATTTTTAGAGTCAGTTTTAAGCTAGAATAGGCTCTGACACTACCAAAAACCTCATTAGGTATACATAGTTAATAAGGAAGATTATTCCTCTTTCGTAGTTTTAACAGAATTATCTTTGATAGGTTACAACATAAAGATAGATAGGTCTTAAGTAGTAGGTTATCTTTTAATAAATCAATAAATAAATATACCCCGGAAAAAAACGTACACGGGTATTTAGACCCAAAGTAAGCTCTAAGCTTGTACATATTATGAATCTAACTCACTGATACTACTACATATACAAGGGTAAGTATAATATAGGTCAAGGTAACATTACCATTTAGTAAATCCATTAACCTTTTGTTTTGTTTTTCAACTAGGTCCGTAACCGATTAAAAACTATCCTATCAGCCTCGACATTTAGGGTAGTTTAAACCACACCTTTTACAGATTAAATTAGTAGGTAGGTATTTACACCGTAAAAAATAACAAATAATAATTACTTTATTTATTATAGTATTCAAAAATATTGATTCGGGAATTCCATTAACTATATTATTATTTTCCGCTAGCCGCGCCCCGCGGTGTTACCCGCGTTGTACCGGTTCCCGCGGGAATTTCGGGATATAAAATGTATCCCATTGTTATTCTGATATACCTATATTACTGTAAAGTTTCATCCAAATCCGTCCAGTACTTTTTTCGTGAGAATAACAAACATAGGTACCTACATACATCCATTCTCACAAACTTTCGCATTTATAAGTAATATTAATAGGACAATACTAGTCTTCTTAGTATCATTTACTTTTGAATAGCTAACTACTGTTTTATCCACAAAATATTATCACTTATAATATTAGCTGTATGCGATTGAATTCAACTATTCAAATTGAGTCATTCATGGCACCGAGGTCGCCTATTGTCAGCCTTTGAATGCATCATACGAGTATGACGGAACGAGCTAACTATGTAAGTACCTAACTACTTTAAAACATACTATTTCTTGTTTAGTAGATCTAAAAGAGAAATATCTAGAACAACAGTTAAATATATCACGTTATTCTTATCAGCTATTTTCGGTGTCTGTTTTATGTGATGTGTTTGATAGGCATGCGAGTACATTTACCAAATGCCTAATAATATAATATACGCGGACTAATTCACTCACGGTTAATTACACTAAGTAAGCTCTAAGCTTGTATTATGGAATCTAGCTCACTGGTACTACTACCTATACACACACAAATACTTTATAAGAATATATAATTAAACCTTCTAAAATGTTAAGTGGTTGCCCACACCATTAAACGCCTGTATTTGTACAGATAAGGCGGATGTTTCTGTATTCGATCATATGTACCTATGAGTGTTTATCACAACCACAGTCTACGTGCGTTATTGCTAAGTTAGTGTTATAAATTTTAATTAAAATATTCATATTTCAATACAGTGAAACAAAAGTTACTTTCACATTTAGATATAATATAAGTTAAGGGTATCAATTTTAATTAAAATATTCATATTTCAATACAGTGAAAATAAAGTTACTTTCACATTTATAATATTAGTTAAGGAAGTAGGCATGTGTCAGTCGTACTACGTTCATAATTAACTGTTATCACGGAAGTATCAAAGGCAAACAATAGGTGGAATGCAGGTGCTGATATTATATTTATGTAAAATCACTACATACCTATTATAAAACAAAGTCCCCGGCCGCGTCTGTCTGTCTGTCTGTTCGCGATAAACTCAAATACTACAGCACGGATATTGACGCGGTTTTTTTAAATAGAAAGAGTGATTTAAGAAGAAGGTTTATATGTATAAAAATTCTCGAAATTCCCACGGGAATAGGCACAACGCGGGTAAAACCGTGCGGCGCTGCTAGTTATATATAATCTGCACCTTGTGTATTTACATTGCAATGACGCATAAGTACTTTGACAATACCACACGATACCAAGAAATATCTTATTTAGGTTTACGATTATATTGCATGTGAATAGCTCGCCAATATTAGTATAAAAATTTCATTCAAATCGGTTTTGACTATTGCAACATTATGGCTCGATACACATAACATGCCCGTATTTGGCACTTGGCACACTTGCATGCCATTTCCTTGCTATTGCTATTAAACTGTCATGCAAGTAATGCATACGAGTACCTATTACATGTATACCCTTTGGTTAGGGCACGTTAATTCAATCGTCAGACCATGTCAGAGGCCTTTAGGCGGTCTAAAAACTCCGACACCAGGGTTGGGCACTGACCTACTCGAATTGACTGAAGTTAGATTTACGTAGTTCGATGATCATTTCTATATTTAAATGATTAGTTATACGCTATGGGTTTTCCTGTTATTCTTGTAGTGGTATATTATATTTAGTACTAGCAGCGCCCCGCGGTTTTACCCGCGTTGTGCCCGTTCCCGTGGGAATTTCGGGAATTTTTTTACATAAAAACCTTCCTCTTGAATCACTCTACCTATTACAAAAAACCGCATCAAAATCCGTTGCGTAATTTTAAAGATTTAAGCATACAGACAAACAGACAAACAAACAGACAAAAATAGCGACTTTGTTTTATACTATGTAGTGAAGCTAATTTGTTTACGTGTACATTTACAAAGCTGCTGGCCGGCTAAATTAAAGAACGCCACCGTTACACCAACACATGACTGTTTTTCAATCTTTTTCTTTAGGATTTACTGAATAGCAGCTTAAAAACTCAATTTAAATGATGCTTGCCCTAGAATCCTTTACTTAGAATCGCTAAGATGAAAGAATACCTAGTTCATAATTTTAAGCGTTTTCCATTAAATAAGGGTTTCAATCCATCGACTCCTTAGTCAAAGCACCAGAGGCTCAAAAGTAATCAAACCTTCCAAAGACACCGTCTCTAAATTCATTCAACTTTAAAATGGTTAAGAAGTCAACTAAACAGATTACGTCTATCTCTTTATTACTTAGCTAGTACATTTTTAAGTTGGTAAGCCTTATTTTTTTAAGCATCGTGACCCATACACGCCTCACATCACTCAGAATTACCAACATCAATCATTAATGATTCACAGCTTCCGTCTTTGTCACAGGAAAAATAGGTTCCTTGTCGAATCGTAGCATTAGTGAATCAACGATGACTAACCACGGGCTGATTGAAATCAACCTGCAAGGTTGCAAGACGTTCGCACGGTAACTGGCAAGGTTAAGTGTGTAACAACCATTACTTTTCATCTTATCGGAACAGAAGGTTCAAAATAAGACTGGTTTTGGTAATTAAGATAATTATTGTAGTATTTGTAGCTTATGGTAGGCTTACATCATTGGAATTTTCTACCTATAAGTACTATGTTCGCCTCGGTCTAGTGGCATATGCACTCGCCTGCCAAGACCGAGGTCTTGGGTTCAATTTCCGGGTCGAGCTAATACAATTTCCTTTTCAAACATGACTCGGGTTTGATATCAACAACTCGCATTAGGCAAGCGATTACACCTAATCATCCTCACTGTATTGATATCTTCAGTGAGACGAGAACCCTACGAACGAGAAACCTTGGTAGTCGATAAGTTTCTAGGTATAGTAAAATAATATGTTTCATAGTTTTATTTTGGTTGTGGCGCTAATAATATGATTGTCCTATTTGACCTAAGCAAGCAGGTAAACTTATTTCTATGAATAAATATAATTAAGTAGGTAGGTACCTATATTCTATTTTTGTTACCATATTATTATTAACATTAAAAGAGATAGTTAGGCAGTGAAATGTTTTATTATATACATAACAGCAAAAGAACAATAACATTATCTAATCTTCAAGATAAATCAAAGTTATAAAATGAAATCTTGTAATAGACCCATGTTTATGAACAATAAGTACAATTAAAGCCGTAGACAACCTTTTATAAACAAGTAGGTATTTTAACCTTGCCAGTAGAAAAAATATTCCTTCATCAACACATACAAAACGCTTTTATAAATCCTTATCCTCATAGTCATATTTAAATGCCAAAGTTTGGGACGACGTAGGTATGTTATGTATGTTACTCTTTCTCGCAAAAACTACTGATGGGATTTAAATTAAATCAGCAAAGAGGTAGATTAGAATCTGGAATAATACATGGGCTACATTGTATCCCGAAATTCCTTGTCAATACTAATATTATAAAAAGTTCCTAACTTTGTTCGTTTTTAATGGATAATCTCAGAAACTCCCAGTCCGTGTTGAATAATTCTTTTGTAACGGGTAGACATATTCAACGGGAAGTTTATAGGCTATTTTTCATCCCAAAATTCCCACAGGATCGGGCACAACGCGGATAAAACCGCGAGGCTAGTAAACAATATCTTACCTTGCCGTAGTTAGTCTTGTAAGTTTCAGCGATTTCGAGTCTCTGGACGATTCCACGACGACACAGGACATCGATAATGGCTTTCTCATCAGTCCCGAATCCTTTCATCGCCTTGCGCAGGGTCTCGGCGTCGGCAGCCGGGTCGAAGGGGTCCGCCGGGTACACGGTGGGAGTACACTGGCAACAAATGGGTCATTAGGGAAAATGTTGAAAATTGGGTCTATTGGGAATTTGCATGAGGGGATGGGTCTATTGGGAATTTGCATGAGATTATTGGGTCCTATGGGAAGTTGTATAAATGTGTCAATAGAGTATAATTAACCGAAAATATGTTAAAGTATTATGATGTTTATGTATAGAGTGAGTTAGATTAAAAACTGCCCGTTGAATGAAGTTTATATATTCTAATACTATAACTCTTTTATTATGCCAACGGAAATCAAGTACAACACCTGTCTATGCTATGAATAAATAAATTGATATAAAAATCAAAGTTAAGTACGGAAATTCCCAAAAGCACTAAAATTCACTTACAATTACGGTCCATAAAGTCCTAAGTAATGGATTCTATGACCCACCCTTCGAATCCATCTGCCCTTGGACTCATTTCCAACAGGCAACGCCATAGGGTATATTTGTATATCCCCCTATGATGTCATTTCGTTCAATGGAATCGAGATTTTTATTATTGGCATTATAAAAACATGTACATAGTCAAACTATTAGAAAAAATACATGTCAATTCAATTAGTGTTTGGCAAACAATATTAAAACTATAAGGAGGGTAAAAAGAAAAAGGTATCAACATTAAATAGGTATATGAGTTGTCCCATTTTGCCTTATCTGCAGCATATTTAACTTTTAGTAGGCACCTCCTACTTAACAAACAACTCACTTTCCGATGACATCATTGCCAGATCTCGATAATTATCAAAGTTCAACATCTACCTACCTACTTAGTGGCTTGTAAAATTATAATGTAGGAGTAAACTCACCTTGTACGGGTAATACTGCTGGCCACTCATGTTGAAATTCCTAAGGAAAAGAGAAATTGTGTTAAAACTATTCCACGTACGCGCTAAAAATAAATCTCGTATCAAACGAACCGGCTTACAACATGCCGGCAATTTGTGCTTATCGCAAAAATGTTACGTGTTTTCTACTATAAAAAACAAATTAAAATATAAATCAGCACCTAATATAGTGAAATTTCGTTTAGTTATAGTAAAAAAATGAGTATTGTACGTACTTTTGTTGTAATTTATTAGACACACCCAAACACGATATCGCGGCACGAATTCCGAAATATAGGTAACGACTGAGCGCGCCGGTCGAAACCGACGCATTTTGTTTTCCTTCTCCTTCTTCAGGTGTTGCCAACCTTTTCCATTTGTTTTTTTTTTAAATGATTGAGGAGTTTGTTAGACAGGTTAACGTACCTATGTTAATAAAGTCACTTTTTCATTTCTAAAAACCCCGTAATGTACAAAACTCTAACGCATTTTATGAAACAATAACGTGACTAGGAAAAGTGCATTAAATAATAAAATTTAGAATCAGGTGGTTTATAGTATCTTTTACTGGCTGTCTTAAATAAATAAAACGTGCTGAAAAACAAAAAAGGTTAACGTAACTATTTATACCTACATTTATATAGTCAGTGGTACATTACTAACCCTACCGTAATGTAGTTAGGTATTTGTTACAAAAATCTACCGCATTCTATGAAACACTAATTCAGTGACTAGAACGTACTAATCGTACTAAAAAAACAAGCAAGGTTATCGTAATTGTTGCGCTGCCCTGCCAAAGGTTAGTAGCCAGGCGATGACATCATCGAGACGCGGAGTCGCCGGCTCCGACCGCCACGAACAGAGACGAAAACACTCGAATGCAGAACAGAACATTTCGGATAATGCGGTATTTTGATGGGCTTGTATCCTGTATTACGTTAATATTGTAACGGGAGGTTGTACAAGGTAATAAATAATATCATCGAGTCACTTTTGACAATGACTGTCACTGTTGAGGAACTTAGCGCTGTTCCTGTGGGAATTTTAGGATGGAAAGTACCCTAAAGTCTTCCTAATAAATTACTCTGTATATTGGTGAAGACACCATTGTTTTTATAGATTTTTATAGTTTATGGTAGACACTAAGACGCGGCGGGAGGGTTATTTTTTTAATAATATGTAAAGGATTACTCGTAGTGCAGAATCTATGTTCATAATGTAATTATTGATGTTCTAAATCTTAAGCCTACTGCCTAATAAAACAGAAATAATAAACATAACAGAATCACCGACCGACTTATTAAAATTATTATCAAAATATCCGGTTATGTAAACAGGTAAATGCATCCCCGTAGCAACTATTATAACTTATCGAAAACTTCCCAGTCTTATAATGTTTTTGGGGCAAATGGGAAAATATTTTGCGACTGTCTGTAACAACTTTATAGAAGAGGGAAAAAGTTTAATTCTAAATTAGCGCCCCGCGGTTTTACCCCCGTTGTGCCCGTTCCTGAGGGAATTTCGGGATGAAAAATATCGTATAACCTTCCCGTTGAATGTGACTATCCATTACAAAAATAATTATTCAAATCGGATTGATTTCTGAAATTAGCGCGTTCAAAAAAACAACAAAATCAAAATCCTTATATTAGTATAGATCTAGATGAAAAACTAGGTATTTTTACCATATTAGGTATGTCGATTAGGACTACATAAACACATGAAGCCTAACTTAGCACAAAAATTCAGGTTTAGACAACATTTAGGTTTCTACCGACAGCAAACATGTTGATTACTAATGTAGTCTACCGTTTAGACTTTAGACCTTACTCATATTTGTGCTCATATGATGATGTAGGAATGAGTAACTCCGCTAAGATATCAACCAAGTTAATTTGTAAACTTCCCTGCGGAAATAAATAGGCACAGTAAATACGAATAGATATTTAGCAGGAAAAAAACAATTTCATAGGAAACATATTTTGTCTTTGGGAATAACTGGAAATATGGGTTTTAAAGGATTTTATCTACAAATCTACGCAACATATTCAACACAAGAATCAGTCATTGTGTACTTGTAATTAAGATTAGTAGCGTAGGTATATCCTACTCTACTAATTTTTTAAATGCGAATGTGTGTGAGGATGTGTGTATGTTTGTTACTCTTTCACGAAAAAACTACGGGACAGATTTGGATGATACTTTACAGCAATTTAATTTATACTTCAGAATAACACATGGGACACATTTTATCCCGAAATTCCCGCAGGAACGGATACAACGCGGGGCGTGGCTTTTACTTAGATAATTTTACAAGTAGGTAGGTATCATAGATATACATATCGGTTTGAAAACAATACCTTCATTAAATGAAACAAAGTTATTAAGTCCATTGAACTGATAGAAAGAAGTGTATCATTATTGTATTTAAGCTATTAACTATATAGGTACTTACACAAACGTTTACAATTGATAATTGATTTGATTTTAATTGTAAAATATCTAGTTATATAAACTCATTTAACACATGCATATTAGTAGTCTGCCTGTTTCTTATTGTTCCGCTTTTACGATTCACTAAATCTCTGAACCCATTTTGATTGGCAGATAGTTGGCGACAACTCATAATCCCGAAATTCCCTAGGTTAGTTTTAATGATTCTAATAATGTAGATAGATAGATACGTATAATAATGGCACTTATGTATTTACATATTTTTATTATAATAGGTAGGTACTAGAATCGGCCTGTAAACCATATCATTAAACCATTGTTTAAAATATAAATCATACTCACTACAGTCACGTCTATAAATACATAAAACGTGTTTCGATTACGATTTTTAATTCATGTTGTTTCGTCATTGATCTTATTCACAATATCTGCGTGGTTTGTGAGTCATCTCGACGTAAACTCGAGATGGACCGAGTTTCTAGTAATCGTGAATAGTGCGGTTAAATGAATATGAGAAAGATTAGATAAATATTATAGAAGACTAGCAGTGCCCCGCGGTTTTACCCGCGTTGTACCCGTTCCCGTGGGAATTTCAGGATGAAAAGTAGCATATAACCTTCCCGTTGAATGTGGCTATCCATTACAAAAAAGGTTTTTCAAATCGGACCAGTACTTCCTGAGATTAGCGCGTTCAAAGAAACAAACTCTGCAGCTGTAAATCAGTATAGATACGTTAGAACTCGGTAGCGTGTTTTGGTAATCAAAAATATTAGGTATTTTCCCGCAACTTTTCTAGTTGTGTGTAGATTTAACTACATATTATAGTTTTATCGACATATCTATTAATCCATACGAATTAATCACTACATAGTATAAAACAAAGTCGCTATTTTTGTCTGTCTGTTTGTCTGTATGCTTAAGAGGAATCACTAGAGCCGTTTTTCCATACAAACGCTGTCCCCTGTTTCCTCCCTGGATAATGCCGGTAGAGTTATACTTTTTTTCCTGAATATCTATGGCCACTATTATGATGTCCCTATGTTTTCCTTTTTTTTATAAATAAATTATTATAAGAGATATGAACGTTCAAAAACCTAAAAAAATGGCCAGATTTTCCGCTGTGTTCAAACATCCAGAAAAAAAAATTGGCTACATTATATAAAAAAAAAAAAACATAGAAACACAGCTCAAGCCTTTCTTTAATTTTGAATGAAAACTATTTAAAAATCGGTTAAGTTTTGGAGAAGAAATCAGGGGACAACGAATCGTTGATTTTCTGTTCTTTACATAGGTATTTTCAGTCCAATCTGCAGTTGTCTCTATCGCGCTCTGCGGGGGGAGGCTTGAAGTTCGGGAGACGCGGACTAATACGTATACACTTGTGACGTGCATGTAGTCGATCATTTTATCGATAACCTAGTGTTGTTTATCGATATCGATATTTTTAGTTGAATATTTTGCGAGAAGTGTATTTAGCTGATTGTCAGGTTCGATTGTTGAAAGGTAATAAACTAATAAACAAAAGTAATAACCATTTTCTCGACAGTTTCTTTATTAAAATGTTAAAATCACACTAATATTCATAATTTTGTAGATAAATTATTACGTCACTATTCCGTGGCCAATCCTTTTCTCTCTCTTACTGCTAAATGTCGTGGTATACGACCGTCGATTATTTCTGGTAATAGGCACTCGAAGTAAAAGGTTTCTAATATATGTTCCATTTTCTGCCAAAATACATCGTCTCTCTTAATTTTTTCGTAAAGTAAGCCTTTAGGGCTCCACAAAATAAAATAACAGAAATTTCGACCGGTTATGTGTAGTTGCCCCTGCACTTGAAAGTAGTAATTATGATTCCTCTTTAATTGTAGGGTGTCATTTTTAAATACGCAGAAGTCTATTTTCTTTTGTTCTATTCCTTCTTTAGGTGTTAAATCAACAATTTTGTAAGGACATTTAACTTCCACTACCGAATCTTCTTCAACAAGACCATCAGGACTTGCTGCCAAAAACGGTTTATGCTTGTCGACGAATAATCCACATTTTGACACCTGTAGTCCGGTTTCTTCAATGAATTGTTGTATTGCTTCATCTTCTTTTTCTCTACCATAATTTGTGGCAAGAGTGCCTTTAAATTGAGAATACAGCAAAGATTTTAATAGTCCTGCAACTGATGTTGTTTTTCGTAGTTTACAAATTTGACCGAAGTTGGATGCTGTTAGGCGTTTACGCCTTTCAACTGCCCACAACTTATTCTCGCTCTGACCAACAGTGTTTTGTTGAAGCTCATCAAATTTGGTGTTATTTAACTGTAATATAAATTCACTTTTCTTTTGCTCATATATCTCAGGTGGGATATCTGGTTCTAAATCTAACCGACCATAATTCTCATCGGGTCCAGTAACTTTTCTTCTTTTGTTCGGTACATCTTCACCGAAATAAATTTTTTTCTTTCGACTCCTTTCTCTATTTATTTTGGAGCGCCGTTTCTTATCTATGAATTGTTTGGTGTATTTGCCAGGGCTACAATCTTGAATTTTTTTTGATAGACGTGCGTGGATAGCCGTTTCACTATTCCATGATGTTGCTGCACCAAAACACCGTGCCTGATATGAACCTCTAGCAGTATAGTTCACCCTTTTGCCGCCAATAAATTTGGCAATAACATTATTAAATTGCTCCACGGTGTTATTGGTAATGTCTAAAATAAGGCTTTCTGCATTAGACAACAACATCAACAGGTACTGCTGAATATCCGTCCATATTCCACAAGCTTGGAGATCTGGTACCAAATTTGTGTCATTCGTATATTTTTCCGGCTTACAATAATAAGACGCGCAATTTTTATGGTCTCCGAATACATGGTTGGCGGCATTTTTTATGTCAATTTTAAGGTTTCTTATTTTATCGCCGTGATTAACATTATCTTGATCTTTTCTATAGTTTATAGCTCCAACCACTGCTTTCCTCATGCGCAATACGTTGGATTCAACTTTTTTTCTTAGAAGGACTGGAACAAAGCCTTTGTGGTTATTAGTTTTTTTCCCTAATGCTTTTATTTTATTAGAAAAGTTGCGGAGCAAATGGTTTTTACACTCAATTTTAGTTATAGTGAAGTCGTGCCCATATGGCTTATTCAATAGCAATTTTTTCATTACACTGGAGTCGCCATCTCCGATTAGTTTATTATACTTAACTCCATGCATCTCCATACTTTTTGCAAACCCTTCTGCTATTATATCCGCTTCCATGGCGTTGGCGCTGTCATTCCAGTTTTTAAAGCATCTGTGTTCAGGGACATCTATATTCAATTTTGCACTTCTAGCACATATACAGCAGTATGAGTTTCGAACTCCAAGAAATAGTACCTTTTTGGTCTTCAGTCCAACTATGCACGCAGCACCAGACGCCGAGCTAAATCCGCTTTTGTATGACCTTTTTGCCCAAGATCCATCTGCAACTACTGATATTAGGGGGCAACCATCGTTGTCTACATCGCCATTCAAGACAGCTAGCCTTTTTTCTTCTTGGCCGGCTGCGATCATCTCGTCGAGGGCACATTCTTCAATTTTTGGTGTTAGACGTTGTTCGATCTTCGTGTATGTTGAATTACTCATGTTAGGCATATTTAACACACTACATATTTCGTTCAATTGTCCATACCCATTTCCAGAACAGACTATTCCTTCTACAACAGCGTCATTTACAGATAGTTTCAATTTTGGATCTTCGCTGTACACCATTTCTTTCGTTTTACACATTTTGCATTCAAATGTATATTTGCTAACAAATCCAGTTCGCAGTTCTCCTAAGAACTTTAAATTAGCAAACGTGCAGTCTGTGTGTTCGTGCTTGATTTTTGAAAGCTCGGAAAATAAATATTTGATATCTACGATTCTACGTCCTTCTAATTCTTCATCCTGAACAGTTTCATCTAAATTGTTATCATCAGCATCAAGATTCAAATCAGAAAGTGTAGACTCTGAGGAAGAGCTTGCATTTCCTTCAAATACGTCACGATTCTCCTTGAAAGTTTCACGTATTTGCGATGAAGTACCTGAGTTTTCCTTATTTTCATCACTGTAAAAAATATAAAAACAGAATTCATTATTTTAACTAAACATTGGGCCTAGCGTAAATAGTAGGTAAGAGGTGGTCTTATTACTTTGCAAACATGAAAAAATATTCAGCAGCAGACTGGCAGACAGACAGATCATAAAGTGATCTTATAAGGGTAGGTAGTAGGGAACTCAAAAAAAAATACCAACCTGGTGATTGTACGCGGTGCGAAATGTATCTGACGCTTTATACTAAAGTGATGTTTTTTTCTTTTAGCTGATAAATGTAAACGCTTTTTATTCCCTTTTCTATTGCCCATTTTAAACAAAGTGAGGGTTTATCTGTAACAAAAATATTGAGTACTTATTAGATTAGATTAGATTTAGACTATGTGGTGATAATAATTTCAATTAAACACATCTGACATCGTCATTACAGGTTTGATCCCAATCCGACGATCCCATTACATGTTACAATATTACCTACATGTAATAATAATAACACCTTCTCCGTAACCTATTTTCACAAAATAAATGACCGATTGTGTACGCGGTATGTGTGGCTTAAGCGAAGTGGACTGTATAAACTATGATGATGGCCACGTGCGTACCGATTGCTGGATTGGTCAGTGCTTCTGACAATAAAACACCAGAAACTTCTTAGAGAGAACACTATAACGCCAGAGGTGGAGGAGTACTTCTTCTATTTTCCCTTGTATTCGCAATGTTCACTGTTCGATAGTTAGTAGATAACTGACTCGGTCGGCGGGTCTGACCCTATTTATATCCCGAGCGAGATAATCTATAATTTTCTGGAATATTCTCCATCCACCTATAACGAATGTTCTATCTGCGATCTTTATTTATTGCATTCTCTAACTTTTCCAGAGTGTTCGAACTGCCGTACTATAATACAATGAGTTTTCCAGAAAGTTCTACTTAACTTTCTAGAATGTTCTACATCTTTCTGGCAGTTTCTAGTTTTTTCGGTTGACTATACTATTATTCTAGAACTTTCCCGAAAGTTCTATATTGTTCTAGAATATTCCATACTATTCTATATCTATCGAAAAGTTAGTTCTATACAATTCTATGTGTTGTATTACAACTGGAACTATGCTATATGACTATGTAACTACTAGCAGTGCCCCGCGGTTTTACCCGCGTTGTGCCCGTTCCCGTAGGAAATCCGGGATAAAATGTAGCCTATAGCCTTCCTCGATAAATAGACTATCTAACAGTGAAAGAATTATTCAAATCGGTTCAGTAGTTTCTGAGATTAGCGCGTTTAAACAAACAAACAAACAAACAAACAAACAAACAAACAAAACAAACTCTTCAGCTTTATAATATTAGTATAGATTATATATCGCTATCCCTATGTCTAGCTATAGTCGTCCTGAACAGATTGATTGATTGCAAGTATCTTTTTAGCCTACGTGAAGTTTTATTCATCTCAATAAAGTAAAAGTGGATACGTAAACAATAGCGTAGGTATGTAAACACAGAAAGCTAGCTAGAGATTGTCCAAGCTGAAATGACACGCCCCACCTCCGCATTTACGCACACTAGCAAATTTTAAATATGGACGCAATACACATAAACATGCAATTATAATTGGTCGTTCAGTTGCCGTACTCGCCGTACTCGCTAAGAAGTGCAATTCTCGGATTTGTTGTCCAACTAGTTTAGTTGATCGTGAACGCGCGAGAGGAGAGGACGTCTTGTTTCATACAAAGTGACGGCGCTGCTCCATAGAGCGAGCGTTTTCGGATTTATCACCCGACTAGTCGGCCGACATGTGCACATAGAAATCAATAATTGGCGCTCCCACACAGATGAAGTGCCGCTATTAATATTTACACTCACACATCTAAATAAAGTAATTAAGTAGTGGGGCGCGTCATTTCAGCTTAGACAATCTCTACCAAATTATATAATTCAAAAATTCCTTACCTACGGTTTATCTCCGTTCGATCTCTCAAAATTCAATACACAAGCCGAGTCAAAACAGTCAAGTAAAGAAACAAGCAAGTCCAGTAAACAAGCCTGAGTCAAATAAAGTGCAGGTAGGTAATATAATAATAACACGAACAAAACAAATGTTCCGCAAACGCCGAAATCAACTTGCCGACTGCATCTGCAAGCAATCTGGGAGCGTGGACGGTGGGGCGGGGCGGCGCGGCGGCGCAGCGCGGTATGCCACGCAAACATTGACAGTCACACTTACACATTGATAGCTGCTTGGTCGGGCACCGCGCGACAGCAATAGATTTTACAAATACCTATTTTTCATTTCTCTAGCCCTTGGTGTATCCTCTTAAATCTTTAAAATTACGCAACGGATTTTGATGCGGTTTTTTGTAATACGTAGAGTGATTCAAGAGGAAGGTTTTTATGTAAAAAAATTCCCGAAATTCCCACGGGAACGGGCACAACGCGGGTAAAACCGCGGGGCGCATACTAACATAATATTCAGTTCGAGTAGATTAGTGGCCAACCCTGGTGTCGGAGTTTGAAGACCGCCTAAAGGTCTCCGACATGGTCTATCGATTGAAACAACCGGGACCGACAATTTAACGGGCCCTCCGAAGCACGGTAGCGCTCAGATACAAATGCCACTATCGACCACTCATCCAAGTCGGGGTCGAGCTGCATGTCGCAATGAGCTAACAAATATAGCTTAGTCAAACTGCGCTACGAGCACTAGAACTAACATAATAAAACTGAAGTACGTATCGATCCGACAACAATGAATCCGGAACAAATCATATTAAAATACTGGTGACCTTCTTGTGGTGAAGTGGAATATCTATCATTGAGGCAAGAAACACAATACGAAGAAATATTACTATCTAGAAAGTCAACATATCTTGTAACGTTCATAAGTACCTACTAATAATTTAAGAGGAAGCTGTAAAACGCGCTAATGTATGTTTTTATGGGTTAGTTTCGCTATGCACGATTCCCGCTATGCACTGATCATAAAATACCTAACAAAAAGTGCCGCTATGCACGGAATCAGATTCTTGGACAGTCGAAAGGAAAATGCTTATGTTTAAATAAATAAAAATTTAAATAAAATACTCTCTTACTAGTTTCACTAACTATAACTAAGCAAACAGTATTCGTGTTAATCAACACATATCTTAAACCGTCAACACCAAAGCAACGAGTTTTTTGGGTTACCTCTTCCGGGAATTTGTACCTGAGTGTTAACTTTTGCCTTGAATAGAAAGAGACAGTAGGATTGCAATTTTGGTACATCTTTATTTTACTGATAAGGGTAATTAGGTTAGTTAGTTAGTTAGTACGTCTGCAATCATGTCGGACGCAAGTTCTTGCCGTGGTCCGGTTAAAAATTATACAATAATTGATAGTAGACGTGGTGGAAAGACTTTAGGCCCATCTCGTAGCCAGATTTGGTAGCTAGCTACGAAATGAGAAAAGTGTTTTCCCATCTTGTAGGTAGCTACTAAATGGGAACGATCTATTCGGTAGGTTAGGGTTATTTTTTTTTACTAGTTCTTTTTCCTAAATCTTGGACTTTCGAATTCCTATTTCGTAGCCAGCTTCGAATCGGGATTATTTCTCCCATTTGGGAGCTAGCTACCAAATCTGGCTACGAGATGGGCCTAAAGAGTGGAAAGACCCTGTTATATACCGGACACAATTACCATTTTGTAAGACAAAATAAAAGAACTGTTGTCTGGCAATGTGTAAATAAAAGAAGTAATCTTGATTTTGAGTTGATTAATGTTTCATAGCGTTTTTATATTTTTAATCAAAATATACGCAATTCTTAAATTTAAATTAGATTTTTATTTACCAAAACAATTTTTCTCAAACTATGCAGTCCCAGGCTAGCTTTAAGAGAAATATTACTTATAAATATTAGATTATACTTTAGAAACACTTTTCTATCGAATTGTACCTTCCATTGTTAAAGGTAGCACTGAGAAATTCAGTGCAAAGCGGCACTTTTTGGTAGGTATTTAAAGATCAGTGCATAGCGGGAATCGAGCATAGCGAAACTAACCGGTTTTTATGAACGTCATTAAAGAGAATTGTTATGCATATTTGCGTATAAGGAAGAATTAAAATTAAAATGATTGACCTATTTTATAGTGGTGGAACTATATTCTACTAATATTTTAAATGCGAAAGTTTTTGAGGATGGATGCATGTATGTTTGTTACTCTTTCACGCAAAAACTACTAAACGCATTTGGATGAAACTTTACAGTAATATAGGTTATACATCAGAATAACACATGGGATACTTTTTAACCCGATAATTCCGATGAACGGGTACAACGCGGGTACTGGGGGGTGCGGCTAGTAATCCTACTTCCTTCCTTCGAATATTATAAATGCGAAAGTTTGTGAGGATGGATGTATGTGTGGATGTAAGTTTTTTGCTCTTTCACGCAAAAACTACTAAACGGATTTCGATGAAACTTTAAAGTAATATAGGTAATAGATCAGAATAACACATGGGATACATTTTATCCCGAAATTCCCGCTGTACGGGTACAACGCTGGTAGCACCGCGGGGCGCGATTAGTAATACATACCATAATAATATTACTTGTTTTATCATAAGAGGACATTGCCCTGTAATAATCCATCCCAGTTAAGTGTGTACGGTTTTGGCTTAAATATTTTATTGTGTTGTATTAGCAGCGCCTCACGATTTTACTAGAGTTCAATCAGAAATCCGGGATCAAAATTTAAAGAGTGTAATTGATGGTTCATCGCCAATTGTATTACGATAAAGGAAAGTCCTCAGTAGTTTTAGTTTACTCAGTTTTACTAGAGGCAATGAACCATTTAGTCTGTTTTTCGTTTGAAAAACTCATCTTTCTCACAATCCTCGTGCTGTCCTGGGATGTCCTTTTACGGACTAAATAAAAAATACTTATTAATTTGTTTGTTATTTTATATAAAAAATATATTCATATTAATTAAACCAATATAATAAAGTTGAAAAGTTTGTTATAATGATCTGTAATTTTTAAAACTACTTGATATGATATATCAAGAGGAAGCTCTTATGTATATTGTACTTTTTACATACAATAGGTACACTTTACAACGAAAATTCCACGTAAACGGCTAAAGTCGAGTAAAACCGCGGCGCGCTGCTAGTCCTATTATAAAATGAGTGTAATTGGTGGTTGTATAAAACATGATTTATTACAGTAATACATTTAATTGGAAATACAGTGACGGTCGGCAACCATTGTGACTGTTACATACATAATAATTATATAAATACAATTTACACTATCATCCGTTAGTCTTCCAGGAAAAAGTATTGGCCAGCCCGTTTTTGTTCAATATCCTGAAACAAACATACTTAGCTGTAGTCTGTAGTTAAGTAATGCACAAATAAAAATTAAGTTTCACAAAAATCGATAGAAGAGACTTGTAAAAGATAATTTTACTAGTTTTTCAAATAAGTTATTTTCACTGGCTAAAGCCGCACGCGCACGCGCATTAAATCGATCTTGTAAATGGCTAGATAACTAGGCAACTGAATACAACTTTATAGATTTTTCAGCCGTAACAAGATCGTCTCATGTAAATCTCCAATAAATAGTGAATGAAATCTAATCAATATTGAGATTAGGATTTAATCAAGTTAAGAAAATATATCTTTAGAAGTTCTCTTTAAACTACATCTATTAATCGTTATTGAAGCGACCTCGTAACTGCCTGGCTGTTCTTACGGTATTGCTTTATTATACATAGTTAGTTAATTCAAGATTACTGCGACTTCTCATGTTACAAATGGGAAAAGCGATTGTGATAATTTTTTTATTAAGTTAGGAAAGACGTCCATTAAATCAACCTAACTATACTTGAAGTAATTTTTTATGCATTACATGTCAAATTCACTCATTAAATATTTACTATGGAAGAATTTCTGAA
Source organism: Cyclophora albipunctata (assembly GCA_963082685.1). NCBI lineage: Eukaryota > Metazoa > Arthropoda > Insecta > Lepidoptera > Geometridae > Cyclophora > Cyclophora albipunctata. The sequence continues at coordinate 7,686,743 of OY720131.1, read as the reverse complement.
GACAGAACACCTCTGAGTATGATATAAATATGTAAATGTATTAAATGAACACCATACCTTAACCGAAGAATGTTTGTTTATTCTCGGACGGAAGTTGTTAGGATCTCTTCGGAAGGTGATGCCGAGTAATTCAAGGAATCTGTTCATTCCATTGAGCAGCGACTGTGGTCCGTGGGCCGTGGCGTTGGATGAAGGAGTGCCTTCGAACACTATCACGCGGTCCGCTAGGTACGTAGCCATTATGAAATCGTGCTCAACCACGAAGCCAGTTCTTTTCGCGTGTAAGATGAATCTGGGAACAGAATATTGATTATTAATTATAGTTTTGCTATTCGTTAAATGATGAGTGTTTGAATTTCGTACCGTGAGTGTAATTAATTAACTGTTATTCGGGACTACCGAAGTACTCTGTCATATTCAAACTCACAACATTCATAATACCGATTATATCTCTCATTTAGTTACCATCTAACATTAGAAACTCAGCACTATTATTTAATATCCGCGCTCGTTCCCCGCGTTGTTCCCGTTCCCGCGGGAATTTCGGGATAAAATGTATCCCATATTATTCTGATGTGTAACCTATGTTACTATAAACTTTCATCCAAATCCATCCAGTAGTTTTGTCGTGATAAGAGTAACATACTGTAAGCAGTATACTATAAAAACTACATGTAATACTGTTCTTACCGCTTAATAACTTTAGCTGCAACTAAACGCTGTTCCGAGTCGAGGTAGGCCGAGGGTTCATCGATAAGGTATACATCGGCTGGCTTGCCGAGGCAGAGCACGAGCGCCACACGCTGCAATTCACCACCGGAGAGGTTCTGAACCTCCTGGTCCATGATCTCTTCGATCTTCATGGGCTTCATCACGTCAGTTATGAACTAGAATTGAAATTTTTATATTTAGTTTGTGGGTAGTATGTTGATAATATTTATAGTAATTTGGGTAATAATTATGATGGACCAATTGAATGATGAATAATTCAACAAATTTAATTATATTAACATTGTAAAATTAGTAGAGCAAAGACCTCTGTAAAGATTTATTCTCATCCACTTAATTATGTAAATCAAGTAATAAGTACACAAAATATAGACCAGTAGGTCAATGTAGATCAGTGCTTCAAAACGAGCACACACATAAGTTTCAAAAGAAGTTCATCCGCAAGTAGCATGTTTTAATCTATTAAGTTTATATTTCTTTAGGTAGGTACAATATGTATGTTATTTATTTGATTTATTTTATTTACATAATTAAAACAATATAATTATTTATGTTTTAAAAATTGTGTATTTAGGTAATTAAATCATAGTACAACATTATCTTGAAATATTCATAGTATTGGTTAAGTTCCAACCATAGTGGTACATCAAAGTATAGGTATTTAATATGGAAAAACACTCTCGTTGATCGTCTGGCTGTTTTATATTTTGTACTAAGGTTAATATAATAAGATAATCAGAAAAACAATTACATAAGATTTCAAACTTATCAACCCATAACAAAAGTCTACAAGTTTGTTTATTAAAAGAATTAGCATGGAATGTCCTCTTGTTGAACCAAGGACCTCAATGTCCACTGAAGATCAGTAAAGTTAAAATACAATAGATTAAAAATATGACTGTGTGTTTACCTGCGGATGTACATAAGCATCTCTAATTTTATCGTGCAGCAAGTTCCGCACCTGCCCTTGTGACTTGGGCGATATTTTCTGTGGCTTATAACTAATGTGTAGTTGTGGCAACTGTCCCGAACCTGCAAAACAATGGAGATTTAATTAAATGTATACTTATGTAATAAAGTTAGGGTAATTTTTTTTGTTTGTTTGAATATGGATCTCTGGTACTACTAGTAAGATTTAAATCATTAATTTTGTGTTAAATAGCCACATTTCAGAGGCAGGTTGTTTTTATCCTGAAAGTGTCATGAAAACGGCTATAAAGCGGTCGCAAACTGCAGACAGCTGCTGGACCATTTATGAAAACAATCTCTTTGAAACTAACTGAAAACATATGTGTGTAACTCTCAGTTTTTTGTTGTAATTATTGATTTTTTGGTAATATTGGATAGTTTCTGGAGATTTCTGCTTGTTATTTGTAGCTTGCGGCTCTTTCACAGCCGTTACACTAAACGAACTTCAAGACAATTGAAACTTGGCAAGTATATTAATAGATGTATTACCGTCGGGCGCAATTGAAGCGTGCTTTAAACATTTTTGAAATACTGGATGGAAAAACAAATCAAACAGTTCAGTCCGTGCCATTTCGTCTTATTTACACGTTTATTTAAATAAATAATGCACCAATGAAACTATTACACTTTATAACCTCAATACTTAGTCTACGTCTACATGATAATATAAATAAGTTAAACTAAGTCTTTATTTCGTTAGGAACTTATAACGCACAAATATTACAACATCGGAAACGATTTATTAGTAATATTTTAGCACAAAACACTTTTTTTTTGCAACGACACTGCCCGTAATCATTTGACAACTTTCACAAGTTTGACATGACAGTTACTGGTTTTGACATTTGACGTAATGTTGCCAGCACCTCAACTAGGGCAGTCAGTTTAGTCGATTATTCGAAATAAAATCGATATCACACAAAAATATCGCCATTGATTAAATTTAAATCAGTGCATTTCGGAATAAACCACTCCGGAACAAATAAATAATGTATCCAAGCATAAATTGCAGTGTAAAACCTTATTACATAAAAATCATCCGTGTATCATCTTCCTTTTAAAATAATCTAAATCATACCTTCATCGGGTTCAAGGTTGCCAGCCAACATTCTGATGAATGTTGTTTTTCCAGTTCCATTCTCTCCTAGAAGAACTAGAATTTCAGAGTCTGAGAATTCTCCAGGCATAACACGTAGGAAGAAATCGCCCATTTTCTTTGTCATTTCAGGGTATTCATAGTGGTTCATTCTTTTTATCTGGAGATGAATAATAAATTAAACCAACTTGCGGCTTCATACTTTTTCTTTAAGAAACTGCGGCTGCGGGAGACAGTCATTTAAATAAGTATTTTATGTAGCCACAGCATATGCAGTCATACTTGGTAATGGTAAGCCATATAAAATTACAATTTTTAGTTTTAGTAACTTATTGAAAAATTCCATACCTCTTCTTCTGTAGCAGACTCGGCTACCTTGAATACTAAACTCTCAGTCCTGAATCTCATGTTTTCAGTGGGCACAAAACCATCAAGGAAAATATTTATACCTGAAACAATACACAGATTAGATAAATATAGATATTTGAGCACAAAAAATCTATTGGTGCATTGCATGTGGACATACATAGATCTGGGCCCCAAATATGATAGTTGAATTAACTTTACTGATGTATATAATGTTAGAAACTGTGTGATCCTACAGCTGGACAAAAAGTAAATTAATTTTAGTAGGTTAGTGGCCAACCCTGGTGTCGACTGACCAAAGGCCTACGACTTGGTCTAACGATGGCAACAATCGGGATCGACTATTACGTGCCCTCTAAAGCACGGTAGCGCGCAGATAGAAATGCCACTAATTGGCCACCCATCTAAGTAGGGGTCGAGCTGCACATTGCTTAACAATTGCAATGAGCTAACATCCTTTAGTCAAATTACGCCAGCTGGGCTCTAACTCACTTAAGATATAAGTATATAAAAATATCTTATTTTATCGGTACGAATTTCTAATAAAATCTGTGATAATGTTTCTTAAATTTATTAAAATGAATATCCTTACCTTCCCTCACAGAGAAGGGCATAGTCACAACACCATAAGCACCGGGCACTCCGTACAGACAACAAATGAAGTCGGACAAGTAGTCCAACACTGACAAGTCGTGCTCCACCACAATAATGAACCTGCGGACATACAATTATGTTTCAATTTAATAATAATATAAATAAATAGAGGGGGATGCTGTTGTTTCCGAGACTTTTGTCCAGCAGTGGGATAATGTAGACAGTAAAGACAAGCCCGTTGGCACAGTGGCAGTCAGAGCGCTTACTGTGTCGGGGGTTGCGGGTTCGATTCCCGCGGAGTCAACAATATGTGAAGACATAGTTGTTGGCGACGACGTCTGGGTGTCAATTATATATTCTTATAAAAAGTATTTGTGTATGTATATGTAGTAATATCAGTTAGTTAGATTCCATAGTACAAGCTTAGAGCTTAGTTTGGGTCTAATTAACCGTGAGTGAATTTGTCCCGGTATATTTAATTTAAATCGATACTAAGGTCCGACCGAAACTGGTTTTCCAGCCGAAACCGAAACCGAAACCGAATATTCGGCCGTGGCTTCAGTTTCGGCCGAAACCGAAACCGAAACTCACGTGCGTGGTCAAGTATAAAATTCCGTAAAATACTCAAAATTTTGTGCATTTTACCCATTATTCTGCATTAATTAGGACATGAAATAAAAACACAGTAAGTATATTAATTTTGTTGCATTTTTTTTTAACCTGTATCGTCCCACTGCTGGGCAAAGGTCTCCCCCAAACACTTCCAACCTTCTCTGTTCTTTACGGTTTCCCACCACTCGCTGTCGAAGGAGACAAGGTCATCCTGCCAGCGTTTCCTCGGCCGTCCGCGGCGCCGCGCTCCGCTCGGGGCCCACTGGGTGGTGATTTTGGCCCATCTCTCGGGGGCCATCCGCGACACGTGCCCCGCCCACTCCCACTTCAGCCGGGCGGTTTTGGTACCGACATCGGTGATGCCGGTAAGTGAACGCAGCGTGGTGTTGCGCACTCGGTCGACTCGTTTGAGTCCGAGGATGCTGCGTTCCATCGCCCTCTGGCAGATCTTGAGCTTGGATTTCTGGAGCTCTGTTAAAGACCATGTCTGTGCACCGTAAGTTAGGACGGGCAGGATACACATGTCGACGAGTTTGCGCTTGACTGACATGGGAAGGTCGCCCTTCATGTGCTCTTTCATGGACCAGTAACTCTTCCAGGCATTGTCGATCCGGCGATCGATCTCTCGATCTTGCCTGTTTTCGATGCTTGCTAACTGGCCCAATTAGATGTAGTCGTCGACATATTAAATATCCTGCCCATCTACCGTAACCTTACGTCTCGTGCTGTTAGACATAATTTTAGTCTTCGTCCTATTCATTTGAAGTCCAACCTCAAGACATGCTGTGCTAAGCTCTTGAAGCATTTCCTGTAGCTCATGGGCAGTGGGGGCAAAGATGGCAATGTCGTCCGCAAACCGCAAATTTGTCAGGCGTTTGCCACCCATTTATTTAATACATTTATTTAATATAATACAAAAAAATATTAATAATATTTTTATATTGAAAAAAAATTAGTTCTCATAGCAAAATGTTTATCAGTTATCAATAAATAATCGAATGATTTATTGTAACTGTTTCATTAAATACTACGTATTGTTATTTTGAAATCATATTAATTAATACTTTGGTTTTTATTTGTTTGTATTTAGAAGTTCAGAAGAAAACTCTAAAAATAACCCTAATACAGCAAAAAATACATCAATAGGTCATCGTAATGAAAAACAAATCTTGAAATAAGTTTACCTACACAACATTTCACATTTTTATTTACAATCTCATTTTGACATATGGCTTGATTTGTTAATAATAACAAAACAAAGTTACTGACTCAATATTTAACTATATAAATAATTCAAGTACAGAAACGAAACAAAAACTTACATGTAATCAGTTCCACCAAACAAAACATAACCTCTAAAGAATGTTTGCGTCGGGCGATAACGCACTGACTAAGTTGGGTTGCTTTGCTACAGAGCTATCCGAACGGCGCACGACAATTCCCGAACAGGGCCGCCAGCGCCCGCCAGAGCGTTGCCGCGAGAAACGAAATTAGGCGAGCGTGCACGACAACTACCGAAATCAGTTTCGGTTTCAGCTAAAGTTTCGGCCAATTTTGGGCCGAAACCGAAACTGCCGCCGAAACTTGATTTTCGGCCGAAACTCGGCCGAAACCGAAACCGAAACCGAACTTTGGGTCGGACACTAATCGATACTAATATAATAAATCTGACGAGATGGTTTTTTATAGTTCTTTGAACGCACTTATCTCAGAAACTATCAATCCAATTTAAATAATTCTTTGTGTAATGAATAGCCACATTCAACGGGAAGGTTAAGGCTATTTTTCATCCCACGTGATCAGACACAAAGCGGGTAAAATCGTGGGGCTATGCGATGATAGTTATATGATAAAGGCATAAAAAATTCTCTTTTTGTTAAACTTACTTAGTGTTTGCTTACTTAAGAAACCAGTAAGAACTCACTTGTCAGGGTGTATCAGCGATCTGATCGTGCGGGCAGCGTTCAGTCTCTGCTTCACGTCCAGGTAGGAGGAGGGCTCGTCGAACATGAAGATGTCTCCGTTCTGGATGCACACCATGGCGCAGGCGAAGCGCTGCAGCTCCCCGCCCGACAGCGCGGCGATCTCGCGGTCGCGGATGTGCGATAGATCTGTTCGTGAGAAATAAGTTAAAATATGAATGTAAATCGCGGATGCCGTTTCTTTTCTAAGAACTTGCTACATATAATGCAATAAAGTTACCTATGATATTTGTACAGTTAGGAAGTTATGCCTAATCTTATTTTACCCTTATGTTTTAAAAAAAAGAACCGAACAATAAGTGCCCTAAGGCCAGCGCTATACTTGACGAATTTTTTTAGCCATTCATTAGCTAGAGAAAGTTGTTCGAATTGCCTTAGGCAGTTAGAAAATATTTGTTTCGCAATCTAAAGTCTCAGTACTATAGTTTACATTGCAGAAGTTTCTAGAATAAAATTTAATATAACTTACTAGCTGTGCCTGAGAATATCGGGAATTGTGATTCATTACTTAAAGGCTACATTTTCAATGCATTAGTTAACTGTTTTGATGTGAAAATGGACCAAAGAAGCACACTTTCACTTTTTATAAGAACCAACCGCATTTGACAAGCATGGTTACACCTAAACCTCCACTGTACTGGTCTTCAGTGCGATGAGAGGCCTTTGCCCAGCAGTGGATATTACAGGCTAATACTTTCCTTTACTACTATAAGTAAGGAAGCAAGTACTAACCCAACATTCTACATATATCCATCTGGTTTTTCCTTTCATCCTTTTTGTCCAACAGCTGACCCACTGTTCCTTTCACAGCCTTGGGGATTTGATCCACGTATTGGGGCTTAATCAGCGCCTTCAGGTCATCTTCCAAGATCTTAGTGAAGTAGTTCTGCAGCTCAGAGCCACGGAAGTGAGAGAGGATTTCTTGCCAGTCGGGTGGGTCCTGGAATTAAAGTGAATATAATGAGTAATGTTCATTAATGGTATGTAGCTTTTGTGATGCATGTTGATATGTAGCAACTGTTATTTATAAAGACTGTTGATGATATATAGGAAATGTTATTAATTAAGACCGGAAGTTATGTATAATGGAGGTAACTGTTGAGCATTCCTCAACATGTTTCGGTCACATCCGGTGACCTTCACCAGGAAGTGGGTATGTAATTTCCCATCTTAAAAATAACAATGACATTAACATATGTTTCAATAGTAAAAGCAACTGGTTAGTGTAACACTATAGATAGTTGTAAGTGACACTTTCTATTGCAGTGGTGACTTAACACCACTTTCAGAGCCATTCGGTGACTATTTAACTAATAAATCTTGGTAGGATTTAAATTTACCAACAAAGTATTATCAAATTCATTAACTTCAAGTAGGTTAGGCCAACCCTGGTGTCGGAGTTTTTAGACCGCCTAAAGGCCTCCAACATGGTCTGACGATTGAAACAACCGGGACATTGTTACTTCAATACATATTCAGAACTAGCAGCGCCCCGCGATTTTACCCGCGTTGTGTCAGTTCCCGTGGGAATTTCGGGAATTTTTATAGATATAAACCTTTCTCTTGAATCACTTTATCTATTTAAAAAACCGTGTCAAAATCCGTTGTGTAGTTTTAGCATACTTAAGGAGAGACAGAAAGACAGCGGAAAGCGATTTTTTTTTAACTATGTAGTGATAGTGGTATGAAGATATGTATAAGAATATGTGATTACATTTACTAACTATACAAAGTATTATAAACAAACATATTAAAAAAGTTACTTAGTAATATTTATACAAAATACTTACAGAAAAACGACCCAAGTTAGGTTTCTGCTTCCCGGCCAATATCTTGAGGGCAGTCGACTTGCCGATACCGTTCTGGCCGACAAGTCCCAGGACTTCTCCTGGCCGAGGAATCGGGAGCCGATGGAGCTTGAACGAGTTCTTCGAGTAGCGGTGAGTGGTGTGCTTCTCCAAGTTTGACGGGATATTGATGATGGTAATCGCGTCGAATGGACATTTCTGGAAAATTAAGGTCAATACATTTAAATAAAAGAATTATAGAAGGATTAAAATTGGAATATACATTGAAAGTTATCAATTAATTTGAGTTTTTAGATATAAAATTGTTTTCATACATTGCAGTACATAATTAGAAAGTACTAGAAGGTACTAACTAATCTGTAACGTCTCTCTTCTGAGCATAGACCTCTCAGTTAAAAAAGACAAAAAAGGTTGTCCAATCTATTACAACCTAAAATGACTAAGCAAATTTAGATCATTGGCATAATAATTTGTTGAAAACTTAACTCATTACAATATTGATTCCCAAAATTTCCAAAATTCATGTACAATGCATATTGAATTGATTATCATTTATTATAGGACAGGACAGGAATTTTCTAGTTGGAATATATTTAGAATATTAAGAATGTTTTTCAAGAAGATTTTTAATGTTATTGTAGATGTCCCTTTTCCTTAGTACAAGATAAAATAAGTCAAGGATTATCTATAGAGATAGGACATTGATAAAAATGGCTAATAATAAGTAAAATTGACAAATTATTATTCCAGTTTGAGAAACAGATTAAGCCATATTATTGTAAAATAAACTAAATGTCAAGACTGCATTTTTATATGAATTTCTTAATAATAGTACGTGAAAGTATGTAGGAATAATAATTGATAGAGTAGGCATTAAAATTTAAACGATAGGGCAAAGATGAATGAAACAATATGTTTTGTTGTTACTTTGACACAAATACCGCATCCGATGCATAGTTCCTCCGAGATGGTGGCTATCTTATCATTTGGAGTCACTTCAATACACAGCTTGCCCATTCGCACCACAGGGCAGCTTTTCTTGCACTCCTGTCTACATCGTTTGGGCTTACACCGATCCGCGTTTACAATTGCAATACGCGTAAGTTTATCGGTCTCCTCATGATGTTTATTTCGGGACATAACTGTTGACAAGGAAAACTGAGCGTCAGAACACAGAATTTCATTGAAATTTTAAATGAGAACAGAACTTTCTTTCGATATGTGGCATAATCATTGATTCTAACCTCAATGTTTATCATATGTTGTTTGAATTCAGTGTTTCGGTAAATAGCAAAGATGCTTTTAAAGGTTTATTTGGGTTGTATTTTATGAATGGAAGCATCTAATTTTAATTATTACCTGATAAAAGAAGGCGAACGTGGCCAACTTTTGCCGACGTTCGCGTGTCCTTTTACCCCGAAATGTCAAAAGGAATAAATCAACGTGAAGTTACTTTATGAATATTACAATTTCGTCCTGAAACACATAATTATTGTAATAGAATTTTAATTTAATTTGATTTTCTGCACTTACTTCTGCTCATAGTAAAATAATATAGAAGTCCAATGACTAACCGATCTGTGGAAATGAGTTCAGTTAACTGAAGTTGATTTTAATATCCGATTTATATAAGCAATGAAGTTATCTTACGATAAAATTTTATTTTTATTTTTGAACGAATTAAAAATGTTGCTAGTTATAATAAAAGTAGTGAGTGCAATTTCGTATATTTTTAAATCGATTATGAATGATGTCGATGACGATAAAATCGACTAACCAAGGCATTGCTGTTAGTGAAATGTCAAATTATTATGACTGACAGACATCAGACATAACAACATGACGTTATGCTTATTGCTTACTCTGTAGTTCAGTGTTTATTAAATAGGTATATTTGTGGGTATATTATATTTGTTGTGGTATATTTATATTTTTGTTTTCTATTTTTACTGTTTTTATTGTAAAGTAAGTATACAATAAAATTCTTTTATTATTGACATCCACACTCCATTAAATCAAAGTAACGTAAGTACTTTCATTTAGAGTACTACTTCCGGTAAGGATATACTTCATAAAATTAAGTTTGTTTTGTTTACTTCAGAAAGATGCTGGAAATATGTTTAGATAGTCTACTTTCTGCGGAGAATGCAGTGAATGGCGGTGCCGACGAGCTGGAGGTGTGCAGTGTCCTTCAAATAGGGGGGCTAACTCCATCCGTGGGTCTCGTTTTTGAGGTTATGAAAATGGTAAACAATATTTTGACCTATCAAATAAAAACATTAACGTTATACTAACTGTTGCTCTCGGTTTCATCAGCAGGATACTTTAATTGTATTCTGCTAATCGGAGCTTAGACAAATTTTAAAACTAAATATAGAATTTGCTGCAGGCATTAGTGAGTTGCAAAATATGGTGAAACTAATAATTTGCTACTTTGTTTTGTATTATGTATTTTTACTCTTATTGGCATACTATGCAAATCTCTCCATTCTCTCTCATCTTTATGGCTACTATTGAACTTCAAATGTGTATACATTCTCATCCATTATACATATCTGTATTAATTGTGTTCAATAAGTAGATACTTGCTTAATTACTATGTGACCTCTCAAAAGATAGCAAAAAAGTATAACTATAATTTTAAACCAACTAAGAAGAGATTTCTAAACACTTCTTTTTTCACACTTTCTTTATCCACAGGTAAAACACAAACAGAAGCACACCAAAGTGAATGTAATGCTACGCTGCAGAGGTGGCGATGATTTCATCTACACAGACCGTGAAATGGAGACCATGTTGGCAGATTTACGAATATTTAAGGAAATGAAAGTCGATAGATTTGTCTTTGGTGCTTTAACAGACTCTAGAGATATTGATGATAAAAACTGTACAAGAATTATACAGGAAGCTCACCCTATTCCAGTTACATTCCATAGAGCTTTTGATTTTTGTGTAAATCCTATTTCGAATATGGAAAAAATTGCTTTGTTAGGTTTTAACAGAATCTTAACAAGTGGGCAAAGTTCCTCAGCACCTCAGGGCTTCGCACTAGTTAGAACTTTGATTAAGGAAAGTAGATCTAAAAACATAATTCAGATAATGCCCGGTGGAGGTGTTACCGAAGGTACTGTGAGAAGGATAATAAGTGTAGTTGGCTGTGATATTATACACGGTTCTTGTAAGAAAACTGTGAATATTCCTGTTTATAATGATAAGTTAAACTTGGGGCCTCCTGAGAGCAATGTTATGTATGTAACTGATGGAGAGATTGTAAGGCGATTTAAATCAATTATTGCTGAGCATCATAAAGGAAGTAAAACTACTAATATTCCGATGGATATATAATTTAAGCAAAAGTATAAGCCAATGTCCCACTGCTGGGCAAAGGCCTCTCATCTCAATGAAGATAGATGTAATCACCACACTTGCCTAATTTAAGCAAATTTATGTTATTTTGTAAATACTAAAATGTTAATATATATTTTTTATATATTTTACACATCACTTTTATTTCACAAAATTTTTGTTGACACCAAAACCCATGTCAACTGTTAAGGGTCGGGTGCCGGGTTATATGAGCTATGACCTCACCTCAATCTAATGTTACCATTACAGTGCTCCCACACTGCTGTTACAAAATGTTTACTAAGGTACAAATCGAAAAAAAAGGTAGAGAGGATAGAGGATTTTATAAAATTGAACACAATAGAGTAACTAATCTACTTCCTGCTAATAAGTATTATAAATGCGAAAGTTTGTGAGTTTGAATGTATATTATGTTTGTTACTCTTTCACGAAAAAAGTAGTCGACGGATTTCGATGAAACTTTACATTAATCTAAGTTATACATCAGAATAACACATGGGATACATTTTATCCCGACATTCCTACGGGAACGGGTACCTACAACGCGGTTAGAACCGCGGGGCGCGGCTAGTACACTTTTGTAATTTGAATTTTAGTTATTTGAACTATAACGTGTTGTCCCACGGAAACATACATCCCACAGGCAAAATCGAATAACAAAATCTCCACTATATTATATACCTAGTTACCTACACTCAAAATTTCCCTAACGACCATCCCCGAGCAAATTCTGCAATATAACGAAATCCATTTACAATATGCATCCATTTGAGAGCGGGCCCGCGTTGTTACATCAATAAATATTGCGGGTCATTTATCATGCCGTTTCGGGGAAAAAGCCTTGACTCGTTTAATGACCCTATTACGGAGTCAGGGATACAATATCAGGCCGTAACCGATTTTATGTTGCGCGTTCAGTTTATTAGATACATTCGTTGTGGGTGTCAACATTGGTTTTAGACTAAGGTAAAAACTGGTTAAAAGAAGGCTATATAAATGCGAAATAAGTATGAATGCGAAAGTTTGTGAAGATGGATGTATGAAAGTATGTTTCTTACTCTTTCACGAAAAGACTACTGGACGGATGTGGATGAAACTTTACAGTAATATAGGTTTTGCATCAGAATAACACATGGGATACATTTTGTTCCGAAATTCCCGCGGGAACGGGTACAACGCGGGTAACATAGCAAACCGTAAAAATGTGAAATTTTATCTTAAGATGCGCGCTGATTGGTCACATAAAAAAATCTACGTAGGTTGGTACCTTCCATACTTAACCTACTTCTCTGTTTAAAAGGAGGTAAAATAAGACATATCACCATAATTACCTTCTTCGTTTCTCTCCACTTACTTATGATTCTATTCCACGAAGAGTCCACATGATAAATCGTCTGAATACTGACATTCCACCCTCAACATATCAGTTGTTCGTAAGCTCATAATTTATCATCAATCATATCATAAATGTTCCGAGACATGTTACAGCAACTGACGTTTACTCATGTAAAGTAATTAATCATACAATTAGTAGGTATATTTAATTGATTCGATTTTGAATCAACTTGGAAAACCAAGAGTTGGTTGAATTTAAACTATACGTTTACGGATACACTTCGCTTTTATTTTACACTAGTTGTGCCCCGCGGTTTCACCCGCAGCGCCCCCGTTCCCGTGGGAATTTAGATTTTTATTCCCTATAAACCTCACGGAGCCCGAGACCTTTCCAACGAATGCAAAACCGTGGAAATCGGTCCAGCCATTCACGCGTGATGCCGCGACCAAAGAAAACGGGTTTCATTTTTATATATATAGATTTTTATCTGACGTTTCGGCCCCTTTACAGGAATCGTGGTCACAGAAGACTCTGAAAGAAGTGTATCTGTAAACGTGGTTTCAATTCAAAATGAGTAGTGTTCGCTTAAACTTATGAAACAAGAGTTGGTTCTCAAATTTATCTCAATTCGTGTGAGTTTTGTTTGATACTCAATTACTTTAGGTATATAAATTTTTTATGTTATATTTTATCTTAGTACTAGCAGCGCCCCGCGGTTTTACCCGCGTTGTGCCCGTTCCCGTGGGAATTTCGGGATAAAATGTAGCCTATAGCCTTCCTCGATAAATAGACTATCTAACAGTGAAAGAATTATTCAAATCGGTTCAGTAGTTTCTGAGATTAGCGCGTTTAAACAAACAAACAAACAAACAAAACAAACTCTTCAGCTTTATAATATTAGTATAGATGTTATAAATAAAAAACATGTGTTAATTCAAGAATTTACTTCAGTGATTAAAGTGTTACTTAAATAATAAATTATGCCAAGGTACTCAGTTATACCTACAATATAAGTAAGTACTAAGTTTAAAAATAAGGCTATAGTGAAATGTGATTTCATAACTAATAGTTAACTTATAGGATAAGGCAGTTTGCTTACCGTGTAGTGCATTAATCTAATATTTACATAAAGTCAGGTTGACATTATTCGAGTCTACTCGAATCGAGCGTACTCTATACTCTATCGAGTGTATCTATTGTCTATTCAACTCTATTCGGTCCCCGCCTTTAGCATAATTAATGTGACTAAAGGCGACAACACCTGAGTGATAAATACTGCGTGGTGATTGGTGGAATTTTTCATTACAAGTTTTCTACCAATCAACATACAGTAATTTAGCATTGCATATCTGAGATTAGTTGCCTGTAATGTAAAAAAGTGCTGAGTTTTCACTTTAGTGTCCAAAACAAACATTTTATTGGAGCACACTAGAACGCGGACAACCAATCACAGAAGACTGAGTAGGTAGACATGACACTCGATCCGAGCATACTTTGATCGAATCAACCCGCCTTAAAACTTAGACATAGCATTAAAATTAGAATTGATAGGTTTGGTCGAATAACAATTTTCTCCTAATTTTTTTAATAAAGCGTTTCATTTTAGGGACCTAAATGCCGTAGGTTATCTTAAATAATTTAATAAATAGGCGTAGGTTTTTAAAGTTGTAAAGTAATTTGACTAAATACATAATACAGGTAGATGAACATTCAAAGAAATTGGCGGTAGACCACTTTTAAACAATTTTCGCCAAGCAGTTGTCATCCGCCAACTTCACTGACTGTACTCTTCAGTACATTTTAATGAATTCTTCTGCCGTACCTTCGTACTCAATAAAATTGACAAAATTAGCACAATACCAGAAATAACTGATTAACAAATATGCCAGAGAAAAAAAAACATGAAGTATACCTACCTAAAAGTTCATAGGCTACCTAATTACAATCAACAAAGGACGATCTACGTTTGAGTCTCAAAAATTATCAGTAAAAAAGAATTCAATAAGAACCGTTACAAAATGCGAATTGACTAACGTACTTGCTAATTATAATTACTTATATTATTTCTAGATATCAGCGTTAACCTCTTTTAGGACATCTTTCAGAGGCTTCATACATTATGAAACGGCAAAGACAAGTCCCGTCGACTGGTGTCAGCTGTTGTTGACTGACATGCCATTCGTTTAAGATGAATTTACACTTTGTAAAAAGTGCAACTAGTTATGATTTAGCTAGTGTTTATACTTGTTAGGGTCCGTTCAGATAGACTGACTTGAAATGGAGAGTAATCTTCATCACGTTTAAAACAATTTTAAAATAATTGACAAGGATTTATTTCTTTACATTGCACTGAGCGAGAAGAATTTAAAAAGTGAACCACATTTCTATGACACAATATTTTTTTTCAAACGTGTTAAAAATTATGTTCTCCGATTCGAGCTGGGGCCTGTCTTAATCATTCTTTTTAGTCTAAACGTGCCACTAATTTACATTTTTACCACCTGCACTTTTTACTTACACTATTAACAAAGTGTAAACACAGTACAATGTAATCTAGTGAAAACAATAAATCTAAACTATAACAGAGTGTCTATTAGTCTTTTTGTCTGGCGCATAGGGCTCTAGTTTGGCTGGCTCTGTGTTGAGGGCGCTATAGTCCACTGGAAAGGGGGGTTGTGGGAGGGAATCCTTGGGGGGGACCAGGACCCACTGCCCAGGGCCGTTAGGGTTCTTCCCCATCAACCAGTTGGTGAAACAGTGGACGAATGTCCCGTAATCCAGAATTAGGTATCCGTTCTGGGAACAAAAGATAGCAAACTATGTAATATCATCACACAGAAATACACTGAACTGAAAAGAAAATTTTGATTAAGAAATCAGTTTCAAAATCGACGAAAACGGAAAAGAACTGAAAAGTAAGTTGGGATTGAAATAAATAAGTACATACATACTTAATTTTCAAAATAGATTTATGTAGTATGTCGATTTATCGATGTATTTAAATGGCAGTAATACCTATAAGTTAACATAATATTCAGTTAGAAATAATGTTAGGTTAGGATATAACCTTTTTCTCTAACGAAGAATTTAGTTAATTGTCTTTGGTTGGAAAATAAAGAAAGAATTAGCTATGTAGATAAATCGCGTAGGTCTAAAAAGTGATATTAAACAACTTTTATATCTCGGTGGCCTAGTGGTATGTGCACTCGCCTGCCAAGACTGAGGTCGCAGGTTCAATTCCCGGGTCGAGTGAAAACATGTTTCCTACTTTTCAAACATGGCTAAAGTCTGAGATCACCAACCCCCATTTAACAAGCGCGGTGGCCTTATCCTCCTCACTGTACTGATATCTTCGGTGAGGCCTTTGTCCAGCAATGGGATATTACAGGCTAATACTTTACTTTTAAAAGAACTTAGCATTATACTTATAAAACATAGTAAACACTTTTTTAATTAAGCAAATTAACAAGTAAAGAATTCAAAACAAACGGATGGAAGAATACTTTTATAAAGGTTGTAGCTTCAGGGCATCATTACTTATTGAATTCTACATATTTTTATATTACAAAACTTGTTTAAATGTGGCTATTTAGTGTTATTATTCTTGAATTGGAGCATCATTATAATATAGCCATAGGGTTTCGTTATCTGTGTACATTATGTTATGTATAACTAATATTGTCAATGCGAAAGTTTGTGAAGATGTATTCATGTAATATGTATGTGTGTTTGTTACTCTTTTACGAAAAAATAATGGACGGATTTGGATGAAACTCTACAGTAATATAGGTTATACGTCAAATAACACATGGGATACGTTTTGTCCCGAAATTTCCGAACGGGTACAAAACAATAAAAAAAACGGTTTTACCCGCGGGTACAACGCGGGTAAAACCGCGGGGCGCGGCTAGTTATGTATAAAGGTACTTTGCAATATTATGAAAATAAAATTGTCATTAAAATGATAGTAAATGTAACATACGTTTGAATACGATAAAGTTCTAAATAGATATGCTTCTAATGTGGCTAAGTATGGTAAACATTTTCATGTGGTGACTGTACTTATTATTTTGAGTGGGGTAATTTGATTTGAATACGGGCTGATTGCACAAGCATTCTTAATTTTATATGGCGCCTAAATATATTGAATAAACAAATGACGTTCGTCTTAAATACTGTTCTATTTCGTGTACTACAAAGTACCATTTTAAATGAACAGCTTTTGTTTCGTGAACAGGTTGAACAGGTACTACGAGTATATAGATTTAAAAGTTCTTGTGCAAGTCACCCTACGTATTAAAATAACATCTATTACAATGGCGTTCATAAAGTAACTACTTCATTTTACTATTACCGATGTATTTAATTATTTTCAGCCTGTGTTGCCTTACTTTAGGGCTAAAGCGGGAGGTCTTTAAGAAGTAAGTCCAGCTGTCCATGTACTTTATCTATACCAATATTATAAAGAGGAAATATTTGTAAGTTTGTTTGTTTGTTTGTTCGAGCTAAACTCGGGAATTACCAGCCCGATTGGAATAATTGTTTTTGCAATGGGTGGCCATATTCAACGGGAAGGTTATATATTTTTCATCCCGAAATTCCCACGGGAAAGGGCACACCGCGGGTAAAACCGCAGGGCACTGCTAGTTTCATATATAAATAAAAAACCTATCTATAGTAAGCCCCAAACAAAGACAACAGTACAACACTTAATATTTCCAACCTTGTAGCGATATGAATCAATAACCGGTGTCATTACATCGACACCACTAAAATATTGATGAAACATGAAACATTCCCCATTTCGACAGCAGACGGCTTTTGTTGACGAAATTATTTATGAAAAAGTTGAGCAGTTTTCACGTTGCGCTATAAAGGGAATAAAGGCTTGTAAGTGTAGGGTAAAGGTGTCTATGAAGGTATTAGATTAGACATAATCACTTGCCTTCTGCTGATGCATGTGTGAAAAATAAAAAGTAGTCTGTAATGTCCCACTGCTACGCAAAGGTCTCTCGTGTCGGTGGCAGCGATACAATCCGAAGTTCAAATTGTCCTAGATGTGTTATCTTCCAATTTCCTTTTTTTCCGAATTCGAAATTTTCATAATTACTAATTTGTACAATTCCTATTTTTCCGAATTACTATTTTTTAAGTGGTTAATGTCACTACTGATTTTCGAAATATGTAGGTACAGTTCGATACAGAAAGCATATATGTAGGTCAATTTGACAAGTACCTAGCCTCACCGGTAGATGGTGCTACCATCGCGACAGATACACCACACCAGAGGGCAGTACCAGATAAGAGACTACATTGAAAAATATTTTTTATTTTTAGCAAAATTTTGGTGTGCAAATACTCACCACTAGTGGCGCTGCTCAAATTTTCCATATACAGAGTGGTAAATTTACACTAGCGTTACTATACTTCAAAACCCATGGTAGTGCTACCGATCAAAAAAAAAAAATAACCCTAACCTACCGAATTACTTACTATTCGGTAGGTTTGGGTTATTTTTTTTTTCATGTTTAAACTCTCTCTTTTCATTAAAATGACATATATATGCACCTAGTTCTAACCGGCTAAAACTAGGTGTAGCCGCACTTCGGGTATTAGCCGTAACATATACATTACAGAATTTTATGTTTGTTTATGTTCTTCAAACCGGTAGATAACCGATTGAGTGTGATTGTAAGTACGTAAGGAAAATATTAGAATGTGGATTAAATAGAACTCGCAAAAAAGTGAATATGTAAATATAATATTAAGGAAAAAGATGAATGTGTAAAAATAAAAATTCGGAAAAAAAGGAAATTGGAAGATAACACATCTAGGACAATTTGAACTTCGGATTGTATCGCCGACATCCTCGTGTCACCGAAGATATCAGTACAGTGAGGAGGATTAGGCGTAATCACCACGCTTGCCTAATGCGGGTTGGTGATCTCAAACCCGAGCTATGTTTGAAAAGTAAAACAAGCTAAAAATAAATAAATTATAATAAAATGCTAGTCGGTTCCAAACTCGCTCGTTCGCGCTGTAAACCAATGACAGAGCGAAGAGCGAAAGCATTCGGAATTTTTCAATGAAAACCTTCTTCCAATTAAAAGTGTTGTCAATCGTCTTACTACGCGCTGTAGTGATGCGCAGTCACCTGCATTCTTTATTTTTTCATAAGAACGCACGTACCAGGGACGATTGACAAAATGCTTAAATTAGAGGGACCTCCCTCATGTAATGAGTAGGTACAGTACGCGCGCGATCTGAGTGCAGTTGGTGGGTATTTTTGTACCTTAACTTTTAAAACAAATATTAGGGTAAATATAATAAATAAAATGTTGGAAAATACTAACAAATACAAGCAGTTTGAACGTCCACTTTAAGGTGTCAAAGAAAAATATCGAACTCCGTCCACTGTCGCTAATTAGGTCACATCACTAGCGCATTCCTCAGAGCTGCACTCAGATCGCACGTGTACCGTAGGAGGACGACTAAAAAGGTCTTAAATGAAATAGTCGTTATGTAATACTTACGCTAGTCATTCTGTCGTAGGCGGTATCAATTATTTCCTCCACCCTCGCAGCACTGAGTCCTACCACGGAGCGGTAGAATGCAGCCAGTGCTGGCTTCGTAATCTCACCCGTGCCTGAAACAATACCAGCATCATAAGTTTTTCATTCATCTTACAATTACTAAAAAAGTAAAGTAATAACCTTGGTGGTCTAGTGGTATGTGTCCTGCCAAGACTGAGGTCCCGAGTTCAATTCCCGGGTCGAGCGAAAACATGTTTCCTACTTTTCAAACATGGCTCGGGTTTGAGATCACCAACCCGCATTTGGTAAGCGTGGTGATTACGCCTAATCCTCCTTACTGTACCATCTTCAGTGAGATGAGAGGTCTTTGCCCACCCGTGGGACATTACAGGCTCATACTCATTAAGTAAGAATGTAGCGCTCGAAGCGTAATTTGACTAAGCGATGTTACTGTTAGTTCATTGCGATTGTTAAGCAACGTGCAGCACATTGCGTAACTGCAGCAGATGCAGTTCGGCCCTTACTTGGATAAGTGGCCTTGGTTATAAAATTATGCAAAATATTATAAGATTTTTGTACTACTGGAAGCGTAGTACAAAAATTGTGCTTACCTAAATTATTGTACTACGCTACCAGTAATATCACTCTTCTGTTCACGTCAATAGGGAGGATGCTAAATGCATTTAGCATCATAAAATGGAGAGAGCTAGGCTTTCGTCAAGAGAACTAACTCAAGCTTACTAACACAGCATACGATCGCATTAAATAAACTTCAACGACAAAAATAAACCCTCCAAAGTAAATATGAAATTCCAATCAGGAAACGAACGGAATTCTCTTCAGCCAGAAACTAAATCTAACGGAAACAAAGCAACGGAAGATAATAAAAACCGGCCAAGTGCGAGCCGGACTCACGCACGAAGGGTTCCGTACCATTGTCTATAATATTGAACCCTAAAAAATGACAAAAATCGCTTAAATATTTAGGGCCTTTTTCATAAACGCTTAGTAATAGCACTTTAGCTATGCAATGGTTTGTCCCTTTCCGACATACGCTATTTGCTAAAGAGCGAAAGAGACAAAAATAATAAGGCGGTTAATTTATTGTGTTTTTTAATCGACTTAATTAGTATTTATAAATTACTAGCAGCTTCCCGCGGTATTCCCCGCGTTATGCCCATTCCCTTGAAAATTTCGGGATGAAAACAGCCTTTAACCTCTTAGCCTCAACTTCATCGTTACAACTGAACTCGATTAAGCAGCTTAATCTTTTACTAGCTAAACCAAAATCAAAACGTCAACATTTATTTACTCAAACTGAATTCAGTTGATCATGGTTTGAGATAGAAACGGTAAATTTGAGGCGTAGTCATAGCACAGTCGATATACTGTGGTAATAGGGTCCCGTTTTCCCCCTTCGGGTACGGAACACTAAAAAGACCATTTCCGACGGCCCGTGATTGTGCCGGCCCCGGTTTTGGCCCCGGACACCGCATCAAGTGCCAAATCTTAAGGCTTTTGGAATGACACCAACATTCACAACTTTATAGGCTACTCCGAGACATGTGGAGTGTGGACGTTTTGATTTATACGCAGATTCGAGGCGGCTTTTTAAACATTATAATTGGCATCCTAAACGTAAAGTTTGTGGCATTGTAATCCCACGGGTGGGCAAAGAGCTCCTGATTTCTCAAGGTAATCAGTGCATAGGCACCCCGCGATTTAACCCGCGTTGTGCCAGTTCCCGTCGTGAATTCGGTATAAAAGTAGTGAGGTCGCGGTCATACATTTTGTTGAGTAGTGAAATATTTTATTTTTAATTAAAGTAAATAAAATTATACTTATATGTAGTATGGATTAAGGGAGCCTTCCATGTGCTAATTATCTTCAGTGAGCAAGAGATAGAAGCCATGTGATTGGATTTCACTACGGAAGAGCGAAGCACTTCTTTATTTCGTGGATTTCACAGGCCCTTATTTGTTAAATGTTTGAGGCAAAGAAGGTACCATCAACATTGTGAAAATTAAACATTTTCACGAAACACGGAAGGTTTCTTACTCCGAAATATTTAATAGCACAATTAATAAGCTAAATTCCCTAATTAATTTCAGAGCTAACAGACGTTGGCCTACAAAAGTGGTGGTATTCTTGGTAAATGTCCATATATTGTCCGGTTTGCAACGCTATTTCAAGTTTAATATCATCTGTGTATTTTATTTTCAAGTGCCTGTAAGCTTGAGCTAACATTTTCGTAAGCATGTCCGTTATTTTGTGATTTTCTTTAAAGGCTGTATGAAATTGGGATTACAAGTAAACAATAAAAAGTAATTATGCTTTTGAAAAAAACAATTTTTTGTGATAAATGGAAAGATTATATATTAGTTTTATAACAAAACTATTTTTATTTTATTTTTTTCGCAATAATTCAAAAGTTATTTCAAAATAAAAATTAATTTTTGAATCCAGTACCGAAAACACTCGGACAACTCCCGAACAAACCCGAGCGGCGTGTGACGTCATAATGTATAGCCCCATTCGGTTACACGTGTAATAGCCGTAAACGCTGTACGTACTTATGGTTAAATAGCTATACATTATCACGTCACAACCACGGTGACCAATTATGGCGCGTTTATAGTCACGTGATTTTTATTCAATTTTTAATTGTTTATAATTAATTGAAAAAATATTTTTTTTAAGTTTTTTGCATTAAATATCAATATTATTAATAATAAAGTTTTAAAATACATAAAAAAAATCATTTTTTTTTTCAAAAGCCCAATTGTAATGTCACACAGCTGGACAAAGATCTCTCGTCTCACCGAAGGTATCACAGTACAGTGAGGAGGATAAGGCGTAATCACCACGCTTGCCTAATGCGCCATGTTTGATACAATAAATTGATATTAGAAAATAGTCCATTAGTGGTAGGTACTTATCACTTAGTTACTACTACTACTACTTACCTTAATTTCAAAATAAATGTCAGAAATAGTTGCTATTCTAAAAATAAAAAATAAAATACGCTGACACTGACAGCGCGCTACACGTTAACCCGAGTCGAACCCGCATTGTACCCGTTGTTATTTAAATTAAAAATGCGATGCAAGACACAAAATGAACGCCTCAATCCATATCACTGTCAGTCCGACAAACATGTATTTCCTAATCCTTAAAGCAAAACATTTAAATTGGTAAATAGCCAATGTGAAATAACTTTTTATTTCCTAAACCAGTACAAATAGGTACATTTTCTACGTTTATCTAGTTTTCTATTTCACTGATCTCAAAGTTTTCTCTTCCAATCTTTTCAAAGACATTATTGGGACAAGTTGGCGAGCTGTCAAGACTTGCTGTCATTCGAAAGACGGTTTTTAATCCTAGCTATTTCAGCGAGGTTACAAATAAAACGAAATCTAGTTAAAACCAAATGGAAAATCGGAAAAAATATAACCTTTCATCTTAAAAAAGTGCTAGGCTCTTGTCGGTGAGTCCGATGCAGACTTCTCCATCTTTTCCTGTTCAGTACAAGTTCCTTTACATCTCTATATTTACCATTATAGTTTAAACAATAACAAAATAAAACCAAATCGAAATAGGAAAATTGCTAAAATCGGTAAAAATAATACACTAGCGTTTAAACTGTCTATGATAGCTATCTAGATCGTGCAGGTGTTTAAAATTGGGACTAAATATTGATAAGGATTAATATATTCAGTTTATTTTATTTTGCGAATAGTCACCTACAAATAGTGCATGACGAAAACTATCTAACGTTTAACATCGCAAGTATTTTATTCTTTTTATTTAACACAGTAACAACATATTAATAAATACTTCAAATTTAACACATCAAAAATAAAGTACATCAATTACTGATAACCATGAGTTCGTACATTAATCTATACTTCTAAAGTAATATTATAATGAGGTCTAG
This sequence comes from Cyclophora albipunctata, assembly GCA_963082685.1. Lineage (NCBI taxonomy): Eukaryota > Metazoa > Arthropoda > Insecta > Lepidoptera > Geometridae > Cyclophora > Cyclophora albipunctata. The sequence goes on along the minus strand of OY720131.1, from coordinate 7,663,415 downwards.
TCTTAGTCGTTACATGAGCCATGCCAGAGGCCTTTGGGGGCTCAATAACTCTGACACCAGGATTGGCCAGGTTGACCATCCACTCGACGAAGAAGAAGAATAATGAGGTAAAGTTTCTAATTCCTTTCTTCGTTTGTAAGGGCTATCTCAGAAACTACCTATATCCGATTCAAATAATTCTTTTTGTAATAGATAGCCACATTCAACAGAAAGGTTACAGCCGATTTTTTATCCCAAAATTCCAACGGGAACGGGCACAACGCGTGTAAAACCGCGGGACCCTGCGTCATTTATAAACTAAGTATGATAACATTAAAATCGTTTGGAATCGTAAATCTTGAACAAACCCGAATCCTTAATTGTAACCTCCTGGTTAGGGTCGATACACACATCTTATAAATCCCGAAAGGAAACTCAGGGAGACGTAATATTTCAAGAGGTCCCCTAATAAACATCGGAGTGCTCTCCAATAAAAGTGGTCAGGTAACCTCCAGGGTCGTGGCTAGCTAATCTTATTAATGGGATTAAGGAAGACTTCCTTAATCCAAGGATAGTTATCTTATCGTTATCTGGAGGGCTACCGAGATTTATACTTAGAGGTGGAGGTACAAACGTGCACTTAATAAACGTTAACTAATTGGATGACTTAAATCGTCTTTTGTTTTAGATTCCATTTTTAAACAATAGGTCTCATATGGATAGTTATCGAGAGATCTATATAGACATCAAGATACAGTAGACAGTGCACTTAACACGTAAATAATTATTTTACTACTAAAATCAACTGTAGTGTTATGATTTTTTATTACTTTTGAACGAAGCTGTCTGCTAAGAAAAGTTATCTAGACGTCTTTCGAGATATTATCAAAGGTAGAGACATAGAAGTGTACTCAATACATTTTAATTCATTGAACCGAGATAATAATCTGTAGCGGTTTCTGATTCCATTCTTAACACGCCATCAATTGTATATTTCGATTGTTTTAATCAATAGACCATATCTAAGAAGCCTTTAATAGGTCTTAAAGCTACGTCACCAATTTTGACACTAACTTACTCGATCTTAATGAAACAAGCCTTAATATAGTTAGCATCTACGATAATATATCCTCGTTGGACTATAGACTAAGGATTTACGGATAATTTATAACACAATTATACAAACAAATGTGCGGTTGGTTACCGCAACCATTACGTGAGACAACTTATACGAGTTTCGTAGTTTCGACTAATTTCACTAATTGTAATTAGTCTGCCTAGAACGATTGTTTTGTACTGTTTATTGAGCTTGGTGTATTAGAAATTTTAATAGCCTTAATAATTACTAGCATCTGCCTGTGGTTTTACTCGAGCAGTGCCCGTTCCCGTGGGAATTTCGGTATGAAAGTTTTTGACTTTCCCGTTGAATGTGGCTATCCAATAAAAAAAGAATTATTCAAACCGGATTGATAGTGAAATTCAAAACCAATCAATCTTGGAGGAACGTAGTTATTTCAAAACGAGCACGTTTATAACCACTAGATATTTAAATATTCAAATACCTAAGGAACATCGTTATCAAAAGTAGGAAGCATAAAATATGGTAATCTTTCGCTGATCTTTCCGGTAAAAGTAATGGTCTAGTTCTATTTTAATTCTCTTAAGGAAATTTATTTTATCCGCGATTGTACCCGTACCACGAACCCAAAGTTCACGTCAAGTAAAAAGTCTAACATCGACTTTAGATCCTAGACAAAGATGGCGACTGGAATGACAAGACATTCATTATGATACATATACTGTGCGATGATTGGTGGGAAATTTGAATTTAAAATATTCGTCCAATCGACGCACAGTATATCATCATCTAATATATAAAATTCTCGTGTCACAGTTTTCGTTGCCATACTCCTCCGAAACGGCTTGACCGATTTTGATGACATTTTTTGTGCTTATCCGGTATCTATGAGAATCGGCCAACATCTATTTTTCATCCCGAAATTCCCGCGGGAACGGGTACCATGGTTGAACTCCTCTGAAACGGCTCGACCGATTCCAATGAAATTTTGTGTAGATACATATCGGGTAGGCCTGAGAATCGGACAACATCTATTTTTTATCCCGAAATTCCCGCGGGAACGGGTACAACGCTGGTGAAACCGCGGGGCGCAGCTAGTTTTATTATAAGTCGTCGTATTCTACATCCGTCGTTCTTTGACAAAGTGATGTCACCCATTGCGATTGTTAAGTAACGTGCAACTCGGCGCCTTAGATAGATGACCGTTACTGGCATTTCTGAGCGGTACCGTGCTTTAGAGGACTCGTAAAATAGTCGGTCCGTGTCAGACCATGTGGGAAGCCTTTAGGCGGCTTAAAAACCAACCCCAGGGTTGGCCACTAACCTACTCGAACATAATTACTTATTAAGATCAATTGTTAACAAGCCTGTGAAGCACGGTAGCTCTCAGAATGGAGTACCACTATCGTCCATGCTAAATTCTCCATGAGTGAACATCGCCCAGTCGAACTACGATCGCTGCAAACTCACGAACCATGGTAGAGGGTAAGCAAGTCAGTTTTTTAACTACATGCCCCTGACGAGGGTACTTTATTAGCATAGAATATATTCTCTAAAGTCCCTAACGTAGACTCCGTGGTCCAATAAAAACTGATAGAGATAAATTGCTTTTAGAATAAGTACGATCTTACGTTTATACCGTTTTGAACAGCGATTTTTCAAAGTGAGATGTTCATTTTTCATAGTTTTTTAGTAATAATCATTCCAGTTTCTGAAGCCATTTGGAAATCGTTTCGCATTCCAATTGGTTGGCGTAATATGTCATGATTATATTAAATTTATGTACATTTACTTTAATCTTGTACGAGTATATGATATCAACATTCAAGAGAAAGGTAAAGGAAACGCTTTATATACCGATACTAGATGCGCCCCGCGGTTTTACCCGCGTTGTTTTATCTTTAGATTCTTACGGAAATGGATATCTACAATACTGTGACGAGCTACTTGTGAACTAAATAAAATGCCTTCAATTTAGTTCAGCTTATATCTACGTATATGTATTAAATAATAATGATCTATAAAAACAATATTATATGAGACGTCATTACTTCTTTGCATGCTATGAAGATATTTCTATTGTAAAACCGTTCTTTCGTGTTTTCCGTACACTTATTAACAACAATGGCTCTGAATCTCGGAGTATAATTGAATGTTCCTTAGAATCGAATTCAGTCCAACTTCTAACAATGCTCCTTCGCGAGTACTGGAGCAGAGAGACTAAGACATACGACGCTATAACTAACTACCACTTATAAGTTATTGCTGGCATGTTTTATTTGTCCGACATCTGAGTGCTACCGTGCTTCAAAGGGCACGTTAAGCATTCAGTAATAAAAAGCCTACTGATTTAAAAAGTTTACGAATACTAGTCATTGTAAACTAAAGCTACGTTTACAGTTACACTTCGCTTTTACTTCACATTTTTCAAAAACTTTCCTTCTCACTGTACTGATATCTTCAATGAGATGAGAGGCCTTTGTCCAGCAGTGGGACATTCATTACAGACTACTACTACTTCCACTTTTAGAAGCGAAAAGCGAAGTGTATCCGTATACTTGGGCTAACTACAAAAATACCGTATAAATATTCCTAAACCACTCACTTGCTCTATCCACAACATGGAACAAAATCTTGCACAAATACTGAAGATACAGCGGCAGGTCTGAGAACCGTTTCATGGTGCTCAAGTGCAGCGCCCATCGGGCGATCCAACCCTCCAGGGTAGTTCTGCCGGGCATGTTGATCCCGCTCGCTTCAGGTCCGCACACTCGCTTGTAATAAGGCAGGTCTCCCCATCTAGAGGAAATATAATAAAGAAAATTATAAAAATGTTACCAATATTTAATTAAGTACAATAACATCATTCATCAGTGATGAGGGGCATCAGTGAGTTAGATTCCATGATACAAGCTTAGAGCTTAATTTGGGTCTAATTAACCGTGTGTGAATTTGTCCGAGTATATCTTATATTTCAAATTCTCGTGTCACAGTGTTCGTTCGCGTACTCTTCCGAAACGGCTCGACCGATTCTCATGAAATTTTGTGAGCATATTGAGTAGGTCTGAGAATCGGCCAACGTCTATTTTTCATCCCGAAATTCCCGCGGGAACGGGTACCGTGGTTGAACTCCTCTGAAACGGCTCGACCGATTCTCATGAAATTTTGTGTACATATCGGGTAGGCCTGAGAATCTGACAACATCAATTTTCATCCCGAAATTCCCGCGGGAACGGGTACAAAGCGGGTGAAACCGCGGGGCGCAGCTAGTTATATTATATTATTTCTGCCGTGCTTCGGAGGGCACGGGTCCCGGTTGTTTCAATCATTGTCTTAGTTGTCACAATGAGTACAATAACTAAATACCTAAACAGTAACTAAAAAGTGAAAATATATCGGTCAACTTCAATAAAATAAAACTGAATTAAGAACTTGGAGATACGATGCCACATAAAGACACACGACCACCTACATGAAACACTTGATACCCTACCTATTACGACGGGGGTAAATACATTAAATATGATTCGAAAAGGTAACCATAGCACGGCTCGTTGGATGCGTGGCCTATTGTGCCATCTTTGAAGTTGAGCATTAAATCGTAGTCGCTTGATTGAATCTAGAGCTGTCTACACACCAAAGCCGCCGGCCCGGCGGCACGAACCCGGCGGGCAAGGCCGGCGGCCTGATTTTGAACGACCAAAGTCAAAATCAGACCGCCGGCCTTGCCCGCCGGGTTCGTGCCGCCGGGCCGGCGGCTTTGGTGTGTAGACAGCTTTACACTACGGAGGCCTCAGGCGATCCAAAGATTTTTTACTGCGAGTATACCCAATTGTTCCAGCTTTCCGTATAAAAATATTGATAACAAATATCATTAATTCCGGCAAAAAGAAAAAGTTTTTCCTTTTCATAAAAAAGTATTAAAAAAAAAAAAAAAGTATTAGCCTGTAATGTCCCACTTGTTGGGCAAAGGCCTCTCGTCTCACTGAAGATATCAGTACAGTGAGGAGGTTTCAGGCGTAATCACCACGCTTGCCTAATGCGGGTTGGTGATCTCAAACCCGAGCCATGTTTGAAAAGTAGGAAACATGTTTTCGCTCGACCTGGGAATTGAACCCGGGACCTCAGTCTTGGCAGGCGAGTGCACATACCACTAGACCACCGAGGCGTCCTTTTCATAAGGCTAAAATATTACAGAGAGGTATCAAATGGACCAACTTTGGAATCAGCTGCGAATTATAGGCCTTAAAATAATTTGGAAAAGTTTACTTTCAAAGGTTTTTATGAACAGGTGTTAGGATTCAATTACGAATTTCTTGAACGGAAAATAAGATAAAACTCCATTAGATAAGATACAGTAGGAAGTGGGGAGTCTTACTCATCGACTTGGAGGGCAGTCAGTATTATGAAGGAAATGATAATATCAGTGTGAAGGAGTCCATAGTTTCAGTGCAACAAACCGCAGTGGATCCAAGAATGCGAGGAATGGGATGAGATAAAGGGTTTAAGACCGCTCTTGCTCCAAAAATTAACCGTGCCCAAAAATCTGTTGTCTGTTGGGAGAACTCTACAGTAGTAAGACTATCAGCCATGTACTGTACTAAGATATACTTAATAGTTTACGAAAAATGATGGGCTATTGATTTAGTGATACCTTTTTGGAAACACGTTTCGAAGGTTAAGTACCATGGGGAACGTTTATCAAATTGAAACTAATATAATATTGCTTCTATGTACAGGGTGAGTGAAAATAACTCCCCCTGGAGGGAAAGGGAATGATTCTTTGTTATCTTTAGTACCTATTTAGAGTAGTTTCCTTTCATGTGGCATTGTTTTGTATGTGTACTCGTATGCAGCTTAACGGAGCGTAGTAAGACTAAGCCATTTGAAAATCATGATTGTTAAGCAACGTCCAGCTTAACCATAACCATGATTATTTTTTACACACTATTTCGGACACTATTTCGATGGCTCGATAGTGACATTTGTATTTGCCCTTCTGACCTTTAAAGGACACTTTTAATTCTACGGGATCTTTTAATCATTAGATGGTCAAAACCTGGATATCAGGATATCAGATACCATGGGTTGGCCATTAACCTACTTGGACTAAGTTGAGTAATATGATTTACTCACATCCACATAATTATAGCGCACACATACGCATTAACATTGTGTCTATTCACAACAATGCCCAGTTAAATTTAATAAGCATTTTAATTTATAATTTAAGTACCCATAACTCTTGCACGTTACACAGCGTGCTGCAACACAACGTTTATCTCGGTTGTAAGAAATTGTCATAATAACTCGTAAAACATACATTGCGATCCTTTTTGTTTACTACAAAAGGGACATTATATCCTATAGCAGCACAATGGGTCCGTAAAGAGTCGACATTTTGTGTCACACTCGAAATATGGGGTCTATATGGACCTACAATATTACGTTACCCCGTATTTTGGGCCACCCCACTAACGGTCACAGATGCTCGACTTTTATTTTATGAAAAAGTATTATAGTTTATGTACGTTTGGACAAATGAATTGTGGCCATAGATAACAGAACAGGAAGGAAAACGTTTGTCTTATAAATTGAATGAACGGAGAACATTTTGTAATATTATCTTTGGTAATAGAAGATCGGTTACTGTGCTAATATTTTTTGTTGGCATTGAAAATGGCTCGGGTTTTTGATCGCGGTAGGCAAGCTCGAGAGATTGTACTGATATCTTCAGTGAGCGTAGAAGCTTTTGCCTTGCAGTGGGTATATTACAGACAACACTTAATCCGTCTTCGGGTCTATGAAACCTGAAAGACTGCATACTAAAGACAAGATTTTTAGCAGACTCTTGCACCTGACACAGACTTTGACGTCTGTCATAGCATTTTTTGTCCGTCAGATTTATGTCAGTTTTAAGACGTGACTACATCAAACAAGGCAGTTCACAGACTGTTGTTAGACTTGTCTACAATGATCCTTAATCAAAAAGTACTTACTTGGACGGCAGTGGGTTGATGAAATGTTCCAGGAATTCCGCCTTCACTTCAAGTAGTATGTGGAATTCCGAGGAGTTGGGAGACCAGTCGGCGAAATGAGCCAGTTTCTGAGGAAAGGAAAAAATATGTAGAAAATATGCGTGAATTAATTTACTGTCGATTAAAAGTAACTTCTAGGGTTGTGTAATTAATTACAGAGGAAACAAATGGAAATCGAGCTTTGGGTCTGTTTATGGAAAAATGGTATGTACTATTTATTTCTTTTTTTTTATGTTGGTAAAGAAACGATAATCTTTTACGCCCGCACTCAGAGGTCAAATGCTTCCTTTCCTTAGTAATGAATGAGAGGTTTTTAAATGTAATGTGTGAAAAATTACGTCTATTATTTATTTAATGTCTCTGAGTACGGCAAAGTGCCAAAATACCAAAAATAATTCCTGCAAAAGGGTTGTTTAATCTATCAATTAATCTTACCTCAAAAAAGTGATCAAAGTCCTGATCACAGATGACGTCATCCCTGTCGTGGTCCAGGAGTTCCGTGAAGAATAACGTCATCTTGTCTGTCTGGACGGAGCTGAGGGTGGCCAGAGGCTGTTCATCCTCCAGGTCCAGGCATTCCAGGTCTTCGCTGCAGCGGTTCACCCAGGTTGCTGACGGAAATAGAATAGTAAGAACATAAATAAAATAAATATACTCCGGATAAATTGGTTTATTAGACCCAAACTAAGCTTAACCTTGTATCTTAGATAATAACTTATGTTAAATTGTAACTAAATAATGGATTACAATAAAATAAATAAAACCTAGAAATGTTTAAGTTAAACATTATAAAATTCCATTTGTCTGGCAATTCACAACTATACAAATACAAACTTCAATTTCAGAAAAATCCTTATATATATTCGACCCATATTAAATGGAATATTCTTCTCAACTATCCAAGTGAATACTAATACAATTAAATACTGAAAAATCTTTAAAATATGAATATAGACTTTAAAAGTCTATTAAAAGGTCTTGGTAAAGGCGTTAGGACAAATGAAAATACGGCACAGCATCTCGAGATCCCGAAGGTAGACACTGTATATCTTTGTTATTCATAGCCGTCATTACCCGAGGGATAAGTAACGATGAAATTCTTCCTAAGTTACTGCAACATTACTTTAAGGGAAAGTTAAGGCTGTATCCAGTATTTTACTTTTAGAGTTTTGAACACATTGGGAATTTTAAGTGGGTTTGCTCAGTATAGGTAACTTAATATCAAAGACCTTTTAACGACAAGCAGAATAAACATAACAATATTTTCCATTGCTAAGATACCGTTTAATTTGAAACGAACGAAAGTGTGGATAATCGCCAAAATTTTTGGTATATAATTTTGAAGTTGTTTCTAATAGGACCTTGGGGTGCTGTTTATGGAAATAAAGCACGAGAGTTACTAGTAACTAGAAAGATTCAGAATTACCTAGAGTATTGTGGTTATTAATATAAGGAATATCGTAAAAATTACCATAGTGCTACGAAGACAATTTCACATAAAACTATCTAAAAAAAACACATCAAAGTTTAAAAATTTCATGGTCGCATCCAGCTATCGAATTTAGATCATGCTGATTGTTGGGGGTTGTCCAAAAAAATTCAAACAAATCATTTAAAAGCCTATATTTTCATAGTTAGGTTCATAACCCTGCATGAAAGTAAAGATTTCAGAATACAGAAACAGATAACACAACAATCTAACCCCTCACCTGCCGGTCACAAAACTGATCAATCTACAGTATCCTGAGAAACGAATTTAAATTCCGTACGTTGCTAACAATAAATTAGGCATCGACCGCCGTGGCAGCGCGAAGGTTAACTTATTAAACACCAAGGGACTTGGGTTAGCCGAATTATTGCGTCGCACTGCGGATTCTATTGTACTTTCCTTTGACAAATCCCAAATTGGAACAAGCCTACAAACAGCCTCCATACATCGGCCCGTTTTGGTTTCATTGACAGCTTAACTTTCGGTACAGCGAGTGTATAAATTCCGATTGGACTGGTTCTCTTTATTTATGGACTTTAAGCCTAAAATACATAGATTTAGGTATCTTTTTTGTGGGGTTTTACCCAGTACGTATTGTACGTAAAACATTTTTTGTACTGTACAGATAAAATAGTATTTTCAAACACAGAGTGAGTCGAATCTATGGATGGAAAGAAGTTACTCTAAATTTTGATTGATACTAATCAATTTTGCTCAACGGAAGCATTACTTTATTAATTAAAGTAAATTAAACTGTAAAGGTGGTTTGCACAGGAATTGCTAACTTTATTTAAGCGGCATAAAATACAATTTTGTACGAACTGCTTTGTTTCTTAAACATACTTGAGGAATTTTTAAATTTTTTGTTTGTTTGAAGGCACTAATCTCAGAAACTACCAATCCGATTGCAATAATTCTTATTTGAATGGATAGGACATTTAAAGGAAAAGCTATATTACATCCCAAAATTGGTTAGCATACGTCTTTTCAGGAGAAACATCATGTTATGGAAAGTGTCAGATAATATTGAGGGTTTAGACTCCCTGAACCCACTACTAGCATTAGGGCCCACACTGCGTTAAGCGTGCGCACGCCGCGGTTCCATACAAAAGTGAACCGTCGCGGGCGCTCGCGTGCGGTGTCATACAAAAGTGAACCGTCGCGGGCGCTCGCGTGTGGTGTCATACAAAAGTGAACCGTCGCGGGCGCTCGCGTGTGGTGTCATACAAAAGTGAACCGTCGCGGGCGCTCGCGTGCGGTGTCATACAAAAGTGAACCGTCGCGGGCGCTCGCGTGCGGTGTCATACAAAAGTGAACCGTCGCGGGCGCCCGTCGCGTGCGGTGTCATACAAAAGTGAGCCGCGACGGGCTCCCGCTTAACGCAGTGTTGACTTTTAGTATCCCAATGAGATAGAGTCGTCAAAGGAAGCTTAAGTATAAATATACTCACATAAAGAAATTAACGTATTGAACATGTTTCACTCTCTGTACGTAATATTATTATGCAAGTACCGACATCCGTCTGAAACCTTATATACACTAAATCTTGTTATTTATTGACTTTTAATTTAGCACCGACTTAAGTACATAGTCTAGAGCAAACTAATATTATTAGCACGGTTATTTGCATAAGTTTATTATAAAAAGTGTAATATAAACAAACACCTCGTTTTGATTAGTAGCTTATCCTGGTGACGGTTTTTAGACCGCCTAAAGACCTCCAAAGTAGAGTGACAATTGAAACAAATGGAATCTACAATACTTTAAGGTAGAGTTCTCATAGAGGAGTTGAAATTAGAGCTACCCTTAGGCGAGCTAACTTGCATTATTTGATTGGATTATGGTCGTTTGAATTTAATTGTTTTTAGGAACCCCTGTAAGCACTTTCTGTAAGAGCTACAATGTTACATACAGACGAAAACAGGTCAAAATTATAATACGCCTCTCTTTCATCGGATATCACAAAAACACCTCGGTGGTCTAGTGGTATGTGCACTCGCCTACTAAGACTGAAGTCCCAGGTTCAATTCTCAGGTCGAGCGAAAACATGTTTCCCATTTTTCAAACATGGCTCGGGTTTGAGATCACTAACCCGCAGTAGGCAAAGGTGGTTATTACCCGTAGGTAGGAGGATTGGGCGTACTAATCCTCCTCACTGTACTGATATCTTCAGTGAGAAGAGAGGTTTTTGCCCGGAGGTGGGACATTATACGCTAAGACTTTACTTTAATTATTACTAGCAGCGCCCCGCGGTTTTACCCGCGTTGTGCCCGTTCCCGTGGGAATTTCGGGAATTTTTTTACATAAAAACCTTCTTCTTGAATCACTCTACCTATTACAAAAAACCGCATCAAAATCCGTTGCGTAATTTTAAAGATTTAAGCATACAGACAGACAAACAGTGTGACAGAGACGAAAAAGAGACGACTTTATTTTATACTATGTAGTGATTACAAATTAAACAAAAATCAATGTCATTTCACTACAGGAGCATTATTCTGATACACTTTAAACATACAACACCCATTTTTCCGTATGGCATTAAAAACCAAACAAGCTAATGGCGACTTGTGGTTGGCGTAAACATGGGCACGTCTCTGTTATGTATCTATTTGCTATTTAGATTTGAAACTATGACGTCACTCAATTTGCAAGTAGGTGTGTCTATGGCGTGATACATAAATTATTATGTGATTTATTTGGTTGACACTTTTGTGTGTAATATTCATCACTAGCAACGCCCAGCGGTTCTACCCGCGTTGTGCCCGTTCCCATGGGGATTTCGGGATTTTTTATACTTATAAACCTTCCCCTTGAATCACTCTATGTATTAAAAAAACTGCATCAAGATCCGTTGCGTAGTGTTAAAGATCTAAGCATACATAGGGACAGACAGCGGAAAGCGACTTTGTTTTATACTATGTATTTGTTTTATGATGATTATTGTAATGTTGTTTGGAACTAATTCTATAGATCATTGCGACTTAGCGTTAGATATACCATGAAGTAATTTAAAAAATTGTGCATACTTTTAGTTGAAATACGTAGAACTAGTTAAATAAAAAATCCCTGCTAAAAAACCAAGGCAAAATAAATTAATTTCAAATGGAAAAACTGCATCGAAATCGTTCCAATTGCTTAAGTACGGTGCCACAGCTAATACAAATTGTCACACACACATATGCTTTAAGCTATATCAACCCTATTTTGCAATGGGAGGTAAAAATCAGTTTATAGTCGTCGTTCCGACCGTAATGTTATTTTAAACGTGTCTTCCATAGGAGACATCCATAAAGTTACAAAGATAAAATAATACTTATAAAAGAATACCGAATGTTATTTTTGGCGCTTAAATAAATAACGTTACCTATATATTATCAAGCCCACCCATGTTTATCTTATCCCTAAATAAATAAAACGCTTGAACGCTAATTAATTCACGAGTCACTTTGTACTCTCATAACTTGATTCAAATAAAATTGTGATATCATTTGGTTTATTGAATTGTATCCAAGTGTATTTTTACTAGCAGTGCCCCGTGGTTTTACCCGCATTTTGTCCGTTCCCGTGAGATTTTCACCACGAAGAATAGCCTGTAACCTTCCCGTTGAATGTAGCTATTCATTACAAAATAGAATTATTCCATTCAGATTGGTAGTTTCTAGAATAACCACTTTCAAACTAACAAAAAAATCAAAAACTTCACGCTTTATAGTATTACTAGCAGCGCCCCGCGGTTTTACCCGCGTTGTGCCCGTTCCCGTGGGAATTTCGGGATTTTTTTTACATAAAAACCTTCCTCTTGAATCACTCTACCTATTACAAAAAAACGCATCAAAATCCGTTGCGTAATTTTAAAGATTTAAGCATACAGACAAACAGACAACAAAAATAGCGACTTTGTTTTATACTATGTAGTGAAGATACTCGTATAAAAGTTTAATAAGTAAATATACATAAAATATATTCGTTTTTCATTCAGACGATTTCTTTAGAAAACTACCTTTTTACGATATGACTTCTCAAATATTCTATTTTGTATGAATGTCGAGATGTTTATTGAAGTATGTACTTAACCTTTCCTTCTTCCCTTTACTTACTAGTGTACTTGTCATGCCCTTTAGTTGTGACCTAAAATCAGGACTTTGGGAAACGAAAGTTCTAACAATGTGTGCTTTAGTTAGTGGGAGCTTAGTGAAGCTCAAAGTATTATCATACGAGTACGTTCAACGAATTGTATTATATACTTGATATCTTCAGTAAGATTAAAGGCCTCTGCACTGTAGTGGGACATTACAGGCTAATATTTTGATTTGATATTTGGTAACCTCAATTTAAAAACTTAACTGAACTGCTGCGGAAAAGCTTTTCGGTCCAAATTCTACCGAAGTGGATATGACGACTTAAATATTTACGCAAGTTTTGATAACGCTATCCTGCAAAAAATATATACGGAATTCTGGAAGGTTTTATAAAAAACTAGCAGCGCCCCGCAGTTTTACCCGCGTTGTTCCCGTGCCCGTGGGAATATCTGGATGAAAAATAGCCTATAATCTTCCCGTTGAATGTAGTATATATAAATAAATTATTAAAATCGGACAGGTGATTCCCGAGATTAGCTTGAACATACAAATAAACAAACTTTCAATATTAGTATAGATGATAAAGTATTTACAGCGCCTGTGAGAAGTGTATCTAGTACTTGTCAGTGCATATTTTCAGTAGGTACCTACAATTTTGAAATAATCTGAAATACTGTACAAATACTGAAAATAACAATGTTTATATTGGTGGTAATAATAACCGTGGTGGTTTTACCCGGGATCTAACAGATGGCACCAGTGTGTTTGTAGATCACGCTAACGTTATTTTTTAGAATTACCTAATGGGGTCGCATTCATACATTTTGTTAGCTAGGAAGAAAAAATCCTCTTTAGGATACAAGTATAGATATCGGTGATGACAGTATCTTTTAATTTCCTATTCGTTATATCGACAGACAGTGGGTGGAAGATGGTTCAGCTTGAAGACGGTGACTTCAGAGTGTGAAATCGTTTGTTGACCGAAATAGATTGGAACAGTTCGGCGATTATAGGTTAATTGTAAAAAGTTAAAAAGTATCAGCCTGTTATGTCGCGCTACAGGGCAAAAGCCTCTAATTTCACTGAAGATATTATAGAAGGAAGATTAGGCGTAATTAATCACCACATTAGCCTATTGCGGGTTGGTGTGATCTCAACCTCATTCCATGTTAGAAAGTAAGGTGAACATGTTTCACTCGACTCAGGAATGGAACCCGGGCCCTCAGTCGTGGCAGGCCCGGTGTACACGCCACTAGACCACCGAAGTATTAGGTAAATTGTAAAAGAAAATGTTAATGTAACTTTAGTAACTGATGTTACCTCTATACATGCTAAACTTATAACCCTCCACTTTTTGCGTCGGGAGTTAAAAGGTAAAGAATACTTCATGTTTGACTTCCCTCCATCGCATTATGAATTTTGTTTAGCGTTTCAGTTAGTTACGCCGAGGCACTGGAACTTACAAAGTTCAATATTTGCATAGATACCGTTTGTAAGCTCCGATTAATATTTCATGAAGCTCAAACGAATCGAACGGCGGGCGGATATGCTTTTGTATCGGAAATCAAAAAGAATATCGTACGAAGTCGGAATTTATGTAAAAATCTTTTGTTTGTTCTCAAAGGGTTCTCAAAGCTTCTAGATTGCAGCTTCCACTTTTTCATGTAAGCTCATAGTTGATATCAAGCATTTTATTGCAATGCTTACTTGTATAAATATTTGTTTGACAAATATTAATTAACAGTTTATTCATTATTATTACGTACAGTATCTTTTCTAACAGCATTGAAAAATGGCAATTTATTCGTCTGATTTTCCAAGCATAGACAAAATTCCTTCTATAGAGGATAAGGCTTCATTGATGGAATAAAATCAGTTAACCTTTTTCCTATTAACGGCAATTAATAATTAATTGTCTTTGGGTGGAAATTCGGCCATATTCGTAGACATTATTAATCCCTTTAATCACATATTACTACGGGATTTTTTTCGGTACAGAAAGTAGTTTTAGTCCCGTAGTGTCATTTGCACCATTGGCCAGCACCATTAATTGGGCAAACGACACTGTCATGTACCGTTTACACCATTGATGGGGCAAATGGTGCAAACGACACTGTCATGTACCGTTTACACCATTGATGGGGCAAATGGTGCAAATGACACTATTAAAAAATATATTTATTTTGCCTCAAGGCTTTCCTCGAGCTATCGCTCTGTTTACTGGCCATCCGCCCCGCCCCGAGACCCTCAGGGAAGAGATGGATCAGAATTTTTCTCCCCATGAACAAATACTGTAGGTATCCCCTAAAACTTTACTAATGATAATGGAAGAATGAATCGCTTATTAATAATAAATAAGCGATTCATTCTTCCATTATGAATTCCATTATGAATCGCTTATTAATAATAAATAAGCGATTCATTCTTCCATTATCATTAGTAAAGTTTTATGGGATACAGTATTTGTTCATGGGGAGAAAAATTCTGATCCATCTCTTCCCTGAGGGTCTCGGGGCGGGGCGGATGGCCAGTAAACAGAGCGATAGCTCGAGGAAAGCCTTGAGGCAAAATAAATATATTTTTTAATAGTGTCATTTGCACCATTTGCCCCATCAATGGTGTAAACGGTACATGACAGTGTCGTTTGCACCATTTGCCCCATCAATGGTGTAAACGGTACATGACAGTGTCGTTTGCCCAATTAATGGTGCTGGCCAATGGTGCAAATGACACTACGGGGTTTTAGTAAGTATAGCACTTACTTTGATTTCCTGACGTGTAAGTCCAATATCTTCAGTCGAAGGTAAAAACAAAACAAGGCTACATGTCAAAACACACGCACACATACATAGACGCGCATTGACACGTCTTTTCCCAATCACCATTGGCGTTTGAATCATGCTGATACTAGTGTAAGCGTACATTTATGTGTGCGTGTTTTACAGTCTATTTCCTAGTTGGACGTCTAGATATTTTTATTTTTTTGCCAAAAAGGTCGGTTGAATATGAATGAAAGAATGCACTGAAATATTCTCCAAAGTATCTTGTTAGACTATCCGGTCTACGGATCCATTTTATGCGAGGCCTATGAATAGAAATTACTTTTCCGAGCGTTATTTTCTGATATTCTTTAACTTGAGATATCATTTTTTGTATTATTCAGTACAAATTTTTGGTAGTGTATTTAAAAATCTTTTAGCACCCAAATTAATAAGCTGTTTTTAAATGGTGCTTTTATTTTATCTCCTACTAGCTATCTGAAATATTTCCTCTGTTCAAGAAATAAATAACAATAATTAAATTCAAGTTGTATTGTAACATGTCATACGCAGGTAGTACGTACAACTAGCAGCGCCCCGTGGTTTTGCCAGCGTTGTGCCCGTTCCCGTAAGAATTTCAGGATGAAAAATTGCCATAACTTTCCTGTTGAATATGACTATCCATTACAAACATAATTATCCAAATCGGATTGGTAGTTTCTGAGATTAGCGCGTTCAAACAAACACACTCTTCAGCTTTATTACATTAAGTATAGATATAATACCTTTGAATTGAACCCTCGCACGTAAACGGGAGCTAACCCGTGCGGATATGGCGACAAGAAAGTAATAATCGATAAAGGTATACGTATTTTTCTCCACCTTTGTAAAGCTGTGTGCAGATAGTACAAATACGACTGGCGTTTAGCCTTCACTGCCGTATGAATTGCCTTGTAGTATTTATTAAACAACACATATTTATAGGACAATTTCAAGCACGGTTTCTTGGACCCAAACTAAATTCTAAACTTGTATTATAGAATAAATAGAAATGAACCGTTACACAAAGTAATGTCGAATAAGTATTATTTAATCAACTTCATAAAAGAAGGGGTAGACGGATTTGGATGAAACTTTACTATAATATAGGTTATACATACATAAGTTGTATCCCATGTGTAATACATGGGATGCATTTTATCCCGAAATTCCCGCGGGAACGGGTACACAGCGGGGCGCGGGTAGTATTTACTAAATATACCTACTAACCAACGAAACCCAATATGCTCGTAGCTGTTAGCTCTTGTTCAGATTTCATCAAACCAACTCTACGTTACCTATAATATCGAGTTTCTGTTCTGTACATATCCTTACCCAAATTGAAGTGAAGGTACTCCAACCACGAAAACTAAAGCTTAGCCAAGTAGTCCGATATTTATTTGTCAAGTTTCCTTATCTGAGCTATGAAAGTGTCGCAATGTCATGAATATTTTCTTTTCAGGGTAAAGAGCTTAGACCAAATAAAAAGATGGAGTACTGCGAATTAGTTAGTGAAGCTTCTAAATTACACCATGTACTCAAATTAAATTCTGGTCAAAGTAGGTCATATACACACATTGCAGCCAATTTGAAAATTACAAACTATTAGCGATATTTCGAGCTGAGCGCTACAGTAATTTGTAGGGCACGTAAAATTGTTTATCTCCGTTGTTTCTATAGTTAAATATCGGTAAAAGCCTTAAAGCGGTCTAAAAACACGTTTGGTCACTTACTCTATCCATACAACTTACATACATACTAACATACTTATTTGATTAGTATAATGAATACATACGTATTAAATTACACCTCAGGTTGTACACATACCCTTTAAGAAGCACACAGGCGCAGGTTCAAAAGCAATTCATTTCAATATCGACATCACCTTTCAGTTTTTATTTAGTCTAAGTTTCAGGGTAGGAAATAGGCGATTGAGCGTGTTTTGTTCTGAGCGTCTTCGTAATCATTGCGCCAGGTTCCAGGAGGAAATTGTAGGGATTTCAGAGTTGTTGGTAATCAGCGGGCTTACGATGCACACCAAAGAAAATAGTCTGTCTTCTATCTCTTTTCTTTATATAGAAATAGAAAGAGAGAGTTCGAGAACTGAAAAACGAAGACAAAATCTTTATCTTGCTTGTGTCTTAGTCCTGTAGGAATGTGACGTTGGGTTGAAAATAAGTGGCCTTTTGAGAAAACTCTATACAATACAAGGTTCTAACTGAAACTAAAGTTCTTAATTTGTGTTGCTTATTTTTCTTTCTCTTTGTTTGTTCTTAGGAGTGATATTCTGTATATTTGTGACGTTATGTTCGCTAATGGATCGGTGTTGATTTTTATTGTGTTTAGTAGTTGGTTCCTATGGGTGTATGTACACTGTATCTTCCTTTGAAGTTGGTTATTGTACTATTTAAAACAAAGAAAGAAACTCTAGTATATCATATTTTAGTATATCATAGTAAATAATGTATTTTAGCCAATAGTTATCATGACAAGATAATATGCTGAAGCTCATATCATAAATACTTTATAGACTAGCAGCGCCCCGCGGTTTTACCTGCATTGCGTCCGTTCCCGTTGTAATTTCGGGATGAACCATAGCCTCTAAACTTTCCGTTAAATATGGCTATCCATTACAAAAATAATTATTCGAATCAGACCGGTAGCTTCTGAGATTAGCGCGTTCAAACAAACAAACTCTTCAGCTCTATGAAGTTAGTATAGTAGATAGATAAATATAGATAGCTTTCAGAGATCGAAGCTTACCTATTTACCATGAATAACCAAAGCCGGTTGATTCTCCTAGTATGATGTATCACGTTACTAGGAACTCCATATTCTAATTGAAACACTCAATAATGCATGCACGATTGTGTTGGGTGTCAAGTTACAGTATTAAGATCGTATTTCATTAGGCCCATCCGGCACTACCGTAAAATGAATACACCTTATAGGCCAATAACGAACAATGTTGCAGACAGGTGTTGGCGCATAGAGATGTAAGATTACACGAGTTTCAGAGTGGGTCAAACGAATGACCTTCTGGATGTACTTAGTTTGAGGTCGGGTTTAAGAAGGAAAACAATACATAGACGCATGTGTGCGTATGTGTGCACGCACGTGTGATTACACGCGTGATTTTTGTAGCTAACTGGTGTTAGTTAGACCCCTTTAAGAACTCGATTAGCGGGCATTTATGTGTGCGTGCGCCTGCTTTGAGCGTTGATCGTCGAAGGCTTTGTGGGTATTTACTTGATCTCATACAAATAATACTAAGCGCTGAGGACAAGGTAATTTTGGTCGGGTGCCGGATGGCTCTATGAGCTATCACCTTTACTTTGTGTAATTACTCAATATTCCAAGGAAACATCTTCATTTATGAATTGGTATGTAGCTTAAATTGATATTAGATATCTAGCTAGATAATAACAATGATAGATAGACTAGCAGCGCCCCGCAGTTTACCCGCGTTGTGCCTGTTCCCGTGGGAATTTAGAGATAAAAAATAGCCTATAACCTTCCCGTTGAATGTGGCTATCTATTACAAAAATAATTATTCAAATCGGACTGATAATTCCCGAGATTACCTCGAACATACAAACAAACAAGCGAACAAACAAACAAACTTAAAAAAATTACCTCTTTTTAATATTAGTATAGAAGAATTATTTAGATGAATACCGTTACATAGAAGGTTTCATGAAACTCAACCCATAAAATCCCATGGGTTAAAATGTACTAATCGAAGAATGTATTCGTTCTAGAGATTAGAATATTAAACTTGTAATTCAAAGAAACATATCCGCGGACCAATATTGGTAACTAATCACGCCCCGTGGTTTTACTCGCGTCGTTTCTGGATGAAAATAGCTTGTAAGCTTCCTCTTTAATCTAGCCATCCAAAACAAAAAAAATATCAGTGTTTGTTCCTGAGATCAACTCGACGTTCAAAACAAAATAAAACAAAAATCAAACTTCACCTTTCTTGGTATACCTAGATTATTTATAGTTGCTTTAAAGTTCCTTGTTTACTATCAACAGCAAAATCTATACAAAAAATTAGTGCCCCACTAAATCTGGGACAATAACGAAAGCGCGATCTAGAAAAATTGCTACACTAGAGCCATCTATTGGGTCGCGGGTGAAACCATTACCCGGAACACCTTAGTCAGTTTATATTGACGGGGATATAGATAACTAACTTATTAAAAAATAATGTATATTTTTCAAATCACCCTAAACACACTTCCTCCTGTTCCCAAGTCGGTTAATTTGTATTTAGAAACCTGAAACCAAGCGTCTACTCCACATTGTGTTGCCCCTCCCATCTCGTCTTAACATCCATCAACTATTGATCAATTAACCGGAAAAAAGCCATTCGTTGCAGAAGGCGAATATATTGTTCTTTTTAACGCATGGCCGAATGATTTATGAGTCAGAATAAACTATAACCGCCAACGGCAGGAAATGCAGAGTTAATCTATATAGAAATAAACTAGCAGCGCCCCGCGGTTTTACCCGCGTTGTGCCCGTTCCCGTAGGAAATCCGGGATAATATGTAGCCTATAGCCTTCCTCGATAAATAGACTATCTAACAGTGAAAGAATTATTCAAATCGGTTCAGTAGTTTCTGAGATTAGCGCGTTTAAACAAACAAACAAACAAACAAAACAAACTCTTCAGCTTTATAATATTAGTATAGATATGTGGAACAGTTGTTTACAAGAGATGTAACTAATTATGAGTTAAGGTTATTGCAGATAAGTTGCTTACAGTCTAAGTTAGGTGCTAGAGACAAGACTTCTCACACACATTTTCATAGATTTTCATAGAGTCGTCTCATAGATATTTTCAAGATTTTCATAGAAGACATTTTCAAAAAAAATCATAGAGTCGTCTGAGACATTTTCATAGAGCAAAAGTCAGTCTTAAGACATTATTTGACCATTATCAGAGTCTGTGCTCAGTGGTCATTACGTGGTTACTATGCAATTGTATTTTTACTTATAATAAAAAAAACAGGATGTACATACATACCTCAAGTCAAGAGTTAATATAAAATGATAATAAAAAAAACCATTATACGTTACTGAAAGGACGAAATAGAATCAAATAAATACAAGAACTCGAACAAATTCACACATGGTTAGACCCAAACTAAGCTCTAAGCTTGCTTTATGGAATCTTATTAACTGATACTGCTACATTAGAGGTACATACACATTCTTAAGAATATATAATTGACACCCAGATGTCTTCGCTAACAACAATTTCACCACATGTTGACTCCGGGAGGGAACCCGGAACCGACACGATAAGCGCTTACACATACCACTGTGCCAACAGGCTTGTCTAAAACATGGTCGTATTAGTATTGCTGGGCAAAGGCCTCTCATCTCTCCTAAGATATCAGTGCAGAGAGGTGGATGAGGTGTCATTTCCACGCTTTGTCAGAAAAAAATGCTAGTTGCCACCGCTACACTGTGGCACAGCCCGTATTGGCTTCGTATTCTATTAATTTGGTAGTGAAACCAAATATTAGTTTAACCTTTAAGCTTGAACCTTTTATCTAAAGTTGTGGTCAGTCATTATCACTTTGTAGCGGTCACCTCTCGCCTCGTTATGGAATATGCAAATTATTTTCTAAGAGTACAATTTATTAGTACTCATTTTTGAGTATACAAAGTAAAATTTTAGGATACTAAGTTGATAGCTTATTTGGTGTTTTTTTAAATTAATTTGTATAATACTAGCAGTGCCTCGCGGTTTTATCTGCATTGTACCCGTACTTGTGGGAATTTTGGCACAAAAAGTAGTTACAAATCTTCATGAAAATCCGTACAGCAATTTTGAGAAAATCAATTACATACAGACAGACAGCTTTTAGGGACTTTGTTTTATAATTATGTGATGTAGACTATCAGTATAATCATTTTAATTTATTTTTTAATCCGAGTTTAAAATGTGTATTGCCGTTAGTCCGTTTTCGCAATTGCGGTTTCACAATTGGCTGCGAAAGAAGACTTATTTTTCACTGTTTCGTAATTAACTTTCAAACAATAATTTATTTTCTGTTTTCACAATAAATCTCAAAGAAATAACTCAAAGTACTCGTAAAATACATGCAATTCGGTAGGTTAGGGTTATTATTTTTTTATAGTATCTTAGCATATAGCTATAAAACAGTAAATAAAATCTTATTTCGTAGTTAATTACGAAACTCAATTACTAAAACAGAAAATAATTTCTTGTTTGAAAGTTAATTACGAAACAGTGAAAAATAATTCTTCTTTCGCAGCCAATTGTGAAACCGCAATTGCGAAAACGGACTAAACTGTGTATTGTGGTAATTAAACATTTTTGAATATTTGTGAAATCAAATTATTTGAGGTCAAATTTTTCATCTCGGAACTCCCGTTTCGATCGGGGACAATGCGGGTGAAACCACAGAACGCTACTAGATTAAATATAATTACATGTACTGTCCAGAGGCGTGATAGTAATTAGTCGGGTCAGTGCAGAATATTATCCTTTATGGAGTTAATATCATTAGCAAATGAGATAATTACAATCAAATTATAATTAGCTACTCCATTGGGTCGTATGTAATGTAATGGAGATAGGAATTATAATTAGCTATGACAATTAAGAAGGCTTTGTTTGACCTGTCAAAAATATATGTTTTAAAACATGTTTGTACTCGTATACATATATATTTATTATCAACTAGCAGCGTCCCGCGGTTTTACCCGCGTTTTGCCTATTCCCATGGGAATTTCGGGATGTAAAAAAACTTATAACCTTCCCGTTGAATGTGGCTATCTATTACAAAAAGAATTATTCAAATCGGACTGGCAATTCCCGAGATTAGTTCGAACATACAAACAAACTTTCAAATTGTATTGTTTAAAAGAAGAAGATGTAATTTTTGTGTTCATATAAAGCAATAAATGATTTTTTACACTATTCAAACTTTCATGATATGAACAAAATTCTAAATGTTTTTTTATTTATTTACTCACTCCAAACATGCACGCTCCACCCGTGATGCTTCTCATCATCCTCCGGCTCCTGCATCTGTTCCTCCGACACCTCGGACTCGGGCAGGGTCCGCCACCTCTTCAGCAGCTCCTTGGTCTTGTCCTTTGTCTTGTCACATGCTTGCTTCCAGTTCGTGAAGTACTTCCGTGATACTTTGGGGCTGGTGAGGGAAGTGGTTCTGGAGTCTTGTCTGCAAAGGAAAGTGCGTTTAGGTTTTGTTGGTGGATGGTAGGATGCATTTTCTGGTGGAGCGGAGTGGAGCTGTGCGGAACTGACCAATCACAATGCATTATGAGGTTGTTTCAATCGTTAGACCATGTCGGAGGCCTTTAGGTGGTCTAAAAACTCCGACACCAGACTAACCTACTCGAACTTAATGAATGAATGAATAATCCATATGTACCCAAATAAATATCGTCAGATAATATTGTAGGCAAAATTATGGTCGTGACTAGTGAAGTTCAGCGAGGCGAACAGACTGTTGTTCATGCGTCGCCCGCCTGCAGCTGCACGCTTCCGTAACTCTGTCTGCAGAATAAATTGCTGCACAACACTTGATGAACATTTTGAAATATTCATTGTAAAACTATATTTTGTTATAAAAGTTTGATGAAAGTCTGCAGTGTTTGTCGCAAATACAATTATTATTCTTTAAGTCACAAAAATGTACCTATTACTGCGTACCATTATGTAACAAAAACATAAACTGAAATAGAGATTCAGTCATATGAACATAGATGTCACAATTTCATTGTTCTTGCATAATAATTAGCTAGAATAGGACAAAGAATGTACCTTGTACCTTTCAGACCTTACCAACCGCTAAACTTCAAGCCGTCACAACTCTGTATCTTTTGAATTTAAAGTCTGAATAGGCAAACCGAATAACATATGTAAATAAGCGGTCACTGTACATGTAACTGTACGCTATATACTCGTATATCAAGTATTTCATAGTCAGAAACCGACTCCATCTCACACAGCGGATCAAAACTTAACTATTCATGCGAGTTCACACGGGAATAGTGTGGAATTAAACCGGCTAACACGGGATAAGGGTAGAGGGACTCAAAAATTCAAGATGTGGAAATTAAGGCTTGAAGTACAGATAATATACAAAGAATTAGTTTTTGTTACTGTAGTTCATTCATTAATTCGTTCGTTCGTTCGTTCGTTCCTTCATTTCGAGCCAACTGCTGTATCTAGTAAATTATGTGTTTGCTGCATTAGCAAGTTGTTGGCAACTTGGCAAGTTCGTTCTATTCATTCATTCATTTCGAGTAGGTCATTGGCCAACTCTGGTGTGTGAACCTTAGGTACCACCTAAAGAATTGCTTTAATAGCACATGCCAACCAAACTTTTTACTTTCAATTTGCCGACTTGCTCCTATAATTTTCTCAATATAGGTTTTCATATCACTACATAGTATAAAATAAAGTCGTCTCTTTTTCGTGTCTGTCACACTGTTTGTCTGTCTGTATGCTTAAATCTTTAAAATTACGCAACGGATTTTGATGCGGTTTTTTGTAATAGGTAGAGTGATTCAAGAGGAAGGTTTTTATGTAAAAAAATTCCCGAAATTCCCACGGGAACGGGCACAACGCGGGTAAAACCGCGGGGCGCTGCTAGTTATAAATAAAAATGTGTTTTCATAACACACGCATTGAGCATTTTCATAAACAAAATTCCATCGCGCAGTCCAAATAGATTGCTACACCACACTACGTACGAGTACTTCCAAAAGCTATAACATACTAGCAATGCCAGTTATTCGACAATATGAGAATACCAAACAATAATATAAATTCTACCTAGATTGAAAGCATCTATTCACTGGCGGCGTGGCATCAAATAAACCATACAACACTGGTGTATTTCGACGACTGATATCGATACAATAGGTACGATATTCGCTTAAAAAGCTGCACATTTTAAAATAAAATCAGACCTATTTTATCGGTTTTGGATGCGACGTAGCATCAGTTACAGATTGGTTCTATCAACGCGTTCTTTTTTTACTATTTGTTGGCAATATTGATTACATTAATGGCTTTTAAGCAAACCGCCACTTTTGAACGGGAGTTCGCTCTATCTTTTTGAAACCAATAAAATCTCTTTCGATAAACCTATTCTTCTTCTTATCGAGTGGATTGTCAACCTGACCAATCCTGGTGTCAGAGTTATCAAGCCGCCAAAGGCCTCTGACATGGCTCTTGTAACGACTACTATTCGTAGAAAGTAACCGGGACCGACGGCTTAACGTGCCCTCCGAAACGGAATCATCTTACTTTTCGGGCAATCAGGTGATTCAGCCTGCAATGCCCTAACCAAACTGAGGACAGTCTCACAAAGTGATTTTTATGAGATATCCCCACCGGGAAACGAACCCGGAACCTCCGGATCGTGAGCCGAGCGCTCAAACCACTAGACCACAGAGGTTGTTGGAACCTATTCAAAAGAGGTGATATATGTAGTAGGGGTCACTATCTCGCTAGCAGTACTTATCTAACTAGATGATATTATAAGGTAGATAACACTTTAGTAATATTTTGAACTAGCCACTCTCCGCGACTTTACCTGCGTTGTGCTCGTTCCCGTGGGAATTTCGGGATAAAACATAGCCTTTCTCTTTAATATAATATGTAGCTACACAAAACAAATAATTATTGCAATCGGACTTACATACTTAAAATGTGTATAGATTACAAAACACAACGTCTTTTTTAGTTTAGAAAAGAAAAAACCATATTTATTTACATAAGCTTCTAGAGTTTCAGAGAGTTTTTTGAGAGTGGCAATAGACAACGAACAATATTAGTACAGTAATTATTATACTACTTATTATCTGTATTATTCATACCGTATTCTCATAATTTAAGTAATCCAGTAATCAATTTCACTAAAGTCGAGCTGCACTATGTGCAGAATCCATTAAACTGCACTGCAATCAAAAAGTTGTTGACTGCAACGAATGGATAATTCCTGATTGTCTCCATTATTCGAGAACGGAATCTCGCTAATAAATCATTACACTTCACTTACAGCCTAGGAACAAAGGAAGATCTAGATAAATCTCTATGATCTAGGTATCCTAAGATATCGGCCCAATTCATCTCCAGAGACTAATATCTTTAGGGTAAGTGTCAAATCGTGCCATTTTTTATAAGGTTTTTATAGGAGGTTAGTCCTGAGGGAAAATATTGATGAGAAATTATAGACGAGCCGTAGGTCACATAGGGGTGATATATTTTATAGTTTTGGGGAATAATTTCTTTATTCTATCATGTTTTAAAATATTAAAAATGGTTATACAAATGGAAGCTGATGAAAAGAAAGTTACTTTTCACTGCAGGATAAAGGTATCTCAGTCTTTGAGTACTAACTAACCTTTTCTTAAA
This sequence comes from Cyclophora albipunctata, assembly GCA_963082685.1. Classification (NCBI taxonomy): domain Eukaryota; kingdom Metazoa; phylum Arthropoda; class Insecta; order Lepidoptera; family Geometridae; genus Cyclophora; species Cyclophora albipunctata. The sequence goes on along the minus strand of OY720131.1, from coordinate 7,637,514 downwards.
GATCTTAAAATCGAAAACTGCAGACCGCAAGCTACAGACTGCAGTCAGCTGCTTGCACTTGATGTTGGTGATGCAGGTGACACTTTGTTTTTTAAACCCACTGTGAAAATAATGCAGTATGAGCTAATGCATGACGCAGCAATGCAGCTTCACACTGCAGTACTGTCACTGTTCTAATCAATTTCAATACAGAATCTTAGAAACTTGTGCAGCCGGCAGCTGCAACTTGCAGCATTCACCTTCGAAATTTACCACAAATTATTGCACATAGCGAAGTAAAGTATTAGCCTGTAACGTTCCACTGCTGGACAAAGGTCTCTCATCTCACTGAAGATATCAGAACAGTTAGAAGGATTATACGTGAATCTGCTTAATAAGTTGTTTATGTACTTTGCTTAATTTTATTCTAATATTCTGCAAATCACGCGCAATTAATCATATCGTGATATAACTTGTCAAAGCAAGCCCATACGGAGCGAGCGTTATGATTATGAAATGTGGTGACGTGACAGGAGCAGGCTATCATGCATTTAATTACTAATCTCGCTGGCTGCTGTAATTTATGAGCGGTCTGACCGCAGCTGGGTTGTGATTTCGAATATGAGTTAACGTAGATAGCTTGATTATCGTACCGTAAGGCGTAAAATTACTAGAAATTAGACTGGTATTTTTTGCAGTATTATGTTACCGTCAAATATGTCAGTAAAAATGAATGAATTTCTAATTCAAATGAAGTACTATAATGTGATGTTGTGTATAAATCACCTTTAGGAGTATATAAGGACGGATATAATGTGTCATTTGTCAAGTAATTTATGACAATCTTAGAGCTTTTATTTAGTGCCTAGTTTAATAAACAAATGGCGCTCGTTTCGAAGAGTGTTCTATTGGTGCAATTTAAAATACAATTCTGAACGAACACATTTGGTTTCTTAATATATTTAAGGCTAAATTGATTTTAGTGCTTTTGTGTAAGCCGCCATTTTAGTAGATAAAGGTTATATAAAATCAATTTTCCCATAACAAAGTTTCTTCTCGAAAAAATAGTGCAAAGTTTTCTTCATAGTTTTTCGTAATTGATAAAGTTGCCATGAAGTTTTTGTAACATTTTATGTACGTTATGGTCCCGGACTCTTGTTTACCATTTAGTTGAGAAACTCAAGTAAACGCCGCGGTGGCAGAGTGAAGCTACAGTTTTAATAACGAGAGAATACCAAAGACAAGCCCGTGGGAAATGTGGCATGCGAGAGCGCTTACTGTGTCGGGGATTGCGGGTTCGATTCAACGGAGTCAACAATATGTGCAGATATAATTGTTGGAGACGACGTCTGGGTCAAAGGGTAATTATATATTTTTTATAATGAAACATTAAAAAAAAAATTACAATCGCAAAGCCAGCTTGACTTCCTTATTGGCGCTCTGTATAAAGTTTTTATATAGTCCGATCCCTCAACCTTAAATCTTACATAAAATCTCGTAATATCATTTCACCTTTAACTGATTCCACGTTCGCAGGAAAAAGTCATGTAATAGGTCTCGTTTGAGTATTTGCTACTGCCATTAGGAAAATGAATAAAGTTTACCTTTTGGTAACCGTAGGTGCATGTTTCTAACGAATTAGGTAGATTAATTCTACGCTATGGCGCTCGTAGTGCTCGTAGCTCGTACGTTTGTAGCGTTCAGGGTGTAGTTTAATCAAAAGATGTTAGTTCATTCTAATTCAAATTCAAATTCATTCAAATTCAAATGTCTTTATTATATCAGATCATTACAATCATTTATAATCGTCAGCTTAAAATTAAGTTTACGTTAGTTCGCATCGCGCCACCTACTGAGAAGAACTAACAAGAAACTCAGAGGGGTTGTCATTTTTTTATGATTGTATTAACAAAAAGCCTTAAATAATAGAGCAATTCATTTCCAAACGTCTGAGTCTAGAACATACTCTGAAATAGAGTAATATGCCTTTTGGCTGAGTCTATGCTTAATAAACTTTTTGAATTTAATAAATGAAAGACTTACCACGTCGTTTGGTAATTTGTTATAAAATCGTATACCTTTTACTAATTGTTCAGCAACGCGCATCTACTTGGATGGGTGCCGATAGTAGCATTTGTATTTGAGCGCTACCTACTGTGCTTCGAAGGGCACGTTAAGCAGTTGGTCCCGGTCGTTTCAATCGTAAGACCATATCGGAGGCGTTTAGGCGGTCTAAAAACTTCAACAACAGGGTTGGATACTAACCTTCTCGAAATGAATGAATGAATTGAGGACGGCATCTATTCAACCCGGTAATAAAAGTACAATCACCATCACAAACCTCTCAAAAGTATCCCTAGAACTCTCACTGGCCCGGGACAGTTTTCGCTCCCTCCTCGCGTCGTCTCCCGGAGACTTCTCGGGGGGTAGCTTTAGTTCCTTCTCGGACTTGCTGCTGGACCGGGAGCTCTTGCCTTCGTCTCCGGAGTCCCGCTTCAGGGCTGGCTTCACGGGGGACAGGGAGCCAGGCTTGTCAGTCTTCTTCATCTCCATGGCGAATGCATTGTCAGAGCTGGAAAGGGAAAGGTTGGTTATCTCTGAACATGAACGTTAAAAAATGTTGGTTATCCCTGACCTTGACCTTGGACATGAACTGCCTGATCACATAAAGCGCTTAGTGCTTAAAAAGCATTGCCATAATTTGCGGAATGCCTTCAACAAGAGATAGAGAAACTAACAGATATATTTTCAGTAGCATGTCATTAATATTTTCCAGCCGCCAAAAATTTTACATTCATTTACGCAATAACTATAACAAACCAATTATTATCTTACTGCGAGCATTAAAACACAAATTGAGGTATATAGTAAAAAAAATCAGCTACGTAACTATAATAATATTATAGCTATAATAATAACTATAATAATATTATAGTTACGTAGCTGATTTTTTTTACTATAATAATATAATAATAATTATAGCTATAATAATAACTATAATAAGTACTGATGTGGTCGGGAGTGTGTCCCTGCAGTTGTACTCCATTACATTAAACATCTCCAAAGGGCCTCTACGAGTTGGATCTGTATCCCCTCGCATGCCTCTCAAAAAGACCGGGCTTGTCCCGTGACTCCGAGGAGAAACACTATAATAATATTATAGTTACGTAGCTGATTTTTTTTACTATATACCTCAATTTGTGTTTTAATGCTCGCAGTAAGATAATAATTGGTTTGTTATAGTTATTGCGTAAATGAATGTAAAATTTTTGGCGGCTGGAAAATATTAATGACATGCTACTGAAAATATATCTGTTAGTTTCTCTATCTCTTGTTGAAGGCATTCCGCAAATTATGGCAATGCATGTCTATCTATAACCTGTCTAACTACCAAAACAACTACTTCCCAACTATCGGATCCAGTTAAATTCCACTTCATCATAACCCTAGTCATGAGAGGAATCAATCACTTCACTCGCTCATCAAGTTCCGTCGGATCTTTGCAATATTCTCACATTCTGAAATTATTTACGAACGAAGTGTAAACATGAAATGAAAAACAATGGATATTCTATGATTTGCGCACTAATTGGTTTGATCTTTTGAAAGGTCATTAATACATACATAGGATGCGCCAAAGTTCACCTAAATTTTCAACACCGATAATTGGAAATCCGAAAATGTTCTTCCTAACATTTTTCATCCTAACAATCACAATTCCTAACTACTTTGTCTCTAATGTTCATAATCCGAATGATCACTCTTCCTAAAATTTTTCATCCTAAAGTTTTCATTCATACTATTTGTAGTGCTACCGGCGATGTTCATAACACTCATGTTTCTTTTATACTATTATTCAAAGTCATATCTTTTTTGTTTAGATTTCTTTTTATAGGTTAGGTTAGGTTAGAACTGTGACCAACTACGCGCGAGCCGAGCGAGCGAAGCGAGCGGTGCCGCGGCAGCGGCCGGCGAGCGCTACAACAAAATTATGTCACTGATTTAATTGCCACGCCCAGAAATTGAACCGAAATCTACAAATATAATGATGCTTTTCAAAGTCAAAGTAATTTTTTTTTTCAGTTTTGGCGCCATAGATCCTCTTTTGACCGTACCACCTTTTATATAATATATCGATATAAAACGTCTTTTAATTATTGATGTTTATATTTACAAACAAACTATGGATTTCGTATAACGTATATCATACGCAAATACCAAGGTTACCGTAAAAGCAATATACTCGTAATTTACTAATACTCGTATAACATTTGTCCCAACCCAAACCATGCCAAAAGGCCTTGAATAATACAACATACCATGTTGCCATCGTATCTATAAAGAACAAAGTTTTACGTGTCTCTTTCCCAGCACTATTTTATTAATATAATATCCGTGCACGAGATTCTGTACTGAATTATTGATAGTTTGTTGTGTAAAGCCAGGTGGGGTCGATGTTTGTGCCTTTTATAAAATGGCGGAAACCAGAATAAATGAAAACAAACTCCAAGTTGGTTAGTGCTATGGTTTAAGAAGTTTAGTAATAAATGTTGTATTGGTTAGTAGTGGTGTAGTATCGAGTCAAGTAGGTAAGTGCCACCTTGGCGTTTTTAGATCGCCTAAAGGTTTCCGCCATATTCTAACAATGGAAATAACTAGCTTATAAGCAAGTGACAATCGCCGTGCATTCTATTTGGTTGTCTACTATCAAAATGTATAGAAATGCTACGTGTTTAAACGTTATAAACACATTTATCTACACTAATGTTGTAACATTCTACTTATGTTTCCAATACTTGACTTATAATTACTACTGTTATAGCGCAGACAACTAAAACACTCAATTTAAGCAATTGCACAGGATGTTATTATATCATTATAATATAACATTATAACATCATTATAACGCGACCAATTAACCTGGCGAGCCTTATGTCAAAATCCTCATACTAGTTGCATAAAATTTTGATATTAGGCTGGCTTTTGAAAACAGTTGGGTTATACGTGAAAACTTCGTCGAAACTACATACACAAAACTCTTTGGTAAGATCTCGCTCGCTCCTGATTGGCCCTACGCGCAGCTGCGCTCTCATTGGTTAGATTTTAATGGCGGCAAGTTCACTGTGACAATACACGTACCTACGCGTGAATTTAATGTTTCGCAATGTGTTTTGTTTTTAAAATTTTGTTTGATTAATTGCATTAAATAGTGAAGATAAAGTAGTGTATGCAACTGCATATAACACGGGTATTAAAACACTCGTTACTATTATGAAACTCGCTGCGCTCGTTTCATAAACTCACACTCGTGTTTTAATACCCTTCTTTATATGACGTTGCATAAACTACTATTTCATACATCGTGAAAGTGGCCAAGCGAAGCGAATGCTGAACGATCAGTTAGAAATGCCACTATCGACTCCAATCTCAACTAAACAGTGTCCGAGCTGCATGTTGCTTAACAAACCCGTTGCATAACATTGAACGATGTTCGTCCAAACTGTGAGCGTTAGATGTTCAAACTGTGAGTGCTACCAGAATAAAACGGATCTATGAATTCGGAGCTCTGGCTAAGTTCGGGTAGGTTAGAGGCAGACCTTGGTGTCCGAGTTTTTTAGACCGCCTCAAGGCCTCCGACATAGTCTGACGATTGCAGACACCGTAACGACAATTTTACGTGCCCTCCGAAGCACGGTAGCGCTCAGATAGTATGCCACCATTCGACCATCCAAGTCTATGGTCCATCGATTGAAACAACCGGGACCGACAATTTAACGTAGAAGCACGGTAGCGCTCAAATAGAAATACCACTTACGATCACCCAGTCTGAGTGACACGTAGCTTAACATTCGCGATGAGTTCAAATTGTTCCAGTCTTACCAGAATAAATAAAAGAGCCCTAAAAAAATAACTCAGATGGGTGAAAGGGTTGAACGCGGGCACAATGTCATTATTATTTCACTACAGTAAAAAGGTTTCGAAGGTTTTTGACTCTGTGGTGTTTTTTGAACGTTTTGGTTTTCAAACATATTATCTTTTTAACCCGACTGCAAAGGGTTATGTTTATCTTGTATTTTACGTTTTTAGGGGATTGTAAAATTGTTAGTCTCGGTTGGTTTAATCGTATTGGAGATATTCAGAATCTTAAACCTCTGACACTACAGTTGGCCACTTACTTGCTCCAACTTAATTTACTTAATAAAGATCATCGTGTCACTTTAAACCTTATTGGTCCGTCTTCCTTACTGAAATAAAATTCTGGTTTATTACGGGTGGATTTCACAATAACTTTAACCCATTTAGCATCTAAATACATCTAAGAAACAAAGGTGGTTCGTTCAAAATTGTATTTTATGCAGAAAATAGAACACCATTTTAAACGAACGTCATTTGTTTTTAAACATACATAGGTAATAAATATACCTTACTAAGAATCTTTGTGAATAAATGATTTATTTCAAGCCAAACATAGTGATATACATACTTAACTAATGTTACATATATAAATCGCGTAATCCAGTCACAACTACTTTTCAAGATACAGGTAAACCTAGTTTGAAAAGTAGTGATTCTGCGATTACATTTCAAGTACTTTATTAATTTGGCATTAATAGAATTAAGTTAACAGCGTTTGTGCAGTGCGCCTTTATAGTATGTTCCAAACCAGAGTTTGATATGGGGCACTGAAGGGATAGAGGATTTAGTTCAGTCACATAGCCCCCTGGATCCCCTAGCGCCAGACTATGATTAAATTAGATGCCAACAATAGCCATTATATCGACCGGAGCATTCACTATTTACGGCGATCGAACCAACTTCAAGTGACTATGTCAACTTGCGGGCTACCATCTATAAACGATCCAGAAAGACCCTTACTGGTATTGTTAGCTTTAAACATTAATTTTGAATTGAAACTACATTTACGGATACGCTTCGCTTTTATTTTACTACCCTTTGAAGTGTACAGTCACGTGAAATGAAATGTATACACGGGCAGATTTTCAAATAAATGTCCACTCTAAACATTTCAAAAACATATAGCCACTTAACAATTCATACTATATACCCACCCGAGTTTCTCAAAATAATGTAACGTATTAGCCTGTAATGTCCCACTGCTGGGCAAAGGCCTTTCATCTCAATAAAGATATCAGTACAGTGAGGAGGATTAGGCATAATCACCAACATGTTTTCCGTCGATCTAGGAATTGAACCGGGAACCTCAGTCTTGGCAGGTGAGTTTAGTTATTTCCGTCTATTCCATCGGGGGCTATAATCGGTTTTTCAATGCAAGTCTGCTCACCAAATTGCTCCAATTCGATATTGTTTAAAGTTGATACCGTTATTTAGGTAGTAACCCAGTTGGGTTCTTCCCGCAGTAGCCACTTTAGATATTGATATAGAAACTTGTAGGTTTACGATGTATTGTGCTGCTTGTTTTAGGGTACTAACTTGTTTAATATCCTACTAATATTATAAATGCGAAGGTTTGTGAGGATGTATGTTTGTATGTATGTACTAGCAGCGCCCCGCGGTTTTACCCGCGTTGTGCCCGTTCCCGTGGGAATTTCGGGAATTTTTTTACATAAAAACCTTCCTCTTGAATCACTCTACCTATTACAAAAAACCGCATCAAAATCCGTTGCGTAATTTTAAAGATTTAAGCATACAGACAGACAAACAGTGTGACAGACACGAAAAAGAGACGACTTTATTTTATACTATGTAGTGATGTATGTATGTATGTATGTATATATGTGTGTTTGTTACTCCATCACGCAAAAATATACAGTAGTAAATAACACATGGGATACATTTTATCCCGAAATTCCCGCGGCAACGAGTATAACGCGGGTAACACCGCGGGATGCAGCTAGTATTTTATATGTTATTTTTATGGCGATTTGGGTGTAGTTAGTGAGTTTGATTAAGCGATCTTATTGTCGATGTTAAGCAATGTGGAGGTCGACCTGAAGTGGGATGGGTGTGGTGGGTGTACCCTGAAATTCCCGAACGCGGGTGAAACCGCGGGGCGCTGCTAGTGGTTAATAAACAGCAAAATAATTACTCTTCGAAGATCTTTTCGTTGTACGTCAGTCTGAACCTATCAAAACTTTTTATTAAGATTTCGACGAAGTATTAAAGTTCATTTATCTTCATTTTCCCCTATTTTCTCACAGTTAATAAACAGCTTGTAAATTCGAAACAATGCTTTATATCGATGATCTAAATTTTAAAATAACTATTTTTTTTAATCTATCCTATCTATCGGTGGTTTTACCGGCATCATGGATAAAAAGCTTTCTTTTTAAATGTGGTTTTAGATAAATAAATAAATAATTCAAATCCGACTGTTTTTTTGACGATTAAATAAAAAATAAAATAAAAAAATTCTTCAGCTGTATTATATTAGTTAGAATATTAGTTCAATAGCTGTTCCACGAAGTTGTTCCAGCAAGCCAGTAGATGGCGTTAGGGTGAAAATTAGTAGATCGCACTTACGATATTTTCCCAGATTTAGCTTAGTATCGCGCACATACATTTTGTCGAGCAGGAACAAACCTTTCCTTATAAAATAAGTCTAAATATAAACCCCGGTCTTCTTCTTATCGAGTGGATGGTCAACCTGGCCAATCCTGGTGTCAGAGTTATTGAGCCGCCAAAGGCCTCTGACATGGCTCATGTAACGACTACTATCCGTAGAAAGTAACCGGGACCGACGGCTTAACGTGCCTTCCGAAGCACGGAATCATTTTACTTTTCGGGCAATCAGGTGATTCAGCCTGCAATGCCCTAACCAAACTGAGGACAGTCTCACAAAGTGATTTTTGTGAGGTATCCCCACCGGGAATCGAACCCGGAACCTCCGGATCGTGAGCCGGTCGCTCAAGCCACAAGACCACGGAGGCTGTTAAAGCTTTACTAACACACATCCTAATACAAGAAAAGCATCTACATCATAATAATCTTGCTTCGTAATAAAGCTAAGGATAAATGAAGCTATAAACATGTTTTAAGACTACATCTAGAGACTAGCGCCCTGGTTTATTGTAACACTGAACACGTAGTAAGTACTAACATAATACCACTAATAACATTTCATTGTTCTGCTTTTTGTATTTTCCGTTAAAACTAGTATTTGTATTACTATTTGAAAAGTCCGTAGGCACATTGGTTTGTTAGAGAGATTGCTGTGAACGGGGTTGTGGGTTTGAATCCCACCCGATATATTTTTGGTGAATATGTTGCCCGCGACTACGTCGCTGCGGAATTTTGTTTTTTTTTCTAAAATAAAAGTAGCCTATGTTACTCCTTATTATAGCTACCTGCCAGTAAAAAGCGGTTATTATAATAAGACAAACAGACACTTTAATTTTATTTATATGTATAGATAATATATTTGTGTATGTATGTATATCAGTTAGTTAGATTCAAAACTTATAGCTTAGTTTGGGTTTAATTAAAAAATGTCCATAAAGTTGACCTTAAACTGTTTTGACCTTTCAAGGCTTTCAGGGTTTTATTAGGTATTCAGTTTACCCTCCCCAACTTAAACATAATTCAATTCCAGACACCACAAATATTTAATTCAAATTTCAATTTCCTTGAAACTCCAAAGTCTCGAAACTTTACATATTTACCGACCCACATAGTACTTAAAACTTTAAAGGCGAATATCCTTCCTTTGCCTCTTCTGTCATAATACAATACAACATACATTATGTTATACCACCACACTTCCCTTCTATTGTAAAACAAAAGGCGTAACCTTTATGTAACTACGGTCACAGCTACGGTATTATAACGACAATAAAAACACCAAATCAACAAAGTTTTTACTACCTCCCACGAAAATAATGCTGAGGAGTAAGAAGTCAAAAAAGATTAGTTTTGTATGGTAACTTGATACATTGTAAGTACCAAAGACATACTACACCTATGTAGGCACTGGTCTTCAGATATTGAGACTGGGTTTACCTGAGTGTCACACTGACATTATAAGCTAACTATCCTCGCCCCGCGATGAACCCACGTTGTACACGTTCCCGAAGGAATTTCGGGACAAAATGTATCCCATGTGTACGTGCATAACTTCACAACGACTGCACCAAATTGGATGTTTTTTTAATGTGTTCCTTATTGTCAGGACAAGGTTTTTATATAAGAAAATAAGTAATCAAAATATCTAAATTCCCACGGGAACAGGGGCGCTGCGGGTGAAACCGCAGGGCACAGCTAGTTTATATTAAATTGAATTATATCTTGAAACATATTTCACGCATCAAAGACTACCTCCAGTCAGAAATTCAAACTAAACCCTCCGGCGTAGCATTCTCGAGTAACCACTACGTACGTACAGCGAGCAACATGCACAGACAACTAAGCAACTAAACACGAAGTTCATGTAAGAAGTTTCCATGCACACGAAAGGTACTCAGTAACACAGTTTATAGATACTACTAGCCCAGACCCGCAGTATTACTCGCATTGTACCTGTTCCTGTTTCGGGATAAAATGTGTCCCATGTGTTATTTTGTTGTATAACCTATATCACTGTAAAGTTTTATCCAAAACCGTCCAGTAGTTTTGTCGTGAAAAAGTATCAAACATCCATACATACACCCTCACTAACTTTCGCATTTATAATACTAGCCGCGCCCCGCGGTGTTACCCGCGGTGTACTCGTTCCCGCAGGAATTTCGGGATAAAATGTATCCCATGTGTTATTCTGATGTATAACCTATATTACTGTAAAGTTTTATCCAAATCCGTCCTGTAGTTTTGTCGTGAAAGAGCAACAAACATCCATACATACACACTCACAAACTTTCGCATTTATAATATTAGTAGGACTAGTAGACTAATAGCAGCATACGGTTTTACCCGTATTTGAATTTTGGGATGAAAAGTAACCCATAACTTTCTCCTTGAATGTGTGACTAAGTGACATTATATCCGTACCTATATAGGTGTTATCAGTACCTATAAACAGCCTCCGTGGTCTTGTGGTTTGAGCGCCCGGCTCACGATCCGAAGGTTCCGGGTTCGATTCCCGGTGGGAACAATATATCACAAAAATCTCTTTGTGAGTCTGTCCTCAGTTTGGTTAGGGCATTGCAGGCTGAATCACCTGATTGTCCGAAAAGTAAGATGATTCCGTGCTTCGGAGGGCACGTTAAGCCGTCGGTCCCGGTTACTTTCTATGGATAGTAGTCGTTACATGAGCCATGTCAGAGGTCTTTGGCGGCTCAATAACTCTGACACCAGGATTGGTCAGGTTGACCATCCACTCGATGAAGAAGAAGAGTACCTATGTACTTCGCTCTTCCGTTCTTTTTTCAAATCTAACTGCTACCTCTAGAGATGCATTCAAACTCTTCAGCTTTATAACACGACCAATAGCGTCCTGCGTTTGCATTTGTTCCCGTTTCCTTAGGTATTTCTGGATGGAAAAAACCTATAACTTGAACGTGGTCATCCAAAACGAAGATAATTATTTCCGCGTATAAAAGCGTATCCAAACAAACTCTTCACCTTTATTATACGAGTATGTATACTGTACACAGGGCGGAATGCGGCATGAACAAACTACGGGTCTTTCCATTAAGCTTATTGCTGCATAGCGGGGAGAGTGAATTTCTAATTACGCCAAGAATTCAACACACGCTGTAGTACGGAATAATGTAGGTAACTATCTGGGTCATTCGGCTGACCTGTCGTGGAACAGTCACTGATCTCAATTGTCTTAAACGGGGTGTGATTGGTTGATTGGTGATTCGTGGTTCCTAAAGGGCTCTGATTGAAGGTGTAAAGGTTTCTTAGAAAGGCGATTTGCACTGTCTAACGAAGTCGTCATTTAAAGGAGGTGTGATCAATAAAGATTTATTTGTAAAATAACACAAAGTTCTGTTAGGTTAAGTCCAATGTTCTTTTTTCAAATAACCGTTGCTGCTATATAGCTTGGCATTACGTTCATATGGCTTGTCCCTTGGTTTTCTGTAATAAAAAAAAACTAAATTTCTCTTGCCTGTCATATTATTATACTCGTACAACAGATTTTACCGATTTCGACATATACTTCTAGGAATTACTGCGTTCAGACAAGCAATCACTTAATATTCAAAAATAGCATAGGAAGATGTAATTTTATCAAATACAGTTAAACGTAGCACTTTGCCAAGTTATCATTGAGCAAGTTATAGACAAAAGAGAACTTGATAAAAGCATCTAAAGACAATGTTCATTTGTTGACGGCGACTTGTAATTTAATGCACAAGTCATGTCTGTTCGGCCCGACTCGTCTCCGTTGAAACACGTCTGTCTCTCAGAGTTTCTTTATAAAATATTCACTGAATCTGCATTCGGAAAACTTTTACTGAAACACGAATGTCTATTACAAAGTATTGTCTTTGGATATACGTATTTGGATTATTGTTATCATAATTTTATTGCAAAGATGCTTTTTAGTCAAATTTTTGCTAACAAAGTTTGGCTTTTTTAATATTCAATTTCATGGCCCCAAATTTTCTGTACTGTTCTATTTTGCTTGATAGTTATAGGCAATATGTAAGGGAGCCATTGATTTTGTTGTGGTTTGTGTTTCTGTGAAGAGGATTGATCCAATCCGGGCGCATATTTTATTGACAGATAACTTATGATAAGGATTGCGTAGGATAAATAGTACTCTTAATGCCGTACTCAGCCTCCGAGATGTCAATAAAATCGACATTTAAATGATCATTGACACAAATTAACATAAATTACATAAATATATCGCAAAACATCGGTCTTTATAGAAAAAAATCTTCCGTAGTATTTTTTAAATCTCAGTACTCAGTACAGCCGATGTTTAGAAACATTGTATATATCCTTTTTCCAGCTAAAGCCTTCGGGAATAACTTGTGCTGGATTTATAGGATCATAAAAGTTTATTGTTCTCGAGTTTTTATCTTGCAAATGGAATGTGTTTCGGTTTTGATATTTTTTAAAGTTATCGTGATACATATCTAGAAGTATTCGAACGTATATTGCTAACCATGAAATTGATGGCCGATAGACGGTGAATCTATGCATATAAAAGGCAAAACTGATTGACTGACGAAATGAATTATACTTACTGTAACTCGAAACTTGAAATTTGGTACATGGGTTCCGTTCATGACGTAAGTGAGCATTAAGTACGGATTTTGCGATATTAATAGCTATTAACCTCAGGTTAAAGTCAAAGTATTTGTTTATTCAGTTTCAGCCTCAAATGTACATTTTTAAACATATCACCACGATTTTATATAACATCTACACAGAATCATCAGTCCGATTAGATGATCCATTCTTAAATTCCCACGGGAACGCCATTGCGAGGAAAACAGTGGGGCGGGCATGGCTTAGTGCATCTTAATTTTGTGTTCTTTATTAAAAAAAATCTTAAGCTACTATGCATAATGCACCCTTAAAGGTACCTTTACATATACCCTAAAACGTACCCATCACAAAAGGACCATTCATTACGTTAAGGTTTCATTTGACTGCGGCTCGTGACCAATACTGTGAGTTTAATTAACTTTGGACGGCATCATGTAAGCAATTAGTGACACCAGCTGTTGTTCAGTGTGTCTGGTGTAGTTTTGCCTACTAGGTTCTGTATGATCATTTTGCAGAGAGATTTTAAATACGCTGTGTAATTTGGTTGGATTAAAATGATTGTATGTATAAAAAATAGTCATTTTAATGCAGCTTTATCTTCGGCTTAGTTTAAATTAAGCGAAGTTGCGAGTTGACAAGTTCAATGTAATTCGATGTCATATTACTTGTTTACTAGTTTACATTCTATTGTGTTCGGGTTGCGGGTTCGATTCCCGCCCGGAGTCAACAATATGTGAACAAATAGTTGCTGGCGACGACGTTTGGGTGTCAATTATATATTCATATAAAGTATTTATGTATGTTTTTATACGTAGTAGTATCAGTTGGTTACATTACAAGCTTAGAGCTTAGTGTGGGTGTCTTGGGTGTATGAATTTGTCCGGGTATATTTATTATTTATTTATTTAGTCGCAAACTCGCTAGACTATTTTTTTTTTTTTTTTTTTTTCTTTAACCTATATCGTCCCACTGCTGGGCAAAGGTCTCCCCCAAACTCTTCCATCTTTCCCTGTCCTTCGCGGTCTCCCACCACTCGCTGTCGAAGGAGACAATGTCGTCCCTCCAGCGTTTCCTAGGCCGCCCGCGGCGCCGCGCTCCTCCCGGGACCCACTGGGTGGTGATGTGGGCCCATCTCTCGGGGTGCATCCGCGACACGTGCCCCGCCCACTCCCACTTAAGTCGGGCAGTTTTGGCACCGACGTCGGTGATGCCGGTGAGGGAACGCAGCGTGGAGTTTCGCACTCGATCGATTCGTTTGAATCCGAGGATGCTGCGTTCCATCGCCCTCTGGCAAATCTTGAGTTTAGACTTCTGCAGCTCTGTTAGGGACCATGTCTGGGCACCGTAGGTTAGGACGCTAGACTAACTGCTAAATAATTTTGACAGATGTGTAACTCGTCTTCTTAAGGTCGTCAACTCACCAACTAAACCAATTTGAAAGAAAAAGGAATTTAAATAATCTCAAGACAAATCAGTTAAGTGATACTTAAAATAATGTCACAGAATTTTGAATCTTTTTGAATGAAACGTTTCCCTGGACCCTTTTACGATTCTCCGTAATTTGATGTCTCTATTAGCATAGAGATGTTTTAAGATAAAATTAATATTCAGTCAAAGGCTCAGTACTTTTAATTTTTAACTTTATCTTAGTTTTATCTTTTATAAATGAATCTTTTTAGTGTGATTGAATGTCTTTGATGTTTTTAATATGGAATTTTATAAATTAATTTAAGGTATACATTTAGACAGAGTGAATTTATAAACTGCAGGTTGCCGGATGTTGAAGATAAAGTTTGAAAGACATGTGAGCGGCGAACGCTACGAATGCGGCCATCAGCATAAAGCGTGCTACGGATGCGTGCTACAGACGCGTGCTACGAATGCTTGCTACGCATGCGAGCTACGGACGCGTGCTACGGACCAAATGCTTGCTATGAATGCTTGCTACGAATGTGTGCTACGGATGCATGCTACAGATGCGTGCTACGAATGCTTGCTACGCATGCGAGCTACGGACGCGTGCTACGGACCAGATGCTTGCTACGAATGTCTTACTGATGCGTATGGTATTTCTGTTAAACTAACACAGGTACATAGTATAACACCATGTAGAAACGGATATAATATAGCTTCGTAAGATTCGCATATTCTTTATATTATTTTTTATATTTTTGAAGCATTGCGTGTACCTTAAAAGGCCTAAATTAATATAATATAAATTAAAAAAAATGGTAAATCCAGGTAATTTTAGTATTGAACCAAAATATTAACAAACATACATCCATACATCGTTACAAACGTTCTTATTTATTAGTTATTAAAGTATGAACGAAGCCTAGTATATAATTTTAGCTTTGTCTGCAACCCTAAGCTAAACTAAAACCATCAAACAACTACATATATCTAACTGTGACTTCAAAGAGTATTCATGTACAAATTAACAGAGTCTGTGTGTGAAATACGTTGTTTACACACTGGTCTCTTTGACCGTTGTGTAGCCGGTGCATTGACAAACGAGCTCTGTTAACTCGGCGGTTTTGGGAACTTGGTTTTATAGCATCACAGGGCTTTGTGTAAGTATTTGAATGTAGTGAGAATGAGGATTGAAATGTTGTAATGTAATGGTTACGCGTGTATAGGAACGCTGTCTGTACTTGCAGCAATGTTACAGGACATTTATTTTTTGAAATGGACTCGTATTCAAATTGGTCATTTGTTTATCATGGAGATGGGCCTAGTGTGGCTATCAATATTAATTCTATACCTATGTAAAGGTTAATTTATTTTTATATTTTTTTGGTGATTTTAGCGGGTTTATCTCAGAAACTATTAATCCGATTTCAATGATCATTTTTGTAATGGATAGCCACATTCAACGCCATAATAATGATAAGCTATTTTTCATCCTAAAATTCTCACGGGTACAAAGCGTTTAAAACCGCGGGGCGTTGCTAGTGAAAATATAAAAATGTTTATCTACACTAATGTTGTAACATTCTACTTATGATTCCAATACTTGACTTATAATTACTACTGTTATAGCACAGACAACTAAAACACTCAATTTAAGCAATTGCACATGATGTTATAATATCATTATAATTTAACATTATAACATCATTATAACGCGACCAATTAACCTGGCGAGCCTTATGTCAAAATCCTCATACTAGTTGTATAAAATTTTGATATTATGCTGGCTTTTTAAAATAGTTGGGTTATACGTGAAAACTTCGTCGAAACTACATACACAAAACTCTTTGGTAAGATCTCGCTCGCTCCTGATTGGCCCTACGCGCAGCTGCGCTCTCATTGGTTAGATTTTAATGGCGGCAAGTTCACTGTGACAATACACGTACCTACGCGTGAATTTAATGTTTCGCAATGTGTTTTGTTTTTAAAATTTTGTTTGATTAATTGCATTAAATAGTGAAGATAAAGTAGTGTATGCAACTGCATATAACACGGGTATTAAAACACTGGTTACTATTATGAAACTCGCTGCGCTCGTTTCATAAACTCACACTCGTGTTTTAATACCCTTCTTTATATGACGTTGCATAAACTACTATTAACGAGTTATTTCATTATTAAGTATCATTTAAGCGCGAATATATTCTGTTTCATTCTAAAGTTCAGTAGCTCTACAACATGTCAATCAATATCCAATACTGATTAACTTTTAATGTACGAGTAATTTAATAAACGTTTAATCAAATTTGAGTAACTCATCTCGTTTCTATTCAATAAACCGAGGCCTGACCACTAACATCAATTCCCACAGCAATCTCAGTTAAATACCGCAGTAATTACGTTATGCGGCGGCCGATAACTAATCTAATCATTAAAGGTAAGTCCCGATAAACTAGCGATAAGCTATCTCAGATAGCAGATAAAGTTTTGACATTGTTGTTATAAAAATGTAAAGAAATTGGTTTCTTTTTTAAGAGAATATTACTTCAATTAAAATTGTTTAGTACTTAGTTTCAAAACTAAAATTAACATCAGATAATGTTCCCAAACTAATGTCAAAATAATATGTTCTTGCATAAATGTCAAATTATATTCTTACATAAATGTCAAACAATGTTCTTAAAATATGTCAAAGAAGCACTTTTTTATTGAAAGCCAAATAATATTCTTAATATAAATGTTCTATAATAAATGTCAATTATTGGCAGTTAAAAGTTAAAAGATTTATTTTACACAAAAAATCTGATCTGTTATTTAAAACTGCTGATATAGGGATATAGCTTTATAGCTAGATATTGTAAAAAAGGATATTGGGAAACGTTATTAGGACCGGTCGTTAATCAATATCCAACTCATAACTTAACTTTCAACTTGTGAAGGGGTGTGCTAAACGACGGCTTTAGAACACTTGAGAAACTTTAAGATGTTACGCAGTTTGGGACACAACACTACTTGTATTGAGGGCCTTTATGACCAGAAACAAATATAAACAAACCAGAGAGTAAAGACTCGCGATATAACGTTAATTTGATTTTTTATTTGATGTGTTATGTAGTACTACCCTACTTCGATGGGTGGCCGCTATAGTGGCATTTCTATCTGAGCGCTACCGTGCTTTAGAGGATGCGTTTAATTCTTGGCCTGGATGTTTCATTGATAGATCGTGTCGGAGGCCTTTAGGCGGCCTAAATCTCCTACTCTAGACCTAGGTTGACCACTATCCTGCACAAACTTATGTTCTTTAGTAGAAGTACTCGTATTAGCATGTAATGCCCCACAGTCGGGTTTGCCCAGGCGTTGGTGCCTCTCATCACACCGAAGATATCAGTATAGTGGATAGGAGGATCAGGCTTAATTCACCACGTTTGCCGACTGCAGGTGACACAATTATTTTTAAGAAGCCTTATTTCAAGGCGCTTCGTTTAGTTTAATTGAGTTTACCCGTACTGGTAGGAGCTGGCGACCGGAGCATGCTACCAAATTTTTTACTGTAAAAAAGTAAAGTATCAGCCTATAATGTCCCATTGTTGGGCAAAGGCCTCTCGTCTCACTGAAGATACGGCCTTAAAATGTATGTTTGAAAATATATTTTAATTATCAGTAAGCTTTTTTATAACGTTCAATAATCTTCCACTTTTTAACGGAATAAAATTGTGATCTGTAGTTTTCTGTATAAAAGGCTTAATTGGATATCTGAAGAGTGAAACAATTGGGTCATAACGATACCTGGCTCAGGAATACGAGGTCGTGATTGAATTGTGCGCGGGCCGGCCATTCGGAAGTTTTCATTTCAACGTTTGATAATCCTAGCTTCAGGGAAAAAGCATTTCATCTATGTAAGGACTTGAAACAAACAATAAAATATCATTCTTTCCTCTAACCTATATCATCAAAAATCACTATTCAGCATCAGACAGAAGATACTTTACGTTGCATATTATTCTACTGCGGTAAACCGCGTAATCATTACACTAGACTTTCCATCTATGATATCTATAGATGACAGTTGCTGTCGGTCGACGAAAACAGATGATTACCGTATTCTCACTGATGCGGTCACCGCATGTTCAAAGTCCCACTACTTAAGAAAAAAGTTCTTCACTAAAAGTAATTTAATGTAAAACTGTACTACAATATTGTTGTTATTAATAAATAAATATACAATTCACACATGGTTAATTAGACCCAAAGTAAGCTCTAAGCTTGTGTTATGGAATCTAATTAATTGATACTACTACATATTCATACACAAATACTTTATAAGAATACATAATTGACACCCAGACGTCGTCGCCAACAACTATGCCTGCACATATTGTTGACTCCGGGCGGGAATCGAAACCGCAACCCCCGACACAGTAAGCGCTCTCACTGCCACTGTGCCAACAGGCTTGTCAAATTATTCTTCTTAATGAAAAGCTGTTAGTTTGACATTATAAACAGGTATTTAAATTCCAGTAATTTGTATTCACCACTATGGTTTCCATGTTCCCCGGTTGTACAAACCTCTGATACATTGTACAAAATTCCACGAAACAGGAACATTGTGACTTCATTAAATACCTTGTAAACTTTACATCGACAAGACTTATTATGTTATGTTCAACAAATCTTATTATGTATAGTTGTATACGTATAACCCCAATGTTTATCTACATATATAAAACTACTAGCAGCGCCCCGCGGTTTCACCCGCGTTGTACCCGTTTCCGCAAGAATTTCGCAATAAATAAAAGTAGTCTATGTCATTTCTCGGGTTCTGGACTAACTGTGTACCAACTTTTATTCAAATCAGTTCAGTAGTTTTGGCGTGAAAGCGTAACCGACAGACAGAGTTACTTTCGCATTTATAATTAGTATAGTTATTGTAAACTTTACGTCTACAAGACTTATTATGTTTAACAAATCTTAATATGTTGTATACGTATAAACGTAATGTTTATCTATATACAACTATTTAATTAAGGCGGATTACAGTAAGTTAAGTAAGTACTTTTATACTTTTTACAGTAAGTTGTTTGTTCTTTGCACGCAACATGCGGCAAGGTAAGTAAGTAAGTTCGTGTAGGTGAGGCCAACCCTGTTGTCAGGAGTTTTTAGACCGCCTAAAGGCCTCCGACATGGTCTAGCGATTACAGCAACCAGTACCGTCAATTTTACATACCCCCGAAGTACAGTAGGGCTCGGATAGAAATGCCACTATCTGCCACCCATCCAAGTAAAATCGCAATGAACTAATATCGCGTAGTCAAACTACGTCATGAGCGCTAAAAACAGTTTAAAGGGGCCCATACACGGTAAGATCGAAACCGATCGAAACCGATCGAAACCGATCGAAACGAGGAATCGATACACCATCGATTCGATCGATCGTTTCGATCGGTTTGACGCGACGGATCGTACAGATAAATCTTACCGTGTATGGGCCCCTTTAAGCTCGTAAACTCGTCCAATTTAAAACCACGTTACTATCAATTATGAATCGGTATTTACTTAACTACCCTTTTAAACGTTATTCTGCTTTATTTAACATACTGTCAGTATGGATTCTCTCCCTTATTTTATCTGACATCCTATTAACATATTCACCACTCCAACAATACACACAGGTATTATATAGACATAATTTTACGACACGTATAAAGGTGTAAAATTGTGAGAGAACTACTGAATCTTTCATGAAGTGACGACATAGGTATTGATCGGTATAGATTAAGGGTTAAACATTATCTTTATTAGGTATTAACGACACGCCCTCAGTTTATTAAGGTTTCCTGAGGGATTTATAGGTTTCACCTGCGTATGCTCATATTCTAGGTTTTATTTCTTTATCTAGGTACGCTGCTGCTGATACTCGTAGTGGCACCCAATACCTACGCCGAACGCTGACGCTAATAACAATAGTAATACAGACGATTCCGTTAACGCGACGCTAGTACGGCGCTAACGCGAAGCTGACACGAAGCTAACGAGACGCTAACGCGAAGCTAACGCGACGCTAACACAAATGGATATAAAAAATGATCTTGCTGACGATACTGATAGTTACGCACACAAAGATACATGTCCATATTTATTACAACTACGAATATGACTCAAGGGAAGCTCGTGATATAAAACAACTATATCACTGTTAACGTCGTACTCGATGCGGACTCACGCCGACGTCAGATACGCTTTTGCAGGTGAAACCGCAGGCAACAGCTAGTTAAGTATAGATGAAATTAGTAACGTTTATAAATTCAATATCCCAGCAACAATGTCTCGGGCTCAGCAATACTCGAGAGTTTATATCATCGTAAACCGACTTCTAAGAGGGTTAAAGTACCTTTTGTAGCATTTGAAATAATAGCATGGATAATAGTAACGATCAGACTGTTTGATCCTAACGAAATTGTTTTATAGAATGGTGTATAGGGTACACCACCTTTAGTTTTGGTATTTGGGAAAAATTGGTAAAAATCTTACTAATATTATAAATGCGAAAGTTTGTGAGGATGGATGTGTGTATGTACAAGTATGTTTGTTATTCTTTCACGAAAAACTATTGGACGGATTTGGATGAAACTTGACAGTAATATAGGTTATACATTAGAATAACACATGGGATACATGGCTTGTGTTTTGATAAATGTGTTATACATTTTTGCTTTGACTTGTAGCATCATTATGAAACTCATTTTATATCACTAAGTTTAGAAAAAGTATTTTTCGCGCTTCTTAAAAAGCTAGACTGGACGAAGAATGACTAGACTTTAAAAACCCAAAGAGGTTTCTTAATTGACATTTTATTTGGAAAAAGTCTTTAAAATCCGAAAGAGGTATATACTCAATGTTTGCTTTTGTTTATTAACAGTACGAGGAAAACCCAATGCTGAAATGCAATGCATTTTTCATACATTTCAGTTCCGTGACCGGCATGTATGGAAATAGGTCTCTTGGGGTTTAGCTTCAGCGATCTCGATCTCAAGAATTCCACTGAGAATGGAAACGTAACACGCACAATAACTTTCGTACATAATATATCCTACTAATATTATTAATGCGAAAGTTTGTAAGGATGGACGTATTTATGGATGTACATATGTATGTTTGTTACTCTTTCACGAAAAATCTACGGCACGGATTTGGATAAAACTTTACAGTAATATAGATTACACATCACAATAATACGTGGGATATATTTTATCCCGAAATTCCCGCGGGAACGGGTACAACCTGGGTGAAACCGCGGGGCGCGGCTAATTATATCACTACATAGTATAAAACAAAGTCTGTTTGTCTGTATGCTTAAATCTTTAAAATTACGCAACGGATTTTGATGCGGTTTTTTGTAATAGGTAGAGTGATTCAAGAGGAAGGTTTTAATGTAAAAAAAATCCCGAAATTCCCACGGGAGCGGGCACAACGCGGGTAAAACCGCGGGGCGCTGCTAGTAATAATATAATACTTGTTAGCAAGTTTGAGAAGCTTAGTGGCCAACCCTGGTGTCAGAGGCTGTAGACCGCTTAGATGCCTCCGATATGGTCTTACGAATTTAAACATCCACCTATAATACTAGGTAGGTAAAGAAGCTACCCTCAAATGATACAAACTTTCGGGTGTGCCATATTACAGCGACGGTGATAACTAGCGATTTTTGTGAAAATTAATAAAACATCTACATTAGCTCCTATCCTATTATACATGTACTAGCAGCGCCCCGCGGTTTTACCCGCGTTGTGCCCGTTCCCGTGGGAATTTCGGGATAAAATGTAGCCTATAGCCTTCCTCGATAAATAGACTATCTAACAGTGAAAGAATTATTCAAATCGGTTCAGTAGTTTCTGAGATTAGCGCGTTTAAACAAACAAACAAACAAACAAAACAAACTCTTCAGCTTTATAATATTATACATATATTGAATTGAAATTACGTTTACGTAGGGGTAAGGGAGACCAACCCGAGTGTAAAATAAAGGCCAACTGTATCCATAAATCTAGTTATAGTTCATAATTAATTAGTGATATAAAAATATCTAGTCGCCATCGGTGTACCGTGACATCTCCCCAAGGAATGTCTTCACAGGTGATACGAAAAAACGATTATTGATTCCGCTGTGAAAGGAAAAATACGCGCTTTTGGAATACAAATGAGCTCCAAATTGTATCGTTTGTATTGTATTTGTACCTTGAAATGAAATTGAGAACGTAATGCTATCGTAAACTTAGTACGCTGTAGTACTATTTTGCTTTTATTTTATTACTAGCCGCGCCCCGCGGTGTTACCCGCGTTGTATCGGTTCCCGCGGGAATTTTGGGATGAAATGTATTTCATGTGTTATTCTGATGTATAAACTATATAATAGTTTCTATGTACAGTTTCATCCAAATCCGTCCAGTAGTTTTTACGTGAAAGAGCAACAAATATACATACATACATCCGGCCATACATCCATCCTTACAAACTTTCGCATTTATAATATTAGTAGGATTGTAAAGAAAATCAAATCCTACTAACTAATAATATTAATGCAAGAGTATATGAGAATGGATTTGCTGTTGAGAATGAAGTTTGCTACTCTTTCACGCAAAAACTACGGCATACAGCAGAATAACACATGAAATACATTTTATCCCGAAATTCCTGCGGGAATAAGTACAAAGCGGGTAACACCGCGGTGTTATTAATAAACTAAAATACGAGTAGTTTTAAAAAATCAACAATTTTCTACAAATTGTTAAATCTTACAGACAACAAAGTCAGATGTCTCTAGTGTAAGTTTTTTCATATTATTTCATAGACCAGATTACGACCCTGCTTTGCGTGCTAGTGATCTTTGAAATACAAAGCAATTAATTTAAAAAAATGGAATAGTAATCGTTTACCATTCTTGATAATGAGAAAGCAACTCATTCACCTTAAATCGTTTTATTGCCTGGAATCAAACACGACTGAACGAAAAGATGAAAGAAAAAGAGACAGAAAATCATTCACAAAAAAGAAAGAAAGAGACAAAAAGTTAAGTAATTCGATAATAAATAAAATAGAATAGCCCCAAAACTCGTGCAAAAGAACCATTATCACTTAAAGAAATGGTTAAACGAACTCACGTTTTCTTGCGGAATTTCGCAACAATAATTATCGTGTTCCTGTGTCTTCCTGTTAAGGATAATTACGTAGAAATTGCCCTATAACCGGGCACTTTAACCCTCTGAAGCGCGCGTGATACGGTCTTTATCAACGTAGTGTCGGGTCGGGTAGACCCTGACAGGAAATTACCTCGTTTCTTTGCTCGAGTTGGCGATATTGACGCCAGATATTATAATGTACTTACAAGTACATACAGTTTTGTATTGAATGCGTATTCATGGTTAATAGAATTTAAAAATCTGATCCGACTTGGATAATTATTTTTGTAATGGATAGCCAGTAGCGCTCATGGTGTTGTTTGACTTAGCAATGTTAGATCATTTCGATTGTTAAGTAACGTGCAACTCGACCCTTACATGGATGGGTGGCCGATGGTGGCCTTTCTAAGCGCTACCGTGCTTCGGAGGGCACGTTAAGCAGTCGGTCCCGGTTGTCTCAATCGTAAGACCAGGTCGAAGGCCTTAAGGCGATGAATGGATGATCACATTCAACGGGAAAGTGATAGGCTATTTTTCACCCCGAAATTCACGGGCACAACGCGAGTAAATCTCAGAGCGCTAGTTTGAAAATAAACAAGTTAAATAAAGATTTGAAAAAAGTAACAAAAGGCCGTCTCTTCAAACTATGATTCAAATGAGAGTGGTTTGTGGTTAACGGATAAAACGTAGTTTCTCCGCTGCGACCACTAGAGTTTCATCATTTTCATTTTTTCTTCCCTCCATAGTATTTTTTATGGTTTCGCAGTTTGCTAAAACTGTGCTACTAAAATACGGCCAGTAGAAATAAGTTCACGATTTTTGGGTCCTCGCCAGTTTTCGACTTTAAATTATTTATGAGCGCTTTAATCGTAATATCATTTTATACTATACTAGTGGAGTGCCACGGTTTCATATAATTTTAACCCTTACTTAAAATCTCAGGATCATCGCATAGGTTTTTGTACAATTGCATATTAATCTTTGATTCTGCGAATTCGGTGTAAAACAGAAACAGTGTAACAACAATATGTAGAGTTCTTATTTATAAACGTCAAGGTAGACCCAAACTAAGAAGTAAGAAAACATCTGGAAAAAAAGCCTGTAATTACTGCCAAGGTTTTTATAGTAAAATTCATAATTTTCAAGGGTTTGCAATTTTAGAGAAAATCAAACAGAAGGCTTTAGCATTTACTAGCAGCGCCCCGCGGTTTTACCCGCGTTGTGCCCGTTCCCGTGGGAATTTCGGGATAAAATGTAGCCTATAGCCTTCCTCGATAAATAGACTATCTAACAGTGAAAGAATTATTCAAATCGGTTCAGTAGTTTTTGAGATTAGCGCGTTTAAACAAACAAACAAACAAACAAACAAACAAAACAAACTCTTCAGCTTTATAATATTAGTATAGATATATTTCATACTAACTGCATTCTGCAGATTCATCCACGTTCTATTCATTTCCGTACAGCTTCAGTAGGAAAGTAACCAACTTTCATCTTGACTATGGCTACTGTACAAATAAACCCTTCACATTTATTATATAAGTTTAGATTAGTATAGATTACTTTATACATAGTAGAAAGAACAAAAGCTTGAAGACTTGAAGTTGAAGCTTTGACAGAGAAAACTTGACCTTTTGTGAAGCAACTTGAACTTTTGATTAAGAACTTTACGAGAGAGCTTTTACAATTCGGGTTTGATTTTGAGCTTAAATGGACTTATAAGAGGCAAATCAAATGATTTTAAGTAATTAATGAATAAATCTCAAATATAAGTTCGTAAAAATAAACCACACTGTACTGGAAAATGTCAAATGAGAGGTTAATGAGTGATTTGTTAATGCGTGAAAAATTATTTAAATTAGTAAATGTGATGTAATTGATATGACGTCACTGGGTACGACTTTATAGAACGTTATAACAGATGCAAGTATAATAACAAAACAATATTACAAAAATTAAATTCAAAATAGCATCCCCACCCAAAATCGTAAACCTCTTCTTCTTCATCGAGTGGATGGTCAACCTGACCAATCCTGGTGTCAGAGTTATTGAGCTGTAAACATGTAACATTTTTCACCTATACTGTCCCACTTCTGAGCTAAGTTCTCCCTCAATCTTCCAAGTGCTGTGCTGGGCTTTTGGACAATTCCTGTCAAGGTTATTCAGATCGTTCCTTTTTTAAATTATTGCCAAGAACACATTTAAACAAGACCTTTTTGCTCACTCTTTTGGGGCCTACCACACCACATACCACCTACAAATTATAACACCCCACGTTGCGTCAAAGGGTTAAATCATGAAACAACTGCCAAATAAATACTTTAAACAGCCATATCTCACTCGCAGCCAAAAATACTTCACACATTAATATTTAGAACGAAGCTTGCTTTATAAAATGTTGAACATTAATTATGAGTAAAGCGGTTTCACTACATTCCGTACTAACGTTGGCCGGCGGCTTCACTCGTATCAAATGCAATAACTTCTTAAATATCAAAAACTAAAATAGAGTATTAACCTGTAATGGACCACAGCTGGGCAAAGACGTCTCATCTCAATGAAGATATCAGTACAGTGAGTAGGATATTGTCTTATAAGGTCTTAAATATCTTTGCTTTATGTACTCTTTTTGAAATTAAAGTATATGATACAAATATATGCACATGATTGTAGTCTTTTACTGCTTTTTTAGAAGATAGTGTAGTGAAATTGAAAAATGAGAAAGTTTTATAGTAAAGGTGAATGAAGATGGTATACTGAAGAATTATTTATTTGTCAAAGCATTAGTTTGGGGTCAACCAGTATAATTTTTAGACAATTATTTTTAAAAGTGCAAATCCTACTTACATTAAAAACAGGCCTTTAATCTGTTTGTCTAGAAACACTCACATCAATTTTATTCGTAAAGATTTCCGAAACCAAAATCCATTTAGCTAAGCCATGACTGAAGCGTGTAGAGAGCCCAGCGGTATCTATCGTCGATGGTACTTCCACCACGCTTGGCCTGAAAATATGGCGGTTATTTATGATATTCGGAATTGGGAACTGGGAACTTTTGATTTTTTGCCAGACTCCATGAGGGGTTGACACGCTATGAGGGGTTGACACGCAGGGTATACCGATGATAATTTGAGGGTTGAAATTATGGTTGTTTTGCTATTTTTACTTGTTTGCGACATTTTAAACGAGTTTTCAGTTTTTGCATTATGTTTTGTTTCTCTTTAAAGATTAAAGTTTATTTCCACAGAGTGGGACTAAGTATATAGATTAGCCGCGCCCCGCGGTTTTCTTCGCGTTGTACCCGTTCCTACAAGAATTTCGGAATAAAATGTGTTATTCTGATGTATAACCAGGCCTGTGTCACTCCGCGTGTAGGTATTAAAAACATACCTACGGGCGGCGGCCACTGCGCAAGGGCCAATCTAGTAGGCTGCCACAAGCGAAAGAAAACACACGCGTGCGCGCTATATGTTCGCCTTTATAATATTAGTAGGATAGGATTATTTCAAAAGAGATCATTTCAGTAATAAATTAATTTATTAGTGAGGTAAAAATGATACAATTATTATGTTTTGTCCGAAACAAAAACAATTCCACACATTCATTTCTACACATTCATTTTTACACATACATAACATCTATTATTCTTTTGTCTATATAAGTATAATGAACAAAATGTGTTTTATTTTATTACTTCATTAAATTAAATCTTTGGCAATAATCGTATAGCATATACAATTATGCAGCTAGCTCTTAGACTACATGAACGTACTCGGCGCTGCCTGCTGCGCGTTGCCCGCCACAAGTAGGAGTAAACGCTCGTGTTGTGCGCTAGATGGCATAAGTAGTTTCTCGAAGTAAGCAACCCTAGTCCGCGGCTCTTTCAATACGTATAACCATGTATAACTTATTATGAACCGTAGTATAGTGAATTAAGGCCCATATTCCTTCAAAAAGAAATTGGTAGGTATGTAAATGAACACGTGCTCGACTGGACCACGAGCTAAATTAAATCATATTGTTTATCAGATTCCAGTCATATTTCTTTGAAAACCATTGCGAAGTAAAGCTTCTGTACGTAGTACTAGTTATTATTCTGTGGTATAACCTATATTACTGTAAACTTTCATCCAAATCCGTCCAGCAGTTTTTTCGTGAAAGAGTAACAAACATACATACATCCTCACAAACTTTCAAATTTATTATATTAGTAGGAAATATAGATAACGATTGTTTCAAGCTAAAATACTAGAAGTCAAACGCCCGTACATTTGTACACTTGTATTTTAGTTTGAAACTTCTTCAGAGTAAACAGAGGTTTGGGCTCGTTACGTGTCCCCGGCTATAAACTGAAAAACAATTTCAGGGCTGAATGCTCGGACGAGGGGTAACAAGAGCCCGATGTGTGTCATCCCTTGTTGATATAAAGTTGTAAAACTAGCTGCGTTATATTGGAAGTCCGATCAAGAATTAAGATTAGGAAAGTTTTTTAACGTACGTTAGTGATGATAAAAGCTCCTAATTAATGCGAGGGCTTTAATGCCGCAATTATATGTTGATTAAGGTCCCGGGTTGAATTCCCGGGTCGAGCACAAAACATGTTTCAACATGAGTCCTTTGGTAGGTGAAAAGGCTCCGACGCCAAGGTTGGCCACTACACACAATACGTTCGAAAAGATATCCGAAATTATTTAGTTCCAATAGGTAATAAGACTTATTTACGTTTACCAAATTCACATCAAAATATCTAATACTAGCAGCGCTCCGCGGTTTAACCCTCATTGTGCCTATTCCCATAGGAATTTTGCGATGAAAAATAGTTTATAACCTACCTGTTGAATGTGGCTATCTATTATAGAAAGAATTATTCAAATCGTACAGGTCATTCCCGAGATTAGCTCGAACATACAAACAAACAAACTTACAAATTTTACCTCTTTATAATATTAGTATAGATATTGGCGGTTCAATCCATCCTGAATATTCCCGCTATTTCGTCGAGTAACACCGCAAGCATTCTGCTGCTCTTATCAAACTATGCTATTATCTGCTGCACCATTTAGATGGAAACTATGCTCGCTATCATGAAGTAATTTATGATTGTACGTCGCTCGGGAACTATGATCCATATCTAACATCACTTATGCAGTATCTTTTGAGTCATACATTTTGCGACATAGACTATAAATTGTCTATAGTGGTATGTGAAAAATAATGCGTTGTTAACATAGCGAGTTTCCAAGATTTTAAAAAACCGACTCTATTCTTCATTATATTAACCTCTTTTCTAAATCGATCGCATTCTAGTTTCCAATAATATACCATATTTCCAGCCAATCAGCTCACAATGCTAAGGCTATAATTACAAACCATAATTGGGCTTTTGAAAAAAAAATTTTTTTGTGATAAATGGAAAGATTATATATTAGTTTTATAGCATAACTTTTTTATTTTATTTTTTTCGCAATAATTCAAAAGTTATTTCAAAATAAAAATTAATTTTTGAATCCAGTACCGAAGACACGCCGACAACTCCCGAACAAACTCGAGCGCGTGTGACGTCATAATGTTAGTTTTCACTCCGCCGTTTCAGCCGTAAACGCTGTACTGTTATTAAATAGCTATAACATTATGACGTCACAACTATGGTGACCAATCATGGCGCGTGATTTTTTTTTTAATTTCATCAATTTTTATTTGTTTATAATTAATTGAAAAAAAAAAATAAAGTTTTTTGCATTAAATATCAATATTATAAATAATAAAGTTTTAAAATACATTAAAAAAATCATTTTTTTTTCAAAAGCCCAATTCGATCTATTCTCGAACGAATAATTCGAAAGTGGATAATAGTTAGCCTCTTTTCTAAAATGGTAGTGCATTTGAGTATTCTAATTTTGAATAATATTCGGAGACCAACCAATCAGGTCACAGCGGCTATAATAAATAAGTCAAGTTATGGTCAAGTATATTATTGTATCGATCTTATCGTAGTAACTATTTGGTAATCTGTGAAATCGGTCACTAATTTTGTTTTATGGCTATTGTCTCTTGCCTAGCTGTCCAGTTCAATTAATTTCAGCAGTTTCCGAGCCACTATTTTGGGGGAAGATTATCCGCCGCAAAACCGAAGAATTTGCATAGTTTGCGCAAACGGGATGAGCAGATTTCGAAATGAATACTAATTATTTTGGAATGCGGTGGATATGAATGTTTAATTCATGGTTAGGAAGCTGTTTGTAGTGTCTGGTTATACATCTCCTTGAGTACTTCAGTGGTTTAGATTTAGACGACTGAGTTGAAAAGATTGACAAATATCTGTATAGACATATGGAATGGTGCGTGGATAAAGTGCAAGACACACATGCGGGTGCGGGCCATTTGTGGGTCGCGTGTGTGTGTTGTGTTTTACTTGTATTTGTATGAAAGAAGGCACAGAAATATATTGAGAACTGCGGGTCAGTGCTATACCTTGTCCGCCTTTTAATAAACGTTCTGTAACTAAAACACTGTTATAAAGTGTTTTGTCTCTTTTGCTCTTCGGAAAATTGTGTATGTCAGAAAGTGACAAACCATTTTATAGCTAAAATGTTCTTAATACGCGTTTTTAATATGGCCCTGTGTGTCTTGCGCTTTACGACGAAATATGCTTTTCAGTAACATATTTTTATTTTGTATCGAGTTTTCCTGATATAATATTCATAAATACTACATTGAAACAGTGTTCGGTACTTTCTCAAATAATATCAAAAGGAATAAGCATGTAATTTCACACAAATACACACATTTACAGTCGACGCCATATATATTTACGTGTTCACTATACACATCCTTCATCTTATTACAATGATATAAGGTGAAAAATTGTCTAGATGTATACGGCGCCGACTCTTCATTAATTAATTCATTTCGAATAGGTTAATGGCCAATCCCGGTGTCGAAGTTTTAAGACCGCCTAAAGGCCACCGATATGGTCTGACGATTGAGTCAATCGGGACCGACAATTGTAAGTGCCGTGCGCGCTCAGATAGAAATGCCACTATCGGCCATGCATCCAAGTAGGGGCCGAACTGCACGTTCGCGTCAGTCGCACGCACGCTCAGTCAAACTACACCACGAGCGCTACAACACCTCTTTCTTTTCAAAAGGGTTAAAAAGATCATTAGAACTAGTAACGAGTTTCAATTTGAAGACTGACGTAACATTTTCCTGGTATCAAGCAATTTGTTTTGAAGTGGTCGTTTTGGCGCATTTGCCTAATGTTCTGATGCAGCATGCTTTTGCATATCGTATTTTGTGTTCGGAATAATGATGTGATACATAGGAGAGCCAAGATCACTTGGTTAATGTGGAGTTTTTGAGTGTTATTTGTACTTGGGGAGGGTTGTAGAACTTGTAGATATGTAATTAAAAAGTATTAGTTTGTAGTGGGACATTACCCACTGTCGGGCAAAGACCTCTCATGTCACTGAAGATCAGCAAAAAGATCAGCGTGTAGTTACTCGTATTTGTTGTAATCAATAGTGGATCCAAGATTTTGTTTTGGGTTGGCATTGATCCTGGTGAGGGTAGAGAATTTTGGTTTCGGTAGTTTTTGACACTGGGAGCTTTGAATCATAAGGGCGAAAGGGTTGAAGATATAGGTCACAATTAATAGTCGATCCAATATTTTGTGTTGGGAAGAGACTGGCTCTGACCTAGCTTGAGAATTCTGGAAGCTTTTGTCCCTTTGAGCTTTGGATCATGATAACTGAGAGGATTCAAGATCCTTGAGCTCTTAGGGAGTGTCAGAAAGCAGCGATAGCTCAGTTGTTACCACGGAAGAGCGAAGTACTACTGCTTCTTCACTATTTCTTTTTGCAAACAATTCACGAATCGCACTTCATTGCAGTTACACATCCCTAAGGGTAGTTCATTTACAAAATATCACATACACTATCTTCAAACAACAAAAAGCGTCGAAATTAAAAAGTAAAACTATTCAATTCCAAGTTATGTTCCACGGTTGTGACATAAAACGTCACAAGTAGGTACTACACTTTAGCGCGGAGGCGACACGACAACCAAATAAAACTGTACGACTTCTGTTGTTTTCTCGCATTGGATTAGTACTCTACCACTGGTTTTCGTCAAGTCGTTTCTAGATTTTTTAGACAATAGTCGAATAGTTTGTTCGAGTTGCCAAGTTCTATAAAAAAGATTTTTTTTGAGTATTCTTCATATCTTCTCAAATTTTTTTTAGATGATACTCGTTTGGATGGAAGTTGGAAGAGTTGATGCCTAACTTTTTTTAAAGGAAAAGAGATAGAAGGATTTGTCACATTCAAAGTGATCGCCTTCTGACTCTGGCTCTCTCTCTCATAAGACCATAATTAACAAAATATTTTCAAAAAACGTAGTAAATTTAGCACGGCCTAGTACCGTAGCGCCCTTATGGATTTTCTATTCATTACATAACCACCTGTTAAGGTAATCTGTTAGTTTCAATTGTTTTTCGTAGTCGCTTCTATTTCTACTGTTACGTAAACCCATAGTAGAGACTGTTTCTCGAATTAGATTTTGTTGCCAACATTACCGTCTACATTTTACAATGAAAGTATTTAATCCTCTTACACTTGTGGTAGCGAGTGGCAAGTAAAGTCTGGATGTTTTCAAAACAACTTGATCAGATTACAAATTCAAAGCACTGGATTTGATGTCTTTAGGCTTTGAGATCTTTGAGATTAAGATAATATGATAATACTTTTGGTTAAACAATGTAACATAACGCCTCGGTCTAGTGGTATGTGCACAAGTACACATACCCGCCAAGACTGAGGTCTCGAGTAAAATAAAATGATATATTTTGAAAAGTACCAAGATCGGTTTATACCTCAAATGGTAACCCAATAACTAATATCTGTTGATTGTGGTAAAGTTCTCTCATTACTTCTATGGAAATAAATGATCATCTGAATGAACTAAGAAAGCACGTGCGCTTTGATACTCGTACTATACATTTATGGTGTTACTATTTATAAAAAAATAATAGCTATCGCTTTGGCTCTACTGAGGCACCTCCGTATCAGGAAGTAGAAAGTGAGGCTTGAAAATTCTCTTACCAAATTAAACTCTCGCCTTTAAGTTATAAACTTTCACTTATAAAATTAATGTTAAGAAACTTAGGAACCGCAGGAAATAAGTTACGAGATAAATAATTCAAGTAAAAACTTAGTCCCTACTCACTTTAGGAAAGTAAATTGTTTGTTTAAAGCTCAGTTTAAAGTAATCTTGTAGGCTCTGGAGCAATTAAAAAATTAAATACTAAGTTTCTTAAGTTTAAGGGAACACGTTACTACTCATTTTGAATTGAAACCGCTTTACGGATATAGTCTTCTGTGACCACGGTTCCTGTAAAGGGGCTGAAACGTCAGATAAAAATGTAACATAAAAGCGAAGTGTATCCGTAAACACATGGAATACATTTTATCCCAAAATTCCCACGGGAACGGGTACAACGAGAGTAACACCGCGGGGCGCGGCAAGTTAATCATAATCTTAGTAGGCCTAGTGGTCACTCATGACACAAATTCGAGTACTCACGAATTAAGTACTCCTTTTAAATTACTTTTCTTATTTTTTTTAATTTTTTTTTTTTTAAATTACGTTTCTGAATTACCTAACTGTCCTCCTAAATGCAAATCCTTTTAACAAGCATTGTACATTTGACGCTTAGTGTAAGAACGTCCCTCCATTAAGTTGACGGGCCAAATGTGACCCTCTGTCCCAGGTAAAGGCCATTGCAGATTAAAGTGCTGACAGTCTTGACACAAACTAATTTAAACTGACTGAATATACTGTATAGTGTAGTAGTATATTTTTTAGTCTTTAGATTCTGATCAGAAAAGCAGTCTATAGACTTACTGAACCGGCAGTATTTAAACTGCATAACTTTATTGCCTGACTGGACTGTAGTCAGTAAGTCTAAAATAATGTTAGTCAATCTAACAAAAGTTTTCTTTACAAAAACAGTAATTCTTTAACCTTTTGTTTGCCGGCATTAGAAACACAATAGAAAATCAATTGTGTCTGGCTTGGAATTTACAAACAATTAATGACACATAATGAGTTTGTTAAACATTTAGTCTCTTGTACCTTTCATAGGTTTTCACAGACTAGAACACAGACTAAAAACTGTCTAGAGTATTGTCTGCACATTCTCTAAGTTCAGTTTAAAAGGTCGACCCGTGACCCGGGCTCGTTTGATATCAAGTTTATTTTAGTTCCGGCAGAACGAGGCCATCTTCTAATTTAAGTGCTCCACTGTTATATGACAGTACTAAGTTAGATTGTGACACTTAAAGTGGTCTGGGTGTTTTCTTAATTGTGATTTTTCTCCATGGTGTTGACTGCAAGCTAATGACCTTAGTTAGAGTAAGGGAAATAAGTTGTTCGCCGTATGCAATATACAAGTGACTGCAATCATTTAAAGAATTCGGTAGACATCTGCATTCGGCTAGTGACAGTACCTAATTCGGCCTCATTTGGCGAACGACTGCAGCAGCCAACTAATTAGGTGACGGCAGTCGGTAGACAGTCTAGTTTGAAGACAAATACTTCATGAACAGCTGATATTCTGCATATTATGATAGTAGGAACGCGTACAGATTGCCACTTGGTCTTCAGGAGTTATTGAGCAAAAAGTAGATTTGACGTCATATACGATAGTATAGTTGACTAGATTCCATAATGCAATTTTGGTTTGTCTTAATTTAGGTCTAATTAACCGTGTGTGAATTTGTCCGAGTATATTATATTTACTTACCATCAAAAGTAACTGTCCAATTCCGTCCATTTATAACTCTGAGTATTTATTGACCGCGGCTAAGGGTGCCTGTCTATTGACGCGGAGGGAGCTGGTGGACCGGAGAAACGGACAAATAGTAACCAATAGGATTGCGTAAAATATCTGACCGCAGATTTCATGCAATCTTATTGGTTTATATTTGCCCGTTTCTCCGCTCCGACTCGCTCCGCGTCAATGGACAGGCACCCTTATACGTTTATTCAAAAAGTTTCCAAACCATTCCTAAACCGGTTTGCTTATTGAATTTTAATATCAGTAATGCTTTCCACTCCCGAAATAAACTTGGGTTCAAAAGAACGACGTTTATATACCGTAATGGATATTTAATTCGATTATAAGAACCGAGATTCTGTTCTGTTAAGTAATGTTTGAATCGAATGCTCTGTTGCAGATAAATGTATATTTAGGACCAATTATTTTCCTGCTTCATTCAGTTCTTTGTTTGCGAAAGATTTTAAAGACACATTTCACATTTAAATTGAAACTACTTACATTTACAGATACACTTCGTTGTGGTCACATATAAACATATAAACCTTCCGCAAGAATCATTCTATCGATCGGTGAAAACCGCTAGAAAATCCGTGCAGTAGTATTTGAGTTTATCCCGAACAGACAGACGCGGCCGGGGACTTTATTTTATACTATGTAGCGATAGATATTGTTTATGTATTGTTATTTATTCATCCGTGTCAGTACAGGAACTAAATTCCGATAGAAAACCAGAGATAGTGCTTTAAAATCAATCAAGTGCTAAGTCATATCGGATCTCTCTCGACCTAGTCGAAGCTTACGAAATCCTCATAATCCCGTATGAAACCTAATATCCTTCTATCCGTCTTCACCGCTCCCTCAACTAGCTAGACACAAATTGTAATAACTTTTAAAACCGGAACATGTGCTAGTTTTACCCAGTTTTTATTAAAATGTAGTTTAAAGGCGTGTAATACTCCTCCCTGTACTGATGTCTTCAGTGAAATGAGAGGGTTTTGCCCAGCTGTGGGACATTAACGTAAGCTAATTTAAGTCGGACATTAATTATGGCTAATACTTTTTAAAGTGATTTTAGTAGAGATTTAATAAGTGTTTTTGACATGGAATGTATGAAAAATTATGTCAATTAGTTAAGTGTCCATTTAATGAACAAGTCATTGATAACATCATTTCCCGGTTCCCTATAAAATAAACTAAGAAAACTTTTAAAAGTGCCTACGTAACACGATTGACAAGCTCGGTCCAGTACACTCGGGTTGTTTCTTAAACGTAGTGATTATATTCTCTTTGGTTGTTACCTTCACGGTATTGAAGTATTTGAATTCGGGGAAACATCTTTATCTATACTAATATTATAATGAGGTATCTGTTTGTTTGTATGTTCAAGCTAATCTCGGGAATTACCAGTCCGATTTGAATAATTCTTTTTGTAATAGATAGCCACATTCAACGGGATGATTATAAGCTATTTTTTGTCCCGAAATTTTCATGGAAACGGGCACAACGTGGGTAAAACTGCGGGGCGCTGCTAGTAAATTATACTGATGTTTTTAATATGCGGATCTATCTTACTTAGGCAGCGACAGGTGTATTTAAGACATCTTATTTTATAAAGAAGACACAAGAAAGTTTCGGCTTTAAAAAGTATTTTATGTTGTTTTTATATGTCAACTTTTTGTTCAACTGAAACAAGAATGCAAAGAGAATGTATTTTATAAAAATCTATGGTGTTTTATTGTTTTTTATCAAATGAGGGACAACTGTAATAAAAAACAAAAAAATCCTTTAAACGAATGTCATAATTACATTAATTTGCTCGACGTATACACCATGTAACAGTTTAAAGAAGTTTTTTTTATTAATACTTAAATAAAGTTTTTTATTAATAGTTATGTTTTTCATAATGTTATTAATAATAATATTTTTAAGTTTTATAACAATCTGTCTGTCATCTACTAACACTCTATGAACACACACTTATGTCTGAAATGAACGTCTTATTATTATTACTTATTATAAACTAAAAACATGCCATTATTTTGTGGTCCTGAGTAACATGCAAGGAATTCTTTGTGAGTCAATGAATGTAAGTCAATGAATGACCGTATATGTAACTACAGGGTGTAATTTCAAGTGCCTTACTTACTTATTATTAACAGTACTCTGAGTTTTTATTCCCTCTAGGTTAAGGTGTAAAAATGCGGTAATGCACATTTCCATAATCCTACTTTATGTGCAAAAGTTAAATATTTACAACCAAAATGTACTCGGTTTTACAACCCTGGATTTCTTTAAGTATTCTATGTTATACATTTCTTATACCACGAAGATGAATCCGTAAAAACGTCTATGATTGTTTACTTTGTTATAACATACATATACTCAACACTGTGCCTGTTCCCGTGGGAATTACTGATACACTTCGCTTTTATTTTATACCTTTACTTAAGAAACCAGTATGTATCCCATGTGTTATTCTGATGTATAAACTATATTACTGTAAAGTTTCATCTAAATCCGTCAAGAGGTTTTTTTGTGAAAGAGTAACAAACATACATACATACAGAGATTTTCGACCCAAACTTTCGCATTTATAATATTCTTCTATTATAACTCTTCTAGAATAAAACCAAGCAACCTTTCAACAACCCTTGTTAAATAAATAGTTAAATATTAGGGCTAAATAAATACTAGGGCATTTATTTGATATCTCTGATAAAAGCGATAAGTATAATGTTCTTTGAGTGACATGGTATAAGTAAACAAACACACGAATAAGTATTAATTAAGGATTTTGAACTTTTATTGAAAACATGGAAATTGATTCTGAACCTGAAGGGCAATTAACAACCAATCCAATTACACTTGTAAAACTTTTCAATAAAGGCAAGGAATTTGTAATCATGTTTATACTAGCTGCCCGGCGGTTTCAACCGCGTTACACAGGGTGGCTTTTTTAAGACAAGCCCGTTGGCACAGTGGCAGTGATGTACTGTGTCGGGGGTTGCGGGTCGAATTCCCATCCCGGAGTCAAAAATACGTGAAGACACAGTTGTTGGCGACGACGTCTGGGTGTCAATTACAGTAATATTATAATGTATTTGTGTATGTATAATATGTAGTAGTATCAGTGAGTTAGATTCCATTATACAAGCGTATAGCATACTTTGGGTCTTATTAACCGTGTGTGAATTTGTCCGGGTATATTTAATATTATTACTATTTAAAAGTATTTTATAAAAACTACAAGCGCAGTCTTATGTGACCACGGTTCCTGTAAAGGAGCCGAAACGTCAGATATAAAAGCGATGTGTATCTGTAAACGTAGTTTCAATTCAAAATACTACTAGTATTAGGGATTTAATGCCCATGTTGTGACGGCACAACGTAATAGAATCAGTTTGGTTCAGTGCCACATCAGCTGTGGAAAATCCCGGGATTTCTCGTCACAACAACACTGGTATTGCGAATCTGGCATGCTCGTAATATTAGTATTTTTCTAATAAAATGTATCTACAGCATGTTGAGACTGCATATTGACATGAGGATCTTGCCTTTCAGTTCACTTAGGTTCCGAACTGTTTGCCTAATGCGGCAGCATAGTGCGGTCGTCTCTTGCAGTCGTCTAATGCAGTTACCTAGACAACCTAGACTACCTAGACAAGCCCGTTGGCACAGTGGCAGTGAGAGCGCTTACTGTGTCGGGGGTCGCGGGTTCGATTCCTGCCCGGAGTCAACAATATGTGCAGACATAGTTGTTGGCGACGACGTCTGGGTGTCAATTATATCTATACTAATCTATACTAATATTATAAAGCGGAAGAGTTTGTTTTGTTTGTTTGTTTGTTTGTTTAAACGCGCTAATCTCAGAAACTACTGAACCGATTTGAATAATTCTTTCACTGATAGTCTATTTATCGAGGAAGGCTATAGGCTACATTTTATCCCGAAATTCCCACGGGAACGGGCACAACGCGGGTAAAACCGCGGGGCGCTGCTAGTATCCTTATAAAGTATTTGTGTATGCATATGTAGTAGTATCAGTTAATTAGATTCCATAACACAAGCTTAGAGCTTACTTTGGGTCTAATTAACCGTGTGTGAATTTGTCCAGGTATATTTATTATTTATTATTATTATTTACCTAATGCGGTCATCTGATGCGATCGAATAATACGGTCGCCTTCTACATTCGGCTACTGCGGTCGTTTCATGCGGTCACCTAACTTGAGACTAGAGTCTAGTGGGTCCAGTGCTTCGGAGGGCACGTTAAACCGTCGGTCCCGGTTACTTTCTACGGATAGTAATCGTTACATAAGCCATGTCAGAGGCCTTTGGCGGCTCAATAACTCTGACACCAGGATTGGTTACGTTGGCCATCCACTCGATGAAGAAAGGAAGTGCTAGACTATTTATTTGCTGACTGACCAAAATGTAGTGTAGAATGTAAAATGTGTATGTGAATGTGTAGAATAGTGTTAAATGTAGAACATGATAGTCTTGGTCATGGCACACTTGGGCTTTTCGGTAGTATAGAAGCAAAAGAAAACAATACACACTTGTCTATGAAAAGGTAAGGTCGTAAAATATAACAGACATCCCATTCAAACTACCGGAAACACCCATCCATACATTTTTATTCAAAATTACTTCCACCATTTATTTTAAGCGCATTATCCGTATATATTTTATGTTAAATCTGGTCATTTACAAGATACGTGCCCCTCGATTGGGTCGAGTCGATAGCCCTTATAAAATATTGCGACAGTCCATAAAGGGACGGATCTGAGCTACCTTCGTATAAAAATAACGCTTTATTATCTTTTCGTCTGAAGTCCGAGGATATACAACCGATCGCAACGCTTAGGACGAGGCTATTTTACTTTTGAAACCTTCAGAGACTACGGATAAAGTGGTTTAACCGTGACAGACGTCAAATAACTCCTAGGGCGTGGAAAATTGCGTTAATAAGTTAATTATTGAAAATTGGCCCTTCTTAGTACCAGGATAAAGTCATATTAGTTTGCCTATTTAAACACCTCTATTAATGGCGTAGGTACAAATTATAATAATCTGTTCGCCTAATGTGAGTGCCGACATTGTTTCAATCTACTATTTTTAACACCGAACGTTCACTGACCGATCAGTGCCACCACCTAACTAGATGACAGCTGCAGTCACTCGCTGAATGCGGATAACCACCTAACTTTATTAGGTACTTAACGCTGTGGTCAGTACGAAGGCGTTAATAAAGTTGCTAATTTTAATTATCACTACATAGTATTTAAAAATAAAGTAGTCTCTTTTTCGTGTCTGTCTGTTTGTCTGTCTGTATGCTTAAATCTTTAAAATTACGCAACGGATTTTGATGCGGTTTTTTGTAATAGGTAGAGTGATTCAAGAGGAAGGTTTTTATGTAAAAAAATTCCCGAAATTCCCACGGGAACGGGCACAACGCGGGTAAAACCGCGGGGCGCTGCTAGTAAGATTATAATTTGACTGAAGTGTTCGCACTCTATTTCACCATTTTCGTTTCATACCATTTAACATGTTCAATATTTTTTTCTAAACAATGAGGTTATTTTGTGGCTCTCCTATTAATTTTCCGACAAAGAAATTGATTTATAAGCTCTTAACTAAACGGCTTAGCGTGTATAATCTTTATAAATTGGTGAGTTATAAATAATCCTGCGTTAATCCATCCGATAAATAGAGGGAAAAGGTTTCCTTCAGTGTGTAAACAACTAAATACCTACTTAAGGGTGGTTTATACTGTATATACGAGGATAAAGGTGCGTTTCTTTAGAAGCGGAGTGGAATTGTGCGAAGCTCAATTAGCCAATCACAATGCATTACGAAAAGATTTTGAAAATGTCAATGGGTTGTTTGACAATCTTCTTCTTCTCTTCTTCTTCTTCATCGAGTGGATGGTCAACCTGACCAATCCTGGTGTCAGAGTTATTGAGCCGCCAAAGGCCTCTGACATGGCTCATGTAACGACTACTATTCCGTAGAAAGTAACCGGGACCGACGTGTCCTCCGAAGCACGGAATCATCTTACTTTTCGGGCAATCAGGTGATTCAGCCTGAAATGCCCTAACCAAACTGAGGACAGTCTCACAAAGTGATTTTTGTGAGGTATCCCCACCGGGAATCGAACCCGGAACCTCCGGATCGTAAGCCGGGTGCTCAAACCACAAGACTACGGAGGCTGCAACAAACACACACTATCACATACTACCAACAAGTCACCGTAATGCCATTTTCTTTACACAAAGAATCTCCTTCAATACAAAAACTAACCGAAACCAAAGTCACATATAACACGTTGATTACTAACAGTGTTGTGTTGATTTTTCTAGTGATTTCGCTAAATAAATCAGCTTTTCTTTGTCCTAGTTCTGAATGATGAATCGCGTGTTTCGGAAAGGAATCCATTTTGTTTTCTATTTGTTTCGATTAATAGGGAGGGTTAGGGATTCGTTTCTTTGTGGTCGATAAACGTAGGGATATCCTCCTTGGCATTTATCAACACCCTACGCAAAAAAGGTATAACCTTTGCTTTTGTTTTGTTTAGTTTGAGGTATTTGTGTCTTAAGAAATAGTTTCTGTTTGAAAAATCTAAAACGGCTATATACTTAGACTATTTACACTATCACAATTGGAACACATTGTTAACACTTATCCATGTGACTTAATCGTTAAATTTCGCGATTCATTCTCATATAGAGTGTTTATAATACTATCTACTTACTTCTTTATAAGCTAGTAAGTAAAGTAGGTTAGTGGCCCCTGGTGTCGGAGTTTTTAGACCGCCCAAAGGCCTTCGACATGGTCTAACGATTGAAACAACCGGGAACGACAATTTAACGTGCCCTCCGAAGCACGGTAGCGCTCAGATAGAAATGCCACTATCGGCCACCCATCCAAGTAGGGGTCGAGCTGCACGTTGCTTAACAATCGCAATGAACTAACATCGCTTAGTCAAACTACGCCTCGAGCTACTAGTATAATTGGAGTATTAATAAAAAAGACTATTGAGAACGTATTAGCTTTATTATTTTTAACACGCTTTTTTTAAAGTAAAATACTTTACTGAAATACAGCACCAAATAAATCATAGTAATATTAAAAATACAGTTTTCGGTCGCACATGTCACAGTGTAAACGAGAAATCAATAGGAAATTAATCGTAATTACAGCTCTTTATAATATGACTGGATGTCGTGATTCAAGCACGAGGTGGTATCGATCGCTCGTGCCATTCGGTCACTAGCCCTACTCGCTGCCACAGTGTAACGAACTGTCCGGTTTAAAGTACGTTAACGGATACATACTTTAAGCGATGTTAGCTGATTGTTAGGCAACGGGCAGCCTGGTCTTTAGGCGATTTTAAAACTCTGGCATCAGCTTTGCTTAATAAGCTATTGGAACTTACTTTACTTTAGTTACTAGAATCTATTACAAAAATAATTATTCAAATCGGACTGATAATTCCCGAGATTACCTCGAACATACAAACAAACAAACAAATAAACGAACAAACAAACTTACAAATTTTACCTCTTTATAATATTAGTATAGATAATTTATATGAGAAGGGTGGAGAGAGACTAGACCCTGGGAAAGGATAGGCAGCCCTTTGATCCTAAATTCCCCTCAAATAAGATTGGATAGATTGCTAGCGAAAGTAAAAGTATAATGTAAAAAATACTTTATAGTTGACTAACTGTATTCACTAAACTGTGACTGTGATATCGATTTGCCACAAACATTTAGACGACTATTGTTACCAACGCAATGTTTAGATTATACCGCCGAGTATAGACCACATAATCGTACTCGATACAGTTTTAACCAGAGCTTATGAAGTATGATCGATATTCATTTGATTATGTTTGCCTACAATATTTTGTTACTATTATAAAACACGTTGACAGAATATTTCAACTTCTATTTCAAGCCCTAATCGATACCACAGTAGGTAGGTAGGTAGTGTAAGTCCTACTAATATTATAAATGCGAAAGTGAGGATGTAGGTGCGTATGTATGTGATACATTTTATCCCGAAATTCTCGAGAGACATTGGAGACCAACCTAGTGAATTAAATGAAACATTGAACAATAATTCATATACTGTTTTGTGTCTTCAATAACTCGCTAGTTGCTGTCGTTGTCGCCGGCCTGTACTGTGGAACTGCCTTCACTCTGATAGTTGTCAAATTTTGAGTTGAGAAATATTAGTCTGGTACATGCAGGGTAGGCAAAACTGCAAGGCGATCGGTTAAGGCTAGTATATTATAAAACAAAAAAACAAAATACTTTAAATATTACCACTGAGTCTCTGACTGTTGTAAAAAACATAAATATGTACGTAGTTCTCTTAAAACGTTCTATAATATTGATTATTCATAATTTATCTAAAAAATGAAGTGACACAAGGTTCCAAGTTGGAAAGCGGTCTATCTACTGATGGCATGACAAATTAGAGGTTTCCGAAAATAAATCACTCAAACTTCACCATCCGAACTATGGTAATAAATTAGCGAAACCTTTTTGCCGTCTGTAGGTACTTATAATAAAGGATATTGTCTGAGGCGAATTTGGACCCATAATTAAATAGTTACTGTATGTAATAAAACCAAAGAGTATGTTTTTTGTTTGAGCGCGGTACTCTCTGAAATTACCAGTTTTAGAAAAAAATGATATGATAGTCATATTTAATAGGTGATAGTTAATTCTCGAAATCCTTAACTGCCTTATTAATAAACGCGGTGTAACTCAAACACTAAAACACTGTTATAATGTGTTTTGTCTCTTTTGCTCTTCGGAAAATGTCGTATGTCAGAAAGTGACAAACCATTTGATAGCTAAACTGTTCTTAATACGCGTTTTTTAATATGGCCCTGTGTGTCTTGCGCTTTACGACGACATATGCTTTTCAGTAACATATTATTATTTTGTATCGAGTTTTCCTGATATAATACTCATAAATACTACATTGAAACAGTGTTCGGTACTTATGTTGCTTGAAAAACGGTTCC
Source organism: Cyclophora albipunctata (assembly GCA_963082685.1). Taxonomy (NCBI): domain Eukaryota; kingdom Metazoa; phylum Arthropoda; class Insecta; order Lepidoptera; family Geometridae; genus Cyclophora; species Cyclophora albipunctata. Next base: position 7,593,925 of record OY720131.1, on the reverse strand, counting down.
ACTGCTGGGCAAAGGCATCGCATCTCACTTAAGATATCAGTACAGTCATGAGGAGGATTAGGCGTCATCACCACGTGAACGTCATCTCAAACCCAAGCCATGTTTAAAAAGTAAGAAATATGTTTGGAATTGAACTAGAGACCTCAGTCTTGACATCAGGCGAGTGCATATACGACTAGACACCGTGGCCAACTAGACATCGTGGCGTTTTTACCGCATTACAACCATTATGATGCGGTAAAAACGTACGATAAGATAAACGTTTTCATCTCGGTAATGAACGAAAATGACTTTGGTCGTTTCACTGCACTGCACTATGTATGTGGCATCTATTGGCGGTAATTTTAATTTTATTATGTACTAGCAGCGCCCCGCGGTTTCACCCGCGTTGTACCCGTTCCCGCAGGAATTTCGCGATAAAGCCTATGTCTTTTCTCAGGCTCTGGACTAGCTGTGTACCAAATTTCATTCAAATCGGTTCAGTAGTTTTGGCGTGAAAGCGTAACAGACAGACAGACAGACAGAGTTACTTTCGCATTTATAATATTAAGTTAGGATCAGCGGTGAATGGAATGGAATGGAAGAGTGAATGAGTGAGTGAAGTTAATAATTAGAGAACGATATGGCGATACGACTTTTTTTGTAACCTATACTGTCCCACTTCTGAGTAATGGCTGACATGACCAACTTAAATTATTATTTTCAGTAAGAGTCGAGACAGTGAAAACTTTGTACAACGCCTTTTAAAAGAGAAAGAGTAAACTTTATAATGAAATATTGCTCAAACATAAATAGTTATTTTAACTACTTTGTAGAGATACTGCACTCAGTTTCAAGTTATATTCAAGTGGCTGCTTACTAGAAGATTGAACAGAAGAAGGTCTACTTGAAAAGAAGATAATTTTTCAAAGGATACTATTGTAGAAAGAAGATAGTTTATAGTTCAAAAGTTATTTTAGTTCCAGTTCAAAAATTGTTTAGGTAACTGGTGAGTCCTAAGTAGGCTTTGTTTAATTCTGGACCCAGTAAACTCACACCCTTGTCCACTTGTAAACTAGGTAGGTGTCACTTTGCAGGGACCGCGACAGTTGCCCCCCATTTTTTTTTAAAAGAGCATAAAATAATAACAATTTTTTTTACTTTAAGGGTCAACACTGCGTTAAGCGTGCACCCGTCGCCCGTCGGTTCGGCTATTATATGTCACGGCGATAGGCAACACTGTGGCATCTTCATAAACTGTTTTTTACCGGTTAACAGACCTTTTTTTAGGTAGTGTTGTTTAGTTTATTTAGTTTATACCGAATGTGTGACCGGATACCGGACCGGCGACTATCCGGCGCACATAAATTTACTCACATTCATTTCAAAGCTCTACGACACTTTGTCTCGCAAAAAAGTATACATTGTTCGTGGAAAAAATGGAGGAACACAAATAGCCGTAGTCTTCGCTCTATGGGTCATTAGCGCCCGGTTGGAATAATAGTCCAGCTCTTTTAGCATAAGCAAGTTGTCTTGAAAGTCTTTTGAGACACTTATTTGAAAGTCAAGACAAAAGTATATCCGAATACTTTCCCTCATCGAAAATTTATAAAAAGAAGTATTAGCCTGTAATGTCCCACTTCTGGGACAAAGGTCTCTCATCTCACTGAAGATATCAGTACAGTGAGGAGGATTAGGCATAATCACCACGGTTGCCCAATGAGGGTTGGTGATGTCAAACATGAGCCATGTTTATAAAGTAGGAAACATGTTTTTCATCGACCTGGGAATTGAACCCGGGACCACTTAAAAGTTAATGGACTATTAAAGTATTTAACAAAGAGATCTTTGCAGATGCTTAGATATCAAAACCTATCAATTTCATCATTAAAATATGAAACGGATATTCTGGATCGTCCTGAAGTTTTCTACTTTGAGCAGAGTTACCCAGTAATTACGATCGCCTGTATATAAATTAATGATCAGTTAACCCAAGAAATTTGAGTTGAGAGTGGTCACAATTATTGCACTTTATTTGTTTTAGTACTTTGCGATCTAATAACATTAGAAAGATAGGTACTAATTTCATAAAAGATAGGTACTAATTTCATAAAAAGGATTTTTTTTTCTTGCTCTTAAAATGTATGAGCGCGACCTCTCTATAGTGTAGTATAGTATAGTACTAGCAGCGCCCCGCGGTTTTACCCGCGTTGTGCCCGTTCCCGTGGGAATTTCGGGATTTTTTTTACATAAAAACCTTCCTCTTGAATCACTCTACCTATTACAAAAAACCGCATCAAAATCCGTTGCGTAATTTTAAAGATTTAAGCATACAGACAGACAAACAGACAGACACGAAAAAGAGACGACTTTATTTTATACTATGTAGTGATTAGCTTCTAATGTCTCACTGCTGGATAAAGGCATCTCATGTCACTGCAAATATCAGTACAGTTAAGAGGAATAGAAGCATAATCTATATATATAAAAGAAAGTCGTGTTAGTTACACTATTTATAACTCGAGAACGGCTGAACCGATTTGGCTGAAAATTGACGGGGAGGTAGCTTAGAACCAGGAGACGGATATAGGATACTATTTATCCCGTATTTCCTACGGGAACGGGAGCGCTGTGGGTGAAACCGCGGGGCACAGCTAGTATAACATAAGGTACGAAATTATGGTCAACATTTTCACAGCCTGACTGTACCGGTATCAAGAAATCACTTTAAAACAAACTTCAAATAGTACCTACGTAAGTTTATCAACCAATCAACGTTAAAATAAATTCAAGCGTTGATCCTAACAGCCTCCGAGTTTATCCAACAACTGTTAAACCCGAAAACTTTGTTTTGTTTCACTCGCGATTACAAAGATTGTTACGGCTTTCAGGAATCAGCAGTGTGTTAATGAACGACCCGAATCGTTTCGGTCCGAATCGATCCGATCTGGTATTTCAGCCAATCAAATTACAGGATTGTAGGACGTTTGTGATTGTTTTTGAAATATGGAACTTCATATATCCTACTACCTACTAATATTATAAATGCGAAAGTTTGTTTGGAGGTATGTATGTTTGTTACTCTTTCACGTAAAAACTACTAGACGGATTTGGATGAAACTTTACAGTAATAAAGGTTATACATTAGAATAACACATGGCATACGAGTACATTTAATCCCAAAATTCCGAAGGGTACAACGCGGGAAAACGCGGGGCGCGGCTAGTATGTATACTCGTGTATATACATTGTTGTATTATGTCATAAAGCTGAAGAAGTTGTTTGTTTAAATGCTCAAATCTTTGGAACCAACATTCGGATTAATGATTATTCCTTTTGCTTATGATAGTCACAATCAAGAGAAAGTTTATATTGTAGTTTTAGCTGTATTTCCACAGTAACAGGCAAAACCGGGGTGGTACAAGCTAGTCACTATAGGAGCAGGATTTTACGCATTCACAACTTTGGATTGATTCATGCATTTTTGACCAATCAACATACTAGATAGTATTTTTTTTGTTGCTAAATTTACATACATTTTTAGCACTATTGTTCACGGACTTTGGGCATACTAAATGCTATTGTTATTTTGTGTCAATATTTCAACCAATCACAAAGCAATATTCAATTTTCTAAATTCCACTTCGATTCATCAATTATTTAAGCCAATCAACGACTTGTGCCTATTCGCTTATTTGAATATTTTTCGAATGTTTCGAACAACACGGGCATAAAAGTTTTCTTCATTCAATGATTATACCTAATGCTGTAAAATTCAACCAATCATATTGCAGTATTTTTCGTACTTGTTTTATAACAGTGTTGATGTTCTTGGAAAGAAAATGAGAACAGTAATAAATATTTGATAGCGCATAAAAATTAATACTTTTGTTTTGTTTCGACATTTTAATAATAAAATAAGTTCTGACGTAACATTGCTTATTACGTTACTTATTCACTTCAAAACCTAGTCCGACCGTAACTCAAACAATATATTATTATTTATAGTGTTTCTCTTTAAGATTTGAATAAATCTTTTTGTAAAAGATAGCCACATTCAACGAGATGGTATTGGCTATATTCCATTCCGAAATTCCCACGGGAATGGGGATAACGCGGGTAAAACCGTGGGGCGGTGCTAGTAAGTAAATAAGTTAGGTTATGTAGGAATTTATTTTGGCCAGAACTGGAACACTTCAGGCACTGCTTAAATAAAATGTTTGCCCTAAGAAACTGCACATCACTTATTAATGGTCCGCAGAACCGAAACTAGTGACCATCATCTATAGGTCAATGACTTCGGCTAAGCCACTGGCTGGGTATCAACCCAGCCAGTGACTTGTATGCACTTTGAAGTGTGAAGGTCAATTCCGTTAACGTACGAATAATTACGCGTAAGAAGCCCGGCAGTAATTAAAATCCTGAGAAATTGAGAATGTTCCAACGAAATAACAGTTCAAAGGAACTAGTGTCATTTTTTACAACCTTTTATTATTTTTGATCCTTTAAACATTGCGTGGTTCAAGTTGTCTTGTTTTAAAAGCATAGAGTAAATAAAGTAAATACGAGTTAAGATGGTTCTTATTTATTATTAACACTATTTTAAATAGTAGTAGTTTTCTGTTAAGTTGTGATGTTAGTTATTTATGTATTATGTACTCTGAAAATAACGAATGCATTAAATATCTATTAACTGCCTCAGTCTCAGAAAATAAACAAATTAACTTAATTTCCCATTCATTTTACGTCAAACATCTTTCTGTAACGTCTTTATGCGAATCATTAGCGACACTGTGTGAGTCAGTCAGAAGTTTAGAGTTATCGAGCTTACAATGCTAGCCGCCAAGCTCAATAGACAGCGAGCTCAGGTCTAGCAAACATTGTCCATAGTAGAATTCACCGGTTTGCTATTCGTAAGCTCAGTCAACGGTTTACCCATAATTTATTCCAATAACTAAGAGATGAAAGTTTGGACAAGAAACTTAATCGATTCAGTGCCTAAATATGTTTAAAAACAAATGCCGTTCGTTCAAAATTGTACTTTATATTGCACCAAATAGAACACTATTTAAAACCGATCGTCATTTGTTATTTTATCTACACTAATGTTGTAACATTCTACTTATGATTCCAATACTTGACTTATAATTACTACTGTTATAGCACAGACAACTAAAACACTCAATTTAAGCAATTGCACATGATGTTATAATATCATTATAATTTAACATTATAACATCATTATAATGCGACCAATTAACCTGGCGAGCCTTATGTCAAAATCCTCATACTAGTTGTATAAAATTTTGATATTATGCTGGCTTTTTAAAATAGTTGGGTTATACGTGAAAACTTCGTCGAAACTACATACACAAAACTCTTTGGTAAGATCTCGCTCGCTCCTGATTGGCCCTACGCGCAGCTGCGCTCTCATTGGTTAGATTTTAATGGCGGCAAGTTCACTGTGACAATACACGTACCTACGCGTGAATTTAATGTTTCGCAATGTGTTTTGTTTTTAAAATTTTGTTTGATTAATTGCATTAAATAGTGAAGATAAAGTAGTGTATGCAACTGCATATAACACTTGTATTAAAACACTCGTTACTATTATGAAACTCGCTGCGCTCGTTTCATAAACTCACACTCGTGTTTTAATACCCTTCTTTATATGACGTTGCATAAACTACTAAAACGTATTTATGCGCTGAATCAAATTAAGAATTCAGGTGAAAATAGTTACAATGTCACGAATAAAACACAGTTATAACTAACGAAATAACTCCATTACTCCACTCAACGAGTAAATAAAAGATAACATAATCATAAAACTTACTTTCATAGCCAGTTTGAGTAACTTTGGAACCTTACCTTAACTTTAAATTGGTTTGGAATTAATCCTTATAAACACTGAACACAACGGCTTTATTAATTAGGTCATTTTGAATGTACCGTCACTGCATGAATCATGGTTTTCGTAATATTCAAAGTTTGCCCCGACACCAACACGTGTGCTCCCGACGAGGGTTAAACCGATACTGCCTGAAGCTGAAAATACTCGACTACTGAAAGCTTTGAACCTCTGACGTTTTCGTATAGTTAAAGCTTTTGGATTAAAAACTGTGTGTATCGAACATGTGATGTGATACATTCTATTTTAAATGGATGGAAAATTAACTTGCTAATATTTTAAAATCGCCTTTAAGATTCATAGAATAAATGTAGGTTCATGTAAGTTAGTGGCCAACCCTGGCGTCGGAGTTATTAGACCGCCTAAAAGCCTCCAACATGATCTGACGATTGAAACGGCCGAGACCGACAATATAACGTGCCATTCACGGTAGCGCTCAGATAGAGATGAAACTACCGGTTACCCATCCAGGTAGGCGTCGAGCTGCACGTCAAATAATAAAATAAATAGAATGTCCAAAAAGAGTAAAGTACCTATGGAATAATGATATACCTGATGATACGGTCTGAATAGGCTATTACAGATCTTATTCTTAACAGCAATAACCTGTTTGTATGTTCGTCTGTACAGCCTCCGAGACCTCTAAACATGACAATGTGTCATTTGACATTTATGGACATATTTTGAGAGTAGACAACCGAATAGAACGTGAAACAATTGTAACTTGTCTATTTGGCTGAAGAGTGTTCTTAGCTATGTGTTATCTTATCTTATGTCTTCTATCTTCTCTATAAAAAAAAAAAAAAAAAAACGGCTGGACCGTTTGTCGTATTCCAGGTAAGGTTTAAACGGTAAGCAGTGACGGAATAAATGCGTATGATACCGCCGAGCACAGCTAGTTTTTAATATATTGATCGCCTTATTGCAATAAAGTAGACACAGACAAACAGCACACAGTAGACACTGGCTGTTTCCACACTTACCGATGGCCAGTCTAGACGCTGGTAAGTGTGGCATCTCTCAAGAGTAATAGACACAGCTCCAAAAAGGCATCGAATTTGCTAGAAAATGTCTCACTTAAAACCTAGGTATTGCAGCCTTTCGTACTCTCGAAAATGCAAAGCAACTCGTAGTAAATGCATTTGCTAATGAAAACTGAAATTAGTGCTCTATTTTTCAGCAGTAGATAGATACTTATTTATTTTATACTTATTGCCGAATGGACTGGAATGAATGGATGTTAAATAAATGAACGTCGCCTAGTTGCCAAATATATCTTTTCGTAGCAAAATATTTATTACTAGCAGCGCCCCGTGGTTTTACCCGCGTTTAGCCCGTTCCCATGGGAATTTCGGGATGAAAAGTAGCATATAACCTTTCCTTTGAATGTGGCTATCTATTACAAAAATAATTAGTATAATCGGACGGGTAACTCCCAAGATTAACTCGAACATACAAACAAACTTACAAATACCTCTTTATAATATTAGTATAGATTAAATTATTCATTTTTGGCAAGTACCTTGCTATTAAATGTAGCTATCCAATACAAAAGGAATAATACGAATCGGACTAGTAGTTTTTATTATAAGCCCGAACATACAAACTAAAATATTTTTTTACCTCTGTCATTATAGTATTAGTACAGAAGTATAGATCACTAGCAGCACCCCGCGGTTTTACCCGCGTTGTGTCCATTCCTGTGGGAATTTCGGGATGAAAAATAGCCTATGTTACTCGTGGATAATGTAGCTTTCGAATGGTGAAAGAATTTTTAAAAACGGTCCAGTAGATGTTGAGCCTATTCATAACAACCAAACAAAGTTTTCCTCTTTATAATATTAGTGTAGACAAATAAATAATAACATTTACAAAACCAATACGGGCGTGTAAAACCCGAATTTACATTATTTTGTTAAAACAAGCGACAAAATCAGACGCTTTGCAAACAAGTCCTAAATAAACAGTCAAAAATGATTTTACGAAAAATAAATTCAACTGAGGAAATTATTGGTAAATTAATTAAGAACAGTTCTTCGAAATTGCTGAAACAAAGATAATTGATAAACATATTCTTTTTTTAACATTTTGATATTAAATGTTTTATTCAATATACTGATATACCCAGTGAGATGAGAGGCCTTAGCCCAGCAGAAGGGACATTATAAGTTAATACTTACTTTTCTTACTGAATATTAGAATTAATTTTGTAACTAATATTTTAGCGCCTCAAAAATTTAAACTTATTTTAAATCCTTAGTATATGATATATGACAAAGTCTCGACGTCTGTTTGTATGTATGAACTGATTTTAAGTGGTTTTCATTAATAAAGAGAGTAAGTAAGTAAAGTAAGCACTTACTTATAAATAGAAATTGGACCACGAAGATGATTATTGTCAAAACTTTATCCTGAATTTGCAACAGGAAATCTTGGTTAACCGAAGCAAGACGAAGGCAACTTGTTTATAAATAAAAACATTTTAAAACCAACTTAGTTACTTACTTAGTACGAACTCCAAACGAACCGTAAGAGGAAAACTCCATTAATAACCATCTAGTTTACTTCCTAGCGTCGGAATGTACTTAAAAACTTACGTATGGACCGAAAATATGCACAGAAAAACAGGTCAAGTTAATGCAACGAGTGTAAAAGGAAAAGTAATCGTCCTGAACCAATTAAAATAGTAATTATTTATAGAGAACTAGCATCGCCCCGCTGTTTTACCCGCGTTGTGCCCGTTCCTGTGGGAATATCGAGAATGTTTACACTTATAAATCTTCCTCTTGAATCACTCTATCTATTAATAAAAACTCCATTAAAATCCGTTGCGTAGTTTTAAAGTTCTAAGCATATATAGGGACAGACAGACAGCGGAAAACGACTTTGTTTTATACTATGTAGTGATGTAACAAACATATTGTTTTCAATTAAAGGAATCTCGAAGTAGTCCGACTCGATCCGAGTATGTGAGGTAGCGCTCATGAAGTAGTTTAATTAAGCGAAGTAAGTTTTTTGCTTCTTTTTGTAGTGTACACTACAACTACACTACAAAACGATACAGATAAGCAAAAAACCCCTTTTTTGTTTACCCCTTTTGGTTGGTCGATGGATGAATTTGTATCTGAGCGCTGCCGTGCTTCGGAGGGTTCGTAAGATTGTCGGTCCCGGTTTTTTTCAATGGTCAGATCATGTTGGAGCTCATGGTTTCAGGCGGTCTTAGATATAACTTCTTCACCAGCACGGGTAGCATGAACACTGGTAGACATATATCTCTATAGGGTTAAAACTTTTGTCTTGTCTACGGGTTATGGCGCGGTTGCGAGCACATAATGACAGGAAGCGAAAATCTCTACTGTATACAAAACTTTCGCTACGGAAGACATAGAAATATTGCCCTTTACAAATATATTATATTTTTAACATGGTCACACATGATAACCGATAAATTTGTTGAAGCACAACACCGTCACAACACTATTTCATTCATTCGCCATTCATTCATTTCAGTGCGTTTTTGTCTGTGGTTATTGTTTCTTGATTTCGTTTTTGTTACAAAAATATTGTATTTTGTAAGTTTAAAATGTCTTGTACGAAAAAGACAAGCTTTGTATGCACCTTGGAGGGTAGCCTACATATTTGTATACTTTGAAATGTCAAAGTCAAATTAGTCTCTGACGTAGACATAATATGGTCGTCATGCTCAAGGGCGTAGACATTTGTATACAAATGACGTACGCGACAAGACAAATCTATGTCGCGGTAGCTACTGTAGACAAAATCGCGATGACGTCAAACTTGCGCCATAGATGGTAGACATAATTGTATGTCTACTTGTCATGCTACCCGTGCAGGGTTGACCAAACTGAGGACAGTCTCACAAAGTGATTTTTGTGAGATATCCCCACCGGGAATCGAACCCGGAACCTCCGGATCGTGAGCCGAGCGCTCAAAGCACTAGACCACGGAGGCTGTTAAGGTTGATCACTAACCTACATTGACCGTCTTATTCATATGTTTAACTTATACAGTGTTTTAAAGTGTTTTGTCTCTTTCGCTCTTTGGCAAAAGCGTATGTCGGAAAGGGACAAACCATTTGATAAAGCTAAAGTGCTGTTAATAAGCGTTTATGAATAAGATCCATAATCTTTAAGGAAGTTTTTATAACAATAGGGTTAGTAAGTGGCATTCATGTTGTAATCGTAGACATTAGAGTGCAACCTTTATAGTACGCCTACTTTTTAAAATGAGAACACAAATACAGCCATTTTGTTCGCCCATTTCACGGAACAGAGAAGCTATCATCACTACATAGTATAAAACAAAGTCGCGTCTGTTTGTCTGTTTGTCTGTATGCTTAAACCTTTAAAATTACGCAACGGATTTTGATGCGGTTTTTTGTAATAGGTAGAGTGATTCAAGTGGAAGGTCTTTATGTAAAAAAATCCCGAAATTTCCACGGGAACAGGCACAACGCGGGTAAAACCGCGGGGCGCTGCTAGTTTACTATAATTGGGCTTTTGAAAAAAAAAAAAATGACTTTTTTTTATGTATTTTAAAACTTTATTATTAATATATTGATATTTAATGCAAAAAACTTAAAAAAAATATTTTTTCAATTAATTATAAACAATTAAAAATTGAATAAAAATCACGTGACTATAAACGCGCCATAATTGGTCACCGTGGTTGTGACGTGATAATGTATAGCTATTTAACCATAAGTACGTACAGCGTTTACGGCTATTACACGTGTAACCGACATTATGACCAACATTATGACGTCACACGCACTCGGGTTTGTTCGGGAGTTGTCCGAGTGTTTTCGGTACTGGATTCTAAAATTAATTTTTATTTTGAAATAACTTTTGAATTATTGCGAAAAAAATAAAATAAAAATAGTTTTGTTATAAAACTAATATATAATCTTTCCATTTATCACAAAAAAAATTTTTTTTCAAAAGCCCAATTGTTTATGGATTGCACAATGTCGGAAAAGTTACTTTTATTATGAAAAAATGAATGGGTAACTTTAAAAATATATAAGTAAGGTAAACTATGAATGGAAATGCTTTAATTTCTAAATCAATGTGGTTTTGTATGGGTTTTGTAATGTTGAGGATGAGTGATTAGGAGACAAGTAAAAAATAAAGATTCCGACTAATTGAGAACCTCCTCCTTTTTTGAAGTCGGTTAAATATATGACAAAGATTTTTATCTATGACGTAAACATATATTTTTCATGAAAATATCAATAAACGACCAGCCATATCCCTACTCACCTACTTGTATTCTAAATTTAAAGGTAATGGTCTGCATGTCTGTTAACACTTAAGAGTATAGACCAGACCTCTGGAAAATACATAGGCTAACTTATATTCAAAAATTCCCACGGGAGCATGTACGCTGCGGATAGTATTATAAAATACTAGCGGTCTGCTCTCGCTTCGCTTCGGGTGTAAGCCACGCCCTGTGTGGGGTTGAATTTCGTAAATCCTTTCTTAGTACTCACTCATATTATGTAAGGAACCTTTAAACCAAATTTCTAGTGTTTAGGTACAATAGTTTCGGCTGTACGTTGATATATAAGGTGCTAACAAATTAATCACGGATATTTCAAGAGATGATACATAACATGAAAACAATTAACTTTTAACTGTAATTAAGGAACCTTTGTATATCATTTTTTTGTTTTAATTTTTCGAACAAAAAAAAATATTATAATAAATTTTTTAAATAATCACCCCTTATTATGTACCTGTCAAGATGTTTAACACTGTCTGTCATGTCACGTCAAAATTTGTTTTTCTTAAATGTCTTTGATGTTTCACCTAAATGATAGTTTAAAGAGGTTCTAGAATATGTCTAAAGAGGTCTCATTTAATTATCTTATTAACAGGGTGTTTTAACGTAGCAAATTTGTTTCCTACTTTTCTCCAAAAAAACATAACAAAACCTATGATGTTTTATACTTAAATGTACTCCGAGAACCGAGTACTATCAGCTGTAAAAATATCCGTGACTAATTTGTTAGCACCTTGTATACTTGTAAGTCAGTGAGTCAGTCAGTCAGGTGGGTCAAAATTACGCAACGGATTTTGATGCGGTTTTTTGTAATAGGTAGAGTGATTCAAGAGGAAGGTTTTTATGTAAAAAAAATCCCGAAATTCCCACGGGAACGGGCACAACGCGGGTAAAACCGCGGGACGCTGCTAGTGAACTATATTTTCCAACAATACAATTTGAATATTGCCTTCAAGTTTTGGTAAGGCGTTCATTTTTGCCAGACCAGACACCGTAATTGAATATCACATTTAACATTTCTATTTCCTTACGGAGTGCAAATAGGGTGAGAGCATATCGATATCAGTTATTACGTTACCTCATTTTAATTTGAAAATTGAGGTTGAAGAGCTCGTGAATGTTGTAGGAAAATCATATTTATTATAACGAACATTTTCAGAAAACATGGTATATTATAATACTATTTTTGCCTTGAGTTAATATGTATTAAAATTATACGATTTAGTTCGCAACACCGAATTGGGTTCCAAGACTCAGTGGAATAGGGATTTGAATTCAGTAGAATAGGATTTTCAGGGATGAGGGCGTTAAAACAAAGTTAGTCAGTTTTATTATACTCTAGAAGGAATAGATGGAATAGTCTGCCTATTGGACTCACCGACAAGAGTCTTTCTCTTAAATTTATGACGATGAGAAGGCCCGCGCTTTTACCCACTTTATACCCGATCCATGGGAATTTCGGGATAAAAATAACCTTCTTTTTGAATGTTGATATCCAATTGGTAGTTTCGTAATCGGATTGGTAGTATCTGAGATAATCACATTCAAACAAACAACAAATCGAACTATTCAGCTTTATTATTCGTATAGATACTACATACATACCAGCGTTACTGTTACTGTTAGCCTGTATCATCCCACTGTTGGGCAAATGCCTCCTCCCATTTCCGCCACTCTTCTCGATTCGAAGCCACCAGTTGCCAGTCCTTCTTGTAGGCGTCAAGTTCGTCCCGCCCGCGCCACCGCCTGCGAGGTCTGCCGCAACGCCGTCTTGCCACAGGTCTTGCTGTCTCCGGGCGCCACGTACATACATACCAGCGTACAAAGAAAAAAACGTATGAAATTGTGATTATTGTATGCAATCACATCTAGTTTTTACCATTCACACGCAAAACATAATATTAATAACAACTCTTTTAATACTCCAATTAACTCATTAAATTCAAGATTTACAGCGAATAAAAACGAAATTACCTGCTAGTAAGGAACAGCGCTAAAGCTAGAATTTCTTTTCAAATTATTAATGTTGGCTCAGCATGCATTCGACTCACAGGCCCGCGAGATGTAGTCCTCATTTCCTTTTTCACTACGTGTAGGGTCGGGTAGACAAGGGACTTAGTCCGCCTGTCCGCTGCGGACTTTTTTCTTCATATCAAAACAAAATATGAATGTTTATTGAAATGGGGGCTTTAGAATTTTGTGTTTTCGTTTTGTAATTTATTAATTTTGACATAAGACATAACTGTCCCCTTGAGACTTTTGTTCTTCAAATAAAAACCAAATGTAAATGCTTATTGAACAGCAGGTTGTAGATTTTCATGTTCTTTTATGTGTACGGACAAAAGTCCACAGATCAGTCCTCATCTGCGCATGGCTTAAGATTGAAAGACTATTAGGAGTATCCATATCGTAGGAACGTAAGTTCTAGGAAAGAGTATTAGTTTGTAATGTCGTAGGTACAGATAGGCAAAATACTCTAAGCTTGCTGAATCTATCAGATACCAGTTCAATTAGAAGTGTAATTAAGTCTCTTGTACAAAAAATATTTTTTCAGGCACATTTTGCCTTCTCAGACTTTAAGTCGTCTGCACGCTCTTTAAACAGCGGGAACTCTGACGTAGATTACTGAGGTACTCTGACGTAAGTTTCTGAAAATTCCTAAAAACACATCAGCATAAAGTAGCGAACACAATTGTCCTACTCATTATTAATTCAATATGTACAGTACACGGCAGATTACATTTTGAATTCAGTTTCGTAGAGTTTCGTAAAGCAACTCTGTTACACTCGTTTTATGCTCGTACTCAGACACGTCAAATGCTTCCTTCGATTTAATGACATGTAATTTTTGAAAAATTACATTAATTAATTAAGTCTCCATTTAATAAACGCCTCTTAGTACGGCAGTTAAGTTTGTAGGTGTGTTGTCAGTCGTAATATGATGTGCGAATTTTTTTATTTAGTTTTTAGTGACCCACCCCTCGCTTTGCTTCGTTTAATCCAAATTGAGTTAGGATCCTGTAGGATATTTTGGATAAAAATATACGCAAACCTGCCCATTGAATCACTCTATCTGTTAGTGAAAATAGCATGAAATCTATTTAGTAGTTTCTGATATAATCGAGAATATAGGTACATATATAGAAACAGACGAGGCGGAGGGCTAATTTTATATGATTGTGCAATGTAAAGAAAAGATTAGCGAACTCTACTGTAAAGGTAGATGGATAATCGCTTCTGCCGGATACTGTACGTACATTTAGCGTGTATCCTTTCTCCCGTCATTTGCTTATCACTTAAATTAGAACCGACTGTTTACTCTCGCGTGAACAAACGCTTTTATTGTTATAAAAATACCTTTTGTTGTGTCTGAAATTCTTTGTTAGTTCAGAGGTCCGTTGATTCAGATTACAGAACTGGAGATGGTATCTTTAAATCTTTTAAACCTTGATACTTTTATTAGATAGGCGACTATTCCTATATTTCCGCATAACTATGTAATGCTCCATGTCAATCTAAAACAAGTAAAGAATATTGCGACCAACCGTAAAAAGTTATACATAACTCCCAACCAAACAAAATGCCACACTAAGACCAAACACCAGCCGTCTACTAACAACATTTTTTTCCATACCACTGCCTCCAACCAAGTTTTTTGCTCAAGATCATTGACTGTAACGGCACGAAGCTACATCGCTCGACCAATCACAAGCCGCGGCCTGAAACACGGTGATGGTATTTTCTGCTCACTTTACTATGTAACGGGTAGTTGTTTGTTTGTCTTCGGGGAGTCCGGTGCTGTCGATAAGACCGGCATTGGCGGGGAGCCGGACTCAATCCCCGCTCCAGTTCAGATAGTGTAGAGTGGCCTCTGCTTCCGTGTATCGATTGTTAATATTAATCTTCGTTAAGTTAACTGTATGTATGCGTCAAGATTAGGGACCCTCTTCTAAACCGAAACCGGTCGGCAGCACGATTGACTTCCTTTTGGTAAAAAAGGTAGAATTTCTATCTGAGCGCTACCGTGCTTCGGAGAGTACGTACAATTGTCAGTCCCGGTTGTTTCAATCGATAGATCATGTCGGAAGCCTTTAAGCATTATTATTTGTTTAAACGGGAACTTACGTACGACGGAGGCTACTGTTGAGTGTCCCTCAACACGTTTCGGTCACATTCGGTGACCTTCATCAGGAGGTGGGTGAAGCGCTCGCGACAGCGTCTCTCCCCGCACTGTCGTCGTTCGTAAGTTCCCATTTAAACAAATAATAATGACATTACGTTTCAATTAAGAGCCTTTAGGCAGCCTAAAAACTCGGACACCAGGGTTGGTCACTAACGTACTAGAACTTACTCTTTTTTTTTAATAACTCTACGTGTCTACGTAAATCCTATATCCTTCTGATATGAATGAACATAATATTTACTACAAACTATAACAAGGTGCCTTTCCACCAAAGTTATGCTATGCTAAGAGGCTTATGCTTTGTTCAGTTTAGGTCCTAAACCTAGTCTTTAGGGGTAATTATTAATTATAATAATATAAACTATACTATAATATATACGGGTAATCAGAGGTAATCAGATTTAATTGTGAGAGGCAGTTTTAGTTTTTTATCAAAGCCGAAGGAGGTTTTCGATTCGAATGAATGTTATTTTTCTTGTATGTTTGTTATCTCTCCATCGCTAATAAAGCGAAAATTCTTCGGTATATGAATGCCTTTTTATATTCCGATTCAAAATAAGGTGGTAGTTCTCATAAAAACCTGTTTTGAAGCCAGTTTTCCGCTTTCAAATGTTTTTATTTTAAATTGTTCGCAGATTCGCTCTCTCCTTGCAGATCCGCACCTGCCTAAGATAACATTCAAGGCTATAACTACGTTATATTATTGTGTAACAAAACATAATAGCCCACCGTAAGTCCAGTACGTAATTGCACCTGTACACATCATTAACAATGCAAGGGGCAGCCGACGTAACGCTCGCACTGTGTGTACGTACTAATGACTTTTGTAACCGCATACATTCATTATTTGGTCACATAACGAAATTGCAGACCGATTAGTGTTAAATAATACTGTTTGATAATAGATTATCCTTTATTATATTTGTACTATCTCTACTTTTTAGGGTTCCGTACCCAAAGGGTAAAAACGGGACCCTATTACTGAGACTTCGCTGTCCGTCCGTCCGTCCGTTACCAGGCTGTATCTCAAGAACGGTGATAGCTAGACAGTTGAAATTTTCACAGATGATGTATTTCTATTGCCGCTACAATAACAAATAAAAAAACACAAGTCTTTCTTTTTGAAAAGAAAGAAGAGATATTAAATGCTCTCTCTCTTTCAAGGAAACAGGTCTCTTGCCTGGCTTATTGTTTATATACCTTGCTGCCTCCACAGTGCATCCAACTTTGTGTACAACTTTAATTCAGTAAGTTTGTTTGCGTATCGGAATTAGAATTAACACCTCTCTGGCGTCTTTTAACTACGCTTCTAGGAGTAGTTTTAATGTTGTTTAGATAGGGAGTGAAACAATGGTTTTTACTAACAATACCTCGCGGTTTTACCTGGATTGAACCTGTAACGAAAGGAATGTTGAGATGAAAACTAGCCATATTATCTATTTCCTATTGAATGTGACATTAACATACAAAAACAGTTATTTAAAAATCCATCTGGCTATTATAGATGAGCAGGTTCAAACAAAGTTTGCATATCCTACTAAACCAACTTCCTACTTCCTACTAATATTATAAATGCGAAAGTTTGTGAGTATGGATGTATGGATGTATGTTTGTTGCTCTTTCACGCAAAAACTACTGAACGGATTTGGATGAATCTATACAGAAATATAGGTTATACATCAGAATAACACACGGGAAACATTTTATCCCGAAATTCCCACGGGAACGGGCACAACGTGAGTAAAACTGTGGGGTGTTGCTAGTAAATCTTATTCTTAATAAGTCAATATGATTATTATTTATTATGTTTCCGGACCAGAATTTGGCCACCTCTATCGCACTGTTACTGGCTTTCCATAAATCCTCCATAGTGCAGGACACGGGGCAGTTAGGGTATTGTAGTAGGTGGTTTATTTTTTGGATGGCGCAACATTCAAGTTAATTCTCTATACTTCTATACTAATATTATAAAGAGGTAAAATTTGTAAGTTTGTTTGTTTGTTTGTATATTCGAGCTAATCTCGGGAATTACCAGTCCGATTTGAATACTTCTTTTTGTAATCGATAGCCACATTCAACGGGAAGGTTATAGGCTATTTTTCATCCTGAAATTCCCACGGGAACGGGCACAACGTGGGTAAAACCGCGGGGCGCTGCTGGTATGAGTATAAATAAGTAAAAGTCATAAATATAGGCTCTGAGTAACAGTACAGTTTTCTCTTAACTACGCTAATTATAAAACTGAAAGTTGCGACATGTTACATGATAGTCAGTAACAAGAACATAATGTTATGACGATGGTTAACAAAATGCAGGGGTGCCAGGGACAACGACGGCGACGATGGCGGCGAATAGCAATTGTTTTCAAGTGGAAAAAGTACAGCAAAAGCAATCCTACTAATATGATAAATGCGAAAGTTTGTGAGGGTAGTCGTGGCCGTCGCATCACCCCCGAGAGTCTAAGGGCCGAAACTGCATTAAGCGGGCGCACGCGACGGGCGCACGCGACGGTTAACTTTTGTATGAAAGCGCGGGCACCCGCTTAACGCAGTTACGGCCCTAAACAACAATTCAATAAAACTTGAATAACGAGTACTGCACTTGCACTTGCACGGCTATAAACCGTACGCCAATTTTCTCATTAAAATTATTATATCGTATTACAGTTCATAGCACAAGAAACAAACAATTATTATGTAAAGTGCATTAACTCTACCAGAAAGTCTATCTCCGTAACGCCTGACCTAATTTTTATGCAAAATTACGAGTATATTATGTTCGAGCATTCGATTTATTAATCGGCTCAAAATGTTACGATTCAGTTAACTTCAGATTTAAAGATATTTACGAGGCCTTGGTGAATTCTTGGGTCTATAGAAACATGTATACAGGGCCGGATGTAGACCATTGGAGGCCCTGGGCACACGGCGTTCACACCAGTTGATACAACTGGGATGACACTACCAGTGGTGACACCAGCAGTGGTGACACCACCGGTGGTGTCGTTTGAAATCACTATTCCGTTCGACACTACAGAGATTAGTGATGTCCTGCAAATTTTCACAGGAAATGTATATGTGTATGAGGAATACATGACACTTCATCACTTCATCGGGTTCATAAATAAGGAGATCGCATTCGCAGCTGACAGTGATTTCAATAATATTTAAGGTTATACATAGAATTATAAAAGTCATTATGTATTTTGAATTTTAAATGAAAAATATTTTACTTTTGGTTGTTATTCAAAGCATCACTGGTGGTGATGGAGGGTGATGTCAGAGTAGTGATTCCAAACGACACCACCAGAAAATCGATTTTGTGGTATCGAGTGAAATGAACATGCATTTGCAACCCTTTCCCTAGAATCTATGATTTAATTTTACTAAATGGTTCGAGGCTAGATATGGTGCATTTTTGCCTGAAGGTATGGGGTTGAACGGAGTAGTGATTCCAAACGACACTACCAGGAGTATCTTTGTAGTAGTAGCGAATAAATATGCATTTGCACCATCTGCCTAGGAGAATCCACTAGGTATCTTTACTGAACGGTTATGGGCTAGGCTAGTGCTTTTTTGCCTAAACCTAAATCCGACCCTGAGCATGCATGTCATGTACTCATATACTCATGTCATGTACTCATGTACTCATGTCATGGCATGTATTGAGTGAGTTGACGCGGGTCGGTGAATTCAAAATCATGAGAGTGTCGCAGTAAGTACTTCGCTCATCCGTCAATAGAACGCAAGTGATAAAACGAATTGAATAACTGAAAGGTTTGTTTGTTTGTTTGAATGCGCAAATCTCTGTTACATAATACGTAATTACTTAACATTTATTACATAACATAATCAACGAGTAATCGAGTATTTAGAAAGACTTGTAATCTAAACTAATTCATACAAAAAAAGAAAGTAAATTTCTCTTCAGATAGCCATCGTCAAAACAAGTGCAATAAATATGTCAAAATCTATAGAACAAACACCATAAATATTCAAATCTAAACAATAATATATAACATCTAATCGGCCATGTTAATAGAATTACGTAATTAATTAAAACAATAATAAAACGCTAATGGCCCATTGAATGGGATTGCAAAAAATATTATTATATTTTCAAACTTTCAATTAATTTTCTTAGCTGTGATGGCGCAATGAAGTTGTCATTCGACTTTGAGACGCCAAGAGATAAGTAACCAGTGGTGTTAAAAAAACGTAACTTGCACTTTGAATAAATTAATTCTATATTCAAAATGAATAAGTTTTTAATGTTTGTTGTTTGTCTGAGTTTGGTTTGCGTGGAGATGTCGTCTGCTAGAGGTATGTGCACATTTTTTTCGTAACAAAGAGATTTGATTTGATGGTCCTGCTTAATTTAATATGGATGCCTGATTTGGAAATATAATTTAAGTGATAATTAGTTTTGCAACAGTTTGTAATAACATTACATTGAGTTAATTTGTGGTCAACCCTGGTATCTGAGTTTTTAGACTACCTAAAGGCCTTACGATGAAATGTATTTCAAGAACAGAAGAGCAGTTTTTGTATGCTCTTACATTGAATAGAGAATGTATAGAAATAAAGGAAAGCTTGGAGTCAGGGACTTAGGATGTAGTCTCTAGGGTTGTTACTGTATCTATCAAATTTACTTACCCAACTTACTTAAAAAAAATCTTTTAAAATGGCTTGGGTTTCAGTTCACCAACCCGCATTAGGCAAGCGTTGTAATTACGCCTAATCCTCCTCACTGTACTGATATCTTCGGTGAGATGAGAGGCCTTTGCCCAGCAGTTGGGCATAACTGGCTAATAGATATTTAACCCGACTGAAAATTGTGTTTACTTAATGTATTGTTAAGGCGTTTTGCTTATTATTTTCTTTTTAGTTAAACAAATAATTTTAATTTCGTATCGCAGACGGGTTTTTTAGATGTTTTAATTACTTCCTCTATAGTATATTACGTTATAGCTATATATGTCTGAAAATAAATATACCAATGTACAGTTAACTATAAAAGTTGATGAACACATACATATTACAAAACACCTCAGCATGAACCATGTTTGGTTAAAAACGGTACAACCATTTTCACAAGGAGTTTTTTTAGTTTAACCTGTACCCCTAATTATTTAAATAAAGAATATAATTCAATTAAAATTGTAAAAGGCTGGTAGTTGGTTGCGCCTTTATTTTTCGCCTTTATGCTTGTTGGGTGACTTATATGTTCGACAGTATGAGTTTTTAGTTATTATCACTGATACTTTTAAATCGTATTAATAAAAAATATAATTGATTACCTTTGTCCGTGGTATGTACAATCACGTTGTAATATTTTGTTTCACTATATAAGTACAACTAAGGTGTTGTTCACTTTGCAACCTAAATTCAATTTAAACTTTTACAATGCGGTTCAGACTACGCAGATATTTAAGACTGAGCGTAGCAAATAAAACAGTGAAGTATTTGAAAATTACACCTTGTGTCCTGGGCATATCCGTAAACCTTAACAATCAAATTACACCGCATTGATTAGTTAACAGACGTTGTTCTCGTTAAGTTAAGTTCCATCTCATTCTTCTTCTTCATCGAGTCGATGGTCAACCTGACCTGATCCTGGTGTCAGAGTCATTGAGCCGCCAAAGACCTCTGACATGGCTCATGTAACGACTACCATCCGTAGACAGTAACTAAGTAACCGGGACCGACGCGACGGCTTAAAGTGCCCTCCGAAGCACGGAATCGTCTTACTTTTCGGGCAATCAGGTCATTCAGCCTGTAATGCCATCTCATTGAAATCAGGATCAATATAGTATTTTTTATACGTTAATAATGATCATCAACCGAATAACATCTCAAAATCACGTCGTTGATAATCAATAAGGCATGATGTTTACAAAACTGGCTTCACTTCACAGTGCTTTCATCTTTTTATTTATTTACTCTAAGCTGTACAGAATATGACAATTTAACTTTGGAACGAAAATAACGCCAATTCAAAGTCTTTGCATTTCCGCTTTTGTTTTCCAGACTCGAGCTAAAGCCGAGCTAATTCTTTGCGTGTAGTAAGAACATGTTCTAGTTTTCATTTTTGTTTTATTTTAGTACCAAAGAGGGTAATTCTGAAATAACAAGGCGCGGAAGAAGTAATGACGTGCTAAGGAGCACCTTTGTTGTGCTACAGAATTCTCTTTCGGTAATCCGTGGGACAATTTAATGTTAGGTGTGCTTCAGAATACCTACTCTTTAGCTATTTTGTGTTACATTACTGTGAGCTGTTTCAACTGACTTCAAAATGGTGGATTCTTAATTTGAATATTACTTTTGTTTATGTTTTGTTTTTTTGGTATAATCTTTCATTATTATACAACAAAGTCCGTTTTATACAATTTAAGTAAGTTGTATAAGTAAAAAATGTCCTCAAACGTCTGTCTGTATGACCGAATCGATTTTCTGAAAAACTACTGAACGGATTTTGATGCGGTTTTCACCACGTACAGAGTAATTTAAGAGGAAGGTCTGTGACTACTTCTCATGCCAAAATTACCGCAAGAACTAGTGGTTATAATTGGCAAACATGTAATTATGTTACTTTGTTGTGTTAGTTATAATGTTGGAAATGTCTACTTACGTTGTCTATTGCTATTTACGTTGAATTTGTTTTGAAATGTTAGTAGGTATGTACCTATGTGTTTATCTTTTTTCATTTTATAGAAATCAGTTATTACTTAAAATATTAAAAAAGTTAAGATATAAGGTGGGGAAGAAATTTTTGCCTAGATGAGAGATAAATGTTTAGTAAACTAAATTAAAAAAAGTAAAAAAAATCTAAATAACAATTATTATACAACTGTATGTTAAGTATATTAAATTATTTGTTCCATTATTTCAAATCAATCTTAATTCTTAACACACATTTAATTCATACTAAAATCGCATGACATTGATCGGTGCAAATGGATCGTTAACTAACGTGGCCTAACAACATTATTTTATAATTTAGTTACGAAATATAACCTGGAGTGGCGGTTAGTTAGACACGGTCAGTTCGCGAGCATTCAACTAAGGACGTACACGAAACACTGACAAAACTGTTATCCTTGCAAAGATTAAACAGATTTTGATGTTTTTAAACTTTAAATCGCGTTAGATTTCGTAGAAACTGTCAAAAACAAATGACAGTAAAAAGTTTAAAATAAATTCGAACTAACGATGGTGTTCTATTTTCGATTTTATTTAAAAATCAATTGACGAATAAAAGTGATTTCAAATAAATAATTGTAGAGCTTGACAAATAAATACAATTTTTGAAAGAGGTTTATATATCTCATAAAAGTGTGTAAAAAACTAATCTCCATTTTAATTTAAAAAATAATCTTTGCTCCGATTGTCAAATAAGGATTTCTATTCAACCTTCTTCCAAGTTTAAAAGATGGAGTTAATAAAAGTGTGCTACTTAGGAACGCTTCTCTCGTTCCTATTAATCCAATATGTCATGGAAGGATCTACACAGCAAACCTCCTTCGAACTTCCAGTCCAGTTAGTCGGTTTCCCATTCATCATACTCGCTGTGAGATTAACTAATTTCGTTAAAAAGATGTCCTACGCTTTAAGTCCATGTAAGTATTTTCTGGATATGTTTTGTGGATCGGGTTTGATATCTCTACATGTAGTAAGCACGCTAATTCTTTTTTGAGACATGAGGCTAGTGAGCTTAGATTCATTGGCACTGCCTGTGGAATATTTATGAGTACCTATATAAAACTTGTTGTAAAATTGTGAAATAATTAGTAATTAGGTAAGTATTAAGGAAAGTTTTATAATTAATTTCGTAAAATTTTTTATACCATGGCAATAGATTAAATCCGTCATAGACTATATATAAGTAAGTAAGTATAAATAGCCATTAAATATGTAAAATAGTTTAAAATTGGAATGTAAATAATTAAAGTTATTCCATAAGACTGGCACAGGTTGTGCAAAGAGCGATTGACCTACTATACAGAATTACGGCAACCGGAGAATGTGCCTGTCACGTAGCTCTTTTACGTAGGTAGTTTTGCAGTGCAATCTTAGCGGCCAAACCAGATAGACATTGCAAACTGATCAATTCGGACATAACAGAAAATTGCGCGGGAAATGTCACACGAAAATTGAGCGCGGTAAACGTCACGGGAATATTTGGCGCGCGAGAAACGTCAAAAGAAAATTTGGTGCAATAAATGTCAAGAAAAAATTAGACGCGTGAAACGTCAAGACAAAATTTAGCGCGGGAAATGTCAAAGAATTTAACGATTAATTGTCATTTTTAAATACCGTTTGTTACATAATATCGTAGTGTTTTGATTGCGAGACTTTGTATATTGGATACAGTGTTATTTTGACTACGTTACCAGGCAACTGTGTTCGTTTAACACATTCAAAATGAAGTGTTATCCGATAGTTTTGTTGGTATTCATTTGTGTGGGGTTTAATGAAAAGGCGCGTTGTCAAGAGGCGCCGTTTGAGTTGCCAGTACAATTAGTGGGTTTCCCCTTCATTGTAGGGAGTGTCAAATTGACTAATTTTTTAAAGAAATTGTCGTATTCGTTTAGTCCAGGTACGTATTAATTGATAGTAATATATACCTACTTCAGCAGATGCTTATAATTATAAGTAATTATTTCAGAGGTATAAACAAGTAGTGTACAGTGCAAGTGAAAATGTACAAAGTTGAATCTTATGATATTAATATATGTAATACTAGCCGCGACCCGCGGTTTTACCCGCGTTGTATCCATTCCTGTGGGAATTTCGGGATGAAAAATATTTTATTACTATTATATTACTCGTGGATAATGTAGCTTTCGAATGGTGAATTTTTTTTTAAAAACGGTCCAGTAGTTTTTGAGCCTATTCATTACAAACAAACAAAGTTTTCCTCTTTATAATATGAGTGTAGATTGAAAGTATGCTCTGATAAAATTGAGTATTTTTACACTTGTTTTCATTGACATTTGCTTAATTAAAATTCGAAAAGTAGTTTGACATGTGTTTAAATATTAACGTTCACTACCTCATACTTCCATCGCCGATGAAGTGATATTTGTTTTTTTTTTTTATCAAAAATTATGCAAGGTTTGAGGCATAGAAGAACAAATCTAATTATTTACAGGTCAAAAAGGGTAGTATCAATTCGAATCCCGTTCATAACCCAAAACAGGTCATTATAAAGAAACAGACACATCAATTCCATTTATTTCTGTAAACTTACTATATCCGATCACGTACATCCCTATTCTGGTATCTCGCAACACATTTTTCACAACCAAACGACTGTTTTTCATATGTCCACTGTGACAGGCATATTTATAGTGCCCGCTGAAATGCAACCCAATATATGCGTTTTCGAGTGTTTACAGAATAACACCCGTTTCGAATATTGGGTCGCTTGTTTATTTATTTCCGCTTGTTTTTTTATGTGGGGTAAAGTGGTTTTTATTTTACGGGTATGTTGAATATCAAGAGTAATCAAGAAAAGGGGATCCAGGACCTTGTATCGGTTTGGTCTCGTATGGGTGTCGATGCGAAATCAAAGTCTGATAAGCTAACATACTTTTTAAACTCACACGATTTGCACTCATTGTACTAAATAAAACGTGTCTGCATCCGATAAGCTGGTTATAAAAAGATCCCAACGAACTTAGAACTTCCTATTTCTTTAAAGCATACAATTCAATAGAAGAGTTTTTTGAACAAAAACATGTATGAGTATGTTATTAAGTTTAAGAGTTATGTTTTTAAAGATAAAACTATTCTGCCGCTACTAAGTAGTCCGATTGGAATCCACTCGCGCCATACTTCCGAGGAGCGGGAATGGTCCCAAAGTATCTCCCAATAGTGAAATTGAGCTGAAACGGCTTAGAAAGCCGCAATCACCAACGTTTAGAGCATGTTTGAATGACATTTGTGTATAAATGCTTCGTATTCTCTTACTAATATTATAAATGCGAAAGTCCATCAGTCATCGGTATGTATGGATGTATGTTTGTTTACTGGACGGATTTGGATAAAACTTTACAGTAATATAGATTATACATCAAACTAACACTTGGGTTATATTTTATCCCGAAATTTTTGCGGGAACGGGTACAACGCGGGTAACGCCGCGGGGTGCGACTAGGGAGCGACTATTATACATATTATTGACCTATTCCATTAACAAATTGGTCATCATTTAACTCTCGTGTTTGTCATATTCGGAGTAAATTAATTCATATTCAGATTGCAGCATTCATTTGTTTATAGGTCCATTAATTGTTATGATAGGTCATTGAATTATTAAGCCGCGTAGATATAGATATTCCTCTGTGCGCGTAACGGCCGGACTGACACGGCCCGAGTCCACTCGGACGTCTTGTCGGACCAAACTCGTATGGTGTAAACACGTATTGCCTTATATTGGATCGCCTATACGGTGGTTACACTATACATACGTACTGTAATGATTCGATTCCTAATGTGTATTCCAATAATGGCATTTATAGATAAGAATGCGTTGCTAAGATACAAGTTAAGAATGTTAGCGCTCGTAGCATAGTTTGACTAAGCAATGTTAGTTAATTGCGATTGTTAAGCGACGTGCAGCTCGACCTTTACTTGGATTGGTGGCCGATATTCGCATTTCTGTCTGAGCGCTATCGTGCTTCGGAATGCACGTTAAATTGTCGGTCCCGGTTGTTTCAATCGTTAGACCATGTCGGAGGCCTTTAGGCGGTCTAAAAACTCCGACACCAGGGTTGGCTACTAACCTACTTGAACTTAGTTAGTCACACATGTCAAATTACCCACTCGCTCACTATTCAACACGCCAACTCGCTAGATTTAAAAGACGCCTCATACTGCTATGTATTACGAGTGCTAATATCAGTACAAAAAATCCAATATTTCTAGACATAACTTTCCTAACGGCGACTTTAAATTAAATTCCGTAATGGCAAAAATTTCTTAGCGAAAAGGAACCATTTTAAAAAGCAATTAAGGAGTTTAGATTAGCCGGCGGTTATCTATGGTACCTAATGATCACAAATAGTAACTAACGACTGGCGATTTTCGATAATGTTCCTTTAACGGTCTTAGATATTTTATTTTGGAATTCCTTTTTTAAACTAAGGAAGAACATAAAAGTCTATGAATTTGCCTTTTTATTAAATTACTTACAACAACTGGTACTACTTGAATGATTAGCCTTTGGCGGCTCAATAACTCTGACACCAGGATTGGTCAGGTTGACCATCCACTCGATGAAGAAGAAGAATGATTAGCCGATAGGTAGTGACATTTCTGTCTGACCTCTACCTTGCTTGAGAATGTTATATTGTTGGACTCAAGCGTTTCACTGCATATGGTTCCGGTACTACAAGTAGCAGGGCTAAGATGTTTATCAAGACAAAGGCATGTGCATTGTTTGTGCATCTTCATACCATCCTTAGAGTAGAGTTTGTTTAAAACGGCTGGTTATCGTAACACATCTATACTAATATTATAAAGAAGTAACATTTTGTAAGTTTGTTTGTTTGTATGTTCGAGCTAATCTCGGGAACTACCTGTCCGATTTGAATAATTCTTTTTGTAATAGATAGCTACATTCAATGGGAAGGTCATAGGCTATTTTTCATCCCGAAATTCTCACGGGTACGGGTACAACGCAGGTAAAACCGCGGGACACTGCTAGTTCGTCATAAAGATCACGACTTTTTACGCTGCTAAAAGCGTTGTTTCCAAACTTATATGACAGTTTGTTAAGGACTTTCGGACTGCAAGTAGAAACCTATGATTTTTAATTGTCTTACGTCGGTTAAGACTGACATTTTGTGTTAACGTTAACTGATGCGTGAGGTAAAGAAATCGGCCCTTAGCGTATGCGGGCTCTAAGAGCATTCCAATATCTAAACTCATCTGAATATTTTTTTATTTTCTCCCCAGCCACCTACCGCTCCAGGAATAGAAGGCATCTAGGCCCAGGGTATGAAGGAGTCGACAACTCCGAGCCGTTTAACGCGGCGGAGGTTGAGAAGTATGTCATCAGCGAGTTCGGATCCAAAGCGTGTGTGTTTGAGAGGATCTGCGCCCACTACGCTAACAGGTCCAAGAGCCAGCCAAGACATCAGCTGGACTGGTCTACTGTGTTCAGGTAATCATTTTAGGAAAACTTTCTTCAAACTAATTTAATTTTTTTCCCCCAAAGCTTTCCATCTAGATCTACCATATTATCCACTATTTTCCATTTTGCCCAAGTCTTCCAGAGCTTCCGCCGTCTTTTCGAGGTTCGAACCTGGTAAAAACCATTTCCTTTTTTCCATTATCAATATTGCTGTTAGTACCTTATGTCGATGCCAAATTGGCGAAGAAGATATCAATTTTTGGAAAAAAGTATGTTCAGAATTCTTTTTGACATTTCTTGTATGTCAAATTACCATTACTTAGGTGTCGATTGAAGAGAAGACGTCTCGAGTGCGGCAGTAAGTTTCTTCGACCTCATCTACGCACCACTATCTCTACACCTTTTCCTCTACAGAATTACCCATATTCTTTCACATTTGACAAAACCAAGAGGCCTCATCTCTACAAATCGGTCATATTATTCTTCACTTCAATTTAAACTTCACAATAGTTGCCATGTCTACACGGAACCATCAGATTCCCCGTTACATCGCCGACCTTGACACCGCTGTGCAACCATCCGCACTCTTTCGTAATGCTCTGTTCAAACGTGAGTCTCCGTTTCAAGGCCGTGTGTAGCCCACTTACTAGTCAAAGTGACCACGACCGTATGTAGCTGAGATGTGTGGACGTGACACTTTAGATGTAGGCGATTTAGTTGCGTAACTTTTTTATTTTATGGAAAGTAGCATAGTTGAATAAGGTCATTAACTTCGTCCTTTTGATCTGGATGTTTTTGTAGTATAATAATTATTTTATGTATTACACTTTTATTACAAAGAAATATTTTTTTAAGCTGATATTAATGAGATATTTAAAATTATATCAATTATAATAGTTTAAAACAGCATGAGATACCTTCACCCCGCACTTTCCATTTTTTTATCTATTTATTTAAGTACATATTTACATTTACATACTTGTGTTATGTTATAAAATAACTCTATAAAATCTAATGTTTAAAAATGCAGCTAACCATAAACCAATCAACAACAATAAAACCTCACATTTGACAGCAAAAGTTGCGTCACTATAGTTGCAACACCGATGCAAAGTGTCCGGTCTACTCATACCGTTAATGCATAGGTACGACCCATGCAAGTGGGACATTGATGTAATATAGCCACGCAATCGAAACGCGGCAACCTCGTCCATCCACTTAGATAATATTGTGACGGCTTTCGCGTGTTGCATTTGTTTTTTTTATCGAGATTTTTTGAAGTGAAAACTTCTTTAGTGGCGTTGTGCACTGTGTTGGGAAAATTTTTAAACTCGCGTCAGGACACGTGACCTGATCCAAAATGCGTGACGTAAGTTTTGACTTGAATATTCAAGTTTTCACTTCTGCCGAAACTCCCGAAGCCCGGAGTACAAACCGTTATTTTTTTTCTGGTAAATGTTCGATTTCAGTCAAAGTATTAGGTTTTTGTAATGCCATATTTTTATAATTCGATCCAGACTTTTTTACTTTTAAATTCAAATGTTTTTTCTCTGTCAAATGTTCGAAATGTTATTAAATCAAATATAATTAAGGGATTTTTATCCAAGCAAGGCATGCCAGTTCGTTGATGCCCTGATGTTAAAGAGTTGAAGTATTAGATTTATGAAACGTGACATGCCTCTTATGAAAAGCAGGTGCTTTATAGTCAATAACATAATACTTTTTCAGCGTTTAGATATTAGTGTATTGGTTTACTAACATTGACCCTTGACCCCTATTTTAGTGTCAAAAGTTCAAAATTGTGTCAAAATTTTAATAATTCAAGAAAAAATCCACTAAATAATGTGAAATTGTAATTTGTATGACAATCAGTAATTATCATTATATGCTTAAATTTCAATTTCAAATTGTGGAACCAAATGGCATACGACTTAAACAATAGTAATTACAATATTGGAAACCATGTAATTAGCATTCATTTAATGAATTTTCAATTACCCTTGGCCTAATGATTTCTCTCGCTTATTAATTCATAAATAATGTATAATTTTGCGTAATTATTTTCCAATTATCTTTGACTAGCAGCACCCGTACTTTTTACTCGTACTTTTACCCGTATTGTACCTCTTCCCCTGGGAAGTTTAGGTTAAATAGTAACCTTAAATGAACCTTTCTTGCGGCTATCGAATACAAAAATAATTGTTCTAATCTGACTGATAGTTCTAGGGATAAATAGAATCGTTTTAAACAAACAAAAATAGACCAGATAGACTTTTCAGGTTTATTATATTACTATTAATATTATCTGCTATTAGTTTAAATATATTACTAATTCATGTCAATTAATATTAATAATTTTATTCGAGTGTTTGGATGACTATCGCTAACTTCTTGGCGTCCGAGTTGTTCAAACATTATGCAACAACAAAACACTTTCACTACGTCTCCAAACTCCATTAAATTATGCACCTTAAAGTGCATACATATAAAAACTAATATTCTTTGAGCTGGTTCAATTAGGTCTCTTGCAGATAACGATGTATTTTTGTTGTAATTTATACTTTGTTGATGTTATCTTAGAGTTTATTATAAGACATAGATTTTCAAAATTATCTACTACTAGCAGCGCCCCGCGGTTTTACCCGCGTTGTGCCCGTTCCCGTGGGAAATTCGGAATTTTTTTTACATAAAAACCTTCCTCTTGAATCACTCTACCTATTACAAAAAACCGCATCAAAATCCGTTGCGTAATTCTAAAGATTTAAGCATACAGACAAACAGACAAACAGACACGAAACAGAGACGACTTTATTTTATACTATGTAGTGATATAAAAATAAATCGGGTTTTCTTCCCTGACGCTATAACTCCAGAACGCACGAACCGATTTCCACGGTTTTGCATTCGTTGGAAAGGTATCGGGCTCCGTGAGGTTTAGAGGGAATAAAAATCTCAAAATTCCCTCGGGAACGGGGGCGCTGCGGATGAAACCCCGGGGCACAGCTAGTTAGCTTATAATTTTGTGATGTTGGTTGGATTTAAGATTTTGTAGTTTTTGTCAGGCTGTTCATGAACACGTACGATATACATTACTGGTTTCTTACTTCGATCAACAATACACAACTAGATGTCGGGTCGGCGCAAAAAATACGTCTCGGTGAATAACGCCTCATTTGAAAAGTGAGCTCTTATTTTATTCGTAAGATTTGCTACTTTATTGCTACGTGTCATAGTTGTAATTAGGTTGAGCTTCGAACTGTTTTAAAACTCTTTTTTCAGTTCGGTAGTAAACAAAATAAGCTGTCACACGTCATCCACGCGGACAGTATTTAGCTTTGATTTTGTACGTGACCCGATATCTAGTTGTGTATTGTTGATCGAAGGTTTCTTAGGTTTAAGTGAACAATATTCATTTTAAATTGAAGCTACGTTTACGGATACACTTCGCTTTTATTTTACATTTTTATCTGACATTTCGGTCCCTTTACAGGAACCGTGGTCACAGAAGGCTTTGAGAAGACTTAATTAATGAGATCTTTCCATCTTAACAAGCCCGTTGGCACAGTGGCAGTGAGGCTTACTGTGTCGGGGGTTGCGGGTTCGTTTCCCGCCCGGAGTCAACAATATGTGAAGACATTGTTGTTGGCGACGACGTCTAGGTGTCAATTATATATTCTTATAAAGTATTTGTGTTTGTATATGTATAGTAGTATCAGTGAGTTAGATTCCATAATACAAGCTTTGAGCTTACTTTGGGTCTAATTAAGCATGTGTGAATTTGTCCGGGTGTATTATATTATATCTACAATCTATGTATCTATCTTTCCAGTGCCTACAGAAAGTCTTCAGACTCAGTTAAGGAGTTCTACCTGCTGAGTGTGTTCATGGGTGACATCGTCGGTTCCCCTCAACTCTGCCATCAGCTCGGCAAACGGAGAGGCTGTGACGAGCAGCTTCTGACTGGGGGATCATAAACTCGGTCCCACTGTTGGGCAACAGCCTCTACTAATAGTTTGTATCATTACTTTGACTCGAGAAGAAGTAGCTTTCAATGTAGAGTAACCATTTTGACTCGAGAAGTAACTTGAAATGTAACACTGTAGAGCAAAGGCCTCTGGATTCACTGAAGATATCAGTATAATGGGGATCATAATATGAACTTTGAATTATGATGATCTTCATTGTACTGATATCTTCAGTGAACGCAGAGACCTTTGCTCTACATTTCTTTTTGCTCTAAATTTCATTATTTCTAACTTGATAAAGCGATTACAGTAAAACATTTGCTGTATGCATGGCCATGCGTTGACTACCACAATTGAAGCTTTATATATTTTAGAACTAGCAACGCCCCGCGGTTTTACCCGCGTTGTGCCCGTTCCCGTGGGAATTTCAGGATTTTTTTACACATAAACCTTCCACTTGAATCACTTTATGTATTAAAAAAGACGTGTGGCACTCGGGGACTGCCGCGGTAAAGCTATTGCATAGTTATTTTTAGTATCACTAGATGGCGTTAGTGGGGAGCGTGAGGTTTTTTCACGTGAGGTTTTTTCATTACGGAATTTCTGGATTCGGTCCCCACGCTCAAGGCCCGCGATAGAAGCTATGCAATAGCTTAAAAACCGCGTCAAAATCCGTTGCGTAGTTTTAAAGATCTAAGCATACATAGGGACATACAGACAGTGGGAAGCAACTTTGTTTCATACTATGTAGTGATGTACGTAGTTGACAACGCATGCTACATGCAGCGAATGACATACTGCAACTGCCTTTACATTTAAAACTACGGTTATTGGTTAGTTTAATCACAGCTCGTTACTTTAAGTATTTTTTAGGGTTCCGTAGCCAAATGGCAAAAACGGAACCCTAATAGATTCGTCATGTCTGTCTGTCTGTCCGTCCGTCTGTCCGTATGTCACAGCCTTTTTTCTCCGAAACTATAAGAGCTATGTTGTTGAAACTTAGTGTGTAGATGTATTCTGTGAACCGCATTAATATTTTCACACTAAAATAGAAAAAAAAAAAATTTTAGGGGGGTCTCCCATACTTAGAAATGAAAAAAATATTTTTTTTTTTCATCAAACCCATACGTGTGGGGTATCTATGGATAGGTCTTCAAAAATGGTATTGAGGTTTCTAATATCATTTTTTTCTAAACTGAATAGTTTGCGCGAGAGACTCTTCCAAAGTGGTAAAATGTGTGTCCCCCCCCCTGTAACTTCTAAAATAAGAGAATGATAAAACTAAAAAAAATATATGATGTACATAACAATGTAATCTAACACCGAAAATTGGTTTGAACGAGGTCTAGTTAGTAGTTTTTTTTTTACGACATAAATCGTAAACCGCAAAAAAATACTGATTATTCATTCAATAACTCAAATGTAAATAAAAAAACAAGTACAACGAACTTCAAGAACTTCTTTATTATGTTACTCGCTGCTACGGAACCCTTCATGGGCGAGTCCGACTCGCACTTGGCCGCTTTTATTTATTAAGATATTTTAAAGATATTGTTATTTTAAGTAAGTATATTAGGTAAACCAGTTGCAAAAAACAATGTTTATAATGACATTTATCACTAATTTCTCATGAGATAAATGCACTACTATATTTGTCTAATGCAGTCGTCGAAATTATTTAAATATACTTCACTATACTAGAAAGTCCTTTCCCTGCAGTCACTTATCTTGCTTACAGCTGCAGTCACTCGCCGAATGCAGCCAACTACCGAATATTTTATACTATTGCAGTCACTGCATGTTCCGCGCGCGACTTACAATTACGTCATAATGTCTCACGAATGATTTGAAAAATAATTTTAATGGAAAATTAGTGTTTAATGTCGCTTTAAAATACGTTTATGTAACTGTGTATATATATTAAAATAAGTATAAGGTCTCTTTCAATTTAATCATTTTTAGTCGTCCGGCTTCACGCCGCAGTAGTGCGCAGTCCGCACGCACGGACGTTCTTGTTTTTCATAGAAAACGCTCGCAGCAGCAGGATGACTGGAAACGTTTAATTTGAAGGAGGTCTAAATGAAACCAAACCACATCAAAATGAAAGTGATTTAATATTAGTTACCATAATTCATTAGTTAGTTAGCACTTGTTTACTATTTCAAAGTAGGTATACCATTTAATGTTACCATTATAGTTGTTAATTTAAATCTATTCGTATCATTATTTATCATGCATCATTACATTAATCATGAATCAAATATATTAGCGTAATTGTCCATTAAAATTCATTTTGTATACTGTTGCTTTTGGAGCTATCGAAAATATTTCCGTAATAAACTGCAATTATTGAAGTTTTCAATACATCACTTTAAAGTGACCTGATAAAAGTCATATAGATGTGTTTTATCTCGCACTGCCCACATATCTGCTTAATTTACCGACAGCGCTGTATGTGAACACAAGAATTACTATATCCTCTCTTTCTAATAATATTAAAAAGGGGGATGTTGAACTCGCGATTTTTTAAACAAAGAACACTAGTGAAGGATCTAATGTTCTATATTCTTTTCTATTTACTGGTTAAGGCTGAAACTGCGTTAAGCGGGCGCTCGCGACGGTTCACTTTTTTATGAAACCGCGCGGGCACCCGCTTAACGCAGTTTCGGTCCTTACTGTCTTGTGTTTTGTATCCTACATTCATGTTAATGTCACCTGTCATTGAGATCTCCACTAAGTCGGAGTGTGACTGCGGTGCCCCAGTCCAGGACATGGCCCTTCTCCTATTGGTCTGGGAAAATATAAACACAGTTATTATTTTGCGCCAGTGACTCGAAAGAAGTCATTAGAGTACCACGGTGGCGTCACCAGCGAAACTAACAAAATGTACAATGTATAACAATACTGTTAATTAACTCGAGTATAATTCGCACATATTTCAACAATAATTTAATTATTTTCATTCTTTTGATCGCCAAAAAGAACCATTTAATTAATATGAACGAATTCATTTTATTCGTGCTCTTTATTATTTCTTTGTAAAACCAAAAATGAAATCACAAAGCATTTTCACAAAGATATATTGCACGTTAAATAAATGTTTCACATCTCCAATTTATGGTCGGTACAGACGGAGCAACTTATTTGTTGGTATAATTAAGGTCTCAGTAATATACCTAACTAGCTGATGCTAGTACCCGCAGGGTGATCCCCGCGGGTTTACCCGCGTTGTACCCGTTCCCGTGAGTATTTCGGGATTTTTTATACATATAAACCTACCTCTTGAATCACTCTATCTATTAAAGAAAACTACATCAAACTCCGTTGCGTAGTTTTAAAGATGTAAGCATACATAGGGACAGACAGACAGCGGAAAACGACTTTGTTTTATACTATGTAGTAATGTAATATTCCGTGAATTCTTCCATTTAGTTGCCACATGAATAATGTGCGAACAAAATCGTTATAATAACATTATTATGTGACTACTATACAATACATACTTATTTAAGGGATTGTTTAAGTAAAGTTAAGGTCACACGGGCAATTTTAGTTGCGTAATTTTTTAGGTCAAATGTGATCGTATCAAGAGATATGGAGCAATTTCAAGAAATACGTTGTTACTTACTACAATGCTTTAACAGTAATCTGTACCATGGTAATACATAGCAACTTGATAGCAACTTATTTGGAAATTGCTCCTTAATATAGTAGAACAACTTTATTTAGCGATGTTATAATAGAAAATCTACGGTATATTTTTATTGTTAAATATAAAAGTAAGTAATTAAAGTCTAATTGGTGACTTAACTATTTTTGTACTAAATATAAATTTGGAAAATGGCTCTATATTAAAACTTTATTCACTTTGATTTCATAGAGAATCTATAGTATAGTTTTATAGAAAATTTTAGAACTATCTAACTGACGACTTAACTAGCAATTAATTAGTTTAAGGAACAAATTTGAAAGTTAATGGAACTATCATCAGTTCAAAAAGCACTAATAAAGCTTGGACCAAAACTTATAAAACTCAACTTTTTACTTTGTACTACTTTACTTGTTACTTCTCAGAGTAAGGACGCTTTTCCACTAAAACTTTGCTATGCTATCTTGATTTGCTAGTAAAACGTTTGAAATGATCGATGGATAACATTACAGAGGCGGGACGTTGCTATGCTAAAAGTTATTGGTATACTCTATTTTTCTTACTTGTCCCAAAATGTGGACCAATGTCGTCAATTTTCCAGCCGATGACGACTACTCCTGAAGAGAAAAAGGTTTAGAGATAGGGTAAGAATGAAATAAAATCACTAAACCTTTTTTCTAATCAAGAGCAATCGTCTTCGGCTGGAAAATTGACGACTTTTGTCCACATTTTGGGACAAGTAAGAAGAAATTGAGTGTAGATACCAAACTGGTATAGCAATGTCATAGCATAGTTTTGGTGGAAAAGTAGTATAAGTATTTTAGTAAAATACGCTAAATAATCTAACGCGATACAGACCCGTTTCATTTAGTATAATGAACAAAACCGTAGTTATAAATTAGCAGGGCTCTAGTGTTATTAAAATAGAATTTGGTGATGTAAAGCTACAAAAATGTAATTCATAACTATTATTACATTTGAAAAATATTAAAAATATAAGTTATTCGATAGAGGCTATAAGGTAAAACATTTTGTTAATAACATAGAGCTAGTCATATGGAAATAAATGGTTTAAATGTGGTGTTGTTTTTTCTTCTTTATATTTATAACATTAAACATTTTTCAGGAAAATCTTGACATTCTAGTAGTTCTCGACCTATGAGCTAAAAAACCCATTCCCCGATTCATTTTTGTCTACTTTAGGCTTAGAAAATTAATATAGAATTCACTACAACAGCCTCTCACTTGTCGGCTATCGAATCCGGATATAAACACTACATCTATCTGCCCAGTACTTCTCCTTATCGAGTAGGTTAGTGGCCAACTCTGGTGTTGGAGTTTTTAGACCGTCAAAAGGTCTCCGACATGGTTTAAAGATTGATATAACCAGGACCGACTGCTTAACGTGCTCTCCAAAGCACGGTAGAGCTCAGATAGAAATGCCACTATCGACCATATCCAAGTAATCCAAGTAAGTCCAAGTAAGGATCCAAGTAAGTCCGAGCTGCACGTAACTTAACTATTGCAAAGAACTAACATCGCTTAGTCAAACTACTATACGAGCGCTACTTTACAAATTTTTTTTTAACCTATATTGTCCCACTGCTGGGCAAAGGTCTCCCCCAAACATCGCCAACCCTCCCTGTCCTTTGCGAGCACCCACCAATCGCTGTTAAAGGCGATGAGATCGTCCCGCCAACGCTTCCTCGGTCGACCTCGACGTCGCCCTTCTTCGGGGACCCACTGAGATGTGATGTGGGCGCACTTTTCCGGGTTCATCCGACTCACGTGGCCCGCCCACTCCCACTTTACAATTAGGCTTAGATAATTATTATAGAATGCACTACAAGAGCCTCTCGCATATCAGCTATCAGATACAGATATAAACACTACATCTATTTGCCCTTAATTTCAATCAATGTGACGATACATTAATTTACTTAGCTCTAATCAACCCTTATCTTGAAGTAGTCCAAACATCAAAGTCCATATCCTTTTGTAGTTCAAATACACCCGACGGTTATTGGACTAAGTGGATTGCAGTCTATACGTTCGCAGCGAACGCCTTTGACGGAACATTGTGTGAGTTAACCAGAGATCTATCGATAAATAATAGTTATAGCATGTTCTCACATGACTGTCTGGATTTTAGTCGAACTAAAAAGGAATCTAATCTAACTATAGTAAAGCTGAAAAGTATTTATTTGTTTGTTTGAAAAAGCTAATTTCAGAAACTCGGTCAGAATTTGAATAATTATTTTTGTAATTGGTTGTCACATTTAACAGAAATTTTGGGATGTAAAATTGCCGTTGTGTTCAGAATGGAGAAAAATCTGAAACGTTGTACATCAAGATAGATATGAATAACATACCTAGTATGAGAAAAAAGTATTAGATCTATGAGGAAAATATTTATTCAGTTTTGCCCTCAAAGAGGTTCTTTAAAACGTACCGCTACAGTAGGTACTAAGCAATTTTTCCACGTAATTTTTTACATTAGTTACAATAACATTTAATTTACATCCTACTTAATATTATAAATGCGAAAGTTTGTATGTATGGATGTATGGATGTATGGATGTATGGATGTTTGTTACTCTTTCACGCAAAAACTACTGAACGGATTTGGATGAAACTCTACAGTAATGTAGGTTATACATCAGAATAACACATGGGATATATTTTATCCCGAAATTCCCGCGGGAACGGGTACAAAGCGGGTTAAACCGCGGGGCGCAGCTAGTATTTCATAATTTTATAAGAAGAATCTTTTTATACGCTCAGTATTTCGCAAAAACAAGGTTTTTGTACAGTGACAGACCAAACAAACTTGGTTTCGTTAGAGAAAATGAAATTTTTCTTGTTTTCAGCAGACCCTGAAAATTAATTGAGGAAAATTTTAAATAAACTTTTAGCCGTGCAGGGGAGAGTTTAAATAAATGATATTTTTAATTTGGTTGCGTAAATTGAAACTGACCTTGGGAACAGAATACGAACCTTTTTTAGTTTCTTTAGGTCTTGCTTGATATTAGTATTCTAGCCTAGATTTGTCAATTAAAAATTCTACTTTATATGTTACTAGCAGCGCCCCCCGGTTTACCCGCATTGTCGCCGTTCCCGTGGGAATTTCGGGATCTTTTGAATATATAAACCTTCCTCTTCAATCACTCTATCTATTTAAAAAAATCCGTGCAGTAGTATTTGAGACGCGGCCCGGCCGGGGACTTTGTTTTATAATATGTAGTGATTATGAGGTCATGGTTTACATTTGATTTTACTAGAGAGCCGATGATCATAATTATATGACATTCTGTAAAATACTTGTAAAATATAAACAGGAGATGATAGGTAGGTAGATAATACAATATTTGCAGTCCTCACAGAATAAAGAGAAACTTCACTTAAAATGAAACATCTTTATTGTACCTGAACGTATATGAATAAAAAAAGGTGAGTCCAAATTAACAAACTTTTAAGTTTTGTTTTATGATTATGTATTTTGTTTACACAAATATT
Source organism: Cyclophora albipunctata (assembly GCA_963082685.1). Lineage (NCBI taxonomy): Eukaryota > Metazoa > Arthropoda > Insecta > Lepidoptera > Geometridae > Cyclophora > Cyclophora albipunctata. The sequence goes on along the minus strand of OY720131.1, from coordinate 7,555,277 downwards.
ATTATTCCAAAAAACCCTATTTCACAATTTCATCCAAGTTCCTATTCAATGAACTCTACAAAATGAAGCTTCAAATATACACAGATACGTAACCGGAAGCGCCGCCATGTTGGCGCGAAATCCGGATATAACTCGATACATCCGGTTTTGTGTAAATTTTATGAACAGATGGGACTTACGAGTGTGTACAGATGGGAATTGTTTTTTGTTCTTGTTGCTTCCCTTATGGCTTTCACATTGTAATTGGATTACCCTGTTTTGCATGGAACAGTCTCTCTGTCTTCCTGGCTATGTGTCCCACATGGTGGTGGGGTCAGCCTTCCTTATTTTTCTCCTCCATATTATTTTTAATCTGGCATGGAACAGTATTTCTTATTATTTGTTCAAACGGGAACTTACGTACGACGGAGGTTACGAGTGTCCCTCAACACGTTTCGGTCACGTACGATGACCATCATTAGGAGGTAGGTGATGCGCTCCCGACAGCGTCTCTCCCCGCACGGGGAGATGACATCAACGTACGTCTCAATTAATAGTAAAATATTAGTATTTCTTGACTAAAGAATGAACGTACGTAGGTACTTACTTGCATCTGAAAATCAGCGCTGCACGGGGCCACCGTCCCGTACAGCACCAGCTGAGATGTAGCCTATTGTCTTATAATAGCTGTTTTTGTTTTTAAAATGTTTAATTGTGGTCTTTTTGTTTTTTTTTGTGGCAATAAATGTATTTATTATTTTTATTTTATTTATTGTCCTTTTAATTATAATTAAGTAATTTTTTGTCCTACTATGGTAAAGCTGAAGAGTTTGGTTTTGTTTGAACTCGATAATCTTTAGAACTGTTAAATATTTAATGATATTTTTATATCATCATTTACGTAAACTCATTTCCCTGAAATTTCTAATGCAAGGAGTGTAAACAAAGGCAATCCTCTGATATCACTCCTCTGAAAACTAAAAATTGATTAAGATATTAAAACATCACCATATAGATAGGTAAAGTTAAGAGAATCTGATAAAGCTTTTATAATCAAAGAGTGGGTTGCTTCAGCTTACTTTCATCCACCAGTAAACGTAAACACAAAACATCAGTCTCAACAGACGTAAGAAAATGAAGTTCCTCTTTCTACTCGCTACCCTTATACCTCTAACAGACTGTCATTTAAATTATGAAAGGTCGATTGAGCTCCACTCAGCTCCGCTCAGCTCCGCTCCGCTTAAATAGAAACGCACCCTTACTGGAGAGCAAAAGCACAGGCAAAGGCTTTATACTAGTACTAACCGCGCTCCGCAGTTTCACCCGCGTTGTACCCGTTCCCGCGGGAATTTCAGGAAAAAATGTATCCCGTGTGGTATTCTGATGTTTAATCTATATTACTGTAAAGTTTCATCCAAATCCGTCCAGTAGTTTTTTCGTGAAAGAGTAAAAACATACATACATCCATCCTAAAATATTAGTAGGATTCTAAGAGTAGGATAGTAGCTAGGATTATTAAATGCTAGTAGCGCCATCTATAAACAACCGTCGACATTAATAACTTACTAAGTACGCAACCGGTAGAACTATTAACACAGAAACCTCTTTGTTGGGTTTAAAACTTTCACATGTTGGACTTAACTTGTTACGTGTAGTACGGTGCAGTGATCACAGATGGCGCTGTTCACAATCTTATATTTTCCGGATAAGATTAACCTGGAAAAGAAAATGTGGTGAAATAAAGTCATACCGCCTTATTCATAAACGATATTTAACTTAAACAGTTTTAAATTGTTTTGACTCTTTCGCTCTTTGGCAAATAGCGTATGTCGGAAAGGGACAAACCATTTGATAGTTAAAAAGTGCTGTTATTAAACGTTTAAGAAGGCCCATAGTACCTACGTTATTAAATTGAATTATAGTCCTTTAAAAAGTTTGTTTGCATTTTCGGAAATACTATATCTACGAGCATATATATATAATTCAAAGTCCTGACTGACTGACTGACGATAATTTTGTATATGGGAAATAAATGATTGTAAGAGGTAGCAGGCGGTGTTGAGAGTGAAGTCACAAGCTAAATACATCCAGTATCTATTTTTTTTGTGGTTGAGTTATGTTTAATGTAACCACGAAATAGAAAAGTAATTGAATATGTAATTACATATGTGTCGAATTTTCCGTGTTTTCTTTGCTTTCCTATAGAATGAGCTTGACAATTTAAGTACTTACCCTATTACTTTATAAGAGATAGTTTTTAACGAAGAAAAAGTTAACACTACTGACCTACACGAACCTACTTACTTACTACTTTTGTGAACAGCCACCGTGGTCTTGTGGTTTGAGCGCCCGGCTCACGACCCGGAGGTTCCGGGTTCGATTCCCGGTGGGGATATCTCACAAAAATCACTTTGTGAGACTTTCCTCAGTTTGTTTAGGGCATTGCAGGCTGAATCACCTGATTGCCCGAAAAGTAAGATGATTCCGTGCATCGGAGGGCACGTTAAGCCGTCCAAGACCACGGAGGCTGTTAACGGAGGCAGGGTGCTACTAATATTCATGTCCCCGACACAAGCGCCGAGGAAGGAGACACAGCTGTGGTTTAGTGGGTATTACCGCGGTGGATACAATGAGCCCTGGTAGCGGGGGGAGCTTGTCCACCGGGTTGGTCTTCAACTGAAGCCTAGTTGCTTCTAAGTCTATCCAGGCTTCAGTCTTGGATAGACTTGGAAGTGGCCAAGGCCGAAGTTGTTGGCATTGAGTCCCACATACCCTGACTATTGGCTCCACTCAATAGTCGGGGATGCCTAAAAGGCATTCCACTGCTATAAAAAAAAAAGGGTGCTACTAATATTACATAAATCTAACAATCTGCTAGTTAACTATACGAGTATATCTTCGCTCGCTGCAATTTTAATTTGACCAGTTTGGGTTCAAAAACCTCATAATAAGACCACGTGGTCTGTAAACAACAGAAGCGGCTCTTAAACTATCAAGAACACCATAGACTAGACCACAGATTAATAATAGTTACTACGCAGACACCGGTCCATTAAAATACATTTCTCGCTTTCCCAAACATTTCCTTAGAAATGTTGATATATTGAATAACTGCTTTAAATATTTGACTTCTAATCTCATTATTTCCATATCAGACAAGTTTTTCCGGAAGAGAATTATATAAAATAGACCTAATAGTATATTATAGTTGTAAAGTATTTGTGTATGTTTAGGTATCAGTGAGTTAGATTCCATAATAAAAGCTTAGAGCTTACTTTGGGTCTAATCTAATTAACCGTGCGTGAATTTGTCCGTGTATAGACGTAGTATAGGGTATATAAGGTATAGACGTATCCATTCCCGGGGGAATTTCGGGATATGTTCCATGTCTTATTATGATGTATAACCTATATTACTGTAATGTATCATCCAAATCTGTTCAGTAGTTTTTTCGTGAAAGAGTAACAAACAAACATACATCCTCACAAACTTTCGCATTTATAATATTAGTAGGATAGTGTAATCCCGTGCTAAAGTTACAAACACATTGCGTTAAATACGAATAAACAATCAATTAAAATTATAGTGTAATCCAACTGGGAAGAGTGAAAACTAGTCTAAACAACTTCGCATATTATATTCACATGAATATCATATTCAAATGAATGCATTGTACGTTTGGACATGACATTAATAGCGCGGTAGAAATGCTCTTCTAATTTACATGTCTTGTGCAGTTTTTCTATTTTGTCTTTGGATTTACTCAATGTTGTGTAAACTGCTTAGTTTTGGAGTAAAGCAAGCGATTATGGTTTCCTATGGGACACCAATATTTATTGGACAACTTAGTTTTGTGTGGGAAATCTTTACTAATATTATAATGAGGTATTTGTTAGTTTGTTTGTTTGTATGGTCGAGCTAGTTTCGGGAATTATCAGTCCGATTTGAATAACTCTTTTTGTAATAGGTAGCCATATTCAACGGAAAGGTTGTAGGCGTACAGCACGGTTACTGTCCTGATGGGTGGCCGATAGACATTTCTATCTGCTCCTGTGCTTCGGAGGGCACGTTAAGTTTGCCGGTCCCGGTTGTTTCAATCGTCCGACCATGTCGACGGCCTTTCATTGATCTAAAAACTCCGACACCAGGGTAGGTCACTTACCTAAACGAACTTACTTATCTATACTAATATTATAAAGCTGAAGAGTTTGTTTTGTTTGTTTGTTTGTTTGTTTGTTTGTTTGTTTAAACGCGCTAATCTCAGAAACTACTGAACCGATTTGAATAATTCTTTCACTGTTAGATAGTCTATTTATCGAGGAAGGCTATAGGCATTTTATCCCGAAATTCCCACGGGAACGGGCACAACGCGGGTAAAACCGCGGGGCGCTGCTAGTCTAATAATAAGGTAAATGTTTTATCGTTTTTACTTCCTCTGACCCAAGATCATCCTACTTATAATATTATAAATGCGAAAGTTTGTGAGGATGTATGTATGTTTGTTGCTCTTTCACGCAAAAACTACTAAACGGATTTGGATGAAACTTTACAGTAATGTAGGTTATACATCAGAATAACATATGGGACACTTTTTATCCCGAAATTCCTGCGGGAACGGATACAACGCGGGTAACACCGCGGGGCGCGGCTAGTTAAATATATAATTATCGTGTAAAATATGTGTTTGCATCGTTAATTTGAAACGTATTAATAATCAAGTTATAATGAGAAAAAGTATTGAGGCCTACTCTATTGGGAAATATAATATTATATAACACAATTATTCTATTATACAGTTTATTAGTTAAATATATTAAAATTCATATGAAAACAAGTTATTAGCGACTTTACGTAAATGTTTGAATACCGATCCAGTTACAAAGTGTGGAAATTATTTTGAATTTGGTAATATTAACATATTAACATATTTTGGTAATATTACGTACATTTTTGGATGATCTCATTAGATTATTTAAGAGGTGAATAGGTGTGAAATTTTGATTTCTGCGAAAATGCATTTGAGTTAAGTAATATTTTTTATTTTGCAGACTCAAAGGCCTTGACAGACTGTCTTTTTTAAACTATGTATTTATTTCTTCACCACATAAAATAAGAACATGAAAAAGAAACAATATTTATACTATAAACTAAATACTAAAATATATGAAATTTTTTTTTTTGTGGTACAAAACTAGACATTATATATTTGCAAGCAACAAAACACATCAAAATATCACATTCAAATTACTGAGGTAAAGATAGCAAAACACAATGTCAAAAACTACACGCTACTATTTCTTTTTATTTTTCTTCTTTTCACTTTATTAATAGAGTTAAATTATGGTCTAATTTTCTTAATTTTCCAGAAAATAATTCCTTCTAAAGAGGAGAAAGGTTTAAATGTTTTCATTCCAATCTTACCCTATCACTGAGCCTTTTTTCCCACATGAAAGAGAATTGTCTTTGTTTGAAAAATCAATCCTGATAGTTTAATTTTTAACTCTTGCAAGAATAAAATATATATGTTAAGTCGTTCTCTATAAAGGTCATAAAACTTATTCTAACATACTTCGATCACGAAACGTCATCAAACCTTTAGGCTATCCATTTACTGCGGACACCTAATTAGGTGACAGCTAAATACACTCACAAGAAGCAGTCAACTAAATAAGTGACAGCTACTACAGTCGCTCATCAAAAGCAGTCAACTAATTAGGTGACAGATGCCGGTGCTCACCAAAAGCAGTCAACTAATTAGATGACAGCTGCAATCGCTCAACTAATTAGGTGAGAGATGCAGATGCTCACCTCATGCGGGCAACTACCGCATTCTAACACCGTTGCGGACACCGCATGTATCGAAACTGTGCATTTTACATTAAAATTCATTACAAATGCAACACAAATTAATTAAACGTTGCAAATATTACATCACGTATTTAACAAGTATAAATCAGTGTTTGAGTAAGATTAAAAGCCTAGTTTGGTCTAGACATAATAATCTGCTTTAATTTGAATAAATAATGATGTTAAGTAGATTAAAAGCATTCAGAATGTTTTTCTTTTTTGCATGTATTCTGTCACAAGTTCATTTGATTTAAATAATTAAATATTTTTTGAAGTCAATAGAGTAAACAGTACGATATGAATAATTCGTTTGGAAATACTTTAGAGAAGATTTGATTTGTAAAGCCGTTGATACGAACCGAATCTGCTGGAACCCAGTGTATTCAAAATCTTGTTTGACATTTCTCCTCATACAATATTTATAAATGTTGACACAAACAAACTCCATATGATTTATACTAAGTATTATGATACCGATCACTGGTTTTATACTAAGAATAACTATATAGATATACTCAATATTTTCTTGCTGCATTGCATTTTCTTAATCACTTAACATACAATTTCCTTAATAATACACTCACAAAATGAATGTAATTAAGGCCAACTATATATCAAACTAAACAAGAACGGAACTACATAACCGAACCAACTCAATATAAAAAATAAGTTGACATAAACATATTTTGAAAAGTTTGCATCTCATTCGAGCTACTATTCTTAATGAGAACTCTCGTGACATTGAAAGATGGCAAAGCTCGTACTAGTATTTGTCCCTTACAAGGTCATTGTGAAACCAGGCATAACTTTTATTATACATATTTTCGATATATATATTTTTATATATTTTTGTCATTCCCTGTCCTACTTTCTATGTTTTCATAGTTTTTATGTTACGATTTGCGTTAATTATTATAGTGTTTTCAATATGTGGTAGTTGCTTTAATGCAAAATTATCCTTAGTCACTGTCGTCGTCGCTAGGCATCCTCTCTCCCTCTCTCTCTCACACACACTCTCTCTCACAGAAAAAGCAGTCACATATATCCTTTGTATATTTCAAAAGTGTCAATTTAATTACGTCAATCAAATAAACAATTAACTAAGTGACATTTTATACATCTCGTACGTTGACTCCTCTTAAGCAACAATTAGTTGGGTAGAATCAGATAATCAACATTACTGCACTCTCGCAACATTATCTAATGAAGTAATATCTAGATCAAAATTAATCCAGTAATAACATTTGAAATTGATGCGCCATAAGTATTTGATTTATGCGTCTATTAACGATCGGTGAAGGTGTCTTGTTAGCATTGACTGGTGGCGATCGTACCTTACAATCACCTGATGAATACTGCTCATTATTATTATATTGAAATAAGATGACCCCGTCATACGATGTTTTGCTAAATAAAAATTAATAACTACCCTTAACATTTAGAGGGATGAATAGATGTCCGATTCTCAGACCTACCCGATATGCACAAAAATTTCATGAGAATCGGTCAAGCCGTTTAGGAGAAGTTTCACTACGAACACCGCGACACGACAATTTTATATATTAGATATAAATAGACTAATTAGATTCATATGAGTATATCTGATTGTAGTGAGTAAAATTTAAGTTAGTATGATTCTGTAGTTACAAGCTTGGAGCTTAGTTTGGGCCTAGCTACCGTCCCCGCGGTTTTACCCGCGTTGTACCCGTTCCTGTGAGAATTTTGGGATTTTTTATACATATAAACCTTCCTCTTGAATCACTCTATCTATTAAAACCGCACCAAAATCCGTTTAGTAGTTTTAAAGATCTAAGCATACATAGGGTCAGACAGCGGTAAGCGACTTTGTTTTATACTATGTAGTGATGATGCTTGTTCTAAGGTTATGGGCTATTATTTTGCAATCAATAAATACCATTTATAAAAAAGACCGCAATGTCTGATTTTTCACTGTGGGTTTTTTGTTTGATCTGTTTACTGTGTTCACTTTTATTTACTTTTTCCTATACCATACATCATAACGTTAAAACCATTTAAATTATAATTAATTCCTGGTAATTCAGCAGTTGATCTCAAACCGAGATAAGTTCGGATTACTTCGGATAGCAAATGTTACATTACTAATAAACGCCTTATGAACTATGAGGTCAAAACACGAGTTAAATATAATTATTTAACAGAGCGTAGCTTAATTAAGAACTTGAGCATACTACTCGTATAATGCAGACTGTCAAAGTAAGTTAGTCTAATAATATCTATCTATGATAATATAATAAAGGTGAAGAATAAGTCTCTTCTTCTCTTCCTTTTGTTTCTATGTACGCGCTAAAAAAGAGATTAACGCGACAAACAAAAAAAACAAACTCTTCATCTTTAATATATCAGATACTAGCAGCGCCCCGCGGTTTTACCCGCGTTGGGTCTGTTCCCGTGGGATTTTTGGGAATTTTTATACTTATAAACCTTTCTCTTGAATCACTCTATCTGTTTAAAAAACCGTGTTAAAATCTGTTGCGTACACATAGAGACAGACAGTGGAAAGCGACTTTGTTTTATGTAATGAAGATGGGAAAGAGAGAGAGAGAAACAATAGTCCTTTTGAGAAGTAAAAATCTAACAAAATCTTTGCATTTTAGCCCTGTCTAAGAAGACCATTTATGCATAGACAAATTTTCCAACAGACTTTTTTTGTTTGTTAACACTTTATACTCCCAACTGTAAAAATTATTGAATACAGTAAAAATTAGTAAGAATGAGTGAATACAGAATCAGTCTAAAAAATGTTGCTATAATTGGTCTTAACTAAAAATACTCGTACATTACCTTTTCAAATTAACAATTTTGTATTTAAAAAGTTCATGTTAAATAAGAATTTTAAATGTTTAATTGTATTGTATGTTCAATTATTTTTTATTATTGTTTCACAATGATTTTCATACAAAAGATTTCAACGCGTTTGTAGTAATTTTTTCTTAGGTATTTACCACACGATGCAATCAGTCGCATAGTCAGCGTATGGCATAATGTGATTTTTAGCTGTTATCTTCATTGGCATAGAGTGCATTTACAAATTATGTGCGATTATTTTTATTATAAAAGCCTTAAGAGTCCCATTATTGGGCAAAGGCCTCCCCCCATTTCTTCCATTCAGCTCTGTCAAGAGCTTCCTAACACCAACCGGACAAGTACATGTCAAGCTCGTCTAAAATAAAATTATTATGGAAATAAGTATTGTACAACAATTAACTAGAAACTACTTCACGGTTATTCCCTATATCACATACCCTTGGGACTAAAATTAGCCCAAAACCTTGCACGTGTCACAGAACCATTCTACGAGTATGTATCAACGAACGCATTCACATCCCTTGAATTTTTGAGTTTATCATACACGCAAAAACCGACCAACAACGGGTGGGTGACAGAAACTGACACATTGTTTTAAAATTGTTATTTTACTACGAGCTTTACGAGGAAGCTCGAATCAAAAAATCAAATTTTATGAAATACAGTCCAGCCGTTCTTGAATGGTGTAACTAACACGAATTGCGACTTTGTTTTAAATAAAAAAGCAAAAGAGGAAGGCGTAAAAAGTGTCAAGACCGAAAGGATATTGTTGTTAGTAACATAATAATGAATGTAATATGTTGTAAGAGTCAATAAACCCTCTGCTTCCCTGTATTCCAGGCGTTTAGCCCCACTACGTAGAGCATAGAAAGTGAATGTTACCCACCACTACCGGTGACCAACGCTGCGCAAGCGCATACACTAACATACGCGGTTTGGCGGCGACGCGGATCGAACGCCACCATTTTCCATTTTCAAACTTTCGAAAATTCGAACTTTAACGAACTTTTTTTATCGAACATTGTGCCAGTGCTGCAAACAAACATGAAAATGAGAATTATTATTTTATTCGGTAAGTGATACTTATAAGTTAATTTATTTATTTCAATTAGGTAAAGATTACATTAATTACTGTTTAACAACTTAATCAAGTGTCAAGTATGATATCCGCATAACTGTTTAACTATTTAATTGAAACGTGAAATCAGATGTCACTTTTTATTCATAAAAACGTTGAATTTATTATTGATCTGATTGTAACTCCGATCGTTTATAAAAACTATGCGTTTTAACTGAGTAGCATTTGTGTTACGCTTTTTCAAGCGTACTTATTCTGTGCAGAAAGTGTGTATTAATTAATGTTTGAATTAACTAATCTAGAGGGTCACGTTTGAAGAGTAGCATAGACTAAAAATGAGCATTGAGAATAGAACAGAATCTCTTTAAAATGGATTTATGTTTTAATGACAGCTACAGAGATTAACATTTTTAAAAAAAAGAGAACATTAACCCCAACCTTTTTTTTTAAAGCGTTTTTATTGTTTTTTCTTTTGAACAATTTTTTGTTCTTCTTTCAAATATGTCTAGACCGTCTGTGTACTACCGTCTGTGTGCCTTTTTTGTTTACCAACATACCTATCGAACGTGATTTTATGTTCATCTGCATAAAGTATATTCACGCGAATAATGGAAACTTAAAATAGATTTGGTATGCGTGATTTCTTTTATGTTAATTTAGACACAATTTGTGTGAAAGAAACGGAAATGGTTGATATAAAATATTTGATTGAATAATTGGTAACGCGTTTAGGATTTGATATGCGAAGAATAGTTTCTTTAAAAAGGTGCGGGTTTTTGTTTTTTGTTAAGTGTAAACTTTTGTATTAATAATAAAAAGAATAAATAGTAAAAATAATATTTAAAATATAGTATTAATACAGCGAGTGGTGGGAGACCGTGACGGACAGGGAGAGATGGAAGCGTTTGGGGGAGACCTTTGCCCAGCAGACGATATAGGGACGATAAAGGTTAAGGAAAAAAAAAGTATTAATATATAAAATATATATGAACATATAAAATTAAGCAAATCTGTTAAATGGTTTAATATAACACATATTATAATACGCTTGCAAGTTGTCCTGCGAGACCATTGCTCAGAAGTGGAACAGTAAGGGTTAAGAAAAATTTAAGATCATTTATTTATTTCTTTATTAAACATCTTCTTGTGTCACATTTTCAGTTACTGGCATACTCCGAAATGGCTTGACCGATTTTTATGAAATTTTATATTATGCATATTCAGTAGGTCTAGGAATCGGCTACTAAATATTTTTGATACCCATAAGTGATATCGATTGTCCACCCCTACATTTTTTTTTGGAAAAACAACATTTGCCGGGTCAGGTAGTTGTTATATATACTATAAATTATGTCAGTTCATTTCCAGAATTTATATCGTTTTTACAAATGAATAATTTAAAAAGACATAAATAAAACATATCATCTTCGTAACACGTAATGCTTCAAAACATTTTGAAATTAACACATTTTAGCGGTCGTCAATCTAATATAAAGATTTAATTTAACAACCTTACCAAATGAGGAAGAAGTATATTAATGAACTTGTAATTTATGAATGCTTAACAATTCTGTTCATAAAATTGGAGTTTACATCAAACTGGGAGTGCCCCGCACTTTTACCCGAATTTTACCTAACTTCGATACTTGGGATAGAAAGTAGCCTATTATCCTTCTCTTGAATGTGGCAATCTTTTGCAAAAATAATTATTAAAATCGGACAAGTAGTTTCTGAAATAATCGCGTTCAAACAAACAAACTCTTCTAAATGATAAAGTATCATTATTAGTGTACAAGAATAGCTGAATTGTGTCCGTAATTTATTAATTTACATACACTAAAACATTTATTCACCTGTTAAATATGAAAATTTTTAAGTTTCATTTTATAATAAAACAATATTGTATTCAAATTTATTCTAGTGTATCCTTAGTATCTATTTCCTATTTATCCTAGTATCTAGTTATTCAATGTGTTTTACACTTGATAGATTAGTTGGTATTACGCATAGTTTTAAAATTACGAGTATAGGAAGTAGATCCTTTATCGTCTTAAACTTTAAGAAGTCGGTTAAAATCGTTCGATGAAAAGACGGGTCCGACAGTTGATGACTGCTGTGAAATTTCAATCGTTAGACCATGTCACTTTTGGCGGTCTAAAAACTCCGACACCATTTTCACCAGGTTAGTGGGCAACGAAGGTATTTTAAAACCGTCTTAAAACCTCTGATGCTAAAATAATTAGGATGTAAATTATGTTATTAAAAACTAGTCTAGATGTGAACAAGGCCATGTTTCTTATATAAATAACTAACAGCGCCCCGCAGTTTTACTCGCGTTGTGCCCCTTCCCATGGGAATTTCGGGATGAAAAATAGTCTATAACGTTCCCGTTGAATGTAGCTATCTATTACAAAAATAATTATTCAAATCGGACTGGTAATTCCCGAGATTAGCTCGAACATACAAACAAAAAACAAACTTACAAATTTTACCTCTTTATAATATTAGTATGGATTGCGCATGGATTTTATGCATAAGGGAAAGGCTTATGTTAGAAACAAATGAGTCTAGATGGAATGTCAAGATAAGAAGCAATGTAGACTTGTAGAGTGAGGCTGTAAAGGGTTGGACCACATCTGGCAGCACGGAATCGCCTTTGTTCCGCCTGTGCTACCACGTGCTGCAGTATGCTGCCGCATGCGAACGCGCACTGTCGCATTATGCTTTCTGTCTCGGTCTAGCAAATGGCAGTTCTAAGCGACAAAAAGAGAAAGGGCGACAGAAAAAGGCGATTCCGTTCTGCCAGATGTGGTTCAACCCTTACGTTAATGAATTAAATGTAATAAAGCTGAAGAGTTTGTTTGTTAGAACGCGCTAATCTCAGAAACTAGCAATCCGATTCGAAAAATTCTTTTTATAATGGATAGCCACATTCAACAGAAAGGTCCAGCCTTTAACAGCCTCCGTGGTCTAGTGGTTTGAGCGCTCGGCTCACGATCCGGAGGTTCCGGGTTCGATTCCCGGTGGGGATATCTCACAAAAATCACTTTGTGAGACTGTCCTCAGTTTGGTTAGGGCATTGCAGGCTGAATCATCTGATTGCCCGAAAAGTAAGATGATTCCGTGCTTCGGAGGGCACGTTAAGCCGTCGGTCCCGGTTACTTTCTACGGATAGTAGTCGTTACATGAGCCATGTCAGAGGCCTTTGGCGGCTCAATAACTCTGACACCAGGATTGGTCAGGTTGACCATCCACTCGATAAGAAGAAGAAGAACAGAAAGGTTAAAGGCTATTTTTTCTCGGAATTCTTACGGGAACGGGTACAACGCGAGTAAAACCGCGGGGCGCTCCTAGTCATTAGATATTTGTTACTTCATCATAAGAAAATCTATTTGTACCTATATTTCCATAGAATACTTCCTAAGATGCGTATCTGTAAATACACATTACATGCAACATCCCACATCAAGTTCTATTGTGAAACCAGACAGTTGTCGAAACAAAATTATCTTGCAAAACGATTTATTGTTACCGTTTTAACGATTGAAAACGTTATGTTATTATAATGCAATAACGTTTACCGGTAATACGTAGTTTCGTTAATTATGTAGTATTTCGATACATCAATTTGTTTATATAACGATTTTATACTAATCGTGGTAAATAAATTAATGACTTTAAGGCGTTGTCCTAATAGAACGCGAATGCGCGATGCGAGCGATGCGACCATCGCGTGTTTCATACATTTGAGACCGCGTCGTGCGATTGTCAGTTAGGACACCTATTAGAGTTCAATATGTTTGATCGCGCGTTCGTACGAGTAAAATTCGCGCGATTCGCGTTCTATTAGGACAACGCCTAACTTACACGGTTATTTGGTAACTAGCAGCGCCCCGCGGTGTGTCTGTTCCCGTGGGAATTTCGGGATGATAAATAGATTAATTAATTTTGAGTAGGTTAGTGGCCATCCCCGGTGTCAGAGTTTTTAGACCGCCAGAAGTCTCCGACATGATCTGACGATTTAAACAATCGGGACCGACTGCTTAACGTGCCCTTCAAAGCACGGTATCACTACATAGTATAAAATAAAGTCGTCTCTTTTTCGTGTCTGTCACACTGTTTGTCTGTCTGTATGCTTAAATCTTTAAAATTACGCAACGGATTTTGATGCGGTTTTTTGTAATAGGTAGAGTGATTCAAGAGGAAGGTTTTTATGTAAAAAAATTCCCGAAATTCCCACGGGAATGGGCACAACGCGGGTAAAACCGCGGGGCGCTGCTAGTAGATTATAAACCTTTCTGCTGAATGTTACAAAAAAAAATATTAAAATCGGATTGGTCTAATATAAATAAATGTACCTTTTTATAAAATCGTAGATAGATTATATGGATAGATATATTTCACCATAATTCAGGTTACATCTAACTAATGCCTTACTTATCTAAATCGACTTAAAATCGCAATTAGATCACTCCAGTAATCGTGTCCTATTAATAGTTATACAGACTTGTAGTAAAGCTCTACGTCGTGACTTTAGTTGCGCAGTTTGTATCGGGTCGAACAATTTAATTGCTTTGTTTCTTAACCAGCAATTTTCTTTGTAGTAATTAAGTTAAGCGATTTGTAGAATAAGATGTAGTTAAATAGCGGGGACTTGTAGAAAGTTTGTAGTCAGCTGTAGATAAGCAGGGACTTGTAGAAATAGAATAAGGGATATTTAAAATGCTACTAATCAGTTTTTTTAATATAAATACACTAGCAGTGCCCCGCGGTCTTACCGGCGTTGTATCGGTTCCCGCGGGAATTTTGGGATGAAATGTATCTCATGTGTTAATCTGATGTATAACCATATAGGTTATTTAAGAAGAGATATATAAGAAGATATATAAGAAGTTTCCATGCACACGAAAGGTACTCAGTAACACAGTTTATAGATACTACTAGCCCCGACCCGCAGTATTACCCGCGCTGTACCTGTTCCTATTTCGGGATAAAATGTGTCCCATGTGGTATTGTGTTGTATAACCTATATTACTGTAAAGTTTCATCCAAATCCGTCCAGTAGTTTCTTCGTGAAAGAGCAACAAACATACATCCATACATCCATCCTCACAAACTTTCGCATTTATAATATTAGTAGGATAGTAGGATAGGATAGGATTGTACAAAATAATAGAAAGATCTATAGAATATTTGACTAAAAAATTTAAACTTCATCCAGTATAAAATTATCTGTTCTTCTACCAAAACATGCATTGAGCTTTTCTATCTTACCCTTTTAATCTCACAAATTACTGCCCCACTCTGAGTCGTCCATTGAATCAACACTTAACTAATTTATTATTATTATTATAGTGTTTCTCCTCGGAGTCACGGGACAAGCCCGGTTATTATTATTATTATTAATTGATATAATTTTTCAAACATTTAATGTCAAAATCACAAATCTCTACTAAGGAAGCATTTGACATCTCTAAATACGTTCCTCTATCAACCTTTCATAATAAAAACAAATAAATTGATTCAATCAGCAAATGAAAATGAGGAATTAGGTACTAATATTTATTATGTCAACCTTACTCATAGTACCTATGCACCTAGTTAAAGATTAACGTTTGACCGAACGGATGTAAATAAGTGCATGACGAAATCAGAACTTTATTTCCAAAGACACGGGCATTTGATTATATTACTTGCATTGAATTGCGCAAACGTATGACTATTATTACAACCATGTAATCTAACTTTGTCTTACGCAGTATCGAAACAAAGGCAACTTATACTAGTTTTTACACAAACCATGATAACTTAATGGAATTTTCTAATGATATTGTAACAATAATCCCATTATCACACATCATTAGAGTCAGTGTAATAAATCGTTAATGTTTCGTTATAAGTTAACCTTAATGAGATGTTGGAGAGAAAAATAAATTTGCCGTGAAGCTTGGAACGAAGATTGGTGATTATTTTCGAAATTACACCGATCTGTTACAATTTGTTGTTTTTATTGAATCAGTAAATTGCTGTAACCGATGTTGAAATTTAGGGTGTTTACAACTTCGCTTCTTTTTACTTCCTTTATTGTTTTTGGACATTGAAAACCGTCCATTTTATAACTATTTGTGCCCCGCGGTTTCACCCGCAGCGCCCCCGTTCCCGTGGGAATTTCGAGATATTTATTAATTATTTTCTTATATAAAAACCTTGTCCTTGGTGTTGTCGTATTGAAGTTATGCGCGTGCATACATTTCGGCGATAAATTTTTATTTATATAGATTCTATATCTTACCTTCAAGCTATTTATTGTGTTAAAATGTGGATTAATGTGGTCAATTTACAGACGTATACGATTCATTCTGAAGAAAAAAAAGGATTAGTGATTTAATTACATTCTTCTCTCTCAACCAATGGAAGTCATTGGTTGAAAATGTTGTCATGATAGTTAATAAAAATATACGTTTACGTTTACAGTTACGACGACGATTACGAGTATACGTTTAATCCTAAACATTATTTTTTATATCATAACTGTGCGAGGTGAAAATAAAATAGTTAGAACAGAGGAAAGAAAATATACTATCGACATGTAACTTTCAACTTTCAAGATATTTCGTTGAATTTCAAAAACTTTTTTTTCAAGTCAAATCTTAATAAGAGGTCAATAACTTAGACGGTTTCTATGTTACTCGAGATATGTACTGTAGGGTAAGTTCGCGGTTTCATTTCTTTGGTTAATATCGTTTCAGTTCTACTGTAATAACACGATAATTCTGTAACCGTGATTCTAAAAGCAATTTTCAGCTCGGACACTTCTTCTTGGATAGATATTTTGAATGTGTTAGTTTGAAACCTAAACGCTACGTTGCTTCGAATTGCTGGCTTAACTGTCAGTTGTTTTAATTCTTTGATCATCAAAGGCTTGTCTAAAATATTCGGTACTAATTCTTACGTACATAGGGTTTGGCATTGGTTTTAAATTAATCCATATGGTATGAATTGTGTATAGATATACTATTATATTTTTAAATAAAACACTGGCCGAAATCAATAGATTTTCGTATAAAAGTGTACCACTCGCCATATTCCCCGACAGTACCAACATTCAATTCCTTTCAGTCGTGGAAAACAAACAAGGTGTTATGTTTCTTCAATAAATGATTCTCTGCCATTATTCGTTATGGTTTCTGAAATATCACTTACATTTTCAAAAATGCTTATTTATTATAATTGTGTATTTTGTATCATGTTTTATTTATTAAATATCGGCCCTTAAAATTGTCAGAGATAGCATTGAGTGATTATTTGAAATAATACAAAATTATAGTGATAAGAAGAGTTAATATTTCATGACATTTTTTCTAAAAATAGTTAGTAGATGTCGCTACATCATAGCATGTCTGCAACACATGAACGCTTAATCGATTTCTACTGAAATTTAGTAAACAAATTTATTTTATAAAGCTCTTTATTTTTTAGTATCTAAACGGGTCTTTTAACGACTAAAAGCAATAAAACAGACTACGTATAAATCCTTGTGATACATTCCGTAAACCCACAGATATAGGATAATATAGATAACACATTGTACAGTTTTATGTCTGTGTGAAGTACAGCCATGGGAAATATTCGTTTTGATATTTATCTGATGTGATATCTATCTAATTGTATGTCTCTTCCACGAGACCTTTTGTATTGTGCCAACATTTTGCGAATTTATTATCTTTTTGAATGTGGAATGGGAACTTTTGGACCTTCGGAAGATGTTTGAATGATGTGGCTGAAATTCTTGATGTTTTTGCTGTTTATATTGTGAGAGAAACTCTCTTGTACAAGCGTTCATTGACAAATAGCAGCGCCCCGCGGTTTTACCCGCGTTGTGCCCGTTCCCGTGGGGATTTCGGGAATTTTTATACTTATAGACCTTCCTCTTGAATCAATTTGTCTATAAAAGAAACTGCATCAAAATCCGTTGCGTAGTTTTAAAGATCTAAACATACATAGGGAGAGACAGAGAACAGCCGAAAGCGACTTTGTTTTATACTATGTAGTGATGTTTACAAGCTCCATAGAAAGACGTGAGTTCAATAGTAAACAATTGTAATCCAGTACTTGCTTACTTACCCAGTCATGTAGTTTTAATAATATGTAAATTAAGCCAGAACTTTTCCTGGAAGTTTTGAAAATTGTTTGTAATTTTAACTTTGTCACTGCACCATAGGATAAGTGACTCTCGCGCCATGAAAAAAAATATTTCATGTAAAGGACAATGGGCATGATAGAATATATTTCAGTAAAGGACACTAGGCAAATATATACCTAACGAGCGTGAATTTCTAAATTTCCAATCTTGTACTTGCTTACAAATATATTATTGCTACAAATATGTAAAAATTTGATTGAATCAACTAATCAATATGAATGCCATGACATTATTATTCACACGGAATCATACGGAAAATTTAGATGACCATCTGCTAAATTTATAATCAAATTTTGAGGACATCTATTTATATAATTCCATATAAATGATGATACTTTAATACTGCATTAATCCATTTTAATGCCAATGTTATCTTGAATTTGGATTTCCGCACTTTGTATTTTTTCATAAATTATAAAATCACTCATTAAATATCTACTAAGGAAGCATGTGATGTTTCTGTGTTCAACGTTAAGTGATAGATATATGAATTAATAAATGGAATGAAATCACTATAAAGTTTTCCACTACCTAAGGAATTATCTGTAATAATATAATAAAGCTGAAGAGTTTGTTTGTTTGAATGCGCTAATCTCAGAAACTATCAATCCGATATACATATAAATAAATCAAAATAAAAGAAATAACCATATCACTACATAGTATAAAACAAAGTCGCGTCTGTTTGTCTGTATGCTTAAATCTTTAAAATTACGCAACAGATTTTGATGCGGTTTTTTGTAATAGGTAGAGTGATTCAAGAGGAAGGTTTTTATGTAAAAAAAAACACCCGAAATTCCCACGGGAACGGGCACAACGCGGGTAAAACCGCGGGGCGCTGCTAGTTGACTCGATAAGAAGAAGAATCCGATTCGAATAGTTCTTTTGTGAATGAATAGCCATATTCAATGGAAAGGTTAAAGGCTATTTTACATCCCGAAATTCTTACGAAATCGGGCACAACGAGGGTCAAACCGTGGCGCACTACTAGTCTTTCCATAGTTAGCACTAGAGGTTATTTACTACTACGAGTATTACACATTTTCGAACAAGTCCTAGTACCTATCTTTGAAGGCGAAGTAAATGAATCAATTTCATAAACACAATTTCTTTTCGATTGTATTCAATACTCTCCGGAACTACGAACAATGGCGATAAATAAAAACTCTTCGTGAGAACAACACGCGTATTTAACAACTACACTGACAAGAGACTTTAATAGACTAGTATCTAGAGTAGACTAGTGTCTAGAGTAGCTAGTGTATTAAATAAGGTTAATTAAGATAAACAGATTCCGAAAACATGGAACAGGTTTTTTATTTGTGTATTTTATATTTACTTCTCATATCTCTTCATAGTCTCTTAATAATTCTTTGGTGCACTGGTTTTTTTGTGAAACCATTATATAAAGTATGCTTCCAAAATGATCCCAATAACTGATAAGAAAATTCGGTTTAGGCCCATCTCGTAGCCAGATTTGGTAGCTAGCTTCCAAATGGGAGAAATAATCCCGATTCGAAGCTGGCTACGAAATAGGAATTCGAAAGTCAAAGATTTAGGATTTTAACTAGTAAAAAAAAAAATAACCCTAACCTACCGAATAGATCGTTCCCATTTAGTAGCTAGCTACAAGATGGGAAAACACTTTTCTCATTTCGTAGCTAGCTACCAAATCTGGCTACGAGATGGGCTTAACCTGAAAATTCTAACTCAAAACGGGTTTTCACTTAATATATATGTAAAAATCAATGCCACTTTTCGTTGTAATTTTATAACTCAAGAACGGGCTCACCTCTCCATACCAAATGTTTAGGCTATACGGACTATTTAGTAGATGGTTTATGTGAAGTTTGCACAAATCAGCCCACTGGAACGGGCACAACGCGGGTAAAACCGCGGGGCACAGCTAGTAAATTATAGAATTGAGTACCATATCACTGCTACAAAAAACTGAACGATATTATACTTAGCATCATAAAGTTCGCTTAACGCATATCTCTTCTCTCAAGTCCCGCTTACAATTAGCTGTATTGTTCATAAATACGAGTATTAATATCGTGACTTTGAAGTGCAAAGAACTATTCAATGTTTAACTCCATTGATAGGTTGCTGTGAGGATTGCGAAACTGTTACAGAAACCCGCTCATTCAGTTTGGAAAAGGTCATTTACTCCGTTTTGACTTTATTGTTTAATAACCTTGCCTTATTAGTGTTTGGCTTCAAATTAGTTAAATAATTAATGGCTTAGGCAAGAGTTAATGAATTTTCGATCGTTACTGAATTATATTTTGAATCAATCAATTATGAAGTTGGATAAAATACTTTGTCTAATCAACTTTCATTGTTTATTATTAAAACAAAATTATTATGGAATGTAGCCTTGATAGTGTAGTAGTATGTGTTCTCGTGTGTCCAATTTGCAGTCCCTAATCTAATGAGTTATATGACGTTAGTACATATAACAATGCCCTAATTACATTTTCAGAATAAAGCGCCGCAGGCCGGTTGCGGGCCCACGTCACCGTATCTTACGTCACCCGGCCTGCACCCGCACTATAATGTGTCTTGAGCAATTTTGTAAATCACTTTACAAGATGGCGGGGCTGCAAACGTAGTGGTTAAATCTAAACCTGCTCACATTACTGTATTTCTGTTTATCTATACTAGTATCATAAAGAGGTAAAATTTGTAAGTTTGTTTGTTTGTTTGTATGTTCGAGATAATCTCAAGAATTATCAGTCCGATTTGATTAATTCTTTTTGTAATAGATAGCCACATTCAACGGGAAGGTTATAGGCTATTTTTCATCTAGAAATGCCTATGGGAACGGGTACAACGCGGGTAAAACCGTGGGGCGCTGCTATATATATTATGTTCAGTGAACTTGCTAATCAACTCTTTAAAATAACGATTATTTTAGTTTTAATAACGTTATAAAAATAATAATTGTAGACGTTTAACCTCAAATTGCACCAAATACATATATTTCTAAAAATGTCTGCCAATTCTAGTATTTAAATATATCTGAATGTATAAAAGATGCAAAATCTTTAAACACGAGGCTTAATTTTCGACATTATTAAAATGTTTATTGCCAAATAAATTAAATCTCAGCCGATTAAGATGCGCTAAAATAAGGCCTATTGGGAAACTTTTCAGAGAATGGCGACAATATGTTACGCCATAGCAACCGACAATGTGACGCCTCTAAAGGTGGAATACATTAGATTGTTATATAATTTGAAGAGCGTTCGAAATGCCTAAACTATCAAAATTCGTTTTATATATAGGTTTTGTAGTTCTGTTTAAATTCTTTATTAGGTAAGTATTATGTATTATAGTGTTTCTCCTCGGAGTCACGACACGAGACAAGCCCGGTCTTTTTGAGAGGCATGCCGAGAAGGTACAAATACTCGTACATACATACTGTACAAATTTATTTTAATAAATAAGTTTTTTCAAAATAAATGTAACTTTAAGTATCCTCCTAACTGCACTGATATCTTCAGTGAGACGAGTGGCTTTAGCCCAGCAGTGGGACATTACAACTACTAGGTATATAAGGTGCCTTTTAGATTGAGCGCGCTTACACAAGTAGTAAAAAAAAGTATTGGCCTATAATGTCCCACTGCTAGGCAAATAGGCCTCTCATCTCACGGAAGATATCAGTATAGTGAGGAGGTTTAGGCATAATCACCATGCTTCCCAAATGCGGGTTAGTAATCTCAAACCATGTTTGAAAAGTAGGAAACATGTTTTTGCTCGACCTGGGAATTTAACCTTGGACCTCAGTCTTGGCAGGCGAAAGCAAATACCACTAGACCACTGAGGCGTATCAAATTTAAATTATTCACAAATTGAGGGAGTATAATACTTATAAGTACAGCGAAAGCTAGACTTAAGGCGAGGATATGTGAAAATAACGCGCATAGTCGCTACTTTGACGATCAAATATTAACACTTCTATAGATTCTATCAAAAAAATAAAAATACCAATTAAAAGAATATATCCTCAATAAAATACTAAATCGAGTAGAATTTTAAAATTCATTATAATAATGTAGAAATAAGATGCACAAGATTATGTAAAAATATTTTTTTCTCGTCCTTGATCTCGTTATTTGAAGCGATATTCATCGTTTTTTTTTTTGGAATATCAATTTCCTAATACTCACTTAGATTCTAAATCAGTTACATTTTTCATTAGACCCGCCAATTTCTATAAAAACGCAAAAGAATTCAAATAAAACGAAATATTCGCCCGCCATGTTTCACGCACTTGAGTCTTGCTTCACAAATCTCAACCTTATTTTATGGAACGCAGGCATCGCATCAGATTGTTTACTAGCTTCAGTCGACGAGCGTAGCTCGTAGTGTACGGTTGTGAACCGGACGCTCTGCTTCGTGAGTTCACATCTATAAAATCGACTATTGTTTACATCATGGTAAAATAAAGTATCAATAAAATCAGAAACTGTTGCACAAGGAAGCGGAAAAGGAAGGTAAAAAGACATGCTGGTATGTTTAGGTAAGTATGTAAAATTAATAAATATAGTCAAAGCTCAAAGTAAAATAAATAGTCAAAGCTGGTCAAAGAGTAAAGTTTCAAAGAGTAAATTAGTAACTTATAGCCTTGTTTATTTTTTTAGGTGTCAGAATAAACAGTCAGATAATATACCAATAACACTAACTGAACTTGTTCCCGTGCAACCAACTCATGCACAAAACGAGTAAGTCATAAAAATACCTACACTTCATATTGCCTAATTGAATGTACCTACATACTACACATACTACTAGGAAATACTCCAGTTAAAATAGACATTCCAGTTTGCATTAATTCCCAACAAGCTGGATTTTTGTGCAGACCTTGAATACGTCATTACAAATGATATGTCAAAAGTCCCTATCGATCCCGCTTGTGCGTTGTTTTTAATTCGAGGTCAAAGGTCACAAATTTGTGTTTTTTGCGTATATCTCTGAAACAATGAGAGCTATTTAAACTATCACGATATGAACACATTGTTATTAACACTAATCTAGACGGGACTTAATCGCGAATAAAAACATTTAATGCATACCTCAACGTTTCGGTCGTGTCGCAACGGCCGTGTTCACGAGGGTACTCAGTACCCTCGTGAACACGGCCGTTGCGACGAGATTAGTGTTAATAACAATGAGAGCTACCGAAAAATGGTTCAAACAAAGTTTGTAGATCGTAAAATTGTCTACAAAAAAGATCTCAACACTTTTCTTCTACAAAGCATCGCTTTCGAGATATCGTGACTTTAGACCGCAGGAAAGTCGTATTTTCGACTATATAATATGCACACATTTCCGCCCCACCTCTGAAGTAGTGTACACGGCGCTTTTTTTTAACGTGGTTTCCCCAGTAATGTAATGGGACACTATCAAATATCTATCTAACTCAAATATCTATACTGGCCACGTATGAGTGCATATTCGTATTTTCTATGTTTAAAATAGCCATAATTCGAGAACTGTGCACCGTAGAAGAAAAAGTGTTGAGATCTTTTTTGTAGACAATTTTACGATCTACAAACTTTGTTAGTACCATTTTTCGGTAGCTCTCATTGTTTCAGAGTTAAACGCAAAAAACGCAAATTTGTGACCTTTGACCTCGAATTATAAACAACGCACAAGCGGGATCGATAGGGACTTTTGACATATCATTTGTAATGACGTATTCAAGGTCTGCACAAAAATCCAGCTTGTTGAGAATGAATGCAAACTTGAATCATAATTTAGTCTAACATAAGTAATAACATAAGTGAGAATAACGCCTCACTTTTCAAATGAGGCGTTATTCACCGAGACGTATTTTTTGCGCCGACCCGACATCTAGTTGTGCATTGTTGATCGAAGGGTATAATAAAAAAGTTTCAACGGTAATTTTAATTTATTCAGCGCGCTTTGTGCGATGTTTTGTAGCGGGGCGCGCGGGCAGCGCCCCGCTGATTGCCCCGCACCTCACCACCTCAGATCTGCCCGAGCGCCA
Source organism: Cyclophora albipunctata (assembly GCA_963082685.1). Classification (NCBI taxonomy): domain Eukaryota; kingdom Metazoa; phylum Arthropoda; class Insecta; order Lepidoptera; family Geometridae; genus Cyclophora; species Cyclophora albipunctata. The sequence goes on along the minus strand of OY720131.1, from coordinate 7,531,304 downwards.
CATATCCTCGCCTTAATACAACGTTTGTAGGTACCACTTAACTATAAGTCAACTGTTCAGAGAAAACCGAGCTTTGGCCGTACAGGGTTAAAGTGCAAACTGGCCTGAGCCGGATATAACCGGTTTAGTTACTTTGTGTACGGTTAATATGCAAAACTTTATTCAAATTGCTAATTGCATTCACTGACACATATCGTAGATTTACGAGCGTAGGTATATAGAAAAAGTTGTAGTAAATATTTATGATTTTTAGTACTTTGTCAAATTATTTATTCTGAAATTTTAAGTGCAAGTAGTTAAGTAGTTATTGTAGACTTTTGAATATGACAAGGTTCTCAGCATGCTCAACAATTGGACGGGTCAACTTGCTTAGCAAATTAAGAACGTATACATAAACAAATATATCTGTATAGTTTATAATTTAATTAACTATATCAAAATGGTAGAGTAAAGGTTATGTTTAAAACAAATGACACATCACCCCCTAGTTTTACCCTAATTATACATTTAACTCACGGAATTTTTGGCTCAACGGTGCTTGTTCACAATTAATAAAAAAGTCATATATAAAATGTACTTACTAGCATATTTGCCATTTAAAATTAAGGGGTGAACCACCCTTATTTTTGGGGGATGAAAAATAGATGTCCGATTCTCAGACCAATTCGATATGCACACAACATTTCATGAGAATTGTATATTTTAGATATTAAAAATATTGCAAGTAACAAAAAGAAAAGTTTTTGTTTCTGTTATAAATTGCGATCTCTATTCTATTGGTATTGACTTGAATATCCGTGAAGTGAAATTATAATATTATTAATTGGTAATAAAACCATATTTGGCGCCTACTGCTACAAATCTACATTATAATAAAAACAAGTCAATCCGGAAACATATTTATGCATAAATAAGTAATAACGACAATTTGACAACAAGATCTTATTTCAACTTTCCATCACTATTTTGTTGTGCAATCTCAAAGGTATTTTGTATTTGTAACGTACCTATTCCAGTTAGGTCGGCAACACGTAATATCCTGTGAATGTCTATTTAATATCGGGAAATGGGCGTTCGTAGGAAGATTGCGTGCTTTATTAGCGGCAGAGTTAAGCCGTAGACTTGACTAGTCAGAATAAGCCTCCGGTAGGTAATTTACTTAGTTGCCGGCTGCGGTTAGAAAACTTTTCATTTAATAGCTATTATGGTAGAAACTGAGTTTAAAGAGAAGTAATTATGAGTAAGTAAATATTGTAGTTTATGTTTAAAATCTATTTATAATATCTATAACTGTTACGATACTAATGTATCTATTTTTTTGTCAGTATTTGGAACAATTTCTGAGGTAATAACCTGCTGCACTGTCAGGCGATGATTAGATTGTTTTTATCTTAGAATATTTATACTGATTTAATAAACATAAAACTAATACGTATTACAAACATTTTAGCTATCTAATGGTTTGTCACTTTCTAACACCCGCAATTTTCCGAACATGTTCCTCTTAATATAGAGGGCGAAGAGATATCTTTTTGTTTCTTAGAACACTCATCTCAGAAGTTACCAATCCGAATTGAACAATTCTGTTTTCCATATTCAAGGGAAAAGTTATAGCCTATTTTCATTTCAAAACTCGGCGGTCACGGGCACAACGCGAGTTAATCCGGGCGTTGCGAGTAATTAATATTCCCCATATTTCCATACCCTTTTCACTTCAGATAACGTAGACAAATCATTAAGTATGTATATTTTCTATACGAGTGATCATACAAAGTATTTTTAGAATAAGCGGATGAAAAGCTTAGCCTCGGCTTTGGAATTAAACCGACTATATCGAGAGCCATTTTGTTGTACGATCTAATGCGACCTTTTCTATTTAAATGTTTTCTTGGTATTTGTATATTATGTTGTCATGCTTTGTAGAATTGATGTGTAGGTATTTTGAACAACAGTTTTTAACCATGCAAAAATAAAAAGGACTATTGATTATGTCCCATGTAACATAACGTCTGGGTGTCAATTACATATTTTTATAAAGTATTTGTGTATGTAAATGTAGTAGTATCAGTGAGTTAGATTCCATAACACAAGCTTAGAGCTTACTTTGGGTCTAATTAACCGTGTGTGAATTTGTCCGGGTGTATTATTTATTTATTTATATGCAAAATATTGAACAATACTTCAGGTGCATATGCTGTCATTTGATGATTGTATGTGTTTTTAAACTTAGAATATATTCATATGCTTAGAACTTGTTCATTGTTACATAGAGATAATAGTAGTGGTAGATACTTAACATACCTACTCATATTTATACCTTTTAGTATACATGGTGTTGCTGTTATTTAGTTTCGCAAAAACGGCAATGCCAATGAGTTTAGTACGGCCGAGCCGATTTTATTTTGATAGACATTTATGTTTGTGGAAGACTAAGGAAGAATTTTAAGTACCACCAATCGTTGTATAAACCATGAATCTCTTAGTTACAATTTAGCTGTAAAGTTATTTTAAATAATTGAATTCAAAAGGAGTTAAATAAGTTCCCAAGCACAGCTGGCAACCGCAAACATTCAAACATTGTAAGTTATAATTAGAAGTAAATTTTGCCACATAATTAAAGCCAAACAAACCAACTCATTAAAACTTCAAAACAACAAACAAATTACTTTTATTGCGAAAAATAAAATTAACAGTAACATAAAATTTTATAGAAATAATTTGTTTTAACGATTAGTACATTTATAGACCTTCTCATAGTTGAACAAGTTATAACTTGGAATCTAGCCAGAAATGAATCCAGCGCTTTTGAAAGCTGTATAAAAGCAAACATGGACACTATGAAGTGTGTCGTTCGTTTTGGAAGCTCGATTTAAGCTCTCGACTGTTTGATTTTCAAAAATATTTGCTTTATGCAGTCTATTTAGATTTAGGGTTTATTTGAATATCGAAAAATCAACATTGACGTTTGTGCAATTCACATTTGGAGATACGATTAATCCAATACTGAGTGAAGTCATAGTTTCCAGTGCACGTTGAGAAACGATCTACAAACTGCTTAACTTTAAGGCCTTTACTGGTTTTTATAATAATAAACAGCTCGGACTGTAGGTAAAGTATCAGTTACATTCCATAATACAAGCTAAGAGCTTAATTTGGATCTAATTAACCGTGTGTGAATTTGTTCGGGTGTATTTTTTTTCGGTTGTGTATATAAAAGCATAATTCGAGTCAAAGCTTGTTACGCGTCCTCACGCGCGAATTCATAGAAAATAAACACTCGCCACGCATTGTTTATTCAAAATAATATTTCCTTCATGCTATAATTATTTTTATTAATTCAATATTCTCAGTCACTATTTAATTACTCTAAAAAAAACCGCATTGTGAACGTCAGCTAAAGCGCCTATTACACCACACAATATTTAGCCTGACTAACTAAGATTCAGCAAAGAGTTAGCCAGTTAGTCACTCTTATTAGTCTGTGACTGAATATCACGTGGTGTAATAAGAATGTTACTCCACAGTTCTTTGTGTTGGACTATTGTTCTTAAATTATTAAAAACAAATGAACTTCATCTACTAACCTATCAAGGTCAATGTACTCTAAATAATATTTACTTGCAATTTGATCAGTTCCGATCCATTCACCCAATTTAAACCAAAACCCCTTAAATTAATTCCAAAATAGTATGCCACGATTTATTACGACAATCATACTCAATCAAGGCATTGTTAGAGATAATCTTAAGTTTTATCTGTTTCTCAGATATGAATTAAAATGTCGATCGTGATTAGTCTGGCCTTGGTTTTAACTGTATATTGTTTCAAATTTAAATAAAAAATTATGCGTTTTGAAGTTCAGTTATTGTGTGACATGGTTTCACTTTGTGGGAAAATCTGATGGTCTTGTAGTAAAGTCTCCAATTATCGTTTTTTATACTTAGGTCATGTTTTTTCATTGTTCTCTAAAAGATTGAAAATATTATCTTACAAATCCTATTTTTACCAAAGACGTTATAAAATAATGGTACCTAGTTAAGAATATAATAAAATCAGCATTTTTTAACGATTGATATTTTTGCCTTTGGCTGGAAAATGGGTTTTATTAGTATTATACATAAGTATCAACATTTTTCAAAGAGTTTAAGTATACTTAATTATATACATAATATAATAATACACCCGGACAAATTCACACACGGTTAATTAGACCTAAACTAAGCTAATAAGGCAACCTTACCCGACTGTGGCGTAACGTAACCCAAAAGGAAGCTTATGTATTTGATTTTTGATCAGTTTTTTTTTCAGATCTAAGTCGCATCATAAAGATCCATTAGGTAAAACAGTAGCCTATACAGATCATTAGTTCACCTTCAAGTCCACTAACGAGTGTGGGATCTAGTCCACTCATATTTCGAGGTTAAATCCATTAAACCATTTCACATCATTGTTATAAAGGAACCAAGTTTGATATTATTTTAATTTTATAATTCATTGTTTTTTCTTAACTCATACAAATATGATAGCAAAATTAGATCTTGCGAACGTTATTTTCCAGGATTTAGTGTAGTTTTTTATAAAATAAATACAAAATATGTCATTACAGAATAATCCTATTTTAACCGAAAGAAACAATGGTGATTGATTGTTTAAACTTTGTACAATAAAGATTCCAACTAATTAAGCACCTCTTTTTTGGAAGTCGGTTAAAAATATACTTCTGTTGTATAACGTGACATAGATCTTTTGCAAACTGACAATTATACAGTAATTAAATGCACATAAAAGGGATATTGATGTGTTTTAATTTGTTATGTGGATGTGTTCTTACTTCAACGTTGTTATGAGACCGATCGTGTTTCGGTGTCAGAAGTTCAAAGGTCGTTTGAGAAATTTATTAGATAAACAGTGGATATTATGTATTACTAGCAGCGCCCCGCGGTTTTACCCGCGTTGTGCCCGTTCCCGTGGGAATTTCGGGAGTTTTTTTTTACATAAAAACCTTCCTCTTGAATCACTCTACCTATTACAAAAAACCGCATCAAAATCCATTGCGTAATTTTAAAGATTTAAGCAAACAGACAAACAGACAAACAGACACGAAACAGAGACGACTTTATTTTATACTATGTAGTGAAGATATGGACTTAGGAAAGTATAGTATTATTAGTTGTTTACGAACTTTTCTGTTTACTCTCATTCATTAATTTCGAGGAGGTTAGTGGCCAACGCTGGTGTTGGAGTTTTAAGACCGCGTAAAGACCTCGGACATGGTCTGACAATTGAAAAAACCAGGACCGACTGATTAACATGCCTACCGAAGCACGGTAGCGCTCAGATAAAAATGCCACTATCGGCCACCCATCCAAGAACTGAATTGCTGAGCTGCAAGTTGCTTAACAATTGCAATGAACATCGCTTAGTCAAACTACGCCACGAGCGCTACCACTTACACACACCACTTACACATAAGGGTGTGTTTCCATTAAAGCGTAACGGAGCGGTGTGGAGCCTGATTTAGAAATAACAGCGCATTAGGATAGACAGACAACGCATTGACAAATTGTCTAAATGTTTTCGTAATGATTGGTCAGTTCAGCTCTGCACAGCTCCGTTCCGCTTCAATCGAACCGTTTCGCTCCGTTTGAACGCCACACCCACTAGAACTAGTCGGCTTTGAATCTCCCTCGACTTTTCAGCTTATAATATACTAGCAGCGCTCTGCCGTTTTACCCGCGCTGTGCCCATTCCCGTTGGAATTTCAGGATCTTTTATACTTATAAACCTTCGTCTTGAATTACTCTATCTATTTAAAAAATCGGCATCAAAATCCGTTGCGTAGTTTTAAAGATATAAGCATACATAGGGACAGACAGCGGAAAGCGACTTTGTTTTATACTATGTAGTGAAGTATTCTTTATGCAATCTTGCCTTTTTAAACTAAGTATTTCTTAAATTAAAACTTTTCATCTTCTTAGATACTATCTACTTATTAAACATTTGAGATAAAACCAAAAAGGACCATAATTTAACTCTAACGTTTCCATTTCATTTCATAAAATGAAATTTTCTTTTAATACCGCAGGTCGTGAAACACCTTTTATAAATTGAAGCGGCAAGAAGCAATAGTTAAGGCAAAGAGGGTTTAATTTATCGATGAATTAATCAAAGGCGGATCCATTTGTTTGGCAGTCAGTCGACTAATCAATTACGTGCTGGAGTTTTCTATCAGACCTTCATCCGTGTTTTATCCCTGGGTTTTCGAACAAAAAGTATGGCCGATCAATATGAAATATTGCTTTGTTTCCAATTTATTTCAGTGTGTTGTACAGTGTGAAACGAAGGTATATAAATGACTGGATACTTTTCGTTGTTTTCATTTTTGACGCAGCATTGTTTTTATTACTTTTTGTCACGAGTAAGTACTTACATTTTTTTATTTATTTACTAGCTGACACGGCAAACGTAGTCAAACGTTATGTAAAAATTAACGGGTGGACCTTTTCACTTAGGGATGTGAAAAGTATCATCGTCATCATCATCATATAAATAAAAATCAATGTCAGTTTTCGTTGTAACTGAACTCCTCCTAAACGGCTGCACCGATTCGAATGATTTTTTTATGCGTTTGGGTGGTACCCTGGATGGTTTAGATTCACACTAGCGACATCTATTGGGTCGCGGGTGGAACTACCGCGCGAGACAGCTAGTATAAATATAGTAGTCGATTCATGACATTATTGGCGGATACATACCAAACATCATAAGCATACATAGCTTTGGTGAATAACTCCAATAGTTGCCGTTTACCAATTTTAGGATTCAGTTTTTCGGACTCAGTTCTACAGACAATCATAATTGAACCCTTCGAATGTCAATAAATTTGCCCCCAAAAGAAGACCACTCAACTGCTAAAACCAAAATTAATAATCCGTGCTTCGGACGTTAAGCCGTCGGTCCCGGTTACTTTCTTCGGATAGTAGTCGTTACATGAGCCATGTCAGAGGCCTTTGGCGGCTCAATAACTCTGACACCAGGATTGGTCAGGTTGACCATCCACTCGATGAAGAAGAATAACGATAATTAATATTTTCTCAACATTTCTAACTATTACGGCAAACGAAACGGCTCTGTTTTGACAGCCAATTAGGAATTAAATTAATTAACCCTTTCAAGGTCATAGCTGCTTTCCGAAAACATATCCATATTTCAAACTTTCACTGGAATAAGAGAACAATTACGGAGCCCTGATGAGGGCTACTTTGGAGGGTATTAAACTTTCCTCGCGATCTAAATTATGTTAATATTACATATAGACACTAAAAAAGATTCGTGAAAATAACATTAGATTATGTAGAGTTAAATAAAAATTGTCGCCCGTAAGACAAACTTCTGCATCAATACTAATCTATATATGTACATACATATATAAAATTCAAAGTCCTGACTGACTGACTGACTGATAATCATCGCACAGCCTCAACCGCTACACCTAGAAACATGAAATTTGGCAGGAAGGTTCTTCAAGTGACGTAAGTGCACACTAAGAGAGGATTTTTGAAAATTCTTACGGGAACGGGCTCAACGCGGGCAAAGCCGCGGGGCGCTGCTAGTATGTAATACAGCTGAAGAGTTTGTTTGTTTGAACGCGCTAATCTCAGAAACTACCCGTCCGATTCGAATAATTATTTTTGTAATGGATAGCCTCATTCAATGGGAAGGTTATAGGCTATTTTTCACCCCAAAATTTCTGCGGTAACAGGCACACGCGGGCTAAACCGCGAGGCACTGCTAGTTTATAATACAAAATAAAAATGTAAGCAAGTATTAGCCTGTAATGTCCCACAGCTGGGTAAAGGAATGTCATTTCAAATCAGTACAGTGAGTTTCACTAATGAACTTATCAAATGAACTCATCTCTATTATTCCAAGTAAACAAAATCAGCTGAACTAAGCTTAAAGATGCAATCAGATTGACCACGAAAGCGGAACAGAGACAGACTGTTTACCATATCATTATAATATTAGTATGTTAGTTTATTCAATAATTATTAGAGTTAATCATTAGTTAGTATAGGAAACTGAGACGATAGTTATCGTAACGTAAAAACGTGTTTGTAATCTTGTGCTAACATCGATGAAATGTGCGTAGTTTTATAAAAAACTATAAGCGTCTCTCTGTCGTACCCGTTCGCACGGGAATTTCGGTATAAAATAATTTGTCATGTATGTTACAAAAAAGTTCTTTAAAAAAGTAAAAAAGTATAAGCCTGTAATGTCCCACTGCTGGGAAAAGGCCTCTCATCATCATCATTTTGTCTCACTGAAGATATCAGTACAGTGAGGAGGATTAGGCTTTCACCACGCTTGCCTAATGCGGGTTAGTGATCTCAAACCCGAGCCATGTTTGAAAAGAAGGAAACATGTTTTCGCTCGATCCGGGAATTGAACCTGAGACCTCATTGGTAGGCGAGTGCAAATGTTTTCTTACGAGTGTTAAAATGCAGACGATAATTTGGTTAATTTCCAACTGAAGACGATTCTTTCTGAAGAGGAGAAAGGTTTAGTTTCATTCCATGCTTATTCCACCACTGCGTCTTCGCACGGTGTCTTGCGCCTAATAAGCTACCTAGTTATATCATAATTAACATGAAAACAGGATATAAACATACAAAATTACAACACGAATTATTATTCAATTAGAAATGCTAGTTATGCAATAGGAACAAACTATTCGGAACTATTTGCATAATTTTTGGTTTTTGAAGCCACGCGTCGTTATGTAATACGGTTATAACTCTAAAACATGCAATATAGGGTGTTTTCGTTTCTTAAATTACTGTTTCTATAATCTATTTCTTTTGGATTCGCACAAAATGTGGACCAATGTCGTCAATTTTCTAGCCGAAGACGATTGCTTCTGAAGAGGAAAAAGGCTAGAGATAGGGTAAGAATGAAATAAAATCACTAAACCTTTTTCCTCTTCAGGAACAATCGTCTTCGACTGGAAAATTGACGACATTGGTCCACATTTTGTGCCAATCCAAAAGAAATAGAGTATATGTTTACTAACCAGTTTAGGTCGGTTTATAATATAGAGCTTGTTCGATTGACATAAGGCGAGGTAGCATCACAGTTCCGCATCATAGCATCACAATTGGGTATTAGTTCTAGTGGATATTAGCTTTGCCCCGCGGTGTTGCCCGCGTTGTACCCATCTCCGTAGGTATTTCGGGACTATTATCCTATTCCTAAAAGATAAATAAAATTAAAAAGAATCATTAAAATTGGTCCAGCCGTTCTCGAGTTATAAATGGTGTGACTAACATGACTTTCTTTTATATAATATATAGATTAGGATGTATCGAAGTATTAGTCGCGAAAAAAGTGAAACCTTATTTTGGCAAAATTAAAAAATATTCTTATGGAGTTTGTTTAACACTGACAAAATAATAAATAAAGGTCCGCTTCAACTGACTAAAATAGTCAAAAAGACTTTTACTCCATGGTCAAAAATCGATGTTGCAGGTCAAAAGATTTTCCTAAACAGTAGGAGATACCTGAAAATCTAAATAATGCACACACAAGCCTTTGCACCGAAATATTCATGAACAACACAATCCAGGTGCCTTCACAGTCGAACTTGCTATGAATATTTCCTTAGTCTCAAACTTTAATTACACGTAAGCCTGGCTATATGTACTGGGTCAGGGGTCAACAGCCTCTCACGATTCAGGGATCTCAATGAGATACCGACAGTGATTTATGTGACTTGTAACTGATAGATAAGTCTGCTTGCAAGATATAAAGTAAGTAAGTTCAAGAAGGTCAGTGGCCAACCCTGGTGTAGGAGTTTTTAGGCCGCCCAAAGGCCTCCGACATGGTCTAATGATTGCAACAACCGGGACCGATAATTTAACGTGCTCTCCGAAGTACGGTAGCGCTCAGATAGAATTGCCACTATCGGCTACCCATCCAAGTAGGGGCCGAGCTGCACGTTGCTTAACAATCGCAATGAACTAACATCGCTTGGTCAAACTACGCCACGAGCGCTACAATCACAATTGTAAACACTATAAAACACTTCAAGTTGCAAGATACGGACTATTTCTTCTACTGCAGAGCAGGTTAGGTAACTAAACATATCAGTCAATGGCACGTCTCATGATCTAGTGATGTGCACTCGCCTGCCAAGACTGAGATCCCGGGTTCAATTCCAGAGCGAAAACATGCTTTCTGTTTTTCAAATATGACTCGGGTTCGAGAAACCAAACCGCCTTAGGCATGAGAATAACACCTTATTAATATCACTGATTATGTAATTTGATATTCTTGTTGAGGTGAGAGGCCTTTGCCCAGCAGTGGAACATTACAGGCTTAATACTTTACGTTTTAACTCTTTGGTAAAGGTCTGCTAGTTTGTCGAATCAGTAAAAGCAAGAGAAATGCGAGTATCTCATTAATTTATTAGCTTTTCCCAGTTCTCTGTGGTTCAATCCGTGACCAATATAAATGGCTTCAAGATACCAGTTGGAACACGATATCTCTGCGCATAGTGTTGCATTTGTTAGCTAGAGAGACACTTGTATTTATGGAGATTTACGGCTGGTTAAGAATACGCTGACGCACCATTAAACGTTAATGCTAATCGTCAGTCTCAATAGGCGTAAGAAAATGAAAAATCGTGGCTTTCTACCGGTAGCCCAAATAACATTAACAGACAGCCATTTAAGTTAGGAGACAACGCTTTGTATTTCACATACATTTTACAGCGTAAAATGTTTAACGAACGTATATTGTATGTTACGATAACCAACCGTTTGGAACCACTCACAGTTAGGGACGCAGACGTATTAAATCATGTAAATAATGAAAGTTTTCTAAGATATACATACATTTCCTTAACGAATTTACCAAGCTTATTTTTAGTACTGAACAACAAACTTGACTGCTAGTTTGCAGCTTTCCAATTGTCCTTTTTATCTATCACCAACTGTAAGCCTACAAAATTCTGCCAAAGCCTTCAATTGTACAGTGCTGTCAACATTACGAAACTGGTAGTGAATCTTGTAATTTATGTGTTGGTACACTTGCTTGTGTCACTTAATGAAATTAGAATGGTGTTGAGTGATGGGACGTTTCTTATTTATTTGGTGATTTATTAACGTGTTCTAGTTATAAAGATAGTTTATCATTGGGACATTTTTTTATTCATGAACACAGACTAAGTTTTTCGCCAAATTCTATCGTATTTATGTAAAAAAAATCCCATTCAATATTTTCGGGAGTAGCATTATCGTCATATTTGAATAAAGAACTCAAAACGAAGTGTCAAAACTTTTCAATAAAAGTACATCGAACATGTTTCTTTATTGGAAAATCCGGCTATGCCGCTGTTGCGTCGCCGTGGTGTCGCCGTAAAACCGAAAAGTCAAAATCTATCGATTTTATTGGCCTAGTATTGTAAACATTCATTCGTAATAGATGACAGAAACATTTAAGGTGAGGTGAGTTCAGCAACTCGCAAAACGCGGTTTTTCCATCCAACTATTTTCATATAAATTGTCACAATTTTGATTCTAAAAAACTATTATATTAAAGTTGAGGATATATTCTAGTGGCAAAGGTATTTCAGTACACGATTGGATTAATTTCCCTCGATAGAAAAAAATCACAAAGTTGCCTCTTTTATTAATTTAAAAATAATTTTATGGCTAAAATAAACAGATTTTTCCCAAAGAAAAACAACTATAATATAGGTCGTAGCATGAGCTAGGGCATTAGGTATTTTTTTGTAACCTTTCATTTCATTCTTAAACACAATTTCAAAATACCTAAAAAAAATCGAGAATTTGCCGTGTTGCGGGTGACGCGGGGCGTGATCAGTCGCGCTCAAGCGCTTGTGGAGGACGGACCTATGCCAAATATTTGCTGGAGCGCGGAGATGCAAAATTTAAAACTTTTTTCGCAGTAATAAATTTGAACTATGACGGTTGCGTGAAAATGAGGTTTTAATATAAATAAGAACTGTCTGAAGTATAATCCGGTCAATTTAAACCAAAAATTTAGAGTGATGTTACATAAAGTCCCAACAAGCTGAAAATCAGGAAAATTGTTCAAAACATAATTATAAACAATGTCTAAAAGTTCCCCATCATTTCCGTGTATGGAATTTTTTTTATTCAAGGTCCAAAGGTAAAAAAAATAGTTTTTCGCGATTTTCAGCAAAACGGTAAGTTTTCTCTTAAAGTACCTGAGAAAATAAAAAAGCTTATAAAATTCTCTATAACTTTAATTCTATCCACTTTTTCCATATTCCCAACCGTTATTGAACTACAAGCTCCAGAAATGTAAAAATTAAGGACCTCGGTAGGTCATGTCACTGTTGAGCATTGGGGCAGGCTCCATAGTTACCTGCCCGAGGTCCTTAATTTTACATTTCTAGAGCGTGTAGTTCAATAACGGTTGGGAATATGTAATAAGTGGATAGAATTAAAGTTATAGAGAATTTTATAAGCTTTTTTATTTTTTCAGGTACTTTTATGATAAAACTTACCGTTTTGCTGAAAATCGCGATAAACTCTTTTTTTTACCCTTGACCTTGAATAAAATAAAATCCATACACGGGAATGATAGGGAGCTTTTAGACATTGTTTATAATTATGTTTTGAACAATTTTCCTGATTTACAGCTTGTTGGAACTTTATGTAACATCGAATGTATAAATTGACCGGACTATTATAGATTTAGTAGATTATTGCTTTGAAAAAAAAAAACAAATAAATATGTTGTGTCACAGTATAAGAATATCAGCAGAACAACTATACAGCTGCAATGTTGGTAGTGGGGATACCTATAAGTACTCGGAATTTTAATTCGATTCCAGATTTGACAATTTCAGTGTTGCAACATTATGACAAGTACTAAATAGTGACGTTGCGATATTATTCGATATGGAAATGGAATATTTCTGGATCGATTCTTCTCGCTTATAATTTTACTCTCGTAAACTAAGTATATCAGGAAATTAAATATTTCTGAACCGATAATTTAGATTTGACGATTAATTAACGATCTTAGACTTTTCTTTTATAATTGTGTGTGAAATAAATAAAAAAATGTGATCATGAAGGAACATGACAAATAAAACAGATAGATGTATAATGGTAATAATTTATTTTATAAATTGTCGCCGTCATCGCTATCGCTGTCACTTTCTGTAACATTTATTATAAATGTGTCTGTGATATTGTCAATTAACATATCTAGCCTACTCATTTTTTCCTCTTCATCACATCACTACACTATTATAATGTGGTATCATTATTTCACAAAATGACAGTAGCTAATGTCAAATCTGGAATCGAATTAAAATTCCGAGTATAGGACAAGACTTGTCTCCTAAGACGTGGCTTATGAACTCGGTGGCATGCACATTTTATTTTGGTATTTTTACGATTATTTTATACTAACTTATTGAAATATATTTTTAGGTCGAACCAACCTGGAAATTCAAACACTTAAAAATATTTCTGCTCGTTATATTAGACAATAAAAATGATTTCACCCAGTGATAAGACCGATATTTTTTTTAAACCTTTTATCTCTTTTTAGTTATTTTTCCCAAGGCTACCTACAATATAATACTAACCTTCGTAATATCTACGATTAGTTTTACTTGATAGGCTTTTTTTACTGTAGTCACTACACTGTGGCATCTCAATGAGTGACATATTCAAACTTAGCGCGCAAACTACGCGCGAGCGGGAGATCGCCCGCGGTTGGACCGCAGGCCCCGCACCCACCCCCTCCGTAGTAGCTAAAGCGCTGAACTCACGTCACCTTAAATAATGGCATATGTAAATTCTGTTTTATTACTCGACGTTGATCCGGAAAAAAAGGTATTAAAAGCCCACAGATAAGCATTAAGTATCTTATTAAAAAGTAGGTCCTATTACGTAATTAATTAAGTACTTTTATATAAGAACTTTTTTGAATATTTATCTTGTATATTGCACAGAAAAAGTACTAGATATTGAACCAAAAACGTGTTTATTATTTAGAAAAATAATATATAAAACAGACTTTGTTCAGAAATAGTTGAGTTACTTTCAAAAAGGGTCTTTCTTACTTTCAAAAATCATTCGCTAATTAACAAAACCCATAAAAATTACACGAGCACAGAAATGAGCAAAAAAGTCATGACATAAAGGGTTGGCCACTAATCTACTCGAAATGAATGAATGAATGAATGAATGAATGAATGAATTAATGAATTAATGAATGGTTAATAGTTGAATATTGAGGTACCGTACGATTGAATTGGGATCGCTTTGACACTACATGAAAATACAAGGAATTAAACGTCACTCGACTCGCAACCGGCCCGCACCCGCACTATGTGTGTCTTAAGCTTTATAAAGACCGAACTGAGTTTTATATTTTAAACTGTGAGGTCATCTATTGCTGTAATAACAATTTGGCTACTCCTTTTATATCTCTCCAGTTTAAATTTGGAATTCGTTATTCAGATTAATTTTGAATAACGATTATTATAATCGGTGCGTTATATTATCCGTTTTAAAGGAGGTTTCCTATCTCTAATTTGCATGAACTTTGTATAACTTGTATTGGTTATAGTAGCCGTGCCTCGCGCCTTTACCCGTGTAGTACCCGTCCCGTTAAAATTTTACAATAAAGAGTAGCGTATGACCTTCTTCTTGAATAAGACTATCAAATTCAAAAATGTTTTCTCAAATACGATTGGTAGTTCCAGAGATTAGTGAGTTCAAACACATAATTAAACAAACTCTTAAGATATAGAATACTAGTCGCGCCCCGCGGTTTCACCCGCGCTGTTCCCGTTCCCGCAGGAATTTCGGGATAGGATGTATCCCATGTGTTATTCTGATGAATAAACTATATTACTGTAAAGTTTCATGCAAATCCGTCCAATAGTTTTTGCGTGAAAGAGTTACAAACATAAATCCATTCTCACAAAATTTCGCATTTATAATTTTAGTACTTATCGTAGACCCGAGAGGTTAAATCACTTTTCATTTCAATGGCACCTGATTCAAAGCAAGTTTATATTTATGATCCCCAAATCATGTTTAACGATTATTTAACTTTTTTAATCAATCTTTCACTTTTATAATTATGTGCTGATTGCTACCGAGTTAGCATATTAAATTATTTAAGTATATTAAAATGATTAAGAGTGTATACTACCTCAAATCGCTTATTTTCAACTCGGCGGGATCTCCATATATTCCTCGTTACTCAATATTTAACTTTGAAACGTATGTATGGTAAAGTTCATGATATAATCTATCGATCATATGTTTCGAAAACACGACTCCATGAAATTTTCTCGATAGAAAAAAATCGCAAAGTTATCTCTAAATTTTTACTAAAATCTTAATATCTCAATAAATACAAAAGTTGTTGAATTGAAATAAAGTGTAGTAAATTGAATAGGGTTTACAGAACAATTCATATGTTGCGGTTTTTTCAAATGAGTACCATAATGTTTGTAGGGAGCAAATACCTACAATTCGCGGGCCGAAACACCAAGCGCTCAGGTGTTTCTGTCCCGCTTCGGCTTAGGGGAAAATCTGAATACGCGAACTGAGGTAGTGTACACTCTTAAGTATGTATGATTCAGGTGTGATATTAAGATACCTTTAACAAGTTTATTAAGTTATGAAATACTAGCAGCGCCCCGCAGTTTTACCCGCGTTGTACCCGTTCTCTTTGCAACTTCAGGATGAAAAGTAGCATATAACCTTCCCGTTGAATATGATTATGCATTACAAAAATAAGTATTCGAATCGGATTGGTAATTTCTGAGATTAGCGCGTTCAAACAAACAAACTCCTCAGCTTTATTATATTACTAGCAGCGCCCCGCGGTTTTACCCGCGTTGTGCCCGTTCCCGTGGGAATTTCGGGATTTTTTTTACATAAAAACCTTCCTCTTGAATCACTCTACCTATTACAAAAAACCGCATCAAAATCCGTTGCGTAATTTTAAAGATTTAAGCATACAGACAAACAGACACGAAACAGAGACGACTTTATTTTATACTATGTAGTGATCATAGTAGTGTTTTACGTTTCAATAATATAAGGATGATGATGATTCCTAAAGCTTTGTTTACATTGGATGAGTTAAAGTTCGATTATGAGGTTAGGTTATAAGGTGAAACATTATGAACATTTAAAATAAATATTTGTCGCCATCGCTGTCCCTGCCCGGTACTCCCCCACTGAATGAAGAATTGCTTTATCGTCCAATACAATAATTTACGTATTAGAATTATGTGCATTGTAAGAATAATTTAAACTTTAAAGTTGTATGAATCTATTCAAGATACTTTTAAAGTAAATTCGAAAAACTATTTCTTCTAATTAAAAAAAAATCAAACTTCTTGAAAGACTAAATACTTACTGACATATTCATAAACAACTCTCTTTTGCTCTTCGGAAAATAGCGTATGTCAGAAAGGGACAAACCATTTGATAGCTAAAATGCTGCTAGTAAGCATTTATGAATAAGGACTTTAATACTTCTACACTAATATTATAAAGAGGAAAACTTTGTTTGGTTGTAATGAATAGGCTCAAAAACTACTGGACCGTTTTTAAAAATTCTTTCACCATTCGAAAGCTACATTATCCACGAGTAACATAGGCTATTATTCATCCCGAAATTCCCACAGGAATGGACACAACGCGGGTAAAACCGCGGGGCGCTGCTAGTAATTGATAAGAAGTCGGTCAAAAAGAGAGTGTATCTCTTGACCTTAAGATCTGTGCCGTTGTTCCAAATGCCGCAAGAGGACGCCACTGCATTGTCCATTGTCATTCAACCATTAGGAAGTTTACTTTTACTCGCATAGCGTTCCATTTTACGCACGCGATCACTTTCGACGTAATCTACTTTCTGACAGACCAACAGAATGCACACGACATTTTTTAGTACGGAATCTCAATTGGAAAGTAAAAGTATTGTCATACACGGAACGGATACACATAATAATATGGAATCTTACTGCAAATTAATATTTATATGTTTGTGCTACTTTTACAAATTTTGTAGAAAATGGCGTCTTTCTAACTACATATGACTCAGCTAGGTTATGTAGTCTATCTGAATTACACCCGGACATACCCGGACCAATTCACTCACGGTTAATTAGACCCAAACTAAGCTCTAAGTTTGTTTTATGGAATCTAACTAACTAATACATATCGTCGTTGAAAGTCCAATACCGCGGATCTAACATTGTGTCCCCAAACGTGCCAACCAGTATGTGTTCACAGATTGTAGACTCGGGGCGAGAATCGAAGCCGCAACCCCCGGCATAGTAAACGCTCTCACTACCACTGTGCCAACGGGCTTTTCGAAATTAAGATTTACTGATAACTAATGAACGATTTTCAGACAGAGGATACTAATTAGTCAGTAATGTCCTAATGCAGGCAAAACTCGCGTCCTTTTTCACCAATGGACAAGGTAATTGATAATGTATCTTTTGGTCTATATCTATGCCTATATTCCTATGGCAACGTATACCAACTGACATAAAAGCCGAGCACTTACTAAGTATACTATACAGGGTGTCTCGAAATAAAGGTGTAATTGTGCTTAGGTATAAAGATGTAGAGAAGTAGGAAATCTGGTACTGGACTATTTTATCTACTCATTTTGGGACACGCTGTATACAGAAATCGAATTTGTTGATTGCCGAGCAATAGTCACATGACACGATATACACGCTAGTGTTGCCTTTGTTTTCCGGCAATCGAAACACGTGAAGTACTCACTCAGAGAGTATTACAGAGTGAAATAAAATCACCTTTTCTCGTGTTCATAATGAAATTCACTGTTTTAGGCCAATTATTTTGTGCTTTGTTACGCATTATATGTTTTTCTTTGTAGGTAAATGTCAGTAGGTTTATTATTAGTTTAATATTTTCTTTTGTTAAGGCGAGGATATGTGAACATAACGCGCATAGTCGCTACTTTGACGATCAAATATCAACACTTCTATCGATTCTATAAATAAAATAAAAACACCAATTAAAAGAATATATCCGTAATAAAATTTTAAATTGAATAGAATTTTAAAATTCATTATAATAATGTAGAAATAAGATGCACAAGATTATGTAAAAGTAGCACCAAATATTATTTTCTCGTCCTAGATCTCGTTATTTGAAGCGATAGTCATAGTTTTTTTTTAGGAATATCAATTTTTTAATACTCACTTAGATTTTAAATCAGTTACATTTTTCATTTGACCCGCCAATTTCTATAAAAACGCAAAAGAGTTCAAATATTCGCCCGCCACGTATCACGCACTCGTGTCTTGCTTCACAAATCTCAACCTTATTTTATGGAATTAAGAACACCCCCTCAGCTCTGTCCGAGCGCCACATATCCTCGCCTTAAGTGGAAAGTCACTGAGTTTGTATACTGCGAGTCGGCAGATACTGTAAATAATGTTTTAATGTGTGACGCTTACTTTTTGTTAATTAAATGGCTTATAATTATTCAATGATCCCGTGACCACGAGTGGTGTGATCCACTCGAATCTTCAGGTACCTATATTAGCAAAATACGTTTTAATTTAGGCAAGCGTGATGATTACGTCTAATCCCCCTCACTCTACTGATATCTTCGGTAAGGTAAGACGCCTTTGTCCACTTCGGTATGATGAGAGGCCCCTGCCCAGCTGCAGTGGGACATTATTACAGGCTTATACTTACTTACTTACGTTATAATTTAAAAGCAATATAGTCCCGCTTCGTTTATTATAAAATGAGTGCAAATCGTGTGAGTTAAAAAGCATGTTAGCCTTCTATTGTACTGATATCTTCTGTGAGATAAGAGGCCTTTACCCAGCAGTAGGCTAACAGGCTAATACTTCACTCCATACAGAAAACTGAAGTAAAATTAATTGGCCAACACATGACACCACCTATTTTTAAATTCTCAAAACGTACAACTAATTCTTTGGGTCATTTCAAGAACTTTTTGTAAGAGAAATAAAATATTTTTGATATAATTTTAGCAGGTAATTACGAGAGTATGCGAGCGCCGTACAGTCCAAATTGTTTATACCCAATTAGTATGCGGTTAACATTTGACATTACGGCGGTATTGCTGGGAACTGGACCGCGCGATCTGGGTAGCGATAGCAAAACAATTGGTACTAATATAATATGAGGTGAAGTGCTTGTTTGAACCCGTTATTAATCTCTGAAACCACTTTGATGTATAAGAAAAAAACTATATTTTAACATAAAAGACATTTAAAATAAAAAATCCGTGATACCCGAATGGCTGTACCCGTTGCACTAACCAAAACGTATAAAAAAGCCCCATTTTTACTTATTTTTTATAACCCGACTTTTTTTATGCAGAGAAACTGAAAAAAGACAATTATTTTTCAAAAAAGTTCGATTTCCGCGCCGTCAGTAGTGTCTAACTTATACCGGTATATAATTAAATATAATTAGTACTTACTTATAAAGATAAATGTAATAAAATACAAAAGAATACAAAATACATTTAATAACTCAGCACCAATCTAAAGCTCAGTTTAGCTCTAATAACCATGTGCAAATTAGTCTGCACATATTACACACATTTATTCACTGTTAGTATAGATGACTCTGCTGACCGTACAAGTGAGAGTGTCGGCCTTCGCCCCGAAGACGCGGGTCCAACGGACCAGCCTCTACACCTTCATGTATATTCCGTAGCTTGTCCTTTCAATATAACTTGAATATTTCGGTACTATTAGGGTATCTAAGTGCCTACCTAAATAAGTAAGTCCTAAATAGTTAGTTAAAGTTATATGTTCATTCATTCATTTTGAGTAGGTTAGTGGCCAAACCGTCAGAGTTTTTAGACCGCCTAAAGGCCTCCGATATGGTCTGACGATTAAACGTTTTTATTATTGCTTTTAGTTTGTAAGTTTTTCAATTGATGTAATTGGGTCCCCGTTTTAATTGAAATAAATAAATAAAACAACCGGGCCGACTGCTTTACGTGCCCTTCGTAGAACGGTAGCGCTCAAATATAAATGACACTATCGTCCACCCATCCAAATAGGGGTTGAGCTCATACTAAATTTATATTTTGCAATATGAATTTTATTTAAAAATGTGAATAGCTTTTTGCAACCCAAGCACATTTTAAGTTAAGTGCACTAGGTTTTCCTCACATCAAATTTTCAATTTGTCTCGGAGCTCCTGAAGTTCACTTTATTTCAGTACATTATTTTAAGTTGTGTCGAGAAGTTAAACATGATGTTATACCCTAAATCATAATAAAAAGCGAACGTTAAAGAAGTCTTAGGTAACAAAAGTATTTAGATTTTGCTTAATAATGTCAACCATAGTATTAAATTATACTGACCACGACTCTGACTGTCAGAAAAAAATCTTTTTGTCTGTGGCCCAACTCTGTCAGAAAAAAGCTTGTTGTCTATAAAGTAATGTCTATGACTTGCATCGTTAGTAGTCACATCTTCAGACGACTAGTTAAACCACATTGTGGTTGAGATTATATGCAAAGACCACAAAGTTTTCACTTTCGCTTTATTAACTTTCAATTTGCATTTATAAATATTAGGTATGCAAAATATTATGTTGCATGACAGACATTAGTGTTTACGATAAGTAATTATCGTTTTGGGAATGTGATAGGGTACTATTAAATTAGGATCTTTTTAAAATCGTAAATGTTTTATATCGTATAAAAATATTATATATTGTTTATTGTATATGCTTAGGGTCAAATATGATTAGTGATTTGACATAAAGTAAACATCTATTAATCCTTCTAATATTATAAATGCGAAATTTTGGGAGGATGGATGTATAGATGTATGTTTGTTACTCTTTCACGCAAAAAATACAGAACGGATTTTAATGAAACATTTCAATAATATAGGTACATCAGAATAACATATGGGATACATTTTATCCCGAAATTCCCGCGGCGACGGGTACAAAGAGAGTAAAACCGCGCGACGCGACTAGCGTAGCTATAAAGTCAAAATTGTTTGCTTTTGAGGGTTAGGTATAATTTTATCTTTAACTAGCAGCGCCCCGCGGTTTTACCCGCGTTGTGCCCGTTCCCGTGGGAATTTCGGGAATTTTTTTACATAAAAACCTTCCTCTTGAATCACTCTACCTATTACAAAAAACCGCATCAAAATCCGTTGCGTAATTTTAAAGATTTAAGCATACTGACAAACAGACACGAAACAGAGACGACTTTTTTTATACTATGTAGTGAAGTTGACATTTTGATAAGGTAGAATTGCAGAAAGAAAATAGGTTACATGAAAATTTTAATATCTAGTGCATCTTTCTCAAAGTATCTGTTGCTGTTGCTTTATGATAATGTCTGAATAAAATAAATAACAAATAGCTAGTGTCATTTTGTAAAAGTTAATGGCGTTAAATAAAATGCAACGTGAATCTGTGTTAATGACCGTCTGTGACTAATTTGAATTATATTTTGTGTGTTAGGTATTTTTTTTTATATTTAATTTATAGGTCATGTTGTTTGATGTCACACATTTACAATATTACACAAATAACTCTTTTGATGTTATGACATTGCTTATTTTCTTAGGTTTAGCATTCAAATGGTTTGTCACTTTCTGACATATGCAATTTTCTAAAGAGCGAAAGAGACAAAACACTTTATAACAGTATTTTATTTACAGAGCGTTTATTAATAAGGCAGTTAATGTTTTCTTATAGCTTTAAGTATTTTTAAACTTAGAACGAAGAGTATGTATGAGTTTGGATTGTGTGTTTATGTATGCACTTAGGTCTGTTTCAATGTTACCATTTAACTTCAGAATGACCGATTTAAATTAAGTTTTCTATTAATGTAATTGATACATTTATTACTACAGAGTTTGTCGATTGATTGCGTATTTCTTGGTTGCTCATTTATATGATATTTTTATTTAGTTATTTGCTCGCTGTATGTAGATATTTTGTAGATGTCATTGTTGGACAAAGATCTCATTCAATTCTTTCGAAGATTCTTTCACTTTCTCTTCAAATCAATATATATATTCTCCTTCTTCTCGAGTCAATGAGTCTACATTTATTAGTTTAAATATGGTTAGCCAAAAGGACGCCAACGAAATTGAAAAAGTTATATTATATAAATTCATTACATATTTCTAACCAATTGTTTTCTTCTTTCCAGCACTAATAGCGTGCGCATACGCAGCTGAAGACACCGACAAACAGAACACCGACGCAGAAGCGACCAAAGACAAGAGACAAACACTAGACGGCAACCATGGACAATACCTTTACAGAAGTGTTAGGAAACCTGTAAGTCAATTTTAATATTTTTTCTATATATTAGGACTGTTTGCATTTACGTATTGTATAAAAAATATAAGGATGTAATGTCCCACTGCTGGGCAAAGGCCTCTCATCTGACTGAAGATATCAGTACCTACAGCGAGGATGATTAGGCGTAATCACCACGCTTGCCTAATGCAGGTTGGTGATCTGAAACCCGCGCGCCATGTTTGGAAAGTACTAAACATGTTATCGCTCTACCCGGGAATTAAACCCGAGACCTCAGTCTTGGCATGTGCACTCGCCTGCCAACTCGGTAGTCATTACATATATATACTCTATTTAAGCTTAAAATACAACATATTAATGTAAATTAATATGGCCGACTGTCCAATAAACTTGTAATATGGAATCTTACTAACTGATACTACTACAAATACATACTTGATAAGAACATACAATTGACACCCAGACAATATATTGTATTTATATGGACTCTTCACACAACATATTAGTTAAAACAGATATCCTATGAGATTGAGTAACGTTCGATCCAGTTAGTGTCCATTATAGGCACGTTTATCGGATTTCGCTTGCCCTTTCACTTCTCAGTCCCATTTCGACACTCTGTTTACCTAAACCAAGACACACATTCGTGTCTAGATTATCCGACAAATAATGACTAAAGTAGACACAAAGTGATTGTAAAACAGGTAATGTATTATCAGATGTTGTAGCTGATGATAGATGGATGGATGGATGTTGATGAATGTCATCCGCGTTCATCTGACGTTGGGTAAAGCCGAATTGCTCTCCTGACTTTTCTCTCTTGTTTGTGGTTAATGTGCTACTGTGATATGGCTGAACTGTTGCGATAGAATATGGTTGATTCTATGTATATGGCAGATCTATGTATCTAAATAATTATGTAGCTCGTGGCGTAGTTTGACCATGCGGTGTTAGTTCATTGCGATTGTTAAGCAACGTGCAGCTCGACCCCTACTTGGATGGGTGGCCGATAGGACGTTAAGGCACGTTAAATTGTCGGTCTCGGTTGTATCAATTGTTAGACCATGTCGGAGGCCTTTAGGCGGTCTAAAAACTCCGACACCAGGGTTGGCCACTGACCTACTTGAACTCACTTACTTCTTTATGTAGGACTGAATTTTGTTCTTTCTTCAAGTTATATCAGTAGCTGACTATAAACTAAACACAATGCGTATTTTCAGAGTTCTGACTGATTCGTCATGTTTCTCATAGTATACGAGTATGTATGCAAGGTAGAAACATTTTAATACACCGTATACAACCTGCGTTCCAACGTGCACGACCCTTAATTAGTTGTCGGCTGCAATCTTTTACATGAGCCATGTCGGAGGCCTTTGGCGGCTCAATAACTCTGACACCGATTGGTCCCGTTGACCATCCACTCGATGAAGAAGAAGATCTAACCGAATAGGGCAAGCAACATGCAGCGACCGCATCAGTATAAAACAAGCGAGCGTTGATTCCTTGATACCGCTGCGGTCACTGCATGATGCATGCGGCAATTACGTAATTGGCTGCAGAATACTATCTTATATCGCCTATAAGGACAAGACCTTTACTTTGTGCATCGAAAATGAAGAGAAATGTCGATATCCTTGGTTTTGGAGGATGTTGAAATCGCTGCTACTTACTTTAATTTAATAGGTGTAGTTTTAGGTACTAATAAAATTGTGCGAGTTAATTTATTTCCAGTCTGACTTAAGGACTATGGTATTTACAGGGGTACCTATTAACCGGTTATTTACCTATTATTTTAACGATAACTTTGTAACTATTATTTACTTAATTATCGCCATCATTAACCGTATAATACATTTACTCGGAGTAAGTAATTATTTCTTAAGAAATATTAATGAGTGATTTTTGACTTATAGTGAATTGCCAATTAGTTAATTGTCGATTTAATTGACATCTCTGAGTACGGCTGTCGCAGTTAAAAAATACTCTATTAGAAAGGTTAATGAGAAGATTTTAACGAGCATTATTTGTGAAATTACGTTAATTAATTGTGTCTAAAAATGTTTGAAAAAACAAAAGCTATTCGTTCTAAATTGTATATTATTTTATTATGTACCTTAAAGAACACTATTAAAAACGAATGCCATTTGTTTTTAAACGTATTTAGGTACTAAACGAAATTAAAAATTCTTGTGCAATCAGCTTTAATCCATTAAACTTTTAACCTTCATTGTAAAGACTGAACGCCTGTGGTATAGTGGTGTGAGCAATGAGCATTCTCCTAAAAACTGGGGATCCAGGTTAAATTCCTGGGTCAAGCGAAGCTCCAGTTTACTTTTCAAACATGGCTCAGGTTTCAGATCACACAACCTGCATTAGTCAGAGTGATTACGCTTAAACCTCCTCACGGTACTGATATCTTCAGTCAGATGAGGCCTTTCCGCAGCAGTGGGACATTACAGGCAAATACTAAGTCGGGTCAAACGGTCACAGTCTAGGTATTACGAGATCTAATACAGAACCGCAGAGTAAACTCATTTTACATTTGACAGTTTACACTTTGTCCGGCGAGTTTCCAAACAGAAACGAAGAGAAGTCAGTCGCACTAACTTACTTCAACTAGTTTGCTTTTCGATTTCCCGATAAACGAAAACAGAGCAAATTTAAGTTTAAACAAGTTTTTTGTAAGTCTGTGTTTAGTATTTCATTCATTTCGGATAGGTTAGTGGCCTCCAATACCAGGGTGGTATTGTAGTTTTCTAATCGCCTAAAGATATCCAACATCGTCTAACGATTGAAGCAACCGAGACCGACTGCTTAACGTGCCCTCCGCAGCACGGTAGCGCTCAGATAGAAATGCCCTGAGCTAACATCACTTTATCAAAGTATTCCACGAGTGCTAAATTCTAGAAATGCAAAAAACACCACCTTTTCTTTCCATTTCCTTTTTTAAGTCGGTTAAAGAAAATCTTTAACGGGCCGCCACGGTGCAGCAATGGCGACATCAACGGTGATGGTGACTTGAAAACAAATTGGCTTGCACGCAAATAATTAACCACAATAATTGGATTGCCAATAAATGATGAGCGGTCAATCAAAAATGAACCCTAGAAGACTAGATTTAATGTCATTAGAGACTAATTTTCATTTAATAGGTCTAACATTCACCACATGTAACCTGCATAATGGCTTTGTTACCCAAGTTTGATGCAAGCACTAATCATACACTATAGTGTCCACACTAGAATTTCTTTTGTAATCATAGCTTGATGATCTGATTCTTTTAATAACGTCACGGTGTATTTCCACTATATGTATGCTACGCTACGTTGCAATACTGTGTTTGATATGGATGGTGGATACCTTAAAAGCTCACACACCAAACTTAAAACAATCAGTCTATCTTAATAGGGCTCTATACGACTCTAGTCTATACATTATGAAAGTGCGTACATTAGACATAGCTCTCCCAGACGTTAGGATGTTATGCCCTAATATGACTAAGCTACCCATTTTTTTCACTAAATGTGCGAGCGCAATCAGGACACGTCAGGGTACTGTTGTCATAATTGTAGCTTACTATAAGCTCTTATTATAGGCAAAACAAATCTCATCTTCACTTGTTTTTTATTCTCACATTGTTTGCAAATTCATCTGATATACTAATAGCCGTTACACATGATACGTCTAATTAGTTAATTGCGAATTGAAACCAATTGGTATTTGTTAACGTAATTGAAAACGAATTTGATGTTTTTATTTAACGATCTCAATGCTCTGAGAAATCGCAAGTGATTTTTCTTCTTCAGTTATTTAAGTATGTGTGAGTAAGATTAAATGTTATACTCAGATACGTCAATTTAATTGACAATTAACTAATTGACGTAATATTTCATACATTAGGTAAGGGTGGATTGCACAATGATTCTTAATTGTTCTACTAATATTATAAATGCGAAAGTTTGTGAGGTTGGATGTATGTATGAATGTATGTATGTTTGTTACTCTTTCAAGAAAAAACTACTGAACGGATTTGTATGAAACTTTACAGTATTATATAAACTACTAACAGTATTAAACTTGACAAGCCCGTTGGCACAGTGGCAGTGAGAGCGCTTGCTGTGTCGGGGGTTGCGGGTTCGATTCCCGCCCGGAGTCAACAATATGTGCAGACATAGTTGTTGACGACGACGTCTGGGTGTCAATTATATATTCTTATAAAGTATTTGTGTATGTATATGTAGTAGTACCAGTTAATTAGATTCCATAACACAAGCTTAGAGCTTACTTTGGGTCTAATTAACCGTGTGTGAATTTGTCCAGGTATATTTATTTATTTATTTATTTATTTATTATAGGTTATACATTAGAATAACACATGGGAAACATTTTATCCCGAAATTCTAGCGGGAACGGGTACAACGCGGGTAACACAGCGGGGCACGGCTAGTACAACATATATTTAGAGTACCTATATACTTAATAATGTAGGTACAAGAATGCATTTTACGAAACATCCAAAACAAGTAAACAAAGTTATTAGCATAAAACTATTTGTAACGGTACATTTTGTCCATTCACAATAATTACACTTCGCTTGTAATATTTGTGTACTTGAATAGCTATAGAAAGTCACACTACTTCTATTGTGAAATTGGTAAACCAACTCTACAATAATTATAGGCACGTTCTTTTGTTTCATTCAGGTTACTGTGTTCGTAAACTACAATGCTTATCTTTTAACCTTTACAGTTCTGATTTATGTTCTGTGTGCAATTCGTTGTTTATTGAGCGTTTTATTTCTTTAACAAAACATCTATTAACCATCTTTAGTAAGGGAGGTAATTTTTATGGGATTATTGTTAAGATTGAACAAACTGGTTTCTTAAGTTAAAGCGGCCTCTTTACAGGACCCGTGGTCACCGATAACACCCTCAGTCTTCTGTGACCACGGTCCTGTAAAGGAGCCGAAACGTCAGATAAAAATGTAAAATAAAAGCGAAGTGTATCCGTAAACGTATTTTCAATTTGAAGTAGATTGAATAAGTTTACTAGCAGGGGCCTTTTTGAATTTAGGCTTTTTTAATTGTCTGACTTCGCGTCCCTGCACACTCGTTCGCATGCACGGATGTTATTTTGTTTTACACAAAACGCACATAGCAGGATGACTGACAGCAGTTCATTAGAAAAAGAGCAGTAAGGGTGCATTTTCATTGAAGCGGTGTGGAACTGTGTGGAGCTCAATCGACGAATCATAAAGAAAAAAATTGACACTGTCAGTGCCTTATTTGACAATTCTAATGTATTGTGATTGGACGATTGAGCTACGCACTGCTCCTCCAGGAAATACACCTTGTAAAAACCCCGAAAAATCACTGTTATATTGTGTTTTGTCTCTTTGGCTCTTCAGAAAATTGCGTATGTTAGAAAGTGACAAACCATTTGATAGCTAAACTGTTCTTAATATGCGTTTATTAATATGGCCTTTAGAGTGGGTGCATTCTAGGGCAAAGTTTAAAAACGCGGGCGTCTTATCGCTTGATAAATTGTTCAATCCAAACGAACATCGGATATGATTTAATTTTAGTCAAATGACAAACACTAGAATTTGACAAAACTAAATCTCGAACTTATTTTAAAAGCCGCTCCATCAACATTTCTATTCTCGTTCCATTTGCAAACGTGGTTTTCGTTTTGTTTATCCTGTAACGGCTGCAATTCAGTGCCAGTTTCCATTGGACCAATATCAAATAGCAATTGTTCCTTCGCTATCGATTTGAGAGACTCTTGTCTAAAGCAGACATCTCATCTTGCTATTACTTGTACCGATGTTATCTCATTGGATGGAGGGCCCGTAGTGGCATTTCTATCTGAGCGCTACCGTGCTTCGAAGGGCATGTGAAATAGCCGGTCCTGGTTGTTTCAATGGTCTAACTATGTAGGACGCCTTTAGGCGGTCTAAAAACTCCAGGGTTGGCCACTAACCTGCTCGAACTTACTTACTTACTCTTACTTATACCACGACAAATCGATTACCACATCTCGGATATAACGAACTAGATTAACCAACTGATTATCTGAAGTCATCGACGCGTGAACTCGCCGCCCCTAGTTTCGAAAATGGTCGATAAATTGCATTGTCTCCATTTTTCTCTGCTTTCACCGTACGCATCTAATGTAATACATAATTGCGTACTAGTTATGACATGCCCTGTTGTCACATCGCTAATCTCTGGGGGCCACTTCCAATTAATAGCTGGGACATTGTTTTTTTTTATACCGTGAGAATTATTGTTCAATGTTTGGGGTATGTTCCGTTGGATAATACCCACGGTTTTTTGGTCTTTATGTTGATGCTTTGTTCGACTTTTTACTTGAATATAATAATATGATATGACCTATTGGTAGAATGTTGTGGTTTTTGAAGTTAGAATTGATGTGTTTATTTCTGTGTTCCAGGATGTTGCGCCAGTCATGGAGGCACAGGACGATGACAAAGGATCTCTCAGGTAGGTAGTACTAACACTCAACCAGATTCATGGCATCATTATGATATAACAGTGATGAATACCATGAATCATTCAACGTACTAAATCTAAGATCGCGGGTATGAAATCTTCCAAAACATATTCAAAATTAACCAAACTAAAACATCAAAATTTAAGTCAAAGGTCATCGTTCAAACATGGCGAGGCGCCAACAACGTCGCATTCGCTTACTGAATCGCTAACCAATTCTAAATCAATTCTAGTTCAACAAGGTTCTGGAAAATGGAAAAATTGGCTCTTACATTTACTTCTGGCTTGGAAGGTCTTCATTTATAACACTTAGAATTTAAGTTTCTTTCATATAGGTGGTTTCAATAACATAAAGGTACATTACGCGGTTCATGAGGTCTGTATAAAAAGGTGCATGAGGATTTTGGGTCAAGACTAAACAATAACCGAATAATGAAATAAAAGTGAAGTCTGACTCAGGAATCGGACGTCGCCTCAACCGATCTCAGAAGACCAGAGCGAGATGGTAGATCGACCGCCGAGAGAGAAGCCGGAGGATGGAGATGCTTCAGACGCGACAAAAGACCAAAACAAAATTGACCAACCAGCGGCGCCAGAGAAAGACGAAACGAAAGAACTCGCGCAACTTAACGCACCGAATGTGGATATTCATCACAATGGACTGAGTATAGAAGACCGCCAAAGACCTTACATTCCGCCTCCCAGAGACGGAAAATCGTACACTCCAGAAGAATTTACATCCTTAGTCGTATCAGGTTACGCTGTCACGCCTATCCCGGACTATGGAGCTGGTGTATCAGGACAACAACTATACCCTGCCCTGGATACCACACCCACTTCACCGTTACAGTACACCGCTTCTCCATATAACTCATCTCCATTTCCCCAAAATCCTTATTTCAGCCGCAATTCTCCTGACACCAGCACACTAGCTCCCTCATATCTTGGAGAAAATACTAAATTAGAACAAAATACGCTCGAACAACTTAGGACCAGATTGGAAGGTCAGCGATCCTTGCCTCGCCCTAAAAATAACAAAGCCTACACCGTAGAGGAGTACAACGCTTTGGTAGCCGCTGGGTATCCTGTCACGCCAGTTCCTGTATCACCGTTGAACCTCGATATATCAGAGTCCAGGTTGTTAATTGTCTTTAAGTAAATATTTTGATGTATTTTATTTTACTTCTCATTGTATTTTTACTTATAGAATACTTATAAATTTCCAGCCGCGCTGATGGCGAAGAGTATCGTCCAGGTCAAGTGTTTTCTCTGAACCCGCGTGAGCTATTGGCCCTGCAGCAGGAAAGAAAAGCTCCCGTTGCTAACAGCCAACTTTTGCAACAGCTATATAACTCTCAACAAGAACAGAAGCAAAATCTTCAGCCTCTTTACTTCTTGGACCCTCAATCCCAAAGTGGACGACAGGTGAGAAAATATACTCTCGTTTATAAGTTAAAATCTTTTAAAATGTGGATGAAAACTTTCAATCATTCTGATTATTATATATTCCCCAAGCTGCGTTCCAAATCTCGAAATGTAGTTATATATTTATTTATTACTAGTTTATGCTTAAGTTTGAGCAAAGTACATAACCTAACGCTAATTAAGATTTCCCACATTTTCTAAAATACATTAGACCAAAACCTTACTATCTACCTAAAGATTATAAAAAACATTTGATTTTAGATATAGATACTCACACTGTCAACATATTTCCAGGTATCTTCGCACGCTGTGATTGCTCGTCCTCACTACTCCTTCAACGGTGGTGAAGCGTCAGTAGGAGCTGCTTTGTCAGTCAGTGACA
Organism: Cyclophora albipunctata; assembly: GCA_963082685.1. NCBI lineage: Eukaryota > Metazoa > Arthropoda > Insecta > Lepidoptera > Geometridae > Cyclophora > Cyclophora albipunctata. The sequence continues at coordinate 7,500,618 of OY720131.1, read as the reverse complement.
ACGGTGGACAATCTGAAGATAACTACGACCCAGAGTTGTTGGCGTTGTTGGGTCAAGCTGGTGTCCGTGCTCACGAACCCAGGCCTACTCAAGCTCCTGTTAGCCAGAGCGTAGCATCCACGTATCAACATGTAAGTTATTAATGGATTAATTAAATAAAAACCTTTGCCTTAAGCGACCGCTGCACATGTTTTAATCTTTTTTATCCCACCCATCTCCAACTCTTTTTAACCCACCTCAGAAAAATAAACATGATTTCAGCTGAAAAGTGCAAAAATATTTCAAGCCTTTAATTTTTTTCTATTTACCTGTTTTATTAAACAAGTACGCATAAAAAAGATTTAAATGAAACATTTTATATTTCCAGATTTCAGGATACTCTAAACCCGGTAAGAAGTCTTCGAAAATCCGTGCCAAGTCTCAAACTACGCCTCAGCCTTCCCCAGCGCCTCAGCAATATCTGATCGAGACGACCAACGTGCAGCAGCAAGCGCAGTACAGACCCACGCCGCAGCCGCAAAGACTAGCGCAATCCCTCCGCTACGTACCCCTTCAATCACCTCAACTGGATAATTTCGGTTATGAACGCCCCGAATCCCAAGGACTTAAGATCGTCCCCGCTCCCAAATTCCAACAATCAAGAGCTCAATATAACTACAGACCAGCTCAATACCAACAAGAAGCGGCACCAAAACAGTATAGACTAGTTGAACTTCCTCGACCTCAACCTCAACCAGCTAGGCAAGAGCTCCGCCTCCCATCATCCAGCGTTGAAAAGCCTGTTGCTTACCTGAAAAGGTATCCAGATCTAGAGAAGCAGCGTTCAGTAAAGATTTACGATCCTGTGGACAACATACCTCAACAACAATCCCAACAATATTTCGGTGAACAATTTGTATTGCGTCCCATTTACAGAAATAACGAACAGCGCGCCAGATACGAAGTGTCTCTGCCACAAGCTAAGTCTGAGCAATCTCGAGTAGCCGATTCGACTAAAGCTCCCCACTCTGCTATTTACGTGAGCAAGAACTTGCCAGCACCCAGACAGAAGCTGAGGTCGCAGTCATCTTTGAAGGAGCAGAGCATTAAATACGAGCCTAGCTTAGACCAGGTTAACATTGAGCAGCACGGACAAAGCCTTGAGGAACAAAGATCTCACTTGCCTCCCCCGAGGAATAACAAGGCTTATACTCCTGAGGAGTTTGCTGCATTGGTGGCTGCGGGGTACTCCGTCACGCCTGTTCCTGTAAGTGCTTCGAACTTGGAGGCTGCGCAGTCCAGGTCGAACGTAGAAGCTGTGACCCCTCAACCTAAACGTAGAGTAACACAGAGGAGACGCAACCAGTATCTTCCAGTGAGAGATGACGCCCCTTGAATAATATTTTCCTGATTGTAAATAGTTTTAGTTGTATCTAGTTATGTTAACTAAAAATAGTGATATTTATGGGCTTTTTTTTATTTTTCTCCTTTTGTACTAGCAAACGCTTTATGTGATAGTTACTTTAAGTTGTAATCACTACATAGTATAAAACAAAGTCGCTACTTTTGTCTGTTTGTTTGTCTGTATGCTTAAATCTTTAAAATTACGCAACTGATTTTGATGCGGTTTTTTGTAATAGGAAGAGTGATTCAAGAGGAAGGTTTATATGTATAAAAATTCCCGAAATTCCCACGGGAACGGGTACAACGCGGGTAAAACCGCGGGGCGCTGCTAGTCGAATATAAAATGTACGCAAATATCAAATTGTGTTCTAGGCCGTCGAAGACCCACCCAAATATACCAGTTCCCTAAGTTTTAGAACGAATGATTAATTGAGAATGGATCATTTAAACTTTGACAGACTTTCATTCATTCATTCATTCATTTCAAGTAGGTTAGTGGCCAACCCTGGTGTCGGAGTATTTAGACCGCATAATGGCCTCTCTAGTGTCTACAGCTGTCTATTCACAGTATTAATTTTGACAATAATACTGATGTATATTCCTTTGTATAGGTTTTTCCTAACTTTAATACTGAATGTTATATCAAGCACAACGGTTTTAGTAGTAGAACCGTGGAAAGTACACAAAAGCATTTTAAGTTTAACAATGACAAACCATTCTCGAGGCATTGAAGCAACGAACGGATCTTTTATGTGTCAATTTCAATACAGGAACTGTTTATTTTCCGTTCAATTACGGCTGAATGAACCAAATCAGTAAAATGCTATCATTTATTTCTACACTGTAGGAACTTAAAACAATCCTTGATAGAGAAGAAATAGTAATAGGAAGTCACAATTGTACTTTTTTATTCCGTTGTGACAATATAGAACAGTATGAGACTCACACGTACCACAAACATACCGTATGTCAGGTTTTTAATTGTTTAAAAATAGGATTATTTTGTTATCTAACAGCTCACACATTAGTAAAATAATTGATAAAAACCTTGTAAAAGTCTTCTGAAAGTCACTTCAGACGAGAGCATGCAAAAGAAAAGAAAAGCAAGAATATACCGGTAGCATTTTCAAAATATGTGCTTATACGATAGAGATAATGAAGGTAACAAATATAAAATGTGCGCACGAATTGGAACGCTTGCTAAATTCATAACTAAACAAGATTCTCAATAAAAGCACTGCTTAGCATCTGTTAAATCCATCGATGTTTCTCAAATGAGCTTTTTCAGAGTAATGACAGTAACTAGAATTTGAGGAATCGTTCTGACATATGTCACCAAGCACGAACGTGACATTGTGATTTGATATAACATTTCAATTTCATGGCTCCCTGAACTTAAGCATATATTATTTGGTACGGACGATGAAATGTGATCGTATGGATTTATAAAGATATACAGTTGATGTCATAAATGTGTATGGATACTGGTATACATATCTACACCTTATGCTATGTAATAAGGTCGTAAAGTGTAATCATTTATAGTCACAGTGCTGGGTAAGTATACAGGGTGAATCTTTTAAGTTAGCCAGTAATGGCAAGTCTGAAACTAAAAATTTACGAATACCTTGTTTTGGGGATATTTAATAACTATTTAATAGATAAGGAGAATTTGTCGGCCAGTTAACACATTTATCTTCTTCATCGAGTGGATGGCCAACCTGACCAATCCTGGTGTCAGAGTTATTGAGCCGCCAAAGGCCTCTGACATGGCTCAAGTAACGACTACTATCCGTAGAAAGTAACCGGTACCGACGGCTTAACGTGCCCTCCGAAGCACGCAATCTTACTTTTCGAGCAATCAGGTGATTCAGCCTGCAATGCCCTAACCAAACTGAGGAAAGTCTCACAAAGAGATTTTTGTGAGATATCCCCACCGGGAATCGAACCCGGAACCTCCGGGTCGTGAGCCGGGCGCTCAAACCACAAGACCACGGAGGCTGATAAACACATTTATAAATCCACCCAGTGTAACTCGACTGTACTACCGTTTGCTTTGCAGCTTCATTCGTTAAAGTCTTAAATTAGAGATTGAAAGAAGCCTTAGGTATTTTCAAGAAAACTACGCTTTACAGTTATTCATACCTATAGAAATATTAGCAACTTATCATAGGGAAGTTTTGGATGAATAGTAGTGCTTGCTAGATACCACTTTAATTGGCTACCCTACGTGGCGTCATTGAAAATTACAAGCTATTGACCGTTTCCACTGGAAGTGAGGTGTGCTACGAAGATCCACTATAGCGAGTAGAATCCCCGATCGAGTAGAAATTTCCAAAATTGATTTTTTTTTTCTTACTCTACAAATATTTTGAAATTCTGATAAGCAAATAAAATATGGCAATATCAGTATTATGTTTCTGAAGTATATATTTTTTTTGAAAATGCATTTTCCTATAACCATTGACTGATCAAAGTATTTTTTATTTTCTTAATAAAAATTCAAGACATGTTAGAATGGGACGTGGAAGGAATCGTAAAATAATATTTGCTTAAGATAACATTACTCGAAAGAAACATTGCCATTTTATATTGAAGCAAAAAATAATTCAATCTTGCAGTTTGAAGATTTGAAATACTGAGTATTTTCATGAATAAAATGTGAACTATTTTTAAATCTGCAAAAATCGTAGTAACGGGGTATATAGTAGCGCCCCGCTGTTTTACCTGCTACTTGCCCGTTCCTGTGGGATTTTGAAGATTGAAAGTACCTTGCAACCTTCCCGATCAATCCAATCAATCTATCTAATCTCAGAAACTACCAGTTTCTGAGATTAGCACGTACAAACAAACAAAATATCAAACTCATCAGCTTTATTATATACTAGCAGCGCCCCGCGGTTTTACCCGCGTTGTACCCATCCCCGTGAGAATTTCGGGATGAAAAATAGCCTATAACCTTCCCGTTGAATGTGGCTATCTATTACAAAAATAATTATTCAAATCGGACTGATAATTCCTGATAATTCCGAACATACAAACAAACAAACTTACAAATTTTACCTCTTTATATTAGTATAGATGACTCGTAATAGCAGCGCCTCGCGATTTTGCCCGCTCTGTTACCTTATTGTGCCTTTTTCCGTGAGTTTTTGGGGGTAAAATATAGCCTGCAACCTTCCCGTTAAATGTGGTTTTCCATTACAAAAAGAATAATTCAAATTGGATTCGTAGTTTCTGAGATTACGCGTTGGAACAAACGAAAAATCTAACTCTTCTGCTCTATTACATACTAGCAGCGCCCCACGGTTTTACCCGCGTTGTACCCGTTCCCGTGGGAATTTCGGGGAATTTTTATACATATAAACCTTCCTCTTGAATCACTCTACCTATTACAAAAAACCGCATCAAAATCCATTGCGTAATTTTAAAGATTTAAGCATACAGACAAACAAACAGACAAAAGTAGCGACTTTGTTTTATACTATGTAGTGAAGTAGGTATAGATAGGTATAGTATAGACAGTACAAGACCCTCTTCTTATATAAGGTATGTTCTTAATCTAGTCAACTGACATGTAATGTAGACTCTCACTGACCCAAGATTGTGTAAAATTATGGCTATACAGGCTGTCCTTCAAGTTTGAAACATAAGGAAAAATACCTAAAGAATGGTTCGTTACTTGCTAAGACAGAAAAAACATTTTTTTAAACAAGCAACACTGCAATCTGCAGTCACTGCAGTCAGCATTTATGAAAATATTTTTTTAACCGCGGCTGGGAATCAAACCGGGTTAAACAGGAGAATAAAGTATTTATCTTTATAATAACAATCTAATCGATATTATTTATTTATTTTCAGCTATCTTCAGGGGCCTCTCTCTGATATCATAAATCGATAGTTAGATAGAAAAGCTTCCAACGTAGTATATATATTTCAGTTCCTGTTTAAGTTAACTACCTACTTTCCCTTTCCCTTATTGCAAAGCCGTGCGACACCCTGTACATGTATACCGGCTTAGATAAGACATTATTTTCAAGATAATCGTTTCATTTATTTTCCTTGTGTGTGAGAAAAGATCGATCTCCGCTTCACGTCGGGTAATTATGAAATCCACACTTCTACACTATCTAAATCTACACTAATATTATAAAGAGGAAAACTTTGTTTGTTTGTAATGAATAGGCTCAAAAACTACTGGACCGTTTTAAAAAATTCTTTCACCATTCTAAAGCTACATTATCCACGAGTAACATAGGCTATTTTTCATCCCAAACTTCCCACAGGAATGGGCACAACGCGGGTAAAACCGCGGGGCGCTACTAGTCACTACATAGTATAAAATAAAGTCGTGTCTGTTTGTCGTCTGTTTGTCTGTCTGTATGCTTAAATCTTTAAAATTACGCAACGGATTTTGATGCGGTTTTTTGTAATAGGTAGAGTGATTCAAGAGGAAGGTTTTTATGTAAAAAAAATCCCGAAATTCCCACGGAAACGGGCACAAAGCGGGTAAAACCTCGGGGCGCTGCTAGTAACTCATAAATTGGATAATTACTGCCATTACCAGCATCGGTTTGAAACAATTTACGCAGGTACTGGTTTCTTAAGTTAAAGCCAACACTACTCAGTTTGAATTGAAACTACATACGTTTACGGATCAACTTCACTTTTATTTTACATATTATTATGTATTTTTAATACATTGAAATACCTAAGTACTTTAATATTATTGATTTTACTTGATGTAATTTTGTGGTCAATCTGCTTTCAGAGTGACCGCCTAAAGACCTCCAACGTAGTGATGCAATTGAATCGCCACCCATGCAAGTGGACGAGTCACACGTTGCTTAACAATCGTGATGAGTATACATCATTTATTCTATACCTTTGTTGTGTATATCAAAGTTACATTCAGGTTATTATGAACTATCACAAGCTATCGCAAAAAAAATGAGTAGCCTGTAATGTCCCACTTTTGGTCAAAGGCTTCTCTTCTCTTCGTGAGGATTAGGCGTAATGACCACGCTTGCAAAAGTAGGAAACATGTTTTCGTTCGACTTGGGAATTGAACCCACACAGCACTCGCCTGCCAAGACTGAGGTCCTGTCTAAGCATTCTTCTTCATCGAGTGAATGGTCAACCTGACCAATCCTGGTGTCAGAGTTATTGAGCCGCCAAAGGCCTCTGACATGGCTCATGTAACGACTACTATCTGTTACCTAACTAAGCATTAACCCAAGTCAACCCAAGTGTAAAGAAAATAATGTATTTGTTTGTTCTATTTAGGAATTATTTGTATTAACAATATTATAATTTATGGTGTCGCGTGGGACTTGTTTTTCTGGGCTACATTATAACTTCTTGCAAATACAAAACAAGCCCGTTAGCACAGTGGTATGTGAGAGCGCTTACTGAGCCGGGGGTTGCGGGTTCGATTCCGGCCCAAAGTCAAATATATGTGCAGACATAGTTGTTGGTGACGACGTCTCGGGGTCAATTATATAATATTAATGCAACGTATTTGTGTATGTATATGTAATAGTATCAGGTAAATTAGATTCTACAATACAAGCTTAAAGTTTAGTTTGGGTCTTTTTAACCATGTGTGAATTCGTCCGGGTGAACTTATTTTTAACCGACTTCAAAAATCGAAGAAGGAGGTTCTCAATTCGGTGGGTATGGTTTTTTTTGTTTTATGTTTTAAATAAGATATTAGTCTTCTACGACAATATGGCGTAAATAAGTAACAAACAAAAAGCAACGACTTTCAATTTTGCATTTAAAAATCATCAAGAATAAAAAACCAATCACAAGTTCTTATGCAAAAACCAATATAAGATTATGTAAATTCAACTTCAATCTCAAAACATGATCTTACAAACACATAATGTTTGTACATACTTAAGTTTTATACAAAGTGCAAATGCTTGGGTAGTGGAAACAGCAAGCAAAGTTTGCACCAATGACAGTTATAAAAAGAGGAAGATACGATATGTTCTACATTGTGGGCAAAAACTCGACCGGTCAAGTACGGTAACTTTATGCTAAAGAATAAGTTCCGCAAAAGAGACAGTTGAAAAATTACAGAGTAAAGTCCCCAGAAACATCCACACTGACGTGTCAAACTTGATTGCTCTTGACAAGTTGTTGATAAACAAATCAAATTAATTAATTTAATCACTCTGAGATAGGGACAGGCCTTCCAATTACTCAATTTAGAGTAAAACTATATTCTCTGACAATTCATAAGTACATAAAAGAGCTAAGAACGAAACAGTGACAGCGCTTCCTCTGTCAACACAACGCTCGCTGCAAAAACGCCAAGTTGACTGGACAGGATCACAGTGTGTCCATAGACTCACTAGAACGGTCAAACCAAGTCCGTGTCGCATCTGCTTTTTAATACTATCCTTGGAAGTACACATGAAGCTAGTACGACCTCAAAGGAATAATGAAAATCGTTAAGAGGTTTCCGACGTTTATTGCTCGAGACAGACTTAGTGGCAATCTGGCTCTTAAGCCGTTCTCAAGCCGAGACAATACCGTCGCGATTTATTAACCAATTCAAAGGGTTATTTGATTTACCGTTTTGACGGAAAATATCGTAAAACGTTCACTTTGGAGAGCTTTGAAGATAACTGTAGGCTTGTAATTATATTTTCCTGTAGGGTAAAAGGTTGGATTTATGTTTTATGGTTCCATTAATGGTGTCTCTTGCTTTTATCAGGGTAACATTCAGTGTTAGGGATTTCTGGATAAAATTATAACATCACATTTGGATTTTCTTAGAGTAATGCTCCATTAGAAGCCTCCTTGCCGCAACCAGTCTGGTACTGCACCGACAGGACCGAACTATCTCCTGCGTCCCGCCGTGCCGACGACGTATATATACGTGTCTCGGCTCTACTCGGCCCCTTTACAGGAACCGTAGTCACAGGAGACTCACGGTTCCTGTAAAGTTGTTTTACTGGTGTCTTAAGTTTAATCGAACACTACACATTTTCAATTGAAACTACGTTTACGGATACACTTCGCTTTTATTTTACATTTTTATCTGACGTTTCGGCCCCTTTACAGGAACCGTGAGTCTCCTGTGAACACGGTTCCTGTAAAGCCAAAACCAGTAAAAAAAAATTTCTCTCAACTATATGTATTTTATAGGCGGTAACGTCGGATATCGCCATGGTGTCCAAATGAGAGGGTCTTTATCGTTCGAATTTATCAGAGTCACTGCGCATTATTAGGGATAAGGTTATTTTCGAAAATATCATTTTTCGTTTCCAATTATTTCTAAGTTGATTTAGTGCAGATATTTTTAGATCGCATCCAATTTATTTTGTTTTTGTAATACCGATCTTTTATAAATGGACTTCGGGATTGAACATTATTTTCGTATCAAGAGGGGATCGAGTTCTGTATTTGATTGAGTTTTGTTTTGGGCAGATAATAAATATAGAGACCCTGAAAATTATTATTGGCGTCTATAGGATTTAATTATACTTCTCTAAATCGCTTAAAAACAAAGCCTCTTTCTTTTTATATTTAAAGAGAAGGAGAATACAAAGGACTTAAAAGGCCTAATCCTCGTCACTGTACTGATATCTTCAGCGAGAAGAGAGGCCTTTGCCCAGCGGTGGGACATTACAGGCTAATACTTACGTACTTATGATTATTATTTCTAGCTATCCCGGCAAACGTTTTGCCATAGAAAAAAATAGGGGTGGACTACCCTTTATATTTAGGGGAATGAAAAATAAATGTTTTCCGATTCTCAGACATACCCGATATGCACACAAATTTCATGAAAATCGGTCAACTACAAACACCGCGACACCAGAATTTTATATATTAGATGTCGGATAGTTCTGGGCTTGGGTTTTAGCTGGATGCGAATGGTAATTCCATACATATTGAATGCACTCGTCCATTATACTCACTCGCACTCGCCATGGATAAACCATTTTGAAAAATCGACTGGTCTGGTCGTTAGTAGGATTTTTGCTGAACACTATCGCCCTTTCGATCATTGTCCATGTCTGAAAACTTCGACTCCAGAGTCAGATTCAAATCTTTTTGAAATGTGAACAAATTAAGTAAGTTTGTGTAGGTTAGTGGCCAACCCCGGTGTCGGAGTTTTTAGACCGCCAAAAGACCATCGACTAGTTCTACCGATTGACACCACCGAAATGTCAACTAGGTGTAATTATTTTATTTTGGAAATTATCGTTTAAAAACGCGCCCAGAAATACGCATTAAGGTTTCTACCTATTACACCGTATCATACCATGACATGACCGTGCTATGAACGTTTCAGCACCGGCAAAATATTAGGTGAGAATAGTCGACGTTGTTGGTTGGTGACGGAACGGTCTAGTGAGCATAGTCCCATACTTTTCAATAAAAAGAATACTTTTTTGCCTGACACGTTCATAGCACGGTCATGGTATGATACGGTGTAATGGGTGGAGGCCTTTAGGCATGACGATCACTTTCAAACAAAAAGTTAAAAGTAAAACGTATATTAATTAGTCAAGTTAAATTGGTTATAGTTCAAGAGCCAACTGTTTAACATATATATTGGTATTCGATGCGCACCGCGGGATAAAGCTTTGAATATTCATGTGCTTATGAAAGCTATCATTGTCTTTTACTTTTAAATCGATTAGTTTTAAGCACGATACTTTTAAAAGGCAATTTCAATGACAGGTTTCTATTTAGATGAGTAGCACGGACTATAAAAATTGGCCTAGATTATTAGAGTCAGTGCACATTATACCTAATTGTAGTCACGAAAGTATATTCTATTTTTGAAATTGTTTGCAGCATACCTTTTATTTCAAGCCTGAATGGTATGTGCACTAGCCTGCGATGGCTGAGGTCCTGGGTTCAATTTCTAGGTCGAGAGAAAACATGTTTCCTAACGCGAGCACTAACCAAGAAAATCTAGATACTTTTAATTGTGTTGATTTATTTTTAACGAATTAATATAATTTATTCATTACTAGCAGCGCCCCGCAGTTTTACCCACGTTGTGCCTGTTCCCGTAAGAATTTTGGAATGAAAAATAGCCTAAAACTTTCCGTTGAATGTCGCTATCCATTACAAAAAGAATTATTCAAATCGGGTTGGTAGTTTGTGAGATTAGCGCGTTCAAACAAACTCTTCGGCTTTATTGTATTAGTATAGGTTCAAATAATGGACACTTGCATTACGAGTGCTTTAAAAGCTTTAGCTCTTTTAAACCCTCGGAAAAATACGTTTTAAGCTCTTTACCCCGTTGGGTATTTCAGCATTACCCCAGCATTCAATATTGTTACCCAAAAGCGGCGTGTTAAAAAATAACGTGTGAACATAAACTGATCATCGAAGATTAATTGATCATAGTATTAATGTACGGTCAACTGCAAATTCGATCTTCTTCTTCTTCTCTTCTTCTTGAGAGACTCATTACCAATGGAACGAATCATAAATCACTGATTATGTGAAAACACATCATATTGGTTGTCATTTCAATGTCACAAAAAGATGCCTAAGCGCCCAAATTTTGTGAAGATGAGTGAACACTTATACTTAAATGTAATATGTCAAGGTGTTACAATATTTTAACAAAAACTGTTCACAAACTTAACAACAATCAAAATTAACTTTATTTCAATTGCTGAAAGTTTCAGAATTCAATAACTTGTGTTTATTTATAAACAAAGCAAATGCATTAGTTTGTTTTATCTATCAATTACATTATTAGTTGAGATCGACAAAGTTTACATTAACGAGAAAAGTTTCATTCGTTGAGAAACTTGTCTTGACATTGATTTCTGTTCAAAATGAACTCGAAATGTATACATAAAATAAAAACACGTTCAGTGCCATACATAATAATACATAAACTGATAGTTAAAAACATAAAATAATAACTTAATAACTTAATAACTAATAATAACTTACTTACAAATAGTTTTACATAAAGACCCAAATAAAAGCTGATAAAAGTGTATAAAAATTCATGGGAAACCGTTTGCAATCCCATTAACGTTGAAAATAATTAGAAAAGAAAACTTTTCGCCAGCTTTTTAGTAAAGCTTCGGGAGCCCGGATTTCTTTGAGGTTAAAACTCAAGTGTCGCTCCAAAGTTTTCAAGTTTCAATTTGTGTCTGAAAAATTAAAATGAGGGCAGAATTGTTTTTAGGACTTTAAGAAGTCGAATTATAATTGGACAGGCCCTGTTAGGATTTACATATAATATAAAAGTAAGTTATATGTAGATACAGTTAACTCATGATTATTCTTCTCTAATATATAAAATTCTCGTGTCGCGGTGTTTTTCCCAAACTCCTCCGAATAGCTCGACCGATTTTCATCAATTTTTGTGTACATATCGGGTAAGTCTGGGAATCGGTCAACATATATTTTTCATAACCCTAAGGGTCAACACTGCGTTAAGCGTGCGAGTCGGTTCATTTTTGTATGACACCGCACGCGACGGGCGCACGCTACGGTTCACTTTTGTATGAAGCCACACGCGACGAGCGCACGCGGCGGGCGCAAGCCGCGGGCGCCCGCAACGGTTCACTTTTGTATGGAACCGCGGCATGCGCACGCTTAACGCAGTGTCGGCCCTAAATGTCAAGGGTGATCCACCCCTAAGTTTCTGAGTCCGGGGAGTTAGACTTTTGGCCAGCAATGCGGTAGCATGTTAAGCACAACCATATTATATCAAATTCTTGAAAACTCTACAACCTATTAGAACTAAGTCAATCCTCATAAAACACCGTACTAAACTTCTTACCTACTATAGGTAGTTATAATGTTATATCCATCCGTTCTTGCATTAAAACTCCACCTTAACCTGGCCTTAAGAGTATTGAAATATAGTCCTTCTTTTCTACGCAATAAGAGCTTTTAGTAGTCCTTGTTAAGTTGGCTAAGCCGAGTGCATTCTAGAGGTGGAAGGAAGCTGAAGGCAAGCAGATAAACAACTTAAATTGATGAATACACGTTTCTAGATTCTGCTTCTTTACTTACGTCATTTGTTTAGATCGTAGTTAAGTTGGGTGCTTTTTCGTCAGAAGGTTGCTTCTACATAGCTATGAAAGCTCTAGTGGGTTGATTTAAGCTTTGTTTTTCCATAATGCTTAGTTCGAGCACAATCATACGTGAGCTACGAATATATGCTACGAATGCATGCTACGGATTCGTGCTACCAATTCGCGCTACGGATCCGTGCTACGAATCCTGCTACATGCTACAAATCTGTACTAATAGTGCTATGGATGCATGCTACGAATATGTTACTCTGGATTCGTGCTGTTGGACCTACATTTTGATTAGACGTTCCAGACGAAGATATTGCAGTCATCGGAATTTGATTTCGTATGGGCATTCATGTCTCCTTCATCGAGTGGATGGCCAACCTGACCAATCCTGGTGTCAGAGTTATTGAGCCGCCAAAGGCCTCTGACATGGCTCAAGTAACGACTACTATCCGTAGAAAGTAACCGGGACCGACGGCTTAACGTGCCATCCGAAGCACGGAATCATCTTACTTTTCGAGCAATCAGGTGATTCAGCCTGCAATGCCCTAACCAAACTGAGGATAGACTCACAAAGATATTTTTGTGAGATATCCCCACCGGGAATCGAACCCAGAACCTCCGGGTCGTGAGCCGGGCGCTCAAACCACAAGACCACGGAGGCTGTTGGGCATTCATGTTATAATAAAGTAAGTAAGTTCAAGTAGGATAGAGGTCAACCCTGGTGTCGGAGTTTTTAGACCGCACAACGGCCTCCGACATGGTCTAACGATTGCAACAACCGGGACCAACAATTTAAAAAGCCCTCCGAAACGGTAGCGCTCATTTAAAAATGCCACTATCGGCCACCCATCCAAGTAGGGGTCGAGCTGCACGTTGCTTAACAATCGCAATGAGCTAACATCGTTTAATCAAACTACGCCACGAGCGCTACATAACATGTGCTGTTATATTAAGAAACTGACTACACCGATTAAAAATCCCGAACTCTCTCCTAGTTATTTAATTCATAAAACCATGGCGGAGGCCTTTAAGTGGTCGAACAATTTTTATCCAAGACTAACTGCCAACCCACACGAATGAATTTTCAAAAGGAAATATGATTAAGCAAGACTGGTTTTTGGTTTTACTACTACTGATATACAAAAGCGTAATTTTCAAAAGAAGAACATACGAATGAAGCCCAGTCTCGGAAATTGAATCCGGAAGTTCAAACACTCCAGGCGAAGTAATTACTGCGTGTTTCTCTTCACATTTTAAAATAATAAAACTCATTTTGTTTCTGTTAAACAAAACTGCTTATTTTATAATGTAATTTGGCGAATAATTAGGTTAATTTCGTTATTTCGCATTATAACATTATTTTATCGTATTTTTATAGAGGAAGAATTTCCTGCTTGGAAAAATGTATGGACCCAAAGAGCGAAGTGTCATACTTGTCTGTTGGGCGTGACCCCGTTAAATCGAGGAAAATAACGTAAGCGCGATGTATAACTATTTTCATATTAGCGCCATCTATTGGATCGCGGGTAAAACTATAAAAGAAGTCTTTGAGGCAATTTTTTTCAAATGCGCTATACTAAGAACCTTGTCATATTCAAATTTCTGCAATATCTATTTACATAACAACGACCATTTTCTCATTAAAATAATTTAGCGTCTCGGTGGTCTAGTGGTATGTGCACTCGCCTGCCAAGACTGTGGTACCAGGTTCAATTCCCGGGTCGAGCGAAAACATGTTTCCTACTGTTCAAACAGGGCGCTGGTTTGAGATCACCACCCGCATTTGGCAAGCGTGGCGTTTATACCTAATCCTCCTTGCTGTACTGATATCTTCATATGAGAGGTCTTTGCCCAGCAGTGGGACTTTACAGGCTAATTCTTACGTAAAATAATTTAACAAGGCACTTAAATGTGTAGTATTATGATTGGTAGTACTTATCGCTACATTAATTTGCTTATACTTGTGACGAAATAATCTCAATCGTATCGAATCATTCCTACCGAACGCGTATTAACGATTTTCTTTCGAGTGTAAATCTATACTAATATTATAAAGCTGAAGAGTTTGTTTTGTTTGTTTGTTTAAACGCGCTAATCTCAGAAACTACTGAACCGATTTGAATAATTCTTTCACTGTTAGATAGTCTATTTATCGAGGAAGGCTATAGGCTAAATTTTATCCCGAAATTCCCACGGGAACGGGCACAACGCGGGTAAAACCGCGGGGCGCTGCTAGTTATGTAAATAACTTTTCAGAGAAAATAACATGTTTGTTTACTAACACGTTGTTGGAAGCATCGCATAATGTCAGAATACATCAGTAGGACAAGACTAATTTATTCATATTGAATTGAAACTACATACGTTTACGGATATACTTCGCTTTTATTTTACACTAGCAGCGCCCCGCGGTTTTACCCGCGTTGTGCCCGTTCCCGTGGGAATTTCGGGATAAAATGTAGCCTATAGCCTTCCTCGATAAATAGACTATCTAACAGTGAAAGAATTATTCAAATCGGTTCAGTAGTTTCTGAGATTAGCGCGTTTAAACAAACAAACAAACAAACAAACAAACAAACAAACAAACAAACAAACAAAACAAACTCTTCAGCTTTATAATATTTTATTTTACATTTGTATCTGACGTAAAACCGCAGAACGCTGATAGTTTCTTATAAAGTGTCTCACCCAGAAACCTCAAATAAAATAGTAAAACAAAAATCAATGTTCGCTCCAAACCATTCAATCTCATGAAATAATAAGTTTCAATCAGAAACCAAACAGAGGCGGTGTAATTCCAGACCCCATCTTATCATTTTTCAATTTTATTCGAGAAATTGGATCCGTATCCTAATCCAATCCGGTGACGTCTATAGAATATATTTCTATGACAGGGTTCCAAGTTCATCAATAATATTTTGGAGCACGGTCTGTGTCAAAACAAATGGGCATGATTTCAATAAACAGAGATTTGCTGGTGGTTTTTAAGAATAGAAGGTTCCAGAATTGAAAGATAATTTCAGAAAAAACTTCAGAAATGTTATAGATTATTTTTCATTCCGAAATTTGAACGGGAACGAGCACAACGTGGGTTAAACCGGGAGGCGCTGCTAGTAGAACATACTTACTAACCGTTGTATGTACACTTTACCTGTCACCGCATGAGGCGAAGAACATATCACGCTTTAATATTTATAATAATTACTTGTCACGTTGTTTGTCCGCGATGGACTCCTAGTCTATTGAACAGATTTTAAATTTGATTTGCACACCATGTGCAATTTGACCCAATTCGAAAGATAGGATAGCTTACATCTCAATTAATAGTAATTAGGGTGGTTCATACCTTAATTTTTATATGGAAAAACAACGTTTAACTGATCAGTTAGTTGTCTATACTATTATATAATAAAGAGGTAAAATTTGGTATTAAAAAAAATTTGTTTGTACGTTCGAGCTT
This sequence comes from Cyclophora albipunctata, assembly GCA_963082685.1. Classification (NCBI taxonomy): domain Eukaryota; kingdom Metazoa; phylum Arthropoda; class Insecta; order Lepidoptera; family Geometridae; genus Cyclophora; species Cyclophora albipunctata. The sequence goes on along the minus strand of OY720131.1, from coordinate 7,484,742 downwards.
ATCTTAATTACCCGTCTGATTTGGATAATTATTTTTGTAATAGAGAGCCACATTCACCGGAAAGGTTATAGGCTACTTTTCTTCCGAAATTCCCACGGGAACGAGCACAACGCGGGTTAAACCGCGGGGCGCTGCTAGTCATTACATAGTATAAAACAAAGTCGCGTCTGTTTGTCGTTTGTCTGTTTGTCTGTATGCTTAAATCTTTAAAATTACGCAACGTATTTTGATGCGGTTTTTTGTAATAGGTAGAGTGATTCAAGAAGGTTTTTATGTAAAAAAAATCCCGAAATTCCCACGGGAACGGGCACAACTCGGGTTAAACCGCGGGGCGCTGCTAGTAATATATATAGTAATCACGCCTTAATAAACATGATTAGAGACAAGAAGCTTCACAACGCAATAAACTGAGATTAAATAAACAGAGTCGTAGATATAACTGAAAAGGGACTCCAAATAATTTTAATTGATTTCCAAGTCATCGCCAGTGGCAAGTCAAAGCTCAGTTGTTATCAAAGGGATATATCTAATTAGTAAAGCTCTCTGTGATTTCTGACCAATTAAATCAAGTTATTTCTTCGCTCAATCCAATTTAGAGACGTATGGAAAATTGTTGTTAAAGTCGATGTATCTTTTTTCCTCGTAGTAAACTCACTCAATTCAAAATTAACAGCCTCCGTGGTCTTGTGGTTTGCGCGCCCGGCTCACGATCCGGAGGTTCCGGGTTCGATTCCCGGTGAGGATATCTCACAAAAATCTCTTTGTGAGACTGTCCTCAGTTTGGTTAGGGCATTACAGGCTGAATCACCTGATTGCCCGAAAAGTAAGATGATTCCGTGCTTCGGAGGGCACGTAAAGCCGTCGGTCCCGGTTACTTTCTACGGATAGTAGTCGTTACATGAGCCATGTCAGAGGCCTTTGGCGGCTCAATAACTCTGACACCAGGATTGGTCAGGTTGACCATCCACTCGATGAAGAAGACTTACTCAATCAACAACTGAGTGAGTTAAAAAGCAAATAAATTGAGAAACCTCCTCCTTTTTGAAGTCGGGCTAACCAAACCACAGAAAGCTATTATTTTCTAAAATTGGCCAGCCCGCAGCTTTTAATCTCGTTTGCAACCCGTTCGGATACTGCACAATGTAAACATTTTTATTTTATTCAGCGCCTATAATATGTTTAAAAACTAATTAAGTTGGCTTAAAATGGTGTTCTATATTGAGAATCATAAAGTACAATTTTGAATAAACCTTTGGTTTTTTTGAAAGTTTTCGTTCTGCCCTCAATAGACATCGAAGTTTTTTCAGTTGTTGTTCTAAAGTTGAATTTATTTAAAAACTAGTCGTGCCCCGCGGTTTCACCCGCGTTGTACCCGTTCCCGCCGGAATTTCGGGATAAAATGTATCCCATATGTTATTCTGATGTATAACCTATATTACTGTAAAGTTTCATCCAAATCCGTTCAGTGGTTTTTGCGTGAAAAAGTAACTAACATACATCCATGCATCCATCCTCATAAACTTTCGCATTTATGATATTATTGGAATAAATATAAGTAGAAAAATTATGAAAAATCTTCCTCAAGCTGTGGTGCTGAGAACATCAGCATAGATGTATATCAGATGTATATAAGCATAGGTGCCTAAGGTAAAGGTAAAATAAAACTTTACCCGTCCAATGTATTGACTTCGATTTATCGGCCTTAGAATGTGATTTATCCGCGTTAAAATGACTTAAGTTCGTACCTTCCTACATTTTCTGTATTTACTCCTTACATTCTGATAGGAAATCCCTTACTATAAACCTTTATTCTACAAGGTTAAGGTGCAAACTGCAAACGACAGCACATACTTACGTATATTTTTGAAAAAAGAGCATTAAAACATTTGTTTCTACGCCACAATTGTGTGTTCCTTTTTGGAAATATTCGCTATTAACCAACATTCGCGTACACTGTAGAAAACTAAAGTAGTCCGAAGTCGTAAAGTCAACCTTCTTTCTGCCACAAAATAGAGCGAAAAGCTTTCGAGATCGTTCACTACATTTTATTCTCGATCAAACTTTAGTAGTGGTGTGACTCAAATAAATCACCTCCCGTGTTTTTATTTACTCTAAGCTTATTGTGTTAGCCTGAAGTCATTAATTTTGTATAAATAAGACTTTAGTTTGTACATTGTTAATGGAATAGGGTCCTGGTTTAATCTGCTATGGGTAATTAGTTATTTAGTGAGATAAATTGGGATACTTATACCTAATTTTACGTAAATAGAAACACTTTTGTTACCTCCGACACGAAAACCCCCGTTGGGTTATAAGTTGGGCGTGTACGTGTGTGTCTTGTTGGTACTGTAGATATTATCATATGTACTCGTATATGTTACCGGAAACTTTTAAATGCTGTTGGTTTATAATAAGACTAGCAGCGCGCCATTGTTTTATTCGGATGAAACATAACCTTCCCGTTGAATCTGGCTGCCCATGACAAAAATAATTCTAATTCTAACCCCAGTCTTAGCAGTCAAGTGCACATACCACAAGACCACCAATTTGTTTAATTTTTTGAATAGAAGATAAAAAAGTCTGAGCTATATTACAATTAAAAGTATAATAGCCTCTATTTCTTCTAAATAACATATCGGATACAGGTCATGCAACGTTAATGCTATGAACAAAACTGCCTGCCTCGACAACTATACAATAAAAGATAAAATCCTGGTCTATTGGAAACCGGTATTGAGCCAATGGACATAGTTATTCCGCATCATGGAATCTAAATGCCCTTTGTAGTGTGCAGGTGGAGATATAAAGCTTAACTGGCAGCTTAACCCTTCGGCAGTTTGACCCTTTGGCATTCTATCCGGGTATCACATACCACATAGTTTTTGAAAGTCTAATAACATTCAAATTAGCCTAATAACAATATAATACCGTTTTATTTACTTATAGTATTGACGCCGTTATTGTAAATTTAAAAATATTTTTAAATTTTTATTTAACCTTATGCATTGTCCTAACTAAGTTTACGTTAAAAAAAGATAAGATTTTAAATAAAGATATAGATGTTTGAAAAATTTTTTTTTCTAAAAATTTTTTTTTAAAGTTTTTATTTTTTTGAATATGCATTGATATCCAAACTAAACATATATGCAACATTTCAGCTCAATCGTAGAACGGAAACTAGGTCGAAAGCGGCTGCTTGCAAGATTTTATTACAGACAGGACAGAACATAATAAATACGAGTGAAACTAAATAATAGTAGTTTATGCAACTGTCATATATGGAAGGGTATTAAAACACGAGTGTGAGTTTATGAAACGAGCGCAGCGAGTTTCATAATAGTAACGAGTGTTTTAATACCCGTGTTATATGCAGTTGCATACACTACTTTATCTTCACTAATGCAATTAATCAAACAACAAGAGTAAAAGCTGACAATAGTTTTTCACGCGTACGTGTATTGTCACAGTGAACTTGCCGCCATTAAAATCTAACCAATGAGAGCGCAGCTGCGCGTAGGGCCAATCAGGAGCGAGCGAGATCTTACCAAAGAGTTTTGTGTATGTAAGTTTAGTAGTTTCGACGAAGTTTTCACGTATAACCCAACTGTTTTCAAAAGCCAGCATAATATCAAAATTTTATACAACTAGTATGAGGATTTTGACATAAGGCTCGCCAGGTTAATTGGTCGCGTTATAATGATGTTATAATGAGATTTTACGATATCGATGTGGATATTATAACATCATGTGCAATTGCTTAAATTGAGTGTTTTAGTTGCCTGCGCTATAACAGTAGTAATTATAAGTCAAGTATTGGAAACATAAGTAGAATGTTACAACATTAGTGTAGATAAATACTTTAAATGATCCTATATCATTACATAGTATAAAACAAAGTCGCGTCTGTCGTTTGTCTGTTTGTCTGTATGCTTAAATCTTTAAAATTACGCAACGGATTTTGATGCGGTTTTTTGTAATAGGTAGAGTGATTCAAGAGGAAGGTTTTTATGTAAAAAAAATCCCGATATTCCCACGGGAACGGGCACAACGCGGGTAAAACCGCGGGGCGCTGCTAGTATATATATATAATACGTTATCTGATGACTCAAACTTAACTCTTAACTAGACAATAGTTTCCACCTAATCCGACATTTGGCTTAATTAACTGAAAACAATGAGGTTTGTGCAAAAAGTTTGTGATCTCAGCCGGGTGTCGACCTCCCGTGACGTCATCGGTGAAATGTTCTGACGTCACGACCGTGTAACCTACTTGCAGTTACATACAACTACTCGCCTACCCTTATAGGGTAGTAGCCACGCCTCGCGGAGTTACCCGCGTTGTACTCGTTCCCGCGGGAATTTTGGGATAAAATGTATCCCATGTTGTTCTGATGTATTACCTATATTGCTGTAAAGTTTCATCCTAATCCGTACATACATACATCCTTACAAACTTTCGCATTTATAATATTAGTAGGATATACATTTTAAAATAAAGTCGTCTCTGTTTCGTGTCTGTTTGTCTGTTTGTCTGTATGCTTAAATCTTTAAAATTACGCAACGGATTTTGATGCGGTTTTTTGTAATAGGTAGAGTGATTCAAGAGGAAGGTTTTTATGTAAAAAAATTCCCGAAATTACCACGGGAACGGGCACAACGAGGGTAAAACCGCGGGGCGCTGCTTTATTCAATAAACATAGGTATTACAAGATGTTATGGTAATAGCAGATAGGTAGGTAATACACATTTTTACTGTACATACTAAATATTAAGTACTTAAACAAATGACAAATTATTAAAAAATAGCCGCACCCCGCGGTGTTACCCACGTTGTATTCGTTCCCACGGGGAATTTCGGGATAAAATGTGTCCCATGTGTTGTTCTGATGTATAACCTATATCCCTGTAATGTTTCATGCAAATCCGTCCAGTAGTTTTTCCGTGAAAGAGTTACAAACATACATACATTCATCCTCACAAACTTTCACATTAGTAGGATAGGATATGTATGTAAAGTAGTTCCAACTGAATGGATAATCACGGGACCCATTCATGTGGATAAATATTTCCTGTTCAATCAGTGGTTGATTAAATACAATTGAACATGAACATTGAACATGCTTACCATGGAGATTATATCTTCTTATCTACACAATACATAATTGTCAAAGGTGGTATCATTTTGGATGATCCATTAAAAAATAACTGTAGTATTAACCTTAGTTCCACTACTGGGCAAAGGCCTCTCATCTCACTGAAGATATCAGTACAGTGAGAAGGCTTAGGTATAATCACCACGCTTGCCAAATGCGGGTTAGTGATCTTAAACCTGAGCGATATTTAAAAAGTTGGAAACATGTTTTCGCTCGACCCGGGAATTGAAACCGGGACCTCAGTCTTGGCAGACGAGTGCATATACGAGTACTTGCTATATAGGTACGTATAATTTTCGGAAATATTTCTTAAAGGATTTCAAACAATTAACCTATGTTAACTTATTCTTAGACTCTATGTATACATGCGTTTAGCTTTAATCCAACATTTTGTATCCGTCTTCCCCAAGTGCAAATACTACCGTATTTCATTCTAATTAACAAGTAAAGGTGAACTGAAATCGTACAAATTGAATGTACATAATTAAAAAGGAAAAGTTTTATTGAGCTAAGGCTTCTTCGGGTGCCATTCAGCAGTCGCTACATAACATAGAATGTAGTAAATAAAATATTTAGGGCCAATTAATAAACGCGTATTAAGAACATTTTAGCTATCAAATGGTTTGTCACTTTGTGACATACGCAATTTTCCGAAGAGCAAAAGAGACAAAACATAACATAACAGTGTTTTTAAGGAAGAGAAGGATATTTTTCTGCTCAACAAAATGTTAAGGCGTTACCCCACTAAAGCTGAGAAAATAATGTGAGCGCGATCTACAAAATGATCGCCAGCACGGAACAGCTAGTAGTCAATAAAACATGTTTTGATGTGTCGTCGATATTGAGCAAGTTCGAAAGCTGCAGACGGTGGAATCTAAAGACAAAGTTTGTGTAACATAAGTAAGTGTACGTTTCCATTGAACCGGAGCGAAGCGCGGCCGATTGGATCCGAGCGAAGCCGAGCGGAGCCGAGCGCAGCCGAGCGCAGCCGAGCGGAGCCGAGCGGAGCCGAGCGGAGCCAAGCGGAGCCGAGCGGAGCCGAGCGGAGCCGAGCGGAGCCGAGCGGAGCCGAGCGGAGCCGAGCGGAGCCGAGCGGAGCCGAGCGGAGCCGAGCGGAGCCGAGCGGAGCCAAGCTGGGCTCAATCGACGTATTGAATTAGTAGGTAAAAAATAGCATTTAAGTAAATTTTTAAAATGTCTTCGTGACGCATTGTGACGCTTGTTTTCTATTTATTTTGCTCATTTGCAGTTTGTAAACTCGATCAAAGTCTACTACGCATCACAATTTAAAAGAAAACGTTTCACGATTTTGCGATCATTCCTTACAGGCCATAACTGTCCTGTGCAAAGTAAGATCCAAATAATGTGATTCACCAACTTTTCAGTACATTTCCCAGCCTCGATTTAGAATAAATTTGTCTTCAAACCGCTATTCCGCGTTGGGTCCATTTTATTTCTCATTTTACGATATTTTACCAAGTCCACTGTACATTAAATAAACCTTTATAAAAAAGCTTTCTACGTTCAAATGACTTTTATAAAGTGAACATATTTGGAGTATAACGGTTTGTTGTTGTAGTGACATATTATGTATATACACATTATACACAAACATGTAAAACTAAGTATCACGGAAGAACTGCCTGCTCTGTTTAGTGCTAAATACTATCAAAACAAACATGACGTGGAGTCAGTAAAGTTAAAACCTTTAGAAAAGTAGAGTACTAAATACAATAATTTAATAAGCATGATATCAGTCTCAGAAACTACCAAACCAGAAAAATAGTTAACCCACTAACCAAGTCACCAACACATCATACTTTTCACCGTCATACTTCGTACCTTCAACATAAACTTACGAAGCCAAAAAGTTTCACAAAACACGTTCCAGAATCTCTGCCCAAGAGAGGAGTACACACGCAAATAACATTACCAGAGCACAGCCGAGAATACCTTATCTTGTCCTCGAAATCTCCCAAGGCTGATATGGTAATTATTTTTTATTACAGAATACCATAATATCTTGATCGTGAAAGAATCCTCATTAGCTACGACTTACCGACTGGTCGTTATATTGCCTACTCTCATCATATTGCCTGCGTTTACGACATGGCTCTAATATTATTTTTTATTGGTACGACTATATGACATGCAATGATTCTCGGCTTTATTTTGTGAGTAATGAGCTTTTTGAACGACGGAACTTGTTGCTTCGAAAATATTTCAGAAATTAATGTGTTATCTTACATATCACACTAGGTTTTCATAAGATTGTCAACCCTTAAGGTACGTTTTTACTAGCGAACGCAGCAGTAACCGCAAGCAGCAGGAAGCAGTGCTGTTGCGTTAGGACGCAAGCTTACTTAGAAATTCATAGAAACCAGTAGTGCTGCTTGCGGTCGGCAGTTGCTGCCTGCTGCTGTCGCTATCGAAAACAAACAACAACAAACTTTTATTTTATTGACGGCTGCAGTCATTCACCAAATACAGTCGACTACAGTACCTATAGTCTATACAGATGCAGGCACCGCATGTTGCATGCAGTTGCATATTATGGCGTTATTCCTTTACGTTATATTTAGTACAAATGATTTTTTGTGGAGTGTTAGCGAATTGTTACGAGCATAATAAAGATTTTAAAACCTTTTTTAACTTTTGACACGGCACACTGAACCAGTAGTAAAATAAATTTTGTTACCTTCACGTCCTGTAAACTTGTAATTTGAAGTTTTTATCGCTTCTTTCAAACATTTTTATGATATCAAATAGATTTCCTGTTCTTTTGAAATTTAAAATTCGGGTAAGTACATAAGTGACACTCTTTACTTCATTTATTTTCAGCCTGTATGACCCACTGGTGGGCAAAATCAGATCACCAAAAACGTAGACAAATATTTCGCGTAATACGTAACTGAATCAGTTTCAAAATATTTTAATCAATGGTAGTTGCTCACTAAATAGGTGAAAGTATCACCTGCATCGTTCACTAAAGGTGGCTGACTACTATTTTTCTGTAAGACACAATTTGAATAGGTCATCCTCTGCATGTAACATGCATTGACCTAGTCTTAATACGCCCTAACCCTGTCACGTTACTGCACGTTGCATGCGGCCATCGACCTACTAAGTAAGGTCAAATAGGTTAGTGGCTAACCCTGGTCACGGAGTTTTTAGACCGCCTAAAGACCTCCTAACGCCTAACCATTGAAACAATCGGGACCGACAATTGAACGTGCTCTCCGAAGCACGGTGGCGCTCAGGTAGAGTTGCCACTATTGGTCGTCAATCCAAGTAGGACCGAACTACTGAAATCACGCCTTTACACAAACAGACATAGTACACACACAAACATACTTAACTAGAAGAAAAACAAATGCGAATCGGTATAGCAAAGCCAAATATCCATCTAGTAGACAACGTCTCGCAAGCTGAGTTCGATCAGCGTTTCACGTCACGAATCCAATTTGATTTATCAACACAATACGTAGTCAGACGCTTGAATTAAATCAAGATGGATGTAACGTATAGATAGGCAATATGGCATTGAAATAGTTACCAGTGGTAATTACAATTTGAAATCATTAGAAGCATTAGAATCACCTTCCTTATGATCTTAAGGAGACATCGTTACGCCTAGTATACCTATAAAAAAAAAAAGTTTTTTTTTTTAGTATACCTATATCAAAACTAAATTAGGTACCTACTTATGTTTACACTAGCAGCGCCCCGCGGTTTTACCCGCGTTGTGCCCGTTCCCGTAGGAAATCCGGGATAAAATGTAGCCTATAGCCTTCCTCGATAAATAGACTATCTAACAGTGAAAGAATTATTCAAATCGGTTCAGTAGTTTCTGAGATTAGCGCGTTTAAACAAACAAACAAACAAACAAACAAAACAAACTCTTCAGCTTTATAATATTAGTATAGATTACCACACCGAAATAGGGTTGACCTAATCTGAATAATATACATAAAAAAATATCCCTCAGATTACATTTCACAAAGGCATCATGACCTCAACCGGGGATAACTGAAGCCGTTGCCATGGTCACGGGAGGATCAACTCTAGCCATATTGAAACGTGAGCAACGACCCCAAAAGGGTAAAACACGTGAACTCTAAACAAAAAACATAATACATATCTATACTACGTTTCTTTTTGTTTTGGAGATCAATTTTATTTCTTTTAATATGTACGTTACTTACTTATTATAGATTTGAGAATACCACAAAAAACATGACGAATATCGGCGTAGTACTTGTACCTGCCCCTATACAATACAATACAATTTATAGCCGGACAAATTCACACACGGTTCCTTAGACCCAAAGTAAGCTCTAAGCTTGTATTATGGAATCTAACTGATACTACTATATAATATACAAACACAAATACTTTATAAGTATATGTACTCGTAATTGACATCCAAACGTCGTTGCCAACAGCTATGTCTTCACATATTGTTGACTCCGGGCGGGAATCGAACCCGCTACCCCGACACAGTAAGCGTTCTCACTGCCACTGCTAAATACCACTATAGTAATTTAAACGTACTCACACGGGTTGTTTCGCGTTAGAAAGTTTATAAAGCAAGTAAATAACTTACTTTTTATTTCCCGACGTTTCGAGGGGATTGCACCTCTCGTGGTCGCGGGTGAACTTCCCCTCGAAACGTCGGGAAATAAAAAGTAAGTTATTTACTTGCTTTATAAACTTTCCAACGTGAAAAAACCCGTGTGAGTACGTTTAAATTATGTGTTCAAATCGTGTAAGTTTAAAAAAGACTACCACTAGGTATAGTAATCGATTAATTTTGCTTCGATACTAACAAAACGTTTAGGAATGTTGTGGTAACGTGAATACAATATACATACCACATTTTGTGAAGCGCTCGTTGTGTAGTTTGACTAAGCGATGTTAGTTCATTGCAATTGTTGAGCAACGTGCAGCTCGGCCTCTTCTTGGATGGGTGACCGATAGTGACGTTTCTATTTGAGCGCTACCGCTTCGGAGGGTACGTAAAATTGTCGGTCCCGGTTGTTATAATCGTGAGGTCTAAAAACTCCGACACTAGGGACGCCCACTTACCTACTCGCACTTGCTTTTATACCACACTAGCAGCGCCCCGCGGTTTTACCCGCGTTGTGCCCGTTCCCGTGGGAATTTCGGGATAAAATGTAGCCTATAGCCTTCCTCGATAAATAGACTATCTAACAGTGAAAGAATTATTCAAATCGGTTCAGTAGTTTCTGAGATTAGCGCGTTTAAACAAACAAACAAACAAACAAACAAACAAAACAAACAAACTCTTCAGCTTTATAATATTACTAGCAGCGCCCCGCGGTTTTACCCGCGTTGTGCCCGTTCCCGTAGGAAATCCGGGATAATATGTAGCCTATAGCCTTCCTCGATAAATAGACTATCTAACAGTGAAAGAATTATTCAAATCGGTTCAGTAGTTTCTGAGATTAGCGCGTTTAAACAAACAAACAAACAAACAAACAAAACAAACTCTTCAGCTTTATAATATTAGTATAGATTTTGTTCACAACTTCCTTTTATACCTAAGCTACTTATTTACTAAATATGAAAACAAATCTGGTCGCCTAAAAAAGCTTTTCTTCATTTCCCTTATCAGCTGGTTTAAAAACTGCTTTGTGATAACACTAATCTGCCTTCCTCAACGACAAAAGCAAGCAATCAAAATAATTCTTTAACATTTTCCAAAGAAGACGTTTTGGAAAAGAAAATGACTTTTTGGATTACCTACACAATTTAATTTCATCGGATAAGTGAGAGTAAACCAAGGCTTAATTCAGCGTTGAATGTTTATTAGGAATTCAAATTATAGGAGAATTTTCACATTTTGTGTGGAATTTTTAGGCCCGCGGTATTTACGGTAAACATTTTAAAACGATGTTGCATAACACGTTGATTAGTTGCTGTAGTGGATTCTGCAAGTTGTAATTTGCAAGTTGTAATTTGCAAGTTGCCAGTCTTACTGCCGCACTCAGAGGCGTCCATTAAATGGACAAATAACAGATTGACGTAATTTTTCCTACTAGCATTTGACGTCTCTCATTATGGGTGTTAGTTGTAGGGTTAACATTGTGTTTTGTGTAAATGTTTTCGATCCATGAGCAACATTTGTTTAGCTCCTGTTGCGCAACAATTTTTACCCATAGTATGGAGCTTAAAGTTAGGTAGGTATATTATAGATATACTTAGCAATCTACCTCTAGTTTCATGAGATTGAAGTTATCAGGCACAAAATTCAGAAACATCCCTAGTTCCGTACTTACTTGGAAACAGAAATCTTTATATTTAAAAGAAAGTCCTGTCAGTTACACCATTTATAACTCAAAAACTGCTAGACCGATTTATATTTATTTTTGCTGATCAGGAATAGAATAACAAGTAAATAAATCCGAAAATTCCCAAGGGAACAGGCACAACGCGAGTAAAACCTTTTCTACTCCCTCTTTCTACATCGGTGATTAAAAAAGACATCAAGCTACCACTCCATAAGCCTCGTAAGATTTTGATTTCGTATTGTATATTCTATTTTTAATACCACTCAGTAACCACTCCCTACGCATCAAGGAAAGTATTGGATAAAGTATTTTATTACTTGCGTATGAAGTATCATTTTTCTTCGTCTAATATTTTGGGGAGTTCATAAATCAAATGGACGGGGCTGTGTAGTTGTGTCGTAAAGTGGATGGAGCCGCGTGGGCTGGGAATCAAAATATTTGCCAAACGGTATGAGTTACATTTAGATTTAATGGCGCAAACGTCCTTTTTACCCATCTGTAACAAAACCCGTGGACTTAGGGCGCAATCATACTAGATTATCCGCCTCATACGTCATGTGTTGACTTGACAGCTACAATTTGAACTTGGAATCTATGAAGATATATGCAACCAACGCTTGTCGCGTACGGTGAACGACCTAGTCTAATTGCACCCTTATAGTGAGGGTTAGCAATCTAAGCGACTAGCCTAGATAGTCTAGTATAAATAAGACAAATATTTTTAATAATTACGCAATATTTATTTATTTAAAATACACAACATATAATAAACATTTGAATGAATCAAATAATTTCTAAGTAATAGATTTATACAATCACTAGGTATAAAATATAAATCATAATAATAGGTATCACAAAAAGTTTGGTTTTACCTGACTAGAAACTTTAGAAGTATTTATATAACACTTTTATTATAATTTTAAATTATTTGTTAGATATTTTATATCGAAAAGAATATACTTATAACAAAAAAAATGTTACATTTTCTAACTAACAAACACATAACTGACATTAAACTTATCTATGAAACATTTGATGGTATTTGAAAAATTACAAATTAATTGTTACATTGATAGTGCTCCTACTACTAGTGTACATATTTTACATGTTTTAAATAAATTAGGACACACAAATAGTTTAAAGAATATCGTTATAACATCAAACATGATCATGAAATTACTTGCATGCACAAACTCCTTGCATGTACAATTCCTTGCATGCAAATTATCTTTCGTATTGATGAATTATTAAACCCTTTTTTAGAAAAAGTTCCAAGGATTTCAATTAATTTAAAAAATCACATATCTTTTTTACTATTTGGTTAAATCATATGTTCACATGTAAAAAGTATTTTAAGCACGATTTAATGAGTTCGGATATTCTTTCCAAAGTCACTTAGTTTCAAAAATTCAAAGTTTTTCGAAACTAGAAAGACGAAGTATAAAAGTATGTAAAACACTACAGGGTTTGTGTATATTACATTTTAACTATACAATTAATATTTATTACTACAATATATTTATATTTTATATACTATATATTTATTCTCACTACAACTTTCTTTGGTTCGCGGTTAGCGAATTATATTCTATATTATGTAAAGTTTAACAAAGTGAGCATACACTTGCAAATTACACATAATTAGTATGTCAAATCGAATGAAAATTTACTTGCAGAAATTTTTTCTTGCAGGTGCCACTAATGCACGTGCATGCATGCTCATACATTTTTAGCAAGTGCATTTTTTTTGCACTGGCCGTTGAGACACATGCTTAGATTTAAAATGGGCTGACTGATACGTTATTGCTCGGATTAAGTGCTGGTGTCTATCCGAACTAGTTTCTCCAAATTACTTTCGTACGTCCACAACACGTAATCCTAATGTACTTGGACGCATGTGTGGCACCACTCGGTTCAAGCAAAACCCGTATCGTGTGAACCCAGCTTTTTGTACCAGTATGGTGAGAGGGTATTGAAATGTTGCAAGTGTATTTTCACCGTAATAAGTACGTACAGTAATAAATTCATCTACTCTTATATACCTACAATTCGGAGGGTATTTTGTCACCCATCTATCTAAAAAGAGTTACACTGCTTTTAATTTTAACATATTCTATCGTATATTTTAAAATAATTATAATAAGTAGGCGATAGTAAGGTATTTTCTAATTAATATGATATATTTAAATGGAAAGATGACAACGTAGACTAATTACAGTAATTTATTAAAGTTTAAATATAAATGAGATCGATTCTTTTAAATCTACTTATATAAAAAAACTTACTAGACTTTGTGGGATCCTAAGTGCTTCGCACAAAAGTTGCTAATAATATATGTAGAATAGTTAACACATTAAAACCTATTTGCTAGACTTAGCTAAATATATTTCTGTTAAAATTTTAGTATGTCATTTGGGCTGTTTGCAAAACAGCTTTAATTTAATTTAGCGTCTAAAAGAAAGCCTTTATTTTACTGTATTTCAATATTCACTGAGTAAAGATTTTTGTGAATGAATTTTGTTACAACGATTTATTTGATTGTCAGATAAGACGTTATGATTTATTTTGTTACAAATATTTATGGTAAAGTCATATGACCGCGATATACATAATTTATTTGCGTAAAATAAAAATTATTCATTTGATGAAATCCAGCCCAAGTTTAAAACAAAAACACTTTAACTCATTTCTTTCAGTCTTCAGTTTTCATAGCTTTTTTGTTCTTAACATGTTCACTGCCAGTTATAACGCAGCTGTTGAATCTGTTTACAACATCTCTGACTTTCCCTTTACTAATAACCAATTCTTTATCGTAAGTAGGCGTGATTAGGCCTTTATTCCCGTTACATTTCACATCTTTACACAAACTAGCGAAGTTAGCGCTTTGTGATTTCCTGAATTCCCGCACAGCGATATCAATATTGTTAATAAGATCTTTGGCGACAAAACTGGCTATTTCGTGCTTTATTCTGTCTTTTTCGTTGAGTATTTCCGTTGGTTTATGTGTGGTTTCTTTCTCTGTTTGGTCCGGACTGTGGCTTTGTGTGAGAGAGTGAGACGCAGGGCTGTCAGGGCCTTGGAATGTAATGCTAGGGTTGCTCACTACGGTGTTAGGGTTGTGATTAGCGTAATACTGGTTGTCGTTGTTTTCGGGAACCCTTTCGCCGAGTAACCAGTAGGTTGTCATGTTGCCTTTGCCCTGTCAAAAAGAGAATATGGTTATTAATTACATCTCTATGTCTATGTTGCAAGTCTCGTAAAATTTATTTGTTACATTGAACTTTATTTATTTGTTGGCAAATGAAAATTCGACTTAATTTGCAAAATAAAAGAATTAATAAAACGAATGCTTGGTTTATTTCAACTGTTAATTCTTGCTCTTACGACTTAGAATCGACTGGCAGCATCCCGCGGTTTTACCCGGGTGAGTCCTTTGCGAATTTTGGAATGAAAAAGAGCCTTTAACCTTTCCGTTGAATATGGCCATCCATTACAAAAACTAGTGTTAATTTGAGTATACTATCATCTATAAAGACAGAATTTAAAACTAAACTTACTTTCATAGTGATCTCTCCTCTGCACTCCAAATCGAAGCAGTCATAGAGATCTAGAACCTCCTTAGTCTTTGGACTGACGTGGATCTTCAGAGCCTCTCCATGTGACTCCATTCTCGAAGCCGTATTGACCGTATCTCCAAACAAACAGTACCGCGGCATTTTGAGGCCGACTACACCGGCAACTACTGGTCCTGTGGGAAAAGATAGGCCTTAGATAGGTCTTAGGTACTATTAAAACCTTTTTCCTTAGTATTTAGTTATCCTTCAACCGATATATCATAGTAATATAACATTTTTGTAAACAATTACTAAACAGAAATGATCGGACTATAATTATTACAAAACGGGATATCAAATAGAGAACCACTAATTTTCAAAATTAATTCTCTTTCGTTTTGTTTTACTGACCTACTTTTCCGACATTTAATTATTAAGTACGCACACACACCCACGTTTTCAGAACAACCGTGCCAGAGCTTTGTTTCTTACAAACGTTTGTTTGTATTTAACATTAATCCCGTACAAATTAAATTTGCTAATTAAAGTACGGTTACAAATCGTTATTCGCCGCATGCAACATGCGGTAACAGATACAGGGTAAGGGAGCAATTACATCAGTCTAGTCATCGCATGTTGGATGCAGCGGCTTGTAGCACAAGCAGACTATATCTATGTAGGTAAGTATGCAAGTTCGTGCAAACCCTGTTGTCGGAGTTAAGACCGCCTCAAGGCCTCCGACATGGTCTAAAGATTGAAAGAACCGGGACTGGCAATTAAGCGTCCGAAGCACGGTAGTGCTCAGATAGGTATGCCACTATCAGCCACCCGTCCCAGTAGGGGCTGAGCTGCACTTTGCATCGCTACATTGCTTAGCTTAACTACGTCACGAGTGCTACAAGATAATACATATATAGTCTGATTTTGCTACTAAGCATACAGTAGTCGTCTGCAGCTGTTATATATGTGTTGTCAGACGGCGGACCACTTAACACAAAGAACTAGCTGTGCCCCGCGGTTTCACCCGCAGCGCCCCCGTTCCCGTGGGAATTTTGAGATTTTTATTCCCTATAAACCTCACGGAGCCCGAGACCTTTCCAACGAATGTTTATAACTAAAAGTTCAAAACTTTAACAAATATTTTAAAAGGCAATGGTTTGAACAAAACAATTTTCACAAAGTTTGCAGCTGCAGCGAGGAAGAAATAAGAACCACGAACCACTTGGAGGGGTGGCATTCCAAAATAAACAGATTCATTGCGCGTACGAATCCAACATTAGCTCAGGTCCTGGATGTTTTGAAAAATGAAACCGGCGGTAGCAAAAAAACATCTAAAAAGAACAAAAACTACATGGAGATAGACGAAGAAATAAAATTAGCAATCCAACAGCTTAAAATAAAAGAAATCTCGGTTGGCCATTGCCTCGAAATTATTGCACCTTTTTCATTGCATTATTTTATAAGGTTTCATAATGTGTTAGTAGACAGTAAATTACTTCTTACACGTCTAAAAATATTGTATTGAATTATGATTTGATAGTTTCGAAAGATGAAACTGTATTCTTTTATCGAAAGGAATTTTGAAAAGAGAAATATTATTCTTTTACCGAAACCAATTTCGAAGGAAGAAAAAAATTCTTAGTTGGAAACTGGTTTCGAACTTTGGTTTCGAAAGTGGCCGAAGCGGTGCGTTCTGGAGTTATAGCGTCAGGGAGGAAAACCCGACTTATTTTTATATAGAAGATGACGAAATAAATAGATGGTAACAAGATCAATGATC
Source organism: Cyclophora albipunctata (assembly GCA_963082685.1). Taxonomy (NCBI): domain Eukaryota; kingdom Metazoa; phylum Arthropoda; class Insecta; order Lepidoptera; family Geometridae; genus Cyclophora; species Cyclophora albipunctata. The sequence goes on along the minus strand of OY720131.1, from coordinate 7,467,941 downwards.
GCATTAAGCGAACGAGGTAATGTGTTTGGAACATTAACTGTGGAGTTAGTTTCCTAATTTCCCTCCAAAATTATTACGACAAAAATAAATTTCTATTTGCTTTAACATGAATTTTGAATATCAGTAGATATAAAATACATGGCAATGAAAAGGGATCTCTCTACCTTACTCATCAGCTAACGAAAAGCAGGTAAATTGAAACTAAATTAATTAAGACCATGTAATGTTCGTAATATAATATTGGTAACCGAGATTGGATAACTAATTTTATCTTTTCAGAGAAATTATTATACATTTCGAACAAGGTTTTCGCTCATTTTGGATGAGGTTTTTGTTCTAATTAATTACGTAATTAGAATGTTAAAAAATATTAAATGACGGCAAGCGTTTAATGGGATTTTACCGAGCTTTTCACGAAACGTAAAACGAACTAAGTTCAAAGTTCATTGCCTGTTTTTGCCTGGAACCTTCTAGGATCGTTAAACAAACGCGCAATGAAAGTTATACGGAGTTTGTTTTACACAGTTTTACCGATAAGATAATAAAAGGCCGAGTTTGAGCGATGTTTTAAATATCTCATAATTAATCATCAAAATGTTTTGTTATAACATTACAATTAATACCTTGTACATTATGAATGGGTCTGTTTATAAGATTGTCGACGTCATCCATTTCATTATATAATTAATTTATTATTCATCAAAAATGTTGTTTGTTGTAATGTTTAGGGCCAACACTGCGTTAAGCGTGGGGCCGTAGCGTGCGCCCGCCGCGTGCGCGCGGCGGTTCACTTTTGTATGACATCTGCGGTGTTGCGGCGGGCGCCCGCGACGGTTCACTTTTGTATGAAACCGCGGTGTGCACACGCTTAACGCAGTGTCGGTACTTAGGGATGTTTCAATCAGAACTATATTCAAGCTATACGCTTTGTGGTATCTACAATATCAATGGTAGAATAGCTATAGTGGTATTCATCAAATATTATACTACAAAATGAATACGCCTAGAATACCAACGATGAACCAAATTATGTGTGGGTGCTGATGAACGGAGTTTCTTTTAAATGAATATTTGCTTAGTGTGTTTATTCTTATACTGTACCTGAATGCATCCCAATCCTCAGAAGCAGTCTCTCCCCGGGTCGATGCGGAACCGTTTTCTTCCTCACTGCACTGAGTAAGGCGAGGGACATCCGCGCTATTTCAGCCGCGTGGCGGTTTCCATTCCTCATAGGTAATCCTGATACTACCATGTATGCGTCCCCTATGGTTTCCACCTGTTTAAATAAAGAAAGAAACTAAAAACTTGAATATTTTGTATTTCTAGTCAGACTTATTTATTTGAAAGTAACGGCTTAACTTAAGTCACGTAGGTTATTAAATGATAGAAAGACAAAATAAACAAGATCGAACGAAGGATTACTATGAAAGATTTATTCTTCGGGGTCTCAAAACGGATCTTGGCTTTTTAGTAAACAACTGAAACCTTTTTTCCAGGACAAATACTGATACCTTTCTACTCGAGCTTTAAGCTATGCTACGCTTCATGAGCCATGCTAATAAACGCGTACTAAGAACTTTTTAGCTATCAAAATGGTTTGTCACTTTCTGACATGTGCAATTTTCCGAAAAGAAAAAGAGACAACACATATTACTTTCTACGGATAGTAGTCGTCACATGAGCCATGTCAGAGGCCTTTAGCGGCTCAATAACTCTGACACCAGGATTGGTCAAGTTGACCATCCACTCGATGAAGAAGAAGAAGACAGTGTTTTAGGCACAGAGCGCTTATTGAGGCGGCATATGTTGAGTGGATTAGATACCGTCATTGATACGTTGCATTGCAATTGATTTAGCAAAGAGTGGTTCTAGTCAAGTAAGCTTGAGTAGGTTTGTGGCCAGCCATGGTGTCGAAGTTGTTAGTACAGGCCTGTAATGTCCCACTGCTGGGCAAAGGCCTCTCACCTTACTGAAGATATCAGTACAGTGAGGAGGATTAGGCATAATCACCACGCTTGCTTAATGCGGGTTGGTGATCTCAAACCTGAGCCATTGAAAAGTAGAAAACATGTTTTCGACCCGGGAATTGAACCCAAGACCCCAGTCTTGGCAGGTGAGTGCACATGCCACTAGACCACCGAGGCGTTGAAGTTTTTACCGGCTAATGCCGCCTACCGCTCACCTAGTACCGCAAAATATCTACCGAAATAAAACTATTATATCACCCTTGGTTGACCGACGGGATCGACAACTGAACGCGCCCTCAGAAGTACGTAAGCGCTCAGAGAAATGCCACTATCGGCTCAATGAAGTCTTGCTTGAACTGCACTTTGATTTCATTAATAGAGATGAGTTAAACGCGTAGTCAAACTACGCCATGGGCACTATAAAGCTTTATGGGAAGACATTCCAAGAGATTCATGAAAATACGCCCCGCCAAATGAAATAAATTTCAATGACATTTAGGGCTGATTGCACGAAAACTCTTAAATCTAAATAGTCCTTAAATATGTTTAAGAAACAAAAGCTATTCGTTCAAAATTGTATTTTACCTTCCACCAAATAGAACACAATTTAAAACGAACGTCATTTGTTTTTTAAACATATTTAAGCGCTAAATAGATGTAAGATTTCTTGTGCAATTCGCTCTTAAAGTTTGAGCGTAGTTCAAAAGGAAAACCACACCCTATTACATAATACAAATGTTCGTGAAATATAATTAATTACCCATCGGTAACAGTAGTCAGGTATTGTCCTATAGGTCGAGTATACATAATGAATAAATGGATGACCTTTTCAAAGGGTACCGAGGTTCCTGTGATGAATATTACACGAACACTTCAACGTAATGGAAAACTCTTTAGTATGAAATGGTTCTATCATCGAACTCGTTTCAGTAATTCAAAACTGGAAGTTGATAAAATAAAATTTTATGTTCACGTTTATTATTGCCATTTGTGATATTAACGAGCGGTATTTTATTTTATTTTTGTATAACATAATCATATTTATATGAGTAACTTCGTATAGTAGCAAAGCTTTATGTTGATGCAAGCTTTCTTAGTGCTTCTTTGAGGTTTGCAATTCAATAAGATTTTGAATGAAATAATTTTCCAATACATTGTTCTAAACGAAAGCGTGGAACAAGTCCGCCTAAGAAATACATTTTTATATCAATAAAAATGTATTTCTTAGGCGGACTTGTTCCACGCAGACAACCGTGTCTTTAATCAGTCAAACAACAGTTCGATACAAAGGTCTTGGCCCTTAACAGAGAAAGACAAAAAGTCCGTTTCTCACGAAAGAGCGAAGCACTTACTTACACTTCTCTATTTCGTGGTTTAACTGTTGTCTCCAGCATAAGTTCCTTACTTTATCTACTAAAAAGTCTATCAAACAAAAACCAACCTTATAAACATCGAAGTTTTCAATAATCGAATCAAAACTTGTGTACAAATCGTTTAGCAGATCAACGACCTCTAGCGGTGTCGATTCGGCCGAGAGTTGCGTGAATCCTATTATATCGCTAAAATAGATTGTCACTTGGTCATAGGTCTCCGCCATGACTGGCTGTCCCATTATCAGCTGAGAGGCAACGGACCTGAAACAAATTCATCTTATTAGAAGGGTCTTTGTACTAAACATTGTTCGACTCGTCACTATATAACTTGCTTGTATAGTAATAGCATTCTTGCATGTCATTTCAATATGTAGACACAATTTGATTAAATGTAGACACAGTGTATATATTAGACAGTAATTTAATAAGAAAAAAAAACGATGTTGGTTTGAACTACCTAATAGACGAATGTGGAAAATATTTTGTATCCTATGTTTTCTACATTCATGAAGATGGAATTGTATCTAATTATACTCTTAGAACGCCTCGCTTTGAAACCTTGTTTCTTTCGTTAAGCTGTAACCATTCCTTTTGTAACATGCCAACCATATGAATTTTTTTTCCTTAACCTATATCGTCCCACTGCTGGGCAAAGGTCTCCCCCAAACACTTCCAACCCTCCCCGTCCTCGCGATTACCATATACATTAGTTTATTAAAACCAATTAATAGTTCTAAATATTAATACGTTAAAACAAACAAACCCATCAATCAATTGTTTGTGACCACGGTTCGTGTAAAGGGACCGAAACGTCAGATAATATTATAAAAAGGTTTTTTTTTTGTGTGTTTGTATGATCGAGCTCTCTGAAATTACCAGTCCGATTTGAATAATTCTTTTTGTAATAGATAGTCACATTCAACGGAAAGGTTACTGGCTATTTTTCATCCCGAAATTCTTATAGTAACGGGCACAATGCGGGTAAAATCGCGGGGCGCTGCTAGTGTAAAATATAAGCGAAGTATCCGTAAAAGTAGTTTCAATTCACAACTAATCAACTATAATAGTACAGATCTCCATTCTCCACAGAGATTAGTAAACTATTTAATACTGTATTTCTATTAGGTATTAGGTCCAATCCCTAAGGATATTACAGACTTTGACATTGTTAATCCGACATTGCCCTTGTGTTAAAGCCCTTTGTAACTCAATACTGATGGGCTTAGATATGGTTTATAATAGGAACATAAACTAAGTTTTGGATCAGAACTGGTGTTAACAATACAACTTATCTTGGCGTTAACAGATAATATATCTCACTAGCAGTGCCTGCGGTTTTGCCCGTAGTGTGCCCATTTCCGTGGGAATTTGGGAATGAAAATTAGCCTATAACCTTTCAGTTGAATGTGGTTATCTATTACAAAAATAATTATTCAAATCCGATTGGTAGTTTCTGAGATGCCTTCAAACAAACAAAAAACAAACTTTCAGCTTTATTAGTATAGATACTAAACTCAAATACTGTCTACAAATTTTTGTTAGTTTCTTATTGCCCACGACGAATTTTTATAGCGATGTAGTTAATTTCACCCACATGACCAGTCATCATGGGCGAGGGCCCTTATATGGCTGAATACTCGAAAAATCAACAATTAAACAGCCTACAATTTCATACAATTTTGATAAATACTTAAATGTCAAAAAGTATGAAATAAAAAAATACTTTTAATTTACCTGGCATTTATTAAGGTATTCAGAAGCAAATTCCATACAATTATTACTAATTCATAGTTGTCAAAAATGTATGGAAAAACCGTTCAGCTAAAAGTTTACTTCAATTTGATGTTAAGATTTAAATTCTATTTGATTTTTTTCAACCGTAGCAGTTAAAACCACTTGGTTGTCAACTGGGCCCGCAGAGCACTGAGCCCGCAGGTTCAGTTACCCACTCCGTTTTTTTTTCATAGGTGACTCGACCCACACTAATCGGATAACTCGACCCGCGGATTCAGACGACTACTATTTACCGATAAGGGCCTGCTCAGCCCACAGGTTCAGTCGATAAAAAAAAACTCTAACCTACCGAATAGTACCTACGCCCGCGGGCTGAATTGACTCTTAGGCGGTATAAAAAAATAACCCTAACCTACCGAATAGTACCTACGCCCGCGGGCTGAATTGACTCTTAGGCGGTAAGTAATGGTAGACTGATCCCGCGGGCTGGGTTGACCCTTGGGTCGAATCGCCCGTAAAGATAAAAAAAATGGTCAACTTAGCCCGTGGGCTCAGTGCTCTGCGGGCCCAGTTGACCACCATACCGTTAAAACAAACACCATTTTTCACATCTTATTAACAATATTTGCCCACAACCAATATGCAATATATTTCGGTTATTACGTATAGAAGAGACCAATACCCCGATATTGCATTCGTATTGTTTATCCAATCAATTGGAAAACGTTATGGCCATAGACTTTAAGACTTCGTCTTTAATACCCAACATAAATATTTTAAAGCTTTGCCGTAAAATAGCTATAACGTTCTAGATAGACAACTTGTGACCCAAATAACATCCTGTAGATAGTTTAAGCAACCGAGTAAAGTTTTTATCTAAACACGATCCAGTGTTGATCTTGATTTATGAAATAAAAACGATCCTAATACGGTTACGTTAGCGTGAACCTAAAACAGTACCCTTTTTGTGGTAAAAAAGTTGTTTTATACCTAGCTTTTATAACTTTTTGGTCAAATTCAGCGAAATGAAAATCACTGTAGGCAGAAAAATGAAAATCAATCATCAATTCATTAAGTGCTACAACAACTTGTTCAAGTCAAAAAGTCATAAAAATGGCGTCCCTTTTCGCTTACTTTAATTCCTAAAAAGCAAATAATTTTTGTTTTCCGAGCATTAGAATTAGTAGCCTGTAATGTCCCACTGCTGGGCAAAGGCCTCTCATTTCACTGAAGATATCAGTACAGTGAGGTGAATAGGCGTAATCACCACGCTTGCCAATGCGGGTTGGTGATCTCAAACCCGAGCCATGTTTGAAAAGTAGGAACTATGTTTTCGCTCGACCCGGGAATTGAACCCAGGACCTCAGTCTTAGCAGGCGAGTGTACATATATACCACTAGACCACAGATGCGTTAGGCATTAGAATTACTAACAGATATCTCCGCTACAAACGTATAAACACATAAATTGTTCAGATCCGTAGCTTCCCTTGGCGGGTTGTTTGAAGTCGAATTATAATGTTTTAACATGACAGTTGGTAACCACATATGACAGTCAGACCTTCATTTAAATATCTAAAGCTTTGCAAAGCGCGCGGTCGGGTTTCAGAGACATTTTTCCTTGACGTAAAACGGTAGACATCCGCCTTTTGGATGCCTACATATGATACGTAACGTACTTGAAGCTCACGCAGAGGGAAGACTTAATTCCAAGAAAAGACAATCCTTTATCATCCATTTTTCTTACGGGATTCTTATATCTCGGGGGAAATCTCTAGATAGCTGACATTTTGATAAGACAAATAAAATTAAAAAAACCCACTACGAAAAAATGATTGTACCTATTTTTACCAAACGTAGCTAAACCACCGCAAAGAAACTGGTTTTGAAATGAAAATTCAATCACATCAAAATCGGTTCATCCTTTTGAGAGCTAGGATCATGATCATGGCCATTGATACACACACACACACACATATATATATATATATATATATATATATATATATTTAATGATGACAAACTTATAACCTTTTACTTCGAAGGTTCAAAAATAGATTACGATTATGTACATTATACAAACATATCGTACTTGAATCTTACATAAAGGGAGGACTTAAATCCACAAAAGTCAAACCTCTATAGACCTTTACAGCTCGGCTTTGGTTTGGAAAACCGCTATACAAGTATACTTTTTAGGACTCATAAGAAATAGGGTTTACGCGGTTAGCTGAGTACCCTACTCCATACGTCCACCCTTTAGCTCTACATTACCTAACTCCGGTTCCGTTTTGTAATCTCTTGTATGTTATGATATGATTATGACAAAGCAATTTTTCCTTTCAGCTCAGAAACATACTGAAAACATGCTTTATTTATCAAGCGTTTTCAGGTTTTGACGTTGTATTTTTGTAGTAAGAAAGTAATAACAGATTTAGACTGCATATTGAATATATTTTAATATTTACGCAGTGCTGAGGTTCTCAGTATACTTATTTACTGATGATAAACTAAAAAAAAATTGTTACGTTAACTTGATTAACCGAAATCAAACGGCTTCTGAATTTACTTTTTTTATGACATCCAGTAAAAGTTACAATATACTATATAGTACTTTTACTCACTACACAAAATTTCAATTTAAATGCACTTTTTTTTTGGCGGCACAGTGTAGTTGTTTTGTTCAAAGAATCCAAATCCTACCCAAACACCAGCCCACCGCATCAAACTTTTATGTCAAGTAAGTTTTTTGAACGTGAACAAAAAATGAAACTAAAATTAGGAAAGTATTTATTTCTTCCATGGCTTAAATAACTGCATTATGCTCTGTGGGCACTTGTAATTGTTGTCGATTTTACAAATCATCTTTGACGAAACATACATCGTAGACGGAGGTAAATACAAATGATTATGGATTATGCCCATTAGTGAATTATATACTCTTTGATGCCCATTTCAATATATCACAAAATATCAAAACTAAAATTGTTATGTATATTTTTGAATACCACAAAAATGCAATAAAACGACTATAAAAAAGCTGCATTGAAATAAAATAAAACATCTCTTCATGCAATAGTACAACACTCGACAGAAGACTTGCTACCCTGCCCCAAAATGTATAGAAACTCCACTTCTGCCTGTGTTCTTTAGCATCGGTTCAAAACCGTTACACATATGGGAAACGCACTGCCAAGACGGGTTCATTACTAGGTTCATAGACAGTGAATTACGGTCATTAGTGCTCGGTATACGTGAAAGTAACGTAAGTACCGTACATGATTTGCCCACCTGGTAAAAAAAATCTTGGCGTCACACTTCCATTCCTTCTGAGACGCTTCAGAGTTGCCAACTTCCAAAGTCGCACACAAGTAATGCCTTAAGCACGGCGATGCCAATCCTTCTTGCTGATGGCTGGAATCAAATCCATTTCAACTTGGCTGATTTCACACAACGTGCTTGTAAAAAGCAGTACGTTGAAGTGCAGAAACTTAAAATCAATTGCAATATAAGTACTTTTCCGTAAGATTTATTTTGCTCGAAGATTATTGACTGATGAAGAATTGCCTCCTGCATACAAACTGCACTTCCCGATATCTAGTAAAGGTAGGAGAGGAATAATGAAAGGTCAACAAAAACCTCCAAAAGGATCAACTTTTGTTTTGAAAGAAACGCCTCAACCCGAAGCGCTTGCTCCGTTACCAGGTACCGGAATAACTGAAAATCCACCAAGCGTTGTAACTGTACTAAGTCCTAAGGCAAGCCTTGCAAGTAACAAAAAAGCAGGAAGTTTTCCGACTATTGACAATGCTCAACCAAAAAATGTTGAGAGAGAACCGAGTCTTGCAAAAACAACGAGTGGTGCAAAAGTATCAAGTGCAGAGAAAATAACAAGTACTAAAGTAGCAAGTGAAACGAAAGAACCAAGTCCTGCAAGAGTACCGAGTGCTACGCAGGAATCAAGTGTTAAAAAAGTACCAAGTGTTACAAGCGAAACAAGCTTTACAAAGGATACGAGTGCTGAGAAGGCTGTTCATGAGACATATGCAACTGTTGAACCAGTTGCTTCATCAACAACACTTAACGGTATTCCCGAAATGGAGGAATCTTGTCCGGAACCCTCTCCAGAAACCGATACATAACCCCAATTTTATTTGAATTCTACAATTATGGTAAAAATATTTAAACTTATTGACTTATTTCTTTAAATATTTTTTTACATTATTAAACTATCGTGCATAATATTTATAAACTAGCGTTCACGAATGTACCTATCTCAGAGTCAAACTTCTGAGTCATACGGTCAGGTGTAAAACGTTTTCTATCATGTCTTACATCCAAATGTCCGTACATTGTTTAAGCTTTTGAAATTTGTCTTAAGTTTAAATATTAATTATTTGGTATTATTTTATTTTTGGAGTGGGCATTTGCCTGCCGAGACCGAAGTCCCGAGATCAATTCCCGGATCGTTTCATGTTTCCTCTTTATACTTTATTATGATCTTAAGTCTAAAGAAGCATAGCTCAGATTTGAGATCACCAACCCGCAGTAGGCAAGCGTAGTGACTACTAAACCCAATCTTTCTCACTTCTAATTTCAGTGAGATGAGAGGCTGACACTCTACGGCTCTTCAAAATTAAGCGTTTTCATTCGTTCTGCTACGTGCGCTTTGTATGAAAAACATAAGAACATCCGTGCGAGCGGATGACGTACGTGATGTGTCAGACTAAAAACGCTTAACTTGGAAGAAACTCTGTAGCAAACAGTCGAACGTTTTATTTTTTATGTTTTTTTAATGTTATGATTAGTCTAAATAACTTAGTACACTTAAGTTTACCTCATAATTATGATAAATATCATAATAAATTAGGATGAGATTCTCTTTGTCATTTTTATTTCCACTTGCATATTGCATTACTTTGGATATTGCAGTTAATCCGATTGAAGCAACACACATTGTAATGGGCAAAGTGCGATTGCTGTACTTGTTACCATATCGATCTTTGCTGTCGTCGCTAGTAGTATTGCTATAGCAATATTTGATATGGAAAAAATGGTTTACATTAACTGCAGCTGCATCAACAATAACAAAGCAGGCATGGACAAATGCAACCTTAACATTTGACAGAAGATGATAACACCGACGCAACGCGTCGAAAATTATACTTTTTAACTCACACAATTTGCACTCATTATTCTAAATGAAACTGTATAAATGGGACTGTAACCTTGAGAATATATAACGTATTTATTAAAATACGTACCCGACGTTTCGAGCAGATTGCACCACTCGTGATCATCGCGTGACCGTTTATTAAATCTATTTTTATAGTCGTGTTAGTTACAACATTTATAGCTCGAGAACGGGTGGACCGATTTTAACGATTCTTTTTTATTTTATTTGTCTTGGCCAGGAATAAGATAATAAGTAATAAAAAATCGGAAATTTCCACGCGAACGGGTGCGTTACGAGAGAAACCGCGGAGCACAGCTAGTTCGTTATATATTCTATAATATTTAGTGATATCTCAATGTTATCCCGTGTGATTTCCATTTTCTTACACAGTCCCATAGTTTTTTATATAACCAATCATCTTTGCGAGCTTTACGACTAGATACAAGCTACAACAAAGAAATAACTTCTCTGTATCAACTAAGATCATAAATCCATGTAAAATGTTCACAGCTTAAACCTCGTCATTCTACCAGCGATATACTTGTAGGGGAGCCGCACATTTTATTATAATCCATGGAGTATTTACGACATCGTAAACCAGGAATGTTATTCAGCCCTGATCATTTCCCCTCTTTATATCCGTTCTATAGCACCTTTTATAAAAGCTATCGGTCAAATTAAGCCGTATTTATATGGGCGGATACGTGTGTGTTAAGTATGTTTGATTACTTACACACAGTTCTATGTGTCGGTGATATGGTGGGAATGTTGAACTATTATCGAATAAGATTTTCGTAAGTTTTGCTCTAGTTTAATCGTTGGTCATTGATCATACTAGCTCTGAAGATTATCTTTACATGCACTCTGTAAAATAAACTCCAACTTCGGCTGTCTGCAGGTTTTGAGTTTTTTACAAACAGACTGACTAATTCAAGAGAAAAGTCTTCGGTATGAAAACGGCTGGTGAGCTACCTGATTGGCAGTTACTGGGCCTGAATGTGTAGTAGTTGGTGGGTCATTGGTCAGTTTTCGAAGTGTACTCTAAGCTTTTTTGCTGTTGTGAGCCATATCTACAGACTCTACCAGTTGAATCCAGTTGTCCTGATGGTTTTTAGCTATTAATGTCATTACTTCCCCCCTAAGTGAGTATGAGTAATGTTGTAATGTTGGATACGTACGCGCAATGAATCTGTTTATTTTGGAATGCCACCCCTCGAAGTGGTTTAAAAAGGTTTCATAATGTGTTAGTGGACAGTAAATTACTTATTACACGTCTAAAAAGATTGGATTGAATTATGATTTGATAGTTTCGAAAGACGAAACTGTATTCTTTTATCAAAACTAATTTTGAGATGAAAAATATTATTCTTTTACCGAAACCATTGAGATATATGTACCATATATCTCAATGACCGAAACCAATTTCGAAGGAAGAAAAAAAATTGTTATTTAAGAACTGGTTTCGAACTTTGGTTTCGAAAGTGGCCGAAGGGGGGAGTTTAGGGTTATGTATTAATTCGATGTTTTTTTCTTCCGCCCGGTCCTATACTGATTCCCCGCTGTCATCCAAGTATCAGTATATCCCCATAAGGGGCTGTGGCTGTTAAATTCTCATACAACAATTTGGGTACTATGTTTGTAAAGTGTTATTTTCGAACCTGATGCAAAAAAATAACAAAAATCTGAAATCACGATAGTTTTACTTCTTCCATGGCTAAAACCACTGCACTGATACTTGTTATTTTTGTCTTTGTAAATACAAATGATTATTCATTGACAATTATACTATACCATCGTATAAGAAAAAAAGTAGTCAAGTATAAAATTCCAAAAAAACAACAAAACAATAAAACCAACAAAAAAAAGCTGCATCGAATTAAAATAAAAACACATTTAGCAATAGTTAAACAGTTGAAAGACTCGCCAACCTTCCCCACAATGTATAGAGACGCCACTCCTGCACTTCTGCCTGTGTTCTTTAGCATCGGTTCAAAACCGTTGGGAATATGGGAAACTCACTGCCAAGACGGGTTCATTACTAGGTTCATGGACAGTGAATTACGGTCATTAGTGCTTGATATACGTGGAAGTAACGTAAGTACCACATACATGATTTGCCCACCAGGTAAAAAAATCCTTGGCGTCACACTTCCATTCCTTGTTATGATAGTCAAAAATCTCAACAAGTATTTCTGCTTTGAAGTCACCATACTTGATGATACTGGCGTAAGGAGACGCTTCAGAATTGCCAATTTCCAAAGTCGCACACAAATAATGCCTTTAAGCACGGCGATGCCAATCCTTCTTGCTGATGGCTGGAATCAAATCCAATTCAACTTGGCTGAATTCACACAACGTGCTTATAAAAAGCAGTTCGTTGAAGTGCAGAAAATTAAAATCAATTGCAATATACGTCTCCGTAAGATTTATTTTGCTCAAAGATTATTGTCTGATGAAGAATTGCCTGCTGCATACAAATTGCACTTCCCGATATCTAGTAAAGGTAGGAGAGAAATAACGAAAGGTCAAAAACCTCCAGAAGGAGAAATTCTTGTTTTGAAAGAAACGCCTCAACCCGAAGCCCTTGCTCCGTTACCAGGTACCGGAATAACTGAAAAGCTACCAAGCGTTGTAACTGTACTAAGTCCTAAGGGAAGTAAAATAAAAGCAGAAAGTATTGATAATGCTCAACAAAAAAATGTTGAGAGAGAACCGAGTCTTGCAAAAGCAACGAGTAGTGCAAAAGTATCAAGTGCTACGAAAGAACCAAGTACTACAAAAGTAGGAAGTTCTACGAAAGAATCAAGTGCTACAAAAGTACCAAGTGGTACAAAAGAACCAAGTGCGACCGAGGTTGCGAGTGCTGAGAAGGCTGTTGATGAGACACAAGCAACTGTTGAACCAGTTGCTTCAACAACAACAACTTTCGGTGCTCCCGAAGAGGAGAAATCGCCTCCGGAACCCCCTCCAGAAACACCAACGGCTGAGCCACCAACCGAGACATAACCCCAATTTTATTTGAATTCTACAATTATGGTAAAAATATTTCAATGCACGCTATTTATTGACTTATTTTTATTATATTTTTTTTTACATTATTTAGTTATGTAACTATCGTGCATAATATGTATAAACTCTGAGATAGGTACTGTTCGTGAACGCTAGTCACGAACAGTACCTATCTCAGAGTCAAACTTCTGAGTCATACGGTCAGGTGTAAAACGTTTTCTATCGATCATGTCTTACATCCAAATATCCGTACATTGTTTTAGAAATTTGTCTTAAGTTTAAATATTAATTATTTGGTATTATTTTATTTTTGGAGTGGCATCTTAAGTCTAAAGAAGCATAGCTTAGATTTGAGATCACCAACCCGCAGTAGGCAAGCGTAGTGACTACTAAACCCAATCTTTCTCACTTCTAATTTCAGTGAGATGAGAGGCTATTATTATTATATGGGTCATTAATGGCTAAGTGCTGACACTCTACGGCTCTTTGAAATTAAGCGTTTTCATTCGTTCTGCTACGTGCGCTTTGTATGAAAAACATAAGAACATCCGTGCGAGCGGATGACGTACGTGATGTGTCAGACTAAAAACGCTTAACTTGGAAGAAACTCTGTTGCAAACAATCGAACGTTTTATTTTTATGTTTTTAGAACGAAGTTCCTTATCGCGCGTTGCGAAAGGGGGCTAGACGGAAAAAATTAAGACGAAAAGTTGTAACGACACTTTTTGCGTTAGAGAGAGACAGACAGAGAAACATGCGCACGCCAGAGAGAGACAGACAGAGAAACATGCGCACGCCGGCGGCGTGGTGCGCAAGGCGTGCGCATGAGTAATAAAAATCCCGTAAATTCTACGGTAACAGGTGCGTTGCGGGTGAAGCCGCGGGGCACAGCTAGTACGTTATATTATATTCTAACGCGATACAGTCCCGTAAGCCATTGATACCATATCAAACATTGCTATAGCAATATTACCAACGTCAACAGCAAACATCGATACGGTAACATTTAGTATAACTCTAATAGTATATTTTAGTTTGGTTAGGGCATTACAGGCTGAATCACCTGATTGCCCAAAAAGTAAGATGATTCCGTGCTTCGGAGGGCACGTTAAGCCGTCGGTCCCGGTTACTTTCTACGGATAGTAGTCGTTACATGAGTCATGTTAGAGGCCTTTAGCGGCTCAATAACTCTGACACCAGGATTGGTCAGGTTGACCATCCACTCCCCTCAGGCTGAGAACGACAACTTCCTAAAATGACAACTTCCGAAAACGACAACTTCCGAGAACGTCTATTCTAAAATCGTCAACTTCCTAAAATGACCACTTCCTAAAATGACAACTTCCTAAAATAAAAACTTCTTAAAATGACAACTTCCTAAAATGACAACTTCCTAAAATACCTAAGGGGCTGACTAAAATAACCCTAACCTACCGAATAGTACGTAAAAACAATTTTCTTACTATTCGGTAGGTTAGGGTTATTTTTTTTTTGTATCAGTTACGTAAAAAAAAAATAACCCTAACCTACTGAAGAGAGTGGTCGACTGAACCCGCGGGCTCAGTTGGCCAGACAGGAACGACTCACCCACGCAAAAAATCGAAAGGGGTCATTCAGCCCGCGGAACGTTATATAGACCAATAGCTAATTAGACGAGCTGCTACTGAAAAAATCATGTAGACCAGTTCAGACATTCTAAAAAGTTGTCGTTTTCGGAAGTTGTCGTTTTCGGAAGTTGTCGTTTTCGGAAGTTGTCGATTTCGGAAGTTGTCATTCTAAAAAGTTGTCGTCTACGGAAGTTGTCGTTTTAGGAAGTTGTCGTTTTAGGAAGTTGTCGTTCTTAGCCTGAGGGATCCACTCGATGAAGAAGAAGTATAACTCTTTGTGAATTACTTTGAAAATTCATCAAGACATAAACTTACTTTGGTAAAAGCTGGTATAACAACTCCTCGCATTTCCTCTTCTCCTCCAGATAGTCCGAGGTCCTTTCCTCGACGAGCGCTTCCAAATTATTTGCATATTGTTCCACTTGTGTCAGTAACATGTCCAAACGGGTCGATGTTTCGCAGTCCCTGGGGATACAATGGTTTTATTAATATACTAGCAACACCCAGTTTTAGTTGCGTTTTGCTCGATCCCGTGGGAATTTTCGGAATGAAAAATAGGTATAATATTTTTCGTTGAATTCGGCTATGCATCACAAAAATAATTATTAAAATCGGATTGGTAGTCTCTGAGATATGCGCGGTCAAACATACAAAAAAACAAATCAAAACTATTAGTAGTATTGGGATAGATTAATATTGATAAACAAGCTATTCTCTGCGGCTCCCACTCAAAAGATTGCGGTACGCAAGTTTAAACACGATGTTATTATTTTGTAACATGCAAGTCGGATAACGCCAGATAAACGTTGATAATTATCTCTGTAACTTTCATTCGGATATAGACTACGTTTTATCTATTTCTAAAGGTATTTGGAATGATTTTAGGTATTTTCCATTCACCATTTAAATCTTTATGAAGTAAAACAGAACATAACCATTTATCTCAATATTTACACACGTTACGGTACGCACTTCTTGTACGTCATAATTTCTGTTTAAATCCCACGCGTAGCGTTATTTATCATTGTTAGACCCAACACTGCTCCGGATTGAATATTGGGTACAGTCATAAAACAAACCTATATAGTATCTCAGAGCAATCAAATAAGATCGAGCTATGCGGTAAATACAGTGAAGCAAGCAAACTACACCCTAGCTCTACCAACATACTATTCTATTTATTTTCAGGCACATCGGCACATCAAAATATTATCTTTAAAGTATAAGTGTACATGTTTAGCGAACATACGCTCGTATAATTAGCTTGTTGTGAAAGGCAAAATTTCAAAGTCGTTTATACCCAGTAAAATACGATAGTCATTAACCGCCTTTAGCTTGAGTTCTTATTTCGTTAATCATGGTACTAGCTCTGCCCACAAATATTCCGGTTTAAACCGGTCTGTACTGAAACGGATAGTTTTATTTTTACACCTCATTACGGACTAGCAGCGCCTCGCGGTTTTACCCGCGTTGTACCCGTTCCCGTAGGAATTTCAGGATGAAAAGTAGCCTATACCTTCCAGTTGAATGTGACTACAAAAATAATTTTTAACAAATTAATCAACTTAATTATATTAGTATAGAAAGCGGAAACATAGACGTAATTGCAGAGCACTCTTTAGAGTTGATGAAGTATATAATTTTTCATATAACAATAATAAATTAAAATGCGTTTAAAGCTTCAAATTGTTGGGTCTCCACATAGACGCGTGTATCAACTGGAAAACCCATGTAAATCAAATATGTAGTAAATTGCCTAGTTTCACATATGCTCTACATCATATTTTGTATGCTGGATATATGCTGTATATCCCGCGCGTTTTGACCGCACGAAACAGTAGTAAATATAAAGTAACATAATTAACCTTGAATGTAGAGCAGTTTATTTTGATATAGATTATTATCATCATATGAATATCATCAACTTAAAATTACACTCCTTTTTTAACTAATTAATTTTAAGTTAGACATATGCCCTCGCGAACTTATTTGTTGGTAGAACATTGTTTTTGTGTATCATCAATAGATTGCAGCGCACGCCAATAACCAATTTTTAGGCATGTTTTTCATACCTTGGGTTACATATACCCGCGTTGTGCCCGTTTCCGTGGGAATTTCGGGATTTTTTATTAATATAAACCTTTCTCTTGAATCACTATATATTTAAAAACACTTTTAACTGTTGCGTAATTTTAAAGATCTAAACATACATATTACAATGTTAATGATTGCTTTGATAAAAAGAGTGCATAAGTAAGTGTATATTGTTATGTTAGCCCTGATAATTATGGTATATTTTGTTCCGGTATTTTTTAGTTTATTAGTTATGCAGCATTTTATTTTACTGTTTAATTCTTGTTAGTTTTAAGTTTTTATTTAATTTCGCAGTGCCCACAGGGTGTGATGTATTTAGATACATTAATGCAAATAAATAATATTAATTTTAAATTAGAATATCTCCATTGTATGTATCAATATGTATAACTAGGTCTTCTTAACAAGGCCATTCCAAAGTTCTAAAGGAATTTAATAGCTAAAAAGGGGGCCAGACTGACCATCACACAACCCTGTCACACTAGTGTGGTGGTTAGGAATTCTATTTCTTAACTGTCACACTAGTGTGACAGTTAATATTTCCTTGCAATTTTGAATTCTATTTCTTAACTGTCACACTAACATTCGTACAAATAGGTGCTATAGAACCGATAACTATGGAACTTGTAAAAAAAAAAATAACCTTAACCTACCGAATAGTAAGTATTTGTACTAATGTGGAATTGGGCTTTTGAAAAAAAAACAAATGATATTTTTTTATGTATTTTAAAACTTTATTATTAATAATATTGATATTTAATGCAAAAAACTTAAAAAAATATTTTTTCAATTAATTATAAACAATTAAAAATTGAATAAAAATCACGTGACTATAAACGCGCCATAATTGGTCACCGTGGTTGTGACGTGATAATGTATAGCTATTTAACCATAAGTACGTACAGCGTTTACGGCTATTACACGTGTAACCGAATGGGGCTATACATTATGACGTCACACGCCGCTCGGGTTTGTTCGGGAGTTGTCCGAGTGTTTTCGGTACTGGATTCAAAAATTAATTTTTATTTTGAAATAACTTTTGAATGATTGCGAAAAAAATAAAATAAAAATAGTTTTGTTATAAAACTAATATATAATCTTTCCATTTATCACAAAAAAATGTTTTTTTCAAAAGCCCAATTGTACGAATGTGGAATTGTACGAATGTGGAAATTGTACGAATGTGACCTCACAATATTAAACATACCTACTTGATATTATCGTATTTTCTCGGTCTTCTTTTGTCGGTGGGACAGTTAAGAAATAGAATTCCTAACCACCACACTAGTGTGACAGGGTGGTGTGATGGTCAGTCTGGCCCACTAAAAAGTAAGTTCGAGTAGGTTAGTGGCCTACCCTGGTGCCGGAGTTTATAGACCGCCGGTCTAACGATGGTAGATAGTATGTGTAAACGTAGTTTAATGTATTTACTTGTTAATCCTATGTATGTTTTCCTTGAGAGCGGAAAAGTCTGGTCGGTCATCATCGGGTAGGGTCCAGGGTGGCTCCCCGGTGAGGGACTGCCGCGGCGACACCGACAGTGGCGACGTACCGCGGTTCCGCATCTCGGCACTTCCTGTTAACAATGGTACAGCTGGAATTAACATACTAAAAGTGCCCTGCGGACCCCTGACGTTGAGATTGGACTAGAAAGTAATATTCCTGAGATTTATCTCTCGCTTTTCGAAAAGCGAAGTTTATCAGAAAACGTAGTTTTAATTCGAAATGAGTATATTTGCTTGAACTTTAGAAACCAGAGTATATATAGTTCTTAAACTTGTATGTCTTATGTTAACCCGCATGACGTTAAGTGGTTATTCAATTTATAGCGAACAGACAGACGCAGCGAAATACTTTGTTTTATAAGGTTTTTGACAAGCCCGTTGGCACAGTGGCAGTGAGAGCGCTTACTGTGTCGGGGGTTGCGGGTTCGATTCCCGCCCGGAGTCAACAATATGTGCAGACATAGTTGTTGGCGACGACGTCTGGGTGTCAATTATATGTATATTCTTATAAAGTATTTGTGTATGTATAAGTAGTAGTATCAGTTAATTAGATTCCATAACACAAGCTTAGAGCTTACTTTGGGTCTAATTAACCGTGTGTGTTATTTATTTATAAGGTTACTATTATTTGAAAAGTCTAACTATCTGTGTGTTCTTACACTACCTTCAAACGGCTAATTGGTTTCGATATATTAAGTTTAAGCCCAAACAAATATACTTAGTCATTTGTCCTCAGTAACAAGTTGTTTACTCTATAATTATCCCCAAACGATCAATCTTCCAGCTCGCTATAACCAACTAGGGATCATTCTCAGAACGTGCAAACAACAACAAATATGGACACGAGATGTTTAGATTCAGTATTTTGTTAGAAGGAATTACGTAATCTTAGTTTGTTAGCACATTCCTGTGAAAAGGATAAGTAGCTTTAACAATTGCTTGCACGTGTATCCAGTAAATATCATAAACTAGCAGTGCCCCGTGTTTTACTCGGGTTGTGCCCATTTCAGAGCGAATTTCGGGGTGCCTATACACGCCGTTATCCACGTTAATCACCTGAGCTCGATCACCCAGGTGATTGTATGGGCCGATTATGTCTATTTGGTAGGTTAGGGTTATTTTTTTTTTACTAGATAAAAGTCAGGTGTAAAGCATAGTCTTTTAAGTCACAGAACTAAAATGTCTAACTAATTATGTCTTCTGTGCTCCTGGGGGATCTCAGAAGACATAAACAATCACCTGGGTGATCGAGCTCAGGTGATTAACGTGGATAACGTGCTATACACTGACCATTGAATGTGGCTATCCGTTACAAACATATTTATTCAAATCGGGTTGGTAGTTTCTGAGTACATTTGTAGGATTTTTGTATAGTAGTTTCTGGTAGTATTTTCATATACATCATTTTATATTATCACTAGCTGTGCCCTGCGGTTTCACCCGCTTTGTACCCGTTCCCGCGGGAATTTCTGGATGAAAAATAGATGTTGTCCGATTCTCAGGCCTACCCGATATGCTCACAAAATTTCATGAGAATCGGTCGAGCCGTTTTGGAGGAGTTTAACTACAAACACCGCGACTCGAGAATTTAATATATTACATAGATTTACTCGTATCATCATTCATCATCATTCATCACTCTGAAACATCATTACCTACGCCTCTCGATTGATAAAAAAATACTGAATAATACCAAAACGATACTAATATTTCACCCTTCCTATAGATAACATTACAAAATGAATATTTCCATTCAAAACTCAAAATATCCAAAGGGAATTCGACATCTACATAAACGTATCTCATTTTAAATCGAACCAAATCTCCCGGGAAGCCTTTTATATCTTTTGAATGTTTCATAAGTACTGAACTGAATAGTTGTTACACTTTTTAAAAAGAGATGTAGGGACGAAATGCTTTTAAGAGGGGATTTCAAGTTCTATTTGATAGGAGTAAATGCTCTTCAGAATAAATAACGTCAAATAAATGGTCAATGATTAATGGCTTCAAAGTTATCTACAGACTACAGTGCAACTGCAATTTGATCGTTCAGCCATACTCGGTATCAGTCATACTCGTGCTTCGGAGGGCACGTTAAGCTTTCTACGGATAGTAGTCGTTACTTGAGCTATGTCAGAGGCCTTTGGCGGCTCAATAACTCTGACACCAGGATTGGTCAGGTTGACCATCCACTCGATGAAGAAGAAGAAGCCCTACTCGGACGTTCATTAAATCGACAATTAACTAATTGACGATATTTTTCATACATTACGAGCTATTCTGCACGAATGTACTTGGAATACTGTCACTAGGCTAGTCTCCTGGGCCAAGTTGCCCATGTTTTAGTCGCCCGAGCGACTGACTCAGTCGGACTGAGTCACCGGCGACTAGTCGACAGTGCGTAATAATAGCTCTACATGTAAAAATTAAATAATTCAATCTCTACCTAGGAAGCATTAGGCGTCTCCGAGTACTAGCGGTACAATCATTATCATATTATAGTGTGAACTCTCGTCAGTTTTAGTATCTAATACCTATATTATAAAATTCTGGTGTCGCGGTGTTTATAGTTAACTCCTCCGAAACGGCTTAACCGATTCTCATGAAAATTTTCAGTGCATATCGGGTAGGTCTGAGAATCGGACAATATCTATTTTTCACCCCCCTAAATATTAAGTGTGATCCACCCTTTAATTTTTATATGGAAAATATAGTTTGCCGGGTCAGCTAGTATTATTATAGATATAGAAGTAAAGATATGCATTTTAAAACACTGTTTGGACACAAGCAGTGCAACATACAGGTAGAAGACACCAAAACGTTTCAATTTACTTGCAAGTGGCAATATAAAGCTGCGGGCTCACATTAAATGACTACGATTTATTGAGGCAGGTGCTCGGAACACTGCCATACTCAAAAATGTACGAGAAAACATATTTTCATAACTTTATAAAGTTGTTGTATTAAAATTTTATTTATGATACAAGTTATGCGTTGGCTTGATAAAAAGATGTAAGTGATTGTATGGATTTCTTGAAGTTAGCAATACGTGATTTTGAGAACACTAGCTTTATTATTATTCTTTGTTTATATCGAAGTAAAACTTCTTTATTAAAACACAAATGACAGAAACAAGAAGATAAAATTATTATGAAAAGAGAACGATTCGCAATTTTCCTGCCAATTCAATTCGTGCGAGTCATCCAGTAGCCGGCATAACCACGAAATAGAGAATTTGCAGTAGTTACATCGCTCTTCCATCGGCATAACGGTCTCTACGAGTATAATAGGCAATCATTTCGCATTCCGTTTGCTTGTCTGCTGTCTAAATGTATGAGGTTGTGACATTCGCGTAATAATCTCGATAACTAGAATCACGACGACTCTTTGGACATTAGACAACCAAATACAATGCAAAATGATTTTTTGGCACTAAAACACATATTTTCGAAGTTAAACAAATACTTATAGATCAAATTCACTCATGGAAAATTAGATTCTACGCTCGTTTTAAAGAATTGAAGTAACTGATGACATAACCCTACTAATATTAAGAAGCTGCAGAGTTTGTTTCTTTGTTTGTTTGTTTGAACGCGCTAATAGCAGGACCTAGGTACTGGTCTGATTTGAAAAATATTTTCGCAAAGGTTCGCTACATTCAACGGGAAGGTTATAGGCTACTTTTCATCCAGAAATTCCCACGGTAACGGGTACAATGCGGGTAAAACCGCGGGGCGCTGCTAGTACTCTTATAAATATCACTACATAGTATAAAATAAAGTCGTCTCTGTTTCGTGTCTGTTTGTCTGTTTGTCTGTATGCTTAAATCTTTAAAATTACGCAACGGATTTTGATGCCGTTTTTGTAATAGGTAGAGTGATTCAAGAGGAAGGTTTTTATGTAAAAAAATTCCCGAAATTCCCACGGGAACGGGCACAACGCGGGTAAAACCGCGGGGCGCTGCTAGTACGAGTATAATTGACACTCAGACGTTGTTCGCTTACAACTAAACCTCCTTACGTTAAATTGTTTGTCCCGGTTGTTGCAACCGTTAGACCATGTTGGAGGCCTTTAGGCGGTCTAAAAACTCCGACACCAGGGTTGGTCACTGACCTACTCGAACATACTTACTTACTTAGAATATTCTATGGGTACGTACGTTTAAACTTGTCCTCCAGTATAGCGGCGCAGTAGTCGCAAGCCAGCGTGCAGTGTGGGCGGCGCATCTCCAGCAGTGGGCTAACGGCGCGTCTGGGACTCGGCGAGTCAGCGCCCCCTGGCGGCACTAGAGACATGTTGCTGTAACAATGAAAAAAAAAACTTTTTAGTTATAATGTAGGTAATTTAAATGAGTAAAAAAAAGTTATGTTACAGTCAAATTTCATAGCCGGTTAAACCATTTCGATTTGCAGTCAATAATGCAAAACTGGTTTTTGACTGCGATAATCAGTCAAAATTGATTTTAACTAAAATATAAAGTCTTGTACAATGTACTCATTGCAAAGGTACAGTAGTAAAGTCCTCATTAATATATTACAGGTAAAACCAGGGAACAGCGCATCGCGAGAGTGAAGGAGTCTACACACCAAACCCGCCGACCCGCCGACACAGCCCGGCGGCTTGGTGTCGGCGACCCAAACCCGCCAACCCGCCAACATGTGTCATGGGGCTGTGTCGGTGAGTTAGTCGGCGGCAAGAAATCAGTACAACTTTTTTAGTTAGTGATTGCAGTGTGTACGAACGTGACGTGTTGTTTTTCTCACGTCACTATCGCTGGAGTGTCGGCGGGCAACTGAGCGTGCGCGTACGCAAGTCGCCGGCCATGCCGCCGACTTGCACGCGCGGGTACGAGTCGCCGACATGATTCTTGAAACAAAGTCGCCGACACCAAGCCGCCGGGCTGTGTCGGCGGGTCGGCGGGTTTGGTGTGTAGACTCCTTTAGAGTGACACATCAAAAGAAAAACGATTTCAATTTATTCTTAACTTTACATTGAAACTGTTTTGACGTCAAATATTAATCAACAAAAGCTCCGGAGTTAATACTTTAGCTGACACCTGTAATTGACATTTAGACATTTCAAAAGCTTTTTAGTAGCTTCCAATATTAATAAGTTCAAAGGACAAATCCAGGATCGCAGTGTTTAATATATTTAAAAAGAAAATTGGTCGAAAAAGAAAATAAACGAATTGTTCTTATATTTATGTAAGTAGATACCTTTAAGAGGGCCCTTCCCGGGCCGTCAATCTCCAACGCGAACATTATTGAAAAGCTTGTTGTTTCAACTAGCGCAATGTTAGAAAAAGAGGCACTGCGAAAAGAGTGAGCAAGTGCCTGAGCGCTCGTTTGGCATTCGATAACTTTCGTCGCTCACTCGGGGCGGCCGGCCGATGACGTTACGTACGATGCCATTCATAAGGCGACGATTACACGTAAAGTATTTACTGTGATCCGTCAATACAGTATTTATTGATGCATTTCAGTATTTACTGATGGATTAATACACCGGCCTACACGTACAGTATTTATTACGTCAGTATTGTGTCCGGTCTCCTGCTGTTTACACGTCTAAAATGGCCACAGAGCTGAACATTAAAGGTTGCGTGGCTATTATTTTAGCACTTAGTTTAAATAAAAAGGCCAAGCGAAAGCGATAGGCATAAAATTGGTTACAACAAAGGGAAAGGTACACACATTTGAATTTAATGGCAGAAATTAAATTACATGGTGAAATGGATGATTACGAGAATTATTTTCGAATGCCTGAACCCTGCTTTGAAGAACTTCTGACAATAGTAACACCTTTTTAAATCATAATCCGACGGATCATCATTACATAATCAAGAAATCTAGAAATCCATCAATAAATACTGACATCCATCAATACATTAGGTTACACGTTCAGTAAATACCACGATCACAGTAAATACTTTACGTGTAATCGTCGCCTAATAATATCACAGTATCTAGATATCGTCTTGTACGCGCGCCTCGCTACTTGCTACTCGCTACACGCTACTCGCTTCAAAGTTGGTTATTGGCGTGCGCTGCTAAGGCTGAGTTGCACCATAGAAGAAGTTAAAGTAAAGGTTTGTGTCAAATTTAACACTAACAGTAACGCTGACTTAAACGGTTAGAGCAAAATGTGTTGCACCAGCGAATTCATTAGCTTTGTTAAAGTTAATAGTGTTACAAGTCAAATGAGGCGTGATTTAACCCAAATTCGATGCGGGTAACATTTTTAAATATGACAATACTAAATAAAACCGTAAAAACTCGTTTCTAGCGCTGTCATTAGTGTCACTTGTCACTTCATTTCGATGTTGATGTCAGTTCGGTGTCTGTTACATACAAACAAAAAACAAATAAATTTTTCAAGGAAGCTTAGAAATATTCCTAATTTTCTAATTTATACTCTTTCGGATTCTGGTAAGCTGGAGAAAATAAAAAAATGGAAAACAGTTTTCTTGCAAATATTCAAACAAAGTAAGTATATATTATATTCAACGCGTTTGACAATTTGACGGATAATTTGACAATAACAATAGCACTAACCAGCGAAAAGTGAGCGGTTACAGTTACAGTTAAAGTTATGACGTCATTTAACTATTTGTCAAATGGTGCAACTAATTTTAGGCCTAACCGATACTTTAACTGAAGTTTCGATGTTTGTTATTGTTAAAGTAAGATGGTGCAACCAAGCCTAAATCTATTGATATTATCACTACATATAGTATAAAACAAAGTCGCTATTTTTGTCTGTTTGTTTGTCTGTTTGTCTGTATGCTTAAATCTTTAAAATTACGCAACGGTTTTTGATGCGGTTTTTTGTAATAGGTAGAGTGATTCAAGAGGAAGGTTTTTATGTAAAAAAAATCCCGAAATTCAGACGGGAACGGGCACAACGTGGGTAAACCCGCGGGACGCTGCTAGTGATACATAAAAACAATGTTCAACATAATCAAACTTTGATTATGTCGAACATTGCGTTGCATTGGTCATTGCTCATTATTGCGTACAAATAAGTTCGCGAGAGCATACGTGTGGGATACTATGGAAATATATAAAAATCAATGCCACTTTTCGTTGTAATTGTATAACTCAGGAACGGGCTGACCTATCCAAACTAAATATTTAGGCTTTGTTCGGACTATTTAGTAGATGGTCTATGTGAAGTTTGCACAAAATCGGTCGAGCGGTTCTTAAATTCCCCCGGGAACGGGCACAACGCGGGTAAAACCACGGGGCGCAGCTAGTAAAATATATATCGTAGGCACAATACAAAGAACGAAGAACGTTCTATACGAAGCGAGCAAACTAGCGAGCTAGCGAGCGAGTGCGCCATTCATAGATAGACTCGCCCCCCGCATACCTCTTTCCGTCACTTGACAACAAACAAGGGAGACCGCGATAACGTTGAACAAAATATAGTGTGCGGAATCTTCATAAAACATGTTCCAGGATATACGTGTTTTTTAAAAAACCTTGCATGTTTGTAAAATAAATGATTGTTATTTAAAATCTCCATTATATTTACGAGGTTTCTATTATAATATTTTCTTTAATTTTACAATTTATAAGTACAATATGACCGCCCAAAGTTCAGGTAAAATTTGTGCAAAAAGCCGGTTTTCGGAGGCTTATACTGAATTTGTTTCTAAAAATTTAGATTTTCTGTTACGATAGAAACCTAGATATAGTGCATATGATACTTATTAGCTAAAAAGTTTCAAAGAAAGATCTATAACAACGCCGTAATCACGTAACAGCGTTTGTATGAAAAGTAAGACGGGTTGGCCGCTCTTAAAGGATACTGACATGGAGAAAGTAAGTAATTTTGAATTGAAACTTCGTTTACGGATACACTTCGCTTTTATTTTACACTAGCAGCGCCCCGCGGTTTTACCCGCGTTGTGCCCGTTCCCGTAGGAAATCCGGGATAAAATGTAGCCTATAGCCTTCCTCGATAAATAGACTATCTAACAGTCTAAGAATTATTCAAATCGGTTCAGTAGTTTCTGATATTAGCGCGTTTAAACAAACAAACAAACAAACAAACAAAACAAACTCTTCAGCTTTATAATATTAGTATAGATTATAGTTTACGACGTCACATAAAAATGCGAAGTAAACGTAGTTTTAATTCAAAATGAGTAGTGTTCGTTTAAGAAACCAGAAAGCAAGTAAATTCAGATAGGCTAGTGGCCAACACTGGTGTTGGAGTTTAGAACCACTATAAGTGTAGGGCCACATCTGCGGAACGTACGGCGCCGAACCTTCCGCTAAATACGCTCGTAGTGTATTTCAAGTTATCTATGACACATCAGTACGCGGCGTAATTTCGACTGATGTGTCATAGAGCGGAAGGTTCGGCGCCGTACGTTCCGCAGATGTGGCGCTACACTAAGGCCTGAAGATAGCACCAAACGGGACCGACAATTTTACGTGCCCTCCGACCACAGAGCATAGAAGCACCACGCGGGCGCGGCGGTGCTTCTATGCTCTGTGCCTCCGACCGAAACATGGCAGATCTCAGATAGAAATGCCTTACTTAGTACTTAGTTTTAGGGGGTGTGCGTGGTAATATTGGTTGAATTAAACCACAAAGATGAATTGCCAAAGTTTATTAGCCACACACAACACACACTATTTTAGTTTTTAGAAGGATAGCAAGACAGGATCAATGTAGCACATAATACATATCATGTAATTAATCAAAGTAGTAAGTGAACAGTTCACGCGTGGGCAAAACGCGAGTGCGCGTGAGAACGAGTTGTATGTGTCTCTCGTAGCATACGCTGTGATCGACTGCGCGCGCGCGATGCGCCTCCGCGTGGCTTCACATTCCACAATTAACTTAAATGCAAGATTTGCACAAATTCGGAACAACGCATATCGCGCGGGTTTGCTTGCCGAATTATTGTTTGTTTACATTTGGTTAGAAATTATTTATTTGTGTTATGAATGTTATGTTACTGGGATATGAATGTGTGATGTATGTAAGTGGTTTTTAATATATTATTGTGTGTAAATAAAATATAATTATAATGTATGTTTAAGTGGAGGTCACCTACATCATCCCCCTCCAGAGACCGACTAAGGGCGATAAAAGTCAGGGAACCGTACTGTACGACCTGAACGCGTAGTTGTTAGCGCGGTCTTTTCCTGCGGTGGATGAACAGGGACACGTTCTGGAGTTGCAGTGTAGGATCGAGGAACGGGTACACGAACGTCTAGTATATAGGCTGGCTTAAGGCGGTCTATAGTTACTGTGAGATCTTTGTTCCTAACGCGAATAATAAATGTTTTACTCCTTCTTTTGAGCACTTCGTATGGACCAGTGTAAGCAGGCTGGAATGAGCCACGCATCACTTCTTCCCTAAGGAATACGTGACTGCATGTAGCTAGATCTTGGAATACGAAAGCTCTGCGATTTGAGTGGTGTTGGGAGGGAACCGGACGAATATTTTCCGCAAAGGACTTCAACCGAGCCGCGAAATCGGTGATGTCGGTGGTGTAGTACGCAATATCGTGACCGAAGAATTCGCCAGGGAGACGAAGTGGTTCACCGTACACCAACTCAGCTGATGAAGTCTGGAGGTCTTCCTTAAAGGCACTCCTAATGCCTAGCAACACAAGTGGAAGTGATTCGGTCCACTTGGTGTCTGCATGACAGGTAATTGCAGCTTTTAGTTGCCTGTGAAAACGCTCCACCAATCCGTTGCATTGCGGATGATAACTCGTTGTCCTACGGTGATCGTAACCGATGGACTGAGAAAGCTGTTGAAACAGTGCCGATTGGAATTGTCCGCCTCGATCGGTTACGATCTCGGTAGGACAACCATATCGTGCCACCCAACAGGAAATAAACGTTTTGGCCACTGTTTCCGCGGAAATATCGGTAATAGGCACAGCTTCCGGCCATCGCGTAAAGCGATCGACGGCTGTGAGGCAGTACCGATAATTATTGGATGATGGTAGTGGGCCGATTAGGTCTAGATGTACATGTTTGAACCGTGCTGAAGGTAAATCGTGCGTACCTAAAGGTGAGGCAACGTGTCTCGTTACCTTCGAGCGCTGGCATGCCAAACATGACTTAGCCCATTCTCGGCAGTCCCTTCGCATCAGTGGCCAAACAAAACGTTGTGCAACGAGTTTGGCGGTAGCATTTGCACCGGGGTGGCTGAGGGAGTGGAGACTGTTGTAAACTTGCATTCGAAGTTGTTTAGGGACGAAAGGTCTGGGTGTCGGTGTACTGACGTCGCAGTACAGAACGGTACGACTCCCAGGTATATTCGTCTGTGTAAGGCGAAGTGAAGTGTCACCTTTGAGGTGTTCCGCAAGGTCTGGATCTGAACCTTGGAGCTCAGCCATCACTTCAAGGTCAACTGGTACCTGCAGTTCATCGACGCGTGATAGTGTGTCGGCAACCACGTTGTCCTTACCAGCAATAAAAACGATATCGGTGGTGAACTGCGAGATGAAATTAAGGTGTCTATACTGACGTGGTGAGCAGTTACTTTTACGTTCACTGAATGCGTAACAAAGAGGTTTGTGGTCAGTATAGATAGTGAAGTGAGTAGCTTCCAGCATATGGCGGAAGTATTTTATACTCTCGTAAATGGCAAGGAGCTCACGGTCATACGGAGAGTATTTCGTTTGTGACGGGCTTAACTTGCGAGAGAAAAATGCTAATGGCTGCCAGTCTCCATCCTTGAGCTGTTGCAGGACACCACCTATCGCCGTGTCTGAGGCGTCAGTGGCCAATCCTAATTTAGCTTGCGAATCAGGATGAGCTAAAAGTGCTGCATTGCACAGACTCTTCTTGCAGTTTTCGAACGCTTGCGATGATTCTTTAGTCATAACAATCGGATCGGATGCCTTAACCGATCCGGACAGTAAGGCATTCAGGGGTGCTTGAATCTGAGCGGCGTTGGGTAAAAATCGCCTGTAAAAATTTACCATGCCCAAAAATCGTCTGAGTTCTCGGACGGTTTTTGGTAGAGGGAAATCAGACATTGCCTTTACCTTGCTGTCCAGAGGTTTGGTGCCGCTTTCAGAGATTTCGTAGCCGAGAAATTGAATATTAGACACACCGAAGACACACTTGGCCGGATTGATTAATATACCGAATTCTCTCATTCGCGTAAAAAGTTGACGCAAGTGTTCTTCGTGCTCACGTGGCGTGCGGCTGAACACAAGAAAATCGTCCTGGTAAGGCCAGCAAAAGTCTAAGCCACGAGTAAGCTCATCAACAAATCTCTGAAAGGTTTTACTTGCGTTACGAAGTCCAAATGTCATGACTAAAAATTCAAACAATCCGAAGGGTGTTGTTATTGCAGTTTTCGGAATATCTGCCCTATTAACACTAATCTGATTATATGCTTTCACTAAATCGATACTCGAGTATACAGTACAACCCGACAGGTTTTGCGAAAAATCCTGTATATGACGAATCGGATACTGATCTGGTATAGTACGAGCGTTTAATTGGCGGTAATCGCCGCATGGACGCCACCCATTATCTTTTTTAGTCTCGAGATGAAGAGGTGATGCCCAAGGGCTGTCAGAAGGACGTGCGATACCGCTAGCAATCATAGCGTCAAATTCTTGACGAGCTACCTTCAATTTATCAGGCGCGAGACGGCGAGGAGAACATGATACAGGTGGACCTGGTGTGGTGCGAATGTGGTGTTGTGTATTGTGTTTTGCGATTTGAGGAGTTCCAAAAGGACGTGTAATTTCCGGGAAATTAGACAAAATTTTATGATACACAGTATCACCATTAAAACTAGCTACCTTAACACTTAAAACAGCATTGTCGCTTAAATCTAAACAAGCTACAGTGCTAACATTGGTTAGACTATCGATAAGCTTCTGTTGGCCAACATCAACAACCAAACGATAGTGAGAAAGGAAATCTACGCCTATGATTGCTTTTGTGACGTCAGCAACAACAAAACGCCACGGAAAATCACGCCGCAGACCCAAATTCAAATTTAATTGCATGTAGCCGTAAGTGTCGATAGTCGAACCATTTGGCAGCACTGAGCTGATATGTTGATTTACAAAGTTGCCTTTTAAGGGCTGAAACCGGGTACACACAAATGTCACTTCCAGTGTCTATTAGAAACTGTATCTGTGAACCACGATCCGTGATGAAGAGGCGACCTGAGCTGGGGTTGTGGCAATCATCAGTCGCCATCACTGACTGCCTCTCTCGTTTCCCTGGTTGTAGTCGCACGGCTGGATACACCGACGAGCTTTGGAACCATGCCGTGAGTGGTACCAACAAACTGGGTACTTGCGGTAGTTCGACGCTGAACGTCGTGACGTCGATCGGCTGCGTTGCGCATCTCTGCGGCGCTCGGTGGGTCGAGGTCGATGTCGCGATTGGATAGTTAAAGCGCTCACCTGGCGCGTCAGCTGAGCTACCTGGCGTGTGAGCTCCTCAACAGCTATTGATGATGACGGTACCGTTGAGGTTGCAGCAACTTGATGAGATGGCACTGCGATGTCATGGACGCGGTCAGCGAGTTCAGCGAGTGCGTCAAGACCCAGGGTAGGCTGTGACGCAACGATAGGCTGAAGTGAAACGGGTAGTCGGCTCGTCCAGATTGTTTGGAGAAATTCTTGAGGGATATCTGGACCGGCGAGATGTTGAAGATGCCGAAGGAATTGTGACGGCTTGCGATCACCTAGCTGCTCGTAGGTCAAAAGTTGTTTGACTTTATTTTCTCTCGACGCAGACAACCTTTTGATTAACTCCTCTTTGAGGCGTTGGTAATTGGGAGGACCAGTGAGGATGTCCTCTATTTCAGCAGCATACTGACGGTCGAGCGAAACCAAAATGTGGTAGAATTTGGCTGCTTCGTCTGTCACGCGCATGATTGCAAACTGTCCTTCTACTTGTGCGAACCAAATTGCTGGTTTTTCAGGCCAAAAAGGTGGTATTCTTATGCTCACTGGATTACTTGCAACTGTTAAAGCGGGCACGACGGGAGACGCCATCTTGATTTTGGAGTGGCGTCGTGGACGCGTGTCCACGTTACCGGTGGTATCTGAACCACTCGACGCCGACATCCAGGCTGCGAATTGCTCCTTGTCTTCCGTGTTCCTCAGTTTGTTCCGGGGTCACCAGTTTTAGGGGGTGTGCGTGGTAATATTGGTTGAATTAAACCACAAAGATGAATTGCCAAAGTTTATTAGCCACACACAACACACACTATTTTAGTTTTTAGAAGGATAGCAAGACAGGATCAATGTAGCACATAATACATATCATGTAATTAATCAAAGTAGTAAGTGAACAGTTCACGCGTGGGCAAAACGCGAGTGCGCGTGAGAACGAGTTGTATGTGTCTCTCGTAGCATACGCTGTGATCGACTGCGCGCGCGCGATGCGCCTCCGCGTGGCTTCACATTCCACAATTAACTTAAATGCAAGATTTGCACAAATTCGGAACAACGCATATCGCGCGGGTTTGCTTGCCGAATTATTGTTTGTTTACATTTGGTTAGAAATTATTTATTTGTGTTATGAATGTTATGTTACTGGGATATGAATGTGTGATGTATGTAAGTGGTTTTTAATATATTATTGTGTGTAAATAAAATATAATTATAATGTATGTTTAAGTGGAGGTCACCTACAAGTTATGTCAAACTTCGGTTAAATAATATAAACGTCCTCTCATAACTTAAATTACAGTCTATTAAAGTTATTCGGACGACCAGTAGAACACTACGATTTTTCATTTTTTTTAAAGTTGGGACTGACATTAATGTTAACGTTTACTACTACGTAAGCGTAAGCTGAAGCAATCTGTCATTTGTCTATGAAGGGTATAAACAACTACTTATTCTCTCGACCTTCTACAGTCCTCAAACTAATGGACAGCACTAATAAGTAATGACCAATTCTTATTACCGAATCTCCATTGACCCAATTCTAGAAAAACCTAAATATTCGGGGAAAAGATCTTAATACATATTTATGTTTGTGAAGGAACGATGAATGTGAACACTTACTTATAATTTATTACGTAATTATTGCTCACTGCTTAAATTAAGAGCTTTACTTTCGCCCTTATTTATTTTGACTGAGTTTTTGATGCGAATATAAATCAGTCTTATGGAAAATTACTGGTTAGTTACTGGGTATAATTAAAAGTCGTTGTTGTGATTGAGCGAGTTGCGAGTTGGGAACCAGCGAGTTGCGAGTTGGGAACCAGCGAGTTCAATAGGGATCACTTATTTTTTCAACGGATCGCAACTTGTAAACTCGCTCAACGCCAAAGACGCTGAGATTTACGCTGAGAGGATGCGAAAGGATGGATGTATGTAAGTTTGTTACTCGTTCACAAAAATACTACTGGACGGATTTGGATGAAACTTTACATTAATATAGGTTATACATCAGGATAACACATGGGATATATTATATCCCGAAATTCCCGCGGGAACGGGTACAACGGAAATATTATTTTCAATCTATACAAAAACAGTATAGTATAGATATTTTTGTAATTTTTTTGTTTGTATGTGCCGGATAATCTCATTTATAATATTGGTAGGACTATCAATTGATGGTTACGCTACTCAATTGTTTCAGTGCTCGTTTCAGTCACATATAAAAGTAAATAACAGTTACCCGAACCAAAAGCTCGAATCCAAAGTTAGTATCAGATCAAAGACAAACTCAATGACCCAGAAATAAAGATAAGCTATTTTAACAATACGTCAGTCAGACCGTGAAAATGTTCCGCAGTACTTCGTTTAAACATTTGAAACTTCTCATTGATATGTAAGTAGTAATCGCAGAAGTTTGCCTTTGACAAGGTTCTTATTATGCTCGGCATTTAGACAGTAGCTAAGCATACTTAGAACTTTGTCACATTAAAACGTTTACAATAACTTTTAGTAGCGTTCGTGGCATCTACTAGTGATTATAAAACACATAGATGTCATAACCAACATTACGTATGTCTTCACGAGAAATACATTTTACAAACCTCTTTTCTAAATACCGACTGAATTTAATTCCTCCTTAAGTTATTAAAGTCGGTTAAAAACAAGAGAAGACCTCAAAAACAAATGAACATCAGCTTGGGTGTCATCAAGATAAATCTTATATATAAAATTCTCGTGTCACAGTGTTCGTTCGCGTACTCCTTCGAAACGGCTTGACCGATTCTCATGAAATTTTGTGAGCATATTGAGTAGGTCTGAGAATCGGCCAACGTCTATTTTTCATCCCGAAATCCCGCGGGAACGGGTACAACGCGGGTGAAACCGCGGGGCGCAGCTAGTAATTATCTATAATATAAAAATGAATCGCTGAATATGTTGCTAAGCGCATAACTTCAGAACCACTGCACCAAATTGGATGATTCTTTTTTTAATGTGTTCCTTATTGTCAGGACAAGGTTTTTATATAAGAAAAATAAAGAATAAAAATCTCAAAATTCCCAACGAACCCAGGGAACGGGGGCGCTGCGGGTGAAACCACGGGGCACAGCTAGTAAGTAATAAAAATCTCGAAATTCTCATAGGAACCTGGGCGCCGCGGGTGAAACCGCGGGGCGCGGCTAGTAATAGATAATAATGTGACATTTATAACGGAGTTATGAGGCAGAGTCTTTGAATAAACGTCACGGATGTCAGACGCAAGACCCGAAAGAAAGGGAAGGGTCACACAGACTGGTGAAACATTATCAAAAGATTTTGTAAAAACATTTGTTACATAAAGTATATGTACATTTTGTAGTTTGTAAGTTGCCTTGTTGTATTTTTTTATACACCTATTTAATTATTAACAAGCTGTGCCCTGCGGTTTCACCCGCATTTATTTAGTCAATGCTTACCGTTTAAACCTTCCCTGGACTTTCATGAATATTTCAAGACCAAAATTAGCCAAATCGGTTCAGCCGTTCTCGAGTTTTAAGCAGACTAACGAACAGCAATTCATTTTTATCTATATAGATTATCATATAAATTAAATTATAATCGGACTAATTAATACACGGTTAGTTAAATGGTTATTAACAGCATGAGCTTAACAATAACAATGTTAGCTCATTAAAAATGTTAAGCAGCGTACAGCTCTGACACTTCTAGGATTGATAGGTAATAGTGGAATTTCTATCTGAGCTCTACCGTGCTTCAGAGGGATCGCAAAAAATTTAATCCATCGTAAATAATATCCATCTTCCGCGTAGTGTGAGCGCTATTTGTAAATTATATACAACTAAGATCGCCCGCGGTTTTACCGTGCTGTGCCCGTTCCCGTGGGAATTTTGGGATGAAACATTACTTGACCTTTCTCTTGCATAAAACTACAATACAAAAGGAATTATTTTAATCGAATGAGTAATTCCCGAGATTAGCTCGAACATACAAACAAAAAAAATTGTAAATTTTACCTCTTTATAATATTAGCATAGGTAACATGTATTGGCGTTCCGTCGCGGAAGATCGGCGATGGAACATCTGTCTAATAAAACCCTTTTCTAAACCGAAATAACTTAATTAAATTCTACTTAACGTTTCAAATTACCCATCATTTTCCGCATTGAGTTAATTATGAAATACTTTAGCATTATCAGCTAATGTCTTTACTCCGTAAAGGCGAAACCACAAACCTCAATGAGGTTTTATTCCGATCGTAACCAAGAGTCGGTGGAATTTCTCGCTTGTGTACTTTGCTTTATGATGACTAGTGATGGGCGAAAATGAATGATTAAATTCTTCTTATTCGTGTCGAAAACAAGACAATTTATTTTGCAGTAAAAGTATATTGTATAAGTATATTGAGGGACTCCCAAATGTAGCTACGTCAATAGCGTTGCGGCGATAGGCCATCAGGTCATCCAGATTGCAGGAGCTGGGGCAAGATGGGCACTCCAGTAGATGCGGCATTGATTGTGGGGTGCCGCATTTTCACTGCGCATCGGACGCCTCGATAATTCCCCATTTAGCCAGGTTCAATTACACACTAAAGGAGGCCAAAAATAAAATAAAATTTCTAAACTTAACTAATCATTTTAAACCAAAATCATTTTATTAGTTTTAATTTTCGGTTAATAAACATTGCCAGCACTGAAAAGGGCAATGGCATGAAACCAGAGCTTTATTAATTAAATGTTTATTCAAATATGTAAACACATTTCGGTGACGGGTTTCGAGGTCTCAGACTTGCATTTTAAAATATATTGTCTTGACTATAATAGTAGTTTATGCGTCGAATTTAAATCACAATATAAACACAGAAAACTTTTTCATTTTTAAACAAAGTTACTTTTAAGAGAGGCTTTTGCCCAGCAGTGAAACTTTTTTTACTTTGAAGATGATACCTTTAAACTAACCTTATACATATTACAATGTACTGGCGTCGTAAAGCTCTCCATAGAGAGGAATGATTCTTTTTGTTAGAGGTTTCTGACCAACAATGAGACAGCTAGAACTAAATAAGTAATAATAAGGAGTAAATGCGTCTTTCATCTCCTACTTTTGTAAGTGCACATTCGCCGATGTACTAAAGTGTCCCTGAATTTTTAATCCATTACATTAAACATCTCCAAAGGGCCTTTATGAGTTGGATGTGTACCCCTTTGCATGCGTCTTTAGGAAACCGGGCTTATCCTGTAACTCACTGGCAAAACAATACAGTAATAATACGCTTTTGGGGTCGAATACTCGAATTGTACTCGACCGAACATACAAAGTTATAAGTACTATCAGGGAACAAAATTAAAACAACATCAGCGTCCAAACATAACACGAATGCAATAACAGAGCACAAAGGTTCCTTTAGAGTGAGTTGATCGGATGTTTATGTTTCCGCACCAAAGAGGGTCTTTGTGGATAGTTGTCCGACTGTACTACCAAACTGGTTAACAATCTATGAAATACTCGTACTATATTGTTTTTGATTATTATTTTCAAACTTCGACGTCAAGTTCTATAGAATCTGAGCCACGGATTATGTTTCTTAAGTTGAACTCGCATAAACTCTTTTAATAGAGGAACAAAGGAGGTTGTCCTCAAAAGCTCGATAAGGTCACCTTCATAGTCCCACCATATTGGAAGCATCGAATTAATTAAAACACAGACTGCAGAAGCTGGTCACTGAGGTTGAGGTTTTGTCTTGCGCGGGTGAACTGAGAGTTCACCCGCGACCACGAGAGGTGCAATCCCCTCGAAACGTCGGGAAATAAAAAGTAAGTTATTACTTGCTTCATTAACTTTCTAACGCAAAAAAAACCCGTGTGAGTACGTTTAAACTATGTGTTCAAATCGTGTAAGTTTAAAAAAGTTTTTTTCTTCGGGTTCTACGTTTGTACAAGACACAACTACTACAAATAACACGTGTACTACTAAAAACATGTGTTCCTCTCGTAGTGCGATGTAGAAGCTAAATAAGTTAACTGACGTGACGAAGATTTGTGGCTACTGTCCTTGAATCAGCGTGGCGGAGGAAATGGAACGAACAGCGTGTAAAGTAAACACTATTCTTGTATTATTATATCACCTATTTTCTTAGAAGTTGGCATTTGTTTTGACAAGAAGTTAGTTAATCTAAGCTGTTAGCATTATAATAGACTAGCCGCGCCCTGCTGTGTTACCCGCGTTGTACCCGTTCCTATGGGAATGTTGGGATAAAATGTATCCATTATGTTATTCTGATGTGTAACTTATATTACTGTAAAGTTTCATCTAAATCCGTTGGGTAGTTTTTGGGTGAAAAAGTAACAAACATGAATACATACATCCTGACAGACTTTCGCATTTA
This sequence comes from Cyclophora albipunctata, assembly GCA_963082685.1. NCBI lineage: Eukaryota > Metazoa > Arthropoda > Insecta > Lepidoptera > Geometridae > Cyclophora > Cyclophora albipunctata. The sequence continues at coordinate 7,430,685 of OY720131.1, read as the reverse complement.
TAATATTAGTAGGATTTGTGTCGCCCACATCGTTAAGACTCTAAACCCACTAATAGTCATAACTTTCTCTTGAATTTAATCACTTTACCTCTTCGATCAACAATAGACTAGATGTCGGGTCACGTACAAAATCAAAGCTAAAAACTGTCCGGTTTGACAGCTAATTTTGTTTACTACCAACCTGACAAAAAAGTTTTAAAACAGTTCGTTCTTTTTGAAGAACTACAGATGGAATGGAGTCGTGTTTTGAACACTTAAATAATTTGTAATATGCACGTAAAAGTTTACTTAAAATTATTTATGTTTTGGGCTATCTATGTTTGATAGTATACATACTTGTTTTTTTGCTAGTGTTCTGTTGTGTTTGTGTATGTTTTTGGCCAAGGTGTCTATCGCTGGATGTCAAAAATAAAAATACACTTTAATTCCACATCTTTATATTTTCGGATTTCGCTCCCCGGAATTTTTGGTAACAAATAAATTATTACTACAATATATATAATTCTATAATAAATTAATTATATATAATAAATTATTACTACAAATCTACTCCATGGATTTGCTGTTCTGTTTCACAAAATTTTGCGCCAACGTTGGCCAAACATTTGTATCGGTGACTTCAAAACAGTATTTTTTTTCAAAATTTGATATTATTTATTAGTTAGCTTAAAATATAACTTATTCTACCAAAAATAAGACACTCCGGCCGTTGAATTGTTTTTCCGGCCATTATTTTTGCAACTTTTAAATAAACATTGCGGCATTGTGACACGTGTTTACATTGGCTGTGGTTCGAGGGCACTGAATATAAGATCGGCTCACTTTTCAAATGAGCTGATAAGTACCTAGACGTATGATTTGCGCCGACCCGAAATCTAGTGTATTGTTGATCGAAGCTTTACCTATTAAAAAAACTGCATCAAAATCCGTTGCGTGATTTTAAAGATTTAAGCATACATAGGGACAGGCAGACAGCGGAAAGCAACTTTGTGTTATACTCTATAGTGATACAAGTACATATATGTTAGTTTCGGTTACTTAGATTCCATAATGCAAGCTTAGTGATTAGTTCGGGGCTCATTAACTGTGTGTGAATTTGTCCGGGGTGTATTTATTACATACTAGCAGCGCCCCGCGGTTGTATCCACGTTTTGCCCGTTCCCGTAAGAATTTCGGGATGAAAATTAGCCTATAACCTTTCCGTTAACGTGGCAATCCATTACAAAAATATTTTTTCAAAACGGATCAGTATTTCCTGAGATTACCGCGTTCCAACAAACAAACAAATTTTGCAGCTATATAATATTAGTATAGAATTATAATAAAAAACTGCTACCCAATTGCTACCCAATCAAAATAAAATTAATCCATCTACCTCAAAAATTATAAAAGGTATTTCCCAGCTTTAAAATGTCAAATTACATCCACACGCTTTCATTGCAGCTTTATATTGTAGGAAGGTAAATACATTAGTTGGTGCAGTGCCGATGATTGAACTAACAACCTCCTTTAATGGACTCGCTTAATGAACCTTCAGCTAAGTTCAACGTGTTAGGAAAACACCATACTCGTAGTAGGTTCCTATTACAGATTGTATTGACAAGTACCATTGCAGACTGGTCCAGACAGTCTCGTTGTCTGTCTAACGACTGTCTGACGAGACTGTCTCTGTTTGATGCAGTCAGGTCTGCCAGCAGATGTGGGAGCAATTCATTTGTAGTTTTTCTTAACAAACATAAGAGCTTTATTATAAAGTTTTTGTGTATGTATATGTAGTAGTATCAGTTAATTAGATTCCATAACACAAGCTTAGAGCTTACTTTGGGTCTAATTAACCGTGTGTGAATTTGTCCAGGTATATTTATTTATTTATTTAGCTGGGCTTCTGTAACTAAAACTTTCTTCTTCTTCTTATTCTTATTCTTATTTCCTTCCTAAACTTTCTTCGAGTATTTCCTATCATCTACGATCTGTTTTATTCCGAAATTCTTGCGGGAGCTAGTGATGGTATATTGAAAAGGTTAAGTTAGGCTCGCAGGATAGTTTGATGTATGTTACCTTATTGCAGTAATGTGCAGGTAGGCCCCTACTTGGATGGGTGGTTAATAGTGGCATTTCTTCGGAGGGAACGTTAAATTGTCGGTTCCGGTTGTAGCGATCGTTAAACCATGCTAGAAGCCTTTAGGCGGTCTAAAAACTCCGACACCAGGGCCACTAACACACTAAAACTTACTTACGGGGATCCTACTCGATCTTGCTTGCTTGAAAGGTTAGTTCTGTATGTTCTGTTGATCGAATCGTATCAACTCTCTCTATCAACTGTATATTATTATACTCATTAATACTATAAGCTTAATCCACGTACCGTTCCCATAATAATTGATTTATTAACGAACGCTATACATATTAATTAGGCTAGCCAAATCATGTTGGTATTGTGTAAACTGTGTAAAGCCAGGGACGGACCTAGGATTTTGGTACGGGGTTTGACTTTGAAGAGGGTAGAGGACTTTGAATATTGGGCTTGATCATTGTGAAGGTAAATGTATAGAAAATAATATAGAATATAAAATAGGCACGAGAGCTGCGATGATTTGGTTTTATTGGATGATTAATGATTAGGGGCTAAGTTCCCCCCTCTAACCTATGCCCCCCCTCCTGAATCCATTCCTATTCTAAGCCATATCAAATCAACGTATAAATGGGTCTAATTATAATTGGCCTTATTTATATACGGTGCCACTAGAAACCTGTAGTATAATGGCTTTGATATTGAATTAGTGATTGAACTACACATTTGATCTCAATGAGACGCGTATTGTAATCGGAATGTTGTGAATTTCCGCGAGTTCGAGTGTGGAAGATTATTTCCTTCCTTCTGGTTGAGTTATTGTAGTTTTTCTGGTGCGTAAATAATTTAATGTGCTTTTATTCATTCTTTTCCAGTAGGTTAGTAAACCAATACTGATGTAGTGTTTTTCGACAGCCTAAAAGACTCCGACATGTTCTAGCGATTAAACCAACCGGGACCGACTGCTTGATGTGCTTGACGAGGTCGGTAGCGCTCAGACAGAAAAGCCATTTTCGACCCCCTTTTTAACTAGGGGCCGATGCCTGTACGATGCTTCACAATCGCAATGCTCTAACAGCGCTCGTGCCGTTTGGCTTTGCGTTGTTAGCTAATAATAGGGTTGCCGATAGTGACAATTATATCTGAGCGCTACCGTATTTCGGAGGGCTCCTTAAATTGTTGGTTCTAGTTGTTTCATTCGTCACCTTGTCGGAGGCTTTTTGGCGATCTGAAAACTTTGAAATCAGGGTTGGTCACTGACCACTATAACTTACTTACTTACCCTAATTTAATATACTGTCGCAAGCCTCTCACATTTCAACATAAAGTGAATGTTTATGAACTAAAATATCTGTTTCCGTATCTTGAATGATTGTAATGCCTACGTGCGCGACGTGCGTGGTACCATAGTATGGTTTCCATTGAAAATGTAGGAACATTTTTCCTTATCACGTATACATACTTCATTTTTAACCGACTTCGAACACCGAAGGCGGAGGTTCTCGATTCGGCCGGTATACTAGCAGCGCCCCGCGGTTTCACCCGTGTTGTACCCGTTACCGGAAGAAATTCGCAATAAAAAGTAGCCTATGTCCTTTCTCCAGGTGAATTTGTCCAGGTATATTTATTTATTTATTTAGCTGGGCTTCTGTAACTAAAACTTTCTTCTTCTTCTTATTCTTATTCTTATTTCCTTCCTAAACTTTCTTCGAGTATTTCCTATCATCTACGATCTGTTTTATTCCGAAATTCTTGCGGGAGCTAGTGATGGTATATTGAAAAGGTTAAGTTAGGCTCGCAGGATAGTTTGATGTATGTTACCTTATTGCAGTAATGTGCAGGTAGGCCCCTACTTGGATGGGTGGTTAATAGTGGCATTTCTTCGGAGGGAACGTTAAATTGTCGGTTCCGGTTGTAGCGATCGTTAAACCATGCTAGAAGCCTTTAGGCGGTCTAAAAACTCCGACACCAGGGCCACTAACACACTAAAACTTACTTACGGGGATCCTACTCGATCTTGCTTGCTTGAAAGGTTAGTTCTGTATGTTCTGTTGATCGAATCGTATCAACTCTCTCTATCAACTGTATATTATTATACTCATTAATACTATAAGCTTAATCCACGTACCGTTCCCATAATAATTGATTTATTAACGAACGCTATACATATTAATTAGGCTAGCCAAATCATGTTGGTATTGTGTAAACTGTGTAAAGCCAGGGACGGACCTAGGATTTTGGTACGGGGTTTGACTTTGAAGAGGGTAGAGGACTTTGAATATTGGGCTTGATCATTGTGAAGGTAAATGTATAGAAAATAATATAGAATATAAAATAGGCACGAGAGCTGCGATGATTTGGTTTTATTGGATGATTAATGATTAGGGGCTAAGTTCCCCCCTCTAACCTATGCCCCCCCTCCTGAATCCATTCCTATTCTAAGCCATATCAAATCAACGTATAAATGGGTCTAATTATAATTGGCCTTATTTATATACGGTGCCACTAGAAACCTGTAGTATAATGGCTTTGATATTGAATTAGTGATTGAACTACACATTTGATCTCAATGAGACGCGTATTGTAATCGGAATGTTGTGAATTTCCGCGAGTTCGAGTGTGGAAGATTATTTCCTTCCTTCTGGTTGAGTTATTGTAGTTTTTCTGGTGCGTAAATAATTTAATGTGCTTTTATTCATTCTTTTCCAGTAGGTTAGTAAACCAATACTGATGTAGTGTTTTTCGACAGCCTAAAAGACTCCGACATGTTCTAGCGATTAAACCAACCGGGACCGACTGCTTGATGTGCTTGACGAGGTCGGTAGCGCTCAGACAGAAAAGCCATTTTCGACCCCCTTTTTAACTAGGGGCCGATGCCTGTACGATGCTTCACAATCGCAATGCTCTAACAGCGCTCGTGCCGTTTGGCTTTGCGTTGTTAGCTAATAATAGGGTTGCCGATAGTGACAATTATATCTGAGCGCTACCGTATTTCGGAGGGCTCCTTAAATTGTTGGTTCTAGTTGTTTCATTCGTCACCTTGTCGGAGGCTTTTTGGCGATCTGAAAACTTTGAAATCAGGGTTGGTCACTGACCACTCGAACTTACTTACTTACCCTAATTTAATATACTGTCGCAAGCCTCTCACATTTCAACATAAAGTGAATTTTTATGAACTAAAATATCTGTTTCCGTATCTTGAACGATTGTAATGCCTACGTGCGCGACGTGCGTGGTACCATAGTATGGTTTCCATTGAAAATGTAGGAACATTTTTCCTTATCACGTATACATACTTCATTTTTAACCGACTTCAAGCACCGAAGGCGGAGGTTCTCGATTCGGCTAGTATTTATACATATACACTAGCAGCGCCCGCGTTTCACCCGCGTTGTACCCGTTACCGGAGGAAATTCGCAATAAAAAGTAGCCTATGTCCTTTCTCAGGCTCTGGACTAACTGTGTACCAAATTTCATTCAAATCGGTTTAGTAGTTTTGGCGTGAAAGCGTAACAGACAGACAGACAGAGTTACTTTCGCATTTATAACGTTTGAACGCGCTAATCTCAGAAGCTACCGGTCCGATTAGAATAACTATTTTTTTTTTGGGTAGTTACATTTAAGAGGAAGGCTGTAGACTATTTTAATCTCGGAATTCCTACAGGAACGGGTACAACGCGAGTAAACCGCAGGGCGGGGCTAGGACATAAAATATTCGAAACCAACATAGCAAGCTCTATTGGAAATACGGACTCTCTATTTCTATTTCAGCTAATAACAGCCTCCGTGATCTTGTGGTTTGAGCACTCGGCTTACAATCCGGAGGTTCCGGGTTCGATTCCCGGTGGGGATATCTCACAAAAATCACTTTGTGAGACTGTCCTCAGTTTGGTTAGGGCATTGCTTCGGAGGGCACGTTAAGCCGTCGGTCCCGGTTACTTTCTACAGATAGTAGTCGTTACATGAGCCATGTCAGAGGCCTTTGGCAGCTCAATAACTCAGACACCAGGATTGGTCAGGTTGACCATCCACTCGATGATGATGATGAGCTAATATTGCTTTTATTGTATTCCAACAAATGTATATATTACCTCCCCTAGATATAGAAACAAATCAAAATATACCGCATCTGTGTTCTCTATCGATTTTCCATAAGGCTGTAACATCCAGGCAACATCTAGAGCAGGGATTCTCAACCTGTGGTCCGTGGACTCTTAAGTGTCCGCAGGCATGCTGAGGGCTTCGGAGGGATAGCAGAAAAATAAACAAATAAATTAGTTTATTACTTTTTACCATTTTCTTACATGGTTGAATTTTTAATATCAATTGACAGAGTAACACAATAAGCCTAAACAAGTGGACATAACTTAAAGATGTTGGTAAAGTTTAACGTTCCGCATTGCACGCTAATTCCCTAAAAAGTAGAATTATCTAATTAACAATCGCAGAATGTGCTAATGTCTGAGAAGGACAACTAGTTAGTTAACTCATTCAAACAATGAAATTAAATCAACTTAGACAATATTGATGTTCATACATATTTTCATCCTGAATTGTCCCATAGTAGAGAAGCCTCTTAAGAGTTCCGCCAACGTTAGAACGTTGATATTAGGGATCCTTAAAAACGGTTGGGAAACCCTGACTCTACCGAGGTGAGGTTGCATGCATTCAGGCACACTCAACGAGAAACACCCACCGTCTGACACGAACGGCCCGTTTGCTCCACAACTCAGGCTCTCTCGGTGAATCTTTAGTTTGATGGTATAAATATTTTGGTACAAACTATTAGTTAATGAAAAAGGTCTTAGAACAAGTTTGGGAGCCTCTATATGTATGTAGCGTAATGCTATGAAGAACGAATTTTATTTTAAGCAAAATCGACAGTCACAACTTTGAACCTACTGCATTCTATACTCTTATTTCAAACTTCAAACTTTCAAACAAGTTAGGTAGCATTTGACGTCTCTGAGTACGGCCGTTAGTCAAACAACATCACGAGCGCTAAGAGTACTTTATCCTAAAACTTGAGCTACCTAAATCCGCTCCAAAAAGGTTGGGAAACTCTGAGGTTGCGTGCATTCAGGCACACTCAACGAGCATCCCAGCATCTGAGCTCAACGATCCGTTTAACATTTACGTTTACATCTCTTGGTAAACGCTACGTGGGCACCATACTATGCACGCCACCGACATTATGCTAATAAAAACTTAAGTACATTTCAACATTAAGTTTTATATGATTGCTAGTTGAATGGCAGGGTATATTGTGTTTATATGTAGTTAGCTTAAGTTTGATATTAGTGGAAACGTAGCAACATAGCATACTATAGTTCTGGTGGAAATTCATAGCTTAGTTTAATGACAATATTTTCTTAAGATTACATTTTCTTAAGATTACATTTTCTTAAGATTACATTTTCATTCATTAATTCATTCATGTCGAATAGATTAATGGTCAACCCTACCAACAAATAACATTAAAAGCACCCAAAAGCTTTTATTATATACCGGTATAGTAATTAATCCTTATTAATGTGTCTCACGCAATAACTACTCAACACATTTGGATGAAACTTTAAGTTATACATCAATAACGTTTTATAAGTTCGATAATCATTGATGTCTTATAAAAGTTATAAACAACTCATCTCAGAACCTGAACGGATCCAATCATAAAACAAAATCATATCCCGCAGAACAAGCTAATAAAGGTTAATATTTCCCGGCGGCGAGAAATATCTGCATAGCAACGCAGAGTGCAATTAGCGCACCTGCAATAACGACATCACTTCATAGCAGCCTACGAACCGGAACGTTACATTGGATAAGCATAAACAACATTATATTTAGGTTAGTATAGTAACGCATTAAGCTTCATATCGATAATTGAGATTAGGCAAGCCTGGTGATTACGCCTAATCCTCCTCACTGTACTTGATATCTTCAGTGAGATGAGAGGCCTTTGCCCAGCAGTGGGACATTACAGGCTTACACTTAGTATTCAGACTCTATTATAAAACACTGTGTCTGAGTGAATGTACAAGTACTGACTATTAAGAGCGAGTATAGTTAGGCATGCAATTATTCAGAAGAAACCCTGAGAGAGTGTTAATACATTGTATAGATGACTAGCCGCGCTGGTATTACCCTCTTTGTACCCGTTCCTGTGGGAATTTTGGGATAAAATGTATCCCTTGTGTTATTTTGATGTATAAACTATAGTACTGTTAAGTTTCATCCAAATCCCATTTGTAGTTTTTGCGTGAAAGAGTAACAAACATACATATACATAGATCCTTACAAACTTTCGCATTTATTATATTAGTAGGAAGTTATAGGCTGTTATATATGTAGATGAAGACCATCTCGATGTACTTTAAAAACTGTATCCTGCATACATACATCTCTATTTATCACAAATACCTTCTTTCAACAGTTCCAACTGACCCTTTCAAAGCACGAATGCTTTCAAACTTTCGTGTCGAGAAAATGTTCTTGTTACGGACGTGTTGTTGAAAATATATTTTATTAAGTCAAAGTAGACACGCCGGGGGCCATGTTGAATTTGTCGACATAAACTTGTCATAAGTTAGGTAAAAGTTTGTTTTTTATGTTTTTACTTTGCGACTTCTTGTGGCATGGCATTCAAGGCTCTTAACTTCAAGTACTAGCGGCGCCCCGCGGATTTAACCTTGTTGTGCCAGTTTCCGTAGGAATTTCAAGATGAAAAAGCTTCCCGTTGAATGGAGCTATCCAAAACAAAAATAATTATTCGAATCGGACTAGTGGTTCCCGAGATTAGTCCGAACATACAAACAAACAAAAATTAAAAATTTTACCTCTTTATAATGTTAGTATCGATAAATCAGCAGCGTCCCGTGGCTTTAACCTTTCCTTTGAATGTCGCTATCAATTACAAAAATAATTATTCAACTCGAACTAGTTTAGTTCTTAAGATTGGCGCGTTCGAACAAACAAAAAATTAAACTTTTCAGCTTATACATTAGTATAGAGTGTATATATAGACATTAGTACACAATTTTACGGTTTGCAATGGATAGATTATAAAGTTAAGAAAAATTTGCGTGAAATTGTTAACGGTATGAACCGTTCACAATCTGTCGACAGTTTATAATCTTACTAGTTAGATTATAAACAACCGGGTGTTTACAATATTACGGTGACATATAGACCGTAACCTCGCACAACTCATACGCCAATCAGATTAAAAAATAAACAATTTACAGTCTAACTTTCTACTCTCAGCTTTGTAATTAATGTCATTTAACTTGCATCCAAGCGCTCGAGAGATGGAAGTACCTAAATAATAAACTTCCTTACCTAATTAGTGTTCCAGAACAACGATTTTGTATGCTTTGAGAAAGGCTTCAAAGGAGCTCTAGTAAATGAAAGCTACAGTTGGATTTTAATGAAATATATATTTCTACCTTCAATTATTAAGTAAAAAGATCACTGCAGAATCGAGTAGGCGTCGTGGCGGCGTCGCCTTGGAGTCGAGGCGTCGGCGGTTTAGTCGTTTTTCTTTATTTTTTAACGTTTTCATTAGATAAGTATGAAAAAACATTACAAAATGGCTGTGTCCCACTGCTACCGTGACTCTACTTCGATTCATTAGCGTCTGAACCGTGACCCCATCTCGGCTTTGCAAAAACCTTACTTCCTTGTTATTCCTTAGGAAACCTGGAGGCAATTATGCCGCTTGCATCCGCTCTTTGACTTTTACCTCGACTTTTGACTCCTCAAAATCTATGTAACTTATTTTCAAAGCAATATTTATTTCAATCATTTTTATGAACTACATGATATTCTTTCCATTTTAATAATCATATTAAATATAAGAGTCTTAAATATCATAAGGTTTCATGTTATGTTTTAAAGGTTAGTAGAAACTAGAGATACAAGTATAAATAAATGGATTCACCTTTATATAAATGTGGAAACAGAAGCACTTATGCGGTATATCTGGAGCGTAGGCGTTACCGCAACTTATACACTAGGGACGCTCTTAATATTACTAGGTATTCTACGGGAACTATGAAGCTGAACTTATCTGTGTTATATTAGTTAGATAGAACGACTCCTACTTCACTAAGGCATCGTTATATTCAGTGAGATTAGAAGCTGGGATCGGCGAATTATTGAATACTAGCTGTTCCACGCGGTGTTCCACCTGCGTTGTAATAGCTGACAAAAAGTTGTAGATCGCGCTAGTGACTTTGCCACCGGAAGAAAACTTTCCTCTTTATATAATCGGTTTGTGCGCCAGGAAGAAAAGTTTCCGCTTTATATAATCTCTTTGTATAAAAATCAATGCCACTTTTCGTTGTAATTGTATAACTCAAGAACGGGCTCACCTATCTAAACCATATGTTTAGGCTTTGTTCGGACTATTTAGTAGATGGTTTAAAGAATTTATTGAACAATCAATACCTAGATGTATTATCACACTGTACATTTATAATTTATGTTTTTTTTTCGTTTATGTGAAGTTTGCACAAAGTTGGTCGAGCGGTTCTTAAATTCCCACGGGAACGGGCACAACGCGGGTAAAACCGCGGCGCGCAGCTAGTTTAGTATAGATACAAGTTTGAAGTTTGACAAGTAGTGCGCTACACAACGCCCAGCCACGCACGTTTTCTATAGAACTCGCTGGCTTGTTGCTTGTAAACTTGCTTAACCCAAACTACACGCGAAGCTTGCTTTAGAAGGCTTGCTGACCTTCATACAGGCGCGGGCCCACCGCGGTGCACGGAGAGGCTACGCACGTGTATTAAGCTTCGCTTTGTAAGAAAATGTATGTGGTTGTGTCCACTGTAACCCACGGAGAGGCTACGCATGAATTGACGTCATTGATACACGCGTGGCTAGCTCGAATAGGCGGTTACATAGCTCAACGCTGTCAACGTGGGTCTACGTTTCCACTGGAGTACACGAATATGACCCACGACTATGTACAGCTCACTTATCCCACCGCGGTGCACGGAGAGGCTACGCACGTGTATTAAGCTTCGCTTTGTAAGAAAATGTATGTGGTTGTGTCCACTGCAACCCACGGAGAGGCTACGCATGAATTGACGTCATTGATACACGCGTGGCTAGCTCGAATAGGCGGTTACATAGCCTCTCCGTGCTCCGTGCCACGCTATACATAGTCGTGGGTCATATTCGTGTACTCCAGTGGAAACGTAGACCCACGTTGTCAAACAAATTAATACACGCAACTAAAATGCGCCGCGTGCCCGTGCAGAGCATGCGCCGCGGTGGGCCCGCGCCTTAAATCACGTCTTGCGTTTACAAGGATGTCTTCTCAAAACGCCCGCGCAAAATTTCCTATCTAAACATAGCTTTAATTTATATGGAAAAACGATAAATTATTAATGCGTAGGCGTCAATCTTTATCCCTTAGGATTAGTAGGTGAACGGCCTCTGAGGATGCTGGCTACGACACGAGATTACGTCCATCTGGTACGACTCATTAGCGTTGCTTTTAAATGGTTACCAGAAAAACTTTGGCATCGATAGGGAAATGACTTAAGGTGACGTGAGTCCAGCGCTTAGCTACTACGGAGGGGGTGGGTGCGGGGCCTGCGGTCCGACCGCGGGCGATCTCCCGCTCGCGCGTAGTTTGCGCGCTAAGTTTGAATATGTCACTCATTGAGATGCCACAGTGTAGTGACTACAGTAAAAAAAGCCTATCAAGCAAAACTAATCGTAGATATTACGAAGGTTAGTATTATATTGTAGGTAGCCTTGGGAAAAATAACTAAAAAGAGATAAAAGTTTTAAAAAAAATATCGGTCTTATCACTGGGTGAAATCATTTTTATTGTCTAATATTACGAGCAGAAATATTTTTAAGTGTTTGAATTTCCAGGTTGGTTCGACCTAAAAATATATTTCAATAAGTTAGTATAAAATAATCGTAAAAATACCAAAATAAAATGTGCATGCCACCGAGTTCATAAGCCACGTCTTAGGAGACAAGTCTTGTCCTATACTCGGAATTTTAATTCGATTCCAGATTTGACATTAGCTACTGTCATTTTGTGAAATACTGATACCACATATAATAGTGTAGTGATGTGATGAAGAGGAAAAAATGAGTAGGCTAGATATGTTAATTGACAATATCACAGACACATTTATAATAAATGTTACAGAAAGTGACAGCGATAGCGATGACGGCGACAATTTATAAAATAAATTATTACCATTATACATCTATCTGTTTTATTTGTCATGTTCCTTCATGATCACATTTTTTTATTTATTTCACACACAATTATAAAAGAAAAGTCTAAGATCGTTAATTAATCGTCAAATCTAAATTATCGGTTCAGAAATATTTAATTTCCTGATATACTTAGTTTACGAGAGTAAAATTATAAGCGAGAAGAATCGATCCAGAAATATTCCATTTCCATATCGAATAATATCGCAACGTCACTATTTAGTACTTGTCATAATGTTGCAACACTGAAATTGTCAAATCTGGAATCGAATTAAAATTCCGAGTACTTATAGGTATCCCCACTACCAACATTGCAGCTGTATAGTTGTTCTGCTGATATTCTTATACTGTGACACAACATATTTTTTTGTTTTTTTTTCAAAGCAATAATCTACTAAATCTATAATAGTCCGGTCAATTTATACATTCGATGTTACATAAAGTTCCAACAAGCTGTAAATCAGGAAAATTGTTCAAAACATAATTATAAACAATGTCTAAAAGCTCCCTATCATTCCCGTGTATGGATTTTATTTTATTCAAGGTCAAGGGTAAAAAAAAGAGTTTATCGCGATTTTCAGCAAAACGGTAAGTTTTATCATAAAAGTACCTGAAAAAATAAAAAAGCTTATAAAATTCTCTATAACTTTAATTCTATCCACTTATTACATATTCCCAACCGTTATTGAACTACACGCTCTAGAAATGTAAAATTAAGGACCTCGGGCAGGTAACTATGGAGCCTGCCCCAATGCTCAACAGTGACATGACCTACCGAGGTCCTTAATTTTTACATTTCTGGAGCTTGTAGTTCAATAACGGTTGGGAATATGGAAAAAGTGGATAGAATTAAAGTTATAGAGAATTTTATAAGCTTTTTTATTTTCTCAGGTACTTTAAGAGAAAACTTACCGTTTTGCTGAAAATCGCGAAAAACTATTTTTTTTACCTTTGGACCTTGAATAAAAAAAAATCCATACACGGAAATGATGGGGAACTTTTAGACATTGTTTATAATTATGTTTTGAACAATTTTCCTGATTTTCAGCTTGTTGGGACTTTATGTAACATCACTCTAAATTTTTGGTTTAAATTGACCGGATTATAATTCAGACAGTTCTTATTTATATTAAAACCTCATTTTCACGCAACCGTCATAGTTCAAATTTATTACTGCGAAAAAAGTTTTAAATTTTGCATCTCCGCGCTCCAGCAAATATTTGGCATAGGTCCGTCCTCCACAAGCGCTTGAGCGCGACTGATCACGCCCCGCGTCACCCGCAACACGGCAAATTCTCGATTTTTTTTAGGTATTTTGAAATTGTGTTTAAGAATGAAATGAAAGGTTACAAAAAAATACCTAATGCCCTAGCTCATGCTACGACCTATATTATAGTTGTTTTTCTTTGGGAAAAATCTGTTTATTTTAGCCATAAAATTATTTTTAAATTAATAAAAGAGGCAACTTTGTGATTTTTTTCTGTCGAGGGAAATTAATCTAATCGTGTACTGAAATACCTTTGCCACTAGAATATATCCTCAACTTTAATATAATAGTTTTTTTGAATCAAAATTGTGACAATTTATATGAAAATAGTTGGATGGAAAAACCGCGTTTTGCGAGTTGCTGAACTCACGTCACCTTAAATTACTTTTCAAACTGGAAATAATTCGCGCGCGCGATAATATAGCGCGCTAATAATTATTTTATAATGCATAGCCACATTCAGGGGAATGGTGATAGTCTATTTTCATACCAAAATCCGCGGTTTTACCGGGCACAACGCGGGTGAAACCGAGGAGTGCTGTTAGTTTTATAAAAAATATAATAACGTCCTGGGCATAGCGCCACTTGCACTCGCTTACCAATTCGAAGACCCGCGTTCAATTCCTTGGTTGATCGGAGCATAATTTACTGCTATACTCAGAATTACTAATAAGCCCTTAAGTAAATCTTTATTGTCTGAGTGAATACCTTTATAGAACCCCTCTTTTCGCATCGGGGTTAAGTAAATAAACAACCGACACCACAATAAGAAGCAGGGGTGTGTCCGTAAACATAATAAATAGGTCGTAAACTTTATGGTCCAATTTCAGACTCTTGGACAACCATAATCGGTGTTACTCTAATTGATTAATACAAAGATTAGTTTATTAGCACCTATTCGTTTCCTATAATATCGGTAAAAACTATATACATAGATCAACTCATACATACATAGTTTCTCATCTTTCATTGAGATTGTTAAGCAACATGCAGCATGTCCTACTTAACAGCCTCCGTGGTCTAGTGGTTTGAGCGCTCGGCTCACGATCCGGAGGTTCCGGGATCGATTCCCGGAGGGGATATCTCACAAAAATCACTTTGTGAGACTTTCCTCAGTTTGGTTAGGGCATTGCAGACTGAATCACCTGATTGCCCGAAAAGTAAGATGATTCCGTGCTTGGGAGGGCACGTTAAGCCGTCGGTCCCGGTTACTTTCTACGGATAGTAGTCGTTACATGAGCCATGTCAGAGACCTTTGGCGGCTCAATAACTCTGACACCAGGATTGCACTCGATAAGAAGAAGAAGCATGTCCTACTTAGGTGGATAGCCGATGGTGGTATTATATCCGAGCTTCGGAGGACATGAACAATTGTCGATCTCGGTAGTTTCAAACGTTAGACCATGTCGGAGGCCTTAAGACAGTCTAAAAACTCCGACCGAGCCACCGAGGTTGGCCACTTGCCTACTCGAGCTTACAATTTTACCCTTTTGTAATTATACAACTATCATTTGTTTAGCGGTAACAATACAATGGCCCTATCTATTTCTATTTATACTAGTTAACACTATTTTGTACGAAAAATATGAGTAGATCTTTCTGCAGTAGGTTGTTAAGTGTACTAATTACGAGTCAACGAATTCCAAAGACAAAGTTGTATGACGTTCGCTGACGTTCTTTGTTTTGGTTAGTAATTTAAAAAAAGAATACCAAAATCTGGAGCTTCTTCGTTTTTAACACTAAAGCCTTCCCGGCAGTAAAGAAGTGTGAAACGTTAAAAACCTCATTTAAAAAGTAAACATTGTCATCCACAATACCCACTGGAGCGACCGCAGCGAAGTCGCTTCTCCTACTTCATTCTCCGCTTCGTGGATTATGCACGCCCATCGGATTCATTACTCACTTGCCAGCCAAAGCAATTAAACATTTTGTTTGTTTTAGCTATGCAAAGAGTGTTTTAAGCCGGGATGATACAGACGAGACTGGGAGGACCGAGTGCACTATGTTGTTTCTGGTGCCTGCTAAGATGCAAGCCATAGATAATACGATTTATAACTTTTGGGGTATAGTTAGTAATTGTATAAATGGCATGACCGTCACAAAAGTTCGCAAAATAAATTTCTTTTTTCACTTTGAGAAACATTTTTTTAAATTCTCTAAATCAAATCTCATAAAAGAATTTATGTTATAACTTCTTAATTATAACGTCGTTTCCAATTATTTAATGTAAAAAATTCAATTACATTCAAAGAATTCGATTGCCTGTCAAATTAGTCGAATAATGAAGAAATTCTCAGAGTTCAAAGGTACCCTGAGAAAGATGAAATTTTATTTTAACTTTCCATAATCGAATGTAATTATATTTCTTTGTATAATTCTAAGCTAGTGTAATTATATATTTGGAATATACGTTTTATGAACAGTTGACAAGTGTTAATTAACGATTAATTAATATGAGGGTTTAATTTTTTCTTTTAACCGACTTTAATAACCCAGGACGGGGTTCTCGACTGTATGTTTTCTCATATCACCGTTGTTGATAAATTACTTTCAAAAGTTTCTTCATTAGTGAAGTAGAAGTGAATTTACGAGCGAGTTTACAAGCTAGAAAGTGAATTCTAAAGACAATTTGTCATTTTTACAACTGTTTAACTAACGTTTGAGTTCATTGTATTCTGTATTGAAATTACGTTTACGGACACACTTCGCATGAATAGTGTCCGCTTAAACTTAAGAAACCAGTTTCTATTGTATTCGTCAACTCGCAGCTTGTTTTCGTGTCTTCTTCATCACTAGTTTAACTAAAACAAAATTAGCTTCATTCTCAAACAGACGAGGTAAAACATTCAAAAAGGTTTCTCTCATCCAATTTGCAGCCAGACGTACTGTGGAACTGAATTAGGTCCGCGCTCGTCCTAGTTAATCAAAGAACAACAACACGAAAAAATAGCGCCAAAAACAGAATGAAAGACGGAAAACTAAACCGGACATTTTCCGGAAACGTTTTCTACGGGAGACCGTGGGAATGAACCCAAACACTGGCGACACACAAGAGCGAGACGCACTCGGAGAGTTCCGTAGCTATAACAATAATAAATTCCTAATCCTTTATCGGTTTTTATACCACAAAACAACAAAATCCATCATTTAAATTACTGAGCAATTTAATGAGAACTCTAGTTAAAATTGTCATGTACAAAAACCACCAATGCGAGAAGAAAAATCTTCGCATAGAATCTCCACTCTTCTCATATCCAATTTTATTCGACCATTCTCCGTTCCAGTGCCAGTAGAGATAACCCGCCTAAAGTAAGGTAGTGCTCAGATATATACAATATACATACTCATTTTTTTCTTTCTTGTCCCAAAATGTGAGATAGAGCAAGAATGAAATAAAATCACCAAACCTTTTTCCTCTTCAGAAGCAATCGTCTTCGGCTGGGACGACAAGTAAGAAAAAATAGAGTATATATAAATTTATGCATTTTACCCGATACTCATACTTTTGTGTTTGCATAAAGGACAATATCTGACGAATATCAAGACTTGGCATATTATTCATAAATACTAAGATTTCGTACATTTGGATACGGAACCCTAATAAAGGTGACAGACAGTGGAATGATTTTCCTTGGACAAGTGGGAGCCGAGAGAGATCAAATCACAACAAAATGTAAGGCCCGCGGCGGCGAGAATTTCCTATGGCGCAAACTACAGAACAAAATACTGTTTTTAGTAGGGGACTAAGGCTCTATAAAATTGTAACTTTTATTGCGCTTTTAAGCAAATAATCTCTATTTTCACAATTTCTTGAGTTTTATTTTTGGCGACGTCAAACAGACTTCTTATAAACAGTCTTTTGTTTTCCATACAATATTGTAGCATGTACCTACTTGTTTCGCAAAAATGAAGTCTTTGGTTCAATTCCCAGATCGGGCGATGCATGTTTCAATTTATTTTTTAACATGATTTGGGTTTGTTGCAGCCCGTTGTGGACATAACAAGCGTCAGATTAATTTTACTTTTGTGAAGCAACGGGTCACTGCGGGCCAGTATGACACCATTCATATACAAGCAATCTCGTACAACGTCACCCAGCCCGCACTCGGTCCAGTATGGTCCACATAGTAATGTCTTGATTGATAAGCCGTCTTTATCGTATTGTACACAGGATTTTTTGCGATATAAATATAAAGCAAGTGAACTACTTACTTTATTAGGTCGCGAGCGAACTGAATACATTGGATTAATTAATCCTAATACGAGTAGCATACTCACGCTCATAATTATCTACACCGCCTGTTCAGTTGTATTCGCTCATGTCTACAAACATACCCAGACATAGTTTAATAATGAATCGAACTTATAAATGATTCGGTCATTGGACGGACTCTGGACATCTGCCAACCAAATAAAGGAATATCGTAAAGAGATATACACAGGCTGTTACCTTTCAAAGGTCAATCACTTTCACAATATTCTTAGATCTGGTCATTTTGTTTGAATCGAGATGGCCATTGGAATCGTCGTATAATACGTATGTCATATTATAAAGGTCAGTAACCTTTAAATTAGTAAAGCGATTAAATAGAGTGGTTAGTTTAAATATTTATGTCTAAGAATATATTGCGTTGGAATGGCATCTGTTATAAAAAATGTTTAACTTGAGCGCACAGTTTTCAGTTAATGATTTATTCTTAACAAAGTCTAAGAGCGCGGATTAATTCAGATACATTTTATCCCGAAATTCCCACGGTACGCGGATAACACCGCGGGGCGCGGCTAGTGTTTTTATAGACTAGAAGGCTAGCTTAACTAAAGCTCAAGACACACAATGCGGTTGCAGGCCAGTTGAGAATCGCGTGACGTTGTATTCCTTGTATGACAGGTGTCACTGGGCCACACCCGGCCCGCACCCGGCGCGCACCCGCACTATGTGTATCGTGCACTTAAAGCCGCCTAAGGACTATAGTATTCCACAGCGATGTTTTGTTTTTACACATCAAAAGGTTTTATTTGTTTTGACTTCAAAGTGAAGTCGGTCAGTTTGTTTGAGCCCCTCGAGAAGATTCAAGATTTGTTTCAGCTATTTCAGGAATTCTCATTTCAGGGATTGTTGATCAGTAATTAAGACTTGTTATCTTTGTATTTTCACTGTTGTGTATTTTATTTTAAATCTCTGTATAAAATGGAATGAAAATTTGTGAGCGTTATTGGTCCAAACGAAATTATTTTATTATAAAGCTCGCTGTGCCCCGCGGATTTTATCTGTTACCGAGATAAAAAGTTTGATGTGTGTAAGTTTCATCAAAATCAAACAGTTATTTTTTAAGAAGATCACAAACATCTCTCTTATATTCATGTTTATTGCACTATAACTTTGTCGTTTTCTTCTTTGCTAATCGCTGTCACTCGCCTGCACCGTGGCAGTCCCTAACCATAATTTATTATTATTTACAACTAACTTCTTTAATTCCTGTCGGTTGCGTGACTTACTTGTAAGTAGTGAAAAGGCCTTGAAATATCTAATATTCTTTCGACACGCTACACGGCGGCCATTTATTATTTAAGACGTAAATATTCGAGGAAGTTCGTGGGTTAGTAATTAAGTTATTAGGTAGTAATGTTTTATGTGATTGTAGGTGTTGTTTTATTTAGATGGAGATAGTTTACAAGCTGCAGGAGAGTTTAATAGTAGTCGCGTTGCATTTACGAGTAGTAATTTTTCTTCTTGATATTGTTTTTGAACTCTCTTATCTCTGGGCTGCCTGATTCGATTCATTCTTTTTGTATTGGATAACTACATTCAAGAGGTAAGTTAGGCTATCCAAAATTCCCCAAAAAAGGGTACATCGCGGGTAAAACCGCGGGGTATGGGCTGAAAAAGCGGTACGCATGGCTGAAGCATATTTCACTACCAAGCTTCTCAACATTTTATTATTCATATTTTCGTAATCTATTCAATCGTTTTAGAGTCTATTACAACAAACAGACACCCAAGCTTATGAATTGCCATAACAATACATAAACCCGACGTTATTCGTCTAACAACAGAACAATGCCCAGCTTTCTATGACTGGAACTTTAATTATGAACTAACGTTCAGAGAACACTCGCAAATGGTCAACAGGATTTAATTAACTTTCAAATGAAACATGCCAAGGGTTTCATTGTGACATCAGACTCGTTTGTTATACTAGTGTAGCGATGTTCATTTCTTACAAGAACAGCCCCGCGGTTTTACCCGCGTTGTGCCCGTGCCCGTGAGATTATCGGGATGAAAAATAGCCTATAACCTTCCCATTGAATGTAGCTATCTATTACAAAAAGAATTATTCAAATCGGACAGGTAATTCCCGAGATTAGCTCAAACAGTACAAACAAACAAACAGACAAACAAACAAACTTACAAATTTTACCTATTTATAATATTAGTATAGACAAGAATACTCGTATATTATGTGTAATAGATGCTATATTAAGTTGTATATTGTAAAGTTGCCCACTGAACTGTATCATTAAGTAAGTCTCATTAAGTAACCTGTAACGTCCCACTGCTGGACAAAATAATCCTCAGCTCATGTCAGATGCCTTTAGGCGGTCTAAAAACTCCGACACCAGTGTTGGTCACGGACCTACTCAAACTTACGTTTACTTAAGATAATTTGGCGATGAATTAAAATAAATAATGTCCTGAATAAATAACGATGACCCCTGAATAAGTGTAAACACGCGTAACATATGTAAACACAGGCGTTAAAATTAACCGATGTCCGAAGAGACAAATAATTGACAAACAAAAGAACCTTTTTAATTTAATTACGTTAAATACCATTTATATATCAAAAAGGTCAAAAAATATTTTTTTGCAAAATCTGCTTTTTAAGAATATTAAACTGCTGATTATAACAATATGTAAAACGGTTAATATGTACCTAATAAATACCCAAAATCGTTTAAACCAATTTCTACAAAGTAGAAAAGTAAACTCTTTCGGAAATACAGCCGTGTTACCGCGCCCCGCGGTTTCTCTCGCGTTGTACCTGTTCCAGCGAAAATTTCGGGATAGAATTTATCCCATGTGTTTAACCCTGTAAACTTTCATCCAAATCCGTCCCGTAGTTTTTTCGTGAAAGAGTAACAAACATTATGATAGATACATACATACATACATACATGCAGAGTACTTCGGAGGTCGCGTTAAATCATACACGCAGAATACTTCGGAGGGCTCGTTAAATTGTCGGTCCTGGTTGTATTGTAAAGTTTATGTAAAGTTTCATCTAAATCCGTCTTGTAGTTTTATCGTAGAGTAACAAACATATATAAATACATACAGACATATATACATACATACACGCAGAGGGCTTCGGAGGGCTCGTTAAATTGTCGGTCCCGGTTGTATTAATCGTCAGACCTTGTCGGAGGCGTATAGGCGGTTACTTACTTTACTTACTTTTTTACTTTCTATTTAACTAACTTACTTACTTTTTTACTTTCTATTTCTGTCTAAACCGCCATCAATGCCAATACCATTCAAGGAACATCATACAACTACATAATTATATCACCAGATTCCACCCACACGAATCCGAGCTGATCAAAACAAATGCCACGCGATCCTCTCTGCACTATTAAGGTCATCTATTCAAAACTACTCACCCACTCGCTATTGGCTCAAGTCAATCGGAATACTATGTATATGCACGGCAAATTAACCTCTATTCTATCTATATTAGATGTTAGATTCAGGCTTTGGAAGTTCCTATTTTGGTTGAACTCTAATTTGGTTTAATGGTATAAGATTGATCTGCACTTAACTGTATTTATAAATAGTAGGTAAGTTAATTAGAACCCAAAGTAAGCTCTAAGCTTGTATTTTGGAATCTACCTCACTGATACTACTACAGATACCAACACAAATACTTTATAAGAATATATAATTGACACCCAGGCGTCGTCGCCGACATCTATGTATGTATGTCTTCACATATTGTTGACTCTGGTTGAGAATCGAACTAGAAACCCCCGACACAGTAAACGCTCTCACTGCCACTGTGCCGACGAGCTTGTCAATAGTACCATTATATCAATTAAAAAACCTGGCTACTCATTTTCATGGTAAGATTGCTGAACTAATTTAGTTTACAATAAAATGGTAGTGGATTTCAAAAGGGGTACCACAGCTTAGGGAAAAGACGGTAATTGTGACTAACAAAAAATCTTGAAAAAATAAGCACAAATTATTTGTAGTCGGTAGGTGACTCATTCACACTCGGAGACTTCCATTAAATAGACCCTTAAGTAATTAACTTAATTTTCCATACATTTCATGTCAAGATGAAGTCACTACGAGAGAAATAAAGCATTTATCATTATTATTTATTATAATTACTACTAAGGATGCATTTGTTGTCCCTGAGTACCGGCTAATTTTCAATTATCTTTTTTCAAAAAATCGCTTTATAAGAAAAACCTGAAATAATGCCTTAACTATATTCATCTCAATTCATTGTACCAAATTAAGTTTAATCTACCCAACTATAACTTAAAGTAAACGACATCGAGATTAAACTTAAGATTCAGTACTCAGACTTTAAGATCCCTAGGGATAGATCGACAGGGAATTAAGTTATGTTAACTATATCCCTAGAGGTTAGATTGGGAATAAGGTAATGTTAACTGGCAGGTTTAATTAGAACAAGGAGAGGTAACGACGTTTTGATAGAGGTTTAAGTTATTTATCAATTGTTAAGTTTGCCTTTAACTTTAATATAACTTGAGTTTATAGAATTAAGCTAACTGTAAGTCTAGATATAGCAGATCACTCATAAATTCCGGTAGGTCAGTGGCCAACCCTGGTGTCGGAGTTTTTAGACCGCCTAAAGGCCTCGATTTGACTTATGAAACAACCGGGACCGACTGCTTAACGTGCCTCAGAAGCACGGTACCGCTTGCATAGAAATGCAAGTATTGACCACCCAATACTTAATATCAAACAAGCATCTTGAACTTGAACTAAATCTCTGAAACGTTTGCAGAAACCTCGAAAGCTAAGCTTAGAGTCAGCGGCTTACAGAGTTAGTCGGTATAGGAAGTTATCTAAGCTTTATATAAGTATTAATATAAGTAATGGTGCGGTTTTCCTACATACTTAAAATTTATAATAGAAGCGGCCTGTGATTACAGTAAATAAAATTAAAATAAATTATTGACAAGAAAAATTCACACATCCTAACTAAGCGCTAAGCTTGTATCATGGAATCCAACTACGAGAGAGAGAGAGATAGAGAGAGGGTTATTAAACAATATTCAAATGTAATTATAATTATTTTTAAAACTTCACCCCGTGAAACCAATCGACACGTTTCCAGTTTTTTATGGTTAATGTTTTAACAACATTTTGAGAACCTCCTTCCAATAATTAATAATATGTGAAGTTACAAGTAATTCGGTCTTCCGTGTTAAGTATAATGAGAGGCCTTTGCCCAGCAGTGGGACACTACAGGCTAATTATTGTATGTAGATTGTAGATACTTTACTTTACTAAGCAATATTACTGCCGTTTATTAACCTGAGTTTTTCTTTGATAGGTAATTTTGAGAAGAATATTTTAGATTGAAATCTAAACGAATATACGAAACAGCTTAATTCTATATTAAAAAAAATATTGGATCGAAATAACCCCCAGAAAAAACAGCAACCGGCTGACATTAAAAAGTAAAATATGCTTGTTTTAAAAAAGGAACATAAAAGTAAAGTACAATTGGTAATTTTACGTATAGAAAGATCTTCTAAACAAACTTGTGACGAAAATAAACAGCTGAGTCGAGAGCCAAGAGTCCTATTACTGTAAAAGGAAAAATTACGTTAAACAGGCAGAGTAATTACATTATATGTTGTACCAGCTGAGGGATCATTGACCTATTTCTCTCGCGATGTCGAATTTACCCGACCCTGCAGTATGCCATTATACAGTGCATGTGTGGAATAATAACCTTTTGCCGTAACTTGAAAATTTATGGCGTAAAATAAATTTTAAAAAGGTTTTTTTTTCTTGATAAAAGTAAAGTTTGATGTTAAAAATTGACATTAAAAAATGCGAACAAAAATTTAACGAAAATTGTACTGAAACACTGTATAAATAACACTAAAAAAGCTTTATAACTAAAAATAAAAAAGTTACTTAAAACTGGTACTTACGTCAAATATGTAACGTCCTCACAAAATGAATCACTGTAACATTCCTTCGTAGTACGCGGTCGTAGCTCGTAGCGCTACGGTGCTACGCTCGTAGCCGTCGAAACGCGACTGAGCGTAGTACCGGCTACCACTGTGATCGATGGGGTTTCGCGCCTAAACCACAGTTCACACTAGCATTGAAAAATGTGTGTAAAGTGTAAAACATGCTTTAGGGACATGATTTATTCATACTTTAATGGTCCTTTGAGTGTACTTAACATAGAATTTGTGCAAAAATGATGATATGGACGGTTTAGCCTATTTAATTCGGTTTCAAGTTTGTGCGACCCATATTAATGCGTTTGTATTTTTTTTGCAACGATTTATTTACATATTGCTTGCTCTTAATATGACTGAAAAACTTGTATTTTTATAGGGGCAGATGATGCAAGCAATTCGCGAACTTTTTGAATAACGAACAAAAAAAATTCTTACACTCAATATTTTTTTATTCTTTTTTCAAAAATGCTTAATACATCACCTGCGTCCTGCACGGTGTCACTTCTAAAACATTTCATCTCGATGACAGCTTGTCAGCGTATTTAAAAGTGTTCCGAATTTAAAATAATTTCCGGATCCCGCAACATGAGGCACCGTTTACTTTAAAAATTAAAAGTAAGCGGCGCAAATGTTTGTTAATTGGATCGTTTAGAAGCAAATCTTGGTTGTCAATCTCGACCTAGTTTCGTAATCGGATGAGATGAGAGGCTGACTGGCCGCCAACTTTCAAACGAGGACAGTTCACAACAAATCATTTTAAAAGGTTTCTAGTGTGGTGCTAATTGCTTTCTTTCAGTAAATAAATTTGGAATTAACCGCTTTTAAGCTTAAGGTTTTGAAGATATTATATTAATCTGTACATTTTATTTGTTTGTTTAGATGTTTATATAGTTAGATGCATAATTATCTGTTTGTATCTAATATATAAAATTCTCGTGTCACGGGGTGCGTGGTTGAACTCCTCTGAAACGGCTCGATTCTCATGAAATTTTGTGTGCATATCGGGTAGGTCTGAGAATTTTCAGACCTACCCGATATGCAGATCTATAAATTGCGAGACATTAGGAGATTTAAGTCCGTAAAAAGTAATATCGAGTAGGTTAGTGGGTAACCCTGGTGTCGTGTATTCAAAACACATTTAAAATAGTTGCACGTGGAAATATGGTTAACATAACCTCCATGTTATCTCAAAATAAAAAAATACGCAAAGCAAGTAAGTTTGAGAAGACCAAGACTTAGACCGACCGAAGGCGACAAAAAATACGCTGCTAGGGTAATAATATGAATGGAAAATGACAAGTATTTGAAATGTTTATTCATTTTATTCATTTCAAATATAATTACATTTTATTTCGCTCAGTTATCGAGACATCACCTCCCATACTAGTATAAACTGTGTCACGGAAAGGTGACACAATGTTACACATATAAAAAAATACGCTACCACCAATATGAGAAATGTCAATAACTATTAGATTGGTTTGCAATGCATCTGAATTTAACCAATTATTATGAAAACTCTTTGCAATAACTGACACGGTTCACATGACAAAAGTTGTTTTTATTTTGTTTTGAGCTGCACGTTTCGACGTGATTGTATGAGTCAAGTTCGCTCGACCGTGAGCGAGCTGGAATCAATAAAAACGTGATGTATATCCCAGTTCAATCAATTTACATGAAAGAAAACTTAAACCAACTAATGTTATAAATGCTAACGATTGTCAGGATTAATGTTCGTTTGGATATGACATGTATTCCTTACTAGTTTCTTAAGTTTAAGCTAACACTACTCCTTTGAATTGAAACTAGGTTTCCGGGTATAAGTCTTCTGTGACCACAGTTCCCGTAAGCCGAAATGTCAAATAAAAATCTATATATATATATAAAATTCAAAGTCCTGACTGACTGACTGACTTATAATCAACGCACAGCCTCAACCGCTACACCTAGAAACATGAAATTTGGCAGGAAGGTTCTTCAAGTGACGTAAGTGCACACTAAGAAAGGATTTTCAAAAATTTCTACGGGAACGGGCTCAACGCGGGCAAAGCCGCGGGGCGCTGCTAGAGTAAAATAAAAGCGAAGTGTATCCGTCAACGTGGTTTCAATTCAAAAGAATATTCCTTAACCTATCCTCCTCACTATACTGATACCTTCAGTGAGATGAGAGGCCTTTTCCCAGTAGTGGGACATTACAGGCTGACAAATTTAATTTATGATTATATTGTCCCATCGCTGGGCAAAGATCTCCCCCAAACTTCGGCAACCCTCCCTGTCTTTTGCAAGCTCCTACCAAACGCAATGATATAATATGTAAGACCTCGGACAAATTCACACGTTTAATTGGACCCAATTAAACTGTCAGCTTGTATTCCAGGAACCGTAGTCACAGAAATCTCAAGTAAATAAGTAATAATAAATAATATATAATAATATATACCTGGACAAATTCACACACGGTTAATTAGACCCAAAGTAAGCTCTAAGCTTGTGTTATGGAATCTAACTCACTGATACTACTACATATATATACACAAATACTTTATAAGAATATATAATAAACACCCAGACCTCGTCGCCAACAACTATGTCTTCACATATTGTTGACTCCGGGCGGGAATCGAACCCGCAACCCCCGACACAGTAAGCGCTCTCACTGCCACTGTGCCAACGGGCTTGTCAATCAAGTTCGAGTGGTTTAGGAGCCACTGCTGGTGTCGAAATTTTTAGACCGCCTAACGGCCTGAGACATAGTCAGTCGATTGTACCAACCAGTACCGATTATTTTACGTGCCTTTTGAAGCACGGCAGCGCAATCAGAAATGCCTCTATCAGCCAGTCAAGCTGCACGTTGCTTAACAATCGCAATGACAACATCGCTTAGTCAAACTACTCTCCCATCAACTCAATAGGAAAATGTCGTACGCAATAGGAAAATGTCATACGTCTACGCTTACAACGTGTTTACACCCAAACATTCAACCTCACAGCTTCTCCATAAATAGATCTTATCAAGATAATTTGTCTTGCCATGAGAATGAAATTAATGTATCCCGTAGACCTCTTACAGTTCGTAAACAGTTCAACGACCGGAGTCAAAATAGATCCAGGACCACAGTCAGGTACTTTCTATTTGTTGACAATAGACAAGTAACTTACGACGACCTTTGGCCCAAAGCCAAATATAAGTAAAGGCCAAATGTCTAGCGTGTCGGCTTGTGAAAGGATAGTGACTAGTTTGGGTTCGTAGGGCTGTCTGTCTTTGAAAGGCTGGACCGATTTTGACGGGACTTTAAATTTCAGGTAGCTGATGTAATAAGGAGTAACTGAGGCTACCTATATTTCTGAAAAAATCCACACGGACGATGTCATGGGCACAGCAAGCAGTAACTATGTAAACAAAGTCAACACTTTGCAAAAGCAAAATTTGCCGACTATCCGAGGACGACGATCAAAAAGTGTCGCCCTTCACTGTATGACATAACCATAACGTTTCAAGTAAAAAAATAGTTCGCTATTGAGTTTGCTTTATTGTCGGCAGAAATACTTTTGTTTACCAACTTAGATGCTAAAATTTCCGTCTCAACCATCTAGATTACAATAAAAGCAATTTCATTATAGATAAATAATAATGGTAAACATTTTTTGTGCTAACTTTGTCCTGATATTAGTAAAGTTGTATTTTATTACGAATGAAAGGGCGGGTAAATAATTACCGAAGTTACCACAGAGTTGTGTGAATGTGCGCTGGCATAATAAACACCTAACTTTTTATGACGTAGATAGTTCTACTTGACGTTTTACGGTGACAATCTGTTACATACACCTCACTAGTCTTTGAAACCATCAACAATTCCAAGGATTCTATTTTATTTTTGAATTGAAACTAAGTTGACGGATACACTTCGCTTTTATTTTACATTATAATCTGACGTTTCGGCCCCTTTACAAAAACTGTGGTCACAGAAGACTCTCTTTTATTTCTATGGGGTAGAAGTAAGTTCGTGGTCAACCCTGGTGTCGGAGTTTTAAGTCCGTAAAGGGCTCCGATATGGTCTTAACTATATTTTGATATAACCAGGTTATTTATTACCTGGTTATATCAGGTTATTATATTACCAGGACCATTTAACCCCCCCTCCGAAGCATGGTAGCGCTGAGATAGAAATGCCACTGTCAGCTATCCAAGTAGGGGCCGAGCTGCAATCGCTAGTCACTAGTCAAACTATACTCTATTATATAAAAATATGTCACAGCACTACGGGGAAAAATTACTTTGAAAAAAGAATACTATATCCAATAGTTGTCAATAGATGTAAATGTAATGTGTCGTATTAAAAAAAACTAATGTTAGTTTTGCTGTCCCCAATAGATTCTTAATAGATCAATATATATTCTCTATCTAGAATCTATGTATATATACACACAAACAAAGAAAATCTGTAATGACCTTCTCGCAATAGCGTTAGCGTCCTTCCAGGACTCATAACGCTATGCTATAAGCATAACACTAACTGTGTTGGACATTCCTTCTTGCATGAGAGATCTTATATCATGCTGTGAATTTATTGTTCCGGAAACGCATTATGCTGTGTTGACATAACAGTCGTAATAGGTACCCAGAAACCATTTCAGAAATAAGAGCCCATATTCACTGGTCGATTATCGGATGCGGATTTTAAACGTGTATCGACGTCTTTGTTATTTCGAGAAGTTTAGTGGTCAACCCTGTGTTTTAAGACCGCGTAAAGGCCTCCGACATTGTCTAATGATTGAAAAAACTGGGACAGATTGCTTAACGTACCGTCCGAAACATGGTAGCGATTAGATAGAAATGCCTCTGTCGGCCACCCATCGAAGTAGCTGGGACGAGGTTATGGGCGCTGAAAAATCGAAGACCGACAAGTGTGAATTGCTTACAAATGTTCTCCAATTCTGGATAGATTCTGGGTCCGCTTAAAAGTCTCGCGGCACAAATACATCTTCAAACATCAAATCATCTATTAAGTCTAAATCATACTTCCTTCAGGGAACATCCAATATTGACAATTACTATTCCCCACAAACAAACACCAATAAGTCACAAATCAAATAATACTATCACGTAATATGCCATAGTTTCGCTGCTTCGGTTTGTTCACATAAATATATCAAATGAAGACTCCGTCGTATGTCTGTACGTGACTCGACTCAGCGTTGAGGCTTACCTGCCGATGATTTATAAATGACAAAGTTATAAGTTCGGTAAGAGATTTTTGACATAAAGTTTTACTTAGAGACCCTTTTTAGCGTTCTTGTAAGTGTATATAAATATTTATAGCGGTAAGGTATTCGTATTTATGTGATACTGGTTATGTATAGCTAACATATGTTTTTATATATAGTTAGTTGTCCCATGTGTTAAATGATGATGTTCGATTATTGCTCATTTGCATTATTTTTATCATTCAGATTGCTTTACTATTATACATCAAGTGTCATCATTTATAAGTAAAACCCTGATGAATGACGAATGTAAACTTTTTTGGAATCATACAGTTAGCATAACAACTCTGTAAACAATTATTCTGAATGCAATAGATGTAGTTACTTTCTGTCAAAATCTAATCACATGCGAATCGTCCACGGAAGAACTACGAGTAAGTACTTTTACTCCTCTTCACCAGCAATCTGACTGTGACGATTTTTTGGACCTAATAGTAGGTAAATATTAGCATTTCAACTGATATAGTTAGAAACAACTTTTATAATAAAGTGTAAAAGTAATTGTAATTACTAGAATACTGAATAAAATACGTCCAAAATTCTAAGTAATATTAAGTTGTACCATTAACTGTAATTTCATATTGAATCGTAGAACCAATTTGCAGATGAAAAGAGGCAGCCCTTAGATTCGTATTGAACATAACGAGGTTAACTAAAGTGGACCCGGAATGCCCTTAAATTACGGCATAGAAATTATATTATGCTTAAGAAATTTCACTCACATTTTTTGGGGCGTTTCACACTCTAGAAACTCATTTTGAAGTGAGAAAAAGGTCGCGCTGAAGTGTCTTCAATCAAGAGAAGATTATCAACATCCATCATTTATTTTTTATACTTTTGTAACAACACTGAAAAGCTGCTAATTTGCTCGAAGACATGTATGTGTTGGGGTGGGACTGGCGTTAAAATAAAATGAAAGTAAAGTATTAGCTTTTAATGTCCCACTGATGAAACTGAAGATGCTTTTTAGTAAATTGTAGGATTGGCTGGACGACGGAGTTGGACTCCGCGTGTGTTAAATGTCTAACTAACTAGGTACTGCGAGTATAATATCTAGCTACGAAAATTGTACTGAGTAGCTACCGTACTCAGAGACGTCGATTAAATGACGCCTAACTATCTGACGTAATTTTTCATACATCACACGTCAAAATCACTCATTAAAATCACTCATCATTATCTCCAAGGAAACATTTGTCTTCTCTCACTACGGACGTAAGTAGTATTTTCAGATAGCAGGACGCCTTCGCCCTAGAATGAGGTCTTACAGGACATTATTTTGCTTTAACTTGTGTATACATTATTGTTCGACTTCCTATTTCTTGTTTGTACCACATTTTTTCTTTTTTCTATTTGTCGCAGTATTCTATTTTGGCTTATATATATTCTAACATGACTTTTGTTAAAACCGTGCCCTACTATAGTGAATAGTCTAGTGAACCCTTTTTGTAAAATTCCAAAAAACATGAAAGGTGAACTACTTATGTTTGAATGTTTGGCTCTCATACCAATTGTCTGTGGCTAGATTTCGTGAGATCATTGACCCCCAATCCATTCAATACTTTCCTGAGTGACACAATTCTTCTCAACACAATCTGATTGTATTCTAGTCAAACCAAACATCTACTAATATTATACATGCGAAAGTTTGTGAGGATGGGTATATGGATGGATGGATGTATGGATGTGTTTGTGAACCGCAGGACACCGCCGTTACATACGAGGGCGGGTCAATAAGTCCGTGACTTTTTGAATTTCCGACCTCTTTACTGAAACAATAATACTGGTCCCGTCAACAGGCATCTGTTAGTTGCACAGAGCATAGAAGCACCGCGCTCTCCTACTAGAGACGCCATTAATAACAATACCCGTGCGGCGAAGCTGCGCTGACCTCAACTTCAGGCGCAAGCCGCCGTCAGTCTCTGCTAGCACGTTGTGGAGTGAATATTATCAAAAAAGCGGTAGAAATGCCTCATTGTGCAGTGATTTGGTGTCATAATCAAAGTAAAAACGTAAATAAACAAAATTCTGGCGTATCGTATCATAATTAAGTTATAAAATTCAACTTTTAGCTGTTTAAAAAATGCAATCGAGGTTATTTTGAAACACAAAACCCAAACGTAACCATGGTAACCAGTAAATTAAAATGCGCTAGTGAGGTGACGCATTGGTTGGCGTAATGTCGATAATGCGTGTCAATCGTATCCTTGTACTGAATCGATATTGTAGAATTGATATTTTTTACTTATATTGAACCCAGACTAGAGATTTATGTTTTGTAGCTAACTAGTAAGTAATATTAAAATAATACAAACTATTATTTAAGGTTTCCTAATGATCCTTACTATTGATTGAATAAAAGTCTGACCACTAAATTGATTCTTATTATTTTCACGCCTAGCATACCTATGTATTACATGTATTATCATTATCATATAATAAAAAACTAAAATTCCCTAATCCTAAAATTTTAATAGTCATTAGTCCGATTTCTGCTGATAATAAAATATCGATAAAAACATCGACTCATATCGACATACCCATCTCTACATACAATACAGATACGTCAACTTTGAAGTAAAGCGTGTCATGATGTGAGTGAGCGGTAACGCTTTCCGACACGCTAAGTTTGTATGAAAAGTTTTAAGAAAGGCGTCTCTAGTAGGAGAGCGCGGAGCTTCTATGCTCTGTGGTTAGTTGACTCCTCTGAAAATTTGAACTTGCTGCGTCAGTTAGTTTGTGTTTTACAGCTATCTTTATCAGACTACTCACTAATTTGACGAGAAAATGGACAAAAGTGAATTTCGTGTGCTTATTAAGCATTATTTCTTGCGAAAAAAAACCATTACCGAAACCAAGGCAAAGCTTGATAAATACTATGGGGACTCTGCACCATCGATTTCCATGGTAAAAAAGTGGTTTACTGAATTTCGTTGTGGCCGTACAAGCACTAAAGATGCCGAGCGTCCTGGACGCCCAGTTGAGGTCTCTACACCCAAAACATTCGAAAAAATTCACGATATGGTGTTGGCCGACCGAAGATTGAAAGTGCGAGAGATTGTGGAAGAAGTAGGGATCTCGCATGGCTCAGTGGTTTCAATTTTGAATGATCACTTAGGCATGAGAAAGCTGTCCGCAAGATGGGTGCCGCGTTTGCTCACAGTCGACCACAAACGCAATCGTGTAACAACTTCACAGGAAGGTTTAGCATTGTTTAATCGTAATATGGAGGAGTTTTTGCGCCGTTTTGTAACCGTGGACGAAACGTGGATCCATCACAACACACCAGAGACCAAACAACAGTCAAAACAGTGGGTTTCCAAGGGTGAATCGGCGCCAAAGAAGGCCAAGGTGGGATTGTCGGCCAATAAAGTTATGGCGACTGTTTTTTGGGATGCACGCGGGATAATCCACATTGACTACCTTCAAAAGGGAAGAACAATCAATGGGGAATATTATGCCAACTTATTGGACCGATTCAATGACGATTTAAAAAGAAACCGACCTCATTTGGCCAAGAAAAAAGTTCTTTTCCACCAAGACAATGCAAGGGTGCACACATGTGCAGTTGCCATGGCCAAAATCCATGAATTGGGCTATGAATTGCTCCCTCATCCGCCCTATTCTCCAGATTTGGCTCCGAGCGACTACTTCTTGTTCCCAAACCTGAAGAAATGGCTTGGTGGAAAAAGATTTGACTCCAATAATGAAGTCATCTCGCAAACAAAGGCCTATTTTGACGACCTCGACAAATCATATTTTTTGGAAGGGATAAAAAAATTGGAGAAGCGTTGGACAAAGTGTATAGAGCTCAAGGGAGACTACGTTGAAAAATAAAATATATTTTTAATAAAAAAATCTGTCTTTTATTGCAAAAGTCACGAACTTATTGACCCGCCCTCGTATATACCTAGGTAGATATAGCCAGGAACCTAAATAGGTTTCCTAGGCTAAAATATATACCTAGATGTCTAGATGTAGGTAAGAGCAAGTTCAAGTCTAGACACTGGCAACTTAGACTTTTATAGCTGCAGTAACGTGGTAAGTTCTGGCTGTTTCAGAGTATTAATAGTAATAAAAATACTGGAAATTGAGTTAAATGGAGTGTTCGAATTGGTTTTAATAATGGTACTTTAGTGGTTTTTAGATCTCTGAATCTGAAGCTTTTAGTTGAATGAAGTGTACTCGTATCTACGTACGTCTTTACCTAGTTGTATAATAGTATTCTTGTTTAAATTATAGAAAACCTGGTTTTCCTTAAAAACTAGTTAGGACTATAACATTATATTATAATATATGTATATATTATTTTTAGGGTTACGTACCCAAAGGGTAAAAACGGTACCCTATTACCTGGAACTTCGCTGTCCGTCCCTCTATCCGTCCGTACGTCACCAGTTGAAATTTTCACAGATGGTGTATTTCTATTGCCGTTATAACAACAAATACTAAAAATAAAATAAAACAAATATTCAAGAGGGGCTCCCATACAACAAACGTGATTTTTTGCCGTTTTTTAAAGTACGGAACCCTCCGTGCACGAGTCCGACTCTTACTTGGCCGGTTTTTATACATAAGTGGCCCAGGCCTGATTGGTCTCTTGTGACAGCTTTTATTCGATTTTTAACAGATGAAGAGACACCTTTTGATACAAGCCTTTTTTTATAAATATACGACAATGTTGCCTGCCAAAACTGAGGTCCCGGGTTCACTTAACGGGTCGAGCGAAGCATGTTTGCTATTATCTAACATTTCGGGTAAGAGATCACCAATATACAAGCGTGGTGATTATCTAATCTTCTGTACATATCAGTGAGATGAGAGGCCTTTGCCCAGCAGTGGTACATTACAAGCCAATACATTACAACAAGTGTATAATTATTCCGTAATTACCTACCAGTGTATCATTTATTGTAATTACCCTTATAATAGATACCTAATTTATATTTATTATGTTTCTCAATGAAGATTACTGTTTAAAATTTGATTGTTCGTCGTATCTTTGTGAACTTTAATTCAGACAGTGGTTACCCCGAGCTCAGCCCTATTATCCCAAAGTTTCCACTAGAGAAACATCCCGGCTATAAATGGAATTTAATACCTATTGTTGTATCTCTTTTGGGTCGGTTTACAAACTTAATGACTTTGTTCAAAATTTGTGGTCATACCTTTAGACACGATCCTGTTTTGTGTATGATTTCTTGTTGCTTCTCTTTTCAAACACTGTCGCAAAAGAGGGGTGATCCATGGGGGTGATATAAGTTTGACGTCGATATCTGTATGTATGTGTGTGTGTGTGTATGTTTCTGTCTTTAACACCGTAGCTTTTAAACGGATGGACCGATTTCATTTGAAAGTTTCGTTGCGGTGATTCTCAGCTATGTTTGATAAACATTGGTGAAGCCGTTTTTGCGAAGATAATTTTTAATTAAACTTGTATCGGAATTAAATAAAACTCAATTCCATTCAGTACCACTTCTACAATGAAACCCTTTTTAGCCCGACTAAAAAAGTTATAAGGTTGACTTATCTGTGTGCCTGTTTGGAATCGTAGCTCTAATACGAATAAACAGATTTTTTAATAAGCAATATATATGTTACGGCTAATACCCGAAGTGCGGCTACACCTAGTTTTAGCCGGTTAGAACTAGGTGCATATATATGTCATTTTAATGAAAAGAGAGAGTTTAAACATGAAAAAAAAAATAACCCTAACCTACCGAATAGTAAGTAATTCGGTAGGTTAGGGTTATTTTTTTTTCATGTTTAAACTCTCTCTTTTCATTAAAATGACATACGGCTAATACCCGAAGTGCGGCTACACCTAGTTTTAGCCGGTTAGAACTAGGTGTAGCCGCACTTCGGGTATTAGCCGTAACATATATATTTTTTTAAGTGGGATATGGAAAGTAATATAATAAATAATAGTAGTTTAAAAACCCGTACTAAGAGATGTCCAATACTTCCTAAGTATATAATTAAACAGAGATGTTCACATGTAATGAAAAAGTATTCGTTGAGTTTTTGAATGCAGTAAATAAAAAAATATGCCAGGGGTTCCATTTTTGTTTTTTCATTCAAAGAACAACTCCTCAATGCCTGCTCAATTGCTTTCTCAAGTTGCTCTTATTTCTCTAACTCTAAATTGACTGACTGACTACCATGACCTAGACACAACTTAATTTTAAACCTCGTCGTCGTTCACACAATTATTTCAATGTTAAACGTTATCATAAATAAGTTTGTCTCATTTGATACTTGTCTAGCCAACTTGGCGACATTTCAACTAAGCTTTAAATTTATACTAATTTAATAAAAGCTGAATAGTTTGATTTTTTATTTTTTGGTTTCTGTTTGTTTAAACGCGCTAATCTCAGAAACTACAAATATCAAAAGATAAGCAGAATAAAAAAGCTTGCAGTTAAGGTTATATTGTTTTATCCTAGTATTTCTCTTTAGAGTTACGGGATAAAATCGGTCTTTTTGCCAGGGGATACAGGTTCAACTTGTAGACTATCCTGGAGATATTTAATGTAATGAATTAGAACACTTCTTCGTTTTGATGGCATAAACATTAACAATTTAAATGAGCCCTTGTCGTTAGCGCACATGACGTCACCAAGAGTGGAGCTTTCGTTAAAACGTCGGAATATAAAAGCAAGTATTTAATTTGCTTCTAACGCGAATACAATCCGTGTGATCCGTTCAATAAGTGTTTAAATCACATAAGTTTAAAAAATACTATGAATTACAATTGCAGGGCCACACTCCCGACCACATCAGTACAAAATGTTCGCAAATACATTATAATATGTCACTGCAGAAGTAGGGACTATTGGTAGAAATGAAATTAAAAAACCGGCCAAGTGCGAGTCGAACTGGCGCACGGAGGGATCCGTACTTTAAAAAACGGCAAAAAAATCACGATTGTTGTATGGGAGCCCCCTTGAATATTTGTTTTGTTGTAGTTTTAGTATTTGTTGTTACAGCGTCAATAGAAATACATCATCTGTGAAAATTTCAACTGTCTAGCTATCATCGTTCTTGAGATACAGCCTGGTGACAGACAGACGGACGGACGGATGGATGGACGGACCCTTTGGCTACGGAACCCTAAAAATACTGAACTATGAGAATTAAGTTTATTTATCCCATTATTATTAAAAGATTTCATTATCCCAAGTAGACTGGTAGAGGGCGGTAGTAATGCAATAAAAAGGTACGGATGTGTGACTTTGTTTTCTTGTTAGGTTCTTGAGGAAAATCTACGTTGGGGTCTACTTAATCCACTTAGTTGATTGCTAATTTGATATTAAGTAGGAAGGTAGTCAGTAAAAGTGGTATGGGATAGATAGTTACGTATTTATGGGAATTTACTTTATGTTCTCGAAGAAAAAGTTAAGTGCAAACCGGACAACTATTGTGTGTAAAGATTTTGTACTTCAGTAATGTGAAAAGTAGGCTATAGAAAATGAGATATTTTTAGTATTACAAAATTAGGTAGCAGTACTCCATGTCGAAGGCCTTTAGGCGGTCTAAAAACTCCGACACCAGGGTTGTCCACTAACCTACTCGAACTTACCCGATTTTACCCGATTATACCCGCGTTGTTCCCGTTCCTGTAGGAATTTCGGCATGACAATTTGTGACAGATCTTCCTCTTGAATCATGTTGTATGTTGGTGAAAATACACTGACGCAAAGTATACCTAACTAGCAGCGCCCCGCGGTTTTAACCGCGTTGTGCCCGTTCCCGTGGGAATTTCGGGATAAAATGTAGCCTATAGCCTTCCTCGATAAATAGACTATCTAACAGTGAAAGAATTATTCAAATCGGTTCAGTAGTTTCTGAGATTAGCGCGTTTAAACAAACAAACAAACAAAACAAACTCTTCAGCTTTATAATATTAGTATAGATTTACGATATAGAATACACTCTTGCATTAGTAATGTATGTAACTAGGTTCATAGATATTTAATGGACACTTTGAAAGGTGTACTAAAATTTGTCATTAGTGATATTAAATGTTGAGTGCGTAGTAAAGTTTATGACACAATTTTGTTTTTACTAATATGATTATTTGATTTAATAGTGATTGTTTTAAGACTTTAGTTTCATTTTCAAAAACTTTTTGATTTCATATGCTTTTTAACCGACTAAACAAAAGGATGTTTTATGTTCGACTCAAATGTGCAATAAATTAGTGTGCAATTTTTTTAACTTTTAATATTGAACTCATGGAGATGGGTTTTTATTGTAATTATTAGAAAATCTTCACGTGCTAAGTAAATTAAATGAAATTTTATTCCTACCAAATAAAAATAGTTTCTATACCTATCTCTTTAAGGTTCAAAAATAAAACTTTTTATAGTGACAGTCTTTATTGTTATAAACATAATCATAATAACAATTTACAGGCATTATTAAAAAACATATAACTTCACTAATTTTAAAATAGTACAATCAGCTAAGTTTGTCATTGACCACTTCTCAGGTAGTTTCTAAGCAGAAAAGTATACAAAGAAAAAATTATAGAATCGACGGGGTGGGGTAAAGCCTCTATTAAAGTAAATATTTTATCTATAACAGAAATAAAATTCATATAATAAAAATACAAAAAAGCTGTTCAATGAATCATTAAGCTACTCTGAGATATCAAAGTTAATATAAGTTACGAAATTTTCATAACTAGCCTTCAACAGCCATAAAATAAGCAATAGATTGGACAGGTATTAAAAAGAGACGAAGAAACGTCATTGTCTCATGTCAAAATAAAACAAAATGGTGGATATTTGGTGCCATAATGAAAAGTACTACTAGTACAGTCAGCTTCAAAAGTTGAATTGTGAATTACACACATTCAATATAACAAAACACTAACACTCAAAGATTCCTTAAGATAAGTGTTTTAACAAAGGGAGAAAATAATCTAGTGTTCATCGACTTGTGGTTAACTATACATAAATATATACCGCAAACTGGAGCTGCAGACTGCACTATTTTTTTGAAATCTCTATGAAATAAATTAAAAGATGGCGCCTTTACAATATGCAGCCGCATTTTGCAGTAACAATTTCATAGAAAACTGTAGTGTTGCCTGCAATCTGCAATCCGTCTACGAATTGTACCTTTATTCCAATTAACCCACGTAATAATTGAAATGCCCGAAGCGAAGTGAGTTTGTGTAATACAATTATTGAATTCATTACAGAACAATCAATTTGGAACAATTTGAATTTGAAGCCATTTACATTTATCCATTAGGCAAAAGGTTTGAATTAATTGCTTATTTTACAGCTCTTTATCCGACAATTCGAATCTAGTGTCCAAATAACCGTACTTAAGTTGTGTCTTAATTGTTTAAATGTAATTACAGTTTATCGGAATGGAAAGGAATGTTAATTAGCAATAATGTAAATACCAGCCACATTAATCTTGCGATCATTAAACAAAATGAAAATAAAATACCTATATATTTTTTTTCGTCAATATAAAATAATATGTATTCAAATAATTATTACATAATAAAATATTACAAAAATATTAACGTAGATATGTAAACATCGTATAAAAAATAACAAAAATATCATAGACACAAGTGATTATTTCAAAAATGAGTCCACAGATTTCGTGAAAGATGCAGTCAAAGCTTAAAAATCAGTTTAACCCCAAGATAGGTTAACTATAAGATAGGCACTTGGGCTCTCTTTACTTACTTAATATTATTAGATAAGCAATCTAATTTACTTAAGAATAGGTACAATCAAGTAATTTGGCGATTGGCCGCTTTTAGGTGAAAATCACTTGATCGTATACGTACGTATTTAATTATTAGTATTGATTAATACAAAACTAGGTACGCACTTTTGTCATGCAAGAAATTTGCCTTAAAGAAGTAAATAGCCAATTTACCTAACTGTACATAATAGATATGTATTAACTCAACATGAGTCATATAAAAGTTGAATATATTATTCAACTGTCAAAATTTTGATGAGTGCCTTAGGCTAATATGTAAGAATTAAACTTTTAATAAAAATTGCCTAACACAAGACTTCACACATATCCA
Source organism: Cyclophora albipunctata (assembly GCA_963082685.1). NCBI lineage: Eukaryota > Metazoa > Arthropoda > Insecta > Lepidoptera > Geometridae > Cyclophora > Cyclophora albipunctata. The sequence continues at coordinate 7,391,520 of OY720131.1, read as the reverse complement.
AGACTTACCTACTACCGTACTCAGAAACGTCAATTAAATCGACAGTTAACTAATGCCACCGTAATGTTTCATACATTACATGTCAAAGTCACTCATTAACCACATCTAAGATATCATTTGACGTCTCTGAGTCTGATGAAAGAGAAACAAAAAAGAAAAAAAAAACTATATATTTTTTATGTATCTCATTCTATTATTGGACGGATTTTATGGAACAATAAGATATATATAGAACTGTTTCTATAACACATCAGAAACAACAAAGTTTAGTTAAATAAAAAACAAACACGGCATATCCAAGGATGCGTTTTTATACAAGCGGAGCGGAAAGGGGCGGTGCCTAGCTGACCAATCACAATGCATTACGAAAACATTGTGACAACGTCAATGCGTTGCTATTGGTCAATTAAGAGTTCCGCTTCTCTCCGTTGCCATGGAAACCCACCGGTAGCCGTAGAAACGTTAAGACGTTGTCAAAAGGGTAGATACCGTTAGTAGTCAAACATTTTAAGTGAGGGAAAGATGTTGCCCTATCTGCAATTAATAAATACAAGTTTATATGATTTTAGTGCTAATTCAAGGCACGTGACTTCACATTTTTATTAAAAAATTGGTATATCTTATTTATTTTTTGTAAATAATATTTTGTTTTATATGGATATTATTAGGCACCAATATTTGTACAAAATTAGTAATTATAAAAAATACATTTATAATAACTATTTACAATTAATTATCTTATTTACATGGCACTTGATTTTCTTATTTATATTTAAAATTGTTAAGTTGAATTAATTATTTTACATTCATAAAAACATAATTTTGTTACACAGTCACTATTTTCATATTATATTCACCATTTAATCATCGAAACGGCAAACCCAAAATCACCGATCTGGAAGCTTTCCTATATTGCATGAAAAATAATAATAATTTATAAAAATACTGACTGTCTAACTCATTATTTATAATTGTTTTATTACAATAGTTAATTAATCCCATTATTTAAAATTTATACAAAAAATAAACATGGCACTGGGGTTCACTACCTAAAACTTAAAAATAAACTTTAGATCACATAATAACCATAACAACATTCAAAATACCTACTCGCACATTTCTAATAATTTACAAATAGAGATCTCAATTTGAATAATCGGTGATTATTCCAAATGTGGACGCAAACCAAAAACACAATTTTAACACTCACACTAAATTAAAAAAATATCTTTAAACCCAAAATGTCTTTGTTTGTAAATGCACACTTTTAAGTATTTCCGAAGTTCAATTGTTTTCAGTTCTTCCTTTACACAAATCACACTTCACTGAAGATTGGATCTTCATTAATTAGGTAGTCTTATAATAATAAGCTCAAAGTCTTCATGAAATTTATTTGTAAACATATCTACTAAGTATCTTAATGAGATGGTCAAACTCCAAAATGATAACTTGTATGCAAATCTTCTAGTTCTGTTTGAAAATTAGAAACATTCTTTTAGCTTCCTTCTTCATAGCTTTTCAAGAATCAATCCAATAAAATAACACAAAATCACCAATCACCAATTTTTCATAAATTGCCTCATTGATGATTGTCGTCTGAAATAATCGGTGATTTAAGTCTGGTCTTTCCAATTTGGTGATTCTTTTTTCAACTCAATGTCATGTTCCAATCTCGAATTCTTCAATAGAATTTGTCTTCTTCTACGTCAATATTGCTTTTATTATTCGGTTGATTGGAATGTCTTCTCAACGTACCAACCGAGTCATATTCGTTGGCGATAGCTTTCGGGTACAACTTTGGGGTTGCCGCTGCAGTGTTGTGGTTGTTCGCGTTTGATAGGTTATTACTCTTTGACAGTATTAGCCCTGAGGACCCACCTATTCCTGAGAATGATGGCTGCCGTTTCGCTTTGCGTGGCTGTGGACAAGAGAAATGCATAAGTAATGAAAATATTGAGGGGATTTATGTACTAGTAACACCTTTGCATAATGTACCGCTATTGATTATAAAGTAGTAGGTAGGTAAGAGCTCAAAATATGAAAGTGAGGGTGAAACCAGTGCGCTTTACTAGTGAGTATCCTAGTCAAGATTTTTGCTAAACTTTTTTTCCAAACCTATATTGTCCCACTGCTGGGCAAAGGTCTCCCCCAAACATCGCCAACCCTCTCTGTCCTTTGCGAGCTCCCACCAATCGCTGTTGAAGGCGACGAGAAAAATAATGAAATACTGCACTTAAATAATAATAAAAAAATATGCTGATCCTGAAATACTACCAAATACTTAATTTTATCTTTCAGTGAAAGAAAATATAAGTCTGGTGACGTAACACTGTTGTCACGATCTCGACATTATAGTTTCCATGAAAAGGTCAGTTATAACTAAAATAGATAGTTCATTACAGCTTTTATTATTAATAGACTTGCTAGTCTAGCAGTACCATAGAAATTTCGGGGTGAAAAATAGCCTATAACTTTCACGTTGAATGTCGCTATCTAGGTATTACAAAAAGAATTATTCAAATCGGACAGGTAATTCCAGAGATTAGCTCGAACAAACAAACTTAAATAATTTACCTCTTTATAATATTAGTTAGTATATAATGTTCTAGGTACAGACTTGTAACTTTTAACTTGCCCTTGGGTAAGCCAAAATTTTGTATTAATAAAAGAACTTGTCACGGTAAACGACGGCGTCGACGATAAGCCTTAACAAGATTATATTAAATTTAATGTTACTTTTATCAGACATTTTGGGATTAAGTCCTTATGGACCGGAAGCTCTCTAACGATGGACAAATCCTTAGAAGCAGCTTATTATAATCAAATGAGTTCTATACTAACCACTTCCTTCAAAGGTACGGTGACGTAGCTGTTCTGCTTGGCTGTGATGTAGTGAGGACTGGAAGGCACCCGGTGGTTCCTCTTCCACGGCATGCGGGAGCCGCGCCTTTGACAGTAGATCACCACAGCCAGGCAGAGCAGGCAGCCTGCGAAAGACAGACAGGGTTTAATATAATACGTTTTAATGAAATAATAAAATATTTATTGGATAAACACAGGCGTACAGGTTGAATTTGATTAGTAAGAAAATATAAATTAACTTTAAAAAGATATAATAAAACATAAAAAATAGCATTGGTTATTTGGCGATGGCGATTTATTAATACTAGCAGCGCTCGCGGATTTACCCGATTTGTGCCCATTCCCATGGGATTTTTTTAAGTTGACACAACATCTAGTTCTGTTAAAAAAATGTGACCATTTTAAGTGCCATGGCCGTTTATGTGTTCCATCCTTGTCAAGGGGAGTGCTAACCTTCTCTCCTTTCAATAGACACGACATGAGCTTCGTAACACGAAGACAGTTAGAAAATGTTAAAAAAATACCTGTTGCGCGATCTAGGATTTTTACAAATATATCTTTCAATTGCGATTTTTTTCCAAAAATCAGTATGCTTTAAAAAAATAGAACTAATATAATTTATGTAAAATACTTTAAAAGTCGAAAAACTTTCATGATTATTGTAAAATAACTAAAAAAATAAGATTATTTCTAACATGTGCACACTAACGCCATCTATGTTCTGACGGAGAAACTAATTCGAAGCGCGACTTTTAAATGTGATATCGAGATGAAACAAATGAACAACGTAATAAGTGAGATAGCAATTTATAATCTATACTAGCTGCTTCCTACGGATTTGCTCGTGTATAACCCTATTTTTACCGCGAGAAATAAATAAAGAAGAAAGTAACCTAAATTTATTCGCCTTATCAATTAACAGCCACCGGTGATCACTTTAATCATAATATGACATTGACATTAAACTACTATACGCCTAATTACATACTAATAAAGTAAATATATAAAGTTTTTAAGCCTGTAATGTCCCAATGCTGGGCAAAGACCTCTCATCTATCTGAAGATATCAGTACAGTGTGGAAGATTAGTACAGTGAGAATTACATACACATATCAATTTTATTTGCCAATGTGAACTTACCCATAACAAAAGCAGCGACCACGCATCCTATGATGGAGCCAACACTGAGCGATTCCCCCGGAGACATCGTCACGAAGGAAGCCATCTCCACGTTTTGGGTGTACGCCGGCATCGCATACAGTTCTAGAACAAGAGAAAATTTGTGAATTATAGTCAATATCGTGGCGTTTGACTAAGCGATGTTAGTTCATTGCCATTGTTAAGCAACGTGGCCTACTAGATGGGTGGCCGTAAAATAGACATAAAATCATCTTTCAACTCATAAGCCTTTTTCAAGACTCCAATACATCATAATAATGTTTGTCTCCAGACTCGGCCCACAGTCCAAACCAATCTGCGCCCATACTAACCATTATCCATATCGTCGTTGTCGCCGCAGCGCGCCGCCTGCAGCTGCGCCCCGAGGCACGCGCCCGACTCGCAGCTCCTCTGCCGCACTCGCTCCCCGTTCTCGCACGCGCCCCACTCGCCCCACTCACCCCACCCTGCTTCCGAGTCTGTGGGAATGTGACAAGTATTTTATAATAAAAAAATATGTTAGAAGTATAGAAGTAAGCCTAAAAAGATTCCACTTTAATATTTTGACATTTACACAAGACTCTAAAACATATGTTACAACTACAACTACACATCACAAACCCTACACCAAGTGATGTGAGTACAGACCTGCGCAGTTGGTCAAGCACGCGCGTCGCTCGAGCGCCGCGGTGGCGTCGTTGCAGCCCTCCGGCGACAGACACTTGCGCGTGCGCGTGCGGTGGCCGGCCGCGCTCGCGCCGCCCGCGCACGCGCCGCTGCACGCGGACCACTCCGTCCAGCACGACCACTCACCTGGGACATTATATACTTAATAAGATGGTAGAGGAATGAACATACATATGTCAACGTTGTTTACGTTATCAACTTCGGTTTAAGATTGATAACACATTTATCAATCCATAATCTGTTATAATAAAATGCATTTTTAATTCTAACGAGATCGGTTTTTATGGGTCGGGGTTATTTTTTTACTCGTTCCTTCATTATATTAGACAAGCCCGTTGGCACAGTGGCAGTGAGAGCGCTTACTGTGTCGGGGGTTGCGGGTTCGATTCCCGCCCGGAGTCAACAATATGTGAAGACATAGTTGTTGGCGACGTCGTCTGGGTGTCAATTATATATTATTATAAAGTATTTGTGTATGTATATGTTATAGTAGTATCAGTTAGTTAGATTCCATATTACAAGCTTAGAGCTTACTTTGGGTCTAATTAACCGTGAGTGAATTTGTCCGGGTGTATATCCGGGTGTATTAGTTATTTAAAAATAAGGCATTTGAGTATTTTTATTTGAGATGACCTTCACGTCTTCTATCTCAAAATGTACTCGTATATATTTTAACTGGAATTTGAAATCAAAATCTTCGTTGAGTGGTCACGCACCTTGGCACGCATGCGTGTTGCAGGGGCGCAGCATGTCGGCGGGCCCGGCGCAGGGCGGGCGCAGGCAGGCCCGCGCGCGCGCCTGCTGCCCGCCGCCGCACGGCGCCGAGCACGCGCCCCACGCGCCCCACGCGCCCCAGCGCGCGTCCAGCGCGGGCGGCGTGCTGCTGCACGCGCCCTCCGCCGAGCAGTACCGGTCCTCTTCACGGGCTATTGACAACTGAAAAGATAATACCAGGGTGAGATTAGAATATGTTGTAACACATTGTCAAATAAATACCAATGACCAATGAACTTACTTTTATCTGTTCGGGAGACGGCGCTCTGCAGAGGAACTTGAAACGTTTTTCAGAATAACTACCGTCAGAAGTGTTACCTATAACAATAATAAGTAACCTTTATATTACGAACCCTATATTTGACCAAACACATTGCTTTGTGATTTTTCATTTAACTACCTCATTGGAATCAAATTAAAAAGTAGTTCCGAAGTAAACACGTACCCGGTATCATAACCCAAGGCGTCCAAGCGGTAGCCTTCCTCATCTCACAGGGCCGCATGTCGCACACTTGTCGCTCTACCTTGCTGCCGTCACAGGGCGACCCTCCGTGAGCCGGCGCCGGGTTGGTGCACGTCCGGCGCCGGTCGCGCCAGCCGGCCGCCGGGCCGCAGCCGGCGCCGCCCGCGCTCTCGCACGGAGACCAGGCCGACCAGGCTGACCAGCCGCCGTCTACAGGCGCTAGGGCTGGGTCTGGAAAGAAGATTTTAAAGTCAGATGCAATTTGTGTATGGAATCACCATCATTAGCAACATAGTAGGCATATGATTTCATTTTCTCGGCACTATTGTGGTACTAGCTGGTACTAACTGTCAATACCAAAAAGTCTATCCAGATCAAAAATCCTTTACACTATAATAATATTTTGTCACTACGGCGTCGGAAATTTCGATCGACCTTCAGTAATCCTTGGGATTCTGTTGATTATTGCCAGAAAATTCCAAAGATTTCCTCAAAACAATCCTTCCAACATGTCTGCAACCAATCTACCACCACTAACCACAGCCAACTCACCAGGACAAGGCGGCTGGTTGGCACAGTACACGTCGTCCACGTCGATGCCGACGCACACGCGGCCGCCATACTTGGGCTCGGGCGAGGAGCACGTGCGCCGCCTCGACTTCATGGCGAGCCCGCACGTCGCCGAGCACTGCGACCAGCCCGACCAGCTCGACCAGCCGCCGTGGACCGTGCAGTTGGTTACTGCGACGCTTACACCTAGGAAATATAGGGGTGTAAGATTTTATTGTGTTTGGTCTTAAAATATTTTCTTTACTTTTACTTATTATATGATGAGATATGATGCCATTACAGGCCGTTGCCATACTTACTTACTTACAAATAAAATGAGCCGCTACGGCTACGCGACTATCCATCTGTTGGTGTATTCGGCGTCTGTCTGTCTGTCAGATTTTTAATGCTGTACACATTTGACAGTGTAATTCTAGAGCAAAGTGTTGGCTAGTTTTTTTCTGTTTTTTTACGGGGATCGTATGCAATCTTGATTTAGAAGCAAGGGCGCTAGTTAATTGTTAAATAGTCGCTCATAAATTGTCCAACTCTACTTTTAAGGTTAGCTAGTGATCGAACCATAAAACTGTCACCTTATCATATGATTCTTTTTTATCATATTTAGTCTTTCCTTCTGCACCTTCAAGACTTACCTTTACACTGGTGTCCTCCGTTGGCCGGGCGCGGGTTGTTGCAGGTCCTGGTCCTGCACACGCACATGTCGGGCTTGTCTCCGTACTCCGAGTGCGAGGTGCCGTCCTGCATGCAAGGCTCCCATTGAGACCAGCTCGACCACCCGCCGTCCACTGGGGAGGACATTGGAATGATTATTAAGTATAGTGGAGGTCGTTTATTTGATATTTTAATAAGTAGCTCACATGACTTCGGCTTTAGATGTCGAAATTCGTGGTCGAAATTGACAGGCTCATGTATGTTATATTTTACGCAAAAATATAACGAGTAGGTTAAAGACCAATATCGATAATTCACTCAACAAGTGCTTTACATTTGCTTTACGACCCTGAAAGTCCTTCAGGAGATAAACTTTACAATACCTTGTATAGTTTAAAAATAAACGTGTAAGATCACTTAACATTTCCACCCTGTATAAGACGTTGGATGTACAACTCACCCTGCATCCCTTCATCGGGATACCGGCTCGTGTCCTGCAGGAAGTTGTTGTCCCGCAGGCGCGCGGCGGCGCGCACGCACAGGTCGCGCGCCACGTCCCACCCGCAGTGCGGGTCGGCGGCGCGCGCGCACGCGCCGCGCTCCGAGTACCGCGCGCACCGCTCCGACCCGATGCGCAGGATGGAGCTCGTGCTGCCTATGTACACCGACATCTGGACACAAACAAAACATCATTTATGAGAGAGATTTTAATTTTAGGTCAACGCTCGTGGCGTAGATTGACCAAGCAATGTCAGTTCATTGCGATTGTTAGCAACGTGAAGCCCAGAAAAAAAATCTTTAAATTTTGCGCAAGAAACTATTAAAGTATGACATGTAATGTACTTAAATAGGTGGTTTGCCCGCAATGACGAACGTGTTCATTGCGGGAAAACATATGAATATACAATACAGCACTCACCAATTACTTAAAATTAACTTGATTATAAACAAATACAGATATTCCGGTAATTCCAGAAATAAGCGAAAACATAAACTCTTTCGATACAGTACTCACTAAAGATCAAATAACATAGAAAGATACTCACAGTTTCCTTAACAAACTGCATCTTCAGTATATCAAAACCTTCATCTTTCAGTATCCATTTCTCGACCAAATACGCTCCGTCCATCGTAGGCAGTACTGCCAACTTCAGCACGCTGCCTGCCTCAGTTGCCGCGAACAGCACGTATTGCTTGTCTATGTTCTTAGCGCTCGTGACGTCGACGGTAACGTGCGTTAGCCGTTCGGACGTCAGGCGGTAGACTGGTGCTCGGGAGAGAGGCTCGATGGGGTCGTACATTAAATGGTAGCGGTTGTAGTCCATCGCTTCGTGGCTTCTGTGGAAGACAAGGTTGGGATTGAGCTTATGTAGATATACTGCCTTATCCATAAACGCTTACTAGCAGCATTTTATCTATCTCATGGTTTGTCCCTTTCGTATACATACGCTATTTTCCAAAGAGCAAAAGAGACAAAACACTCACAGAGAGCGTTTATGAATAAGGCAGATAGTACGTAGGGCATAGAGATAAACCTCTATGGTAGAAGTGTTGTTCTCTAGAGGAGGTAGGTACGGTACAGACCGTATCTTCTACAGAGAAGATATATTGAGCATAGTTTGGTACAAAAAAAAGATCAAAATCGCAGAAAGGAGTTCAAACAAATGTCATGTTAAGGAGGTAACTGCAGCGATTATAGATTATGCGATACATAGGTTAAGTTCACTTATTGATTTACATAAAAAATCCTATCACCAAATTTATCGATATATTCAGTGAAGTGAGAGGCCTTTGCACAGCAGTTGGACATTGCCTAGGCACACACTTTCCTTGACTTTACATATATTTGAAACTGGTTACAGAATACGTCTACAATAACGACAGTAAGAACAATATAACTATTTAATATAATTAAGACTTATTTCTTCCCGTCCGGTTATCCCCTATTCTGTAAATATGTCTTTCAAAGCCTTACCTAGCTTCTCCACAGCGAAACCTCATCCTGACTTGAGGAGGGGGCGTGCGCTGTTCCCACGTGGATATCGGAGACTGCTGCACCTTGAAGGGGCCGTCGAAGGTCTTGTGGATGTCCGACATGTTGTACATGCACACTGCGCTGCCTGTGATGCTGTTACTGTTAAACAAATAATTTATTTATATTAAGAAGGAAAAATCCTTCTTAATTCTTAATCATAAAAAATATAAATACCTTTACACGGAATATGACGGATTTTAATAAGAACTGATTTGAATTCAAACTACTTCTTCTTAAAGATGTATATATTTTTGGATGTGAGAATATTCCAGTATCTAGTAGGTACCCAAACAAATTCTGTTTTACTTCTCATAAAGAAAACTAAACCTCATCAAAATCATACAAACAAACAAAACTTCTATCACATAAACAATATACTCGACAATATTCTCTATAATAATATACTCGACAATATAATAATAATATACTTAACTACAGGACCATTAACATAATTACCTAAGCTACAAGACACAACCATTTACATTAAATCTCAGATGAAAACGCTACTCACACTGGCGTAGTGAAAGTAGCCACGAGTATCTTCTCCTGCGCCAGATACTCCACGCTCTGAACCTCGTCGTAGTAGAAGGGAACCTCCCCGGGGACGGAACACGTCAGCCTTGCCTTCAGGAAGGTGCTCCAGTTGTTCTTCATCATCAGACCTCCGCCGGAATCGTTCTTGCAGACGCGAGCTATTCGGGAGTATACCATCTGAGGGACAGTTGAGAAGATAAGTTGAGAATGTCAAACATTTCCTGGTTGAGTTCTTTGAATACTCAAACGTAACTGAAATTAGAAGTTAGTACCTTCTACATTTCATATTTTTTTACCACTATTTTGTCACAATTTTATGGTATATTGGGATTGATTCATATGTTCATTTATTAATGGTTAAAGCCACAGAGCATAGAAGCACCGCCAGCCGCTACGCGGTGCTTCTATGCTCTGTGGTTAAACCTGACTGCTTTGCTAATAAAACCATTTCTTTCCTACAATAAAACTTCCGATAAAATTAGAAATAACATGATGACAATAATACTATATAGAGAGAAATGTCTAAGGAGAGAAATAACGAAATAGAGAAGTGACGAAATTATAGGAATGACTATAACTATGTCTTGCTTGGTCTTTTTAAGGATAGCCTTAAGAAGACCAACCAAGACATAGTTATTCCCCAAATTACTATATGCCAGTAGGTGATAACTGATTCTCTACTTCTAAATACCGTTACATCACTAAGTGCCAACTGATTCTGTGCTTACATTTCCACAATTCATATGCTCGACAGCGATCTCCCGGTACACGAAGTACACAAAGTAGTCGTCTTCGAAAGAACCCACGAACTGTGGTTCGTTGAGCCAGTTCAAGTCGTACTGCGTCGTTCGCAGCATGTTGTCACGAATGGTTGTGTCGCGACTCCTGAAAATAAAATAGAACTTTTTAGGGCTTAGGAACAATATTTTTAACATGATTAAAACAACCTTGAATGTATTGTAGTGGTACATTTGGGAATGACGTTTCACATTATATTTCTAGTAATTTAAGGGAATATAAATCTCTTGAGGCATGTTCTGCTTGTTAACTTCAAACTTATTTAGGAACTAGCAGCGCCCCGCGGTTTCACGCGTTGTACCTGTTCCCGCGGGAATATCGCGATAAAAAGTAGCCTATGTCCTTTCTCTAGTCTAACTGTGTACCAAATTTCAATCAAATCGCGTAACAGACTGACAGACAGACAGAGTTACTTTCGCATTTATAATATTAGTTAGGATTTCATAACATTAGTTTACTACGTATTTACATACAGAGTTATCTAACTATGATGCTACATCCTTCCTAATAGCCTATCGACCTAAGAACGAAGTATTACTACTTATATAACTTGAAATTTATGCTTCCTGGTTTTAACCAACATCAAAGTAGAAACTCACGAGTAGAAATAATAGAATATTACCTTGCAATAGCAAAATCGGAGCTACTGAAGTCAGTAGGGGTCCCCACGTAGTACTCTCCGGTGCCGGCCAAGAGAGCCGTCACGTTCGAGTGAGGGTTGTAGGGGCAGTGGGCGATGCCGCTCATGCTCTCAGTCACCGTGTTTATAGACTCGATCTGAAAGGAGGATTGATTTCATGAAAATATATGTAAAAAAAAACACTCTTAGAAGTAGTAAATAGCCTACAATGGCAAGCGCCTCTCAAAAGGTAATAGATAACACTGATTAGTACATAGTGAGGAGCTCTAAGATTTACCACGCTACACTGCGGACAAATAGTCCGCAGTGTAGTGTAAATAAATAAATAAAAAATAAATCCACTGTACCTCTCGCCAGCTGCACTCAGGGCTGAACGCGTGCGTCCCGCAGGCCAACAGCTTATGTCCTCCAGACAGCAACACTTTGATGTAGTTGTGGCAGTCTTCCGCACTCTGCCCCTTGATCTGGCAGAGCCTCGTCTTGTCGGCTGTCGCCGGCCATGATGCCCTCTCTAGCGCGTGGAGGTCCCGGAGAGAAAGGCGGTAGAGAGCGTCCCTAGAATTATATTCCATGTACATTATGTTACTATTCTGATGTGTAACCCATATTACTGTAAAGTTTCATCCCAATCCGTCCCGTTGTTTTTTCGTGAAAGAGTAACAAACATACCTACATCCATCCTCACAAAGTTTCGCATTTATAATATTAGTAGGATTACCCACTTAGGACCTAAACTAATACCTAGAACAAAATGAAATAATATCATTAACTTCATTTCCTTCCATAATTACTCATTAAGTGTAAAGTCTTTATCATGGTGTAATGTCACACACAAACAAAAAGACAACACGAAATTATGATGGATTAATCTCGTAGATACAACAGTCATAACAGAAAGTTTTTGCATAATTAAGCAGCTGATATCAATATGTATTTGGTTACCCAACGTTACGTGCTCACAAATATGGTCTGGACATAATTTTAAAATATCTTAAGGGTTATTACGCTCCCAAAATGGGCCGAACTTTCAGACTTGGTATTGTTTTGTAACACTTTACTCGTCTCACTTGGCACTCGGAAAAGTTGACGTTAAACCGCTTATTTCCGGTATATTTTTTCAACCAAAGACTAGCCCTTCTATAGACATAGTGATATGTGAAATGGGTATACATTATTAGGAATAGAATCATTACAAAAATCATATTGGAAAAAAATACTTCGGTTCGGAAATCCGCCATTTGGCTTTTCATTTTAAATCACACAAAATAGATTATACAGTTTTATTATAATGTACTAGCTAGCCTTAAACGCAATGGACATACTTGTAAGTTATTGTATCGGTTATTATTGTAAAACGGATTTTGGCAATTCGACAACTTTGCCGAATGTCCTTTCCCAATATCTCGTGCAGACCAAGCAAAGAAACATCTTAATTAAAATTATATTTTACGCATCTGTATCCATATACGTTATAAGAAGTTAATTAAACAGATATCATTCGCGGATGATAAAAATATTTTCTTTTTGTTTTTATCTGCGTGTAATCGGCACGAAACGGTATTGCCATAATGTGAAATGAGCTTTTGTAATATGCAATTTAAATTTCACGTAAGTCTGTATGTTTATGGTAAAATTACTTCTGTTTTTAACTACTTCGATTATAGTTAGTGGTTATTTATGAAACACTTACTTACGTTAAGAAGAATTAACAATAAAATCTTCAGCAACAATGAATGACGCAAAGATTTAATTCACGATTCAAATTAAGATTCCATTTACTTTTAACAAAAAGGCCACAATGACATTTTTCCGTCATAAACAAAACTGATATGAATCCTTCATGAATTCCATTTTTAAAACATGAAGGCTTTACCCAAAATGTTTAACATACAGTCTACGTAGGTTGGTTGGTATGTTAAACTTTTTTGTTCTTAATTCTAATTACCTAGTTATAACAAAAGGTTTTTATTTTTTAAAGAGTTTCCAATGAAAAAATTCGATCACTTATCGAAATAAAACCATTGACTACGCAACATAGATATAGCGCTTTCTTCGCTATACCGAGTCGAAAACCATTAGAACAAATAGCCGTAATAGCTAGACGCTAACATAACCCACTATTGACTTAATATAGCAAACATTTTCTACTTTTTGATCCACACCGCGGAGTTTACATTGACGATCTAAATCCATACTTAATACTTTGAACACACTTCCATGGTTTAAGTGATGGGTTTTGAAGCACTAGCCGTGATTAGTGGATTTACTCGTACAATAAGTTATTGTGAAAATACCTTATGGGTCTCATAATAATACAGACATTTAGAACCTTTTTGAAATTAAATTTATCAAAACATTTTGCGAAATTCATTTTAGAGTTACAGAAAAACATTTTCAGGTTCTTTATTTTAATTATTTTTTTTCAAAAAATTACCAAAATACTGTCAACTGTCAAAATACTGTCAGCGTTCGTGCGCTCGTGGTGTAGTTTGGATTGTTAAGCAACGTGCAGCTCGTCCCCTACTTGGATGGATGGCCGATAGTGGCATTTCTATCTGAGCACTACCGTGCTCCGGAAGGCACGTTAAGCAGTCGGTACCGATTGTTTCAATCGTTAGACCATGTCGAAGGCCTTTAGGTGGTCTAAAAACTCCGACACCAGGGTTGGCCACTATCCTACTCAAAATGAATGAATGAATGAATGAATGACCGTCGGTGCACCGTAAAATCCCCTCCAAAAAAGAACAAGCATAAAAACTTTCATCCTCACAAAACATTATCAATATTAGTAGAATCGGTTAAGTAGAATAAGCACAAGTTAAATTGACTCATTCAATAAGTTAAGCACGTGTTGAAGGTAAGGTCAATCCACTTAGCGAGTACAATGTAAAGTTTGGCTTGTGACTTCAGCCGTGGCATTCGGTTGAATATGCATTGTCATAGAGAACGGTTTTACAAGCAGCGGTTTTAGCTGCCATCATTGCGGAGGATTATTAGTATGAAACCAAAAATGTATAATGTCGAGTTTCTAGGGGTTTAAAGCAGACTAAGGAACCCAAAAAATGTATGAATATGCAAACCCTAAAAATTAATACAAGTCTAGCATAAAACATCGTACAACCAATTTCTTCTTCCCAGCCTTAAATGTATACCAATATAGCCGATTATCTAACCAACGATAATTAATTACTTCAAAAGAGGAAAAAAAAAATGGGGTAAGAATGGAATTAAGTCACTTTTTTCCTCCACAAACGGAATATTTTTTCTTTATTTATAAAATAAACGATAAAATAGTAAAACATTATTTCCATTTAAGTACTCATCAGATGAAATAGATTGTACTAGCAGCTAGCAGCTACATCTACGGTCGAACACTAGTACGGCTAAGGAATACGGATGTAGTGAACTCTTGTGTCAAAACGAGTTTCCATAAGAAACGGTGTAATTAGCGGGGACCGACTCTATCTATGCGTTTGTATTCCGTTTCCGTTAATTGATTTACGATGTCAAAGATCGTTAATTACAAATAGGTATAGTTAAACGTGTTTCGCTACTTTTAATGTTTGTATAATGATTTTATTGAGTGATTATTATCTGTTTTAAATGGATTTAGATAGAATCTCACGACTTTTTTCTGAAATTAGTTTAGTTCGAAATTCAATTAACATAATTAAGAGCTTTGTAGTCGCAGGCCGCTGTAAAAACAACGACGGTAACGTCCACTAAAGATTTTCCGTAACTAAAATACATTGAACTGTCTGTGTACTTTATGAAAAAAAATACAATTCCTCAAAAATCCATAGCCGCCTTTGTTCGAATTCACCCCGACACTTATGTATAGAAATCAAATTTATACTAGTTACAAAGGTCTCTAAAATGTCTCTAAATTCTTTACACACTGAAAAACAATGCATTTTCAAGCATTTATGTTACGTTTAAAATACAAGTACTTACGTTACAACAAGTCTAACATATGGAAATGTGCCTAACAATACAAATTCAATGGTCTTATTCTGTAACGATTTCAACTATACTCTATTTCTGTTGGATTGGCACAAAATGTGGACCAATGTCGTCAATTTTCCAGCCGAAGACGATTGCTCCTGAAGAGGAAAAAGGTTTAGTAATTTTATTTCATTATTACCCTATCTAAACCTTTTTCCTCTTCAGAAGCAATCGTCTTCGGCTGGAAAATTGACGACATTTAACCACATTTTGTGCCAATCCAAAAGAAATAGATTATACTAATCCACATTCAAGGAACATTTTTATTCGAATCACGCATAACTTTACACTAATCTAACCCAACATCGATTAGAATAGGTATGTATATAGATTCGTGTTTCGATCAAACATTCACGTAACGTTCTCAACCTACTCCTATTCAAAGTTAAAAGCTTTCATTGTATTTGTTTCCTGATAGAAAACAATATTTCTTAGAATTTAAGGTACCATTTAGGCCCGTTGTATTTTTACCGGAATAACTATTTTATGTGCCTTCCGAAGCACGATTTTAGATAGAAAATAAATTGTTCGGGGGTATAAGTTGAAGCGACAGCTTACGACGACTAGCGATTTAAAAAAAAATATGATTCAACTTTTTTTTCACGTAGGTACTACATCTAGCTAGAGTCTAGACTAATCTATACTTCACTACATAGTATAAAACAAAGTCGCTATTTTTGTCTGTTTGTTTGTCTGTTTGTCTGTATGCTTAAATCTTTAAAATTACGCAACGGATTTTGATGCGGTTTTTTGTAATAGGTAGAGTGATTCAAGAGGAAGGTTTTTATGTATAAAAATTCCCGATATTCCCACGGGAACGGGCACAACGCGGGTAAAACCGCGGGGCGCTGCTAGTAATTTTATAAAGAGGTAAAATTTGTAAGTTTGTTTGTTTGTATGTTCTAGCTATTCTCGGGAATTACCAGTCCGATTTGAATAATTCTTTTTGTAATAGATAGCCACATTCAACGGGAAGGTTATGGGCTATTTTTTATCCCGAAATACCTACAAAAACGAGCACAACACGGGTAAATCCGCAGGGCGCTGTTAGTATATTATAATTAATTATTCATACTAATCTATATTGTATGGGATAATCATGTTATTTTTTCAAACAATACACTGTTCGTCGCCGCTGTATCGAGGCTCGTGCGAAGCTATCATTTGGATCCGTTATGATTCGAAATGACTATTTAATGGACTAATGTGCCCTCCAAAGCACACTTGATAGAATGAAACAAGCCCAATAATTGTAAGTACCAACATAACGACACAACAGAAAATAAACAAGACGACACCCAATTACTTTAGACAGGAAACGGATTCCAACCGAATCAACCATTATCTCCCATTCAATTAAAACTCCCTTTAATTAACACCGCATTATTGCATTGCATTAACTACTGACATTCACTTGCAATCTTAGCCCCTTGTCATAATAAGAATGAGTTAATTACACAATATTAAAACTTGTCAAACGTGTTTATGTTAATACGACAAGGTTCTAAAGTTAGCCAGAACATACCGTTAGGCGCGTAGTGATAAATATTATCTTGTATCATAAGTTGACAAGTCAGGTTGTTTGTTTAAGTTATTAGGACGAGGTGTTATCAGGTGGACGTTGTTTGATAATAACTCGGTATATTAGTTAGGGTTTATTATAAATATGAACTCATTTATGAACTCGTATCAAAATCATTATGTTGGGAGATTATTATTTCCTAATTAATTTTCATCTTCCCACTTAGTTCGGTATCTTCCCGACTATCAGTCAAATGTGTTCTTTTGTATTTTTGAATTGAAACTACGTTTACACTTTTATTTTACACTAGCAGCGCCCCGCGATTTTACCCGCGTTGTGTCCATTCCTGTGGGAATTTCGGGATGAAAAATAGTTTTGACCCTATGGTTGTAATGATACAACCAAACAAACAAAGTTTTCCTCTTTATATAATATTAGTGTAGATATTTATCTGACGTTTCGGCCTCTTTACAGGAACCGTGGTCACAGAAGACTGCAGAGACTGAAAACATTTTGTCTGTTAAACTAAATTCCTATGAGAACTATTGTTCGATTGACCAAAGTTCGCTTCCAATAAGTCAGTCTAAATACCATTGTAACTATAGTGGGCTTAAGCTCTTAGACGAAAAATGATTATACCAAAAGCCTATTAAGTAACAGGGCAGGTTAATGCCTAATAGAATGTAACCAGAGGATATAAATAGCAGTCACTCACCTTGCTCCCACGATCAGTTGGTCCCTTGCCACATCGAACAGCAGTTGCGAAAATGATACAGTGTCGTTATCTTGAAATATATCTGTGTTAGACGCCAGTATATCTGAAAATTTGAATACTAGATTGGTACAAGACTTGTCGAATCAGGTTGCAATGAACCTGTGGCGCCGTTAAAGGAAACCTTACTCAATTGTAGAGATATTAGTCGCATTCTTGCATGGTAATTAGATTTGAATCTTGTATATTGTATGGAAAGATAAATCAGTTTGAAAATCGAATATTAATGACATAATAGGTAGGCTGGGCAAATTGGAAGTGTACTACTTTTGCAGAAAATCTTTGAAACATAAAACATGAAACAATTCAAAAATAATTAATTTTGTAACACGCAAACAGTGTGCACACCATTTAATATCCTACTAACTAATATTATAAATGCAAAAGTTTGTGAGGATGTATCGATGTATGTGTGTTACTCTTTCACGCAATTTCTATTATTTCTTTCACGCATAACTGTTGAACGGACTTGGATGAATCTTTACAGTAACATAGGTTATACGTTAGAATAACCCATGGGATACTTTTTAACCCGAAATTCCTGCGGAAACGGGTACAAAGCGGGTAAAACCACGGGGCGTGACTAGTATTTTTTAATTATTGCTTTTTAACTTGCTGCGATATCAACCACTTCTCAGATTGTTCCTTTCAATTATAAAATATATTGATAACAAATACATTTCTTGGGAACCATGAATGAAGCTTTAAAGATTAACTTATTGTTCTACTTAATTAACCAACGAGGTTAACTCAGACATTGTGCAACTACCTAATTATCTAAAGCCCAAAACTGGAATAAAAATACGTAGGAAGCCACCCACTGAACGAACTTAAGTTGAAGTAAAAAGGTCACAAAAGCTAGTAATTAACTTAGTTTTCGTTTTATAGATAGATAGATACATTGATAGATACATTGATAGATACATTGATAGATACATAGATAGATACATTGATAGATACATTGATAGATACATTGATAGATACATTGATAGATACATTGATAGATACATTGATAGATACATTGATAGATACATTGATAGATACATTGATATACATATACATTGATAGATACATTGATAGACACATTGATAGATACATTGATATATACATTGATAGATACATTGATAGATACATTGATAGATACATTGATAGATACATTGATAGATACATTGATAGATACATTGATAGATACATTGATAGATACATTGATAGATACATTGATAGATACATTGATAGATACATTGATAGATACATTGATAGATACATTGATAGATACATTGATAGATACATTGATAGATACATTGATAGATACATTGATTATTAATTATAACAGTAAAGTAAGTTCGAGTAGGTTAGTGGCCAATCCTGCCATCGAAGTTTTTAGACCGCCTAAAGGCCTCCGACATGGTCTAACGATTGAAACAACCGGGATCGACAATTTAACGTGCCCTCCGAAACACGGTAGCGCACAGATAGAAATGCCATATTATAACAGTAAAAACATAACTATTATAGTAAGGATGCCATTCTACTAAGGCGAAGCTGATCGGACCGAAATTTTAACACAACAGAGGTATTTAATTTCATCGAAATATCGTAGATACTCGTAGCATTAAAGTTATGACAGCTCAACCTCAATGGAAACACACTTTGTTAGTATTAATTCATAAAGTAAGGTTTAAAAATAAATAGATAAATAGAAATTAAATTTAAAAACGAAAACAGTTCAGTTAAGACGTGTTTTCTAAAGAATTTGTGTTTAAGTACTTAACTTATTAAGGTACATATGAACTTCACCTAATAGTGGTCAAAGCTGATTTTTACTAACAGTACTTTTTCTACTATTATTAATAACAGATTTAGAACTAATCCCCAAATACCATAAACGCGAAAATATCGTTAACTTTTATAGACAATCCGTTAATATTCAACTTTATTGCCAAAAGGTTAAGGTTTATTTTGACCAGCTGACTAACATTTACGTAACTTAGGTTATTTTCCCATTACGAATTTATTTTCACACATAAACTGTGGATAAGCGACATCACATCATAACACTTACATTTGATTGGCTATGACAAACATACTGACAGGTTTTCATTTAATACGTAAAATATATTTTAATACTTATCAATATTTGCTTCCAACTGAATAATTTACGTTGGTAAAATAAAGTTAAGTGCGAAATCTATTAAGTTTGCAAATACTCGATATTTACTTATTTGATATGAATGTCTTAATCGCTTTGCAGAAATAACTCGTTAATTTTCCAAAGCGTCCTCCTTACAAATACGAACCAACATCCTAATTCAATTGGGCTTTTGAAAAAAAATGATTTTTTTAATGTATTTTAAAACTTTATTATTAATAATATTGATATTTAATGCAAAAACTTAAAAAAAAAATTTTTTCAATTAATTATAAACAATTAAAAATTGATGTTTAAATAAAAATCACGTGACTATAAACGCGCCAAGATTGGTCACCGTAGTTGTGACGTCATAATGTTATAGCTATTTAACCATAAGTACGTACAGCGTTTACAATCAAGATTCCCGCCCTTTTATTCTCTTTCCCTCCAAAAGTTTGCGATGTAACCGAACCTCTTTTCATCTATACTATAATATTATAATAATATTATAAAGAGGAAAGGTTTGATTTTTTGTTTGTTTGTTTGTTTGTTTGTCTCGAATAGGCTCTGAAACTGCTGCACCGAATTAAAAAATTCTTTCACCATTCGAAAGCTACACTATCCCTGAGTGCCATAGGCTATATTTATTCCCGAAATTCCCACGGGAACGGGCACAACGCGGGTATATGTAACCCAAGGTATGAAAAACATGCCTAAAAAAATTGGTTTTTGGCGTGCGCTACTAAATCTATTGATGATGCACAAAAACAATGTTCTACACAATCAAAGTACATATCATTGCAAACAAATAAGTTCGCGAGGGCATATGTCTAACTATTATAGTTAAGACACAATAACCGTTTTAAGTTAAAATTAATTAGTTAAAAAAGGAGTGTAATTTTAAGTTGATGATATTCATATGATGATATGAATCTACATCAAAATAAATGGCTCTACAATCAAGGTTAATTATGTTTCTTTGTGTACCTCTTTAAATTATTAAAATCGGACAGTTAGTTTCAGAGTTATGATGAGAAATATCACTACATAGTATAAAATAAAGTCGTCTCTGTTTCGTGTCTGTTTGTCTGTATGCTTAAATCTTTAAAATTACGCAACGGATTTTGATGCGGTTTTTTTGTAATAGGTAGAGTGATTCAAGAGGAAGGTTTTTGTGTAAAAAAATTCCCGAAATTCCCACGGGAGCGGCCACAACGCGGGTAAAACCGCGGGGCGCTGCTTACAAAATAGTAATGCTCGATGGCGGGTCTCTTATGGCCACTTACTGTTTCGTGCGGTCAAAGCGCGCGGGGATATCCTACCTACGAACTACGAACGACGAAGACGTGCTATGTAGGTATTATCCCGAATTCTTCCTCACATGAAATCTTGATTGTGTATACATATATACTCGCGCGAGACATGTAATATTTTATCCCCAATTTCCCACTTGAAATTTTGATTGTGTATATTCCTGCGGGAGACACGCAATGTTTTATCCCGATTTTCCTACATGAAATCATGATTACCCGAAGCGAAGCGAGGGCGGGCCGCTAGTTAACATATAAAAAGTTTGCGATGTAACCGAAGTCCGAACCTCTTTTCATTAACATTAACTAACATTATGACGTCACACGCGCTCGGGTTTGTTCGGGAGTTGTCGGAGTGTCTTCGGTTTAATTATATTACATATAATAATTTTTTTTTTTTTTAAATAACTTTTGAATTATTGCGAAAAAAAAGAAAAAAAAATAGTTTTGTTATAAAACTAATACTTATATAATCTTTCCATTTATCACAAAAAATTTTTTTTTTCAAAAGCCCAATTGTTAAGCACTGTGCAACTTGCCCAATACTAAGATGGAAAGGCTGATAGTGGTGATTTGATTAGAGTGCTACCGTGCGTTGGAAAGCATGTTACATTGTCGGTCTCAATTGCTCGATCCCGATCGTCAAACTGTACCATTAGAGGGTTTTAAAACTTCAACATCTACGTTTGTTGACGTTACGGATACACTTCGCTTTTATTTTACATTTCTTATTATCTGCCGTTTCGGCTCCTTGACAGGAACCGTGGTCACAGAAGACTGACATACTTTATCTTACTTAAGTTTTACTCATAAAATTCTCGCGTCACAATGTTAGTTATCTTCATACTCCTCCGAAACGACTGGACCGATTTTCATGAAATTTTGTGTGCATATCGGGTAGTTCCGAGAATTGGCTAATATCTATTTTTCATACCCCTAAATGTTAAGGCTGGTCCACTCCTTAATTTTTATATGGCAAAACAACGTTTGCCATCATCAGCTAGTAATCAAAAATACTGTTTATATTCACCTTGTCTATGTATTATCCTGAAGTCGTCTTCCGGTAATTCTCCCTTACTGAGCGCACTGAGCAGCACTATGAAGGCCACCCTGTATATTGTAGACCCCATGTTGTCTTTGAAATAAGAATATCTGAAACAAAATACGAAGTAAGATAAGTATTCAATTTAAAGAAACCACTTTAGGTAGGGTACTGAGGCACTATCCATAGGTATAGGTACTATAGGTAGGTACCATCAATAGTGAAATTTTTCTAAAGACAAGTTTACATTAGGTCGTTCGCCGAATTGCATTGTTTAAGTTTGTTAGTTAACCGAATTCGGTAATAGTATTCTGTCAAAACAGTTAGGAATCAGCAGTGCTGCTATAAACACGGAAGTTATCATGGAAATATTTGTGTATGTATGTATATGTAGTAGTATCAGTAAGTTAGATGCCATAACACAAGCTTAGAGCTTACTTTGGGTCTAATTAACCGTGTGTGAATTTATCCGGGTACATTATATAGCTATTATGATTTATTCTAAAACTTTTTTGGTGAGGAAAGTATATAAAGTACTAGCAGCGCCCCGCGGTTTTACCCGCGTTGTGCCCGTTCCCGTGGGAATTTCGGGAATTTACATAAAAACCTTCCTCTTGAATCACTCTACCTATTACAAAAAACCGCATCAAAATCCGTTGCGTAATTTTAAAGATTTAAGCATACAGACAGACAAACAGTGTGACAGACACGAAAAAGAGACGACTTTATTTTATACTATGTAGTGATATTCAATACAACAAATAAATAATTACATAAACCAGCACCAGTCCGTTTAAAAAAAGAAATCCACCGATCACTTTCATTTAATCCCAAGTTATAAATCAAATATTTACAACCAAACCTATCAATTAATATTCCTAATTATCAAAAATTTAAACCTCATTTGAATATACAATTTAATCAATGATCAATTTATATGGTCGAAGGTGAAAAACTATTGGTTGATATGTAGGATGGTTTCTGAAAGTTGTCGGATAATTAATAACGGGGAAAATTACACTTAATTAAACATATTTTGAGATAAATTATCATTTCCTAGATTAACGGATAATATTTGTTAAGTTTTAAGAACTTCTCGATTAATAATGGTAAAATAGGTTTCAACTTTTTTCAAAATGATGCTTTAAAAGCCAGAGGCTATAGTCAAGTCTCAAGACTGTAGTTAGACCACGAAAGTAAATACTTCGCTCTTCCGAAAGTTGTGGAAAATAGCGTAACTATGTCGGAAAAGGAAAAACCATTTAATAGCTAAAATGCTATTTCATTAATTTCGAGTAGGTCAGTGGCCAACCCTGGTGTCGGAGTTTTTAGACCGCCTAAAGGCCTCCGACATGGTCTGACGATTGAAACAACCGGGACCGACTGCTTAACGTGCCCTCCGAAGCACGGCTATAAGCGTATATTTAAACCATTTACATTTAAACATTTAAACCATTTATTTCTACACCACATAAAATACAACATGAAAAGAAGCAATACTTAAACTACGAATTAAAAACTAAAATAAGTATATGTAATTAAGACTAAGTACAGTGGCAGTGATGTAGAGGACAGACTCAGTGTACGCTATGGGGTTGTTACACCCCACAGCACTGGTTTTCAGTCAGAATAAGGCCCTTTCAACATATTTTTAGCTTCTCATATTTATGCCCTAATTAAGATGCAAACTTATCCCACACCTACTTTAATTCCGTTAACATAACCAGTTCGAGTGCACGTTATTATAATACAGTGCGAGTTATCTAGTTACTGTCAATCGCCGTCTATTTGTCGGTCTGTCCCGTATCTCCCCGTTTGAAGCTTAACATTCCACTTAAGAGCTGTCACTTGACCAATGACAACACAATCATGAAATTATTCACCATTTTATTGATTACTAGCAGCGCCCCGCGGTTTTACCCGCGTTGTGCCCGTTCCCGTGGGAATTTCGGGAATTTTTTTACATAAAATCCTTCCTCTTGAATCACTCTACCTATTACAAAAAACCGCATCAAAATCCGTTGCGTAATTTTAAAGATTTAAGCATACAGACAAACAGACAAACAGACACGAAACAGAAACGACTTTATTTTATACTATGTAGTGATAGTGAAGTACTAAGTAACCGTAGAGTTAACAAAATTTTATGAAACTTAATGCAAGTCTCGGATGCTGTCTTCTGCTAACAAAATACTGGACCGGAAAATTTTAAAGGCCATTGACACGAAAGAAGAAGAAGAACAACAAAATTTCAAGCAGAGTCTTGTCTATAATGAGTCAATTCAATTCAATTTTGCCCTTCCCGCCATGTTACGTTATATTTGGTACCAATCATGTCAGATGAAGCCATCATAACATAGTGTCATAACCTGTCTGTCCCTATGTATGCCATGGACTTATTATTATAATCTGGACTGAGCTCTAGCAGCCGAAAAACGAGCCGAGCGAGATGTTGTTGTTCGGGAATTTTTATACATATAAACCTTCCTCTTGAATCACTCTACCTATTACAAAATAATTTTAAAGATTAAAGCATACAGACAAACAAACAGACAAACAGACAGACAAATATAGCGACTTTATTTTATACTATGTAGTGAATAGATGGTGCTTTGTGAATTTGAAATCGAACTATCTACTGAGGTGAAACTAAAAAAAGATAGTCCGATTTTACTTATAAAAGCATAATGTTTAAATAAAAGAAATTGTTGTAATTTAAATAAATTTTTATTAACACTTAAAAAATATTACTTATAAATATATAGTAACCCATTTTTAATCCTCATAAATCATTCGAGGAGTGATTGCTTGCACTTATGGTCACCCTACATAACAAATTTTCAATTTTTCCCTTATTTGGCTTGCCTGTGAAAGGATATCCCGCAACCACCATAGGATTCAGTTTAACAGATACGAATACAGCACTTTTTAACCATTTCAATAAGCTAATCTCCCAAAATTGCATAAAATAAAACAAATAGGTAGATATTCACGAGAAGACGAGAATTCAAAGTCGCCATGACAAATTCAAAGGGTTACTAGAGAAATGATTAATAATTTTACCAATAGTTCTAAATAATTATGGCTCTGCAGGTATTTCAGAATATTAAGTCAATGGAAGTATTATAAAGCTAAGTAAGTAATTAATAAATTTTATCTAATTCAATATTTACTTTATATGTAATAAAAGGATTTCTTAAAGTCAGCGTTGTGAAATAATTTTCTACCAACATGCTACCAACTACCACTTTTCGATCGAATGGCAAGTGTTAGAAAGGGATAAACGACCTCGGTACTAGCTATCTCTCTTGGCTCGTTTTGCCTCTGTCTATGTTGGTAACCCAAATTGAATCATAATGTAAAGGTGTAAGGTGTGCTTTCGTATTTTTCATTTTTAACAGTCCGCTGTCCAGATTATAATAATAAGTCCATGATGTATGCTTAAATCTTTTAAACTACGCAACGGATTTTGACAGTCTTCTTCTTCGTGTCGATGGCACAAAAAATTACTTTTTTTTTAAATGATACCGCTCCAGTGCTTCGCTGCCCCTATGCCCTTGTCATTGACGCACATAAGGTCAATTTTGACAGTGTTTTAATATAAATAGATAGAGTGATTCAAAAGGAAGGTTTGTATGTATAAAAATTCCTGAAATTCCCACGGGGACGGGCATAACGCGGGTAAAACCGCGGTGCACTGCTAGTCTAACATAACTAAACAAAGCTCAAGTAGAGAGACATACTAAAGCCGGTTTTGTAAATATATAGGCGTAATTTTGTTATGAATAAACGTGTAAGCAAAGAGCAGGAGGTGTAATTACATGATTTACTGAATAGTAAGCACCGCTCTTAACTTTTTGATTGGTCTTAGATAGTAACTATCTTGATGGAATTAAGTACAAGTAAGCTGTTACTTGAACAGAATTGAGTATTTTAATTGGATTTTAAAGATGTACTTAAATACTTAAAGTTAATCTTCAAGTTAGTAAGTTGTTGTTATATAATTTCGATTAAAGCTTGTGCAGTAAAAAATAATCTATGATTTTATAGGATTATAATTAGTGTTTGATCAATAAATCACAAAGTGTCCATCATTTTTCATACAAATTAAAAATGATGAAGTTTATGAAGATGGATGTATGATGTTTGATGTTCTTTAACCTTATAACGACTGTCAGATTAAAATGAAAGGCGTTTAGTTATATTAACCACAATCAAGAGAACTTTTCGACTTAATATTAAGTCTTCACACAGAAATTGATAAAACCAGACAAAGACAGATACTATCGCCGAATGCAGCTTAGCGTATTCTTTACACAATTTTTGTCACCGCAAGTTGCTTGCGTAAGACTTAGATAAATCAATATTATATTCAAGTATCGATTAACTTACAAACTTTCTACCGACTATCAATGTATACATATTAATTTTATTCATACGTAATTACTATGGAAATCAGTATTAATGATTAAACACTGATATAGTCCATTTGTTGTTCAAAAAATCAATTTAAAATAATAGTCCATTATTTATATAGAGGCCGCGTTTAATTGATTTATCATGGCTCAGCCTTTCGGAATTACCAAGTGATTTATTCTATAACAAATTGTGTATAATATAACTGTAGTCGGAGAGTAATCCGTCTTCAAGCACCTGTTCCTTTGAAATTGTTTAAAAGAGTCTATAAATCAAGTCGAAAGGTATGTAATGTCTCAGCCACACATACGCGACGGTCTAGGTTTCGGGTATTTGAGAACAAATGTTTAAGTTATAAACAAGAAATTCAACAACACGACAACTAGATTTTGCGAAGACTTACATATAAATAAAATAAAGATATTGTTTTATTGTATACTATTCTTTATTTTTCCTTTCTTATTATTTTCATTACAAGTAAACAAAAACGTAATTGAAACGATAAAATAAAAAAAACACAAAGTAGAAAATCTTCTTCAGTATTGACCATTATCTATACTAATATTATAAAGCTGAAGAGTTTGTTTTGTTTGTTTGTTTGTTTAAACGCGCTAATCTCAGAAACTACTGAACCGATTTGAATAATTCTTTCACTGTTAGATAGTCTATTTATCGAGGAAGGCTATAGGCTACATTTTATCCCGGATTTCCTACGGGAACGGGCACAACGCGGGTAAAACCGCGGGGCGCTGCTAGTAATTACTATTTCGACTACCAAATACTGTACTTACAAAGATATAATGTGACTCATGTTGGCCCAACATATTGGCCAAGCTATTCGTTATTGGACGATCGTACAAAGCTCATATTGGCTTTATCTAAAGTAGCACCGATCGACTATATATATTAAATTAAAATGTGATAGTCTGACGTTGTTTTATTACTTCTAATTCGTCTTAATTGCTTTCAGTGATGTTAAAACCGACCAATAACAAGTCCGAGTATTACATTTTAGTACAACGCTGTTATTATAGTAATTACACATTTAAAAGCCTCCAGGCGATTTATTAGGTTCACTGAACTTCAACCACCGAGTAGTTATAAGTGAAATGTGAATAAAATTATTCAGCTTAAATTATTGCTTTAGGCAAAATACTTTTATCTTACTGACTGACAGAAAATAATTGACGAATCTTGGCTTTTTGCACTAAGTAATAAAAGTTTACTGAAAGGGTGAAAATCGTTTAAAATATTGCTGTAAAAAATTTTTGTTCAATGAATTGGACACACAATTCGGAAATATAAAGACCTAGTTATAGACCAGCGTTCTATTCCAACGTTTAAGCTTTATTTAAAAGCGTATTTAGAAGCGTATACCGAAACGTCCGTATTACGCGCAGAAAAAAACGCTCAAGGTCTAAAACTAAGGAAACCAAAGTACTCATGGAATAGCACCAAATACTAATATAACTAAAGCTGAAGAGCATTATATTTTTATTTATACCTATGATCGCATTAATCACTGGAAGATTCGGACACAATCAAAATTATAGTTATGGGTTACTTTCCGTCCAAAAATTCCCACTAAAAAGCGTACAGTGCAGGTAAAACCGTCGGGTTCTCCTAGTATCTCAATAAAACGTACTAATTTTGAATTGAAAATACGTTTACGGATACACTTCGCTTTTATTTTACATTTTTATCTGACGTTTCGGTCCCTTTACAGGAACCGTGGTCACAGAAGACCGAGGATTTTTCTTGTATAGACGCATAACAACTCAGTCTTCTGTGACCTCGGTTCCTGTAAAGGGCCGAAACGTCAGATAAAAATCACTACATACTCGTAGTATAGAATAAAGTCGTCTCTGTTTCGTGTCTGTTTGTCTGTTTGTCTGTATGCTTAAATCTTTAAAATTACGCAACGGATTTTGATGCGGTTTTTTGTAATAGGTAGAGTGATTCAAGAGGAAGGTTTATATGTAAAAAAATTCCCGAAATTCCCACGGGAACGGGCACAACGCGGGTAAAACCGCGGGGCGCTGCTAGTGTAAAATAAAAGCGAAGTGTATCTGTAAACGTAGTTTCAATTCAAAATGAATAGTGTTCGTTTAAACTTAAGAAACCAGTATAAAACGTACTAATTCAAATATTCGCACAAATAAAACAAACATAATTCACACCTATTCATAACAATGCATTCCAAGAATTGTATCTAGAACAATTTCTATTAGTGGTAATTAATTGATGAGCGCGCGAAATCGGATCATTCGCATTGTAATTGTAATTGCTGACTTCTAGAATTATAATTGTAACATAGAGAATGATGTGACCTTTATGGTGCAATTACATTAAGTCGGACGTGGTATACATAACTGTTAGATATATTGAGTCGGTCGCGCCGCTTGCAACATACTGGTACAGTGTAAGTATAGAATATTCGGCCGCATTCGGTGAGCGACTGCAGCTGTCACCTAATTAGGTGTCTTTAATCGGCGAAGCACTCTAAAAACGATGTTCACTAATTTGACAGTATTGTCTAAAAACGCATATTGACTGAAGTAGACTGAGGTAAGTCCGGCGACGGTATTAAGGAACGACTTTATGTAATAACGCAATTATTTATAGTTAATGTAATAACGCCATTATTGAGCCTTCTACTAACCAGGAAATCATTTGTTAGAAATATCAGTAAAAAATATAAGTAAAGTATAGAAATATAAGTAAAGTTTTTTAGTCAGACGAAGACGGGAAAAGCCAAAAATCAATACGTAAGTTCAACTTTAAGAACTCACAGAAATTCTCATATAATCGACTTCGGTATCACGCTTCATAAACAAAAAGATAAGTTCAAAAATATTACAAAGATACTTCATTGAATCGAGGGCAAAACCTACAACCTTTCGATTCGCAGTCGGCTCATTAACGCCCACGTGCGACGCCAATAGAAAACTTCGGTTTACTTTTAAGAAATTCATGTCATTTATTGTACAAGTAGCATGTTAAAATTGACGTTACATACTCGAAAGAAAATGGAAATTTTAACTACACTACATACATCTCAGCAATGTATTGAATTTATAAATTAAGGAGTAAAAAGTCTTAGGACGAGTGACTTCAAACGGTTGACTATCTAAATCTCGAGACCTCACTAAAATAACGTAGGTGCGATCTGCAAAATTTCCCCACCAGCTCCATCTATTGCATCGCGGGAACCACTGCGCGGAACAGTCAAATATTTTAAAATTTTATTGCTGAGTCGCTAACTTATATCCTACTAATATTATAAATGCGAAAGTTTGTGAGGATGGATGTAAGTATGTATGTTTGTTACTCTTTCGCGCAAAAACTACTCAACGGATTTTACTTTACAGTAATATACGAGTAAGTCATACATCAGAATAACACATTGACTAATTTTATCCCGAAATTCCCGCGGGGGCGCGGGTAACACCGCGGGGCGCGGCTAGTTATTTATAATAGCATTACAGGTACCAGGTACTCGTATAATTATTTAAAACTACGAGTATAACAACTTTCTGTCTATATTTCCTAGTTAGTCTCATTTCTAATGTATCTGACATTTCCATAACATATTTCAACATCTCGAGATAAAACAACATTGAACATAACTCTAACCGAGAGTTATATTATTATATCTCAAGTAGGTTCAATAGCTTCGACCCAAATATCAAGTGATCATTAGTTTTATATATCGGAACCGATACGTACATGAATACATAAATAGGCGACTATTTGTATTTATTAAAACGATTTCTATTTCAAATAAGATTTTAATTTATTTCAACGTAAATAAGACGGTTTATTGACTATAGTTATTGGTTGTGACTTTTAATGAGACTGTTGAAATTTTTGAAATTCGAAAATTCTTTATGAAGTTGAAAATAGAATATTATAGTATTCATTTGTTTTTAAATTGTTGAATAAATTGACAAGAATCTGAACACATAAGACACTGTAGTTAGAGAGTCTTCTTGTCCATGGAATTATTATGAAGCGAACGAAGAAGATACGAACGTCTGTCTTTTTTACAGACACACAATCTTTTCTCTGTAAGATTAAATTTGTAGTGAAAGCTTAACAACAACTGAACAGTACAAAATCTGTATTCATAAAAGGACTTATCAATTATGTTTGCATCGAAGAAATCCTACACATACTCTATCACGAAAAAACTACTGGACAGATTTAGATGAAACTTTACAATAATATAGGTTATACATCAGAATAACACATGGGATATATTTTATCCCGAAATTCCCGCAGGTATAACACGGGTAACACCGCGGACGCGGCTTTTTTATCATGATATCATGTCTGGTCGTTTTCTTTAACATTCTTTGTGCTAGACGGGCAAGCTCTTACTGAAGACTTTTCCAGGCTCAAAAGCAAATATACCTCATTATTAAGCAAATATACCCAATTATATATGCGATAGGATAACCCCTTTGCCTAAGGCGCGGTTTTTATATCCAGTAGCAAATAAATACGATAACATCGACCTCAATATATAAATACATTAGTTGATAAGAAATATAACAACATACGCCCAGATTATACTCCAAGGTATGCCTACGTGATTAGAAGGAATAAATGTGACTTATTTTAACCTCGTTTAGTATATAAAGTTATTTGGAGTGCACAAAGTATTAATTAGTGAAGTAGGTACCCTTTTGGTATAAGTTTGACATACCAACTAGTTTCTTAAGTATAAGCGAACACTACTGACCACGGTTCCTGTAAAGGGGCCGAAACGTCAGATAAAAATGTAAAATAAAAGCAAATTTGACCGTGGTCTAAGTGATAAGCGAAGTCTAAGTGTGCGTCCATACTGCGGGCCTAGCGCGGTTGCGACGGCGGGCGCGAAATATCAAACGTATGAAACGCGCGTCTGTGTCCATACTGAAGTGACTAAGGCGGAAGCCTAGCGCGACAAGACCGAGCGACTCAGCGCGCGGTGGTTTCAAACGCACCGATCCGCGCGTTTTGGCCACAGTACGGGCCTAGGCGGCGAGCGACTTAACAAGCGGGCGGCAGGTGTATCAAACCTTCGGTCTTACCGCTCGGCGTTTTGACGTAAAATGGCTTCGATCAACAATACACAACTAGATTTCGGGTCAGCGCAAATAATACGTCTAGGTGCTTAGCGCGTTCAATATTTTCGGATTTCGCTCCCCGGAATTTTTGGTAACAAATAAATTATTACTTCAATACAAATCTACTCCATGGATTTGTATTTTGTCTTGTTTGTATGCTGTTCTGTTTCACAAAATTTTGCGCCAACGTTGGCCAAACATTTGTATCGGTGACTTCAAAACAGTATTATTTTTCAAAATTTGATATTATTTATTAGTTAGCTTAACATATAACTTATTCTACATGTACTTACCGAAAGTAAGACACTCCGGCCGTTAAATTGTTTTTCCGGCCATTGATTTTGCAACTTTTGAATAAATGAGGCGCTAAGCACCTAGACGTATTATTTGCGCCGACCCGAAATCTAGTTGTGTATTGTTGATCGAAGATTGTTTGCAACCCCTGATATACGTCTGATCGCTACTAGAGCTCGCGCCTCAGTGTGGCCACCTCCGCCACCGCTTGTCGCGCCCGCCGCCGCGTAAGCCACCGCGTAAGCCACCGCGCATTCAGTGTGGACGCACTGTAAGTGGTCTAAGGTGAAAGCACACTTATCCGAACGCGTCGAAAAAGATATGATGTAAATAAGGAAACAATTAAGTACTGGAGTTTTCTATAAGTTAAATACAATTTAGTGGGAATAATTTGACATTAAGAAAACACTAATTGTTTTTTTAATATTTATGATAGAAAATTGACGTTCGTGGCGTAGTTTGGCTAAACGATGTTAGTTCATTGCGATTGTAAAGCAACGGCCTTACTTGAACGGGTGGCCGATAGTGGCATTTCTACGAGTATCTGAGCGCAACCGTTTCAATCGCTAGACCATGTCCGAGGCCTTTAGGCGGTCTAAAAACTCCGACGCCAAGGTTGGACACTGACCGACACATCGCTTAGTTAACTACGCTCCATTGGTACTGTATAGTCCTTGGACAACATTAACCGTCCAATATAAATAAAACCAGAAAAATCTGGGACCCCCTATCTAAAAGTTGAATAAAATTTACTCTCTCCGATAACACACTTGACTAACAATTTGTCCGTTGCCTAATCGTCCACTCAGGTGCTTAATGTTTACTTAAAACAGATTACCTAATAGTTAGTAACGTAAATAACTAGATACAGATTACCTCATAGTCGGTATAGTAAATAGTTCCAAGTGTATTTGTTGATAAAAGTGTTTTCTATCTTCCTTACCGATTGACCTGAATTGATATGTGGTGTCAATTTGTAGTACTAGCTGGTAGTAAATTGTGATAATGTATCTTATCACTTTTTAAATTACCTATTAAATGTGTTTATGTTGGAATTTAGTGTTCGATGTACCTATGTATGTTTTAAATCTATTTTGAAAGTGATTTAAGTGTCATTTTCTATGAGGCTTATTCTCACACTTGCTAACACCGTATAAATGCGAAAGTTTGCTATATGTTCGTATGCTCTTTCACGCAAAAACTACTGAACGGATTTTGATATAACTTTACAAACATATAGGTTATACATCAGAATAACATATGGGATATATTTTATATCGAAATTCCTGCGGGAACAATAGGCGAAATGCTAAAGCATTATTGACATTGGGCCAGTTCACAACAACCCTTGCATTAGTTTTAAAGTAAAGCTACCGGCTAATGTAGACTTAGACCGGCCAGTAAAAGTTAACACTAGTCAGTCTCTACGGATGGACGTAAAAAAAATAAAATTCGTGGCTTCCTACTGGCATCCTGAATTACTTTAACAAACTGTCATTGAAGTTATAAAACAACACTTTGTATTTAACAGACATTTAACAGCATACTGAATCGTGATCTTTTTAACGAACGTATGTTACGATAACCGACCATCAACCCACCCTTAGAGGCTATCGCAATCAAGATAGCCACCAGATAATGTTACTGTTTACTTTATTAACCCGAGTACTTTACGACACACGATACGGTAACTAATATAGTCCACTTATTACGCAGATTCAGTACTTGTGTAGATAACTAGGTAACCTAAGTACCTATCCTACACCGGCTGACTACGTGCGCCAAACCATGTACGCTAAACTTAATCGATAATTTGGAAATACAAGTCAATTTCTCCCTTATTCGTTACAGGGTAGAGATGTGAATGCTGTACGCTTGATTCGTAAGTAAACAGAGGGCAATACTATTATTTTATGTGTCTGAAACAATGGGGTCTTACAAACATAACATGAACAGTAAGACCACTGTTTCTAAGAAGTTTAACCACTATTGAGAGGTGCCACACTTGCGGGCACGACACGACATCACGGACAGCCTGGTATGCTGTTGCTGTTGTGCGTACACAAGGGCAAACTTCTAGGTGACCGTGTGATGTCAAAGGACATGATGTAAAATAAGTAATATGGATAAATTTGTTTATTGGGTTTAAACATGAACTTTTCTGAGAGATGAGTGGGAAAAGTAGGGGGAGACCTTTACCCAACAATGGGTCATTTAGGACTTATACATGTCCTTGGATTTTGTTCTAGGTTCCACAACATTAGGTACATGCATCGCACAAATGATGTCATGTCTGTGCCAGCAAAGGAACGAAGCTATAGGACGTGTAAAGCCGGGCCGGGTCAGCGCCAGTAACTGTGGCATCAGCCATTGAACAAAGACCTTGGACTGTACCTTAACTTTAACGGACGAGAAAGAAAATTATACAATTATTTTATACACTTAACAACCTTCAGTTAATTTTATAGTTTTTGAGCGTGTGTTCTGTGTTGTAACTTGTAATATAATTGTTTTTGTATGTTGATTTATTGGTATTGATTTGTAAAAGACGTCGAAGTTGAAGGGAAATACCCGTGACATTTAACATAATGAATAATAGATGGTTAATGAATTAGGTCGTTGTTGGTGTAGTTGTAGGGCTCATGATAAAGTGAACTACGAACAGTAAACTTTGTATGAAAAAGCCAAGCAAGAACCTTGTCATAATCAAACGCTTACAATAACGACTTACATATCAATGGGAGTTCTCCAATTGTAATATGACAAAGTACTTAAGTGTGTAACAACTTATGTTTAAAGATTATTTATTTCTCAAAAAAGACAATACAGTCACTTACATGAGAAATTATAACTAATGATTAGTATTTCACAAGGAGTTGACAGTCGTAGTAGTGTGATACAATTCACTCGCACAATGTTTCATCCGAATATGGCCATAATAATGTAAAACGTAATAAACAACAATATAAAAAAAACAACTAAATAAATTAATATCGCATTAATACGCAATTATAATACAAGTTACAAGGGGTGATAAGTTATTGTAAACAAATTACAATGTACCTAATTGGATGTTAGCATCAAGTGGGTAGATAGCAAGACTGTACAAAGTATTGTGGTAGGTAAATGTCTGGCTAATTTCCGTCTGAACTATAGTTGGTTTATAAATCATCAAAAGACACGAAGGTCAACTGAACTAAAGCCTTGTTATTAACGATCAAATAATAGTCCGAATAGAAATCATAGCCGAATACAAAGGAAAATATGGACTACATAGGTACATAGGTACTTCGATGTATAGTTATAATATAACTTATTCAATTACGGAGCCTTCGAAAAACGAACTGTTTAGAAGTTACTACTCATATATTGTCTGTTTTACTCTATAGGTACTATTGATTCTTAAATAATGTAACAATCCACGGCTGGGAAAAAGCCTCTTACTCACTACAGATCAGTAAAGTTAAAAGAATTGGCTTCGTGGGCTTATACTAGTTGGTCATGATTTTGTATTATGTTAAAAATTCGAACAAGTATTGGTTTTCCTATCCGTTTCCATTCTTTCATACGATTATCCTATAGATGGCGGCACTGTGAAAATGTTGTAGATTTTCTCAGATTTGGTGGCGACCATTTTGTGGGCCAGAGGATTTTTTCATATAACTAAGAATAGATTACAAAGTTAAAGGTCGTACATTAGACAAAACAGTAAAACGAATACGACGATAATTCTTAATTCTTAGAAGACCACACACGCCATTTACATATGGGTCAACAAAGTGCGCAAAAATTACAAAGTCAGATATAAGTTGTTTTAATTATCGTAGTTATCAACACAGCTAATTAAATGTCAAGGCATAATACGTTGTTTTAATTAATGACTTAGTAATTTGGATGGTCATAGTAATAAGGCAAAGTTTTCTTAACATAATGAAAATAGAATAGAGTTTATTGGCCTTAGAAAAAGTTCCAATGATACTACCAATTTCAAAAGTTCAAAGAATCGTTCAATTGTTCTTTGGGGTCAGAATTGCTTAAAAATAATCAACTTTGGCTTTGAAATAAAAGATAGCCAGATACGTTTATCTTCAAATAAAAGGAAAAGAAGATCAAGCTAAAGAAACCGAAGACCAATCTGCCTTACTTTCTTTCAACTATCTCCAATTCCGGCACGAAAGATAGATGATAGATAAGATAGATTAGATGCTTCGGTAATGGGTGCCTATTTACGCTTTCCGGGAAGTGTCTACCTTTTATCTAATACTCAATCCTTTCTAATATCAAGAGAATAAGATGCTAAAATATGCCGTTTTATGAGTAATAAACGCCTTGAAGTTTATGACGACCTTACTCGGAACATAGGTCACAGCTATAAAAATGTGCGTAAGTATATAATTTGTAAGATTTCCTATGAGAACCGACTGTGGGCAAATACCTCTGCTCACTGAGAGAGAATCAGTACAGTTAGGAGGATGAGGCGTAACCGCGATTACATAACACCACTAACTAGCATAGATCTCATACCCGAGGCATGTTTTAAAAGTAATTCACAAGCATGCTTCGACCCGGAAATTGAACCCGGAACCCCGGATATGGCGGTCAGGTCCAGATGCCAGTAACGAGGTTTATTATAGTTCAAATAAAGTTCTATCTATAGGTACTACACTTCCATGAAAAATAAATCTATAGGAACTCACTATAGGGCAAAGATCCTACACTAAATGAAGATTATTCAGTATTATATATATCAGTACAGTGAGTTCTAGCGTAATCCATCATCATTAGGTTAATAAGGTTAGTAATCTCAAATGTTTGAGTTAAGGCAAAAAGAACCCTCAATTTATCACTGAGGTGAATGTATTCGTCAAAGAATTCGCGAGTGAATTAGTCACAACTTTCACAATGATCAAATCTCGCAAG
Source organism: Cyclophora albipunctata (assembly GCA_963082685.1). Classification (NCBI taxonomy): domain Eukaryota; kingdom Metazoa; phylum Arthropoda; class Insecta; order Lepidoptera; family Geometridae; genus Cyclophora; species Cyclophora albipunctata. Next base: position 7,354,822 of record OY720131.1, on the reverse strand, counting down.
TCCATGGTGCCATTAGAAGTGGGTATCTCATCTGGCATGGCATTATAAATTACATTGCCACACCACAGATCGTTCGGGCATTGTGTGCATTCATTGGCCGGGCAATTTGCATTTATTGCCCGCTAAATAGGCTGCTATTATTGTCACTGGGTTGGTTTCTTTTGCATGTTTAACTTGTTTTGCAATTGAGATGAATTGTAGCTTGTCGTGAGGACCTCCGCGGTGACTCCAACCAAATAATGATGCAGCAAAACATTTGGTAAACTGATTTGTTTCTTATGTTTATGGTGTCTAAGTTAAATATTCAGGTTTGGCCAGCCAGACTTCTTTGTCCAAAGAACATCAGTAGAGATTAAAAGGCAAGAAACTGCTGGTTGTTTTTATTCAATTAAGTTTTGTACCTAACAGCAACATGAAAATGAATTGTGTTGCAGGTGCAACAATTTTATCATATTTTCCTATATTTGAGGTAATATCATGTTTACCTGCATTATGAGTATATACCTATTATTGCAAGTGCAATAATATAAATTGAGGGAAATAATACTCTACAAAATTTATCATGCGGAAATTGTTACCGAAATGTAATTAAGTCCTAAATAATTATGGAACTTAGGAACTGTTTGTGGCACTACCCTCATACATAAAACTCGGTAGTTACCACAAATAGTTATTTGCGCTCAGTTTTGCTTAGTTTTCCTTCATCTAGTAACCAATAACAGGTTTTGCAATAATCATAAAACACTATTTCATAAAAGTGTGTGGGCTAGCCAGCACGACCGAGCAATGCTGTAACTTCGGTCCACCTTGCTTCGAGGCAAATCTTAGAATATTTCGCAAACTCGCATCAAGCCCACTTGTTCTCTTGTTTACACCGCACATTACTTTACGCAAAAATCTCGAACCCACATCTCCAAACTTGGCATAAAAATAATACGATAAAAAACAAAAAAGGCGTTCGACGGCCGAGAAAAAAGCGGTAAGTGCGAGTTACGAAACACGAAACTTTTTACTTACCATAAACGATATGTAGGTGAAGTGGCAACGAAATACGAGTTCCGAACGTATTCCATTCTGATCAGGACATCCAGTTTAAATCATTGTTTAATTCATCACTTTTTGTTGAAACAAGGCAGGTCCAACTAGTTCGAGCGCTACACTGTTTATTGTTATTTGTTGACACAGAACGAGGTTATTGCCGTTCGTACAACATCTGGGCTTCACTTTAGAGAAATTTCACTGAATTTACTAACTTTATTTAGCACTGAACTTATTCACATAGGAGTAATAACTTGAACGTTTGTTGTCTTCAAAGTTGGGTAAAGTTTAAAACACTCAGGTAGGCAAGTGGTACGATACGAAAGTAAAAAAAAAGTGAACCGCGGCGCACACTACCTTCGCTACCGATGGAACGTGACAGTGTGGGTGAATGGGCACGAAACAACACTCGCGCATGCGCCCGCCTCAGATAAGATTGCCAGCGCACAATCTCAAAGTACCGTTCTGTGTGTGGTAATATCATGCATAAGTGATTGTTTTGAAATTGGTTACCGGTAAAGCAAGGACGTCATTGAGTCACTGATGTTGAATAGTTCCGCGTAAGTGTAAATATTTTAATGCGAAATTAAAAACTTTAAAATTACTCGTACCATTTTTTTCTAATCTTAATTAAAACAAACATTTTTTTAAATTGCTGCTCTTTTAAGTTAGTTATGAAACTCGCAATCAAGATAACGCCGTCAAAGAAAAATCAAATAATAAAACACCCTAAAATGTAAAAAATTACCCCAGCAAAATCTCCCCAAAAACATGGCAAAGCAATAACCTAGCAACACTCAATCACGACCCGTTTCCCTCCAAGAAGCACTGCTTGTTTGTATACGGAACACACTCACACAAATACATCTCGATTCCCATTGGTTGTTACTAAGACGCCCGCGCAGCAACGTCCTTGCGGCCAAAGACCGAAGCCTTCTTAAGCTTATACCATAGAAACTTGATTGTAATCTGTGCTACCAAGTTGCTTATAGTTGCTACGAAGTTAAATAAAAGTTAACTTAGATGCGTTTATCGTGACCCGGTGTCGATTACATTACATCTGTATTTAGCATCCGTTTAAGTGTTATTTATTCTTCTGATCACGTCCAGTGATGCTTGTTCGTTTTTAATAATTGCCTAATTATTTTTATTTAGATTCCATAATAGTCTAGCGCTAAGTTTGGGTCTAATACGCCTTGTTATTTCAACAAAATATGATTTATGATTCAATCCGAATAAATATATAGGTAAAAATGCTTGTAAAATGTATAAATATGCTTCGGAGGGCACGTTAAACCGTCGGTCCCGGTTACTTTCTACGGATAGTAGTTGTTACATGAGCCATTTCAGAGGCCTTTGGCGGCTCAATAACTCTGACACCAGGATTGGTCAAGTTGACCATCCACTCGATGAAGAAGAAGAAGAAGAATATATAGGTCTAGATATTCCTGAATCAAGGTATAAATAATGTTGTACCATAGGGACCTTATTAATAAACGCGTATTAAGAACAGTTTAGCTATCAAATGGGTTGTCCCTTTCTGATATACGCAATTTTCCGAAGAGCAAAAGAGACAAAACACAGTTTATCAGTGTTATAGTTACACCGCGTTTATTAATAAGACAGTAGAAGTCGTTTTATTTATGTAGTTTAGAGTTGATATTTCAATCACAATAAAAGTCACTCGGTCGTGGGTTTAATAAAGGCTAATTAAATGTTAAAATTATGTCTTCAGTATACCTACTGCACTTCACACATAGATCGAAAATACTCGTATATCAATTGAACCGAGTATAATCCTACCAATATTATGAATGCTAAAGTTTGTGAGGATGGATGTATGTATGTTTGTTACTCTTTCACGCAAAAACTACTGGAAGGCTTTGGATGAAACTTTACATACTTTCTTACTTTACATCAGAATATCACATGATACTTTTCATCCCAAAATTCCCGCAGGGACGGGTACAACGCGGGTAACAAGATAACACAACAATCTTACGCCAAAAATATTTTTCTCAATCTCAACATAAAGCAAAGTAACATACAAAGTATGTGAATTACTTAAAAACGTTTTAAATTAGCGTGTTATACGCCCCATAACTTCTTGTTAGTTTCTCCAGCGCAAAAGGCTATAAAACTCAAACGAACTGTGCTATGATTGAAAGTAAACAAAACGTCGTTAAACAGATGTTTTGAACAGAAAAACACTGCGGCCGGCTTTTACCGGCAACCGATAAACTATCATAGTTTAAAACTCGCTTTAATTTGTCCAGATATCCGAATTTGCCCTTATAACCCATCTATTAGACTACTATTTGCCCCGCGATTTCACCCGCAGCGAACCCGTTCCCGTAGGAGTTTCGGGATTTTATTACTTAGTATCCTATTCCTGACCAAGATAAATACACTACGATTACTCTTTCTATCTTGCATTTAAGCTTATGATACGATTTACTAACAAAAAATAATACTAAATTTACTAAAACTAAACTCAAAAGAGAAGTGAAACTAACCCATAGATATCTTTAACGTATTGCCAAGGGACCCTTTAACTTAAGTTGGTACAACCGAGCCGGGTCTGAGACGAATCTATTGACACCCCATTTATAAGCCTCGACCTTAACCTAACGACCGCTAAAAACCAAAAAAAGACAGTTTCGACCTTTTTCAATAGAACCCAAGTTTTTTGTTAATTCTTAAAGATATCCTAGGTATTTTACACGCCGATATTTTTAAGATTATTTTCTGAACTTGATATTGATTTATTACGTTATAACTATTTTATTTTTAACCGAACATCCATAATCAGGAGGTCGATTTTCAAATCGTAATAAGGTTTATTAATGTACTAGCAGCGCCCCGCGGTTTTACTCGCGTTGTGCCCGTTCCCGTAGGAATTTCAGGATGTTAAATCCCTAATAATAATAAGCTTTCCGTTGAATGTGGCTATCCATTATAAAAAAAATTGTTCGAATTTTTAATTATTTTTAGTAATTTTTTAGTAATTCTTCAGCTTTATTATATTATTATAAATATTTCCCACTTCATATCTTCATCGCTTTAAAATCAATAACAGAAATCCTTTGAGCACATAATAGGGTATAACAGAATTATTCCATTGTAAACCTAATTATAACTAAGGTAATAAAGTTGTTATAAAAATCCAGATTATAGCCATTTTAAAACATTAAAATGTACCTATAAATCAATTTTTTATGGATTGGCACAAAATGTGGTTATATGTTGTCAATTTTCAGGCCGAAGACGATTGCTTCTGAAGAGGAAAAAGGTTTAGAGATAGGGTAAGAATGAAATAAAATCACTAAACCTTTTTCCTCTTCAGAAGCAATCGTCTTCGGCTAGAAAATTGACGACAATGGTCCACATTTTGTGCCAATCCAAAAAAAAATAGTATAATCTATCTGTGTTTTGAAATTGGTTAAGCGATCACTGTACAAATAACTTAGTAATAATCTACCTTTACTTAAACCAAACGTTAAGGAACTGTAATCACTCTTCAGTATCTTAATCGCATATTTCGAAATTAGTCATATTTAAATTACCTGCCTTCAAATTAACATTACAATTTGAAGAAGCCACGACATGGAACTTTGTCATTCCAAAGTTTACCGTTTGGTGGGAGAGAACTGTACAATTAGTAAAGGCCTTCTTTAGTGGGACACCGTACTAACTAATCATCTTGCAGTATTGCAGTAATTGCAACCTCATGATATGATACGTTAAGGATGTTTTTACATTGGTATTTTAGAAGACAAATGTCCGGCAACTTTAATGGATCACTGTGGTAGATATATTAACTTATAAATTAAATTTATCAAAGTTATAGTTATGTACTTTAAAATAATAAAAATGAATTCAATGAACGGTAGGGGAGACTTGAAAATTTGGTAATTGCACTCAGTGTACCTTATATAGCTCAAATATCATAAAATATAATTAAAATTCCTTGCTTCCTTGCTTCCTTGATTGGCACTAATATAATAAAGGAGTTAGATTTTTGTGTGCTTGAACGCACTAATACTTTAAATCCGATTTGTAAACGATTCAACACTCAACGGGAAGATTATAGGCTATGTTTCATTCCGCAATTCCCAAGACGCGGGTCAAACATTAGGGCGCTGCTAGTTTCAAATATGGCTCGCAGACAACTTTAGTTGCTCCTGTACCCACACCTTTATCAAACTGCAATCTCAACCATAAGTTAGGATTGTTATTATAATAATTATGTCACGAGTGGCAACTTTGAACGTAAATTCCTACAGTGAGTGGGTTCAAGGGATCATTTACGATATAAAAACATTATTAAACCTACGCATAAATACCTGCAGATATGCAAATGATCATAACTTCGGCCTCGCAATATCGCCATACGTGATATAATCACATTCGGATAGACAATAAAGTAGTGAATGTTTTCGCTTTGTAAAGAACTTTCATTTTTTTTGGAAAAGAAGCAAGGAGGCTAGTAAGCTCTGGAGATCGGAACAGGGAGGAGGATTAGGCGTAATTACGAAGTCAGCGTCTGTATGTGTAATGTGTATCATGTATGTACTTGTCAATTTATTACAGTTGCAAGATTAGTACTTTGATGGGAATTCACTTCGTATCGTTACTATCATTTATAGGAACTTAGTAGTTCTTGCCAAAAACTTCCCATTTATAAAGTTCTTCATTTTTCAGCACATCTACGTTCGGTGCTCTTCAAAATGAGACCCTAACTGCGTGATATTAATGATCAAAATGTATGATCAATTTGATATGTAGCTAAAGTAAGATATTGCGAAGTGATTGTCATTTGTCTTTAGGATGGACAAACGTCCCCGCGGACAATAGTCTCATGATTCTCGCAAGCTTTTACTTACAACAATAACAAACATACCCAAAGTGAGTATCATAAATTTTAATTTGTAATTAAATATAATAAGCACACATTACACATAATAAGCCGGTCTTTTTGTACTCGTGTTTGCAACCGTAAACAAAGTAATAAATACGTTTACACTTATCCATAAAACGAAGGTCAATCCAGTAGTATGTATAGTACGTTTTCTTATGTGGTAGTATTCATTCCAATACTGCCTTAACTTAACCTAAACGAAGTATAGTAAGTTCGAATAGTCAGCGGCTATCTCTGGTGTCGGAGTTTTTACACCTCCAACATGGTTTAACGTTTAAAACAAACAGGACCGACAATTTAACGTGCCCTCCGTAGCACGAACACTAACTACGACTACCCGAAAAAGAGCGTTCTAGAGTAAAGTAATATGGTGATGCATTGAGTTATTTTTACTAACGTTGGTACATATCTCCACGTCCTCCATGCGAGCTGTCTGCGCGGCTGGAGAAGCCGAGGAATGCCGCAAGGTAGCGACTCCTGTCAGTGAGCCACTGACCATGGAACACAGTAGGAGTGTTAGTGGGTATTTTCCGAACCGAAATGATCCCTGCAATAAGGCGATCACGTCATGATAAGTCCTACATACCCCGATCGTTTCCCTAAACAGTCGGGGATGCGTAAATGCTTTTCACCTTCTAAACAAGAAAAAGGGTAAAGAAATATGGTACTCCTTCTAAGCCAAATATAACTGAAGGGTAAATGGTAATTGTATAAAAGAATCTCAAGAATAGAATTCGACTACTGTTCAAGTGGCTACAGGCATAGATGTTCGATCTTGACAGTTCAGTGCCCATACCACTACCCAACTTATCTTTAACTAGCAGCGACCCGAGGTTTTACTCACTTTGTACCCGTTCCCGTTGGAATTTCAGGATGAAAATTAGCCTATAATCTTCCCGTTGAGTGTGGCTATCTATTACAAAAATAATTTTTCAAATCGGACCAGTAGTTCCTAAGATAAGTGCGTTCAAACAAACAAACAAACTCTGCAGCTTTATAATAAGTATGTAATAGATAATAATTACAAGTTCTATAACATATCACAAATGTTGTATGTCTCGTATCCTTACGATTTAACCGAAACCGGTAGAAGCCTCAATAGATTATTATTTTTAATGTTCGAGCCATCAAAAAGTTTTTGTTAGATTTTATCTCAGATACGTTGTTAAGGTTACGCAGTCAGTTGTGGATACAGTGAGGATTTAACCACAATTACCAAGTTAAGTACTGTCAGGGTAATAAATGCATGGTGTAACTTAATGTTCTTGGCATGCGTGTTAGAGAAAGTCAGATTAGTACGTAATTCCAGATCGGTGTTTCCTGTGCAGGTGTATTTAACTAAAACATGATGCTGAGCCAAATAAATTCAGTTACTAATGCTTTTGAGTATGTTTAGCAATTCGACCTAGTCTATTGGTAAAAACTGTCCACCAAATAACCTAGTTTTTTTTTGGGAAAGGCTTTAGAGTCATGGAGCTTTGTGGGCAAGGGACCATTTGAGACAAGAGAGACCTTCTAAACTTTTAATAAATATGACTCCGATCTATAACAATGAATACTCTACCTGTTCATCAACGGACATTATTTTCACTTTCAAACGTCCACCCATTTTTCGCTCCGACAGTCCAATAGCTCTAATTCCTTACAAAGCTAGGTAGTTGTTCGTAATTTAACCACATCGTCCGATATGATAGAACCGAAACGTAATCTGATACAGATTTGTAACGCTTCGTCACTCGAACTAACCTTGGAAGAGTTCTGTTCGTTACGTCCAAATCCAATGATATAATAGTTTTTGTGTACGATCTTGTACTATGTATGGTGGCTGTTGTATGCTTGAACTTATAACTGCGGTACTTAGAGACGTGAATCCAACTAATATTATAAGTGAGAATGTATGTATGTTTGTTACTCTATCACGCAAAAACTACGAAATGGATTTGGATGAAACTTTACAGTAATATAGGTTATATATCAAAATAACACATGGGATACATTTTATACCGAAATTCCCGCGGGAACGGGTACAACGCGGCTGATACCAGGGGCGCGGCTAGTTGACTATAATTGACGTTCCATAAATGCTGTGTCAAAAATCTATATTAACTGTGAAGTCGGCTGTCAGTGAGCTGCTATTTTAATAGTATAGAATTAATTTGTTTTTAACTAAAATGAAAAATGTACTTATTATAGACTAGCAGCGCCCCGCGGTTTTACCCGCGTTGTACCCGTTTCCGTGGGAATTTCGGGATGAAAAATTGCCTTTATATGACTTTCCCGTTGAATGTAACTATCTATTACAAAAAAAAACAAATCAGACTGATAATTCCTGAGATTACCTCGAACATACAAACAAACAAACAAACAAAAAAACAAACTTAAAAATTTTACCTCTTTATAATATTAGTATAGATAAGATTATTACTATCCCGTAGTTTTACCCTTATTATACCCGTCCAGATGAGATTTTCGGGGCCGGATGATTAGGCTAGAAATGTCCCGAAATTCTGGAATTAACCTTCCTCTCGAATATGACTATCCAACACAAAGATTCAATTAATCTGTCTTGTGCTTTACGATTAGAGCATTTTTTTAACCTATATTGTCCCACTGCTGGGCAAAGGTCTCCCCCAAGCATCGCCAACTCTCCCTGTCCTTTGCGAGCACCCACCAATCGCTGTTAAAGGCGATTAGATCGTCCCGCCAACACTTCCTCGGTCGTCCTCGTCGCCGCCCTCCTTCGGGACCCACTGAGATGTGACGTAGGCCCACTTAAAAATACAAAAAAAACAACTTAGATAATATGTTATGGCAATATGTTATTTATTTATATTTATATTTCCTACTTAGTTTATCTAAAGAGCTCAATAAATTAACTGATCTTGTCTACAAAGTAAGGTTGTTCTAATTATTATGTAATGATACTATCTTACGTTGTAACTATTAAGTAAGCTGTGGTATGTCTTGGTACACATAGTAACTATGAAATATTCTGTGTCCAATCTAATTTCAATAACTACCATAGCTGGTAATTCGATCTTGTGACTGTATATGGTTATATGATTTGATGGCCCAATAAATTATGCTTTTTTGGCGATGTCAGATCATTTTTGATATGTTGTTTCCTGTGTTTTTATGTGTAATCAATATACCTAACTATTATTTTAATATTTTTTGTTTTGTTTTTTGTTTGAACGAGGATCACATTTCCATAGCTTTGCAAAAACTTCACGCTAATTAAAGGCTTGTTTGGACGAAGCGAGTCCGCATGCAAGTACTTAGTTCTTGTACTTGTATGCATAGTCAGTCCATGACATGAAATGAATCTTAATGTTAGTAGGTATTATAGATGTAGGAATATGATTTAGTTTGAAGTCAGCGATATTAACTCTTTACGATTGTTAAGCAACGTGCTACTTGGATGGGTGTGTGATAGAGGCATAACTGAGGGGCATAACAAATGCTGAGCATCTGAGTGGCTACTCAATCTATGCCTCTATCCCATTTACCTATCCTTATCCATGCCACATGCAAATACAGAACCCGAGATATGCATATGAAAAGAATTATTTAAATTATGATCTATTCGGTGGCTTTTACCACGCTTTGGCCATATTTTTACATTCTTTAACAAGTGAAACAAAATACGACTTCTATTTTGAACCATTCAGAAAATTACAATTTAAAACCACCATCAGAATAGGCGCTTTACTTATATTTTACGAGCAATAACACCTATAAAATATATCTTTATGATTTACCAACTATTTAGGAACTCGTAAAGTACAATTTGAAATAAATGTAAACCGGTAAAGGGCCGATACATAATAAGAGCATGTGAAACTATAACGGAACTGATTCGGACGTGGGATGAAGCACGCGCGGTCTCCAATACGACGAATATAATATGAAAGATTGACTGTATGTTTGGATGTTATATTTTAGTAAGAAAATTAATAGAAATAGTGTTCTAAGCTTTTCTTCTCCTTTGAGTAAAAAAGCTGAAGTATACTTTAATAATACTTTTCTTTTAAAAATGTACAATCATAAACTAATATATAAAATTCTTGTGTCGCGATGTTTGTAGTTAAACTCCTCCGAAACGGCTTAACCGATTCTCATGAAGTTTTGTGTGCATATCAGGTAGATCTGAGAATCGGACAACATCTATTTTTCATCCCCCTAAATGTTAAGGGTAGTCCACCCCTTAATTTTTATATATAACAACGTCTGCCGGGGCAAGTAGTAATATAAAGACATTCTCGATATATTATGATAGCCACCGTCCTTTTTGCAATAGGATATCCATTTTCAATCCATCCGAACTTCGTGTTATCCCCAGTTAAATTATACTAAGGATACTTATACTTCGATATTTTTTTAATTGTTGAAACTGAATGGAAGAAAATAGGGAGATAAAAAATTAAGGATTGCTTTTCTTAAAATACAATCAAAAACTATATAGCTATTTGTTTTAATCTAAAATCTGTAGTCATTGCTGCATTGCCTTTAATATCAGAAATGCGAGAATGACCACAGGCCACTATTAGTAAAATAATATGTTACTGTCGAATGCCGATCCATTTGTTTTCACAAACAATTGATTTGGAATCTGTTAGCCACATGGCTAGTCTATGGAACTGGTTTTAACTAGGAATCTATTGTTGCTTTGTGAGGTTTTGGCTTGTTTATGGCACTTTTTGGAGATTAATGGAAGACGTAGTGATAAGATAACAATAGAGATTGCGTGAATATAGAAAATTGGGGAAACTACACCTACGTACATGTTTTAATTGAGGTACATGGTTAGAAAATACAATACATATTTAACTCTGTGACAAAGCTATAATTTTGGACCTTTTTTTATTGTACGTTGCCCTTGCCTAGCGGTACTGTGGCACCCCATGGTACACCATTGGTTTTAAGAATTATTTAACTACGAAATCAACTTTCTATAAAGTCATAATTTAGGTTCCAATCTATCTATACTATATCTCGAATAATAAAACTGAAGCGGGTGATTTTTTGTTTGGTCCTCAGAAAGTACCAATTTCATTTTTTTTTTGCTGAGAGCGCCTGGAGGAGCTATTGGTCGATGAAAGAGATGATGAAGGGCAACCTTCCTATCGCGCTTAAGCGCAAGCTCATGGACATGTGCATCCTTCCCGTTCTCACTTATGGCTCACAGACTTGGTCTTTGACAAACATCCAGAAATCCAAACTCAAGGTTTGCCAGAGGGCGATGGAGCGCAGTATTCTTGGAGTCAAACGAATTGACCGCATCCGCAACACAATACTGCGCTCCCGAACAAAAATCGCTGATGCAGGTGAAAAGGCTGCTAAACTAAAATGGGATTGGGCTGGTCACGTCTGCCGCATGCCGGACACGCTGTGGGCCAAAATTTCCACTGTGTGGCGCCCGGAGACAGCGAGGCGAAGTCGCGGCAGACCGCGCAGGCGGTGGCGGGACGAGCTGGACGCCTACAAAAGGGACTGGCAACTGGTGGCCCAAAATCGAGAAAAGTGGCGGGAGTGGGGGGAGGCCTTTGCCCAGCAGTGGGACATTACGGGCTAACAGTAACAGTAGTAACGTAAAGCAAATTCAACGGGAAGTTTTTAGTTTATTCTTCATCCCGAATTCCTACGGCAACGGGCACTACGTGGGTAACCACGAGGCTGCTAGTAATCTATAAATAGTTAATTTTAATAGTTCTAAAATACTTTAATAGTAGATAAAAACCTAAAGACCTTGTAATAGTCCCAAAAATTCTTATCTCCGTCACCCCAAACTTTTGTCTTCGATTTACGACCAAATTCCAGGATACAACAAAAGACGATCACAACAAAAGCCGGCGACATAAGCAAGTGGCGCACAAAGCCATTTAAAGGTTCACTTTTTGTGCAATTCTTTATCGCAAGACTGTGTGGTCAGCAGATAAAACTCACCAACACATTACCGAAACAATGTCTTGTTGAAACAACAATATAACAGTATTGAATACTTTTTACTTTCACGATATTGGTCTTAATCATTGCGCATTTTCGGTACACTTCTCCAAAGTATACTTTTTTGGATTTTTCAATGTTATTATGACTATATTTGTACACAGTATTGTGGTAGGTCGACCACACAATGCAAACCGCTATTTCTGTAACCGGTAAAATTATTTCGGTTCACATTCAAGGTACGTTTCAATATTTTCTCGTTGATATGATAATTATGGTCCGGTCTTATTAACTTGTTACTTTATTTACTTTTCAATAAAGTTTTATGCTCTGTGAAACATATACGAGTATGGATTAACATAGTTATTCGTATATTTAGAGCTCGCTTAAATGGACGTGTCTTGCATTGAGATAAGATTTCGATGTTTTATGTAGTTTTGTAACGTGGTTGAACACTCGGGACTACATAAAAAACACTTAATTATATTATTTATATTAATCTTTACTAATATAAAAAAGCTGAGCAGTTTGTTTTATTGTTTGAGCGCGCGTATCTCTGAAACTACCAATCCGATTTAGATGATTCTTTTCGTAATTGATAGTCACATTCAAGGGAAAGGTTATAAGCTATTTTTCATCCCGAAATTCCCACGGGAACGAGCACAACACGGGTAAATCCTAGGGGCCCTGTTAGTTTATTATTATTTATACATATTCACTATTGTATTATTTATCACTAGCAGCGCCCCGCGGTTTTACCCGCGTTGTGCCCGTTCCCTTGTGAATTTCGGGAATTTTTTTACATAAAAACCTTTCTCTTGAATCACTCTACCTATTACAAAAAACCGCATCAAAATCCGTTGCGTACTTTTAAAAATCTAAGCATACAGACAAACAGACAAACAGACACGAAACAGAGACGACTTTATTTCATACTATGTAGTGAAGTTTCTCAAGTCGTTCGTTGGTCCTTTGGTTGGTTCGTTGGTAAGTTGGTCCTCCTGTTAAAATAAAACAAAGACAAATTCTTTGAACTTATGACTAAAAGCTCAGAGTACATAATTTCATTCGTCTTTTCCTCCATCACTTAGCAGTTACATTAGATTCTATGACACCTTTTCTACAAAAATATTACTTAAAGTTCTGTAAAGATAAAACGCTTGTCAGTAATGACCCCGTAACGGTATCAGTGCCACACATGTGATACATTGCGACGGTTCCGGGAACGAACTCTGTGCGCATTCAAACTAGGCCTTGTTTAACTTAAAATTGAATTTGTTTTTAAAAGAAATATGTAACTGTAAAAATGAATTTCGAGTAGATTAGTGGTCAACCCTGGAGTTAAGATGTCGGTTGTTTCAATCTTCAGACCATGTTGAAGGCCTTTAGGCGGTCTAAAAACTCGGACACCAGGTTTATTTATTTATTTAGGGACAGTCAGTGAAAGATACATCAAACTCAAAAATAAAACTTACGGCTAAATTAATGAATTAGATTCACTTTCTATAGGTGCCACAACATGCATATCACTACATAGTATAAAATAAAGTCGTCTCTGTTTCGTGTCTGTTTGTCTGTATGCTTAAATCTTAAAAATTACTCAACGGATTTTGATGCGGTTTTTTGTAATAGGTAGAGTGATTCAAGAGAAAGGTTTACAACGCGGGTAAAACCGTGGAGCGCTGCTAATCTTAAAATAATAATAACTACTTTGGTTTGGTCACTGACCTACTTGAAATGAATAAATGAATGCACCTGGAGTCATACTTTTTAGACCGCCTAAAGACGTCTAACGTGGTCTAACGATTGAAATAATCGGTATCGACAGTTAAAAAGTGCAATCCGAAGCACGGTAGCGCTCTGATTAAAAAGCAATCCAAGTGGTGGATACTTGTAGCTTTGTCAAATTAAGCCACGAGCGACTTATAGATAGCTACTTCCTCGTCCTACATATCTATGGACGAACGGTACCATAATAAAATCAATACACCTAAATTGTTCATATGAACAAATTACCATGTCTAAAACCAGGTTTTCAGTACAGGGTAGACCGCTAAGCTACTCAAAATTATTATTATACTAGCTGACACAGCAAACGTTGTTTTCCCATATAAATATTAAGGGGTGGACCACCCTAATCACTATAAATTGAGATATAAGCTATCCTATCCTTCGAGTTGGATCAAATTGCACACGGTGTGCAAATTAAATTTAAAATCGGTTTAGTAGTTTAGAAGTGCATCGCGGACAAACAACGTGACACATCTTCTAATATATAAAATTCTCGTGTCACGGGGTGCGTGGTTGAACTCCTCTGAAACGGCTCGACCGATTCTCATAACATTTTGTGTGCATATCGGATAGGTCTGAGAATCGGACAAGACAACATCTATTTTTCAACCCGAAATTCCCGCGGGAACGGGTACAACGCGAGTGAAACCGCGGGGTGCAGCTAGGTTTTATATATAAAGATAAACCTTGATTCTTAACTTGTCTTACTCACACCCTATACAAACAGTGATCTCACTTATCAGTATCAGTGCTGATGACGTAGTATTATGTTTGCAAATCATATATTTATCAGCGGTTTTTAATCTACACTAAATGGCAGGTGTCTTACTGATCGTGCCTTATCAAAGTTTGCTAATTTGACTGCGTTATCTCGCTGTGATGACAGTAAAGTTTTGTGGGAGTTTCAAATACAGAACGTTGATTGTAGAATTGAGAAACCTACTCCTTTTTTAAGTCGGTTAATAACTTGGTACCTATGTAAATCTATGGTACAGAGATGATAAACTTAAATAGTAAATCACTGAATAATCATTATTAAGCAAGTTAATTCCCTCTTACGTGGTGATGGCGACAAACCTCTGCACTCACAGACGTCAAATGCTTCCGTAGTAGAGATTTAATCAGTAATTTTGACATGACTGTAATGTATGAAAAATTACGTCAATTAGTTAAGTTTCCATCAAAAGAGAATCTGATTACGACAGTAAACTTCATTGGTTTAATAATCTTTGGTCAGTAGATAGACTGGTTTCTTAAGTTTAAGCGAACACTACTCATTTTGAATTGAAACTTGAAATGTATATTTTTATATACTTTTTCTTGTATAGACGCATAACACATCAGTCTTCTGTGACCACGGCTCCTGTAAAGAGGTCGAAACGTCGGATAAAAATCACTACATAGCAAAAACAAAGTCGCTTTCCGCTTTCTGTCTTTCTGTCCCTATGTATGCTTAAATTTTTAAAACCACGCAACGGATTTTGACGCGGTTTTTTAAATAGATAGAGTGATTCAAGAGGAAGGTTAATATGTATAAAAATTCCTGAAATTCCCACGGGAACGGGCACAACGCGGGTAAAACCGCGGGTCGCTGCTAGTGTAAAATAAAAGCGAAGTGTATCCGTAAACGTAGTCTCAGTAGATAGACTTCGTAAGGCCTTACTTGAAGTGAACCTGGCTTTTCTACAATAATACTAACTTGAATTCTACAAACTGTTATCAAACGTTTAATATTCCTCTAATTATCAATGTTCAGGGAATCTACTAGTTCCAACTTCATGTCCACGCTGTAATCGACTTGAATTAACAGTATTTTAATCACTTCGTATTAAAACAAGTAATATCTAAAAGTATCATTACTAGATCATGAACCTCAGCATTATTAGGCGGCCTTGGATTTTCAAAGAAAAATAACGGTCAAGTGCGAGTCGGACACCAAGGGTTCCGTACCATTTTTTATAAAAAACGGCAAAGAACCTCCTCCGGTGTTTGAAGTCGATTAAAATTATCACGGACCCCACTTAATAGCTTATTCTATTCTGTTAGTTTTTGTTCTTATCGCGGCAACAACACTTACCTACGAACTTACTTACGAGTACTAAGTTCTTTTGAAATTACTTCTAGTATGATTTAAATAACATGAACGATCTCCTACCATCATCAAGAAATGCCAACGGCTATTCTTAATGACAGAAAACTGTGTCTTTGGTGGTCATCAAAAAGTAATCTTTAGTAAGAATGAATGTCTGATATTAAGCAAATGAATTCTTAGTAAGTGTCTGTGTATAAATTAGGAGATGGAATCCATTAGTGATTCTATTGATTAATATTTACTAACCAAGGGAGCTCTGCAGTTTTACCTGCGTTCAAACCGTATTTTCACTGATGTTCGTTCCAAATCATTGTATCTGGGGGCTTTTTACCAATAGATAGAAATACAGAAAGACAGACGCCAAATTATTTATAAGGGTTGGCGTACATATGTCAGAAGGCATGCTGCATAGAGCGTTCAAATAGGTATAAACCGTCAACGTTTATACTTTCAACCTAATGATCTGTTTATTTGTTAACGATACTGACTTGAATACGAGTACGCTACGCCCGACGCATCTATCATTAAATGTGCACGGACCCTAAGGTAACCTAACTGTATTTTATTTTATTTATCCGCATAATATGTTTGATATACAAACAGTCGCTTTAATTTTATTAGCATAGATAAATGATACAAAGGAGGACTATAAAATAAATGAAATAAAACATAAATAGTGTTAATTAAATAATAAATTATAATGTGAACCGGAAACCGTGATCCTAAATCAATACCTAATTAACAAATATTAGCATACTTAAACCAACGGATGTAATCACGTAAGTTATGTTAACTCATCGTAAAATTAATATCTACCTATGTTTTCGACATCTAAAACCCGGTTTTTTCTCACCATGGGGATCTAGGTAAGAAAAAAATGGGTGACAATGGCAATTATTAAAAACTAGCAGCGCCCGCGGTTGTACCCGCGTCAGGCACAACGAAACTAACAGACAGAACTACGAAAAGGTTCATAGAAAAAATACTGATCTTCAGTGAGACAGGAGGCCTTTGCCCAGCCAGGCTATTAAAGGCTAATAATTTTTGTAAAACAAAAAACAGAATTGTAATGCTTGAAGTAAAAGGAAGATAGTCAAACAAAAAGTTTAGAAAACATACAGATCCTGTTACATTTCATCTAAGTAACCAATAAAGATTGTATCATAAGCTTTCTATTCTTCTCAAAGCGGATACTCACTGTATAGGGTCTGCGCTCAAAACCTAGCCACCTATCGGACTAACTGGTATTCATAATAGGGTATTGAAAGTGGAAAACAAGCAAGGGCACGGCCAGACAACCGAACAACTGTACGACATCTATAAATATAGGTATTTCCATATATTGTTAACAACTAGCGGAGAACCGCGGTTTTATATGGCGTAAACTTTTTTACGGGGTTTTCAGTATAACAGTGCACTGCCGTACTCAGAGACGTGTATTTATGTAATTTTTCAAATATAACATGTCAAAATAACTCATTAAATCTCTAGTGAGGAAGCTTGACCTCTCTGAGTATGGGTGTATGTGTTAAGTTTGATTTTTTTACATGTTAGAAATCACTTACATACCCTCTCTTAAATTCATCAACATCATTAAACGTAACTCTGAATTTGACCGTAAAAGTATTTCAGATTAAAGTAATATGGCGCCTGAAGTTCATTACACACTGTTTTTAATATAGGTAGTGCTGGGTTGGACTAGATAGAAAAGTTAAACTTTGTACTTAGTCAGTTCCAATTCAAGCTACATTCAAACTTATCTGGCACGAGCTCCAGTCATTCATCTAACCTTGCCCTTACTGACCATAGATTACAGATACGTACCACAGATAAGAGACAATTCTAAGATAAACTCTATCGTGAAATACAAATATTTATCTTACATTAGTTATCTGGAGATTACTTTAGTATTGCGATTAACTGCAATTTCTCCTTGTATACTTAGAGATTTGAAACTTAAGTTATTTGGCTCCGTTTAATCGTGGATGTCAATTTCGAATCGAAAGTTATTATTATCGTGTTTAATGATAACTTTAAATAAGCTAGCGCGAAAGAGTTATTATTCCAGCTAATAGAACGTTTAGAAGAAGATGTTTTATGGCTATGGTTCACCTGTATAAAATCGTGCAAAAAACGAAAGAGATAAGTGCGTAATTTAAAACTTAGACTAGTCTATCTCCCTCCACTTGCTGACGCAACCTTTAACCCGTTCCTCCACTTTTTGTCCAAATATCATCTTTACTATCAGCCCGTGGTTTACCGTTCCCGTGTGAGTTTGGAGATGAAAACCAGCCCATAAACCTCTCGTTAAATGTGACCATCCAATAGAAAAATAATTATTCAGAATTAATATTTAAAGTTGGTCTTTTTGGAATGATTTCATCTTGAAAATTAACGAATCAAAAGGTCAATAAGCCTATGGAAAAACCAAAACTGTCTAATCCTACTTAGTACACGAACATGAATATAAATGAATAATTTCCAAACCCAGCTTACTCGTAGGGCCTTGCAAAAGAAGATGTACATAAAAAAACCAGTTGTGTTTAGTGTTATAAAAAGTGGTCTTGTATTCGCACAAAAACTAGCCAACGAAATTAGTGTTCATCTACCATGATACCTTAGTTTGAAGGGCATTGTTAATTACATTTGAGCTATTGTCATTATGTACGGAACAACATGTAAGGTCAAACAAGCAAGGCTTCAGAGTTGAAACATCATTCTACTTGTTGAGACTAAAAAAGGATGATAACACTTTATTGCCATTGAGCGATTTTACAAGCTATGAGCTAGTTCAGTTCAAACGAATGCGAGCGATAGAGTGCTTACCCATAAAAGCGGAACGGAGCGGTAAGGATCGCAATTGACCAATCACAACGCATTGAAATTGTCAAAATCTCTTCATAATGCATAGTATAAATATAAGTATAAATATACTCCGGACAAATTCACACACGGTTAATTAGACCCAAAGTAAGCTCTAAGCTTGTGATGTGGAATCTTATTAACTGATACTATTACTTATACATACACAAATACTTTATAAGAATATATAATTGACACCCAGACGTCGTCGCCAACAACTATGTCTGCACATATTGTTGACTCCGGGCGGGAATCGAACCCGCAACCCCCGACACAGTAAGCGCTCTCACTGCCACTGTGCCAACGAGCTTGTCAATCTATTGAGCTCCGCACCGGGCCGCTTCTATGAATACGCATCCTTACACTTGCCAACCAAATGTCTTCGTAATTCGGCGAATCGCAGCTTATACCTCATTATCTCTTACTAACAGTGCCCCGCGGTTTTACCCGCGTTGTGCCCTTTCCCGTACGAATTTCAGAATGAAAAATAGCCTAACCTTCCCGTTGAATGTGGCTATCCATTGCAAAAAGAATTATTCAAATCGGGCTGGTAATTCCCGAAATTATCTCGAACATACAAACAAACTTACAAATTTTACGTCTTTATAATATTGGTACTTATCTAGATTATGTCACTCGCCCGTTTCCGACGAATGCGACCAAGCTACGCGACACGACGCAATGCATAAAAACCTAATATTCAAGTACGTAACTCATGGTCGCCTGACAGTTGTTCTACGACATGGCTTTGAATCGCATCGCGTTTGTAAGTCACACAGGGCAATATCAGCGATTCTTTACCAAAGTTTAACGAAGGCGTTCGGCTTGTTTAAAAAAACATTCATCTGTATTTCCATGTTTTGTTAGTCCGAACATAACTACTTAATGAATACGATTCCCTCACAACACCGAGATGGTTGCAATTATGCATAAAGACTGTAAGATAGGTAATAACAGACGTGGTCTGACACAGGGGCGGCGGCAGGGCCGTGATTTAGGGGCTAATATGGGGGCAAGAACGCGCTTACAAATTTTGATAATAGCCTATTCTTTTCTTGTCTAAAGTCAGAGCATAAATGAAGAATTGGTAAAAGTATTCCAGTACAATGTATAAATTATATTTTCTTTCGGTTAGTTTCGCTATGCTCGATTCCCGCTATGCACTGATCATAAAATACCTACCAAAAAGTGCCGCTTTGCTCTGAATTTCTCAGTGCTACCTTAACAATGGAAGGTACAATTCGATAGAAAAGTGTTTCTTAAGTATACTCTTAAAGCTAGCCTAGGACTGCATAGTTTGAGGAAAATTGTTTTGGTAAATAAAAATCTAATTTAAATTTAAGAATTGCGTATATTTCGATTAAAAATATAAAAACGCTATGAAACATAAATCAACTCAAAATCATGAGTTTAAAACTAGCCAAGAAAATATATATTTTCAGATTCCAAAGTTACACTTCCACTGCATTTAAGATCACTTCTTTTATTTACACATTGCCAGACAACAGTTCTTTTATTTTGTCTTACAAAATGGTAATTGTGTCCGGTATATAACAGGGTCTTTCCACCACGTCTACTATCAATTATTGTATAATTTTTAACCGGACCACGGGAAGAACTTGCGTCCGACATGATTGCAGACGTACTAACGAACTCACCTAATTACGCTTATCAGTAAAATAAAGATGCACCAAAACCGCAATCCTACTGTCTCTTTCTATTCAAGGACAAAAGTTAACACTCAGGTACAAATTCCCGGAAGAGGTAACCCAAAAAACTCGTTGTTTTGGTGTTGACGGTTTAAGCTATGTGTTGATTAACACGAATACTGTTTACCAGTTATAGTTAGTGAAACTAGTAAGAGAGTATTTATTTAAATTTTTATTTATTTAAACATAAGCATTTTCCTTTCGACAGTCCAAGAATCTGATTCCGTGCATAGCGGCACTTTTTGTTAGGTATTTTATGATCAGTGCATAGCGGGAATCGAGCATAGCGAAACTAACCGTTTTCTTTTAACCAATTAAGAATTTTTGACATTTTTATATTGCTTATTGTATTAATTGTTGATTGTTAGTTGAACAATATTCATTAAATCATTTCAATTATTTTTATTATTAAATGATCATTATTTTATAATATAGTGAAATTATTTT
This sequence comes from Cyclophora albipunctata, assembly GCA_963082685.1. Classification (NCBI taxonomy): domain Eukaryota; kingdom Metazoa; phylum Arthropoda; class Insecta; order Lepidoptera; family Geometridae; genus Cyclophora; species Cyclophora albipunctata. The sequence continues at coordinate 7,334,016 of OY720131.1, read as the reverse complement.
AAGATTCATGTCATTCCACTACAGTTACACTTGTAAAAACAGAAATTATAGCTCTTATTTCCGGACAGCATAGTTGATTCAGGTTCGTATTACTCATCGTAGTAAGATGGTAGTAAACTCAGTAGCCATAGTGGAAGCCTAGAGCTTACATCAATCTAGTATTGTTTTTGATTAGCATCGCTTTCAAATATCAGCTCGTATTCTGACTTTACCCCGTTCCCATAGGATCGTTGACAAACTTTAATATAAGACATCGCAGCACTTTCCATGTCAATAGTTCTAACTGTTTCTGCAGAAAATGTCAGAGGCCTTTAAGCGGTCTAAAAACTCTGACACCAGGGTTGGCTACTTCATTGGCCATTCATTCATTTCGTAACCTATGAACCGAAATGAATGAATGAACTTGAACATAGTTGCATAGAGGCACCTTGAGATTATCGCGAACAGAGAGACGCGGTGAAGGCCTTTTAATCTCTTCTTCATCGAGTGGATGGCCAATCCTGGTGTCAGAGTTATGGAGCCGCCAAAGGCCTCTGACATGGCTCATGTAACGACTACTATCCGTAGAAAGTAACCGGGGCCGACGGCTTAACGCGCCCTCCGAGCACGGAAAGGCCTTTTAATATCTGGTGATGATTGGGGCCGATTGCCCCATTTACCCCCAGGATCAATCCGTCCCAAACCCGCAGATAAAGTTATCTGTCGGATAACCCCGTCGTGACTAGTCGAAGACCACACACTGAACATCCTTGACACCAATCATTACAATCGTATATTATAACGAATATAATTGTTTTAGAGCCATAATAAAATACACCTTACGTTATTGCTAATGGATCGTGTCACGGAACTTTGTTTTGAATTCCATATTTTGTTTTAAATGTAAGTTGAGAGTAGAAAAATATTTATCAATTGTTTTAGTTTTAATGATTCATTGTGGAATTCCAATTGATATAATAAGTTGAAACGATTGTAATACTGTACATATTATAATGAATTTTCTCCATTTCAACTGTGCCGACTCGAAAAAGGAGTGTTATAAGTTTGACCGCTATGTGTGTTGGTGGTATAGCAGCTCTACCAATAGACCAATTTTTATTAACTGACTTAAAAAAAGGAGGAGGTTTTTCAATTCGTCCGTATATATACTTTTAAATAGTTTTTTGTTTTGTTTGAAAGGATATGAGGAGTGTTCGTAACTATGATTGAATAAAAATATTAGTCTGCTAAAATGTTATACTTTTTTAAATTTCTGTGTCACTTGTCTATGAATTAATCCGGAATCCAGTAACGTAAATGCTGGCAACCATAAGGTGTAAAATTATTTTAAAAAAGAACACAATAAAACGAATCCATCGCGTGTCCATATCTTTAACTTAATATTCGACTTGCCGGCTTAATGGCGGCATTCCGTGCTCAGATATATTTTTAATCTGGTGGTTTGTGATATGACTTTATTTACTTGCGATCCCATCGTTATTTGTAACGTAATATAAGTTATTTTTGGGATTCGATGAAGAAAATAGAGGATGGAAGCAAATTAATGTCTGACGTTGTTTAGATCTAGCGAGTTGGCGATCGGCGAGGTGGCTAGTTCATAAGATCGCGAGCATGCAAACCCGAACCATGTTTAAAGACTATGTTTCGCTGTACAGTCACGTGCAATGAAATGTATACACGGGCAGATTTTCAAATAAATGTCCACTCTAAACATTTCAAAAACATATAGCCACTTAACAATTCATACTATATACCCACCCGAGTTTCTCACAATAATGTATACACTTTAGAAACTGTAGCAGTTTTCACTATTTTGACAAATGGGTATTAATTTCAATGACTGACTTTGATAGTTTAGATTTTTTTTTTTTATTGTGAAGGACAGAATGAGTAATTACCATAGAGATATAGAGAGATACCAACCTATGCGCTGAGCATGGAACCTAGTGTCCCCATTAGACATTTACAAAATAAAAACAATACCAATACTTCGCATTGAGTGTGTGTCACGCACACATACATATTTTGTGAAATAATATCGTTTACCTTCATATTTATTATTGTAATTCATAGTGGATACATATTTCTGCATGTGATCGTGTAAACAAATATCTGAAAACAACCTGTGTACATATTTTTGATAAACTCGGGTGGGTATATAGTATGAATTGTTAAGTGGCTATATGTTTTTGAAATTTTCAGAGTGGACATTTATTTGAAAATCTGCCCGTGTATACATTTCATTGCACATGACTGTACTCGGGAATTGAACCCAGGCTCTCAGTATTGGCAGGGCGAATGCACATACCACTAGACCAATGCATCGATGCGAATTTGCAGTATATTAATAAGAAGTTTAAGTATAAGTAAGTTCATATGAAGTGCTTGTATTACTTCTATTTTGTGATACTTTGGTGTAGAAATAAATATTTTTCTAGTTACGATTATAATTTTATACATAGCTCTCATATCAAGTTAATTAAAACGGTAATTAAATCATTAACCCAATGGTTTCCAGTTAACTGATAGCGTTAAAGTACATACCTATCGTAAAAAACATAGAACAACACCATAAAGCCATAAACAAAATGAAATATTAAATACAAAACTTGCAATGCAAGACTTCTTGATATGGGCGATGCTTTCTACGCAAAATACCAATATAACTTGACATCTTGATAAATCCAACCAGTACAAATTAATATGAACACTTTGTGTTGTTTCTGATTTGACAGCTCAAGTTATGTTGGTGGTTGGAAGTTTCACTCGCTTGGTTACCCTGGGGCATAACTTTTCGTAGGTGTTTCTTAGATAGTTCGCCATTGTTGATTTCTGTAGTGTCAACAACTATATTGGGTCATAAATCATAAAAAGAAATCAATATGATATAAATAAATGGATTTTTCGATGTATGAATAATGTCAGGTGTGGTTTTTTCATTTGTAGAGCGTCAACATTGTTTTTTTTATAATATTGATAATATTGATATTTTTTATACCCAAGCCCCTTCTCAGCACAACGATGTTAATGCATTGATATTGTTAAGCAACGTGCAGCTCGGCCCCTATCGGCTAGCTGGATCGATGGCTTATAATGGCATTTCTATCTGAGCGCTATCGTGCTTCGGAGGGCACGTTAAACTGTCGGTCCCAGTTGTATTAATCGTTAGACCATGTCGGAGGCCTTTAGGTGGTCTTAAAAGTCCGACACCAGGGTTGGCCGCTTACTCAAATTCACTTACATACTTACTAATTAATAATTTTGGTCGTTTTCGTCGTTACCTACTATTAATTAATAATGTTAGGAATAATTTTATATTAAGTAACATAATTAAATGACAGTACCGCAAGTTCGTTGTTATATACTTATGAATCGTTATCAAAGTTAGATAACAGAGGACATACTAACGTAAGTTATAATGTTGTATCTATGACCGTGACATCTCAAAGGTTATTGTTAACTCAAAGGACACCGCCTACTGCGTCCTACGGTCAACACGCCTTGATAATTAACATTAGTTATTAGTAACTAGCAGCGCTCCGCGGTTTCACCCGCGTTGCGCCCGTTCCCGTGGAAATTTCGGGACTTTTTATACATATAAACCTTCCGGAAGAATCATTCTATCGATTGGCGAAAACTGCGTGAAAATCCGCGCTGTAGTATTTGAGTTTATTGTGACAGACAGACAGACGCGGCCGGGGACTTCGTTATATACTATTTATTGATATTCTGTGGGGAAAATAAATTAATTGCCAATAAGACCCCTTTGTAAAGTCTATCACTTAGCTATCGTTAATGATATTAGAATGTTGAGGAAGGTTACTGTGAGTAGATTAATTTTAATGGAGGAGCCATGGTGAAGCGACGATGATGGCCTCTATCGAGTTTTGTAAAAACTACATAATTTTGTGTTTGTTTTCAAAACGGTAGACCCCGTGGGCCTTCCGTGGGCCGTTGCTCTGCCTTGTCATGGCAACCCCCTAAAGTCAAATGTTTGGCACGTTAGACACTTGCTGACTTGCAGCTTGTAACTCGCTAATTTATCAAAATCACTTTATTCATTTCTCGTTTCTGAGTATGATTCCTATTAATTCCTTCTACTTCTACCTTCCGAGGTTATAAAAGTCATAATTTTGACACGAAATAAATCTTCAACCCGAATTGTGTCTGTGGTTTGAAAAAGCTAATTGGTTTAGATCACCTCAGCAAAAACTCCATCAAAAATTCTAAGAAATCGCTGCTATAAATCTTAGAGATACCATACCTACTGCTAAGTGGGTTGCAATAAAAAAAGTAGAGTTTTAAGACGAGCTTATAATAAGTAGACTATTTCGCATAATCCTTTCTTAGTGCTCACTTACACCATAAAGATACTCGTAATTCAAATTCAAATTCAAATTTATTTATTTGCCATAATGTACCTAAATACATCACACCCTGTTAGGGCACTGCAAACTAAAAATATTTAAAAAAAACTTAAAACTAATTAAAGAATGAATATTAATATAAAATGTTGCATTTAATAAAATAATAAAATAAAAATAAAGGAACAAAATATAGCATAGATACATATCAGGGCTAACATAACAAAATACACTTACACTCTTTTCATCGAAGTAATCATTAAGATTGTAATAGGCTTTGCCTATCAAATAACTTTTCAATTTTTGTTTTTCTTGTTTTATGTGTTTAGGAATTTTATTGTAAATTTGTATTGCCATTACATAAGGACCTGAACTATAAAAGAACCCCTGTACCTCAAGTTTCTAGTTACAGTAGTTAAAGTTGTACCTTGATTTTTTTTATCCTCCTCACTGTACTGATAACTTCAGTGAGATGAGAGGCCTTTGCCCAGCAGTGGGACATTACAGGCTAATACTTTTTTTTTGTATAATACCTATATGAATTAAATAGTTAGTAGAACCGCATTATGGGTGATATAATTGTGATCTAAAATCTAACTTGTTAAACAAACTTGTTAATGTTGTTATTCAAACTTGTTTAACAGAAGACCAAAAGTCACCATAAATAATAACCATTATGTCACAAAATCGTTCGGCGTGGTCACGAAGCTAATGCCTAGTAAGTAGGTATTCCAAGCCGCTTAGGATCTAAAATTCTTATGACACCTCATAAATTATACCGCTACCCAACCTCCGAGACACATTCAACACAGTATAAATCAAATGATTACGCAAGAAATGGCGCCAAGATCCAAGATGGATTCCTCCTCATTTGTATACTAAAACCGACCTACGAAATTTCACCAATTTGACAAGAGTATTAGAAAACCGGCCCCAACAAAAGAATTCCAATACATTTACAATTTTATATTTATGACTGAGTATAATCTGAACGATATTTAAAATTCAAAAATTAAAATAATATAATTAATTTACATAATTTGGATATAAATAATATCGAACTATAGTAAGCGTGCGAATGTCTTGCTCCTCGGCTTTTGGAGGCAGGGAGATAGTCGTTTTCGTCGTTGATAGTCGCCGCATTAGGCAAGTGTGGTGATTACGCCTATTCCTCCGTACTGTCCGTCTCTAGTGAAATGAGAGGTGTTTTCCCAGTAGTGGGACATTACAGTGGGACATTAGATTTTTATTAACGTTTTCTATTACCGTTTAACAAAACTGGAACAACCAATTATCTTCCATCAGTAAGCGATGAGCAAGACATATCGCCCTTAATTAAACCAATCTATAAATATACTACATTTGTATATCATTAGGTATAATGTTTTCAATACTCGATGCTATTATAGTTATTTCAATTCACTACTACCATCATTACCATTTTATCTTTTAAATCTGTCAAAAACAAACGAACAAGAACCTCCATTTTGTTAAATATCTAATTCAACGACAAGCCAGAGACAAAGGAAACAGATTTTAATTCACAAATTATATTTTTAGTGGCTCGAGCGGACGTGCTATGGAATCGTAATGCAATCGAATTCGTGCGGCGTGTGTTCAATTATTCAGCAGCCAGTTATCAGGAGTAATCTTCACACAATGTCATTTACATTATAAGTATTAGTTACGACCCGTGGCTTCCTCCGTTCGAGCTTTTTCTAGAACCATTGTACTCTCTAACAAAACTTACGGTCAGCATCTAACAAGGTCCAATTTAATACTAATCACTTCACTACATAGTATAAAACAAAGTCGTTGTCTGTTTGTCTGTTTGTCTGTATGCTTAAATCTTTAAAATTACGCAACGGATTTTGATGCGGTTTTTTGTAATAGGTAGAGTGATTCAAGAGGAAGATTTTTATGTAAAAAAAATCCCGAAATTCCCACGGGAACGGGCACAACGCGGGTAAAACCGCGGGGCGCTGCTAGTAAGTATTTATAACTAGTGGAGCGAGTTTGTAAGAGAACTATTTATTACCTTTTTGGGAGTTGTTAAAAATGAGACCATTATCTATGTATACTTTCATATACTTTAAAACATATTGTTATTGGTTCATGAACGAAGAAGATATTATGTGACAACAAAAAATTACTTAGGTATATACGTAAAAAAATTATACCATCTTCTTCCTCAGTTTTTGAAGTCGGATAAATAGTAGGCAGTAGGACAAGATTGAGATAATAATCTTTAAAATTAGTACTTAAATATAAAAATCTGGATCCTTTTGAATAATCATAAAGTTAAAAAGGGAGTAAAGTTGTCTTAATAATTATATTTAAAATCATAAAGTACATTAGAGAAACCATTTGTTTGCCTAATCGATGTTAATTCATCGCGATTGTTAAGCAACATCCTGCTTGTCCACTACTTGGATGGGTGGCCGTTAGTAGCATAAATTGTAGGCCTTGGTGTTCAATAATTAGACCATATTATTATGTCAGATGCCTTTAAGCGGTCTAAAACTTCGACTCCAGGTTCGGCTACTAACCTATAGGTACGAACCCAATTATCGCAAAACTTATAATGTAAGTTGATACATTGAATATATTCTATTCAGAGGAAGTGGGAGCCAACTGAATGTATATTACATAATAAATATCTTATTAGAGTTCAAACAACCCATTCAGGTTTTTTGTAGCAGTCGCTGACACAAAGCGTTGTAGCGTTCGCGATATTAAAACTAAACGTTGTTGGCTGTGTTTTGTTATTATTATTTTGATAACGCCTCGGTGGTCTAGTGGTATGTGCACTCGCCTGCCAAGACTGAGGTCCCGGGATCAATTCCCAGGTCGAGCGAAAACATGATTCCTACTTTTCAAACATGGCTCAGGTTTGAGATCACCAACCCGCATTAGGCAAGCGTGGTGATTACGCCTGAAACCTCCTCACTGTACTGATATCTTCAGTGAGACGAGAGGCCTTTGCCCAACAGTGGGACATTACAGGCTAATACTACTACTTAGTTATTGAGTAGTTACATTAAAAGCCGCTCCTAAAAACCTATCTCTACCGACAATTTCAGATCAGATCCAGTTTACATATGTATGTAAAGAATCGTATGACAAGTATCTTAAGGCTAGGCGAAACAAAGTAAATTCACGACCGAAGACCTACAGTAAAGAGTAAACAACAAACTAAACTAATATTGTAAAAATAACTTCACTGGTCCATGAGTGGGCGCCTAAGCATACTGTACATATGCTTACATAAAGACTGTCTGTATGTTTGTAAATTATCCTTCATAAAATAGATACACAGAGAACTAAGGATTATTTTCTTTTCCCACGGAGCCGAGGCGGCATTAAACTACGAAAACAAATGGTTGTAAATGTTCTTTATTAGTTTTAACTTTTGTAAGTTCGACATTTTGTAGGAATTTTAAAGTTTCTTAAGCTGTCGGTCCCAATATATTACTATTGATCGATCTAATTTACTTATCTACTGAAAATTTGCATGTATTAAATCGAAAATCGATTTTAATCGACACTTTTCTTCCGTTTTCTTGTATGATTTAATTTTAATTGATTTAAATAATATATATGAAATCATTCTAAAGGTGTGATTCCACCAGTGTGCCGCACTGTGCCGCACTGCAATGCACACTGTGCGACACAAATGTTTATTCTGGTCGACTCATTAAAGCATACAATAACAAATTGTGCACGAACATTCTAGGTATGTTCGCGCACATCTAGTAACTTTTGTGCGCGCACACATGCAGGCAGTGGACTCGCGTCGACGTCTACGAACCTGTTGTTCGCGAACTCAGTCTTGCTTCCGCTACCGGAGTGAAAACATTTATTTGTGCGCGTACATTTTTAATTAACCAAATTAAATATGGATTGGACGAATGATAAAATTATTAAATGTATTCAAGCTATTGAAACTTATCCTGTGCTGTGGGATTCTAGTCACAGTGGTTATAAAAATAAAAACAAAAAACATGACGCCACTCAAGAGTTGGCGCAAAGCTTCAATTGTGACTCGACTGAGGTAATGAGAAAATGGAAGATTATTTTGGCTCAATACCGAAGAGAAAAGAAGAAAATCACTATATCAGCACAAAGCACTACGTTTTCCTGGCCGTCCATATTAACTACTGAACTGTCTTCGCCAGAAACTCTGCTCAGTGAACATGTTCGCGCACAAATGTGCTGAACTGTGCGCTTACAAAAGTTACGCACAGGCTTACCAGTGGACATGGAAGCCAAATGCGATACCAGCTTAGTACGCGCACTGCTGGAGTTTTGCACAAAATGTTTGTAAACAAATGTGCTGCACACTGTTTTGGTGGAATCGTACCTTAAGAAAATACTTAAATTATGTTAATCCAATACAATTTATTAAACCAATTAAAGACAAACAAGTATTTATATCAAAATGATGTGAATTACATCTCTTCCCTTTCTTTACAAATAGTAGCGTAATAGAATAGCAGCAAATATACTCCCGCAGTCACAGACGTAAATTAAATCGACACAATTAATTGACATAATTGTTTCATGTCAAAAGCACTCATTAAATCTCTACTTAGGAAGCATGTGACGTCTCTGAGTATGTATTAAAGAACTGATTACAATGAATAAATTGGTTAAATCTAACTCACTGTACTGATATCTTCAGTGAGATGAGAGCTTTGCCCAGCAGTAGATAGAATGTTACAGTATTATAGGTACTTTACTTTTTTAACTCAAATCAATAACTACGTTTGTCTATGGTTTGTGTATTTTATGGTACGTAAAATCCCTAATTTCTCTTTGAATCAATTCGAATGCGGTAACCGCAGTAACTAATTATAAATATAATATTTTCCAATGGGTCCGGTATCGACCGCATCGAATCTGTGATTAACCACACCCGATCCAGTTGCATACTTTCTCATAATCAACCGACTTACCACATTACTAAGACCAAACTACTAGAGGTACCAAGTACTTACGGTTGAAGAATTTACTTAAAATGAAGCAATTAAAACTCTACCTAACATTATGGGACGTAACGTTTAAACGTTGGTATTGCAACGGAAAAATCTTTTCAAACAAAAATATATCTTGCTGATCGACCTCGGAAAAATGAAAATGGTTTTGTTTTGCAAATATTGGTTGTGTGTCTGACACACCCACTGATAGACTAGCTTCACAAAACCTTGAGTTATCCCGTGACCACGAGCGGTGTAATCCGCTCGAAACGTCGGGTACGTATTTTAGTAAATACGTGTAATTATCTAACGCGATACAGACCCGTTTCATTTAGTATAATGAGTGAAAATCGTGTGAGTTTAAAAAGTTTGTTCACAAAACCGTTTTGCAAAACCAAAACTATCCGACTATACCTCCAGCTGTTGAGAGCACATCATTCGCATGCCTAGTAAATATATTTTTAAGCAGTGCCCCGCGGTTTTACCCGCGTTGTTCCCGTTCCCGTAAGGATTTTAGATACCTACTAACCTCCATTTAATCTGACTATCTATTTAAAAAACAACAATTCAAATTGGACTCATAGTTCCTGACGTTATCATGTTCAAACAAACAAAAAATCAAACTTTTCAGCTTTATACGAATATATTAGTACAGATTAGGTACTGTAGTAATTTCAAGTACTAGCTGCGCCCCGCGGTTTCACCCGCGTAGTACCCGTTCCCGCGGGCATTTCGGGATAAAATGTATCCCATGTGTTATTCTAATGTGTAACCTATATTACTGTAAAGTTTCATCCAAATCCAATTTCAATTTGCGTGAAAGAGCAACAAACATACATCCATACATCCATCCTCACAAACTTTCGCATTTATAATATTAGTAGGATTTATTCATTACACATTAAGGGCCTTATTCATAAAATCTTATAAGCAGCACTTTAGCTATCAAATGGTTTGTCCCTTTCCGACATACGCTATTTGCCAAGGAGCGAAAGAGACAAAATACTTAAAAACACTGTTGAAGTTAAATATCGTTTATGAACAAGGCGGTATATCTCCAACCAGACGAAACCGCAGGGCACAGTGACCATTAACAGTCAGAATATACTCGTAAATAACCCAATGTACACCAACTTACTTTACATATTACACGCATTCTTACCGAATCATTACCCGATTAACATTCAATTAACGCAAGCAATATTTCATTCCCATATCAAAGAAAGTCGACTTTAAACATATTTATTGGGCTATCGGTTGGCGAAAGAAATTAAAAGAGATATTTGAATCCCGTTCCGGGCTTGTTGTACATGGCGGTAATGAGAGCACGGCGTGTGATTTCAATTAATTCTCGTAAGTAACTTTTATATCCTCCTAATATAATAAACAAAAGTTTGTGAGGTAATGTATGGATGGATGTATGTTTGGTACTCTTTCACGAAAAAACTACTGGGCAGATTTGGATGAAACTTTACAGTAATATAAGTTATACACCATCATAATAATATGGGATACCGGGTACAACGCGGGTACCACCGCGGGGCGCGGCTAGTAATGAATATAGATATATTCATGTCTTACACTCTTAGCACGTAACATTCCGTTCTGTTTTGTTCCAGTCGCTGTCAATTCTGTAAGTGGTCGTAATGTCTCTCGTGGTCGGTAATGGACCACTTCCGCTCTAGGACGATCCTTCATACTTGAGTGCAGCACGGTATGTTATCTATAACTAAAGTACTTGTAGGGAAAATAGCTAAATATGCGCAAGAAAAATAACCTATGACCTTCCTGTTGAATGTGGTTAGCCATTACAAAAAAAATGACTCAAATTGGGCTGGTAGTTCCAGAGATTAGCGCGTACAAAAAATCTAACATTTCAGATTTATTATATTAAGTATAGTTAGGTATGCTCCCTTAAGCTAAGACTAAGCAATGGTAGTTCATTGCAATTGTTAAACAACGTGCAACTCGACCCATACTTAGATGGGTCACCGATAGTGGCATTTCTATCGGAGCGATACCGTGCTTCGGAGGGCACGTTAAGCAGTCGGTCCCGGATGTTTCAAGCGTTAGACCACGTTGGAGGCCTTTAGGCGGTCTAAAAACAGGGTTGGCCACTAACCTACTCGAAATGAATGAATGAGTCGTCAATGACATCGACGATTGACTAATACTTAACCGTTTTCATACTTTTCAAAATTACTCATTAATATCTCCCAATCATTACGTGATGTCTCTGAGTACGGTAGTAACTTTTCTTTGCTTTAACACGGTTCTAACCAGTTCTTACGGAAGGAGTTTACGTGCCAACACGTCAAGCTGACACGTGATTACCAACGGGATCTATCCAATGTACCTAATTATTGCTCACTCCATCCATTTACGGCTACTCTTCAAACATTTTTACTCGCCAGATAAAGCTGTTTGATTGTAGCTTTAACTACATGCGAGTGTATGTGATTCATAGATATGTATACTAGTGTAATAAAGCTGAAGAATTAGTTTTGTTTGTTTGAACACATTTATCTCAAAAACTACTGATTTGAATAAATATATTTGTAATAGCAGCGCCCCGCGGTTTTACCCGCGTTGTGCCTGTTCCCATGGGAATTTCGGGATGAAAAATAGCCTATAAGCTTCCCGTTGAATGTGGCTATCTATAACAAAAAGAATTATCCAAATCGGACTGATATTTCCCGAGATTACCTCGAATATACAAACAAACAAACTAACAAATAAACAAACAAATTACAAATTTTACCTCTTTATATTATGAGTATAGATAGATAGCCACATTCAACGGGTAGGCTACAGGCTATTCCCCAAATTCCTACGGTAAAACCGCGGGGCGCTGCAAGTTAGTATATACATATTCAGCTCTAAACATCCGCTTGATCAAAATCTAGTATTTTTAAATTTCAGTTTTGATATATTCAATTCTGCTTTAGGGCGTGTCCCATCGACCCATCGACCAATCACAACGCCTTACGAAAAGATTCTGACAATGTCAATTCGTTGTTCCATAATTTCATTGCGTTCTTCTTCTTTTTTATCGAGTGGACGGTCAACCTGACCAATCCTGGTGTCAGAGTTATTGAGCCGCCAAAGGCCTCTGACATGGCTCATGTAACGACTACTATCCGTGGAAAGTAACCGGGACCGACGGCTTAACGTACCCTCCGAAGCACGGAATCATCTTACTTTTCGGGCAATCAGGTGATTCAGCCTGCAATGCCCTAACCAAACTGAGGACAGTCTCACAAAGTGATTTTTGTGAGATATCCCCACCGGGAATCGAACCCGGAACCTCCGGATCGTGAGCCGAGCGCTCCAACCACTAGACTACGGAGGCTGTTAATAGCCCCGTACCCACCTAGCGCACAGGCTCGCGCGGCAGCCTCGCGAGCCAAATGCTCGGCTGGTGTGGACGTGCCTCGGGCTGCCTCGGGCGCGCGTTTGCTCGGCTGAGCACGGCTCGGCCCCGAGCCATCTGTTGTCGGTAAACTTGACGCGCTCAAAGGTGCCTCGGTGAGCGCTGTGTGTTAGGTGGGTACGGTTTTGTTTTGGCTCGCGCGTGAAGCTAGGAAAATAGCTGCAGCTGAATATACACGACTTATGATGGCTCAGCCTGCCTCGCGAGGCGGCCTCGTGTAAATTGAACAAAACTACTGAGGCTGGCTCGCGAGCCGGACGCCGATGCTGCCTCGCGAGCCTGTGCGCTAGGTCACAGATTACTAAATAGTATGGCTAGGTGGGTACGCGGCTGTTGATTCATTCATTGTTCATTGCGTTGTAATTGGTTGATATGCCTCCGTAAAGGTCCGCTCTGCTTCAATGCAAACGAATCCTTATCATATCGGCGGGCAAACCGACTTGCTGCTCACATGCCAACAGAGCTTGATTATAATTATAACTCTAGTTTCCAAGTACAGATGACGTGTTTATCTAATCGTGTTTTTTATATTAATTACTGGACTCGCCGCTCGGTTAATGGGTTGAACTGTCTCCTAGAACATGATGTTTACGGTTGATCGTTTGAAATACCTACCTTGTTTTCTCTTTGCTTGTTAGTATATATCAAGTTTTTTTATTTGGTAAAGAGATCTAAATCAGTACTTTAATTAACGTCTGGTTATTGTGGTGAAAGAAAGCATCAAAAATAACTGCCTTAATAAAGAACAAAATTATGCTTGCTTCCCTAGTAGAGATGTAATGAGTGATTTTGACATGTCATTTATGTAATATTAAGTCAATTAGTTAAGTATCGATTTAATCGACGTCCCTGGGTGCGGTAGTTAGAGAAAATCAATTACATACATATCTAGGCAGCTTTTGGGGACATTGTTTTATCTAATCTTATATATAAAATTCTCGTGTCACAGTGTTCGTTCGCGTACTCCTCCGAAACGGCTTGACCGATTCTCATGAAATTTTGTGAGCATATTGAGTAGGTCTGAGAATCGGCCAACATCTATTTTTCATCCCGAAATTCCCGCGGGAACGGGTACAACGCGGGTGAAACCGCAGGGCGCAGCTAGTATGTATATAAAATTAAGGGTGCGTGGTTGAAATCCTCTGAAACGGCTCGACCGATTCTCATGAAATTTTGGGGCATATCGGGTAAGTCTGAGAATCGGACAGCATCTATTCTTCATCCCGAAATTCCCGCGGGAACGGGTACAACGCGGGGCGCAGCTAGTCTTATATATATAATTCTTGTACCACAATGTTAGAACTTACCATACTCCTCCGAAACTGTTTGACCGATTTTCATGGAATTTTGTGTGTACATCGGGTAGGTCTGAGAAGCGGTCAACATTTATTTTTCATACCCTTACTTATATACTTAATGTTAAGGGTGGTTTAACCCTTAACATTTTTTTAAAATAATTTATATGGCATAACAACGTTGGCCGGGTCGGCTATAAGACTAGCATGGACTGGTAATTCCCGAGATTAGCCCAAACATACAAACAAAATTACAAATTTTACCTCACTTTATTATTAGTATAGATATTATACCTTCCTCATAAAACGGAAGTTAATAACAATTTATAGATATAAACGAAGATATAAACCCTTCTCACCGATTCGCAACCGGTAACCAGGCAACTTTCAAACGACAAATAACATGTGGTTACGAACGCGGAACAACGTCTGCATCTCAAAGGATGTGACCTCATGATACGTATCGTGTACCTCACAGAGATAAATAATCCTACTAATATTATAAATGCGAAAGTTTCTGAGGATGTATGATGTATATTTATTACTCTTTCACTCAAAAACTACTGAACGGATTTGGATAAAAAGTTACAGTAATATAGGTTATACATCAGAATAACACATGGGATACATTTCATCCCGAAATTCCGCGGGAACGGGAACAACGCGGGTGAAACCGCGGGGACCGGCTAGTATAGTATAAAGCTTAGTATATAAGTTAATAGCAAGTTAACACTAATAGATTGAAAAGTGATTTGCCCCAGATTGTCTGATAGTTATTACGTGTGCAACCGGTAAAGTTCTTCGACTGTCAATGGGGCTCCGTTCATTCGCATTCCCGCCGCAGCCACTCCTTGTAAGGAACCAGGATAACTGCGCTCTCGTCAGTAAAAACACCCTTATTGCCGACCGATCCAACGGGATGTTGATGTTGACTTACGTTCCAGAAAACAAGTGAATGCGGCGCTAATTGGAATGAACTTGAGTTGTGATTAGTTGTCTCTGCACATTATCTTGGTTTAATTGATTCTTTATTATGTGACGATGATGAAATAGAATGCCAAAGCAATAGGGGAATGTGATATTTAAGGTGTGTTTTCGGTAACGACTGCAGCAGGAGGCAGCAAGTCCCGAAGCAGTCGCCGCGTTCGAAATTTCATAGAGATTCAAAAAAGGCTCGAGGCTATTGCTGCCTGATGCTGCAGTCACTACCAAAACAGACCTTAAACGAGTTAACAAGCAGCGAGAAAGCGAGTTTTTCAATATGGCTTTCTATTCTACCGTGCATTGTCATTCGGCTAGGAGTTTTATTCTGCCTCTAATGATATTTTATGTATCTATACTAATATTATAAAGAGGTAAAATTTGTAAGTTTGTTTTTTTTTGTTTGTTTGTATGTCGCGTGCGTCCGCCGCGTGCACTTTTGTATGACACCGCACGCGGCGGGAGCCCGCGTCGGTTCACTTTTGTATGAAACCGCGGCGTGCGCACGCTTAACACAGTGTCGGCCCTGACTGTAGTGAAAATAAGAAGATACCTATTACAAAATAATATTAGATAATACGCATTAAGTTAACTAAGTTGCCATAGACAACTCCAATTTTCGACGAAGCAATTTAAAAACGACATTACTTATTTAAATAACTTTCTTGTTAGCTCCTCAACTAAAGTGGCCGTTTCCTATATAATCAAATGTTTGTACCCGCCAATGAGAATCAAAAGAAATGCCTATTTTCAATGTACAGGAAACGAAAGCGGTTATTATCTCGTTAGAGACGTTTATTTCAACACAACAAATTACCCGTCAGTGAGAGGAGGATGGCGTAGTTTATATTATACTAGTTATGCCCCGCGGTTTTACCCGCGTTGTACCCGTTCCCGTGGGAATTTCGGGTTGAAAAATAGCCTCCAAGCAAAGGTCTCTCATCTGACTGGAGATATCAGTACAGTAAGGAGGATTAGGCTACTAGCTGTCCAAAACAAAAACTATTATTCAAATAGGAATTGTTGCTGTGTGTTAACCCTTTTAAAAAAAACATACTCCTCAGTAGATAACTTGACGTGCCAAAGTTTACGATAGCACTCAGAAACGACAATTTACCTTACCACCAGAGCTATGCTATGCTTTTTTTTATATTACTGATGGATAAAACCACAGCATTTGATTGGATCGGTAGATACAAATAGCATGGCTCTACTGCAAAGGCAGCCTGAGTTAACCGACTTCAAACACCGAAGGAAACGGTTCTCAATTCGGTCGGTATTCTATCTTTAAATTTGAATTTCATTCTCAAATAATTCATGACAATGAGCCCTAATAGTTCTATTTATTGCCTCAATAACGAGTTGTTCACACATCTGTAATCAGGTTGTGAGATGTCGACAGCGTCTGAACTAAACATAAACGGTCAATAGAGACAATCATCCGATTGGGAACGCGCAACCGTGCCAAGGAAACTATTATTTAATATTATAATATTTACGATCGTTATTACTCAGATACATAAAAGGGAGTTAAAGAATAAAATTAGCGTTTGAAATGTAGTTTGAAATAAGTTTTTACACCTAACTGCCACGTCAGAGGCCTTTGGCGGCTCAATAACTGTGACACCATCCACTCGATGAAGAAGAAGATATCTAACTACTGCACTGATATCTTTGGTGAGATAAGAGGTATTTGTCCAGCAGTGAGACATTACAGGATAGGTTCTATTATTTGTTAAAAAATATTATTATGTTCGAGTTTTTAAAGATTTTTTATGTTAAATTTTCTTGATACACATTTATAATTGCTTTCCACTCCTGTAATGGGCTTCATATATGATAGAAATCTGTACTATTTGTTTTATTTTTTACGAGTGTATAAAGGTTACATTAGTATATCAATACGTCAGAATAACACATGGAACATATTTTATTTCGAAATTCCCGCGGGAACGAGTACAACGCGGGTAACACCGTGGGACGCGGCTAGTATGATCATAAATTCGTTTATCCGTCACCTCAGTCTCACTAGAAACGGCCTCTTTTGACAAACCTTCATATATAAAAACCTTGTTAAATACATTATTTTAATTCCGTTTTTCGACAATAACCGAGTGAAAGTAGGACAACGTAACGAGTCAATTTATGACGATATAATTAAGTTTTGCTTATCAAAAGCTCCGGATTAACTTGACTTTGTATCACGCAATTAAAAAATGTGAAGGTTTCGCTGTTTCAGTTACATATTTATATAATTATATTGTTCACTTCATATTTATTTAACACTCAAAGAAAATAATGGTTTCTCACGAGGTAAGTTCGTATAGGTCAGAGTCAACCCTGGTGTCTGAGTTTTTAGACCGCCTGGACTAACAACTTAACGTGCCACCCGAAGCACGGTAGCGCTCAGATAGAAATGCCACTATCGGCCACCCATCCAAGTTGTGGTCGAGCTGCACGTTGCTTAACAATTACTATGATTTAACATCGCTAAATTAAACTACGCTGCAAACACTACACATCAATGTATATAAATTAATAGATCAATATATTAGATTACATTTCTTAAATGGTCATAGAGTTTTCTGTGATCTAGTGCGAGCTCTAAATTTATCAAGTTTCTATGAAACTCATTATTTTGAAGAGTTCAGTTTAACTGTTACCAGCGAAACTAAACTAAACCTACTTTACACAATTTTTCATCAATTTGAAGGCCCCATTCTTTCTTAAGAACTGTACTCTTTACTCATAAGTAAAAATAATGAGACAGCAATATATCCCAAGAATGTATTAAGTGATAATTATGGCCCGTTAACGAGACTAATGTAATGATTAAACAAGGTTTTTGTCTGTCTGTGTATGTGGTGTATGTGAGACAAAAATGTTGAAGATACGGTACCAACAAAGTTTGAAGTAAATAAGCATCGCAAATACATATGTTGGTCATAAAGAATAGAAATATGAGAAAGGTTAAATAAGCATACCAAAATGACTTAAACTAAAGAATATATTTTTATTATAGATTCATAAATGATGAATATATGAAGAGCATTACGACAACATTAAAATCACATAAATGAACACGAATTGACAACCTTTCCTAATTTTGAAGTCAGTAAAAAAACAAAGCCTATTTTGTACCTAGTGTTTTGCTAGGAAAGCTTTATAAAGAAGATTTATATCGCGATTTTGTTAGTTCTTAAGTAACCTATCTTCTTTCTCTAACCTTACTTTGTTTGTGGAGCGGAGTGTGTCCATGGACTCACTTTAGACATAGATAGAGCCATATCCTCCTGTTTTAAATGGCTTTGGTTCAAAATCTCATTTAGAGCTTCAAGCTAATAAGGAAGTGGCCGTTTTGAGTTACGAGTTAAACACACTCTCTTGTTTTATTTGCTAAGTTATATCCTTTGGGAATTAGTGGTTAGTTTAGTACTTGTGTTGGAGTAATGTCGGTCACGTCGCAATGTAGGTTCGATATCGGACTTGCGAGTAGCTAGGAGATGGAGACTTATACCCTATCCCACTGTACTGGTGGTGGGAAAAGTATCACCTTTCTTTATCTGATAAAACCGCAGTACGCTGCTAATATTGTTGTATTGACACTCCATAATTATAAACATAAAAAACCTATATTCGACACAAACACAACACCAATTAAACAATCTGCTAACAAAAACAACAATTATATTACAAATATTTGTTTTTATTATAAAACGCTTTACATAAAAGCTCAAAGAGTATAAAAATGATAATTTATGTTACGTTTAATAAACTAGACCACGTGCCACTTAAAATTAATTCCAAACAAATTGTAATAAAGGTGTGCGCTCATTAGTTAGAACATAACGACACAATATTACAACTTATCGTTAATTTATGTGGTCTGTTATATTACTATAGCGATCACGCAAATCTCATTAACCTGCTTAATGGTAACCGCGAAAAAGTTAGTTTTTTTGTTACTACTAGACAACAAAACAAACAAGGACAATATATATATTTGTGATTATTGCGATAAAATACTCTTAACTGCACACTCAGAGATGTCGATTAAATCTATACTTAACCAATTGAAGTAATTTTGTCATACATTACAAAACCACTCATTAAATCTCTATTAAGAATTTGGAAAATACGGTCGTTTCGTTTAATTTTGATTAACAATGAACAACAATAAACGCAACAAATCAACAAAGAACTATAAGTAATGTAGAAGAAACACGTAAAAATACTGATTTCATACTGAAACGGGTTAAAGAATTAAAATAGCCAACTGGATTATAAAAACTCAATAAAAGTATGGGGAATAGGGGGGGAGTACTATTAACAATATAGTTGTTTTTAAACTGTTCCCTAGTCGCAATAAGTGGCATTCGTTTCGCAATGAAGTTGTGGAATACTGCAATGGGACGGACTATTCAATATAATTTTGATTACTGCGAAACAAATCTCTATAGATACCTTGAATTGAATTAATGTAATTGGGTCCCCGTTTTAATTGAAATAAAAATAAATAAGTAAAGTAAAGTATTAGCCTGTAATGTCCCACTGTTGGGCAAAGGCCTCTCGTCTCACTGAAGATATCAGTACAGTGAGGAGGTTTCAGGCGTAATCACCACGCTTGCCTAATGCGGGTTGGTGATCTCAAACCCGAGCCATGTTTGAAAAGTAGGAAACATGTTTTCGCTCGACCTGGGAATTGAACCCGGGACCTCAGTCTTGGCAGGCGAGTGCACATACCACTAGACCACCGAGGCGTTAAAAATAAATAAAATAAAATAAAATCCGCCCGTCTGTTGCCACTTGTCTCCAGATTCTGATTCGTTATAGTAAGCGATGACCCCAACCAATCCGGTCTCATAAATAAATCAGACGCTGACATTAAAACTTAACAGTTAAAGCCTACAGGGAGAAACCTCAGGAAAGCTTAATACCGCTATTTATATTCCCAACTCAATGAAAATTTAAATGCTAATAACTTCTATGAGTGTCCAAGGAACATGTCTTCTAAATAACTATGTTGTTTAAACATAACGTGGGTATTTATCGCTTTGTTTGTTTTATAGGGTAATTTCTAAATCGAGAGCGATGTTTTTAGGCTATACTAAGTAACATGATTTGGAATTGAACACGAGAAAGAATTCAGAGAAAATAATTTTGAAACTTCAGGCTCGGGTTTGCGATCACCAACCCGCATTAGGCAAGCGTGGTGATTACGCCTAATCCTCCTCACTGTACTTATATTTGCGGTGAGCTAAACGGTCTTTGCCCAGAAGTGGGACATTACTTACAGGCAAATATTTTTAAATCTATACTAATATTATAAAGAGATGAAATTTTTAAGTTTGTTTGTTTGTATGTTCGAGGTAATCTCAGGAATTATCAGGCCAATTTGAATAATTCTTTTTGGAATAGATAGCCACATTCAACGGGAAGGTTATAGGCTATTTTTCATCCCGAAATTCTCACGGGAACGGGTACAACGCGGGTAAAACCGCAGGGCGCTGCTAGTAGTTAATAAGTAACTACAAGTCCCATTAAATATTTTCTTTGTATTGCACAGATGCATATAAGAGAAAGATTATAGGCTATTTCTATCCCGTAATTCTCACAGGAACTGGCAGAACGCGGCTAAAACCGCGAGGTACCACTAGTTAGTTTCATTAAACAAATATCTGGGGTTTTATGAAACTAATTGTATCGCAATAATATAAGTAATTATTTCCAGGTGAATAAGCCACGTCTAGACATTAAACTATGCGATGACTAATTGTATGCACCTGTATTTATTAAAGGAACTTAAACGAGTATATACAATACATACATCTGAGATAGAACTGTAGTGTCTGTTTGTAAGTTAGGTATCCTTATAAAGGCCAAAAAACAACAAAGTACTTGGCTTTCCCGTTTTTAATCATCAAATAATTTATATATAGTTAAACATATAGGTACATAATATGGTTTATCTACAAAAATTAGCATAAAGAAAGGATAAAAATCTTCCTCTTTGCTTAACAAAATCTTTGAGCGCGACCCCATAAATTCTGGGCAAATGCTTATATTACTAGCTGTTCCGCGCGGTGGTTCCATCCGTAATCCAATAGATGGCGCTGGTGTGAAAATGTTGTAGATCGCGCTTACGTTAGGTATATTCCCAGATTTAGTGGGGTTGCGCCCATACTTCTAGTAAAAAATTAGTAAAGATATAAATGAAGTGTAAGTCAGCCTGAATTGTACTGACCCAGATGTCTCATTGCTTTATATAGGCCTCTCTCACTGAAGATGTCAGTACACCAATTTTGATCAAGAATAACTCCACGCTTGAGAAATCACATTAATATCAACAGTTTATTTCCCCACAGTACCTACAATAGATTCAACAGCCGATCACAATTACCAAACACCGTGTATTGATGAATGTGGTGCCAACTGAATATTATCGCGCCATCGTAAGCTCGCAGCTTCTATAATGAAACTCGGCCTACGCCCTCCCTTCACTGGCGAAGGACAACGTGTGGTCTGGACTTTAATAAATAAAGATCTAATTTGGTAGCCATATCACGATTGACACATATATCACGTAGACAGACTCCGATTATCACGAACTAGCAGTACCCCGCGGTATTACCCGGATTGTACTCGTTCATGTGGGAATTTGGTGCTGAAAAGTAGCCTGCATGTAAAAATAGCTTTTTGTTAAATGTGGACAATAATAATTATTCAAATAGGATTCGTAGTTCCTGAGATAAGAGTGTTCAAAGAAACAAAAATGAAAAAATCTACCTCTTGAGATTTATTATACTAGTACTAGCTGTGCCCTGCGGTTTCACCCGCAGCGCCCCCGTTCCCGTGGAAATTTTGAGATTTTTGTTCCTTATTTTTCTTATATAAAAACCTTGACAATAAGGAACACATTAAAAAAAGAATCATCCAATTTGGTGCAGTCGTTCTGAAGTTATGCGCGTAGCAACAGATTCAGCGATTCATTTTTATATTATAGATAGATTTGGTTTAGTTTTTGTTTCATTTTTGAATATGTTTTTGAGTAATTTTGAGTCGGTAGATAGAGTAGATACTTAACTATATAATCAGAGATATCAAATAAGGCTGTATCCATATGTACCACAAGATCACCACATCCACACCACACCAAAAGCTTTAACGATACTATTCTCATGTGAGTACGACAGCTTATATATCCAATTATTGTTTTGCTATAAAAATATCGAGTTAAAAAAGGGAAAAGTTTAAATCCAATTAAAACCTGTAAAAGGTAAAATGAATAATAAAATAATATGCAAGAAGGTAGTAATAGTTATTAAGTCCTTGAAAACTTCATCTAAGTACCTATAGTAATATAATAAGTAAAATCTGATTTGTTTGTGTGTACGCACTAATCTTTGAAACTATGAGTCAGATTAGAATATATATTTTTTAATTTGAAGTGACATTCAAGAGAATGTTTACAGCATATATATAATCTTTATTTACACAAAAGAGTAGGTACATAAAGTGCTTTAACATTTACATCAATTATATCCCACGGGTTCGAGTACAATATGGGCAAATTGCGGGGCATTGTCTACACTAATATTATAAAGAGGAAAACTTTGTTTGTTTGGTTGTAATAAATAGGCTCAAAAACTACTGGACCGTTTTAAAAAATTCTTTCACCATTCGAAAGCTACATTATCCACGAGTAACATAGGCTATTTTCCATCCCGAAATTCCCACAGGAATGGACACAACGCGGGTAAAACCGCGGGGCGCTGCTAGTTACTAATATATTCCACGGTTTATCCTGAACG
Organism: Cyclophora albipunctata; assembly: GCA_963082685.1. NCBI lineage: Eukaryota > Metazoa > Arthropoda > Insecta > Lepidoptera > Geometridae > Cyclophora > Cyclophora albipunctata. Next base: position 7,311,153 of record OY720131.1, on the reverse strand, counting down.
GGTATAACCGCGGGGCACTGCTTAGATATAAAACTAAGTAAATAAGTTATCAACATTAATATCAGTTTATTAAACAACAAATTGCGAGACTCGCTTGTGGCGCCGACAGGTCGGACTTACATTAATGAGGCTGGCATTTAGTGCCCCAGCTATGAATCTAGACTAGACTTCAATATTTACATACTGACTGACTTAATCAATCTGCCTACTTGAAGTATCCTGTTATTCCCACATTTTTAATACATTTTATGCAGCGTAACTGTTTAATATTCCTTTGCAATTTATCAGAATAATTATAATTTCGGATCTTTATCTTTATTTATTCAGCAGCGCCCCGCGGTTTTACCCGCGTTGTACCATTACCCATGGGATTTCCAGGGTGAAAAATAGCCTATAACCTTCCTGTTGAATGTGGCTATCTATTCAAAAAGAATTATTCAAATCGGACTGGTAATTCTCGAGATTAGCTCGAACATACAAACAAACAAACAAACTTACAAATTTTACCTCTTTATAATATTAGTATAGACTAGCAGTAGCCGCGGTTTTATCCGCGTTGTAGGTCCTGTGGGAAATATGGCATATACGGAGTGATTTGGCATGAAAAGTAGTCACAACACTTCCTCACTTCTTCACTGTGTGTTGTTGAAAACCGAACGAAAATATTTTCAGCAGTTTTTGAGATAATAAATAATTTACATCAGACAGAAAGCTATTAAGGGACTTTGTTTTAATCTATGTATATAGATAACATGGGACATTGGTGTCCTTTTTTTACCATTAACAACTTAATCATCGTAATAAAACTTAAAAGCTAGTCTTTTGGGGAAACCGATACCTCTATCCGCCTATGGCCATTAATTGCGTGTTCCTTTATTGACTACGACAAGACAGACACATTCTCTATAATTAAGCTCATTATAGCTGATCCTAAGTCTTCCTCCTCCATGCTTCCTGCTACTTAAGATATGTTTGGCTCAATAGCGACCGCAGCAACAAGCAGCAATTACCGAACGCATAACAACAATGTCGCCGCGTTTAAAATTTCATAGAGATTCATAGAAACCTGTAGTGATGCTTGCGGTAGAGAGTTGATGCCTGCTGCCACGGTCGCTACCGAAAACAGACCTTTATCTGTAAGTTAGATATCTGTTGTATAAGATGACCTATATAGGTAATCTTATCGCCTTGATTTTAGTTGTCGACAACATATCTATATATATAAAAGAAAGTCGTGCTAGTTAAGCAATTTATAACTCGAATAAGACGGGACCGATTTTAATAATTCTTTTTTCATTCTATTTACCTTTTTAAAAAATAGGGCAATAAGTGATAAAATCCCGAAATTCCAACGGTTACGGGTGCGCTGCGGGTGAAGCCGCAAGGCACAGCTAGTTTGAAAAATATTAAAGTATATACACAATTGATTTCGTAATATGCAACTATGTCCTAACCTACTCACTCATTTCAAACAATATTGAATTGGTATTTATATGTATTTGCATATGTAACCAAATAATTACCTAATGGAATGCTAAGTATGTATTATAATATGTCATTACAAACAACCGACTGCAACCTTGTCAAATTAATACTCAACCAATGCTTAACCTTTTACACTGTGTTTTTCGCGTGTTTTAATGCGACATAGTACTAAATCGGACAGCATTATTTTGGACTTCTTGCTTACTTATGTGACGTAACTGCTTCTACTTATATGATCGCTCATGGGCAAGTGATCATAATAAGAATATTAATTAGCCAGTTATTAGAGATACACTCATCGGTATTATAAAAAAATATCTACTACCAAATATGAAAAAGGTTTTAACCAACCAAACAACATTAAAATATAGGAAAACTAAAAGTAAGTAAAGAATTATCCTGTAATGTCCCACTGCTGGGCTTGCTTCTCATCTCACTGAAGATATCAGTACAGTGAGGAGGATTAAGCGTAATCACCACGCTTGCCTACTGCAGGGCGATCTCAAACTCGAGCCATGTTTGAAAAGTAGTAAACATGTATTCGCTCGCCCTGGGGATTTAGCCCGGGACCTGTCTTGGTGCACAGCACTAGACCACAGCACTAGAGGAAAACTATATTGACTGAATATTACAAATGAATATTTAAGAATAAACATATCAACAAAAATGAAAAGTGGTTTTTAGAACAAATTTTTATGTCTGTAACTGCCGCGCTCAGAGACATCGATTAGATCGGCCCTTAACTAATTGACGTTATTTTCATACATTTCATGACGTTAACTTTAAAAAAAATCTCACTTGTTCAATCTCTACTAAGCAAGCATTTGATAACATACTAGATTGTTGGTCACTACTCTACACTAACTTACATACTTACTTTTTTAGAGAGAGGGAAAGAGAAATTATCTTTACAGAAGATAAAAAACGAAACATTTTGCTGTGCGATATTAGTCACAAGCAGTGCCGGATTTAGGGGAGGGCAAACGGGGCGAAAGCCCCGGGGCCTCCACAATCGGGGGGCCCCCACAATAGAGACTTCGGAAAAAAAATCTTTCAAATTCCAACTAGTTAACACTAGTAAGCATCTTTTCCTTTGATATTTGTTTTGTTTTGCTCTTTCACCTTTACCTACAGCCTACAGTACTTTATACATACATGATTATTTGATTATATTAATCTTAAATAACAGAAATCATTGATCTATATTTGTTCACTCCAATCAGGCAATCAGATCAGTGAAATATCAAAATCTCAAATGGCCCTGATAAGCACTTCCAATTCACTACTACCCATCTTGAGGGAGTACCCCAATCGCTTAATGGCTGAGTGGGGTGGTACTTGCCCGCAACCTCGGAGGTTGGGTATTCGATTCCGTGTCTCGACAATTTTTTTTTCTTATATTATGTATGTACATATAAATTAATTGCAGTATATGAACAATCGGTGTTCTTCAATTCTTAAATAAATCAATTATTATTGACTAATTGGTAATTTTTTTCATATTTCTTTATGCAGCAATGATGCAGTTTGATAGGCAAATAATTATTATTGTGACACAATTAAATGCCATCAATTATTCACGAACTTTACTGTACGCAAGAAATTGAAAAAAATCATAGTCGGTCAATAATAATTTATTTGTATAATTATTGAAGAATATTGATTCCGACAAAACCGTCTATCGCAGCTTTCTCTCCTGAGCATTGACAGTGATTTACTCCGAGAAGTGGATTTCAACGAAATCATCAACGATTTTTCGGCGAAAAAAGCTCGAAAGGTTCCGTTCGTTAACCCTAAAATTTAATTTCAGATAATTCTTGTTTCCGTTTATATTTATAAGTATTTGTTCAATACTAAGGGAATCTACTTGGTTCCACAATAAATTATTGAAAATCTCGACTAAAAATTTTTTTTTTACTTTATTTGGAAAATAATTTGGGGCGAGGGGGCCTCCGCTCCTTTGTTGCCCCGAGGCCTCTGGACCTCTAAATCCGGCCCTGGTCACAAGGACGCACAATTATAGTTTTTAGAAATTATAGTCATTATATACCAGTCTACCATTACAAAATGGTTGCAGTGTTGCATATTGTGCGACGCTAAAAAGTTGTCTGGCTAGTTTCTTCTCGGATGTTGCTAAGTCTAGACTTTTTCTTTCAACATGTGCAGTTATTTGTATCTAATGATACCTATCATCGACGTTTTAGATTGAGGGAGTATATAAGCTGCGAGTTCAATAGAGTGTGAATTCTATTAAAGTACTGATACAGATTATTTATCGGCGTTGTGCTCGTTCCCTTGGGAATTTGGGGATAAAAATAACCAAGAGGAAGGTTCCTCTTGAGGGCCGACACTGCGTTAAGCGTGCGCACGCCGCGGTTTCGTAAAACAATGAACCGTAACGTGCGCCCGTCGCGTGCGGTTTCATACAAAAGTGAACCGCCGCGTGCGTCCGCCGCGTGCGTGTGGCAATCTGTGGCATATACAAAAATAATTAATAATTCAAATCGATTCGGACTTCCATAAAGATGGCGACGGCATGATATGGTTCCCGAGATTAGCGGTCAAACAAAGAAAAATCAATAAATCAAACTATTTATTCTTATACCCTCGTATTATTATAGATTCAATTTTGTATGGATTTTGTTAATCTGTCCTTCTCAGTAAAATTAACCTTGACGTACCGTACTGAGACGTCAAATGATTGCTTAAGAGAAGTTAATGAGTGATTTAAGATGTAGTGTATGAAGAATACTTTTAACATCGATATAATTAATACTCGTTTTATTTGAGTACGGGCGTAAACCGATAGCCTAAAGATTAGGATAATAATAATAAATCATCCAAAGAATTAGAGGTTATTCACTGAAAACCTTGAGCACTGCTATGCGGGTTCCCGCTCATGTAAATACAAATAATATATTCAAAAACACTTACCACACTTATCAGTTCGGTAGCATCCTGTGGATAATTCACTGCAATCTGTTGGACACATCCTGTAGTCCAGTGTTTTTTGCGAATTTGTTGAAATAACACTCGCGCACTGTATTAAATATTAATTATAATGTTGTTCGTTTTATTACTAAGTTTCGTTGTAGTTTGTGCTAGTGATAATGGGGGTATTGGTAAGTACTAAAATTAGTACAAACCCCTTTTAATCGAATTCAATAAAGGAGAAAGATTTTTTTTTGTATGTTCGGTCAAAAGTTATTTATTATATAGCTGTTATATATTCAAAAAAAGTATGTAAAAAGTAAAATGTCTGTCTGGCTACCCCCTACGCTTTTAACCCAACTTAACTGATTTTGATGCAATATGGCGGAGAAAAAATCATGCCAAAAACGAGTGTGAATAATTAATCTTTGGAAAACAGCTAGTTATCTACAATCTATATGATCAAAAGCTCATAACAATTACAAACCGGTTCCGTGTTCAAAACAAAAAGAAAGTGAACTCTAACTTCAATATAACTGAACTTTTCACTTTTCTTCTTACTAGCATATGATAGCAGTCTTCTTCTTCATCGAGTGGATGGTCAACCTGACCAATCCTGGTGTCAGAGTTATTGAGCCGCCAAAGGACATGACTCATGTAACGACTACTATCCGTAGAGAGTTACCGGGATCGACGGCTTAACGTGCCCTCCGAAGCACGGAATAGCAGTGCCTACATTAATGGTATCCATTCCTCATAAAGGAAAAAGGTTTAATTATTTTATTCTTACCCCATCTTGGATGGAAATAATAAAGGGAATAAAGAGATAAAGGAATATAGGAAAATTCTCTCGTTGGAAAATCGGCCATATCTATAGTTTACATTTTGCATTTCTCTAAGTATTTCCCTAATTATACTTTAGTTGCACCTGACCACATGGCATCGCAAGAGAAGACTGGAGCAGTGACCATTGGCAGTGGAAGGAACAAGCGATTCGTTCAGCTCGACGGGAGACAGGTAATGGATACGGCTCTTAACGCGACCGTGCTTCGATCGATTACCCGGTCTTCATATCAACTGACTGACTTCAAATTATTACCGGCTAATCATACATTATCATTTAGGTCTGCTATGAATGAATATATCGCTATTTGGTTCAATAATTGGAAAGGTATATAAACCATCAGAAACTAGTCTAGACAGTTTTAAGACTGACTTATTCAACGCAGTCTATCTTTAGACAGTGTAACAGATCTATAGATATTAGTTAAAACAATCTATGAAAATAATAAAACAATGAAAGGAATATCATGATCATTAATCAACTACCGACCTAAAATAATTTAATCATTCAAAAAATTCTCAGCAAATTACATTTTAATGTACGTACTTACTCCGGAAAGTAAATTACTATCCATTCTAAATGAGGCTTGTTTAATGTATTCCGTTTAAAGATGAAATCAGTTCTATTACCTACACCTAATGTCTGATTTAAGTTAACCTGCATCGAAGTAATTAATAAGAGCAAATCCACCGAAGTCGATTAGTGATTTCTAGTAGTTAGGTTAAATAGAGAACCGTATTTGGTTATGCCAAACACGGCAGAGCGAAGCACTTACTGTCTCTATTTGTTGGTGCCAAAGCTATACAATAAAATTAAGTGAAATGTATATATAATACTAGCTGCGTCTCGCGTAACCCGCGTCGTTCCCGTTCCCGTGGGAATTTCGGGAATTTTTATACATATAAACCTTCCTCTTGTATCACTCTATCTATTTAAAAACCGCGTCAAAATCCGTTGCGTAGTTTTAGAGATCTAAGCATACATAGGGACAGACAGACAGCGACTATGTTTTATACTATAATTATAGTGATGATGATTAAAATATCTGTGTCATAAGTTGAATAAATACTTTTTATGAAACTTATAAAAGGAAGAAAAACCTTTAAAAGTTGCCTAAGTTGAGGGTATTTATTTTGACACTAGCACGGCCAATCTACGAAAAAGGCCGATGCCAACAATTATTTTTCTTTTCGATACCTACGTTCTATAGTAAGGTAGGCTATTTTTATAACCCGAAATTCCAACGGAAACAGGTACAACGCGAGTTATACCGCGAGACGTGGCTAGTACAAAGAAATAGACACATTCATCGCAAAACCTAGGTGCCTACAGCTTCGATCCTGACCTGCTTTCCGCCCTGTATCCTTAAATGGAAGTGACCACCGTTCAGATCGCTATTGACTCGGATTGCTAGATAATTAACTGGTCGGACTAGCTTCTAGGTTCTTAGTTCACGCTAGTTACAGCTGATTAACATAATATATTGTATTAGTGTTGGGAAGCTTTTCACAATCACGCAACGCTTCAAACAGGAATGTATTTGTATATCTAGTTATTTTGGTTAGTTAAATAGTTGTTAAAACGCTGGAGGGACGACATTGTCTCCTTCGAAAGCGAGTGCCGGGAGACCGCGAAGGATAGGGAAAGATGGAAGCGATCGGGGGAGACCTTTGCCCAGCAGTGGGACGATATAGGTTAAGGAAAAAAAATAGTTTTATTCTACTTCACTCTTCCGTGGTTTCTCAGCCTAAGACGAAGAGGAATAAGCTCCTGAAGAGGAATAAGGTTTAGTGATTTGAATTTATTCTTACCCTAACTCTAACCTTATTCCCTCTTTAGGAGTAGTCGTCCAAATTTTGGGACATATAAGAAAAAATTGAGTATACTTTATCATAGGCTAGCTGACTGTTCCTAATTCCTAAAAAAAACTTCCTTTGGCAGAGTAACATTCAGTTCCAAAACTGCGAGCTGCCTTCGGGCAAGCCCGGACTCTGCAAGCCGGCACAGCTCTGCCGACAAGCAGACTTCAATAAGGACTACATCCGATTCATGGAAAACCTGTGCATCATGGAGCAGTCGTGAGTACCAGTTACCACACTCGTGACGTAGTTTAGCTAAGCCGATGTTAACTCATTGCTGTTGTTAAGCAACGTGCAGCTCGGCCCCTACTTGGATAAGTGACCGATAGTGGCATTTTTCTCTAAGCTCTGCAGTGCTTCGGAGGACACGTTAAAGGCCTTCCGACTACTAAGATATCAGAACAGTGAGGACGATTAGGCGTTAGTGACGTTAAAACGCATGGCTATGGACTCGTATATATTTATAATCAATCGAATACAAAAACAGAAGGAGTTTCACAATCCGACGAGTTTGTATATTATAGAAAGTCGTGTAAGTTACACCATTTATATATCAAGAAGGGCTGGACCGATTATTTTTTTACTTATCTTGGACAGGAATAGAGTAATAATAAGTAAGGAAAATCGCGAAGTTCCGACGGCAATGGGTGCGCCGCGGGAGAAACCGCACAGCTAAGCTAGTTAAAATACTAGCTGTATAAATACACACACAGTGTCAACTTAGAAAACTCAAAGACAATAAAGAAAAATCTCTCCTCAGTTTTATGATTAGTGTGTCATACGAGCGTGAGCGAGACTCATCAATCACGGTGCGTCGTGGGAGGCCCGCAGCATAACCTTTGTTAATGTTCAACTAAGCTATTGCGATATACACTGTCGTTTTCTCTTCACTACACCTACATGCTAAACTAACTGCATCAAGTATTAAATACTTGTAATCTTACGGAGTTATTGTTAAAGTGCGGTTACACTATTTAAACAATCGCGATATGAACACATTGTAAACATTAATAGGGGACTTAAAAAAGTACCCTCGTGAACTCGGCCGTTGCGACACGACGGAAACTTTGAAGTATGGAATTTAGCTAAGCAATGGTTTGTCACTTTCTGACATACGCAATTTTCCGAAGAGCAAAAGAGATAAAACATAGTATAACAGTGGTTTGGTTACACCGCGTTTATTAATAGGGCGGTAAATGTTTTATTCGCGATTGTGTCCCGTCTAGATTAGCTCTAGGTATCACTAAATATTATAAAACAAAGTCCCCGGCCGCGTCTGTCTGTCTGTTCGCGATAAACTCAAATACTACTTCACGGATTTTGACGCAGTTTTTTGAATAGGTAGAGTGATTATTAGTAGAGTATTTGTCCAAGTATTTAATATCAAACTCACAGTAGCACCTATATATTAATTGCAGTAAGATCGGAGTCTGTTGCGCTGTGGAGACGAACCCAGTGGTGGGGCCTGAGGGTCTGGCTGGAGACCTTCCAGCTGTCGCCGCCAGCGATGAGGACAACGACTCTATACTTAAGATCACATCTGATAATAGAGGTGAGAAATTGTAACAAAGTAACGCAAACCCGAAATCAAGTTGTACATAGAGCAATATTATTTAGTGGTAAAGTGATCAGAAGTAACTAACATATTCTGTAAAAAATTTAACTATCTACGAGTACGTATTATGGTAAGCCTCGAAATATAAATCTTGATAGACTAACCACGGAATTGGGAAACCAATCAGATCACTTCAATTTAAGCTCTAAAAGTACCTATCATACAAACTACTTGCACAGGTTGATACTGGTATTACATTTTGCCGTCGCTGCCCGAGCCAGCTGCGATTCAATCAGCAGCCCAATCCGACCTTTACTCAATTCCTTTTATGTACCTTAAGCCTGGTACTATTTATAATTATTGTTTATTCCCCCAGGCTGTGGTATTAGCACGCGTCCCCACGCGCGCGTGACTGGCTCCCGGCCCGCCAATCCTCGCGAGTGGCCCTGGATGGCTTCCATCACGCCCACTGGCTTCTCGCAGTACTGCGGAGGGGTCCTCATCACTGACAGACACGTTTTGACAGCAGCCCATTGCACTAGGAGGTGAGAGTTGCTGATTCGATTCATTCTGTATCTACGAAATAGTGTCGGTGGATGGCTGGATGAGTTAATTTATCAGTGGACGAATGCTGGTGTTGACAAAGTTACTATTGTCATAATGTTGCAGACTAGGATCGGGGGCGGTTGTGAAATGAGAGTAAATCTGATAGAGATTAAAAAAGTCCCGTGGTAGGCGGTTCTAACTCGAAGTTCTAACTCGTCACGAAGGTCATTTCAAAGGTTTGAAAAGTTGGTTTCGATCGATCCTGTAATATGGTGATCGAGCGATCAATAGATTTTGCTCTTGATGGTAGATGCTATTAAGCTTAATCTCCTAAAAAAACCATTAAAAGACCGTTAACTCCCGTAAATCTACTTAAATAAATGGAGAAGTTCTTGACTAGAGAAGATGACATTTCGAGTTCCTTCCTCTTCTCTAACCTAGACTAACCCTATCATGTAGCGCTCGTAGCGGAGTTTGACTAAGCAATGTTAGCTCATTGCAATTGTAAAGCAACGTGCAGCTCGGCTCGTACTTGGATGGGCGGCCGATAGTGGCATTTCAATCTGAGCGCTACCGTGCTTTAGATACACGTCAAATTATATGTCCCGGTTGTTTCAGTCGTCAGACCATGTTGGAGGCCTTTAGGCGGTCTAAAAATTCCGACACCAGTGTTGGCCACTAACCTACTCAAACTTACTTACCTGTCTCCATATAACTTTAACTGGAACCATATTGACAAGACGAAGAAAAGACTTACTTATCATTTCATACTTTCTAGATGGGAAGCCGACGAGCTGGAAGTCCGTCTCGGAGAATACGACTTCAAACGCACCAACGACTCCAGGTCTTACAACTTCAAGGTCATAGAGAAAAGACAGCATGAAGACTTCGACTCCACCACCTACAAGAACGACATCGCGATCCTGAAGCTTCACCGACCTGCCGTCTTCAACACCTACGTCTGGCCGATATGCCTGCCGCCAAGGGGCATGGACATCACTAATGATACAGCAGTAGTTATTGGTAAGGTGTACACTGATTTGAAGTTACTAGCAGCTCGGAGCATTACACGTTTTCTGCAACTGATCCCATCAACTTAAAAGTAGCTACGAGTAATTCGACATAAACGTTCAGCACAGATGAAGGGATGGGAGAAAACTAGTTATAACGAAATATTCCCAGTAACTACACAGTATTACAAGCTTTTTACTCGTTCCAATGGGTGTTCGTAAAACGAAATGAGTTATAAATTATAAAATATATTGGTTTTTAATAACCCCTGCATTTAACTTACAAGCAAATATTCTGACATATAAAGCTTATTTGAAGGCGCTTATAGTAGACAAACGTCTGGACAGAGTCAAAATGTATTGTATAGCATAGACCAATTATACGCGTTTGATTTGAATGCGAGACGGCAGTGGCGGATTAAGGATTTTGATTTCGAGGCTTTTTTGGCGGCACGACATAGGGGGCAGTCTTAATCCAAGTTGATTTTATAACTAAAATCCAAATTCATCATTTCTGTGTAGCACCACGATCAACTGAACTCGAATTTCATTGAATCGGTTTTGAAGTTTTAATCTCAGTTTAGTTTGAGAACTAGGATTGAGGCGAACTGAGCGGTCGAATTGGGTTTAAAACTTTTTTCGATTATTTTGAAGAGGCTTGAACTCCTACTCTCTCTTCATCCCCTTTCTGGATCCGCTATTGTCTACTAAGCAGCTGCACTTTCCTTGGACAATTCCACTCTACTAATTAGGAATGTTTATATTTCCCAGGGTGGGGCACACAGTCGTACGGCGGTCCTCACAGCAACGTCCTGATGGAAGTTGCGGTGCCGGTGTGGGACCATGAGAAGTGCGTGCAGTCCTTCACCGACTCGGTGTTCGACGAGACGCTGTGTGCCGGGGGGTACGAGGGAGGGAAGGATGCTTGTCAGGTACTGCTGCTTTTGAAATACTAAGGAAAACATTATCTTCAATCAATGCTCACATTATTTCGCGTGATGATTACGCCTAATCCTCACTGAACTGATATTCTTCAGTGAGATGAGAGGACTTTGCCCACCGATGGTACATTACGGGCGATATGAATTTAGTTTGAGTGCTCTAAGATGCCAGGTAATTGCCTATTTGACTTTGATTAACGGGCTTGAGCTTGGATTGGTGGTCGATCTATAGTGTTGCCTAAGGAAGCGTGTATTGAAGCGAAGCGGCGCTGTGCGGAATTGACGTATCACAACGCAGTACACAAACATTTTGACAATGTCAATGCGTTGTTTGACAATGTCAATGCGTTGTTTGACAATGTCAATGCGTTGTTTGACAATGTCAATGCGTTGTTTGACAATGTGAATGCGTTGTTTGACAATGTCAATGCGTTGTTTGACAATTTAAATGCGCTGTGATTGGTCGCTTGAGCTCGACATAGCTCCACTTGGCTGAAATGAAAACGCAGCCCAAGTCTTATCATGCTTTAAAGGAGCGTTTCCATTATGCAAGTGCTTGCATGCATGTATGACGTCACACTTGTGTGCAAAGAGTTTGAATCGGAAACACGAATTTGTTCAACTTGCAGCTTGCATACAAGATTTTAGTGGCATACAAGTTAGTTTTCCTCATTTTTACAAAATAATCCTGCACTTTCCTCTATACACGAGCACATGCGCTTGCAACTTGTATGCAAATAAGCTGACTTGAGTGTTGCGCGTACAAGTTCAAACCTAATTGCATACAAGTTGCAACTTGTTTGCAAGTTGTGGTTTCCACTATACAATTTGCATGCAACTTGCAACTTGTATGCAAGTCACTTGCATAATGGAAACGCGGCTTGAAAGACTCAAAACTCACAATGAATTCAATTAATTTTAAAAACCTCCGTAATGACAAAGTTCAATACACGAGTTTTTTTAATGAATATTATCGTCACTTCCGTTATTTTCCAGGGTGACAGCGGAGGCCCCCTCATGTACCAAATGCCGAGCGGACGCTGGTCCGTGATCGGGGTTGTCTCGTGGGGCATCCGGTGCGGGGAGCCCAACCACCCCGGACTCTACGCGAAGGTCGACACCTTCCTCCAGTGGATCGTAGACAATGCCCGGTTCTAGACCAAAGATATAGACCATAGGCCAACAGACAGCCCATGAAGATGTCAAGTGCTTTGTCAAATTAAAAAAGAATTCTCATTTGTGTATTAAGTAATGCGATAAAGTTCTAAGTTAGCTTAGTATTTTCTGGAATGAACTGTACTGACTTTATTATTAAAGTTATCTTTTGTGCTTCGGCCTGAGACTACAACTAATAGCGATTGTGTTAATAAACCGTATTTAAAGCTCATACGAGTATAATATACTCGTATAATATGTTTTTATACCAAAATATGTAAATCATAGTAGTTATGGGTTGGAGAATTCTTCTAGATCTAATTCTAGATATAGGATAAGGATGAATATCGAAACGTATCAACTGCAAAATGCAGAAAAGTAATTTATTAAATCCTAATTAAGTAAGTATGGTCCATTTGGGATACAAAATAAATCTAAGATAAACTCTTAATACTATCGCTAAACATAAATCTAAAATCTCTTTAGAACATCATGGCGGGCCCAGTCAGTAGTGTCATAAAAAAACAATGTAACATTTTGTACAACCTATTTGTCTACCAACCACACAAGCATAACATCATAATCATGTTTATCATGTTTTCACGTAGGGCCCTTCAAATAGAATAGAAACAGATCTTAATTCTGCACCATATCCAAAGTGACTTTCTCCCCGAATTCCTCGATGGCCTGTAACATTTCCAGGACGTCCTTGTCCTCGATAACTGGGTGGAAAGTAAAGGCCAGTCGGAAGAAGTTCTTGTGGTGACGCAGTGGGGAATACGCTACCATGAGGCGAGAGTTGAGCGTCAAAAGCTCTTTGATTTTTGGTGTTATCTGTAAAAAGATGACGTTAATTAAGTATGTTTCTCATATCAACAGCATATGTTCCTTTTTCATTATCTTACGTGTGATTCTGTTTGATGATTATTGATGAGATTTTGTCAGCGTATGTTCAGAACAGTCAGTATTGGTAGTTCTAAATCGAGATACTTTTCCTAACAGTGGGATGAAACAGGCTGACAGTAGCAGTAAGAGTTATAGTAATTTTATTACTTTTAGAATACTAATTTGAAGCTTTGGATTTAATCCCCACATGTTTTTATCTTGAGCTTATGCCTCAAAAAAATATTCTTGAAACTTCCATTAACATACCTTATGCATGACTTCCCACCACCGTTCATCTTCGACCACGTCTCTCATAAACCCTGGTATATACCAGAAGCACACATTGGGGCACTGCACCGGCGCCGACACCAGCCTGAAGCCAGGCCTTGACGCGACGGTAAGGATGCAAAACTCAGCTACCTCCATCACCCGGTCGGTTAGGTGCCGGAGGCCTTCGTCGCCACGAGCTTTCCACATCACCCAGAGCTTGAATGCGTCTGTCTGTAATGTTAAGTAGTATAGAATGTTAGAATGGTACTGGTAATGCTAAACCTCTTAAAAACTTTCAGTAAGCAGCAAGACGTGCAACTATCCGTGCCGGTAAGCGCTGGTAGACCAACGCAGGCTAGTTTTCTTTTTGTATGCGGCCATCTTCTAAAACATAAGCCTTTAATGTTTCACTGCTGGGCAACAACCTCCTCACTTATGTAGCGATATCAACAATATCTTGTCTAGGTTAGGCGGTCCATAAACTCTTACACCAGGGTTAGCCCCTAACCTATACGACATGAATGAATGAATGAATGAACAATACCTTTCTCCCACACTGCACGCTCTTATCCCCCGTATCGTAGCTGACGTCATAGAACTTATCCTGCTGGAACAGGTACTTGGCTGAAGCGGAGTTGGCCTCGTGGAGGAGTCCCTTCTCCCGCACCAGGAACACGGAGCACTGGAGTGGAGCACCCGGCATCTTGTGAGGGTTCCAGGATATGGAGTCGGCTCTGGTATTGGGATGAATGTGATTGGTTTTGTAGGAAGATTTTTAGAGATTTTAATCAATCTTTACTTAATAATGGATCATAAAAATGGGAGTACCTTTTTTATAAAATAATGCTGTTACTTATGTTATGAAATACGAGTATATTATATAGCAACCAAACTACAATTCATAATTTATTCATTTGGAAGATGGACGAACAAAAACATACGAGTTGGGTAGATGGGGTAGTTGGGTGTTGTGAAAAGAAAATTTTCAATTTAAGGCCTCCACCCATTACACCGTATCATACCATGACCGTGCCATGAACGTGTCAGGCAAAAAAGTATTCTTTGTATTGAAAAGTATGAGACTATGCTCACTAGACCGTTCCGCCACCAACCAACAACGTCCACCATCACCGCCATCGCCACCGCCACCGCCATCGACGACGCTATCGCCAGGTTTCTGTTAAGGACGATGTCGGCGTCAGAGGTGGAAATTGTGGAGCACAACCTAAGATCCGCACTCAAGAGCCGCGACCATCAAGTGGCTAAAACCTTGATAGCAATATACAATGGCCTTGAGCCTGTGCGAACAACATCACCACAAAGTCCCCTCCACACCTTTTCCTCATAAAAAATAAATAAAAAATAAAATTGTAGTACATTCATAGCACGGTCATGGTATGATACGGTGTAATGGGTTACGGTTACGGTGTAATAGGTTAGAAACCTTTATTCTTAAAAATTATAGTTAATTATCTTACCTCTCTATTCCTTTCAACCGTGGACTGTATTTTGGTGACAACATCAAACTGCCTCCCCAACAAGCCTGAAACATAAATATTAAGTGACCCTTAAGAATCTTAAACAGTAACGGTTGCTACATCTGTTTGAACCAGCATCGCGGCACAGCCTATTTTTGCCGACTTGAGCAATAACGACAAATAAATACAACTATTAAGTTCTGTTGTACCATGTGGCAAAAAGAAACCTGGCTAGCCCGAATATATGTGTATTCAAAATATCGAACCCATACTTACGTCTACATGCATCCATATGCCATATTTCTGGCATACGTTAGCTATTTCCACAAGCGGGTCTATGGCTCCCAGCACCGTGGTCCCAGCGGTCCCGTTCACCATGAGAGGGTACCTGCCGAGGTCTATCTCCTTTTGAATAGTTTTCTCGAGTTCAGAGCTAATCATCTGTCCTTGGGCATTTGTTTTAATGACGCGGATGCTTTCGGTCCCGAATCCGAGCCAGTGAGCCGCTTTTGTAAGTGAATAGTGACTCTGAAATGTAATATTTTAAGGCATTAGATAATTTAACTTTCCATTAAGAAGTAATATAAATAAGATAAAATTGGAATTGGAAAATATTATTCATATATACCTGTATACATATATGTAGGCTTTGTTTTGCAATGCAGTGCAGTATTGAGAAAATTAGTCAAAACTACAAAAATCTACCAATATCAATCTCAAACTTTCGGGATTTTTCTAAGATATATCTTGATACACTGACGAAAAGCGAGGGCGAATTCCTTGTTTACATACGACAAAAAGATACTTACATCTTCCGAAGTAAACATAACTAGTTCAGGCAATCCCCTCATTCCCTTAGTCTTGACTTCAGGGAACGCCTTGTACCTCGCCGCGACGATGCCGTAGAACAAAGATATGCTACCCCCCGGGCTGAAGATGCCGTCACCTCCCGGAATCCCGAAAAGATTGAGTATGTGCTTTAGCATCTTCATTTCTATGAGCGTGAAGACTGGAGCCACTTCGAATGTATACCTGATGATGAAATGATAAATGATTAAGTAGATAGATATCCATAACCTTCCTCACTATACTCAAATCTCTGGTGTGTGAAATATACTTTTGGACTGCAGTGAGATCACAGACATCGGATGTCGGATAGACTATTTGTTCTCGATAAAGGTCTTCCCAATTTTTGCCACATAGTAGTTCTTTCCTGTGACTTAGACTTCTTGTCAGAAGTGATCATCATGTTCCTTTAATATCAGACGTGGATGGACTTCACGTTTTGATGCCCCAGTTAGACTTTTTAGATTCTTTAATTTAAAGGTCTGGGATATGAACAAGAATAGGGGTTAGACCGCGTAAAGACCATCAACATGGTCTAATTAAGGCGTTTAACAATGTCTATATCAAAAAATTACTACAATATTCTCACTGGCCCGTGTTGAAAGCTTCCGAGATCCATGCCCCGGATAGCCCGTATTCGTCCGTAGCTCCATACAGCTGGTTCCTGAAGGTAGCTTTACTGGTCTTCACGCTGTATTCCAACACCTTCCTCACTACATCTTCAAGATCATCGTCATTTGTTCCATTTGTCACATCCAGATCTATTAGTTTCTATAATAATTAATCATTAATTAGGAGGTGATCACCGCGGTTGTTAAGCAACGTATAGGTCGGCCTTTACTTGGATGGGATGATAGTGGCATTTCTATCAGAAGTTGGGCGTGCAAACCCGGTTTCCGGTTTTGCTGAAAACCGGAAAACCGGACACAAATTTAACATTTTTCAAAACCGGCTTTGAGAGTCAAAACCGGAGTTAACTCCGGTTTTCCCGTTAATTAATTAAATTTTTATTTAAATCCACTTTTTTCGAACGCACTCAAGAAATATGTAATTCTGAGTCATCGGATATATCCAAATGCAACCTATACCACAGAATAAATATGTTACTTCGTAACAGATACCTTACTCACTCGTTTTCACCAATCAATTTTGATCCTTATGCCCTTGGAAATAAGGTTCCGAACGCTCTGCTCGCTGTTAGCGAGGCGGCTCGTTACCGCAGATGTAAATATCACCAAAAAAACATTAAACACGGAAATAACATAATTTAAGTATTTTTTACTATTTGTATTCTATGTAAAAATTACAGTACAGCAGCACTCGTGGAGTAGTTTGACTAAGCTATGTTAAGCTCATTGAGATTAAGCTTTTGATAAAATCCATTACATACAGACCATCTGTCATTTGGGGAAATTCTTATAAATAGGTAAATATTTATTGGGCCTTCTTAATTTCCACTTTACTATCGAAATTTTAAAAAAAGTCTTAAGTATTTATGAAACTCTAGCCCGTTCCAAGAGTAAGAATATTGTTTTCTTTTTCAAAATCTACTATGTAAAAAAATATAAAAATGTTGCCAAAACCGGGGCTAACACCGGTTTCCGGTTTTGGGCCCTCAAAACCGAAATTCAAAACCGGTTTTAAAAACCTTCCGGTTTTGCACGCCCTAATCAGAAGGATACTAATGCACGTTTAATTGTCAGTCCCGGTTCTTTCAATATTAGCTCATGTCGATAAACATGATTTTATGGAAGGACTAGCTGCGCCCCGCGGTGTTACCCGCTTTGTACCCGTTTCCGCAGGAATTTCGGGATAAAATGTATTCCATATGTTATTCTGATACATTTTGCGTTAACGATGACTGGTACGTGTCCGTAAGCCGAAGCAACACGCATTTAATGAGGCTTGACTATACGATATCATTGATCAAACGTTTTGTATGACACAATCGCTAGCACTAATTGATGAGACGATCTTCACCAGTGTATCACTTACCGCCAAACTGATTAATTAATGAAAAGGTCGAATCAATTGAGTCTGTACGGACGCAAAAGTATCACAATTACCAGGTTTCTATTCTCACAAAGCAGTTAACATAAAAAATGTAAAGTAAATAGGTACATAGAAACCAAGTAAGTAAATACTTTAAGTTGTAAGAAAATACTATAAAAGCAGGTAACACCGGTTATAAATAACTGCGTTTAAAATGTCGTCAATTTACAAGCGAGTCTAGGCAAATCTATAGACAAGGTGCAATGTACAATGTATGTCAATCGGACACTTATAATAATAAAATAGGTATCATCATCATCATAAATTTAAGAGCAAGGCTCTTGTCGGTGAGTCCGATGCAGACTTCTCCATCTATTCCTATTCAGTGCAAGTTCCTTCACATCTCTATACGACATGACAGACACTTTTTCTTTAATCTGGCTCATGTAACTGATTCTAGGCCTTCCCCTACCTCGCTTTCCTTCAACTTTACCTTCCATGATATTATTAATGTATTTGTCATGTCGTATGAGATGTCCTAAGGCTATTTTTCATCCCGGAATTCCTACCGGAACGGGCACAACGCGGGTAAAACCGTGTGGCGCTGCTAGTTATTAAGAGGATACACCAAGGGCTAGAGAAATGAAAAATAGGTATTTGTAAAATCTATTGCTGTCGCGCGGTGCCCGACCAAGCAGCTATCAATGTGTAAGTGTGACTGTCAATGTTTGCGTGGCATACCGCGCTGCGCCGCCGCGCCGCCCCGCCCCACCGTCCACGCTCCCAGATTGCTTGCAGATGCAGTCGGCAAGTTGATTTCGGCGTTTGCGGAACATTTGTTCGTGTTATTATTATATTACCTACCTGCACTTTATTTGACTCAGGCTTGTTTACTGGACTTGCTTGTTTCTTTACTTGACTGTTTTGACTCGGCTTGTGTATTGAATTTTGAGAGATCGAACGGAGATAAACCGTAGGTAAGGAATTTTTGAATTATATAATTTGGTAGCTAGCTTTCTGTGTTTACATACCTACGCTATTGTTTACGTATCCACTTTTACTTTATTGAGATGAATAAAACTTCACGTAGGCTAAAAAGATACTTGCAATCAATCAATCTGTTCAGGACGACTATAGCTAGACATAGGGATAGCGATATATAATCTATACTAATATTATAAAGCTGAAGAGTTTGTTTTGTTTGTTTGTTTGTTTGTTTGTTTGTTTGTTTGTTTAAACGCGCTAATCTCAGAAACTACTGAACCGATTTGAATAATTCTTTCACTGTTAGATAGTCTATTTATCGAGGAAGGCTATAGGCTACATTTTATCCCGGATTTCCTACGGGAACGGGCACAACGCGGGTAAAACCGCGGGGCACTGCTAGTAGTTACATAGTCATATAGCATAGTTCCAGTTGTAATACAACACATAGAATTGTATAGAACTAACTTTTCGATAGATATAGAATAGTATGGAATATTCTAGAACAATATAGAACTTTCGGGAAAGTTCTAGAATAATAGTATAGTCAACCGAAAAAACTAGAAACTGCCAGAAAGATGTAGAACATTCTAGAAAGTTAAGTAGAACTTTCTGGAAAACTCATTGTATTATAGTACGGCAGTTCGAACACTCTGGAAAAGTTAGAGAATGCAATAAATAAAGATCGCAGATAGAACATTCGTTATAGGTGGATGGAGAATATTCCAGAAAATTATAGATTATCTCGCTCGGGATATAAATAGGGTCAGACCCGCCGACCGAGTCAGTTATCTACTAACTATCGAACAGTGAACATTGCGAATACAAGGGAAAATAGAAGAAGTACTCCTCCACCTCTGGCGTTATAGTGTTCTCTCTAAGAAGTTTCTGGTGTTTTATTGTCAGAAGCACTGACCAATCCAGCAATCGGTACGCACGTGGCCATCATCATAGTTTATACAGTCCACTTCGCTTAAGCCACACATACCGCGTACACAATCGGTCATTTATTTTGTGAAAATAGGTTACGGAGAAGGTGTTATTATTATTACATGTAGGTAATATTGTAACATGTAATGGGATCGTCGGATTGGGATCAAACCTGTAATGACGATGTCAGATGTGTTTAATTGAAATTATTATCACCACATAGTCTAAATCTAATCTAATCTAATAAGTACTCAATATTTTTGTTACAGATAAACCCTCACTTTGTTTAAAATGGGCAATAGAAAAGGGAATAAAAAGCGTTTACATTTATCAGCTAAAAGAAAAAAACATCACTTTAGTATAAAGCGTCAGATACATTTCGCACCGCGTACAATCACCAGGTTGGTATTTTTTTTTGAGTTCCCTACTACCTACCCTTATAAGATCACTTTATGATCTGTCTGTCTGCCAGTCTGCTGCTGAATATTTTTTCATGTTTGCAAAGTAATAAGACCACCTCTTACCTACTATTTACGCTAGGCCCAATGTTTAGTTAAAATAATGAATTCTGTTTTTATATTTTTTACAGTGATGAAAATAAGGAAAACTCAGGTACTTCATCGCAAATACGTGAAACTTTCAAGGAGAATCGTGACGTATTTGAAGGAAATGCAAGCTCTTCCTCAGAGTCTACACTTTCTGATTTGAATCTTGATGCTGATGATAACAATTTAGATGAAACTGTTCAGGATGAAGAATTAGAAGGACGTAGAATCGTAGATATCAAATATTTATTTTCCGAGCTTTCAAAAATCAAGCACGAACACACAGACTGCACGTTTGCTAATTTAAAGTTCTTAGGAGAACTGCGAACTGGATTTGTTAGCAAATATACATTTGAATGCAAAATGTGTAAAACGAAAGAAATGGTGTACAGCGAAGATCCAAAATTGAAACTATCTGTAAATGACGCTGTTGTAGAAGGAATAGTCTGTTCTGGAAATGGGTATGGACAATTGAACGAAATATGTAGTGTGTTAAATATGCCTAACATGAGTAATTCAACATACACGAAGATCGAACAACGTCTAACACCAAAAATTGAAGAATGTGCCCTCGACGAGATGATCGCAGCCGGCCAAGAAGAAAAAAGGCTAGCTGTCTTGAATGGCGATGTAGACAACGATGGTTGCCCCCTAATATCAGTAGTTGCAGATGGATCTTGGGCAAAAAGGTCATACAAAAGCGGATTTAGCTCGGCGTCTGGTGCTGCGTGCATAGTTGGACTGAAGACCAAAAAGGTACTATTTCTTGGAGTTCGAAACTCATACTGCTGTATATGTGCTAGAAGTGCAAAATTGAATATAGATGTCCCTGAACACAGATGCTTTAAAAACTGGAATGACAGCGCCAACGCCATGGAAGCGGATATAATAGCAGAAGGGTTTGCAAAAAGTATGGAGATGCATGGAGTTAAGTATAATAAACTAATCGGAGATGGCGACTCCAGTGTAATGAAAAAATTGCTATTGAATAAGCCATATGGGCACGACTTCACTATAACTAAAATTGAGTGTAAAAACCATTTGCTCCGCAACTTTTCTAATAAAATAAAAGCATTAGGGAAAAAAACTAATAACCACAAAGGCTTTGTTCCAGTCCTTCTAAGAAAAAAAGTTGAATCCAACGTATTGCGCATGAGGAAAGCAGTGGTTGGAGCTATAAACTATAGAAAAGATCAAGATAATGTTAATCACGGCGATAAAATAAGAAACCTTAAAATTGACATAAAAAATGCCGCCAACCATGTATTCGGAGACCATAAAAATTGCGCGTCTTATTATTGTAAGCCGGAAAAATATACGAATGACACAAATTTGGTACCAGATCTCCAAGCTTGTGGAATATGGACGGATATTCAGCAGTACCTGTTGATGTTGTTGTCTAATGCAGAAAGCCTTATTTTAGACATTACCAATAACACCGTGGAGCAATTTAATAATGTTATTGCCAAATTTATTGGCGGCAAAAGGGTGAACTATACTGCTAGAGGTTCATATCAGGCACGGTGTTTTGGTGCAGCAACATCATGGAATAGTGAAACGGCTATCCACGCACGTCTATCAAAAAAAATTCAAGATTGTAGCCCTGGCAAATACACCAAACAATTCATAGATAAGAAACGGCGCTCCAAAATAAATAGAGAAAGGAGTCGAAAGAAAAAAATTTATTTCGGTGAAGATGTACCGAACAAAAGAAGAAAAGTTACTGGACCCGATGAGAATTATGGTCGGTTAGATTTAGAACCAGATATCCCACCTGAGATATATGAGCAAAAGAAAAGTGAATTTATATTACAGTTAAATAACACCAAATTTGATGAGCTTCAACAAAACACTGTTGGTCAGAGCGAGAATAAGTTGTGGGCAGTTGAAAGGCGTAAACGCCTAACAGCATCCAACTTCGGTCAAATTTGTAAACTACGAAAAACAACATCAGTTGCAGGACTATTAAAATCTTTGCTGTATTCTCAATTTAAAGGCACTCTTGCCACAAATTATGGTAGAGAAAAAGAAGATGAAGCAATACAACAATTCATTGAAGAAACCGGACTACAGGTGTCAAAATGTGGATTATTCGTCGACAAGCATAAACCGTTTTTGGCAGCAAGTCCTGATGGTCTTGTTGAAGAAGATTCGGTAGTGGAAGTTAAATGTCCTTACAAAATTGTTGATTTAACACCTAAAGAAGGAATAGAACAAAAGAAAATAGACTTCTGCGTATTTAAAAATGACACCCTACAATTAAAGAGGAATCATAATTACTACTTTCAAGTGCAGGGGCAACTACACATAACCGGTCGAAATTTCTGTTATTTTATTTTGTGGAGCCCTAAAGGCTTACTTTACGAAAAAATTAAGAGAGACGATGTATTTTGGCAGAAAATGGAACATATATTAGAAACCTTTTACTTCGAGTGCCTATTACCAGAAATAATCGACGGTCGTATACCACGACATTTAGCAGTAAGAGAGAGAAAAGGATTGGCCACGGAATAGTGACGTAATAATTTATCTACAAAATTATGAATATTAGTGTGATTTTAACATTTTAATAAAGAAACTGTCGAGAAAATGGTTATTACTTTTGTTTATTAGTTTATTACCTTTCAACAATCGAACCTGACAATCAGCTAAATACACTTCTCGCAAAATATTCAACTAAAAATATCGATATCGATAAACAACACTAGGTTATCGATAAAATGATCGACTACATGCACGTCACAAGTGTATACGTATTAGTCCGCGTCTCCCGAACTTCAAGCCTCCCCCCGCAGAGCGCGATAGAGACAACTGCAGATTGGACTGAAAATACCTATGTAAAGAACAGAAAATCAACGATTCGTTGTCCCCTGATTTCTTCTCCAAAACTTAACCGATTTTTAAATAGTTTTCATTCAAAATTAAAGAAAGGCTTGAGCTGTGTTTCTATGTTTTTTTTTTTTTATATAATGTAGCCAATTTTTGTTTCTGGATGTTTGAACACAGCGGAAAATCTGGCCATTTTTTTAGGTTTTTGAACGTTCATATCTCTTATAATAATTTATTTATAAAAAAAAGGAAAACATAGGGACATCATAATAGTGGCCATAGATATTCAGGAAAAAAAGTATAACTCTACCGGCATTATCCAGGGAGGAAACAGGGGACAGCGTTTGTATGGAAAAACGGCTCTAGTGATTCCTCTTAATATAATTGCAATAGGTTGTTCGTATGTAACGTCGCCGAACTTTTTAAATCTACTTATTTTAAAACTATTTTGAACGAACATTTTTCTTTCCACTATTTCTCCGAACACCTAAATAGATGACAGGTTCACACCGATGCAGTCACTGCATGTTGCAGGAGGCGAATGAATCTATGAATGTGCCTTTACTTGCTGTTAGTAACTCGTAAAGATTAGTTTGAAGTTGAAGGAAAATTTTGCGTTTAAAGTCATTGAGTTATAATATACTAACGTACACTCCATGTTTAAAGTAGGTAATAAATGATAAGAGCTTCGAGTGTTCATACTAAATCTAAAACCAGGCTGTGTTTGCTATGAAAGTCCTTGTTTGCCTATTGAATACCTATTTATTTTGCAACACAACGTAGTGGTATTTTCCGCATGTAGATGTCAAATGAATCATTGTTAACAATATGTTAATTCACCTTAAGTTAACACTATTATTAAAGACATAGCGAGTTAAGTATTTCGTTAATATTACTAGTATATGAATAGATTACGTTAGATTAGACTAACTTAATTTTAAAGTCAACTAGCAGCGCCCCGCGGTTTTACCCGCGTTGTGCCCGTTCCCGTGGGAATTTCGGGATTTTTTTTTACATAAAAACCTTCCTCTTCCTATTACAAAAAACCGCATCAAAATCCGTTGCGTAATTTTAAAGATTTAAGCATACAGACAAACAGACACGAAACAGAGACGACTTTATTTTATACTATGTAGTGATAGTGACGATACAACCATTATGTATCTAAGTACTGAGTTAAGCATACACGTTTTATACCTCTGTAATTCAACAATTGTAATCTTTGGTATTTCAATAAACTTTTTAGCTATTTTTCATCCCGATACTCCCTCGGGAACGGGTAGAACGCGGGTAAAACAGCTACCGCTATTATTCGAATCGGATAGGTAGTTTCTGAGTTCTGAGTTGATTAGCGCGTTCAAACAAACTCTTCAACTGTATTATATTAGTACTAGCAGCGCCCCGCGGCTTTGCCCGCGTTGAGCCCGTTCCCGTAGGAATTTTCGAAAATCTTTTCTTAGTGTGCATTTACGTCACTTGAAGAACCTTCCTGCCAAATTTCATGTTTCTAGGTGTAGCGGTTGAGGCTGTGCGTTGATTATCAGTCAGTCAGTCAGTCAGGACTTTGAATTTTATATATATATATAGATAGATAGGTACTCATTTGTTTAGTATGTCAATACCGACAACGTCTGGGTTCCGACGTGTAGGTATTGAACGATAATTATGCAATGACTGTACGATCCATGATTACTTAATTAGACTATTAACGATACCTAATCAGCTGATAAGCTACGTATTGAATGCCCTAGATAACATAGGTTTTTATTGGTTAAGTATTTTTTATTTTACTTGGCCATGGATTAAATTAAAAGTTTTATCTACCAAGCTACGAATAATGTTTCAAACTGTTAATTAATTGAATGTTAATTGATTCCTGTTTATTTTAATCGACAAGAACTTAGTGGTCTTAAACTAGGACGGAACTAAGATATTAGGGTTGCCATTTTTTAGCTTAAAAAATACTTTATTAGCAATCACTTCGTGTCTGTAGTTCTACTTATATTACTTTCTAAGTCTAACTCATTAGACTTTGCCACTTACAATTATGATTTTTTGTACTCGTTCCCGCGGGAATTTGGGGATAAAATGTATCCCATGTGTTATTCTGATGTATGACCTGTATTACTGTAAAGTTTCATCCAAATCCGTTCAGTAGTTTTTGTGTGAAAGAGTAGCAAACACACATCCTCACAAACTTTCGCATTTATAATATTAGTAGGATTTAATAACATCACACCTACCTATTTTTCTATGAAACACTAATTATAATTTACCTCTAACTCCTTAGGATGTTTGAACTTGATCAGCGGAGCATGGCTCGAGTCAGCCTCTCGCACAATGCTCGGCACTCGGTCCACAAACGACGAACTAATTCCATTGGACTCCATTATCACGACATAACACTCACGATGTGTTATCGGCACTATGGCTTGCCGGGCACTGAGCTCGGCCTCACAATACAAACTATATAATAAGGTGTGTTTGATAAAGTCGTAATACACTAGCGTATAGCGGTTTGCGGTAGAGTGGAGACGCAAACTCGCTACATTAACTTCAAAAATACATAGGTACTGGTTTCTTAAGTAAAATGTAAACGCCTATGGCGTAGAGATTAGCCGGAATAAACAGACAGACAGACAACAATTTAAAGGTATGTTATTTTGGTATATGTATTCATATGCATGTAGTAAAAAGTGGTTGTTTTAATATTACAAACAGACACTACAATTTTATTTATATGTATAGAATTGGAGTTCAGTAACGTCGCCGCGCCGATGGCCACATCGGCGTCCGGTTCGCGCTAGCGTACCTAAACTGAAAATAGAATAAATAATGTAATGACTCTGAAAGTCATATAATTCTTAATTACTACAATTTGTCGCTCTATTCATTAAATTTAAAATAACTTATGTCTGCTTGTTAAGTACGATATGCAGTTAAAAAATCTTAATACTGTGTAATGCAGGGGTAGATATAATATAGAGTCAGATAAAAACATGCTTAGTTTTCTCATACTTACATGTCGTATCACTTTCTATATATTTTCTCCAAATTCTATTCTCGCGACTTTCCGAGAATCGATTACCACACACCATTACACTAATATTGAACCACGGACCATGTTGGTCTACGATAGTACTAAACGATAGTGTATACTATATACTAACTAGCAGCGCCCCGCGGTTTTGCCCGCGTTGTGCCGGTTCCCGTAAGAATTTCGAGATGAAAATTAGCCTATCTCCTTTCCGTTAAATATAGCTATCCATTATAAAAAGAATAATTCGAATCGGATTGGTAGTTTCTGAGATTAGCGCGTTCAAACAAACAATCTCTTCAGCTTATATTATACTAGCTGCGCCCCGCGGTTTCACCCACGTTGTACCCTTTCCCGCGGGAATTTCGGGATAAAATGTATCCCATGTGTTATTCTGATGTGTAACCTATATTAATGTAAAGTTTCATCTAAATCCATTCAGTAGTTTTTGCGTGAAAGAGCAACAAACATACATCCATACATCCATCCTCACAAACTTTCGCATCACTACATAGTATAAAATAAAGTCGTCTCTTTTTCGTGTCTGTCACACTGTTTGTCTGTCTGTATGCTTAAATCTTTAAAATTACGCAACGGATTTTGATGCGGTTTTTTGTAATAGGTAGAGTGATTCAAGAAGAAGGTTTTTATGTAAAAAAATTCCCGAAATTCCCACGGGAACGGGCACAACGCGGGTAAAACCGCGGGGCGCTGCTAGTAGAAGATATTATAAGGAGCTAAAGTTTCAAACTTTGTCGTTTGTTTGTTGGGGCTAATCCTAGAACCTACCAGTTCGATTTGAATAATTCTTTTTGTAACGGATAGCCACATTCAACGGAGAGGATATAAGATATTTTCATCTAAAAATTCCTACGGGTACGGGCACAACTAGTATGATAATATGACTAAAGTTAGAAAGGATAATTAAATAACTTTATTTGAGTAGACATCAAAGAAAATGCAGAGTTGACTTTCAACCCGAAGGGCAAACAGTATACTTATAATACGATATAGCTCTCCTCCAACTTGACTTAAATTCTATAAAAACTTGGTGTGACCTAAACAGACTGGGCCTGAGCATCGAGAAATGCTTCAGTATTAACTTTACAAGAAAAAGACTGAAACTTTCACCCAAATACACTATTGGTGACATTGAGCTTCAAGAGGTGGACCAAATCCGCGATCTGGGTATAACACTTGACAGTTCTCTTACCTTTAAACCTCATATCAATAATATTGTAACAAAAGCGTTCAAGTTGTCCGGTTTCATCAAGAGAGTCTGTGGTAACTTTAAGAAATCTTCCACGTATATTAGTCTGTACAATGCATATATTCGCAGTTTATTAGAGTACGGGTCAGTCATATGGATTCCTCATTATAGCGTTAATATTAACAGACTTGAAAAAGTTCAAGGTAAATTCACGAAATTCTTAGCCTTCAGAGATTACCAGTGCCCTTATCGTTCAAATTACCCGACCCGTCTCTCACACTTTAAAATAGAATCTTTATCTAAGCGTCGACAAATTCACGAAAACCTAACTTTATATAAAATAGTAAAAGGTATTTTCGACGCTCCTCAGCTGTTGAGTCAAATAAACATTAAAGTACCGCTTAACTTGCCACGCTCCCGCATCACCTCACCATTTACAGCACACTCTCATAGAACCAACCTAGGTAAATTCTCTCCTCTCAATCGATTCTATAAATCTTATAGCAAACTGCTAATTGATAACCAGCACGTTGACATCTTCCACAATTCCTTCAACCAGTTCAGGCGCATAGCTAAAGAGTGCTCCGAGCACTCTTGATCTCATTTAAATAAGTAAATGTAATAAATTCATACATATAAGTACCTATTTAATTTGTTCTTGTTATGTTCCTCTAGTACCCATAGTTTATACTAAGTTCGTTTTATTTCTTTTTTTTTCAAGTAATTTAATTTTATCTGTTTACTTTTTTAATGTTTATTCAGTTTTTTTTCTTTTGTTAGTTTGATTTATAAAGCATAGAATGTTGTACGCTACTGTAAAGATATGTCACTCAGAACATAAATTTTATTTATAAGTTAATTGTAAGTGCAAAGTGATTATATTGTTGTAGTGTCTATTAAATAAATAAATAAATTAATAAATAATAATTTATAATTCCTCGGTGAAAGTTGAATGACTTTAAAATAGTGATTACATATTGACGATGCGACGTAGTTTTAATATTATTAATATTATGTATACTTCCTTACTGTTATCAATGAAATTAATTGAAAGTCATAATCAATCATTTACGGTATGTTTACTACAGACATACAATAAATAATAACGTCTACAATATTTTAATCGAGGTTGCGATTTACAATAACAGTGTCAATGCACTTGTACTTAGGTATAACAATCATACCTAGTTTACTTTTTATTACTACTTACGTCAGATCTATCTAGAGAGGAATGGGAGGGTAGGAATGCTTGGCAAGGAATTAAAACTTTCACAAGGAAATAGGGCCTCAGCATGGCCTGAGTAAGCCTTGGACCTACCAAATAAGTTAGGATAGTTATCCTAACTCAATGTAGAAAACAGTCAAACTTGGAAGTCAAATTACATTAAGACCTCTTTGATTGACAGACCATGGAGTATTACTTACCAAGTACGTGCAAGGAGTTCAAAAGTCTTAAAAAGCTTTCTCTTCGGTTTCAGGAAATGAAAAACGAAACAAACTTTCAACGTCAAAAGTCCCTTCAAAACAATGTGTCAAAATGTCAAACGAAAAATATTGTCAAATTGCTTCATTAATTCAATTTGTGATACTAAAAGTATTTTTGTGCTAAACTATAACACATGAGACCTAATAGATTTTAAGAGACAATAAATATAAGTTTATAAACACGAGATGATAAGATATCAAGCAAAATTTTAGTAATGGTAAGACTTAACCAAAATGAATTTCAAGCGACTGAGACACCGTTCAAAAAGAAGCTCTATGAGCGTCATAGCCAGTTCGGAGAAATGGAGAAACTACGGTAAAACGGTCGGAAGGAGGACTGCGGATAACCTGAACGATTATGACTCTGAAGACGACAACTACGACGAGATTAAAGACTGGGTCCAACAGTTCTTCGAAGCGAAGAGCAACAGTGCGGACAGAACTGACCAGGACATCGAGGTGAAACTGACGAGGAAGCAGACGTTCATCCTCTCTACCTTAGTTCCTGATGAACTGCTGCTTTTGAATGAGTAAGTGGACAATTAAGTAGTTAAGAATATGTTTATTATGATTACTATGAGCCATTTGTTCCTTAAAAACCTCTCCTCTATCCTTCCATACATTCCTGGTCGGGGCCACTTCCCTTCAGTTGGTATGCGTCATAAATAATATAGAAAGATGTTCGCGGATAAACTGGGTTTCTTTCCAAAGGGATATCAATTAGTTATCAGTATATAAGCCTTATTACCGTTTAATTTAGGTTCCTGCTGATACTTTGTAAGTTTTAAGACAAACTAACAACAAACCTTTAGGTATATGTCTTTCCATTGAGTTAAAAGTGGACCATTCAGAACGTACCTGATGTAATACTGAAAATATTTATTCCAGTTTCACTATGAGCGAACCCAAAAAATTCGTCGGAGTTCTTCTAATGGCGGATGTTTCAGGGTATACCTCTCTTTCGGAACGGTACAGTAACTTGGGTAAAGGTGGGACGTACCGACTGACTGTCACACTCAACACATACCTCGGCTCTCTAGTGGAACTCATCTACAGCCACGGAGGAGATATCCTCAAGTTTGCTGGAGACGCCTTCCTAGCTCTATGGAAAACAGACAAGAAAACATTCCTCTGCCACACAATACACAATGTCATCGCTTGCGCTCTCATCATCCAGCATTCGTACTCCACATATGAAACAGACGTCAAAGTCAGCCTTCGCGTTAAGCTTGCAATTTCCGCTGGAAATATAATTTTCTCACCAATAGGCAGCGGAATTGATATGAACTACGTGGTTTCTGGGCTGCCAGTCCTCGAAGCTAAACTGGCTGAAAGTGTTTGCGCGT
Organism: Cyclophora albipunctata; assembly: GCA_963082685.1. NCBI lineage: Eukaryota > Metazoa > Arthropoda > Insecta > Lepidoptera > Geometridae > Cyclophora > Cyclophora albipunctata. The sequence continues at coordinate 7,280,990 of OY720131.1, read as the reverse complement.
CAGGAGAGGTTAAATTGACACCAAACGCCTGGGGACATTGTTACTCAAGAAATTACGACCATATCATACACGAAGATGGACACGTCACCATCAAATCAATCCTCTACGACCCTCACGACACTGACGTCAACAAACCCTTTGCGGGTTTTGGAGCTTTAATCAAACAAGTCAAAAGGTTTAATGGAGTGGAAAACATTCCAGACCATTTATGGAATCCGCCAAAATCCAGTCCTAATACAGACTACAAGAAATGTGAAACATTAAGTATTAGAAAAAATATTTTAATGGCTGAAGAAAGGAATATTGGTTCTGAAATAAGAAAGTTTATGATTCGCCCTGTTCTTACACAGATAGATGCGCATCAACCACTAGAGTACCTCACAGAAATGAGACTTGTCTCCATTCTTTTCATGACTTTGAAGCCGAAGGAATGTACATTTACACAACTAATAACAATTGTCAATAATGCATATAAAATAACATGTGAAATAGCTTACAAATCTATGGGCTGCGTGAATAAAATAATCCTCTTTGATAAGGATGTTATGATTCTGGTAGTTTTTGGTTTACGGGGATTCAAACATGAATCTGAAGCTCGCGCCGCGCTGAAATGTTCGAACACAATAAAGAAATCGATTTCTTCTTTAGACGGAGTGCTTGAGGTTTCCATTGGTGTGACGACCGGCCAAGTGTATTGTGGTGTGGTGGGACACCCGCTGAGACGAGAGTTCACGGTTATCGGAGCCATCGTCAACAAAGCAGCTAGACTGATGTGTGGTTTTCGAAGCAAAATTACATGTGATGAAGCAACATTCGTAAAAAGTAAACTCTCAGCAAATAGTTTTACACTACAACCGAAAACTGAACTAAAAGGTATCAATACACCCGGCAAAATATACGAATATTCAGAAGACATAAGAGTGAAAGAAATCAACAATATTCCTGTGACGCCTCCTCTTCTAGGTCATACAGAGGAAATGGATTATTACAAGGCATGGCTCGAGAATACAAACTCCCGGGAATATGATGCATTGTTACTGGTTGGTGAACAGGGCGTGGGCAAAAGTAGAACGATCAAATGGATGTACCGATATGCTAAAAATAATAACTACAGCACTTGCTACATTACGCTGTCATCTATCCATTCTGCAACACCCTATCTAGCCCTCACTCAAATTTTTGAGCAGATCTTACGAATTCCTGAACCAATCACAGGGTTTGCTAAGGAAGAACAAATTATCAAGTTACTCAAAATGTACGATGAAGATCTATGCTATCTGAATAACATATTGAAACTTCGGTTCGCTTACCATGAAAATATTTATTTACAAAATGAAGCTAAACGAAAAGAAAAAGCTAAATACATGTTTGCAAAATTGATTGCAGCTATTTCTCATAAGAATGTTGTATTTCTGGACGATTTGCATAATTTAGACGAATTTTCTTGGGAATACATTTCTTCTATGTTTTGTTCAATGAATATTTTTACAATAGGATCAGCAACTCGTGGAAATTTCACCTCAGTGCCTACTTGGCTATACACATTATTTATAAACAACAGAATAAGGAAAATCGTGCTCGGTCCTCTTGAACCAGAGCTCATTCCTGCATTAGCTTGTCAAATGTTGGATGTTAGAGCTGTCTCCAAGGACTTACTAGACGCCTTAACAACGAAATGTAACAATTTTCCAGGTCTAATCGAAAGTTTCATCATCCATTTATTTTCGACTGGAGCAATTGAATTTATAAACATAAACGAAGAAGAGCTTGATAGATATGAAAATGAACATCTGCAGTTTCCAGAGGTGGATCTACTGCATCCACAAGCTATTGATTCAACAAATCAGGAGAAGTTAAACGAATTTATTGAGTCTGAGGACACAGGTGTCATTGAAATATGTGTAGTTAATTGCAGACAAGAACTGAATACTAATATGAATACTCAAAATTTTGACACGTTAGTAATGATTCAAATAGACTCGTTGACTCCGTACCAACAATTGTTGTTAAAGATTGCGTCGGTCATAGGCAACGTCTTCTCCAGAGGACTTCTAGAAAGCATCATGTATGAAAATGATTGGTTGATTACTGCTAAAGCTATTAAACGGCTGTTTTCTATGCGAATTCTGGGATGTGCCAACGTAAGTTTATTTAACAAATGGAATCGTTCCGTCAATTCCCAGCCTTCGATGATATCAGGTGCCATGGAATCGTCTCTAATCTGTGAATGTAATTTTGAATACGATCCTGATAATGATGAAAAACTTCCTAAATATGCATTTTGTAAAGTCCTGAAATTTAAAAACAAAAGTTCCAGGTCAACCTGCTACGAACTTTTGCCAATTAATCAAAAGAAAGAATTTCACTCTCGCATTGTAAACTACTTAGAGGACAATCCACAAAAATGTCCACATTGTGGAGGAAATGTAATGATAGTGCAGTCCCTGACGAGTTTGACGAGGAATGGGTCCGTCAGCAGTGACAATTCATTCCGTTCGAATGGTGCGAACGACTCGGATGAGGAGTACAGTGACACAGAAGACGATTATATAACAATGTACACCACCACTAATATTGGTGCCACAAGCACTGCGGATGTTACTAACAACCGAGCAAGCCAGAGCGGTACAAGTCATTTAAATATATCCAAACCTTCCCTTAAAACAGTCATACAAAGCAAGTCAATCAGTGACATGGGAAGTGCTTTTTATAACAAGATGAAGTCACAATATCAATCTATTTTAAAATCGAATAACAGTGATGAGTTTGCTATTCCAATTAGGCAATCAACAAAAAGAGTAACGATGACTAATATGAAGCTGAGGCCTAGCTCGCTAGACCCGAAAACTGATAAGGTATTTGATAAGCTCCGTGAAGTGGTAGACGCTCGCGCCATCAGCGATTGGCATGAATTAGGTGTCAAAGACAGCATGGATAACGTAAATACTGATAGACTTGGTATCAACAAGGAAAGAAAGTCGTTTATCCTCAATGTCGATAAAGGAGTTTCTCAAACTGATTTTAGAAATTGTACTTGCGCAGATTTGAACATTTCCATTTACGAACAGCTTATCTATCACTCTATGCAAGCAGAACTTAAAAACAAAGCGATTCAATTTATGATCATGTTCAGCTATTTGAATATATTAAGCAACAATATTGATATAGTGTTTCCTAAGCTGGAAGAAGCAGAACAAATGTGTTCAGAGATTACTGATACCTACCAGAAAAAAAGATGGTTGGCTAAAATACACGCTTTACGGTCCGCTTCTTGTTTGATGGCCGGCAAACTCACTGCTTCTAAAATAGAATTGGAACGGGCTTTAAAATTGTACAAAATTAACCTGGACAAAGTAAGCGATTTTATAAGATTTAATACGTTATTGAAATTTCTAAGAGTCAAACCTAAAAATTACGTTGATCAAGTAATTGCAATGAAATCTGATTCAGTGTTTTGTTTGAATGTCGCTATACTGTTGAATGTGACACTAGGAGATGACAGGCGAGCGCGATGCGCTGCGATGCGAGCTCTGCAGACCATAAACGAGGTGGAATGTCCTTTAATAGACGTGTGTGACACATACACCAACGCATTACAAGTGGAAATAAACAGAGGCATGACAGAAGCAACAGCAGAAATAGAAAGAATGGCGTATCTCACTTTAAAAAACTTATCACGTCCCGTGAAAGCGGAAGAACTGTTTGCAATTGGAAAACTTTTTATGGAATCGTTTAGAGTACGCACGGCGAGAGCACAAATGGCGTCGGCAATTAGATCAGGCTTTAGAGCGATTACAATCAGTAGATTCTTATTAGCCACCAACGTGACTCTGGATATCATACCCGATCTATTTTACGTTTTGCTGTCACGGCGAAGAATAGAAGAGGCCATTGATGTGTTGCATCTGACTCTTCGTGTTGACGACTATCACGTGCCGCTGGAGAACGAGACGTGGTATTATGCTCTCTGCATCGATATGATATTGGATGCTGGCTTTCAGAAAGAGAATCCACTGGAAATCAGTCGTTTTGCTGAGTTTTCTCTGTTTAATGGCAGACCTGCAGGACCCAGTCGGCGCAGGTTGGTCGTGGGTTTGTGGACTTATTGGCTCCGAGCAGATTCCGAGAAGAAAGCAAAGCGGTTCGAAGCGGAAGCTTTGAGCTGGGCTACTGCTGAGGAAGACATGGGATCGCTGACTACGCTACTCAGTGCAATGAGATTGGCGGAAGGCATGTTGGAAAGTTTGGCCCGAAAAGTTGATGATTTGAGAAAGGTATAACGAACAACAAGTTAGTAAGTAAATACTTATTGCAAATTGAACAACTTGAGTTATGTTTTTTTTATTACAGGTTGTGGATCTAATGGAGCTTAGGTCAATAGCAGAAAGGGAACTGAGTAGTTTGGAAGACGATGCCCGTGTCATCCGCGCTTTGTACCCCCGCTGGCTGCGGCTGAGGGCACTCACCTGGAAGTTATCTGGAAGGCTTCCGACAGCCAACAATCTGTTGAATCAAGTGAGTTGAAAAGTCCCATCCAATAGCGGTGCAGACTGGCTTTCATTATTTACGATCCTCGTTAGGGAGGACCATTTGGTAATTAATTAAAACCTGATATATTTTCAGTCGTTAGAAGAAGCGCGCCGTGTACGCAATCACATTGAACTAGAACTAACTAAAGCCGCTTTAACGAACACCGTTTTTTGGACACAAAACGCTAGAAACAACTGTTTCATGGACTGGCGGTTGGGAGTCGAACATGCTCGCACTTCGTGGCACCAGCTTATGTACAGAACCTCATTAACAAGACAATAAAATATATAAGTTCATTAACATGTTGTTTATTGTTTACAAAACAGATAAGTATCTGCATAAGTAGTAAAGTAATTTTAACCTCAGTTTTACTCAAATCTGATCCGAACAAAAAAATACGATAAAAATGGGAATTAGATTAACACTAATAGCGCCCGCGTTGTGCCCGTTCCCATGGGAATTTCTGGAATTTTTATACATATAAATCTTCCTCTTGAGTTATCTATCGATCTACTTATCTTTAAAAAAAAACTGCGTCTAAATCCGTGCAGTAGTACTTGAGTTTATCGCGAACAGACAAACAGACAGACGCGGCTGGGACTTTGTAGTGATATAGTTACGGAAAGTGATGTAAGTTCAAGTTGTGTACAGCAGCAAATTAAATTGTGTGTCTATGCCAGTTACGGGAATGAAAATTGGCGTAAAAACATGCCTGGAGGTGTCGTGTAGCATGCCAGCCAGCCAGCCAGCATTGAGGTGTATTCCTGTCCCTTTATATCTTCAAACTGGGAAAAGCAAATACGGAATTGTACGGAAAGCAACCGAATTCAGCCTAACCGAATAATGTAAATGCGCCATCCAAAGACTTATCACGACATAAATAAAATATAAGACCATCCCATAGATTTAGAATTTTTTTCGCTAGACCATCCACTGCTGAGCGCTGCCTAACATCCCTTCAATTATTAGAAAAGTCCCGCCAAAAAGTTAACAACATTTGATTTTGACAGTTACAAAGAACCGAGCATTTATGTAGGTAGGTACGTCACGTCAATGAGTACGTCTCAACGTCTCAATTCTACCAGCTATCACTGTCATGCAGCAGCTGTTCTAAATTGTAAACAAAAACAATCCAAATACAATGTAGAGTTACTACTGCTTCTTTGCTCTGAATAATAGAAGTTTAAAACCTATATCTTCACAGTGAATAATTGTTCCTTCGAATTCTATTCGTTTTTGTGGACCAGTCTAGTTTCCATCCAAAATCCAATTTTATTTTATTTATCATATCTTATTAGCTCAGTAAGTGATTGTGAATGACTCTGATTTCTCCTTACGTCTGTTAAATGAATTATTTTGCATTTATTAATGTATTTTAGTCAAGGAGAGGTGTGATTTAATTTACATTTACTTTACATATATTCTTACAATCTCCTTGGCGACAATTCAATTCTTATCTAAGTATGTTGTTTATATAAATAGTTAGCAGTTTTGTGATAAGTGGTTATAACTTTGTCTAATTAGTTATTCACATAAATAATCCACTTGTGCGGTCCTGCCTACAAAGATGACGAAATTAAACTCTGTATTTATTGGAAATATTGTGGAGGCAAAATCTTTTGACGAGTTGAATTTATTTAAAGGATTTTTATGTGTAGAAGATGGAAAAGTAAGTAACTAATAGTTCAATACAATAATAAATGTATGATCTATCATCTACCTCATTAAATTGATATTAGATAACTTGTAATTTTGTGCCTAATTTCTTAAGTTTCACTATCTCTCACTATATAATTTTACTGGTCGCCTCTGGAGGCCCCCTGGACACAAAGGGATGTAGGCTAGTGACGTTTATGCCCATAGGGAAATATAGACCTGATCATTAATGAATTAATAATATAATTCTCATTGTTCCAGATTAAAAAAAAGGGAACTCTACAAGAATATGAGCAATCAAAACAGCCGTTCAGTAATCACCACATAATACAATTGACCGATGACCAGTTTCTCATCCCAGGGTTCGTGGACTGCCACACTCATGCACCGCAGTTCCCCAACATAGGTCTTGGGTTAGACCGGCCCCTGCTTGAGTGGCTCGCTAAATACACCTTTCCTTTGGAAAAGAAGTACCAGGATGTGGAATTTGCAGCTAATATTTATAATAAAGTGGTTGTAAGTTGATTCTTTAACATTAAAAGTATTAGCCTGTATCTATACTAATATTATAAAGCTGAAGAGTTTGTTTTGTTTGTTTGTTTGTTTGTTTGTTTGTTTGTTTGTTTGTTTAAACGCGCTAATCTCAGAAACTACTGAACCGATTTGAATAATTCTTTCACTGTTAGATAGTCTATTTATCGAGGAAGGCTATAGGCTACATTTTATCCCGGATTTCCTACGGGAACGGGCACAACGCGGGTAAAACCGCGGGGCGCTGCTAGTTAACATATAAAATGGAATACGAGCAGTTATTTTAAAAGTCAGTCTGAGTCTGTTACATTGAATGCTATAATTGATTTAAATAAATTGAAATATAGTCATTGAAAATGAACATAATCTACTGTTTGTCTTGATTACTGAAACTGCAACTGGCATGGATAAAACTATGCTAAATGAACAAATCTTAGAGCCATATGACCCTAATGGATTACATTTTGTACCTATACCTAATCTTGGTTGTCTTCTAATCAACGAAATTGTATTTACCTATACCATAATACCTACATATTAAATTTATAAATTGTTTCTTAATCTAGCCTTATTTCCTTCCCCCAGCAAAGACTTCTAAACAATGGTACTACAACTTCATGCTACTTTGGTACAATACACTTAGAGGGTACACTGGAGTTGGTCAAGAGTGTCATAGCATTCGGCCAACGAGCACTAGTCGGCAAAGTAAGCATGAACGAAGAGAATGATGCGGGTTACTACAATGAAACACATGCAGAGTTGAAGGAGGTGGAGCTGTTTGTGAAGCAAGTGCAGGAATTAAAGGTAATTCATTGGGGAAGGATAATAAATAAAATTAATTCATTAGCCTACATGCCTTTGCAAGATGATTACTGCTCTCCTCACTGTACTACTTATAATAATTTCAGTGAGATGAGAGGCCTTTGCCAGTAATGGGACATTACATGCAAATACATGATAGCCTCAATGAAGAGGAATTCTATATTGTATCCTGCAGTTTTCATGAGGATGGGTACCATATAATGCAGGTATAAATGTGTAATAGAGTGCAACAAGTTCATTAAGTAATTGACGTTTTTATTTATACACTAGCAGCACCCCGCGTTGTGCCCGTTCCCGTGGGAATTTCGGGAATTTTTATACATATAAACCTCCCACTTGAATCACTCTATATAGTCTTTTTTAAACTTACACGATTTGAACACATAGTTTAAACGTACTCACACGGGTTTTTTCGTGTTAGAAAGTTAATAAAGCAAGTAATAACTTACTTTTTATTTCCCGACGTTTCGAGGGGATTGCACCTCTCGTGGTCGCGGGTGAACTCCACTCTATATATTTTTAAAAACCACGTCAAAATCTGTTGCGTAGTTTTAAAGATCTAAGCAAACATAGAGACAGACAATAGTCTTTTTTAAACTTACACGATTTGAACACATAATTTAAACGTACTCACACGGGTTTTTTCGCGTTGGAAAGTTTATAAAGCAAGTAAATAACTTACTTTTTATTTCCCGGCGTTTCGAGGGGATTGCACCTCTCGGAAACTCGAAACTCGAAACGTCGGGAAATAAAAAGTAAGTTATTAAGTAAGTTATAAACGTCGGGAAGTAAGTTATTTACTTGCTTTATAAACTTTCCAACGCGAAAAAACCCGTGTGAGTACGTTTAAATTATAGAGACAGACAGACAGACAGACAGCGGAAAGCGATTTTGTTTTATACTATGTAGTGATTACAATACAAGTTGATCAAGCAAGCCAAATCACTCATTAATGTCTCGTTAGTGATTCTGAGTGCGCAGTTATCCTTTTTAATAAAAACTTATCGGGTAACCTTCGATAATCATCCTACTTCTGATGTCGGGTAACCTCGATAATCATCCTACTTCTGATGTCGGCCGAACACAGCGATATTTACCCCATTTCTGATATTGGGGACATGTCACATCAGGATAAGCACGAGCATTATACTGTCAATCCAACATCTTAGGATTTCTAGGTCTTGATCTTGAAATAATAACTCACAGGACTTCATTACAATGACATTGCATCTCCATTCGTCCCATAACGTCTAATGTCCCGACCAGGCTAATGTACGCCATCTTTACTTATCATCGACTCCCCCACTCACTCACTGCCACAGACTACCAAACCAGCTCACATCCCTCTATCGAACAACTGTCATCTGTCACAGTGCGTAACACCACAGACTTAACATAGTCTATTCTCATACCACAGACTACACCACGAAGGTAGAACTCACGTCACGGAATAACAACACTACCGATTCCATCAGTCAACTGAATTTACAAACTACTCTTAAACTTCTACAGACTAAAAATAATGTAGTGACGTTATAATCCGCTATCTGGTGTGGCGCCACTGATGCCACGCTCCGACACGGCTAGTGTTGCAAATAAACCGTTTTAAACCAAAATCTGTGGTTTCAAACGCATTTTAAATAAATTTAAAACGGTTTAAAACCGTGACCACGTGCTTACGTTTATGACTAATTAATATTTTAAAACTAAAAATACAATATATTAATTGAAGATTTTTAATTTTTGTTAGTTACAATGACGTTTTACATTATTTTTAGGGTTTAGAAGGTTTAAAAATCTTAATATGCGTATTTATTATTTCTTTATAATAAGCTGTGTCTGTGTATGAGTAGGTAGGTATGCTTTTTCTTATTTCATAGTACTTGTGTTTGGTTGTACAACATTAAACAATTTTATACGTTATGGTGCGGCAACGTCGCGTCGTATTATTTATTATTATTACCAGTAGAACCTCGTTAAGTCGAACCTCGATAAGTCAAAAACCTCCAAATCTCGAAAAAATGTTTTGTTCCTTCCCTTCAAACACCAAAACCTCCATTACTTGAAATCTTGACCCTCTGTTAGTCGAAATAATCACCGAGTCCCTCCAAGCCATTTTGGTACATATTTTCACTCTATAACTCGAAAAATTAAATTTGACCTGTGTATCTCGAACATAGCAACGTTTTATTTTACAACCTTTACAACTTGATCATTTGGAATTTATTACCTCTATTGTTCGAACAAAAATAAGTTACCGACTTTAAGAACTTGCCGACAATGTGAGTACACTATTGTTTCTTAGAAAACATTTTAGGAGTGTACGATAATAAATTTATGACTCACGTAAACACGTGTTTAGACAATGCTATAGATAGAGAACAACCAAATTATCTAACTAAAGCAAAAAAAATTACTAACTTTTTTTAATGCCATATTTTTTATTTTAAAATGATTTGAAATAATGTTGTAAATATAAATATGTTTTTGACTTCTGCAAGTTGAATTTTTATTTATTTTACCTCTCTAACTCAAAATTTATAAGAATAAACCTCAAACTCTTTATGTCGAATCAAAATCCGCCTTAGTCGAAATCCTCCATAAGTTGAAAACTCTATAACTCGAATTTTTTGGCATCTCCCTTGATGTTCGACTTATAGAGGTTCTACTTATTTACTTTTTCTTACACATTACTCGCGCCGCACCGAGTCACCTTTGTTTGAGGCGAATAGCGAGCTAGCTACCTGCTTTTGTTTCGCTCTGCAATAAGTATGTAAGTATGAGAATACTTATACTTATTGTTTTTTGTGAAATGTTAGTAAATTCCAATAGAAAATCATTTTAACCTATATTAAACCTTAAAAATTGGTTTAAAACGTTTTAAACCGAAAAAAATGGTTTAAAACCAAATGAATTTAAACGTATAAAATACTTTTTGCAACTATAGACACGGCCATCCTGCTAGCACACGTCCTCGTGTGTTGGCTAACCTGCACAGAAATAACCAACGAGAGTATTTGTTCGCCTCGGCCACTTCTGACTAATCATATTTCTACAAACAGCTCAAATAAAGAAACTTCGTAACTGTATAGTTTTTCTTTCAAATTACTAACTATGATTACTAACAACTCAAATTCAGATTAATAATATGATCAGATAGCGTAAGAAATCACAAAGTAAATTATGATAACGTTTCATCTACCAAAACCCTGGGGCCAGCAACAGTGACAGACTCTGGTTCATTATTCACACACAACCAACAATTTAAACACAATTGATTTACTACTGAGCTTTATTCGTGGTCACAACACAAGATTTAGCAAACGCATTTGCCCTTTATGCACTTCCATTTCGGAATGCCGAGTCGTCCCATGACTCTACGGTCTTCGCTACCAGGCAAGACCCGACCACACTACCCAGAGCTACCGCCTACTGCCTACCCACGGACTACTACAAGTAGTAGACACCGATTTCTAACGGGCTACAGCTACGGCACTCTGGTGCGGTCTCAGACTGACCCACCGACATAAAACCAGTAACAATCAACAACTTAATCAACCTCACTGTCTCCACCTTCGTCTGAGTCAGCTGTTACCTGCCCCACAGGCATCTTCCTAACACGATCAATATCAACCAGAGCCATGTACCACTATCACTTGTAACAACAAATTAACACAATTTAATTAATCACACAAATCGAAACTTCACTCTAGTAAGCCCCTCTATCGCCACGGCTCTCCAGCCGACCAGCAATCGCAATTGCTCTCTCCTGAGTCTACTCCTGGACTCTATGGTTCCTCCAGAACCCGACCTCCGCCAGAGTTGCCTGCTACCGCGTACTCACGGACTACAATGTAGACACCGATTTCTACTGAGCTACGGCTACACGACAACCTCTGGTACGGTCCAACACAATACGGCCGATAGAGTCCTTACTCGAGTTTCCACCAAAACAAGTTTACTTATCCTCATCAGGATCACTATTAACTTCAACTTCGACTGGTACATGACCTACTGGCCTCTTTCGTAATCTATCGTGTGCCTACTTGTAAGTACGTTTAGAGTTCAAAGCTTTCAACGTGTACCGATCACCATCGTTCGGTCACTCCTGGCCTAATTAACTACTTCAACGAAAGACTTAGTAAAGCTCAAACTATTATTCTTTTCCAATGAACCAATTTAACTATCTCAATATTCATAATCACATTGCTTATCTAAACATTAGAACTAGAACATCGTCAGGCGCAAGTACCCATTAAAAAAATCAAATTAATCTCAAATCAAAGTAAAAGTCAAGTGTGTGTGTCTCTATTGTCCGGCTATCCCCGTAGCCCTAATACGCAGTCATCCCTGTGACTGGCCGTGATCATCCCAGTGATCACCCATAAACCTGATCATCCCTGTGATCAGTCACTCTCGTGATCATCCCAGTGATCACCCATGACCTTGATCATCCCTGTGATCAGTCACTCTCGTGATCATCCCAGTGATCACCCATAACCCTGATCATCCCTGTGATCAGTCATGATCATCCCAGTGATCATCCATAGCCCTGATCATCCCTGTGATCAGCCACTCTCGTGATCATCCCAGTGATCATCCATAGCCCTGATCATCCCTGTGATCAGCCACTCTCGTGATCATCCCAGTGATCACCCATAACCCTGATCATCCCCGTGATCAGTCATGATCATCCCAGTGATCATCCATAGCCCTGATCATCCCTGTGATCAAACACTCCCGTGATCATCCCAGTGATCAACCATAGCCCTGATCATCCCTGTAATCAGCCGCTCCTGTGGTCATCCCAGTGACCACCCGTGATCATCCCCGTGACCACCCAGACTCAAGAGGACACGCACAACTAGTTACCACACAGTCAAAAGTGACTACATTTCATCCTCACAAGGCTCAGAATCACTAACAATGGGTACTTGCCCTTCAGGCATTTTCCTATACCAGTCAATGACATTAGATTGTGTACTCGTTTTCCTTTAAACCTCGCGGCCACAGTAATTTGCACTCGCTCGGACAACCTGACTATTAAGAAGCTTGTTCTTTCTTAAATTCTTGATTTCAATCAAAAGCTAATTAAAATTATTATCAATCGGGAAACTTCAATGCTATGTAACACATGAATACTAGGTACCACGTCATTTTCAACTTTAACTTCAATAGACTATGAATCTCAAATGCACATTACAATATGAGCCATGAGTAAGTAACAGTAAGCATGTCTAGTCACGTCTAGTCACGGCAACCAGCCGATGAGCAATCACATTGCTCAACAACACACGGTCTCAGCAGACCACTCCACAGTACGGTCAATCCAGACCACGAACATCGCCGAGTTCGAACATTGAACTCAATAAGTCACATAGTCACATAGAAACCCTTACTCATACTCTCGTATTTTACAACGGGATAAACATCCAAAATACTTTCAATAATCTTTCTATTTTATCAAGTGGTACTAAGATTCACTACAAAACTCTCCATGTTAACTGACTCAAATATCACAAAATAGCTCACCGGATATTTCCCAACAAACCAATCATTACCGCAATACATCACCAATTTAACATCCAATGTGAATTTGTCGTGATAGATTCTTGAATAATTCGGAATACCGCAATCCCTCATATCCCTCAGGTAACAGGATTGAGAAGAAAACCACGTTCTTCCCTGGACGAGGTTTATCAATGCTCACAATAATTACCAGCATTGAACCAACATGAAAATAAGAAAACATATTAGAACATATCACATTACGTACAAGATTACACTTGACTCTTTCGGAAGCTCATAATTACCTTCTTAACTCCACAATAGAGTAGAAAACTAACTAACTATACTCACAGAACATTCCAAGTTTTATAACCAATTGCAAAATAAACATTACGTAAAGCGCATGACAGTAGCGCTTTTGGCGGATGACAGTAGCGCTTTTGGCGGAATGATGATTCAGCCATATCTCCGAATACTACGAGCTTCATAATCCAGGGGAAGGTACATGAATTTCAATCTCGCACTATAGTACAGGTCAGTGCAATCTCCTCGTCGTCGTTGTCACCGTCGTCGTCGCCGTCGTCGTCGATAACATGCACTAACGAGCTCAGCTTGCAGCTCTCAATATTCTTTCATCTTATCATAAGCCTAGCTCCGTGGTTGATCTTGAACACAATCCATGGCGATATGATATTCAGCACAGTGGGCAATAGCGATCTTTATCATTCTCTGCTAGATGCACGGTGGGCAATAGCGATCTTGATCATTCTCTGCTGAACGCTCGGTGGGCAATAGCGATCTTGATCCCACTTCTGATATCGGGTAACCTTCGATAATCATCCTACTTCTGATGTCGGGTAACCTCGATAATCATCCTACTTCTGATGTCGGCCGAACACAGCGATATTTACCCCATTTCTGATATTGGGGACATGTCACATCAGGATAAGCACGAGCATTATACTGTCAATCCAACATCTTAGGATTTCTAGGTCTTGATCTTGAAATAATAACTCACAGGACTTCATTACAATGACATTGCATCTCCATTCGTCCCATAACGTCTAATGTCCCGACCAGGCTAATGTACGCCATCTTTACTTATCATCGACTCCCCCACTCACTCACTGCCACAGACTACCAAACCAGCTCACATCCCTCTATCGAACAACTGTCATCTGTCACAGTGCGTAACACCACAGACTTAACATAGTCTATTCTCATACCACAGACTACACCACGAAGGTAGAACTCACGTCACGGAATAACAACACTACCGATTCCATCAGTCAACTGAATTTACAAACTACTCTTAAACTTCTACAGACTAAAAATAATGTAGTGACGTTATAATCCGCTATCTGGTGTGGCGCCACTGATGCCACGCTCCGACAAACTTATTTTTAATATACGTATTCCAGAATGATCTAGTGGAGCCAGTGGTGACTCCAAGGTTTGCAGTGAGCTGCGACATTGAGCTGATGTCTGGGCTGGCGAGGATAGCTGACAAATATAACTGTATGACTCAGGTACCTATGAAGATGACACTTACGAAGGCAAATTTGTAGAACGCAGCTGTTACTTTTCAGACATCCGAAGGGAGCTAGTCAATAAGTTTTGTTTTTGAAGTTTGCTGCGCTGAAGTTCTATTAACACCCGAGGAACAAACTGCACACTAGTAAAGGAACAGAGTCAACGTTAAACGCCTACCAACAAACATCACAAAATTCCAATCTACTATCACTGCATAGTATAAAATAAAGTCGTCTGTTTCGTGTCTGTTTGTCTGTATGCTTAAATCTTTAAAATTACGCAACGGATTTTGATGCGGTTTTTTGTAATAGGTAGAGTGATTCAAGTGGAAGGTTTTTATGTAAAAAAAATCCCGTATTTCCCACGGGAACGGGCACAACGCGGGTAAAACCGCGGGGCGCTGCTAGTCTAATATAAGTCGCGGTGGAGCTTAGACTTAAGGTCCAGTAACCTACTTATCTATAAAGGGCCTTATTCATTAACGCTTATTAATAGCACTTTAGCTATCAAATGGTTTGTCCCTTTCCAACATACGCTATTTGCCAAAGAGCGAAAGAGACAAAACACTGTTTAAGACGGAAAATATCCGCGCAGATTTTATCCAATTCTATTGGTTAATATTCCTCCGTTTCTCAGCCCGTTTCATTGGACTACGCAACCGCAAATGTTCGCAATTTGTTTAATATTCGAGAATCACTTGCGGTTGCGGCCTGTCGCCCAATCAGGACTTGACTTGAACTGATACCTTTACAGAGTCACATATCGGAGAACTTGAAGGAAATCGAGTATGTTTTACATAAGAATCCGGGATCCGAGTGTTACACTGATGTTTATGACAAGAGTGAGCTCCTGAACAATAAGGTAACTTGATTATTAATATCTATATGTCTTACTAATATTATAAATGCGAAAGTTTGTGACGATGGATGTATTTCTGGATGTATTGCATGAATGGATGTATTTATGTATTTATATTTGTTACTCTTTCACAAAAAAACTACTGGACGGGTTGGATGACCTCCGAAGGGGCCCTCCGAAGGGGCCCTCCGAAGCACCCATCCAAGTAGGGGTCGAGCTGCACGTTGCTTAACAACCGCAATGAATAAACATCGCTTAGTCAAACTACGCAGCGAGCGCTACATTATACCTACATCAGAATATCACATGGGGTACATTTTACCCGAAATTCCCGCAGGTAACACTGCGGATACATTTTACCCCAAATTCCCGCAGGTAACACTGCGGATACATTTTACCCGAAATTCCCGCAGGTAACACTGCGGATACATTTTACCCGAAATTCCCGCAGGTAACACTGCGGGGAGCGGCTATTAATTAAATATTTCCACTTGTCCATTGCAGTGTATAATGGCGCACGCAGTCCACCTGAGCGACACTGAAATGAAGACACTGTCGTCGAAGGGTGTGTCTGTGGCGCACTGTCCCGCCTCCAACACTCGGCTCAGTTCAGGCCTGTGTCCTGTATTGAAGCTCATTGACAATAATATCACTGTAGGGTTAGGCACTGGTGAGATTTGTTTTAATTTATTGTGTACATTATGTATGAGTACAATTAAAATGAAAATTGTATAACCCCCGAACAAATATTTGGATATCCAATCAAAGCTAAGAGCACTCCCTATGTTCCACATTTTTAGATATTAAAATTATCCCATTCGTTTAGAAGCTACGACGATGCCACAGGCAAATAGACACACTGCTATCCGAGTATAGATTTTATTCTATAATTCAGGCGAAAATAGTAACTATTAGTAGGTAAGAAAATAGTCATAGTCCTTTTGCCCTACAGTGGGATTATCAATATCTTCTTCTCTTCTTCTTCATCGAGTGGATGGTCAACCTGACCAATCCTGGTGTCAGAATTATTAATATTAGTTTAACGGGTTATGATTAACAATATGAGTCCTGTGTAGATGTATCAGGCGGCGATAACGCAACGATATTGGACGCCATCCGTCGCGCCATGGACGTGTCGATGTACGTCGACCACTACGGGCGGCACGTCTCGTGGGCGAACGCCTTGTACCTGGCCACTTTGGGGGGAGCGAAAGGTAATTACAACAAAACATTACAACAAATATATGTGAAGTGACAGTTAACTAAATAATCGGGTGCTAAGTTCTCTGTAGAAAATCCTAAAATGTAAGATGCAGAAACATCTTTTTTAATTTAGGTTGGCTTGAAATTTCATTTTAAAAATAATACTTTTATACACTTATAGCATATTAATTAGAATTTTCATATTTTATAATTGACAAAGCACTAAACTGCTCAACTGATTGGAGAGACCTCCTCAAATTCGCCACTGTATTTTTTAAAGGCCTAAATCCACAGCGGATTTACATAATAGTATATTTTTATTTCTAGCCCTCAAGTTGGACCACAAAATAGGTGACTTCTCCATCGGCAAAGAGTTCGACGCTCTACTCATCGATGTTTACTCTGAAGGAAGTCAAATAACGCACCACGAAGGATTTCCGGAAGTAGCCGTGGGGTGTAAGGAGTATCTGGAAAATTTGGTGCAGAGATTCATATATGTAGGCGATGATAGGAATATAGTGCAAGTGTATGTTAAGGGGAATAGGGTTAAAGATATTTTGAAAGTTTGATTGTTGAGGATCTCTATGGTTTGCACAGATGAGGGAATCAATATTGGGTGCTTCATCCGTTTATAACACTGTGCAGTGTACATTTTTAAGAGACCTTTATCTTTCTTGACATATGTATTTAGGGGGAGGCCTTTGCCCAGCAGTGGGACGATACAGGTTAAAAAACTGTATTTCGATAAGGCTATTTTACAATTTTACATAGGTATATTATTTTATATATTTTATCTAATTATAAGTAACGCAATTTTATAAACATTTACGAAGTTATATTTTGTGATATTTTCACATTCCATTACAATAAGTAAAAATGTATTTTATATTATGTATAATCTTCAATAAATATTTATGAAGTGATTATGTTCTTGTTTTTTAACTAACCATTACACTATATCCTCCAAACTGATTTTACATATATCAACATTTATATACCAAATTGAAAGAGAAACGCTTCCTTTCTGAAGTTGGTTAATAGTACTTAAAATAAAGTAAAGTATTAGCCTGTAATGTCCCACTGCTGGGCAAAGGCCTCTCATCTCACTGAAGATATCAGTACAGTGAGGAGGATAAGGCGTACTTAACCGTAATTAATATGAGATATTAAGTTGGTACAAAATAAAACCCAATAAATTGTTAAACTTTTATTCCGTGTAATCCTACTAATATTATAAATGCGAAAGTTTGTATGTATGGATGTATGGATGTATGGATGTATGGATGTTTGTTACTCTTTCACGCAAAAACTACTGAACGGATTTGGATGAAACTCTACAGTAATGTAGGTTATACATCAGAATAACACATGGGATATATTTTATCCCGAAATTCCCGCGGGAACGGGAACAAAGCGGGTAACACCGCGGGGCGCAGCTAGTGTTTCATAATTTGTGTAGAAATGTGCAAATAACTTGACAATAATACAAACTGAATTAACAATACTTAATCAAATACAATTTATAAGATAATAATACTAAATGGAATACGCAAATTCCGTTAACCAAAGTTTATAACTAGTACGAAACATAATACTTGAGAAATAATTCTTCTGTATAAATCAAATAATTGAAGCCTTATGTTTAGGGCCTTAGGGATCATTTTTCAATCTTCAGATAATATTCAGGTGGATAAAGTTTGACAGGTTGATCTATGAACATAATGTCAATTGGTCAAAAATAACCTACGAATAGACTATCCGACGATTGAAAAACTGTTCTAATTAAAATATTGGATGCTAAGGAAGTATTTGAAGTCGCCCAATCGGGTGGCTCTATTTCTGCAACTGTCAAATGCAGTTTGAAATTAAGCAATCTGATTGGTGGACATAACAAACAATACGGAAACCATAAAACAATAGCTATCTATAAGATTCCAGGAAATCATTGAAAATATGCATAATACAAGTTAAAATAAACCCTAATACTTCAAACTGTTGATAAATACTTAAGATCGGTGGAATGATATTGTTATTCGAGTGTTAATTACAAATAAATAACGTAATATAATGAACAGTCTTATAAAAATCAAAAATATACTATCATCTAAACAATAGAGCAAATTATATTGTACAAAACTACCAACTCGTATCAATTAGATATAATATTATTAAATGTTAATATTTAAAAAATAGGACGCACTTGAATAACTTTAAAAAATATATAAGCTAAATACGAATAGATACAAAAAATTCAGTTTTGTTGCCACAACACAGAAACGTTTACAATATGAAAACTGTATTTTTTTGTTGTGGCGACAAACGCATCTTAACGCGACGCTTTATATCAAATTACTTATTAAACATTAACTTCGACACAATATGTTTTATCCTAACGCTAATTCATTGAACACAGGAACTTGGACGAGCAAATCCAAATAAAATGCAAGCCAATAACGTCTCGGGCTGACTCGACACAACACTACGAATAGATACCACGTCGAATATAAAACGAAATACGGGCTTCCCCCAATAACAAATATTCATGAACACTTTCCAAATAAAATTACCTTTTTGGGACTACTATTTTATCCAACCTAAACACCACTTCAAAAGAGGTATGTACTAAGCGACTACCTCTGTCTAACTATTAGCTATTCAAACAATTCATTCAATACAACACTGCGATTTGAGCTGCCAGCTGTCCTCAACTAAACGCACCAACTACACTTATCGATACACAAAGATAAACATTAACTATAATAATTATACAATATAAAAAATTAAACTAACATTTCCTAAATAACGAAATATTTGAAATTAACGCAACTTGCATTGAAACGTAACGCAGTCTCTTTATAATTCTAATAAAAATAATGTGCCAAATGCTGTGCATAGTAACGAAGTATATTAACGTAACTTCTAAATAATTACAACGAAATAGATCTCTCCGAGGCTCATGGAAGGACGTAACGTAATGAGATATAGGATATTCAATTAAATAATACAAATTCATAAGACGAGACGTTTCAGAATCAGCTAGCACCTAAGTATCAATTTAAAGATCCAAATAATTATGATTTAACAATCATAACAATAAAATTACTCTATAAAATTATCCATCGAGTCTATATAACTGGGAATCATTTTGTACTATTACTAATAGACAATATTGAAATTTGAATTATAGAAGATCAAAAAAATTTCATCCAAAAGTGTATCGTGTTGGAAAACATTGAAAGGATAAATTCAGTCTTATAGTTTTGACTTTACAACGAGAGTTGTCCGACGAGTCAATTGCAACTGTTTAATTTGGCATAATTAGGGAGTAAATAATCCTATCTACAATTTAGTATTGAAACAGAATGTTAATCTAAATGAGGTAGAAGGAAATGCAAGAACAATGATACAGAATTAAATAAATCGTTTACAAAAGCATCTTAATATGTATAAACGAATGTATGAAACTTTAAAGTATATCAAGTCAGTTTATTTACAGGAATGTATATTCAGCAGCAAACGTGATATTGAGACAGTAACACACAACACACACAGAGTCAGTTAATACTATGTCATATTAATAATTGTAAAGCTTTACTTGCATATCGTTGATACATCGAAGCTAATAACCGACTTACAGTGATAGAAACACGTACTATTTTATTCTATGTAAGTAGACAGACATCATTACTGGATAGGTATATTAATACATGTCATATTTCGATGGTATCAGGCGCGATCCTAGTCATAAACCGCTCAAAATCTTTAACAAACAATATTCAAAAATAGACATAAAATTGGAAGGAATGTCTATGGTTTACCCCTTCCTAAACTAAATGAAACTCACTTAATCTTTAGTCTATGACTGGAACCGCATCTGAAAGTAATACCTTTTACTTCATTTAATAACAATTTACTTCCCGCTGTATCTTAACATCCTAAATTCTATTTTATTTCTCTAGAGAGCATATTATAATTGTAGACTTTATTTTTCGATAAAAAAATCGTCATATTGACTTAAATAAATGTAAAAGCTCGTGTGTTCGTAGCTCATCGGAGGACTAAAATATGATGTGGATAGACCTAGCCTTATGGCTGGCCCCAACCACCTCTTTAGATAACAAGACTAAGGTTTGACATAGTAGCTATGTAAACATTTTAGTTGCCAAAATTTGACACTAATTTACATCCAAATAATGTCAAAACTTGATGTGCTATTTTAGATCTTTTACTTGAAGTCATTAAGACCGACCGTGTGTGATGTCAATTGAGGAATGAAAATATATAAATTCGTTTTTTGCTATAAAATTATAGAAAGTATGTATGTAAAATAATAAACATGTATGATTAGTAAAAACTTTGTGAAAAAAGTCCGTTATATCTCTACGTTTTACATGTAAATTTTATGAATTTAATTTTTATTCTATAGGTATATATTTTATGCAGGATATTATTACATTGATCAAAATCCTCTAAATTCAGAAATTCACTTTTCAACTAACACTTATATTTTTAATAATTATTATTTGGATATTAAATTCGAATTATTATGTCAATATCTTTACAGATACAGATTGTCAAATTTGAACATGTGCGTCAATGTGTCATTTTGAACAATAGTCATTTATTTTTCCAACCATAGGCAAGCTCATGTATACAGCCGGATTAAAAAATATTCAAAATGTACCAATGCAATAACCTGTTTATCGCATACACTTGAAATTATAAAGTCGATTCACCAAACATATGTTTACCGGCTAATTCAATATCATTAAATTCAATATATTGAAATATTTAAGATCCCTATTATAGAATAGTTGTGCACACATTAAAGCCAAATAGTTTTTGTTCATCGGCTCAAATTAAAACTAAAATAATAAAAGTAATTCAAATTGAACCAATTCTAATATACAAGATATCGTTATAGATCGAAGTAGCGTGTCGGTGATATATTTCGAATTATAATTTATAAACTAGGTAGAAACCCATCGTCGGACTGAAACCCAAGTGGCTTGTATTACAAATAGATCCAACTCTGTCAACATAACTCAGATAATGTCAATGTGACGTAAGACAATCTTTCAACAATGTCTAAGTCCTAAATAAACCAGTATTCATACAAGTCGTGTTTTAACAAAGACAAATATCTGCACTTGCCACGTCAAATTGTTCACTTTTATATAAGTTGAGTTATATATATAAATGCTATCTTTACACAAATTGTAGTGTCATAAAAAGTTATATATTTACGTCATTTGACATATTGTAGGAGAAACTGACATATTCATAAATGCTAACTTTACACAAATTGTAGTGTCATACAAGGCGTTTAATTATGTCATTTGACATATTATACGTCATATGACACTATACGTCATCATTTTATATGTCCAAAGCGACGTATACCTTTACCTAACTCGACTATCGTGTTAAAAGTGGTTGATATTGAGTGCGCAGTCGAGATGGTGGGCAGGCTGCGGTCAGGCGGTCACTTGACGAGGCTGGAGAGCGAGCGGGACCTCAGTGTCGGAGTGTGTGAGCGAACGGCAAGCGGCGCCAGTGCCGCGCACGCGCGACCGCCGAGACTTGCGCCGCGAGCTACGACGCTCGCCACCTGGTGTATATACCACTACTTAATATAACAGTCCAATGATAAAATGCACAAGGCAAGGCAAAGATGTACTTCATAGACAAAGTTTTTGTGTAGTCTCCTTTATCTCTTGTCTTAGAGATGTCTAAGAGAAAGAAAAAAGAAGACAACAGTCTTGGTGAGCATCTTAGCCCTACAAGTCATATGACCGCGGGGTGCCACACAAAAGTTAACACGCGGTAAAAGACAAGTATTCTTTACGAAGCGATAATTTAGACACTGTTAGTTATGATCTGACACTATATAATGTACAAAGTTTGATTGTATTCAGTGCGTACCGCAGTCATACGACATTAATTATTCTAATACAACACAGCATTTTGTAAACACACAGGCTTTCAAAATTAATATAGTAATTAAACTGTTTCTGCATAGAACTGCACTAAAAAGTACTCTAAATTAATGTGCTTAAAATGGAACTGGTGTTTGTTTTACACTATCAAGATTTTTGTAACTTTTCCTGATATTGTAAAAATAAAAATGTCTTATTTCTGTCACTAATACCGTGTCTTAGTGCCACTAATAGTGTAACTAAAAATACTTTCTTTTCACTGCCAGTTCCATTTTTCGTCACTGGATCATTAGATCTTCAAAAATTGGACGGTTAACATTATGTCATAACGTTTAAGTACATGAAATACCTGTGTGTCATCTCATGTAGTTTATTAAACGCAGCAACAATATGCAAGGTGTCCAAGCTAAAAGCATAGTCAAATGCTTGGCTAATGCCATTACAATAGTATATTTCTTGCATATAATTTGATGCGTGATCAAACAGCAAATGCTTCGTAAATAACAGCAATACTGATATGGACGAAACATTTTAGACTTTAATATTGTTATCAAAGCTTCAAATAATTTCTGTTTTGTAAACTGAAAACAAGAGCAATATTAATTTTGATTTTAAATTATTTTGGAGTTCTATCTTTCTGTTTGGTGCGTTTAATAAACACCACAATGTCGTGACCAAAAAAAAAATTGTCAGTAATATAATAAGAGTCCATAAAACAAAATCAACATAGCTCTTGTCAATCAGGGAGTACTGAATTAATCTACTCCCAAAAAATATTAAATAAGCTTTAATTAATTGCTCTCTAATAACACTTTCACTAACATATTGACAATTACTTTTGCCGTTTAAAACATAGCTATTATTGTAATGCAACATAAAACTCTAAGTACATTACGCGGCAAATTAATTCGCACACTAAAACATCAGCCATCTTGTAAACCAACATGGCGGACAGAATTATTAAAGAACGAGTCTATTTTATATAAAAAAAGTAATTGATATGAAACTAAAGTCAAATGTAAGCTATTTAATTAGTGTACTGATGATATGCCGCACACTGTACTATGCA
The DNA here is from genome assembly GCA_963082685.1 of Cyclophora albipunctata. Classification (NCBI taxonomy): domain Eukaryota; kingdom Metazoa; phylum Arthropoda; class Insecta; order Lepidoptera; family Geometridae; genus Cyclophora; species Cyclophora albipunctata. The sequence continues at coordinate 7,257,341 of OY720131.1, read as the reverse complement.
GTGGAATGATATTTATAGTGTGCGTGTTTCTTTCACAATACACACGATGTTCACTATCATCTTATGAATTCATATATTATTGCCATAACCATATAAAGAGGTATTTAAAAAAAGAATGATGTCATTTATAATATTACCTTTGGGGGAGGCCTTTGCCCAGCCCTTTGGCAGAATAGGCTAAGAAAAAAAGTTTATGATATGATTTACAATCGAATATTTTAAATCGATACTATAGATATTTACTTTATAGTATCGATCGAATATCTATTATTAAAAAAGTTATTGATATTTAAAGGGTGATGCGAATCAAAAAGCTTAAGATACGACACTAATTTAACTTTAGAACGCCATCTTTGATTATTTGCTGTATAATAAAATCACACAGGTGACTTTCAATGTGTGGATGCTGGAATCTATGGTATGGCGTTCAAAAGATTATATACAATATCGAGCATGCGTTTTGATGGTTACATTCAACATGAGAGGAAACGTACACAATGTCTAGTGCTCTAGTTACTGCTCTTACAAACTCTGTGATGATCGAACACAAAATCATATCATAGACAAGATTCCATTGTTAATTAATCTGTTGTTTATGGCTCTACGACCAACACCTTATTTCCCAGTTCCAAAATATAAATCGTCAATTAAAGTTAAAACATTACTAAATTTCCTGGAAAGTTATTGATGTTAATACCTAAGTACTAAATATTGAAATACTAAAGTCTAAACCAATAAATAAATATGAAAATACAATGATATCTGAAACAAAACATCGAGTACAACATATAAGGTAGAACAACAGTACAATACATATGACATGAATATACATATAAAGACTATAAATAGGAAGAGGTTGAGTATGAATCGAGCGTTGATGAGAGTCATGCGTCGTGCGCCATGCTACAAACGAGGACATAAACTTGAAGACCCAAACAACGACATGCGACAAGCGTCAAGCGAACCCGCAAACCGTACTGTGAGTACTGACCCCGCTCTCCTAGTTTACATAGTACTTGATAAACGCCTATAGAGGGCGTTATTTTTATCCCGTTATCAATATAGGTAATACAACTCTTTAGTGAAGTTATGCCGTTAGTACATCTATGAGTTTGCATCCGGCAGCGATGCAGTTACGCCGCATGCGTACGCATAGATGAACTAAAAGCGTTAAGACTTATGGTCGCTTACAACAAACGAATAGAGAAAGAATGTTTTATAATCTGAAAAGAGCAAAAGTAAGAATGATCTCTAGGTCTTCTATAAATCAAAATAATGTTCTATCATCATTTATATCCAACTAAGATGGAGTAGGGTTTCAAAGGGTCGTTTGGTCTAAACGCCCCTTCGCATTAAACGTGATAATCGAATAAGATATATAAACTAAGAGATCGGCAGCCAATTGTTAGTTCCGCGCCGAAGCGAACGATCACAGGGACACAGTACCGGTGCGCGGTCAAAACAAAAACTCTAGGCAGGCGACAAGCACGAATAGCGCCGAGTTGTTGTTTGTCGTCGGTGGTTGTTTGTCGGGTGGGGGCGGCGTACCGGCGCGGGCGTCCAGCGACGCGGCCGGCGACAGGAACCACTCCGAGCGCGTGCGCATGCGCGCGCGCTGCCGCTCGTGCACCTGCCACCACGCGCCACGTCACCCATCCGTATCACTCAACGTTCACAGAGGTACTAACATCTGCCCTATTCCCTTTTTATACTTTGTCTACATCAACATCCACAAAAGAATCCCCATTCTTTTTTAGTAAAGTGACTTCATTTTCCCCTGAACTCAATCATCTACCATTTGAAGTCATCTGAAGTGACTTATTTTTTCTCTTCCCCTACAAGAACATTTACTTTTCTCTTCCTCACTACCCCCCCAGTAAATGACTAACGTCTCTCCCCTCTTAAGTCAGATGATACCTCATCTTTTCCATATCTCCCCCTACTACCCCATGAAAGAAGTAAGCCCAGCATTGTATTAAAATGGGACCTCTAACCCTATTCTATTTTATACCATAAATACTCGTATATACTTAATCTTCAACTCCTTTGCAAATGACATGAGTTATGATGAAAGATTAATCTCCCGTCCGTTTTGTTATAAACACGATTAATGGGTTAATATGAAACTAGAACGTTAGTTGTTAATGACTACGTTATCTACTATCGGTTAGTCAGAATCTACGGGTCACATTTCACGGGAGTTTGGCATACTTTACCGAAGGGGACAAAATACCACAACCATAATATTATTATAAATCTTAATGCAATATTTATGCGAAATTTTATTAGTAATACAATCTTATAATGTTAAAAATATTGCTATCTAACAATCGATAATATAATCGAACATATAAAACTATATCGACACGGTTTGCACCCATTTTTGTGCGGCTAAAAAGCGCGAGTGTCGGTCAAACACAGCATGTGTCGTGTAGTGTACACACATACATAAATCTACAAACATATTGTGTTGGACAGTTTCTTACTCATTGTTTCCCGGGAGTCTTTGAGAGATATAATGTACATCAGTGAGTGAAGAGATCGAACTAACAGAACAGCCACAAGTTCACCTACTTATGTTTCAAGAAATGATCGGGGCAGACGGTTGTCATGCAATTATTACGTTTCGTACGAACTTACGTCTTTTTACATCTACGCAACAACACCAAGAAACTTCTACGAGATTAATACACTTAGTTCAAAATTGGAATTTCAAATATTTCCATAGACAAAAGTTCGTATGCCAACGTTAAGGGGAAGACAGACTGTGGACTCTACATGTGGGTATTATAAACTCTTGTCACCATCACTTAAATAATACATCCTTCAGTGAGCGCTAGAATTTAAACATATTCCTTTATTTACACGTAAAACCAATTTATAAGACCAATTTGTGAATGTCCCGTTACCCCTAGTGGATAGAGCAAGAGACTAATTTGAGGATTAGACATATTACATATTAGGATTAGACATTGCATAGACAAGATTTGTAAAGAAGTTTTTGTCAAATCTACAAGTCTGGCCCTCACATAGATGTCAAGGGATAGGGTCGGCACATAGATAAGTAGTAGGTAGTCCAAGTATTACAATCTTGTAACTGGAGTTGTCACAATATGTCAAATAAAAATATACAATTATTTTTACTTTATGCCATATCAGGTAGACGCGGCGGGTACAAAATAGTATAAACTCTATAGAAGAAGGTAACATCGACCCAGTATTTTGAATAATTTTATTCTTTTTGAATTGACATATCTTATGACAAGTACAACTGTAAACTGACAACTCAAAATTTTATTACTCCAACAATTTAATTCCAAATTGAAAACTTCCACAGATGTCAAAAAAATATTGACAATTGACAACTCCAATTGCAAGCTTGTGACAACTGGTCTACCCTTCAGTCATATTAAACCTATACATAATTCCGTTGTACTTTACCTGAGGGAGATAGGAGAGGCTCTTGGTACTTTCGGCGTACTTGTTGATGGCGCGAAGTTCTTCCAGAGTCATGTGAGGCGAGGAGTTGCTGCGGGAAGACTGGGATGATGAGCTGACTGACACCTGGAAAAGACGATTGTGTGGGTTAACTAAAATGTTTGAATGGTTAAAACATATTGACTAGGAAATTCGTAGGCCGGGAATGTGAGAAATAATATAGACACAGAAGGATACCTTTCACTGCTCGAATTTTAAAGCAAGCCTAGTCGGGTGCCGAGGCCTCATAAGAACGATAAACTTGTTTGAATTAAGGTACCAGTCAAAATTGGGCTGGGGTCGCAACCACGGGTAATTCGAGAACCGCCTGCGATTGCAGTTTGTACTGACCATAAATGTGATGTTTGATACTTGTTGTATATTTGAATTGTCAGTTGGTTTCACAAATCGGTCAGTGGTATACCTTGAAGACGCTCTCCTCGAGCGATATGGAGAGGCGCGTGCAGGAGTCGAGCAGGCTGTGCTCGGGGATGATGCCGAGCCCGAGCGCGCCGCCCGCCGCGCCGCCGCCGCCGCCGCCCGCCAGCGCCGGCATCGACTGGCACTCCTCCGATTTCGTTAGACCTGTATATACGGGAGCTTCACTTAGTACAAGAGACAAGATTACATATACATTTTGTGATACTATTGTCACTGAGTAAGTAATAGTAACCGTCTGTATAAGGGTGCGTTTTCATTCCAGCGGAGCGGAGGTCGATCGACCAATCGCAACCCAGTGAAATATTTTCGTAATGCCTTGTGATTGGTCAATTTGAGTATTTGAATGTTTTTTTTTATTCTTCCTATTAACTTATCTTGTTATCACGTGTAAGAAAATAAAATCCGTTTTTTTATATCGTTATTATTTCGAGAGTTACAGGCGGTCAAAGTTGCTGATTAGACAGAGACAGCACTATTACTAGTGTGACGTCACAATGTTAGAGCGCCATAGACGTCGTATACAAAAAATCGTTTTGCAAGAAAGGGACAGCATCAGACAGGAGAGAATATTTCAGAGTTTATAATTTCTTAAACGATTTTGATTCTGATTTCAGTTTTGATCATAATTTTAGTCGTGATAACAAGATAAGTTAATAGGAAAAATAAAAAAAAATCAAATAGTCAATTGAGCTAAGCACAGCTCCGCTCCGCTTCAATGGAAACGCATTCTATCTAAGGAGCTTGTATTTCTGTTCGATTCAAACTTAAAGGACAAAGACATTTCACTAACATAAAATCATCAGTTCATCAAATATTTGGATACATATTTTTATTTGTTTCAAATTGAGTGACATGTTAAAGCACTACAGACATGTTTATAATGTACTAGCAGCGCCCCGCGGTTTTACCCGCGTTGTGCCCGTCCCCGTGGGAATTTCGGGAATTTTTTTACATAAAAACCTTCCTCTTGAATCACTCTACCTCAATCAAAAATCAAAATCCGTTGCGTAATTTTAAAGATTTAAGCATACAGACAGACAAACAGTGTGACAGACACGAAAAAGAGACGACTTTATTTTATACTATGTAGTGATTCGTTTCTTAATGCAAGTTAAATCCCTTTATTTCTTCATTTTTATCGACTGTTTAAGATATCTACTAAATTATTAACTTATAACAAGTGCTTACTTATATATACTTGTTAAAACTATACTTTGTTAATCCTACTATACCGTTATATTTGTGTTGTGTGTAAATATCAAATCCAAATATGTGCTACCATGTACCCCTTTGTATTAGATCATTAATCGTAACTACCACTAAAATATTACAGTTCAAAATTGCTAATTACATATTCACAATTAAATTACTATCATTGCACATAGGTACTTGACTCACCAAAGAATTATGATACAAATAGTCTATTTCTATGTTTAAACACTTGATTTATTAGTAACTTAATGTTTCGTTTGGATCACCTGTGGAAAACACCCGTAGTAAATGTATTGTGTGGTATACATATGTCTTAGACCAAATAAAAAGTCTAGACTGAGAGTTGCACAAACTGACTGAATGAGAACAATACCGTAACTCGTGTAAAATTACACCCCGTGCTTCACACGCACACATTAACGATCAAATTACATCATGCTTACCCATATTTACAAAACTTTACATCAGGTCATAAACACACATTAAGTTTACATTAAGTCATAAACACACATTAAGTTTACATCAAGTCTTACGCACACATTAACAATCAAATTACACCATACTTCCCCCTATTTACAAAACTTAACATCAGGTCACATACACCGATAAACTTTACATCAGGTCACACGCACACATTAACAATCAAATTACGCCATGCTTCCACATATTTACAAAACTGGCTTCATGTCAATGTTGACAGTGCTTAGTCTAAGTTTTTATTTGGTCCGAGCTCAGTGGTGTATGTGGATAAGTGAATGCAAAAGTGCTGAAATGTGAAGTACCTTCTAGGTTGAATTTGTTGCCCCAGCGGTCACACTCGCACTGAAGCCAAGTCTTCTCGGCCTCCAACGATAGCTGCCCTGAAAAAACATCAGAGTTAAATATTATATTGTGTTTGGTATAACTTCATGGTTCCTTATACTTACACTGGGTCGGATATCCCACCCAGTGTAAAAAAAATTGTGGAAATAAGAGCTTCGTTTTTTGAAAGTCGGTTAAAAATAAATTATTTTCGACGGATGGATTATTTAGAGTTTATATCTCTTTAAAAAATCCTTTAAGTAAGCTATCTTCAGTATTTTTATTACTTTCCCTCCATTAGGCATTGGTTACTCATCCTGTATAGTACGAAATATATGAATATGTATTTATGTACAGAACCAACTAAGCTCTTAGCTATATAATTAATCTATCTCAATTGAAACAATGAGAGATACAATCAAACCCGTCATTAACCCACTTTTGTTCGACACCAGACAAGTATCAAAGACATCTAGATATACAAATACCGCTTTAATTTATTAAAACACAGTTAAGTAACACAACACTAAACACTGCAAGTGAAATATAATTCTTAATTTTAAGAGTTGGTCTCATCAATGGAGTTCCATCTTCTTTTCCCTACCCGGAGCCATTCATATGAAATGTAATTTTAAATAGTGGTATTAAGTGAATCAATATGATTTCTCAATTTTTAGATCCATCTAGAAATTTCGACTTTGTTTCTATGTAAATAAATGTCAAATTTCTATGTACTGTTGCAGCCGCTTATTGTTGACAAATTGTTGACATTTATTAACATAGAAATAATATCCTAACTGAGATGACTGATCCAGATCAGTTATCACGACCGGTGGTCAGCAGATAAGTCGATGATTTACCTTTATTATCAACACTTCCATTGTTTACAGTTTGCACTGTGTTCAAGCATTACTGCATGGTAACCCAGTGTGTTTTGTAAAGAAAATGATAAAACAAAACTAGGTCTCCAATACCATTTCTCATAACAAAAGACAGTTAGAGTTTGTTGTTGAAAAACTTCCCGTTACCGTATCCGTTTGAAATTAACAAATTGAGGTGAGGATCGATAGGTCAGGAGTAATGACCTAAACTCGTTGGAATCTATGAATCGTAAAAGATATGATTTTAAATAGATTTGTAGAAAGTCTACAGTCAAGTCACCAGATTATTAAGCATACTTGGAACCTTCTCACATTCAAACTTCTACGTAAAATACTTATTAATGTTCAGTCATGTTAAGTCGTTGAGAATTTTCTTAAAGTGACAAAGTACTAATAAATTAGTTTTCATTGGGCGGTGCTACCCCAAAATTCAATTCAAAATATTGGCCAAAACAAAACTACTTGGTACAGTAATTGGCAATGATAACACTCTACCAACATATTCATCCTTCAAACATTTCCTAAATTCCGTGTATATTTTCAAAGACTAGCGCCAGTACTCAGAAACGTCAAATGCTACCTTAGTAGATATTTAATGAGTGATTCTGTCATTTAATTTATGAAATTCGTCAATTTGTGTTGATTTGATGGTCGTTTCTGAGTGCGGCACTTACTGTCGCACTCAGAAACGCGCGCGCGCACTTCTGGACGCGTATATCTCCAAATCAACTTACTAGCATAAGCCTCCTGATCTCTATGATGCCGCGGCGGCGGCGGGTCCCTAAAGGAGCATATCCACTCGTCTTTGACCCGTAGTATCCGGCCTGTGACCCGCGCGTAGTACTCGTAGTTGTCCCGCCCGAACAGATCGCCTGCGCTGAACTGTTCGATCAGCTGACGCATGATACGGGTCGCTACCTGTGGGGGTGTATTTACTATTAATAGGGGTTGGGGCTCGTCTCTTTCGTGTTGGGATAATAACGGTCTTGTCGATTTTTAAGGGTTCGAAGATTCGAAAGGAAACTTTATTGGTTAAGACTAAGGGTGCATTTTAGCCAGAGCCTAACTAACACCTTATTCATAAACGCTCTATAAATAAGACACTGTTATAAAGCATTTTGTATCTTTTTCGCCGCTTTGAAATATTCCGTTTGTCAGAATAGGACAAACAAAGGTTAATGAACATTTATATAGCCCTAAGCTTATGTCTACGTATACGATATGATGGGATACCAGCACCGCTATGTCACGTTTGATATGATTAGAGGACATTGAACGCAGCATAGCAACACAGCAAAGCATAGCTCTGACAGAAAGGTGCTCATCTTCCACATTCAGTAGGTACACTGAGTGTTTTTAAGCCTCAAGTAGATATCAAGTTTACTAGCTAGGAGCCGACCGATTGACAATTTGCTAATAAGTATGTCCAATCTTATCATATTAATATTGCTATAGAAAACAAACTAACTAGCATATAGTTAATTCGTTAGACAATAGCTTGTAAACTTGTTCAAACTAATGGGTTGATTGTGAAATTAACTTTTAAGTCTATATATGAAAAACAACCTTCACTGCATTGATATAAAGACCGTTATTAATTCAACACGAAAGAGGCGATAAATGACAGGATATGTCTGCTAAGGTATTGAAGCAAGGTGATGAGTGAATTCAAAAAGCATTTAATTCGACTTTGACCTCATTGGTTGAGCAACACATTGCGTTGCCCACTGAAACACAATACCGACGACACTGTGCTCACGGACACGGATCGCTCTCGTGATAACACCCATTAATTCAGACCATTAAACTTCATAATTGCATGAATCCACTCATCATTGAAATACATACAATTTGTAGCGCTTATGACAGATAAGTCTGCGGTGCGGTGTAATTTGAACTAATTTGACAAAACTAGATTTTGACAACCTGTTGACATTTGCACTAGTGTCGCCAACATTGGATAGGCAGACTTTACTGGCAAAAGCTCTTTAATTCTAGTTTAACCGTCACTTTAGGAGTTATCAAAATTTTGGCAAGAAACGCTAAGTCCTTATTCACTATAATAGGATAAGATGAACCAGAGTTTCCAATGATATATTAAGTATTCATCAATACCGAAAAAAGTATAGCAACGTCCTATAGTGAAATCCACGAATCAAATCAAATGTAGCATAGCTTGGTGTTTTGCCAAATTTTGCCAACTCTTAGTTTTCGGATGGAAATTGATGGAATACGCTATATTTATATTAGTTATACAAGCTTAAGGGCGGCTGTCCATTGAAGCGGAGCGAGGCTGCGGAGCGGAGAAACGGAGAAATATTAACCAATACGATTGCATAAAATATCTGACCGGGGATTTTATGCAATCCTATTGGATAATATTTCCCCGTTTCTTCGCTCCGAAGCCTCGCTCCGCTTCCATCAACAGGCACCCTAACTGGTAGCATTGCTAACTATTTCGTTAGTTTAGAGTGAGTCAGCTGATAGGATATGAGTAAGTAAGTAAGTGAATCAACTTCAGAAAATATTTAACACATGATGCAAGATAAGCTATCTAGGAAGGATCGAAGAGATACTATTGAGCGTACTGTGTGCTTTATGATACGACTACCGTGACTTGGGGCGACTATTTGCTCACATTTTCAACTCTATTTTATAAACTATAGATACTATTTTATCTACACTAGCAATTTCTACAAATATTGCCACCGAATCCTCATAAACCACAAAATTTTAAATTGAACTTAACTCCATACTATTTGATAATAGTTGTCAAAAGTGTATGAAATTTATTTAAGGGTTACATAATTTCCATACAAAGATAACCAATAGCAGTCAAAATGTATGGAATTAAGTACATTTTAAATGGAGTGGCGTTTTAATATTCCGCTGTATGTATCAAAAACTAGTAACAGTTCTAAGGAATGCTCAAATTACTAAAACTATACTAACGCAATAACTAAAATACGTGTGTTTCACAAGTGTCAAGTACTCATATCAAACGTTGTGGAAACAATTCTTGGAATCAACTCGAAGTACTAAGACAATACGCTAATATTTTACTTAGCTTGGGAAGCGACAAGCGATGTTCCAATTTTTATAATAATGGACTTGTATTTGTTCAAATAATTGACCAATCAAATGCTTTACTTAACTGTCCAACACCCAATGTTGATGCTGATTTTGACATTTGTTCAATGTTAAGTTCAAAATGATAGCGTATAATTGGGCTTTTGAAAAAAAAAATTGATTTTTTTTATGTATTTTAAAACTTTATTATTAATAATATTGATATTTAATGCAAAAAACTTTAAAAAAATATTTTTTCAATTAATTATAAACAATTAAAAATTGAATAAAAATCACGTGACTATAAACGCGCCATAATTGGTCACCGTGGTTGTGACGTGATAATGTATAGCTATTTAACCATAAGTACGTACAGCGTTTACGGCTATTACACGTGTAACCGAATGGGGCTATACATTATGACGTCACACGCACTCGGGTTTGTTCGGGAGTTATCCGAGTGTTTTCGGTACTTACTGGATTCAAAAATTAATTTTTATTTTGAAATAACTTTTGAATTACTGCGAAAAAAATAAAATAAAAATAGTTTTGTTATAAAACTAATATATAATCTTTCCGTTTATCACAAAAATTTTTTTTTTTCAAAAGCCCAATTCTCTACTGCCGGGAAAAACCTCCTATATTTCACTAAAGATATCAATTCCATACCTATTCCAAACTCAAATTTAAATCTGTCGAATGAATATCTGGAGACATTTTATTGTGGCTGTTGGTACCGATTAAGAATACAAGCATTTTGATCATCGCTCAGATTACTGGTTCCTTAAGTTTAAGGCTACGTTCACATGTAACGCGCGTTAACGCGCGATCAAATTTGAAGAGAGCTATGTTCAGATGGCTGAATTGTGACGCGTGACCTAGCAACCGTTCACATGCGCGCGCGTTAACGCGCGTCAGCGAGCGTCAACGCGGCGCTCAGAGAAAAAGTTTCTAGACGCAGACAATCGCGCGTTGACTCGCGCTTTGATACTAGCGCTAGACTGACGAGTACTCTCGCACCGCGCATTAGCGCTCATCATCTGAACTCTCTTCAAATTTGATAGCGCGTTGACGCGCGTTAACGCGCGTTACATGTGAACATAGCCTAAGCGAACACTACTCATTTTTAATTCAAACTACGTTTACGGATACACTTCGCTTTTATTTTACATTTTTATCTGAAGACTTCTGTGAGCACGGTTCCTGTCAAGGTGCCGAAACGTCAGATAAAAATCACTACATAGTCTATACTAATATTATAAAGCTGAAGAGTTTGTTTTGTTTGTTTGTTTGTTTGTTTGTTTGTTTGTTTGTTTGTTTAAACGCGCTAATCTCAGAAACTACTGAACCGATTTGAATAATTCTTTCACTGTTAGATAGTCTATTTATCGAGGAAGGCTATAGGCTCCATTTTATCCTGGATTTCTTACGGGAACGGGCACAACGCGGGTAAAACCGCGGGGCGCTGCTAGTATAAAATAAAGTCGTCTCTTTTTCGTGTCTGTCACACTGTTTGTCTGTCTGTATGCTTAAATCTTTAAAATTACGCAACGGATTTTGATGCGGTTTTTTGTAATAGGTAGAGTGATTCAAGAGGAAGGTTTTTATGTAAAAAAAATCCCGAAATTCCCACGGGAACGGGCACAACGCGGGTAAAACCGCGGGGCGCTGCTAGTGTAAAATAAAAGCGAAGTGTATCCGTTAACGTAGTTTAAATTCAAAATTGTTCAGATTCTCACAACTACAAGAACATTATAGCAAATTGGATGATATATACAGGTACTGATTGAAGTACAAGCTTTCGCTTAAAACGCTAAGTTATTAATACTTACGTTGACTTCAGCCTTTAGCCGCATGTTTTAGACAATTGTTAAAGATAATTCTTTAAAGCTATATACAAACTAATGCAGTGTGGTGTGAACAGGGCCTACTTATAAAAATATGATTAACAGCTGTATAGACAGTTTAAATAAGGCTTTACCTGTAAGAACCCCAACAACCTAGGGTCCTGGACTGATGAATCCAAATACCAAAAGATTTGGGAGCCTTTACAAACGATTTAAACAATCGTCAGCAGCTTAGCAGTGGCAGATTCAGGACTGGAGGGAAGGGTTTGGACCCTGGTAAGTTTTGTCAAAGAAAAAATGTTGTTTTGGGAGGACTCCAACAAAATAGGGCGGAGGAGAAAAGGATTCAACCCCTTGGAAAACTGCTAACCTTCCCTAGATCCGCCACTGTATTTAAGAATCTTGTAAACACATAGTTTGTTGGGGCACTTACAAGTGTAATTAATGTTCTAATAACCAGAAGTAAAAGTGGGCCCTGATATTAGAATCGACGTTATCATCCACATAGAAGTTCGTAAGTAACCGGTCGCCCTTAGCAGGACTTATCATAAACGGCGTATCTTTAAGGTCAATTATGTACTTTTCAACAGGAAAAAGTAATTTAAAATTTAACCAAATTGATAAGAGAAACGGAATGTAGAAATTATTTTATTTTAACTACATTGTTACTTCGTCACAAACCGAGTTTTTAAATTCGTTTATTTACTGGTTTTTAACCCTAGTTACATAATATTTAACTAAAGGCGGCTTGCATAAGAACTCTTACATCAATTTACCAGAATATTAGATTAGATTACTTTTTCAAAATCTATACAAATATTATAAAGAAGTAAAATTTTGTTTGTATGTTCGAGCTAATCTGAATAATTATTTCTGTAATAGATAGCCACATTCATCGGGAAGGTTATAGGCTATTTTTCATCCCGAAATTCCCACGGAAACGTTCACAAGGCGGGTAAAACCGCGGGACGCTGGTAGTCAACAAAAGTACAAACAGATAATAAAAACATTTGTCATTAAATGCATATCTTCGCTATCTAACAGCGATTTAAATTCATCCATTTAAATTTTATCTGGTGATAAGAGTCGTATTAGAAAACCCTCTCGTGCGCAAACACTAATGTGTACTTAGATAACAAGATAAGCCGTTTCTTTAAGATATGTTAGACCATCTGATTCATAGATAAAGTACCTATAACTTATGTTGTAGAGTGGTCTGTTTGAACGCTGTTATCTTTGGAATTACTGGTCGGATTCGAAATAATCTTTTTGCATTAGATATAATGTTTTGTAATGAAGTTATGTGATTAGATATGTTAAGTTGCCAATCTAAATATACATAACTTATGAATGAAATATAGAGTTATTAATTGATTAACTTCAAACTTTTAACACTCAAAACGCCACTCAAATTAAGCGGTACCTATTTTCTATAATTTTGTCAAATATCTGTCAAAAAATTATAGAATTAAGAACTTCTTAATTGGACTGATGGTTGAGTATTTGGGTGTATTGAAATTGAAATAATTAGTACATAAATACTTTAAAGATAAAGAGAAAACGATTGCCTTTAAACAAAATGACATAACACGGTAGATGATAACGCCGATACTTGAATATACATTCTGTGTTAAAATAGTATAAAAAGGGGAACTTAGAAACAATTATAAAATCTTACAAATAAATTTTAGACAAAAACTTAGAAACATATTGTATATAAAAATTAAGATTGCCCATAATATAAATTACCCTATCTATACGATTGTCACATCATCCTATTAGCTTATTAGTAAGTTAAATGATTAACGACCATCGAAATAAAACTGCGAACCAAAACAAATCGACGAGAAAATGTAAAAACACTTTCTAAAACTGAAACATTTGAACACAACAGACACATCCTAATAACATAATAATAGGTGTAGTTTTCAGTGCATGAAATCACAGTGTATACGATTGTACGGTCGCAAATCGGACGAAGTACGAATCATTTGGGATTTGGGGTAATACGCCGTGCCTTGCTGTGACCGACTATCGTATGAAATATTCGTATGTATGTACTGATATCAGTATGAATGTGTTAAACATATATGGTTTGTATTAGGTTAAATAAACACTGCGTTTTCTCTTTTCTTCTGCTTGGTGCTCTGATCTGAACTAAGTTGGGATTCATGATAATAATACATTGTAGCGCGACTTTAGATGCCACGGTAGGGCAAAGTTTCAACAAAAAATTGCTGGATTCCATGAACATACGGAGTGAAAAATATCTGGTTATGTATGGAGATCTAGATCAATGTTTTGCCCCCAAAAATCCTCTTGTATTCATCGAAATCGTTTAACCCATTTTTGATAACGAAATTGCAAATACGTAATTAAATTTTTCACATAATTTCCCGAGATAAACCTCTGGACAGCATCAGCTGAGACGTTTCCTTTAGCTGCATTTTTTAGTTAACATTTTGTTTCCAAATTTTTTATTTTTCTTGTAGCTGGCATCATTTTTTTTATACCCGTAAGTTAATACGATCTATTAATATTATTTCACACGAATATTCCACTACTTACAATCACAACAAGGCACGCAGCACGATACCATATATAAGATGAAGCTCCGATCGTCCGAATCATCCTACAGTTGACTTCATTAGCCCGAACTGACCTTGAATCGCTGCACGTCCTCCATTGTAGCCGTTTTCCCGTCCGACACGCAAGAGTGGAAGAACGAGGGGGCCACCGACACGCCTAGAGCTTCCGATGTCATGCCCGTACCTGAAAAGTAATATATAAACTTACGTATGGGTAAACTTTAAGCTAACTTATGTATGTAAAGTTTAACGTATGCAATGCGATAGAGCAATCTCCACTATCTGTCAGTAATTATGTTTGTAATTTAAAACCAAATAAAGGGATTTTTATACTGCTGTTTTTCACATAATGATTCAAGAGGAATGTTTGTGCGGTTGCGTTTCATCCCATAATTCCTACGGGAATCATATGCATAATGCAAACCTGATTAAGCAAAGCGAGGGCAGGTCGCGAGTACAGTAACAAAATTTGATAGTTAGGCGGTTTGAACCACTTTCAATTCAAGAAAACCGTTTTCTTGTACCGTCGTCTTTCTTGTTGTCTGTTTCTATTTTTCATAATTAGCTTCACAGACCCTACCAAAACCTTTGATAGCAATAGACCAAGAGAAATAAAAGCGCATTCTACATCTAGTGGATGGTCAACCTGACATATCCTGGTGTCAGAGTTATTGAGTCAGGCTCATGTAACGACTACAATCCGTAGAAAGTAACCGGGACCGACGGCTTAACGTGCCCTCCAAAGCACGGAATGCTCATTGTAATACGTAGATCAATGAAAAACAACATACCTACATAGAACAGAAAAAAATACGAAGGAAAATGCATAGCTATTACTCATATTAAGTTTTCACAACACAAAGAGAACAAGTGAACAAAACTATCCGATGCATTAATCCATTGTACCAACAGAAAACGAATTGGCATGAAAAGTAGTTTTCCTTTATTTCACGCACCGTGGATCAAATAAATTGATAATTACGTGAACAGAATGCGGCAGCGACATTCCATTAGCATTTATAAATATATTAATACAGTGTTTAACGCGACGACACAATAAATAGACATTATTTGGTTCGGTCTGTGAAACTCGGTGTCAAATAGATTAACCAACAGCTCAATAGCTCAGCATTGAATTATAAAGTAACGTCTTAAAATTGTATGTACATACAGTAGTAAGTAGTACTAAAATGAAACTTCACACTGGAACGCAAAAGACTCTACGCTTACAGATGATATGAGTGAGGACAATTAAACGTAATCTCTAACATAAGTACAGTGAATGAGGACAATTAAACGTCGATCACGCCGACATTTTTTGTGGTCACAAAACCAAAACCATGCTTCAAAAGTAATTGATCTCAATCCGAGAACTAAACTTACAACCTCAGATTTTGCACGGGTCAAGGTATTGCAATAAAAATTTTAGCCTCTTTCAATTTAAGCATTTTAATCATCCTGTTATAGTGGTACGGAGTCCGCGCGCACAGACGTTCACAAAAAACGTGTGTAGCAGGACGATTTAAAATGCTTAAATTGTAAGTGCCCTTAAGAAATATTTCTTCGACCATTATATCAAGTTGTAAATGACGTGATTTGCAGTCTGATCCGTTGACAAACCATCCCTTAATTACAATACAAAAGCCTGAATCATTCATTCAATAGACCGCAAGTCTCGGACTTATATGGTTGTAATAATAATAATAATCAGTGCATTGATATCGTTTAGGTATGTCTGTCTGTATGTTACATCCATTAACTTATGCGCTTTAGATTGTCTATGGTTTTGCATTATTAATATTTAAAATATTACATTCATAGAATTATGCGCTTCAAATTGTTTACGGTTACGTTATTATTGTAATGAGCATCATTACAATAATCTATACATATAATAAACAAAGTCCCTCAAAGCTGTCTGTCTGTATTTCATTGATTTTCTCAAAAACTACTGAACGGGTTTTCACGAACATACAGAATGATTCCAGTGGATGGTTTGTGACTACTAACGAGTACAACGCGGGTTAGTAAAAATATTAAGTTTATGAGGCACATTCACGCCTGTTTTACATAAGTTTACATTAAATTAATAAGGGACATTGTTACTTTATATCCTAACAAGCGACCCGCCCTCGCTTCGCTTCCATTAATCAAGATAACGTAAGTTCCCATAACATCTGGGATTCAATGAAAACAAACGAACACAGTAGTATTTGATTTGTAGACATACATACAAACAAACGCGGCAGAAAACTTTTTTATAGTACGAACATTTTAACTCTAGTAAAGATGTGTAATTATCAATTATGCTTACATTACATTAAGAAAAATAAATATGTACAAAACAACAGTCATCTAACACGAAACGATTGGGCAGCACACACCGAAAAGTAATTAATCTAATTATGACAATCACACGCGATGTTGCGTGGGCGTGTCTGATGCAACCACGTACTTATCGCACGATTATTCAATCGTGCCTTCTCCTTGATTTCGTATAATATCAAGAGTATACTAGAGCTAGAGTATACTATACGGAGAGATACGACTCATTCATTAACTTCTGGCCCAAAAGAAAGTAAGTTCGTGTATAGGTAGTGGCCAACCCTGGTGTCGGAGTTTATAGTCCGCCTCTAGACCTCCGATATGGTCTAACGTTTGAGACACTCGGGACCAACTGCTTAACGTGCCCTCCGAAGCACGATAGCGCTTAGATAGAAATGCCACTATCGGCCACCCATCGAAGTAGGGACCGAGCTGCACGTTGCTTAACATTCGCGATGATTTAACAAGGCTTAGTCAAACTACGCCAGCCAAACAGCGCCACCAATCAATCACACTGACATGTTAGAACAGTTAGAAGATATCATATAAATATTAATACGATAAGGTGCTAAGTACGTTTAAAATCTTAATAGGTTGAATGTAGGTTTAATTATGAGCAAACAATACACGCCATATCTCTGAGAAAAGAGCAATGGCTACACTTCCGGTTGTTATGTCAACTTTAGCGCACTGTTTTACATTGTTGTTCAAACCTAACCGAAACCGACGCGAACGGTGCTAAAATTCACCGTGTTACTGTTACTTATAAGCCAAATAGTTATTGTTCAATGGGTGTTTTATGTACCAATGTAATAAGGCTGGCTGAAGAGTTAATAATTTGTTTATATGAACGCCCTTGGAATTACCGGTCGGATTTAAAAACCCTTGAGATAGTTTCAAGTAAATCAATAATTTAAGAAGGTATATTTTGTTTGAAAAATCTCACGGGAACGGGTATATAGAGAATAAAATCACAGCGCGCTGCTAGTCTTGTTTAAGACACTAAAAATTTAAGCTAACTACAAGCAATATTTTCACTCAATGAAATGGACAAGCCCCCATGCAACATTTTAATGCAAAACCATTGTAAAAATGCCCAAGCCCACAACGGTCCTAGGTAATGCCATTAGTGTGTGCACGGCATTAGCAGCAAGAAACAGGGCATGTGTGCACCCATCAGATATGGAAACCAGTAGCACATGTTACGAGACAAATAGAGCAAAACCTCTTTGTGGAGTATGTGGGAAATTACGTCACGCCCGTATCCGTTGATGCGTTCTTATGATTTCTTGAAAATGGAAGGTTTTATTCGCTTGTGTAACTAGCTTTAATATGACGTTTTCAAACTTTGTTCCAAGTTTAAACTAATTAAGAAGACACTGTGTGGATCTATTCACCTCTGGAAAAAAAAGTAACCAAAGAAAAAACTATAGGAGACCTTTACTCAGGAGTGGGATACAGGTTAATTTAAAAAACTAATCTTGGAGCACAATGCCACAGATGCCCATATCAACACCTCAAAAAGAGGGATCTTTTTATAGGGAAGCTGTCGCTAGTATGGCAAAGACACAACCGGTCCAAATAAAAGAAAATATTTCTTTATACCGCGGTTCGAGTATAAGAATCAGTTCACATGTCCTCATTGCAAACATTTCGTAAGTCCAAGATAAAATTGTTAATTAAATGTGACTCATGGTATGGTTTGGCCGCGCTGGTTGTCATTCCTCGTGCACGAACAACCCAGTAGATTGTAAAATATTACAGTTTAGTTATCTGCCTGAGTTACCTTCTAAGTGGGAAGTAAATGAGATTTAGCTAACCCACTTGATAGGTCAACTATCTACACTAATATGATAAAGCTGAAGACTTCTTTTTTAAACGCGGTTATCTCAGAAACTACAAGTCTGATTTGAATATTTTTTATTGTAATGAATAGCCACATTCAAGGGAAAGGATATAGAATATTTTTCATCCCGAAATTCCCACGCAAACGAGAACAATGAAGGTAAAACCGCGGGGCGCTATAAGTGTCATATAACAAGTACGCACTATTATCAGTATAGGACCATTCAGTTATATGTACTAACGTAGTACATATTTAACTCAATGTTTTCCATACTATACATCATACATCATTTTAGAAGTCATACAGATAAACCCAAAAAAATGATACGCCATTCCTTTAGACGTTCCCACTGCAGGCGAGTGCGCATACCAACCACTAGAACTAGAACTAGAAAAGTTAAAATGCAATTCTTACCTGCTTTTTCAGCGTTCGAGGCCATCACACGGAATGTTCCAAACAATAGCACCAACAGCCTTTGGGTGGACACGGGCAGCGATAACAGCAGTCTACGGACAACACATATTATGATTAATCATAATATAAAGAATAATAATAATCATTTCAATCCATACAATAAACGGATATATTATACAACACATGGGATACATTTTATCCCGAAATTCCCGCGGAAACGGGATTCAACGCGGGTAACACCGCGGGGCGCGGCTAGTAAAATACATAGGTATAAAGGAGATATCGTTCCATTGAATAAAGACACTAATTTAACAAATATGTAAATATCTTAACAAACGCAATTCCTTTTTGTTTTTCAGCATAGATAAAGAATATCATTAGTCAAATAGTCGTGGCCTTGAACTAAACTTAGTTTTACAATTAAATTCAGTTCTTTGATATCTGTTCACGCTTCGCCGCACACCTTTAAGATGTTTACAATTTATCGAGTGTTACAAACTCAATGACCACTGCGATTGATTAATCGTAAGTCGTAACGAATTAACGTAATTGTGTGATTAAATACATCTTCATTAATGTTAATTTGATCGTGTGTTAGTGAATTTTGTTGTTAAATGCAATTGGCGTTTTTTAACGATTACGGATTAACATTTGTACGGTAAAATCTATTGCATTATATATTGGGAATCTAGGAAGGCCCTTTACAAGAACATTTAAAGAAATATCGATTTTAAACCTGAAAAAATCCCTTCTATAAAAAGTTTAGTAATTAGATAAGAATGGAATGAATCTTTGAAAACGTTTTCTTCTAAAGAAGTAATTGTCTTTAGCAAATCGGTAATACATTTTATCCCCAAGTTCCCGCGGGAACGGGTACATCGCGGATAAAACCGCGGGGCGCAGCTAGTGTTAACTAAATCAACAAAACAAACTTCACTACAGACGTAAACAATAAACCACAATTTTAAAAAAGGTATTATTTTATCAATGACCCTATTTGTTTGTTGTAATAATTTACATAACAAAGTTCACTGGCCGAGCATCTCACGTGGTAACACTACGGTGCCACAATGTTTAGGTAACCACTAACACACATACGGGAAATACTATGTTGATATGCAATGTAGGGGTTAATTAGTGCATTACTAAGAACACGATAATAACTTATTATGTTTTGAAATAGAATATTTAGTTAATAATTAGACGATACTAACTGTTGGCTAATGATTTTACGAGGTGTGTTCTAGTTTTTAGGAACATTTTTCTTCATGAACTTAGGAATAGAAATAATACTACTTGGGTTTTCACCACGGTATGTCCGGGGTTGTAAACGCTCTTGTTTGTATTTACGGATAGAAAATAGTACGTAACAATCTGTCATGCTCATCAAAATCTTACCGTAGTGGTCACATAAGGGTCTAACCACCAACATAATTTTGTTTAAATCTTCTTTTCCAGAAGAAGAAATCAATATATGGTACTAGCTGCGCCCCGCGGTTTCACCCGCGTTGTACCCGTTCCCGAGGGAATTTCGGGATAAAAAATAGATGTTGGCCGATTCTCAGACCTACTCAATATGCTCACAAAATTTCATGAGAATCGGTCGAGCCGTTTCGGAGGAGTACGCGAACGAACACTGTGACACGAGAATTTTATATATAAGATATAAACAGCAACGCACTTTATCGCATACTTACTAGCAGTGCCCCGCGGTTTTTTCCGCGTTGTGCCTATTCCCATCGGAATTTTGGGATGAAAACTAGCCTATAACCATCCCGTTGAATGCGGCTATCCATAACAACAAGAATTATTAAAATCAGATTGGTAGTTCGAGATGAGCCCTAACAAACAAACAAACAAACAAACAAAACAAAGTTAGAAAGTTTACCTTTTTATAATATTACTATAGATTAGTATGATAACGTCGACTGTACTATTACCTACGATTACCTACTCCAAATAGGATATGCCACAGTAACAAGCCCGTACGTTAACGCTCTGGCGAACTCCAGGCAGTTACTTAACGTTGAATGCGTCGACTCTATATACAATACACTTCTGCACGTTGTGACATGGGGACATAGTGTAATTGTATGCAGTAGGGCGAAGGTGTGAGAAAAATTTATGCATTGGAGCAAGAAATCGTGGTTCCTTCATTTTATCTTTCTGATTCTGTAGCGGTTAAATGAAAATTAAGCAATTACTTAAATATTTACAATATTTTTTTACGCTATGGCACCATTTACATTCTCGAGTCCAATATACTAATTAAAATTTGTATATAAACTACACCAAAAATATTATAAGCAATATCAATCTGACTATGATTTTGGAAAGAGACTTTTAAAACAGACGCCCGCATTTAAAAAGGGGAGTAGTCCTACTGTTGCGTGCTTACACTGTGACAATTTGGTACAGCACAAACATTCCTAAATTACAGTGACCCGACCTATAACCCTTATTTAATAAATAATAAGATTGAAGATAACAACAGCAATCATCTTTTATGGACGTGTGGACAGGTTTCAAATATGAGGTTATGAGATTGTACGGAACCAAAAACTGTTAAACAAGTTTGTCAGTTTATGCTTATTTTAGTAAGTAGTCTAGTACTAGTAATCAATTAGACTGCTCTGCCCTGCCCTGCTCTGCCCTGGCCTGCTCTGCTCTGCTATATCCTACCCAGCCGTGCTCTGCCCAAAGCATTTAGCTTAAAAGGATAAGGGCCTTATTCATATCAGCACATAAGTTATCAAATGGTTTGTCCCTTTCCGACATCCGCTATTTATCAAAGAGCGAAAGAGACAAAACACTTTAAAACAGTGTTTAAGTTAAATATCGTTAATGAATATGGCGGTAAACGTTTTAGTCTCACTTAAATCAGTAACTACATGCCAGTATAGTGACGAGGATTAGACTGTAGATACCGCGATTACTACCACGGGTCGCTGATCTCAAACTCGAGACATTAAAAGGTACAAGGTATTACTAAAGTACTTATAAGTAAGAAAACTCCTGATACTGTATTTTTTTTATTAATACAACTTATCAGTTCCACTATTAGGCGAATATCTATCTTATATATAAAATTCTCGTGTCACAGTGTTCGTTCGCATACTCCTCCGAAACGGCTCGACCGATTCTCATGAAATTTTGTTAGCATATTGAGTAGGTCTGAGAATCGGCCAACGTCTATTTTTCATCCCGAAATTCCCGCGGGAACGGGTACCGTGGTTGAACTCCTCTGAAACGGCTCGACCGATTCTCATGAAATTTTGTGTACATATCGGGTAGGCCTGAGAATCTGACAACATCAATTTTCATCCCGAAATTCCCGCGGGAACGGGTACAAAGCGGGTGAAACCGCGGGGCGCAGCTAGTTTTATATATAAATCCGAAAATAACCGCTATATGTAAATTAAAAACGCTGCGAGTACTATAAAAGTGCACACAAAACGTCGCGGTCGTCTCAAAAACGATCAACTGTCAAAAATAAATTAGAATGAATAATAGATGCGAGTACCGTTAGTAGGGGCGGTCTCGTATCATGTGTCCGCATCAAAATTCACCGCGCACTGCTGTAAACACTCATTGTTTGAGGACACCAACGTCACTCCATTGTGGCGAACCAATAACTAAAATTACGAAGTATTCCAAACTTAACATTACATACGATCACAAACATGACTCGGGCTCAAGAAAATCGTAAGACTCGACAGCAAAAGCATTTCGTGCACTGAAGATATCGTACAGTGAGGAGGAGCGTAGCCAATAGGGGTCCAGGCTTTGCTTTTATTCATCTCATATCTATCGTAATATTATAAACTAAAAGCGCCCCACGGTTTTTCCCGCGTTGTGCCCGTTCCCGTGGGAATTCGGGATGAAACATAGCTTATACTTATAACCTTCCGTACAAAAATATTTTTTGAAAACGGCTTGGTAATTTCTGACACTAGATTTTGTAAACATGCAAAAATGTTAAAAACCTCTTTATAATAATAGTATATAAGTATAGATGAAAAAGGGCCCTTTGTCTTTTCAGCCAATTTTAATTAGTTACTAGCTGCGCCCCGCGGTTTCACTCGCGTTGTACCCGTTCCCGCGGGAATTTCGGGATGAAAAATAGATGTTGGCCGATTCTCAGACCTACTCAATATGCTCACAAAATTTCATGAGAATCGGTCAAGCCGTTTCGGAGGAGTACGCGAACGAACACTGTGACACGAGAATTTTATATATAAGATAAGTAAGCTTAAACACCTTACTAGTTCTAGGATTAGGTAGAATATAATCATATGTTTTCTATAGCTCTATGGCCCACATTTCGCATAATAATTTATTACACTTTCGGATAATAAAATCCCCGTAAATTCTGTACGTACGCACATTAGTTCTCTTACGACGCACTAGAAAACGCACAGACATAAAGTCTTAAAATAATTTATGTGAGTTCAGTTGGTGCATTCTCCGGAATATTGGAATAAATCTCTCGTTAAACAACTTCTCGCGGCTTCACATGCTTTCAACCAGTTCCCGTGGGAATTTTGGGATAAAAAAGCTAGTTCCAATGATGAGTGTTCAAAGTTCAATTAATAAATAAGAATTTCCTTGAGATTTGTTCAACGAGTAAAGTAACTTGGGAAATCAGAGATGTCAAAAATCACTCATTAAGGCCTCTTAGAGAATCATTAGTAACTCTGAATGAGGCAGTTACGTCCATACTCAGAGACGACAATGCTTCCTTACTAGACATTTAATGAGTGATTTTGGACGGACGGCTCATAGTGTGGCATTTAGGCTATTAGTATACTCGTAGATTATGTGGCAATCTAAATAATTCTTCACATAAACATTGCAATATAAAAATTTCGATGTTAACAAATAAATGAAGGATTTTTTTTCAAAATCGTTTCAAAATATTTAAGTTGCAAACAATATGTAAATGATTGCATACAATTACATTCCGACGCAACGCAAACTTCTTTCGCAAGCCCCTAATAAAGAACAATTGAATAGGTATAGTCACTATATTCAATTATTTTTATCAATTCACACTTTGTATACATATGACAACTAGTCGCGCCCCGCAGTTTCACCCGCGTTGTACCCGATCCCGCGGGAACTTCGGGATAAAATGTACCCCATATGTCATTCAGATGTACAACCTATATTACTGTAAAGTTTCATCCAAATCCGTTGAGTAGTTTTTGCGTGAAAGAGTAACAAACATATGTTCCATACATCCATCCTCACAAACTTTCTCATATTTTATAATACTAGCCCCACCCCGCGGTGTTACCCGCGTTGTTTCGGTTCCCGCGGGAATTTCGGGATAAAATGTGTCCCATGTGTTATTCTGATGTATAACCTATATTACTGTAAAGTTTCATCCAAATCCGTCCAGTAGTTTTTACGTGAAAGAGCAACAAACATACATCCATACATACATACATCCATCCTCACAAACTTTCGCATTTATAATATTAGTAGGATTAGTAGAATATTGTATAAAATATTGGTGTAGGTATCTATCCCACAGCAAGGCTAGATTTTTCGCACAGACATCGTAAAAATAATAAGTAGTTAGGAGAAACTGTGATATTTCAACTGAAACAACCAGGACCAATAAATGACAAAACAACTTTAACACTTTCAGAATCCCACCCACATTGATCCACACATGACCCACAACAAACAAATATTTGCCCCATTAGAGGCTTTAGGCACCAGTTTGCTGTGATGTGACCCAATATAGGTCACCAGACTGTAAAGGAGTTATATAACTAATCTATAATATAAAAATGAATCGCTGAATCTGTTGCTAAGCGCATAACTTCAGAACGACTGCACCAAATTGGATGATTCTTTTTTTAATGTGTTTGTTATTGTTAGGACAAGGTTTTTATATAAGAAAAATAAGGAATAAAAATCTCAAATTCCCACGGGAACGGGGGCGCTGCGGGTAAAACCGCAGGGCACAGCTTGTAATAAATAAATATCTGCATGACTAATTCACACATGTTCTTTAGAAACTAAGCTCTAAGGATGTACAAATCTGTACTTATATTACAATGACGTATTTGTAATTTGTATTATTATGTTTCGACCAATCTCAGAAACTACTGGCTCAATTCTAATAATTCATTGTGTATTGAAAAGCTTCATTCAAGAAGAAGTTTAATAGGCTATGTTTATCCCGAAATTCCCATGGGAATGGGTATAGCGCAACCTAAACTGTGGAGCACAGCTCATAAGTATATATAGTTTGATAAGGACGAGTACATGGAATGAATTGGGGGGACCTTTGCCCAGCAGTGGGACAGCGATGTTACGTAAAAAAAGGTACAATATATAAGTATTTACCTTCTTATCTCATCAACTTGTTGTTCCTCCGGCAGCTGTACAGCAGCAAACAAGTGCATTTCACCATCGCGGCCGAACACACCTCCTGGTATTTTCCTGTACCAAAACATTGTACCAATTTCACTAATATTATTAACTTACATCAATTGTATATGTACTTGCAAAACTTTAAATGGAATAAATGAAAAGAGGAATTTTAGATTTTCTTGGGAATTTTGGGATTCATTTACCTTGAGATTTCAATGCAATTTCACATATGAAATCAATTGTGGATAGTTAAGGACTGTTTTAGTTATTCATCTTAATTCATTGCTTTTAAATTAAAACAACTAGTTAATTCATATTCACACATAAATAAACTTATATTTAAATCAAAATTGTATATTAAGTAGGTGATGTTATTGTTTAGAGATTTGATATTATATTTGTAATTGTTTTGATCTTTTGAATCTAAATACTTAAGGCTCCTTAGTAAACAAATATAAATATAGTAGTAGTCTTTAAAATTTGTTTCTTCATATTGTAAATTTGTTCAGTTATTTTGTTGTTAAGCTGAATTACAAAGTGATTTTCGGTGAGCCTAATGAGTAAATATTACATTGTACTGTTGTATGGTAAAAGACCAATATAAACACTGATATGTTACTTATCAAATTAATAACATATTGATCAATACCTAATACATGCCAGACTTGAAATATTATCTTAACAGTGCAAACAATCAAAAACATGTTTAAAACAATGTTTATAGTTTATAGTTTACAACTAGCAATGCTTGTGGTTTTAATCACAACTACTCCAAATACTTGGAGTTTGGAATGAAAAATAGTGTAAGTAAACCTTATTTGTGAATCAATCTGTCTATTAGTACAAGAGGTTTAAAAACTGTTCAGATTTTTAGTGTTTTTCAAGATCAAACAGATTCAGCAGGGACTTTGTTTTTATGATACGTAAGAAAGGGCTTGCCTGAGGAATTTCTTGAGCACACTAGCAATGGTGTACACAGAGTAGTTGTCCACATTGACAAGTCTGCCAGTCTGCAGGAAGTGGATCAACTTCTTCATGGCGCCCTGGTGCCCCGGGGCGCGGAACACGTCCCGTCTCAAAGGCGCCTCCTTGTTCAGCTTCAATATCAGCACCTAACAAAACACCAACAAATTAACAGCACACACCCACTTCATCACATACCTATTGCACTATCACAAGTTTCACACAAAAACCGTGCCACTAAACCACGATAGTAACTAAGAAACAACAATACTAACAAGCAATGGTCCCGGTATATCGTCTTTACAGACTTCGTGCAGTGGAACACCAAATTTAACTTTTTCGAGTCTCCTGGGATATGGCAGGCTATTGGGATGACCGCAAGACGTGACTACATTACTCAATGTAGCTGCTCGACGATGCATTCTTCTAGCCCAATTACTCATTTTGCCAATTTATCAATTACAATTCGGTCTCAACAAAAATACTATCAGATATATAAAATGACCAGAAGGTGCATCTTGACTGGATGCAAACTCCGCTTTGTAGAAATACACAGTGCAACTAAATCAATTATTTAGAATTATATTAGGTATTTTCTTTCCGAATAATTTTAATTGCTTTTCGTGTGAATTGTTGAGCAGGTGCTCTTTTCTTTCTTTCTTTTTTATTTTTTTTATCCACGACGAACGAACGTTCAACAACCGCGTCCACTCGTCGTGGTAGCTAACCACAGACTAACAAAAGTACATGAAGAAAAACAGTACGATGATGAATCATGAAAGCAAATGATATCGATTAAAGTACATAGAGACATTCGTCGGAAAGTCGATTATCAATTTGTTTGACTCGACTGGTGTGGATCATGCCAACCAAGCTGACTGACTCGACTGACCAAGAATTTGCGTATTAGCCTGGCCGCATTAGAGCGGAATCCGAATTCGATTTCCGCATTCGGAGACCTGAATGCATCAAATGTTTAGAAAATGCATTGACTGCCGCATACATTAGATTTTTTTTTCCGTGCGGAATAAATTCCGTACGTACCTACGTTTCAAATGTGGAGTCCACATTCACATGGTGATTCACCATAAAAACCTAATGACGTCAACGTCATTAGATTTTTAAGCTATTGCATAGCTTCTATCGCGGGCCTTGAGCGCGGGGACCAAATCCAAAAATTCCGTAACGAAAAAACCTCACGCTTACCCGATCCGACGGGAAGGAGGTGTGGCTTGAAGGCCGTGCATCGTCTAACGTCGTTTCAGTTCGGCAGTCTTCGACACGGCGTTGTGTGCGATTGTGCGTTGGGGGTGAGAGAGGGGGTGAGAGAGGGTGGTGAGAGAGGGGGGTGAGAGAGGGGGTGAGAGAGGGGGGTGAGAGAAGGTGGTGAGAGAGGGGGTGGAGAGGGGTGAGAGAGGGGTGAGAGAGGGGTGAGAGAGGGGTGAGAGAGGGGTGAGAGAGGGGTGAGAGAGGGGGGTGAGAGAGGGGGTGAGAGAGGGTGGTGAGAGAGGGTGGTGAGAGAGGGGTGAGAGAGGGGTGAGAGAGGGGGTGAGAGAGGGGGGTGAGAGAGGGGGGTGAGAGAGGGGGGTGAGAGAGGGGGGTGAGAGAGGGTGGTGAGGGAGGGTGGTGAGAGAGGGTGGTGAGAGAGGGGGGTGAGAGAGGGGGGTGAGAGAGGTGGGTGAGAGAGGGGGGTGAGAGAGGGGGGTGAGAGAGGGGGGTGAGAGAGGGTGGTGAGAGAGGGTGGTGAGAGAGGGGGGTGAGAGAGGGGGGTGAGAGAGGGGGGTGAGAGAGGGGGTGAGAGAGGGGGGTGAGAGAGGGTGGTGAGAGAGGGTGGTGAGAGAGGAGTGAGAGAGGGGTGAGAGAGGGTGGTGAGAGAGGGGGGTGAGAGGGGGGTGAGAGAGGGGTGAGAGAGGGGTGAGAGAGGGGGGTGAGAGAGGGGGGTGAGAGAGGGTGGTGAGAGAGGGTGGTGAGAGAGGGGGGTGAGAGAGGGGGGTGAGAGAGGGGGGTGAGAGAGGGGGTGAGAGAGGGGGGTGAGAGAGGGTGGTGAGAGAGGGTGGTGAGAGAGGAGTGAGAGAGGGGTGAGAGAGGGGGGTGAGAGAGGGGGGTGAGAGAGGGGGGTGAGAGAGGGTGGTGAGAGAGGGGGTGAGAGAGGGGGGTGAGAGAGGGTGGTGAGAGAGGAGTGAGAGAGGGGTGAGAGGGGGGTGAGAGAGGGGGGTGAGAGAGGGGGTGAGAGAGGGGGGTGAGAGTGGGGGGTGAGAGAGAGGAGGCGGGAGGGGTGAGAGAGAGGAGGCGGGAGGGGTGAGAGAGAGGAGGCGGGTGGGGTGAGAGAGAAGAGATATCAAATATATCAAATATAATTGCATAAGTTGATACAAAATGCTATGCAATAGCTTCACCGCGGCAGTCCCCGAGTGCCACACGTCTTTTTTCTGTATGGAGTGCGGGAGGCCGCACGTAGCAAATGTATGGGAATACATTTGCTACGTACCGCTGCACACAGTCGGAACTTTCTGTTCGCAATTAAAAACAAAGCAAAGTCCCCACTGAACGTATTAGCAGTATACAATTCCTAATGTAAAAAACAAACGTCTGCGCTAGGTAACTAGGTCCACGAAATTCCACATGCGGAAAACAAATTCGGATCCGCACGTATGCGGCAGCCTTAAATCCATGCGACTGACTGACTAAAATGTCCGGACTATGGTCTGTCCAACCAATCAAAGGTCTGTCTGAGAGAGATGTGAATTGTGATCGCTAACTTTTTTATTTCATACATTCTAGTCTGTGCATTCATTCATTCATTTGAATGAATGAATAATTAGTTTTGCAAATTTTTCTATTTCTA
Organism: Cyclophora albipunctata; assembly: GCA_963082685.1. Taxonomy (NCBI): domain Eukaryota; kingdom Metazoa; phylum Arthropoda; class Insecta; order Lepidoptera; family Geometridae; genus Cyclophora; species Cyclophora albipunctata. Next base: position 7,228,242 of record OY720131.1, on the reverse strand, counting down.
AACCACAGACCACAAAACAAGTTCTAAACAAAATAAAATAACCTGTAAAGCTGTGCTGTAAAGCAAGACCTATATTATCCTTCCTACAGTGATCGTGCGTGGTTCGTGCAAAGAATCCTCTTTTACCGAGTCACGTCTTGATTTTCGGCAAGTTATATACCTAAATAATGGCCGATTGGGAAGATGATTGGGAAAGCGATCCTGTACCGGTGCCGCCCCAACCTCAAACGGTACATCAACCACCTAGGTATCAAAACACACGAGTGTTCCAACAAAGTTCGAATAGAGGCAGGGGTCGCAGTGATGAGTCGAACTGGAGGTCACGCGGAGCCCCCGCTGCCACTGCCGATACCGACCGCTATGATTCTCGAAACAGAGACAACAGGCGTAACTTCCAAAGAGATGATGCTCCTAAGAAAGTAATAAAGGTGCCTTCAAATAAAGTCGGTCGAATAATCGGCAAAGGCGGATCAAAGATTCGCGAACTACAAACTGATTCCGAAGCCAGAATTAACATCGGTGATTCTGATGGAAATGAAACGGATGTTACTCTTATTGGCACACAAGACGCTATTTCTAAAGCCGAGGGTTTGATCGATGACCTGATCGAAGATAAGCCGCCTCCAGTATCGAAATATGATACTGCTAGCAATAGTAATGGCGAGTCTGGACAGTTTGTTAAGACTGGTGCACAAGGATCTGAAGTTATTGACTGGGATAAACTTAATTCATACTATGATGAACACCAGCAGGAGCGTTGGCAGAACCTGCCTCCCATCATAAAAGAATTTTACACAGAAGATCCTGAAGTAGCCAACATGCCTGCGGCAGAAGTGGCTCTTTGGAGGAAAGCTAATAATGATATCCAAGTAAAGAGAACCTTTGATGATAAACCAGGTTTGAAACCTATCCCCAATCCAGTGTTGACATTTGAACAGGCTTTCCAAAACTATCCTGAGATATTAGGAGAAATCTATAAGCAGAACTTCACTACACCATCTCCAATCCAAAGCCAAGCTTGGCCTATTCTGCTGAGAGGTGAAGATCTGATTGGTATTGCTCAAACTGGAACAGGAAAAACATTGGCCTTTCTGCTACCTGCTCTAATTCATATTGATGGCCAGAAGATACCTAGAGAACAAAGGGAAGGCCCCATTGTCCTTATCATGGCACCAACCAGAGAATTAGCCTTGCAAATTGATAAAGAAGTGTCAAAGTATCAATATAAGGATATCAAATCAGTTTGCCTGTATGGAGGGGGTGATAGGAAGGAACAAATCAAAGTTGTTGCTAAAGGAGTAGACATTGTGATTGCCACCCCTGGCCGACTCAATGACTTGGTGATGGCCAGACATCTTAACATCATAAACTTCTCATACATTGTGCTGGATGAAGCTGACCGCATGCTGGACATGGGGTTTGAGCCCCAAATACGGAAGTCTCTGTTTGATGTCAGGCCTGATCGCCAGACTGTGATGACTTCAGCAACATGGCCAAGTGGTGTCCGTAGGCTGGCTGAAACATACATGAAAGATCCCATCCAGGTCAATGTTGGATCTTTGGACTTGGCTGCAGTCCACACTGTGACACAAAGCATTCAGTTTGTTGAGGAGGATGACAAAGAAAAAGCCTTGTATGAATTTCTTAACAACATGGACCCTTCTGACAAAGTTATCATTTTCTGTGGCAAGAAGTCCCAAGCCTCACACATTAGCACTGAATTGTGTTTGAAGGGGATTGCTTGCCAATCACTACATGGCGACAGAGATCAAAGTGACAGAGAGGCCGCTTTGGAAGATATGATAGATGGCACTGTCAATATTTTGGTTGCTACGGATGTTGCATCTAGAGGAATAGATATCAAAGACCTCACTCATGTTATTAACTTTGACTTCCCCCGACATATTGAAGAGTATGTTCATAGAGTAGGCAGGACTGGCAGGGCAGGAAGAACTGGTATAGCACTGTCATTCATATCCAGGAATGATTGGGCTCATGCTAGGGAGTTGATAAAGATTTTAGAGGAGGCTAATCAAGACGTACCTGATCAGTTAGAAAATATGGCGCAGAGGTTTGAAGCAATGAAGTTGAGGCGGGAGACAGAAGGAGGCGGCGGTGGCCGGGGCGGGAGGGGAGGCAGGGGGGGCCGCGGACGAAGGGACCGGTGGTAGGAGGCTTGGAATGCACCACCACACTGCGAGTTTTAAACCCACCTATTTTCGCATCAGTAGTCATAATTATATGTACTACACCCAATAATTTTATTCGCCTTAAACAATATTTTTACTAAAGATTATTATTCTGTGATAATGACTAATCTCTAATTAATAAGAATATAATCTCTTTTTATTACTTGTTAGTAGTGGTCTAAGTATGAACATAATGTTCGAATATTGTTGAAGATTCTAGAGCCGATTAGTTGATTTGTGGCATTTTTGTATTTTTTTAAGACTTATAGTTTGTAACATTCCCATTATGGATATTCAGTTAAATTAAAGTGTTCGCAATAAAACTATGTTTATCAATTAAAATAGCATGTATTTCTTGTTCACATATTATATAGGTTGTTAATTTCAACCACATTACAGACAGAAGCGTAACAAGATAAAGATCCTTAATAGTAACAGATAGGATAATGTTCTGAGTAACACTTACACGTAAATATAATTGAGTTAAATACTTACATGTCTAACAACGTGCACCGCTAACATTATGTGCGAGAACCTTAAAATATCAATGTTCTACTAGAGTAGTAAAATGGACATGGAAAATAAAATATTTAACTCAGACAGATCACTACTCCTCTGTCACTGAATTGCTTCACCCCTTTTCAAATAATATAACAACGTACATACGCTGTACGTACGCTGACTGAAACAACAATTCAAATAAATAATGATATAATTACTAAACTATACAGAGTAAGTGTGTAAATTTTAAAAAGCTTAAATGATTTCTAGTCGTTTCATTTCTTTGTGGAGTTCGTAGCCCATTTTGGCGGGAGAGCGAGTGACTATGACGTTGGCCTTTTCTAAGGCTTTGATCTTGTCTAGGGCTCCGCCCTTGCCGCCGGAGATGATGGCGCCAGCGTGGCCCATTCGTCGGCCGGGGGGCGCGGAGATACCCGCAATGAACGACACCACCGGCTTCGCCTTCTGACCCTGGAATGTGACACGAATAAGGTATAATATCTAAGAAAATAATTTGGTTGACATGATGGATGTATGAATTATACGCCCGGATATTAAGGTGCCATTTAAATTAATAATTCCAACTGAAACATTTGTGTGATCCTAACTGTCGTAGGTAAAATATGTTTATTGTATTACTTTTCATTTCTTTATTGCTTTTTTTATTCTTTGATCACAAAATTACACAGGTACCTATCTAATTTTTGGAATGTAATTTTGTGTTCATAAAAATCAATAAATGATTTTTCTTTTATTTTATTCCAAAATGAAATGGTGTAGTTGAGAGCAAATTATTTAGAAAACGTTTTGATTTGAACTTCTTTTTAAAAGATGAGCTCATTATCCTGTTGTGTCATATAGTGAAGTAAAAAGCCATTCAGTGCTGTTTTTTCTTGCAACTTTGAATGGCAACCCAGATTTCAATTTTTTCATTAAGTGGGAAGTAGTCAGTTAAATGAAAAATATCGTTGTAACCCGCAGTTATGGGTCTCAATTTCTTGATTACGACTTAATAAAATATGGCTTTTTAGTAATCGGACTTATAATATGAAAATAAAATGCAATTCATACAGATAATAACTAAATGCTAAATGTGGCGACATAATATCATTCTGAAAATAATTTACATGCAAAGAAAAAAAACAACTTACATTACTAATATCTACTAGTGAATATGAATGGGTACCAAAGTAATTAATTGTAGAGTACCTATGATGCAGTATCGAGTCGAAACATTTGCTCAATAAAATTTTGGAGGAAGTGATGTATCTTTTTTTTAAGATTTGATGTCTCCGTCACAAAACAATGCAAAGTTTGTAGAACCAGAGTCAAACTTCACATTAGAAGTGTGACAGAGTTAACGTTCTAAAAACTACAATTAATAGATTATCTCCCTCCGGAGGTAGATCCGTATCCGGATCCAATCCGTAGATAAGTATGTACCTGCTTCGACCGAGTACTATACATTTTATTTATATACATTATGATATGAATCAAATAACTAATGATCTCATGCTATCATATACTGATAAAGCATCAATCAAATATGCAATATACAGAGTAGTTATTACTTGAAATATTGCGTCATAAACTCAATATTTTGTACTATGTATTGATGTAGAATGTCAGATCTTTAGTAACTCTATACAACTATATTCAAATATCGTAATAAGTAATTTAATATGAACACAGCGAGAAACTTAAAAGTGATAAAGATGGTCAAAATATTCCTATGTAATGATGTAAAATATCAGTCTAAGTATATCTTGACCAAATTATTTTGCTTTGTATACTCGTATGATTGTAAATTACTAAAGACCAACTTCGAACTACATACAAAATGTACAGTAATAATAAATAATATGATGCTAATGATATCGTTTGCTAAGGAATGAAGCAAAAAATAATAAATTATAACTCATAATTCCGCTGGGACGACCACTGTTACCTTATTCTGTGCAAACAAAACAGAAAAGCTATGTCATTAAATAGGGCAAAGAAAATAAACAGGACCTAATAATTCGATAATTCAGTCTTTGCATTGTAGCATGTAATAGTGGATTCAGGGGAGTAAATGTGTTTTTCTCTGAGGTCAAGTGAAGGTCAATCGACCAATAGCATTTCACAGTAAAGCTCTAAATCTATTTGCAATTATGATGAATAAATTGTTGAGAAATGGGCAGAGGCTTCAAGGGAATGAGACTCAGGATACCCACAGGTCAGCCCCCGGATGACGGAAAAAGCTGGCCGTTTATCATAAAGACTGGAAGGCGTTGGCACTGGATAGAGATACATATATGGAAAAAATTGGGGCGAGTCCTTTGCCCAGCAGGGTGACAGTCAGGCAACATGAAAAAAAAATGTTGAGCCCCGCTCCGCTCAACTCCCTTTCACTTCAACTTCAGTAAAAACACACCAGCTATAACGTCAACCTGGATCCACCACTGTCCGTCTGTCATTTCATTCAGTACTATTTTAATCAATAAGAAAAAATTGTATTGATATGACGGTCAAATATTTTTACTCAGTTTTGGCCCCATAGAGGCTTTTTTGAACGTATCACCCATTCGGAAGAACATCAGCAGAGAAGAATGGGCAAGAAACTCTGCTGTCATAAGTCGTATCATGATACAATGCGAAGACTTACTACAGTTTTCAGCTCAAACGATTACCAACGCACTCTCTTGGGAAATAGTCTATTAATTTTGTGTTACTAAGAGTGTTAACTTTATGGTTTGTAAAGCTTTACAATCACGAACTTCTCCCATGAGGTCGACAGGTAATTGTTTTAGCCAGATTCTGTACATAGATTGCATAATATCTAATCTCTATTAACCAAATAAAAAGAAGTCAGGGAGTAAAGATTAAAATATCCAACCAAATTAGTATCTACACCTAGATAATTAATAATTACACCATCCCAAATATAGGGCCCAAGCATAATAACATAATTACTAAGCAAGACGGGATTTAACCGCAAACAATATTATATTGCCGCTATATTCATAAATCATAAACACTCTATAACTTAAGCACTGTTTTATGTGTATTGTCTCTTTTGCTCTTTAAAAAATAGCGTTTGCCGGAAAGGGACAAACCATTAGATAGCTCAAATACTGTTAATAAGTGTTTATGAATAATTCCCTTAAGCATTTATTTCTTCCTGGCAATATCCACACGGTGCTTTCATTTATAACTCCATTCAAAGACGGAAGTCATTTACTTTATTAAAAAATCTCAGAGTGAGACTTGCAAGACATTAATTTATCCCAAGAGATAAAAATACCTACAATATAATTCCATTCTAGTATCACAGTAGTAACTAACCGAGTTGTGTTGAATGAGGTACTCCGAAGCCAGTTCCTCGGCATTGCCTCCGATCTCTCCGATGAGGATGATGCCCTTGCACTCGGGGTCCTTCAGGAATACCTCTAGGCAGTCGATGAAGTCGGTGCCATTGAAGGGATCTCCACCGATTCCCACACACAGGGTCTGGCCTAGTCCAGTCTAGAATATAATAAAACATATGTAATATGAGAGGAGTGTTCAATGTTTTGTCGATAGCTACATAATTTGCTAATTCTTTAGATATGTCGACTGATGCCGTCCATTTTCCGTAATCGTCTTCGGCTGGAAAATTGACAATATTAGTCCACATTTTAAGACAAGTAAGAGAAAATAGAGTATAATGACACTATTGGGAGCTTAATGCGCCAATAGTTTGTTTGTCAAAAGATTTTTTTTTAAATCCTTAAATCTTTCAGTCGCAAGTCGGGTGAAAAAATTACGTTCCGAATTCTTACTGGAATCGGTGAACTGGGAGGCTGCTAGTTACAATTCTGTTTTATATATCTTATTAGCTTCTAAATATGAGCTATGGGTATGGGTAGCAAAGGCATAAAGCAAATTCTGTAAAGTAACTACCATGTTACATAAAACTATCGCAATATCACACAAAATGTCAATAACCTCTCACAACAATGTAGGATTTAATTATTATATTAAGTAGATTTAATCATGCAGATAATAGCATCAACAAATGTTACGTAATAATCATTGACATGCCCCCTCGAATCATCTGATATAACAGCTGTCGAAATAACAAATGACGATCAAGGTCGCAAAAATTTTATTTACATTCCTTAATTTAATGTCAGTCGTGACTCGAGTTATTTTTACGTAACTTTCACGTAACATAGATCATAAGATTGATTTAATCATACAGATAACGGGGCAACAATGGGAAAACGTTAATAATAAGCTAATAAAAGCAGTTCATGGTAATTGCCAATCTTGATTAACTGATTTGGAGATGAAAATTATAAAAGAATTTGTTATTGAAATGTCTTTTCCATATATGTATCTTAAACAATACTATATTAACGTTTATTTTATGTAGCAACTGTTTTCTAAGAATTCACCCGCACCGCATCTGTTTTCGTAATAAATCTTCCGGTATCTGTCTAGTAGGTTGTGAGAAGATTACGCAGCGGACTTCATCATCTAATTTCATGATGATTGACTCCGACTAGATAAAATGCGATTACGCAGCGGACTTCGTCATCTAATTTGATTGATGATTGACTCCGACTAGATAAAATGCATAGCCTTAACTGCTGGTTAAATAAAAATAAATAAATAACTGGAAAAATTCACACACAGCCAAACTAAGCTCGAAGCTTATATATGAAGAAATATCTTATTATTCTTCTTCTTCATTGAGTGGATGGCCAACCCGACCAATCCTGGTGTCAGAGTTATTGAGCCGCCAAAGGCCTTTGACATGGTTCATGTAACGACTTCTATCCGTAGAAAGTAACCGGGACCGACGGCTTACCCTGCCCTCCGAAGCACAGAAAAAAATCTTATTTAGTACTCACCACTGTTGTTTGGTGGCAGGCCTCATATGTAAGGGTTCCAGACCGGGACACCACTCCGATACATCCCTTCTTGTGGACGGCGGCCGGCATGATGCCGATCTTGCACTTCTCGGGAGCAATGATGCCTGGGCAGTTGGGGCCGACCAACCTGGACTTGCTTTGCCGCAGCAAGGCATGTTTCACGCGCACCATGTCCTTGGAATTTTAAAATTATATGGTCACATTCTGATGGACATACAAGGGTAAAATATAAGGAAATAATAAATAACATGAAATACTTCAATACTCTTGGTTCATGAGGAAAACTGTACTAAGAATGGGCATTCTCTTTTTCATTAATAATTTTTTTTATTTAAAAAATATGTTTCACTTGTTACATTTTACTGTAGATATTTTAGGCTGTGTGAAAATTAGCACACACAAACAGCAATGATTTATAGGTATAATAAAGATAGGTACAATAAGTAAGATTCTCTTTAATGCCAAAATAGTGTTTATATTTTTTATGCCTATTTCTGAAATAAAACTTCATCATAAGTGTGCAATATCAAGATTCTAATAAAATATTGTTAAGTCCAAGGAATAATGCTCTTAAACTTACATGTTGTGGAACACCTTCTGTGATGCAGACAATCAGTGGTACCTCGGCTTCAATAGCCTCCAGGATAGCAGCGGCAGCCGCAGGAGGAGGCACGTACAGCACGGTGGCATGGGCACCGGTAGCTTCCTTCGCTTCCTTCACAGTTTTAAACACGGGTTTCCCAAGATGCTCTGTACCAGCTTTCTTAGGTGATACTCCACCAACCACCTTAGTTCCATAGTCGAGGGCCTGCTGGCTGTGGAATGTACCCTGTTTCCCGGTGAAACCTTGTACAATGACTTTTGTTTCATTGTTCAGGTTTAAGTTTGGTCGTGTCTGGGTGTATGGTGAATTAAATCTGACACCTGTGAGCTTCAGGCCATCTGAAAGATTGAGGGGTATCTGTGTAAAATTACGAGTTACGAGGATTTTAGGACAGGAAAAACGATATCTTATTCATTGAAAATCCTGTCTAATTCTTTATATGCTTATCATTTTATAGTTACTGATTTATCTTACTGTATATAAACTTTTACAATAACAAGTTTGGTAACTACAATTTTGCTGAATGTATTATTATCATATACAATTCAACGTGATAACAATGCATGGAATGTTGTCGTAAATAATATAATACTATATAGTACCGAAGTATAGTGCAGTACCAAAGGTCAAATTGATTAATGTATTGATTTGTATCAAGGGCCATAGCCATATCATGGTACAAAGGTGCCAATCTTGATTTTAGAAACTTAATCTATATAGAACAACTGTGGGAATCAATCTACATAATGTAATAACATCGTAATGATATAAAAAAGTTATGTAGCGAATAAAATGGAAAGGTATTTTTAGATGAAGGTCTCGGTTACGATTGACTTTAAGCGCGACTTTCCCGTAGCTACTTTCGTTGGAAATATAGCAAATAAACTTTATTTAATTTCACAAGCCATTTAGATATTTTATTAACAATTATCCTGTTGCAATTTTTTATAGGATTCTAGTAGAAGTAAGGTTATCAATAATTGCAATTCAAGGAAAAGTGGCATACTAGCGTATATATTAGTAAAGATAATAGAAACGATATTTTACCTTTAACTCTAGATAATATCCTGATAGGATTAGCCATTGCAACGTGAATTTCTAAAATTTAGAAAAGGGAAGGATGGAAATCTTTTTAGATGACACTGACAGCTGACCTAACCAGCCCAGCCATTACGTAACTAACTGCTTTGCTTGACAGAGAAAATCAATGATGACAACTTTGACGACAAAAAAAATCCATAACCAACGAGATATCGTGCACAGACCATTAGAGCGGTTTCACATTATCCGATCCGATATCGGTATCGGACGCCGATCCGATATCGGGGTAAGTAAAATGTATGAAATATGTACCTGTCTTTCACATTGTCCGGCCCGATATCGGATATCGGAGCCGACACCGATATGTCGGCGGCACCATCGGACGCCCGTGAGCCATCGGACGATAATGTTTGCATGTGTGCTATACGTGTATCTAAATTGTCTCTGTGTGCGTAGAGCCCGATGCTAGTTTACTAGTTTGGTTGTTATAATTAAAAAACTTTCTAGGTGCGTTTTGTAGCTTGCTAAAAATAGTATAAAATGCTCCCTCTGAATATCTAGCTTCCACAATGGGATGTATCCAATACTGTCTGTGGACAGATCTTTTTTGCGTCTCAAATATAATAGATACAGCAAATAAAGTTTTCTATTATAGTCTGCCATGACGACCTGCACGCACTAAGCTATCGAGCAAATGGCCGTATCGGAACGATTTTATCGGAAATATGTGAAAATAGCACATGTGTCTATCGGCTATCGGATGTCGGCTATCGGTGTCCGACACCGATATCGGATCGGATAATGTGGAAACGCTCTTATCGTGGTGCTGCCACCACAGGCTGCCACTGTCGGAATCGGATAGAAAGTTTAAGTCGATTTTTTTACTACGAGTGTACATCACTTACTATTACTTTCTACCGTAGTTTGCAGTAGAATTCACTGTGGAATTCACCCATAATGTTTCCCTGTTTGATTTCACTGTCAAAACCAGAGTTGAGTTGTTTGTTATGACGTGACGTGTCACCTATCAGTGTCGGTTCGGTGGTTGGTCAAGTCATTCATTCAATCAAGTCAATAAATTTCATTCGCTCGAGTCGAGTCAATTTTGCATTGCAAAAACAAATTATTTTATTTATATTTACCTATAACTAACTTTACAACAGCACTATCAATGAAATAAGGCCACGTACATGGTTCAACAGTTAATAGCTTTATTTTCCTGTCTGTCGTATAATCAGCTTTCGTGAAAATGTGTGGATCTGATAAGAAACTTGGAGAAATTAGGGCCCTTATCCTTGTGGGTGGGTATGGGACCAGGCTGAGACCACTAACGTTGAGTCGACCGAAGCCTCTTGTGGAATTTGCCAATAAACCGATTTTGTTGCATCAAATTGAAGCATTGGTGGAAGCTGGAGTTACGCAGGTATACAAGTACAAGTAATCTAGGCAAACTTCAATTTGAGTTCAATTTATTTACTAATAAATAAGTAATAAGACCTAGACATAAAATATATGCATACAATTTTTCTTAGTCAAATATATTTTTTATTTGAGAATTCTAAACTTTAAATATTACCTAATATAATTTACGTTAATTGCTTGCTCAATATTGTAGGTGATTCTGGCCGTTTCATACCGCGCTGACGATATGGAAAAAGAGCTAACGGAGCAAGTATCAAAACTGGGAGTCTCATTGACATTTTCACATGAAACTGAACCTCTCGGCACAGCGGGACCTCTTGCACTAGCCCGGGAACTATTGAGCACAAGCCCAGAACCATTCTTCGTTCTAAACTCAGATGTTATTTGCGACTTCCCTTTCAAAGAACTAGCCAAATACCACAGGAGTCATGGAAAGGTAATAATATTCTATAAGTTAAGGCTATAATAAAACTTAAATATAAAGTTTTACCTTTTACTGCAGGAATTTCAGGGTGAAAAATAGCTTATGACCTTCCCATTCAATGTAGCTCATCCTTACAAAAATAATTATTCAAATTTGATTCATAGCTTTTGAGATTAGTGCATTCAAAGTGCGTTTCCACCAGAGCTATGTTAAATGGATATGCTATAATAGCACATCAATGTAAAATAATAATAATTGTATACCCATAATATTAAAAAATAGCTTAACTCATGGAAAAGTATTCCTATAGCAAAATTTTATACATCCACATCTAAATTCCCCAAAAATATACTTGTCCCTAAAAATATCAACCATGGATGATCACATTGAATCAAGTTAGGTATTTGCTAGTTACATCCTTTCATTATCAACTCAATAGATAACACATATTACCATTCAAAACAGATAATGCTTTGTTATCATGTTTGTAAACCATTAACTTGAAGTTCATTTTAAATTGAGAGTTAGCAGTTTTCAGCAGTAATAGATCATACATACATTATTTAATAATGTTAAATCTTCATACATCTACATACCTACCCCTAATATTCGAAATATAAATAACCATGTACCCTTGAAAATCTTCCCTTAAAAAATAATACCTGAATGCCAAAATCTACTGAGGAAACATACCCCTTAAAAATGAATGACTAACTATGCCCATGCATGTTCTACCTTATTGGAAATGTACCCTACATATCCACTGAGGCAGGACTGAGCCCAACGGAGTTAATTTAACCAATAATTATGCATTTCAAAGAGTTTTCAAGCAATGCAATGCCATTCATTGGTCACTGATCTGGAAATACCATACAAAGAGTTTTCAACACTTGTCTGTAGGTGCCTACTCAAGAACTACATATAATATGCTTGCTGAGTAATTAAACTAAATCAAGGTCATTATGCCTAATCCTGCTCACTGTACTTTATCTATGGTGAGATGAGAGGCCTTATTAGATTACTTGCTATATTAGATTACAATCGACAATCTCAACTTACTTCTTGCTATTGTCGTGAAATTAAATGTTCTACATTACAGGAAGGCACAATAGTAGTCACCAAAGTGGAAGAGCCCTCAAAATACGGAGTGGTTGTGTACAAAGAAGACGGAGAGATTGAGAGCTTCATAGAGAAACCACAGGAGTTTATATCAAACAAAATCAATGCTGGTATGTTCTCATATGAATGTGTAGCCGTTTTAACGCGCGACTATCTCACATTCACTTCTCTATAGATAGCGCCAGAGAAAAATGTACGTAGTTGAGCGATGATTTCAGGATGAAGTTGCGCTAATATGATACAAATTGCGTTTATAATATCATTAAGGACTACTGTTCATAAAACATTGTCCTGTTCCCCTCACTCAAATATCAACCTTATCATACACCTTTTACTAACAAACACAGTAATTATTGAGGAAGGCTTTGTGGCAACATTTTCACATTACAAAGTTCTCTTTCTCTCATAATATGCTCATGAATTTTTTATTTCTCTTCACCCAGGCATGTACATCCTGAACCCGTCAGTTCTTGATAGGATAGAGCTGCGGCCGATGTCTATTGAGAAGGAGGTGTTCCCCTTCATGGCGAAGGATGGACAGCTTCACGCGATGGAGCTGCAAGGGTTCTGGATGGATGTCGGCCAACCCAAGGATTTCTTGACAGGTCTTTATACATTAGTTCATTTCAATTCTTCTTCTTATCGAGTGGATGGTCAACCTGACCAATCCTGGTGTCAGAGTTATTGAGCCGCCAAAGGCCTCTGACATGGCTCAAGTAACGACTACTATCCGTAGAAAGTAACCGGGACCGACGGCTTAACGTGCCCTCCGAAGCACGGAATCATCTTACTTTTCGGGCAATCAGGTGATTCAGCCTGCAATGCCCTAACCAAACTGAGGACAGCCTCACAAAGTGATTTTTGTGAGATATCCTCACCGGGAATCGAACCCGGAACCTCCGGACCGTGAGCCGAGCGCTCAAACCACTAGACCACGGAGGCTGTTATTTCAATGTAATTGTTAGAGATAAGAGGCCTTTGTGCAGCATTGGGCAGCATTGCAGGCTAATACTTATCATAGCTAACTTTCAGCTAAATTATATTCTTTGTATTGGTTCAATGAAACAAACTTTAAATGACTTAAATTTGGGACCAGAAGGCTGCCATACTTATGCGAACGCCTTAGTGAGGTCTTCACTAGTCAAGTGTAGGGGGATGAGACAAAAGAGTAGATGCGCCATGTTTTGCTCCAGGCACCGAAATCGCAACGGCCTGTAACCGGCCAATAACTGTATTCGCCATATATACTAGTTCCTACTTATTAATTTATCTACACAGATTTTAATTAACTCACTTATTTATTCCAGGAATGTGTCTATACCTCACCAGCCTGCGTCAAAAGAACTCGAACATGCTATACAACGGCGAGGGTGTGGTTGGCAATGTTTTGATCGACCCTACTGCTACGATAGGCAAGGGGTGTCGGATAGGACCTAATGTTACCATCGGACCTGATGTGGTCATTGAAGATGGTAAGGGATTTGTTTCTTATATCAGAACTTTTACTTTTACATATCAGAATTGGGAGACCTTTGCCCAGCAGGGGGACATAACAGGGAAAATAAAAAAATATCAGCTTTGTTCCTGTCAGAATTTCAGGGTGAATGTAGACTAGAAGTGGTTCTGATGTTATGTTAATTCCTGCAAGTTACATAGAAATCGTCACACCAAACTAACATTCCCATTTATATTATCTTTGACAGAATAAGGGGAACACGAGTCAAGGCTTATGTGTGATTTATTTTTATGTTATTTTCATTGCTAATTTGACAGCTAATAATTTTTAAGTGCTATTAATTAATATGTGGATATGGATGTCAATTCCTAATACATACTACATAGTAGGATTGTAATCAGTAATCAACAGAATTGTAAGCAGCGGGATTGGATTTATCCTAAACATTTTCGAAGAAGGGAGTGCAATGCCAGATGTATTTAGGATCCCTTAAGGGTTTTCAATCAGTCAAGAGTTAACAAACTTATCCTTTATCTCCAGGCGCCTGCATCAAACGCAGCACCATCCTCCGAGGCGCGGTGGTCCGCAGCCACGCGTGGCTTGAGGGCTGCATCGTGGGCTGGCGCTCCGCCGTCGGCCGCTGGGTGCGCATGGAGAACACCACCGTGCTCGGCGAAGATGTTATAGTGAAGGACGAACTCTACGTCAACGGAGGACAAGTACTGCCGCACAAGTCGATAGCCCTATCCGTGCCTGAACCGCAGATTATCATGTAATTTACACAAAATAAATGCAAATAAAATCGAGTAAGGTTTGTTGAAGTGTAACATAATGTAACTTACGATTTTTAGACTCAGTTGGGGGTTTTCAGGTGGTCTTTAAACGCCTTTACAGTTGGTTTCTAGCCTATACAATATGAATGAATGAACAACATATATATAACATGAATGAATGAGCGACAGGTCCCAATAAATCGTGATACAAAATCTGCCGATATTGAAATATTTTTCAATCAATCTTAAGATAGCAGATTATGGGTTGTTTTTCGGTTGTTGGCACCGGCCATTAGAAAGAGGTATTTTTTTAATTTTGTTTGTATCTCCGGGCTAATATCCGGACTTACAAGTCCAATTTGAATAACTCTTTTTGTATTGGATATTTATATTCAAGAGCAAGGTATAGGCTATGTTTTATGTTGGCACAACACAGGTAAAACCACGAGGAACGGCTAGTTTGCCATAATTTTGTATAATAAAATCATATCCAGTTTTTCTGTGTAGCTTCCTCATTACTACATAGTTAATCAAACAAGAAAAAATGGTTATTTACAAATTATTCCTACTTTTTAGAGGTAATTCGTAATGTCACTTATTTTTAATTGTCTTGATACATTTTAATGTTTGTTTGTAAATAGATTTATTTGAAAATTATAAGAAGTGTCTATAGTATATTTATTACATTCCATATTAGAGAGTGTACCTAGATTCGTTTGATGCAATAAATTATTTCGAATTTATTTTGAGTTAATATGTTATATGAGAGCCAATATTATTTTAATAGAGCTGAAATTATAGTACGAAATAGTATACTTCAACCAAAATTATTGTATCACATAAATGGCAATGTCCTTCCAATATTGGTAAAATTGAAATTAATTAACAAAGTCTGAAGTGATAGGGGTCATTTCGATCATACAGTAATTTTTGAATATGAAAATAGAGGCCTATTATTATTTTTATATATTAATAAGGTTATTAATATAATACATAATATGGTTACTTACTGCCATCGCAACACCAAAATAATTCATTTGTATTTTTAGATATTTTGGACTGCAATACTATAATAAGAAATAAAATTGTGAAATATATTGTATTTATTTTTATTGTTATCCATAAACATTTATAGAATGATTTTAAAATGTAATTACATTCCTATAACATTTCTGCGCCGACACAATATTTTTTACAATAAATACATAGGTAGTTCTAAAGAGACTCGTCATACACTACCAAAAATAAATATTTTTGCGAGCCCCTTTTCTTAATAAATTCCCCTCACCGATTACTGTAATTTCTATGCACTTGTATATAGTAACATAAGTAGCCAGTGAACTACAGAGCAAAGAACTTTCCTTCGCTTAAAACTAGGAAGGAATTAATATTTTGGAATTCTATACTGAAACCAATAATTCGAAGCAGTAATTGGACATTTCCAGTAGAAAAGGATACTCTTGAAAGAAATATCAGCGACACGAATTATGTTTTGAATGATGAATGATTGAACGAAACGTCCGTAGAACATAAAAATCATTCGTTTTCAGCACTATTGATCAATTCATCGTATTGTAGTACTGATTAGGTAACATTATTTTAGGCTGCCTACATTCCTAGATGTAAAATCACTGCACCGAATTATTTGTTGAATTATAGAATAGACATAAAAAATAATATATTTAACTATAAAAATAATTATGTTAATCAAGGCAATTAAACTATTTAAATAAATAAATAACTGAAAGATCAATTATTCGTACATTTCCATCTACATTTAAATGAAAATAAATTAGAAAAATAAACTACTGAATAATATTACAACTAAAGATCCTTACACACTGTTAGATATTCCATGCAAGTTTAATTTATAGCGCTGGAGCAGGATGGAAAACAATTTGCTGCAAAAAATGTTTACTGTCAGATAGATTAACAAATATACTTTTAAGAAAATATTGGTTAAAATATGAATGCGTTCGTAGTTTAGTGTCGTTGTCTGTGCAGCATAGTTAAGTACAAAGTTTGTCACCATCGCCATTTTCCGAATATCAAGAAAAATACATATTAATACAGTTTGGTCACAATATTCTAGTCTAAGAATATAGACATACAACGAGAACACAGGTGGCACTGTTCGAAACGAGTTAAAAGATTTTTAATATGTTCTCAATGAATGGTTAACCAAAGTATTGGATATTTGTTGGACAAGCCCGTTGGCACAGTGGCAGTGAGAGCGCTTACTGTGTCGAGGGTTGCGGGTGCGATTCCCGCCCGGAGTCAACAATGTGTGAAGATATAGTTGTTGGCGACGACGTCTGGGTGTCAATTATATATTCATATAAAGTATTTGTATATGAGTATGTAGTAGTATCAGTGCGTTAGATTCCATAACCCAAGCTTAAGGCAGGTCGCTAACAGCAAAGTCGAGGCGCAGGCGGGGCGCGGGCGAAGGGGCGAATGTACTAAGCGTCGAGGCAGCGACGTTTATGCCTCGTTTGTATGTATTCAACATGTCGTCTTCGAAAGATGAAGACGTGCTTGCGCTTATACAAATAGCGGCGGTGCGTTTAGATGGACACGCGAATTGCAATTATATCCAATTAAGATTACCATTAAAAGTTATAACTAACTACTTTTTATCTTCTGTTCACGGCTTCGCTCGCGTAGTACCTACCCGGATAAAATCTACCTACTTATGGTAAGTACTTATTTACCAAGTTATGAGAGAGTATACTATCGAAATACCAAATTTCATAAAAAACCGGGCGAGTACGAGTCGGTGTAAACGCTCCTCTGATAGAAATAGACTGTCACAAAATGGCGGATAGGCGATAAGCGGCGAGCAAGCGTCGCTCGCCCGCGCCTCGACTCTTGTTCTGTTAGCGCAGTTACATAAAAAAACAATGAAAAACGAAGAGATTTTTAGAAGAGGCGCGCGCGCGCCCCGCCTGCGCCTCGACTCTTGTTCTGTTAGCGACGCGCCTAAGGCTTACTTTGGGTCTAATTAACAATTGCAATTTGAGTGAATTTGTCCGGGTATTATTATTATATTTTAGAACAAGACCTCGGACACAACCAGACCGTCCCAGGCATACGCACCCGGGACGCCAGGGGAGATCATGGGACACAAAATCAAACAAATAAACCTACATTAAAATTGTGTTGTTCTCTATTGAACGAATGAAAAGAAACGGGTTTTAAATGCAAATGATTGAGTGGTTCACTAAAACTAATAACCATTCGTTCAATTTGACTGTGTATGATTCAATCAGTCTTTAGAACAGATTAGGATCTAAAAGTTCGAAAATATCTAATAGATTTTTGTATTAATTTGAAGAAATAATGCACGTGGGTAACCGACATATTTGACAGTTGGATATACGTCTGACCCTAAGGGCCCTCGGCCATGGTAACTTTTTGTAGGAACGCAGTAGTGACTATTCGTCTCATCGACTAACTAGTCGCGCGTTTGCATCGATGCAGTCGCCTTGCGCTGGCTGAGTGCCCTCACCTACATAACCACGATTCAGTCTCGACGGAAATACTCTACAAAAAGTCGCCTTGAGCGAGTACCATAGAACAACCGACAAGTATAACTGAATAATGTAACCCAAATATTTAACAACCAGGCATGCTGGAGTTGAGATTCATGTGCTCGCCATTCTCAGTGGTGGACGTCAGACGGTGGCGCAGCGCGAACGAAGCGATCACTCGCGCCACCTGTAGGTGAAAAGTGAAAAATTGCTCTTTTAAACATATGAATAGACAATCTGTTCTACTATATTTCAATAAGGGCCATATTAATAAACGTAAGAACGTTTTAGCTATCAAATGGTTGGTCACTTTCTGACATACGCAATTTTCCGAAGAGCAAACGAGACAAAATACTAAAACACTATTATAATGTGTTTTAGTCACACGGCATTTATTAATAAGGCGTTAAATGTTTTGAGAATTTAGAGTTTTGACTCAAAGCTATGTGAAATATATTTGTTGATAACCTGTTTTTATTATGTATGGAGAATAATTTAAGACCTATTTCTATAACTTACCTCGCCCGGTGTGTCTTCATGTACAGCATGTCCGCACCGTGCCAACACTTGCATTTGGAATTTGCCTGAAAAATAATATACTATGTTTCAAATCAAGATAGATATGTAAACGCATACCCTGTACTGTATAAAGTGAGGCGAGGCTGTAAAAATCAGTTAGATAAACATAATTGGAGACTAAACCTTTTAAACCTTCCCCAAACAAAACGGTCATAATTCCTCCTTCAAAACCTATGAATCTAGTTACCTTGCATCTGCCCGACAGTGAGTTCTCTGTCGAGCCCGTCTATGGACGCGAGCAGCAACATCCGCGGCGCGCCCACCGACAGGAAGGCACCCGACAGCCCCTTGAACCAGCCCGACCAGTACTTCTCCGTTTTAGACAGATCTATCCGCCATTTGTATCTGAAATATGTTGACGAGTATTTGTATTAGAAGGTATGTGGAAAGTAAAGGCATACATAAACTACTTTTACAAACATAAGATACTTTTTATCTCAAGATTCCTACGTGAACATATACCAGCTACACCACGGATAAAACCAGTAGGTAAGCGAAGTGATTACAATATCTTTCTTAATATGATATCTTTTTCATCTGAGAGGCCCTACAGGGACATTACTGGCTTTATGTACTAACTCCATGGCCCTGCTTACATATCTCTCCTTAATATATCTTTGGTGAGAGGCCTATGCCCTGCTGAGACAAATTGGGTTATTACTTTCCGAGTACTAACTTCATATCCCCGCTGGCGGGCGGTGGCGCGGGCTCGGAGAACTCCTCGTCCTCGGCGATGGCGTCGGGCCGCGCCTCGTGCCGCGCCGCCGCCAGCGGCGCCGCGCCGCCCGCCACGTACGACTCCACCTCGCTCGTGGCCAGCAGCCCCGTCTCACAGCTGGACGAGTACATTACCATATTATAAACAGTGTTTTAAGATAGTCATGTTTCCAGTTCGGCTTGCAACTGGTTCACAAACATTGTTGCAGCTAAATGTGCACGAATCACTTATGGCGACTATGTTAAATTTTATATTGTCATGTGATAGTAATAAAATTAACTTTCATAAAAATATGTTATGATAAACTAATAAATATAAACTTACTTTACAATCTGACTGGGCATGGAAACTTTTGCAGAGTCAAGGTTCCTCACTTGACCACTTCTCACACTGAAATATATAAACACAATTTTTAGTCAATATAGTGACTATTTAAAATGCTATTTATAATACATATAGATTGAGAATAACTAACAACTGATTAATTTTACAGAGGAACCTACCACCACTCAATTGCGTGTTCTATACTCTTGAAGTGTGTTGGTCTTCCTCGAAGGAAACTCTGCATACTTGCTAGGGCTTCCATAGCGGTGCCTGGAATTAAATATTTTTTAAAATTTTAATTCCTAACCTAAAAAAAGCGACTTTGTTTTATACTATGTAGTGATGCCAACAAACGGGCACTAAATTGACAATTTTAATATGTTAGTTACCTTCAACAACATCAATGACAGCGATCCCCTGAAGACACCGGGATATTATTTCCGAATGTGCGGCCCACACCGCCAGGGCTCCCCCCATCGAGTGTCCAACCAGTATGAGTGGAGGCATCTCTTCACCAAATATCTTTAGGAGGACTTGTTCTATGTCTCTGTATTCAAAAAACATGAAAAAATTGAAGGTGTAGGTCAGTGTTTATACATATTTTCATAATAGAATATCTACTGAAGTAAGAAAGTATGTGGTAAAAAAATAGATTAAAAATATTGTTTATATAGGAACAAATACATTTTACGACATTAGCTATGTTGTATATACCAACAGCAGAAGTAATACAAAAGTATAGTACAGTAACTTACATTTTATTTCCTAGTCTAAATTCTAATACAGTAGATTATACATAATTATAATATTTTAACTTATACAATACTGTACCACTCAGTGGGTCCACCCGCAACCCAATAGATGACGCTAGTGTGAATCTTAACCATCCAGGGTGCCACCCAAATGCATACAAAAAAAATCATTCAAATCGGTCCAGCCGTTTAGGAGGAGGACGAGTACAGTTACAAAAAAAAGTGGCATTATATTCAATCTAAATTTTATCAATGGAATGATAAGTTGATAGACTTTAGTCATGTATGGTAAATACTATAACCTTACTTTTAAACAAGCAATATTAAGTAATTATGTCCCCTTTGAAATTATGCTTACATCATCTCACTATTGTAAATGTGATTGCAATGGTAAATGATTGGTATACTTTGGTAGTTGCTAAAACCTTACTTTCAAACAATGTTTACTAAGTAAGACTTACTTGACCATCTCCTCAGCACTCAAGTTGTCAGGATCCAAAGCCTTAGTCTCTCCGTGCCCTCTGATGTCTATGGATATGACTTGGCAGTGAACCATGTTTGTTAGTTCTTCCTGAAAAAAATCACTTGTAAAACAAAACTGCAACAAACTGATAATTTTTCTGTTTTTTTTGTATATTGAAGTAGTTGGAAGCTTGAGAAAGGACATGGCCTACTGTTTATTTTGCTATTATCCATAATTTTATTGAATAAAAGTAGAATGCAGGGAACATCTGCATAAACATCTAGTACAATAAAGTATGGAAGGTAATATGTGACTTACTGTAAACAGAGCCCAGCTCAGTCCCGAATAGCCACCACCGTGAAGTGTGACTATCCTAGGCCTCTCCGGGTGATCCGGTTCAGCGGACATGTAGACCCTGAAGGAGCCCCCATCCGTCTCAACATCCACAAACTTGTCGAAATACTCCTTCCAAGCCACTGGCGTGTAATCTTTACGGCGACTACCGCTGTACGGTGCAAGCCTTTAATGTAAAACGAGCAGATACTAAAACAGTTACGGAGATAAACTTATTATTAGGTCTACAAGTTAATGATAAATAATTAATCCAAACTTACTTGGATGTACTAGAACTTCTAGGACATTTTGGCGGCATTTTATTCTTCATTATAGTCTTATGCAAGCCTGACATAGCTTATCATTGAACTGTGCTTCTATGTTAATAATGTTTTATTTATAATTTCTGTTAATATATTCTCAGAAAAGCCGATCACAAAATCACAAAATCAAAACACAATCGAGTGAGTCGACATTCGTCCCACATTCGTCCGGCAGCAAACAAGCAAGCAGAGATTTTTTTCTTGACAATAAATGTCATGTATGTGTCACTGTCCGGAGTTGGACAGTTTAGTCGATTATTCAAAAATGTAATTTGAGGCCAATTACTGATCGTGTGTAAAACAGCCTTAACTTGGCGGGCTGGGGCTGATCCGTCATGTCATTCACTGTCATTTCATTTCAATAGGCGTTCTTTTCACTGCCATTCTATGTTTACACTTTACAATTTGTGTTTTTATTTCTGGTTTGGAGTTTTGATCTGAAAATTGTAGTTCTCAATATTTTCAAGATCAGATTTCGATTTGAGCTTTCAGGAAATAGCAAGTTAGCTATGCATGCGATAGCTTATATTCTTACTCTACAACATATTGTTATCAACGTTTAGAGATTAATTAATCATGGACTTCCGGAATATGTGTCGAATTTGCCTAGAATCTAAAAAGGTGTCTTTTGATATTTTTAACGCAATATATTATTCAAACGTTGAAATATCTTATTCAGATATGCTTCGCGACTGTACCAAGTTAAAGGTCAGTATTACAGGTTTACAGATATTAAAGATACACACCCCCAAAACTATCTTTTCTATGACCAAAGTTAACAATGCATAACTTTGTTGCAGCCATACAGAGATGACCACCTTCCTAAAAATATTTGTAAAGATTGTTCTAAACAACTAAAGAAGATTTATTCATTCAACATTTTATGCGATGAAAGCGACAAAAAACTGAGGGAATATTTAGAAAATATCAAAGAAGATCAATCTACTGCTGATACAATAGACATTACATTTCATGTTGGTTCCGCTGTGAACAAATGTGAATTGGATCTGAAACATGAAGTAGATAATATTAATGGAGATAATAATGTCCATGGCCAAATAGTATTGGAGATGTTGAACCAAAATATAGACTCCTTGGACAAAGGAGATATAAAAATTGGTACATAATATTGTTATTCATTGCTTGGTATCTCCATGTCATAATATCAATAAAACCTATATGTTAGAAGAATAAGAGAAGCAATTATTGGTCCAAAAATAGTCTCACATTATAAATGAAAATTGCTCTTCATTGTTTAATCTCTCTTCCTGGCTATGTGTCCCACATGGTGGTGGGGTCAGCCTTCCTTATTTTTCCTTATGTTTAATGAAAAGATATATTTTCTCTTAGGCTACAAACACACATGCAGGCGGCTTGCTTGGCACCAAGTGCGCAGTGAGGCCGGTGGCGAGCAATCATGTCCATTTATTTTATCTATTACTAGCTGGGCTCTAGGCTCCAAGCGAAGCGCCTGTCTTTGCTTTCGTACCCATAGTGAATGTGTTTTATTATTTTAAACTTGTTTGTGACAGAACAAAACAGTTTGGACGGCGATGACAGCTGCTGGGAAGCTGATGATAACATAATGTTGGGAGACATTAAAACTAAGGGTAATTTCAATTGATTTTAATTATATTTAACACTAGCCAACAGTGGGGAAGTGAGGTTACATATATAAAATACACTCTAAATGTAGGCTTTTCTAAGGTATTACTCACAGTATACAGCAATATATATGTGGCCCTACACTACATCAAAAAGGCAATATACATTTGATCTTAATCCTATGTTATAATGTACAAGCCGCACCCTGCGGATTTACCTGCATTGTACACGTTCTTGTGAGCATTTTTTAATAAAAAGTCTACCTACTACCTGATGTGGAGGTACTCTAATTCAAAAAGAATTCACATCCATCTAATAGTTCAAAAGATTCTATATTCAATCAAACTAAAACTCATTAGATTTATTATATGTATTAGTGTAGATAGTTGATTTACCCAACTTATTTTATTTCAGAACACGAAACCGATAATGATGAAGACAAACCTAAAAAGAAAAGAGGAAGAAAGAAAAAAGGTATGTTACTTATATCAAACCTATTATAATTGCTACTGTGTAAGCTTATCCACAGAAAGATATAAAATTGATTTTCTTATTAGATTTATCACTAAGTAAGTAAGTTCGGGTAGTGGCCAACCCTGGTGTCAGAGTTTTTAGACCGCCTCAAGGCCTCTGATATGGTCTAACGATTGAAACAACCGGGACCGACAATTTTAACAATTCAGATATATCACTGTTGTCATTGTACATAATAATTTTCATTTAAATATTAATTCCTAAAATTAATTTTCTAATCACTAATATTTTTGCATAAAAAGTAATAATATCAGCTAATTAGATTCCATAATACAGGCTTAGATCTTACTTTAGTTCTAAACTTGTGTGAATTTATCTTCATATATATATTTTTTCTATTCATTTTCAGTGTATCTAGATGGAGAAACTCGTCCGTTACCCAAGAGCCGTTCGCCTAACCAATGCGACATCTGTGGCAAAGTGTTCAGCACTAAAGGGAATCTCAACGCACACAAGATATGTCACACAGACATCAGGCCGTACAGGTGTACTGAGTGTCCGGCTGCGTTTAAGTAAGCATACATTCAACATACTTTAATTTGCAACTATCTTGTTAATTATACTAAATGAAACGGGTCTGTATCGCGTTAGATAATTAAACGTATTTTAATTAAATACGTACCCGACGAAAATACGATTATCTAACGCGATACAGACCCGTTTCATTTAGTATAATGGGTGCAAATCGTGTGAGTTTAAAAAGTATATCTTGTTAATGTTATGTATCCTACCTGGTCTAATAGAGATGATAAAAAGGAAATTGTATTTGCCTGTAAACTGTTAAGTCCCTCTGTAGGGAACTGCATACTGTGATACTGTGGGGTACTGGTCACATATAATATAAGGCATTTATTTATGCTGTACTTGTGAGATAACACCTTCATCACTACATAGTATAAAATAAAGTCGTCTCTTTTTCGTGTCTGTCTGTTTGTCTGTCTGTATGCTTAAATCTTTAAAATTACGCAACGGATTTTGATGCGGTTTTTTGTAATAGTGATTCAAGAGGAAGGTTTTTATGTAAAGAAATTCCCGAAATTCCCACGGGAACGGGCACAACGCGGGTAAAACCGCGGGGCGCTGCTAGTACTATATACTTCATACACACGGCACTATATAGTCTAAATTGGTTAGTTTATTCTTTATCCATAAGGACACAATTTCTTCTAAAGAAAAAGGTAAGGTGGTGTATGATTAGAATGAAATCACATTTCTTTCTCTATAGAAGAAGTTGTTTTTGACTGAAAAATCGGCCATATTGGATTCCATTTTGAAAACTCGTGCAATTTATTTTTTATTGCCATAATTAGTACAAAGAAGGAAAATTAAGAAGAATTATATTCTAATAGTGATTATTTGTGACTTGCAGAGGGCACGGCGCGCTAGCGCAGCACCGGCGGCGCCACACGGGCGAGACGCCCTACCACTGCGAGTACTGCCCCAAGCGGTTCAGCCGCCGCAACGGACTCACCAACCACATCAAGATACATACGGGTATGATTTAGTTATGTATTGTTTCACTCATTCACTGATAGAGATAGTTGATACAACCAACCTTTCTCAACCCTTCCAGAGATTCCTTAACACATTCACTGCCGACGATTCGCCTGGCGAGTCGACTTAAATTTCGTTCATGTGCCGGTGACTCGCCTGGCGAGTCCATGTTTTTCGCCAATATAATATCGGTGGCACCTCAGAAGGAATTAAGGAAATAATAGTGGCAGTGAATGTGTTAACTCTTCCAGCCGTGTGTAATATAAAAAAACACACTAAACTATATTATCTTGTCAGAGTTTGACTAAGCGATGTTAAGTCTTTGCGGTTGTTAAGCAACGTGAAGCTCGGCCCTACTTGGATGATCGACAGTGGCATTTCCATCTGAGCGCTTCTGTGTTTCGAAGGGCACGTAAAATTGTCGGTCCCGGTTGTCTCAGTCGTGAGACTATGTAGGCGGTCTAAAAACTCTGTCACCAGTGTTGGCCACCTACTCATACTTACTTAGTTACCATGTAAAGGTAGGTAATGTTAGCCCGCAGCATATAATCGATCTACTGAAAAGCATCTCAAATTACATACAGTTGTCACCGATAGTGAGAAAAATTGAAGAGATGATAATTGCAGGTGAGAAGCACTTCAGCTGTGAGATCTGCTTCAAGACGTTCATCCAGAGCGCGCAGCTGTCCACGCACATGAAGCGGCACAAAGGGGAGAAGGCGTACCTGTGCCAGGACTGCGGGAAAGGTGCGGTTGACAACTTTTTACGGCTTAAGAAATTAAAGAAATTTCTACATAAACTCTAATTTATTTTATTGTCCCAAAATGTGGATCAATGACGTCAAGTTCTTATTATAATTCTATTATTAGAAAGGCCTCGAAGTCATTGGGATTCATAATGAGAAGCACTGCGGCGTTCAAGAGAGCTAAGACTTTTAAAATCTTATATTGTGCTATGGTTCGGAGCATCCTCGAATATGCGTCCCAAATTTGGAATCCAATTTACATGACTTACATTGCACGAATTGAAAGGATTCAAATTAAATTTATGAAATATCTTTGTTATAAACTTAAAATACCCTATTCTTCATCTTCATATCTATCCTTGTGCAAAAAGTTTCACATCTTGCCTTTGTCAAACCGCCGTGATATTGCGGACGTTTCCCTTCTCTTTGCAATTGCCAATAATAAGATTGATTGTCCTGAGTTATTGTCTAAACTACTTCTAGTTGGTCCAACTAAACGCTTCCGTAAACCCCCTACTTTATTTGTTCCTTCCGCTAACACTAATTACCGTGCTAATTCTTTTTTGTGGCGTGCAAGCAATCGGTTTAATATAATTAATAAACATGCTGATTTGGATTTGTTTAACGATAGTGTAAACTTGGTGAGAAGAGTACTGAGCAGAGAGTTTTTTGATTGACTTTAATTTGATATTACTTCATATAGTTCTTTTATATTGTGTATTGTGTTTTATCTACGGGTTTTCTTCTTTCTTTATTTTTGTTAATTTTGTTCTTATGTGTTGTTTGATTTCTATATCTATTCGTGGGAATCTGTAATTGGCTGACTGTTATCTATTCTGTGTGTATATTGTTATGTATAGCTGTTGTTTCCCCAAAAATAAATAAATAAATAAAATAATTACGATTTATACTACTCCATAAAGGTTATAAAAACTTAGACATTATTAGGTACCTACTTCAAAAACTTGGTGTCTCTGTTCACAGGTTTCTCAATAAAAGCCGACCTGCGGGTTCACGAACGTATACACAACGGCGAGAAGCCCTACTCATGTCACTTGTGCACTAAAACGTTTGCCACGGCCGGCAATCTCTCCATACATGTACGAATACACAAGAAAGAAATCAGGTAAATAATATAATATAAACTAAATGAGGTCTGTAGCGATTGATAATATACTAGCAGCGCCCCGCGGTTTTACCCGTGTTATGCCCGTTCCCATGGGAATTTCGGGATGAAAAATAGCATATAAACTTCCCGTTGAATGTGGCTATCTATTACAAAAAGAATTATTCAAATCGGACTGGTAATTCCCGAGATTAGCTCGAACATACAAACAAAAAAACAAACAAACTTACAAATTTTACCTCTTTTAAATATTAGTATAGATGACGTATTTATTAATATGCGAGGTTTCGAGTGGATTACACCACTCGTGGTCACGTGATGAATTTTAATAACCATTAAAGGCGCGTTTCCATTATGCAAGTGACTTGCATACAAGTTGCAAGTTGCATGCAAATTGTATAGTGGAAACCACAACTTGCAAACAAGTTGCAACTTGTATGCAATTAGGTTTGAATTTGTACGCGCAACACTCAAGTCGGCTTATTTGCATACAAGTTGCAAGCGCATGTGCTCGTGTATAGAGGGAAGTGCAGGATTATTTTGAAAAAAATACTGCTAAGTGGAAAACTAAATTGTATGCTACTAAAATCTTGTATGCAAGCTGCAAGTTGAACAAATTCGTGTTTCCGATTCAAACTCCTTGCACACAAGTGTGACGTCATACATGCATGCAAGCACTTGCATAATGGAAACGCTCTTTAACACAAAAAACTGTAAATCCTTTTGACTCTTATTGGGTACATTTCATCCAATTTATCATCTAATATAACTATTTTGTTGCAGATATAACTGCAAAGAATGTCACCGAGGCTTCGTCACGCACAGCTCTTACAACGTGCACATAAAGAGGCACAAAGGACAGCGCGATTACAACTGTGAATGCGGCAAATCGTTCTACACATCATCAGCTTTGAAACAACATAAAGTAGTTCACACCGGAGAGAAGAAATATCAGTGCAAAATATGTGAAAGGAAGTTTACTCAAACCAGTCATTTGAACAGACATTTTAAACGGGATCATGCGAAAGCTAACGCCCCTGTACCGCCTTCAGAGCATTACAAGTTGATTATAGAGGATAAAGTACAAAAGTTCGGTCTGTTTGACTGCTGTCTAGATAAGATGGATGCTGGAGGCGTCAAATGTGAAGGATCATGATGGTTTTTACAGTTTATGAAATGTGATTTGGCTGTTCAATTATGTATCTTAGTTTTGTGTTTTGGTTTGGAAGGCCTATTCAATAAAAGTATGTTTATGCGCTGGGAAGGTGCTTTTACGGCACTAAAATGTGTTGGAATTGTGAAAAGGAATTTATATGTGTGCCATTACCGCCTAAAGTTATTTGCATTGATAACCGACACCATAATATATGAATAAAAATGAAACGTATGTGATTTCTGTATTGAAATCACTTTATTTATTTAACTTTATTTGCGTCGTGACTTCAAAAATGACTCTCAATCAACATTTTAATTAGTCACTGTACAACGAATCTTTTCTAGTCGTAGTAAAAGTGATGATCTCCTAAAGAAGTGTTGGTTTACCTTCATATTTATTTATTTCTGCATCGAATCAAAGGGTAGGTACCCACCCGCGTCGTACATAATGAGGTGACATAAATAGTTTACATTGATTTACAGATATTTATTATTTGATAAGTTACCATTGTATTGCTAGAGATTATCTTTGTAACAATAGTTATAAAAGAGTGGGAATAACTTTAAATATAATATTTTCTTAAAGAATATTTGTTTTCTTGTGTCTACTTTATTTTTACTTATCATTAAATATATGTATACATGATTATTTAATTAATTCACGCTGAACTATCTGCACTTTTTAAAAGACAAAGATTTGGGTGCCTTCCACTAGAATTAGGCTATTTTCAATATGATCTGGTCGAAGGTCTACTCAAATGGTTATTTAATTATATAATTAACTAGCAGCGCCCCGCGGTTTTACCCGCGTTGTGCCCGTTCCCGTGGGAATTTCGGGATTTTTTTTACATAAAAACCTTCCTCTTGTATCACTCTACCTATTACAAAAAACCGCATCAAAATCCGTTGCGTAATTTTAAAGATTTAAGCATACAGACAGACAAACAAACAGTGTGACAGACACGAAAAAGAGACGACTTTGTTTTATACTATGTAGTGATATGTGCACTGATGTATGGCATATCACATCTAACATAACAATTACAATTAAATAT
Organism: Cyclophora albipunctata; assembly: GCA_963082685.1. Lineage (NCBI taxonomy): Eukaryota > Metazoa > Arthropoda > Insecta > Lepidoptera > Geometridae > Cyclophora > Cyclophora albipunctata. The sequence goes on along the minus strand of OY720131.1, from coordinate 7,199,072 downwards.
AGCCATGCATAGTTCTGGTGAAAAGGCATCATAAAAGCAACTATTGTGGCAACTATTTTCATCCATGTTTTGTTTTGTTCGTGGTCTGTGATTTTTAAACAATATTCAAACGAAGACTTGGCTATCTACTATATAAAAATATGTCGGGTTTTCCTCCCTGACGCTATAACTCCAGAACGCACGTACCGATTTCCACGGTTTTGCATTCGTTGGAAAGGTCTCGGGCTCCGTGAGACCGTGAGGTTTATAGGGAATAAAAATCTCGGGGGCGCTGCGGGTGAAACCGCGGGGCACAGCTAGTTGGCTATAAATTAAAGTACTTATGTAATCTGAAAAAAATCGAACCAACAGGAAGAAAATCGATTTCATAGTTTTCATATTGTTATTGCTGACAACTTTTAGTCGATTGTAAAAAAAATAATTTTATCGGAAAGTACCGGTTTTCAATTACTATGCGTGCGTTTGTAATTACCGTTACTTTTTACGCAAAACATTTTTCAAGTGATGATTTGGTAATTACATTAGGTTAATTAGATTCAAATTTACGAAGTTCTTTATTCTACACTGATTTAAATAAAAGTTGTTGAATGTTGACTTTGATGGTTTCGGGTTAATTTTAAAAAGTTTAATTATTGATATAATATGTATTACTATTTTGCCACCTTTAACTTTTATGCTTAAAACGGAACGCATTGATAGTTGAATTTGAGTTGTTGTGTGTAGTGTTTGCATTCTGTTCCAATTTTTTGTTTTTCATTATAATTTTATTAGTTTCACTAATGTTTTTAAAACTAATCTAGATTTAGAATGACAATGGAAAGGAGGATAAAGTTAAAAACATTAAATAGTCACATTACTTGTAAGATTTGCCGTGGATACTTCATCGACGCGACCACTGTCACTGAATGTCTTCATACTTGTAAGTTTTTTACAGAATTTTATTTTCATTTAAATTTTACGTTTTCAAATACATAAACACGATACCAGGATTACATTCATTTTAAAGCTAGACTCAAAATATTAAACGTTAGCTAGCTATTCTATTTCGTTGCTAATATCTATTTGACCCCTTTATCTTTAACTTCGTTCGTGGCTAGATTTGTAATAATTTCTTCGAACTTATTAATATTAGTGCTATTTAAATAAAATATCCTATTTTCATTTATACTATAATGCATAAAAAAATCTTAAATCACATTATTTGTAATAGTAACCTCACTTTATGTCACCCTATATATTGTAATCACCACAGTACCTACCTGACTATTGCCTGTACTGTTTCAGTCTGTAAAAGCTGTTTGGTGAAGCACCTGGAGGAGAATAACACATGTCCAACATGCAACATTGTGATACACCAGTCACACCCACTGCAATACATCAGCTTCGATCGCACCATGCAGGATATTGTATACAAACTAGTCCCTGACCTACAGGACAGTAAGTTTTATTATATTTATCATTATAACTAGCAGCGCCTCACCTTTTTACCCGTGTTGTCTGTTCCCGCAGGAATTATGTGATGTGAAATAGCATATAATCGTCCCGTTATGACTGTCCTTTACAAAAGGGTGTGTTCAAATTAGTAGTTTCTGAGATTAGGGCATTCAAACAAAAAAGAAGCAAATTCTTCAGCATTATAATATTAGTGTAGATTATGTTACTAGGGAGCAAATTTAACCTATATCCTACTTTTCAGATGAATTGAAACGAGAAAGGGACTTTTACCGAGCCCGGGGCCTTCCATGCCCCAAGGATGCAGCCCTAGCAGCCGACAAGTCAGGAGGGGGAGACGAGCCTGAACAACCGGACAATACTGATTGTCACAGGAAAGATGAACAGGTAAAGATGTTGCTTTAATTAAAAATGAGTGCACTGTGGTGCCTTCAATGCACATGTTCCCAAAGAAATTTAAGGATTCAAACTAGTTTATGCTTTCCCTTGAATGTGGTTTTCTTATAGAAAAGTTTATCTCAGAGATAATCACCAAAAATCACTAAGAGGTGTTGAAAAATTTTAAAAACACAATAAAGAACATCTTATATATAAAATTCTCGTGTCACAGTGTTCGTTCGCGTACTCCTCCGAAACGGCTCGACCGATTCTCATGAAATTTTGTGAGCATATTGAGTAGGTCTGAGAATCGGCCAACATTTATTTTTTATCCCGAAATTCCCGCGGGAACGGGTACAACGCGGGTGAAACCGCGGGGCGCAGCTAGTCTTATATATAAAATTCTCGTGTCACAGTGTTCGTTTCCGTACTCCTCCGAAACGGCTTGACCGATTCTCATGAAATTTTGTGAGCATATTGAGTAGGTCCGAGAACATCTATTTTTCATCCCGAAATTCCCGCGGGAACGGGTACAAAGCGGGTGAGACCGCGGGGTGCAGCTAGTAAAACTATAAAGCTTAGTTGAAAAACTGTAAAGTTGATCGTTGTAATTGTTTAATCAGGTTTTTTCTAATATTAACTAATTTATTTAAAATTTTCCAGGTCAATGTGTGTCTGGAATGTATATCTACGTCACTGAGGACGCTGAAGCGTAGCTTCATCCGGTGTTCAGCTCAGGCCACTATAACACATCTTAAAAAGTTTGTGGCCAAAAAGGTTCTAAATGGAATGGATAAATATCGAGATGTGAGTTAATTCATCATAATATTTTCCAGAAATATTTGTAATGCTTGAAACTCCTATTAAGCCTATATTGCTCAGCAACATGTCTACTGCAACTCATCAACATGTTGCTACAACACGGCTACAACAGTGTTTATAAATAAATATTTGCCATGAATTTAATCATGATTTAATTAGGGTGTTAAGGAATAAGCATTAGATAGGAATAGATGGAGAATAGGTTTCCCCAATATACATATAGCTAGTAGTTGTATATAGCTAGTTGATATGTTAACAACTTCTTAAGTCAAGATTTTTAAGTTATATTTTTCTAATTCTAATATTGTCTTGTTTCTTTCCAGATTGATATCCTATGCAATGATGAGCTTTTAGGAAAAGATCACACTTTAAAATTCGTTTACGTCACCCGATGGAGATTCAGAGACCCTCCTCTTAGGCTACAATATAGACCTAAGATAGATTTGTAAATATATTAATTGTATTTTTATACATTTAGTTAAAATATTGGGTTATTTTCAAATGAACCAAATGGGAGTTTACCGGATTGATTTTTAGTTAATTTATCTATACTCTATTTTTTTGGATTGTCACAAAATGTGGACCAATGTCTTAAATTTTCCAGCCAAAGACGATTGCTCCTGAAGAGGAAAAAGGCTTAGAGATAGGGTAAGAATGAAATAAAATCACTAAACCTTTTTCCTCTTCAGGAGCAATCATCTTCGGCAGCAAAATTGACGACAAAGGTCCACATTTTGTGACAATCCAAAAAAAAAATGATTATACAGTTTTAGTTAATTTTCTAGATTTAATGAGAAGCAAACCATAAATTATATATTTATTAAAAAGTTTTACGTTCTTTATGGTTCGTTTTGTTATTTGGTTTTGAGTTTATGAAGATATAGAACAGTTTGGGAATACGTATCTCAGTATATTGCGTCCGACAGTATGTTTTTAAGTTAATTTACTACATATTCACTTTAATTCTGTGAATATTATACTACTTTTTATTTGATTTCTTATAGTAATAAATGGTATAAGATTTCCCAGTTCAACATTTCTCTTGAGAAACAAGACATTTTATTAAGCTATTGCATAGCTTCTATCGCGGGCCTTGAGCGCGGGGACCGAATCCAGAAATTCCGTAATGAAAAAACCTCACGTGAAAAAACCTCACGCTCCCCACTAACGCCATCTAGTGATACAAAAAATAACTATGCAATAGCTTTACCGCGGCAGTCCCCGAGTGCCACACGTCTTTTTATATTTATAATAATTTAATCTTAATTTTTGGGTTTGGTTCAGGCGAGAATTTTGAAAATGATTAATTCCTATTTTCGTTTCAGAGATTACAATAAAATTGTATTTTTAAATTTCTACGAATAGGCGTCTGTTTAAAATTATTTAGTTTCATTTAATTTGTAGCTTAATAGAACATTTATATTAGGATTATTAATTTGTTTACTTATTCCCTTTTGTTGACCTTTATAATTTTAATTGACAATTTCAAATGAATTCTTATGAGTATTGTCTTTATTATTTAGTGTTAATTTTTAATTTAATTTGGATTTAATACATAATTAGATTTAAGCTTAATGTGAAGTGAAATACACGGTTTTTAATTAATTGTGTAATTTTTTTTCAAACCAAATGCTCAAGTAATTTAGAATGATTGTATAATTTATTATCAACTAGCAGCGCCCCGCGGTTTTACCCGCGTCGTGCCCGTTCCCGTAGGAATTTCGAGATGAAAAATAGCTTATAGCCTTCCTCGATAAGTGGACTATCCAACACTGAAAGAATTTTTCAACACACAAACAAACGTACTCTATATATAAAAATCAATGCCACTTTTCGTTTTTTATTACTTACTTTCGTTATTATAAAACTCAAAAACGGGCTCACCTATCCAAACCAAATGTTCAGGCTTTGTTCGGACTAATATGGTTTATGTGAAGTTTGCACAAAATCAGTCAAGTGGTTCTTAAATTCCCACGGGAACGGGCACAACGCGGGTAAAACCGCGGGACGCAGCTAGTATTAGTATAAATTTATCAATAAAAGTTAAAAAAAATGATTATTTACGTGAGAACGCAGACTATTATGCAGTTATTTGTATTCTTACCTATTAATAAGTAAATAGAAGTTTAAATTGTTATTGTGTTGGTTTCAGTTAATCTGAGGAAAACAATAGCATTGCCTCCACAAGATTTTACAGTGATATTTATAAATTGGTTTTATTTACATATATCCCCTACTTGTTTCCTGGTCTGTGCTACCACTGTGCTACCTACTTTACAAACTATGTCGGATGTCGGCATTTGCATCTGTCAGAACCGTCAACGTCAATTGTCAAAGCAAATACCATACCACTGAGTTTGTTTGTGTGCGTGCGTGCGTGAAAAATGAAAATGGACGGCCGATAATTTCCCGTTTGGCACGTGAAGTTATATTTATTTTATTTATTTAATAATAAAAGGTACACCGTCAAACTGGGTACTAAAACGGTCGACAGATTCTTCAGCCTTGCAGACGATAACTTCGTCGACGATGTTAACGACGACTTGAGATGTTTTTTGAACGACGGAAGAGTTGACAGGTAAACAATTTATACGCTTTGTTTTTTTGCCCTTTTAAATGGATTTGTGTATGAAATTTACTATGTACATATCGCTAATATAGCGTAGAAAACGTTGTACTTATTGTTTTTGTGATGTAAAACACGCTTGCCAGCTGTGCGTTCATTTAATGAGGGGTATTATTTCAAGGTTATCGCGCTTCGAGCGCATGTATGAATGAATTACATTATAGCGGTCGGGATGACACCTTGAACGCTAATAAATTATGTGTAGGTGTATCAAAATGAATACAGGATCTTCCAAATATTTTATTTTACAGTTTTCCCTCCAAAGACATAACTGTAGTCAATTTAGTCTTGTAATTTTACAGAAGTTTAAAATCATAAATAATATAAACAATTATAAATCATCTAGGAAACAAAGGGTTACACAAAGGTTAAAATCTTTCATTTTTATTATTTCTGCCAAGAGTACCTCAATCCATGACAAAATCAGGCCATACTTGAACATAAAACCTGATATAACAATCAACAATGCTCTATCACCAGGGTGCTAGTGTTCCCGCCGGTGAGCAACTACCGCCGGTTCCTGATCCACCGCTGTGTGGAGCAGCTTGGCCGATCGGAGCTCGCCACCTTCTCCATCGGCCTCTGCGCTGAACGCAGGACCGTGGTTTGTTATCAGCATCAGTTGTTGAGGTAATTAATTATTATAATATTCTTCTAAAGTATTTGTGTATGTATATTTAGTTGTATGTATAATATCAATTAATTTGATTCCTTAAACTTAAATGTGGGAAATTGTTTTGGTATATTTATCATATTACAAACTTTAAAATTGCCAAAATTATTAATTTGTTCAGATATCTTAAATTGATGCTTTAATATGAAATTAATTGTTTATTCTGCATTCTTTGCTTTAAAATGTCTTAAAATAAGACTGAATCACATTCAAATTTACAACCTTTTGTAGTACATAATTTCTATTATTTATTATATTTATTTATATATATTTTGGGAATCCATCCAATTCAATAATCCTTGCTGAACAATTTAATTGACACCATTTTCATTTGATAATATATATTTAATATTTTATTGTTTGTTTCTAGTGATGAAGCTTGTGCTAAACCAGAGATGGGGTTGACTCAGCCAGAGAGAGAAGATGCTGCCATCACACACTCCAGTAAGTATTCTAACTACAATCTATTTTATAATATCTAATATGGCTGATTTTCCAACCAGAGAAAACATTCAGAGATTTCATTTAATTCTTGGGCTCATTTAAACCTTTTTCTTCTACAGAAGTAATTGATTTTGGTTATAAAATCGTCATTTTATAGGATTATATGAAGAAATAGGTTTTATAATAAGAATTAAAAAAATAGTCTTAACTTTGATTGAAAATTTCTTAAAATGACTTGCAAAACTGAAACCTTTATTCTCTTGAAATTGCATTACCGTTTCAAGTTTGTACCTTGATCTAAATAATCTATGCAGTCACGACACTGTATTTAATAGCTCAGGTTTGAGATCACCAACCTCATTAGCTTGCGCAATGATTACAACAGATCCACTTTACTATAATGATCTATCTATTCAGTGGCTACAGACCTTTAATATGCAATGTGCAATACTTTTCAAGCATTTATAAAATGTGTATAATAATGGTCTTTATGCGAATTTTGGTTTGACTTTTTGCCCTTTTCCAAACAGGTAGATGTTAAATTGTGTTTTTGTATATAGTAGAGATGCAGACTAATTTTTCGTGTGGTAAACCGCGCACGAAAGTTAGTGTAACAAAGGATATAAAGTATAATTTTGTTTCGTTGTTTTACATTTATACTATTACCATCTAAACTCATTCATCTAACTAAAGCCAGTAGCCTGCGCCGATCACCAGCGCTTACCGACGCTGATAAGCGCTGGTACATCAGTTACCAAACCTGTCCGTAACGTCCAGTGTTTATGTATACCGAAACCCTGTTTTCTTAATATAATATTGGAATCAATATTTTTAAAAACCTTTCGGTTGCCCAATCCTAAAACAATGATTAATAGCGACCAATGTATCGTACCGTTCGTGTGCACGAGGCCAATCAACTTTCCCTGTATAACTCCGACATCTTTAAAATCATAGCATAGTTACATGCACATCAACTTCATACATCCGTGACGCAAGACACTTTGTTCTACTTTATAAGACTACGTTTCTTCTCGCAGAGTTTTTACTTAATAAAAAAAGGCGATGTAAAGTTGCGAATTGGATCCGGTTTAGTATCATTGCGTCTAGTTTTTGTAGTGATCGTTTCCCGCTTATTTAAAGCTTCGAATTGATATAGTTATTATTGAGTATGCAGCTATTTGATTGCTGATTCGGGACTGATTGATGATGATTGGTTAAGTTAGCGAAAATGTCAAGTTACGGGTCTCATTCGTTCAGAATGATAGAACGTGTAGTATAGTTAGCGTAACGCCTCGGTCATGATAGTTATACTGTGCCTCGGTGGTCTAGTGGTATGTGCACTCGCCTGCCAAGACTGAGGTCCTGGGTTCAATCCCCGGGTCGAGCGAAAACATGTTTCCTATTTTTCAATCATTGGGTTTGAGATCACCAACCCGCATTAGGCAAGCGAGGTGATAACGCTTAATGCTTCTGACTATACTGATATCTTCAGTGAGATGGGAGGCCTTTGTCCAGCAGTGGGACATTACAGGCTAATACTACTTACTACCAGTGTTAGCAAGAAGCTGTAGTAATAATAGACCATATAGATTTTGACCACACCGTAAAAGCCTAATATAAAAAATCCGAAAAGTTTGTTGATTAATCGTGCTAAGCTAAATGACCAATAATGAACAACAAATATTTCTTTGAGTCACATACAAGAGGAAGATTACTGTTAGGCTAGTTTTCATTTCTGTCCAATGATACGGGTTGCAGTTGAAACCGCGGAGAACAGCTAGTGCCACCATAAAGTAGATATCTACATTTTCTCTACAAAATAAGCAACGTCTCTCTCTACATTACTTGGAAATATAAAGAAACTACATCATTGTCTTACCGTCTCTACGTTGGCATGTTTATTACTTGATTCATGATTATTCGACGCGCGTGGATTTTATATCTAAGTATTCGTATTTCCAAATGGGAAAGATTGTCAGTTTGTCAATACTTTATGTAAGACACTCTGGTAGTTACATTTGCGGATAATTATTTTTGAGGTCCTGTACGGAGATTCCCAGATAGTTCAAAAGGAATAAAAGTTTTATTATAATATTAGCCTTAGGTGTCGATTGTTAGGCAAAGGCCATAGTTTCAATTTCCTTCTATTCTATAGAGCGCTTCAAGACGGCAACCAGGCAAAAATCCGTCGAGTTCAACTCGCCATCCCATTTTGCTCTAGGCCTACCGTGGCATCGTCTTTTTTGGAATGAAAAGTACTTCTCTAAAAATGGCATAACACTTCAATAAACAATACAAATGCAGTTGCGTGTATATTGCTAATTAGCGCAACCGACTCACGGTGTTATTGCCTGCCGTGTTAATCCATGGAAAAATAAGATATTGCATAACGTACCGACTTCCTCAACGTATGATAGCTCCAGAAAACGCGAAGCTAAACGGTCCGACATAAAAAAATAACTCCAATTTCGTTACTGCGAATTAAAGTGCGTGCCCAATTAAAATGTAACTGGTTCAACAGCCGTCCTTCAAATCGATAAACATAAACAAAAATGAAGTGCGATCTAAAATACCAATGACATAATGTTTGTGATGCAAGCGAACGCAACGAGCGGCCGACCGGCTGAGCGTTTGGCTGGGGCCGCAAATGTGGAACACGGAAAGTGAAAGTAGTACACCTACACTGGCGAACGACCCCGGCAACCTTCGGGTTAGAGTATACTCTGATCAGTTACTCTGTACTCTGATCGAATCAGATGATAGACGCCGTTTCAATTTTTTTATAGCAGGAGAATACGTTTATCCTCGGTCGATCCTGGAACCTACCGTAGTAGCTGAGACTCGTCTCTGGGGGATCATTTCAGTCCTGGAAATACCTACTAAAACTCCTACTGTGTCCCTTCGTCAGCGGCTCACTGACATGAGTCTGAGTAGACCCAGACAGAAGAATACCGAGAGGTAGACCTCTCGGTATTCTTCTGTTCTTCTCCAATCTTCATAGGCACTTCTCCACTTCTCTAGTCGAGAGGCCTTTCTCCTGCCTGACTCACCTTAGACATCGGCATCTCGAAGGCCTACTCGATTTCAGGCCAAGGATCACAAATGCCAGTAACTGGCACACTTGCATAACAACTCCTTGCACGTGACCACCGTCATGTGTATACGCTCATTATAAAATGAGATCGGAAGGAGACTGTTGCTTTTGATTATAGTTATAACTTACAAGAAAAGGTTTTACCCACGTTGTTTTTTTTGCGGTGCGATTCAGCTATAAAATTACCTTCAAAATAGAATGAGTCAAATGGATGCACACACGCACACGCAGATAAATTTAAAGACTTATTAATGAATGCCAATCAAAATATTTACTTACTTACTTTATGGTCCCTTATATTTTATTTAGCATACATTTTTCAATTTATTTCATACAAGCCTATGTTATATTCTTATATTTTTTAAATATTTTTATAGAGAAAAACTAAACGATACCTTTTTCCTTAAAATAAAATAATAAGAAATATATTTTAACCCTGTTTCTATTAGCTTCTTTAATTCTTTTAGATAATTATACAGTATAGTTTGAATTTGAACTCCTAACCCTGTGACCGTGTTGCATACTATAGACCTGCATGGTGAGCCCAATGCGATGACACAACGTTTTCCAATAATAATTCTTCTTCATCGAGTGGATGGCCAACCTGACCAATAATAATATGCACACGTAACTTGTTTTTTCAAAATATATTCCAAAAACTCTATAGAACGTTTAGAAATCTAGGTCTTATTTATTAAACTAGCGGCACTTCACTTATAATCGACCCGCATGGCGTAGGTTGACTAAGCAGTGTTAAATCATTGCGATTGTTAAGCTACGTGCAGCTCGACCACAACTTGGATAGGTGGCCGATAGTGGTATTTCTATCTGAGTGTTACCGTGCTTCGGAGGGCACGTTAAATTGTCGGTCCCGGATGTTTCAATCGTCAGACCATGTCGGAGGCCTTTAGGCGGTCTAAAAACTCCGACACCAGGGTTGGCCACTAACCTACTCGAACTTATTTCTTTTCCATAAGTGTCTATACGATACTATCGAAGTATGTTACCAGGAAGGCACGTGGCATACGTTGCTCAACACCTGGCTACGTGTTCTGGTGTGATATGTTGGAAACCACTCCGAGCAACTGGTTGGGTACAACGAGAGCACGGGATGTCGACACTCGACATTATACATAGATCGCCTTATTAATTAACGCTGAGTATGTGTTTTGCCTCTTTTGCTCTTCGGAAAATTGCGTATGTCTGAAAGTGACAAACCATTTGATAGCTAAACTTTTCTTAATACGCGTTTATAATTATGGCCCTTAGAAACTAATGTTTACCTTGTACAGTACCTTCCGTCCGTTTTCCTATTAGGAATACTTTTCGAGATATAGTAACCTGTACTTTATAAGTAACGTTTGCAAATATGTATTGATGGAGGGAGTAAAATTCGATTTTTTGATCTATACTATACTAATATTATAAAGCTGAAGAGTTTGTTTTGTTTGTTTGTTTGTTTGTTTGTTTAAACGCGCTAATCTCAGAAACTACTGAACCGATTTGAATAATTCTTTCACTGTTAGATAGTCTATTTATCGAGGAAGGCTATAGGCTACATTTTATCCCGAAATTCCCACGGGAACGGGCACAACGCGGGTAAAACCGCGGGGCGCTGCTAGTCTGATATAAAACTAGCTGTGCCCCGTGCTTTCACCCGCAGCGCATCTGTTCCCGTGAGAATGTCGGGATGAAAAATAACCTTCCCGTTGAATGTGGCTATCTATCACAAAAATAATTATTCAAATCGGACCAGTAGTTCCTGAGATTAGCGCATTAAAACAAACAATCTCTGCAGCTTTATAATATTTTTATATTATAGTACACTAGCAGCGCCCCGCGGTTTTACCCGCGTTGTGCCCGTTCCCGTGGGAATTTCGGGATAAAATGTAGCCTATAGCCTTCCTCGATAAATAGACTATCTAACAGTGAAAGAATTATTCAAATCGGTTCAGTAGTTTCTGAGATTAGCGCGTTTAAACAAACAAACAAACAAACAAACAAAACAAACTCTTCAGCTTTATAATATTAGTATAGATACCTATATAGATTAGTATCACTACATAGTATAAAATAAAGTCGTCTCTGTTTCGTGTCTGTTTGTCTGTTTGTCTGTATGCTTAAATCTTTAAAATTACGCAACGGATTTTGATGCGGTTTTTTGTAATAGGTAGAGTGATTCAAGAGGAAGGTTTTTATGTAAAAAAAATCCCGAAATTCCCACGGGAACTGGCACAACGCGGGTAAAACCGCGGGGCGCAGCTAGTAAATAATAAGTAACAAGTGTGCACTCGTTTAGTTACTTGCAAACTAGCATGCAAATTAATGCTGTTCTTTAAGCATTTATATCCGAGCTTGTCAATTAGATCATCGATACCAATGAAACATTCTAGTCTGAATCTCGCCGAAGTTTGTAGTATTAATCTCGGCTCGATTAAATACACGATTTGTAGAACATTCTATCGGTTCCTGGTTGTGGAAGTACTGCACATTAAGTTCGTATTACTTTCTATGGCGACCAGTCTGGTATGTGTGTCTAATGCCATTTCGCATGTGGACATATCGTCGGAGAAAATGGCAGTAGACCACTTTAGTTGAACATGCGTTGATAGACTGTACCAAAATCTTGTAACTTTTCAAGGCGAAGAGATGTTTTCAAATTGAAATTGGTCGAGCAACATCTTCTTTAATTGTGAATACTTACTATATTACATAGTGTAGGGCTAAAAGTCGGTTTAGGCCCATCTCGTAGCCAGATTTGGTAGCTAGCTTCCAAATGGGAGAAATAATCCCGATTCGAAGCTGACTACGAAATAGGAATTCGAAAGTCCAAGATTTAGGATTTTAACTAGTAAAAAAAAATAACCCTAACCTACCGAATAGATCGTTCCCATTTAGTAGCTAGCTACAAGATGGGAAAACACTTTTCTCATTTCGTAGCTAGCTACCAAATCTGGCTACGAGATGGGCCTAAACTCAAAAGTCTGGTCCCATCCATGCTTAAGGATGCGTTTTAACTGAAACAGTGATGAGAGGAGCGGAGCACATGAGACTTATATAAAAAACTAGCTGCGCCCCGCGGTTTCACCCGCGTTGTACCCGTTCCCGCGGGAATTTCGGGATGAAAAATAGATGTTGTCCGATTCCCAGACCTACCCGATATGCACACAAAATTTCATGAGAATCGGTCAAGCCGTTTCGGAGGAGTACGGGAACGAACATTGTGACACGAGAATTGTATATAGTGCAAAGATATTTCGAGCATTGCAATGCAATGATATTGGTTGTAAATTAACTTCAAGCTGCTCAGTTCTGCCTCAGTAGAGAAGCACCCTCATATTTATCTGTACCCATTCCCACGGGAATTCATCATAATTTAACTTTAGAGCTAAGTTCTAGTCGGGGAAAGTTTCATGCGTTATGCATATTTTCCCCCCCTATAATTGGGCTTTTGAAAAAATAAATTTTTTGTGATAAATGGAAAGATTATATATTAGTTTTATAACAAAACTATTTTTATTTTATTTTTTTCGCAATAATTCAAAAGTTATTTCAAAATAAAAATTAATTTTTGAATCCAGTACCGAAAACACTCGGACAACTCCCGAACAAACCCGAGCGCGGTGTGACGTCATAATGTATAGCCCCATTCGGTTACACGTGTAATAGCCGTAAACGCTGTACGTACTTATGGTTAAATAGCTATACATTACATTATCACGTCACAACCACGGCACACCACGGTGACCAATTATGGCGCGTTTATAGTCACGTGATTTTTATTCAATTTTTAATTGTTTATAATTAATTGAAAAAAAATTTTTTAAAGTTTTTTGCATTAAATATCAATATTATTAATAATAAAGTTTTAAAATACATAAAAAAAATCATTTTTTTTTTCAAAAGCCCAATTAGGGTGTAACATATCATATCATATTTAGAACTGTTATATATAAGTTATAACAAGTAAAGAAGACTAAGAACTAATGTTTTAACTTGTCTCTCTTTGCTATTAGCTAGGTACATGGATTTAATTGAAGTAGATATCCTTCAGTCAATTATTAGCCTGACGCGACAGTAGTTACTAGTTATTTAAGCGTTTTCGTGCCGTGATTACAGTTTGCCGGGAACATTCACTCGTTGTGTAACCATGTACCTAATACTTAGGGAATTCCGATGGGTGAAGTAAGAGCGGAGGTAAGATACAGCCATGGAGTTTTAGGTCATATACTTTTAGAGGAAAGACTTGCTAAAGACTGCCCTTTTAAAATATTTAAAAATACATTTTCACTAGCCGCACCCCGTGGTTTTACTCGCGTTGTACCCGTTCCCGCGGGAATTTCGGGATAACATGTATCCCATGTGTTAATCTGATGTATAACCTGTATTACTGTTTCATCCAAAGTATGTATATGATACATACATAGCAAGTGTCGCTGTGAGACTTGAAATAAAATTACTCTCACACAAAACGCACACTAAAGTAATATCTTCTTACATACTTTTTAAAGCTTCTTACATACTCTGGTACAATTTTGAAATATCCGAAACGCCGTTGACTCCATCCATCCTTATCGAATGTGTTATCCTCCGCAGGCATGTATATGGTGTAGTACACACTATTAAACCATGTAAATGACCTATTACAGATGAAACTCATATTATTATAGACTTATATTGATGACTGGCAATATAAAATACAGCTTTTGAGGTGATAGTTAAAATAGGTTGCATCTAATAAAAAGCTATGTAGATACCATGCATGTATTGAATTACGTGATTAAAACAGCAACCTAGATGGTCGTTTAGCCTTAAACCTAGCTCTCTAATCTTCTTCTTCTTCATCGAGTGGATGGTCAACCTGACCAATCCTGGTGTCAGAGTTATTGAGCCGCCAAAGGCCTCTGACGTGGCTCATGTAACGACTACTATCCGTTGAAAGTAACCGGAACCGACGGCTTAACGTGCCCTCCGAAGCACGGAATCATCATACTTTTCGGGCAATCAGGTGATTCAGCCTGCAATGCCCTAACCAAACTGAGGACAGTCTCACAAAGTGATTTTTGTGAGGTATCCCCACCGGCAATCGAACCCGGAACCTCCGGATCGTGAGCCGGGTGCTCAAACCACAAGACCACGGAGGCTGTTAATCATAGACTTGTAACACCAAATTATTTCGAATGGCCTACGTAATTTTGTGAACTATCAAGCTATCCACTTATTGTAATTTATTGCAATATATTCGCTTATATCTGTTTTGGTTATACAACGTATCCGATTCTATACAAATGTCATGTGGTTATGAATGTTCTGTGTCTCGTTTTTGATCGGGACTCATTGTTTCAATGCATAAGTTATGGCTGGTTACATAAATGGTTTGTTTACGTGTTACACGGTAATTGTAACTATGTAGTTGTAGAACTAGTTTTGACGTTTGATTTTATGGATTTTGAATCTATAGTTCCGTCTCAAAAGGAAGAGAGAGTAGAAATAATCAGATACTTAGATGTTATTTTTCATCTTGTTTTTTGTATTTTAAGGCAACGTGCATACTAACTATCTCCTTAATATAACTAATATTATCTAATCAAATACTTGTATGTGGTCGGGAATTTGTCCCTGTTGTATTACATTAAATTAACACATCTCGGAAGGGTCTTTACGAGTTGCATCTGTATTCTCGCGTAACTCTAACAAATAGTTCAGGTTTGACCCGTAAACTATAATTACTATGCTATTAGTACAATACTTGTGTACATGCCTCTATCTACACTAATATTATAAAGAGGAAAACTTTGTTTGTTTGGTTGTAATGAATAGGCTCAAAAACTACTGGACCGTTTTTAAAAATTCTTTCACCATTCGAAAGCTACATTATCCACGAGTAACATAGGCTATTTTTCATCCCGAAATTCCCACAGGAATGGACACAAAGCGGGTAAAACCGCGGGGCGCTGCTAGTATTCTATATTTAGAGTTAAAATTCAAACTATGATGACTGAGATTTGTCATCCAAAGACAACTTCTTTATATGAGGAAATGGTTCAGTGATGGAGTAAAGGTTTCTACCCATTACCGTATCATATCATGACCGTGCTATGAACGTTTCAGCACCGGCAAAATATTAGGTGAGAATAGTCGACGTTGTTGGTTGGTGACGGAACGGTCTAGTGAGCATAGTCTCATACTTTTCAATACAAAGAATACTTTTTTGCCTGACACGTTCATAGCACGGTCATGGTATGATACGGTGTAATGGGTGGAGGCCTTTAATCACAAACTTTTTTCTTTTCAAAATAAATCGTCTTCGGCTGGAAAGACGACCTTAACAGTCCACATTTTAACTCTCATAAAAAAAACTAGTGATACATCATACAAACATGCCTACTATTGATTATATCTGATATTATGATATCTTTTTAATAAGCCTCAAAGTCGTGTTTGACTATTGAAATATCTCGTTATTTTTTGTTGATAAACATAAAGATACTCCGCATCTTGTCAAGGAGTGTATTCTTGTACTTATCAGTCAACTCGTTCTATCAATACTTGTTTATCAACAGGTTGGATAAAAATAATCATATTTTCGACGTCGGTTATTTGTAAATAGTTGCCTAAAGGTGTAATGTTTATATGTTGGTCAATATTTAGATTGAGTTGTGGTTTTGTAATGATAACGGTTTAATTTTACTTATTTGTAGTTAGGTAAAAAATGTAAACTATTGTAAAATAATTTCATTTTTATAATTCCTAAGTTACTACTACTAAGCTCTAAATACATACATTCTAAATATCTGGAATACTATTGTCATAACATACGCATACAATTTATAGCAAGACTACTAGAGCGAAATTCCCAAAGGGTTCACTATGGGATGCTTTTAAATATTTACCAATTCAATTGAGTTTCGAATTGTAGGAAACATCACGATTACCTACTAAATCCTAATAAAAAAAATATAAATTTTCCATTATGACCCAAGATGCAGGTTGCAACTTGCGAGATGCATCACGATTCCCCGCAAACTCCCAGGCTGCAATAACTTTATGTAACATTGTTTCGCAGGCGCCGCGGTGGGAGGTTGCAAGGCGCCCGCGCAACCTCGCCAGCCTCAAGAAAAGATCAGGTACCAAACAACGCTTCCTACTTCATTTGTAGCTCGGATCTCGCGCGGGACGGACGTGCCGAGCCCTTCGCGAAACTATTAAATAAACAAGTGTGAATACTGAATACACCTAATCAAATCAAGTGATTAGATTAGACTTCACTGTACTGATATCTAAAGTGAGCAAGCCACTTTATATTTTGTTGTGAGAGTCCTTTGTCCTGCAGGATTACAGACCGATATATAAGGCTGATTGTGTACTGTGATCTGTGTTGATGCCATTGGAAAGGATTGAATGTGATTTATCGTAAGTTAGATTTAGATTTTTGGATAATTAAATAAGGGTGTGTGTGTGTATAAAGGTTTTGTAATTGTATTAAACATAATGACAATGTGACAGATATTTTATTACGATGTTGATAACAAAGAATTACAAAGTTTATTGTGTTATTATCGTTGTTTATCACGCCTTACATTAACGAGGTGATTACGCCAAATAATTTTCATTGTATCTTATGTACCTTTGGCTTTACGTGAGGTCATATAAGGTCTTTACTCTAAATTTGTTTGAAGGGTATTGGAATAAAATTAGAAGAGTTTATTAGAAGAGCACATTAACTAGAAAGAGGAGTTATTAAATCGTCATAAACGAGTATATAGATATTACAGCCATCTAAGAATATATGCGACTGGTTTCACAATAATTTCATGAATCACTGCAATCATTATGTGCTCTTTTCTCTATAGTTGGTTATGAAGGTGGTCCCTTTTTGAGTTCTGACTCTGAACAAGCAAAAGATAGATCAAACTCAAAACTTATTATTATCACATGACTATCATCTCTAGAATCCGATGGTATCAATTGTATGATCTATTCATCATAAAATACTAATGATCATATTTCATTAAATTGAAGGAAATTATTACTTATTCATATTTTTATAAATATAGAAATGACGTTATTAATACAAGCAAATATTTTCCTTCTTACGTCTCTATTTCACGTGTTTGCAAAGTAAACATAAATATTGAAAGGCTGTTTTAAATAAATAATCGTTTGATTAGATTTATTGTTTATACCTACTCACTTAGATGTCCCCCGTGACATGAGACACCTTTGCCCAGCCGTGGGACAGTGGTGATGGTGCAGGCTGATACTTTACTTTAATCTATCACTACATAGTATAAAACAAAGTCGCTACTTTTGTCTGTTTGTTTGTCTGTATGCTTTAAAATCTTTAAAATTACGAAACGGATTTTGATGCTGTTTTTTGTAATAGGTAGAGTGATTCAAGAGGAAGGTTTTTATGTAAAAAAAATCCTGAAATTCCCACGGGAACGGGCACAACGCGGGTAAAACCGCGGGGCGCTGCTAGTACTAATATAATAAAGTTTTATTTAGATTTTGTTGTACTTTTGTTTGTTTGAATTCGCTAATCTCAAAAAATACCTATCCGATTTGAATAATTCTTTTTGTAATGGAAAGCCACATTCAACGGAAAGCTTATAGGATATTTTTCATCCTGAAATTCCTATGGAAACGACCATAACGCGGGTAAAACCGCGGGCACTGCTAGTAATAGGTACTTTTTATTTCGAAACCATACAAGTTATCTGTTTTAAAAAGACAGTAATACTTATCTCAAAGCTAACAATATTTGCCATCAAAACAATGTTGTTATTATCATATTCAAAACAGACTCAGGCCCATCGCAGACGACAGACTATCCGTGACGCACTTTTTAGTCTGTGAAAATAGAACCTATGTAATTATATGCAGTAACGCACACGACGCACAAAAATCCGCGACAATCCGCGACCAAATTTTTGTGCGCCCGCAGACTCGATCGCACAAAAAGTCTGTCGTCTGCGATGGGCCTCAAGTTGATAACAGCATGTCTTAAAACAATTTCGTGACGTAGGCGCGACCAACTGGTTTCCTAATTGGATTGTTGTTAATGGAACTTGTGTACTTTACCTGTGTTATTGAATATCCTGGTTGTATATAGAAATATGTATGTTACATTTTCTTGACTGACAAGTTATTCAGTGAGGTTTTATTCTCAGTCGTAAGTACAAGTGATTGTGATTCGTCCTTTTAAGAAAGAGCCATGTACTAGACCTTTATTAGACGTAAAGTAGTCTAATTCTTTAAAAAAAGTGGGCGCTGCGGTCCTCCTAAACAAGTTTGTGACTACATACATGTATGTATGTATGTATGTTTGTTACTCTTTCACGAAAAAACTACCGAACGGATTTAGATGAAACTTTAAACAGTAATATAGGTAATACATCAGAATAACACATGGGACACATTTTATCCCGAAATTCCCGGGGGAACGGGTACAACGCGGGTAACACCGCGAGGCGCGGATCGTAAATTATAAACCACGCCATGACCACGCCATGTGTACCGGTGTTACCGTAAGTTGTAATTGTCTCTGATGATGGCCGAAGTCGTGAGTGGCCTTCCATTGTATGGAATCCTTTATGTTTTTTCTCAGCCATATCTCAGTTCAACATACTACATACCTGCATCGTATTGTACGGTACAACTATGTACAATAAAGTGTGGCCAATCAGTGACCTTGACGGGTGCCTCAATATTTTCTTACATGTTAACTCTGTATAGGTTTTATGTAAATGTTTAGTTTAGTGTAGTGCTAGTAAACTTAATAAGCTAGGAAATTGAGAAATTGTAAATGTTGAACGTTCGATGCAAAAGAGGTTTTTAATGAGATTGACACGTAAATTGATTATCCGTAGAATTAGTATTTTATTTGAACGCTACTAGGTTGCAGTTTTCCTAGAGTTTTCTTCTTAGTTGAGTTTTCCAGTATTACTTTAGTTAAGTTTCTGTTCAGTTTTTTCCATAACCTGTTCATTGCAGTAATGGGTACTATAATATATCATAATGATACTTATCTTCGGTGAGACGAGAGACCTTTACCCATACATTAATTCATGAACGCCATATCTTTCGTTTAAGGAAAACATAAAATATGTATCTTTTAAACAAGTTGTACTACTACGATGTATAAGTTCCCGTTAAACTATTGACATTTGCTCAAGCTCACAAAGAAAGGTCACTCAATGTACTCACTCGCCTTATGTCATTATCAGCCTTTCAATACGATTGTAGTGATGTGACGAAGGAAAATGTCAGACGCACAACAGGTGTTTATCGATCGTTCTGATAGAATCGATTAATCGTTGTCGCTAATTGCGATTGCGTTATGTATGTTGTATTAATTTTCCGGAGGGTCTTAACTGGCGAAGGGCCAAAACACTCTTAACTTTTGAAGTAAGTGGCGGGCGAATAGTCTTAAATGTATTGACTCGCAAAGGCTTTCAATTAGTGCCTTGTTGTGTTATTCGATCCCGTGGGAATTATGGGATAATAAGTACTAAAATTCGTTTCCAAGGTTATAAACTAAGTGAGCACTTTTATGTAAATGCTTTTACAGTTTATCTGAACTTTGGCGTTTAAAGTTTATGTGGGATACAGTGTATCCATTTCATTATCATATTGTATAAACTGCATACATCACTACAACGAAACTGGTACAAAAACCTATGAAATTAACTATAGTCTAATTAAACAAGACAACGTACACACAATAATTAACGGAATAACAAAAAGCGTTTCTATGCTACGATCCTAAGATAAATCTATTCATATGCGCTCACAATACCGCCAATTATCTAATAATAGAACGTAAAAACGTTGCACATTGCAACAATGTGCGATTGTTTTAACAAATGCAAGTGATCGTTAGCAAATAGTTACCAAATATTGTTACTGGTCCATTACACAAAGTTTGGGCGTGGAAAAGTGTGTCGGCCGAGAGAGGCGAGTCGCCTCGGCCTTGTCCCACTTCACTGTTACGTGATTCTTTTAGTTAATAGCATTCGCATTATACGAATGTTCGACTCGAACGAACGATGAACCGCCAACAATTATTTGTTCTGTGACATTGGGGTCTAATGAACTTTACGTGTATGATGCGTTTTGATATTAGATGCAATTTTCATTGAATTTGATTGGGTTTTTTATCTGTAAATCTGTATTTGTGTGATAGCTAGACTCGCCGGTTTTATATTTAAATGTTTTAGCATACTTTGCAAAGATTAAAATTTTATACATAATATTGAAATACATAATGTGTTATAGTGAATTGCAATTTTATGATAATGTTTGTTTGTTGGTTAATTATGACTGCAATCCTAAAATGTCAGTGATTTCCGCACTAATGGTTTCCTTTAAAGGTGTTTTTTTTATGTCAATGTGTCGATAACTTAAGTGCATTGGGACCACGTAATGCAATTAAAAGTCACCTTCCGCCATAAATATTGTTAAATAATACAAATATAAGCTTCAATTTTGGTTTATACTCGAGTAAATTCGATACAAAATCATATGTATTTGTGTTGGAGTGATACGTCACTATGGCAATGTACTACTGGTTATGTTAAAAATGTTGAGGCTTTTCTCGATAGGAAACGTGGAGTTAACTGGTCGGTGAGCTACAACGCTATAGTGTGTTTTGCAACCATAAGACACGTAGCATGGTACCAGTGTTGCGCATGCGTCGGTCGGCCGTTTCAAAACCGTTGCACCGCACAGACTAATGCCGACACTTCTTACGACAGATGAGTCCTTAATCGCGACACAATCACGACACATTGCGACACAAATAACAACTGTTTACTGGTATTACGTAAATTGCAACTATTGTTAGTGAACGTACCGCCGATGCACTTGCCATTATGAACCTTACGTTTGACTTGTAAAGTAAGTTTTTGTTCGGTTGTTCCAGAACTGGATCTACGAAACCTCGGCGTCCCGACCGCGCCGTCTACGTGCCGAGGGCCTTACGGACAGCCGACAGCAACACAGAGGAGAAAGAGACGAGTAAAAAGAATAGTCAAGAAGGAGGCAAATGTCCCAAATCTCCGGCGGCCAAAGACAAGTCCGGGCACGGTACCCCGCGGCGGTCCATAGACAAGACCTTCTGTAACGTGTACACGCCACCGCACCTGCGCCAGCGACACACGGACAGACACCCCGACCCGAACGAACCCGTGCCTTCAGGCGACCAAGTGCCAAATAGTGATAGTGCAATACAGTGTAGTGATAATAGTTATAACGACCTTGAACCAGAGAGTTTTTATATAGGAGATTATTTTGCTAACGGACAACTAGGGTTTTATACTCCCAATAATTATTATAGTGATTATAGAGAAGACCGGGACTGGGAGACCAATGAGTCCGAGATGGCGGTGAACGAGAATCAGAGCAATATTATCAGTAAGGACTATTTATATGATAAGGATAAGGACGAGGATGTGGAGCAGAAGGAGTTGGAGCGGGCGTCGCAAGAGATCAACAGGAGCAGCAAGATGATCATTAAGCAGAGCTTCCACTCGGACGTGCTGGTCATATCCGACCCGGACCCCGACCCGCTCGACTCTATAACTAAACCCGAGCCCACACCGCCGCCCATCCAAGACGAGAAAGAATCAGAAATCGAGAAATCCAAACCAAAATTAGAAGCAAAATTGTCTCTGAAAAGAGAAGAAAACGATTGGGACGCGGTGTTCGACGACAGCGGCGAATGTCTGGACCCGTCCTTACTTGAAGAATTGACTTCCACTGTAGGCAAGGTGCACATCAGCAAGGCTAAGAACAACTACGATCAGTACCAGACTCGGGGACAGCAGTTGTTCAGTGGGCCTTATGATGAGACTTTTGGACATGTAGTTGAGGTTTACGACTTCCCCAGTGAATTTAAGACGAATGATCTGCTATCCCTGTTCAGTGAATATAAGGACACAGGGTTCGAAATCAAATGGGTGGACGATACTCATGCCTTGATTGTGTTCAGCAGCGCTAAAATTGGTAAGTGTTTTTTTAGTTTGAAATTTCTTGTCTTGTCTTATCCTATCTTGCTTCTAGTAACGCTCGTGGCCTAAGCGGTGTTAGGTCATTGCGTAGTTTGACTAAGTGATGTTAGGTCATTGCGCAGTTTGACTAAGCGATGTTAGGTCATTGCGTAGTTTGACTGTTCGATGTTAGGTCATTGCGATTGTTAAGCAACGTGCAACTCGGTGCAAATAATACTTATATAGGTGGCCGATAATAACATTTTTATCTCAGCGCTACCGATCGCGCGCTCGCTCGGAGGGCACGTCAAGCAGTCGGTCCCGGTAGTTTCAATCGTTAAATCGTGTCAGAGGCCTTTATTAGCCACTAATACTCGAAATTAATGAAATAATCTTGTCCTATTGGTGGGATGAGGTCACACCCAAATTTTTTTCAACTGTCCCTGTTATCATGCTGTTCTATTAAACACTGTAGAAGGCAATACGTCTGTAAGTGTTTATTAAATAATATACTAAGTAGTTTATATTAATATAAAAATGAAATATGTATAGTCTCAATTTGGCGGCTAATGTGAATGTGATAAACTATTAAAAATGATTTATAACTAAATGGCAACTAATAGCTATTATATTGGAAGTCCTGAAGATAAAGTTAGTTACGTCGTTACAGTACGCTCAAGCTGAATACAACTGGGGGGCATAAACATTCAATTTGTTCGGACATTGATTCAGGAAAGCGTATAATGCAGTGGTTATTTATTATTATTTAATCGCTGGTTTGGACTGCTATGTAATTATTCTGGTTCATTGACACAGCAGGCTTTGATTTGTTACGCGCCATTACTTGGTATGATATTGTTGATCTTTCGCGATGGTCATTGAAGGAAACTGGTGTAATTGTAAAGTTCCTTTATTGTACTTAGTAAGTTGTAGCATTCGTATAACTGAGCGATGATAAATCATCTAGAATGTTCAATGTGCAAATTGAACAATGTTGAGTCAATTTTGGATTAGTAACTGATAGTGCCATTATTATCTTAATCATTATCTATCTGAGTGTTCCGTGCTGTAGAGAGCACGTTGAATTGTCGGTCCCAGTTGCTCCAATCGTTAGACTATGACGGAAGTCTTCACGCGGTCTAAAACTACGACACTAAAATTGGCCAGTGTTGTTTAGTTGTTATTGACTAGCCGCGCCCTGCGATTTTTCCCGCGTTGTGCCCGTTTTTTGTGGGAGTTTGGATTAAAAAATGGCTTAGGTACGAGTATAACCTTCCCCTCGAATTTAGCTTTTTAATACAAAAAGAGTTATTCGAATCGGAGTTCCTGAGAAGCCCCAACATACAAACCAAGTTACAAATGGATGACTGATGACTTTTGAAAAGCTTTTCTAAAAAACAGAAAAGCAAATGTTTTTTTCTTAATTTCATAACACCTTCATTATGTACGAGTATTCATGCAATATTTATGACTTGTTACATTACAGTTCACACCAAAACCCAAAACAATATTATCAGCATTTTTATCAGAACCGTGTACAACGAAAACACGTTGAAACGCGCAACATAATAAGCAACAAATTGCTCAGTCGTTGTAATATTAGCTAACCTGTTATATTGCAACGCTTAATATTATATCATATAAAACCGCGGAAAGTACAAGTTACGAGTACGCACTTGTTACTGGATTGGAAACTAGTTTATTGCCTACATTTTGATCGAGATAAGTAGCTGTGGAGGAGATTTTGATCAAGTTAATATCTTATGAAGATTGTGCGTTCTTCAAAGTTCGAAACTTTAATTTGCTCCAAAGTTTATTTATTTACTAGCAGCGTCCCGCGGTTTTACCCGCGTTGTGCCCGTTCCCGTAGGAAATCCGGGATAAAAAGCCTTCCTCGATAAATAGACTATCTAACAGTGAAAGAATTATTCAAATCGGTTCAGTAGTTTCTGAGATTAGCGCGTTTAAACAAACAAACAAACAAAACAAACTCTTCAGCTTTATAATATTAGTATAGATTTATCTAATAATGGTTGCCAAGGGCTACAACATATTAAATTATGACTATAACATGATAAAAGTTCCCAGTCAATTATGTCTGCCAGTTACAACCACAGCATTCACATACAACAGCATTCAAGGCATGATTGTAAACATAACGCAGATTTGATCGCCACCCCGTAGGAGGTTCGTGGTAAAGTGGTAACGCCTCCAATACCCGATAAAGATATTTTATTCTATCTTCATTAATGAAAGAACTTTGCTCTACAATAAGATTATACAGACTGTTACTGTTACTTTTGTAAACTATACTTATATTATAAAGATGTACAATTTGTAAGTTTGTTTGTTTGTATGTTCGGGCTAATCTCGAGAACTACAAATCCGATTCGAATTATTATTTTTGTATTTGATAGCTATATCAAAAGGAAGGCTATTTTTAATTCAGAAATGCCTACCAGAGCAGGGACAACGCGGGTAAAACCGCCAGGCACTGCTAGTAATTGATAAAAGCGTTGGAACTGTCGACTTCAAATTATTTTGAGGGCAAACTTGGTGTCTTGAGGGCAAACTTGGTGTCTTTGTGTTTTTAATTTCTTAGACAAGTAACATTTAGTGTTTGTACATACTCGTATATTTTTGATGTAGATGCACAATCGTCACTTATATATCATTAGTGCCAATACATTGTAGTTTACAATCGCTATAAATATTTAGCATCCATTTATTGCGTGTCCAATAAACAAGGAAATTGGTTTCTACACACACAAATGATATCCTACTAATTTTATAAATGAGAAAGTCAGTGAGGATGGATGTATGTATGTTTGTTACTCTCACTAATAACTACTGGAAGGATTTGGACGAAACTTTACAGTAATATAAGTTATACATCAGAATAACACATGGGATACATTTTATCCCGAAATTGTGCGGCTAGTCTATACTAATACTATTATAAAGCTGAAGAGTTTGTTTTGTTTGTTTGTTTGTTTAAACGCGCTAATCTCAGAAACTACTGAACCGATTTGAATAATTCTTTCACTGTTAGATAGTCTATTTATCGAGGAAGGCTATAGGCTACATTTTATCCCGGATTTCCTACGGGAACGGGCACAACGCGGGTAAAACCGCGGGGCGCTGCTAGTGTTTAATAAACAAATGACGTTCGTTTAAAAAAGTTTAAAACGTTTTAGTTCGTGCAACATATGGACGAGTATAATACAATTTTGAACGAGCTTTTGTATCGTAAACATATTTAATCTACACTAATGTTGTAACATTCTACTTATGTTTCCAATACTTGACTTATAATTACTACTGTTATAGCGCAGACAACTAAAACACTCAATTTAAGCAATTGCACATGATGTTATAATATCATTATAATTTAACATTATAACATCATTATAACGCGACCAATTAACCTGGCGAGCCTTATGTCAAAATCCTCATACTAGTTGTATAAAATTTTGATATTAGGCTGGCTTTTGAAAATAGTTGGGTTATACGTGAAAACTTCGTCGAAACTACATACACAAAACTCTTTGGTAAGATCTCGCTCGCTCCTGATTGGCCCTACGCGCAGCTGCGCTCTCATTGGTTAGATTTTAATGGCGGCAAGTTCACTGTGACAATACACGTACCTACGCGTGAATTTAATGTTTCGCAATGTGTTTTGTTTTTAAAATTTTGTTTGATTAATTGCATTAAATAGTGAAGATAAAGTAGTGTATGCAACTGCATATAACACGGGTATTAAAACACTCGTTACTATTATGAAACTCGCTGCGCTCGTTTCATAAACTCACACTCGTGTTTTAATACCCTTCTTTATATGACGTTGCATAAACTACTATTGAGTATTAAATAGAGTTAAGAGTTTTTGTGAAATCCGAGGTACAAACTTTTAAGATATAAAGATCAGAAAATCTAAGCACATTACAAACACATAAGTATATGTATATATATGTATACGTATCAGTAGTAGTATCAGTTAGTTAGATTCCATAATACAAGCCTAGAGCTTAGTTTGGGTCTAATTAAGCGTGTGTCAATTTTTCCGGGTAATATATTTCCTATTAAACTAAAAAACCCATTGATTACCACAACTTGTGAACAAATACGTCAAAAAGGTCACTCCAATTAAGTATTCTAATCTTATAGTAATACACATAGTGATGTAACTAACAATAAATTGAAACGTTTATGTTTTTACAAATGCAAGTGAATAATCGATTCTTGTATAGTACGTTATGCAATCGAGTTTTATGATCGAGTCCGTTTATCGACTCTGTAATTTGATTGTAACAAACGCAGTATTCGGATGATGTTATTATTCTCCAATCCTTATTTTTGATAAGTGTCGGACCAAATATTGTGTGTGTATGTAATCCATACCAACATTGACAGTTAAAACTGAAATGTATGGTTTTTCATCTAAAACGTATATTTCTACGAGTATGTAAATGAATATTCATGGTAACTAAATTTTATTTTATTCAACTAGCAGCGCCCCGCGGTTTTACCCGAGTTGTGCCGGTTCCCGTGGGAATTTCGAAATATTTAATACAAAATATAAACCTTCCTCTTGAATCACTATCAATTTAAAAAACCGCGTCAAAATCCGTGCAGTAGATTTGAGTTTATCGCGAACAAACAGACAGACAGACGCGGCCGGGAACTTTGTTTTGTAATATGTAGTGATGAAACCTTAAAGATGTTCATCCCGAAATTCCCAGAGGAATGGTTACAATGCGATGCGGATAAATCCGAGGGGCGATAATAGTATAAATGAAATAGTCTGGTTATCTGGGCTAGCCCGAACAATTAAACACTAACAATAAACAAAATGATAGTTAACTATATAGCGCGGCAAAAGTAGGTTTATGTTGCTGAATAACTGCGACTGTTACATACTTCTCTCAGAGTTACCAATCAGTATAGTTGTTACATTGGAATGTAAGAGGCATATAATTTTCGAAACTAGCTATCTAATATTGGATCGAGCTATGCAATGGCTATAAAGGCCTACGGCGGCTAAGATAAAAGGTTTTATAAATGTACACTTAGCACTAATAAGTTAAGTTGCTTACGTTCAATTTCCTTAGCAAAATCGTGGTTTCACAGTAAGATTATCCTTATATTTTCGTTATGGCGCATGGTGGACCATTTAACGCATTTTCATTCCTCAAGAAATACCACACAATGTACCTTAGAATTGCTTCGTGCAAAACAAATATGTAACTAAATATTGACAGACCAGTCGTATAATATATACCAGTCGGACCAGTCGTATTTAACAAAAACGTAAATAAAACTTATTTTTTAAGCCTATTGTGTAGTAAAATTTGTTTGATAGCCCATGTAATTTAAAACATTTCAAGATTACATTCAAACCATACACAATGGAAGTTTTAATTGACGCAACTAATGGTTGATTAGCACCTCAATGGCTGCGCACTGCGCAGTGTACAGTGGCGGCGTTGAAACACTTTCAGTTTCAACATCGACACGTTCGTTCGCAACGCGGTACATTACCGCCTTGAA
Source organism: Cyclophora albipunctata (assembly GCA_963082685.1). Lineage (NCBI taxonomy): Eukaryota > Metazoa > Arthropoda > Insecta > Lepidoptera > Geometridae > Cyclophora > Cyclophora albipunctata. Next base: position 7,171,041 of record OY720131.1, on the reverse strand, counting down.
CTTGACAGATACACCACTTACACGAATAAAAGTTTACATGTATCGCAATGTATGCGGTAAACACGCATTGGTTAACGCAATTTCGTAGTGACCCAGTAATCTGGGTCGAGGGGGCGCCCTGAATGCTAATTGTACTCATAATGTATTTTTATTTCCTCGCGTCTTAGACTTTGACGAAGTTTTTGCATAATTTATAAAAGCAACCTTAATTTGTTTATTTATTAGTGTTAATGTATGTATCTGGCGGTTGTTATTGATTTTATTGAGATGTAATTACTGGATCAGTTGATAGTAAATCTTGTTTAATTGGGATCGAATGTTTGCCACCTCTGATTCCATAATATGTTTGGTGGTAACTTTTGATCTCCTTCATTTGTTTATTCAGTATTATCTTAATAACAAACAGACCGCGTGTGAATTAAATTGGATAGATATCATTTTTTTAAATAATATAGTATGTTTCGTTGCAGTTGTATTGTAGGTTAGATTTCGAAACATAGCTAAGCCAAATGGGTTTACGGGATGAAGTGTGTTGTGAATGCACATGCACTTAGGACAAAGACACGTTTACGAAAAGCCAAATGTAAACATACATTTAACAAATAAACTATGACTAATTTGACATATGCGGTCATTTCTAACATTATGATGTTGAACAAATTAAACTTAAAGACAAGATAATATTTATTACGACGATTAAATAAAACCGTAAAGAAATAAATTCCTTTAGTTAAAATAAAATAAAGTGTTAGCCTGTACTGTCCCACTGCTGGGCAAAGGCCTCTCATCTCACTGAAGATATCACTACAGTGAGGAGGATTAGGCATAAACCCACGCTTGCCAAATGCGGGTTGGTGATCTCAAACCCGAGCTATGTTTGAAAAGTAGGAAACATGTTTTCGCTCGACCCGGTAATTGAACCAGGGACCTCAGTCTTGGCAGGCGAGTGTATATACCACTAGACCACCTTTAGTTATTTCTTTGGTATACTATTATAATTGCAGCACCTAACCATGAATGGAGTATTTGACGCGAGACTAGGAAATCGGTAAAAACAATAATTAGTATCGATTGTGTTTGTATAATGGAGTGGAACTTTCTAGGAAACGTCACGTGCACGTATATTCCTTAAACGATCCATTACAATGTGTTTCTGGTTCTATTATCTAACAATGAAACGTTTCCCAACTCTGAGATAATCCTCTCCATGAATGAACGGTGAGCAGAAACGGATAATTGATTTAATTGCAGTTACGTGAGCTTCCTCGTGGCTCGCTTTTTGATGTCAAATGTTGTCTAGAGCTTTTAATATAAGATAACGCATATTCTTAATTATTTACTTATATACGTTGTTACAAAGATTGTACCATTTTTGACCTCATGAGTTCTTTTGGTACAATGCATCAAACGCAGTAACTCCGTTTTAGCCAAAATATTTTATAGCCAGAGGTATAATTTTTAAAATGCTAATTTGGACGGGGGAGTTAATGCTTTAAGAAAATATAGGAAATTATAGAAACGTGTGTCTGAAACCTCATCATTAAATTAAACAATTTAATAGGAAATTTAAGTTCAAAAATGGTTAGTTAATGCAGAATATCTTGCTACTCTGAGGTGGCTATAAAAAGATGTAAGAAATAATGTTAATAGGAGTGAGTGACCTAATTTATATAAATTGCCCCAGTAGTGGAGGTAGAAATGTGTGTTCAGTTTTATTTTTAGTTTAAAAGTACAAGTAATAATGAAAAAAATATTAAAAGTCATTTCAAAAAGGATAATTGAAGAAATCAAATTAATGTGTCATTAATTCTTTGAACACAGATAAAATAATTGAGTGAATGAATACAATACATATCAATAGGAAGAATACACGCTCCACTCTACGCGCTAATTAATTTAAAAAGTAATTGATTTGAATATCGAACAGAGGATTGTATCGCGGCCATCGTCCCACTTGCGCGCCGCACCGTTACGTCACTGCCGGTTGTTGAACCTCTTCGGTGCCGAAACGTTCTTCTTTTGAGTTGTAACGCGCTAATTAGACGGCCATTGAAAAAAGACTAAATTGTGAAATTATGAATGAGGTCTAAAGAGCTGTGCTAAAGAGTGAATGTAAAATTTTTCGGCGTATTTTTTTATAATTGTTGTTTTTTACTAAATTTTTAATTGCGCAGTCTAGTATGGAAGTGATCATTATAGACGGCTGGATATTTTGTGATATGAAAATGTTACGAAATTCCAAATTTTGTTTGAAAGTTACGTAATTTAAAGATGCGATTAACAAGGCGTTGCCTGGGGGCAGCTGCTCTACCTAGAGTTCCAAAAGTATCATAAATTTATCATTATTCCTAATGTTCTACCAACTGCCCCCAAATAAGATGTAGGCTGGCAACTCTCTTAGCGACTGTATGCCTTTTTGTTAGTCTCAAAAAATTACACCTTCAGCTTATAATTCTTAAACAGTTAAAAAGTAAACTTGCAACCACTTTGCCAAGTTATTTCTGTCACATTTGTCCCACCACTTTATGTCATCAATGACACCTGTCAACAAAACCTTGATAACTATACTATGTATTAAATGTGTTTGACAGTGTTTGTGTACTGTTTCAGCTGCAGAGGTGTTGTCAACACAGAGGCCGCTAGCGCGGTGTCGGCCGCTGCACGCCGCCACGCTAGAGTCCAGAAACAAGGCCAAGAAGTGCGCAGAGTTCCTACAGCCCTATAGGTAAATCAATAGAGTCCATTATCATTTCGCTTTTGTTTTGTACATGTCGCAATGAAAAGAGCCGATCCAAAGTATAAAATCAATGTCTATATAATACCATCGTTTTCAGTTTAAATTCAAACTGCGACTGCTGCAAATGGCCGCAGTTTGACATGTCCATAATAAAATTGTCCTTGAAACAAATAGCATCCATCTCATATTGTAACCGTTGTTTGTTGGTGCGTTCAAAAGAGCCTCTTTGGGGCCAAAACTGAATAAAAATATTAGAGTTAAGACTTAGAGTGTGTGGTGGTGACGTTGTTCGGTGTGTGTGCGTGCAGACAGCGGCCGGAGACGTGCACGGCGCTGGCGCGGCGCCTGGTGTCGGGCGCGCTGGGCGTGCGGCTCAGCACCGCGCGCCAGGAGCGCATCGAGGAGCGGCGCCTCATCACCGCCGCGCGGGGTGAGTGAGGGGCAGGGATGTTGGACGAGTTCTGTAGTAGATCGGGCGCCAGCTCACCTAGTGTGGATGTTAAGATGCGTGCGGCAAACACGAAGATGTTGACTCCTCACCGCCATCGGGGTGATTGTTGGAATAAGGGGCAGTTATCGCCAGGGAGAGTTATAAACATTGATTAGGAGCCGCAAAGAGTAAGGCGATTGTGGCAAACATGAGAATGTTGGCTCGACAAGTGCTATTCTTGAGAACTCTTGTGTCAAAAACACATATTTTATCTTGTCACGACTCAAAATCTGGTGCAAGAGATTTGACCTCTATTCTCGTTCAATTCTCTTACCTACAAGGCCTTGCAATCAGTCACAACTATTGTCCTCATCTAAAGAGATTGCTGCAGTCAGACGACCTTGTCACAGCTCATCACAGGTGCTCATCTTACGAGACTGCCATCTCGTGGTGAAATATAGAATCTTTTACAATTGCCTATTGTCACAGATTAATAAATAGTTACTAACGTAATTGTCAATTATTACCTTGCAATTTTTTAACTTTTTAGTTTCATATAATACAGAGTATAGCTTACGTTACAATTAAAAATATAAATAAAGTAAATATATGTACCCGGACAAATTCACTCACGGTTGATTATTAATATATAATTGACACCCGGACATCGTCGCCAACAACTATGCCTCACATATTGAGGCCGGGCGGGAATCGAACCCGTAACCTCCGACACAGTAAGCGCTCTCACTGCCACTGTGCCAATGGGCTTGGCTTATACTTCGAACAATTGCTTGCCTAATCATTTTTAATCACCCAACTCAGATATGGAGTTTGCGGATTTACCCACCTACCTAGTTATTAGCCACACGGTCGATTTTCGGCTGCATGGTGCTTCAGCCGAGTGCCGGTGCCGCGCGGTGTAAACTAATTGCACTATTGTCTATTACAATACACTTATCCTTGACATTTACTGTGGTTGGTTACAGAAAAGAAGCGGCAAGCGGCGTTGCACAAGGAGGCGGCGTGGGACGGCTCGCTCGCCAACCAGTCGCTCGACACGTGAGGTAACAGTGCTTATCACGCGACACAATTATATCCCATCTTAGTCAAATTCAACGGTGATTTCATTATGTCATTTAAGTCAAGTAAGACAGCGTCGCTGGACCCTACAAGAAACGCTTATTTGTATTGCTTATTTTTATAAATATTTTGTTATACTTTGGTGTAGAAATAAATAAAAATTAAAGAGCAGTTGGTATTAAAAATACATCAGCAATCACTCCGCTAGTAAGCTCATGTAGGGTACTTGGGATACAATGTCTTGCTTATAATACGACACAGTGCTTGTGGCATGCAGTTGAGTTAAAACATGATAGCACGCTTACACTATAAATTACTTGTGACACGATACAATGCTTGTCAACAAACAATGTCTCTGATACGATCCAATATTTTTGACACGATTTAACAGCATTTAACGCCTCAGTGGTCTAGTGGTATGTGCACTCGCCTGCCAAGACTGAGGTCCCGGGTTCAATTCCCGGGTCGAGCGAAAACATGTTTCCTACTTTTCAAATATGGCTCGGGTTTGAAATCACTAACCCGCATTTGGCAATCGTGGTGATTACGCCTAATCGTCCTCCCTGTACTGATATCTTCAGTGAGATGAGAGGCCTTTGCCCAGCAGAGGGACATTACAGGCTAATACTTTTACTTTAACAGCACTTGGAACACGATAAAGGGCCTGTAATACAGTCTAATGCTTGTGACATTTTGTCACATGCAGTGCTTAGGATATGTTGCAATGCTCGTTAATAAGACATTTGTAACGCAATACAATGCTTGTTCCTCAAACGCTACTTGTAGCGCTCGAGGCGTAGTTTGACTAAGCGATGTTACTTCATTACGATTGTTAAGCAACGTGCAGCTCAACCCCTACTTGGATGGGTGGCTTATAGTGGCATTTCTATCTGAGCGCTACCGTACTTCGGAGGACACGTTAATTTGTCGGTCCCGGTTTGGTTCAATCGTCAGACCATGTCGGAGGCCTTTAGGCGGTCTAAAAACTCCACCAGGGTTGGCCACTAACCTACTCGATCTTAGTTAACGCTACTTGTATATGCAACTGCGATTGGATTGGATTTGTTTGTTGCGAAATAAAAATGTAAGTGTGTGATAAGATAAATTATACAGTATGCAGTACTAGCCGCTCCCCGCGGTGTTACCCGTGTTGTTTCGGTTCCCGCGGGAATTTCGGGATAAAATGTATCCCATGTGTTATTCTGATGTATAACCTATATTACTGTAAAGTTTCATCCAAAATCCGTCCAGTAGTTGCTTTTTAAAGAGCAACAAACATACATCCATACATTCAACCATTCTCACAAACTTTCGCATTTATAATATTAGTAGGATAGGAAGTAGGATTGTATATTTGAAGGAGATTAAAGACATTTTAACAATAATCACGGTGAAAGGTTGTCCAGTTAACTCCAAATAAATATTTACCGGCTAAATTCACTCACAGTTAATTCGGCCCTTACTAAATTCTAAGCTTGTATTTTGGAATCTAAAACTGATACTATTACATACGTACACAAATACTATAGCCCAGATTAAGTCAAAGTGTAAATCTAAAACTCAAAATCAAACATTTCATAACTGTGAAGAAGCTAGTATACTCCTTTTTTTTTTTATTGTCACAAAATGTGGACCAATGTCGTAAATTTTCTAGCCGAAAACGATTGCGCCTGAAGAGGAAAAAGGTTTAGAGATAGGGTAAGAATGAAATAAAATCACTAGTTCACTTAGTTCACATTTTGTGACAATAAAAAAAATGGATATAGTGAGTACTATTAATACTGTTTCTACTGTGATAAAGTCTACTTTGTTATTGTTTTTATAGTAAAGTTTAACTTGGAGCATTGTATCATTAGTCAGTTTCAGTACAGTATTATTGAGCTAATTTTGCGCAGACAGTGCCCTTAACATTTTAAAATATTTTGTTTTTCATGATTCCAGATTACCGCCGCAGCCGTTCGCTCCGGATGCAATAGCCGTAAGCTAATGTCCAAAACACTCAAATAAATACACTTTATTAGCTAAATATAGATACAATTATTTTTGTAAACGAACGTAGTCGAATATAGGACGCTCAAGGGGTTTCAGTCCTTATGTGTGTGTCTTAAGATTTATTTTTAATGTTGTTATATTTTTAAGCGATCGGTTTTTTTTAAACTTATTTGCATGCAGTAGTTTAGTACATGATTATGGATACAATAAAGTACTATGGTTAAAATCTCTGCCAATATTTGTTATGCTCTTGGATATATTTTAGTGACGTTTTTTATATTATTCAAAAATTTCGTTTCTGTCAATATGACAGGTCTATACAACTGTCACAGTGACAGGTTTGTGACATGTCTCAAATATTTGAAGTGTCCCATTTATTAGTGAAAATGTTGCCATCATCTTAAGTTATCTATTTTTCCTATATCTGAAGACTTATTATTTAGTGAAATTGTATTTACACATATTTTAGTCGAGTTTATGTAAATGTATTATAGTTTATCATTGAAATATATGTGATGCATGTCTATTGTCCAGTATTAAATGTCGTGTCTCAAAATTATTATATTCTTATGTATTTAGTAAAGATTTGTATTTTAATACCAAATACTAGTATATCATTATTATTAATAGACGTTTTTGTTTATTTTGTGTAGATATGTCTTTCATATTATTTTATAATAAACCATTTCTGTTTTGCTGTCTCCTTTTTTCCCTTTGACATTATTTCTCTCTCTATCCCTCTCTCTTAACTTATATTATGTCTTGTTCTGTACTACTTACAGAGATGAGTCTTCCTTGACAATTTCCCTTTATGTCATCCCTTTAGTCTGATATAAAATGACAAACATAAAAAAGTTTTTTTTTCAAAATTATTTCTCTAAAATCTAAATGAAATATCTATCCTCTCTAGACGTATGTCTAAGCGTGTGGACGTTAATAATTGTTATTAAGACTAGAATCAATTCAGTTATTTTTAAATTAAAGATAAATTAGTGTATTTTGTGACAAAAGACACTCAAGTATGTTACTGACTACTAACATACTTTATTGTCTTTTGTTATCAAATATTCCTCAGCTAGAGGATTGTATCTAGAATCGAGGTTTGCACGTTTGCTAATACTTATTGTGCTGTGTAGTGAGATTACGTTTCGTAAAGTATGAGCCAGCCTTTGCCCTGCTGTCTCACAGATTGTAATCGTAATATTGTTACGTCGCACCAAAAACACTGGCTCCAAAGGATATTCTATAATTTATACAAATACAATGTGGAATCTTTTACACTTTTTAAACTCACACTATTTGCACTCATACTGAATGAAACGGGTCTGTATCGCGTAGAATCATCCATTCAAAACGATTAGGGTAAATGTGTAATTAAGAATCGATAGCATAATATATACTTAATTGAACGGTCATGATTTTGGTGGGATTTATCGTTAGACCATTTTCTCCCATTTTAAGGCACATAACGTTATTTGCCTTTAATTCTAGTCTCGCTATAATATAACGGACTGAAACCTCTTGGCGTCACAACGTAACTAGTTATTAGGATATTTTGTAGTTAAATTCACTGAACTCTGTTGTTACTCATAGTAGAGATGGGTTAAATAATTGATAGATACAGCATTGTACGATTAACTATTTATAAATCCTAAAGATGGTATACTCAGAAGTCTAAAATGAGTATTTTATTCTATGGTGTATTCCCGAAATGGGCATGCAAATTGATTTCTCAATTCAGATCAATGTCTGAATAAAAATGTCAGGGAATCATTTTGTCATTTCCATGCCATTGCCTTAAGGAATTTTGTGTCTTTTGTTTTAACAATTAAATTTACATGTTCTATTATACGTATACATGTTCTATATGGGGAAGTTTTTCCCTGTTTTAATTATTTCTGTATTTTTTTTTTCTTTAGTGACAAAGTGGAAAATTGTAACTAATAATAATTCCTTAATGAGTGGAATCTATTCAGTCTCTGCATGAGTAACGATATAAATAATGTTCTTATGTCAGTTCTAAAGTTCGATTTACAATGAGAGATTGACGCGTTTGCGTTTTATATTTTTGTGCATTTTCGTCAGAACACCATAATTACATTATTCGGTATATATACTCGTTTTGATAACATTTTGCTTGAAATATAATTTAATTTAATAGATGAGAACATAAATTTTCCTTTGCTATAAATTATTTTCTATTTTGGCTCTTAAATAATTTCGGCAAAACATATGTCATGGGGTATTTTATGGTTTAGTGGAAAGTAAGTTAGTTAATGCTGTTTGAAACGATATAGTGTCAATAAATGTTTGTCTTGACAGAAATAAATGAAAAACATACAGCATTAATTTTACCAACGAGACATACCAGTTTATCAAGAAAAACTTAAATAATGTAAATATGGTGTAGAAAACTCATAGCGTGATATGATCGGAATGAAAATGTATTACGTAATAACATAATTAAATTGTTAAAATGTAAGTTGTTTGTAACGAATACACTAACGTCCACAAAGATTCAATGATTCAATTAAGTGTATGTTCTAAATGTATAGTTATGAGTTTCATACGTTATCGATCACGAGAGGGCACCACTGTGTTGTATTATAATATGTATACTTTGGTTGTAAATTAGTTTTATATAACAAACGAGTTCTGTTTGACAGGGAAACATTATGTTGATTACTATCTTTTTAGTGGTATAAAAAACAGCCCTTCGATTGTTAAAGGGGCTATTACACTAATCCATTTGACACCTAATTAGGTGGTTGTAGCCATCGCTCGCCGAACAGTTGATGACCGTATTCCTTATATTACACCGTTATTGCACTTACCTCGTTACATGTTCGTATGTTACATGCGGTGGCCAAAAAACGTAGTGTGATTGACCCTCTTATTTTATAGGTTGGTTGGTAAGCGATCGGTCCAATAACCTATACATATATAGTTTCGAATACAATCTTATTCTGCGTAATGGATTCTATATACCTGTGGCGCCATCTACTGAAATCAATCAACAACTTTAGAATTAAAATATCAAAACTAAAATGCACTTATTATTGTCATTGCATGCATAATAAAATGTATTGTAAATTAATATTTTTATTGTTATATTTGAATGTTTCTCTTGATCTCCGGTAAGTAAGGTATCAAATTCTGTCACAATAAGATGGTTACCTATTGTTAGCCAAAGATCTGATGTTATTGGATGAAACTGATTCAATGATTCGACTGGTTTAAATTAAGCGAATTATGTACTCGATTCTTTTGGGCATGGAACTGAAGTCAATGTTTAATCAATTTTCAAAATGGCGAAGATTCTCAATTCGTCTGTATTGCTTGTGTATATTGTTGTTACATACTGTGAACGATAAATAATTTATTCGTCAAATTATGTATTTTATCTACACTAATGTTGTAACATTCTACTTATGTTTCCAATACTTGACTTATAATTACTACTGTTATAGCGCAGACAACTAAAACACTCAATTTAAGCAATTGCACAGGATGTTATAATATCATTATAATATAACATTATAACATCATTATAACGCGACCAATTAACCTGGCGAGCCTTATGTCAAAATCCTCATACTATTTGCATAAAATTTTGATATTAGGCTGGCTTTTGAAAACTGTTGGGTTATACGTGAAAACTTCGTCGAAACTACATACACAAAACTCTTTGGTAAGATCTCGCTCGCTCCTGATTGGCCCTACGCGCAGCTGCGCTCTCATTGGTTAGATTTTAATGGCGGCAAGTTCACTGTGACAATACACGTACCTACGCGTGAATTTAATGTTTCGCAATGTGTTTTGTTTTAAAAATTTTGTTTGATTAATTGCATTAAATAGTGAAGATAAAGTAGTGTATGCAACTGCATATAACACGGGTATTAAAACACTCGTTACTATTATGAAACTCGCTGCGCTCGTTTCATAAACTCACACTCGTGTTTTAATACCCTTCTTTATATGACGTTGCATAAACTACTATTTCGGTCGAGTCGAAATATATTCCGACCAAGTAACCACCAATTAAGTAAACTCCTTTGTTCGCTTGATTTTGTAAACACTTATCTGTGTATATCAAATAAGTCTGCCTCTATTCTGTCAACAGCCACGATAGACAAAACAATAGTAAGGATCTGTGCTCAATGGGATCTGTCTATCATAATAATACGTGAATCATAATCATGAAATACATAATGTATTTGTTTTATTATTTTCCTGCATGCTAACACCCTCTTACTTAAAATCATGGTTAATTTTAAAAGATTATTAGTACAACTATATATTTTTTAAAGATTACTCTTCTTTTAACTGTTTATAAAGTCAAATATTGGCTACAGGATGCGTTATTAACTGTCGTGGGTTGAAAAGTTGTTAAGTATGTACTTATGTACATAATGGTAATTGGTTTTGAAACACTTAGGTGGCGCTAACGTCGCTTGTCTTCAGTGCTTGTCACTATGAATATCACAGGTCAGTTATCAGCGTCGAAAGCGTAAAAAGTCAAAGCGCTTGATCGAAATACTGAACTGTTAATATAAAAATAAACACACCCAAAAAACCAACGAAGTGGCGCAAACACGCACACATACATAGAATCGTGCTTACACGTTTTTCATTTTATATCTTCACGTCCATCCATTCATTGTACTTTCGATACTTGTATTATAGCACGCATCTATGTGTGCATGCGCAAGTTGTAGAGCGTAGTTCGTCGTTGGCTATCTGTGTCTCTTTATTTTGCACAGATAGTTTATTGTTCTTGCCAGGTACTTTCTCGATATAAACCAGTGTTTATGTGACACGACAATCATATAAGTTAACCATGAACCTTAAGTTAGAGGGATTAAGTACTCAATAATTATGTTACATAGCATTATTTTAATACCGTCCACAGATACAATAACAGCAATAAATTTTATATATACATATTTTGGTTGTGTTTTTATTTTATTATTATTGATTATAGTATAAGAGCCGGTAGCGGTTTTTTGTATTTATTTTGTTTGAATAAATTCATTACACTTGTGTCATTTTAAATTTATTATATATTTTGAATACTTAAATGACACTTAGTAAATATGTAAAACAATTGATCATTTAAATAGTTTTTTTTTAATTTGATTGAAAGATCCCATTCTGTAAAATGCACCAACTCATCTTCGATTCGTTACGTTATTATAATAACACAGGAAATTTAAACAATGATAGTGATTATTATACTTGCGCAGACAATGTAGTATCTATTCATAGGTATAAATCATTCGTATAAATATGGGCAGTATGTTTTTAAAGTCTCACGATTCTTTCCTATCCCTGTTCATTTATCGTTAGCACACAAATGTTCTCATGATTATTAACGTAATTTTCTATGACTCGATTAAAAATAACTAACATTTTAATTTCCTGTTAAAAAAATAATTTCTTTCTCACATTTCAAAGTTACATCAAAGCTTGTGATTAGGACGGTAAAATAATTAATTTGCTGTTGTTTTAATTATTAAGGTAAATAATGACAAACTTACCGTGTGGTAGTAGTACAAAGCGGTGGTGGTTTGCACAAATCTCGACGCTGGTTGTGTAAATTTAAAACTTTGCACTGTCCATATTCATAGTAACATGATCGTAACGACCAAATGCGACAAGATAGGATGAGATAATTAATAATATACTTTGATTGTAGGGACAAAATCAAGTTGATATTCCACCAACTATGGACTATATCATGTATTTTAAAATTGAGACACCGTTGTTATGTTAGAGGGCTATTGTATGCACTGTTCTTTATATAAACCAAAGTGATGTAAAGTCCATTTTGCATCAGTCGGCTCTTAGATTATTTTGGATTTAATTTGTAGTAACGAACTTTAATTATAATTTATCATAAATAATAGTAATAGCTTTAATTATTTAACTGTATTTAAATAAGTATATAGTTATTGATAAAAACGAAATTAATTTGAGATAATTTGTTTAAATAACTCGTGGACTGTTTTCAAAATGAAACACTTCCAAGGGTTGACCTGTACAAAATATTTTTAAGATAAAAATGTATTTTTGTATAAAACTTCTTGTTTAATATACAAATAAAGTAATTTTAATTTACCTTTGTCTTATTTAAAAAAAAATATTTTCTCATTGTTTTGCTCTTGTTCGTAAACATTATTGTCCTTATACTATGTTTTATTAAATATAACGTAATAATTGTTTACTACTCTCGGAATTACTCCAATTAATAAAGTAGTTATAGAGTGCGTGAGGGGAACCTAAGCGATTTCTTCGAAAACTTATTCAGGGTGCTTAGGGAGAAAACAAACTGAAAGTCCTGACGTGTTGGAGGTGGAGGTCTCAATTTGAAAAGTCTGAAAGAGTTTGGGACTCCAGGATGGGGCAGTAGCTCCGTGTCCCTGTGGGCGTGCCTTTGGTGACGTGCTTGTTTACAGATACTTTGAATAAGTAAATATTGCGAGAGCGCACGCGGCCGCATGCAGCGCCACGAATAATCGAAGGCCGCCGCGCCCGACTCCCTTGTTTGTGGTTATCGGACTGTGACCGCTATCTAACAACAAATAGTGACATTATTGACTTTGTAATGAATAGCCAATGGCCAAATTTATCTGATTTTCTCGAAAAATATTGAATTCTACATTAATACTATAATTATGGGAGAATGTTGTATGGATGGATGTCGTCATTTCATTTCGGCAAAATGACTGATCTGATGAAATCATCTGATCTGGATGAAAGTCTGGGATAGATTCTGGATGAAAGTTTTGATGGTCTGGATTAGAATTTACACTTTATTGTGAAGACATGTGAATACCTCCTCTAGTTGCCCGATTACAAGACAGTACTTAATGATTGCAAAATTACTTGATTCTGTCAATTGTCTATTTATTACCTTTGTGTACAAACACGAATTCCAAACCGTAGTATAATCAACGGGATATGTCTCAATTCAGCCGCCATTCATGTAGAAAACAATAATGTTTAGCAACCGCATATAATAAACAATAATATTTATAAACAACACTTGAAACGCCGCTTCCAGTGAACTTCCAAAGATTGCAAAGTGTACACGACAAATATGTTAATTGTAATAGTTGTGTGCTTAACAAATCAAGTGTTCTCTCAACTACAAACATTTGACAGTCACATGCGCCATGATGAAATTATACCAAAATCTGCAAGTGAAGATTCTGATGAGTTCGCGAGTAGTTCCCACGAGAGAGCGCCAGTTTATAGTCAAGCAATGCCGAAATACTCTGAAGTGATACACGAACCTAGCTCAGAAGATTCCCAGTACCAGGCCAACTCACTGGGTGCTCAGTACGAGAGATTGAAATCCACAATGTTCTATAGACCGAAGACGAATGACGAAATAGTGACCAATTACATACACACAGACTACCACATGGACGACGACGACGTCCGCACCAGCGCGCGCGCCAACTACGAGAACTGGCCTTACTTCTACCACAGCCCCTACGAGTACGAACACTCCATAGGCAGCCGACAAATCGAGAAGGCCAACGATAAAAGCTACAACCTTTTAAATACACTCAAAGAAATACCCGTGCACGAACACCACGAAAACGATGTCCCTAATATCTATCACAACTATAGACCACCTAGCATATTTTACATTCAATCCACTACAGATAACCCTATGAAGGCGGAAGATCCTTTTTTCAAATTCATTTTAAACGATTATTTTGACCACAACCACGATGAGGACATGCTGACATTCAAAGGCGAAGATTGGGGAATCAATGACGTGGATACTATCGGTCCGCATCGAGACATAACGGATTTAGATGAACGTAACAAAAGAAATAGACGGAAAAATCAAAGATATCAATATGACACCGCTCACTCCGACGCACACATAAAAGAACCAAAACATCTAATAGACAATCATGATTATAACCAACACAACTTAGTTAATCAAAACAAGGTACAAACTAAAGGCGAATATGATCTGAGTAAAAAGGGACAGATTGGATTCAAAGATTTTGTTGACGGTTTCGCAAACAAATTTGGGATTCAAGATCATAAAAATGATGCTAATTATATGTTTAATAACAATTCAGATAAAGGTGAAAAAATGAAGGGATTTAGAAGAGTTTACCACAAGGACGAGTATCAAGAAGATAAGGAATTTTACAATAACAATGGACAGAAGTTTGAGGTTGGGGAGCAGGGAGGATCTAAGGTGCATGTTGGGGGGTCTGAGGATCTTCTCAAATCGGTGTCGGCGGCCGCGTTGGGTGATCATAGCGATTCTATCAACAATTCGGCCAGTTACGAGCATTTGGCAGACCAAAACATTAACAAAGCCTACGAAAAGTTAGGAATACCGTATAACCCTTTCAACCAATACAGAGATATTGCGAAGCAAGCAGCTCAAAGTAATCAAGAAGACTATTTCGACCCTTTCAGAATACAATAATCAATATTTGTGTTTTTTGTCTCGTTTTATATAAATTTTGTTGAAAGAAACCTTTTGGACCTTAACTAGTGTTTAATTAGTTTTTACCTTTTAAAATATAAGTCGTTCGATACAACGGACATAGATGGTAAGTGACAAAAGATATTTTTTTAAACCGAGAACTAAATATATACTACGAAACATAATAAACGATCATATTAAAGCAATGTGAAAATTGTTATCAATAGATTTTTACTTCCAAGTTGGTCACTAATTCATTAATTTGCGTACCTATATCATGTTCGTCATACTTGACACAGCATGATTTGCTCGGAAAATGTAGTGTTCTCATAAATAGATTTCCTCTTATTATGCATGCAGATAAAGGATGGAGGGAGGTGGGAGGGGAGATGACTTCTATTAGCAATGGGAATGGGACACTTTTATTAGTATACTTCTATACTAATATTATAAAGAGGTAAAATTAGTAATTTTGTTTGTTTGTTCGGGCTAATCTCGGGAATTACCGGTCCGATTCGAATACTTTATTGTTTTTGTCATGGTTATCCACATTCAACGAGAAGCTTAAAAGTAATTTTTCATCCCGAAATTCCCACGGGAACGGACGCAATGCGGGTAATAATATAGATAGACGGACATACTTTTTAAACTCACACGATTTACGCTCATTACATTAAGGCGAGGATATGTGAAAATAACGCGCATAGTCGCTACTTTGACGATCAAATATCAACACTTCTATCGATTCTATAAATAAAATAAAAACACCAATTAAAAGAATATATCCTTAATAAAATTTTAAATCGAATAGAATTTTAAAATTCATTATAATAATGTAGAAATAAGATGCACAAGATTATGTAAAAGTAGCACCAAATATTATTTTCTCGTCCTAGATCTCGTTATTTGAAGCGATAGTCATAGTTTTTTTTTAGGAATATCAATTTCCTGATACTCACTTAGATTTTAAATCAGTTACATTTTTCATTTGACCCGCCAATTTCTATAAAAACGCAAAAGAGTTCAAATATTCGCCCGCCACGTATCACGCACTCGTGTCTTGCTTCACAGATCTCAACCTTATTTTATGGAATTAAGAACACCCCCTCAGCTCTGTCCGAGCGCCACATATCCTCGCCTTAAATGAACTGGGTCTGTATCGCGTTAGATAATATAACGTTTTACTGGGAACGCCAATGTGGTTAAAATCTTAAAGAGAAACCATGTTCTTTAAGTATTCAGTGAGTATTCAGTGAGATTTTGGAATCATCGGGATAGTTAAATACATCCCGCAGTTTCTCCTGCGTAAATTATATAGTTAACAGAAATTGATGATTAATCGAAGCGAAGTGAGGATGCGTAGCTAGTTTAGTATATAGATAGAAGATCCAAAAACTACTTTATTTTAAGAACATATGGAATGTCATATCAGTTGTTTTATTACAACTTTTATCGTTTTGCCGGCTACCGCGGCGGGGTGCCGTGCTTTTTCATTTTCTTACTGGCACTGTTTGTCAAGTTAATCGTTACCGGCGGTTCCCAGGTGACGGGTAATATTTCGTAGAAAAATTCTATTAGGTAGTCGACAGTGTAGCTGATGTCCACGTGTCGCCGGAGAATGTGCTCATAGTTGTATAAGTACCATGTCATGTCATTGTCCTTGGATTCGTAGCCTTTGGCACTACGGTTGATGCCGTTAGCTACCATTATTTTCATCTCGTTTTCCCAATATCTTAGCTGAGTGAATATGAAGGCTAGCCGCTGTCTCTGCAACTGCTTCGCTTTTTCTCCTGGCTGTGGATTTGGGAAGCCTTGAAATAAAAAGTAGGTACACACGATGTCTGGACTTTAGCCTACTGATAAAAAGATGGATAACGGGTGCTTGAATATCGATTTTTTTCTTCAGTATCTTCTTATAATAAAGAGTTTAGTCTACGTATGTACCTATGTAGACTAAACTATTTTCTAGTGCTGGCAAGCCTTAATCAAGTTAATTGTTTAATGACGGAATTCTAAAGGTACTTACTGTTTCTTCTATACTAATATAATAGAGCTGAAGTTTGTTTTTTTTATGCTTTTTTGTTGTATTTTTTGTGATTGTTTGGAGGCGCTAATCTCAAATCCATACTACCAATCCGAGTAAAACCACGAGGCGCGGCTATTAGTAATTTAGGAAAACCTCAACATCGGTACTGCAAGAGTGAAATCGGACAAGACAGATGGAGATCAAAGGACATAGGGTGCTGACCACTGAGGCGGACTCGATGTTAGCTTCGAGTTGGCGGTACTTGTACTGTGCTCCGTATATGGTTTGCTCCATCAACCGAATCATGAAATCGTTGGCGTCGGCATCGGTGGGCTGTGGGTTGCTTAGGCGGCGGTAGTTCTTGCGGATGGCCCTCAGCCGGTCCGCGCGCGCCCTGGGCGAGATCAGTCGCTCGAAGGGGTCTTCATCGTCGTCAACTTGTTTTCGGAATTGTCGCTTGCCCATAAACATTTCATCGGACATCATCACCACCGCCACGGCTGCGAAAGTGTAAACATACACACGGTTTACGTTAGGCCTTTTACAAATTGCATATTTTCACTAACCTTCAGGTTTAAGATTTATATTTTAAAAAACTAGCAGCGTCCTGCGGTTTTACCGGCGTTGTGCCCGTTCCCGTGGGAATTTTCGGTATATAATATATAATTAATGACCTTCCTGTTGAATGTGGCTATACTTTACATAAAGAATTAGCTATTCAAATCGAATTGGTAGGTACCGAGATTAACAAACTCTTTAGCTTTACTAAGTATATTATATTACTAGCAGCGCCCCGCGGTTTTACCCGCGTTGTGCCCGTTCCCGTAGGAAATCCGGGATAAAATGTAGCCTATAGCCTTCCTCGATAAATAGACTATCTAACAGTGAAAGAATTATTCAAATCGGTTCAGTAGTTTCTGAGATTAGCGCGTTTAAACAAACAAACAAACAAAACAAACTCTTCAGCTTTATAATATTAGTATAGATTTAATTAAGTACTAGTTGACCCGGCAAACGTTGTTTTGCCATATAAAACAAAGGCGTGGACCACCCTTCTTCTTCTTCTTCATCGAGTGGATGGTTAACTTGACCAATCCTGGTGTCAGAGTTATTGAGCCGCCAAAGGCCTCTGACATGGCTCAAGTAACGACTACTTATCCGTAGAAAGTAACCGGGACCGACGGCTTAACGTGCCCTCCGAAGCACGGAATCATCTTACTTTTCGAGCAATCAGGTGATTCAGCCTGCAATGCCCTAACCAAACTGAGAAAAGTTTCACAAAGAGATTTTTGTGAGATATCCCCACCGGCAATCGAACCCGGAACCTCCGGATCGTGAGCCGGGCGCTCAAACCACAAGACCACGGAGGCTGTTACCACCCTTATCACTATAAATTGAGATAATTATAAGCTATAATTCTTTCTTTTAAGTTTGTTCAAATTGCACACGGTATGCAAATCAAATTTAAAATCGGTTCAGTAGTTTAGGAGTCCATCGCGGACAAACAACGTGACACGAAATTTTAATACATAAATATCGATTGTCGATGCGATATATTGTAGCCGTAGTGTCTAAACTATACCTACTGTCGTACAATTCCTTATTTATACTATTAATTGAATTATTATAAAGGTACTTGCCCAAATACGTGAGAACAACCAGAGTTGCAGCGAATGTCGCGCTCACGACGGCCGTGTCGGATAAAGGCATTATTACACGTGCTTAAACCAACATTGAGTAATTAGTACACAATAACTGAATGTTCAATAACCAAATCCGTTTATAAGTATATAAGGATTTTTTTTATAATCTAAATAGGAAAAGTGTGAAGTGGGAGTGGGCTGGGCACATGAGTCGGATGAACCCGGAAAAGTGGGCCCACATCACATCTCAATGGGTCCCCGAAGGATGGCGACGTCGAGGTCGACCGAGGAAGCGTTGGCGGGACGATCTAATCGCCTTTAAAAGCGATTGGTGGGTGCTCGCAAAGGACAGGGAGAGTTGGCGATGCTTGGGGGAGACCTTTGCCCAGCAGTGGGACAATATAGGTTAAATAAAAAAATAATAAAAAAAATAGGAAAAATAGCACCCTAACTCGCAGTTCCCGCAGAACACCTCAGGGAACAGGGGTGGCTGTAAATCAGCGCTACCCGGGGCAACAGGAGCTGACCCATCAACTTTTGCTGTAATTATTATATATAATTATTTAAGTATAATATCCTCCTGTTTGTATGATTTTTTAAAGCAATAAACAATTTTTATTTTATTTTAAACCTTCTGATCTAGTAAATAAATTCATTTTTTAATTGAAACTACAGTTTCGGGTACACTAATTGTATATTTTAACCTGATGTTTAGGTTTCTTTACTTTATCTTTTCTTGTATAGACGTAACACCTCAGTCTTCTGTGATCGCGATTCGGAGCCGAAACGTCAGGTAAAAATGTAAAATAGAAGCGAACGGTTCCGTAAACGTCTTTTTAATTAAAAATACGAGTAGTGTTCGCTAAAACCTGACAAACTAGTGAATAAATAAATTATTTAGAATTCTAATAGAATACTTAAAAACTGTATTTTGGTAGCTAGAATCACTTTGTTAGACTCTCATTTCAATACTGTTGGGCAAAGGCCTCTCATCTCACTGAAGATATCAGTACAGGAGAATTACACGCTTGCCAAATGCGAGTAGGTGATCTCAAACCCGAGCTATGTTTGAAAAGTAGGGAACATATTTACGCTCGACCTGGGAATTGAATCCGGGACCTTAACCTTGGCAGGCGAGTGCACTTACCACTAGACCACTCCTTTCACTTCAATACTTATGCAAAATATAAGATCTATACCCCTCGCCTTCACATCATACATCCACATCACAATCAACATTCACTGCATAAAATATTAATTACTTGTAAAATGAGTTGCACCATAAAAATCTTTATTGCATTACCTACCTTAGTATTTAGTAGTAGTATTAGTTAGCCTGTAATGTCCCACTGCTGGGAAACGGCCTCACAATTTTTTATTTACTTACTTTTTTATGTATTATACTTTTAGGTGAGCTTAAGTAGTAGGGGATATTGGGAAATATGATTTTCTATCTATACGCATATTAGAAAGAGTTTCGAACTGTAATGGATGAATAGCCACATTTAACGAGAAGGTTGTAGACTATATTTCATCCCGAAAGTCTTTCAGGACCGGGCACTACGCGGGTAAAACTGCAGGACGCTGCTTATCCTACTAATATTATAAACTAGCAGCGCCCCGCGGTTTTACCCGCGTTGTGCCCGTTCCCGTGGGAATTTCGGGATTTTTTTTACATAAAAACCTTCCTCTTTAATCACTCTACCTATTACAAAAAACCGCATCAAAATCCGTTGCGTAATTTTAAAGATTTAAGCATACAGACAGACAAAAAGACAGACAGACACGAAAAAGAGACGACTTTATTTTATACTATGTAGTGATGCGAAAGTTTGTGAGGATGTTATGTACATAATGTATGTCACTCTTTCACCAAAAAACTACTGGACGGATTTGGATGAAACTTTACAATAATATAGATTATACATCAGAATAACACATGGGACACATTTTATTCCGAAATTCCCTCGGAAACGGGTACAACGCGGGTAACAGCGCGGGGAGCGGCTAGTGTTCAATAAAAGTCGTTTGTATTATACGATTTATACGTTATTATAATGATCTCTAAAATAATGAATGAGCTTAGTCGAATTGTTGCCACAAATGTCAGCGATCGTTCAATAAAACACCTTTGTAATACCTAAATTTTATTATTTTTTAACAATCACCTAAGTAATAGGAACCCGCTATAGTAACACCACAAAATGTGTATCTATTTTGTGGTAACATTAAATTACCAACAACAATATTAAATAAGTAGTGTTGGAGATGATATTCATAGCTCTTAAAATATGCCTATCTGCATATTTCAAACAACGGTATAGGTAGTTAATTGAAAATGTTATCTATATTGGCAATGGTACAAACTGGACATTGATTAAAATAATTTCTTATCTTAATGGTACCTAAAAGTATTGGCTTCTATACTGTTCTAGGGAGAGGTTGTCCTCGAGTTGATTCTGCGGCAAGACGGGGCCGAGCCCTAGCATCTTGGGCACGGTGCCCGCCGCCTTCTTCTTGAGCGAGGCCATCATGGGGCGCAGGTTTTGCCAGTCCCACGACCGGATGACTCGCTGCGACTTCTTGAACTCCTCGGGGCTCTCCTCCGAGTTGGCGCTCGTCTCATTCGTTTTCCCAACTTTCACGAAGTCATCGTAATAATCGATTATTTTAGCACTGTCAGCGGGAGCGGCGGAGCGACTGTGCTTCTTGCTCTGGGGGCGTGTCGTTACCTTATTCGGCTTGGCGGTGGTGGGTTCGCGGTCGGGCGAGCGCGTGGAGCTCTTCGCCTCGCCGTGGGTGCTCTTGTCGAGGCGCGGCTCCAACGGCTTCCCTCTGCCGGCGAACTCGTCGTGGTTTAGATCGAAGTCGTAGTCGTCCAGATTGAAGTCCTCGTCCTCGTGGTCGCCCGAGTCCATGACGGACGCGTGCGAGCGGCTCAGCCGCGCCTGGAACTCGTCCTCGTACTGTACCTCGTTCATTTTCACTCCCGGCTTCTTGTTGGAATCCGGTTTAGACTCGGCTAAGTTATTGGGCGCAGAACGCTCGAGTTTCTTCTCGCTGGAGTCTCGAGCAACGCGCTCTACTGGGCCGGGCTTCGTGTCTCCCTGGGAGGTCTTGAGGAAGCGAGTCTTCCTGGTGTTGTACGAGCGGACGAAGTCTGCGCTGATCTCGCGGTCGCTGGAGATGCCGGTGAGCTGGTCCTGGGTGACGTCCCGCGTCTGCCGGATGGCCGGGTTGGGGTGGTCGGTCTGCGCGCCCTCCAGCGCCTTGGTCTTGTTGCTGGGCAGGAGTCGGCCGTCCACCACCATTAAATAAAATATAATTATAATAAAGGTTTTCATTGTGAACTTCTTCTTCTCGACGTACTGAGTAGCCGACTGAATATTTAATTTTGTTTCAGCAGTAAAAGTAAACTTTTCATGTTATGAAAACAATTTCTGCATAGACAAACGATGACAATTTAATGAGACAAGAATCTATAATAATAATTGGTTTTATTATCATAACAATGCTCTCCAGCGATATCTTAATCATTTCTATTGTTCGTAGCATACGTTTTATGAATGTCTTCACTAAAAAGGATACATTAACGGAAACGATTTAAGTAAATTGTAATAAAACATTAAATATTGAGTGTATAATAACAATGTGCGAGCTGAATGGAGCGTATAAACGTATTTCATTCCATTATTTTGATTTAAGGCAAATTTGTTTGAATTCTTTGTTTGTTACAAACAACAACAATAAACAACATTGTGTACCGTTATCTTATAAGAGCATGCAGTTAGTATTTTAGTTAGTCTGCTGCCAGCGAGTTAGTTAGAGATGAAGAACTTGTCCCGCCTCGCCCGCATCGTGTGCGTAGTGTGTGTTCACTCGCTGTGTCAGAGTCGGGCGTATTACCACAGCGACGGGCCCAAGTCAGGCTTCATCTCCGTGGACAATGGCGCCTACACGAAGCACGGCGCGCGGGCCGTGCAGAGGAGGTACTTCTCCATCACCAGGCGCAACAAAGGGAACGTAGTCGACACGCACTTCGATATACTTAAAAATACACCGTATTTACTGCACACTCAAAAAGCTGCTACCAATGCGCTTCCAAGCCCGACGCCAACCGACAAACCGATGGAAGTAGAAATTAAAGAAACCGGTAGCAAGAGAGAGTACGGAGGAGGCAGCAACGATAACCACAACGTGGAGCACGGCCTGGGGGGCCACGCCGGCCTGTCGGCCCCGGACTTCGTGAATCTCAACAAGGACATAACTTATAAAACAGCATATCAGAATGGACAGGAAATATACAGCAAATCTAATTTTGTAGCGATGAACACCCATAAGAAGACGGATAATAAGTTGGTGGAATTGATGCACAGCCGAGAACACACCTATGTGCGCCGCCCCAACTTCCAGCGGGAGAGGATCCTCATCAGGAACAAGGACTCCAACCTCGGGAGCCTCAAAAACAACCACACCAGACAGGGGAACCGTCTAGAGAAAGCCGAATACAGAAAAAGACATACCACGCCTGAATCCGATATGCTGAAACGTAGTGTCACCGTCGGCGAAGCTATTCGCAAGTACATAGTCGGTAGAGATAAAAACTTTAACGTCGAAAGGCAAAGTAAAGATTACTCACGGATTGGAAGCCACGAACTAGCCGGTGCAGCGTATAGTCCGTATGCCATATTCTATAGGATGCAGTCTGTCCCCGAGAATGATGACAATGAAACTTACAGCGCCATGGACCAGCCGGGGGACGAAGTAGCCAATAGCAAGAAAAAGAGGTCCTCCTCCGAATTCGATAGCAGTTTGGCTCCTAAAATGAACGAGGCCTCACTGACAAGGCCACGGATCATGCATAAGAAACTGAAATACATCGCGGCCTACCGCGTTACGGGTTATATGTAACTTGTGTGGACGGATCGACTAGATACCTTCAATAGTCTTTACTGAGAGATTCTCTTATAGTAAAGTGCCTCTTTCGCAGAATCTCCGGCCCGCCTCACAAATATGATCAATTCAATCTCTGATGATTAACATAAAAAAATAACAAAATATTTTTCTAATAAAAAGCTAAAAACACGAATAATTTTATATTACGAATTTTTATTTCCCTAAATTCCTAAGTTGCGCACATTGCAGGCGTACCCTGAGGATACGCTAGCGCGACGGGCGAACGGGCGCGAGGTTAGGTAAACTACGTACCTAGGTTTTTAATAATGATTAATTGAAATTAAGTTAATCAAACCCCATATTTAAACATCTATAAGTAGGTACATACATATACATAAAATTTGAGTGTCTTTTTGAAATATTAAAATAACTTCATTTACTACATGCATATGAATAATACTGTCCAATGTATCAAAATATGTATCAAAATAGCATGTTTTAAAACTTTTGTCTTGTCTCTTTTTTCCGGCAAATCTCTGAAATGGCTGAACCGGGACTAGTAAGTACTAGCATAGCTAGTAAAGAACTAGTAGCTACTACTGGTAAGTACTAGTAAATACTAGGCAGTACTATGCCTGTGCCCACTACTTTGTCCGCGTGGAAGACACATAGCAGCTGAGCAGTGACGATAAATTTGAAGCAAGTCGGATGAAAATGCGCTTTCGAGCTCTTATCCATAAAATCCCGGAATTCCCGCGGGGAGGGGTGCAACACGGGTAACACCGCCGCGGTTACTCATTCATCTACACTAATCTACACTAATATTATAAAGAGGAAAACTTTGTTTGTTTGGTTGTAATGAATAGGCTCAAAAACTACTGGACCGATTTTAAAAATTCTTTCACCATTCGAAAGCTACATTATCCACGAGTAATATAGGCTATTTTTCATCCCGAAATTCCCACAGGAATGGACACAACGCGGGTAAAACCGCGGGGTGCTGCTAGTAATATATAAAGACGTTACTTAAATTAAACGCCTCGGTGGTCTAGTGGTATGTGCGCTCGCCTGCCAAAACTGAGGTCCCGGGTTCAATTCCCGGGTCGAGCGAAAACATGTTTCCTACTTTTCAAACATGGCTCGAGTTTGAGATCACCAACCCGCATTTGGCAAGCGTAATGTGCCACTGCTGGGCAAAGGCCTCTCATCTCACTAAAGATATCAGTACAGTGAGGAGGATTAGGCATATTCACCACGCTTGCCAAATGTGGGTTGGTGATCTCAAACCCGAGCCATGTTTGAAAAGAAAGAAACATGTTTTCGCTCGACCCAGGAATTATATAATAAATAATTATTAAGAACCTATTATTTATTGTTATTTAATTTATATAATTTTTAATCTACATTTTAATATAAACGAGGCATTGCATTACTTATCGGTTAGTTAATGGATGGCGTTAAGCCGTCGGTCCCGGTTACTTTCTACGGATAGTGGTTGTTACATGAGCCATGTCAGAGGCCTTTGGCGGCTCAATAACTCTGACACCAGGATTGGTCAGGTTGACCATCCACTCGATGAAGAAGAAGTTAAATGATCAACAAATACTTATTTATACCTTGTTAATTAATTATATTACGACGATTGACAAGCCCGTTGGCACAGTGGCAGTGAGAGAGCTTACTGTGTCGGGGGTTGCGGGTTCGATTCCCGCTCGGAGTCAACAATGTGTGAAGACATAGTTGTTGGCGACGATGTCTGGGTGTCAGTTATACGAGTATATTCTCATAAAGTAATTGTGTGTGTATATTATATGTAGTAGTGTCAGTGTCAGTGAGTTAAATTCCATAACACAAGTTTAGAGCTTACTTTGGGTCTAATCTTTAAGGATTTGTAGTTTAATATTTATTTAATAACTAGCAGCGCCCCACGGTTTCACCCGCGTTGTACCCGTTTCCGCAGGAATTTCGCGATAAAAAGTAGGATATGTCCTTTCTCAGGCCTGGACTAACTGTGTACCAAATTTCATTCGAATCGGTTCAGTAGTTTTGGCGTGAAAGCGTAACAGACAGACAGAGTTACATTCGCATTTATAATATTAGTTAGGATGTCAGCAAGTCAGAGTCCATAATACAAGCCTAGAGCTTAGTTTGGGTCTAACTAGCCTTGTTATTTCAATAAATGATTTATGATTAAATTAACCGTGTGTGAATTTGTCCGGAATAATAATATAATAATTACAATAGTATTTATAGATCACATACACGTATATTTTGCTTGCTTTATAATCTTTGTACCGCGACAGAACATTTTATTGAGTAACGCCATTCGTACACCAATATTATTTTGGGAAAAACTTAAGAATAATGTTGAACCTTGTGAGTGATGTTGCACATGCGCCGTACCGCCGCGGTCGCTAAGCGATATTAACTCAATGTTAAGCAACGTGCAGCTCGGATGGGTGGCCGATGGATGGCCATGTGTTCCGGTCGTTTCAATCGGTTTTCGTCTTTAGAAGGTGTAAAAACTCCGACACCACCGTTGGCCACTAAATCTCCGCGAACCCACTAAGTACCGCCGAAACTGCATAAGGTAGGGAGGTAGGGAGGTAGGTAGGGAGGTATTTAGTCTTCCTTCTGACCTTCGTTATCTTCTCCCGTCGCTTGTAGCCGTCGCCGCATCGTGGCCCTAGCCAGAGGGTTAATCATCAGTAGGGATCATAATCATTCATCTTGAATTTATACAAAATATTTTTTTATATTACAGAAATAAGGATTGTTTATTACATAATACAAAAAAATTAAATTGAATTACTTAATATTCGAACATTAATAAAAATATCAATATATCTGTAATGAAATAAAAAATAATAACAATTGCTTATTAAATATCACATGTATTTGTATTGCATTTGAAACAAATATCTATCGAATAGTGAACTATAAACATGCATCCGTTAATATACGTGACAGTCTCACAAGAAACAACCGCACGCGCAGTAAACCACCGTTTTAATTAAATACAGGGTTTCTTATTATCATTGACACAGAAGTGCATTGCTCAATCGAGAGAGCGCTCTTAGCGGTCCATTTATGAATGTCAATGTCCGATACACTATTACGTACAGTATATAAGTACTACTCTTGACCTTTGTTGCCATTATTTAGCCGACGACGAAGGAAACATGCCGCGGAAGCTCGCCCTTACGTTACTGATATTCGGGTACGCGTCCTGCATGGAGATGCGGGAGACAGTGGAGAGGATGGTGATGGTGCGCCGCACGGGCTCGGACCTGCAGCCCGCCGCCACCGGCTACATCTACAAGAAGGAGAGCGACCGGCCCGCGCGCCTCGTCACGATGGCCGCCTCCGAGGTAGCCGACCACTTCACCAAGCTGTACGAGCCGCACGCCTTCCCCGCGCCGCCCCCGCGCCCCGCCGGACCCTTCCACGACAATGACGACACCAAGCACGCCGCCGCGCAACTCAAGGAAAACATCAAACCTGTCACCGAACAAGAAGACGCGGAGGAAGACGGCATGGCCGACGACCAGTTCAGGAAGATATTCCACGAGTATCCCTCCTCCGACCTGACACCTCCCAACTTCGCCAATTACTTGCATGGCGTGGATGATGATGCAGGGCATGGTCTTTTCGGGCATAACGATGAATATAGTTTCACCAAAGGAAACTACTACGGTGATGATGGCCACAAAGGGTTTGGGGACGATCACCATTATGGGGAAGCGGACGAAGGGAAGTACTATACTAATCAATACGAAAGTTTCACCGTTTCAAATAAAGGGAGTAAAGACAAATCTGGCGATAAGGCCGATGAACACGGGAGTGATACCAAAAGATACGATGAGTATAAAGGAGCTATTCACGGATATGAGGCAAAAGATAGTAAGAGCGACGAGGTCGATGGATATCACAGAGTCTACGATAAGGATGAATTCAAGAAAAAAAATGGCTTCCATGACTTCGACAAGGATGAAGGAGACGTCGATAAATTCAGGCATCAGGATGAGCATTATCGATCAGACGCCGGAGGGGTCGCTGAGAGAAAGTCGTACGAGTCTGGACATCATGAGGACGGCGCGGGAGCTGTCAGTGACGAACACAAACGGGATGAAATCGGGAGGAAAACCGCCCATACAGGGACTCAAGGGGACCATTCCTTCCTCCGCGACGGAACAAAGTACGGCGATAAAATCGGAGCTCGCCGCGCCAGGAGCTACCAATACCACGTCAAACATAAAGATCATTAACACTCTGCTAATATTTGTTATTTCGTTAAAATTGTTAGACATAAGTTGTGTTTTGTAAATAATTATATTTATCAAAAATAAGCCATACGTGACATACCAAATATTTTATTTTATTTCTTGCCTGTCCCATAGGTACTCCTAATTACTTTACTCTTTTGACTTATATTAGGGACAAAAATGTAAGATATTTCTTTGATCATGGTATGCTCGAGTAAATTAATGTTAATCCTTACATTATAATAAACTAGCAGCGCCCCGCGGTTTTACCCGCGTTGTGCCCGTTCCCGTGTGAATTTCGGATTTTTTTTACATAAAAACGTTCCTCTTGAATCACTCTACCTATTACAAAAAACCGCATCAAAATCCGTTGCGTAATTTTAAAGATTTAAGCATACAGACAGACAAACAGAAGACAAACAGACGCGACTTTGTTTTATACTAGCAGCGCCCCGCGGTTTTACCCACGTTGTGCCCGTTCCCGTGGGAATTTCGGGAATTTTTTTACATAAAAACCTTCCTCTTGAATCACTCTACCTATTACAAAAAACCGCATCAAAATCCGTTGCGTAATTTTAAAGATTTAAGCATACAGACAGACAAACAGTGTGACAGACACGAAAAAGAGACGACTTTATTTTATACTTACTATGTAGTGAAGTGACTATGTAGTGATACTAATATTAAACTCGTAAAGAGGTATAACTTGTAAGTTTATTTGTTTGTATGTTCGAGGTAATCTCGGGAATTATCTGTCCGATTTGAATAATTCTTTTTGTAATAGATAGCCACATTCAACGGGAAGGTTATAGGCTATTTTTCATCCCGAATTCCCACGGGAACAGGCACAACGCGGGTAAAACCGCGGGGCGCTGCAAAAAAAAAATTGGTCTCAGAATACCGCGACGCCGACCAGTAAGTAAATTGTAACGCTCGTAACGTAGTTTACCTAAGCGGTTAGCTCATTGCGATTGTTAAGCAACGTGCAGTTCGGCCCTTACTTGGATGGGTAGCCGAAAGTTGCATTTCTATTTGAGCGCTACCGTGGATTTGGAGGATACGTAAAATTGTCATGTCGGCCCCAGTTGTTTCAATCTAAAAACTGTGACACCAGGCTTAGAAAATTACTATACTTCCAATATTATAAATGCGAAAGTTGGTGATATTATAAAACTGCAGAGTTTGTTTGTTTGTTTGTTTGAACGCGCTAATCTCAGGAACCACTGGTCCGATTGAAAAATCAATTTTCTAATGGATGGGAAGGTAATAGGCTATTTTTCATCCCGATATTCCTACGGGAACGGGCACAACGCGGGTAAATCCGTGGGGCGCTGCTAGTTTAAGTATATGTTTGTAAAACCGCTCAACAGATTTGGATGAAACTTTACAGCTATATCAGAATAACACATATGATACATTTTATCCTGAAGTTGCCGCGGGAACGGGTACAGTGCGGGTAGGATCGCGAGACGCTACTAGTGTAGCATGATCACTGAATCTATACGTCAGGGTAGGTCGTTATATGAACCAAGGCCAGGTCGAGGCAATCAATATCGTCTTCGCGGTATGATTGATGATGACCATTTGACGTTATTGGGGGGGATTTGAGCTGGTCCTATGCTCTGGTGGTGTAATTACGGATTAACTGCTTTGAATTTAAATTAATTATTTCGACGGGTTTTTACATACATGTATGTATGAGTATGTAAATGTTCTCGTCAGTTTCGACCACATACGGTGTCCTTCATCAGGAGTTCGGGTGATCTGCTACCGACTGTATCTCGTCTCGCACTTTAGCCACATTCAACGGAAAGGCTATTTTTCATCCCGAAATTCCCGTAAAACCGCGGGGCAATGCTTGTGTATGATATTATAGGTGGATGCCACTATCATCGCTACATTACGTCACGGCAATGGTACAAAATAAAGAACACTTATAAAGTTACTTTGCTTTGTTTAGCTATGTTTGATAGTGGCGGATCCAAAGGACTTAGGGTTAGGGGCTCAAGCCTAAATCATCTAAGTTCTCCCACAAATCGAGTTTCTTTTGATAAAACCTACCAGAGTCAAGCCCCGTCAAATTAAAATGCTGGATACAA
This sequence comes from Cyclophora albipunctata, assembly GCA_963082685.1. NCBI lineage: Eukaryota > Metazoa > Arthropoda > Insecta > Lepidoptera > Geometridae > Cyclophora > Cyclophora albipunctata. The sequence goes on along the minus strand of OY720131.1, from coordinate 7,141,406 downwards.
AGAGACGTTTCATCTTATTGGTACCATTGGTACCCATCCGCTACGAAAAAGTTAGCTTCATTAAACGTTAAAGCGTTACAATTTGGAAGAATTAACGCTAGTTAATAGTTAATCATATGCTATCCTATCTACTTCCTACTTCCTACTAGTCCTTCTATCCTATCCTATCCTACTTCCTATCCTACTAATATTATGGATGTATGTTTGTTGCTATTTCACGTAAAAACTACTGAACGGATTTGGATAAAACTTTACAGTAATATGTATAGGTTATACGTCAGAATAACACATGGGATACATTTTATCCCAAAATTACTTTTGCATATTAACGGAAGTTAACGTTTTTTAAAGCTAATCCGTTAATCAAAATGTTAACTTCATTAATTAACGATTAACGGATTAACGAGTTAATGCTCAGCTATGTGGATAACGAACGTAGCGTAGCAATGCGTAGTTTTGGTGGAGCGCCTTTACAGTGAGTACTTTGTTCTAAATGTTGTTGGGAATAGACCTAGAAGTCGGTTACCGTGGGGTTAATCAATTAATGTGAATAATATAAATCAAACTTCATTGTTACGATAGATAACAAAGATGCAGGCCGAGAGAAATTACACAGGAACATTTCTTTGTATTTCTTTATTGTTTACATACAGCAGTGTGATTACTGGGAGAGAGGTGTTGCACTCGTTAGTTCGGCGGGCCGGCGGGCCAGAGATACTCCTCTGGTGCTTACCATTACTATAAAAATCATTACTTTGTGACCAATTAGTGATAACGTGATAGCGTAGTGAATCCATACATTTTGTGATTGATTTCTCCGCTGTTCAAATATTCTATAAACTTTAAACTCGTTACCTAGTGAACTTGTGATTGGTATTTAGATAAAGCAAAAAATTAGAATCGATTACGCGTTTGCTCATAATAGAGTTGACCCTTCAACCTCTGTCTGAACGTGAAAAACTTACGCATTTCACGCTCAATTGTTCGGCGGCCGGCGCGCTCGTGTTCTTGCACAATAGCAATTTTTTTCATTATAATATTCATTACCAACCTTTGTCACCTACAACCTCGTCTGATAAACAATTTGTTACATGGACAAGAAAGGTGCAGATACACTCACGGTCCTTTTGTCTCAACTATTGATATAAATATTAGGCAACGGGCTTACGAAATTATTACAGCACAGGCACCAGTGCGGGTCACATCTAATCATGGACACTATTATTAGTTTACTGTTCGCCGCGGCGACGGCGTCGGCGACGCAGATCGGCATCGTCCCGGGCGCCGTCAGCTACAGCTACCGCAGCGACGCCGGCACGCCCGATGCCTTCCTGCACCTGGGGCAGGCGCGCGGGCCCGCGCCACTCGCGCAGATCTTCAACCACGAGCCGGTGGGGCCCACGCCGCTGCCTTACCTTGTGCACGAGCCCATATTCATCGACCCGCAGCAACCAGTCCACCACTCGCACCACCGCGAGAAGGGACAGGGCAGCGAATCCGCGCACCAATACAACAACGAGCACGGGGCGAGCGGCGTCAAGGGGTACAACATCCAGAACCAACACGCGGCCGGCGAAGCCGGGGACTACGGGAAGAAGCATCGCGAGTCCTACTACGGAAGCGACGAGGGCCAGAACAAGAAAGTTTACGACCAGGCGGACGCGCACGGGAACCACCACAAGTCGGGCTCCCGCTACGCGGGCGGGGACAAGGGGCACAAGAAGCACTTCAGCCATGGGGAGGACGTCACCGGCTACCACAAGGTGTTCCACAAGGACGAGCTCAAGAAGGACCACGACTTCTACGACGTGGCCGACAACAGCGGCAAGTTCCACAAACATGGCTATCAGAAGGGAGATCATTCTGCCGAAAACGGTGGCCACAAGAAAGGCGGCCATCACAACTCTGGGTACGATAAGAAGCATTCGGATAGCGAGGAATCTCTCGAGGATAGCGACGTAGATGAGGAGCATAAGGAGCATTTGTACAAGGAAGGTGTGCACAATCACCACGATCGCGGCGAGGACTACGGTAGCAAGGCGGGGCAGGAGCGGGAGAGCGAGTACCTGTACGAAGACGACGACGACGAGGATGACGACGAGGACGACGACACCGAATAACTGATTGGAAACTTTATTAATTTTGTTATGTTTGATATTTTTTATCATGTCTAAATAAATAATGCAATTTCTGTGCAACCCTTATTTTTCTATGCAACCCTTTCTTATTATTAATTTCATTAGTAGGTACCCAGTACCTACTTAACACTGTTCAAAAAAGTAACAAACAATATTGAGTATAAACTGTAATAAGGATCTACTTAGAAACTTGTGCTCAGGTATTCACTTAAAATCTATATAGTAAATAGTAACGTAAAACATAGACTACCTACCAAATGTGATATGAAGGAATAACGTTGAGATACATTTTTGTAGATAGTGATATAATTTCCAATGGCTGAATAGGTTATTCCTATTGCCTATTTATAGGTAGGTAAATTAGGTACCTATACTATAGGTAGATATGATATTCGTCGGTAAACAACAACCCGTTCTTCTAATTTTTCGTGTCGATGCACAAAAATTAACAATTTAAATGATGCCCTTGTTTTAGGTGTGCGATGTGGTGAGTTTGGGATCGTCTTCCTTCTACTAATTCACTTGCAACTTGTCTATTAGTTGAAAGAGATGCTAGCTTGACTATTTTTAAAACTACAAGTGCACGAATTAATATCAGATGTGAAACATAAATTCTCGTACATATTCTGCAAGGCGCAACCGTTTTCAAAATATTTCCACCTCCATGTACATATTCACTCGTCAATATAATTACTCTGTTACTTAACCTTATTCTTTAATTTGGAGACATATCCATGAATTTCGTATATAAACTGGATAGCGTACTCAAACTATAAATATAATACATATTAAACTCTATGACATGGCGATACGTCTTAATTTGAATATTATTATCGTTGGACATATCCAGGACATATTTATTTGATCTGTTTCTGGTTTCTGTTTTTTTTTTGCTTTTTAGGGTTCCGTGGCAAAAAACGGAACCGTTATAGATTCGTCATGTCTGTCTGTCTGTCCGTATGTATGTCACAGCCACTTTTTTCCGAAACTATAAGAACTGTATTGTTGAAACTTGGTAAGTAGATGTATTATGTGAACCGCATTAAGATTTTCACTCAAAAATAGACAAAAAAAAAATTGGGGGTTCGCCATAATAAAAACCAAACCTATTTTTTTTTTATTAAACCCACCAACCATTTTTTTTATCTAAAAATGATATTAAGGTTTCTAATATCTTTTTTTTCTAAACTGAATAGTTTGCGCGAGAGACACTTTCAAAGTGGTACAATACAAGGGGCCCCCCCCCATTTAACTAAAATGAGAGAATGATAAAACAAAAAAAAATATATGATTACATTAACATGCAAAATTCCACCGAAAATTGGTTTGAACGAGATCTAGTGAGTAGTTTTTTTAATACGTCATAAATCGTAAACCGCAATGCACCTTTCATTCAATCAGCTCAAATATAAAAAGCCGTCACTTACAACTTTTATATTATGTTACTTGCTGAACCCTTCATAGACGAGTCCGACTCGCACTTGGCCGCTTTTTTTGACAGATTAATGTACACACGACTGGCGTATTTATGTAAACCAATACAATATAGTATTAAAAGCTTAAGCAGATACTAAATAAAATGCTTACTGTTTAATACTTGAAGGAGAAGGAGCAAAATGTAATTATTTATTACCTACCTTATTTGTTTCTGCCACGATATGGGGTTTAAAGCGAGTGAAATGTTATTCGCGGTTTTGTGGCCGTTCCCGTGGGAGTTCCGGAATCAAAGATTGCCTATTTAGTAGATTTAGTAGAACCTTCCCGTTGAATTAGCCTTACCGTTACAATAAATATCCATTTCTGAGATTAGCGCGTAGTAGTTAGTGATTTAATTCTCAAAAATGTTACAGGGACAAAAAAGATGACGACAAAAAGGATGTGGAGGATACCACCGCGTTAGAATTGAAAAGAGTGAACATAGAACAACATTCCACTTTTGACCTCAGAGGTGCCCGACTTCCACAGCGGCAGGACGATTCTGATTTTAACCCCAGGAAATACAGAACTGTTAAAAACCCTCTACCGTATGATATTGTCCTGTTTTCTTAACGAGCAAGTCTCATTTTAGTAAGAACTTAGACACTTTGTAGTTAGTTGTTTAAATCAGTGTTTGTTAGTACTTTATCAGGGAAATACTAGAATGTGTGGAATGGTTTCCCTCTATCATATAGTTTAAAGTCTATCTGTAAATTATCTTCAATTGTTCACGTGACCATTAGCACGATCTAAAAGACTACGATTGATATGCCATAACCTTAAAAATACGAGTAGAAGATTTCAAAGCCTCATGAGTTGGTACTTTTTTTGAAGGCTCTGGATGGCTTACCTGAATCTGTTGCGGATTGCGTTTGGCGGCGGAGCGCTGGGAATCCCTCTGGCTATAAGCCAAGCCGGCTTGCTCCTCGGCCCAATCCTGTCGCTTCTCATCGGAGGCCTCCTTGTATACTCACATGTGATGTTAGTGAGTAAAAGTAAAGTATTAGCCTGTAATGTCCCACTGCTGGGCAAAGGCCTCTCATCTCACTGAATATATCAGTACAGTGAGGAGGATTAGGCGTAATCACCACGCTTGAGTAATGCGGGTTGGTGATGGCTCAAACCAGATATTAAGAAACATGTTTGTTAGTGAGTACCTACTCGTATTAATTAATAGGTAGAATTATTGTGTAGCCCTCGTCAAAGTTTAATCTATATCTAAACCAATTTCATCAAAATCAGATAGACTGTCAGACGAGGTAGAAACCAGTAGGTACTCGTACGTTTTGAAACAGTAACAATATTTCCACTCTTAATAGTAGTTCTTCCTAGCAGTTTCAACCGCAGTATGTAGCCATATGTATGCCTGGTAGGAATTTTAATTTTTAATTTTGAGATATCCATAATATGTTATGTTCGAGATTTCTAAATATTTCCTTCCTGGTTCAACGGTGAACCGCGGTTGGGCTAACATTACAAACAGTGAGACAGATAGATGGACTTCTTCATTAACCTACCATATTAGTGAGGTTAAGTATAATTTGTACCCTACAGCTGACCAATCTGAATGAAATTTGCAAGCGGCTAAGGATTTCGAGCATCTCGTACCGCCACGGATTCCGGCTGGCCATGTACAATGGGCCTCCTTGCTGCCATACCCTCGGAGACAAAAGGTTCTAAGTCACAATAGCTACGGAATACGGCTGCAACAGATACAAACCGACCTCTCGATGCTTAGCTGGTTTCGGATTTGTAAAGCGTTATCTCAGTAACGCACTGACTCGACTGAAACTTATTCAACTCTCTAGAGCTCATGATATAGTTTGTCTGAGTGTTGTTAATTCATCGATTATGTAAAGCAATGTGCAGGTCACATCTCGGATAAGTGGCAGAAAGAGGCATTATTATTTGAGCCCTACCGTGCTTCAGAGGTCACGTTAAGCAATCGGTCCCGGTTGTTTCAATCGTGAGACCATGTCGGAGGCCTTTAGGCCCATCGCAGACGACAGACTTTTTGTGTGATCGAGTCTGCGGCGCACAAAAATTCGGTCGCGGATTGTCGCGGATTTTTGCGCGTCGTGTGCGTTACTGCATATAATTACATAGGTTCTATTTTCACAGACTAAAAAGTGCGTCACGGATAGTCTGTCGTCTGCGATGGGCCTTAGGCGGTTTTAAATCTCCGACAGCAGGGTTGGGCACTGACCTACTCGACATGAATGAATGAACTACAAAACCGAAACCTTTTGATATTTTTTTATTCCTTCAAACTCAGATATCCTTTAGATCAGAGATCCAAGTAACTGTTCCGACCGTATCCTCTTCTTGGTTCATGACTCTAATGTACTGATTGTGTTGCAGCATTATCATAACACTGTGTATGATACTGAGTCAACTTGGCACCTGTACGGTGTTCGTAATATTCACGAGTGACAGTTTGAGAGATGTAAGTAAATCTTGATGCTTGTATATTGGGCGGTTTGCTTCAGTTTAAGATCAGCACATTCAGTTTAAGTATATAATATACTAGTAGCGCTCCGCGGTTTTACCCGTGTTGGGCCCGTTCTGTGGAAATTTCGGGATGAAAAAATAGGCAGGAATCGAACCTGCAACCCCTGACACAGTAGGCGCTCTCACTGTGCCAACCGGCTTGTCTACATAAAATATACGTTTACATAATTATAATGTCAGTCTCAATAGACGCAACAAAATGAAACAGTCTACACTGGCCACACGAAAATCTTTAAAAGACTGGCATTTAACCTATGAAACAGCGCTTTAACATCGAAACAATCGCGAACTTTTTAACGAACGTATGATACTATAACGAACACATTGAAACAGCCCTTACTAATTTCTTTTCGTTACTTGTTGTGATTGTGTTGGCGATTTTCACTTGCATCTATCTGTTAACTCAAGCGACCCGTCTGCATTGGGTCTTTAATCATTATTATTATTATATTAGCCTTGGGTGTCCCATTGTTAGGCAAAGGCCCGTTTCCACTTTTCTCTATTAAGAGCTTCAAGACGCCAACCAGGCAAAAATCCGTCGAGTTCATCTCGCCATCGCCTTTTTTGGTCTGAGTCCCATATAATGGCGATTTTTGCCCAAGACTCATTAGGTCTGCGACAGAAATGTCCCGCTCAATTCCGTTTGAGCTCAGCAGCCTTGCGACCTACATTCTTAATCAATACTTTGAAATTATGATAATCAATCTCATCTTGTAGATGATGGACTGGCAAAGTTACAAACCAGCATTGATGACATTGCTCATACCATACATGGTGCTGTTGTTCTTCATGAAGAATATTAAAATTGTCAGCATTATCTCTGTGATAGGTAACTTTTATATTTTATAACACACCAGTGTAAGTAGGTATTATCCAGAAATATCCTGCTGCAAGGCAATGGGAATTTCTCCTCGCCGAAGATGTCATTGAGTGAAGATAGAAACCCAGAAATCTATAGATAAAGATTAGAATAATAATGGATTCAATAAAAGTTGAACGCCACCCGACCCACAGTCCGTCCCAGCAATGCTTTGAAGTCTTTGAATAAGTGTATGTAGAGGGTATGATCAGGCTACATGAGCAGTGACCTTACTTCACTTGTATACCTAACAAAGATGATGATGATGATGGGTTTGATTTTTTGTTTGTTTGAACGCGCTGATCTCTGGAACTTATTTTTATCCCTTAATTCCTACGAGAACGGGTGCGACTCAGGTAGAACCGCGGGGCGCTGCTAGAACCTTATAAATTTGATCTGAAAATTGACTGATGATAAAAATGAATTGCTGTTCGTAAGTCTGCTTAAAACTGGAGAAAAACTGAACCGATTTGGCTAATTTTGGTCTTGAAATATTCATGAAAGTCCAGAGAAGGTTTAAAAGGTAAGCAGTGACGGAATAAATGCGGGTGCAACCGCAGGGCACAGCTAGTAGTTTATAACTGTGTTTTAGGTACCATAAGATATAGAACACAATTTTGTGGTATAACTAAATTTTATCAACATTTTATGATTTGTTTTGTTCGTAGGTAACATTTTCAACTTCATAGGCTTGCTATTGGTGTGCTTCCTGATGATAGAGGAGCCCAGGGGTGACTTCAGATGGTCGGCGTCCCGCGCGCTGCCGGTGCTGTTCGCTTTGGGGTCATTTCTATTCAATTACAACTCCGTTGGCTTGGTAAGTATTTATTGTGTTTGTATCGTGTAGATTTCGATCTAATAATGTATATAAACGTTAATTCGATAAAAAAATAAATAACTTATTGAAATAACAAGGCAAATTAGACCCAAACTAAGCTCTAGGATATTCCATTAATCTAAATAACTGATATCATTGAATACATATTTAACAATAAATACTTTAAAGACTAACATACATATTATAAACAAACTAAAAATGGTTACCATTTACTTGCAAAATTATGTTCAGTTATGGAGAACTTTATTGGCTTATTACTCGGAAGTAAAAGATATCTTTAATCACGAAATAATAAAGTAATCATTAAACAACCCGGACATAACTACATAGTTTGACTTGATTGGCAGTAGAAGCTTAGCCAATCTTCAAAAATTATAATTTTCATAATTTATTTTTCATGTTTATTACCCAGATCTACATAACCTCATTACGCGGTCTTTCCATTAACTGAAGCTATGATATGATATTGTTCACCAATTAAAATACATACATCCTCACACACTTTTGCATTTATAATATTAGTAGCATAAGATAGGATGGGATGTAAGTTCTAATGTAGCATATCTCTGGTGGAAATGCATCCTTCCGCGTGCGTTCTAACTCTAGAGTCTAGCTAGACTCTCGTGGAAACTCATACGTTGCGTTTCTATTGAGCTCAATTGCGCAATCACAGTGCATTACAGCAAGGATTCGACGATGTCAATGCGTTGATTGACAACTCCAAGGCGCTGTGATTAGTGAATCAGGTTCCGCACCGATCTGCTCGGAACACAACCTCAATTATGTGGAAGGCATGTAACGCATGTAGGTATTATACTAAAAGCAGCGCCCCACGGTTTTACCCGCGTTGTACCCGTTCCCGTGGGAATTTCGGGAATTTTTATACATATAAACCTTTCTCTTGAATCACTCTACCTATTACAAAAAACCGCATCAAAATCCGTTGCGTAATTTTAAAGATTTAAGTATACAGACAAACAAACAGACAAAAGTAGCGACTTTGTTATACTATGTAGTGATGAAACGGGTATGTATCGCGTTAGATAATTTATCGTATTCTACTCAAATACGTACCCGACGTTTCGAGCGAATTACACCGCTCGTGGTCACGGGATGACCATTGAGTCATCCCGTGAGTATAGAAGTTAAATTATCTAACGCGATACAGACCCGTTTCGTTTAGTATAATAAGTGCAAATCGTGTGAGTTTAAAAGTATGTAACGCATGCGTTCAATTTCAATTTTCAGATACTAAACATGGACTTAGCCTTGAAAGACTCGGAGGTGTTGGTGCGACGTGACGGCGTGCTCAGTGTGGTGATGAGTGGCTCGATAGTGTTGGCGACCCTGTTCGGGTCCCTCGGGTACTGGTCCTTCGGCAACATGGAGGAGAACATCCTCAGGTCCTTGCCGTTCGACTCCGGGTAAGTACTGCTAACTAGCCGCGGTGTCCGTTTAGTGGGGATAAAAACTGGCATAATATAACCTTGCTAGCTATCCTATACAAAAGGGCGTAGTAGCTCGTAAGATTAACCTGGAAATACAAAGGAAATTACTTTTACTTCTAAAAATTTAATCTGATTCGGACTTCATTTGTTTTTTAAGCATTGAAGTAGGTACTACCGAGATCAGATCACACAGCTTTTATTTGTATCCCCAGGGTGTCAATGTTGGCGATAGCGCTATATCTGGTCTCGATCGCGTTCTCGTACCCCCTGCAGTGCTTACCTGCTACCTCCATGATCGTGGACATCATCCGGTATCACGACCCGGACCACGAGCCCTCGCCGATGGCGCTCGCGAAGATTGAAGTGATGTGCAGACCACTCTTCGTAATGGCCTCGTGTAAGAGAACCCCGGAATCTTTTAATACTCATAACTATTCGGGTTCATTAAAATTACAACACTTTGGTAGTCGCGAAACGAGCAAGATTACCTAGTACGAAAACCATTGTGTTTATTTCTTATATAGTGGCGTAGTTTGACGAAGAGATTTTAGCTCAATGCGATTGTCAAACTCCGTGCAGCTCGATCCCTACTTGGATGTGTGACCGATAGTGGCATTTTTATCTGAGTGCTTCAGAGGGCACGTTAAATGGTTGGTCCCGTTTGATTCACGTTAAATCGTCAGGCCATGTCGGAGGCACTCTAAGAACTCTGATACCAGGGTTTTAGTTCTTATACTTGTTACCTACAACTGTGTATATTTCTGTCCGCAGTTGTGCTAGCTTACTTCATACCATTCCAAGGTCCCGTGGTGGCGTTTGTGGGCTGTCTCTGCACCAGCCTGCTCGCCGTCGTGTTTCCCGCGCTGATGGAGATCTGTCTTCTGTACCCTGGACCTTACGGCAAATATCACATCCATCTTTACAAGAACCTTCTCTTCATTTGCTTCGGTATTATCATTTGGTTCTTCGGCATCGTGTTGAACGCTCGGTTGATTTACATGCGCATCAAAGCTTCCATGTCTCCCAATAATCCTGATTATGTTTAATGTTGTGATTTTAATAAAATGTTGTAAGTAGTATCTATCTAATGTTGTGGGTCTTTAGTCTTACTATTTACCTCCAGTGGGGGATGCAGAGGAGTTACCCGGTGGGGTTAGATTGAACCAGGTAAAAGAAGGAAAACATGCCAAGAAACATCATACTTTAACTTTTCAAGTACCTACTCAACTAATTAAAGTAGCAATCTACGATATCGTATTTGCCATGTTCATGTATTAGGCGAAATACTAAGTAAGTGTTCATGTTATTAGTAAAAGGTGCATTTCTGGGGAAGTCAATCTTTTTGCAATGACTGGATACCAATGGTAGTTGAATGAAAGTACCATCTAACTTATTAACCAAGACGAGCTTTTGAGTTAAATTATTTTTCTTAAAATAAAAGCTACAGAGAGAAATACTTTGATAGCAAATTGTCATTTTATGTGGGCTGATTAAGGTTGCTAATTAGTAGACAAACATGCCGACTGACGGGCGGAACAATAATATAATATTATATCCACCTGCCCATCATGAGTGCATGACGAATGGCCCTGGAGCCTTGACCGATCCGAGTCAATGCACCGAAAACATATCTATTCAACTGTGACATGTCATTAAATAACTCATCATTAGAAAAAATCATCCTTGCTTGGTAATTTTAAATAAAGGCTATATAAAGCGACCGCATTTCATGTGTGTCAGTGTCGCAACCTTCTTCAATTGTTCAAGAACGCTAAATTAGGACACAATGCAGAAGAAACTGTGCTTCGGATTGTTGGTGGTGGCTTTGTCATCCGTGAAGCCTGCCCCGACGGACTCGGGGACTCTAGACTTCGATAAACTGGACACGGACCTAGCAGACCTCAAGTACGAAGTGGAAGAAGAGGACCTAGACGATTTCTCAAAATTACTAGACGAAGCTGACAACACTTCGAAAAGCGGCAAAAACGGAAATGTCAATACGTCTAGTTATAAAAAGAAAAATACATCGAACAAAGGAACGAAAAACAAACATAGCATTGAAGATTTGAAGAAGTTTTATAAAATTGGCGGAGTGAAAGATACCGGTGCTTATGATGATGATGAAATATATGCCGTGGCGCAGGGAGTCGCTGGTACTGCGGTAGGAATCAAGGGTAATGAAGACAGGAAGTACAGGAAGGGAACTAAAACCAGAGGGTTCCATAGAGTCCACCACAAAGATGAGTACAAAAAGGACAAACTATTTTACGAAGATGATGAAGTTAAAGGTAATATTAACAAAGCTGGTGCCAAAGGATTTGGAGTCAAGTTGAGTGCTGGAGCCGGTTTCGATAAAGGACACTTTAATCATAATCATCAGAAAGGAATCTTTGCCAAAAGAGGTTATCAAGATAAAGGGTTTGCAAACAAAGAGTTTAACGAGTATTCAGATGATCAAGGATTTGATGGATCGTTTTCTAATGAAAGTTAAAAAAAAATTGGCAGTTAGTCTTTGTTATGTTACTGTAAGTAAAATAAATCTTTAGTACGCATGTTTTTATTTATTTTAATTGCAACCACCAAAGCAGGCTATTTTGATTTTCCATTAGTTACACTCGTAGTTGTATTTGTGAAAATTTTCACGCACAAGGCTAAGTTTTCTACAATTTTCATAAAAAAAACTTGTGCCATTATTTTGAGAAGTAGAAGTAAGTAGCTTTCAGTTTTTGGATACATTTTTATTATTTACTAGCAGCGCCCCGCGGCTTTGCCCGCGTTAAGTCCGTTCCCGTAAGACTTTTCGAAAATCCTTTCTTAGTGTGCACTTACGTCACTTGAAGAACCTTCCTGCCAAATTTCATGTTTCTAGGTAACGGTTGAGGCTGTGCGTTGATTAACAGTCAGTCATTCAGTCAGTCAGGACTTTGAATTTTATATATAAATAGATTACCACGACACGTTTTTGTAATTTGTTACTAAACTTTATATCTGTATTTATTAAACAAAATCATTTCGTTCAACGTAGTATCAAATTGATGCCGAATGTCATTTGTTTTTTTATAAATTCAGGAATAGAATATTAAATGTTGATGCCCAAGGATAGGTAACTATCTTTTAGCAGTGGTTCCTCCGTATTCTTATCTATAAAATCGCTGACATGGTTCCTAAGAAAATATATTCGTAGGTACCCGTACTTGTAGTTTTAGACTTGCCCGTATTGACCGACTTTATAACACCACCGTGTGTCAAAATTTTATCTACTACCTTGATATCGAAAGATAGCCGATAAATCATTGGGAAAAGCATTCGTTAGCTTTTTTACTGACACCAAATCCAATCTACTTGACACAAACCGTTAGGTACCATAACAGGGAAAAAATCTATTTAAAATTGTTAAACCGCCAGGAGTTTACTGATTTCAATTAATATGTTCTATAACATCAGATAATACGAATGTATAATCTTACCAACCAACAGTTACCTACCTTCAAATATATATTGCGTTCCACAGGGAAGCCTCCTGGGTGCACCACTTTTCAATAACTATGAAAGATAACCTTGTAAGTACTTAAATTACCAAATGCCAAAATAACTGCTATGTAGAGAATAATTGATTCGTGGTCTTTAGGCTGGTTTTAGAGTCACGCTGACCGTCGGCGCTGAGAGACCAATATGTATGGTCACTATAGAAGCGTTTCAGAGTGACACCGACCGCTCAGCGCGTACAACGGTCAGCGCTGAGGCATACGCGACCGTACGCGCCGCGCGTCGGCGCCGCTGAGCGCGCGGCGCCGACGCGCTACCGAGCTCGGTTATCGTTACTGTTTCACGTAAAACGCACGCGCTGACGAGTACAGACAATAGAAAAATGGGTCGCGATATTGATACCAGGCGTGTGATAGAAGAAGTTCGGCTGCGAAAATGTTTATGGGACGCCAGTGACCAATTGTATAAAAATAAAGATGCTAGGTTGAAGGCTAGTCGCACTATTTGATGATGTGCAAGAAAATGAAAAAAAAAACGATTTTGGTAAGTGCGTTTATTGTATTTTATCTACACTAATGTTGTAACATTCTACTTATGTTTCCAATACTTGACTTATAATTACTACTGTTATAGCGCAGACAATAAAACACTCAATTTAAGCAATTTCACATGATGGTATAATATCCACATCGATATCGTAAAATCTCATTTATAACATCATTATAACGCGACCAATTAACCTGGCGAGCCTTATGTCAAAATCCTCATACAAGTTGTATAAAATTTTGATATTAGGCTGGCTTTTGAAAACAGTTGGGTTATACGTGAAAACTTCGATGTCACAAATGCACCCACTAGTAATCTTTGAGCAATAAGTGGATGAACTTGAAGTCTTTTTCTTCGTTGCTGTTGAAGTCTTCGTTTCTTTTTCCATAAAAAATACACGGCAGCAACTCGAACGCTCATGGGATTGACCATGTCTGTACTTCGCAGCGGTCAGAATAACACTGAAACGAGGTGGCGCCGACAGCTACGCGCTGATAGCTACGCGCTGAGCTGTCAGCGCCGACGGTCAGCGTGACTCTAAAACCAGCCTTAGATGTGTATACGAACATTACTTCAATAACTCTTTGTAGGATTCGGTTTTTGAAGTTATACTTCAATCTGTTTGTAGCATACCATTGTAAACTGTCCGAGTTAACTACCGAGTTACTAACTGAGATAGAAATAGCGATAGGTTCTCTATCAATGGAACATTATCCTAAGGAAGCATAAATGAATTCCATGGGGAACTTACATAAAAAGTTATCAATCTACTACAATTAATACTGTACATAAGTTTTTTTGAACTCCTTTTTTTCTTTTTAGCAATAAACGCCCTCCAATATTTTATTTTATTTTGTAAGGTTCAAATCAATTTAAAATGGAATAATCGACTAAATAAAAACCGATAAAATTCGTGTATTGTTGCGTGATTGTTGCTTATACCCTACACTATGAAGAAATAAGAAATATTGTCAATGGTCAACTTGTCAATTTCTGAGCTGTCATCGCCTCCGTCGGTCTGTAGTCTATGCGTCATTCATCGCTGAATGAAGTCAAGTGTTTGTGTAAATGATTGTGGAACAAAGAATTTTATACGAAATAAATGAGGTTCGGTAGTGTTTTGATATCTAGCTTTACTCATGAGTACGGAAGAAGAGACTCTGTTAAATCTCGACTTCGACAAGCCGAATTCTTTGAGTGCGCCACCCGATGACGGTGTGGTATCATTATCCAGTAGTTCAGAAGAAATCTGTTTAGTGCCTGAAGTCGGGTTCGAGAGCATCGTGGATTCACCAGGCGTGAACCGGGAGTCGCAGCCGCTGCTCGGCGGCCGCGGCGACTTCGAAGTATCTTTCAACCACTTCCCAGGTACCACAATACTACCGCGCAATACACCCCCTAATTAACTAATTCAATATAATTTCTAATAGAAAACGAAACTATTACACATTACTACTTTACATTGATGAAATAACGAAAGCTTTTTCATTCATTTGCATACAATATAATCTTGAGTTAAAAAACATTATTTGTTGATGACTAATCTGGAGGAGCCCTTGACACATACTTACATCTTTGTTTTTCATAAATCTGTATTTCTGTATATTGACTGGACTGTACAAGCTTCAGTTTGTTTTTAATTGTGTTACTGTGTATTAGTGGTCTGAACTTAGCTCACAACGGTAAAGTTTCAGTGGAGTGTAACAAATTACTAATTTTTTACAGTGATTTTTAGTGTATAGTTAATAATGGATCTTGTTTATGTGGACAGTAAGTAGTGTTTAACATTTACATGAATTCTATCTAGTAAACAAATTAAACCTAAATCATCAATTTACCTATTTTTGTGTCCATATGTTAGCAAAAGTTTTTGTACACAGTCTAACTTCAATGCTCTAAGTTCACTAATTCAATTAAGTGTAATTACTTATTAGCTGATGTACAAATTTATGGTAAAGTATCATTAAATCAAGTTATTGCTTAAATCAAGTCAAATTATATCTTTGGTATGTAAGTTCAAGTTGGTTAGTGACCAACCCTGGTAATGGAGTTATTAGACTGCTTAAGGGCCTCCAAAACGGTCTAACAGTTGGAAAAACCGGGACCAACAATGTTATACACTGGAAAACATTAAAATATCACCTAAGTGCATTAAATGTAAATTATGCTAAACTAATTGAGAATGCAAATATAAAATAGATATTGAGATTCCATGCTCATTGTTAAAACAATACATATGTTCCTTCAACAAACAAAAAACATGACAATACTCACGTTTCTTTACCCTATTGCCTTGCCTTCATGCCTTCATCTATTCTTTAGCCTACTAATATATATACGAAACTAGCAGTGCCCTGTGATTATTACCCTAAATGTGACAAATGTTTATAATTTTCATCATTATGCCAATTTAATGAATATATTACTAGGGATGCACTTTACAAGTGACAAATTGGTTAAGCTTTAGAATCCGCTGTTGAAGAATGTTGAAGACTTCTTGGGACTTATTAATAAAAAACATTTTAGCTATCAAATGGTTTGTCACGTTCTGACATACAAAATTTTCCGAAGAGTGAAAGAGACAAAACACAGTGTAGCAGTGTTTTAGTTACACCATAAGACAGTTACAGTTTAAAAAATACAAATGAAATTATACAAAACATTAATAGATAGAGTTTTGCATTTATATTTTCAATAAGGATGTAAAGATAAAATACAATGTGATTAATATTTCCTTATTTTTAAGATTTGAATGTAAGAATATCATTTTTTACCTACCTATTCAGTTTCAAACATTTTTAATTTAAATAAACTATATAAAAGTAACAAGGAAATATAATTATTGCACGAATAAGTTTCATGTGTCATAATTCCAATGTCGGTTGCTATTTGTGACATTGAAAATGGCCACAGAACTTAATTATTATTTAAATATTAATAAATTAGTGATGATTATTTGATATTCTTGTTTAATAATATTCTAAAGACCCTTTTAGCCTTGAGCATATGGTTAACATAACTGGATTAATTACAACTATACTCGTAGTAGTATAGATCTTTTGATAACTGTATCACATTTGACAAATTTGTAAATCTTTCTGGTAACACCCTTTTTCTTTGCATTTTAATGTAATTTAAAATATAATAAATGTGCATTATTTATAATATGCCCATGCCCAAATATAGATTACTCATAATATAAATATGGATTTAAATGTTAAATAATAACCCAAAATCAATTCAAAAGATGCTCTAGTAAGGAGCATTAAAATACCTACATAATAGTTTTTTGAAAAATCTGGTTAATGAACCATATTTATAATATATCCTGTGAAATCTCTTAATACCCTTCATCTTGTCTATCTCCTGCAACTCTTACTAATATCTGCCGAAACAAACTGAAATCAACTATTCAGCTCTCTATTTAATTTAATGATTACATTGTGCATTGCAAGTAGCCAAGGAAGGTTGTTCCAACAAACAACGACCTTTATTACAAGTAACATTGAGATGTGATTGGTTTACTGATAATGCCCTGAATTAAAGAAGATATTGTTTAATAGCTTGTGCAATTGATTTTATTTGGTAAATGATTTGAGATGTTTTTTTTATGAATAACATGAATGTAATAAAGTAGGCTGTTGATTACTGATATGTTCAGTGAGACGAGAGGTCTTTGCACTATTTTAGTTAGGTATTTAAATTGACAGGGTTACCATGCTACCAATAATCTGATGTAATGTATCAGTTAAAATGTATCCCATTTGTTATTCTGATATATATTATAACCTATATTACTGTTAAGTTTCATCCAAATCCATTCAGTAGTTTTTTCGTGAAAGAGTAACAAACATACATCCAAACATACATACATACATCCATCCTCACAAACTTTCGCATTTATATAATACTAGCAGCGCCCCGCGGTTTTACCCGCGTTGTGCCCGTTCCCGTGGGAATTTCGGGATAAAATGTAGCCTATAGCCTTCCTCGATAAATAGACTATCTAACAGTGAAAGAATTATTCAAATCGGTTCAGTAGTTTCTGAGATTAGCGCGTTTAAACAAACAAACAAACAAACAAACAAAACAAACTCTTCAGCTTTATAATATTAGTATAGATTAATAGGATTTAACCCTCACCTTGACGCGCGTGTACCCTTGATTCGGGTTATATTAAAATTTCGAAATAAAATGTGCCATTTAAAAATAGTTTTACCGAAACCGAACTTGACTGATTCTTTTTGTTATTTCGTGAGTTTCTTGCCCATTCTTCTCTGCTGATGTTCTTCCGAATGGGTGGTACGTTCAAAAGAGCCTCTTTGGGGCCAAAACTGAATAAAAAATATTTGACTTTCCAAATGTTTTTGATCCATTTTTCAAGCCCAACATTTATTCAGATATAAGCGCGTTCGCGCCTTTGTCCTGCAGTGGGACAAGTCAGGCTGAAAATAAATAATAATAATTCAATAACACCACACGATTAAGATGGACCGATGATATTAATGAAGGAATAATGAAGACATATTACATTATAACACATTTAGAATCCAATAGATCAGCTTACCGTAAAGAACTCCACACAAAAATTACAGAACAATTTCCACAAATATCACATGTATCGGAACAACGAATAGCAGATCAAAGGAGAGTTATTGTTAATAACAGACTGGTGTCAGAGGAAAAACTTGAAGAGATAAAAAGAGAAGTGAGAGAGATCCTCCGATTGCAACAACCACAAGCAATAGATAATACAAATATATATGATAGAAATACACATAATAATATCACAATAAACCAAGACCCTAACGAACTTTGTACATTAATAAATACAGATTTGAATACGACGTCACAAGATAATATAACATACAATAACGAAGAACTCAATAGGTTAATTACAGAGACATTTGAAAATGCATTTCATAAATATTTAGATACAAACCCAATAGAAAGACCATTTTTACCAAAACAAAAAACCTCAAGAAAATTTTCATACATAATTTCATTTTTGAATTCATCAGTTTTACCTAAATATGACACAAATGAAAATAGTTTTATTCAGACTCATCTTTTAATTTACTGTGCAGCCTATACAGCAGCTAAATGTAACGGTGCTAAAATTAAAGATAACAATGAACCGTCAATAAATAATCCCAACCGCGATACAAGGCCGAACTGGTTAAAAAGGATGGATAACAAGATACAAAAGTTACGAAGAGATATTGCCAGAATGACACAATATATTCAGGGAAATAGATCAGTAAGACTTATAGTACACATAGATAGAATTAAAAATAAACACCGAATCCACTCAAACTACGAAGAACCAAATCAAACTAACGAACAGTATCTCGACAGCCTGAAACAAAAACTAAACGCAGCATCTAGTCGTAGACGACGATACCATAATTGCACACTTAGGAAAACACAAAACATTACATTTCAAAACAACCAAAAACAATTCTATAGACAGCTTATATCTAACTCTGCAAACACACATGATACAATTGATAATAGTCATCATAGTCACCAAAATTCCCCCGCTCCTAGGGATCTCCACGAATTCTGGTCAAATATATGGTCTAGACCGGTCCACCATAATGAACACGCAGAGTGGATTAAAGAAGACCTGGAAACACTGACCGATACACCCGAAATGATATTCGACCACATTCCTTTAAACATTTTCATTAATACAATAAATAAAACCCATAATTGGAAATCTCCTGGCAGTGACAATATCCATAATTACTATTATAAAAAATTCACCACCCTCCACCCTTCAATATATAACCATATAAATGATTTTATAAAAAACCCCCAATTAATGCCCACATTTATAACCCAAGGAGTAACATACATGATACCAAAAGACCTTACAAACCTAACAGACCCTGCAAAATATAGACCCATAACTTGCCTCCAAACTATCTACAAAATTATAACATCCTGTATATCTCAAATCATCAGTAAACACCTACTCGAACATAACATACTAGCAGAAGAGCAAAAAGGATGCCGTAAAAATAGCCAAGGTTGTAAAGAACAGCTCATTATTGATACAATCGCCATGAAGCATAACATCAGGCTACAAAAGGATATTTGCACAATGTATGTAGACTATCAAAAAGCTTATGACTCTATCCCTCATAGTTGGCTCATATGTATTCTTAAACACTACAAAGTTCATCCTACCATAATTAGCTTCCTATCACAAACCATGCATCATTGGAAAACCAAATTAAAAATAGGCAGACATGTAGAAACTGAGACAATCCCAATCAAGAGAGGCATATTTCAAGGAGACGCTTTCAGTCCCCTCTGGTTTTGCATGGCGTTAAATCCTTTATCTAAGCTACTGAACCGATCTAATGATGGAATATTGCTCTCAACAAATAACATAGAATTGAGACTTAGCCACTTGTTTTTTGTTGATGATATTAAACTTTTTAGCAACAGCATACAGGCCCTACATCACCTTGCAGATATTATTCAATCCTTTTCCAATGATATCCAAATGACATTTGGAATAGATAAATGTAAAACATTTACTTTAAGAAAGGGCAAATCTGTGGAATCTGTCCCATACATGCTTCCCTCTGGCCAACAAATAGAGTCAATAGACCACTTTAACACATACAAATATTTAGGTTTTCAACAATCATCTCACATTAACCACAAGCTGGCCAAAACGCAACTCATCAAAACATACAAACACAGGCTCAATATTCTCATGACATCACAACTCACTTCCGGTAACCTCACTAAAGCCATTAATAGTTTTGCCATCCCCGTCCTTACATATTTGTTCGGTATTATAAACTGGTCTAAAACCGACTTTCAGAAATTACAGCGTCTTATCAACACCACAATGACCTCCCATCGAAAGCATCACCCGCGGTCATGTGTCCAACGCATGACGCTACCACGTGAAGATGGTGGACGCGGCTTCATTGATTTACAAAATTTACACAATAAGTTAATCACATCACTCCGAAACTTCTTCCATACTCAAGCTGATCACTCTTCATTACATTTCATAGTTTCTCAGTTAGACAATAAATTTACTCCCTTAAACCTACATGACGAAAACCTTCAACCTAATCAAACCATAACTGAAAATAAAGATAAACTCCTGGCTTGGGAACAAAAGACACTTCACGGAAGACACCGCACCGACCTACAGCAACCTCATGTCGACATCAGAGCGTCGAACGCCTGGCTGCAGCGAGGTGAGCTCTTCCCTGAAACGGAGGGCTTTATGATCGCAATACAGGATCAAACCATAGATACTGGAAATTATCAGAAGTACATCATCCGGAGGCCCAATGTTGATGATATGTGTAGACGATGTCATAGTGCCTCTGAGACCATCCAGCACATCACAGGTGCATGCAAATCCATAGCCCAGACCGATTATAAACATAGACATGATCAAGTAGCTGCCATAATCCACCAAAATCTAGCAATCCAAACTAAACTAATCAAAGATAAAGTTCCTTACTATAAATATAAACCGGAATCTGTTTTAGAAAATAACTTATTTAAAATATACTGGGATCGAACTATCATAACAGATAAAACCATTTATAACAATAGACCTGATATATTAATTTTAGACAAGCAAAACAAATCTGTTTATTTAATTGATATCGCTATTTGCAATACCCATAATCTCACAAACACGCACACCGAGAAAATAGCTAAATACACTGATCTATCAATTGAAATAAAGACACAGTGGCAAGTCCAGCACATCCGCACCATACCCATCATTCTCTCCAGTACCGGTGTCATTCCCAAGACACTCCACACCAGTCTCACTACTCTGAAGATGCCTCCGTTTACTTACTTATTATTGCAAAAAGCAGTCATTCTTAATACTTGCCGTCTCACACGAAAATTTTTAAATAACTAGACCGAATACTAGTATAATTATGTATGTATATTTGTATCCCATATCTATGTATATATATCATTACCATTAATGAAACACACTTGGCTTTGGCCCGTGTAATAAACACCCCTTGAAAAAGGGAGAAACAGCTTCTGTTAAACAAAATAATAATAATAAATAAGCGCGTTCTATCAATGTTTTATTATTTATTACATTAGCATATCTACCTACTGTCTACTTCACATTCGGCTGGTAGTTTTAGTTAATGAAGCCGCGATAACACTCACTCTGACGTCGATCAGCGTTGACCATTCAATTGATTTGTATTGTCTACCGTGTTTGCGTAGGTGGGCTTCTACGGTGATGTAGCGCTCCGTGCGTCAACACCTTACTTACATCCTTAGATTATAGAAAGTACTAGATGTAGCATTCAAATGTATTTACAAGCTACACGCTGTGTCCAAAAACAGAACAAAGTCCCTCGCGTAGTGTTGTTAGCTCTCGCATTATTTGCCCATTTTTGGGGTAAATTTTGGGAGTTTCGAAGGTAATATGATAATAGAATAAAAATTTTACTTTTCTTTATAACTATGTACCTACCTGATTATCTCAAGAAATAGATAGGTATATTAAATAAAACACGGTGTTAAGGTGGATGTTTGCACACTTTTATCGGGTGATGGAAAAATTATATATTTTTATTTTATTTTATTTTATTTTAAAGTATTCGGAAAACTTACAGCTAGGTACAAGAGTTACATAAAAAAAGAATAATAACTTAGGGCCAATTACAATTTTTCACTATCTAAGATGGCTAATATAGAAACATAATTTTATACCCGCTCCCCCTCTCCCCTTCTACCTCACACGCACACCAAAAATTTGTTTAGAAATCCTATAGACTAACATACTTACTATTTAATAGGATTGTTAGGTTAGGTACATAGGAGCCGCACTTACGCTTTATACTTTCTTTTTTCAAGTTGGTTATTTTTTATTATATTACTTATTAATATTCTACAACGAATTAAAGCCCTCAAAAGGTAATAAAAAGAAGGGTAAATCAAAACTCTTATATTGGCAACACTAGCATAGATTGACGCATCACTCTCTATGACAATTGAAATCTGAGAAAATAATTAAATATTTAAATAAGACGATACCTAAATGCGATACTTACACGTGAAATGTGATCCCATCCTGTTTCTTTTTCAGACCCACTGCATTTTTACAGGTAGGAATGACACAAGACGGCATAGTTTCGTGAAATTGGTCACGGGTAAAACACGTTAGCGCGTTCCGACGGTCACAAAGTGACTGATCGGTTGCGCATCAAACTACACTATTTAAGGCTAGTTTGAGTAGCTACAGTATTATGCGCGCTCACGGGTTCTGGTTATTCTGTATTCTGAGCTTACATCATTAAATATCAATCGTGGCTTAGATTGACTAACCGATGTTAGTTCATTATGATTGTTAAGCAACGTGCAGCTCCGCCATTTCTATCTGAGCGCTACCGTGCTTCGGAGGTTGTTTCAATCGTAAGACCATTTCAGAGGCCTTTGGGCGGTCTTAAAACTCCAACACCATGGTTGACCACTAATCTACTCGAAATTAATGAATGAATAGGTATCATAGAGAATTTATAAACTCTGGTTGTTTAGTTAGATGATAAATTGATTTTGTTGGAGTTAACTATTATTAAGTAGGCGTGTAATAAATATGGAACCAGCGTTCTACTGAGGTCTCGATCTATTTAGAGCAGCTGAGACGCCCCCAATGACTACATTTATTTTAGTTAAGTAGGTACATTTGCCTTTTGTAGCAATAAATGTTATCTTACTTTACCTACGCACCTAGTCTATACTAATATTAGGTATAAAGAGGTAAAATTTGTAAGTTTGTTTGTTGTTTGTTTGTTTGTTTGTATGTTCGAGGTAATCTCAGGAATTATCAGTCCGATTTGAATAATTATTTTTGTAATAGATAGCCACATTCAACGGGAAGGTTATAGGCTATTTTTTTTATCCCAAAATTCCCACGGGAACGGGTACAACGCGGGTAGTTATTTATATACTGCATATTAGCAGCGACCGTGGCGCTCGTGGCGTAGGTACTTTGTCGATGTTAGCTGATTGCGATTGCTAAGCAACGAGCAGCTCGAACACTAATTTTTTGGGTCGCCGATAGTGGCATTTCAATCTGATCGCTACCGTGCTTCGGAAGGCACGTTGCCCACTAACCTACCCGAACTTACTTACTTGTTATGTTAAAATATGTAACTAATTTGTAATAAGTGCTCTTGGTTTTTGTATTTTTTTTTATGTTATTGCAATAGTATAAATAAACTAGCAGCGCCCTGCGGTTTTACCCGCATTGTGTCCGTTCCCGTAAGAATTTCGGGATGATAAATAGCCTTCCCGCTGAATGTGGCTATCCATTACAAAAAGAATTATTCGAATCGGATTGGTAGTTTCTGAGATTAGCGCGTTCTAACAAACAAACTATTCAGCTTTATTATATCTATTAATATAGATTCAATGCTCACAATCTAAGATGGAAGTTTCTCTTTTTCAAAACTGCTAGACAGATATGAATTCGTCTCGGTCCAAGAAAGTCCATCACTTGTCAAATATAGTTTTCTTTACATCCCTGCAAAACATAAGAGGAGCACTACTATCATATTTAATAGAAGAATGAAACGTAACACGATGCTAGCATATTTATTAATAGTAAATTCTTATGTAAATAACGAGGTGTCCTTAAAACTCTAGTCGACAGGGCCACAGATTAAAAACAAGTTTTTTCGTATATGTCACTATAATTTTAAATATGTATTTATTCAAATTGATAGGCCTGTTTCATTATAATCCCACTACTGAGCAAAATCATCTTGATGTCTGAAGATATCGGCACACCAAAGAATAGGTCGCCTTTCAACCAGTGCTATGCTATGCTCCATTTGAAATTGTTACAGCAATGCTATGTTGTATATAATTGATAGATACTGAACATAATATATTACACCAAGCATTTGGTGGAAAGGCGCCAGGTGACTGCGCTTGCCTAATGCTAAGCTAATTAATTAGCCATCAAAACAGAATCATGTTGTTTTTCCTGGTATTATCTATAACCAATGCGTCACTTCAAATACGTTGTTGGTCCTGAAGAGTATGTCCTCCTGACAGAACATCTACTTATATGGACCTATGGGAGGTTTACGTCTTGTATTAAGATTGATATTAACTACCAAAAAATTTGGGTAGACGTCCCTAAATAATTTGATTAAAAAAAACCTACCAACAATCAAAGTTTCCTAGTGTCTTGTTCGTATGTTATTGTACTTTGTACGGCTAAGTAATTCATAAGATAAACAATTTGGTTCACGGGGCTCACTGTAAACAGGCCAACTGCGCACGAATATGCGAAAGTATTCGACTATCGTGTCTCGTACAAATTGGTACATTTCGATTGTTCGCAAGCTTCGTAGCAACTACTTATTTGCGCTATTGTTACGAGTAAAGGAAAGGTCATTCGATTTAAAAAATAAACACAGTTTTTCCTACACTACCTTTAGGGAAAATCTGTACTAATATATTAAAGCTGAATAGTTTGGTTTCTGTTTGTTTGAACGTGCTAAATTAAAGTACCCATCTAATTTTAATATTTAAAAAAAAAACTACATTCAACGGGATCCCGAAATCCCGCAGTAGACAAGTGCGATGATAACGCCTAAGCCTCCTCACTGTACTGATATCTTCGATGAGATGGAATGCCAGACAGACAAACGCGGCCGGGGACTTTGTTTTATAATATGTTGTATTGTATTGATCCTTTAACAATATCTACTTGTATGTGTGTCTAGCTATGACTGTATACCTATGTATAAATGTGTTTAACTTACTTGTGTGTGTGTTTCAGATGACCCTCAGTTCAGCGAGCTGGTGTGGCAGGCGGAGGTGGCCATTGACAATGGAATCTATCCCGAACGGATATACCAGGGCTCCAGCGGGTCCTACTTCGTCAAAAACTCGGGAGGGGTGAGTGTCCTCTTTATTTATACAACACTAGCTGTGCCCAGTGATTTCACCCGTTCCAGTGGGATTTTTGACTATGGAGATTTGTATTACTTATTATAATATCGGCTATGAACCAGTGTAAGTCCCGACCAGCTATTTCAGAGACAGTTGCACAGAAAAACATACCTACACAAAAAATTACCACAAAAAATCTAAGTAGGTATACCAATATATTTATTGATATTTTGCTCGTGAGTCTTCCATATACAGATATCAATCAGTTACATTTTATCTATCTATATATATATATATATACATATTTGTGATTTATATTGACGTAAATAATTCCGTAAGTTCAAATTTCATGCGATACCGTATTGATTTATAAATAGGCACATTGGAATTTGACCGCATGCGTAATGTCCATCTTGCGGTCAGGTCACCTAGAATCTGAGTACTTACGTTATTAGGGTCTATCGTATTAATACTAACAACGCCGTGCGGTTTTACCCCCGATGTAACCGGTCCCGTGAGAATATCAGGATGAAAGCCAAAAGCCTTCTTCATGAGTCATTCTCTACGGATCCGTTGAGTAGAAATTTATACCGAACAGAAAAGATACAAGAATTTATTTTATAATATATAAATACTAGCCGCGCCCCGCGGTGTTACTCGCGTTGTACCCGTTCCCGCGGGAATTTTGGAATAAAATGTATCCCATGTATTCTAATGTATAACCCATATTACCTTAAAGTTTCAAATTCTTTCAATAGTTTTTGCGAGGGAAACAAAGATATATACATACATTCTCACAAACTTTCGCATTTATAATATTAGTAGGATGTGTCATAGCAGAATCAAACTGACTCATTTCATTGATTAGTTAATCTAATCTCTTTTGTCTTGTCTTAAGTAGGTACTTATTTTTATGAATGTAATAGTTTTGATGTATGAATAATGTGTTACTCTCCCACGCTTGGACAATCGAATTTTTGTTTTTTCTTGAACAGTTAGTTTATGAAATTGGATAGTGTCTATGCTGAATACCAGCTCGTTTATTGATACATAAATATTCGCACGTAACACATTTGAAAATTATTCGTCTTTTTTCTAATACTTTGGCTTTATATGTATTAAACTAGTTTTGTTATATTCTTTGGTAATAATTGTGTTCAATTATTACTTCCAAGTACAAATTATTTGCGGACGATCTCAAAATTTACAGAATTATCCGCAACCCTGACGATATCACGAAACTACAAGCTGACATCGATATCATTAACAATTGGTGTTCCTCGAATGGGATGCTCCTTAATGCTTCTAAATGTTACCACATAAAATTTTCGCGAAAGAAAGCGCCCATCTCGGCAAACTATTTTATTAATAATACTCGACTGTCAGAGGTTTCAAGCATACGAGATTTGGGCGTCATCCTCGATTCAAAACTTGATTTTCGGGAACACATAGATCATATTGCCAAAAAAGGCGGACGTCTTGCAGGATTCGTGATCCGACAAACTAAGTTTTTTAAAGATCATGAAATACCTATTTTGCTATTCAACAGCTACGTACGATCTATATTGGAATACTGTAGTCCTATTTGGAATCCATCTTATGATATACATATTAAACGACTCGAAAAACTACAAAAACAATTCCTATATCATCTGTCGTATGTAAATAATGTATGTCTCATCCACCCCACTTATGACTCCAGACTCCATCACTTTAAATTAAACACACTTGAATCCAGACGCAACACAGCCGATATCTTACTCCTCCATAAAGTTATTAAAGGTATAATTGAAGTTCCTGACTTTCTCAGTAGAATCCAATTTGCAGTTCCGCGCCCAGGATCTCGAATTCAACACCGGAAAACATTCAACCTCCCTCACTGTCGTACAAATTACGGTCAGCACTCCCCACTCCATCGTATGTGCACCTCCTACAACAACATCTGTCAAGAGTTCGACATTTTCAGTGCAACAACTAATTCTCTTAAGCAGTATTTGTACCAAATATCTCATTAATTTTTTGCTATTATATCCGATCTCATTGATTTAATCTCTTAGAATTTAGTTTTGTTTTTAATTTCAATTAGTTTATTTTTTTTTGTTTTTTAGTTTGTAAACTAGCTTAGTGTTATATGCATGCTGTGTTTATTTCGAGTAGGATTAACATATTGTTCTTTACTGTTTGCTTTATTAACATCTAATACAAATTATGTTAAATCCAGTTAATAAACCAATAAAGAAAAAAAAAAAAAAAAAAAAAAAAAAAAAAATTCTTAAATGCTAAATGAACAAACAGTGATAATGCTCGAACGTTTTGGTATTTGTAAAATTATTTTTTTTACAAATATATAAGTTGTCGAGCTATAGCAAATGTCACGTGCAATATGGGGATAAGAGCCTTTTAAGTTTAGGGCTCTTATTTGGTATATTTGATACATTTTAGCTTCTTAAATCCATTTCTTTCAGTAGAGCTTGGAATTGCATGTTTGCTTTCTTTTGAAATATGGCTCGGGTTTGAGATCACCTACCCGCATTAAAAAGATTAGGTGCAATCACCACACTTGCCTACTATGGGTGCTACTGATCTCAAACCTCAGTTTTGTTTATTTGTTTGAACGCACCAACCTCAGTAACTAATGGATAGCCATATTCAACGGGTTATAGGCTATTTTATGCTCTCGAAATTCCTACGGGAACGGGCACAACGCTGGTAACACCACAGGGCGTTGCTAGTTATTAAAATATAAGTACAGGTTTTTTCGCGGTAGAGCTTGTTGGAGCAAAAGACTAAACGATACCCAGTAACTTACCACTTACTTAGAAAATCCGTATTTTCAGAAAATAGTAGGAGTATTCAAGCCCAAGGACGAGGAGCCGTACGGGCGGCTGAATCCCAAATGGACGAAGTGGATGCACAAGCTGTGCTGCCCGTGCTGCTTCGGGCGCTCGTGCCTCATCCCCAACCAGGGCTACCTGTCCGAGGCGGGCGCCAGCCTCGTCGACTCCAAGATCGGACTCAAGATTGTGCCAAAAACTAAGGTCAGTGACCGCGTCATCATACCCACATTCCCATGGGAAATTTCAACATCGATGTCAGTGTTATGTCGGACTCAAGATTGTGCCAAAAACTAATGCCATCATACCCACTGTCCCATGGGTAGCGCTCGTGGCGTAGTTTGACTAAACGATGTTAGTTCATAGCGATTGTTAAGCAACGTGCAGCTCGACCTCTACTTGGATGGGTGGCCGATAGTGGCATTTCTATCTGAGCGCTACCGTGCTTCGGAGAGCACGTTAAATTGTCGGTCCCGGTTGTTTCCATCGTTAGACCATGTCGGAGGCCTTTACCTGGTCTGTAAACTCAGACACCAGGGTTAGCCACTAACCTGCTCGAACTTACTTGTGAGAAATTCCACAATCTAATGTCAATGTTAATACGAATGTCATGTTCAATTCTGCATATGTAGAGCTCCAGCTGTGCATATGTAAGTTTCCAGCTAATAATACGTAAAGTTAAAACTGTGTATATTTATAGCACCAACCAACTGTCCAAATGTAGGTACTATGTAGGATTCTAAATTTCCTTTCGACCCTTTGGGGTTAGTTGAGATTTATGATGTCTTAAAGTGAGAGAAATGTACTCTATTTTATATGGTGCTATATTTATTTAGTGAGTTCTATGATAAAAACAGTTTGTAAGTATCAAATATTTTTTCAATACGAAACATCGAAAAATACGGAATGCATATATGAACAATAAATAGAACAACATTTGTTTGTCTTCTTATTCCCCGTCCGTCTCATAATCTACGCTCGACATTCAAAGGCCTTGACCTACGAAATGATAAGCTACCGTCTGCGACACAAAAGATTATCTTTGAGTTGCTACAGCTGTTACGACTTAAGGCCTATTATATTAAAGCTTCTGCGAAACACTAAGGGAGCGTTGACCTTTGTGAAATCAGTTACACAAAATTATCACGAGTATGAAGATATACATTATTAATACTATTATGAACGCGAAAGTCTTTGAGGATGCTTATCCTGACATGAATTTGAATGAAATGTTTGATTGAACACACGGTTTTTGACTTAGAATTATAATTATAGCGGGTTCATAGGAAATACTCTTAGGGTCAACATTGCGTTAAGCGTGCGTTCGGTTCACTTTTGTATGAAGCCACACGCGGCGGGCGCCCGCGACGGTTCGCTTTTGTATGAAACCGCGGCGTGCGCACGCTTAACGCAGTGTCTGCCCTTAGGGTTCCGTTTTGATAATTATAGATTCGCCCCGGCTAGAGTCTGTCCGTATGTTACAGCCATTCAGAATTGCAAATCAACGCAAGCGAAAATACATTAAGGGCTCATACTAGCAATGTCTACGTATATAATAATAAACGGTAACCTTGTACTGGTGATATATCAAAAGGAATTGAAATTTTCCTACGCTATATATATTTTAATTATTTGTACATATAGGTATTACGGTTATTCAGTAAATGTTCCGAATTGCGAAGTTATTGGTAATTACTGATAACGCTCGGCCACAATTCGTAACATAGTATGAAATGGTTTTGAACCGATAATGAAATTACTTACCTATCGTACACATTGCTTCGTAACTCATTATATATCGATTTTATTAATATTACTAGTCGCGCCCTGTGGTGTTACCCGCGTTGTATCCGTTCCCACGGGAATTTGGGGATAAAGTGTATCCCATGTATTTCTGATGTATACTGCTGTAAAGTTTAATCCAAATCCGTCCAGTAGTTTTAAAAATAGCCACATTTCCATACAACCTTTCAACCCTGTTTCGCGATATAAGTAAAAATTTAAGTGTATGTCCTCTCTCAGACTCTGGGCTAACTGTAAACCAAATATAAATATTGTTTAAGATTTACAAAAATACGGTAAAAATGGCTTTTCTGTTTATTATTTTTAATTAAAAAAACAAGAAACAAGCAGAAGAAACATATATATCAAAACAAAACTATTATTGGAACGAAGTTCCTTATCGCGCGTTGCGAAAGGGGGCTAGACGGAAAAAATGGTAACGACATTTTTTAGGTCAGAGAGGGACAGACAGAGAAACTTGCGCACGCCAGAGAGAGACAGACAGAGAAACATGCGCGAGAGAGACAGACAGAGAAACATGCGCGAGAGAGACAGACAGAGAAACTTGCGCACGCCAGAGAGAGACAGGGATGCGCGCCGCGCATGTTTCTGTGTCTGTCTCTCTCTGGCGTGCGCAAGTTTCTTTGTCTGTCTCTCTCTCTCTCTCTCTCTCTCATATAGAAAGCAAGCTAGATATTTTCGTTTCGTCTTTCTATTTCGCATTGAACAGTGTGGTGTCGCGACGATTATTTTTGTTGATAATAAATAAACTTCGTTCCATCCGGGTGTCCCTCGACACCTCTCAAGTTTTTTTTTCTACAAACTGTTTTTTTATTTTAAAATTCTATCGTCTAATCGTTTAGGAGCAATATCGCTTTGAAAAGTGTTCTATTTTGGCATCCAGTGTTCTTTTCCTAAATTTTAGATATTTTTATGCCGAAGCTACAGCGATTAAATAAACCTTTAGCTAGCTTAGTGTAGTATAGTAGTTAGTATAGTGTAAGGGCCTTATTCATTAACGCTAATTAACAGCACTTTAGCTATCAAATGATTTGTCCCTTTCCGACATACGCTATTTGCCAAAGAGCGAAAGAGACGAAACACTTTAAAACACTGTTTAAGTTAAATATCGTTAAGACTAAGGCGGTAGGTATTTAAACTATGAATGTAATTATCGAATGTGTTGTTGCAGGTAGTGAAACTAGTCTCGGAGACGTTCAACTACCTGCGTATAGATCGGGAGCGGTCGCGGTTCAAGCGCGCCATCACCGAACAGTTTCCTAACCTGAGGTTTAACCGGATGGGCTTGCCGCCTAAGGTAATAACATCACTTATTTTATTATTAACTTGCAGCGCCCCGTGGTTTTACCCGCGTTGTGCCCGTTCCCGTGGGAATTTCGGGATTTTTTTTACATAAAAATCTTCCTCTTGAATCACTCTACCTATTACAAAAAACCGCATCAAAATCCGTTGCGTAATTTTAAAGATTTAAGCATACAGACAAACAGACAAACAGACACGAAACAGAGACGACTTTATTTTATACTATGTAGTGATAACTGTTCCCCGCGATTAACCCGCATTGTCCTGTTCCTGAAGGAAGATGAACTGGGATATTACTTGTATATTATCAATTGAGAATTAATTATTTGATAAAACGGGAACTTACGTACGACGGAGGTTACTGTTGAGTGTCCCTCAACACGTTTCGATCACGTACGGTGACCTTCATCAGGAGGTGGGTGAAGCGCTCGCGACAGCGTCTCTCCCCGCACTGTCGTCGTACGTAAGTTCCCGTTTTAACAAATAATTATGACATCAACGTACGTTTCAATCAATTGAGAATTATTATTAATAGCTTTCTCCGCGATTAACCCGCATTGTACCCGTTACTGGGTCAATTCATAATATACAAGTAATTTGTATGTTATGAATTGAGAGAGGGAGACTTTTGCCCAGGATTGGGACATAATAGGTTCATTAAAAAAAACTGCTGGGTTAACTGTATTCGTACTTCAGAGCGCACGTTAAATTGTCAGTTTATAGACTTGGTCTTCACCAGAGATTGCCAGTAATCTACTCAAACTTAGTTCTGTATTCCAGGAACTTTCTAATCAATGGAATAATTTCATATAATTGGTTTCTACGTAACTGAATACTAAATACCTTTGTGTCACTTCCATTGTCTAATATTCCAGTTATTACGCAGTGTTTGTAACGTTGAGTATTACTAATGAAGCCTCGTTGGCGCAGTCGGGCTCGTTCCAGGTGTTCGTGGAGGGCTACAAGGACGCGGACTACTGGCTGCGCCGCTTCGAGCAGGACCCGCCGCCGCCGCACCTCATGAAGAAGTACGTATACCACAAGGCTGCTCCACCTTTTGAAGAGTCAGGCCAAACGGTGAATGCACTCGTTAACGACGGGCCACTTACATTTCCGTTTCAGTCACTCTCAGGAAAAGCACAATAAAGTATTTTTAAACCATAATTTTGCGCGGGCTACTTAAAATTCCTTCGCGGGCCACACTTTGGCCCGCGGGCCTGGGGTTTAGCAGCCTTGGTATAGCACGTACTAACCGTTAACGTGTGACCTAACCTAACCTAACTGTGATGACTTAAGTTCATGAAGTTCACTTGGCGTTCCCAAAAACAAACAAAACATTTGCTATTAGAGCAAAATCTACAGGTAGGTTACTTTCAAAAATGTCTGTTATCCATGTACTTTAATTCCTAAAGGTCTTAACAGCAATAACCATAAATAAATAAAATAAATGTACATAGTTATGTAATATGTAAATGTTAGGTAGCGTTGCTCACAAATCATATTGAGTACCAATGCCAAAATTCATCATGATTTGCCTAACTGAGCCTCGCAGACATAGATCTGCCTGAAATCTTAAATATTCACTGGCCTCTCAAACATACATGATAGATGATAACTATGTGTAATGTTATATTTTTAAATTATAAATGAAGTAAACCGCCAGATTCCAGCTGCAGTTCGAGCGGCTAGTGGTGCTGGACTACATCATCCGCAACACGGACCGCGGCAACGACAACTGGCTCATCAAGTACGAGGCGCCGCAGGGCCGCGACATCGCCATGACCGACCCCGCGGTTAGTACGACAATACAACACTAAACATAATGTGAATTGGAACTACGTTTACGCATACACTTCGCTTTTATTGGTCACAGACTGGAAACCAGTACTTAATATAATCTTTGTTCTTAAACAAAAAATATAATATTAACCTCTCGTGGTCTTCCCCGCGTTGGGCCTATTCCTGCGGGAATATCGGGATAGTAGCTCTGGAGCATAGACGGTGGGGGAAAGTCATAGCTGGTGGGGTTGAGTTTGGGCTCATCGGTTGGTCGTGTGTGTGTGACGTGTGGTCGCTGCAGGAGTGGAGCGGCGTGGAGGTGCGCATCGCCGCCATCGACAACGGGCTGGCGTTCCCGTTCAAGCACCCCGACTCGTGGCGCGCCTACCCCTACCACTGGGCCTGGCTGCCGCACGCCAAGCTGCCCTTCAGCCAGGAGACCAAGGACCTGCTGCTGCCGCTGCTCGCCGACATGAACTTCGTGCAGGAGCTCGTCGACGAGCTGCACCTGCTCTTCAGAGTGAGTACCACTTCAGAGGGCATCACACCTCCTTCCACGTGAAACCTCGCTTCTTCTTTGACAAACCCGTTGGTGGCATGTGAGTACTGTGTCGAGACGAAATCCCCACCGAGGGACAATTCATTCATCATAGTGTTAACTGCGCGCGCCGTTGTGCTATTTGCCAGGATGATTTGCGTGTATGAATACATAATATGATGATATGGTTGCAGCAAGACCGCGGGTTCTCTCGCGGGCTGTTCGAGCGGCAGATGTCGGTGATGCGCGGGCAGCTGCTGAACCTGTCGCAGGCGCTCAAGGACAACAAGAGCCCCGTGCAGCTCGTGCAGATGCCGGCCGTCATCGTCGAGAGGTAACACTGCGCACGCAGCCTGTATACCTATATAACTCACTCTATCTGACACACAATTGACCTTTTAGAATCGAGCCCAAGCTCCGCTTAGGTGCATGCATATTATTAAAATTCTTTGCATTATAAATCTATAATATAAAAATGAATCGCTGAATCTGTTGCTAAGCGCATAACTTCAGAACGACTGCACCAAATTGGATGATTCTTTTTTTAATGTGTTCCTTATTGTCAGGACAAGGTTTTTGTATAAGAAAAATAAGGAATAAAAATCTCAAAATCCCACGGGAACGGGGGTGCTGCGGGTGAAACCGCGGGGCACAGCTAGTAAATAATATTGGACGCTGTATAGTTATTATTGTTAATTTAATTATATACCATTGTATGCTCAGGTCTAAGAGCGGCACGGCGTCGTCGCGGTTCTTCGACTCGTTCCAGCAACGGTTCCAACACAAGTCGCCCTTCTTCTCCTGGTGGTGAAGACACACGACGCAGGTACTAACATTGTTAACGTTATTTTACTCGCAGTGTACCCGTGGGAATACCGGGATGAAAATCCCGTGGGAATATCGCCTATGTCCTTTCCCAAGGCCTAATATATCTACTAATATAATAAACCTGAAGAGTTTGTTTGATCGCGGTAATCTCGGAAAATACCAATCCGATGTGAATAGTAATGAACGATTGTGATGGATAGCCAAATTCAACGGGTAGATTATAAGGTATTTTTCATCCCGATATTCCCTAGGCAGCGGGCACAACGCGGGTAAAACCGTAGGGCGCTGCTAGTAATGTATTGAAGAGGATGTCGCAATCGCCACGCTTGTCTACTGCCATTAGTGATCTCAAACCCGAGCCATGTTTTAAGTATTGAACTCACACTCTGTTTGTTCCAGGTGATAGTTCCACGATAAAGTGAAAATAAATTATATAAATATATAGATAACACAGTTGTATGTATAATGTAGATTAGTGCATTTTAAATTAATTATAGGTTAATTACTGCTGAAGTTTTCTTTTCTTGGACAAAGCCTTTAGAACTTTTTGAGATTTCATATGTACATATATATTTTTTATTTATTTTTTTATGTATAATTTTTGGTTAACGCGTATAAGCTTTAATAAATAATGTGAAATACTTCTTTTTTGATTTTGTTTTTAACTTTGGCAGTGATACCTGAGCCCAGGGGGCTGTGCTAGTCCAATTATATGTTGTTTTGTGATTATTAAAATAATATAATCCAGTACATTTAATACATTGTGACTAATTACATACATTGAATACGAAGGGTGAATCCAGGTTAAATAACATTTTGTATAACATATTCTATGCTAAACGTCCACATTTAACAATGCTTTGTAACATTGAATGAGGTTAAAGTATAAGCTGTTATAATAGTCGTAAAGCGGAATTTTCACTTAGTATTCTAAACAATTAATTGTTCGTTCAAAATACAAAACACGTGTTTTTGTACAATCAATGAAATTGTTTGCCGGTGATCATAACTGAATGAACATGTTCGCTCGCTGAAGATCGCGAGAGAGAGCGATTACTCGCTCTGAACTGTTCAGATGACAAGTAAAAACGCCACAACATATTTGTTATATGATCTGGACTCGCCTTAATACAAATTATTATTAATTTACTTACAAATGTTTCATAACGTATCTTATCTATTATATTCTCAAATGTAGCTTCGCTTTACTTTCCATATAATTTATATTCAAGTTATCTTTGTTATACTGTAATCTAGTTAAAATCTGAAAAGACAAAATGTGAAACTAATCGTATAGCTATCTCATTATTATAAAGCGTTGTTTCCTATGTTGAAAAGAGATGGCCATTGTTTGTGAGAAGTGAGTTTATATTGACAATTAGTTAATATTAAATTGTTAACTAGAATGACAATTATTTAAGCGTTAAGGGGGATCGTTTTCTGCATTAAAGTTATATTTATTATGTTATTTTTAAATTTATCTTGAAGTTATTTTCTGTCTTCGCTCAGTTACATAGAATATGTATAAAGTGGCATTAAACTTTAATTAAAAGAATTGTTTATGTCACATTTTGTTGTGTAACTGGACACTACAAGACAAAGACATATCATGATTCAATGTACAAAAAATATAAAGAATTGGTTGAAAATATTAGATCTCATAGTAAGAATACTGTAAGCACAATGCTATATTGGTTATTTTATTTGCTATTTTTGGGCATAATATTTTAGGTTCATCGACTTCACAACTAGATTTATTGAATCGTTTAATGGAAACAAGGAATGATCCTCCTTAACTATATCAATTCTTCCTTTATACTTCCCGGTACGGGTCTGATTAATATTACGCATTAGATATGAATTGTTAAATATTATTTACTAGCTGCGTCCCGCGGTATCACTTATGTTCTGTGGAAATTTCGAGAAAAGTTAACTGTGTGTTATTCGAGGTTTTGAACTAGTATTGTGATCTTACTACTACATATTTATAAATAATGAAGAATGTGACATTCTTTACCTAAAATATTTTGGTACAGAGGTAATGTTATTTACCTCTTTACCTTTAGAGGTAATGTCTAGATAGACAGATTGGAATAACACACAGACTAACAACTTGTTTTTTTCTAAATCCTTTCAGCAGATATAGGACTAAAGTTACTTGTTGCATACATTCGCGTTAATAAAGTTAGTAAGTAACAACTAGGAAAGTGCCTAATTTTAGGGTTCGTTACAGCTTGAGAGAGTTTTTGTATTACATAGTTGTAGCTCACTCCAATAGAGTCGATTGGCCATCAACTTATGCGGCCAATTGTTGGCCAAAAGTTGGCAAGTCAACCAATTACTTGAGGCCAAGCCGCATTCGACAAGTCATCTACATACCACTGAACTAAGAAGCTTATAGGCGATTGCACTTTTGTTAAAATATATTATGAAGTTGTTTTTCAGTAAACGGCAAAAGGACATTTCATCTATTTTCTTTAGTACCTCTGAATATAATAAACAGTCCTATTAAATAATTATAATAACAACTAACTAAAGTACAAAACCTTATTTTCCCTTCACTTGTTTAGCAGTGTTAATACTTCAGACGAAATTCAATGAAATGCACAAACGATACTATTCTACAGTCGAACGTCATAGCGTTACAAGTCATTTTCAATCCAAAATCGTCATTAAATAAGGGTTCAAATTGCTTGGCATACTTCTCTTCAGTATTTTTTGTGCACGTATATGTGCACGGGATTTTTCAACAGTATCTTTAAAAAACAAACTGAAGTAAAAATGATTATAGCAATACCTCAGAATAATAGTGATTGCAAGGTGTTGTGTTATTGGTTCAAAACAAAGTGTTTTGTGTCTATCTCTTTCTGGCATATAATGAAATGGAAAGAAAAACATATTTAAGTTTATTTCTAATCCGATACAATTAAATTAATTAAAGGCGCTATCACACTTAAATATTATTTTTTTATATTTTAAAGGTTATTGTAATGTCATTGAATAACGATCAAAATATGAATACGATACCGTTATTTATAATTGTGATGCGAAGGATGTTATGTTGTACAAATGTAAGAAGTAAAACAACAGCTGGGAGACATTCTAATACGAATCTTTAATCGAATTCTTTATATTTTCAATGAGTAACTTTGTAGTAACTGTATTATATTAATAATACATGTATTAATAGTTAAATACCTTGTATTAAAATGGGTACTAAGAAACTAAATTTTCATAAAAATGTATGTCATTAGTGCCAAAACTATTTCTGTGCGACTAATTATTTCGCTCTCATAGATTCAATATTAAACGAAGTTTTCAACTCTTTTCGTTTTCTTTTATTTTTAAATTGTATATAATCGAATTAATAATTTCTTGTATAAAATATCTGCCAGCTGATTGTAGAATGAATTCCATTGTAAATAGTTTTAAACAAACATTTTGTTTAATAGTTATTTCATGTTTATACGCATTAATATTTAATTTTGGAGAAAACTATATAAATATAATCACCATTGCATTTTAGTTCTGTTTTATTTACTACCTCTTATTTAATAATTTACTACTACTTATAATATTTATAAATGCCAAAGTTTGTGAGGTTGGATGTATGGATGTTTGTTGCTCTTTCACGAAAAAACCACTGAGCGGATTGGGATGAAACTTTACAGTAATATAGGTTATAGATCAGAATAACACATAGAATACATTTTATCCGGAAAATCCCGCGGGAACGGGTACAACGCGGTTAACACCGCCGTGCGCGGCTAGTATTATATAAACGCATAACACCTCAGTCTTCTGTGACCACGGTTCCTGTAAAGCGGCCGAAATGAGTAATGTTCGCTTAAATCTAAGAAAGCAGTAAAAATTATACCGACAAATAATTTTAAAATAACATTTATTGAAACATACAATTTTATTTACATCAACCTGAATGTTCTTTATACATGTTGTGCGTTACGCAAAATATACGAAGGTTTTACGATTATTATAATAATTATGCTGAATAACAATACTTACCAGTCGAATAAATTAAATTAATATAGCTTTTTATTTTATCAAAACTTTTGAAACACATTAAAAGTTGATTTAAATAATAAAATAACATTATTCAAATAATAAAACATGTGATTCAAATAATTAACAACGATTTACAATAAGTTACAAATATTAAGACTAGAGAGAAACTACTTGAATGCTACCAAGCAACACCCTGTAGTAAAGAATGTATCGACTAATACTGGTTTATACAGCTATCAAATGGTTCATAATTTATATGAAAATATTGCAACAAACGTAATCCTATTAAAATATAACTATAATAACAAACACTTAAATAAAATATCGCAAATATAAACTAACTTTATAAAAAAGGTAAAGTTTTTACGTTTCAATGCTACAAACCTCAAAGTAGTATTCTAGATTACTGAATCGAACTTGATAAAAATTAAGCCATAAAGGAGCTTTGAAAATATGTTCCACATATATCTGTTAGTGTACATCTGTAGGCCATTATAATACAATAATGATGTACAAAAATATCTAACAAATATTTTACCAGTACTGAAATATTGCAAAAAGAAAGTATATTTATAATTAATGTTCCATGGCAGGGCAAAGACCTCTCATCTCACTGACGATATCAGTACAGTGAGGAGGATATAAATATTGTGCTTTAAATATTTGCCACTAAATTCTATATTGAACTCTATTTTAAAATGCATTTCTGGTATATTTAAAGGAGTCTATAAAAACTGTAATGTTACGATGTATAATACCTACCAATTACCTGAATTCCCTGGTTACAAAAATCCGTATGAAAGCTCAATAAAACATGATTATTTTTGATTATGATTCAACAAGACACTAAGTTATTGATTGCGAAAAAAAGTTTAGGGCCTTGTTCATAAACGCTTATCAACAGCATTTAAGCTACTAAATGGTTTGTCTCTTTCCGACATATGCTATTTTCCAAAGAGCAAAAGAGACAAAACACTTTGTTACAGTGCTTTAGTTTTTGAGCGTTCATGAAAAAGGCTGTTACTGTCATGTTATTTATAATCATCACCTACCTACATCAAAATGTCACCCTTATAGCACCTATCCCACATTTTAGTACCTTACCTCTCGAACTAGGATGATTCTTACGTTTAGTACGCGATACGAACCTAGCATAATACAGAAGGTATACGTGATATAATGAATACTGTGAGTTGGTGGTATTTAAAATTAGAGTTTTCCGTCAATGTATCACCAATCAACACAGAGTATTCATATCATTCTATGTGGCCTTCTGTTACGTACCCGCGGGGCGCGACTAGTCAACAATATGTATGAATGAATAGATATCTATCGGTTCATCATATGCAGCGAGTGTTGGTATTTAACGAAGGCCGTCGCGGCTAGCTCCTTACAGAACTCCTCTAGGACAATCAGACTCTCCACCAGCTGGTTGTGATCGGCGCTGAAACAAATATAGTTACATGGATATAAGTAATGACTAATAATAAGTAGAGTTATTTAATTAGGTACTGTTTTAATAAGGTATAATATAAACTCGAAATAGGGCATTATATTATTCTGGATAAGAAAGAGTCATTTCATTATTATATTTTTTTAATATTTGTTTGTTCTTTTCTTCGGGGATAATTACTGAAAAATCATATAAAAATGTTTTCAATTTGGTCTCGAATTTAAACGATTCCTTAAAAGGTCAATTTAGAGGAATACTTTCTAGATATTTTAGTTTAAAGTAAGTTATGTAGAAGTCCTTTTCTAAACTCACTTAAACTCTGTTACTGAGTAATAAAAACAAACTCACCTCTCATCATAACTCGGGTCTTCGCTCAGCAACGAATTCCTAACATTCTCTATGACCGTCTTATAATTCCTCAACCTCGGTATTTCAATGGTCAACTTTTTGGCGACTTCTTGTAAAGTCTTGAACAACGTGGGAGTCTTTCTGGCCGTCGGCAACATTGGGTTAAGAAGATATTCGTGAAGATTTGGATGTGGTATCAGAGCTAACTTCGATATGATTGCTGTGAGGTGAAGGTTCACTTGGTACGGTTGGTTGGGCATGTTCGATAGCAGTTTGAAGAGCATTCTGAAGAAGGGTCCTTCGTCGAATTCTTCGTCGTTGTGCTTCTCTTTGTCGTCGTGCATGTCGACCTCGGTGCGACTGTCGTAGCTGTGGGTGGAGCTGGCGGTCGTGTCGCACCAGAAGTCGGAGGGCCAGCCGTATGTCGACGTTATGTCTAGCCATAGCTGGAACGTGTGTTATAGATATGTATTGGCTTTCAACAGATGTGGGATATTGCAGGTTTGGATTGTTTGATTTTTCTCACTAGTACATGCTAGGGTGCGGGTTAGACCGGGCTATCGTAATTTTTCAGATTTCGTAGGTAAGGGTCCATACAAAAATATATTAATTTCAGTAATTGATAAGTATTATTTTTAAATATTTAATTTTTAGCTTACCTGTGGAGAACTTTACTTTGTGCATACTTGCACAGTTTAACATAATCCCACCAAAAACATAAATGTAAAAAAGGAGAGCCAAGTTCAATACAAAAATTATGCATGGCTATGGGCTTCGCTGCAAAAAGAATGGAGATCTAAATGAGGGCCAAGTTCTAGGCAATATCTCAATATGTATTTATAGGAACAAAATAACATTATGAACAAGTAGTAGAACTCTATTTCTTCTCTTTATTCGATACCTATGACAATTGCTGTTATTTAAAAATGTGAGATCTTAAAGTGAGTTAGATTTGACTTGACCAGTTTTCATTACAGCAGTCATTTTATAAAGTTATTCAACATATAACAACAAACTGGCCAAGTTAAATCTAACCCACTTTAAGATCTCACATTTTTAAATAACAGCAATTGTCATAGGTATCGAATAAAGAGAAGAAATAGAGTTCTACTACTTGTTCATAATGTTATTTTGTTCCTATAAATACATATTGAGATATTGCCTAGAACTTGGCCCTCATTTAGATCTCCATTCTTTTTGCAGCGAAGCCCATAGCCATGCATAATTTTTGTATTGAACTTGGCTCTCCTTTTTTACATTTATGTTTTTGGTGGGATATCATTACTTTTTGTAAAGAAAACTAGGTATTGATATTTATTGTTTTTTCTTGCGTTTCCGCTGCATAGGTACTTTGGTTCGTTCGCATTTTAAATTGTATCGTATAGCGCTTGTGAGCCGCGCGCTGCCCCCGCGTACGAGTAAGGACTCACGAAGCGGTTTTCACCCGTGCCCGCCGCGGTGGCGGAATGGAGTTTTATTTTCAAAACTCACGAGACCGGAGTTTTGTGCGGTTACGCAGCCGTCGCGGTTGCGATTATCGCCCGCAAACTTGGCGGTTGATAATCGCAAGACGGGCGGTTAAACGATCAGTTGAGTTCCAGACCGTCATGGACACACACCAGAAACTACTACGCAACGAGTAATAACAAGTCACTGCAAAATGGCGTCGGATTTCTAACCTCCCCCCCGCCCCCCGCTGTCCACGCGCGGTCGCCCGCCAACCGACCGCAGAACGCGCGGGTGCAACCCGCCGCGGCTGCGGGACCGCGACCCGCGCCCGCCGGTACAAGATGACCGCTGGAGCAGCGGGACCCGCAAACAATCGCACACGCCGCGGGCGTAAAACGCGTCGTGAAATGTGCTTTAAGTTTTTACATAAATATCTGTATTCTACAAAGGCTGCGGGCCCGCAACCGCGGCGGGCACGGGTGAAAACCGCTTCGTGAGTCCTTAGCCTACAAGTGCAAGGCGCGAGCGAGTTCAACCAGCATTCTTAAATTAGTCAATACATACATTATATCGGTAACAATAATACATCGCTTTACTACCATGCAGGTATAAACCAACCGACCCGCTAAATTTTTACCAAATCGCTACCGCTTATAATTGTGTACTATTCATCAGAGCGTGACGCTGATTGGCTGGGGCGACGGTGGACCGACCGCGTCATAAACTAAGTACCTACCGCGCGCCGCCGACGACACACCGTTGGCCGGTTGTTTAGCGCGAAATTTAAGTTTTTTTGAATGGGGACACCACTTATTTTTTTTACTTAACTTTACGTTTATATTGCAGTTAAATAGCAAATATAATAATACATATATTGGGATAGTTTCAAATATCTGCTAGTAACGGTTCCAACGCTACAATTAAAAAATATATTTTTTGTATGGGGACCCCCCCTATTTTTTAACTATTTTATATTTTTAGATTTTTTCTTACGCTTACACACAATTACCAAGCTAGATTCCAAATTTCATCCTTCTAGGTCATCTGGAAGTAGGTTAGGTTTAGGTACTATATGTCAGTCAGTCAGTCAATACTAAAATTTACGACTTTCTGACGTTCATATCTTTATAACCGTTTGAGCTAGCTTCATGAAATTTGGGTTTCTAGATGTCCTAATGGATATAATTAAACACACGAAGTTTCATGTGTTTACGTTAAATAGGTTTTGAGTTATAGAAGGGTCAAAAGTGGCACCAAATGGTTCGTGTAATATTACACTCGGCGCTGGCTAGCCGTTCCTTTGCTTGAACTTGGCTTGACACGCTGCCGCGTGTCTAGATTATGTATAAAATCGAACCCAATATATATATCTGACTATTATTTTTCCTTCATCATCTCTAATTACAGACAGCAAGCTCCACATCATTAGAAAGTGCTCAAAAGATTCAGAGACAAAAAAAGATGTTTTACCTACTCCAAAAACGGTATGTAACGTTACCTGATAATGTTTATGTGCGTCATGTATATAATGTTCGTAGTCGGCGCCGACCGGGTCCGACAAGATGGCTCGCGGCAGCAACAGCAGGAAACTGGAAAGGACAGGACTCAATGAAACAACCGCATCCGTTCACAACACTTTATATTCACTGTACAAATATGTTACAAACTATGGACAGGTCAAACTATACTAGCTTAACTATATTCCAACTCAAAGTGCCATGCAGTTATTGAATTTTTGAAAGAAAATAAAAAGTCAGTATTTAACAACATACTCTGTGATAAAAAGTGTCGTAAAATGTTATGAATGAGAATAATGAATGAACGAAACGAAATAGATCATTCACTCTTTTAACACTTCAGATCACCGTATGGAATTTAGAGTTGAAATGTAGATTACAAAGTGACTCTAGGTGCTAATTACTCCTAGAAGCGTGTGATGAGACAAGAGAAGAAATTTCAATGTATTTTCAACCGAGTCAAAGATTAGATGGTTTTGTATTCGTTGTACGGTTTGACCTAAGAACCTTAACTAAATCACAGATCATACGGATCAGATAAAATATTTATTTACAAATAGAGATGAAACGGATATCCGGTAACTATCCGGTATCCGGCCTATCCGGCGGCCTTAATACTATCCGGCCTAATACCGGATAACTACTATTCGGCCGGATAGACATCCGGCCGAAATAAAAAAAGATCTGGATAAAAAAAATTGTTTAGTAATTATTTACTTTATTTAGTAAGACTTAAGAAACATAATTAGGTATTGTTTAAAGTAGAAAATTAATTAATTAGTACTCATACTGTACTAAGGGCAAATTATGGTGAATAAAAACCAATTTTTCTGCATTGAGAGGCAGCAGGCGGTTTCGCTTCTCTTCATAAATAAGGCCAGCTTCAGAAAAAAGTCAATGAATGAAAGAATTGCTAACTTCGCTCATCAACGAAAAGACCCGAATCAAACCGAGGCCACCCGATCGTTCGCGCGTCGCCT
Organism: Cyclophora albipunctata; assembly: GCA_963082685.1. NCBI lineage: Eukaryota > Metazoa > Arthropoda > Insecta > Lepidoptera > Geometridae > Cyclophora > Cyclophora albipunctata. Next base: position 7,097,319 of record OY720131.1, on the reverse strand, counting down.
ACGCCAAGTGTGTGTGCGCTGCACCAAACGGCTAAGTTCCGCCGGATATTCGGCGGCCGGATATCCGGCTATCCGGCCAGGTGGTAGGCCGAATATCCGGTATCCGGTATCCGGCCAAACTGCTATCCGTTTCATCTCTATTTACAAATACTTATAGACATAATAAATATTATTAATATTTAAGTTATCACTCACTGATATCAATGGCCACAATTATAAAAATACAAAAATAATTCATTTGAATACAATAAAAAAATACTTTCAAAGCAGTCTCAGGTACTATAAATAAAATCTCTATTCAAATTATTTTCAGACAACATTAATTACATTAGTAATCGAAATTTTGTAAAAACATTTTTATATAAAATAAATTGCAGTAAATTAACAAAAATGAGATTAATTTAGATCAAAGCATAGCTTGAAATTTAAACATATGTCAATGGAAATGGCAAAAAGGTTAAGAAATTGTGTATTAATTATAAAGTCTGGAAAAAATGCATTTTTAAGTATATTTGACAGTTAGTTAATCTATTATATAGTTTAATTATCATTATATAACAGTATATTTATCAACGTATTAAGGAGAAAACATTATCATTATATATATTTAAGACCTCATAAGTAAAATAACAAAAAATAAAACTTCTTTATATGGCTTGAATAAAAAATAATACAAAATAAATATTTTTAATCCTAACTATCATGTAGTCACTGATGGACAAAAAATTATCACTGAATAAATTTCAAAATAACTTTTGGCAAATCAAACAACAAATTGTTGAGCAACTAAAATAAAATGTTCTTAACAATAAACCCCATATTATTCCAAAACCAAAGCTTTTTAATAACTTTATCCTTTCTCATTTGTTTTGTATTAAAGGTAAGTAATCATAGCTGACTGACGCTTGGTTTTGGGAGCAGTTGTTTTAATTCTAATAATCCCCTCATATTTTAACCTAACTTAAATAAGTTCTATGATAATAACATGTATTATATTGTACTAGATTTACTTCTACCCGTTTATATGGAATCTATGAGACATATACAAGACTTTGGACACTTATTTTTGGGGTTTCTCCTCTGATTATTGGTATCTCTAAAGAGTTAGTTGGAATCCTGTTATGGATTTTAATAGCCATTGCTAAGATATGTACAAAAATTAAGAATACAAATTAGTTTATTAATGGAAGTCCGACTTATAAGTAAGTTATAGTAGTTTTACCTCACGAGCGCCCCTGGGCCATACTTGTAAGTAAATGTAAATGCAGAGACGTCAAATGCATCCTTAGTAGACATTAACTGCCTTATTCATAAACGTTCTCTAACTGAAACACGTCAGAAAGGTCAGAAAGGGACAAACCATTTGATAGCTAAAATGCTGCTAGGAAGCGTTTATAAATAAGGCCATAAGCACAGTTAAGTGCTGATTAAATGGGCGTCTCTGAGTGCAGCAGTTAGTGTATATTATAGTCCGTGACAAAATAGTCTTTGAAGTACTGACAGCATGGTAGGTAAGATAGAAGGGCGAAAAGTTATTCGTACTGACTTATGTCAAATGCGCATAAACAATGATCTTGACAACGGTACCAATTATTACACACACAAAGACGCGTGTCATGAGTTCTATATTTGTGTTACAACTACAAGAATAGCCTAGGAGCTCGTGATATAAAACTGCTATACAATAAAGTTACGGGTATGTTCTAAAGTTATAAGTATTATCTAAAGTTATAGGTAAGTAATAAAGTTATAAGTATGTTATAGAGTGATAAGCGATGGCTCGATGTTACGGCAGACTTTCGCTCGACATGATTTCCTCTATCCGTGCTTTAAGCTCCTTGAGACGCCTAGAATTATTGAAGCTCAGTTAAAAGCTACCTTCACCAATATCAATTAAGTCGTCCATCACTACATAGTATAAAATAAAGTCTCTTTTTCGTGTCTGTCACACTGTTTGTCTGTCTGTATGCTTAAATCTTTAAAATTACGCAACGGATTTTGATGCGGTTTTTTGTAATAGGTAGAGTGATTCAAGAGGAAGGTTTTTATGTAAAAAAAATCCCGAAATTCCCACGGGAACGGGCACAACGCGGGTAAAACCGCGGGGCGCTGCTAGTTTTTTATAAGATATTTGTTTTTGCCTAGCTTTAACAAGATATTTTGTTATTTCTAATTTGACAGCTTGTGTTCTATAGCGTTTGTTTTGCTTTAGTTTTTTGAGACTTGAGCGTAGCGAAGAGGTTTCTCTGTTTATGGTTTTAGTAGTGCAGTGCTGACATATAGGAAGATCCGAAAGCGTGATTGCGAATGGATATAAGGAAAACTACAGTGAAGGCTATTGGGACGATCATAAGTAGTTCTAATTTGATTCCTCTGACTAAGTATTTAGTTTTGTATATTACGAGTATATTGAGCTCTTTCAGACAAAAAAAGACTGTTTGAAGGCGCTTATCTCAGGAAGTACCATTACGATTTGAATAATTATTTTTGTTTTAGATAGCCACAATTAAGACGTTACTAGCTACTATTTAAAACGGGTACAAAGTGGGGCACTGCTAGTTACATTGTAGACATGTTCAGTATATTATTTGCTTGGTCCAGCGCGAAAAGGTCCTTTTCTGATATTGTCCTACTATATTAAAATTATAAAGCTGAATAGTTAGATTTTTAGTTTATTCGAATGCGCTTATCTGAAAAACTATCACTGCAATTTAAATAATTACTTTTGTAATAGATAGCCACATTAAGGCTACGTTCACATGTAACGCGCGTTAACGCGCGTCAACGCGCGATCAAATTTGAAAAGAGCTATGTTCAGATGGCTGAATTGTGACGCGCGTTTTCAAATCGCGCGCTTAGACATCCTAATATATACCTAGCAACCGTTCACATGCGCGCGCGTTAACGCGCGTCAGCGAGCGTCAACGCGGCGCTCAGAGAAAAAGTTTCTAGACGCAGACAATCGCGCGTTGACTCGCGCTTTGATACTAGCGCTAGACTGACGAGTACTCTCGCACCGCGCATTAGCGCTCATCATCTGAACTCTCTTCAAATTTGATAGCGCGTTGACGCGCGTTAACGCGCGTTACATGTGAACATAGCCTTAAAGGGAAGGTTATACATTATTTTTCATCCCAAAATTCCCCCGGGAACGGGCACAATGCGGGTAAAACGCGGGGCGGTGCTGGTAGTATATACTCGATGTATAATATAATGTGTTGCTCACCTGTTGATGACGCGGTGTATGTTGTCGCTGCTGTCGGCGCGTGACGTCACGCCCTCGTGCTGCAAGATGTCCGTGATCTGCTCGTTCACGTGCTCTTCGTGCTGTAGCTGCTTCATCGCTTCCCTGGAGAGCAGGAATGATCATTTTAATAGATTTTGGTGAATGTAGATAGATTAGATTAGTTAACAAAAAATCGACTTTTCGAACATGTCTCGGGTTTGAGATCACCAGAATTAAGAAACCGTGGCGATTACGCCTAATCCTCCTCACTGTACTTCGTCTTCTTCTTATCGAGTGGATGGTCAACCTGACCAATCCTGGTGTCAGAGTTATTGAGCCGCCAAAGGCCTTTGACATGGCATACTTCGTGATTACATAGATATCTTCGGTGAGATGAGAGGCCTTTGTCCAGCAGGGGGACATTACGGCTATTAATTATCAGCTTTAATCTATAATAATATTATAAAGAAGTAAAAATTGTAATTTTTTTTGTTTGTTTGTTTGTTTGTTTGTATGTTCGAGCTACTCTCGGGAATAATCAGTCCCATTTTAATGATTCTTTTTTAATAGATAGCCACATTAATCGGGGAGGTTATAGGCTATTTTTCCTCGCGAAATTCCAACGGGAACGGGCACAACGCGGGTAAAACCGCGGGGCGCTGCTAGTAAATAAAGTGAAAAAGCGTGGTACTTGTTCCTCTCGCGCTCGCGCCACAGCGGCACGTCGTTGAGGCGGTCGCGGTCGTCGGCGTCGCTCGGCGGCGCCGCCACGTACCCGCGCGCCGCCACGCGCGCCAGCACCAGCCGGTGGATGCTGTGCTCCGTGCCCTTCTCGATTATACTCTGACACACATTACCATACAAGCGTTACAGCAACAACTTACATACAATGAAAACCTGTGAGAAAGGTTGTGCAACTGTCAGCTTAAGACATGCTTAAGTAGTATTGCATAAAGTGGATCTGTAAAAGTTTTAACGTATATTTGATTTACAGATAAGACATTTGGTAAAATTAACAAAAATCTGTAAAAATTTAAAAGTTCCGTTTAGTCCAAAATTGGAAATGTTTCTTATAGGGGAAATAGTAAAAGTCAATCAATTCTTAATAACCCTTAATAATTACCTCGAAAAACTTGAGCGTCTCAAGCGTGAGATCGTAGTTGTCTGTGAGACAGTTTGAGACGAGCGTGTGCAGCATCGGCCACTCCGACACCTCGCCGTCGCCCACCAGCCAGTTGGAGAACTCTGCAGAACATTCAGGACATTTGAGACTTATGTTTGATGGTGATGACACAGATCTTTGAAGGGTTCGCCAAGGAATTTAAAAGTCTAGCTAAATTAAGTCTCATGGTCTGGCAGTATTACTGGTGATAAGCAAAGAATATAGAAAATTGAATTCTTCATTGATAAACATCAATGAAGAATTTCATTATGCCAAAGATATAGTCATGTAATTCAAAAGAGCAAAATTACGGTTACGAATATATTATTACTAATCATCGACGATAAGTAATGTATTACTTAGCGACACTGATACAAAGTGATCGTTGTCCTGAGCTCACATAATGAACATTATGGCTGAAGTCTAGGAACGTATTTTGGTTAGTAGAAGTTGCTCACCATTAATGAAGTGGTGGTTGTCCAGTGCGCGCAGACACTTGGCGAGCGTGGCGGCGGCGAGCGCAGCGTGGTGCGCCGAGCTCGCCTCGCCCGCCGCCTCCAGGAACTCGGCGCGGAACGTGCGCGCCAGGTGCGCCGCCAGCACCGGGTGACACTCCTGTACCGACCGACACATTACACTATGAACTGGGCGCGGAACGTGCGCGCCAGGTGCGCCGCCAGCACCGGGTGACACTCCTGTACCGACCGACACATTACACTATGAACTGGGCGCGGAACGTGCGCGCCAGGTGCGCCGCCAGCACCGGGTGACACTCCTGTACCGACCGACACATTACACTATGAACTGGGCGCGGAACGTGCGCGCCAGGTGCGCCGCCAGCACCGGGTGACACTCCTGTACCGACCGACACATTACACTATGAACTGGGCGCGGAACGTGCGCGCCAGGTGCGCCGCCAGCACCGGGTGACACTCCTGTACCGACCGACACATTACACTATGAACTGGGCGCGGAACGTGCGCGCCAGGTGCGCCGCCAGCACCGGGTGACACTCCTGTACCGACGGACACATTACACTATGAACTGGGCGCGGAACGTGCGCGCCAGGTGCGCCGCCAGCACCGGGTGACACTCCTGTACCGACGGACACATTACACTATGAACTGGGCGCGGAACGTGCGCGCCAGGTGCGCCGCCAGCACCGGGTGACACTCCTGTACCGACGGACACATTACACTATGAACTGGGCGCGGAACGTGCGCGCCAGGTGCGCCGCCAGCACCGGGTGACACTCCTGTACCGACGGACACATTACACTATGAACTGGGCGCGGAACGTGCGCGCCAGGTGCGCCGCCAGCACCGGGTGACACTCCTGTACCGACGGACACATTACACTATGAACTGGGCGCGGAACGTGCGCGCCAGGTGCGCCGCCAGCACCGGGTGACACTCCTGTACCGACCGACACATTACACTATGAACTGGGCGCGGAACGTGCGCGCCAGGTGCGCCGCCAGCACCGGGTGACACTCCTGTACCGACGGACACATTACACTATGAACTGGGCGCGGAACGTGCGCGCCAGGTGCGCCGCCAGCACCGGGTGACACTCCTGTACCGACGGACACATTACACTATGAACTGGGCGCGGAACGTGCGCGCCAGGTGCGCCGCCAGCACCGGGTGACACTCCTGTACCGACGGACACATTACACTATGAACTGGGCGCGGAACGTGCGCGCCAGGTGCGCCGCCAGCACCGGGTGACACTCCTGTACCGACCGACACATTACACTATGAACTGGGCGCGGAACGTGCGCGCCAGGTGCGCCGCCAGCACCGGGTGACACTCCTGTACCGACGGACACATTACACTATGAACTGGGCGCGGAACGTGCGCGCCAGGTGCGCCGCCAGCACCGGGTGACACTCCTGTACCGACCGACACATTACACTATGAACTGGGCGCGGAACGTGCGCGCCAGGTGCGCCGCCAGCACCGGGTGACACTCCTGTACCGACCGACACATTACACTATGAACTGGGCGCGGAACGTGCGCGCCAGGTGCGCCGCCAGCACCGGGTGACACTCCTTTGCCGACCGACACATTACACTATGAACTGGGCGCGGAACGTGCGCGCCAGGTGCGCCGCCAGCACCGGGTGACACTCCTTTGCCGACCGACACATTACACTATGAACTGGGCGCGGAACGTGCGCGCCAGGTGCGCCGCCAGCACCGGGTGACACTCCTGTACCGACCGACACATTATGTATGGTGACTTTAGCGCGCTGCAACGGCGCTGTTCTAAAATGTACACTCTGTCTCGCTCGCGAGGCAAATCGTTACTACATAGTATAAAACAAAGTCGCTACTTTTGTCTGTTTGTTTGTCTGTATGCTTAAATCTTTAAAATTACGCAACGGATTTTGATGCGGTTTTTTGTAATAGGTAGAGTGATTCAAGAGGAAGGTTTTTATGTAAAAAAAATCCCGAAATTCCCACGGGAACGGGCACAACGCGGGTATATGTAACCCAAGGTATGAAAAACATGCCTAAAAAAATTGGTTATTGGCGTGCGCTACTAAATCTATTGATGATACACAAAAACAATGTTCTACACAATCAAAGTACATATCATTGCGAACAAATAAGTTCGCGAGGGCATATGTCTAACTATTATACATAGTTAAGCCACAATAACCGTTTTTAGTTAAAATTAATTAGTTAAAAAAGGAGTGTAATTTTAAGTTGATGATATTCATATGATGATATGAATCTACATCAAAATAAATGGCTCTACAATCAAGGTTAATTATGTTTCTTTGTATACCTCTTTAAATTATTAAAATCGGACAGTTAGTTTCAGAGTTATGATGAGAAATATCACTACATAGTATAAAATAAAGTCGTCTCTGTTTCGTGTCTGTTTGTCTGTATGCTTAAATCTTTAAAATTACGCAACGGATTTTGATGCGGTTTTTGTAATAGGTAGAGTGATTCAAGAGGAAGGTTTTTATGTAAAAATAATCCCGAAATTCCCACGGGAACGGGCACAACGCCGGTAAAACCGCGGGGCGCTGCTTACAAAATAATAATGCTCGATGGCGGGTCTCCTATGGCTACTTACTGTTTCGTGCGGTCAAAGCGCGCGGGGATATACCTACCTACGAACTACGAACGACGAAGACGCGCTATGTAGGTATTATCCAGAATTCTTCCTCACATAAAATCTTGATTGATTGTGTATACATCATATATACTCGCGCGAGACATGTAATATTTTATCCCCAATTTCCCACTTGAAATTTTGATTGTGTATATTCCTGCGGGAGACACGCAATGTTTTATCCCGATTTTCCTACATGAAATCTTGATTACCCGAAGCGAAGCGAGGGCGGGTCGCTAGTAGACATATAATTTGAACATTCAAAGTTAGAATACAAACTTGCCTAATAATTTACCACACACTATGATGGAAACTAAAAAATGACAGAAACCATACCTTCATGAGAGTATCGCAGTAGTCGAGCCACGAGAAGAAGCTGGTCAGCTCGCGGTACCCGTGGAACTTGTTGTACGATTTGTCGCCCAAGTCGTGAGCTACGTACCTGGGGGAAGAATAGTCATTCAGAGAGTGGCTATCGGGCACTTATAATATTGGTCGACTATTTATTACTTGATTAATATTGGTATATTCAGCTTTAGTTTCATTTTTTGTTGTTGGTCCGTTTTAAATATTTGGAACTACCAATCCGATTCATATAATCCAAATACAAGCTCTGTACATTGATAACTTTAACTTTTGTCTTTGAAAACGTAGTCAATAAATAACTACCTACTTATTAATACAATATTCAGCTATAGTTTCATTTTTTGTTATTTGAAATAAACTACCGGTGACTTTCATATAATTCTCTATTTATTGAATAGCTACATTCCAAAGGAAGGTTTTTGGCTACTTTTTATCCCAAAATTACCAAGGGAAAAGGTAAAACACGAGTGAATGTAAGGGCGCTGCTAGTAGTTAATATTACGATGGTACTCACGCCCAAGTAATATTGAGATGGTCAACATCCCTCGGATCCACATTGGCGGGTATGCTCTTGTACTTCTCCGTCAGCTTGTGTATAATGGTCTCGCAGGCCGGACTGCAGCTCGTCACCAAGTTGGCTATATCATCCTCAGGCAGGGACGACACTATCATTATACCTTCACACGCGCGGAGGACTACTTGGTTGTCCTGTGTAATTGTCGGATCATTACAATCATTTATATAATTATTTATTTATTTACAATCGTCAACTTAAAATTAAGTTCTTGGGGTGGTTATTTGACGCATTCTACTGAAGGATGCGTCAAGAATGGAACTAATAGTAAATGGTTGACTGGTACTTATAGTCAAAGATATTATTTAAGATTGTGTAACGAATTTAGAAATTAAATCATTTCGAACAAAATAAATATATTTAAATATAAAGGCAATGGCAATATAAAGCCAGACAGAAGGAACAATTGAGGTCCAGAAAAAAGATACGATAAAGATATTTCCTATCATTCAAACTGTTTCAAATATATGAAATACTAAATATGTACTTACAGCACTATCCAAATAAGATAGCAAGAGATCAATCAGCAGAAACTTGTCATTATCATCGTACACGGTCTTTTGGCTCCTGCATGACGCGTTGTCATCGACCATAGAGCAATTTGACGTGTTACATTGATCCTCTTTCGAATTCGTCCGTACTATAGACACTGTATGCAGCGGATCGGGAGGCAAGTCGACTTCAAACAAGGGATTCTTTTTAGGCGTCTGTTTTCTTGTATTGATAGGAATTAGCTTCTGTATGTCTTCAGGTATGGTTAGTAGGGAAGATTTGTCTTCGACGAACGGTGTGGTGAAAATGTTGGCAAGCCCTGGCTCTTTGCGAACTAGCCCGCAAAGTGTAAGGAGTAATTCGACTTCTTCTTTCTCGGTAGGTGATGCAGGGTTCTCGTTGCATTGGATTAACATCCTCTGTGGGATTAAATAGTTATTTACTTGATTGTACTTTTTACATAAGACTTACATTTATCGTTATTATAATTCAGTATCAGTGCCTTTGTCGTGAGAATTTACTGGCTACATTCACTTTACTGTTTTGGATTTAAAAAACAGTGTAATGGTCTTCTTTCATCTAACGCCCCCGACAGTACCACCTCCATCTCGGCGAAGGCATTAGAATGATACGCAAATAGACTGCACAAAATAAATGATATAGATACAATGTCATTACGTCACGGTAATCGTCTGTCCGGTCTCAGGCGTTTAGATGAGTGATGATCTTAATCAAGCACCGTTTTAAGTCAAACGGAACTTCATATTGTGTACATATTTTAATTTTCATTTAAATCTGTATTGATTATTAATTATTATTTTTTTATCTGCCTGTAAAGGATACACTTCCTGATAGATATCATTTAAAACCATTCTGTTAAAAATGTGTCTGTTCTTATTAAATTCTAGTTCTATTGCAATTTACAATTATGTGTACAAAATTGTTTCAGAGTAATTGAGCGAACCAATTAACAATTTAATTAAAAACTATGCTCCTAGTAAGATTTTATGCTAGTTTGCTGTAAATTTACGATGTTCAATGAGTAATAATTCATATTCCATTTTCTTAACCTAGTAGGCACAAGAGATATTCTATCCAGAGGTAGTTCTCGAGTTTTTAAATAAACTAGTACAATTTAACCTTGCTGATAGTAAATAGAACTTTAAAATAATTATACAGTTACATACAGGCCTGATTAGACAAGAAGCAATTATGTTTTTCACCGACTGAGTTATAGGTAGGTGAGATAACAGTTGGACCATGCTAATACACATTGCAAATGCACAAGTGTGAAAATAAATGTTTGTTGTGCTTCCACACATAAATTACATTACAATGAAATGTCAATTCTTCACATAATGAAAAAGGGATTCGCTGCATATTAAAATATATTAATATATCCTAAATTTGGAAGGAATACTAAACTTTTTTTATATAACCAAAAGAGAGGTGTGGAGTGGAGAGGCCTTTGCCACACCAGGCTAATTATAACTTCTGCAGGTACACATTCCCGGACATGTTGTACTGATGTGGTCGGGAGTGTGTCCCTGCAGTTGTAATCCATTACATTAACCACCTCCAAAGGGCCTCTACGAGTTGGATCTGTATCTCCTCGCATGCCTCTCAAAAAGACCGGGCTTGTCCCGTGACTCCGGGGAGAAACAAATAATAATAATACTATCCGACTGCTAGGCAAAAATCTCCAAAGACTAAAAAGGTCAAACTCACCTGCAATGGTCTATAAACATGAGCACTATTAACACAGGGCTGCCTCGTTCTCCTCAACAAAGCAGTCCCTGTGCTCAGAGCCAGTGCTCGAGCACCTGGAGGCCTGTCTGCAGCTGCAAGCGCTGTCAGTGCATCCAACAAGCATATGGACCGCTGCACAATCGCTTCTAGACATGGTCCTACAGTACCTCCTTGCTGTTCCTTCTCTTCATCTACTATTAGCTGAAAGATATTTGAGTTCATAAGAGGTTAAAAAAGTATTTATATGTTGTTCATAGGTATTTATTCAAAACAGACTGTTAAATAAAACGAGTCGATGGGACCATAATTTGTAGCCTATACTTTGAAACTAAAAATAACATGATTTATTTCATCTGTCTTTAAAAGTTAAAAAAATGACATGATAAAGTACAATAAATAAAACAATCTAGACCAGTGTTAATGTCATGGTCAATGCAGAATTATTTATTTAAATTTCGTTCTTAATCCGTGCATGAGTAAGTTATCGGGTCATACCTGCAGCATTTGTTGTAAGTGGTGCGGGATTCTGGTGTCTTCGACGTGAACTTTACAGTTATCGTTATAGTTCTGATAGAAGTTCAATATCAGTTTCCAATGATATTCAAAGTCCTCGAGCCGCGTCGGAGGCGGCGCGAGCTGAAACAATACCATTCGATTATCGCACATTTACCAAACAGGTTTATTGTTTTGGTGCATAATAAACAACAACTTACGACGTCGGCAGCCGTTTGAAGCACATCAGAAAATCTACTAAGCATTTTGCGTGGTTTTTCTGCAGTGCTTGTATGTTTGAGAGTGAGTTTCAGCCTTCGGCCATAATATTACAGCAAGAAAATCCTTCAGAAATTGAATAATATTAGGAAAACTGTGGAAAACTGGAAACGAACACTAAGAAAAATTGGTAATTGATTAACCGATTGCCTGATTTTGTTTGACACTTGACAGTGACAGTGATTGCAATGGAAAATGTCGATTACTATGAAATAAACCATTGATAATGTCAGTCAGCTGTTTTTGCCAATTGACAACTGTCACTGTGACAGCGAAGTATTTATTTTATTTTGCGTTGCATTGTCTCATGTCTGCCGTTTCTGTCTGCTGCAAATTTCTGGTTCTATTTGTTTGTTTTTCTAAAACTAAATCTAGTTAAAGCACAGTGAGTGACTCATTTATGAAGTACGAAATGCGATAAAATAATTGAAATTATCAGTTGGAAAATTACTGTTGTGCCACAATGTCGTCGTTTGTGAACCATCGCGAGGATAGTTCCGCTATCGTAGACGAAGCCACTACAAAGGATGGTGTTACGTATTATAGAATTAAAGTCAAAGTGGGGCCCGTTAACTGGGAAGTGTATCATCGGTTCAGTAATTTTGTAGAACTGCACGACCGCCTCGTGGCTGAGTACGGGGTCGCCAAAGAGTTATTGCCACCAAAAAAAGTAATAAGAAACAAGACACCAAAATTTGTCGAGAAACGGCGGGAAGCCCTAAACGAATATGTGAAGGAAGTGTATAATTTTCTACGATTATCGATGCCTTCTGTGCTGGCGCACTTTTTAGACTTCCATTTGTATGACATTTACTTCTTATTACAAGATTTAGCTAAGAAGTTGTTTTTAGAAGGAGATATGCTGTTGCAGAATGAGAAGTCGCATAAGTTAACTCCTTTGGAGGTTGGTACCATTCATTATATAATTGTAGAATGGACATGCAGTCATGTAACACTCTTTTATACTTTGAAACAAAGCTACCAGACAATCATTGTGCATCTGATATGGATTTACATAACATATTAAGACTACTACCACTAGTTGTTAATATTCATAACCTTTGTTTTATTCAATATACTAGCAGCGCCCTGCGGTTTTACCCGCGTTGTGTGCGTTCCCATGGGGATTTCAGGATTTTTTATACTTATAAACCTCCCTCTTGAATCACTCTATCTATTAAAAAAATTGAATCAAAATCCGTTGCATAGTATTAAAGATCTAAGCTTGCTACATAGGGACAAACAGCGGAAAGCGACTTTGTGTTATACTATGTAGTGATTTAGTGAATATCTAAAAATAACTACTTAAGTTACACATTATACTACTAGTTATACATCTATAAATCAATGTTTATTCATAATATCATGTAAACGGACATTTAATCTTATTAATTTATTAGCAGGAAGATAAGGTCTTTATGTCAAAACAGTGAGTTTTATTAGACTTCAGCCACATCATAACACATAATAGGTACATACATTACACATAATGTAGGTAAATTAAATTATAACAATCTCTGTATCTAATATATAAAATTCTCGTGTCACAGTTTTCGTTGCCATACTCCTCCGAAACGGATTGACCGATTCTCATGAACTTTTGTGAGCATATTGAGTAGGTCTGAGAATCGGCCAACATCTATTTTTCATCCCGAAATTCCCGCGGGAACGGGTACCATGGTTGAACTCCTCTGAAACGGCACGACCGATTCTCATGAAATTTTGTGTACATATCGGGTAAGCCTGAGAATCGGACAACATCTATTTTTTATGCCGAAATTCCCGCGGGAACGGGTACAACGCGGGTGAAACCGCGGGGCGCAGCTAGTGTTTATATAAGTACAAGAGCTATGTACTAACCAAAAGAAAATGGATATATCACAACAAATTTGATGTTAGTACCTCAATATATATGTATGTGTATTGTTACTTATTACCAAGACTTGTCAACCCAACAGAATCTCCACCATTTAGCTTTATAAATATCTGTATAGAGAAATTTGTAACCTGAAGTGTCTATTTGTACCCCAAATTTCTACTGGAACAGTTGTCATAATAAACAGCCATTTTACCAATATAATGTCATATCTTTTTCAGCTACATGCCATAAGCGAGCGTCTGAAAGTGCCATGTCCGCCGACAGAGAAACAGGATCAGATGTACGACTTCAGCCACGTCCTGGACTACTGCTCACAGATCCACTCGCTCAGCATCGAAGGGAGCTATGAGAAACTTGGCACAAGCAACATTGTGCCTAATAACTTGGTGTTCGATCTAGTGCCTTTTAAGACATTGTCACATTTGAAGATTATTGGGGTGCCTATGGCCTGCGTTCAGGGTGTTGGTAAGTTGCATGGAAGAGTTAAGCATAAGCTTACTTAAGTATATCGAAAAAGTTGATATTGATATATGTATTAAGGGCTAGTAGCTCCTCCCTGTTGTAACTCTTTCCGTGGGAATATGGGTATCAAAAGTAATTTATCCTATATGTTAAAATGGACTCTAATTTATCTTTGTGTCAATATTCATTTAAATCTGATGAGAAGTTCTTGCTTGACCGAGATGTGTCCAAAAATCGATAGTGCAGTAAAACAGCGGGGCTCTGCTAGTATAATAATATATTATATGGATAGTTAACTATCCAATTTTCCTGATGAATGTGAAATCAAAACAATATGATTGTTGTATTATCATATTCCAACAAGGAAACTCTTCAGCTTTATCATTCAACCCATACCTAGAACAAATAGATAATTAATGCTAACTTATTGTATTGTATTTGTAACAGGTACTCTCCGCGACAGTCTCATGAGTTTGACAGTATTTATAGCCAGTGTGAGCTCACTCAATGAGTTTCTACTCGTGGACATTCTACACAAAGAGCCCAACAGTATTGATGAGTCTATGGTGAGTCTATCTAACAATTGTTACTTAGGTATTTCTCTTATATCCAGGGCCAGATTTCGACCTCCAGGGTTTCTAGGCTCGTGCCTTTTTTGCCTCAGGTATATCTGACCATGTCTAGATCTATTATTGAAACAATTTTCTATTTTTCTTTATAAAATTGTTTCATATACTATGGTATATTTTTGCCTTTTAAATCCTTCCTAATACGAAAAGTACCCTATAATCAAAGCCCACAATTGAGCTACTACCCACCGGTCTCCCGATCTTAGTCAGAATTTGTGACCTTCATACTCCAAATCTTTTGCTTATTATTATTTTTTGCTTGATTACAAATGTAAAATTCATGTAAATGACAACGAAACTGTTATCACCATATTAATGATGTAAACGGTCCATCATCTAGCTAGCTAGTGTATTGAACTAAATAAAACAGTCGCACGCGCATACGATATCTCATTGATACGGTGACCCAATGACCTCATAGTTCCAACTAATCACATGATACATAACACATAACGACTTAACAACCGGTTTACGGATGACGGTGGAGCAATTTTAGGCGAAAATCGCTTGCACTTCGGAAACCAGAGAGTATGTATTGTTAATGCAATAATGAGATGAACGTCAAGTGGTTTTCGCTTTTATGAGTGCAATTGAAATCCATTCTGGATCCTACATTTATGGGTGGTACTGTGCATTTTATCCATGACTAGTAATCCGCCCTCGCTGGGCTTCGAGATATCAAGATTGCTTAAGGTTTCTATAAGAATACACATTATGAAGCAGTGAGTCATCTTGTCCGTGAAAACCACGTGGAAATCCGTTCAGTAGTTTTTGAGATTAACACGCACATATATACAGACAGAGGCGGGGTTTTATATACTATGTAATGATATTTATCAAACAATCGCCGAGCGCCTCCGGCGGCCTCACGGTCGCTGCAGATGAAGTACCAAAAATGCACCGAGAATCCTGTTTTCGTATCCTTTTCGTTTAAAATAAAATATTTAAAAATATCAAGTACAACGTAGGTCGCAACATTTGGTATTTGTTTAAAAAAGGTATTATGTTTTAAAGGACCCCGCAAAAGTTGTTAGGGAAATGTGGTTTCAGTCAATTTGCGTGAAATTTTGATATGTTATAGACCTAAGTGCCCTAAACAAATGTCCCTATGGGAGCTACCACGGTTCCCGAATTCGTTCCCGAGATAATATCGATTTTGTACAATCTCTCTCTCTAGTACCACTTCCCTATGAATTTGACGATCGATTTGACGTTTGTCTGCCATAGCAAGCTTAAAAAGCTCGTTCGAATAAATAAATAAAATATACACGCTAAGTCACGACATGAGACATGTAATTGTGACCGACAAGTAATAGATAATGTATTGCTTTCATCACAAAAGAGGTCAAGGATTAAAACAACATAATACCGGGTAAATAAATACATATATCTGCCTGTTGGTATAAACTCGATCGTATCTCGGGAACGAATTCGGGAACCGTGGTAGCTCCCATAGGGACATTTGTTTAGGGCACTTAGGTCTATAACATATTAAAATTTCACGCAAATTGACTGAAACCACATTTCCCTAACAACTTTTGCGGGGTCCTTTGATTGGATTTGGAACACCATTTAGTTTTTCCGTGCAACTGTTCAAACACAGTGACTCAACATCGCATAATCTGAGTTTTATAGAATTTCGAACGAGTGTAATCTATATTTTATAGAAATTGTAATCATACAGAATTTTAATATATATATAATAATATAATTTCTTTATTCAAGTGACCAGTGACTCATTATGTTAGTAAAACTTATCTCTATATTAGTAGGACATATTACAAATCATAAATTACATTAAATTAACTCACATAGGTACCACTCCATGCGCAGTGGAGCTACACCGATTCATATAGACACAATCCAGTCTATCTGCGTTCATTACCAAAATACTGTTCGCACTACCTCGCACTCTTCTAACAAAGGAAGCACACCTTTTCCGCATTATAGAATAAAAGCAGTCAACCCGTGCTTCGGCAAACATACCTGACGCACTACAGTAACGAGGCAGTGCCAACAGTATCCTGAAAGCATTATTAAATTGAACACGGAGGGCGTTATAGGCTTTCTTCGTATAATTAGCCCACAGTGCACAGGTGTAAAATGAGGTACAATATGCTTGAAATAAGGTTATCTTAACCTCCCTTGACCAATGTGCAAACCTGCGAGCTATCATGTTTGCTCTCACCGACATCGCCCTCCGTTCCCGCTCAATATCCTCATCATCCTTGAGCTCAGGTGTCAAAACGTGTCCCAGATACTTAACTTTGTAAACGCGCTTAAGCTGATGGCCACAAAGCTTGACAGACGGAATACTTTCCGACACCTGACCCCTGGGCCCAAAGACCATGATCTCGCTTTTCTTATAATTGTAAGTAAGGCCATGAGTCTGTGCAAATTGCTCACAAATCCTCAATAGTCGCCTAAGACCGCAAATTGACGCACTCAGCAGCACCATATCATCAGCCTTCATAGCTGGGCATTAACTCGTTAATCCGTTAATCGTTAATTAACGAAGTTAACATTTTGATTAACGAATTAACTTTTAAGTTAACTTTTAAAAATGTTAACGGACACGTTAACTTCCGTTAATATGCAGAAGTCCGTTAATCGTTAATCTAATGCCTCTGTAGTCTGTTTTCCACGGGTAAAGACATTTTAACACCAAAACGAGCCTCGCTTTCAGACGAGAACTTCAACATGTTAATGTTCATGAAGGGGAATATGCATCTTATGCCCGATGATTAAATTACACATTTGAATTATACAAGTATTTTGTTTTATTCCTAATCTGTTAACTTCTTGAACCTAAACCAACAAGTTGTATAAGTTCACTAAAGCAACGATATAAAAATGCAATTTTACACATATTAACGGATTAACGATTAACGTTAACTTGCGTTAATTCTTCCGAAATGCAACGCTTTAACGCTTAACGAAGCTAAGTTTTTTTGTAGCGGATTAACGATTAACGAAGTTAACTATTTGATTAACGGTGCCCAGCTATGTCAGCCTTATATTGTTTACACAAATACCATCAATATAGCAGCCGACCCTGGTACCGCTGAGCTCGACAATCAGCTCCTCGACATATTCATTGAATAAGGTCGGAGAACTTACCCCCCCCCTGTCTAACCCCACATTTTATCCTTTTGTTTTGTTGTTAGTTAATCTACCAACGGTATTGAATTAAATCTTTGAGTGGATTGTACCTATTTGATCATTATAAATTCTATAAATAAATATACCTGGACAAATTCACACATGGTTAATTAGACCCAAAGTAAGCTCTTAGCTTGTGTTGTGGAATCTAATTAACTGATACTACTACATATACATACACAAATATGTACTTTATAAGAATATATAATTGACACCCAGACGTCGTCGCCAACAACTATGTCTGCACATATTGTTGACTCCGGGCGGGAATCGAACCCGCAACCCCCGACACAGTAAGCGCTCTCACTGCCACTGTGCCAACGGGCTTGTCAAATATTCTATATAATCTTATATATAAAATTCTCGTGTCACAGTGTTCGTTCGCGTACTCCTCCGAAACGGCTTAAGGCGAGGATATGTGAAAATAACGCGCATAGTCGCTACTTTGACGATCAAATATTAACACTTCTATAGATTCTATCAAAAAAATAAAAATACCAATTAAAAGAATATATCCTCAATAAAATACTAAATCGAGTAGAATTTTAAAATTCATTATAATAATGTAGAAATAAGATGCACAAGATTATGTAAAAATATTTTTTTCTCGTCCTAGATCTCGTTATTTGAAGCGATATTCATCGTTTTTTTTTTGGAATATCAATTTCCTAATACTCACTTAGATTCTAAATCAGTTACATTTTTCATTAGACCCGCCAATTTCTATAAAAACGCAAAAGAATTCAAATAAAACGAAATATTCGCCCGCCATGTTTCACGCACTTGAGTCTTGCTTCACAAATCTCAACCTTATTTTATGGAACGCAGGCATCGCATCAGATTGTTTACTAGCTTCAGTCGACGAGCGTAGCTCGTAGTGTACGGTTGTGAACCGGACGCTCTGCTTCGTGAGTTCACATCTATAAAATCGACTATTGTTTACATCATGGTAAAATAAAGTATCAATAAAATCAGAAACTGTTGCACAAGGAAGCGGAAAAGGAAGGTAAAAAGACATGCTGGTATGTTTAGGTAAGTATGTAAAATTAATAAATATAGTCAAAGCTCAAAGTAAAATAAATAGTCAAAGCTGGTCAAAGAGTAAAGTTTCAAAGAGTAAATTAGTAACTTATAGCCTTGTTTATTTTTTTAGGTGTCAGAATAAACAGTCAGATAATATACCAATAACACTAACTGAACTTGTTCCCGTGCAACCAACTCATGCACAAAACGAGTAAGTCATAAAAATACCTACACTTCATATTGCCTAATTGAATGTACCTACATACTACACATACTACTAGGAAATACTCCAGTTAAAATAGACATTCCAGTTTGCATTAATTCCCAACAAGCTGGATTTTTGTGCAGACCTTGAATACGTCATTACAAATTATATGTCAAAAGTCCCTATCGATCCCGCTTGTGCGTTGTTTTTAATTCGAGGTCAAAGGTCACAAATTTGTGTTTTTTGCGTATATCTCTGAAACAATGAGAGCTACCGAAAAATGGTTCAAACAAAGTTTGTAGATCGTAAAATTGTCTACAAAAAAGATCTCAACACTTTTCTTCTACAAAGCATCGCTTTCGAGATATCGTGACTTTAGACCGCAGGAAAGTCGTATTTTCGACTATATAATATGCACACATTTCCGCCCCACCTCTGAAGTAGTGTACACGGCGCTTTTTTTTAACGTGGTTTCCCCAGTAATGTAATGGGACACTATTTTTATGATGATTTTTTTTAAAATTTAAATTTAATTAAAATTAACTACTTTTTGCAATTACAAAAAATTGTATTGAGTAATTTTTTGGAGCAGGTGACAGTAAAGTCTGTATTGGCTCCAAACTATTATTCATCAGTTTCCAGCCCCAATCTTCAGGATTTAGATCATTGCCTAGCCACACTTGCACTTGGTAGAACACACGAAATAAGTGTTGATAAGCAGAAGCAGATGTTGGAGGGAGACAAGATAACTGCACTCTCTTATTGTTTCTTGTATTTATCACAAAACTCAAATATCTATACTGGCCACATATGAGTGCATATTCGTATTTTCTATGTTTAAAATAGCCATAATTCGAGAACTGTGCACCGTAGAAGAAAAAGTGTTGAGATCTTTTTTGTAGACAATTTTACGATCTACAAACTTTGTTTGTACAATTTTTCGGTAGCTCTCATTGTTTCAGAGATATACGCAAAAAACGCAAATTTGTGACCTTTGACCTCGAATTAAAAACAACGCACAAGCGGGATCGATAGGGACTTTTGACATATCATTTGTAATGACGTATTCAAGGTCTGCACAAAAATCCAGCTTGTTGAGAATGAATGCAAACTTGAATCATAATTTAGTCTAACATAAGTAATAACATAAGTGAGAATAACGCCTCACTTTTCAAATGAGGCGTTATTCACCGAGACGTATTTTTTGCGCCGACCCGACATCTAGTTGTGCATTGTTGATCGAAGGGTATAATAAACATGTTTCAACGGTAATTTTAATTTATTCAGCGCGCTTTGTGCGATGTTTTGTAGCGGGCGCGCGGGCAGCGCCCCGCTGATTGCCCCGCACCTCACCACCTCAGATCTGCCCGAGCGCCACATATCCTCGCCTTAACCGATTCTCATGAAATTTTGTGAGCATATTGAGTAGGTCTGAGAATCGGCCAACATCTATTTTTCATCCCGAAATTCCCGCGGGAACGGGTACAACGCGGGTGAAACCGCAGGGCGCAGCTAGTGATTCTATATAAAAAGTTTTTAGGTGAAAGAAATGAAAGAGTGAAATATTCATCTACCCATCCAAACTTTCGCATTAATTAGATTACATTAAATTTATACATATTATGGGATCATACTGCGGTTTTACTCGCGTTGTGTTTCGTGATAAAAAATAACCTTTCCTATTAAAAAGTTCCCTTGGCTATCCGATAGAATTATTCAAATCAGATTGGTTGTTTGACATAAGCCCGAACATGCTAACAAAATCACAAATTTTACCTCTTTATAATATTAGTCTAGATTCTAGAAGTAGGTATAGATTTCCATTTTTGTCAATGAAATAATATCGGTTAGTAATATAAGTTACAATACAACATTGTAAAACAAAGATAAAGAAGTTGATATTAAGTATATTCAATTGTAAGTAAATAATACTTGTGCATAAAAACATTATACTGATAGGTGGTGTTTCAAATCAATTACCGACTCACAGATAAATTGAGTCATGGTCTTGCACTGTTGTTATTCTATCACACACGCAAACATTGTAAGCAACTACCTTTGTTATGCTATTACAGTAGAAAAACCGATTTGGTTCGAGTAGGTTAGTGGCCAACTCTTTGTAGGCCGCCTAAAGGCTTCCGACGTGGTCTACCGATCAAAACAACCAGGGCCGACAATTTAACGTCCCCCCGAAGCACGGTAGCGCTCAGAGAGCCCCATTATCATATCCTAGCGCCCACTATCAGCCATCTATCTAAGTATTGGTCGAGCTGCACGTTGCTTAACAATGGCGAATGATGAATGAGTAGACATTGCTCAGTCAAACCACGCCTCAAGCCTTCGATCAACAATTGTTGATCGAAGCCTCAAGCGCTTACTTTAAATGTTAGTAGAAATGCAAAACTAATTGTGATGAAGTTCAGACAATGATATGTAGGACACTCGTAATTTGCATACATTGTATGAAACACGAAAGTGTTTAACAGTTAAAGTACCTACTTAAATTATTAATGGCCTTCAATTTCTTTCTCAGTCTTAAAACTAGGCCGTGCTTGTTTGTCTCGCCGCGATGAACTGAAATATGTACTACTGAACAAAGTAATGCTTGGGAGGTTTTGAGTTGCCATTCGATTGTCTAATCGAATATCGAACATGATTTTGTTATGAAACGAACTTTGCTACGGAAATATGTACGTTCAGCCAAAGAAAATTATAAAGCTTAAAAAAAT
Organism: Cyclophora albipunctata; assembly: GCA_963082685.1. Classification (NCBI taxonomy): domain Eukaryota; kingdom Metazoa; phylum Arthropoda; class Insecta; order Lepidoptera; family Geometridae; genus Cyclophora; species Cyclophora albipunctata. Next base: position 7,075,757 of record OY720131.1, on the reverse strand, counting down.
ACTTTTCTTAGAAAGAGAAAATCTTTACAAACAAATACTTTAATAAACATTATTTAATTATTTTACAGAAATGGAAAAAGTTATCAGTAGTCAACTTTGCCAGTAACAACATCGAGAACATCGACTGGGCAATCAAGTTGGTTCCCCGACTACAACACCTCAGTTTATCATCCAACCGTTTGACTGAACTATGCGACGTCTCCTGCCTCCATGACCTTCGCTGTCTCAACCTTTCCATGAACAACTTCGGTCTATGCACCAACTGGCACGAAAAAATAGGTAACATAGTCAAAATAGACTTGTCCCAAAACAAAGTGGTCACTCTACAGGGTTTCTCGCGTCTATACTCTTTGGAATCTTTGGATTTGAGCTGCAATTTAATTGAGGATGTCGAAGAAGTACAGCATATATGCAACTTGCCTTGTTTAGAGTATCTGTGTATGACGGCCAATCCGGTGGCGTCGACCGTAGATTATAGAGTCAAAGTGTTCGAACAGTTCAGCAGTAGAATGGCAGAGATATGCCTTGATAACGAAAAGGCTTCTTCCAAAGAGTTGGACACAGCTAGGGTTTTGCAAGCCTTAAGAACGGTCAAAGAAGGAACTACGCCAATCTTCCTGCAAAGCAACACAACCAGTCACAACTTCCACAAGAGTTGACAATAAGTATTTTTACTGCGGATTTGTGATCTTGATATTGCAATTAGGAAATGATCAATTTTGTTTTTAGAGTTTTAAGTATTTAGTGATAAGTTTTTGATGTAAATTGTATTAGACAAAAATGGTATTTAATTGAAAGTGATAAAACTGATAAACTGGTTAAACATTAGTTTTAAAAGTCGTTTATTATTGTCATTTGTAAGAAAACATTTTAGTCTTTGCCTTGGCATAGACTACGTTTAAGTAATAAAAAAATACCCGTGTTCCTTCTGGTTTATTCCTATTTTAAACGTCACTTTAGGTTAATAATCGTATTTACATGCTTGACCAATTTAAATTAAGTTTCTTTGTGATAATTTCTATATGTTTGACATACAATAATATACTGACATATTGAAATATATTTTTGTTATTTACTTTAGTTAAGTATATGTTATTCTGTTTTTGTGTCCTGTAAGGGCATTTATAAATACTAGAGCTTAACTTTAAATACGCTGCATAATATACCTTATACAATGATTAAAGGAATAAGAATAACAATTTTTAAAAAAACTAAAATTTGTCCATGCCCTTGTGAGCTTTAATGATAATGACACACAGATAATTTAACATCATATTTGTGTCATATTGCTAGAGACAATATGTGTCATTATTTAAAATTCGTTATTATCTATACAAAAATAAACCTCGAGTAAGTAAATGTTAAAGTATTAGAAATACTGTAATTTTGACTATCGATTCAACCGTTTTATTAACATTTTTAAGAAATTCAAAACAGCATTGTCAATCTTATCTGTATTAACATTATATTTGCCCAACAGTGGGACTATAGGAAATTAATATAAATATTTAATATGTTAAATTCGCAAATATTAGCAGATCACCACTATAGTAATAATATAATTTAAGTTGCAAAATGAACGTTATGTTCGCAGATATATTGAAACTATGAAATAGTATTAATGTAAAAGTATTATTATAAATGTGATTGGTTTAGGGTACTTGTAATTTTATATTGTGATCATTTATTTATATAAAACTTGTGTACCCATTGATGTGTTGTTTTATTCTATCTATAGGTACCTATTATACCCTAAGGTTGCCTGGAAGAGATCTACTAAGATCGGTGACATTACGTTTAGTCCTTATTAGTTTGCAGGCTGTATTCGGTAACTGGCTAATGGGTATTCTGATGACCGTCGGTACAAAATCTTCCAAGAGGGTGTTGATATTGAATGCCAACTGTTTTTAAATCGACGCAAAATGGGGAAGGGGTCGTAAAAGTTTGACGTCAATGGGTGAATGTGTGGCATCATAACTTTGTAGTATCTGACATCGTAACTGAAACGGTTGGACCGATTTCGATTTTCTTAATTTGAAAGTCAGTTTTATGTCCTTGTGGTTGTTATTAGCTATTTTCGGGAAAAATCGGTCCAGCCGTTTATGAGTAAGAAGTTTTTTAAATTTTACTTGCGTCAGAAAGCTCTCGCCAAATTGGTAATGAATTGGGCCACAATCCGCCTGCAGAAAGAAAGTTGTTGGGAAGTTAATATAAATAAAAACTTATTTTATTTCAAATTATATTTATTAACTTAATATGACTTGATTTTACAAGACTTAAATGATATTCATGAGTACTTACAGTACAAAGATTTTATACTTAACATAGCTTAACATTAATATTTATTTACAATTTTAAAACTATTTCTCTCCATACAATAGACGGTAAGCTTAATCAAGGATTAAGTATGCGCTTGTCTTTATATCTTTAAAGTGACACCAAGATTTAAAAAACTTTTTGTTCTAAATAAAGTTACTATATTAACTTAATAGGTTTATATGTGATTATTTATTATTCCATTTTAAATTGCATCATTTTTATTTGCATTGTAAATGCAGGATGTCTTTTATTATCATTATATCCACTTTTTCTTATTATAAAAACTGTTTCTTATCACCTATAATTATTTAATTTATTATATTCAACAATTATTATCAAAAATATCCAAACTCTCCTTCAAAAGTAAACCCAGTCCCAGTCTTCAGCCCCGCGGTTTCACCCGCGTTGTACCCGTTCCCGCAGAAATTTCGAGATAAAAATAGGTACAGAAGTTTTGGCGTTAAAGCGTAACCGACAGACAGACAGAGTTACTTTCGCATTTATAATATTAGTTAGGATTTTAGATAAGTACTTAATTTAATAAGTAATAGGACCTACACATTTTTACTCATGTGGCATTTTGATAATTAAGATTCCAGATAAAAAAATTGCGAGTATCTTGTATCTAAGCAAGTACAAACATTACCAAGAATATAAGAGACAATAGGAAAGGGCGGATTGCACAAGCATTCTTAATTTTACTTAGCGCCTAAATATTTTTAATAAACAAATAACATTCGACGGAGGTTACTGTTGAGTGTCCCTCAACACGTTTCGGTCACATCCGGTGACCTTACCTCCGTCGTACGTAAGTTTCCGTTTGAACAAAATATAATAATGACATTAACGTAGTAAAATAACATTCGTTTGAAATAGTGTTCGTGAAACAGCTTTTGTTTCTAAAATATATTTAGGTTCTAAATAGAGTTTTAAGAGTTGTTGTGCAAGTCAACCAAAATCGAAATACCTTATCTAATATATAAAATTCTCGTGTCACGGGGTGCATGGTTGAACTCCTCTGAAACGGCTCGACCGATTCTCATGAAATTTTGTGAAACCGCGGGGCACAGCTAGTATTATTACCTATTTAAACTTATTAATTGCTGATCTCCAATTAATCAATTTCAAAAAGATTGGTTACTAATATAATTTAACTAGTATCTATAAAACTTTTTGAGATTGATTAAGTTATGTTACAAAACGATTTACTTTAAAAAACTGTCACTAAAGTTATGACAAATGTCACAGTTAATTGTCATTATTACTTGACATGAAGACAAACTTCCATTAATGACGTCACATATTTTTAAATAAGTGTTTTCTTGCAATTAATTCTATAGCAACCATTACCAGCACTGGGGTCTATAAATTAACATACACACTCCAAAATTTTAACATTCCTTAGAAAACAGAACACCACAATATACTAAATATATATGATTTATAAGCCTCCATTTTCACAATAGGCTTCTTCTATGACAAGATCACATACAGAAAGAAAGCAAGTATACAAGTTTCTTAGGTTGACAAACATTTTGAATGAAACCACTGACTCCTGGATGCGTTGTCACAGAAGAGATTCTTCCTGATAAAACGTCAGATTAAATCTAACAGTATACAGTTTGTTTGTTTGTATGTTCGAGCTAATCTCGGGAATTATCAGTCCTATTTGAATAATTCTTTTTGTAATAGATAGCCACATTCAATGGCAAGGTTATAGGCTATTTTTCATCCCAAAACTACTTAAGATTTTAACCCTGACCAAAAAGAAGTATAGAGCATGCTTTCTTTATGTACGTGAACTATCTCTTAATAAATAGTTAATTTTTTAAATAACAGTTATTTATTGTAGTAACAATACCGACGACCAATATTGGCCGTTCGAGGTAAAATGCAATACAGTAACAAGTGAAATGTCTAGCAACAGCACTAGCTTGAATAAAGGAAAAACACAATAATAATTTTAAGGCGTCCATTGTGAATATACATATATTTATAACAATCATACTAGACTTATATAAAATATAGAAAAGGACAATGGCAACAGTTACACATTACATTCATTCTCTCCAAATTCACCGTTTATATTACGAGCTCCATCAACTAAACTCGATTTTAGTGAATCAATTTGGCAGTTTTGATCTCCGTTTCACTCGGGAACTAGGAATAAGTTGAAGTGACAGAGTTCATTATTACCCAAGATCGCAGGCGGACTCAATGATCGAGTGATAAGGTGATCGACCAGTGATCGAGTGATCGACCCGTGATCGAGTTTAGTTGTAACGATGAAATTGAGGCTAAGTAACCTACCAACAAACCAACTTGTGTTCGTTACTCCTGTGTTAACATATGACGATCCTGATACGTCTACGCAGCAGGCGTGTGAGCGGGCAGTGTGAAGTGGTACCGTTGGTCGGTGTGTTCGTACAGCGGAGCCCGAGCGCGCACGCCGCTCGCCGTGGGGCGGAGCGCCGGGTCGGGTGACAGCATCAGCTTCAGCACTTTCATCTGTGAAGAGATTACATTTGAATTGAATATAATGATGCATATGTGATGTTAGCATGAACGAATGGAGTATACGAGCAGACTTACAGCCAAGTGTACCTAAAGCGTAGATTGACTAAGTCGCGTTACGACTAAATCTATACTAATATTATAAAGCTGAAGAGTTTGTTTTGTTTGTTTGTTTGTTTGTTTGTTTAAACGCGCTAATCTCAGAAACTACTGAACCGATTTGAATAATTCTTTCACTGTTAGATAGTCTATTTATCGAGGAAGGCTATAGGCTACATTTTATCCCGAAATTCCCACGGGCACGGGCACAACGCGGGTAAAACCGCGGGGCGCTGCTAGTGTCATAATAAAAGAGCTGTTGGCCTAGAAATATATTGGACTATTTAGTTAACTGCCTATTTCTCAGTAGTGCTAAATCTTAGACTGCCTATTTCTCAGTAGTGCTAAATCTTAGACTGCCTATTTCTCAGTAGTGCTAAATCTTTACCAGTCATAATCAGTACAAGCCTTAATCGCGTTATGCCTAAACGACAATTAAATAAGTAATAACATTATTCGGTAGGTTAGGGTTATTTTTTTTTAACATTATTCGGTAGGTTAGGGTTATTTTTTTTTTACTAGTTCCATAGTTATCGATTAACATTACGGGGGATTATGAGATCCAACGTTCTGGGAAAGTCAACATTTCGGGATTTCAACATTTTAGGAATTCAACCTAATGGTCCTAAAGGGTTCAGTGATATGTATATAATCGCTTATATTTTGTTCGCTATAGATCTACAACTAAAGCTGATGGTCAAAATATCTGTTGACCTATTTCGCTATAGATCTACAACTCTGATGGTCTAAATATCTGTTGACCTATTTCGCTATAGATCTACAACTCTGATGGTCAAAATATCTGTTGACCTATTTCGCTTTATGCCTACTCGCGTTACGTCTAGTCGTGACGCGAGTAGGCATAAAGCGCTTTAGGTACACTCGGCCGAAAGGACGAGCAGGATATAGAAGACAGAGGTAATAGGTTGCTACTACACCGATCAATCTTTCGTGGATCGACGGCATCAATCGTGTAATAGAATGATTTCCGGCCAACTAGATTAATACTGGCCGGCTGTATAAAAAGGATTTTGTCAAACTCATTTTACATTATTTCCTTGGGTTAAAATGGGACTAATGGCTACACCAACGGCGTAGCCAAGTGAGATTTGTCCATTTTCGGTACCCAAAAGTCTTTTGAATTTACTTTTTTCAACATCCCCCTTCTAAGGTACATACAACAATAAAATATAAACCTTCAAAGTTCCCGCGCGCTGACCCCTTCACCTTCTAAATGCCTAAAATGCACGCAAGTTTTTATCGGAAAAAAGTTTTACGTGACGTCATGAGAAAAACCAATTTTACGGGATTATGATATTTATATGTTATAAATTATATATCACTGTTTCGTTGTAAAATTTTCTAATAGCTAATGCCCTCTAAATAGTTTCAAAAAACTTACATGATACCGAAATTATTTACTTAATTATTTTTAAAGTTCATGATTTCGAGTCAAAATCGTGACACATTTGCATTATTTTTTCACTTCACAAAAGATATTTACTAAAACCAACACTTTAACTCTGTAGCATAGGTATTTATGCATAATTACATGTATTTAGATCACTATCTAACACAGTACATCACAAACCGGTTTACAAACTAAAACAAAACACGGCAGCCATTACGAGCGACCGCCGGTCACGCGTCACTCTAGAATCGCCGAGAAAGTACCGTTCGCAAAAAAAATTCTTTGCATTTTTTTTATGATTTTTATTTTTGTTGATTTCATAGTACGGTTTTACTTGTGGTGGATTGCAATTATTTTTAGTATTATAAAAATTAGGTACCTACCTACTTTCTACTTCAAGAAGTTACCTACGGAAATATTTGATACAAAGTAATACTGTTTGATAAAAAAGATTGTAAATGTTTGTTGGAATATAGTACTATGTACCTACTTATAATATGTTCTACATAGAAACTCATGATCATCATCAGTCGAAAAAAAATACACTGCTGGATATAATAATCTCCAAGAAAGTCTCACTACGCTAAACATAATTACCATTCGTCATAACCTGGGGAACGGAGGGTGGGGGGAGGGGTAACTTATGTTTTATGTAACACAAAAAACAAACGACAAATACAAAAAACAATATATTTATAAAAAATAATAAAGTGCCTATAGTTTTCCTTTCATGAGAACATAATGTTGCAGGTTTTCAAAAAACACAAAAAAATTACTTTTAGACATAGTCTATAGTTTTCCTTTCATGAGAACATAATGGTACAGGTTTTCAAAAAATACTTTTAGTCAAATTCTTCCATGAGAACATAATGGTACAGGTTTTCAAAATACACAAAAAATAACTTTTAGACATTGCCTAAATTCTTTCATGAGAACGTAATGGTACAGGTTTTCAAAATACACAAAAAAAACAAAACAGAAAACACTACAAAAACTGTACAAAAAACACTAATTACACAAAAAAAAACTTAACTAGAAGAGCCAGAAAAAGCTGACAGAATATAATACATGGTATCTATCGGGAATGGTGAAAGCGATAAATAAAGCCAAAGTAAAAAGGCTATTTATATGTCCATGGGTTGATCGCGTTCATATCAAAATGAATATTGAATCATCATCGTGTAGTCCTTACTGCTGTACATAAGACTTCCATAGTGTATAAAAAAAACCCTTGCCCAAGTACCCCGAGAACTCTGCCTAATACTGACGGTTATATATTATGTGTAAATATCTGGCACGTACAAATATGTACCGAGTAACAATTGTCCTATTTATCAAAAGAACATCAATTACTTAACAACATTGCACAATGGTAAGCCCCTCAACAAATCACCCATCATTCACACATCATTCACGCCCAACAAATCAGCTTCATACCTCAATGCGCCTTTGTGCGCCCGCGTGGTTCTCGTCCTTTGAGGTTTACTGAACTATGCCATTCAGCCCAGCAAACTTCAAAGCACAAGAATACGCCACATGTGACACATTGTGAATGAACCATTTTGTTGATGCTCTGCCGAAAACAAACAACACAACGTTTTCGACTGTTTCTGCCAGTGTCGTACTTGGGAACATGCACCACATCTCTTCTCAGCCTCATGAGTTCCTCTACAGGCTGGACAACCTCCGAAAGACAAGCGCGATGCTTGACCACCAAAGATTTGGCCAACCTGTACCGAAACTCGCGATGCGTCATTGAAGCTTTGTTTTGCCGCTTCAAGGAACTGACGTACATAACGAAAGCATTATGTATGCTTACGTTCAGCAGCCTCTTGAACATCTTTACATACCATTTCAGACCTCTCTTGCGCTCTAACAGATACATTGAGAGTTTTTGATCTTTCAGATCAACCCCTCCCATGGTTTTGTTGTAGTCCCTGACACAAATCGGTTTCACTAGCACCTTACCTGCCCTCGATCCAACGTAGGTATCATCGTTGTGATAGGTGGATATGATAGTCACCAATTTGGAGTCTTTCCATGCTACCACGGAAACGTCTCCACAGTGACGAGCTATCATAGTACCCTTAGCCACATTCTTTGGTATCTTCGCGATGTCATTGGGCACGTGCCTACGGTTTGGACGCAATGTTCCTAAGCAATCGAATCCCAAACTCTTGAGATACCGTGCCAACGATGGACAATTATAATAATTATCCATGGTAACACAGTGCCCTAGATTTTCGAGACCTTTCAATAAATCAAGTACTACTAGAGTACTCTTGCCACCCAAATCAGTACTAGGCGCGACAGTGAGGCTGGCTGAGTTCTTCCCCGTATAAATTTCAAATTTATACATATACCCGGTACTTGACTCGCAAAGCTCAAACGACTTTATGCCGAATCGAGCAGCCTTTGTCCTTATTGCCTGGATCCAGGACAAGCGACCCTTGAATAAGGTCAAAGACTCATCGATAGAGATGTCGCGAGCCAAGTTATACAGGGTTGAAAATTTTGAATTTAAATGCCTGATGACAGGTCCTAATTTCGCTAGTTTTGGTGAAAGCCCTTCTTCATTTCGCATACAATTATTGTCTACGAAATTAAGAAATTTATTCAACAAAAGATAGCGTTCGAAGGTCATGATTTTCTTGAACTTGGGCATTTCAAGAAAATTATCTGATCGCCAATATTCATTTTGCGATGTACGTGCATCAATACCCATGTACATAATAACGGCAAAGAGCACAAATATCTCGTCTGCATCTGTGGGTGCCCACTTTTGTAGACGAGATGATGGCTTCAGTTCTCCTTTGGCTTTCAAACTGTCGATCGTTTGCTTGGCGTACCTATTAGTTTCCTGGGCGACATGCTCTATTATTTCTTTATCCCAGATTTCTACAAAGCAATCATAGGGCGTGTCGTAGTCTTTGATAGGTCCAGGAGAATTACCAGAAAAAAATTCCGGGATGCCCCCAAACGTATCAAAGTCTTCTTGCCATGTAAAACTAGAAGATATGCCATTCATACGATCGGCTTCATCATCTATCGCCCTCTCAATACCATTTATTACCTCCCGAACAGATTCTTCTAGATCCTCGTCATCAGGAATATCCCTACTTCTGCCAGTCTCCACGGCAGTGGTTTCGATAGAGGGTTCGTCGAACTCGTCGTCGAACTCTCTATCTAAATCACTACCGTAAGCAACTAAACTCCTAGTTACTGGCATGGGTGTTGCCGTTACTCTTGAAGATAACGGACGAACACCAGCCTCTGCAGAGCAAATGTTCGGCATGCTTTCAGCGATGCTAGCATTCAGATCGTGATCGTTAACACTAACACCACCCGAAGCGCTGTCCAAGCATTCAACTGCAGCAGTACTAGGCGTAAGTGGCTTTAGAAAGGAATATTCCAGAGCCTCCGTGTCCCTCCCACGTCCCAACCAGCGCTTGACATGGCCCGGGTCAGCCGCCATGGTATCCTGCGCCTCCTCGTCAGACATATCCAACGCCTCCAGGAGCTCGTTGTCGTGTACACTGCAACAATACGTCAAGTCACAAAAAACCTTCGATCAACAATAGACTAGATGTCGGGTCACGTACAAAATCAAAGCTAAAAACTGTCCGGTTTGACAGCTAATTTTGTTTACTACCAACCTGACAAAAAAGTTTTAAAACAGTTCGTTCTTTTTGAAGAACTACAGATGGAATGGAGTCGTGTTTTGAACACTTAAATAATTTGTAATATGCACGTAAAAGTTTACTTAAAATTATTTATGTTTTGGGCTATCTATGTTTGATAGTATACATACTTGTTTTTTTGCTAGTGTTCTGTTGTGTTTGTGTATGTTTTTGGCCAAGGTGTCTATCGCTGGATGTCAAAAATAAAAATACACTTTAATTCCACATCTTTATATTTTCGGATTTCGCTCCCCGGAATTTTTGGTAACAAATAAATTATTACTACAATATATATAATTCTATAATAATTTAATTATATATAATAAATTTTTACTACAAATCTACTCCATGGATTTGCTGTTCTGTTTCACAAAATTTTGCGCCAACGTTGGCCAAACATTTGTATCGGTGACTTCAAACCAGTATTTTTTTTCAAAATTTGATATTATTTATTAGTTAGCTTAAAATATAACTTATTCTCCATGTACTTACCAAAAGTAAGACACTCCGGCCGTTGAATTGTTTTTCCGGCCATTATTTTTGCAACTTTTAAATAAACATTGCGGCATTGTGACACGTGTTTACATTGGCTGTGGTTCGAGGGCACTAAATATAAGATCGGCTCACTTTTCAAATGAGCTGATAAGTACCTAGACGTATGATTTGCGCCGACCCGAAATCTAGTGTATTGTTGATCGAAGCAAAAAACAGCCTAACAACAAGCCTACCAAACCTACTCATCAAAGGGAAATAAACTTACCATAGTGGAGGATGTACCATGGGAAGCACCCGAAATCCCGGCACCTCCACCGTACCCGTCATACGCAACGAGCCTCTGGGCGTCTTGTTGACGAGAAGCGCAGGTATGCTGTAGAAAATAAAAAATCAGGTGTGCCGTACAAAATATGATCGATTACCAGCACTAAACCACGTTTGATTCAGTATTGTGGTGACTATGGGATAATGACAATGAGATACAGATATTAATTTAAAATTAAACTTAAGATGATTGCAATATAATACGTACCGCTTCCGTGGTGGCGACTCCACCTGTGGGTCACTGCTGGAGCCCTGCACTACTGCCATCAAGCCAGCGATCCGGGCTGTGGACGCGCTGCTGCTGGACGGCGAAGGGCTGACCGATCGGCTACTAGCGTTTGAGTCCACAGAGCTCAATCGCATTCTAAAAACATCAGGCGAGATTGTAATCAAACGTTTCCATATAATACTGGTAAAAAAATACGATGATGTTGATAATCTTTAGGAAATAATTGGTAGTTTACTAAAAGTAAATAAAAAGTATGAAACTCATCACTACATAGTATAAAATAAAGTCGTCTCTTTTTCGTGTCTGTCTGTTTGTCTGTCTGTATGCTTAAATCTTTAAAATTACGCAACGGATTTTGATGCGGTTTTTTGTAATAGGTAGAGTGATTCAAGAGGAAGGTTTTTATGTAAAAAAAATCCCGAAATTCCCTCGGGAACGGGCACAACGCGGGTAAAACCGCGGGGCGCTGCTAGTAATATTATATTTAAAACTATGATGCTGAACAAGAAACTACAAAGTGTGGGGAAATTAATGCAATAATAATACGTACCGCTTCCGTGATGGCGACTCCACCTGTGGGTCACTGCTGGAGCCCTGAACTACTGCCATCAAGCGAGCGATCCGGGCTAAAGACGCGCTGCTGCTGGACGGCGAAGGGCTGACCGATCGGCCACTAGCGTTTGAGTCCACAGAGCTCAATCGCATTCTAAAAACATCAGGCGAGATTGTAATCAAACGTTTCCATATAATACTGGTAAAAAAATACGATGATGTTGATAATCTTTAGGAAATAATTGGTAGTTTACTAAAAGTAAATAAAAAGTATGAATACCGCCGGGCTGCGGACGCGCTGTTCGATCGCCCGCGGTCCGGAGACGGGCTGTTAGAACGATCCGAGCTCGAAAATCTACAACGAATAATGATGATGATGATGATAAATAATGATAATAATGAAATTAGTTGTAGTAAACTATTTGTCCATAAAAATAACTGAAATTATTATTTAATATTAAAAAAAAAAAAAATTAAAAAAAAACATTGGTAAAAAGTTTAGGAATATCAATAAATCAATTTTTTGACCGCTGAAATTACTCTAAACATGGATACCTAATTTATACCACATCATTTACAACTCGATTTGAATATTTGTTTTCGATGCTGCTGACGGTACCGGAACATAAATGGCCGTTCGTAAGGCCGTCGAACTTTACGCAAAATGATTTCTATCTGCTTTTGCTTTTAGCATGTACTTACCTATTTATGTCTAAATAATCCTTGATAAATTACCAGCTTATTCATGTCCATAAACAAGCATAAAACCTCATAATTTGAAAGAAAATAGTACACACACAAAGCGTGCATGTAGGGCTCCCACACAAAACTGCGATGCGATGCGATGCGAATTCCATTTAATATATTCATCTCTTTTCTTTGTACTGTAGTAATGGCGATAGATATAACTATTTCAGTTCGCATCGCATCGCATCGCAGTTTTGTGTGGGAGCCCGTAACTTTGCCGTGCAAAAAAACATGCTTTGCAAAAGTTAGTTACTTTTTTTCATTAGAATTTTACCACTATTTGTGATTCTATAACTTTACACATAATCTACAATATTTTCCCAGTAAATACACAAAAAAACCTTTATAGAATACTCACCGGTTGCTTCTAGATGTCATTTTCACAAAACTCTTATCACTTTACGTGTGGCGGGTGGCGAATTTCTAAAAGATGGCCGACCACAGAGCATTCCACGCAATTTTTGGTAATTTCACTCGGTCAGTATGTATTTACGCTGTCAATGTCGCTCTATTATCTGTATTTCGTTCCGTATTGAATGAAGCTTCAGCCAATGGGCGTGTAGATAATCCGGTCTTGAAGGAAACAAACAAGCGACGAATGGGACCAAAGTATTGTGAACACATGGGTGTTGACTAAGCACGCGGGGCTTTCAAACTTACGGCCGGTCCCAATATACGATCTCAATCCATTTTTACCAATCTGCGATTGAAATTTCAATCCATTTGTTACAAAAAGTGTTTCAATAACCAAACTACAGATTGCAAAGGCAATCCAATAATGCGATCTATCCGTCGGAGGGCACCAATCCATTTTTAACGGTTTTCGGATCGGCCTCTGTTCGGAAATGACAGTTGTTGCGTTTCAATATCCAATCTTTGGATTTTGACAAATCCTTTTTCGTCTATCTACGGTTCATTTTGGCAATCCTTCATAATTGATGGATTAAGCGCAATCTCTCGAAATAAAAACTGCATTTCTTATAGTAATTTTAGATTAAACTTATCCTTAAATAATAAAAAATGTCTACAACAATAGTTAATAGTGATAGTGACAGTGATTTGGAAGTCTTGGAACTTCTATCAGACTGGGATACTGATGAAGACGAAGGTCCATCAGCACCACGACGATATTTTCGTATAAACCATATACAGTGCCTAACGGATGCTGAATTCACATTCAGATTTAGAATGAACAAAGCTGCGGTAGAGCTGCTTCTATCGGAAATATAACCACATCTTAAAGTCACATCAAAACGGTAAGTAAACAATGGCCAAGCTACTGATAGCTAAAGCTGCAGAGTGTAAAAACATTGCGAGAGGTGTAGGAAAGCATGAACATTAATCAATCATCTTATTATTTACAGAAATAATGGAGTTGCACCGCTTCACCAGCTTCTCTTGACACTCAGATTTTATGCATTGGGTTCAATGCGGATTTCTGTAGCGGATTTTGTAGGAGTGTCAAAATCTTCTGCCAGCAGAATAGTTCAAAATGATTCTGAAGCTATAGCCATGCTTTACACCAAATAACTATGTTGTAATGCACCTAAATAGTGTAGATAAGTTTTACCAATAAATATTTAAAATAAAAGATAATTTAGTTAGTAACATTTATTATTGTGTGCCCACCCAAACAATAGGTAGTTTACTGAATTCTAAAAGTATAAAGTAGTGAGATGTGTAATGTGAGAAAAGCTTATGGTTAGATTGTAACTTTCACATTTATTATAATCCTTATCGATCCAACAGGAACCATCCATATTTTGGGATAAAAATTAGCCGTTTTGGTTATTTCAGGATGTAAGCTACCTTCATACTAAATTTCATTGAAATCTGTTCAGAAATAAAACATAAAACTCAATAATAGTTACAACAAAAATTTAATACACAAACAAGAAAGCCACATAAAACATTTAGAATATCTTGCTGGGTTTTATAGATAGCAGCAGAGTCATAAATAATCGAGGAGTGGAAACGCATCGCAGACCAATATAACGCTGTTGTAGGGTCCTCATACCGGAGGTGGGGCCCAGCAAGACTTTCGTCTCCTCACTTGTCAGGGGCTTCGTCGAAACCTAGAAAACAAAAACATGAGATGTATTTTCATAATAAAAAGCGCGACAATGAAAGAGTCTTCACACCGGCCAGCGGGAATTCGAAATATTTACATTACAAGGATAAAGCGAAACTTTTATTCAACACGATTACTCACAATCTATTCAATCAAATATATTGTTAAACTTACCGTAGCACTTTCCATGGTAATTAATTATTTTACGTAGTTTTCTTTTCGAATTTCGATTATAAACAAATAGCTTGAAAATAAAAAATGACATGATTGACACACTGTGACGAGTGAATGCGTATACATCGACGCCGGCGCCCCGTATTTATATACCGCGCGGAGCGTGCGGCGTTAGCACCCGCGCAAGTGAGTATAATCCCGCTATCCCGGCGGCGCGCGAACGGGACGACATTCGACAAAACAAATGAATATGAATGAATGCACCTCTCGCTCGCTCACACACACGAAATAAAATAACGAAATTAGTACATAAATAGAGAAAATAGTGAAAATTATGAAATTAATTATAAAAATAGTTAATTAGTAACAAATAGGTAAATAAAATACTTTATCATACATTTTGTTCGTCGTTCGGACACGAGACGAGAGAGTCGGGAGTTGGGAGTACGTTTCTGACGGAGGGAGTTTCTATTCGATTCGATTCGATTCTAATGAAAGAACGAACGAACGCAACCAACAAATAATTATAGTTGAGCTGTTAATATAATATGCGCATGTAAAGTACATGGTAGTGCATCGTAGTATAGTAAAGTAATAATTATTTGATGTACGGTCTATACTTACAAATAAGAGAGAAGAGAGAAATATTATTGTCATATTGAGAGGCGAAGAGAAGAGAAATAAAATAATTATTATGTACCTACCTATTTCTTGTCGCTCGTGGTTATAAGAGTAGGTATGAAAGTTTAGTTTAGTAGTTCGTATGTACTTATTATTATGTATATGTTATGTACCTAAAATGTGGTGTATATTTATTTATTTTATTATGAATATTGTGTGTGAGTGAATATTAGAGACGAGACGAGCGTAACGTATGTCGCATAGAAACAAATTTAAGTTCACGCGTGCGCGCGTGAACTGTTTTATCGAGAAACATATGTTAGCCCTGAAAAGGGCTGTTTTGTTGCGCGATTGCGCACATTGCTTGTAGATTGGTATGATGGTATTGTCACACCGCCTACTTCTTGGATGCTGCCGATGCCTTCTTCGCGGCGGCTGCCTTCGACTTGGGGGTGGCGGCGGCGGCCTTCTTGGGTTTCGGCGCTTTCGGCTTCTTGGTGGGCGGCTTGGCGGTCCTCTTCGCCTTGGGGGCGGCGGCGGCGCCCTTACCCTTGGCGGGCGCGGCGGCGGCCTTCTTGGCGGCGGGTTTTTTCTTTGCGGCGGCGGCGGCCTTCTTGTCCTTAGCGGAGACGGCTGAGGATCGCCCCTTGGCGGGCGAGGCGGCGGCGGCGGAGGCGGCGGCCTTCTTGCCCTTAGCGGCGGCGGAGGCGGCGGGCGCCTTCTTCGACTTGGCAGCGGAGTCCTTGGCTGCGGGCTTCTTCTTGGCGTCGCCGGAGGCGGCGGCGGCCTTCGCCTTGCCGCCGGACGCGGCGCTCGACTTGCCGGACTTTGATTCCAGTTTGAAGGAGCCGCTGGCCCCCTTGCCCTTGGTTTGCACCAAAACACCGGACTCGACGGCGCTCTTCAGATATTTCCTAATGAAAGGTGCCAATTTCTCGCTGTCGACCTCGTACGTGGCCGCGATGTATTTCTTGATAGCCTTCAGCGAGGATCCGCTGCGCTCCTTCAGCTCCCTGATCGCCTCGTTCACCATTTCGGACGTTTTCGGGTGTGTAGGCTTCGCCTTGGGTTTCTTTGCCGCGGCTCCACCGGCGGACGCCTTCGGCTTCTTGGCGGGAGTCGCCGGTGCGGGGGTTTCAGCTGCTACTGCCGTGTCTGCCATCTTCTCAATATTATAAAATTTTCTTGTCGACTTGATTGATTGAAAACAAAAACACACAAGCACTGAGATGCGAGCGAGCGAGAGATTGATTACAAACAAACAACACGAACGAACGCGCGAAGTAATATCACAGAGGGCGACACTTTTGACTTGAATATTGTCGGCGCGTAGCTTTACCGCAAGGAGAGCCCCACACTCGATACACGATTTCTCGTACCAACTCTATCAACTTTTCACTAACATAGATCTAATTAAAACCGTTTTTTGACACATTGCATTTATATTTATAACATGCACACACATATTATTGTTACATTTTGAACTTGGCCACAATATAAACAACGGTAACAGTGTTAAATGTAAAAATATACAAAGTTACGGCGATTTAATCACGCGACTCGCAGGTCCGCGTAGGTCGACTCATGTTTAATTTTAATTTATCTCTATGTACAACGTTCTATATACATTATTATATTCATAAATTAACGGCTAACATATCGATATTATTATAATAAACAAAAACCAATATCTAGCAATAAAACTAACATGTTATATCGGTCAAATTCCGAACGTCCGTAAAACACGCGGTGCGTGCATCGTCGTCTCAAACGATTCCATCATTTTCATGTAGCGAATGAATATGCCATCATATTATTATCCAAATAAATAATATAATTTTACTAATTACTATTATTGTATATCATTCATACTCGCATAACGAATAGTAATCAAGACAAACGCGTGCCCTCTCCTTTGTATTCTTATACATTAATTCTCGCATCACAACAACAGACGGCCAGCGAGCCAGCGTCTCAGTTAATTTCGTTTATTGGGCGAATTTAGTAAGTAAAATCAACTTAAAAACATAACACATACGACTTTATGAGGATAGCTAATCTAAATATTTTATATAATATTCATTCATATGTAAACTTTATATGTAATATGTATTACAAATGCAAGTACATATTATGTATCTACCTAAAAATAACATCAAAGTTCGTTCGTTTCGCCCGTCCGTATTTTGTTCATACTAACTAACTAACTAACTAAGTAAGTAGGCACTCGTTCAGTCCAGTCAGTACAGTTTTGTAAGCTTGCTTTTGTAGCTCGCTGCGCTAGTTAGTTAGTTAGTTAATTTGTCGCGTGTTCGTAGAATCCGATACCAAATTAGGTTTAATCATATCAAATTTAACCAGGCGGACGTTAAATATGTTTAATATGTAGAGTATATGTAGGGGTTTTATGTGCGTGTATAGTGTAAGTAGGTACTAACGACTATCGTACATTATGTCAAATAGAAACAATCATTATAATTTCAGGTGACACAATATTGCATATCACCCAAAATGTAAAACAAGAAACATATGCGGCCCTGAAAAGGGCCTTTTTGTGATAGTTTTGTATGTAGTTGTGGCAATAAATGCGTTATATACGATGTTGCCATGCACACATAACGCATATTATTTATTATATACACACACACTGTGCGGCGCGCGTGTATACAATAATTTTAACCGCCGAAACCGTAGAGGGTGCGGCCCTGGCGTTTCAGAGCGTACACGACGTCCATTGCTGTGACGGTCTTCCTCTTGGCGTGCTCGGTGTATGTGACCGCGTCGCGGATCACGTTCTCGAGGAACACCTTCAGCACGCCGCGGGTCTCCTCGTAGATGAGACCGGATATACGCTTCACTCCACCCCTGCGGGCCAGACGACGGATGGCGGGCTTCGTGATACCCTGGATGTTATCACGCAACACTTTCCTGTGACGCTTGGCTCCTCCTTTTCCCAGACCTTTACCTCCCTTACCGCGGCCTGTCATTTTGCTTGATTTCGGTTGAGCACACCGCGAGACTGATGAACACGATACGATTCGTAGCCGGCTGGCGCAACACTGGAACCGAGCGAGCGATGTGCCCCTCTCTTATATGCTGCGCGCACAACACAACGCAAACGCAAACGCACACACCGCGCCACCACACGAATTCACAAACAACACCGAACCGAACTGAAGCGACAAAGAAATCTAAAAAGAAAATTAATACATTGAAATTAATTATCCAAAATTTCAACCGCCTGTACCTTTAAGTAGGATTTTTAAAAAACAAAACACATTATAGGCGCGCGCATATAAGAAGAAGTAAATATTGAATTGAATTGAAAACTACATGAAAATACTACACTATTTAATATCGTTAGTTCTATCTAATATCATTCATTTTCATTATACATACATTCATAATACATAAAAAATTGTTAAGTACATATATTATTATATCTAAATATGTAAATGTTATCCTACATACTTACATAATTATAAATTTAGCTAGGAGGACGGCGCGCCGATATTATTTTGAGGAGCGCATGAGAGATAGTTATCCATACTTTCTTTAACTTTAATATTGCCCAAGTTGAATAATTATGTTGCATATTTCATATGTACATTTGATGTAGTTACTACCTACCTATTATGCATTTATTTCTATTTTAACTGCTATTAACGATTTAAACATTAATTTCATTACATATTTGGTTTTGGTTCTCCAATTAAACATATTTACCAAGTTTCGCGGCGCGGAGGGAGCTTGTGTGCGTAATTGAATTCATGGTATTTTACTATTTTATTATGTTCAGTATGTATGGATGGATGGTGTTTAAAAGTACATAATGACATAGGTAAATAAAGTATGTACGGGATATTATACGGTGCGTACTTAATGTCATGTATTTATGTATGTATTAGGAGTAGGACGTATTATGACCATAGAAACAAAAAAATATTATTATCATTGAAATAATAATATTGTATAGAAACATATGCGGCCCTGAAAAGGGCCTTTTGTTTTGTTGTGTGACCAACGCGTTACGTGTCGGTTGCCTGTTTTGGTGCGAGTGAAGTTAAGCGCGTTCACCACGGATCCTACGCGCCAACTGGATGTCTTTGGGCATGATGGTGACACGCTTGGCGTGAATGGCGCAAAGGTTGGTGTCCTCGAAGAGACCCACCAGGTACGCCTCGCTGGCCTCCTGGAGTGCCATCACCGCGGAGCTCTGGAAACGGAGATCGGTCTTGAAGTCCTGAGCGATCTCACGTACCAAACGTTGGAACGGCAGCTTGCGGATCAGAAGCTCGGTACTCTTCTGGTAACGACGGATCTCACGGAGGGCGACAGTGCCGGGCCTGTAGCGATGGGGCTTCTTGACAGTCTGACACTGATATGTCTGTCAAACAAGTTCAGATTACGTTCCGTTCTTAGCATATTGGAATCGAGCGTATCTCTCGGTTTTGCGCTGGTGACTTCATTTAATTTGAAATTTGTCAAAAGACGTATTACTTTTGTGTATAAAACGTATGTTTTTTTGTATAAATGTCGTAAAAATGACTACGTCAAAGCCCAAAAGTTAGCATAACGATCTAAATTATTTATTATGCTTATAACGCATTAAACATGAAGACTGCTTAAAATGGAACGTACGGGAGGGAAGGACCGATCGGCAATCCATTCTGAGAATCGATCGACGTTTGCTATCCGTTGTTATTGGGATGTAGATAACAGACCGATCCGCAGATCGCATGCAATCTTGGATTGAGCCGATCTCCCGATAGAAGATTCGATATTGGGATCCGCCGTTAGTGAACACAGTGTGGTGTGTGGTGCAGTAAACCAGTAAAAATTTGAAGGGTCAAAGAAGGAACTACGCCAATCTGCGCCAATCTTCCTGCAAAGCAACACAACCAGTCACAACTTCCACAAGAGTTGACAATAAGTATTTTTACTGCGGATTTGTGATCTTGTTAATGCAATTAGGAAATGATCAATATTGTTTTTAGAGTTTTAAGTATTTAGTGATAAGTTTTTGATGTTAATTGTATTAGACAAAAATGGTATTAAATTGAAAGTGATAAAACTGATAAACTGGTTAAACATTAGTTTTAAAAGTCGTTTATTATTGTCATTTGTAAGAAAACATTTTAGTCTTTGCCTTGGCTGGCATAGACTACGTAGTAATAAAAAATACCCGTGTTCCTTCTGGTTTATTTTTCTATTATTAGCTTGGCCTGTATATGTATGTATGTACGTACGTACGAACGTAAGTATGTAATGAAATCTTTGAACATCATTTTCACCAACATCCAGAAGTCTGATTAATTTGAAACTTTGCATACGTATCAATGACCGATGACAATGCAATAATTTAATAACAGTTTCCCATTATCCTTAATGGATTTGCCAGATTTACTAAAAAAATATTACTTCATATAAAAGACATCAACGGGCGCTCGCTGTGGGACGGAACGGGAGTTCTGTTTTATTTTACTAAATGGTACTAGACACTAACAGCGTCCCGTGGTTTTCCCGTGATGGGCCGGTTCCCGTGGGAATTACGGGATGAAAAGTTGCATATAATGTTATGCTTACTAAAAAATAAAAAATAAAATTATAGTTAGGTAGTTTAAAAAACTAAAAAAACACGCTTTTATTGCAAATTGAACTAAAAAATATTTTTTCTCCTCAAATCAAAATTATAATAAAATTTAAGTTGTAACACAATGATTCAATTCAGAGTAAAAAGCGTGGGGTGCTTAATATTTTTAAATATTACAATCATCATTGGTAACTATCTATGAGAGGATATGTTATGAACTACAGTAAAATGCACCCCACGCTTTTTACTCTGAATTGAATCATTGTGTTACAACTTAAATTTTATTATAATTTTGATTTGAGGAGAAAAATTATTTTCTAGTTTTTAGTTCAATTTGCAATAAAGGTGTGTTTTTTTAGTTTTTTTTTAAACGTCACTTTAGGTTAATAATCGTATTTATCTACACTAATGTTGTAACATTCTACTTATGTTTCCAATACTTGACTTATAATTACTACTGTTATAGCGCAGACAACAAAACACTCAATTTAAGCAATTTCACATGATGGTATAATATCCACATCGATATCGTAAAATCATTTCACGCGTACGTGTATTGTCACAGTGAACTTGCCGCCATTAAAATCTAACCAATGAGAGCGCAGCTGCGCGTAGGGCCAATCAGGAGCGAGCGAGATCTTACCAAAGAGTTTTGTGTATGTAAGTTTAGTAGTTTCGACGAAGTTTTCACGTATAACCCAACTGTTTTCAAAAGCCAGCCTAAGGCGGCCCCTAAACGATCAATTATATTGCGCAATATTGAATATTGTGCAATATAATTGATCGTCTAGGGCTAATATTGAAGACTGCGCAATGATTGAACGAAAGTTTGAGCGAGTTTAATTTTTATTGTACAATATTTAATATTGAACAATATTGCTTCGTGTAGGGTCAGTATTGCGCAATATTTGACATGTTGCTCGGGATCAAACTATTCTCCGACTGAACAAGAAAACATTGCACAATTTTCTTATCGTGCAATATAATTGACCGTTTGGATCCAAACGCAATTCAATCTTATTGCACAATTAAATATATTGTACAATGTTATTGTAGGTCTAGGGACCTCCTAATATCAAAATTTTATACAACTAGTATGACGATTTTGACATAAGGCTCGCCAGGTTTTACGATATCGATGTGGATATTATAACATCATGTGCAATTGCTTAAATTGAGTGTTTTAGTTGTCTGCGCTATAACAGTAGTAATTATAATACAAGTATTGGAAACATAAGTAGAATGTTACAACATTAGTGTAGATAAATATTTTTAAGAAATTCATTGGTATAACCGATTCAAAACAGCATTGTCAATCACTGTATTAACATTATATTTTTAACAGCCTCCGTGGTCTAGTGGTTTGAGCGCTCGGCTCACGATCCGGAGGTTCCGGGTTCGATTCCCGGTGGGGATATCTCACAAAAATAACTTTGTGAGACCGTCCTCAGTTTGGTTAGGGCATTGCAGGCTGAATCACCTGATTGCCCGAAAAGTAAGATGATTCCGTGCTTCGGAGGGCACGTTAAGCCGTCGGTCCCGGTTACTTTCTACGGAAAGTAGTCGTTACATGAGCCATGTCAGAGGCCTTTGGCGGCTCAATAACTCTGACACCAGGATTGGTCAGGTTGACCATCCACTCGATAAGAAAGAACATTATATTTGCCCAACAGTGGGACTATAGGAAATTAATATAAATATTTAATATGTTAAATTCGCAAATATTAGCAGATCTCTACTATAGTAATAATATAATTTAAGTTGCAAAATGAACGTTATGTTCGCAGATATATTGAAACTATGAAATAGTGTTAATGTAAAAGTATTATTATAAATGTGATTGGTTTAGGGTACATACTTGTAATTTTATATTGTGATCATTTATTTATATATAAAACTTGTGTACCCATTGATGTGTTGTTTTATTCTATCTATAGGTACCTATTATACCCTAAGGTTGTGTAAAGTATAGTCTTTACTATTAAGTAATCTATGTCTGACTGTGTTCTCGTGTAGGTTTTCGGAAAATAAAACCTTTGCCCAACAATGGGACACTTAGGGCTTTAATAATAAAAATTAATAATAGGTATTATTACAATACACAAATACATTTGAAAAATACATTTGAAAGTACAACAATTTCATATGAATCTTTATTTGAACACACTTCTTTAGGAGTGAGCTGGAAATGAACAAAAATACGTAATAATTAGTTACTTTCGTATTACCTTACATAATTTAAGTGTAATTACGGTCAGTCCGTAATCAGATGTGCCCAACCACACCAGGATGTGGTTGTTGCTGCTGCATTGTGGTATGTACCTTAACAGTAGGTACCACGTCTGTCACGGATAACATCTCCTTCCTAATCCATTTCTTTGCGCTTTTTGAGCATCGTTTCCAAAAAATGCGTAATATGATAATTGCGGCCAAAACCATGAAAGCACACACTAACCACGTGAAAATGTTGATTTTATCGTGTAATCCATTGTTAATTACTGTCTCGTTAACTATGTTCTGATTTTGCTTTTCAGTACTTTTAGTATTGCCCATGCTGTTAAGGTTACGTATAAATCGTTATAAGAACAAAATATAAATAAGTATGTACCAAGCGATTCAGTTACGAAAACGACAGTGTACTCAATTGCGAAATTTTAAAATTGATGATTCAACATACCTAATGACGTGCTTTCATGTGTTACTTAGTGACTTAGAACTAGAAGTAATGAGTAGGTACATATAACAATTATTGGTATAATAACTAATTACATTAAAATACTGTGACTGTCGATGACGCAATCTTACTCCAAATAAATGTTTCAACGATATGAGTTATATTTTAAACTTAATTACATGAATCTTAAGGGCTTTTTTACTACTCTGCCGCTCGTTGTGCGCTTAATGATTGCATCATCGTCATTCGACGTATCTTCATTTAGCACATATGCTGGTTTTAACCTGTCTAACCCTATGGATGTTAATCTATCACCTATTTTAATCGTATAGACTTTCCCGCGGCGTTTGACCACCGGGTAAGGACCGTCGTAGGGCGGCTGCAAACTACGACGTACCGAGTCATTACGAACGAATACCTTAGCACATTTCTCTAGATCTGGGTGAATAAACAAAGACTTCGACGCTTGGTGAGATGACGGTTTAGGTCGTAAACTACTAATTGCCGTTTTTAACCTATCTACATATTCCGCGTCGGAGATGTTAATACTTACCTCATCGTAAAAATCACCAGGTAACCGTAGTGTACGGCCATAGGTGAGTTCTGCAGCGCTGACTCCCGTGTCACTCCGTGGTACAGCGCGCAATCCCAATAAGGCGGCTGGTAACTGACGCTCCCAACAAGTGTCGCATCTCAAACGTGCCATAAGAGCCACTTTGAGTGCTCTATGCCAACGTTCTATCATGCCGTTGCTTTCTGGATGATAAGGTGTAGTACGCAATTTGTCAATACCTAAATACTTCATGAGTTGGCTAAATAGCTGGCTCTCAAACTGTCTGCCCTGATCGCTGGTTAGCTTACTAGGACACCCAAAACGAGCTACCCAACCAGAAAAAACTATTTCAGCTACTGTTTCTGCCGTAATATCACGGGCTGGAAATGCTTCAGGCCAACCGGTATGCCTATCAATCATGGTTATGCAATACCTATATCCATCCGCTGTAATCGGCAAAGGTCCTACAATATCTATATGTACATGTGTAAATCTATCCGCACTAGGAAAAGTACCTAATTGCGATTCTGTGTGTCGATGTATCTTAGTTCGTTGACATTGGGTACATGATTTTGCCCATGCAACAACATCCTTATTCATAGAAGGCCAAAAATATCTATCTGTTACTAACTTCTTACTGACACGAATTCCGGGATGGCTTAAATTATGAACTGAGTCAAAAGCTGTACGTCGAAATTCTTTCGGTAAATAAGGTCTAATTCTATTTGTAGATATTTCACAATAAATGAGTTCATTACAAGACGGTAACATAATTTGTTTGAATTGTAGTTTACTGTTCTTTGTTACTTGTAACGCTTGCGCTAGGTATTGGTCGCTATGTTGACGTAATGCGACTTCTGCGAAATCTATCGCCGTGGGACATGTTATTGTTTCTATACGCGATAGCGTGTCTGCTACTACGTTATCGTTCCCACTAATATGTTGTATATCCGTGGTGAATTCACTAATGTAAGCTAACTGTCTTATTCGCCTAGGACTATCTACATTTATATTACTTTTGGTAAAAGCGTACATCAAGGGCTTATGATCCGTAAAAATAGTCAGAGGACGGCCTTCATACATGTTCCTGAAATGCCTCATAGCTAAAAATATTGCCAACAATTCTCTGTCGTATGTGCTATATTTTTGCTGCGCCTCTGTCATTTTTTTAGAGAAGTATCCTAATGGTTGATAAACGTTACCTACCTTTTGTTGAAGTACAGCTCCCACGCTTGAGCCAGACGCATCGGTCATCAGTGATAAGGGCACGTCACGTAGCGGGTGAAACAATGTAACCGCTTCCTGTAAGCTAAGTTTACATCGCTCGAACGCTTTATTCGCCTCCTCTGTCCATACGACCTTTGTTTTGTCCTTCTTTCTAGCGTTGTGCAAATAACTATTTAACACTGACTGACATTCTACGGCCTTGGGTAAATGCGATCTGTAAAAGTTTATCATTCCTAGAAATCGCCTAAGCTGTTCAATATTTTCCGGTTTCGGAAAATCTTGAATTGCCTGTACTTTCTCACCAAGCGGTCGAATTCCGTGCGTGGAAACCTCGTACCCTAAAAATTCTAACTTTCCTAACCCAAATTTGCATTTACTTACATTAATAGTTATACCAAATTTATTGAACCTCGAGAAAACAATCTTTAAATGCTCTTTATGCTGCTTTTCCCCATCAGACGCAATGATGACGTCATCGACAAAATTGTATAAAAAGTCTAACCCGTTTAAAACTACCGTATCCATAAATCTCTGGAATGTTTGAGCTGCGTTTCTCAACCCAAAGGTCATACGCGGAAACTCAAACAAACCAAAAGGAGTTATGATGGCCGTTTTCTCGATGTCTTGCGGTACTATAGGGATAAAATGGTAAGCTCTATTTAAATCAAGACGTGAAAATACCTTTTTTCCTGCTAAAACATAAGTGAAGTCTCTCAAGGGTGGTATAGGATAACGATCGGGCTTGGTAATCGCATTAAGGCGCCTGTAATCGCCACACGGTCTTAGATCGCCGTTCTTTTTCGGCACTATATGTAATGGACTAGCCCACGAACTCTTTGACGGTCTACAGATACCAAGCTCGGTCATCACCCTAAACTCCTCCTTAATCCTAATGTACCTGTCCGGCGGCAAGGGTCTCGCCTTAGCGTACACGGGAGGGCCAGAAGTCTCAATATGATGTAACACGTTATGTTTGGGTTGCTCTTTATAACATACGGGGTTCGTTACATCTGGAAATTCACTTAATAACATATGCCATGGGTTATTATTATCTATCGTTTTGATAGTCGCCGTACAATCACTACTAATTACGGATGCTACAACCTTAAGGTTAGTCAGTTGGTCAACTAACTTACGATCATTTAAGTCCACTAAAAGTCTATGAAATTTTAAAAAGTCTGCACCTAAAATTGGCTGCTTGACATCAGCAACGATAAATGTCCAACGATACGGTCTCCTTAGGTTCAAGTTCAAAGTCAAAGTACACGTACCGTATGTCTTGATTTCAGTACCGTTTGCTGCGTAAAGTTTGTAATTATCACTAATTTTACCGCACTCACTAGATTTCACTAAATTTTTAGGCAACACTGATATATTTGCACCCGTATCCACCAAAAAATTGTAACCACATTTTACGTCGGTCACACATAAACGGTGATTCGCAAAGTCTATACAGCTCTCCGCCAACTCTAGTTTTCCGAATGCAATTTCTTCTCCCAGTTACAAGGCTTAATGCATTTGTTAGCTTTCTCAGCGTATCGGTAGTGGTAAAAACATAACCAATCTTTACTGTTACGGCTGCTACCTTCCCTGGATTTGCTCCTCGTGCGCGACCTTGGCTGATCGAAATTCCGCCTCCCGTTGCGATAAACCTGCCTTCCTCGCCGGCTCAACTCCTGTACCTCCAGTGTCAGCTTGGCTATTTGCGCAGCTAAATCTGGCTGAGGAGCTGCGTTGATACTGGCTACTTCCGCAACGTCTATTGGACGAGTAGTCTCCATGATTTTATCAGCAACTACTGCCAAACTCTCCAGGTCCTTTACTTCAGTGACGGCTAAAACTGCTCTCACGGATGTTGGAAGATGTCCTGACCACATAATTCTCAAGGTCTCGTCGGGAATTTTGCTACGAGCTAGGTCCCTCATGCGTCGTAATAATTGAGACGGTTTCTGAGTGCCCAATTCCATTTCCCCTAATAATTTTTGGAATTGACGCGCTTCACTCTCCTCAAAAACTTGCAAAAGCCTCTCTTTTAATGTGCCATACCTATTCTCCGCTGGTGGGTCCAGTAGTAAATCGCTTACTTGCTCGATCGCGTTCTTGCTTAGTTTCGTGACTACCAAGTTTTGTTTTGCCGCGTCACTTAATTTTTGCGAGTATACGGTGGCTTCAAAGTGAACAAACCATAGCCGTGGTTTGTCCACCCAAAATTCTGGTATCCTTGAGGTCACTGTAACTGACGCCAACGTGTCCTCACTTACGCTGCCCTCTGGCTTTATCGCTTGCGGATGCGTAGGCGCGGGTGTCGTATGTCCTTGCAACATTTTGGGATTTACGAGTCACTGTACCGGTTAACACTGTTACTATGTCCGAGAACCGTTCGCACAAAATTCACAGGGGTCACCACTGTAAAGTATAGTCTTTACTATTAAGTAATCTATGTCTGACTGTGTTCTCGTGTAGGTTTTCGGAAAATAAAATTAAAGAAGTTTATATGCATCACTTGTTTTACTTAAGCGTGCGTCTACGAACCGAGCGTAACAATGACTGACTCGACTGGCGTCGCAAACGCTGAGTAATCAAATACCTGTGTCCCTACAGTTGCATGGAAGAGATCTACTAAGATCGGTGACATTACAGAGTCCTTATTAGTTCGCAGGCTGTATTCGGTAACTGGCTAATGGGTATTCTGATGACCGTCGGTACAAAATCTTCCAAGAGGGTGTTGATATTGAATGCCAACTGTTTTTAAATCGACGCAAAATGGGGAAGGGGTCGTAAAAGTTTGACGTCAATGGGTGATGCGTGGCATCGTTACTTTGTAGTATCTGACATCGTAACTGAAACGGTTGGACCGATTTCGATTTCCTTCATTAAAAAGCCAGTTGCAATTCATTGCAGTTGTTCTTAGCTATGTTTGTTAAAAATAGGTCCAGCCGTTTTTTCGTAATATGTAGTTTTTAAAAAATTATTTTCGTCGCAATGCTCTCGCCAAATTGGTAATGAATTGGGCCACAATCAGCATACCGAAAAAAAGTTGTTGGGAAGTTAATATAAATAAAAACTTATTTTATTTCAAATTATATTTATTAACTTAATATGACTTGATTTTACAAGACTTAAATAATATTCATGAGTACTTACAGTACAAAGATTTTATACTTAACATTAATATTTATTTACAATTTTAAAACTATTTCTCTCCATACAATAGACGGTAACCTTAATCAAGGATTAAGTATGCGCTTGTCTTTATATCTTTAAAGTGACACCAAGATTTGAAAAACTTTTTGTTCTAAATAAAGTTACTATAATAACTTAATAGGTTTGTATGTGATTATTTATTATTCCATTTTAAATTGCATCATTTTTATTTGCATTGTAAATGCAGGATGTCTTTTATTATCATTATATCCACTTTTTCTTATTATAAAAACTGTTTCTTATCACCTATAATTATTTAATTTATTATATTCAACAATTATTATCAAAAATATCCAAACTCTCCTTCAAAAGTAAACCCAGTCCCAGTCTTCATAATAAAATACCACGATTAATACACATATGACATACTAGCAGCGCCCCGCGGTTTCACCCGCGTTGTACCCGTTCCCGCAGAAATTTCGAGATAAAAATCGGTACAGAAGTTTTGGCGTTAAAGCGTAACCGACAGACAGACAGAGTTACTTTCGCATTTATAATATTAGTTAGGATTTTAGATACTTAATGATAGATGAGAGCGGGCGCCCGCGCCGTCTGGTGCTGCGCCTGACGCGTCGCGCCAAGCGGGACGAGCTGCTGCAGGCAGCGCGTGTGCGCCGCGGCGGCCCGCCCGACTCCGGCGGCGCGCCCCGGGTCTTCGTAAACGAGCGGCTCACTAAGAGGAACCGCCAGCTCTTCCACCGTGTCAGGGAGGAGTGTAAGACCCTCCACTGGCGATTTGCGTGGACAAGGCAGGGCCGTATCTTCATCCGCCAAAATGAAGGGTCCCAGGCGTTTCGGATCTGCTCTGAGACCGACCTTGCTTTGCGGCTCAAACGGCAATCCACATAATCGCGAAGCTGAAACGGATAGCCAAACGTCAACATCGGCAATGCACACTGGACATTTTGAAAATCATTTTTTATTACCTTTTTTAATTGTTATGTTGTTTCTTTCCTATAATCAGAACTGGTGTGTGAGGTACAACTCAAAGGGTGTCGTGTTGTTATATTTTATATTTCTGTGTTTTTATATATATCTATCTATCACTATCCATGTACACTATGAATTTATATACTATATTATGTTTATCCATCTACATTATGAATTTATATACTATGCTAGGTTTATTTATGTACATTTGTCAAACAACTTATATCTAAATCTATTTACATTATTTACAATATTTTCGAACTTTAAAGTGCATCCTTATCAACCTACATGTCATTATTTATCTTTAAGGTCTTGTAATTACGGCTTGGATAGGTACGGGAGTCTCACCATAGTAGCTGCGCTCAATCCGTGTACTTTATCAAGCTCTCATGGTTGCTTCTAAGAATTTAATAGTCGGCACTTACAATGCTGGGTCTCTTAACACCAAGGCTGACGAGTTGGCGGTGGCGATTGCGGAGGTAAAGCCTGACATTCTGGCCGTAAATGAGACGTGGCTCCGAAGTGGTGATGATGTAACCATGTTTAGGGTTAGCGGCTACAGATTTATACATAGCCCTAGGCCTGAGAGCATAAAGCGTGGACGTGGAGGGGGCGTAGGATTTTATATACGACGAGGCCTACATGCACAGGCAGCTGAACACCCTGCGAAGACGACAGTCGAGCAGATGTGGATTAAGGTCAGGGTCAAGAACACCACCATCGCCATAGGGACAGCGTACCGCCCTCCATGGCAAGACAAACTGGAGTTCTTTGATGCACTGACCGACTCGGTGACGTCATTCTCGGACTGTAACGGAGTCATTCTGGTCGGTGACTTCAACATCAACGTAACGGCCACAAGCGGTGCATCATCAGACCTTCTCTCGCAGTTTGTCAGTAGCATGAGCTTGAATCAGGTGGTCACGGAGCCCACCCACTTCACCAACAGCAGCAGCACGCTAATCGATGTGATATGTACGGACATGAGGACGCGGGCAGTGACTGTCATACACAAGCCAGAACTCGGAGGTCACGCCATGGTCGTAGCAGAATTTAAGATAAAAAAAGAGCCATCCACACCTCAATGGGTTACGTATCGGCCATTAGCAAGTATGGATTATGACAGTTTCTCCCGCGACCTAGATAGCATCGATTGGACGGATATTGATCGTGCGGGCGGTGATGTCGACACCATGGTCAATTTTCTTCAAGAGACGATGCTCTCTTTGTTCGACAGGCACGCGCCCCTAAAAACCCGTAAGTTCAGGCATCCACCGCAGCCATGGATTACTCCAACCGTAAGGCAAATGATTCGGGCTAGGGATGAGAGTCATAATCATTGGAAGCAGTCTAGGTCTGACAAAAGGAGGGAAAAAGAGTATAAGCTAATGAAAAAGCTTGTCATTGATGCCCTGGAAACAGAGAGGAGATGCTTTTTCTCTAAGGATATTAATGAGAACATTAAATACCCCAAAAAATTGTGGAACAAACTAAAAACCACTGTACTGCCCAATAAAAAGCAATCTACTGACCTACCTCCGCATTTAAGAAACCCGAATGATATAAATGAGCACTTCCTCAATGTGCCAGGGGACGGTGTGGTGTCAGCAGATCAATTAGCATATTTCACCATTAACAAGTACAACTCCGACAATACCTTCGCTCTGCAGACAACCAATGAAACAGAGGTCTTACAAATAATTAAGAGATTAAAATCTAATGCCATGGGTTGTGACTCAATTAGTCTAGATATGCTGACACTTACACTCCCACAGTCTCTTAAGGCCATAACATCCACGGTCAATGCATCCATTTCCAGCGGTACCTTCCCTAGTGCCTGGAAGACAGCCATTGTCCGTCCTCTGCCTAAGGTCAAAGACCCCTCCTCACTGAAAGACTACAGACCGATCAGCCTTCTGCCATGTCTGTCCAAGATACTTGAGAGGGTAGTCTGTAACCAACTCACCAGGTACATAGAGGTGCACAATATTCTGCCCGCTGTACAATCTGGATTTCGAAAAGGACACAGCACCACCACAGCAATGGCAGATGTTGTCGACAACCTGATTCATGCCATGGATCAGAATAAACTGAGTGTTCTAACTCTATTGGATTTTTCAAGGGCCTTCGATGGTTTGAATATAGAGCTCCTATGTGCTAAGTTAAAATATTATGGGCTCAATGACAGTGCGATAGACTGGTTCTGTAGCTATTTGTACAATCGGACCCAGTATGTTGAAATAACCCTGCCAGACGGTTCCACCATGAAATCAACTACACAGGAAGTCAAACGTGGTGTACCTCAAGGATCCATACTCGGGCCAATCCTATTTGCACTTTATAGTGCCGACTTGGTTTCCAGTATATCACACTGTCAATATCACATATATGCCGATGATGTTCAACTTTACTTCTCATTTGCACTTGAGGATAGTGAGGATGCGGTGGCTGCAATTAACTCGGACCTTCATGAGATAAGTAATTGGTCGAAATTAAATTGCCTACTTCTCAACCCATCTAAAACTAAATTCATGTTATTTGGCACCAAAAAGATGATTACACAGAAACTTCAAAATGTAACACTAAACATCACCATCGACAATACACGAATTGAGCGAGTCAACGTAGCGAGAAACCTTGGTCTGGTGCTGGATAGTCAGCTGACATTTTCAGAACATGTGGAACAGTGTGTCAAAAATTGCTTCTTTAGGTTAAAAGTTCTATATAGGTTTAAGAAATACCTCACAGTTGAAATGCGTAAGCTGTTGTGTGAGACTCTTGTCCTATCCAAGCTAAATTACGGGGACACTGTATACGGTCCCTGCCTCCGCATCAAAACTGCCAAGTTAATACAGAGAGTACAGAATGCTTGCGCCCGCTACTGCTTCAATATACCGCCGCGCTCGCATGTTACTCCTTTTTTGAATGAGCACAACGTGCTAAAGATGGACGCGCGGCGGCAACTTCATTTGTCTACTCTCTTGTTCGGTGTGATACGTAACGGGATTCCCCGGTACCTACTCGGCAAGTTGACGTGGGCCCAGGAGCGCAGGAAACGCCCAGAGCGTGCCGGCGTGTTCGTCCTCGTCACACCGAAGCACCGCACTATGGCTTTTCGGGGATCCTTCAGATATGCGGCCACGAGATGCTGGAACACCCTCGACCCGCCATGTCGCGCCCTGAAAACGTTGCAGACGTTTCGAAGTACAATAAAACAGCGATTACTCAGCTTACAGAAGTTAAGCTGATAGATTCTGTAGTCTGTAGTTTATTGAACTGTCGTACTTACCATTGGGTCTGGCACGGAGTGCATGGGGTCGATCGGCAGTCGTGGCCGCTGGTACACCGTATACACACTTTTTTCACACTTGAAACACTCTTAATGTTTGCAGAATCTCAACGCTTGTTGATTCTTAATGTTCGTAGATACTGAATGTCTATTCTTAATGTAGGTATGTCGTTTCAATAGTAGTATAACCTTTCACGTGGTATTTTTCCTTTGTTTCTTGTTAGGTGGATGGTGGATGGCTGCGTGCTTGTTATGTATGTATGGATGGTATGAATCGCTCGCAGATAAATGAAATATGAATGATTCGATTCGAGTGAGTGAGCGACCTGAGTGATTGGTGAATGGCGTGACAGATGACCACAGATTAGGTGCTTGATACGATGAATGAATGAATGACGATTGTAAGGTTTAATGTTTAGTTTACATTGTGTATTTATGTATGTATATGTAATGGGATTACTTTGGGGTATTTGTATGTAGTATATTGAGGTATTTATTATTATATGTAGGTATTTATATGTAGGTATATGTATTGATTTTGATTTTAATAGTGGCGCACCTCTGGGCCTCGTCTGAAAATCAGCGCTGCCAGGGTCACAAGATCGTGGCGGCATTACGCTGAGACGAGGCCTATTCAGACCTCACACAGCAGTTCTGTCCGTGTAATTGTTTTATATGTAATATCTGTTGTTCTCTTTTCTGTCTTTGCTTTGTTTTTTTTTGTTTTTTCGTTTCTTGTTGTGTGATTCGTCTGAATAAATGTTTTTTCTTTCTTTCTTTCTTTCTTTCTTAATTAAATAAGTGATAGGACCTACACATTTTTACTCATGTGGCATTTTGATAATTAAGATTCCAGATAAAAAAATTGCGAGCAACTTGTATCTAAGCAAGTACAAACATTACCAAGTATATAAGAGACAATAGGAAAGGGCGGATTGCACAAGCATTCTTAATTTTACTTAGCGCCTAAATATTTTTAATAAACAAATAACATTCGACGGAGGTTACTGTTGAGTGTCCCTCAACACGTTTCGGTCACATCCGGTGACCTTACCTCCGTCGTACGTAAGTTTCCGTTTGAACAAAATATAATAATGACATTAACGTACGTTTCAATTAATAGTAAAATAACATTCGTTTGAAATAGTGTTCGTGAAACAGCTTTTGTTTCTAAAACATATTTAGGTTCTAAATAGAGTTTTAAGAGTTGTTGTGCAAGTCAACCAAAATCGAAATACCTTATCTAATATATAAAATTCTCGTGTCACGGGGTGCATGGTTGAACTCCTCTGAAACGGCTCAACCGATTCTCATGAAATTTTGTGTGCATATCGGGTAGGTCTGAGAATCAGACAACATCTATTTTTCATCCCGAAATTCCCGCGGGAACGGGTACAACGCGGGTGAAACCGCGGGGCACAGCTAGTATTATTATTTAAACTTATTTATTGCTAATCTCCAATTAATCAATTTCAAAAAGATTGGTAACTAATATAATTTAACTAGTCTCTATAAAACTTTTTGAGATTGATTAAGTTATGTTACAAAACGATTTACTTTAAAAAACTGTCACTAAAGTTATGACAAATGTCACAATTAATTGTCATTATTACTTGACATGAAGACAAACTTCCATTAATGACGTCACATATTTTTAAATAAGTGTTCTCTTGCAATTAATTCTATAGCAACCATTACCAGCACTGGGGTCTATAAATTAACATACACACTCCAAAATTTTAACATTCCTTAGAAAACAGAACACCACAATATACTAAATATATATGATTTATAAGCCTCCATTTTCACAATAGACTTCTTCTATGACAAGATCACATACAGAAAGAAAGCAAGTATACAAGTTTCTTAGGTTGACAAACATTTTTAATGAAACCCAGTGGTTTCCCAGGAGTCAGTGACTCCTGGATGCGTTGTCACAGAAGAGATTATTCCTGATAAAACGTCAGATTAAATCTAATAGTATACAGTTTGTTTGTATGTGCGAGCTAATCTCGGGAATTATCAGTCCTATTTGAATAATTCTTTTTGTAATAGATAGCCACATTCAATGGCAAGGTTATAGGCTATTTTTCATCCCAAAACTACATAAGATTTTAACCCTGACCAAAAAGAAGTATAGAGCATGCTTTCTTTATGTACGTGAACTATCTCTTAATAAATAGTTAAATTTTTAAATAACAGTTATTTATTGTAGTAACAATACCGACGACCAATATTGGCCGTTCGAGGTAAAATGCAATACAGTAACAAGTGAAATGTCTAGCAACAGCACTAGCTTGAATAAAGGAAAAAACACAATAATAATTTTAAGGCGTCCATTGTGAATATACATATATTTATAAAAATTATACTAGACTTATATAAAATATAGAAAAGGACAATGGCAACAGTTACACATTCCATTCATTCTCTCCAAATTCACCGTTTATATTACGAGCTCCATCAACTAAACTCGATTTTAGTGAATCAATTTGGCAGTTTTGATCTCCGTTTCACTCGGGAACTAGGAATAAGTTGAAGTAACAGAGTTCATTATTACCCAAGATCGCAGGCGGACTCAATGATCGAGTGATAAGGTGATCGACCAGTGATCGAGTGATCGACCCGTGATCGAGTTTAGTTGTAACGATGAAATTGAGGCTAAGTAACCTACCAACAAACCAACTTGTGTTCGTTACTCCTGTGTTAACATATGACGATCGTGATACGTCTACGCAGCAGGCGTGTGAGCGGGCAGTGTGAAGTGGTACCGTTGGTCGGTGTGTTCGTACAGCGGAGCCCGAGCGCGCACGCCGCTCGCCGTGGGGCGGAGCGCCGGGTCGGGTGACAGCATCAGCTTCAGCACTTTCATCTGTGAAGAGATTACATTTGAATTGAATATAATGATGCATATGTGATGTTAGCATGAACGAATGGAGTACACGAGCAGGATATAGAAGACAGAGGTAATAGGTTGCTACTACACCGATCAATCTTTCGTGGATCGACGGCATCAATCGTGTAATAGAATGATTTCCGGCCAACTAGATTAATACTGGCCGGCTGTATAAAAAGGATTTTGTCAAACTCATTTTACATTATTTCCTTGGGTTAAAATGGGACTAATGACTACACCAACGGCGTCGCCAAGTGAGAATTGTCCATTTTCGGTACCCAAAAGTCTTTTGAATTTACTTTTTTCAACATCCCCCTTCTAAGGTACATACTACAATAAAATATAAACCTACCTCTTTCGGATACTTGTGATGGAAATGGCTCGGGTAGATATCGCTCCTCAGCCTCATGAGACAGGTGACGCGCTCGGCCTCCGTGTCGAACGGTTGCAACAGCTCGAACAGAATCACTCCGAGCGAGTAGATGTCTACTTTGTACCCGTAGGGGAGACCGCGTTGTTGTTCCGGAGACATGTAGAGGTGCGTGCCTGCGGGTTGGACAGTACTTAGTAAAGGAATTCTATTCGCATATTAACTAGCTCCGAAAAATTGGGCTATTATCTATTGAAAAGGTTTTTAAATTAAACATGTATGTAGAGATTAGTAACTAAACATGAGATATTATGCATAATCACTTGTCAAAGTGATTAATTTATTACTTTGACCAAGCAACTTGGTCATTATGCATAATTGCCGATTAATCACTTGTTACACATACAAACATGATGGCATTACATACATTTTTTGGCAAATATTTGACTAAATTGTATAGAATTATGTCTTACGCTTTATAATAGCAGCAGCAGAATCTTGCCTTCAAAATTGTATGGAATAAGTTCCTAATTGATACGAATCTGAGATACGGGCTATTGTACCGTCAAATATACTGACCGACTTTATGCGTATGTCTCTGATAGGGGTCCATAGTGGTCGTCTCGCCATCTTGGCTCGTATCCCCCATGGAGGTGGCGAGCCCGAAGTCCCCGACGCGCACGGAGCCGTCGAGCGCGAACAGGATGTTGCGCGGCTTCAGGTCGCGGTGGATGAGCCCCGCCAGGTGCACGTACTCCACCGCCGACACGATCTGCCGGAACAGCTGCACCACCTGCGGCCGAGCGGGCCGTGTGGGCGAGAGAGAGAGCGGAACGGTGGGCGGAGCTAATCACAACGACTGTGTGTGCGTGTTGAGTGTTTTGTGTGTGCTGTCTGCTGCGCCGTTTAAGGGCCCCATATACGGTACGATTCGTCTATACGATCGATCTGATGAAAATCGTGACGATTGATCGCATCAAAAATGTATATAAATAAATAAATATATACCCGGACAAATTCACTCACGGTTAATTAGACCCAAACTAAGCTTTAAGCTTGTAATATGGAATCTAACTAACTGATATTACTACATATACATGCAAAAATATTTTATAAGAATATATAATTGACACTCAGACGTCGTCGCCAACAACTATGTTTTCACATATTGTTGACTCCGGGCGGGAATCGAACCCGCAACCCCCGACACAGTAAGCGCTCTCACTGCCACTGTGCCAACGGGCTTGTCAATGTCGCTCATACACGAAACGACTGGTCGTAACGATCGATCATTTACTTGTTTGAAGCTGAAGGTTAACGTGTTCAAATAATTAAATTCATGTCTCATAAAATGGAAAATGAACTTCTTTTCCTTACCTATGTGGCGGTAGCGTTGATTCGGATTCAAAAGAAAAAAAGAAAGCCTAGAAAAATGTGGGTCGTTGATCATAAAGAGCCATACACTGTCGATCCATCGTTACGATATTCATGATTGCATGGGTTTTGGTTGCGATTTCTGACATCATATTCGATTAAGTAAATCGTAGATCTTGACATAACACCATCGATTCGTCGTTTCGATCGGTTTGACGCGACGAATCGTACAGATAAATCTTACCGTGTATGGGCCCCTTTAAACGGATGGGATATCGACGCAGGTTTTTTCATTAGCAGTTCAGTTTCCTAGCAGTGGTTTTTAGCTATATTTAGTAAAAATAGGTCCCGCCGTTTTGCGTAGGTTTTTTAAATTTTAAATTATATTTGTATTTACTTTAATTAATGCACTTATAACACTAAAATGCGTATGTATTGACCTGTTGCGCCCGCATGGGGTTATTCCTGTTGTCCCGCAGCCAGTCGTGCAGGCTGTCGCGGCGGCACAGCTGCATCTGGATGTACAGGAACAGGCGGCTTTCAGGCGGCTTCACGCACAGGTCCAGCGACCAGTGGCGAGTGTGACCCTGCAACAAACAGGTACATTATTGTCTCAATATAGTGTAACGGCTTGCGTTTCAATGTAGTCTACTTTGTGTCGTTCTGGTAGAAATTCAGGGATAAAAAAAACTCAAGCATTATAAAAAAACGCTTCTGAAAATCAGCACAAAACAGATCTGTTTTGTGCTGATTTTCAGAAGAGTTATTTAATTATTTAGCACAGCCATTTAAAGTTATTTTAACCAAACCCATTACACTAAATACTAAATGAAATGTTAAGCTTCAAACTTCCTTGTAAGAATTTCAGGTTTTAAAGTAGACCAAAACATTTCTTGAGAATCGAAATTAAAATTCGTTGATTAGTTTATTAATATTTCTAATTATATGTTGCTAATCTCAAAGACAGCTTCTAGTTATTTATAGACAAGACGATCAAGTAATAGATAATCAAAAAATATCTACCCACCTTTTTCTTCTTATTCGTAGTACTTTCAGTCTTATATCCGTCACATTCTTTGACTCTCTCCAATCGCTTATCGAGGGAATTCTTCATAGCTTCCGAATACCCAGAGCTCACTGGACTACCTGAATTACTTTTAACACCCATTTGACTTTTATGACCTACGGATAGGTCATATACGTGACCTACCGATTTGATGTCACTTGTGTGACCTACCGATTTGACGTCACTTGTGTGTCCTACAGTTTTGGGGTCAGTTGTGTGACCTTTAGTATGACCTATAGAACGACCTCCCGCGTGACCTGCAGACGTTTCAACTCTAGTATGACCTATGGAATGTTCCGTTTCGTCCGGATTTCCGAAAACTATGAATGAATCGTCGTCGGTGGCTACGTTTTTGGATAAAGTATTTGGTGTTGTGATTTCGCTGGTGTTCTGAGTGTGTTTGGAGGGTGTTTTGGACTCGTGGTCGAATACTATGCTGATTGAGTCGTTGCAGCTGAGGGATCTGTAATAGGTGAAATATTAGGGTCAATAATTGGAGATGGTGATTAATTTAAAAGCAGTCTGGCAATTGTAGAGATTAAGATAAGAATGTCTGGTCTTAAATAAAGTTATTTTAAAATATCTCACAAATATTATCTTATAGGTCACAAATTAAAAGCCGTAGAAACGTGTTAGTTACACTATAACTGCCTTATTAATAAACGATGTGTAATTAAAACATTGTTCTTATGTGTTTTGTCTCTTTAGCTCTTCGGAAAATTGCGTATGTTAGAAAGTGACAAACTATTTGATAGCTAAAATGTTCTTGATACGCTTTTATTACTATGGCTTTATAGGTATAACTTATGAACGGCTGGATTTTATATTAAAATTTGGTTTTTAGATTTCATCTTATTACCCCGAAATCCTGAAAACCGTAGCGAACATCTAGTAATTACTATAAATGCCTTCCAAATCTAAAAAAATACGTGGGCATGTCTCTACCGAACTTATGACTATAACAACGATAGCGTATTATTTGACCACAGCGCCCTCTGTTAGTCGCGGGCGTGAACTACGAGGGCGGGTCAATAAGTTTGAATTTCCGACCTCTTTACTGAAACAATAATACTGGTCCCGTCAACAGGCATCTGTCAGTTGACTCCTCTGAAAATTTGAACTTGCTGCGTCAGTTAGTTTGTGTTTTACAGCTATCTTTATCAGACTACTCACTAATTTGACGAGAAAATGGACAAAAGTGAATTTCGTGTGCTTATTAAGCATTATTTCTTGCGAAAAAAAACCATTACCGAGACCAAGGCAAAGCTTGATAAATACTATGGGGACTCTGCACCATCGATTTCCATGGTAAAAAAGTGGTTTACTGAATTTCGTTGTGGCCGTACAAGCACTAAAGATGCCGAGCGTCCTGGACGCCCAGTTGAGGTCTCTACACCCAAAACATTCGAAAAAATTCACGATATGGTGTTGGCCGACCGAAGATTGAAAGTGCGAGAGATTGTGGAAGAAGTAGGGATCTCGCATGGCTCAGTGGTTTCAATTTTGAATGATCACTTAGGCATGAGAAAGCTGTCCGCAAGATGGGTGCCGCGTTTGCTCACAGTCGACCACAAACGCAATCGTGTAACAACTTCACAGGAAGGTTTAGCATTGTTTAATCGTAATATGGAGGAGTTTTTGCGCCGTTTTGTAACCGTGGACGAAACGTGGATCCATCACAACACACCAGCGACCAAACAACAGTCAAAACAGTGGGTTTCCAAGGGTGAATCGGCGCCAAAGAAGGCCAAGGTGGGATTGTCGGCCAATAAAGTTATGGCGACTGTTTTTTGGGATGCACGCGGGATAATCCACATTGACTACCTTCAAAAGGGAAGAACAATCAATGGGGAATATTATGCCAACTTATTGGACCGATTCAATGACGATTTAAAAAGAAACCGACCTCATTTGGCCAAGAAAAAAGTTCTTTTCCACCAAGACAATGCAAGGGTGCACACATGTGCAGTTGCCATGGCCAAAATCCATGAATTGGGCTATGAATTGCTCCCTCATCCGCCCTATTCTCCAGATTTGGCTCCGAGCGACTACTTCTTGTTCCCAAACCTGAAGAAATGGCTTGGTGGAAAAAGATTTGACTCCAATAATGAAGTCATCTCGCAAACAAAGGCCTA
Source organism: Cyclophora albipunctata (assembly GCA_963082685.1). Lineage (NCBI taxonomy): Eukaryota > Metazoa > Arthropoda > Insecta > Lepidoptera > Geometridae > Cyclophora > Cyclophora albipunctata. The sequence continues at coordinate 7,035,210 of OY720131.1, read as the reverse complement.
TTTTGACGACCTCGACAAATCATATTTTTTGGAAGGGATAAAAAAATTGGAGAAGCGTTGGACAAAGTGTATAGAGCTCAAGGGAGACTACGTTGAAAAATAAAATATATTTTTAATAAAAAAATCTGTCTTTTATTGCAAAAGTCACGGACTTATTGACCCGCCCTCGTATCACACTATATTTACCTCATCCGTTTCCCCGATTCCAACTTCCTGTCATAATCGAGCGCGTCCACACACTCGTCCAGCGGTTTCTGCTGCAGATTGAGTAACACGCTGCCGGGCGCGGGGCGGGATGTGACCGTGTCTTCAGACATGAGCGACACGCCATCTAGTTCCCTTGGGAGTATAGGGATAACATAAATATATGTAGTAGTACTAAGCCGCGTTTTGATGGAGTTCTGAGCGAAAGTAAATATTTGTAAAAAAAATATGTATATATTAATCAAATAACACAAATAGTCTCAGGTAGAATCTCGCGCTAGTGTTGTTTTTTTTGCATTTGACCAGACAGGTTTACGATTGGTCGTCATGTTGGTGAAAACAGAGCTTTAGTGGACATGTAATGTCCTCCTGTGAGGCAAATAACACTCGTGTCAGGGAAAATATTAGTACAGTGTAGTTTTTCCGTTTATTCATATTGCAAACATGAACCAAGCGTTGCAGAACCTTAGTTATATTATGAATCAATATCTTTCATATGTACCTCATCCAAACAGCGTCTCGTTCCTGCTGCCACAGCGGCGGCGGCTGCTCGACCCAGGCGTTGAAGTACCGAACAATGTGCTCGTGTTCCAACTTAGCGAGCGCGCGCACCTCGCGTAACATACGCTCGCGTTTGCTCTCTCTGGTAACAATAGGATAATTGTAAGTTTTAGTCACACATTAGTAGAGCCCAGCAGTTTAACCTTTTTGTAAATTGCTAAGCTTGATAAAAATCGATTTTGAGAACCGAGATTTTGATACAAAGTTCGCAATTGACCCAATTCTTTGCTACAAAGTTGGCTACGAACTCGAGACCCAGCTACGAAGTTGCCCATCAAATCCTTACCATGCTATGAAGATCGCTATGAAATGGAGATTTTCTACGTTCTGGCTACGGAGCCAAGATTTGGCTACGAAATTGGCTGAGCCAAGATTTGGCTACGCCGTTGGTTACGAAGATTTTCTACTAATTTGGCTGCAAACCTCTGCGAGACACTGCGACGAAGTTGACTACAGACTCAAGATTTGCCTTATAAGTTGGCTTGACTTTGCTACGTAGTTTCTTACGAACCCGCAAATTGGTACGGAGTTAGAAACAGAACCGAGATTTGGAGAAAAGTTGAGTTAAAATAGCAATAAAAAAAGAATATTATAATAACAAAATAAATCAATACTCACTTAACAGGCAAGACAATCCTCTTCACCGCATAGGAACAATGATCAATATTGTTCTTCGCTTCGAACACGACTCCGAAGCCGCCTTTGCCCAAACACCTGAGCGGGGTGAAGTCGTTCTCGTAGCGGGAGAGGAACGGCGCCGGCGGCGCGGGCGGCGGGTCGTAGTGCCGCTCCACTACGATGAACTCGTTCGCGGGCAGCGGGCACGGCGGCGGCGCGCGCGGGAACATTCTGGAGGGGAATGAACCAATCATTCATACGTGAAACTTTCTCGAAACAAAGTGCGGTTGTCGTGCTAGACAACGTTTGAGTATGAGAGTAAATCTATACTAATATTTAAAAGAGGTAAATTTGTTTGTTTGTTTGTATGTTAGGGGTAATCTCAGGAATTATCAATCCGATTTGAATAATTCTCTTTGTGATAGATAGCAACATTCAATGGGAAGGTTATAGGCTATTTTTCATCCCATGGGAACGGGTACAACGCGGGTAAAACCGCGGGGCGCTGCTAGTACCATATAACTTTGAAATATCCCCATATACATATTACAAACTAGATGAGCCCGCGACTTTGTCCGTATGGAATTTAACGAAACAGTAGCTTATTCATGAGGGGCAGTGCAGACACTTCAGAGATTAGCCGGAAAAAACAGACAGACAATTTTTTTATTAAATTTGATTTTGGAATATGTACCGAATATTAATATGCATGTAGTAAAAAGTGGTTATTTTAATATTACAGACAGACACTGTAAAATTTACTGAAAAAAAGAAAATGAAATTACTTACCTAGGCCATATCATCAAATTCATAACCAACGCGCTACTAATAGCTATCAACAGAACCTCCTTCCACCAAAACCATAGAGAATAAACGTGCACGTGTATGTGATGGTGCTCTATCTCTTCGCTGTTGTTTGTGGTCTCGCTGTCTAAGGCATCTTCTGTCACTTGTACGGATTGGTCGCACGTTTCTTGTAGGTAGAGGAAGAATCCGTAGTCTCCTGTTAGTAACAAATAATGAACGAATGGTCAGTCAATTCAGTTCTCTAGTAATATTATAAATGGGGTTTCTGTTACGATTTCATGGACAAACGACTGAATACATTTTGATAAGCTTCAGCATGGAATAACTCAAAATCTATGGCCAAATAAAGATACTTTTTAACCCGTAATCCTAAGTGATCGGGTACGGGTACTAATTTTGACAATACGCAGTGAAACCAGGAACAACTACTAATATTTTATACTGTAATATAATCCAGTGTGACAAAATATTTTCTGTCCTGGTCAAGCCAACAAAATTAAGAGACCCCACTCAGCTCATAAAATCATATCATCACTCATCATCATGCCCATGTCGGAGGCCTTTAGGCGGTTTAAAAACTCCGGACACCAGGGTTGGCTCCTGACCTTCTCGAACTTCGATATTTATTGCATCTAGAAGCGCAAGAAATCATTGGGAAAGTTAGTAACATAATAATTACCTGTTAACCCACTCGGCCCATACAAGGTAATCTTTGACAGTGAATGCTCTTCTTGCACAGACAGCGCTGTATTGTCAGCCGCTTGCGGCGAAGCTGTCACCAGTTTCCATGGCAACGGGGCTGAAGAAACAGCCGTTTCTAGCTTACGGACGTACGATGGACCTTCTTGAATGTATAGCTACAATGAAAAGTTGGTAATTTTAGGATTTTGGGCTTTCATTGACGGCTGGTGTTATCAGGCATGTCAGTCATGGTGTTTTACGTCAGTCACGAATAAATTAGTAAGCTATACTCTTTAAAATTGCAATGATGGTTTATTCGAAACACATGGTGTGTGTATTTGTCTCTCTTGTGTGTGTTTGTCTTTCTCTCTCTCCCTCTCTTGTTGTACCTGTTGATGATGCACTCCGATGTATAAAGAGGGCGGAGTCGCGAGCGAGTCGCTGACAGTCCGCGCCGCCTCCCACAACACGTCCATGTGTTGCAACGAGCCGCCCGCCAGACGCCACAGCGACGCTACTGGCGCTTCCAACTGTATGGGTAATGTGACAAGTTAAGTAATGGGTAATCTAAAAATTCAATAGGTACCTGTGACCCAGTGAAGGCGTCAAATATTTCACTTAAGATGTTTAATTGACTAAAGTATACTATAGCGATTACATTTAGGTCTACGATTTTTGTATATTTTTATTGCACCAGTACCAATGATCTATGATATGTTATCTTTACCTACAAGCGTAGTTTGTTGCCCATTTTTGTCTACTCAAATCTCATTTTTGTCTACAAAAACTCAAGGGTCAAATCTACATTGCCATACATGTCATGATTCAGGGGGTGCTAGCTAAGGGGATAGATTTGTTGAAATATCTGTAGGGGAGTTGAATAGAATCGTTGTCAATCAAGTCATGATTCAGGAAGAGTTAAAGGGGAGATGATTTGGTCCATGAATGAGTACCTTCTGTTGCCAAATGAGGTGTTTCCCGTCGGGCGCCCGCAGCGCGAGGCGGCCGTCGTGCAGCGCCACGGCGGCGCGCGCGGCCGCCGGCGCGCCCGCGCCGCCCGCGCACGCGCCGCGCCTCAGCGCCAGCTGCTGGGACGCCACGCTGAAGTTCCATCTGTCGGCCACGTCACGGGGGTTATAGTTAGTGTGTTCCATCTGTTAGATGTAGGCGAGAGAGATTCCCGATTCTAGAGTGGTTTGTTATGTATCTCGTTGTCGTAACTCACAAATCTCACGATCAATATGCATAAATGAAGTTTCGATTTTGATATTTTTAAAGCAGAAATCACGGGATACAGATTTTATTAAAGGATAAGTTAGTTACAGTAATAAGCAAATCCGGTGATTCTATCGCGACATTACATTCTATCGAAAATTCTGATCGCCAAAACCTTTGAAACCATTCCATAGAGTGCACAGACACTGGCACGAGCCCTACCTCTCCGTGCCGGCGCGCGGGTCGAGGGCGCGCACCGTGTGCGCGTGCGTGCGCAGCACGAGCACGTCGCGCGCGGGCGCGTGCTCGGGCGAGCGGCAGCCGCGCGCCGAGCACTCGTACACGCGCGAGCCCGTGCCCGAGTCCACGCCCACCCACGACGTCTCGCGGGACCCTGCACAACGTTACACAATCAATATTATTCTTATTTCAAGAGCCATAGTAAAATATCTACATAATTTGACAATTTAAGAGGCTCAAAAATAAATAAATATACCCACAAATTCACTCACGGTTAAGACCCAAACTAAGCTCTAAGCCTTTATTATGGAATCTAACTAACTGATTTAATACTACACAAACATACACAGATACTTTATAAGAATACTAGCAGCGCCCCGCGGTTTTACCCGCGTTGTGCCCGTTCCCGTGGGAATTTCGGGAATTTTTTTACATAAAAACCTTCCTCTTGAATCACTCTACCTATTACAAAAAACCGCATCAAAATCCGTTGCGTAATTTTAAAGATTTAAGCATACAGACAGACAAACAGTGTGACAGACACGAAAAAGAGACGACTTTATTTTATACTATGTAGTGATATAATTGACACCCAGACGTGGTCCCCAACAACTATATCTTCACATATTGTTGACTCCGGGCGGGAATCGAACCCGCAACCCCCGACACAGTAAGTGCCCTCACAGCTCACTGCCACTGTGCCAGAGGCTTGACAAATATGTAACACCAGGCTCTAGGCTCTAGGCTCTAGGCTTCGTCCATATACCTCGCGAGCATTGATACGGTCTGAAAACCAACAGCGACCGGTTGCGCAGCATGTTCGAGTGCAGTGGAGGTATATTGTTTTAGTTGTTGCGCTCAAATATCGTGTCCATACTATGCGAGACGCTTGCGCAAGCGCGAACTCGATGTTTACCGCGCGTACTTCGGACGAGGCTTTATACCCCACTGGTTATTATCGAAAGTGTATATTTGTTACCATACTAAAGTGCATAAAGTTCAGCAAAGAAAAGTATGAGCCTGCAATGTCGGACTGATAGGCAAGCAAAGGCCTCTTATTTCACCGAAGATACAGATACTGTAGAGTGAGAGGGGAGTCTAATATTCAGTTGCGCGATAACACTAGAATCACTACATATTATAAAACAAAGTCCCCGGCCGTGTCTGTCTGTCTGTTCGCGATAAACTCAAATACTATTGCACGGATTTTGACGCGGTATTTTTTAATAGATAGAGTGATACAGGAGGGAGGTTTTTTATGTATAAAAATTCCCGAAATTCACACGGGAACAGGCACAACGCGGGTAAAACCGCGGGGCGCTGCTAGTAAATGCTAAAAGCTTAGGCACATGACGTGATATCAAGCACAGATTAGCACTAGATAATAATGTTATTCAACTCAACATAAATATTATACTATGTTTACATTCTTGTTGATTAACATAATATTTCTTATCGATATTTTTATAGATATAAACAATATTAATCATATCGATTCAAATTACTCATATATAATACCTAAGCTACACGTAAACCGTTGATAATTTAACGAAATAATTTCCTAAATTACCGTGAACCGGAACAAATAAAGAAAGAACATGACACTTTAACTAAGTAGGTATAATCTTATTAATATTTTAAACTAGCAGCGCCCCGCGGTTTTACCCGCGTTGTGCCCGTTCCCGTGGGAATTTCGGGAATTTTTTTACATAAAAACCTTCCTCTTGAATCACTCTACCTATTACAAAAAACCGCATCAAAATCCGTTGCATAATTTTAAAGATTTAAGCATACAGACAAACAGACACGAAACAGAGACGACTTTATTTTATACTATGTAGTGATATAAACTACTTAGTATATTAATAAACACTAAAGGCATTATTCATAAACGCTCACTAGCAGCATTTTAGCTATCAAATGGTTTGTCCCTTTCTGACAAACGCTATTTTCCAAAGAGCAAAAGAGACAAAACACTCACTAACAGTGTTCTAGTTAGAGAGCGTTTATGAATAAGGCAAGGTTTAATTAGATTTAGATGAAAATTGTCAAAGTTAATAAATAAGTACTTATATTATTAAAATTGTAAACTTACCGGCTATAACCAGATCATCGCTGTACTTATACGACGACGACAGCAGTTGTTCCGCGTCAAACGGCAGAGGCTCTATGGTTTCCCCGCTCACGCTGTAGAGAGAGCCACTCAGAGAAGGCACCAGGCGCACCCATTTGCCACCTGTTGTCAGCTGAAATAACGTGGATGTTATGAATAACTAGCGACACCCCGTGTTTTCACCCACGTTTTACCTGGTCTCGCGAGAATTTCGGGATAAAATGTATCCCATGTGTTATTCTGATGTATTATCTATACTAATACTAATTACTAATAATATTATAAAGCTGAAGAGTTTGTTTTGTTTGTTTGTTTAAACGCGCTAATCTCAGAAACTACTGAACCGATTTGAATAATTCTTTCACTGTTAGATAGTCTATTTATCGAGGAAGGCTATAGGTTACATTTTATCCCGAAATTCCCACGGGAACGGGCACAACGCGGGTAAAACCGCGGGGCGCTGCTAGTATCCTATATTACTGTAAAGTTTCAACTAAATCCGTCCAGTAATTGTTTCGTCAAATCCATCCTCACAAACTTTCGCATTTATAATATTAGTAGGATGTATAAGGATAAAATAATTATTAATTACTCATCTTACAATATCATGTAACAAGCTCACCTCAACATGATGTAGATTGGATGACAACAGTGGTTGGGTGTCAATGTCCCATACTTTGGCTCCGTTCTGTGTTGAGAATGCTGTCAGCTTGCCATCCAATGTGCTCACTATCATCAAACTGAAACCAAAAGCACAATAATTCATAAATTATCATAATATGTATCACAATGTGAGTGATAAACACTCACTAATATGTTTCAAAAATCAATAAAAGCTGTTCATTCTAAAATGTATCTTATTTCACACCTTATAGAACACAATTGTAAACGGACATCATTTGCCCGAATAGCCTTTCAATTATTTATTATTATAGAATATCATTTATTTTCACAATTCGCACAATCTAAGTATAGGATGAGGGTATAGGTGGCAGCTTCTTCATCTTCTCATAGTCAATCAATCTATATCTATACTCATATTATAAAGAGGTAAAATTTGTAAGTTTGTTTGTATGTTCGAGTTATTCTCGGGAATTACCAGTCAGATTTGAATAATTCTTTTTGTAATAGATAACTTCATTCAACGGGAAGGTTATAGGCTATTTTTTTATCCCGAAATTCTCACGGGAACGAGCCCAACGCCGGTAAAACCGCGGGACGCCGCTAGGCAATAATGATAAATTTGTTCTTGGACCAGAATAACTCCACCTCTGTGCAATGCTACTTATTAGCAACAGTTCAGTGTGTAGTGTTCCTTACTTACAGTCTTATTGTTGTATTAATTATAAAAACATACCCATTCAGTTATAATACCCATCATATTCTACAGTAAAAAGTTCGTATATTTTTTCAGACTTAATAGTTTTTGACTGGTTCCTGGCAAACACAAGAATATTTCATTTGGTTTATTGTGTTGAACTAATGAGGCTTACTGTAAAAACGATTTGATTATGATTATGGAACTAAAATTCAAATATGTTTATCTCTTTCCTATTATGCAAGTGCGAAAGAGATGTCACATTTGAAATCAGGTCATTATCACCTCATTATCAAAGATTCACCTTCCTGTTTTAGCTGCTTCTATATTCAAATAAAGTTTATGTATTGTTTTATTTAAATTTATTAAAATAGTTTTCTTAATTCAGTTGGTATAAAAATAGTTCAAATGAAGATAAGAGGATATGACTCATCTAACTAGCTATATTATAGCATCTGCAGTTTAGTTTTTCAAGTATTACTGAAGATTTGTATTTCAATGTTTATTTATGTTTCACGAGTAGTCTGTTGTAATGTTAATTCACCTGCACTCGCAAACATATGTCCTTGACTTCTACACCTTCTATTACCAAATATTGTTTACAAAAAACCTATTTGAAAAGTTGTAAACAAACTTATTGGGTTAAGGAAATTGGGGTTACATAAGATGTTTTCTGGAACTACATTGTAGGGATGTTAAGCGGTTACTTACTCGTTGTAAACTGGACCATCATTCGCATGTGTTGGATTACAGAAGGGCAGTTTCTGGACAACATCGTCGCCTCGAATATAACAAGCTAATAAACTTAACAAAAAGGCTGATTTTAAACTAATGACCTTCCAATACCAATCCGACATTTTATTATTGCTAAATTAAATGTGGACATTTCAGGCTGAACACCGGTCGTTTATTTAATATTTATTACGAAACTTCTTGAAATTATTACAAGAACAGAACGCACAGCTGATCGAAAAAGCTGACTGAACTAAATTGAACGGCACAAACAAGTATCAGCCAACCAAATTCAACCAATGACACAACGGACCACCAACTGACTGCCACTGACAGAAATCCACGTAATGTTGACAATCACGTCAAAACCATCGAGTCAATCTGTCAAGTTGAGCAGTGGTGGGACATAGTGGTGGGATGGTCCGAATCACAGATCCGAATCATAGTCCGAATATCTTTGCGACGAAATGTCACCAGAGGCTTGCTATCAAACTAAAAATTGAATTGAATTGAATCCGAATATCTGGAATTCTGGATGCACTCGAATGTTTGTATTCAATCGGTGTCTATAGCCCCAGTGAGAGATTCAGTTCAGTTCGTACCGTGCATTGCAGTACTGTTACTTTGTGTCGAGGCTACTCCTTGACTCGAAGTCAAAACTTGAAGAGTGCAAAAGTGAAATCAACGTTCAAGTTTTTTATTCGTTTTCCTAACTTTCGTTACTGACTCGGTGTAATTTGGCCATAGCATTAAAATTTTGACAGTTGACATTAGATGACAGACATTTATCTTGTATCAATTGTGTGCTTGCTTGTTTGTATCCTTCCTTCCACTTCCACGCTTTTTTGCAAGCGAAAAATAAAAAATTGCATCTTTGCATTGGAAAAATATTTGTGTCCTACATTTCTGTTGAGGAGAGCTGCTGTTCTGGTCTACATCTGAATAACTTTTGTGAACGTTTATTTAGAAGTACCCACTCCAGAGATCTGGTAAATTTTAAAAGTTACATACGATCATACGATTGAAAATGACGCTAGGAACTTACAACAGACATCAAGCCGAGAGGAAGAAGTAAGAATTCGATCATATTTTGCTATACATATTTCTATTGAAATAATCGTTTTATTATTGAGTTTCTAAACGTATTGTGTTTATTTCAGGCAAGCGGCGCTGGCAGCCGCTTTTCCTCAGGGCATTAGATGCCAGAAATGCTTGGAATATGGCCACTGGAGCTACGAGTGCAAGGGCAAACGCAAGATTCTGGTGCGTCCTTCGCGCACGCAGGTCATGAAGAAGAACCTGAAGGTCAAGGAAGAAGGTGGCTGCAGGTAAGCTTGGCTACATTTTCTACATAATTTCAGTATTGATTTTCACACTTCAAGGTCTGGTTTCAATGTTATTAATATATCTTCATAATTTCAATGATTAGATAAATAGTCTAGATCATTCTAAATAACCGTCACAATTTATGAATCACATTTTTGTAAACTACCCACCCTCAAGAAAGTTGAGGTTTCAATTGCAGGTTTTGCATAAGTAAGTGTTTAGAGGATTACTTGGGGCTACTGGCATTTGGGCAATATATCCGAATTAAAATATTTGCCATATGTCAGAATAAATATAACCATTTTGAATGGATAGGTTAAAGATTATGCTTTCAAATTATTAACATTGTTTTTTTACCTAATATATTTACTCAATTTAACCTTTTTTCTCATCAAATAACTTCTAAATTGAAATTACAAGTTACTTATAATTAAATCTTTTGTTCTAGCAATGGCAATTGCAAGATGCCGAGCAAAAAGCGTAGAATGCAATCTGAATCTGAGGATTCCGAAGATACGGACAGCTCCACTGATACTGATGACTCGGACACCTCGACCAGCGACTCTGGAAGTGACTCGGAGAGTGACAGCGGCAGTGGCAGTGGGAGCAACTCCGAGTCCTGTAGCGACTGTTAAGTGACAATTTTATACTACCAATCTTATTGTAAACGGAATATTGACTTGAACTATTAATTTTGACATTTTCAATTCATAACTGTCAAATTAATTTAAAAAATACTTTCGCAGAGCTTTCAATTTGGGAGATTAATAATTTTATTTAATATTTAATTAATAATACTAGTTTATGTACCTGTTTCATTATCAAATGTGTAAATACTATATTAATGTTTGCTCTTAAGATTATTTTAAGGTTTTATCTATTTACGTTAGGATTGGTATACTGAATATACTGAATACTGGTTTATAATTTTCTTGCCCCTTCATATGCTAAGTACATTGACTTTGAGTAGGTAACTTAAATTTGCAATTGCAATAGTAATAGTTTGATATTTAAGTCCTATTCTGAGAAATATTTTAGATCACCTTTACGTATAAGATAGGACTTTTATTGACTTTCTTTGAACTTCTCTTTCACATTATTTCTTTTACTTACTTATTTTTTCATCCTTTCTGATACTTAAATGATAGAATTAGAATAAATAGTACCATTTTATGGGCGGGCATGAAGATTTAAGGAGTATTTCATTAAGGTAAGTAAAACCATTGAGTTTGAATTTTACATAGGGGTGATATGATCAGCAAGGATATTATTATCCTACATTTGTCTCATGTTATTATACATTTGCTTTCAAAAGTCGAATATACATGTGCAGAACAGACAGATATACACACTCAGCTTCATCTTTATAATACAATCATATTTAATCACAAGGTACTCTGTTGTAAGACTTACTGTTTATTTCAAGACAGTTTCACTTTACCACATAATAGTCTCTTCTTTTCTGCCACCACTGTGCTCCAAACTTACGACACTGACAGCTACCTATGTAATATCTACTGCTCTATGTAATATCCAAATTAAATGAGTAAAACTGATTAAAAGCACATTGATTTTGATGCCGGCCATTGAAATTATTTTGACTTTATTTTTTTCCTGCTACTTGCACTGTTTTTGGTCTATGCTTGTTAAGAAAGGTCTTTGTTATAAATTATATTATTTCTAAATGGTTTTATTTTCATAAATTAAAAATAGCATTGTAAGTAAATGTGGTTTCCCTATTCAATTAATGTACAAAGACCTTTCTTACTTAAATTATTGTCAATTGTAGTAAAATGTTGTTGGATTATATATTATGTGAAATTATATATTTGTGTGAAACTTTCGGTAGGCCACTATTAGCATTTCCATGGCATATTCACGAAATGTAAGTTTAATATCATATTGTAAGGTTTCACTTTAAGCAGGGAGTTTTGGTATAAATTTAATTGACATTGTTCTACCAAAGACCCTGTGTATGTGTGATTATTATAAAAATATTCTTAAAAATGTAATGTTTACTGTTGTCTATGAATTAAAGTTAATTTATTGATCTGATCCGATAGTTACGATTTATGGTTGATGTCATAGACTTTAGTATTATTGTGTTTGTAAGACTGTAAAAATGTTTCAGGTTTAATAGACTCATGATTATTAGAAGTGTCAGATTTTTATAAAATATATGTAATTTAGATGGTACTTATATAGCTGTTTAAATTGAACTCCCCTTAAAATACCCTTTATTCCTTACTAGCAGCGCGCCGCGGTTTTACCCACGTTGTACCCGTTCCCATGGGAATTTTTGGATGAAAAAAGAATTATTCAAATAGGACTGATAATTCCTGAAATTACCTTGAACATACAAACAAACAAACTTACAAATGTTACCTCTTTATAATCTTCTTATATATAAAATTCTCGTGTCACAGTGTTCGTTCGCGTACTCCTCCGAAACGGCTCGACCGATTCTCATGAAATTTTGTGAGCATATTGAGTAGGTCTGAGAATCGGCCAACATCTATTTTTTATCCCGAAATTCCCGCGGGAACGGGTACAACGCGGGTGAAACCGCGGGGCGCAGCTAGTATTATATAGTATAGATTGGTATGTTTGTTAGATAAGAGTATAAAAAAAAGTTAGTAAGTATTAACCTGTAATGTCCCACTGTTTGGCAAGGGCCTCTCATCTCACTGAAGCTATCAGTCCAGTGATGAGGCGTAATCACCACGTTTGCCTAATGCGGATTGGTGATCTCAAACCCGAGCCATGTTCGAAAATATGTTTCCCATATTTTCGCCCGACCCGGGACCTCAGACTTGGCAATCACATAATACCACTAGCGGTGGTCTAGTAGTAGGTAGTAGGCGAGATAAAAAACATCTTCAAATTTAATGAGAGCTTGTACTTAACGTAAAACTAGCTGGTCCCTGCGATTTCTCTTGCAGAATACATAATACCATATTATGGTAAATTCAGGACAAAATGTAACTCTTTGTATGTCCGTCCAAGGTCGTATAGGTATTCTACTCCTATCTACAAATGAGTAATCAACATCGGTATGATTTTGACTTGATCAAGTTAGAAAACGGAACATCGTATATAGTAATCGCTTGGTAAAAGATTTGAAAGGTCAAAGGGGTCACTATGCAAAAAAAACTGCGTAAGAAATCAAACGATTAATTAATTTTAATCCTATCAATACTCAATACAAAACACAATGAGAATATTAAAATAAGTGTTTATCTTAAGGCACTAACAGATATTCTTATAAAATAGGCGGTTCCTTTGAACTGTGATTCGTACAAATTATTAGATTTCTATTTTGTACTATTTTAACATGATTTTAACAATATGTGTGATATTATTACTTAAATGTACATTAATGTAATTACACAGAAATTATTATTTCTGAGGGCAAGCAATAGTAATCCCTTAAGACAACAATAAATTGGTGGGTTTGTTTATAAGATGGCCAGCCAAAGACAAGTTGTGATATTATACCAAAGAGATTTACAGGTCTGTGCATATATTACATACACTTTTAGCTGCTGATGTCTTGATTGTGATTTAAAAAAGGTTACAAAAATATTTTATAAACAATCATAACATTATAGTTTAATTTAGGTAAATTAGTATCTCATAATAATTGATATTTAGCTGGCATAAGACCTTCATAAAGTCTAGAAAGAACATACATCACTTTTGTGATATCATAATTGATAATATCAATCGTGTTACATGGTATTACTTACATTTTTACCTTAACATTTCAGGCACTTAAAGAAGTAAATTTCACAGCCAACATCCTTAGTTAACACTCGGTGTTTCAGGCAACAAATGTATAATAACTTTCCTCTTCTGATCGTAACTAAAGTTGTTTATCTTGAATATTTGACTATCATAGAACGGTTTCAAGTCTGTGATGTTGATTTGTTTGGCTCGCTCTATGAGATCTCTTTCCGATACCTCGATGGTAGGCTGTGAGTGGTTGTGAAGACCTCGCATATACGCTAGTTGATCCATAGTCAGTTGACGTAGAATGTAGTAGAGAAGTTCGCTGTGATCTTTCTTGTAGGATAGGTATTTTTGGAATGTCTGAAATGAAATGTATAGTTTTAAGTTTTGGTGACTTAGAAATTAAAAAAGCAAGGATGTATTATGACTAGGAATAAAAAAAATAAAAGGACATTATTATTAAGGGTGTGATGTATTTAGGTACATTATGGCAAATAAATAAATTTGAATTTGAATTTGAATGAAGCTATTGCATAGCTTCTATCGCGGGCCTTGAGCGCGGGGACCGAATCCAGAAATTCCGTAACGAAAAAACCTCACGCTCCCCACTCCGACGGGCAAGGAGGTGTGGCTTGAAGGCCGTGCATCGTCTAACGTCGTTTCAGTTCGGCAGTCTTCGACACGGCGTTGTGTGCGATTAGACGTATTAAATTATAATTGCATAAGTTGATACAAAATGCTATGCAATAGCTTTACCGCGGCAGTCCCCGAGTGCCACACGTCTTTTTTTTGGAAGAATTTAAGGAAAACATCGTCATCAGGGTTCTGAATTCAAACTTCCAATGCTACCCTAAATTTGTTGCAATGTCATAGGAAATGACTAAACTATATAGCGCAGAAACTTCACATTGGCCATGTTTCTCACCAGGTCTGGGCAATTGTTTCGGGCGTGTACTAACTAAAGCGATATTGACTTTCCGGCTTATTCATAAACACACTTTAACTTGCTTTAAAGTGTTTTGTCTCTTTTGCTCTTCGGCAACTAGCGTATGTCAGAAAGGGACAAACCATTTGCTAGCTTAAGTGCTGTTAATAAGCGTTTATGCATAAGGCCCTTTAAGTCCACGTTAGGGCAGAAACTCTCATACCTAGTTTAACCACACTACTTTGTGAAATCTGCTAGACTACATGTTACAATACTATCTTGGTGGCAAGAAACTTCGGTACCGTGGTTTCTCCTTGCTTTCAGTAACCTCTCGACCTTCAAATAGATTCCTTACCTGTCTCATGGCGCGCATGACGCTGTACTTCTGCGTGTCGACGAAGCTCTCGAGCATGGTGCGGATGGCCATGTTGACGTCCGCCTCGCTTACTTGCGCGCGAAGGTGCATGCGCGCGTGAGCCTCGCTCATACGGATCACTGGGGAACATACGAACAAATTATTACAAATTCCCTACAGTAAAAACATAATACTGAAATCCCCCCACAATTGTAAATAATGTTTTCATAAATATCGTGGAATTCTCGACTGTTAGGATGCGTTTTCAAAGTGGAAAGGAACTGTGCAGAGACCAAATGATCAATCACAACGCATAGGCAAAAGTTTCAATTGTTTGACAACTCAAATGCATTATGATTAGTCTAATGTACATACGGTGGATTTCGCTTACCTCAACGCAAGTACCTCAACTCTATGCTTGTCCCGTGACTACGAGGAGGAACACTATGATAATGAAATGATGATGACGATAGTGATGGAACTCACCGGACTCGATGTGCCGGACGGTGATGGGCAAGCTGCCGGTGGCGAGCGACTCCTGCCGCAGCTGGCTGTACATCTTCGCCACTTTGTCTTGGTCCATGTTCTGGAAACGTAATAACATTATTGTTATGGTAGATAAAGTAAGTTTTTTATGGTAATTTGTTGAAGAACCTAATTGGTCCAAATTCGCCTTTTCAATCTCGAACCACGATCAACAAAACTTTATTATAGTGAATCAATTTTGAACTTATGAACTCAGTTCAGGTCGTGAACTCGAATAAGTAGAACTGATCGAGTTCAGTGTAACGGTGACTTTGGGGTTTAAAATTGCCAAGTTTGACTAACATATTACATATAGCACTAGGATCACATTTCACACAGCGAATCCACGATTTAAATTCAACGTTTACATACGTTTACGGATACAATTCGCTTTTATTTTACACTAGCAGCGCCCCGCGGTTTTACCCGCGTTGTGCCCGTTCCCGTGGGAATTTCGGGATAAAATGTAGCCTATAGCCTTCCTCGATAAATAGACTATCTAACAGTGAAAGAATTATTCAAATCGGTTCAGTAGTTTCTGAGATTAGCGCGTTTAAACAAACAAACAAACAAACAAACAAACAAACAAACAAACAAACAAAACAAACTCTTCAGCTTTATAATATTAGTATAGATTTTTATCTGACGTTTCGGTCTCTTCCCTTTTCAGGAACCGTGGTCACAGAAGACTAAGGTGTTATGCGTCTTCAAGCGAAGTGTATCCGTAAACATTGTTTTAATTCAAAATGAGTAGTGTTCGCTTAAAGTTAACGAACCAGTATACACGGTCAACGTCGACACCCTGTACTAACCTGTAGTTTGGGATGCACGTTCTCCCGCGCGTACACGATGTACTTCTTGAGCAGTTGCTGCGGCAGGCCGCCGTCCGGCTCGGGCTCCGGTAGCGAATCGCGGTTCGACGGGTGATGCCGGATATGGGATGCCACTACGAACCTGCGACATACGAACGTGTTAAAGTGTTTCTTAAATTCTTTGACAGGAATAAATATAAATAGTCTACACTTAGTAGACGCCTCGGTTGTCTAGTAGTATGTGCTTGCCAAGACTGTCCCGGGTTCAATTCCCAGGTCGAGCGAAAATGATTCCCACGTTTCAAACATGGCTCGGATTTGAGATCGCCAACCCGCATTTGGCAAACGTGGTGATTACGCCTAATCCGCCTCACTGTACTATATTCAGTGAGATGAGAGGCTTTTGCCCAGCAGTGAGACATTACATGTTAATACCTACACTTAAATACGATTATTCAACTCTTATTTCAGTAAAGCAAGTTCACGAAACCGGAAGAATTTCGTTCATTGACCTCTATCTATTTGTCTCTATCGCACAATGGGTTGTGGGCCGGTGAAACAGCAATACTATTGTATACATATTAACGACAGAGGCAGATAGATAGAGGTCAATGAACTAAATGCTTCCTGCGTCGTGACTGTGAGTTACAGAAACACGATTCGGCCATGTTTTTAACTTACGAATAAGACTTGAGTAATCGTACTAATACGGACGATTTTCCAACCAAAGACAAGTCTTTCTATAGATAATATTTTAGCTCTACAGAAGGAATTGTACGTGATAAATCGGTGTTGATAAATCGGTTATGTTTATATTTATTATACCTCTTAAAATAATAAGTTTAACTAAGTTTTTAAGTATATCTAAAGTCGTACTTAGCCAAGTGCGCGTCTTGCATCGGGTCCGACTCGTCTCGCACGACGCACAGCACGTCGAAACGTGACAATATCGGCTCCGACAAGTTGACGTTTTCAGAGAACGTGAGCGACGCGTCGTATCTACCGCCGATGGGGTTAGCTGCTGCTATAATTGAACATCTAGGGAAAGAAAAAAAAAATTCTGGTCTTAAGTATAAGTTTACTCCATATCAAAATAACTTTTGACAGAGGCAACAGTTTCCAGCTACAAAAGATACTTTAAGTTCCCAGCTACAAAAGATACTTTTATAGCTGGGATCTGTTGGGACTACAAAAGATAAGCATAAAAATAATATAACCTGGCATGTAAGGAGGTGACGATGCCCGCCTTGGAGATGGAGATGGACTGCTGCTCCATGGCCTCGTGGATGGAGGTGCGGTCCTGGTCGTTCATCTTGTCGAACTCGTCGATGAGGCACACGCCGCGGTCCGCCAGCACCAGCGCGCCCGCCTCCAGCGTCCACTCTCTGGGGAGGTTCAAGTAGTTTACATACGGAATGACAGCGGGTCCATCTAGGAGAGTTGGGGTCGACCGAACAAGCGTTGGCGGGACGATCTTATCGCCGTAGGTTCCGTAGCGATTGGTGGGGTTGGCGATGTTAGGGGGAGACCTTTGCTTAGCAGTGGCACTGTATAGGTTAGGTTATAAATAAAAAATATTGCCGCAATTACAAGAAAAATATCAATACAAAGTTACAGCGGATGCTGTCGAGGCCGCAACAGAGGCCGAAATATCGGTATACAGCTCTGGTATTCGTATTCTTATTCTTAAAACAACTCTCTTATTTTTACAGACGTGTTCGTCACGTATTAGTGTACTGTACAAAGAACGTTTGTTTCGATAACCAACCGATTGAAACAACCCATCCTTAATTTGTTAAGCTAACATCTTACCTTGTAGTCGGGTTTTTCCTAACATAAGCTGTCAAACCAACGGCACTGGCGCCTTGACCTGTTGTGAATATAGCGCGAGGGGCAATCTGAAAGTAAATAAATTAACATTTTAATGGATATTTTCTGATCTGATTATCTATCGAATATTTTATACCTTAATAATCAACTGATTTAAATGCTTAGATAGTTGAGAGATTTCTTTACCTTTTCAGTGTACTTCAAGAACTGTGACTTGGCAGTACCCGGGTCTCCACAAATAAGAACATTTATGTCGCCTCTTATTTTGTGTTTTTCTCCTGAAAAATACAACATACATGCATGAAATCTCACATACATTTCCCATCTAGAAGTAGATGAGAGATTATTCTTCGCGTATTGTATTTTTACCGACTTAAAATAGGTGGATGATTTCATTCAGGGAGGTTTTTTTCAATTAGATGAGTTTTATGATTGTTTACTTAAGATCTAGGGGACATAACTTCGTCTATTATCAAAAATAATTAATTTCTAATAGAGGTACCTCGAAATGGTCCCATATAGATTTCATTAATGAAAGTTGGTTCTTGTTTTTTTTTTATGCAAGTAGTTATTTATATAAAAAACAAAAACATACCCGGATTCTTCGGTTCACCCCCAAACAGTGCCAACGCCAGCCCTCGTTTAATGTAGTCATGTCCGTATATAGAAGGCGCTATGCTTTGAATGATCCGTTCACTGATCTGAGGGTCTTTGGATAGCTTCACGATGGCGGCCACATCTTCGTCGGTGAGAGAGTCCACTATGTGCTTACAATCCTTCACTACTATGTAGTTCGCTATGATCACTGTTGCGAATACTGGGAAACCCTGCAAGAAAGATACACGTCAAATATGATGATAATTATGTCATATCCTTTGTGTGAATTTGAATTGTATTGCGATAGATGGCTAATACTGCTACGAATGCCATGTTCAAGAGAAATTTTAATAGACTACTTTTCATACTGAAATTCCCACGAGAACTGTACAACGCGCGTAAATCTGGTACTCACTGCTTCCTATAAGATAATCACTACATAGTATAAAACAAAGTCGCTTTCCGCTGTCTGTCCCTATATATACTTAGATCTTTAAAACTACGCAACGGATTTTGACGCGGTTTTTTAAATATATAGAGTGATTCAAGAGGAAGATTTATATGTATAAAAATTCACGAAATTCCCACGGGAACGGGCACAACGCGGGTAATGCCGTGGGGCGCTGCTAGTCATTAAATAAAACATAAGAAACTAGTAACAAAGACCTGTTCAGTATTGAGCGAGCCGTCGTAATTGTTGGTGTAGACGCCGGTGAGGTCGACCTCGTCCCCCGGCTTGCAGCGGTCGCACAGGTCGGCCAGCAGGATGCAGTCCTTGCTGCGGGGGATGCGGCCGGCCGGGATGCGGCCCGGGGACTCCTGCAGCGTCACCTTCTGGTAGTTACGGTACACTGTTTGTTCCATGTTCACCTGTGGGCATTGTTTAGTTCTGTGAGTGGGGGAATAGAAAAACAATTGCTCGGAGGGTAAGTTAAATTGTCGAAACGAAGTTACTTAATAATAATTAAATTAAATTGTTGTTCCGTTAGTTTTAGTCGATGTGGTTTAAAAGCGGTCTAAAAACTCCCGCCACCATTTGGTCATTTACTGGGATGGGTGTATAGTGGGATAGGGGCATTTCTATTTGAGAACAACCGTATTTCAGAGGGCAACTTTCGCAATTTTAACACATACCTACTGTCGACATTTTTTTTTTGCGACATATAGTTTAAGAAGTGTTAAAATCTTACCATAAACGGCCCAGAACTTTGACACTCCGGGCAAGACCCTGGCTTCACTTCAGCATTCTGCGACTGTACGAACGGCCCCAAGATATACCCGCACCTGTTACAATCGTATTTGACCACCGACAACTGCGGCAGTACTCCTGTAGTCGCTGTGATCACACCCACAGTCCTAACCAGTTGGTTTAAGTGAAGTTTCCGGAATGTTCTCAGTTCTTCAATGAGAGGCAGGTCTGAGATTCTGACGTGGATTTCTGATGTGACTCGCTCGTAGGACGGGAAGATTTGGAGGACTATATCTTTGGCGACCTGTAGGTAAAACATGGTTGATAAGATGCCTATCCACCAGAGCTATGCCATGTTTGATATGGTTGGTGGATACCAAACATACATAGCCACAAAGGTTTGGTAGAAAAAAAAATCCTATCTGATTGAACATTACAAAGCTTAGTAAATTGCGTTATACCATTATATTGCGATACCGGTTGTTTCATTAATCAATCGTTTGACTGTCAAGAGGAAATAAGGCGGTCTAAAAATTTCGAAACACCAAGGTTGTCCACGAAGCCACTCAAACTGAATCCCACCCCTTTGTACATTTCTTGGTATTGAATGAAAAAGATCATGGACTAAAAAGTAAAAATAAAAAAAATCTATAAACGAAACCAACCTCATCAAATATCTGCAGCATCTGAAACGGCGCCTCCGGCAGGAAGTAGGCGAGCACCTGTTCCTTGCGAGCCAGCACGTCGAACTCGACCCGCAACGACGCCTGGTTAAGCTCGCACATTCGCCGGATGCGCTCCTTGTACACGAACTGGCCTTTACTGTTTGTGTATGTTCGGAGGAAGTTCTTGAATCTGGAAAATAGGGATAGTGGAAGTTAATTCAAAAGGTGAAGCTCAAGGGTAATGAAATTCTTATCATCTTGTCCTCTACATGATATAAGAGTGATATCATGTAGAGGACAATCATCTACTTGGTATAAAAGTTCCCAAGTGTGTCAATTTGTACAAAGCTAGTTTTAAAAACTACAGAATGGATTTTCATGAGATTTATAGCAGTGATTCAAGACAATGTTTTTGTATTACCTAACCAAATCGTGATCTACTTAAACAGAGAGGGTGTGTCACTGAGTCAGAACATAAGTAGCAAACCAAAAAATTTAATACTTTTCACATATGTAAGATATTCTAAAAATTTACATCTTGATTAACCGAAACGAAACATCCATAGAGTGCGACCATAGTCCCATCATTTTTTATTGACCATCTTAAACAGGCTGATGGTAAAAGCAAAACTATGTCGAAAAGTTATCCAATAAGGTAAGATAAAACCTTGTTTACATACCTGTTAGCTATCTCAGTCCGTGGCCCCAACATAGACACCCACTCTTTGGTGGAGTACCCTTTAGTGTCCTCGAGGTTCTCAATACTCTCGATGCCTTCTTGTACTTGTTCTTCAGTCCCTGTGGCTGCCTTCTCAGCCGCGCGGCGCCGCTTAGCACGCGGCGCGTCGGCGTCTTCGTCTGACTCATCTGGGGTACAATGAAGATGTGTTAAGTATTATTTTAGATGAAAAATACATATATAAACAACTTTCCTTGCTTGGCTAAAAGTCCCTTAACAAATTTATATTAATAAAAATCAATAAACAACATTCAAATTAAGAAGTGTTTCATTTTTTTAATTACCTATTAAACTATCTATCATTGTTGTTGAAATTTTAATTGCTGCTTTAGTATTTAGCATTTGAGAATAAATGATGCATACTTATTATCTGGTGGGGTGAAAGGTGTTGAACCTATCAAAATATCTTACAAACTTACTCTCAACCTGGATGATCATGCTGCAGGTATAAAGGTCATTTTCATAAATAATAATGACATTTTCTATACTATGCCACTGTTCATGGGGTCTCTCATCTCACTGATGATAAAATAAAATAAAGTTAATCTACTCACCATACAACAGATCCCTGTCATCTCTCCTAGTCCGTCCCTCCTCGCGGTCTCGTCTCCGGAGCTCCTGTTCAGCGGCTGCTCTGTCTCCGATTGACATAGCATCATAGTCTTCATCATCCAGGTCTTCTGCATCATACCTGTCCAGCGCTGGCATTGGACGGTAGTCACTGGAAACAGTAGGTTTTTTAATGATTCAAGTTACTAAAGGAGGAAATGTTACATTGTGGGATCATTGGGCCTGTACTGGTCTGTATAATAATTTATTGGCTACCATCCAAGTTTTGAGGTCTCTTCATACTTGAATCTATGTTAACACATAATTTACATAATCTTCTGTAACCACTAGGAGACAAAACTTCATAAAAAATGTAAAATAAAAGTGTATAGTTAAAATGTATCTGTAAAGATAGTTTTAATTCGAAATGAGAAGTGTTATTGCTTTGTTTAAACTTTTTAAACCAGTATACTATATACTTGTTCAGTGACTCACGCTTCCATATTATCATTGAACAGCTCCTCTCCATCATCTTCTTCCTCCTCGGGCTGGTCTCCGAGGATTGCGCTCTCATCCTCGAACATCTCGTAGTCCCGCGCCGGGGACGTCATCCGGGACCGCGCGCCGTCCCGGTCCGACGGCGTATCGGGGGCTGGAGAACTCTGAAGTCAAAATATTACGTAGTTTTATGGAATTGAATGCTAGATGGTAGTTCTTATGAATAATAGTGGTTGTCAAGTAGTTTGGACACGTTTTAAGAAGTCTTTTTGCTTGTTTGATGGTTCAAAAAGTTGATTTCAAACGATATTGAGGTTTCGAAGTTACGAAGTTACGATCATGTTGTTTGTGCATAGTTTATACGACAAATTACAACGGAATGTGACTTACCATAACTGTATTCACTTAAAACTATTCAAATACACAAAATAACACTACTATATTTTAGTTTTATCACAAATTTAAACTATCACACACTGAACAAAACAAACAGGTTAACTTTCAAAACTGTCACTCGATTGTATGTCAAAAAACGCGCCAAAAACCGGCACACGACTGACTGTCTGACTGAGTGACTGACAGTTCAGTCAGTTTTCTTTACGACGAAAACTGCGTTCAGATTTTTGCCAAAAAATTGGCTTTGACAGACGTCACAGTTGATAATAGTATAATAGTGGTGATTGTGGTTGTGAACGCATCCTAAAATCCTAACATTATAACCTATAAAAAGTTGTCAAAATATTGTTTTTTGGAATGATTTCGTAATATCAATATATTCTTTCTTGTGTAAAAATTGTACCTAGATAAAGATAAATAATGGCTAAGTACATAGCTCAAATCATAGTTCTGGGAGCGCAAGTAGTTGGACGAGCATTCGCCAGGGCTTTGAAGCAGGAGATAGCTGCATCACAGGAGGCTGCGAAAAGAGCTGGAGGTGGCCCTGAAGGTACGAGGAGAGCTGCGGCTAATGCGGCCACTGGCCTCACGCTAGAAGAAGCTATGCAAATCCTCAACATAGATAAACTAGACGCCGATCAAATCTCGAAAAATTTCGAACATCTATTCCATGTAAATGATAAAGCGAAAGGTGGTTCCTTCTACTTACAATCCAAGATAGTAAGAGCTAAGGAAAGAATAGACACTGAATTCAAACAAAAAGCGGCGAAACCAAATCAAAGTGAACCAAAGGACACCTCATGAGACGATCATAGGCTTTAGAATTTGTTATTTGTTATAATAAAATTGTAGATATTATTTAGAAAAACATTGGGTTCATTATTATAAGTTTATTGTGTAGAAAATGATGTCCACAATAGTGACTACAATACATCAGTCTTCTTATACAATGATGTTACAAAAAAACCATTGAACAAAATTCCACAAGTACATAATGTAACATTTTGTTATTTTAGCAATAAAAAATCATTGCCAATATTTTGTTTTTTTCTGTAGGACTTAAATAAACATACCTTAATTATATAACATACAAAAGTATGGTACAAAATACTTTAAATGTGTAAACAAATAATAGGTACATAATAGAACTGGAATAGTTTATAAATGAACCATAACCTTTTGTCATTGGCATAATAAAATCTGATGCATTACACTTGTTGTCTTAATACTATGAAATAGATATGTTAAAATCTTAACTAATCGGTTACATGGTTTGACTAGATAAATTCAAGCTGACTAGAATACTTTGCTTAGAAACACTGGAAGAATTGAGCGAAAGGAAGATAATATAATCTGGGTAATATAGACACCAAGAAGTAATCAATAGCTTATAAACCTGCTTATTGTTCCCATTCCGATTGTAAACTCTCAAACCCTTATTATAATCAAGTCATGTCTTTCAGTCTAATACAAAAATGGCATACTACTTATACTTAAGTCTTAACATCCATCAATATGACAACTTCATACGGACTACATTCCGACATGCCAATAAAGTTGCAAAGCCATCCATAGAAACCTTTTTCAAAATCGCACACATCTTTCCACCAGTTAGCGCCGCTGAAAGTCAGCTGGGCGATCCCAGCATATAATCCGACGCCAACAGTGAAAATTAGGATCAAAAATGGATATAAAAATATTATTAAGGGAGTTAAAAAGAGCTTCCTCAACAGGCATCCTTCTTCAGTCAATTGTACAAAAATATTGTACCAAGCCAAGGTGCCCATGTAGAATGAATAACATCCCGATAGAAAGGCAACAAATGGTATACATAGCATGCTGAAGATGAATATGTGGGGCCCGTTATACAGGGAACATTTGGTAATGTCCATCTTGTTGTATTCCTCGGCCACTAGAGTGGCTTCAATAATCTCAAGTTCCTCCCGAGATATGTTCAGCATCACATCCACATTTTGGCCCTTTTTCTTGCCTCTCTTTATAGTGCCAGTCATGGTCAAATAACCATCTTTATTGTTCTCACTTAGAGAGCATTCAGTATTTGAGCTCTCTGTATCAATCCTTAAAGCTGTTATTTCAGTGTCTGTATTGTCATCTATTAATTCATTAGCCACAATGTTGATTTTCATCTTCTTTTTGGCACTGTTCTTAAGACTATCAGTCAAGTTGCCCATTTCGAAGCTGTTCTCGGAATGAGCTTGAGACATGCTGGGAGTTGAGCTGTCATTGTTGTCGGAGTTTAACAGCTTGACTCTCTGTAAATCAGTTTCTGTTGCATCACGGAGGTCGCCGTGACTGGAACAAGCATCGGATGAGTTTTCATAGATGGGTGACAGGTCTACTATGTCACGTATGGTGTTGGTAGTCGAATGAGGCTGGTATCCGTTCTTCGGGAGATCCTTCTCCTCATCCACTTCATTCAACTCCTCGTCATTCACATCATTGATTATGGGCAGGTTTATTTTCATGTTTGTTTTCAACCCCTCCATTGATGAGTGGATGATTCCCGAGTGTTCGTTAACGGGAGATAATCCGGTTTTGTATTTCAGAGGAACTTCATCCGCAGCACCCTGCAAGTCAAGATGTAAACATAAAAATATCTGGTTTTAATTTATTATATCTGCTGTTTGCACTGTTTTTGTTTTTATTAATTTCCAATTTTTTTTAGCATTATGAACTTAATACAAATAGAAAACATTTGTATTTATAGTAATTATGTGAGAATTAAGTAAATAAAATACATTTATTCGTAAATTAATACAGTAATTAAAGTAAATAATGGAACAAAGAAAATACCTGTACGGTAATTATGTGATCTACGTGACCGGCAATCTGTCCCTGTTTTTTCCCGTTCCTCTTCTTTGGTAAAATAAAAATTGGAGGGTCCACTTTAGCCATTACGTTGGCTGTTGATTTCTTGCTTGTAATATCTATACTTCAGTTAGAATTGCTTAAAAAATACTAAAATGAAAACTGCCTCAATAAACACCCATTTTCCGGTTCGGCTTCCATGTTAGTTAAATTTTCTTTTCTAAGCTAGTTATAGATCTTTCCATCTGATTTCGGCTGAACTTCTTGTCGTGTCTTCAATTTTAACAATGTTTGGATTAGAAAAATAATAAATGATTTATTGATTAAATTTATTTTCATTTATTTGTCCGGGTACATTTATTTATTTATTTGCCTTTAGAGCAACCTAAATATTAATTATAGAATTTTAAAATTGCTGAAAAGACCCGTAACTGTGACAAAAAAAATAGTCTATGATCCTTGTTGATCATTGTCTATGGTAATAATAGTCTTTTTTAAACTTACACGATTTGAAGTGAACGGGTGAAGAGTTCACCCGCGACCACGAGAGGTGCAATCCCCTCGAAACGTCGGGAAATAAAAAGTAAGTTATTACTTGCTTTATTAACTTTCTAACACGAAAAAACCCGTGTGAGTACGTTTAAACTATGGTAATAATGTTCCAGGTTTATCCTTTATCTCATCATGTTCGTGGACCATAAGCATGTGATTAATTCCCTTCTCTTTCTTTTCTCCAACATTTATGTGAAATAGCTGCGAATATATTTATATTGACAGATCAAGTCAATTTGAGGAATTTTGTTTATTGTTGATTTTGTCTAATTACCAGCTAATTCCTATTCTATCTATAGAAAATATTCTATTCTAAATTAAAAACAAACGTTGTTAAAATGTTCAAGGTAATTATTATTTAAGTGCTTTCATATATTATTTTTAAAACTTAATATTATAACCTAACCTAACTTATTTTAGGGGATGGTAAGTCTTGTTACCGGGGGTGCGTCGGGTCTCGGCAAGGCTACTGTGGAACGATTAGTGAAAAACGGCGGCAAAGTTGTAATCCTAGACCTACAAGCAACAAGAGCGAAGGAGGTTGCGAAGCAATTTGGAGAAAACGTTATTGTTAGCAGTGGCTGTGTAAGTTACTGTAAAATGAATTTATTTATGAAAATACATATATGTTTCCATTTCTCTTCTTATTTGACTATCGTGGAAGGTTTTGCCTCGCTTATTACAACAATAAAACAGTAGCTTTCATATTATCATGACACAAAAATTTTAAAAAATCATAGTAACTATGATCTCTAAGTTCAACTATATCTATTAACCTATTATTATTATTTAACCTATATCTATATGTTTCAGGTTACTTCAGAAACAGATGTGACTAATGCGTTGGATATAGTCAGAGACAAGTTTGGGCGGTTAGACACCCTGGTGAACTGCGCTGGCCAATCAATCACTCATCAGATATACAACTTCAATAAAGACAAATCATGTACACTGGACCACTTTTCCAATGTTATAAATGTAAGTAACAATTATTTAAAAAAATTACATTGGAAAAACAGTCCTAAACAACCAAAAAATATTAAATCATATTTTTGATAACAATTGTGGTTCCCCAAAATCATTCCAGCCATTTAACGTTTTTTTGCTTAATAGTAGAGTTGGCTAGGGTAGTGTGTGTGTGTACAATGTCTATAATTGTTTGATCAATTTATATACAATACACTATATTTATACAATGATTGATTTATTTAGAGAATTGTTTTATATTCGCTTCTGGTGGTCTAGTGGTATGTGCACTCGCCTGCCAAGACTGAGATCCCGGGTTTATTCCCGGGTTGAGCGAAAACATGTTCCCTACTTTTCAAACATGGCTCTGGTTTGAGATCACCAACCCGCATTTGGCAAGAGTGGTGATTATGCCTAATCTTCCTCACTGTACTGATATCTTCAGTGAGATGAGAGGCCTTTGCCCAGCAGTGGGACATTACAGGCTAATACTTAACTTTTCTTTACTTTTTATATTTGTATTTTGTAATTAGTGCCACAAAAATATCTATTAAAAAGTTTAATTTTTTCTAAATTTCCATTTCCGTTTTAACGTTTCAGGTCAATACAATAGGTACATTCAACACAGTCAGACTAGCTGCAGGAGTTATAGGCAAGAACAAACCTAACGCAGATGGACAGAGAGGTGTTATAGTGAACACTGCGGCCACGATTGCCTACGACGGTGATATAGGGCAGGCAGCGTATGCAGCCTCCACAGCTGCTGTTATTGGCATGACGTTACCAATAGCCAGGGACTTAGCTTCGAGAGGGATACGAGTGGTTACTATAGCACCCGGTGAGATTGTGGTCTATCAATATTTTGTGAAAGCAAGAGGAAATATACAAGTCCAAATTGACCGTAGACTGCAAGCTGCAACTGTAGACTGCAAATACATTACTGTTTTCTATTAGACTCAGTGATTTTGACTCAAACACACTGCAGTCAATGCGGCCCAAACTTGCAAATTGCAGCTGAGTAAATGTTTGGCACCAAAGCCTGTTATTTTTTCTTAACAACTTTGAAATTAAGTTTCTACTTATTTTTTAAATGAAATTTATTATTTGTTCCAGGCATGTTCGATACACCATTATTGGCTTATCTACCAGAAAAAGTGATAGAGTTTATTAAACGCTTGACCCCTTTTCCGTCAAGGTTGGGTAAGCCAGAAGAGTTTGCTCATCTAGTCACAAGCATTGTCGAGAATCCGATGCTTAATGGAGAAGTTATTCGATTAGACGGTGCGCAGAGATGGTTCCCATTATAAAATAGCTTTAATATTTAATTTATAAGACTGTTGTGTTAATAAATGTAGATAATTATAGTACAATGCTTTTTCTTGAACGATTTAAAAAAATTGTTTTTATCCCTCTATAGATTTTGTTTTTTTGATGATATGCAAGGTTATGAGTCTTTAGCCGAAACCTAGTAAGTAATTAAGCTCGAGTAGGTTAGGTTAGGTAAGCCAACCCTGGCGTCGGAGTTTTACCGCCTAAAGGTCTCCGACGTGGTCTGACGATGTAACAACCGGGACCGACAATTTTACGTGCCCTCCGAAGCACGGTAGCGCTCAGATAGAAATGCCGCTCTCGGCCACCCATTTAAGTAGTGGCCGAGCTGCAACATTCGCAATGAACTAACATCAATTAGTCAAACCACAACACGAGCGCTATACAGACCTATATATTATATTGAGTACAAATTACAAAAAAAATGTAATCATCATATTCAGATTCACTTTCCCATATTCTTCTGCAGTTCGGCACTTTCTGTCACTGTATTCCGTCGGAATCCGTATTCGGCATAATCAAAAGTTGTTAAAATTAATGAAAACAGCTCAATTCGGTTATCAAAAAGCTATATTAGGTCGGCCAGATTTGTAAACATTGAATATTACATTGGAACCCGTGTTAATAGGTACCCTGTATCCTTTTACACTTTTAATAAAATCATTATTTTTAAAAACTGGCCCAGTAAGTAGATAATAGCTAAAAATAGACGCACATTTTGTGAAAATAGCATGGGCATTCGTTGTGGCGATCATCTATCAAAGCTTTACCAATTACCGCCTCACAACTTTGTTGTCGATCGAGATTTGAACACTGCGAATAACATCCATTTGCTAATAAGCAACAACGTTGTCTATACCATGTTTCTGTAATAAAGTTAACGGCTTTTGACATTCTGAAATATTTAGTACATTTCAGATTATTTATATTTATTAAGTAGAAACGTTATCACTACATAGTATAAAATAAAGTCGTCTCTGTTTCGTGTCTGTTTGTCTGTTTGTCTGTATGCTTAAATCTTTAAAATTACGCAACGGATTTTGATGCGGTTTTTTGTAATAGGTAGAGTGATTCAAGAGGAAGGTTTTTATGTAAAAAAAATCCCGATATTCCCACGGGAACGGGCACAACGCGGGTAAAACCGCGGGGCGCTGCTAGTTTGGTATAGAAAGGATAAGCAATTTATGAGCACACTTATGACTAGTATAATCAACGTTGGTTTTATTTATTTGGTAATATTTCTTAACGTGTGAGATAAGTTATGGCCTATTACATACGTCTGAACATAAATATTAAATACAGATCCTTGTCTGCGTATAATTATGCCTACTATCGATCTTAGCATACATACCTATCTACATTCACGTTAGTATATATTCTGAAACATACCCAACAATAGGTATACCTATAGGTTAACCTACTTTAACACCTGGGTTACCTAGATACCTAGCTAAAAACATAGGTGTCTATATAGCTATCGACTTCTTAAATGTATTTATGTTAGGTTTAATATAATTCAGGTTTAATATAATTCATTCATTCGTATATCAGTTAGTTGGATTCCTTAGTATAAATAATAGAGAGCTTAGTTTGGGTCTTATTCATCGTGTATGAAATTTTCCAGGAGGTACCGGGTATATAAAGTACCTCTACTGAGATTAACAGTTTTCGGTACCTAAGTATTACCTATATTGTATTATTATATTACCTACAGATACCTAAATACCTACTTCCCTTCGTGTAAATGTAAACGACAATCCTTAGCCCTTATATACAAAAAAGTAATTTAAGTACGCAGGTATCATTATGTGTTTCGAATCACCTCATAAGTAAAACCATAAATGGATTAAGTGCCTATTTAAGTAGTCGATATGTGGGCTCATTGTAAAAAGCTGTGCGTTTACGCATGTGCCGTCATTAGTCACTTTCGTGGTATAGGTGGAGACGGGGCCGTGCGGAATTTATTTCTGCTGCGGCGGGGGTCAGAACCATGCTTATGGTCTGATGTTGCTCAAGCTTAAGGCGTATTGTATGTTATGAAGGCATGGGATATCTATGTAGAGTAGAAGTTGATTTTAAAATAAAATAAAAAATTATTTGATTTTAGGCAGGGCTTAAATGTATAGGTTATTTTAGGATACCTAATTGCCTGTGCTTAATTTCAGTTCGGTATATACATATCTAACTAGTATTGAGTTTTAAAAGGTATACTAACTCATATCGTTAGATTGGGTTCTGTAGTTTACAAGGTGCGAACTAGAGAGTGCGATATAAAGGAGCGAGATAAATATATATATGGAATTGGCCATTTCCATTCCATCTTAACCTATCTCCTACAGGCATCTACTTAGGTATCTTAACCTAAAACTACCTACTTCAATTTATTCTTTTGCGTTATTATTTATGACCACATGTAAACGGACTTGCTCCTACAACTATATTTCCATTCCATTCGTATTGAGAACAATATCTTTATCTCAATTTGTACCGTGTGACAACAAAATCAAGTTTTGAGACACAAATTCCACAGTCACCCCATACTGTGCAAGGTTGTGGATGGAAAAAGAAGCGTATTTCTTTAGATATAGGCTTGTTTTTTGTTTGTTGGTGAATGACTGTCTTTAGAGAGGCTATCAATCATACTCGGGCTCGGAATAGGTATGCTTCGAGCGGTATAAAAGAGTTGGATGAAGTACATTGCTCTGTTTGTAGGTGGTTTCACAAAATATGAGAGTAAGTAAGTACATTTCAATGTTAGTTAGATATACATAGTTATTAAGACATGTGAAAATATTATTGATTTTGTGGATGATTTTGTGAATCCTCCTCGCTGTATTGACTGATATCTTCAGTGAGATGAGAGGCCTTTTCCCAGCAGTGGGACATTATAGAAGACTACTTTTATATTTTATTGTGGATATTGTGTAGAATATCTTGATAAATGGACACAAAATCGGAGTAGCTTCATATAACTTTTAGGGCGTCCAAATAAACAAAATAATTATTCACCCTTATTCTCTTCTTCTTAAACTTAAGAGCTGCAGGCCTACTATCAACGCTTAATACGATTCAATTTAGGACCTAAACTGAATCGCTTTGCTATTTCGTACCATCAACTTCGTTTTACGAATCATTTGAGGGTACGAATGTGAGCGATTTTGTTTAGGAACCTAAATTAAACTGCTCTGAATTTGAATCGTTTTCTAAAAGTTGATAGTAGGCCTGCTGGTCTCTTGTCGATGGAGTTCTTTATTATTCTCTCTCTATAGGTCCTAAATTAAACAAAGGTAGTGTTTATATTCTCTTTGGTACTTGTGAGTCAATTAGAGGTATAGTAGTATAGGTAGAAGTGCTTATTAGTTATTACAAGGTTATTACTGACTGTTAAGAGGTATTGTTTATTTCAATTTATCTTTGGTCCTAGCCTAGTGGGTCGATTGATAGGTATCTATATCTATACTAATATATAAAGAGGTAAAATTTGTAAGTTTGTTTGTTTGTTTGTTTGTATGTTCGAGGTAATCTCAAGAATTATCAGTCCGATTTGAATAATTCTTTATGTTATAGATAGCCACATTCAACGGGAAGGTTATATGACTATTTTTCATCCCGAAATTCCCACGGGAACGGGCACAAAGCGGGTAAAACCGCGGGGCGCTGCTAGTTAGTACAATATAAAGTGGTTATTAGTTATTACTGCTACCAATGTACGCGGAAGCCCCGATTTCCTCGCCACGGTCGTAGGCCCACGACGTGACGCGACATTTCCCGCCACACACAGAGGGGTATTTCTAAGAGTCCCATTTATCCCTACTAATTGTCACTGAACAAACAATTACGGGTCATTAACTGAACATATTGACTAAAACGTTTCATTTATGTAATTAAATATAATTGTTTGCGTTTTTAAAAGAAATTGCCCGCAAATGTTTGCGTTTTAATTACTGAAATGTCAAAGCTTTATAATTGTATTGTATTGTTTAGTTTAACGGAGTTATCTCCGTTTTATTGTAGACTAGCTGTGCCCGCGACTTCGTTCGCGTGGAATAGTGACTATGAGCAGCGTTTTTCTATACTTCTATACTATCTATACTTCTATACTAATATTATAAAGAGGAAAGGTTTGATTTATTGTTTGTTTGTTTGTCTCGAATAGGCTCTGAAACTACTGCACCGAATTAAAAAATTCTTTCACCATTCGAAAGCTACACTATCCCTGAGTGACATAGGCTATATTTATTCCCGAAATTCCCACGGGCACGGGCACAACGCGGGTATATGTAACCCAAGGTATGAAAAACATGCCTAAAAAAATTGGTTATTGGCGTGCGCTACTAAATCTATTGATGATACACAAAAACAATGTTCTACACAATCAAAGTACATATCATTGCAAACAAATAAGTTCGCAAGGGCATATGTCTAACTATTATAGTTAAGACACAATAACCGTTTTAAGTTAAAATGAATTAGTTAAAAAAGGAGTGTAATTTTAAGTTGATGATATTCATACGATGATATGAATCTACATCAAAAAAAATGGCTCTACAATCAAGGTTAATTATGTTTCTTTGTGTACCTCTTTAAATCATTAAAATCGGACAGTTAGTTTCAGAGTTATGATGAGAAATATCACTACATAGTATAAAATAAAGTCGTCTCTGTTTCGTGTCTGTTTGTCTGTATGCTTAAATCTTTAAAATTACGCAACGGATTTTGATGCGGTTTTTTTGTAATAGGTAGAAGTGATTCAAGAGGAAGGTTTTTATGTAAAAAAATTCCCGAAATTCCTACGGGAACGGCCACAACGCGGGTAAAACCGCGGGGCGCTGCTTACAAAATAGTAATGCTCGATGGCGGGTCTCTTATGGCTACTTACTGTTTCGTGCGGTCAAAGCGCGCGGGGATATACCTACCTACGAACTACGAACGACGAAGACGTGCTATGTAGGTATTATCCCGAATTCTTCCTCACATGAAATCTTGATTGTGTATACATATATACTCGCGCGAGACATGTAATATTTTATCCCCAATTTCCCACTTGAAATTTTGATTGTGTATATTCCTGCGGGAGACACGCAATGTTTTATCCCGATTTTCCTACATGAAATCTTGATTACCCGAAGCGAAGCGAGGGCGGGTCGCTATATAAAATAAAGTCGTCTCTGTTTCGTGTCTGTCTGTCTGTTTGTCTGTATGCTTAAATCTTTAAAATTACGCAACGGATTTTGATGCGGTTTTTGTAATAGATAGAGTGATTCAAGAGGAAGGTTTATATTTAAAAAAATTCCCGAAATTCCCACGGGAACGGGCACAACGCGGGTAAAACCACGGGGCGCTGCTTACAAAATAATAATGCTCGATGGCGGGTCTCTTATGGCCACTTACTGTTTCGTGCGGTCAAAGCGCGCGGGGATATACCTACCTACGAACTACGAACGACGAAGACGTGCTATGTAGGTATTATCCCGAATTCTTCCTCACATGAAATCTTGATTGTGTATACTTAAATACTCGCGCGAGACATGTAATATTTTATCCCCAATTTCCCACTTGAAATTTTGATTGTGTATATTCCTGCGGGAGACACGCAATGTTTT
This sequence comes from Cyclophora albipunctata, assembly GCA_963082685.1. NCBI lineage: Eukaryota > Metazoa > Arthropoda > Insecta > Lepidoptera > Geometridae > Cyclophora > Cyclophora albipunctata. The sequence goes on along the minus strand of OY720131.1, from coordinate 7,001,304 downwards.
ATCCCGATTTTCCTACATGAAATCTTGATTACCCGAAGCGAAGCGAGGGCGGGCCGCTAGTTTTTAAATATATACTTATTTTTATTTTGGATCATAATCACAGTCATTTTGGGTAGCTAAAAAACCTACTTTACTGTAATGCTTCTCTATATACAATACCTATTAGACGTATGGCCATCGGGGGTGAAAGCATACAGGCTGCTGGGATTGCTAACACGGGACAGAGCCACATACAATTGACCGTGCGAAAAACAGCTGATACTTAGATCTACACCCACAACTTTTAGAGTCTGACCTTGAGCTTTATTAATTGTCATGGCGAAACATAGGCTCACTGGAAACTGAATTCGTTTAAAACTAAACGGAAAATTGTTTGGAATGAGAGGAATCCGAGGAATAAAAACACTATCACCTTTTCCGCACCCTGTTAAAATCTCTGCTTCTATCAGATTTCGTTGTAAATTAATTAATTAATTAATTATTAAATTAAAATTATTATAAAGTTTCAGTAAATTCTACTAACAGAGAAAAAAAGTAGTTATTCATAATAGAATTAACTCTTACTAATAATATAAACGCGAAACTTTGTATAGACGCATATTTGTTAGTCTTTCTCGCAAAAACTACTGAACGGATATGGATGAAATTTGGCAAACAGTTAGTTTAGGCTTGGAAATAACAACACTTATGTTACTTTTTACCGCGGGATAACATCTCAGACCCACGGGAAACTGGAAGGAATCTGTTCGACATTATTCTTAAAATTCAACAGCTTACAAACTACCTTCAGCCTTAAAAGAACAATGTTTTTTCATTCCCATGGGAGTACTATGATTTCCCTCGGTAAATTATTCTTATAGTTTATGATATCAGCCTAAACTAACTTAAGTAGAAAGAATTTAGATGAGCCCTTTTAATTTTTTTCCCATGGTAATCCAGTCAATTCCAAGGTAATAAGTAGCTATAACATATTCTATTAATGATTGTAATTTACCTATCTAGTAACAATGATCGACGTCGTTCGTTGACCGGAACAGGCGTTAAAAAAACAATAAACTACCGATTCCCATGGGAAACGGATGTTTTCCCGCGGTAAAAAGTAGTCTTTATGTTGCGCCAGGCTCTAAAATATGTCGGTACAAAATTTCAACCAAATCCGTCAAATAGTTGCGGAGATTAATGGTGCCTATGTATAAGCATAGAATAGTGTTCGACGTGATTCTTTAATTTGACATAACTTTTTTATTTATGAACCGATTGACATGAAACAAACACTAAAGCATAACTGAAGCATACCACAATATATTCGTGAAAACCGCATCCAACTCGGATCAGCCGTTTCTGAGATTAGCGTGAACAGACAAACAGACAAACAGACAAACAGACAAAAAAAAAGTTGATTTCATTTTTGGGTTCGACATCGACATAACAATAACCCCTGCTATTTTTTTTATTTTTATTTTCAATGTACAGACAGCACTTTTCTACAATTTTATTATATGTATAGACTAGCAGCGCCCCGCGGTTTTACCCGCATTGTACCCGTTCCCGTGGGAATTTCGGGATGCAAATATATAATAGCCTATAACCTTCCCGTTGAATGTGGCTATCTATTACAAAAAGAATTATTCAAATCGGGCGGATAATTCCTGAGATTACCTCGAACATACAAACAAACAAACATATAAATTTTACCTCTTTATAATACCTATTAGTATTAGATGGGTACTTCATATGGAACTTGTGTGGTTGATATAAAAATGACGACTATATAACCTCATTAATTTAAATAAATTGTAGGCATTTTAGGCAGGCATTGTAGGCATGGTCGTCTCTGGGTACACCTAGTTCGATGTTTAACATTTTGATGCATTAATTTTGCAATACTTATTCCTGAGAACCAAGTGACTTTAAAGGTATAGTACTAGTGTGTTACCTGCCCATATTAAATCCCACGTATTAATCATAAATAAATACCTAGAAACTAATATTTCGATCTATGTAACTTATGAGTAATGGCATCTCACAAATGCAGTTTATAGTTAGTAAATAACGCAAATGGCGCCTGGGCGACATTGTTTCAACATTACACACCAACACACACTTCAGATATTAAATCATAGGCTTATATATTTAGCCTAGATACTGGATAGGGACATCTATGGATATTTATCTCCCAAACAGCGCTGGGACCGTAGTTTAGTTTGATTAAGCGATGTTATCTCATTGAGATAATTAGGCAACGTTGAGTGCACCTGGGTCTCTGTTTACACGTTCTCTGTGATCTTTACTGTCATTTTTAACTACCATTTCAAAGCTTTGGAGGGCTTTGGAGGGCCGGAGGTCCCGGTTGTATCAATTGTTAATTAATTTTGGAGTTCTTTGGGCGGTGTAGTCCGTTGGGCGGACGGCGGTTGCATCAGCTTACGCTCACGCAGTAAACGTTGCATAAAATGTAAGTCTCTACAACGGTAAGAAAGTGTAAAATCGTGGCTTTCTACTGGCCGCCCGAATAACTTTAACAGACTGTCATTTAAGTTATGAAACAGCGCTTTGTTTAATTTAACAGACGTGCCCTCCGAAGCACGGTAGCGCTCAGATAGGAATGCCAGTATCGGCCACCCATCCAAGTAGCGGTTGAACTGCGCGTTGCTTCATAAGCACTATGAGTTCGTTTCTTGTAAACAAGTATAAGTTGAAGTGAATCATCATTAATATTTCCTATCATGATCTTGATATACAACCAAACTATTGTTGCTCAAGACAAAGCGAATTATTCCTCTTATAACCTCATATCTCATGTTTCCGAAAGTGAAACTAATCTTGTATTGTCAACATGATTTCTAGCCTACTGTGAAGCCTAGTCATAATGCCTGCTATTACGCCATATCGGAGTGAACTAATCTATAACGCTGCCCCGTTTTGGATATACAGGGTGGAAATGATAAGCGATGTTACTCAATTATTTCCAAAGTATGTATACAAAATATTGAAAAAAATGGTTACTGCGACTACGTGTCATATAAAAACATATAAGTGAGTACATAGTTTAGAAATAATCACTTGAGATTATTATCGTTTCCACCCTGTATATATATTAAAACTAAGTCTAATCTACAGCTGCTTCTGATTAATCCTTTTTGCTTAATATTTAATCGTGGCTATCTGGGTTTACGAGTACTAGCTACGTAATTACAAATTCAATCGTTGATGGTAATCTTGCAAATAGAAGATAGTAAATTCTAATGTAATTAGTGATTTAAACATTAACCTTGCACAAGAACACCTATACCCAAGTGCCTAAATAAATTTAAAAAGCTGTACCTTCAAAATTGTATTATAATATTGCCCGTAATAACAAACTAATTAAAACGAACGTCATTTGTTTATTAAACAAATTTAGGCTATATTAAATTAGGAATGCTTGTGCAATCCGCCCCTAATCAAAAAAATATCCACCGAATTGAAAACCTCCTCTTTCGGTTTTTGAAGCCGGTAAAAAATAGCTGTTATTCACTCATTTTCGAACTAAATTAAGAAAAAACACAACCAAAGCCTTGCCCCAAAGCTAGTCTCGCTCTACCAAATGTTAGACACGTATTAAGAACAATGTCACCTTTCCTTCCCCTAATGATCGAGTATTGTTGAGAACGTTTGTTTAGGACTCGTGCTAATTGGGACAGCTACAATACATAGGGCGCGGGACAAGTTATAGACTTATGAGGAAACAACGTTGAAGAGAGGACGCAGTTGTAATGCTATGCTAGTTGTTGGATCAGTTGGTAAGCGCAGATTTGTAGAACATACTATACAGATGTCTACAATGCTTACGACGCGATGAGACGAGTTATAAACAAACGCAAACAGACGAAATCACTAAATTATAAATCGATGTAAACAGTATAATAGCGCCTTTACCAAACAATTTATACAGAAAAACATTTTACGGTAATATTGATAAAACGGTGTAATTCGTTTAGTCTTCACACAAATAAACCTGCTACTTCTGAAATATACCTCCTATAGCCGGGTTATACGTATCTTAAAGCCTTTAACTATTCTTAACTACATATTTGAAACATAAAACAAACTATTTTATATCTACAACTTTCTACAAGAAACATAGAGACTAGACACATACCTAGAATCCACAATCCTTACGGCAATCAGTTTCTTTCTTAAACTCCCCACATTATATCCTGATGGGACTGGGTAAACAGAACCTCTCGGAATTTGACACCGGCTAGTAACATACTTATAACTGTACATACACTTTACATAATGTATCTTTGATTGTATCATTTTCTAGTTGGAAAAGATATTTTACATAACAAGGTATTACATTAGGGGCCATACAATAATAAACGCGTATTAAGAACATTTTAGCTATCAAATGGTTTGTCACGCAATTTTCCGAAGAGTAAAAGAGACAAAACACATTAGAACAGTGTTTTAGGTACACAGCGTTTATTAATAAGGCGTTTGAGTTTTGCATGTTTTCAATTTACTTTTCGAATACTCGTATATGGCTCTGGTCTTGGGTTTGCAGACACGAATCTTTGTGGTGATTACGCCTAATCCACCTCACTGTTAACTTTAGGGAGCGTAGAGGCTTTTGCCCTATAGTGGGACATTAATGACCAGTAATGTCCACAGGATTTATTTTATGTGTATAAAATAAACTTTTACACATAAAATAAAACTGAAAATTATACCTAAAATGTATGAAAATAAAGTTCATATTATAATTTAATAAACAACTTGAAAAATACAAGTTTTGCGAGCGCGTTGATGTCTTTTGTATCGGAGTCCCGTTTTGTACCACGACAGTTACAACTAGGGTCTACTCTTTAGAAGTCAAGCTATGATATTTATAGTATTTGATAAGTTTTATTCAAGTTACCAATCACAGTTAATCAAATACATAAAAACAAGATTTTTATTTATCGATTTAACATAACTATTCAAATTCTTCTCGAGGTAGGTTCGGTTATATCTATTACTGGCAGTGCCACGCGGTTTTACCCATCTGTTCCCGTTTCCTTAGAAATTTTGAGATATAAAGTAGACTACATATAATGTATTTCTTGAATGGGACTATGATTACGATTTAAAAAACAAATTTAGCAGGAAGTTCTAAAGATTTTCCTTCTCTACATACAAACAAACTTTACCTCTGTATAATGTTACTACAAAATTTTGTAATATACATAAGAAAGATCGGCATTATGATTACTTATATATTTATGTTGATAGTCGAATACATTATTCATTCTGTCGGATGATATTCAGAAACGTATAGTTTATGTTACGTAAATATTTCCAATACGGAGCCACAATAGGTGCCACTTTCTATTCGGAAGTGGTGCTACTTTGGGAAACAAAATAAATAAATACATTTTATATTTTGATTTCTAACTTGACTCTTTGTATGAGGCCACGTACAACTACAAAAAGGTTACTGGTTTCTTCAGTTTAAGCAAACACTGCTCAATCTATACATATATAAAATTCAAAGTCCTGACTGACTGACTGACTGACTGATAATCAACGCACAGCCTCAACCGCTACACCTAGAAACATGAAATTTGGCAGGAAGGTTCTTAAGTGACGTAAGTGCACACTAAGAAAGGATTTTCGAAAATTCCTACGGGAACGGGCTCAACGCGGGCAAAGCCGCGGGGCGCTGTTAGTTGTAAAATAAAAGCGAAGTGTATCCGTAAACGTGGTTTCAATTCAATAAAAAAGGTTATTAAATGATTTTGTCACGTTTGTTTTTCTAATGACTGGTTAATAATTTGTTAACTCTGAAGACTTCACAATAAGTCAGAAACAGAATGACAAATGCGTAGTCCATTTTATAAAATAAAAGTAGAGAGTATTAGAGCGTAATGCGTTGTAAAAGTAGTGGTACAAAATAAAATTATGAGTACATAATTATGTTCTGGTATATTCAAACAAGCTTTGTTTCTTACACAGAGCATAGAAGCACCACGCGGTAGCGGACGGCCCGGCGCGGTGCTTCTATGCTCTGTGGTTTCTTATGACTAAATGAACTTAACTAGTTTATGTCATTGTCATTCTATCCATAGTCCTTTGCCCAGCAGTGGGAATGTACAGGCTCTTATGACTCCTTGTCTTTTGTCTTTCGCCGCAAAAGATTTGTGCTCACGGTCTCCCACTACCCTTTGGTCTGTTGTTCAACGAAACAAAATGACATAACTTCATGGCTCATTACAATTTTATAGAACCAAGTAATTCCAAACAGTAGTAATTAAGCAAATTACCCTCCATACAACTTGTCATCTCACAGAAAACATCAGTACACTAAAAATATAGTAAAAGAGAATAGTAAGTCGTTATCTTCATATGTTATCAAGAAGTAGTTAGTTCATAGTTTAATAAACATAACGTACACCTTTGAATCGGCGGAGGAATGTTTTAATTAAAGAAACAACGCGCGGGCGCAGGACATCGTGACGTCACGTGTCCTGCGCCCGCGCTAATGAACGGAGTAGCGGCCGCGCTGTTTCATATTTTATTTCATACTAGCCGCGCCCCGCGGTGTTTCTTTAATTATTTACCTGCGTTTTCCCTGTTCCCGCGGGAATTTCGGGATAAAATGTATCCCATGTGTTATTCTAATGTATAACCTATATTACTGCAAAGTTTCATCGAAATCCGTTCAGTAGTTTTTGCGTGAAATTAAGAAACATACATACATCTTCAAAAACTTTCGCATTTATAATTTTTGTGACGTATCCATCTGTCAATGAAAATCACCTGAAAACAGAGAGGTACTTAGTTAAAATTTAAATTAAACTTTTAAAGAATTGTTGTACCTAATTTATTTATTACATATTATTTGTTACATATATTATTTTAAAAAAAACAAAGAGTTCGTGCCTAATATTAATAAAACTGATGAGTAATGAAAATAAAATGCGTGCAACCATTTTGCATTCCAAATTCATAACCATTTTTAAAAACTATGGGAAAGTTATTCCGGGAATGGAGTAGAAGGACGATCCTTGTTCACTGTTGTTGTCCTTCTCTCTCCTTTGATATTTTTCAAGTGTGAAAGAGATAGAGTATACGGAATGTCCCCATGTTGTACACTCATAATATTTATCAAAGCTTTCTTGAGAATGTTATTATTAACGTTTTTTAATTTAATTTATTTTAAGGATAATGTTTTGCTATAAATATGCTTATTTTAATTGTTAAGTTTTATGACGGCGGTGTAATTATTATTGTTCGTTTGCAATAAAGTTTACTTAATGGTGTAAACTACAATATTAAATTAAAACCGAGAAATGTTTATGGGAAAATAAGTAAGTATATTATAAACTAGCAGCGCCCCGCGGTTTTACCCGCGTTGTGCCCGTTTTCCATGGGAATTTCGGGATGAAAAATAGCCCTATAACCTTCCCGTCGAATGTGGCTATCTATTACAAAAATAATTATTCATATCGGACTGGTAATTCCCGAGATTAGCTCGAACATACAAACAAACAAACTTACAAATTTTACCTCTTAATTATATTATTATAGATAAAAAAATAACACATATATTTTATATCTGCTTTTACGTAAAATTACCTATGTTCTTGTGAAATGGCATAAAGATTCAATAACATAAGTAGTAATTATAAATGTACTATACTAGAACTTATCTAACAATACTTTAATGAGTACTCATAACTGAATTGCTTTTTGTAATCAATCACTTTTTATCAAAACTCAGTAGGTAGGTATATCCTTCTAATATTATAATTGCGAAAGTTGGTGGATGTATGTATGTAATATGGATGTATAGATGTATGTATATTTGTTACACTTTGACGAAAAAACTACTGGACGGATTTCGATGAAACTTTACAGTAATATAGGTTATACACAGATTATCAGATTAACATATGGGATACATTTTATCCCAAAATTCCCAACGGAACGGGTACAACGCGGGTAACCCCAAGGGGTAAAAGTACATAGGTACTGCAGAGGGTTAAATATCTTGCTCATCGATCTTTGGAGGGAGAAAAGATTCACATTCGGTAATTTTGGTTAAATCAGTTTTTGGAAGAAATTATATTATAAATATGTAATTATAGTCCAATCCAATGTAAACAAATCAGTATAATATCGTCTCTACCAAACAATTTTCACACAAAAACTTTTTACGGTAATATTGATAAGACGGTATAATTAAATATGTATTTCTTTCCAAATTAACACTAATAAAGTGACTACTTCTGAAACATGCCGGGTTATACTTATCGATAGAGCCTCTTTAAAGTTTAGTATAGCTTGATAACCTAAAGCTAGCGCGTTGTTGAGTTTTGCTCATGCTTATGTTGTGTAATTTTACTGTGATATATTTTACTGCTAGAGGGAAATAGTAAATTAGTTTCGGTTTTGGAGAGCGGAGGGTCGGGGGGAACTAGCCGACGCGACGTGTAAGGCATATCATTCGCCTATGTACCCACTATTCATTAAAAAAATGTTTCTTCATGTAATTTCTTCTTACAGATACAATATATATCACTCTATATTTCATGTGCCAAGAAAGCGCCAACTTTTGGTAATCAAGCTATATCGTTGTAGAGCCATCGAGTTCTGCAAAATCATAAATTGTAGCCCGAAATACTGCTGTCTCTGTCTGATGTATGGATAATTTATCGTGTGAGTGAGCTAGAACATAGAAGCTTGAGTCGCGCTAGCGGGACATCGACCAGCAGCTTTCAGAAAAACTTAGGATGAGAAGACTAGTGTTGCAACTCGAAATGTTTTAAGTGTTTTTTTATTTGATTATATCTATAAATCATTAATGATTGATAATATTCTATAAGATTATTTATGAATTGACATGATATATTAAATTTAAACAAGGTTTCAGATGAAAAGTGAAGAATGGAATAGTACTCATTTTAACAATATTTTTTTACATAACCATTATTTTTGTAAGTCTTGTATATAAATTTAATTTTATTTCTTTCCTATTAATTATCTGTAGTGCCAATGTAGTGTGCAATAGAGCACTTATCTATCTACTTACTCTGTATTGACAATAAGCTTTTTCTACCTGTACCAAACGACACGTCATTGTTTACAGTTAAAATTCCTTTAAACTTCGAGTTGCAACTCTTGTATCGTCAGGTTACTTGCCCCGTGGACATTCGACAAAAACCTCGCTCTTTGTGTGTGTTCGTGTGAGCTCACGCACACTACCACACCGCATACCGAGAGTCGAGAGTTGCTCAGGCGCACAGAACACCGCGTTTTGCATCAAACTCAGTCGTAAACCCTTATTAGAGGTCATCAAACGCATTAGGAATATATAGCAAAGCTTTCTGGACAAACCTATCGAATACTCCACATATTTATTGGATCTAACCTCAAAAACGGAACTAAATCGAAAGCTTTTAATGGAAAATGTGCTAAAGTACCAGTGGTTGAATATAGTGCAGTGAAATGTGTTAAAAGTGGCATAAAGTGTGAATGTGGATATGTTTCAAATAGTTCGTAGGTGAAAAATGTGGAAGAATATTTTCTACGTGAAATCTGTGAGGAAAAAGAGGACACTTGAATAGGTGAGTCTGGTTTCTATCTTGTTTTGAATTTGGAATTCTTTGTTGTAACTTTGAAAGAATTTCAAGTGTCAAACATAAGTTCAAGAGCCTAACTTCTTCTTATACAGCAAGAGTCGATTCCCTTTGAACATATTTTTATGACAGTTATATAAAGGTACAGACAACAAAAGCAATATCCGACTAAAAGCTTGACTGCACTTGTCCATACAAAACTTAACCAAAATTATCATGTATCTATTAAACTTTTATCAATTAATACCTCATGGTCAAAGAGTTTATTTTTTAAGTCTTATTAAGAAGATATATCAAGTATTTTATGTACCTAAAAGTGAATCTTCGACACGGAACGATGACCCTATTATCGCAACCAGACTTTTGCAAAGGGACAAGAGAACACATGACTTTATTAATAACTAGCAGCACCCCGCGGTTTTACCCGCGTTGTGTACGTTCCCGTGGGAATTTCGGGAGTTTTTATACAAATAAACCTTCCTCTCAAATCACTCTATCTATTGCGTCAAAATCCGTTGCGTAGTTTTAAAGATAGCATACATAGGGACTGACAGACAGCAGAAAGCGACTTTATTTTATACTATGAAGTGAAGTAGACGTCATTCTTCACGAATATTTAATGCAGATGTTATTAAAGAGAAAAGATTAATAGATGGACATATCTTAGCTTAGATCATAGCTTATTTATTTCTATTTCATTGCACAATTATTAAGAGGGCAAACGAACGGTCAAACAAGGGTTTTTACCATTTGTATATTCTCTATCGGGAACCCAATATACCTACCTAATATTGGGTATAAGATCCTACAGCTGGGAAAGATTTATTTTTATAAATCTGGTCAGGAATAGGATAATCACTACATAGTCACTACATAGTATAAAATAAAGTCGTCTCTTTTTCGTGTCTGTCACACTGTTTGTCTGTCTGTATGCTTAAATCTTTAAAATTACGCAATTTATTGATGCGGTTTTTTGTAATAGGTAGAGTGATTCAAGAGGAAGGTTTTTATGTAAAAAAATTACCGAAATTCCCACGGGAACGGGCACAACGCGGGTAAAACCGCGGGGCGCTGCTAGTATAAAATAATGTCGTCTCTTTTTCGTGTCTGTCTGTTTGTCTGTCTGTATGCTTAAATCTTTAAAATTACGCAACGGATTTTGATGCGGTTTTTTGTAATAGGTAGAGTGATTCAAGAGAAAGGTTTTTATGTAAAAAAAATCCCGAAATTCCCACGGGAACGGGCACAACGCGGGTAAAACCGCGGGGCGCTGCTAGTAAGTAATAAAAATCCCGAAATTCCTACGGGAAAGTGTGCGCTGAGGGTGAAAACGAGGCGCACAGCTAGTATTAATATAAATCAATTTGCTTCAAGTCCCATGTGAGCAATGGCGTCGGCAATGCGCAATAACTTACAGTGACGGAGCCTGAACACGCTTTCTTGCAATTAGTCGCGTCTTGAAATATAGCGACAGCAACAGTTAGGAATGGCGACTAGGACCTTCTTTCACGTCGCCTATCCTTCAACTATCCGTCAATCGTCAGACCATGTGAGGTGCCTTTAGGCGGTCGAAAAATCCCTGACGCTAGTTGGCCGCTAACCTACTCGAAATGAATGAATAAAGTCAGTAATCACTACATAGTATAAAATAAAGTCGTCTCTGTTTCGTGTCTGTTTGTCTGTTTGTCTGTATGCTTAAATCTTTAAAATTACGCAACGGATTTTGATGCGTTTTTTTGTAATAGGTAGAGTGATTCAAGAGGAAGGTTTTTATGTAAAAAAATTCCCGAAATTCCCACGGGAACGGGCACAACGCGGGTAAAACCGCGGGGCGCTGCTAGTTACAAATATTATAATGTCACTTCTTATCGTGTCAAATGCCACTAGTTACTCTACTACTTAGTTAGTTAGTAACTATACGAAGATATACAGTGAGGAGGATTAGGCGTAATCACCACGCTTGCCTAATGCGGGTTGGTGATCTCAAACCTGAGCCAAGTTTGAAAGTAGGAAACATTTTATCGCTTGACCCGGTAATTGAACCCGGGACCTCAGTCTTGGCAGGCGAGTGTAAGTACCACTACACCACTGAGGCGTCTTTTAGTTATCATGATTAAATGCATCGGTACTCAATTTTATATTCCTGGTTGGTTTTCAGGGGCATGAGCCATAATTTGGATCAAAGTTCTAATTGGAATAACTATTTAATTAATGAAGTTAATGGCTATTTAAATTTATGTGCTATTTGGTTTAGGACAGTTTTAGTAGTTAAGTTTAACTACTATTTAGATTTACTAGTATTGCTGCGATGTATTTCTCCTTATAAGTCTTAAATTGTTGGAAACTTTTTCCTCCGTAGAAGGAATTGATTTTGGTTACAAAACTGGCTAAATTAGGCTACATTTTCGGACTAGCACCTATAAATTCTATCGGGGTTTGTAGCTGAATTTTAAGAGCATTAGGGTGCCTGTACGTCGTAGCGAAGCGAGGTTGCGGAGCCGAGAAACGGTCTTCTTCTTCATCGAGTGGATGGCCAAACTGACCAATCCTGGTGTCAGAGTTATTGAGCCGCCAAAGGCCTCTGACGTGGCTCATGTAACGACTACTATCTGTAGAAAGTAACCGGGACCGACGGCTTAACGTACCCTCCGAAGCACGGAATCATAATATTGATTCCGTTACCAATAAGTTTGCATAAAATATCTGACTAGAGATTTTATGCAATCGTATTGGTTAATATTTCTCCGTTTCTCCGCTCCGTAGCCTCGCTCCGCTTCAATGGACAGGCACCCTTAGGCTTCGCTGTACCACACCTGCAGCTTACCTAACCCTAGTCTAGAAATACACTAAATACTAAGCACTAGATCGCGTGATAGTACCACAAACAATAGCATACCGAACAATCTAGCAAATCAATTGATTAGTTCCATGGTTACTGAATCGCGCATGCAAATTACAGCCGATATAAAATTATATAATTCTCAGAACATCATCATTCGCTTCAGGTGCAAATGCTCTGATGAGAGTTCGTGGTAAGTGTCGGGATTCATACTTATACCTCATTTTTTATCATAAACTATCTGTTGCCGCGGTTTCACCCTCAGCGCCCCCGTTCCTGTGGCAATTTCGAGAATTTATTACTTACTAGAGCTGTAGCTGTGTAGTTTTTGCGTGAAACGGTAACAAACATAAATCCATCCAACATCACAAACTTTCGCATTAATACTATTAGTAAGTACCCTCGCTTAATCTTAACAAAACCTATGCAACGAATATTCATCCCATACAAACCCGTCTATTCTCATAAACTTGTCCATTACGTGTCTTTATATAAAATCTAGGGCATGTTTTTAAGCTTCTCGTAAACTATAGTTTTATTGATCTATTCCGATCTAATACCAAAAACTAATACCACTTGGTATTACTTTATTTCTGAACTTATTTTCCATTCCCAACGAGTACCACATTGTAAACCAATACCAAAATAAGTTTGAAGGAATAAAGTACAGTCAGGTTCAGTAAAATTAAAATGCTTTGAGTTATGATTTCAGTTAATGTTTAATCAATATTATGGTTTGGTATACATATAACTCACAAAAGGTGCTTTTCCTCTAATTAGACAATTGTAGAAATTTAACAGATATCACATAATTTACTGTTACCATTCCAAGTCCAACATAATTACAATATTACCTACCTATTTATAAACAATCAAATAGAAGAAATTTGCAGTTATTACAACCACTAGTTAATTTTCTCACAATGTTAATTAATGTTAACCGATAACTATGGAACTAGTAAAAAAAAATAACCCTAACCTACCGAATAGTAAGTAATTCGGTAGGTTAGGGTTTTTTTTTTAGCTGACTGTACTTACAACTAATGTTTTGGTATTTGTTAGGAATACATTTTTTGTTTAAAAAAACGTGGTACTCGTTGGGAATGAAAAATAAATTCGGAAATAAAGTAATACCAAATGGTATTAGTTTTTGGTATTAGATCGGAATAGATCGTTTTATTGACATAAAAGAACACCTGGCGTTCTCAGTATTACTCAGCAGTATTACCTATACCTACTTAGAGTGGATTGCACAAGAACTCTTATTTTTATTTAGCGTCTAATTATTTTAAAAAAACAAATGACGTCCGTTTTGAATTGTGCAGGAATTGGACTCCAGATATCTTTGTCCTCAATGTAATCAGTAACGCTAAAAGACGCTATATTAGACGGAAAGTTAGACATCTCTCTAGTTTGCGTTCCTTCGTAGATTTTCAAAGTCCAGAAGAGACTCTAAAGACTGTTTGTCCATAGACAAACAGTCATATCTAGATGTGTAATCTTAGAGTCTGCGTAGATCATAATCTACGCAGACTCTAAGATTACACATCTAGATATGACCTGCAATAGGCGACCTATAGACCATGAGGCGGTCTAAAAACTTGAGAGTTTTAAGGGTTGGCCGCTAATCTACTCAAACTTACTTACTCTAAAGGAGCGTTTCCATTATGCAAGGGCTTGCATGCATGTATGATGTCACACTTGTGTGCAAGGAGTTTGAACCGGAAACACAAATTTGTTTAACTTGCAGCTTGCATAAAAGATTTTAGTGGCATACAAGTTAGTTTTCCTAGTTGTATAGTGTTCACCATGAGTAGGAGACTTCCCTCTATACACGAGCACATGCGCTTGCAACTTGTATGCAAATAAGCTGACTTGAGTGTTGCGCGTACAAGTTCAAACCTAATTGCATACAAGTTGCAACTTGTTTGCAAGTTGTGGTTTCCACTATACAATTTGCATGCAACTTGCAACTTGTATGCAAGTCACTTGCATAATGGAAACGCGGCTTTAAGCCCGATTTACACATCCATAAGTACAGTAGCAAGTAGCAAGTAAGTAGTTACCGAGTTAACTTACTGTTTAATCGACAAGTAGTAAGTATCGTCCAAACAGCGTAGTTTAGTTATCGATTAAGTAGTAAGTTAAGTAGCGGCGTGAACACCGTGTGCTATGGTGAATCACCTCGCACTTACTACTTAAATCGCCAGTCGTTGGCGAGTTAAGTTGGCGGAGAGCGGGAGACGTAGTGGGAGGGTTACTCGCTACTTAACTGTCCAAAAAATAGAATCGAATTCTATTTGCGTCAACTTACTACTTAACTCGCTGATCGGCGTCCAAACTATCATTTGTACTTAACTCGCAATCCCCGCAAGTTAACTCGCTACTGTACTTATGGATGTGTAAATCGGGCTTTAGCGACATGTGACACGTGTACCTGAAAAACATTAATAACCCCGAGTCAATCGAACCATGAACATTCTCGTACACAAAGAAAGAAGTAAAATTAATAAAACTCTGAAAAAGTACTGTAAAGGAAAAAACACAATCAATATTCAGCAAACAAATTCAACGCGTGTACAGGCAAGTAAACAAGTTAAATGATTTCTATGAATATTACATTATCATGTACTGAAGATACAATTTATTTTTACATACGTCTTCGAATTGGGAAAATGTAGACGGCAGAAATCTGAATATATAGAATTTATTATAGCTCATTATTTGTCGGGTATCGGATCCGGTTTTTACGTCGGTATCTTTAGATTACGAAGACTTAGGCGTCATTTACATTAATCCAATTTTACAATAAAGTTGCAAACCGCCGAGCTCAGGTGAAACCGCGAGCGTCACACTTGTCACACCCTCTTGCTTGCGTTCTATTAAACGTCGGTAACAGCTTGTAAACTTAATCAATCTAAACGTAACTTTACATAAAAAAGCATATACGAGTATACGGTTGAATTGACAAACCTCCTCCTTTTTTAAAGTCGGTTAAGCAAAAGAAAAAAGAACAGTTAAGTTAGTAAAGAACGCATAGTAAATTTACAAAATCTTACTTATACGATATTAAGGTCGATAACTTATTAAACTTAGGTAATACTTAATACCTAACATTGTTCCGAGCTCCAAGCATCCCCGACAGTACCACCGCCCAGCGAGCGGTCCAACACGGCTCCCTCATGACCTTTGTCATGTCATCCCTTGTACGGTATCGACACCGTGTTCCCTGCCACAACTCCTTGTTCGTAATTTAACAGTCAAATTCTTGAAGCTACCTCACATTTCAAGATTTTATTGTTTTATTGGCGGAGGTTATTAATAAGAATTTTAAACATGGAACTTGGTACACAGTTTTAAATATGGAATATTGATGGAGTGTCATAAATTAACAAGTGACAACTATTCAAACACATTCTTAAAATCGAATTAAGAAGGAATGTCACATGATCACGTGGTCACAACTTCCCATATGTATATTGGGTAGTAATGCGAATGCGTAGGACACACATAGTGCGAGTGCGGGCCGGTTGCGGGTCGCGAGACGTTGTATTTATTCCTTGTATTTGTATGAAAGTGCCACACTGGCCCGTTGCAGACCCAAACCCTGCACTATGTGTGTCTTGCGCCTTAAAAGATTGCCACATTAAAAATGATTCTTACTTGACTATAGGGCTGGAACAGTAACTAGAGCCAACAGTAACAACTACAGTGAAAGGACTCTAATCAACGTTATTACTAAATAATAAGAAACAATATCGGGTTTACTAAACAAACACTAGGCGTTGCGTTGTTTGCCAGCTGCAGTCTAAAGACCCAATTACTTGTAATAAACTTGTTATAAAGGCTTGAGAAATAAAGTGACACGAAAGTACACACAAGAGACACTTAGCCAAGAAAATGGACCATATTACGAAACTAGACTTTGTAATTTAATATTCGTAGGTATAAAATAAAGTTACGTACATTACTCGGCAAAAGGTGTGACCCATCGACCTTGTAGGATAGTCAGCTAGATAAAGCTTTATAGAGTAATGGTAGTGAGTGGCCAAACCAGGCGGCGGAGATTTAGCCCGCTTGAAGGTCTTCGACATCGTCTAACGGTTGAAATAACCGGGATTGACAATTTTACGCCCTTCCAAAGGACGGTAGCACTCAGATAGAAATGGAACTATCGGTCACCCATCAAAGAAGGAGCCGTGCTGCACGTTGCTTAACAATCGCAATGAACTACTATTATACATATACTTATGAACACTTCAATATTTGACATAATTATGTATGTACATACATGATTTTGAATTTTTGGTTACTTAAACTTACTTTTGTTGGGAACCTCTAAGTCGAAGAGTATAACATCTCGCCGTTTACTGTACTTACGTCTACACTAATATTGGAAAGAGATAAAGTTTCTTACACGAGTTCATAAGTAGGTTAGGGAGTGTAGTTTGGGAAAAAACTTTGATAGCAACAACTTTGGCTGCACGAAAAAGTAAGGGCTGATTTTTGGTTTAGTTTATTCATCAAATAAGTAACCTTTAGACATTGTTTTATGGATATCTTTTTCAATTGCCTGTATATGACTAAATGTACAAAGAATGTTTCTTAAACGCTGCCTCTGTGGTGTTGAATATCACATAATTTTCTCAAAATTGTATGAAATTAAAATTAGCTTACGTAATAATGTTTGAATATTTAGCCACTAGTATCCCGTAAGATAAGAATTCAAGTATTTTATACAGCGATTACCAATTTACATTAATTCTCACATATCATTAATACCCAATTAGGTGCTAATAGAAACCGATTTGGCTCAATAAATCAATCATAAATACATAATACATTTTGCTAATCCGGAAAAGACGTATAAGTCGACACAACTAATTAGTAAAGCTGGGAAAATGAATTGTATATGCACATTGGGCATGTTTTTCTTCGCCGTAACGAGTGTCTTGCCAGTTTTCACGATATTTACACCTAACCTGTTTCGTGTTAGCTTTCTTTAAATGTTTGATCTCAACTACTTGTAATAGACTAAGTGAATAATTGTAGACGGATCTAGTTAGCTTCTTGTAAGCCTTTACGTCCAATCTATACTAATATTATAAAGCTGAAGAGCTTGTTTTGTTTGTTTGTTTGTTTAAACGCGCTAATCTCAGAAACTACTGAACCGATTTGAATAATTCTTTCACTGTTAGATAGTCTATTTATCGAGGAAGGCTATAGGCTACATTTTATCCCGGATTTCCTACGGGAACGGGCACAACGCGGGTAAAACCGCGGGGCGCTGCTAGTATAGGGTAAAATATGATTTCTGTCCAGTGACAAAAATCGTATGACCTTGGTGGATCCTTAGGGATGCCAAGTATTGTAGTGGGATATAATAGGTTTATACTTTACCCTGTTAGTGATAATGGAGTAATTCAATTAAAAGTAAGTGAGTTCGTGTTGTGGCCAAGCCTAGTGCCAGAGTTTCTAGACCACCTAAAAGCACCTAATTAAATTAAGTATTATATTGACATACAAATTGCTTTAAAAAACAGCAAAAAATCACATTAAATTTTCTTTAATTCTAAATATACTTTACTACTTTTGTTAAATATACTCGTATAATAGTGTAAGGTTCAAATTCACGTTGAAACGACCAACTGAACTCGATTTTAGTGAAATTTTGAAGTTTTGTTCTCAGTTTAACTTGTGAACTTGGATTTAGTTGAACTTATCGAGTTCAGTGTAACGGTGAAATTGGGTTTGAAGCATTCGCATAGATAGAGTATCTAAAGGATTTTTTCTCATTAAGTGTCAAATTCTTTGTTTATGGTCCAACATTAACTTTATCCGTCTATCCAATTTCACCACATCCAAGTGTGAATTACTTTACTTTAATGGCGTTCTGCTTCTAATTACGGCACCAATTGATACATATGTTAATCACGTTCCGAAGATAAGTAGACATTCACCCGAAGAGAAACTACTTAAGAAAATGTATACAATCATGTGTAGAGAAACGTAGACCCTGCTTAAAGTATTAGGGGTATTATAATACCAGTAGTTGGCTATTCAGTTCCTACCGTTTGTAAAATGTATTTTGTATTTCTAGTTCTAAATTATAAAGTCTATTTAAGTCCCGTCTAACTTCCGTGTGTCTCGTCTAGGCGTATTTCAAGAATGTTATTTAAAGAAAAGTGAAGACTGTAATTTCGGTGTAGGGTAAAGACCTTTACATTCACTGAAGATATCAGTACAACCTTTTATTTAGACTTATCTTTAAAAATGTGTCTTATCGTATAGAAATGTGAACGAGCTTGCACTGAATAGGAATAGATGGAGAAGTCTGCATCGGACTCACCGACAAGAGCCTAGCTCTTAAATTAATGATGAGATCAAGTAGAGCCCAATATCAAGAGTATAAAAAGCTAGTACTTTATACCAAGACTATACTAGATCAAATAAACTTTTCCTGCTAAGACTATACCTACACTTCTTCCTTTTAAAACTAAATAACGCATCTCTACTTTGCGTGTGGCCGCAACTAATAGAATAACTATCAATAATTGAATGTGTTAGTTAGCCGACATTCGGTCGACGACTCTTCCCCTCGACTCTTTCCCTCACAAACGCAGGTAAAGTGAAATGACTTAATTATGAACTTTCTAGGCCGAAGGAAGTCATTATAAGCAGCGTCGGTAGCGAGATTGTGCGCGGCTAATCGGATTTATTTATCCTTACTGCAATTAGTATGAGTTCATTAAAGTGTGATGCTTAGGTGTGTTTAAAGCTCAAGACACACATAGGGCGGGTGCTGGTCAGAAGCTGGTGACACCTTTCATACAAATACAAGAAATACAATGTCACGCGACCCGCAACCGGCCCGCAACCGGCCCGCAGCCGCACTATGCATGTCTTGCGCTTAAAAGCTTCGTTTTGATGTAACAAGTTTTAAGGGAGTCATGATGCAGCCATTTTTATAGAGCACTAGCTGCGCCCCGCGGTGTTACCCGCGTTGTACCCGTTCCCGCAGGGATTTCGGGATAAAATGTATCCCATATGTTATTCTGATGTATAACCTATATTATTGTAAAGTTTCATCCAAATCCGTTCAGTAGTTTTTCTGTGAAAGAGCAACAAACATACATCCATACATACATCCATACATACATCCATCCTCACAAACTTTCGCATTTATAATATTAGTAAGATAGGATTAAATGTTAGCTCTTACGCAACATTTTGAACGAACTTAAATAATAGAAGGAATTCCTCAATATTTGCTAGTCGCATAAAGTGTATGTGTGTCTGTCTGTAGCTCTTGCACGGTGGGAACAATTACGATACGCCTTTTTTTGGTAGAAAACTAACGTTATAATAACGTTTTTTACCTATATTTTATGGTATTGAGGTTAGCTTCATTCTTTACATTATATTAAATCTTTTATTTTAGAAAAAAAACAACAATGAGGTATTTGCCTAATGATTTGCAAAATGGATAAACTTTTCTAGGTACAACTTGAGCTTCTATTAACTGATGATCCTACACTATTTTTATTCCTAGAAAACGGTGCCTTCTGCAAACACAACAAAAACAAAATAAATCGATTAAAAAATCGGTTCCCGCCTAACCTAATCCTAAACGTTGACTACATTATTTAGCAAATCACGCGAAATATCGATTTCGTGGGAACACAAAAGACGCTTTTGATCTTTTTGTATTGATTAGCGTCCTGATTTATCTTACATTGTTGTGTTTCATCAGATAGCTCGTAGCATGCGGTGATCGCGTCACGAAAATCGAATCAGGATCGATGTTATATCGATTCTGCCCAGTTTCGTAAATCAAACATCGATCGTGTACACAACTCGTGCTATGAAAAGGTTACATGGTGTTTTATACTTTATGACTTGTTGTATAGAGTCTTTTATATAGTGTTTGAGGGCAGGTACTTATGACGTTTTATTTCTATGAAGTTCTTTGGAATTCATAGCATCTTGCTTTTGTTCCATGATTTCGTTATAATAAGGATTTATGACAGGAAACAATACTAAGTATAACTACTGTTGTTAGTTGTTAGGATCACGAAATAATATGTTTGTTTACTTTAAATAAGTATTCAAAAGTTATAGATACCTAATTTCAACAAAAAAAGCTTATCTTGCAATAACTAAGTCTAAAAACTAGGAGAAGTAGAATATTAAATTTCCTAAATCTCGGCTAAAGTAAAAAATATCACGTCACAAACATAAAGAACAGTCAATTGGAGCTTTCAAAAGTCATTTAATAAAAAGGTTCCGAATAATACTCGACTTTCAGCGACGGAAGCCAGAAATATACGGACAGGATAAGCTGAGCATAAAGACATCTTGGTTAACAAAAGTTACAATCCATATATTAAGGATCCAGCGACAACTTTTTCCCTAAAACTTACTTCTTTTCTCATTTTCTTAGTGGCCATTATTATTTTTGTCACGTGCTATCTTTATTCGAATTTCGAACATCGGATGAAAGTAATTTTGCAGTTTAGATGTGTAACAAGAGATTGCGATTGGTTGAAATAATTTAATGTTTGTCTCGTGCAGGTTATTTCAATTATTTATGTGTTTTATTTGAGCTACGTAAAGGCTTTATATAGATTGGATTGTTATAATAAGTAATCCGAATATTTTAGTTCAAAACATCTTATAAGACAACAGCTGCGCCCCGCACAACTAGTTGTGACTTGTGCCCGTTCCTGTGGGAATAATAATTTTGTAATAAATAGCCACATTCAACGGGAATGTTATAGGCTTTTTTTCATCTCGAAATTCCTGTGGGGATGGAAACTGCCATAAATACAGCAAAATAGTTCCAGACAAGAACGGACGTTTAAATCATGTTCGTATCGTAATCATTAAGTTTCTCTTAAGGTATCTACATATATTAAGTATCTAGTATCGTATAATTTCCAGCATTAGTTTATTACCCATAACATTGCTCACTTCAACCCTAAAGCCGTTATGAATAAGAATTATACAGTACCAGCAGCGCCCCACGGTTTACCCGCGTTGTGCCCGTTCCCGTGGGAACTTAGGGATGAAAAATAGCCTATAACCTTCCACTAACCTATAAAACAACTTCTCAGGTTCCGATTAAGGTAAAATGTTCTTTGGAAAACATCGCATGATCTTAAAGGTAAAATATTCCTTAAGCTTTTCACTATGAAATACTTGATGAGGCCTTTGGGCGGTCTAATATCGACACCAAGGTTGGACATTAACCACTCGAAATAAATGAATGAAGATGAAATACTTCTTCCAAAACAAAACCAAAATAGACAAATCAATAGAGTTGGTAATGCAATATACTTCTCTTTAAACACATGTAAGGTTATTAGGTTATCCCATTGTGTAATATTTCTCCCATATCAACCCGTAGTTCCTGAAAGTAAAGATATCCGCAATAGGCAATACACCGCCTACATGCGTTGGTCTCGTAAATATACACTAGATAACACTGAGTACATAACGGTGTCATGAAGGACTATTGTGAATTTATTGGTGATTGTGGCGTTAAATAAGTTGAACAAGCATACGTTTCTGTTGGAGTGGAGCGGTGCGGATTCAAATTGCCCAATCAGTGCATGAAAATTGTCAAAATTTCTTCGTAATGCGTTGTGAGTGGTTAACTCTGCTGGACTCTGCACCGGTCCGCTCCGCTACGCGACTGCATTAGAAATTGAGCTCTATTTAGTTTATGATGATTTGTCGCTGGTTAATGTTTCATTTAAGACACGACGAATTTATAAAAACGATAACAGAAGGACACGTAGAGGCAAAGAGAGGAAGAGGAAGGCCAAGAAGGGCATATGCAGACCAACTGAAGTAAAGAGCAAAAGTCGTGTCGTACAAACAGCTGAAGACGATGGCAGATGACAGAGGAAAGTGGAAAGAACTCCATCGACAAGAGCCCAGCTCTTAAGTTTAGAAGAAGAATGTTTCTTCGAGATTTCGAGGGTGTGTTCTTTGTATGATGTAAGAATATCATAAGAAAGGATTTTTGTAAATTTCTCCCCTAAGGTGTAAAAAGGGGGCAACGTTTCTATGGGACAACGTTATAATAAGAACCATTTAAGACTTCTAAGCGGCCGAAGTCGCGGGAAATTTCTAGTACAAGTATAAACGTTGGCTATCAATTGAATAGAGAATGTTATAATAAAAAAATATAACAAAAATACAGCATAAATCAATTATATTACTTATAACAAGTCTTGAAAATCTTCCGTTTCTGCATAATTATGATTTGATTAAGCTATTATAAAATTAGCGTCGGGCTATGAATAAAATTGATATAATATAAACTAAAATTACTGGTATATAATTGTTATGTGTTATCCTACTATTGTTAATTATGTAAATCAAACTTTCATATGATAATTTGACACTATTTTTTGATTCCACTACATTACTTTGTGCCATTGTTTACTAATGTTTTGTATATCTAATTTGTTCTTGCGTAATTCGTGATAATAATTATGCAATATTTACTTCCGAACGTGCAAACTAATTTCGGTTTTCTATACTAATATTATAAGAGGTAATATTTGTGATTTTGTTTGTATGTTCGGGCTATGATTTATCTCGAATGCAGGTAAAACCGTGGGCTGCGGATAGTTTAGTATAAAATGAAACGAAAACCATGAAATAGCGCTCATTAGAGACAAGACGACCATAGACTTTTTTGTCTGGCATTTTAAAGACAAAAGTTGTCTGAACCAGCCTTGAGATGGTACGTAAAATTGTCGTCGCCGGTTGTAATCGATGCACCATGTTGGAGGCCTTTAGGAGGTCTACAAAACTCTGACACCAGGATTGGCCACTAACCTAACTAACTAACTTACAAGCCTGACTAAAAAGTGCAGACCAGAATGCGTAGAACAAGTCAGTCACTTAACTGTATCTATTTTTGTTAATATAAAAGTTATGCTTGTTGGATTTTTATACTCTAACTTACTTGTAACCCCAATTTCGTTCTACCCACATATCAATACATCCTTCACGACAATGAAACGTTGTTCAGCATCGTATCTATCTCACGAGATAGTGATTTACTGTTCCACATTTTTTGTACAAAAACATTTTCCAGTTTTGCGTCTCGGCATTGATGCATTGTCCCCTCATCTGGGGTTATTTTACAAGCAACCCGACCTGTGGGTCACGAAGCTACTTTGTCTTCAACGGACCCCCACTTAGCTCGTTGTTGCTATACCATCGACATTATTTAAATTGTTTATATGTACTTTTAGACTGTTGATATGTTGTACTTGTTTCGCTTCATTGGAAGATTCAACTTAATATATTGTATAACGTATGATAATATATTCAACGTATAAATGTATTTTTAAGCTAATTAAATAAAGTCTACATCTAATTATTTAAAAGAATTGTACTAGAATAATTAAATCGTAACATTTCATTAATGAATATTATTTTAAAACGCTATTGAATCGTAATACGAGTATATTAATAAGAGTTTGTTTTTGTTTGTTCGAAAGAGCTAATCGCTAACCTATATGAGGTCAAGACTGCGGAAAACTGCGTATAGAAATTGTCCCTCGGTTTCTCTTTCCAAGAACACGTTACATTACAAAATGTGGAGGCTGTTTCCATCAATTCCTCATTCTTCGTACAGCTGAGTTGCCATTTCTTAGAACTCAAGCTTTATAGCTCCTTTGAGAAACAGCGGTCGTGATCAAAATTGTTCGAATCGGCTGAGTTTAAAGTTAGTGGTCTCTATTTAAATAAAAAGCTTCAATTTGCAAGTTCTTGATTTAGACGTGTAGACTTTTATTTATTAATAAACACGGTGTAACTAAACCACTGTTACACTGTGTTTTGTTTCTTTTGCTCTTCGGAAAATTGCGTATGTCAGAAAGTGACAAACCATTAGATAGCTAAAATGTTCATTAATTAGGCCCTATATTTATAACCTTTCAAGCGAAAAACCGACTTCAAGCCTTGTTTTATGAGGACACTGAAAAAAATTTCCGAAATCGGTTCATAAGCGACGGAGAAATTAGCTAACAAACATACAAAAAACAACACACAGACGAATTGAAAACCTTTGGTTTCTTAAGTTTAAGCGAACACTACTCATTTTGAATTGAAACTACCTTTAGTGTATCCGACACTTCGCTGTTATTTTTACTTTTTTATCTGACGTTTCGGCCTCTTTACAGGAACCGTGGTAACAGAAGACTGCACCTCCTTTGGTTTAGTTCGGAACACTACACAGGGTGGCTCTGTTAAATAAGTTACTACGAGCAAGTCTGAAACTATTTTGACTTGCCTATATTCACAGAAGATATTTTGACCCCTCGCCAACGGCGCCTTTTTGCAGTGATGCAGTAGTGATACTGTCGCGCGTTTACGGAAAGCATTGTTACAGAAAGTCGCAGTCTCACCCATTGACATCCACTCTGTATACCAGTTGCATCTACAACGAGATATTACACATACATAATTACCATCATACTATACATAAAAACCCAACACATACAAAACAAAATTACTTGTTTATTAAAACTGCCATTCAGATCGAGGTTTGAATAAGGATAATTTATTCCCCTCTATATAATGAAGAAGTAATAATAAACAGATTGACTCTCTTCGAGCGCTTTTAATGGTTCCTGTTGGCCCCCGGGACTTAGACCATTACAATTATTTTAAAAAATAGCTTATTATAAGCAGGAATAGCTGCGCCCAGGGCTATGAATGTTCAGAATCTGCAAAGAATCTAAAATGACCTATACGGTGTTGAACAAGTTTTATTTCACTTTTGTATTGCTTATTTAAGTATTTAACAGCGATATATGAGTACTAGGTAACTAAAGGTAGTAAAAATCTATACTTAATATAATAAAGCAGAAGAATTTAATGTTATTATTATAAAGTTGTTTTTGTATCGGATAGCCTGGAAGGTTATGTTACATCCCGAAAATCCTATGGGACCAGATACAACGCGGGTAAAACCGCGGGGCGCTGCTACTATAATATAAAATGTTTTTCTTGTTCTTTCTCATCATTTCTCATTCTTTTAACTAATTTCCCATAAAAAATTGACAACTTTTGCGTGCGGTGCTATGTGGAGTGATAATTCCAATTATAAAGTATCAGTATTACAATATTATATGAGCCCTACGTGTTCTATTTTTGGGTAAAGACCTTCCCCATTCCTTCCATTCAGCTCTCTCAAGAGTTTCCTAAGACAAACCAAGGTAATCATTAGAAATTATATTGCGATGAACTTACTCCTTATAACTGTTTCCTTTGAGTACAATTAGCTATCTTCAGTCGTCTATACTTTCCTCCAGGGACGCATTGGTAAGACTATCCTGTAAATCTTTCTATCTATCCATAATGAAACGTAATTAATATAAAGTAATTATTAGGTTATCTCCCTAGTGCCTACAATGGACTAGTAAAGTCTTCTGGCTAATATGGCCGGGTTCTAAGCTAGCTCATAAAAGTTATTGCACTGCCTTTTTAGGACGCAAAGCGGGCAAGCCGAAGATATTAGGGCTGATCACGATAATTCCATTTTTGTTTGAGTTATTGCTTATTTCTCAGTACTAAGGTTTATGCGGAGTAGTTTTATTGAGGTATCAACAATTAGAACTGTCTTCGTTTGTGGCACAGAGCATAGAAGCAAGCCACGCGCTCCTCCGGCGCGGTGGTGCTTCTATGCTCTGTGGTTTGTGGTCTTCGTTATTTGAATTCGTGTCTCGTAAATTATAATAATTAAATGGCGAAAGGAAACTTCGCGGAAAGTATCAAGTGTCACGTTGTTTTGATTGAGCGTGTTTACAAGTTAAGTAGAACGTTGGCAAGAAATTCGTAATTTGTGAATATCGTTTTCTGTTGAACTCTCCGACTGATAGAACGTAAACTCGTTCAAACTAAATGACACTTAAGTTCTAGCAAACAGTTTAAATTTGCAGTCTTAAAACAGTGTAAACCATTCTTAAGATACAAAGTAAGCGGCTTTAAATTAAGAGCAATATAATATAGCTATTTCTAGTTTATCGTAAAATCAGTTGAGTTTAGAAAGTCTTGTTAGTCTAGGCAACAATTAGTACGCGGCGCGCGGCGCGGCTTGTAATTAGGCCAAGAATGCGACATATCGTACAATGTAATCATGGATTAACTACTTAAGGCCTATTCAGGCGCAAGCGGTATTCGCTGTCACTGTGGGTAGATAAAACCGAGTGGGTATGCGAAAATATTTCTGTTGACGCCAAAGCGGGATTTGGCTATCGTTGTGGGCTAGGGCGTCGCCGTGTGTGGGGAGTCATGCCTAGTCCTAGCCCGCGATACCCGCGCGGTATGATTACCCAGAGCGAATATCGCTTATGTCTGAATATGCCTTTATATAGGTAATAACTACTTTTACTAGTACATAAGCTGGCTCACTTATTGCCCACTAAGTTAGTAATAATTCCGTAAGTAGGTTTAATGAGTAATTAATTGTCAACTTCAGTGACTGATATTGAATATTAGCTGAGATTGAATATGTTCGTAAAAGTTTCGTTAGTAGTTTAGCCAACTTTTATAGAAATGTGCTACTAAGTACCTTAGTTTTAGAGCCACATTCATTTTTATAGATAAAACATCGGAATAACGATCGTTAAACGATCGACCTTCGACATAAAAATGATTAATTTTCCATTTGTTCGTTTTCAATTTCCTGAAATCATTTTTTTCAGACGATATTAATCTGTTCTCGTTTACATTTTAGATGTAAAGGATTTCGTTTGATTTCGTATTTACTTATCGTAATTTGAGGTCTTTGGCAAAACGGTTGTACACACGGCTATATAAATACTCCCTGCTAGCTTTCGCCGCAGTGACCCCGTGGGAATTGTGGGATAAATGTAGGTTTTATCTTATATCTTATGTAGGTTTGATAAAAGGTATATCTTTGCAGTTTCATAAACAATCTATACGAGTATCTATCACTACATAGTATAAAACAAAGTCGCTACTTTTGTCTGTTTGTTTGTCTGTATGCTTAAATCTTTAAAATTACGCAACGGATTTTGATGCGGTTTTTTGTAATAGGTAGAGTGATTCAAGAGGAAGGTTTTTATGTAAAAAAATCCCGAAATTCCCACGGGAACGGGCAAAACCGCGGGGCGCTGCTAGTACTAATATAATAAAGCTGAAGAGTTTGTTTGTTTGAACGCGCTAATCTCAGAAACTACCAATCCGATTCGAATATTTTTTTTGTAATGGATGGCCACATTCAACGGGAAAGATATCAACCATTTTTCATCCCGAAATTCCCGCGGAAACGGGTACTACGCGAGTAAAACCGCGGGGCGCAGCTAGTATTAGTAAGAAAGAAAGCTCTTTATAACTGCACTGATATCTTTAGTGAATGAAAGGTCACTGCCACTCCGAGGTCATTGAAGACCTTGAATCCAATAAGACCTTTGCACCAAACTTACTTCATCTTTATCGTAACCTGATACCATGAGGATTTCTAAAGATACATAAATCGTTCTATAATTTTTGTATCAATGTTCTATACTACCTCTATTGGTTAGAAACCCTAAACATTATTTTTAAATGTGATAATAATACAGTTAGTACGTCGTTTAAATATGTTATTTATGGTTTAACGGATTGGTATTAATATTTTAACACCAGTTTTCGTATAATATAGCGCTGGCGGATGGGCCTAGTAATTTAGTTAAGGATCGAATATGGCCATGAAAATAGCGTACAATGATGATCGCTGTTTACTTTTTGTTTGTTTGAAGGTGCTACTCTCTGGAACTACCACTCATATAGGATAAGCAGCGCCTCACAGTTTTACCCGCGTTGTACCTGTTCCCGTAAGAATTTCGGGATAAAAATAGCATATAATCTTTCTTTTGAAATCCATTACAAAAAGAACTATTCAAATCGGATTGGCAGATTCTGAGATTAGCGCGTTCAATTAAACAGAATATCAAACTATTCAGTTCTATAATATTACTCGTAGTATAGATAAAGAAAGCTCTTTATAACTGCACTGATATCTTCAGTGAATGAAAGGTCACTGCCATTCCGAGGTCATTAAAGACCATGAATTCAATAAGACCTTTGCAACAAACTTAGTTCATCTAGGTATATCGTAACCTGATACCAAGAGGATTTCTAAAGATACATAAAATATTATTGCTATTGCCTGAATTTTATGACTTCTGCAACTTACTTGAGCTTTACACTAAAACTAGCAGCACCCTGCGGTTTTACCCGCGATATGCCCGTTCCTGTAGGAATTTCGGGAATTTTTATACACATAAACATTCCTCTTGAATCACTTGATTTATTTTAAAAAACCGCATCAAAATCCGTTGCGTAGTTTTCTAAGATCTAAGCATACATAGGGACAGACAGCGGAGAGCGACTTTTTTATACTATTTAGTGATAGTGAAGGTGCAACGCCCCACGGTTTTACCTGCGCTGTATTCATTTCTGTGTTTTCTTGATGAGAAGCATTCTTCGGCTTGAATGTTCTTATCTTATACAAAACGATTTTTGAAATCCGAGGGATAGTTCCAGAAGTGTTAGCCCGATCAAAAACACTGACGCGGTGTTCCGCGCGGTATAAGGGTGGTACGTTCAAAAGAGCCTCTATGGGGCCAAAACTGAATAAAAAATATTTGACTTTGACTTTGACACCTGCGATCTATTAGATGGCGCTAGTGTAATCATTTTGTAGATCGCGTATAGTAGTGGGTAGCGTATACATACATACAATTTGTTCACAGTAAATCATTTTTCTCTTAATATTAGTAGACGATATACCCAAATACATTTGTATGTATCCCAGTGGCTGCAATATTCAAAACTCATTTTGTAACGTGATGGAGTCATGAATATGTCAATCAAAATGCATGGCGTTGCAGCCGTCAGCTAGATTTAGTTTGTTACTACTTAAAGTGCAAGACACACATAGTGTATGTGCGGGCCGGTTGCGGATCGCTTGAAGTTGTATTCGTACGAAAGATGTCATACTGGCCCGCACCTGCGCTAGTGTGTCTTGCGCTTTATTGCTTTATATTAAAACTAGCAGCGTCTCGCGGGTTTACCCGCGTTGTACCCGTTCCTGTGGGAATTTCGGGATGAAAAATAGATGTTGTCCGATTCTCAGGCCTACCCGATATGTACACAAAATGTCATGAGAATCGGTCGAGCCGTTTCAGAGGAGTTCAATTACGCACCCCGTGACACGAGAATTTTATATGGCTACTAGCAGCGCCCCGCGGTTTTACCCGCGTTGTGCCCATTCCCGTGGGAATTTCGGGATATTTTTTACATAAAAACCTTCCTCTTGAATTACTCTACCTATTACAAAAAACCGCATCAAAATCCGTTGCGTAATTTTAAAGATTTAAGCATACAGACAAACAAACAGACAAAAATAGAGACTTTGTTTTATACTATGTAGTGACTATGTAGTGATTACAAAAAGAATTATTCAAATCGGACTGATAATTCCTGAGATTACCTCGAACATACAAACAAACTTACAAATTTTACTTCTGTATAATATTAGTATAGATATACTAAGAGCTAAATTATTTGACCACCACAGTATTTAGAAAAACTTGTTCAACGTCCAGCAAACGGTGTTCAGCCACAATAGTTGTCGGTACAAATTCTCGAATCTAACGAGAATACATGCAGACGTCTGTATTTACAGACGTACAGATAAAACAGTCTGTGACAGACAAAAAAGTCAGTCAGACGTACTCTCTTTCACCGCTTGCGTACTCAAATGCGGTGACCACAACAGGAATACGATAGTCGGTCGATTCGGCGACCAACAGCAGCTGTCACATTTGACACAGGTGTCAGCAGCCAACAGTCCAGCTTTTCAACATTTATCGCTAATGTTATAACCAAATTGTTAAACGCGTCCAAATTGTTAAATGTAATATCGGTAACTGAATTATCATTTTGTGCCCGACCGCGGCAACATCACCGACCAAACCTGAATCTTATCTCGTATTCATAGAGTTTGCATTTGCAATTTAATTTTCAATTTTGTACGCAGCATGGCTTCGAATGGCTCGGAATATTTTAATATTTCTAGTAATTATGTTCTATTTCTATTTAGATTAGAAGCCTTACTAATTTATAGTTATTCAGAGTATAAATATCTATTGTATTTTGACATTTCCCTCCATAGGTAAATTTGACAGGTTTGACATTTTCTTACGTTGAATTTTTATGACGAGTATATGATAACAGTTTTTTAGTTAAGCTGTGATTAAGCCTACTAATACTGAACTAAACTACTGAATGGATTTGGACGAAAATTTACAGTAATCTATACTAATATTATAAAGCTGAAGAGTTTGTTTTGTTTGTTTGTTTGTTTGTTTGTTTGTTTGTTTGTTTGTTTGTTTAAACGCGCTAATCTCAGAAACTACTGAACCGATTTGAATAATTCTTTCACTGTTAGATAGTCTATTTATCGAGGAAGGCTATAGGCTACATTTTATCCCGGATTTCCTACGGGAACGGGCACAACGCGGGTAAAACCGCGGGGCGCTGCTAGTATAGGTTATACATTAGAATAACACACGGAGTACTTTTTATCCCGAAATTCTTTACGTTATATTAAGAATTTTCAAAGATTTTAATATCTAATAACAACATACATATTTGCCTTGCCTACTCCACATCTATGTTTTGTTTGACAAAATTACTCAAATAAAATTGTAAACAAAAATGATAATATTTTAACGACTCCAAGTAATTTTTGTTTGCGACGGGCGTTCGGTCATTATTCACCGAAGTTTCCTCATAATAGCTCATAAAAACGTAACATAACTCAGGAGACAAATTACGGGACTTCTAAATACTTGAAACAGCTGTTATTATTGTTTTATTACTTTCCTGCCAATCAAAAATGTTACGTTTCCGCTGGGTCGAACTGCAAAATGCATGAATATGAAATTTTCTGATAAATATGAAGTGAACTTTCGTTCGCGTCTATTTGAATAGATGTTGCTTCTACGTGGGATGTCAAATACGATTTAGAAAGGAAATCCTATTTGGGTTCTTAGACTATTCGATATTTACTGTACCTTTCGATAAATGTCACTAGCTACCTACCTACTATACTAAGGCGACTATCACACTGTCACGCATCACGGTCCATGTTGGGTGTCGACGCATCTACGCGCGTACTTGCGAGAGTGCAGATCTGCATCATCGTGTGGGTTTGCACTAGCGAACAGCTTAAAAAGAAATGAGTAAGAACCGGCGTGATCCACAAAACGGAACTACTCGCGTGAGTGAGTAAAAACCCGCACGATCAAGCAGATCAGCACTGCACTCCCACAAGTACGCTGACGTAGATGCTGCGACACGCAACATGCTGCGTGATGCGTGGCAGTGTGGTAATCGCCTAAAAACATATTTTATCAAGAGCGATTAGAAGTTTATGTTTTTTATACGTACACAAAAGTTTATTTTATTTATTTTCTGCTTCTATTGGATACCTAGGTAACATGAATATGCCTCTACAACTTTGCATAAAGCCTAAGATACATCGAATTATTTATATATTGAATTATACTGATACAATTCGAAAGCGTATCTCGATTATGATAAATATGACATGAGCCTGCCATTAGTTCCATTAAACATGTTTTAGTAAATCAAATTGGACAAATTGAATTTAGAATTGATGCCGCCATATTGGTGTGATCGATTGGATCGTGTTTTGTTCTAAATACGAAAATTATCTTATATATAAAATTCTCGTGTCACAATGTTCGTTCCCGTACTCCTCCGAAACGGCTTGACCGATTCTCATGAAATTTTGGGAGCATATTGAGTAGGTCTGAGAATCGGCCAACATCTATTTTTCATCCCGAAATTCCCGCGGGAACGGGTACAAAGCGGGTGCAACCGCGGGGCGCAGCTAGTTTGACTATATTTCTTTAGCAAAAGAGGTTATTTATAGAGATTATTTCTACGAAAAATATATTAAGAAAACAAATGACGTACGGATTAAATTGGGTTCTTTCAGCCCTCACAGATATTATTATCAAAGTGTATGGGAATGTGTTATGTTATGAATTATAATCATCTACAATGTGTAAAAAAGTCTTTCATTCTTTATTATAAGTAACTATCTAGATTTTGTTTTTAATAAGACCACACCGAGCTATTTCTAAGTCAGAGGTTGAAACCTTACTGATACTTTTTATTGTATAGACTCATAACATCTCAGGCTAAGGACTCACGAAGCGGTTTTCACCCGTGCCCGCCGCGGTTGCGGGCCCGCAGCCTTTGTAGAATACAGATATTTATGTAAAAAATTAAAGCACATTTCACGACGCGTTTTACGCCCGCGGCGTGTGCGATTGTTTGCGGGTCCCGCTGCTCCAGCGGTCATCTTGTACCGGCGGGCGCGGGTCGCGGTCCCGCAGCCGCGGCGGGTTGCACCCGCGCGTTCTGCGGTCGGTTGGCGGGCGACCGCGCGTGGACAGCGGGGGGCGGGGGTTAGGTTAGAAATCCGACGCCATTTTGCAGTGACTTGTTATTACTCGTTCTTTAAGTCATTAATAAGAGTAACAAATAATCCATAACGATCTCTTTCCGCAATCAGTGGATGTATCCAGAATCTTTTAGGCCTTCTTTTTTTAATTCTTCTGTGAAGGAAGTATAACGCAACAGCTCGTTTCTGGTGTGTGTCCATGACGGTCTGGAACTCAACTGATCGTTTAACCGCCCGTCTTGCAACCGCCCGTCTTGCGATTATCAACCGCCAAGTTTGCGGGCGGTAATCGCAACCGCGACGGCTGCGTAACCGCACAAAACTCCGGTCTCGTGAGTTTTGAAAATAAAACTCCATTCCGCCACCGCGGCGGGCACGGGTGAAAACCGCTTCGTGAGTCCTTACTCTCAGTCTTCTGTTACCACGTTTCCTGTAAAGGGGCCGAAACGTCAGATAAAGTAGTTAAAGTTGTCGTTTCCATTCAAAATTAAATGAGGTTATTTAATTTCCATTCCAAATAGTCTTCAATAAGAAGGTTAAATATTTTAAGCAATACCCCGATCGCTTGTTTGTATTAGATGATATTTAGCGCTTACAAAGTGTTATTTAGTTTAAAGTAAGTGAGAGGTGGCAACTTGATCGTGATAACAATGCAGCCAAGGGCGCGGTGCGTAGGCGCAGGAATGTAGGCGCCGCCGGACAAATTAACAGCACTATATCAGCTAAGTAGAAGGCAATGTTTTAAGATGGGGGGAGGACATCAAAATGAATACAGGCACAATGTGGAGACAAGTACCTCAGCACAGACCATAATGAAAGGTTTGAATTAAAACTATGTTTACGGATACAATTTGCTTTTATTCCACGGTAAACGTTAAATTTAGACTAACCGATGGTAGTTCATTAAGCAACGTGTACCTCGACCCTTACTTCGATGGGTAGCCGATAGTGATATTTCTATCTGAGCGCTACCGTGCTTCGGAGGGCACGTTAAGTAGTCGGTTCCAGTTATTTCAATCTTCAGACCATGCCAGAGACCTTAACAGCCTCCGTGGTCTTGTGGTTTGAGCGCTCGGCTCACGATCCGGAGGTTCCAGGTTCGATTGCCGGTGCGGACAATATCTCATAAAAAATCTCTTTGTGAGACTGTCCTCAGTTTGGCATTGCAGGCTGAATCACCTGATTGCCCGAAAAGTAAGATGATTCCGTGCTTCGGAGGGCACGTTAAGCCGTCGGTCCCGGTTACTTTCTACGGATAGTAGTCGTTACATGAGCCATGTCAGAGGCCTTTGGCGGCTCAATAACTTTGACATCAGGATTGGTCAGGTTGACCATCCACTCGATTAAAAAAAAGAGGCCTTTAGGCGGTTTAGAAACTTCGACTCCAGGGTTGGCCACTGATCTACTCGATATGAATGATGAGATATATAATACGTAGAGAGTACACTTACATATAGAGGGCGACATGTCATTTTTATTGGCATTAGGAGAGAGAGATCTTACAGTAACAATAAATTTGCACATAAAATTGTTATTGTTGACTCCGGGAGGAATCGAACCCGCATCCATTATTTTGTAAGCGCTCTCGTGGTTTATGCGAAACGGTAGCTTGATATGAATTGTGGTTATAACTATGACTTGTTAAATATCTTGGCTTTCTGTATCTCGAGGCATATTTAATTGAGATATTTTACTAGCTGCGAGTTGGCGAGTCAACTAGAAAATTGACACACCACAAACAACGCTCGTTTAACCCAATCCATAAACATACTATTATATATACATACTATTAAACATACTATTATACATATATTTTTATAATAATACTAGTCGCACCCCGCGGTTTCACCCGCGTTGTAGCCGTTCCCGCGGGAATTTCGGGATAATATATATCCCATATGTTATTCTGATGTATAACCTATTTTACTGTAAAGTTTCATCCAAATCCGTTTTGTAGTTTTTGCGTGAAAGAGTAACAAACATACATACATCCTCACAAACTTTTGCATTTATAATATTAGTAGGTTTCTGATGAATATGTATGTTATATGTTAATTGTTTAATTAAAGAATGCATGACGTTTGCAGCTCTCATTTCTTTTGAACTATTCAACTGGCTCAAGCAAAAAGCTGCTTATATTCGATGCTATTAATATTCGGAGAAAATATTCAAAGCGATAAATAAACGCACATAATTAGAATAATGACATAAAATATACAAAAGTTAACCTATCTCCTAATTTAATAAATAAAACTGTTTAAACTTTTTGTTTCATATTAATCATTCCCAAAGTAAAATAATTAATTATCCGCCGGTTTATCTAACACATATTTTATGTTCGTATGTATATCATTATGTATTTGCAAGTTGCCGGTAGCGATCTCTTTCGTATGAGGCATATAAAACATATTTAATTTATAATAACAATTAATTATATGTCAGTATTTTTCAACTCCCACGCGAAACTGTTTCGATAATTGGCGATTTGGGTTAGAAAAAGTTATTTATCGCCTTTGTTGTCTATGGATGCCAAGCTTTTTAATATGTCAAGTTTCAAATTAAGAACTGGTTCTTTTTGTTACGTGTCTAGTTTCTCTATGGTTATTTGTTTCGAGATATTATCATCTTTTTGTTTTTGGCTTTGATCACGTCCATTTTCTATTATTACCTTTGTGGCACAGATAAAACATGGAATTAGCGAATGTACAGTCGGGGAGACAAATATTTAAACTTGCGATTAAAGAGTTATACTGTAAATCTAGTAAAAACGTAAAAGGACAGCTTAACCTACAACTTGAAAGCTCGCATCAAACGAACTCGATTATATAAAAAAAATGTCATTTGCTTAGCAGCGACTCAAATCGAGCCGTCATCGACAATTTTGCTTCGAGAATAAAGACGTTTTTCAAAAGTGCAATACTTGTTTTTCTGTGACAGTACTAGACTCGATATCGAAGGCACTGAAATTATAATAATTGTAACGATTGGACTGCATTCTACAGACGGAGACGAGAATGACAAAACTCATTTGATTTATACCTCCATTGTGAAGACAATCGCATTTAATTGCAAAATAAGGTCAACAAGACTTCGCTAGATGTTTGGTACCGTTTGCAGAACAAATTTTGAAAATGAAATTTTAACTTAAGAAAGTGACTACGCTATTTACGAGTTAGTTCATCAAGAAGTTAATTCTATAACGTTAGTTGCAAATCGAAAGCTAGCTAACTTGGCTAGTATAGCAAGTTTTCCGTACTGTATTTTTCATAGTTCGGGATATACACCTGTCATTTGTGCGAGCAAAACTAAGTAAGTAAGTTGAAAGCTTAAACTAAAACAACCCATGACATAACTTTTGGCGCTAATCATTCCTAAAGTAATGGCGCATTTAGGCTCATACTTAAGCATCAGGTCCAACAAGTACATATTATGGACCTTACGACCAAGCCTTACGCAGTCATTAATCTCGCATAATTTTGATTGGTGTTGAACCCACGCTAATAGCAATTTGCGTTACTATTGTGACACTATGCGATAAATTAATTTTCAAGATTAAATTCATACCTATGATCAAGACTTGTGTCGAGAGTTTAGAGTTAGGGTCTAACAAACCATGTGTTAATTAGTTCTGCACATTATTCATTTGTATAATTACTAGATCCATAGTGGCGTGAACACATGTGTGAAAAGATCAAGATCAAGATGGTGCCAATTTCAGCAGGCAGAGCATATTTTCCATGATTTGGGTATTGGTTACATACACCCTTACATCCGAAAAAAAAATTAAAAATCAGTTTAAAAAAGAATGATTTAAACACACGCGAATTTAGAAACTTTTGTTTTAGTTCATCTGAAAATACTTTTCTACACGAATGTTTTTGCTGTCGGTACCACATAAACACCTCGATGACTTCATTGGGAACCGTTCAATGGGCATCAAGTCGTATCTCGTATTAATTATGCGCGACGCGATGACGGCTCGCACTGGCAACCATTAATAACAGAACTATACTGTTTTTGCCACAGACAAAGTAACATTGGTCCTAGGTTTTTGCTTTAATAATATTCTCTTTGGTACTGAAATAGACTGGACTGTTTGAGAGGTAAAAAACGAGCTGCTTCATATGAATATACTCGTAGTATCTAACTCAATATAAACAAATGAACGGGATGAATTAGACGCCTACAAGAGGGACTGAATTGAGAAGAACAGCAGGCATGGGGAGAGGCCTTTGCCCAACAATGGGGTAATAGTAACAGTGTCATAAAAGTAAAGTAAAGCCTGTACTGTCCCACTGCTGGGCAAAGACCTCTCATCTCACTGAAGATATAAGTACATGCTAATATCTTTTTATTTTATTTATTTGTATGATTATCCTCAGTTTGGTTTCAATTTTCATTCAGGTATAATGAAACTTCTTCAAACCACACTACTCATTTATTAATTAAAACAAATATACAAAAGGAATTTACTCTAAAATATATATTTGTATAGTTAACTTAAAAATTAAAACTTATTGTATATTTTTACAAAAATATAATGTCATTGTAAAATGACACCAAATGCACATGTTTTACTAAATAGAGCATTATATTTGAATAACTAACCTTTTAGGTAAATGACAATTATACAACCAGAAAGACTCGATAGCATACTGCCATTTATTTTCATTAGTTCAAATAATAAAACTTTCTGTGAATAGAAAACATTGATTTTGTTTAGAAATGGAATATACTTGTGTTTGTCGTTTTAAACAATGTTTTATTAATATTTTGGCACATTACTTCAATTTTTGTCAGTCACAATCACTTACCTATACATAAATAATTACAAGTGAAGCATGTTGTACTATTTCAATAACTTAAAAGGCTCCCAAAAGTCCCACACGCCACACACGCTATACTAACATTTTCTAGAGATTTTCTTAATTTGTACGAAGTTATGTTCAATCCAATAATGCTTCGGTTATTTTATTTAAAAAATAGTACTTATTACTTTATGACAGGTTTACATTTTCCGTCCCGCGGTTACACTTTTGGTTTCTATATTCTTTCCAAATCTGACGATTTGATTTTAACATGAAGAATCCACCACTTAATATCAAAGACTGGATATAGGGCATAACCGCGGGCACAAAATTATTCATTATAAAGTCACGAAACAGTTGAGACAGAATAGAAGGCAAAAGAACTAACGCACCGCTCATGATAAACGTAAAGGTGGATATTTGAAATATTTGCCACTTAGAACTAGACTCACTTTTAATTTGTAACAGACCGAACACAACTCTGACGTAAATGATAAAATTCACAAACAGTAGCAAAGCTATTAAAATATAACTGTCTCTAATCGTAGTCAAAAAGTCGCAAAATCCGAAGAACTCACTCAATAGTTCTGTATAGGAATGGATGCTCGGCAATCCCCAAGCGAATATGTTACACTTCAAAATCTTCCTTGTAATTTTAATCTTGAAAACTTTCACTATGTCCATGTATATTAACACAGTGGCAATCATCAGCCAACACACACTACAGTGCAATAGAAAATAATGCAGCACAGTAAAATACATTGAATTAGAAAATGCGCACAAGACGAATGAGTAAAACGAACCAGTATAGGAAATAATTAGGTTTAAATGGACATAGTTTTTAAAGGTACGCCATTTTGGTATGGCGATCCAAGAAAATATGCCCAGAATTAGGGCACACATTGATGTAAGCCCAGTTAGTAAAAACAGGACTATATAAATCATGAGTATTATAAACCAACAAGATTCATCACAATTGTCTTCATTTAGGAATACTTCTCCAGAATCATTATAATAACCCACTGTAATATTTAGTGTTGTATTATGTGAAAAGTCTTCTTCAGTAGAATTATCAAAATCAGAATAACTCATATCAAAACATTTGGAGAACATTTTTAATTAATGTATGCGCTTGCTATTTTCTTTTGAAAGGGTGGTTGACATCTTACTATACGCACCGTTTTAATTCAATGTTTAAAAAGAAACGTTAATTCGTGTAGGTATCATATTAATACTGAATGTATTATTATAAAAAAAAACAAGCTTTAATTGGAATGCGTAATCTATATCTACACATTTAATAAATCTGCAGAAGTGTAGATTATGTACATAGAAAATATTAACAGCAGAGGATGTTACTAGATCAATACCGATCGCAAAACTGTTTTTTCTGTCTCTTTGTCTGTCTGTTCGTTCAGGCATCAAGCGTACAACTACTAGTTGGTAACATACAAATAATTCTTAACCCTATTTTGATATAAAAATACTCATCTAAAATTTCTAAAAATCTTACAGAAGGCGAGCCAAGCTGCGGGCGAAAGCTAGTAGTTATTAAATAATTATGTGTCGCTTTAGTTTAATTAATAAACGTTATCAAAAACATATCGATAACTGAGGCTACTGGGTGATTAGTTTACTAATTGTTTACTGACTGTTAGTTAATCAGTAGAAACAATATTCCTGATACATATTTTTAAGCTATAAAATATATTTTACAAGTTTCTAATGACCTTGCATACAGATGTTTTTATTTTATGCTAGTTTAACTGAAATCTTAGCAACCGTTTCTTATCGACCTAGTTATGCACCCACCGGGCCGCATGGTAATAAATAACGCTGACCGTGCGTAAGAGCTAGCGAGAATGCGTGGGCGCATGACCGGAAAGGATGTTTAGTCTATAAGTAAGCGATAAGAAAAGTGACTTTAGTTTTAAGAATATAATTCATTATTAGTTAAGTAACCCTAGTTTAGTTCGGACGTCAGTCCTTAGTGAATAAAACTTTTCACTAATTATTAATTAAGTAACCTTAGCGTAGTTTGGACGTTTATAACAGTCCCTAGTGAATAAAACTTTTCACTTTAGTTTTTAAAAAGTATTTTATTGCTCCCAAATACTTTTCTGGCGCAGCCGGTAGGATCGCACTACTGTGTGCTGCTGATTCGTGCGCGAAAAAACGATTAAAAAGCGTGAAAAGCGCGTTCGGTCTTCAGCCCGTGGCGATCCGCGAACCAGATAAATTTGAAAAGGACCTTGGAGACAATACCTAAGCATGGTGGTGACTGGCAGGTGAGTGAGATTTTTCGCCATCCTTTCCCCGCTTTTCTTTGTTATAGTAGGAATCGAACTTCTTCCTTTATAACTTTTATTTGGCTTACCTAAAAATCGGTAGACTATTAAATTTAGTGTATTAAATAGATTTTATTGTTTTATAAAATGACGACAATTAAGTTAATCCCGAATGAAATTATTAAAATAGTGCCATTTTTCGGTGGCAATAAACGCCATCTAAACTTATTTTTAAGAAAATGTGAATATGTAATAAATAATTATCATGGCAGTGACGAACAAAACATGTATATCATGCAGACAATTACGAGTAGGTTAACAGACGAAGCGGCATCCTTAATAAGTGAGAGAGAGGATGTAACAACTTGGCTTCAATTTAAAGAATTGTTAATTCAACATTTTGGCGACCCTCGCAGTGAGGAATGTATAGCTATAGAGCTTGAAAATTTGAAAATGAAACAAGGGGAATCTTTTCTCGAATTTTGCAATAGAATACAATCTGTTAGAGCCGTTCTCATATCTAAGGTAAATCAGTTGACAGATGAAAATTTAAAATCTACTAAAATCATAATATATAACAATATGTCCCTGAATGTGTTCTTATACAATATGCCTGAAAATTTAATTAGAGTAGTGCGATTAAAGTCCCCAGATACATTAGAAAAAGCTTTAGAATATGTTTTAGAAGAGGTTAATTTCTATGAGCAGTATAACGCTAAAAATAAAATTAATAAGCAGCAATCAGGACCCTCAATGCCATTTAAATTTAGTCATCCGAGTACACAGATTAACACAGGTTTTCAATCTAACGCTAATGGCTTCAAGCCAATGTCACAAACTCCACCTCGTTTTCAGTTTGGAATACCTAATAATCAAATGAAACTACCCCAACCGATTTCAAAAATTGTTAACTCACAACAACCATTTGGTTATAAACCCCAGTTGCAAATGCAGCCTAGATTTATGCAACCATCTCAATTTAATACACGACCCCAACAACAGCAGTTCGGGTACCGACCCCAACAACAGCAGTTCGGGTACCGACCCCAACAACAGCAGTTCGGGTACCGACCTCAAATTGGTTATAGACACCCTCAACCTATGTATAAGCCATTAGATTCAGATGTTTCAATGAGAACTGCACCACCTCTCAAACCGCAGGGTAATAATAATAATACTAATATACCACAAGGATTCCGTCTTAATGAATTAGAGTGTGATGCGAATTATTTCGACGATAATTGCGATTACTATGATTTTAAGATTTATTACAAAAACGGGAAACAAAATTTAAATGCTGATGCTTTATCTAGGATACGGTTAAATGCTTTGGGTGAGTCTGACGATGTTTCAATGAAAGTTAATGTGGATGTAAATGAGCAGCGAAAGGTTAAAGAATATCTGAAAGAGATTGATGAAAGGGCAGCTTTATTAGAACAAAGGAAAGATAGTGAGGAAACCATAACAATATCAGATAGTGAGGAAACCATAAGCATTAGTGACGATGAGCTAGAACGTAAATATCCTATTCCGCCATCAACAGGCAGTACAGTAACAGCACATTCCGCAGTAGAATTAGAAAATAAAGGAATTCCTATTTTAAATGAAGCTATTGATACAAAACCCAACCAAATTCTAGTTCATACATGGTTTAAGGATGATATACAAGTAAAAGATCTATCAAGAGATAAGCAAAAGGTTCTTGAAATATTCTTACCTCTTAATAACGACGAATTAATTAAAAGATTTTTGAAGGAATATATAAAGCCAAAAATTAAATATTTCATATATTTCGAAGAGATACAACACAGAAAAGATTTTAACAGGATAATTATAAGTTTGTTCAAGGAAGGTATGGTAGAGTTTTATGAATGTACGGAAAGAGTTGTGTATGTAGAGGACGAAAACGAACAGAAGGCAATAGTTTTGAAACACCATGAGGGAAAAACATGTCATAGAGGGATAAAAGAAACTATGTTGAGAATAAAAAGGAACTATTTTTGGAATAATATGCAAGAAATAATATCATTAGTTATAAATAGCTGCGAAGTTTGTAAGAAGTTTAAGTATGACAGGAAACCACTGAAACCATCCTTACAGTTGACGCAAACGCAGGAAGCCCCTTTTCAGGAAATCTTTATTGATATCTTTACTATAGAAAATCGTACATATTTAACGATAGTAGACGCCTTTAGTAAACTTGCACAGGCAATAGAAATTAATAATAAAGCAACCGCGGAAGTGATTCGCGCATTGATTAAATACTTCTCAATGTACGGTGTCCCTACGAAAATAAATTGTGATCCTGGCTCTGAGTTTAATAATGAGCTTATGAAGGAATTGGCATCCATGTACAAAATCGATTTACACATATGTACAGCTCACAACCCAAATTCAACAGGCATTGTTGAACGCTTTCATTCTACTTTAATAGAAATATATCGCTTAGCGAAATATGATCAAAAATGCACTGATGCAGCATCAGTCATGACCTATTCTATTATGGCTTACAATAACACCATTCACTCTAGTACAGGATTAACACCGTTTGAAATAGTTTTTGGACACACAGATTCCAGTAGGGCATTTGATGGGGAATTCGAAAAATGTTATATACAGCAATTATTGAAAGATCATGCTAGGCGCACTAAATTTCTTTACCAGTACATTTCAGACAAAATAAGTAGTAATAAAGAGAGATTGAATAAAAAACAATCAGGTGAAAATGTAGAGTTCAGTGAAGGAGATATAGTGTTTACAAAGGATATTAATACTAGAAAAAGCAAAGACAAAGCTAGATATCAGAAAGCAACTGTTAAAGGACCAGCTGTTAGAAATGTAGTCCCAGTTCAGTTAGGTAAAAGAGAAACGAAAGTGACAATTAAAGACATAAAACGCCCTCCGCAGGTGGTACGTGGTCGTAAGCCTTCTTCACCTCAGCCTGGGCCTTCATCTTCAAAAACTCGATGGAAACCCCGGAATGTTACCTGTGAAGGAAGGGAAAGCACATAGACAGATAGATAGATGGATTCTGGTCAAGCGATTTGATTTAAATAGTTTAAGAAATGATTTAAAAATTAACAATCTAAAATTCGCAAATTTCCTTAATATTGTAAATTCTCATAAACCTTACAGACATGATATATTAAATATAAGAACACAAGCTGAATATTTAAACGATAGAGCAAATTCCAAATTAGAACAACTGATACCTTCAATTAGAATCAAAAGAGGCCTTATTGACCCCCTTGGTTCATTAATAAAGCAAATTTCAGGAAATCTAGATTATACAGATGCTTTACGTTATGATAAGGAAATATCCATGATAGAGTCGAAAGAAAGAGCCTTAGATAAGAAAATGACATTAGTCACTAAAATGTTGGATAGTTTCTTAAACAGTTCAGGCGAGCAAAATGAAAACATAATCAATATCGATAATAGATTGAAAAAAATTGAGGAAATTACTAAGTTATCTAATAATGTCACAAACAATTGTTTATTTTTCTCACATACACTTAGCATGTTCGAAATTTTTATGAGTATATTCAGAACTATCTATATAATGTTGAATGAAATAGAAACTGCATTAGCATTCACCAAAGTATCTGTATTACATCAATCAATTGTAAATTCATCTGAACTATTATATTTATTAAAATCAATAGAGCACACTCACAATTTGATGTATAAAGTAAATGAAAATAATCTGATAAAATTTGAAAGGATAATTAAAGTAAAAGCATATGTAAAGGAAAGTCAAATAACATTTATAATGGAAGTACCGTTAACAGATAAAATAGTTTTCGATTACTACAAATTATATCCTCTTCCTGTTTACAAATTTCCTATCAAGAAAACCGTAGTGATTTTCCCTGATTTTCCGTTCCTTTTGGCGAAAGACTCCAATTACTTGCCAGTATCCCAGCCGTGCGAGAAAATCGACGCAGCTACTTTCCTGTGTACCGACGACAACGTAGCGCAGTTTCAGCCTCCCACATGTGCTGAACAGCTTCTGAAGTTTCAGACTAACCTCACGTTTTGCTCACCATATGCTGTTGAAGTTGAAGACATCAAGGTACAGCGTATTAGCATGGAAAGTTGGATCATATTCACGCGAAATTCAACCATAATGACTGAAAAATGTGAAAACGAGAGTAACAAAGTATTACTACAGGGCACATACGTTGTTTCAACATCTGAAAACTGTGCTTTACACCTGAATGAGATTGAACTTACCTATGAACGCACCTTTACTGAAAAACTTCAGTTCAGAATTGCAGCCGTTACAACCTTACCTCAAATGAAAATTGAAAATCCGACATCCTTACCTGTAATCAATATAAAGAACATCGATCTGGAAGAAATGAAGCACATTTCCCGCATCCTGAAAATTAGCGACACATTCAGTGAAAGTGATAGTGAAATGGGCAATATAGTGAATATCAAAAGTGTTAGTTTAGCCACGATTTTTCTATATGGATTTTTCATAGTTATAAGTATTATTTCCATTCATATTATTTTAAGCGAAATCATCGGAATCCAGTAATTGTAGAACCCGATAATTTCGCTCTTGATGAGGGAGGAGTTATGCACCCACCGGGCCGCATGGTAATAAATAACGCTGACCGTGCGTAAGAGCTAGCGAGAATGCGTGGGCGCATGACCGGAAAGGATGTTTAGTCTATAAGTAAGCGATAAGAAAAGTGACTTTAGTTTTAAGAATATAATTCATTATTAGTTAAGTAACCCTAGTTTAGTTCGGACGTCAGTCCTTAGTGAATAAAACTTTTCACTAATTATTAATTAAGTAACCTTAGCGTAGTTTGGACGTTTATAACAGTCCCTAGT
Organism: Cyclophora albipunctata; assembly: GCA_963082685.1. Lineage (NCBI taxonomy): Eukaryota > Metazoa > Arthropoda > Insecta > Lepidoptera > Geometridae > Cyclophora > Cyclophora albipunctata. Next base: position 6,956,377 of record OY720131.1, on the reverse strand, counting down.
GAATAAAACTTTTCACTTTAGTTTTTAAAAAGTATTTTATTGCTCCCAAATACTTTTCTACCTGCCAATTGTTTTACTTATATGTTTACATTAAAAGACAATGTAAACACTAATCTAGACGGGAAATAATCGCGAATAAAACATTCAATGCATACCTCAACGTTTCGGTCGTGTCGCAACGGCCGTGTTTACGATGGTACTGGTATAGTTTAAATAGTGTTATTACAGCCCTACCACCTGTACCAAGTAAAACTTAATGAAAGTCTCAAATACTGCTCTTCTGTTAGTTAAATACTAGACCGGAAAAGTTGAAAGGCCATTGACACTATAAGAAGCAGATAAGTCAATGTATAATTTTATTCTGTTTTGTTTCCAGGGATGTCGACAGGCAGTTGCCCAGGGCCGGGCGCGTGCGGCGGGGCCCGCCGGCGCCCGCCTCCGCCGCCTGAGCCGGGCTTGTCCCTGGCCGCGGACCTCAGCGAGCTCAGTCTCGACCAGGGCTACCACACCCTGGCCGACAGCGGGCCCCCGCGGCGCAGGCAACACAGAGACAGCACCCTTAATGATGCCCTGTGGTTGAAGATATTGTCCTACCTTGAGGTATGATAAATATACTTACGACAAGTGTCCACCTCCATACACTACATACAAGTTAGAATATAAGACAGCGACACAAATTAAAACATAAGACAGACAAGACAAGGAAAAACTAATTATTTTTAGGAGACAGATATCTTTTGTCTTCTACTAGAATAATTACTTATATCCCAGCACGACTTCAGCTTTATCAGCATAATTCTTGCAGCTAAATCCAATGTCTTGAATTTTCCAGGTTTCCGACCTCTGTCGCATGGCCCGAGTCTGCCGTCGCTGGGCGCGCCTGGTCACCAGGTTGACTTCCCGACCCGAAGCATGGCGGAAGATCAGAGCAGCAGGCCCTTTGGAAGTAGCAGCAAGGTGCGCCGGCGCCCGAGCAGGACCCTGCGTCAATGCGGTACGGGAGTGGAGGGCTAAGAGCTGCGCTGTAAGTATTCGATCGACGTCGAAGTTGGTGATATAGCTATTAAAAATGATGCTGGCAGAATCATTGACGGATTTGATTTGAGTTTAACACACACACACATTCACACAGTTGTTTGGGGATATGAGTTATTATAATTAATAAATTATATTTTGGGAGTATGTATTTTTTTATTAATAATTGATACACAATATTGATCTGAAACCTTTGCTTAGTGACTACTCTATACAACATATACTATCACCCACCGCGATTCGTAAAACCTATGCCATCCTCAATCTGAGCGTTTTAAATCGTTAAACTCAGTTGTTTTAAATCGTTAGGCCATTTATTCCAACCATAATATGGCCTCATTCCTACCTACTGCCTTATTACTACCCTCTTTCCTACTCCCCTCCTCTTACCCGCTTTACTTACTTACCCCTCTTAGCCTTTCCTTGCTTCGGAGGGCGCTTTAAATTATCGACCTCAGCTGTTTTAAATTGCTTAACCATATTCTAATTGGTCGGCACTGCCATATTATCCCTCTACTTGCATCGAGTGTTAATCTAACCCTTTCTGATTCCAGGTGACGGTAGCCAGCGCTCAACTCCTCGCGGCCACGTTCAGACACCTTACCCACGTGGCGGTCACCACCTCCATCAGCATGGACGCGAGGGCCCTGTCTCCACTGGTCACCGACCTGGTGGACTTGAGGCATATCGATTTGACAGGTGAAGTTACGATGGAGGTTTTCCTTTCTAAATAACAAGCACTTGTATATATAGTAGTATCAGTGAGTTAGATTCCATAATACAAGCTTAGAGCTTACTTTGGGTCTAATTACGCTAGCCCATTGCCGGGCAAAGGTTTTCCACAAATCGTCAATTGTCATCAAATATATATACAAAGCAGAAAAAAACGAAGAAATGTTTTTCCTCTTCAGTTACGTTATCATTATGAGATAATTACGGGTTCATCATCGAACATTTTTAATTATATGCTACGTCGAATAAAATAAATACAAGAGAAGAAAGGACTGTTAATTTAGGCACGTTCTTAGAGGCAGGACAAATATTGTATTGTGTCGGGCGGTTCTGGAAGACCGCCTTACATAAATAGAAACTGATTTTATTAAGCAAATAAAACAGCTAGATAAAGGACGAGATTCATAATTGCTCTCATTAAAACGAAATTAGATTACAAAATCACTTTTATTATTCTGGTAGACAATTGTAACGAACGCGTCTATTTCTCGAATTTTCGGTAAAATTTTCTAAGAAATATCTCCAGAAAATGTAATTTAATATAAATATAATACAAGCAAAGCTTTGAACGCGTAAATCTGAGGAACTATTGTATAATTTTCAAAGGAAATAGCAATTGTTTGATATTCTTTTTAGTGCCATTTCATCGAAATGTTTTTATAAACTTGCTAGTACTTACAGATATTGAACTATGTTTGTCTATAGTAGACGATGAATAGAAAATTCTCGATAACTCGAGTAAAAATAGTCTTGATTTCATAAAGCTCCTCACTGTACTGATATCTTCAGTGAGATGAGTGACCTTTGCCTAGCAGTGGGCCCGTTTCATTACTTACTTACTTACTTTCATAGAGCGATTGATTTCATAGAACTTGAACATTTGAGTATAAATCCTCCTAAACTTTCAGCTTATATAAGAAAAATCGCCTTTTCCTTGCAAAAGGTAGAGTAATCACTTTTTTAAGACATATATTGCTTAGGGATATATAGGTATGATCGCCTTATTGAAAAACCATGTTTGCCTTTTGCAAGGCGGAATTGTTTGTTTGTAAATAAAATGGCATTTCTTTTAAATGACATTCATGTCACCCTTATTTATATCTACCCTAATTTACTTTAATAAGGGTTGAATAAACATTTTTCGAAAAGGGTAATACAGGGAGCTTTACTTAATATGTTTATTTTTGAAGATTTTTCCCTTTCACAGCTTCAAAGTTGGCTTTAAAATATACTTTAAATTACGATTTATTAGTTCAATTAGCATTTTGGTTGAGATTTATTTAGATTCATTTGCATTTTGGTTACGCAGCGGGCTCGTTACTCGTAACATAGATAGGATAAACGTAGTCTTATTAGAATTAATTACTGTGGCATTATAGTCTTTCCGCCTTGTTCATAAACGATATTTAACTTAAAGACTGTTTTAAAGTGTTTTGTCTCTTTCGCTCTTTGGCAAATAGCGTATGTCGGAAAGGGACAAACCATTGCTATCAAATGGTGTTAATAAGCATTTAAGAATAAGCCTATAATCTCCTAATCTTTTTATGGAAGTGCTAAGTAAAGTTTTTAACAGCCTCCGTGGTCTAGTGGTTTGAGCGCTCGGCTCAATCCGGAGGTTCCGGGTTCGATTCCCGGTGGGGATATCTCACAAAAATCACTTTGTGAGACCGTCCTCAGTTTGGTTAGGGCATTGCAGGCTGAATCACCTGATTGCCCGAAAAGTAAGATGATTCCGTGCTTCGGAGGGCACGTTAAGCCGTCGGTCCCGGTTACTTTCTACAGATAGTAGTCGTTACATGAGCCATGTCAGAGACCTTTGGCGGCTCAATAACTCTGACACCAGGATTGGTTAGGTTGACCATCCACTCGATAAGAAGACTAAGTTTGGCTGCGGGCCGGTTGCGGGCCGCGTCACTTTGTATTCCTTGTTTTGTATGAAAGGTGTCACACTGATCTACTTCCGGCGGCCCGCACCCGCACTATATGTGTGTTTTGCGCTTTTATAAGGCTCTCTTGCTCTTTAAGCTTAGTAAATATCATTGTTTAAGCATGATGATAATAATTTATATCATAACTTATGAGTCATAAAGTTTAGGGCGATTACATTAACGATACAACATACAGCATGCGGTGACCGCGGCAGTGTAAAGAATACGGTACATTTTCGGTGACCGACTGTAGCTGTCACCTTACTAAGTGTTAGTACCCTAGTTTGGATTCAACGGCGACCGAAGTAGATTGAAATATTGAAACGAGTTCGGTGACCGCAAACGTTACGGTGCGTTCCCATTGGAGCAGAGCTGTGCGGTCCTCAATTGACCAATCACAAGGAATTTCGAAAAACAAATGACAATCAATGCTTTGTGATTGGTCGATTGAGGAACACAGTTCCGCTCCGCTTCAATAAAAACTAACCCGTATTAAATCAGTTAATCATTAAATATCGTTAAACTTTATTATCCTCCTGTAATTACTATTTATTTATTTATTTATTGTACTACATAGTATTATTGAACGTAGACCCTTTGATCTAATCCATTTAGTTATTATAAAAAATGTATAGTGCCATCAACAATATTACTTGTTACATCAATACAATACGTCTTATTGACTTAACCCTTGTGTAAAGGGAAATAGGGAATGGAACACGTATTTGTATTTTGTGAATGATATATTCTGAGAAACAGCAAGAAAAGTTGATATGGCCAGTGGATACAATATGTGATATGAGTGCAATTTTAACCTTTTCCTTGCTAGATGATAGGACTTGTGTAAGAAGTTTGATAGCCCTTCACATTTGACTCTGAAAGGGCTTTGTGTCTTATTACAGCTTTAGTTTACGAATGACTTGAAAAAAGGAGGAGGTTTCTCAATTCGACTTTATATATGCTTTTTTCTTTAAGTTGCTATTTGACTTTAAAATTCCTTAACTTTGTAGATTGCCCCTAATTATGGCACCTAATGCCAAGGTGACATTTTTAAGCCCACTTTAAAAAAACTTCTGTTTACCTTAACATTTTTTCGCCACTGTACTAATATCTTCAACGAGATGCGAGGCACAGTGGGACATAACAGGCTTAGAGATTCTTACATGTATCCTATAACCTACTATTACATGTTTTAACAATAAAGAATTTTAGAATTTTTTGAATTTTTTTTTTGAATAACATTGTGCTCTAATAGTTTCTTATCCCACGTTGCCCAGGTTGCCCAAACGTGGACTGGCCTGAGTGGTCGTGGCTGGAGCCCCGGCTCGGGTCACGCCGCCCGCCCGTCGAGTACATCGACCTGACGGACTGCGCAGCCCTGACTGATGCAGGTCTCTGCGCACTGCTACACACCTGCCCTTCGCTACAGTACCTGTATTTGAGAAGGTGTACTCTAGTCACAGGTAAAACTGATTTTATAATTGACTAGCACCACCCCACGGTTTTACTCGCGGTATGCCCGTTCCCGTGGGAATTTCGGGATGAAAAATAACCTATAACCTTACTGTTGAATGTGGCTATCCATTACAAATAGAACTATTGAAATCGGGTTGATATTAGCGCTTTCAAACAAACAAACTCTTCAGCTTTATTATATTTTATTGATACTAAGTAAGGTACCCTTCATATAACTGTACCGTTACAACTTATTGTTGTAACCGGATGGCGACAATATAGGGCCCTAAGTTATAGATCCTAACCTAGTTCGGATCTTTGACTGTATCCGTACGACAATTCAGGCTTTCATCCGGTAGACGTTTCATGTTGTAACCCGTATTGCAAGCAATATTGCGATATTGCTCGCTTTATGTACCGTAAGAAAAAGTCAGAGAAATATATATACTCGTACATGTATTTCGCCCAGTGCGGCATAAGTTACTTTTCAATCAATAATCCTAAGGGCTACACTACACATATACGTTTTACTGGATGGTTTGAATAGTTGATTGAACAATTCATATCAAGAACAAAATATAATTATTGAGAACAAACACCGACCCATCCCTTCCGAATTCCCTTTTTAATATAATAAAAGCGAACTCTATCTGCCTCGGTCACTGTAGAGTGTAGGTCTAAGCCACTGCTTCGATATTAATGAGTTTTTAAGTTAGATAGAAAAAGGAGAAGAGGTTCGTTTTTTCGAAATTATTAAGCGATCGGATGCCTCGGTGGTCTAGTGGTGTGTACCCCGGTAAGACTGAAGTCCTGGGTTCAATTCCCGGGTCGAAAAAAATCATGTTTCCTATTTTTCAAACATGGCTCGAGTTTGAGGTCACCAACCCGCATTTGGCAAGCGTGGTAGTTACGCCTAATCCTCCTCACTGTACAATATCTTCAGTGAGATGAGAGGCCTTTGCCCAGTAGTGGGACATTACAGGCTAATACTTTATTAATCGATCTGGTGCACAGCGCGTAACACCGCGGTATAACAAGTTACTTGTAAAGATGAGATTTTGATGTATAAATTGTTGGAGTTGTCTATTTATCCGACCGAGAGGCGTATCGGCGGTTCGAGGAAGTTTTAAGCGTATGTGTAATTATATTCTTGCTTAAGTCAAGATGTTTGAGATGTAATATCCGATATTTGGAACAAGAAGCTTAAGATAAAGAGTATAAGATGCTGAGTATAAGATTACGCAACGAGATTGTCTGACTAAACTACCAACAGTTTAATGAGCAGATTGGGAGAAATAAGCTTAAACAAAATAATACGTTTCTCGGTGAGAATAGTTCTCTTGCAGTTGACGTTTAAGGCTGATTTAGACGATACCATTTTCTTGTACATTCAAGTGCAATTATTGAATGCAATAAATGAAGTGCGATAATTGCCCTTCAAGAATTGTACGCAACTGTTTACACGAGGATACAAGTAAAAAAATTTAACGCAATTATTGAATGCAAGTCTTGACTTAAAATAGTTGCAAATGTCCTCTGTTTAGACCAATACAATAATGTTTAGGAGATTATTGCTTTCAAGTTTTGACTTGTCTAAACAGAGAGTTGTATGGCGTGTACCATTTTATTGACGGGTTGCTTCAAGTATTGCACGTATTTGCGTTGTCAAATTTTTCATCAGGGTCTGTTAAGCGGGGAATTCACTGGACGGGCATGTCCGCGGGCAGTCTGTCCGGGCATGCCTGGCGACGCAATACACTTCACAGACTCTTCAGTTTGTTTTAGAACGGCTTCGCTATTAGTTGTGTTGCAAGATGGCAATGCAAAGGCGAAAAATTGCAATAGTTACGCTAAATCAGCTCTGGGATAAATTTCTTTACATTTTTCAATCAAATGTTGATAGGCGGTATTACGCATTTCACTAGAATTCATAAATTCCTTGCTTTTTACCTTCCATAAACATGGATAAGTTTTGTATTTAGCTATAAATTCTTCCCAGAATATTTTATTCTCATTAAAACTCATTTTAAATTAAAAATTCTCCACAACTCGTCGAACGATAATAAGCGGACGTCTGTTTGGGTTGCTATCACTGCCAGGTCTGTCCACAGGCCGCCTGGACTAAACATTCACGCTCGGACCTGTCGGTGCCTGTGCAGACAAAATGAGATCGCGCGGACTTACAACGGGCAGTCTGCCAGACCGCCCGCGGCAGTACTACACTGACTGATAAAGCACAGACATGATAGTAGCGAAGCCCGTCGGACTTGCCTGCAGGCTTGCCCGCGGACATGCCCGTCTAGTGAATTCCCCGCTTTATCTTTCTAATTGTGTTTTTGCGATTGCACACATCGATCTTTTCTATGTATTTGTTGTTAATGTATACCACTTTAAAAAATAAGATGAGACGTCAAAAATTAAAACATTGGGTGACTGGCCACACTGTCATGACCAAGGAATATAATACTCTCTGCCGAGAGGTTAGTATGTACTTCAAATTCAAATCAAAGAAAGAATTTGCTGTTGTTTGATAATTTTGTTTCTTTCCAGATTCCATTTTTGTTGTGTTACATATTATTCTTTGTGAAAGGACTTATATTTTATAGGACTTATATTTTAAAGGACTTATATTTTATAGGACTTATATTATATAGGACTTATATTTTATAGGACTTATATTTTATAGGACTTATATTTTATAGGACTTATATATTATACCACAGGACGTTTTCCCTTCATATGTTTATTTTGTGTGTAAATTGTGAACAATGTCGGTCAACAATCATAGAAAATGTGCAAAGTGTGGTAGAACACGCGCTGAGGATATGTCGGTAACCTATCTTATGTTTCCAAATCCAGGAAAAGAATGTGGAAGACACTTTCATTCGTCTCAATTTTATGACAATGAACGAAAAAAATTGAGTAAATTTGCTGTGCCTGAACTAACTGAAATACCAAATGATAAAACCAATGTATTTCATGAGGTATGCCATTAGTAATTTATTTAATTGTAGTATTCACTATTAACACATTTGCATTTTTAATTATAATAACCATTATTTTCAGAATGTATCACAGTCAAGTGTAGCAGGACTGCAAAAGTCAAGAGTACCATTTTCAGAAATTGAAAACATCCTGGTAGCACCCATTTTCGTTAAGCCAACAAATATATTGCCAATACAGCCATCTAAATCAACTGACAATGAAGAGGTAAGTATTTTAGTTTTCACCATGCTTTAACTTCATCCTTTCCTAAACTTCAGTCTGAAATAATAGAGATGTATGCTAATGATGAACCTACTAAGAACTAAATACCCCAAAGCCGGGTTTGTCACCGCTAAATTATTGCAGAATGAATGTAAAGCATGCATTATCTGCTGTGATTAGTTAAATGAATTTTCGACAGCCAATCACAGCAGATAACTGGTGATGATTTGTCTATATCTTTAACATCTCGATAATTTAATTTTTGAGAAACTCAGTGTAACCCATAACAATAATAAATTTTTTTGTTACAGCAGAATGCACCAGAAAAAATGTTACCTTTAGAATCCACATCAACAAAGAATGTGCAGAGTCAAGTTTTGCCATACCATGACGAGTCACACTTGGCTAAATCAGCTTCCAAGAAATGCAATAGAATCCTGAGTGCCATCAATGTGTCTAAAGTTAGCGACTTAACTTCTAGAGAAATTAAATTATACAATATTTGCAAAAAAAAGCTAAGAGAAATAAGACTCAGAAAAAAATTCAATAATAAAAAGACAAATATTGTTAGAGCAGTTACTGAAGACGAAAATCTACAAAAACTGTGTGATTTAAATATTAGCAATTCTTTTGTAGTTTTACTACAAAACCAATTAAGAAATTGCCCCAAAAAACCAAAAGGGAGAAGATACACTCTAAATGAAAAAATCATGTCTCTAGTAATTTATAAAAAGTCACCTGCCTGTTACAGACTACTCAGACGAATGTTCACATTACCATGCCAAAGCAGTCTGAATAAATTGCTTAATAGAGTGCCATTGAAACCAGGAATTAATCAACACATATTTACATCTCTTAAAAAAATGACTGAGAAACAAACACATGAAGAAAACATTTGTATTTTATCTTTTGATGAAATAAAAAAAAAAAAGACGTGTGGCACTCGGGGACTGCCGCGGTGAAGCTATTGCATAGCATTTTGTATCAACTTATGCAATTATATTTGATATATTTGATATCTCTTCTCTCTCACCCCACCCGCCTCCTCTCTCTCACCCCTCCCGCCTCCTCTCTCTCACCCCTCCCGCCTCCTCTCTCTCACCCCCTCACTCACACCTCTCTCTCACCCCCTCTCTCACCCCCTCTCTCATCCCCCTCTCTCACAGCCCTGTCTCACCCCCCTCTCTCACCCCTCTCTCACCCCCCTCTCCCACCAACCTCTCTCACCCCCTCTCTCACCCCCTCTCTCACCCCCCTCTCTCACCCCCCTCTCTCACCACCCTCTCTCATCCCCTCTCTTATCCCCCTCTCTCACCCCCCTCTCCCACCCCTCTCTCACCCCCCTCTCTCACCACCCTCTCACACCCCCTCTCTTACCCCCCTCTCACACCCCTCTCTCACCCCCTCTCTCACCCCCCTCTCTCACTCCCCTCTCACCGCTCTCTCACCCCCCTCTCTCACCACCCTCTCTCACCCCCCTCTCTCACTCCCCTCTCACCGCTCTCTCACCCCCCTCTCTCACCCCCCTCTCTCACCCCCCTCTCTCACCCCCTCTCTCACCCCCTCTCTCACCCCCCTCTCTCACCCCTCTCCCACCCCTCTCTCAACCCCCTCTCTCACCACCCTCTCACACCCCCTCTCTTACCCCCCTCTCACACCCCTCTCTCGCCCCCTCTCTCACCCCCTCTCGCCCCCCTCTCTCACCACCCTCTCTCAGCCCTCTCTCACCCCCCTCTCTCACCCCTCTCTCACCCCTCTCTCACCCCTCTCTCACCCCTCTCTCACCCCTCTCTCACCCCCCTCTCTCACCACCCTCTCTCACCCCCTCTCTCACCCCCCTCTCTCACTCCCCTCTCACCGCTCTCTCACCCCCCTCACTCACCACCCTCTCTCACCCCCCTCTCTCACTCCCCTCTCACCGCTCTCTCACCCCCCTCTCTCACCCCCCTCTCTCACCCCCTCTCTCACCCTCCTCTCTGATCCCCCTCTCTCACCCTCCTCTCTCATCCCCCTCTCCCACCCCCTCTCTCACCCCTCTCTCACCCCCCTCTCTCACCCCCCTCTCTCACCCCTCTCTCACCCCACTCTCTCACCCCCCTCTCTCACCCCCCTCTCTCACCCCCCTCTCTCACCACACACTCTCACCACCCTCTCTCACCCCCCTCCCTCACCCCCTTCTCTCACCCCTCTCTCACCCCCTCTCTCACCACCTTCTCTTACCCCCCTCTCTCACCCCCTCTCTCAACCCCCTCTCTCACCCCCAACGCACCCCCTCTCTCACCCCCCTCTCTCACCCCTCTCTCACCCCCTCTCTCACCACCTTCTCTTACCCCCCTCTCTCACCCCCTCTCTCAACCCCCTCTCTCACCCCCTCTCTCACCCCCTTCTCTCACCACCCTCTCTCACCACCCTCTCTCACCCCCTCTCTCACCCCCAACGCACAATCGCACACAACGCCGTGTCGAAGAATGCCGAACTGAAACGACGTTAGACGATGCACGGCCTTCAAGCCACACCTCTTTCCCGTCGGATCGGGTAAGCGTGAGGTTTTTTCGTTACGGAATTTTTGGATTTGGTCCCCGCGCTCAAGGCCCGCGATAGAAGCTATGCAATAGCTTAAAAATTGGTTTTATTTAATAACCCAAAAAATAACTATAGTTCTTGCATGAATATTATTGTGGTATTTTTTACCCAGTAGCGACAGTCAGTGTTGGTAGGTATATGAGGTGCGCTTCCCGCCGAGTTAAACTAATACTGACTGGTTGTTTTGATTGTGTTACAGAAGTTTATAAAATTTTATTGAAAATAATTCTTATGTATCCATTCCGGACTACATTTAAATTTGTTATTGTGAATATTAAAATGTCCCACGATAATTTAATACCATTTAATATAAAACTACATTATAACTTCAGCATGAAGAGGATATTATTTGTATGAAGTAATACAATAATAATTATTATTAACGTATTACTTCATACAAATAACAATCCTACCCCGGACAATTTAGACATTCGAGAGTGCATAAAGTCCCAACAAGCTGAAAATCAGGAAAATTGTTGAAAACATAATTATAAACAATGTGTAAAAGTTCCCCATCATTCCCGTGTGTGGAATTTTTTTTATTCAAGGTCAAATGTCAAAAAAAAGTGTTTTTCGCGAATATCTGAAAAACGGTGCAATGTAGCAAAAAAAAGTGTATGATGAAATGAAAGCTTATAAAATTCTCTATAACTTTAATTCTATCCACTTTTAGTGACGGACTCGTGGTCACACCGTTTTGTTACACCAGTGTAACTACGAGTAATTTATTTTCCTCTTGGTCACACTACTCTAAAAAGGATCGCACTTGACTGAATAGTAGGTGTGTAGTGAAGTGCCCGATAGATAAATTAATTACGATAGACAACCGTAGGTTAGGTTAGGTTAAGTTTATATCAGGCCCGAAGGGCCAAAATAAGGCGGAAATAGGAGCTCCGCGCAGCGGAGCTCCGTCGACACTATTATGGCACAAACTGGAACTTCAAAAGTTATATTATATTATTAACATTAAATTATATTATTTATTGAGTCTATTTTTTTGTTTGTGTAAAGCCTGTTTCATTTTAGTTTTTGTGTTTTTGTGTCTAAATGCCATTACTATTTTTGTTTCGATAACTACATTAGTAGCGTATTGATCGGTACCTACACTGTCACTTTCCCGACACTAGTAGTGTAACCACGAGTCTTATGTTTCATTAATTACTGTTGATCACACCGCACAGTGTGACCAAGAGGAAAATAAATTACTCGTAGTTACACTGGTGTAACAAAACGGTGTGACCACGAGTCCGTCATCCCACTTTTTCCATATTCCAAACCGTTATTGAACTACACGCTCCAGAAATGTCAAAATTAAGGACCTCGGGCAGGTAACTATGGAGCCTGCCCCAATGCTCAACAGTGACATGACCCATGTCATTTGAAAGGTCTTGAAGAGTTGTACAAGTTACTCGTAGACAGTTATATCGAATTCGATGGCCAACTCGGTGTTTTCGACCACCGAAGAATTACCACTGGAGGTGCTGTGGAGCCTGGATGGAATGCTCAACAGTGACATGACTTACGCATTTGAAAGCTCTTACAAGTCACTTTTTGATAGTTATGTCGAAATCGACGCCAAACTCGGTGTTTTCGACCACCGAAGAAAAAACACTAGGTGTATGTGCAATAATGTGCAGTTGACCCTGATCGTATTGCTCAACAGTGACATGACTAATGTCATTTGAAAGCTCTTACAAGTCACTCCTTGACAGTTATATCGAAATCGACGACCAACTCGGTGTTTTCGACCACCGAAGTATCGACACTGATCGTATTGCTCAACAGTGACATGACACATATCATTTGAAAGCTCACAAAGAGTTGTATAAGTCACTCTTTGATAGTTATATCGAAATCGCCGTCCAACTTAGTGTTTTCGACCACCGAAGAATGGAGTTGGGCTATGCCATACCGAAGTATCGACGCTGATCCCAATGCTCAAAAGTGACATGACTTATGTCATTTGAAAGCTCTTGAAGAGTTGTACAAGTCACTCTTCGACACTTATATCGAAATCGACCGCCAACGCGGTGTTTTCGACCATCGAAATATCGACACTGGGTGTATGTGCAGTTGACCCTGATGGTATTGCTCAACAGTGACATGACCCATGTCATTTGAAAGCTCTTGAAGAGTTGTACAAGTCACTCCTTGACATTTATATCGAAATCGACGGCTAACTCGGTGTTTTTGACCAAAAATAAAAAAAATATATGTACACATTACTTAAAAAAGGACCTTGAGAAAATTCCATTCTTCGGTGGTCGAAAACACCAAGTTGGCGGTCGATTTCGATATACATGTCAAGGAGTGACTTGGACAACTCTTCAAGGGCTTTCAAATGACATAAGTTATGTCACTGTTGAGCAATACCATCAGGGTCAACTGCACATACACCCAGTGTCGATTCTTCGGTGGTCGAAAACACCGCGTTGGCGGTCGATTTCGATATAACTGTCAAGGAGTGACTTGTACAACTCTTCAAGAGCTTTCAAATGACATAGGTCAATTCACTGTTGAGCAATACCATCAGGGTCAACTGCACATACACCCAGTGTCGATATTTCGATGGTCGAAAACACCGCGTTGGCGGTCGATTTCGATATAAGTGTCAAAGAGTGACTTGTACAACTCTTCAAGAGCTTTCAAATGACATAGGTCATGTCACTTTTGAGCATTAGGATCAGCGTCGATACTTCGGTATGGCATAGCCCAACTCCATTCTTCGGTGGTCGAAAACACTAAGTTGGACGGCGATTTCGATATAACTATCAAAGAGTGACTTATACAACTCTTTGTGAGCTTTCAAATGATATGTGTCATGTCACTGTTGAGCAATACGATCAGTGTCGATACTTCGGTGGTCGAAAACACCGAGTTGGTCGTCGATTTCGATATAACTGTCAAGGAGTGACTTGTAAGAGCTTTCAAATGACATTAGTCATGTCACTGTTGAGCAATACGATCAGGGTCAACTGCACATTATTGCACATACACCTAGTGTTTTTTCTTCGGTGGTCGAAAACACCGAGTTTGGCGTCGATTTCGACATAACTATCAAAAAGTGACTTGTAAGAGCTTTCAAATGCGTAAGTCATGTCACTGTTGAGCATTCCATCCAGGCTCCACAGCACCTCCAGTGGTAATTCTTCGGTGGTCGAAAACACCGAGTTGGCCATCGAATTCGATATAACTGTCTACGAGTAACTTGTACAACTCTTCAAGACCTTTCAAATGACATGGGTCATGTCACTGTTGAGCATTGGGGCAGGCTCCATAGTTACCTGCCCGAGGTCCTTAATTTTGACATTTCTGGAGCGTGTAGTTCAATAACGGTTTGGAATATGGAAAAAGTGGATAGAATTAAAGTTATAGAGAATTTTATAAGCTTTCATTTCATCATACACTTTTTTTTGCTACATTGCACCGTTTTTCAGATATTCGCGAAAAACACTTTTTTTTGACATTTGACCTTGAATAAAAAAAAAACCACACACGGGAATAATGGGGAACTTTTACACATTGTTTATAATTATGTTTTCAACAATTTTCCTGATTTTCAGCTTGTTGGGACTTTATGCACTCTCACCCTCATTTTTTAGTTTAAATTGACCGGTGTATCCTCCTAATGCCATATTTATTTTGTGTAAATTTCGAATATTCGCTCGCTTTGTTTCTTGCTATTCCGCAATGGCGCTAGCAGTGTAGATGTGTAACGCTATGGTTGCTTTTTTTTACTATAGAGTTACAGTTCTTCTCTCGGTAGAGAGTATTATGTTCCTTGTTTTTCATTCAAGTGTTGGGAGGTTTTGTAGAGTCTGTTTATTCAAAAAATGAGTCAAAAAATATTAAAATTTGGTTCTGCTGACTTAATAAAGTTTATAGAGATTTACCGTAGCCATGAGTGTTTGTGGGACACTGAAAATGTAAACTACAAGAATCGTGATGCACGAAATGCTGCACTTGTAGCATTTGCCCAAGAATTTGGAGTTGACGGTTTGGGACCCAAGGAAATAACAAACAAAATAAAAAACTTAAGAACGCAGTATCATGCGGAAAGGAAAAAGATAAAAAATTCAATGAGCACTGGTTCCGGTACTGCTGATATTTATAAGTCCAAAATCTCTTGGTATTATTTAATGGATTCTTTTTTAAGGAAAACTTCTGAACACAGAGAAACAACATCAAATATGGTAATGGACCAAGAGCCCGTGAACCCCAGACCTTCGTTATTTTATAAAAGCTGAAAGTTTGTCAGCGCATGCTCCCAACACAGGTAAGAACGATGGACTATTATGAAGTTTGGGTTATCGTGGCTTTGGCAGGTAAACGGTACTAAAGGTCAATGGTCGAAAACACCAAGTTGGCCATCGATTTCGATATCACCGTCAAAGGGTGACTTGTACAACTCCTCAAGAGCTTTCAAATGACATAGGTCATGTCACTGTTGAGCATTAGGATCAGCGTCCATGGCATAGGCCAACTCCAATCTTCGGTGGTCGAAAACACCAAGTTGGCCGTCGATTTCGATGTCACCGTCAAAAGGTGACTTGTACAACTCCTCAAGAACTTTCAAATGACATAGGTCATGTCACTGTTGAGCATTAGGATCAGCGTCTATAGCATAGGTCAACTCCAATCTTCAATGGTCGAAAACACCAAGTTGGCCGTCGATTTCGATATCACCGTCAAAGGATGACTTGTACAACTTGTCAAGAGCTTTCAAATGATATAGGTCATGTCACTGTTGAACATTAGGATCAGCGTCCATAGCATAGGTCAACTCCAATCTTCAATGGTCGAAAACACCAAGTTGGTCGTCGATTTCGATATCACCGTCAAAGGGTGACTTGTACAACTCTTCAAGAGCTTTCAAATGACATATGTCATGTCACACAAATCATACTTTATTATTTGATGAATTTAGATCGGTATTTTACACATCTTTAGTATCGTTTACCTGCCAAAGCCACGGTAACCCAAACTTCATAATAGTCCATCGTTCTTACCCTGTGTTGGGAGCATGCGCTGACAAACTTTCAGCTTTTATAAAATAACGAAGGTCTGGGTTTCACGGGCTCTAGGTCTATAAGTATTTATTTATGAAAAATATACATTTAGAGCCTGTCCAGAAAGCGCGATTTACGCGCGGTTCCACTCGCGCGAAGGCACTCGCGCGTTCTCGAGTTACTAGAGCTACATACATTCCGTCCAGATGCTCTCGCGCGTCACCTCACACGCGCGTAAAACGTATGCAATGAGCGGGACTCTCGACTCGCTCGTTTTACGCGCGTGCGCCGCGCGAGTCGAGCTACTCCGGCGCCATTTATTGTATTTTGAAAATGAAAATACGGAAAATGCAAATATACAAGTCGTCGATGATGTGCTTCCGTGTCCAATGCCTAAAAAAACAACCAAAAGAGCAGGTTACATAGAAACGGCCTTAAATAAACTGGACAATATTGAAAAAAGAGCAAGACTTGAAAAAAAAGACGATGATTTGGACAATTTCGGAAAATATGTAGCGTCTTCATTGCGAATTTTGAATACCGAAAATAGCATACATGCTCAGGACGAAATACAAGCAATATTATCACAATATAAACTGCAAGATCTTAGAGAAAAAGAACGACAAAACTCTACTCCAATACTAGAATCCCCGTATTCGAAACAAGACAGCGAAGACGTGTGGTTGAACGTGTAATTTTTTTCTATTTTAATTAAATATCTGATTCCGTAGTTTATATTCTGATAATAAATAAATATTTTTTATTTTTCGTTCTGAGCATCAATAGTATGTCGGAGAGTGGCATCAGTGGCGCCACACCAGATAGCGGTTTATTACGTCACTACATTATTTATAGTCAAAAGCAAAATATTGCTCACCAATTAATAAGTTATTTACTTTTATATAAATTTATTGATTATTGATTATTATAAGTACTGAATTTTTAAGCTATTGCATAGCTTCTATCGCGGGCCTTGAGCGCGGGGACCAAATCCAAAAATTCCGTAACGAAAAAACCTCACGCTTACCCGATCCGACGGGAAGGAGGTGTGGCTTGAAGGCCGTGCATCGTCTAACGTCGTTTCAGTTCGGCAGTCTTCGACACGGCGTTGTGTGCGATTGTGCGTTGGGGGTGAGAGAGGGGGTGAGAGAGGGTGGTGAGAGAGGGGGGTGAGAGAGGGGGTGAGAGAGGGGGGTGAGAGAAGGTGGTGAGAGAGGGGGTGAGAGAGGGGTGAGAGAGGGGTGAGAGAGGGGGGTGAGAGAGGGGGATGAGAGAGGAGGGTGAAAGAGGGGGGTGAGAGAGGGGGGTGAGAGAGGGGGTGAGAGAGGGGGGTGAGAGAGGGGGGTGAGAGGGGGTGAGAGGGGTGAGAGAGGGGCGTGAGAGAGGGGGTGAGAGAGGGTGGTGAGAGAGGGTGGTGAGAGAGGGGTGAGAGAGGGTGGTGAGAGAGGGTGGTGAGAGAGGGTGGTGAGAGAGGGGGGTGAGAGAGGGGTGAGAGAGGGGGATGAGAGAGGAGGGTGAGAGAGGGGGATCAGAGAGGAGGGTGAGAGAGGGGGTGAGAGAGGGGGGTGAGAGAGGGGGGTGAGAGAGGGGGGTGAGAGAGGGGGGTGAGAGAGGGGGGTGAGAGAGGGGGGTGAGAGAGGGGTGAGAGAGGGGTGAGAGAGGGGTGAGAGAGGGGTGAGAGAGGGGGGTGAGAGGGGGGTGAGAGAGGGGGATGAGAGAGGAGGGTGAAAGAGGGGGGTGAGAGAGAGGAGGCGGGAGGGGTGAGAGAGAAGAGATATCAAATATATCAAATATAATTGCATAAGTTGATACAAAATGCTATGCAATAGCTTCACCGCGGCAGTCCCCGAGTGCCACACGTCTTTTTTTTAATCCCTTAATATTATAGTTCATTTTTCATTTTCATTTTTATTAATTGTTTTATTAAGAGTTTATATTTTTTTTCTGTTTACCTTGTTTGTCATTTTAATATTCGTTAACCCATGATATGGAAATGTTATCACTTAAAGTTTGCTTATAGTTCATATTATTTTTGTTTTGAGGTTTTATTATTATTTTAAGATATGCATGTTGTGGCACCTATAGAAAGTGCACCTAATTCATTAATTTAGTCGTAAGTTTTATTTTTAAGTTTGATGTATATTTCACTGACTGTCCTTAAATAAATAAATAAATAAAGAAATAAGTCTGTAGTCAATTTAATCAAGCTATAGAAGTATAAGAGTAGTTTGTAAATTCAGCTGACTGATGGAATCTGTAGTGTTGTTATTCCGTGACGTGAATTCTACCTTCATGGTGTAGTCTGTGGTATGAGAATAGACTATGTTAAGTCTGTGGTGTTACGGACTATGACAGTTGTATTGGAGGGTGTATTGCAAACTGCTATGTCTATTAATATTATTAATTAGCCATAAATGTCCCACGGCAGGGCAAAGGCCTCCCTACCCTCCTTCCACTGATCCCTATCCTGAGCTATTGTGGGCTATTGTGTGTTATGTTGGCGGGACGAACTAGACCAACACAATTATAACTGGGTAGCTTAGACAAAATAAAAAACAAAAATACTTTCACATTTTAATTGGAAAAAATAAATATTAATTGGAACAGAGATAATCTATTTTCTTCGGGGTCCAGTTTAAGGCATTCATATTTTGTAACCACACGTTTCTTAGGGTGACAAATCAACATCGAGCTGCGCTGTACTGCGCTGTGCTATGTTTGGTCAACTCGCTCGTCTAATATTTTAATGAGGATGCAAACAAACCATGCTGTGCTGCGCTGTGCGAGGCTGCGCTCTGTTTAAAAACGCAGCAGACTCGAGCGAGGCGCGCTACGCGCCGTGCTGTGCCGCGCTGTGCCGAGCTGTGCTATGTTTTTTATGGAGCTCTGCCATGCTGCACTGTGTCGAGCTATGCTAGGTTTGGAGTTAAATTAAATTCTCCGTATTTTTCATGTATGGTGTGTGGTAACAAGATACCGTGACTGGACTCTTTTGACGACAAAATAACACATAAAATATCCATTTCCGCTTCTTCTTCACTTTCATCTTCATCGGATTCAATTATGTCGTAATGTTTACGTTTTTTGAAAATAGGGTCATATTTGACGAGATAAACGACTACACGAGCTGCTGATTACTTTATACGAGTACTGAGCTAGATTGTTAAAAAAACGTAGCTTAAGACACACAGCACAGCACTGCATAGCACAGCACAGCACAGCGCAGTACAGCGCAGCTTCGTTTAATTGTTAAAAAAACGTAGCTTAAGAAACACAGCACAGCACAGCGCAGTACAGCGCAGCACAGCTCGATGTTGATTTGTCACCCTTAGCGTCAACTCGGAAGGAAATCTGCAAAAATATAATTGATAACTTATACATAACATAACATATATTTATTACTGAGCTTATACTAAGTATATCAACTTTTAGTATTGAATATCGACATTTTATCGATGAGAATTTATCAATCCCTAGTGCATAAACAATAACATAAATAAAACTAATTTTTACATCAATTCTCACGAAATTCATCATTTTAACATCATTATTTTATTAAGATATCATTGCAATCAATTTTCAGATAGTAATCAATGCTATAAACACAATTTCAAGACAAATTTGCATAAAAACAACAATAAAATACACGTACCTGTGAAATGACGTTTTACTCCCTTTTCTTTAGCGAGCTTTACAAAACACACATTTTATCATGTTTATTTAGCTCAACTTTCACAATTAAATATGAAATTTCACTTAAATACCACTAAATAAAATTATATTACACAAAAAACTCGCCGTCGCCGCTGTGGCCATTTTCTTGCAGTGTCAGTGTCTTGTCAGTGCTTCCAACACTTGAATGAAAAATTTGACAACGCAAATACGTGCAATACTTGAAGCAACCCGCCAATGAATGGTACAAGCACATACAACTCTCTGTTTAGACAAGTCAAAACTTGAAAGCAAGAATCTCCTAAACATTATTGTATTGGTCTAAACAGAAGACATTTGCAACTATTTTTTGTCAAGACTTGCATTCAATAATTGCGTTCAATTTTTTTACTTATATCCACGTGTAAACAGTTGCGTACAATTCTTGAAGGGCAATTAACGCACTTCAATTATTGCATTCAATAATTGCACTTGAATGTACAAGAAAATGGTATCGTCTAAATCACGCTCGCGTGATTTAGACGAAGAGAAAATTGAATGCAAGAATCGCCTAAGAAATTTTTGTATGTGCTGTTTACACCAAGACAATTTTGGCAAGCAAAACTTGCGCAAAAGATCAAAATGTTACGTACTGTTTAGACCATGCAAGAAAATAATTGCTTTAATTTTATTGTATGCAACAGGCAAGAAACTTGCATCATGTAAATGGCGCTTTAATAATTGGATTTTTGCTTTCATTATTTCGTTACGATGTTTTGTTTAGAAGAAGAAAAAACGCAAAAATAACGGTCTCGGGGAGATGAGAGCTGCGTAAAAATCTAATTAATTTTTTAATCACTGAACGTGTTTCTTTTACAAAAGGTTAATCTAGTGTTGCTTATTTGTTGGTATAAAATTGTATAATAGTTTAAAAGAGAAGTATCAAACGAGAAGAGGTACACGTTATGTACTTTGCTAAGCTGTCGGTGCTGTTTGTTTTAATCGTCCAAATCGAAAGCTTTTAGGGGGACAAAAACAAAGCTTCCTAGATACATTTTCTAATCCTAGTCCACCTAGATATGATATAAACAATTCAAACTTACAAATTTTACCTCTTTATAATATGAGTGTAGCTAAAAGGGGAACTTACGTACGACGGAGGTTACTGTTGGGTGTCCCTCAGCACGATACACAATACTCGATTATGACATCAACGTCCGTTTCAATTAATAGTAAAATACCCATAAAACAAACTTGAGAACACTGTTTTAATGTTTGCTACAGATGCAGGAGTGAGATGGATTCCCTCGTACTGCGCGTTGAAGGAGCTGAGCGTGTCTGACTGTACGGGCGTCACCGATTTTGGTCTATATGAGCTGGCGAAGCTGGGGCAAGCGCTGCGGTATCTCTCCGTCGCCAAGTGTACTCAGGTATTAATTATGTCCTATTAATATTATAAATGCGAAAGCTTGTGAGGATGTGTATGTATGTTAGTTACCCATTCGCGCACTTTGAACGGCTTTGGATGAAACTTTATAGTAATATCCTACAAATATTATAAATGCGAAAGTTTGTGAGGATGTATGTATGTTTATTACTCTTTCACGAAAAAACTGTTGGACGGATTTGGATGAAACTTTACAGTAATATAGGTTATACATCAGAATAATAAATGGCATACAATTTATACCGAAATTCTCGTGGGAACATGAACAACACGGATCAGACTGTGAGACGCTAGTAGTAGATAAATATTAATGGTAGATCTATGATATTGATTCTTGACTCCTTTTTATCAAGGGAAACTTTTTTTATTCTCTGTCTTTGCGAGTAGAGAGTAAGTACGAAAGCGAGAACATGATAATGTTCTATGTTAAACTTTGCTAATGAATAACCGTTAAAGTTTAACTCGTTAATAAAGTTGGTGTGTTTACATAAGTGTGTGTGTATACGTTAGGTATCAACATGTTCTAATGGAGGTATTTTTACGAAAAATGTTTCTATTATACCAAAAAATAAGTACAACAACTCGTTGAACCGAACTTCAGACCCGCCGCGTATCAAATTCCAAGTACATAATATCAACATGATACTTTATTAATTAAGTATACTGTACTAGCTGTACGGCGGTTCTACCCACGACCCATTTGTTACAAAAAATGTGATAAATGAAGAACCGCTCGACCGATTTTGTGCAAACTTCACATAAACCATCTATTAAGTAGTCCGAACAAAGCCTAAACATTTGGTTTGGATAGGTGAGCCCGTTCCTGAGTTATAAAATTACAACAAACAGTGGAATTGATTTTTATATTTATAGATGGTTTACAAAGAAACGCAATGTTCATTAAAATGGGTATGTGTGCGAAAATGATGAACACTAACACCGCCCTGCGGTTTTACCCGCCTCGCATTTATTCCCGTGGGAATTTCGGGATAAAAAATAGCTTGAAACCTTCCTCTTGAATATGGCTATCAAATACTAACAGATTTATTAAAATCCAACCAGTAGATCAACATATTAACACATTAAAAACCAACTCTTGAGTGTTATAGATCTGTAAAGATATCTTCAGAGTAAAAAACACAATGTTTTCCTATGGCATCTATCAGTCACCTTTAATCTCACAACAAAAGACCTTTTGATAAGAAAGAGGCTTGTGAGCGACGAAGAATACACGCGAGGATTATTTGTAAAGCCGCATTCAGACGGGTGTACATGTAAGGTTACAATTCTGCTATGGAGTTCTGTACGCAGATGATACGAATGATTTAGTTACGCACGTATACCGCACTTAGAGACGTCGACATTAAACTAATTGACGTAATTTTTCATACATGACAATCTTGTCTGATGGGTACTTGTCTGGTTGTTTACTGTCAAGAGCTGAATGGAAGAAAGGGGGGAGGCCTAGCCCAATAGTGGGACAGTTAGGGCTCATATTATTAAATAAGTCCTCGTTTCATTAAATTTCTCATTAAATGGGCCCAAATTGTTGAATGTGTTGTATTGTTGAATGAAAAATGTGTGTTAGCTGTCATTATATGTACTTTGCACTAATTTTTGCGGTTACATTTCATGTAATAGTGCTCCAATGTGTTCACACCTTACATTTAACGTTACTCCCGTCTGGACCCAGCTTAAGAGAATGCTTCGTAAACTATTGTTTGTTATTATAGGAATTTATGCTCCCTTGAGTTACAATGCCGCCGTGACAATGCTTTGGTTAAAGTTTAAAATACCCTTTTGGTACTTGGGCGACAAGACCTATTTACAATTGTTGAGTTGGACTTAAAAGAACATAATGGTGACAAAATATAATTATAATTTCAATATTGAAATTTAAAAAAAGACGTATATTATCATTATCGATTATTATGTTTTGCTCGAAGGTAAAGAGTTAACTGTACAGGGTTTGAGGTTTCCTCAATTACATATTTGATTAGTATTATTGTCTGCAAGCCATCTTACTGTAGATAGTACAGCCCATTAACATTGAAGGAGTTTGTGGCTACAGTGGCTCGCTCTAATAAGACCTAAGATTGAGCATGGTGATTCCTCCAGCCTCCACACTGATCTTCTCTGAGCGTAAAAGGTCTTTATTCTGTAGGATATTACAGGCTAATTGAATTGTGTTGAACAGTATTGCTGGGCAAAGGGCTCTTCCCTATCCCCCATGCATCCAGCATAAAAGTATTTACTCTGTAGGGTATTACATTAATTAAGGCTAATTGAATTTTGATTTAATGGCCAGTACATACCCTGCATACGTATGTAATACATACAGGCTAATACTTTACTTATCATTCTCAGGTATCCGACTCCGGCGTCCGCACCCTAGCCCGTAGATGTTATAAGCTGCGGTATCTGAACGCGCGCGGCTGCGGAGCCCTGGGGGACGACGGCGTGGAGGCGGTGGCGCGAGGGTGCTCCCGCCTGCGCGCGCTCGACCTGGGCGCCACTGATGTGTCGGAGAATGGGTTGCAGGTGAGGCTATTGGAATGCGAGTATATGCTTTTAAAGTGAAACGGAGACAATATAACATTCCCACAACGTTTTGGCTAGTCAATCTTGGCGTATGTCATTGAAGTCGATGCCATGTCGACAGGTTTAATTTACATCCAGACTAAACTCAAGTTTAAAATTGAAATTCTCTGGGATGTGCCATTGTGTCGGCTCGTTAGTTAACTAAGCAAAGGCGACATGCGATTTAAAAAAACACACACTCGCCCATACATATTTTAAGGTGTCCCAATGTTCAATTATCTTTTTCCTAAGTGCCTGTTGCCATGCTGCCGCTTGCGCCATGCCACACCCATCTTGCTTCGCCACCTTTACAACAATAAATACTTAACTAAAATCCCTTAATTCTCCAGATCTTGGCCCGATGCTGTCCCAACCTGAAGAAGCTCGCTCTTCGAGGATGCGAGCTGATTGGAGACGATGGTTTGGAGGCAGTGGCGTACTACTGCCGAGGGTTGACGCAGCTCAACATACAGGACACGCCAGTCACCCTGAGGGGGTACAGGGCGGTCAAGAAGTACTGCAAACGATGCGTCATAGAGCATACCAACCCTGGATTCTGTTGATGGAAGAAAAATGATGAAGGACATGAAGAACGATAGACATATAAACGCGTACAAGCAACTAATGTATACTGTTGCATATAGAAAACAACTTACGACTTACTTTGTTATCGGAACTCCTATTCGAGCTATAATGACGTTATATGGTACAAGCAGAAGCTTGTTTTGGTATCATTCAGTCTTTGATACTATCTAGAAAAGTTCAACTAAATACGAGTATCATCTATGGACATGCATCGTTCATAAAAAAATCTATCGTGCACGCACAGTTTGTGGCAAACGTCAACAAACAGGAAAACAATTTGTGAACAGAAAATTAATAAATTAACTTAGTCCAAATAATTAAGATCTCTAACCCTTAGATAAGAGTGGTGATTATTCCCAATCATCACCGTTAGCTCATTGCACTTGTTAAGCAACGTGCAGCTCGGCTCCTACTTGGATGGGTGGCCGATAGTGGAATTTCTGAGCGCTATCTTGCTTCGGAGATTTCGTAAAATGGCCGATGCTGGTTGTTGCGACAGATCATGTCGGAGGCCTTTGAGCGGTCTAAAAACTCCGACACTTAAAGGTTGAAGGTTGACCACTAACCTTATATTAATACCATGGACCAAAATATACTACTAGTACGAACTATTCCAAATAAGGCCACAAGATATTGCAATATTTTGCAGCACTCATTTCTTGGAATTCTGTGGACAGAATGTAGGCACAAATTAGTGATTCACGGAACTACAAATCTGGTTCGAACTGCAACATATTTCCATGTAGGTATAACCAATATTTACACTATTGTTCTGCTTTAATAGGCTTACAGCTAAGCTTTAACCTGTATGGTATAAACTGTCTCCACGTAAGCTTAATTATAAGGAGCTTATCATAAGCAACATTGGATCGTGATATGGTTAGAATGAAAATGTTGAGCATATTTAGAAACTCATTTTTATTCAAATTTTTATATGAAGTTACTTACAAGTCGACAAGATTTTTATCTATGTTAATATTATAAAAAGGTAGACTTTTCCTGCGTAGCAAAATGTATGGGCGCGAAACCACAATCTGGAAAAATAACGTGCTATCTATTAGATCGCGGGGACCACCGCTCGCAACACTTAATGATTTAAAATGGTGACAGAATATTAAAAAGGGTCTTACAGTTTCATGGAGTTAATTTACAAAATTATTAGAGTCGCAACGCTGGCCATACTGCGCGTTGCCTAGAAAACCGTAGCTTAAAAAGTAAAAAGACGTAGATGTATATACTGCAAGATCAGTAAACATAATGAAATGTTGGAAAATAATATGTTACTTCTAAATAAACGATTATGTCGTAAAGACATCTTGAAGTACTTTAAAACGACAACGCAAAACGAAACCGCGTGTGGAAAATCACTTTTATAGATACTAAAACAAACATTTAATTTGACACGGTTCTAGACGACCTTCCGGACCTTCAAGTTTTACGATTATGGGCCTTATCTTACCAAGAGACCCTGAAAAAGGGATTGTCTTTGCGATTTCTGGAATTATGCGCAGTTTTAGTGAAACGAAAGTAACTTCAACTTTCTGGAATTCTATAGCGTTCAAACAGACGACTGAAAATGTATGTATTATTTGTTACTAGCAGCGCTCGGCGGTTTTACCCGCGTTGTACCCGTGGGAATGAAAAATAGCCTATAACCTTCCCGTTGAATGTGGCTATCTATCACAAAAATAATTATTCAAATCGGACTGATAATTCCTGAGACTACCCCGAACATACAAACAAACAAAGAAACTTACAAATTTTACCTAATAAATAATTTTTTTTAAGAGTTAAAATTCAACAAAAGACAACTTGTACCATTGATTGAGGAATAGGGTTCAGTGATGGGGTAAGAATAGAATGACATCACCAAACTTTTTCCTCTCAGAAGGAATCGTCTTTCGCTGGACAGTCGACCACTTTAGTCTACAATTTAATTCTCGCAAGAAAAATAGAGAACTTTTTGTCTCAACATTACCTACAGTAGTGAAATGCAGTTAAATTCGGAATATATTATTATTGTATAAGTAGTTCGCATGCAACTGGAAATTATAGTTAAAGTACTTCACGGGGTTTTGCGGTAGTAAGTTTATAAAGCATGCAATTACTTACTTTTTATTTCCCAACGTTTCGAGAGGATTGCACCTCTCGTGGTCGCGGGTGAACTCAAGACATCGGAGTTACCGCGGTGAAGATGGAAATTGGCCGAACGGTATTAAATAAACAAAATGAATAAATAAATATACCCGGACAAATTCACTCACGGTTAATTAGACCCAAACTAAGATCTAAGCTTGTAATACGGAATCTAACTAACTGATACTACTACATATAGATACACAAATACTTTACAAGAATATATAATTGACACCCAGACGTCGTCGCCAACAACTATGTCTTCACATATTGTTGACTCCGGGCGGGAATCGAACCCGCAACCCCCGACACTGTAAGCGCTCTCACTGCCATTGTGCCAACGGGCTTGTCAAAACACAAAATAACAATTTACTTAAAAATATATGTTCAGCGATTCCCTTAGTGGGTTAACGGGTTAAACGAGTGGTTTCTGATTTAACTGTAATATAAAACTGAAAAATAACAAGTGAATTTTTGTTACTAATTTATTTAAGTAATAATAAAATCCAAACACATAGTATGTTTGGATATCTTTGTCGAGTTTACCTGACAGGTAAATTGTGCAAGTAAACTTGTGCTTGTATGGCTTCTACAACATAGAGCATAAGTACTTCGATCTTCCGTGATCTAGTCGTGTGGTGAGAAGTAGACACTAAACAGTCTCCAATCGAATATGCACACTATGCAAAGGAATCCAAAATCCCTATACGCAAATATTTAGCTAGTTGAGGTAAACTCGACAGGTGTAAACCTAGCGTGTATTTCTTAGGGCGGTATGCTTAAAACGGTTCGTTATCGTAACATACGTTCGTTAAAAAGTTTACGAATTTTGTACTCTGTTAAATATCTATCAAAGTCCTGACTGACTGATAATCAACGCACAGCCTCAACCGCTACACTTAGAAACATGAAATTTGGCAGTAAGGTTCTTCGAGTGACGTAAGTGCACACTAAGAAAGGATTTTCGAAAATTCCTACGGGATCGGGCTCAACGCGCGCAAAGCCGCGGGCGCTGCTAGTTTACTATACAAAGCGTTGTTTCATAACTTAAATGACTCTGTTAAAGTTATTCGGGTTGCCAGTAGAAAGTCACAATTTCTCATTTTCTTACCGAAGTTATGACAGACATTTTGTATTAACGGTTATTGGTGCGTGAACGTAAGCTGAAGCAAACCGCCCTTAATGTGTATATTAAAGGATTTTATTATAAAGTATCGATACTTTGTATATATTTGTCTAATATTAAAGTTTAAATATTTTGGTCTTATTTATTCGTGCCATTTGTAAATAGCACTTTTATGTCTAAATCGTAAAATTATATTTTTTAAATAACTAATGTAATTATGTAGCATAAACAACTAGGTTTATAATTTAATGTATGATTTTTTACAATTTATATTTGCCATTGTTGTATAGAATTTTGTAATAAATTATGATTTTGTAGTTACAATGTCCTTTATTTATGAAATGAGCGTCCTTCTGGTTTTAACAAAAAAAGTAAAAGGATTGACCTGTAATGTCCCACTGCTGGGCAAAGGCCTCTCATCTCACTGAAGATATCAGTACAGTGAGGAGGATTAGGCGTAAACACCACGTTTGCGTAATGCCGGTTGGTGACCGCAAACCCGTGAATGGTTTTAATTGTTAAAATAAATAATGATCAAGTCAGAAAAATGTTAGATTGAAAATTGCTGACAAATCACTAGGCTACCTCTCGTATAGTTCATCTATACGTGCCTATAAATAAAAGGCCAGTTTCCTCATGTTTTGACGATACTAAGGTTTGTTCGAGTCAGCGATACACCGATATTTTCCTCTAATTATTTCCGAAATTCTGGAAGAATGAGACTTGTTAGGTGAAATTGGGTTGTTAGGCATAAAGAGCAGTAAAATAAGATAGACGATATGTAGGAATAAAGGTAAAGATAGGATTAATGATAGATATTAAGGGCAAAACATGTAACATAAAAATACTTCTACATAAAATAACAGTGCCAGCTTGCCGACTTTTTAATTCATCATTACAATTTGCTAACTGTCAACTGCATAATTCAACCGGAAAATAGGAAAATGTATTTCAATAGCAATTTCGCAATTTGTTTACTTCTCAATTTTCCACAATATTGAATTTGTTTTATTTAGTTAATAGGTGAATAATTTTTGCAATATACTTAATAGTTGCCAACTTTTAATTGAAAATTTAACAAATCAATATAATTTGTCTAAACAATTACCACAGTCTATGTCCTATATGAATCGATGTGATCAATTCAAAGACACGCCCCTAAGCGCTGTGTGTAATCTCGGGTTTCGAATGTCCCAACACGAATTGAGGGTCCCAATTTAGTATCCCTCTGGACGTCATACGATATTGATATGGACCCTTTTTTCATTGAATTTATAGAAACCGCGGAGGGAACGTTAAGTAGCTGTGGTTGGTGTTATTTTTTCCTGATAACACGTGGTTATCACTGAAACTATAGGTACTTTTGGGAACAGTGAAAATATTGAACATGTATAAATTTACAATATTTTCAAGTGAAAACCTGACTTTAAACTATTTATGATTGATAATGGTTTTTATGAGAACCTTTGTTTAAATCGGAACTTGTCCTGTCCTCTGTGCCCTACCACCTGCACTAAAGAGGACTTACTGAACGTATCAGACGCTGCCCTCTCTCTTGTGAATTACTGGCCCGGGTAAATATAAATACTGAAAATTATTTTGCGCCATTGACTCGAAAGAAGAAGAAGAAGAATCGGAACTAATCTCAAAGCATACCTTTTTATATACCGAAAAGAATTTTTGAAAACGGTTCAAGCGACGGAGATATCGGGTGATTAACTCTTAAATGACTCTATCAATTTGAAAAAACCGCGTCAAAATCCGTTGCGTAGTTTTAAAGATCTAAGCATACATACTCGTACATAGGGACAGACAGACAGCGGAAAGCGACTTTGACTTCGACTTTTATTTATGTAGTGATAGAGGTTAATTTCTGTGTTTTAATTGTTTTAGCAGAGAAATGAACCGCGCACATATACTTACAATGTTACAAAATGACTTCTAAGATACCTTCTTTACTATCTCATACATGACACACAAGTTTATTGACGACATTGTTTTTTAATATGTTCGTAACAACGTTCCAAGTGAAAAGATAAAGTATTACAATATTAACGTATAAGCTTAGTATAATTTTGTTAAATAAAATTGTTAATAATTAATTTAATATTGATTAATGCGGGATTTACATTACGAAACTAGTGTCATGCATGATGAAACTAGTTTCGTGAAAGTAATTTCAGCACATGTGAAACTACTTTCGTTGAAATTATAGTGTTGTGAAATTATCAGTATCGCGGAGATAATGGCCTTGTCAATATCATAGCTATTGGTGCTGCTGTCTCTGAAATGCTGTCGCGACACTAGTTTCGCGTTGCATCTTCACTATGAAATTAGTTGCATGACACTAATTTCACCTAAAAATCGCGCAGGGCACGAAACTAATTTAGTTTCACGAAAGAATGCATGCATAGTGAAACTGAACGTTTACACGTGAAATTACTGGTGAAATTAGTGTCACGAAATTAATTTCATGCCACTAATTTCGTAATGTAATTTAGGCTTAAAGTTCAGCCTTTTGACTGACTTGATCGATACAGTCAAGTTTGTCTTTAGTTTAAAAGTTGTCGGATTAAACAAAAAAGTATACAGCAGGCTTAAAGTTTACAATAGATGTTTAGTCTCGGTGTGCGTCTTTCATAGGTTTTCACGATTGTAAAGCAACGCGCAGCTCGGCCCCTACTTGGATGGGTGGCCGATAGTGGCGTTTCAAAATGAGCGCTACCGTACTTCGGAGGGCACGTTAAATTGTCAGTCCCAGTTGTTTCAATCGTCAGTCCATGTCGAAGGTCATGAGGCGGTCTAAAAATTCCGACACTAGTTGGCCACTAACTTATTTACTTATAGGTTTCACACACTAAAGGACAGTTTAAGTAATGACAGTCTAGATTAAGGTTTCTTAGGCTCTTTAGCTGGCACAAAAATACGGACAGAAACAAAAGAAATAAGTTAACAAATAAGAACTAATTCCAAAGAGATCTGTTACGAGTAAATCTTCTAGGTCTTAAACACAGTCCTAAAGACCTAATGCATTTTAATGTTCTCGTACGTGGGTTCTCATAAAACCCCACAAGTTAAATGAATACGAACGTAAGTATAAGTCTTGCTTCTCGGCCTCTGTAGGGAGATAGGCCAGCTTCAGTTATGTATGAACTAGTCGCGCCCCGCGGTTTCACCCGCGTTGTACCCTTTCCATTTTAGGATAAAATCCCATGTGATTCTGATTTATAACAATTATAACCTATTTCACTGTAAAGTTTCACCCAACTCCGTTCCGTAGTTTTTGCGCGAAAGTGTAACAAACATACGTATATATACATACATACATACATCCTCACGAACTTTAGCATTTATAATATTAGGATTTCACACACACAACACGCTACGTATACGATGTATGACGTATACCTGTCACCGCAATATTGTTCCCCCATTGTGCAGTGTTGCCACGTATGGAGTAATGAATTATTTTAATATACCTTTCAATGAGTATGTCGGTCAAAGTCGGTGCGTTTAAACTTTATCACATGAAGTGTTTAGCTCAATTAATTAGGCCTGTATGACTGCATGATGTACTGCCGAGGAAATATAACGTTTAGTTCAACCAACTTCTTAATTTGTTCAGATAATACGGGAAACTTCACCCATTTCACGATGTAATGCCGGACAATGCCGATGTAATGACAATGCCAATGCCGGTAAAATACTTGTTGAACATTAATTTTCATCGACTGTACTTTCCAGAATCAAACCAATTTCCATTAATTATACCCGCCGTATCTACACACTTCACAGATAACATGGTCCATATTAATTAAATGTTTTATCTTTTAGATATGTATATTAATTTACTAATGCAATAATTGAGTTCAACGAATATCTTATCGAATTGATTAGTTTCCGCGAGCACTAAAAGTAAGTTTCGCTTTGTGGAATACTCTGAAATTTTATCCCTAAATCTAGACTATTATTAAATTGTATTCTGTATTGCTTTTCAATCATAGCTCGGGCTCGAGATCACAAGCTAGAATTTAGCAAGAAACGTAATCTTATTAAAATAATCCTCCTTTACTCCTCATGTACTAAGTCGAGATGAGTTAGCTGCATGAAAATACTTTACTGCAATAGGTAGTCGGAGATGTCAATCAGTCGACAGTAAAATAATTAATGTAATTTTCACGAATTTCTCAATTACGTAATTTTGGACATGTAATAAAATGTCAAAAATTACTCCCTAACCATTTCTAAGAAATCACATTTTTCATGTAATACATTCAACCAAAATCGTTTAATGAAAGGATGTAATATTTTTTTTAAGGCAGATGATTCCTTATGCCTTAAGTCGTTTTGTCACACACTTGTAACCAAAACCTTCGAAAGACCAACTATGCCATATTGCCTAGATAACTGTGCACAAACAATGTCTAGGCAGTAGGTATTTTGGATAGTACTAATTGCTTGCGTTTGCCGTATGAATTTATCGTTATTCGCATGACTATATAATGTTGTAAAAGTACGTCAATTTAGTTAAGTGTTGATTTTACGGACGTCTCTGAGTGTGGAAGTTATTCTACCAAAATCAACAGTTAAGGTATTCAAAATCTGATAGGCGTGAGTTTATGGTTGGACCTCACAAATAAAATTATGGTACGATTAGGTAATCCGACTCGTGGCCGCTTTTTTAATTTTAATCAGAGGTGGATCGCATAATCTTGTTGTTTTTGAATTCGAAATTCAGTACATAAATATGGATGCAAGGAGCATTAAAATTTAATTCAATTATTAAAAATGATGGACTGTATTTGTGTTTAAAATGAAAAGCTGCCAAACCGGAGTGCCACTGTGCGCGTCGATGACGTTTTTTAAAACAACTTTTTAATTTAGATGGTACCTATCAATAGGATTAGATATCTGTTAAATATAATCTATTTAATATCAAATATAATCAATATTTGCATTCTTTTTTCAAAGATTTGTTTCCTACATACTATATCGCCATCACACTATAACACCTCTATTAAGTAGAAACTACTGTCGAATAAGTCAGTCGAAAAGTGGAGGTACCTGAAATTGGTGTATCAAAATCCCTGAAATTAGTCCATCATTTTAACATAAGTACATAATCACAAACATTCGATTTCATACATCGGAATATTTTATACATACATCACATTCGATTTCGTACATCAGAAACATAATCTGAAGCTCCTACGTATTTTCAAAAATACGCTCAGAAA
The DNA here is from genome assembly GCA_963082685.1 of Cyclophora albipunctata. Lineage (NCBI taxonomy): Eukaryota > Metazoa > Arthropoda > Insecta > Lepidoptera > Geometridae > Cyclophora > Cyclophora albipunctata. The sequence goes on along the minus strand of OY720131.1, from coordinate 6,923,666 downwards.
GTTCCCTATTATTTTCGATTAAAAATCACTTTCGAAACAGTCGTAAAGTTATATATTTAATAGTATTTTATATTAAGTACAGTAGCGGCATTTGTTGCGTGTAAAATCTTCAATATTGATAGCTATTAGATAAGATAGGGTAACTCAAACTTCAGTCGGTGTTTACTCGTGGCCCGAGGAGGACGCTTCGCTCGTCCGAAACTAGCCGATATCGGTGACGAATACTTTTAGTTCACGGACTGTACTTGTGTTAATACTGTGGTGTTAAATTGAGGATTTTACACGTTTTTGTTTTTGGTGAGTTTATTTTTTTATTGTAGTTTATGGAACTAGTTAATTAGGTAGTAAATAAGAGTCTAGTTATAGTTAGGAAATAATTAAAACCGAATTTTATATATTTCCTTACATTGTGTAGTGCTTGTCGCGTAGTTAAGCTACGCGATGTTAACTAATTGCTATTGTTAAGCTACTTGCAGCTTGACCCCTTACCTGGATGGGTGGCCGATAGTTTGTATCTGAGCGCTACTGTGCTTCAAGGGCACGTTGAAGTGTCGGTCCCGGTTTTTTAATTGATAGACCCTATCAGAGAGTCTTTAATCGGTCTGAAAACTTGGACACCGGGATTGCCCACTAATCTGCACGGATTTTCTCTATTTTTATATACTAAATAATAAAGCAGAATAGTTTGTTTGTTTTAATGCGCTAGACCAGGATTTTTCAGGGGAAAAAATCAGAGCAAATTGTCTTTTAATTATTTATTCGATAGACCTAAATCTGTACTTATATTATAAAGCTGAAGAATTTGTTTTTTGTTTAAATGAACGCACTAATCTCAGACACTACAAATCTAATTGGAATCAGTATTTGTAATAGATAGCCACATTCAATGGGAAGGTTATAGGCTATTTTTCATCCCGAAATTTCCACGGGAACGGGTACAACGCGGGTAAAACCACGAGGTGGTGTTAGTCTGAAATATATCTAAAGCAAAATTAGAGAAACTATTCGACATTAAATTATGTGTTTCTTGTTCATCAACCGCACACAGGATGTCTCCACCTATTTATTAAGACAAAGTCCTTAACTATTCATAACTGAACACTGACTTAACTAAATACGGGTATACTTACTGAAGTTAGAACTATTGTATTTTAATAAGCGTGTGTCCTTTAAGTTAGTTCGTTGCGATTGATGAGTGACATGCAGCTCGGACCCTGCTTAGATTGGTGGTGCTTCGGAGGGAAATTAAAATTGTTGTTTCAATTGTTTCAATCGTTAGACCATGTCGGAGGCCTTTAGGCGGTCTAAAACTCCGACACCAGGGTTAGCCACTTACCTACTCGACTTAATTTGTTTAGTTAGTAAACTAAAGTATTAAGCCCGTCACAGACTTAGCTATAATATATATTAATTGTACTATAATATATATTATAGCAAGCTACCACACACTGAGAAATATATATTTTGCCTTCATTAATTGATGGTCGTCCTAGTGTTAGTATATAGTAATATGCAATAATGTATATTACGGTATCGCTTGGTGACGTCACAGAAATATATATTATAGCTGAGTGTGCGGTCACGCGAAAATTAGTATAGAAAATATATAGTAATATGCCTAGCTATAATAATATTAATATATATTATAGCTAAGTCTGTGACGGGCTTTAGCCTGTAATGTCACACTGATGGGCAAAGACTTCCATCTTATTGAAGATATCAGTCCAGTGAGGAGGATAAGGCGTAAACACCACGCTTGCTAAATGCGGGTTGGTGATCTCAAACCCGAGCCATGTTTGAAAAGTAGGAAACACGTTTTCGCTCGACCCGGGAATTAAACCTGAAACCTTAGTTTTGGCAATGCCACATGCACATGCACATGCCACTAGACCGAGGCGTTAGTTAGTAAACCGGAAACAAAATCGGATCGCGTATACATGGTAAATACGGGTATAAATGGCACCTACATTATGTGTTCGGATAAGTAATGATATGAGATAAAGAAGATTTGGAGGCCCGCCACTTGTTTATGATAATTAAATCCTGTGGGAGAATGAGAAAAGGGGACCCAATGGCTCAAATAAATATGCAAATATAATCGTTATACATAAATATCATAGGTATTTATTACTTAAACGTGCATATTTCTTTGTTTATTTATAATAAATAATCTATATGGTATTTTCATACATACAGTATGATATATGAAACAGATAATTATAATAAAGGTTAACCTTTATATTGAATTAGTAATTACTAGCAGCGACCCGCGGTTTTACCCGCGTTGTGCCCGTTCACGTAGGAATTTCGGGATAAAAAATAGCCTATAACCTTCCCGTTGAATGTGGCTATCTATTACAAAAAGAATTATTCAAATCGGACTGATAATTCCTGAGATTACCTCGAACATACAAACAAACAAACTTACAAATTTTACCTCTTTATAATATGTATTAGTAATTTTAAAATGAAGTCCCCCGCGGTGTCTGTCTGTATATTGGTATATTTTTTTTAGGGACAAGGAAATGAAAGAAGGTTTATATCATTTTATCCCGAAATTGCTGCAGGAGCTGTGATAAGCAAACGCCAAGCGATTGCGAGTCGATAGTATTATCTTTAAAAATCTATATAAATAAAAATGAATTGCTGTTCCTTAGTCTGCTTAAAACTCGAGAACGGCTGTACCGATTTGGCTAATTTTGGTCTTGAAATATTCATGTAAGTCCAGGGAAGGTTTAAACGGTAAGCAGTGAGGAAAAAAATGCAGGTGAAACCGCAGGGCACAGCTAGTATTATAATAAAACTGAAGAGTCGTTTTCTTGTTTGTTTGAACGCGCTAATCTCAAGAACTGCCAGTCCGATTCAAATAGTTCTTTTTTTATTGGATAGCTGCATTCAAGAGGTTATTTTTATCTCAAATTTCCCACGGGAACTGTCACAACGCGGGTAAAACCGCGTGACGCCGCTAGTTTTATATAATCACTACATAGTATAAAACAAAGTCGCTACTTTTGTCTGTTTGTTTGTCTGTATGCTTAAATCTTTAAAATTACGCAACGGATTTTGATGCGGTTTTTTGTAATAGGTAGAGTGATTCAAGAGGAAGGTTTTTATGTAAAAAATTTCCCGAAATTCCCACGGGAACGGGCACAACGCGGGTAAAATTACATAGTATAAAACAAAGTCGCGTCTGTTTGTCGTTTGTCTGTTTGTCTGTATGCTTAAATCTTTAAAATTACGCAACGGATTTTGATGCGGTTTTTTGTAATAGGTAGAGTGATTCAAGAGAAAGGTTTTTATGTAAAAAAAAATCCCGAAATTCCCACGGGAACGGGCACAACGCGGGTAAAACCGCGGGGCGCTGCTAGTAAATTAATAAATAAATATGATTCCTTGTTCAAGTCAGAACATGAGAACGGCTAAACCAAATCAGTTAATCCGTTAACCATATTTGTGTTTAGCCGGGTAGTACACACTATACGGACCCAACTCATATTGTAAGCTGATTACTTGTTTACACGGTTACCACATAACACTATCGAAATCGTAACTACGTAAGGTCTGTGTTCGGCAGCGACAGCAACTGCCAACCGCAAGCAGCTGTAGTGTCGCCGCGCTCGCAATTTCATAGAGATTCATAGAAACCAGTAGTGGTGCTTGCGGTCGGCAATTGCTGCCTGCTTCCGCGGTCACTACCGAAATCAGACCTTTGGTGTATAATCTGCCACTTACAACATAATACAAAGGCAAGATCGCGTGGGTGGTCCTTTGTACTAAATACTGTGCGAGAGAGAATTGTTTTGGGAGTGTGGTACTGTATTACTGAATTAGGGTCATTATAATTTGTAATGTTTGTGTTTAATCCATAATCTACACTAATATTATAAAGAGGTTTGTAGGTAGCTTTGTTTGTTTGTAATGAATAGCCTCAAAAACTACTGGACCGTTTTTAAAAATTCTTTCACCATTCGAAAGCTACATTATCCACGAGTTACATAGGCTATTTTTCATCCCGAAATTCCCACAGGAATGGACACAACGCGGGTAAAACCGCGGGGCGCTGCTAGTAGTATATAAATATGTTTTTTTGAACGCGCTAATTTTAGTAACTATTCGATTTGTTTTATTCCTTTTGTAATGATTAACGGGAAGGTTTTATACTATTTTTCAATCCGAAATTCTGGAACTGATTGTATATAGATGGTTAGGACACGACTATCGAGTCTGAGAATATATCCGAGAAACAAACTCGATTTTAGGAAAACACGGATAATATTCTCTTCTTCAAGGAAAATAATCCTATACTATAGGATTCATAGATTTGTTGGTCAATAAATTACGTAAGCCTTTCGTAGATTGCATGGGTAAATTAGGTTAATCGTGGGATCAACTTGGCTGGCGACTTTTCTAGTGAAATCAGGGTGACCGAGCATTTACTTAATATATTACGCAGGAAAAATGGGAGTACTTTGGCCTGCCTACATTACAAGCTGTACTTTACTTTACTTCCTTAGTCACTACATAGTATCTATAAAACAAAGTCGATTTCCGCTGTGTGTCTGTCCATATGTATGCTTAGATCTTTAAAACTACGCAACGCATTTTGATGCAGTTTTTAATAGATTGAGTGATTCAAGAGAAACGTTTTCAAAAAAAAAACCCGAAATTCCCACGGGAACAACGCGGGTAAAACCGCGGGGCGCTGCTAGTACTTTTATAGATGCGACATTCTTAATGTTTGTTACGCTTTCACCCCTTAATTCTAATTACCCTGTCACTAAATCAGTTCAGTCGTGTAGTACTTACGATGCCACTGAAAGTTACACTCACATCCCAAACGTATACGAGTAGCATCTTTCGTCTTATTTCAGGCGTTCAATAATAATCCATTATAAAACCACGCTAGTTTCAAAAGTTACCTAATTAGAATTACCTATACTTCTATTGTATAGGTACTAATATTATAAAGAGGTATTATGTCCGGGCTTATCTCGGGAATTACCAATCCTATTAGATTTTTTGTATTTGGTAGCGTTATTCAAGAAGACGGTTGTAAGCTATATTTTATCCCTAAATTCCGACGGGAACGGGCACGACGCATGTAAAACTGCAGGGCGCAGCTAGTATTACATATATCACACGATTAGTGACAGCTATCCAACCAACAAACAAACAAACAAGAAACCAACCAAAGTTTCGGCCACCGAAACAAATAAATCGGAATATTTTATCCGTATCATCCGGTAGGTTAACCGTCGGTCTAACGCGGCACGGGCGCGTGTAAAGTATGTCATTATTTTCAAATTGACTGTAATGTATGTAAAAATGATATTACTCGAGATTGGCTATAAACGGGTACCACCCTATAAAGGAGGAGCCGCGTGATCAATTTCCTCCATTTTCCCACAGTATTGAGGTTAAAAAGGAATTATCTTCTTTTGGCATTTTTTTAATAACATGATAACCTTTTTTTAAAATCGGGTTCGCTATAAAGGATAGAAATTCAAAGCTTTATTCATAAAATCTCTTTAAGTAAGACACTGTTAAAAAATGTTTTGTCTCTTTTGCTGTTTCGGAAATAGTGTATGTCGGAAAAGGACAAACCAAAGTAAATAGTGTCACTTTGTTTGAAAGCTATATCAACTGAGTGGTTTTGATTAAAATTTGTAAAATCGCTATCGATTGTTGCTTTGTAATTACAAACATTTATTTTGTATTTTTAGCTTAAACACAATGCTGATTAAAAAGATCCTTTGAGACAGTAGAATACTTAAAATCTCTAGTCTTCTCTTTAGATTCGTTTAATCTGTATCTTCAGAGCGTTAATTAAACTTGAAATGCTTCATAAAGCATTGTACAACGAATAGTTTTCTTATCCAGAGGCTACCGACGCCAAGACAACAAGGGCAACCTTTTTTATTTTATAGGCATTTTATGTTTTTTACAACCGACGTATAAGAGGGGTGTTATATTATAAGCTTGACGTCGATTTGTGTGTGTCTGTCTATCTATCTGTGGCATCGTAGTCAGTCTGAAACGGATGGATCGATTTAGTTGCAGTTATTGTTCATTTGAAAGTATGTTTGATAAACATTGGTCCAGCCGCAGTTTCAGTAGGGTTTTCTTTTCATTTAAAATTTTCTTGGGTTTTAGTTTTATTTATAATAATAAAGAGTAACTCATACGGTGTGTCTATAGGGTGCGTGTTATGGTAGCATTATCTATGTGTATTGAAAATAATCGTTTCACATATTCAATAATAGCTATAAAAAAGTTGTCATCTGACCATCCAAAAACCTGCACCTCAAAAACCAGATCGACTTCATACTGCAAAATTCATCCATTGTATTATACAGATAGGTAAAGTTGTAAACTCCACGCTCTAGATCAATACTAGCTTACTTAACAAACTTGGATCTTGTGCACTTGGATCTTAGTTCGGATCTAGTTCCAGATCACTTCTCTAATACCTAATTAGGAGAACTGTAGGAAACAATCCTACTAATATTATAAATGCGAAAGTTTGTGAGGATGGGTGTATGCATGTTTCACGAAAAAACTACTGAACGGATTTGGAAGAAACTTTACTATAATATAAGGGATACATTTTATCCAGAAATTCTGGTGGGAACGGGTACAACGTGGGTAACACCGCGGGGCGCAGCTAGTTCAAACTGCACAGTATCCCGTAAGAATATATAACGTATTTATTAAGCTCTTGCCGTTTCGAGTGACCCCACCCAAGGTCACGACGGATAACTATTTAAAAAAAATATATAAGTAAAAGAAAGTCGTGTTAGTTACACCATTTATAACTCGAGAACAGCTAGGCTGGACCGATTTTAATGATCCTTCTTTTATTTTCTTTTTCTTGGACAGGAATAGTAACATAAGTCATAAAAATAATATTTGCCACGGGACTGCTGCGCTGCAGGTGAAACCGCGGGGCACAGCTAGTAAGTATTCCTATGCGATTCAATCCAGTTTCATTTAGTATGAGTGCACATCGTTTGATTATGTAAAATATTATAAATTATGTCAATTTTACTTGTTTGTTTTCGTTGTATGACCACATAGACTGTTGACAATAAAAATAATGAGTTCAATTTCTACTATTTCTTCGTGAACGATTTTTCAACTTTTACCATGTTTGGTTAGGTTAATCATTGTTGCATTAGTCATTGTGATTGTCACGTGCTTCACTATAGATTAGTTGCATACTGATTGTCGCAATTACATGTTTGATTTGTAAATCCATTAATAGTGTTGTTGTAATTGTGTTTGATTATCTTCCTACATCATTAGTAAATCGTGCCGAGAATATATTGAACGCCTCTCACCTTTATTTTCCTTTTCTCCTGCAAAAATTTCAAACGTCAGATAAATATGTAAAATAAAAGCAAATTGTATAAAATGTAGTTTAAAAATAGTTAGTTTTTTTTAGTTATTTTTTGTAAACGTAGTTTCATTTCAAAATGAGTAATGTTCGCTTATAAAACTTAAGAAACCATACACTCTTTCGCTTTCTTATTTTCGTTCACGATAAAGAGATGTAGCTACATAGAAGATATATACTCGAATAAAATGCAAATGGAGCTTTGCCAGACATGGTTAATTAGTTAATTGTTCTTAATGAAAGCTCTCTTAATTAAATGATTATTATCTTTATATTTTGCTTATTTTTCTTTATTCTGAGCTAAAATTGTGAATGTCATGAGATGGTTTAAAGATAAAAAGGTATTTCTGATAATGACCCATTTAGAAGCATCATTCTTTTATCCGTTTTATTTCCTTTTCTGGCGGTTATTTTGGTTGAAGGTAGCCAGTGTTCATGTAGGGGTTTAATGATATATCTGTTTGAGGGTTAGTCTCAGATTGTCTATATAGCAACACGTCTATGCCCGATTTTGACTGCATTACAGAGTGACTAAATCGCTAAATGGCTAAATTGAGTTTTAACTAGTTTGTGTTTTGTTTCTAACATGTACATTGTACAATCAAGTAAAAGTACATTCATTTTACTGATTGAGTGATTGAGTTAAAATCTGAAAACGGAACGATCAATTCGCATTTTTTTTATATGGTGGTCGTAATTTTCTTCAAAAGCTGCGTTTCTATGAAATGTTCCGGACACATTTGTGGGAAAGTGTTCGGAACCTAAGTACTAAATCGCAAGACATAGTGCCAGTGCGGGCGAGGACACCTTTCATAACGAATACAAGGAATGCAACGTCACGTGACCCGCTATTGCGCACTGACGAACCCATATGCGTGTCTTGCTCTTAAATGAAATCTCTGCTTAAAGAGCTAAAGACCATTAACTTCTAAAGAAAGCATTCAGCGAAAAATACACTTAAGTAATAAATAAATCAATAATTATATTAATAAAACTCGTTAGTGCATAAAATAATATCACCTACGAGTACAGATTGTAAAATATATGGTTAATACTATCAACAGATTACACGTATTGTAAAATAAATCAATTTCTATATTTAGCTTCGATATGATGATAGCACTGATTTATCAGTCGATAACCGATGTTGTACTATTTGATAATTATACAGTTACAGTGAAATACATAGTATGAAACGAAATAAAGAGTGAATGATTACTAGTCCTACTAATATTATAAATGCGAAAGTTTGTGAGGATGGATGTATGTATGGATGGATTATGGATGTATGTTTGTTGCTCTTTCACGCAAAAACTACTGAACTTGATGAAACTTTACAGTAATGTAGGTTATACATCAGAATAACATATGAAATACATTTTATCCCGAAATTCTTGCGGAAACAGGTACAACGCGGGTAACACCGCGGGGCGCAGCTAGTGTAAGTATATGTAAGTATATAACCAAGACTTTAAATGATTGCAATGAGTAAACAAAATTGCACCTGATTACGTTTATTTTTTTAATGGAAAGTCTATTTTTACGGATCCGTACCCTAAGTGTAAAAATGGGACCCTTTCGCTGTCCGTCTGTCCGTCTTTCTGTCTGTCCGTCAGTCTGTCACCAGGCTTTATCTCGAGAACGGTGATAGCTAGACAATTGAAATTTTTACAGATGTTGTATTTGTATTGCCGCTATAAAAACAAATAAAATAAAACAATTATTCAAGGGGGCTCCCATACAACAAACGTGATTTTTTACCGTTTGGTACGGAACCCTTCGTGCGCGAGTCCCACTCGCACTTGGCCAGTTTTTCTATTCATACAGTTATTTCGACTCTGCGCTTTGGGTTTAGGGATATTTGAATTCACAATACATAAAGTATAAGGTACTAAGTGACTAAGTGTACAGTCATGTGACGAAGTTTTTCCTAATCTAAAAGAACGTATCTTATATTATCTCCTTTTATCTTAACTGTATCAGATTCATGTTCTTTGCCAACAATATTGTCAATTTACTCTTCGATTTTCTCATATTACAAAGCAATATTTGTAGTATAAGCAATAAAACTATTATTGTGTTATAGTCGAGTAGGGTAAAGTCTTGGTATTTTGGGCCTCAATTTGTGTCAGTTCTTTTGTTATCAAAGTCGATATCTCATGTCGGTTTGACGGATGGTCAGAAAGCCAATCCTTACCTAAGAACTTACATTTATGTAGTTTTTCTCCTAACCTTTGTGCTTTGTAGCGCTCGTGGCATAGTTTGACTAAGCGATGTGAACTCAATGCGATTGTTAAGCAACGTGCAGCTCGACCCCTACTTGGATGGGTGGCCGATAGTGGCTTTTCTATCTGAGCGCTACCGTGCTTCGGAGGGCACGTTAAATTGTCTGTCCCGGTTGTTGCAATCGTTAGACCATGTCGGAGGCCTTTAGGCAGTCTAAAAACTCCGACACCAGGGTTGGCCGCTGACCTACTCGAACTTACTTACTAACCTTTGTGAAGAAAGCTTTTAATATCTTAAATGGTATTTAACCACGACGCTTTTCATGTCAAATGACGTCATTTCTGACGTTTTTTCTTGATAATAAAGGTGCGTTTCCTTTGAAACGGAGCGGAGCTGTACGGAGCTCATTCAGCCAATCATAACGCATTGATATTGTCAAACAACGTATCGACATTGTCAAAATCTTTTCGTCTTCTTCTTCTTCATCGATTGGATGGCCAACCTGACCAATCCTGGTGTCAGAGTTATTGAGCCACCAAAGGCCTCTGACATGGCTCATGTAACGACTACTATCCGTAGAAAGTAACCGGGACCGACGGCTTAACGTGCCCTCCGAAGCACGGAATCATCTTACTTATCGGGCAATCAGGTGATTCAGCCTGTAATGCCCTAACCAAACTGAGGACAGTCTCACAAAGACATTTTTGTGAGATATCCCCACCGGGAATCGAACCCGGAACCTCCGGATCGTGAGCCGAGCGCTCAAACCACAAGACCACGGAGGCTGTGAATCTCTTCGTGTCGCGTTGTGAATGGTCAATTAAGCTACGCACAGCTCCACTCCGCTTGGATGGAAACACAACCCGAAGCAGGGTTCGAAATAAAAATATTATTAATTTTATTTTCCTTGATAAATTATCATTTACGTACCTTTTAATCTTAATACTATACACCATAAGTTATACATTGGAAAACCGATGCCAAATAAATTGGAGCTATTGAAGAGAATGCGATTCACAGAATAAATATTTTCGGCAGCTTTTGATGACTAGATACGGTTTTCCTGGAGTATTAAAAATTGGTAGTTTTTCTGAGAATATTTATCTACTTATTTATAGTCATTTTTGTCGGCACATTGATCTGATAATATAGCTGTGATCTCAATGGTATTTTAAGTAAAAGCTTAATTTTACCATTTTTTACATTGTATTACTACTTACGCCTTTAAACAGAGACGCGAACTGCTTCCTTAGTAGAGAATTAATGAGCGATTTTGATGTTAATGTAAGAATAATTACGTCAAATGATTGTGTCGTTTTAATGGACGTCTTTGAGTGCAGCAGTAAGTAATATTTATTACCAAACATCGTTATTAATAAAAGAATATAATTATTTCCTAGATTTTATGTATTTGATTGTGTTAACTTCTAAATTGCTTTTCACTACAATCTAGTTTGAGTAATTTTTTTTTTCTTTAAAGAAATATACCCGGACAAATTCTCTCACGGTTAATTAGACCTAAACTAAGCTCTAAGCTTGTAATATGGCATCTAACTAACTGATACTAATACATATACATACAAATTTATAATATATATAATTGACACCTCGTCGTCGCCAACAACTATATCTGCACATATTGTTGACTCCGGGCGGGAATCGAACCCGCAACCCCCGACACAGTAAGCGCTCTCACTGCCACTGTGCCAACGGGCTTGTCAAATTTGAGTCGTAAGTTTATTTATAGTTACAATTTTTACTACCTACCCACTTGCTATCTAATTTTTTGTAATACGCCTTGATAAAATCTACAACTAGGATTTATTTATATTCAAGGACAAATTAAAATAGCGTTGCCTAAAAATATAACGAGAAATACCAACATAACGCTATTTGTTCAATATTTAATTGAATGAGTCCAACGCAAACATTAGCGATTCAATATTTATTTGATGACTTAATCCTATACGGGGTGGCCTGTTATGAGTGGACAATTAATAACAGCGCTCGTAGCGTAGTTTGACTAAGCGATATTAGGTCATTGTGATTATTAAGCAACGTGCAGCTTAGCTACTTGGATGGGTGTCCGATAGTGGCATTTTTATCTAAGCGCTACCGTACTTAGGAAGGCACGTAGTATTGTCCGTCACGGTTATTTCAATTGTTATTATAATCGCGAGCCTTTAGGCGGACTAAAAAGTCAGACACCAGGGTTGGCCACTAACCTACTCGATCTTAGTAGACAATTCACTATGAGTAATAAGATGACTTTAAAATGACCCGGAATATCAAATGTCTTATCATATTACCGGCGCTTAAGAATCATAGATCCTTATTTGAATACTAAGAAACCGGAGAAGGGTAAAGCTTTCACTTTATATAAAACTAGCAGTGCCCCGCGGCTTTACCCGCGTTGAGCCCGTTTCCGTAGGAATTTTCGAAAATCCTTTCTTAGTGTGCACTTACGGCACTTGAAGAACGTTCCTCCCAAATTTCATGTTTCTAGGTGTAGCGGTTGAGGCTGTGCGTTGATTATCAGTCAGTCAGTCAGTCAGGACTTTGAATTATATATATATATACTTGTAGATGTATTAATTCCAAAACTCAACCCGTAATAAAACATGAAACATAACTCATCTTCTGGATTATCTTAAACATTTTCTACTGCGCTACTAGTTGCATTATCCGTTTTGCGGTATCCGTATCATTTATTTCGGGACACCCTATATTTTTTTTCGCGTATAACTAGAAGAATAAATACTCCTAAGTATATTGTTTGGGTAAAAATATATAGTTAATTGACTTTTAATTATTTATATCATATACCACCCACCCAGGATATTCCTATTTTGTCCCATTAAAAGTGACAATAAGGTAACAAATTAGTATAGTTGCAATCGCTTCGCATTCTATGTATTTGGTTGTCATGATCACGTGACCATCATATGACCAAATTGAATGCGGAATGATTGCCAGTTTAAGAGGCAGAGATAGCAAATAAGCGTGTAGGAGCAATACTACAGAAGATTAACGGCTCTATACTCTTTATCTCTTTTGCTCTTCGGAAACAAGCTTATGTCGGAAAGGGAAAGGGATTGATAGCTAATATTATTAGTTTGTATATAAAAGGCGAAAAATATGAGAATTTATGTTTAAGTTTGCTACATATACTACAACTATACTTACCTAAAAAAAGGTTTTTTGTTTGAAGCGCTAATCTAAGAAACTACTAATGAATGGTTACTTCTTAGGAAAGATTATAGGTTATTTTCATCCCGAAAATCCCACGGTAAAGTCATCAACGCGAGTAAAACAACAGGGCGCTGCTAGTAGAATTATAAAATTATTAATACCTTTGGATTTTCAATACATTGGAAACACGTAAAAATTCGATCTTAGCGGGTTGTTTCTGGATCGAAATCACTACATAGTATAAAACAAATTCGCTTTCCGCTCTGTCTGTCTGTCCCTATGTATGCTTAGTTCTTTAAAACTATGCAACGGATTTTGACGCGTTTTTTTTAATAGATAAGAGTAATTCAAGAGGAATGTTTATATGTATAAAAAATCCCGAAGTTCCGACGGGAACGGTCACAACGCGGGTAAAACCACGGGGCGCTGCTAGTTGAATATAAAACCGACCAAAAAACTATTTACTCTAATAACCTAATTTGTTGTAAGCCAAAGCTTTTACTTTCGTAGTGGATGTCAATTTGCTGTCTCGTCCGCAAGATATTTATTGCTAAAGACACTCCACATGATAAGATCGCTGATAGCAACGATAAGTGACTCAAAAACGATAAAATATTGTTTCTGTTACATACTGATTTTATCTTCCTTTGATATGTTTAAAAATAACTTCGACTTGAAACGTGGCAGTTGTCAAAAGTGATTTGACAGTTATGATAATATGACATTTGTTTATTAAGTGTCATGTCTTCTTTTGTAACCAAAGAGTTTTATTTATTTTTACTTTGTCTTGAACGCAGAATACAATCAAGTCAGTTTTATGGTTTTTACTTTAGGAATACCTATGAATTTGCACACTTGTCTACCAGTACTTATGATTGCTTATCATTACAGTGGTCATTGGTGCAAGTATATCCATGCGGTGACAAGTTTCTACTTAATATATCAGCATCGACAAGCGCCGAACATTACTAGAAGGTCCCTCAAAGATCTACAAGCATTTATAGGCGTTTATCTCTTTCTGCACGTTCATGGGTTAAATAAGTTGTCAGCAATTTGATACTTAGATGAATAACGTGTAAAATAACATTTTCTATAGACTGATGTGACAATAGTGTGCTCTCAAAATAAGTTAACAATCTGTACGGCTCACGGAAGAGTGAAGTACTTACTGCGTGAGGACTCACATGGGCTCATGTTTTGTGGCACTGGTTAGTCATTATGGTAATACTGCGATGAGTAAAACCGTGTAGGCGTGTCAATGTGTGCACGACGTAATGAATCACGGACGATGGCGCCATTGATGTGTGTATGCGATGGTGCGAGATTCAAAAGCCTTCGGTTATATAAGGCAAAGCAAACATTTTTCAAATACGTGCTGAGTAGCTGATCCGAGTACAAAGAGCAGTGTGGAAGATCGCTGGAGTATTAACACTGATATTTAAAATATCCTTGGATAGGTTTAGTATAAAATGAAAGATAATTTCTATGTGTTCAGCGCGCTACTTAAACATTCTAAAAATGGACAGTAAAATATCGTCCTATATTAGCTACTAACCGCACCCCGCAGTTTCATCCGCTTTGTACCCGTGCCCGAGGGAATTTTGCGATAAAAAGTAAAATGACCTTTTTCGTTCAAATCGGTTCAGTAGCTTTGGTGTGAAAGCGTGACAGACAGACAGACAGACAGCAGACAGACAGATGTTACTTTCGCTTTTTAAGTTATTGCATAGCTTCTATCGCGGGCCTTGAGCGCGGGGACCGAATCCAAAAATTCCGTAACGAAAAAACCTCACGCTCCCCACTCCGACGGGCATGGAGGTGTGGCTTGAAGGCCGTGCATCGTCCGTCTAACGTCGTTTCAGTTCGGCAGTCTTCGACACGGCGTTGTGTGCGATTGTGCGTTGGGGGTGAGAGAGAGAGATGAGACGGGGGGTGAGAGAGGGGGGTGAGTGAGAGGGGTGAGAGAGACGGGTGAGAGAGACGGGTGAGAGAGAGGGGTGGGAGAGTGGGGTGAGAGATAGGGGTGAGAGAGAGGGGTGAGAGAGAGGGGTGAGAGAGAGGGGTGAGAGAGAGGGGTGAGAGAGAGGGGTGGGAGAGAGGGGTGAGAGATAGGGGTGAGAGAGAGGGGTGAGACAGAGAGGTGAGAGAGAGGGGTGAGAGAGAGGGGTGAGAGACGGGGGTGAGAGAGAGGGGTGAGAGATAGGGGTGAGAGAGAGGGGTGAGAGAGAGGGGTGAGAGAGAGGGGTGAGAGAGGGGGGTGAGAGAGATGGGTGAGAGAGAGAGATAAGGCGGGAGGGGTGAGAGAGAGAGGAGGCGGGAGGGGTGAGAGAGAGAGAGGTGGCGGGAGGGGTGAGAGAGAAGAGGCTGGAGCGGTGAGAGAGGAGGCGGGAGGGGAGAGAAGAGGCGGGAGGGGTGAGAGAAAGAGGAGGCGGGAGGGGTGAACCCACAATAAGCAATACTGCATGAATAAAATAATTTGAAAAAAAATATATACTTATATAATTGCATAAGTTGATACAAAATGCTATGCAATAGCTTCACCGCGGCAGTCCCCGAGTGCCACACGTCTTTTTTTTAAATTAGTTAGGATCTATACCGTTAATTTTATTGTTACTCACCCCGGGACCTATTATTCTCCAAAATTGTCCGAGTCAACACACAACTTTTTTCTTTATTGAAACAACGATATGGAGACAGCAAGTACTTTTCTCTTCCGTGGTTGTAACCTACCTACCATCTTTAAGTTGTATTGTATCCAAACCAAAATCGGGGTCATGATCTTAGATCCATCCCCCTAAATGCAAATATCTTGATCCACTTCTGATCGACGTGTCCCGAATTTACGCCGAGCGATGCAAAGCTAATACAATTATTAATATCTCGAACCAAACTCATAAATCCGCAGATCGCATTAAACTAAATATTATCATAATATAAAACTAATAATATAAATCATGTTTATTGTATTAAGTGCTATTTTTGTTAATTGCTTGTTTTGGTTTGATTCGATTTATTAGTGGATTTCTTTGGTTATTTTTACCACCTTTCGACCTTGAAGCAAAGTATTCTATCATCAGCGAACGAGATCAAAGTAACCTGTAGGTATTGTGTTTACAACAAGTGATAACTGATTTTTGTTCGCGTATTTTTTTTGTTTACGTTTTCGCTTCTAGTTGTCTGTTTTCTCTTTGTCTCTGTTTTCTTAAAATGTTGTATAGTTTTTTTTGTCGTGATGCTGATACATATACTTTTTTTAAACATGCCGTGGGTTGGAGATTCGAGGAATGGTTTCAAAAGATTGTGGGTCCTTTTAAAGATGTTAACACTCTTTTACATTTACTATCGGAAAACCTCTATTTTTAATTCTGCTTATCTATTCTAATATACCAAGGCGAAGAGTTTAATTTTTGTTAGTTTGAACGAGCTTATATCAGAAGCTATATTCAATGGGAAGGTTTGACTCGTGGTGTACCCCTTCCTGTGGAGATTTAAATTTGGCATGAAAAGTAGTCTCAAACCCTTCTCTTGATCACATTGTGTGATGAACAAATTCGTATGAAAACCTTACACAGCTTATGTAGAGACTTTGTTTGTAAATATTTAATATAATATAGAAAATCTTTAGAAGCATCTATGAGTCCTTACTGTTCTTCTCTTACTGTCCTTCTCATTCCAAAAGCATATTTAATTTACGCATCAAGTACTCACCAGCTAAGGTAACCCGTAACTCAGCTACACATTGCTCAACTCAAATCTCTACATTAACCAGATAGCGCACAAATTCCATAAGCTGATAAAATATTGTGTAATTCAATTCTATATTAAACGTATTAAGGTTTACTTTTGTTTACTCCTGTTTATTGTCGGGATTTCACGTTGAGTCTGAAAAACGAGCAGGATAAGAATTTTAACTGAATGAAAGCGAGGAATTCCAAGCCTTTCAATATAATTTGTTTTGGTACTGAAAGGACAAATAAAAATCAAGGATATTTGTAAACTTTCTACTTGTAGTAGGGGAGCCAACGTACTTTCGTGTAGTCACTCGAGCGCGTAAGATATGGCAGATACTTCGGACCATATTGAACACCTCCACTATATGTAAGCTTTCTTTAAAGAAGTGACGCGTGCTGTCATAGTATAAAAAACTAGTTTGCTTCCATGGATTGGCTCAAAAATGTCAGACTAAGATATGGGAGATAAAGAACATGTCAATGGCGTAGTATCTAAATCTAACCGCATGTCGTAGCAGTCTTGGAGGTAAAGATGCATGAATAATGGAGAAATCTTTATATCCGACTGATTTAAGAAGCCCTAAAGAAGCTCCTACTACAAAGGCATACGATTTAATCTCAATTTTTTTTGGATTGGCACAAAATGTGGACCAATGTCGTCAATTTTCCAGCCGAAGACGATTGCTCCTGAAGAGGAAAAAGGTTTAGTAATTTTATCCCTATCTCTAAACCTTTTTCCTCTTCAGAAGCAATCGTCTTCGGCTGGAAAATTGACGACATTTAACCACATTTTGTGCTAATCCAAAAAAATAGATTATAGAGTAGTCGTAAAGTGTTCTATTTGTAAAACGATGACAGTCCAAATGGATTGTGCTGAGGAACTGCAGAGCGACCGCGTTATCATCAAGTATGCTTCATATTTACGTCGAACAATCATTAAATTTTCACACTTGACAACTTCTTGACATTCAACCCCCACATCATCGGCTGGATCAAGATGTCAGCACTTTGGTTAGACTAGTGAATGCTTGCCACTGGCATGACTAAATCAAATAGTTTATACTCTTAAAATAAATATAGAATATACAACATTTGTGCAAAATACAATTGTATCCAAATTCAAATTCAAATTCAAATTCAAAATGTCTTTATTACATCAGATCATTACAATCATTTATAATCGTCAGCTTAAAATTAAGTTTACGTTAGTTCACATCGCGCCACCTACTGAGAAGAACTAACAAGAAACTCAGTGGGGTTGTCATTTTTTTTAATGATTGTATTAACAATTTTAAGCCTTAAATAATAGAGCAATTCATTTCCAAACGTCTGAGTCTAGAATATACTCTGAAATAGAGTAATATGCCTTTTGGCTGAGTCTATGCTTAATAAACTTTTTGAATTTAATAAATGAAAGACTTACCACGTCGTTTGGTAGTTTGTTATAAAAACGTATACATTGACCTACGAAGGAGTGAGACACTTTATGGAGCCTAATAGTGGGCACAGCGAGCTTATTTTTATTCCTAAGATTAATTTGGTGGAGATCACTGTTTTTCTTAAATTTACTAGGATTTTTGTGCACATATATGAGGTTTTCATAAATGTATTGTGAGTGTAATGTTAGGATGTTAGTGTCTTTGAATGTGCTTCTCAGTGATTCCCGTGGACCCATCATATAGATGGCTCGAATAGCCCGTTTCTGGAGCACAAAAATGGAATCTATGTCAGCGGCACTACCCCAAAGCAGTAGACCGTATGACATAATGCTATGAAAGTAGCTGAAATACACTAAACGCGCGGTGTCAACATCGGTCAGTTGACGGATCTTTCTAACAGCGTAAGCTGCTGAGCTAAGTCTACCAGATAACGTTTCTATATGCGGGCCCCATTGTAACTTAGCATCTAATGTAATGCCTAGAAAGACAGTCTGATTGACCACTTCAAGTTCCTCATTGTTCATCATAACCCTGGTTTTTACTTGTTGAACGTTCTTAGTAAAGAACCTGACACATTTAGTTTTACTATTATTTAAAAGCAGGTTATTAGCACTAAACCAGTGTAATATCTTAGAAAGAGCACTGTTTACATCGTCAATTTCTGACTGGCGTCTGTTAACCTTAAAAACTAAAGATGTATCGTCTGCAAACAATACTATCTCACAGATATCCCTCATAAGATGAGGTAAGTCGTTGATGTACAAAAGGAACAGAAATGGGCCTAAAATAGAGCCCTGTGGCACCCCCATTGCTACAGGTGACCCATGAGATACTTTCCCGTTGACATCTACTTTTTGAATCCTATCGCTTAGATAAGAAGTGAGAAGATCCAAAGCAATGCCTCTTATACCGTAGTGGTATAGCTTCCTGACGAGAATTGCATGCTGCACACAATCGAATGCTTTGGATAAGTCACAAAATACCCCAAAGGCATCCCGTAACTCCTCCCAAGCCTCGAATACACTCTCTAGTAGTTTGACCCCAGCATCAGATGTTGACCTTCCACGAGTGAAACCGAATTGGTTGGTGTGCAGCAATTTATTACCATTAAAATAAGTAAGCAGCTGAGTGAGAATCAGCTTTTCAAAAATTTTACTCAACGTAGGTAGTACTGAAATTGGTCTGAAATTCGTGGGGTCTTGTGTACTACCTGATTTGAACAACGGTGTTACTTTACTATACTTCATCAAGTCAGGAAACACGCCACAGTCAATACATCTATTGAAAATTATAACTAAATCTGGAATCAAAATGTCAATTAAAGAATTAACAATACTAACCGAGATACCCCATAGGTCAGCTGTTTTTTTCATATTAATTGATTTGAAAGCAACACTAACATCAGAATGAGTGACATGTCGAAAGGCAAACCCGTTGAAAAATTCGGGTACATTTTCTTTAATTAACGACTCTGCAGTGGAGGTGGAAGAGCCTAAAGAGCTTGTTAGACAAACTGGGAAAGTAGAAAAAAATTGTTCAAAAGCAGTGGCCACCTCTAAATCAGAGTCAACAATGTGACCGTCGACATTAAGTTTAAAATCAGAGTCTTTAATTCTAGTTTTCCCAGTCTCGGCATTAATAACCTTCCAAGTGGCTTTAATTTTATCACTACTGTTTTTGATATTCGATTTAATATACAAAGACTTTGCCAATTTGCAAACCCTTTTAAAGACTTTAGAGTAAGATTTTACGTACTCTTTAAACTCCTCACTTCTATTGAACTGTCTTTCATGGTACAACATGTACAACTTTTCCCTACTCTTATATATACCTGTTGTTGCCCAGTTACCAAAAACAGGTCTATCAGTAACGGTAATCTCCTTGGAAGTAAATATTGAGTTATATTTACTGAGAAATGAATGGAAAAAAGAATTATACATAGAATTTGGATCTAATTTACTATCCAAAACTAGTAAATTAGTAACTAAACTAACTCTCATACGTTCCAAGCGACTAACAGTTACC